>JAJJWX010000815.1:0-2706821 GCA_023529315.1 Papaver bracteatum
TTATTTTGGAAAATATTAGCTAAACCTAACAAGATAGGCTACATGTGTTACACCTCTTTCTATTATATGAAAAGAAAACAAACACAAACTCATTGATGCATGTAACTTGAGGCTAAAACATCACTGCAACACACAAAATATCCTCATGAATATTGTGTTATCCACAAAGCGAAAGGTACCAGTTAAACGGTCTTATATAACTTTTTGTTACAAAAGCCAAGAGCACTAAAGCACCAGATAATTATTATCAATTTTTAGATTGAAGATATAGTCAAATTGGCCAATCAGCAACATGGTATTATTAAAAATGGCAACTTAAAATGCAAACGTTACAGGCTCCCAAGTAACAGAGACTCAAATGATTAAAACCTATATAAGCCTATATATATATATGATTGACACAACATCGTCCATCAAAGTAGAGTTATATCTAAATCAAACCCAAACAATAACAAAAACCCGAGAAAACAATTAGCATCGTTAAGTTTTGTAAAACCTAACTAACTAGTAAATCCTAACTAAGTAACATGAAAGAAAGATCCTTACCTAAATCTTATAATAGTTCATGCATGTAACTTAAGCCTAAAACAGTATTGTTGTAACAAAATAAAATCACCTCTCATCGTCATTAACTTGTTCTTTGATACAACCGAATAAAAACCCTAGTCATGCTTTAACTAGTAAACCTATAAGATCTAACATCTGATTCCATGAGATCGAACAAAAAATCTAACATCAGTTTAATATTCATTTGATAATGGGTTGTATAAATAATACCAACAACAAATATCGCGTCTGAAAATGTAGGTTCCTTGTAAAGATTAGAGATAGTAAAAATAGAATAAAAACCCTAATCATGCTTTAACTAGTAAACATATAAGAAGTAATAGAATAAAAACCCTAATCATGCTTTAACTAGTAAACCTATAAGATCTAACATCGATTCCATGAGATCGAATAAAAAATCTAACATCAATTTAATATTCGGTTGTAGAAATAATACCAACAACAAAGATCGAAATCGAAGAGGTAGGTTCCTTGTAAAGATTAGAGATAGTAGCGTGAATTATGATTTCAAAGAGAGAATGAATCGAGTAATAAAAACTGAAAAAGTAGATCGAACTAATCTTTCTTTTTCTTTTTGGAGTTTAACCAAACCATCAGGCGGGAATTGATTTTCCTTTTGAAATCATCCCGCCCAGTAAACTTCATTTTCATCGCACGCCAAACAAAAGATTTTTGGTGTTTTTCTATTTTTATTTCCAAATTTTTGATGTGTGACCAATATGGTTAGTTTCCTTTATTTTATGAGTGAATATATCGTAGACAGTTATGATAAAATTGTTTCCCAAAATTTTCGAAATTTAGTTTCCTATCTCTAACCAACTCGAGAAAAGGCCATAGAAAAAAATTACTTTCCTATTTCGAATAATATTTTCCTTAAATTTTTTAACATGGGTTGTATCATGTATTATTCTTGGTTTAGGGAGGAAACATATGAATTATTAGTGGCACCTATGTAGGAAACGTATTCTTCTAATCATATAATTTTTTTTTTAATAGGAAAGAATAAATATATTGATAAGCAAGCTTACATATTGTTTTTATCCTGTTGAATCAGAAGATTGATCCATACAGACAGATTATTAATCCAACAAAAGCAAATTGTTTGAGTTCTTGCATACTTTTCTATAGAGCCTGCAATATGATTTGCATCCCTATGGGCATAAGTGCAAACCCAAGAATCAAAATAACTTAATATAACTAATGCATCATGGATTAAATTATATGTTGTACATTTAACTTGTTTGTAGCCTTCCCATTCGGAGAGCTGCTATAACATTTCGACAATCTCCTTCCAAGTGAATTTTTTGCCATCCCTTACTGCGAGCCCATTGTACTGCTTCTAGGAGAGAATGCGCTTCAGCTTGCTCTGGATCAATGGCTAGAGATGCACCTCCTCGCAGTCCATGGTTGTTTCCTGCAGAATCTCTACAAATCAGTCCCCATCCTGATAATACGGTTTTATCAATATAGGAAGCATCAAAATTCAATTTGTATATATCATCTATAGGAGCCTTCCAGTTCTTATCAATTATTCTCAAAGCACTACTAGTTTGCATCTTGCCTGACAATATTGTTTATAACAATGTTACTGTTAAATGGCTTGTTTTCAAAAATTGTATCACATCTAGCCTTCCAGGTTAGCCACAAAATGAAACCCCGGCACTCTCATACAGACTAAAATCCTTGGGCATACCATTGTTTGCCTTTAGAAAGAAACCACTTATCCAATTTTGTAAGTCTAGACCCTGGAGGATAGTAGATAATATAGAGTCTCTTGAATCCCATATATGTCTGACATGATGACATTCAAAGAACAGATGTTGAATAGTTCCAGGGTTACCACTACAAATAGCACATCTACTATCTTTATGTTTAGTGAAACTAGCAAGTCTATGTTTAGTATTAATGCAACCATGTAGGAATTTCCATATAAAATACTGAATTTTGGGAGGTAGCTTATATCTCCAAAAGGATTTCCAGCAGATGTCTAAGTTGTTCTTAGTTGGCTTAGTAGCTAAGTTTTCATTCAAGATGGCATTGTAAGAAGATTTTATAGTAAACATTCCATTGTTGGAAGGCTCCCATCTCATCTTATCTTTACCTGCAATAGGAATTCTTATGTCAGTAATCCTTTTAACAGTATCTTCATCAAACAAAGCATTCAAAATATCAGAATTCCAAGACTTAGAGTCTTGGTCAATGAGTTGATTCACAGTTTTCATATTAAAAGAGCTAAAATGACTATCTGGAGGTCTGTGCATATTTGGAATCCAAGAATCTTTCCAAATTTGCACAGAAGTACCATCACCTATCTCCCATATGTAGTGTCTTTTAATTATATTCAAACCTGTGCATATGCCTTGCCAAATCCAAGACCCTTGTTTGTTCACAATATCAGTTAAAGGATTAACGGCATGAACCCATGGTTCATCTGGATTGGTAATCAATCATACAGTAAGCTACTAAAGATAAATAAACTAAACCCATCCATTTTCATGTTCATCATTTCCAGAAAACATAAAAATTCAGCGTGAATCATTCATCACATAAATGTCAACCTATCTATCAGCATAAAAAGCATGCATCTAGTGCAGTACTTAAAAAATACGTAAACTTTAAAGTTCACATATAAAAAACCCTGTTTAAAAAAGCAAAGAACTTGTCAGATGAGCATTTATCCAAAAATCATCAGTTTTTCTTCAACTTTTTTGATGGTGGTGTCTCTGCATGCAATGGATCAGGTTGTGACATTCTCGACGCGCCAAACCTTGTCTTCCTATGTTGCCCATCTGAAAGTTGGTATGCCTTCTGCACAGTTGGTGCATATAACCTTCTTTGCGCCTTTTTAGTCTTCTGAGAAATCTTTTCAGAGGCTGCATGACTCCCTGAATGTGGATTGACTGCTAGGTGCTCCTCATTCAGTTTTTCACTATCCAATTTCTTCTCAGAATCTAAAACTGGTTCTGGTTGCTCATGAGGTTTTCCATGTTGTGGAGTTTCCTGCAGCAAGAGATTAAATGTATTATATATATATATATTCTAAATCCAAGGAGAATTCGTCTGTCATGTGAATTCTCAACAAGAGACAGACAAAAGTCATTTTTCCAACAATGTAATAAAGCCAACTTCACTGAAGGCCGCGGCATTTTTCACAGCTGACGCCCATAATAAAATCCGTAACCAAATATCAATTTTCAAATTTACACTGGCATTCATGTTCCATTTAGGTGTTAATATATTTCTATCTCGTAATTATTCATTAATCAAACTGAATACACGATTTATGTAAAACTATTTATATACTTGATTAACAAAGCAAAAGAGCTAAGAAACTAACCTTGTCATCAGAGATGGAACAGTTATCTTTCGGCCATGCCACAAAACCATCTCTAGCTTCCCCTAATAACTTAAATTCACCACTTGGTTCGGTTAACACGAACGATGGAACTATAACCTCTTGAATATTGACAACATAACAGTTACTAGGAAGATCTTGTCCATGTATTTTCTGGTTAGGCACCATAGGTAAAATACTGCCTCTAGCAACGACGTTTCCCCTAGATCCATTCCAAAAGTCGTATTTTGCTTTCTGTGGAGATACGGCATATGAACATCATATAAAAAGAAGATGCTAGAATTAGCAATATAGATTTATGAAGAAAAAAAATCAAAAAAAACATACTCCATTAGATGTCTTATCCAGATGTTCTGACGTAGATGTGCACGACTTCTCTAGAGATATTGAAGGATTTGGTTGAGAATTACTGGCAGAGTTCTGCATAAGATTAGGAGACTGCTTCTTAGATCCATCAGAAGGGTTGCTACGTGAAGGAGACTTCCGCAGAGAAGTAGTTGGTTGTGAATTACTGGTAGGGTTTTGCATAAGATTAAAAGAGTTATTAGTTACTTTTGAAAGTTACACATGTTTCTATTTTTCTAGGTTCTCTAATTTACACTTGGATCGGTGATTCATATAATTGATAGAATGGTTTATGTATATTCGACTTACAAATCAAACAAGCCAAGAAACTAACCTTCTTAGCAGGCTCGGTAAACTGAACACCATACTTTGGCCAAGGAATCGCTTTTCCAAAAGTTTGCCCTAATGTTTCCATACCAGCAAATCGTACGGGTAGACATAAATTCGGTTTTATTACTTCATCAATCAGGATTTTGTAGCAATCAACCTCCAACCCATCCTTTCCATGTAATTGTTGTTTTCCTGTTAACCGAAAAGCTCTACCTCTAGCAAGGACGTTTGCCTTAGACAGCTCGTCAAAAAGGTTGCACCTTCTACCCTGCGGAAATATATGGCATATGAACATCTTCAAGTGAAAACTTCAAAACAAATTGAGATTTAAAATGCATGTAAAATAAAACAGATACCTGAGAAACTGCTTTAGTTGTCGTGATCTCAGATTGGCTCCGACTAGGTGGATCTTTTGATGTCACATCCAGAGTATGTTTCCCCGAATTATGTTGACTTACCTGCAGCAGTAGAGTAATATTCGGGTGTCAAATATGCCAAATTCCACCGTGAATGCGAAGACACGGATGAATAGGTAACAAATATACAAGGTTCTCCAAAATACACCCTAGCATCCGTGATTCATATAGTAGTTGATAGCATATTTCAGACTCATATGGTCCTTAAGATCATGTAACTGGTTTAAAACACATACCTTCAGAACTTTTTCAGATATTGCGATACGAGATTGGCTTTCGTTGAGTAGATCCGGTGATTTCACAGCCTCATAATGTTTTGGTTGACTTACCTGCATCAGAAAATTGAAATGAAAGTTGTACCTTGTTTTTGCAGTGAAACCATTTAAGAAAAATGCACAACTGACTCACAATCAAATAGCTAACCACATATCTGGTTCTATAAGGTTCTCTAAAATATACACTAACGTCCGTGATTCATATAGCTGATAACATATTCGTCTCTTATATCAAACAAGATATATATATATAAAACTGGTTTGTGTAAAAACATATCCAATGAGTTAATAAAGCAAACAAGCATAGCAACCAACCTTTTGATCCAAGATGGTTTGATTTGATGGCCAACAAATTTCAGCATCACCAACATCTTTTAAAGTTTTTATCCCAGAAGATGTGCCAAAGGGTAATTTGATGGTTTCATTTAGTACTTCACTAACCATGACGCTATAGCATGTAACCTCACCCGTCATTCCTGACTTCATTTTATAAGATACCTTCTTTGAAGAGTAAGCTCTACCAATGGCAACAATGTTGTCCTTTTCTCCAAACCAAAGTTTGCATCATGTGCCCTGCAGAAACACAAGGTGCATGAGAGATAGTAAATGGAAGATTAAAAATTTAAACGCGTTGGAAAACCATACATCAATGGTAACTTTTTCAGATGGCACATTCTGAGACTCCCCAGTGGATGGAGGAGACGGAGACTTCTTCTTTGATACTAAAGACGTCGGGGATTCAGTAAAAATGGTCGGCGTTTTAGTACAATTATTGACCCGCTTCGCGGACCCTTTGGTGCTAGAAGATGACTTATGCGGACCGGATTTCCCATGTTTTTTTGGAAGTTGCTTAACTGATTCTGGACCTATGTTATTCTTAGATCGATTGGAGGCGTTGCTAGGTCCTGCATCCTATGACTGTAGTTGAACACATTGTTTGAAAAAATCAGATACCGTCTGCCAATTTTTTCAAAAAATTACACAATCTAATCAAAACTCGGTTCACTTACCTCTCCTCCAGGCTGGCCGATACTGTTGCCCACAATTTTCGCAATGTCGACTCCTTGAGATAACAAGTTATCTGTCAATCTCTGATATGCATTTTTAGTAGACTCTAATTCTTTCTCCTTAGCTTTCATCTTTTCACGCAGTTCATCATTCTCTTTCGAGTGTCTTGGTTTTCTTCCATTTGGAAAGTAAAGGGTTGCCGTCACTCCAAAGCCAGTCCCCTTGACACGTCCACCCTTATCCGGGCCGATCGCAACTGTTAGGGCATCCTCGTTATGACCAACCGTTAGAGTTCCCTCTTGAATCATCTTCCGCTTCTCTTCCTGTTCAAATAATGTGTTAAATTATGATTTAAACCTTGCGCAATTACTTTGCACTTACTTTGGTTAAAAACATGAGGAATGTAAAGTTTCTGTTTTCTCACAACTTCAGATGTCTTCTTCCTGAAAAACTCATCTGGAACAATTCCGTGTTTGTTTTCGCGTGCTCTTGCCCACATGAAGCACCGGTCTTCAAGATCTTCTTCGGCAACATTTCCGCTTTGGACCTAGTAGTTACCAGAAACAAGTAAGGATTTACATCCACACAGATATTAACTGTGTCAAACAGAAAACCTATTCCAAAGCATCTAATGTGACAAAATTACAGATTGGTGTAAGAGGACACATCCCTATACCGTTATAGGTTTCTGCATATATGAGACACGCAACACGACATACAAAACAGAAGTATCTGATATTGCCGGTTTTATTGTGCAGTGTGTATAATAAATAAGACAACAGACTTACTAATTTTAGTTTTAATCCGAGTATCCTCCTCGTCCCTGTCCGATGTGGGAACTTGGATTGTAATATTGCCTCTTTCCCCTCTCCGAATTTTTCTTGCAGAGGAAATAAAAATAATTTCATTAGTATGCTAGGATAGACAATAAAAATGAAACAGAAAAAGCAATGTGTATTACATACCTTAAATATAGGCGATTTTAGTACATGATTAAGGTAATTGTCCCAGTTTTCTTGGTCCATTACCATTTCGTACTTTTTGGGGAAATTTCTTAGTTTCTGCGGCATTTTCAGGAAGGGTTTTACATGATTGTTGTACAATTTCCTTCTGAAGTCCCGCAGATGAACATGTAGACGCTTCATGACCACTCGCTTCAGCTCATGGGGCACCTCAAAATGAAGATGCAATAACATCTAATGTATGTTAATCACAGACTCGCAGTTAGACAACAAAAACGACGAATTGGTAACCGCATATGCGTACCAGAATTTTCTCCCACATATTTTCTTTTGTTGTTGGAGGGACTTCCTTCCAACATAAATGTTTTATGCCAACCATATCACGGACCAAATAGCCTAGGTAACTACTGAACTCAATTCTATGGTTACCAATAGGCCGGAACATTCTGTCAAATTCAATATCCCTTCTTTTGGTAGTTTTTTTCGAGAAGTCTCTATGCAGCTTCAACATTCTTGTCATTCCCCTCGCTTTTATGATCTCTTCTGGAGAGTCTTCTTGTTGTGGATGCTCTTCTGCTTCTGGAGCATTTTCCAATTCTTTTTCTTCTAACACCTCCAAATCATCATTTTCAGAATCTTCTGACTCTGGAAATAACCGAGGCAACATATGAAACCATGTGATGTTTAAGTAGAAACAAGTAAGTACAAGGTTTCGCACATTACCTGTTAAGTCTTCAAATCTAGCAGTGTGGAGCATATCTCCACCATCATCGTCATCTGATTGTACAATGTTATCATGACCCTCATCTAAATCCACCGTTTCTTCATCAGAACCCGCCTCAACATCTGATTCCCTCCATTGGTCGTAATCATCATCTTCTCCCATGACAAAAGTTGTGTAGGTACGTGCATCTCAGTTAGGAATTTGAGCTTATTTTGGAAAATATTAGCTAAACCTAACAGGATAGGCAACATGTGTTACACCTATTTTCTATTATATGAAAAGAAAACAAACATGAACTCATTGATGCATGTAACTTGAGGCTAAAACATCACTGCAACACACAAAATCTCCTCATGATTATTGTGTTATCCACAAAGCGAAAGGTACCGGTTAAACGGTCTTATATAACTTTTTGTTACAAAAGCCAAGAGCACTAATTAAAGCACCAGATAATGATTATCCATTTTTAGCTTGAAGATATAGTCAAATTGGCCAACCAGCAACATGGTATTATTAAAAGTGGCAACTTAAAATACAGACGTTACAGGCTCGCCAAGTAACAGAGACTCAAATGATTAAATCTTGAGAAGCCTTGTATATAAATATGATTGACACAACATCGTCGATCAAAGTTGAGTTATTAACTCTCAATCAAAATCCAACCCAAACAATAACAAAAACCCTAGAAAAAAATTAGCATCGTTAAGTTTTTTATTTATTTTTATTTTGTAAAACCTAACTAACTAGTAAAGCCTAACTAAGTAACATGAAAGAAAGATCCTTACCTAAATCTTATAATAGTTCATGCATGTAACTTAAGCCTAAAATATTATTGTTGTAACAAAATGAAATCACATCTCATCGTACAACCCGTGATTGTCATTAACTTGTTCTTTGATACAGTCGAATAAAAACCCTAATCATGCTTTAACTAGTAAACCTATAAGATCTAACATCTGATTCCATGAGATCAAACAAAAAATCTAACATAAATTTAATATTCATTCGATAATGGGTTGTAGAAATATTACCAGCAACAAAGATCGAGTTTAAAGAGGTAGATTCCTTGTAAAGATTAGAGATAGTAATAGAATAAAAACCCTACTCATGCTTTAACTAGTAAACCTATAAGAAGTGATAGAATAAAAACCCTAATCATGCTTTAACTAGTAAACCTATAAGATCTAACATCTGATTCCATGAGATCGAACAAAAAATCTAACATCAATTTAATATTCATTCGATAATGGGTTGTAGAAATAATACCAACAACAAAGATCGAGTCTGAAGAGGTAGGTTCCTTGTAAAGATTAGAGATAGTAGTAGAATTATGATTTCATAGAGAGAATGAACCGAGTAATAAAAACTGAAAAAGTAGATCGAACTCATCTTTCTTTTTCTTTTTGGAATTTAACCAAACCATCAGGCGGGAATTGATTTTCCTTTTGAAATCATCCCGCCCAGTAAAATCCATTTTTATCACCCGCCAAACAAAAGATTTTTGGTGTTTTTATTTTTTATTTCTAAATTTTAGATGTGTAACCAATATGGTTAGTTTCCTTATTTTATGAGAGAATATATCATAGACAGTTATGATAAAATTGTTTCCCAAAATTTTCGAAATTTTGTTTCCTATCTCTAACCAACTCGAGAAGAGGCTATAGAAAAAAATTACTTTCCTATTTCGAATAATATTTACCTTAATAATTTTAAGCTGGGTTGTCTCCTGTATTATTCTTGGTTTAGGGAGGAAACGTATGAATTATTAGTGGCACCTATGTAGGAAACTTATTATTCTAATCATACAGTAAGCTAATAAAGATAAATAAACTAAACCCATCCATTTTCATGTTCATCATTTCCAGAAAACATAAAAGTTCAACGTGAATCATTCATCACATAAATGTCAACCTATCTATCAGCGTAAAAAGCCTCCATCTAGTGCAGTACTTAAAAAATAAATAAAACCACCACTGAAAACAAAATGGTCATCAAAAACCCTGTTTTAAAAGCAAAGAACTTGTTAGATGAGTCTGGTTCTTTGTCAGATTAGTCTGGTTCCTCATTCTCATCCAATTCCACGCAAAGATCATTATCATTAACATCGTCGTATAGAAATACTTTACTTTCAATAGCACTTTACTTGTTCAAACTCGTATTTTTGTTAAAAGTATTGGCAAGGAGATAATAAGATCAGACCTAAAGTGATAAATTGATTCTTATTGGGGGGGGGGGGGGACTGTATTTTTCTACATTTCCTCCGTTCTTTCAGCTAATTATATTTATTTTTCCAAAAGAATACACACCTCATAAATAAATAAATTTGCAAGAGTATATTGCATTCTGTAAAGTCTATGAACTTGTAAATAATTATTTGATTTATTTCATAAACATCACCTTCTTCTAAATGACAAAATTAGCAAACTAAACAAGAAACCAAAACAACTTTCAAAGCGTCCACAAAATGAAATCGATAAATCAAACCATATCATAAAAAAAAAAAAACCATATCAAATGAACCATCCCCATCTTCAAACAATTCTTCTTGCAATGCTGAGGTGAACCTGATCACTCCAACCAGCAGGCTTGGGCGCCTTGTCATCCTCAGATTTGTCATTTTCTGCTTCATCAGGCTCCACATGCTTGTTAAGATCATGCTTGTTAACTTTTGGATTATCTGCCATATCCTGAACATCGGGACGATCTTCATCAATAATTTCAATAATAGAAGCAGGAGCATCATCATTCACAGTAGGACCATCAGCATAAGCAGGAACATCAGCATCCTCAACGCTACTGATTACAACGTCCAGAGGAACACCAGGAATAACATCAGCATAAATAGGAACATCATCATTGTCAACACTACTGACAACAGAACTAATAACAACGTCGAGAGGAACACCAGGAACAGTAGTTATTCCGTCCACAGTAATGATAATCCTCAATTTACGAGGACCAGCCATCAGTCGAGGACATTTTTGGATCCTCTCTTCAGTTTCATCTCTATAGTCCCTCTTAGCAGAACTCATTTTCCTCTTAATACTCTATGTTAATTTTTTCTATGCTTGGTGTAATTTATATATATTTCTAAGGAAAACCCTAATTTCTTAGGTTTTCCATCATTATCTTAAATCACCTATTCTTTGGTATTAACATCGAATATTGTAGCAATATAAGGAGATATGGAATGAATATTTTCATGTTTATCTAATTTCCTTTTTAATCTAATATACATAATGAACATAACAAACTAAAATAAATTATGATCTCATGAGATATATGGAATGAATATTTTCATATTTATCTAATTTCCTTTTTAATTTAATTACCTAGGTCGGTTGGGGTGGCCCGGCCGGCTGGACCATAGGTGTAACGCAAAAAAAGGAAAAAACCAACATGGGGTTAGTCCTCCAGTGATTTGTGGGGAGTTGAGTGTATTTTAAATCTTGGGGATTTTGAGAGAGTTTGAGAGAGTGTAAGGAGTTTGAGAGAGTTTTGTGTTTTTGAGTTCAGGGAGTGTGGGGAGTTTGAAAGAGTTTGTTTGAGGGAGTTTGGGAGAGTTCACTCCTAACTCATTCTCTTTTAAGGAACAATAAACCCTCATTTGCAAATAAAAATGATCTTTAATGAAAATAAAAAATAAATAAAAATGATCCCATCTCTGAAAATGCACTTGTAGGGATGCTACTGTTGAGAAACTATATGCATCTGTTAGTAATATCATTGCAAGTACTACTACTGCAATGTATCTGGATGCTATTGTTGAGCAACTATATGCTCAAAACCTATTTTCAGCTCATAGAAACTCACTTGTAAGTTATTCCAACAATTCAAGATTACCAATCTAATACAAGTTTGGTTATATCTTGTCTTGGGTTGAATAGATTGTTCAATGCAGGGATAGCTTGCATCCACAGTACGCAACATTCTAAAAAAGTACCCACTATACGGCTCTACAAAAACAAAAAAGTTTATATTTTCCATGACCGGATGATCATAAGCTAAATGAAGCTCATCATGGTAATCTTTTTACAAAAGTTGCCAAGAAGAACATGAAGTTTATATTGGACTAAGGTTATTTCCTTTAGTTTACAAGTTTGGACTTTAATGATTTCCAACTCATACTAGCTACTTGTGCAGGGTGTAACCATTGTTAGTATGCACACCTCATTTCCCTTTAAGTGGTGGCCTAACCATTTGGCTTGCTAGATACATGTGAATGTTGTTACGTATAGATAATTCTAATTGTAGTTAAAATAGTTAACTTGATGATACTTGACAAGTGATGCTGGACATGGGTCCATGTAAACTGATATTTCCTAGTATTTAATTTGTTGATGTCTCATGGTTCAAACGGAGGTAGTGCGATACATAATTTTGTATCCACTTAATATGAACTTAAATGCCAGAATGGGGTTCGGACAAAATGATTCTACTAGATTCCTAAATTGGTTTTGTAGCTGTGGAATTATGTGTACAATTTTGGACACGCATATAATTAAATGTGTTTTGAGTATAGATAATACCAGTATTATTAGGAAGGTATATAGTCACGCTTTGAAGGAAAGGCATGTGCATGGCATGTGCATGGTTGTTGCTTGTTGTGGCAATGCTATTCAAGCGTATATATATAAAGAACCAACAATTGTATGAATTCTTTGTATCCATTGTGTTTAGTGCGAGCAGAATTAAATGGGAACTTGATCCTGGAAGGTGAATGTTGTATGATTTTGTTCTTCTATATACCTGGTGGATGGTGCAGCCACTTGTTGGGGTGGATGAGCTAGTAATATAGATTTCTTAAGTCTTGGACTGCAATATAAAATTGTGTCTTCCTCTTCTAAACCTGACGTTGCTAATGTACAATAGCCTAAAGAGGCAGTTCAGAGTTGGGAGCTAATTAGTTCAGAGTTGGATAAGCATAAAAAGCATGTGACCTCTAGTTCTGTAGTTCTCAAACCATAACTTCCGGTAAGCTACTAGCCTGCTACGAAAGGATTCTTTTTCACCATCAAGTCCTTCATCATCACTCTCTTAATCAAAGTCACTATCAAGGATCACGAGGATATTTCAGAGGTTCAACTTTCACTGGAGGCAAGGATCTTGATAAGAGGATGTTGTTTACGAAGACTTGAGCTTTCGAGATGACTTTCACGAAGTAGAGCTTTCACGGTGGTTAATATCTTCAATATCTTTGGCATAAGCAAGATGGTTGAATCTCCGATTGGCACGATCACGCGAATTGATCAAACGAGTAGAAAGCAAAGGCGTTCTTCTTTGAAGCTTAAGGTGGTCTCCAATCCATCTTTAGCATTGCGAAGATTGTTCTCGGATTCTCATGAAAGTGAAATAAAATTCAAAGAATCAATTCTCAGAGTATAACAAAATTTAAAGGTATATCAAAGGCAGTCAAATTTTGATGACTACCTTCTCTTTGTGAAGTAAGAAATTGAGCTAAAGATAGACAACAATTTTTCATATGATCCATAGCTTTATCAAAACCATCACCAACTAATCCTTCAAGTCTGGATTGAAGCTTTTGATCTTTGGAAAGAAGAAATTTGTTATTCTTCGAAAGTTTTGTATTAAGGTTTTCTAGTTGGGAATAATCTTCTTTAAGTTTATTCCTCTTAGTGCTCAAGATTATATTCTTACTAAGAAGGGATTTCTTCTTAATGAGAAAAAGAACTTCTCTCCATCTCAAGACTTCTTTAATTCCTCAAGTTCACCTTTTAACAAATAAAGGAGATTTTCTTGATCGCAACATTTACTCAAGAATATTCACCGCCATTTTATTCAAATACGAACATCTTTCTTCTGATAAGGTTTCATTCTTCTAATAGGTTTCTATTCTTAAATCGGCTTTAGCTAAAAAAGAAGTATGAGATATTTCATCGTTCAAAAAATTTTGATCGTAAATTAGTTGGGTATTCTCTTGGAAAAGGGCATCTAAATTATCAAGAGCACATGAATGAAGACTAGATAAATGGGAAAATTGGTTCAAAATACTTTCATGCTTGGCTTGATATTCTTCTGCGTCTGATTCATGATGAAGTACCAACATTCTACATTCCTGGATTGATTCTATAAAGGGGAATGGGTTTTAATGGGATATGAGAAATAGAAACAAACAAAAGGAGAAAATATAAAGATAATAGCAATACCTTTTAATGCATCATTCCTCTTACGAAGGATTGCACAATCTAGAGAATCATTTTGAAGCTGATGATTCTCTTTATGAAGATTCTCACACTCCGATTTCAAAGACTCCTGAGTTTGGCGAAGTAATTCAACTTCTTTTTCCAGGGCTTGATGTAAAATAGAAGCATCAGGATTGATGAAGTTGTTGAGCATTTCGCAAAATTCATTGATAACATTTGAAGACTTCTTGCTTGGAGCAACAAACTCAAAGGATTAGGAGCTAAAATGGGTTTTTCAAGAGACGGGGTTGAGAAGGAAGGTTGTGAAGAAGTGTTGATAAATTGACAAGGGTGTAATGGAGAGGCGGGGAGTTAAGAAGTGCTTTCACGAGGAGGGGAGGAAAATTCTTTATCAATCACATGAAGGAAATCACTGATTGAAATTGATGGATTGGATTTGATAATACGAGATCTCTTGGTAAGTTTGGATTCTTCACCGACCTATGAATCAAAATGTAGAATAAAAACTGAGGCAACAATATATTGTTTCAGAAGGAAGACATAGTATTTTAACTACCTTTTGATTCTCGGATTTTCTTCTTCGAGAGCTAGGGTTTGAGCTTCTAGTTGAAGACTTCACCTGAGAAGAGTTTTGCTGAAAGAAATCAAAGTCAAACAATGGATTAAACATAAATAAAAGAGATAAACAAGTGAAAGATGCGAGAGATAAAAGAAAATTACCTCGGAGAACTCATGATGGGATTAACAGGAAGAGAAGGTGATAAATCAAGATGTGATGTGAGAATAAGATGAAGCAAGATAATGCGATAATAGAAGAAACACGGGAAAAGTGTGAAAAGATTACGAACATAGAATAAATTTACGAATAGAAGTCGCGATACTTCGCAAGCTATATACAAGTTGTCTGATTTCACTATATATAGTAGTTAAAATGTTAAATTGGAGAGGTTCTTTAAGTTCGAGAAAGTTAATTGTTCTAAGTTTCATTAACATACTTCTTTGTAATCGGTTGAGAATATTAATCAGTAAATTGTCATTTTTCATCAAGAACTTCTTAAAGTTTTATGAATTCTACTGAGGGTGTAGTTGTAGGTTTTAAAACTAATAAACCATAAATAAACAACAAGTTAATCTGCTAGCCTGAAATCAGTTTTGACTTGATTAACTAAACACAAATTGAGATGAATATCGAAACAAAAAAGAGTTAACAGAACATGGTGAGACCTTAAACAATAAAAATAAGGTTTTTACTTTTAAAACTAATATCAAAACAATCAAAATAGTAACAATCAAACAAAACAATCGGAGATTAGAGAAGAAAAAAATAGATGAAAAAAGCATACCTGAAGCTGAAGCGTTTCCTCCTTCTCCTAATATTTTTCTCTGACCAAACTCCCTCCCGAATCTCTACTCCTATGAGAGATTTGTGCACAGGAAAAAATGCACTATCAACTCTCCAGAACTCCCCAAAACAATCATGTTAATGCACGAAATTGAACATTTCAACATAGAAAAAAATCCAAACACCAAAACAAAAACAAAAAAAAAATACAAGGAAAAAAAAAGCAACATAAATAACCCAAGGAATAAATTGTACATTTCAGCATAGAAAAGAATCCAAATACCAAAAAAAAAAAAAAAAAAACTGCAAGAAAAAAAGCTACATAGATAAGCCTAGGAATGTGTTAGTGGCATGGACATCATGAGTACATGTTTCCGATTGTCCACCAAAATTCTTCAACGAGACAACGCTCCTCATGTGAGGAATAATTGCAACCCTTGTTTCCCACGGTAGTGCCCCCCAAATTTCCGTCCAAGTTTTGGTGAGTGTATTGTAACGCAATAAACGCCTATTATGCCAAAATAAGAGTTCCTTGTTATTTATAAAGGCTATCGGGTTATGAGTCGGCCATTCATCCTCTTTAAAGAAAATGCTTATCTCATAATTCCAATTCCATTCCCCGCCAGGTGCCCATGTATGAATATTTTCTTTGGAAATGGGAGCCCAAAAATCTATTCGGGGCCGATCAATTCCCTCATGGATGTAGTAAAATAAAATGCGAACTCCAAACATGACCATCCCAAGTGATGGGTAAGTATTTATCCAAAATTCACTCCCAGGAATATGATGCGGAGGTGGAAAATGTTGATGGAACGTCTCGGTGTCCAAATTGAAAGATATTATGCCAATATCTTGCTGACAACAATCTATCCAAAAAATACAACCATGTGCGTACACACCTGAACTCCGAAAAGTATAAGGAATCTCCCATGCTATGTTCCTCCATCCCCTCTTGTCTCCTAAAGTGTGTATTTGGACTTTACCATCCATGTGAATTCGAACTACCTTGTACTCATTGGTACGTTGACAGTATCCGAAACCCCCAATTACGTTGTATCGTGGATACCACGAAAGTACTTGATCCGGTGCAATTGGGATGCATAGTTATGGTAGATGGAGGTGGTCACCAGTTTTTGGATTCATAATATATACAGGATCTTGTATGCCGTGGTGTGAAACATAAAAACAAACCAGACCATTGCAAGATCCAACTATTGGGTGCAACATAGTCCAATCATCATGGGTTCCATCATTCGGGGCATCATGATTGTTGGATGTTAAGATCGGGATGAAATCTTCCTCTCTATAAAAGAGTTTGGTAACTTTATCTTTCCCCATTCTTGGTGTGACACCAAAAAGGAATCCAATTCTTTTGTCCCCAAGGATAGTATTCCATTCTTTGCATACACATTTGCTTGCTAAAACGATTTATGTAGTTTGGAGGCGCTGAAGTATCTCGGTAGTTAATTCCGGCAACATATCCATCACTATTGTACTGATGAAAGATTATCAAAAAAATTTTTTACAAGCTTTTAGGATTTTCTTATTGTGAATGCTACAAGCAAATACGAGTATAAAGCTTATATATATATAGACATCCAATATACCTGTTGGTGAATGGTCGCGTCAGTCTAGGACGGTTTTGGATCCTCTCGTCAATTTCATATCAACAATCCCTCTTAATACTCCATGTTAGTTTTTTTCTATGATTGGTGTAATTGAAAACTCTAATTTTTTAGGTTTTCCATCATTATCTTAAATCACGATTCTTTGGTATTTACACCGAATATTTCAATTTCCATATTACTAAAAAATGAGATATTGTAGCAGTATAATGAGATATGGAATGAATATTTTCATGTTTATCTAATTTCCTTTTTAATCTAATATATACATTCCAAACATAACAAACTAAAATAAATCATGATCTCTTAGGAAATACCCAAATAATTTTTCTACTTTTTGACTAATTACCTAGGTGGGTTGGGGTGGCCCGGACGGCTGGACCATAGGTGTAACGCAAAAAAAGGAAAAAAAACCAAAGTTTGGCTAGTTAAACAATGACCCAAACTAAATTGTACATTTCAACATAGAAAATAATCCAAACACCAAAAAAAAAAAAAACACAACTACAAGAGAAAAAAAAACTACATACCCAAGGAATAAATTGTACATAGAAAAAAAAATACAAAAAAAAAAAAACACAACTACAAGAAAAAAAAAGCTACATAGATAACCCAAGGAATGTGTTAGTGGCATGGACATCATGAGTACATGTTTTCGATTGTCCACCAAAATTCTTCAACGAGACAGCGCTCCTCATATGAGGAATAATTGCAACCTTGCTTGTTTCCCAAAATCGTGTCCCCCAAATTTCCGTCCAAGTTATGGTGAGTGCATTGTAACGCAATAAACGCCCATTCTGCCACAATAGAAGGTCCTTGTTTTTTCCAAAAGCTATCGGGTAATAGGTCGGCCACCCTTCATCCTCATCCTTTTCCAAGAAAATGCTTATCTTATGATTCCAATTCCATTCCCCGCCAGGTGCCCATGTATGAATATTTTTTTTGGAAATGGGTGCCCAGAAATCTATCCGGGGTTGATTAATCCCCTCATCACAGGCCTCATGGATGTAGTAAAATAAAAGGCGAACTCCGAACATAACCATCCCAACTGAAGGGAATTCACTCCTAAGAATATGATGCGGGGGTCGCGAATGTTGGTGAAATGTCTCAGTGTCCAAATTGAAAGAAACTATGCCACTATCCCATTGACAACAATCCTTCCAAAAAATACAACCATGTGCGTACACACCTGAACTCCGAAAAATATAAGGAATCTCCCATGCTATGTTCCTCCATCCCTTCTTGTCTCCTAGAGTGTGTATTTGAACTTTACCATCCATGTGAATTCGAACTACCTTGTACTCATTGGTACGTTGACAGTATTCGAAACCCCCAATTACAGGATACCAAGAAAGTACTTGATCTCGTGCAATAATTGGGATGCATAGTTGTGGAAAATGTAGGTGCTCACCAGTTTCTGGATTCATAACATATATAGGATCTTGTATGCCGTGGTGTGAAACATAAAAACAGACCAGACCATTGCAAGATCCAACTATTGGGTGCAACTTAGTCAAATCTTCATGGGTTCCATCATTCGGGGCGTCGTGATTGTTGGATGTTACGATCGGGTTGAAATCTTCCTCTCTATAAAAGAGTTGAGTAACTTCTTTCCCTATTCTTGGTGTGACACCAAAAAGGAGTCCAATTCTTTTGTCCCCGAGGATAGTATTCCACTCTTTGGAAACACATTTGCTTGCTAAAATGCTTTCTGCAGTTTGGAGGTGTTGTAGTATCTCGGTAGTTAATTCCAGCAACATATCCATCACTATTATACTGATGAAAGATTATCAAAAATAAAATAAAAAATTAAAGCATTTAAGATTTTCTTAATATTGTAGAATGCTACAAGCAGATATGAGTAATGCTTATATAGACATCCAATACACCTGTTGGCGAATGGTTGCGTCCTTGATGAGCATGCATTATTTGAAAGGTCGCGCCTTTAATGAGCATGCAGACAAGTAACGCATATTTGCATGTTTTATCTTTGAAAGGTCGCGTCCTTTAATGAGCAGGCAAGTAAAGCATATTTGCCCGTTTTATCTCATAAGCGGTTATAGCTTAAACCTATAACTGAATTTTTATTTAAAAGCAAACAAAATCTAAAGGATAACCATTACGTCATGAAGTAGTTATCCAATGAGACATTCGAGAGTTCCTATATTTTAGGCCACATAGGATTTTTGTGTTTTAAGAAAAGAAACTTCTCCAATCGAAATTTCAAAGATAAATGTCTCCAAATAACCCAGAAAAAGAGAGTGGTTCCAAACCATCAAAAGGCAAGACTCCAATGACAGAGGAAGAAGTTGATAAGGAGGAGTGCTTGAAGAGAAAGGAAGTGATGATGAGGTTCAAATTAGCAGTATCTGAAATGGATTTGGAGCAACTAGAGAAAGCTAAGTACTATATATGCAAAGCAATAAGATTGAATAAAATGAAGAAGAAAGAAGAGGTAAGGAATATGAGAGAAGAGGAAGAAGTAGGTTTGCAGAACAATAACCAAGATGATGATATGGATCTGTTGTGGAATGAGTTTTTTCATGCAAACTCAGTATATGAGGCAGAAAATGAAGAGAAAAAGAAGAGAAGCAAAGAGAAAGTAAAAGATGTAGAATGCCCAAAAGAATTTTTGCAGTTGTTGCAGAGACCAAGAAATAGGTATCATCAAAGTACAAAGAAAAATTGGAATTAAGAGTGTCTAATGGGAAATTGTGGATTGTTGACGACTAAATCTTTTTCATTCGTGTGCATTTTCAAGAATATCATCATTGATTTGTCTATCAATGCATTTTCAAGAATATCATCATTGATTTGTCTATCAATCACTTATACCCTTTGCATCTCAAATTCTCACTTCTTTTTACATTTTTATTTTCCCCTCTCGGATTTTATTATAATGAACACATAAAAGTCTCCCTATAGATTCGAAAAATTTATAACCATAAATACAACTGGAATACAAAAATGCCTCCCTATATACCAAATTGACCACCATAAAAGAAAATCCCCCTCTAAATTCGTTGGGAATATGTTTAAAGCATTAACTCCATTAAATAAAATACCAACCATTATTACCCAAAATAAGACCAAGTGTGATTCTTCAGATTTCAAAAAAAACTTTTAGTCCAGACAAGATACCAAAAAAATAATCAAAGATGAGAAATAGTACTATTAAAATATATATATATTGAACACCAAACTACATTACTCTGATCAAAACAAAAACAAAAACACTACACTCGGAATATGTTTGTGGCATGGACATCGTCAGTACATGTTTCCGATTGTCCTCCAAAATTCCTCAACGAGACGGCGCTCCTCATGTGAGGAATAACTCTAACCTTTGGCCACCTTATCTCCGCAATTTTTGTCAATGTTTTGGTGAGTTCATTATAACGTGCTAAACAACGGTTGTTTTGCAATAGGACGTCGTTGTTCTTTCCCAAGGCTATAAGCTTATAAGGCGGCCACCATAGATTCGAAGGCTCTTCCAAGACAATGCTCCTCTTAAGTTCCCAATTCCATTCTACACCGGGTGCCCGTGCATGAATATCATTATCGGAAATGGGTGCCCAAAAATCAATCCGGAGATCATAAATATCGTGAATGTTGTAAAATAAAAGGCGAACTCCAGACAAGACCATTCCAAGTTTTGGAGTATTGAAACCACCATTCTCATAAATATGATGCGGGGGTGGCGAATGTGACTGGAATGTCTCATTGTCCAAATTGAAAGATACTATTTGAATATTGTCATAAAAATAATGATTTATCCAAAAAATGCAACCATGTGCATACACACCTGAATCCCAAAAAGTAAAAGGAAAATCTCCGATGTTCCTCCATCCCCTATTGTCGCCTAGAGTGTGTACGTCCACTTTACCGTCCACTTGAATTCGAACTACTTTGTATTCACCGGTATGTTCACAATAGCCGAAACCCCCTACGATGAATCGTGGATCCCAACTAATTTGTGGCGTTGGTGTTGGATCGCATATTTGTGGCAGATGGAGGTGCTCACCCGTTGTTGGATTCATAATATAGATAGGATCTTGTATGTCGTGGTGTGAAACATAAAAACATACCAGACCATTACAAGATCCAACGATTGGGTGTGACATGTTTTCATCATAGGATTGGATAATATTCCAGGTACCATTGTTTCCAAATAACATCTGATAGAAATCTCCCATCATCGTGTAGTAATCTTCCTCCTCAATTTGTTCTCTGTAGAAGAGTTGCGTAACTTTTTCTTTTGTCACTTTTTGAGTGAAACCGAAAAGGAGTCCAATTCTTTTGTATGCAAGGACAGAATTCCACTCTTTGCATACACATTTGCTTGCCAAAATACCTTTTGTACTTGGGAGGAGGTGTAGTATCTCGGGAGTTAAATTCGGCAACATTTCCATTACTATTACTGGTGAAATATTTTTTTTTAATGTAGAAGTATTTAGGATTTTGTTTTTGTTGAATGCTTATATAGACATCCAATGGATGCAATATGTGTCCCCACACAACACACCTGTTGGAATTTTCACGTCTTTTGGTGTTTCAAAATCTATTCGGTTTATGTGAAGCGTAATACGAAGGGGTGCAAACCGTTACACCATTTGGCCAATGGTCGCATCCTTAATCAGCATGCCTAATTTAAAAATCCATGATCCAAACAAGAAACGGATATTTTCACGTGTTTGTGTGAGATTTATTCCAGTTTATCAACATTCTATTTATGTGTCCATTGCAAATTTAAAAATTAGGGTTATGACCATAGTATATTAATCTTTTGAAGACAAGAAATTAGGGTTATGACCATAGTATATTAATCTTTGGGCATGGTTATAGCGCTTGTCCGGACGGAATTGTTGCGCATGGCTTTGAGTAGGTGTGAATTACCGAGGGAATTACACCAAAAATATAAATTTGTTCAGAGAAGATTAGGCATGGCGAATCATGGAGAGAGATACTTCAGATACCTACAGATTTGGCAAGAGTGTAGCCAAGGCATGCACATTAGCGAAGAGTACATGATTATGATCTACTGTAAGATAAAGCATATACTCCATGTACTCGATCAACATGGTTGTGTTTACGCAATTTTTTCGTGCTATTTTTCCGTATTTAGATAAATCATACTATATACTAAAATCAATATGGTGTTGTACGTGTTGTACGCGTATATGAGAATATATTTATGAATATGGAAACTGTTATATTTTGTTTATTTGGGAGTGATATGCGGAATACAACTAAATTAGGTAATTGGAGATAATGCTCCTAACCTAAAAAAAAATAGGGTTTTTTATAATACATATATATATATATATATTAGAGGTCGTACAAACCACACTAGCATAAAAGATAGATTGATATATTAGACGAAGAAAATGAGTTCCAATAAGAACAATACCGAGAGCATTAAAACAATTCCAAGGATAGTAATGGCTGTCCCTAGAAAGCTAAGGATCACCATAACTATTGATGGCGTGTGTAAGGTTCCTGGCATGCCCCTGTTAGCTGAAGTTCAAGCTCATGTTGACAATCTTACTCTTCCTTCTTCTGCTTCTGTTGAAATGGATAGTGCCCATGCTCCCATTCCTTCGAATGAGCCTGTTGGTGAAACTGTGTCTGGCACACCAGAAATACCCAGGGAGACACCTCTAGAAGAAAAGGTACTTGAAGTTCCAGCACATCCTGCTAACGCTGCAACACGAGTACCAGATGCGATGGTTTTAGTTGAGCAGATTATCAAAGAAACTTTCGAATAATGTGGTTTTTGTTTTTTAATACTGAGGATGTTGGTATTATTTTGCTTCGTTTAGTTTTAGAATGAATAATATAAAAATATTGGTTCTTTAATATATGCTCGTGTTCAAATTCTTTGCTTGATATTTGTTTGTTAATCAATCAATTTTCATTATCTTAACTCGTCGAGTCAACTCAGTTTTCCATAATATACCTTATATAAACATAATCCCTTATGAAAGTTATCAGATTTTTAATTATAATTTAGGCACAACCAAAATGGAAGAAATATAGCATTAATTTATGGAAAGACTGGACCACAAGGGATCTTGCCACCAATGCCAAATTTGGGTCAAGCCAACCCAATGTGACAGACATTTTAGAAACAAAAAATAATCTTCTCTATATTATTTAGCAAAACAGAAGAAGAGGAGTATTGAAGAGATCTATCTTTTCGTTTGCATGTACCCAACAAGGCCGCACAAGATACTCATTATGACTACTGTCAAATGCCCATTTATTTCAGGACCGTAACAGCTACCTAGATCTTCTTCTTTTGCATGCGCACAAAAAATAAGGGACTCATTGTGATTGTGTATATTAGTGGAAGTGAAATATGAGAAACTGAGGTGTAATGATGACTGACAAAATCTACTTAGGTAGTCAAAGGTGTGAGAAGCATATAGTTAGGTTGTTTTCTTTTTGTGCTTTATATCTTGTTACCAAAAAAAGTAAATTTAAAAAATATAAGTGAGAGAAGGCTATACCAACTTTTTATTGTTTTTGATAAGACAAAAAGTTATTAGATCTTGTGGGGTATACAATACTGATTCATACTTTTCTTTTAGTCACACATAACAATAAGTCCTAAAGAACAACTACCATATGAATGTACCCTTAAATCCAAAAATCAATCATAGGAATGTTCCATATATATACTCCTAGTATTTAGTGATGCGGCTGGTATTTAGGACAGGGTCCCACTACAATATTCTACACAAATTGTTAAAGTAGAAATGATCAAAGATAAAAAAAATACCACTGCAAACTGAAGTATTTATTATTGTACTAGCTAATTCCTTTGTTACTGGTACCTTGGATATAGTAGTATCTTTTCTTTACTACTGAGTCAACTACATTGCACTATTTTACTCCCAATTCACATATTCTTAAAAGCAAAATAATAAATGATTAACATATTCCTTGGAGTACTAGCTAGTGCCTTGGAAGATCATAAATGCTTTTTGGTGCAATTTTTTTGATTAAAATCCCAATTCATATTCTTAGAAGCAATTCTAGCTAGCTCTTACAATTAAATTTGTATTAAAAGAACCGAGATCAGTATTTATTTTTTAAAGTACTGGCCGACAATATAGGATTTTATCATGTTTGTGCCTTTAATCTGGACGAAACATGATATATCATTGATACATATGAATATCCAATGATATCGCATTATTGGTCGTATCAGACCGATCAACCGATAATATTGGCAAGGATGTTTGGGGATGTTAGGTTATCAGGTGAAACTAGTTTATTTGATTGGTTGGCATTATGAATTCACGAACGACTATGATTGGGTTCATCGACAAGACTCGATGTCACTCTTGGAGGAGCTTCTAAACCAATTATTATTTATTTCGATGTCACAATCTTAGCAAGAATTTTTCGTCCAAATCTAAGTTTCCGGGGAGTATTTCCACCGAGACAAATTGCTTAATGGTAATTTTCCATTTTTACCGATGTCACTCTTGGACGAGCTTGTTAACCAATTTATATTTCGATGTCATGATTCTTAGCAAGTATTATCGTCCAAATCTAAGTTTACACGAAGTATCTCCACCAAGATAAATTGATTGATGGTAATTTTCCATTTTTACCGATGTCACTCTTGGACGAGCTTCTAAACCAATTTTTATTTATTTCCATGTCATGATCTTAGCAAGAATTTTTCGTCCAAATCTAAGTTTTCGGGGAGTATTTCCACCGAGACAAATTGCTTAATGGTAATTTTCCATTTTTACCGATGTCACTCTTGGACGAGCTTGTTAACCAATTTATATTTCGATGTCACGATCTTAGCAAGTATTATCGTCCAAATCTAAGTTTACGCGGAGTATCTCCACCAAGATAAATTGATTGATGGTAATTTTCCATTTTTACCGATGTCACTCTTGGACGAGCTTCTAAACCAATTTTTATTTATTTCCATGTCATGATCTTAGCAAGAATTTTTCGTCCAAATCTAAGTTTCATGGGAGTATTTCCACCGCAAGACAAATTGCTTAATGGTAATTTTCCATTTTTACCGATGTCACTCTTGGACGAGATTGTTAACCAATTTATATTTCGATGTCATGATTCTTAGCAAGTATTTATCGTCCAAATCTAAATTTACAGGGAGTATCTCCACCCAGATAAATTCCTTGATTTTAATTTTCCATCCAATATTTTTATTTTTATATTACTTTTTATTTATTTTCCAAAGCCGCATACTTGTTCACTAGCCAAGTTTGCACGTGGCTAAGCTAGAGGTAAAGTGAAAACGTGTGTCACGGTAAGGAATGGAGATTTTTCGTTTCCAAGTCTCTCTCTAAACTAGGGTTTCAGTATTAGGGTTTCAATATCAAAAACTAAAAGTTTTAGTATCAAACCAGACAAAATGACTGCTCTTCTAGTAACTTCCTTCCGATTTCTTCTTCTTGATGGAGACAAAGAGATTGTTGGTTATTTTGGTTGCGAGGTTGTTCCTTGTTTTGAAGATGTTGATGATTATGATGATATTGACGATGAAGAAGAGAAGAGAAGAAGAGGAATGATGAGATGAAGATGATGATGATGATGATGAGGAGGAGGAGGATGATGATTTAGATGATCCAGAACACTTATTTTGGTTTGGGCCAGCGCTTGAGGATGAAGATGAAGACGATGATGTTGATGATGATGATTGGCCATACAAAGATGTGGTTACCATTGTCGATAGCAGCAGTGAAGAAGAAGGGGATTATAACTGATCTAGTCCTCTGTTTTCATGGTTCTGCTATGCAAGAATGGTATTCAATCACATCTTGATCCATCATCTTTTGTTTAGTTAAATATCTTTTTAGTTTTTGTGTTATTAGTGTAATTTTTTTTTTTTTTGATGTTTAATTAGTCTGTTTGTAAAGCTGCTTGGAAGTATAGTTTTTGTGAATGTTTAATATTTACGGATGCAATATTTTCTTTAGGTTCCAAGTGCATATGTTGTTTAATTTCTTTCCATTGTTCATCTGTTGGAGTATCAATCTTTTGACAAAATAGAATGAACGAGTAATGTGTTTAAGGGGGCTTGGTGTAGAGATTTGGATGTTAGGGTTAACCATGATTTTGTTGTGGCTTTGCTGTTAAAGTGATAGGATCATGAATATGATAGGGACTGTATATTGAGTCTTGTATCAGAGTTGAAAAATATAGCCAAATTTTTCATAAATTGCAATGCCAAATATGACAATCTTTACCAAAAAAAATAAATCAGAATTGAGAGCACAATTGAACAGTAGGCCTAGGACTGCTACATAATTGTGCTTACACATTAATAAAATTAGCATACTAAAAATAATGTAAAAAACTTGAATTTAGTCAATGCCGAGTGCTCAGCCATAAATTTGTTTGTCTTGGTGGCTTCCCATGTTCTTATTCATTGTAATCATTATCCAAATGTTCACCGTAGCTTTTCTCAAATGCATCCCAAGAAGAAAAACCCTTAGGAGGAGGATCATTTTCAACATGGATCATTTTCTTATTATGAACTAATTCCCATTCTTCATCGACAAAATCTTCTAGTATATCACCAATGCTTTCCACAAAGTCATCCCATGAAGCAAAGCCTTTCGGAGGAGGAGGATCATTATTAATAAGACCATTGGAAGGAACAACACATTTCTCATTAGAACTCATCCTCTCAATTCCTTCTTTCTTTTACTTACGAACGAGGTATCTAATTTCTTATTTCTAGGATCCAAATCTAGCTAAATATAGTGTTGTTTTTTTTATTTCCCTATACATATCTAGTATGCAAATCTAAATATAGTGGGTGGGTTATGTTTAACATGAATATAACAAACGAAAATCAAGGTGATATATGGAAAGTGGGATTTTGCGGATTTTGCGAGACCGAGCAGAAAAATATTGCATTTAATTAGGATTGTAGGATTAGACTACTGATTGTCAGTTCTACTTAGACGCCTATAATCTTGCCGTAACCCTAAAGATATCTCTAAATATCCTGACACGTTAAGCATTCATGTCAATGAGATAGATAGTACACTTGTTAAAATTAAAATTTTACATTCCTTATTTAACAAAATACTCCTTCCTTATTGAATTCCAGACACATCTTTTCCTACTACATTATTACTACAATCATAATTGATTTTTTGGAAAAATTCATAGACACCAGCACTTGTTGATCATGCACGGTTTACCAGGGTTTACGCATTTTTCATAGAGCCAACACCTATTGACAGGCATTATGTGATGTTGGTGTATTGCAATATCTTGAACTGCATCATGGTTTGGCTCATGTCTCATGCCATATCTCAAGTCCCTCACCAACAATTAAAATAAAAAATGGTCAAACATAAGGTCAAACAAAATAGGTCAATAAGCAAAACAAAATCAGCACACTTGTGTATATTTATTGAGTGGTACAATTTATTATTATGGTGATTATGAAGTATGAACATCTCTATGTTTCAGATTTTAGGTTTATTTTTATGTTGTTGTGAATTGTACCTTGATTTGAGAATCTTTTGGTGATTATGAACATCTCAATTGCATGCTTTATGAACATCTCAGATTGTAGATTCAGACTGTAGGTGATTTAGGATTATGAACATCTTTTGGTGATTATGAACATCTCAGATTGTAGATTCAGACTAGGTGTGTATATGCCTCTCCATCAAGTGAATTAGACTAGATAGAGAATAATGCTTATTTTGTTTCAACATACCACGGTTGAAATCACAAAGAGAAACCGAAAAAAGACAATTGCAATTTCATTAACCACATTTACAAACACCATCACCATTACAGATCAAACCACTAATTACTAAGTAGTTCCATTTACAATCAAACCATAAGCAAAAGAACTAGACACACTACCAATTCCAGTTCGACTTACACCTGCACAACCAACTCCGATACCATCCGATAAGCAAAATTCCCATAACCTCCATAACAAGTACCAGCAAAATACCTACCACTACTACTACCGAGTTTGATCTTTGTCAACACCAAAACAACACCTTTACAAGATCAAACCTTGTGCCGAAATAAACCCCCAAAAAAAAAAAAAACACTTACCATGCATTAGAAGATGTATCATGTATTACAGAAGACTAGACCTCTCCTTTAGTTCCAACAACACCAGCAACTACAAGCATTAGGAAAATCTTTGTGAATTTTCACGAAGACGATCTGAAGACTTCAAGGAATGCAATCCTCCTAAGTCTTCCTCAAAATATTTTCCCAATGCTCTTCATATGATCACCACTGATCATCATCATCGTCGGTGTTAAAGCCTTCTTCTTCATAGGAGAAGTCTACGCCACTATCAGTGCTAGTAGAAGCTGCAGGACCATAACCTCCATCCTCATCATCTTCATCATCTTCACAATCTTTTGATCCTTCATTTTCTTCTTTCCGAACCTCTGCTGCAATAGGATTGCCATCTACATCCATCCCTGGTATCTCCTCACCGTATGAATCCACGTTCAGGGGTTCAGACATAGTACGAGCAAATATCCTGGGTTGAGCTTTCTCTGCCAAATAGAGTAGATACATTTCTGCATCATCTCTCTCCTGCCTTTGTCTCTCTCTAGCCTCTTTTTCTGGATCATTAGATCCATGACTACTGCTATCATCCTCATCAAGTTTTACTTCTTTTCCACCTTCCTCATCACTTTCACTTTCTGTGGCACTTCTTGTCTTAATCCAACGACGTTCATATCTCTCTAGACTTTCTCTCTTCTTCCTTGCACATCTTGTCTCATATTTTATGATCCAAAACTGGTACTCTTCTTCGTTCTCAATCCTTTGCCTATCAAATTCTTCCTGTCTCCTATTTTCTTCTTCCTGAATCCTCTTATTTGGAATTTCTTGTTCTAAATAAGAAATCAATCTCTCAGCCACTTCACTTGTTAATGCATGAGTTGCTTGTTTTGCATTTTCTAATGTTGGTGATTGATTTTCAACAACATCAGGTTGGTTTGGTTCAACCATCTCTTAATCTTCTTCTCTCTCCAAATTTTCTTTATTTTTTTGTTTTGATTAAAAAGTAATTGCATATCAGTTTCTTATCCTTTTGTAGAGTGGTTAGATTAACCATAAATGTCCATTTATGGCGCATGGTTAAACTTCTTGTCCCTTGGAAGACCACGCCTCATCAGTGTCAAGAGTCAAGACACAATTTTTCAAAATACATCATTATTAGCCGTCTCATCATCTCTTAATTGCACACAACGTTATCTTTAAGAGTAAAACAAGGGGGTTTCCTAATTTGAAGGCCATAACTATAGCATTATGGTTCACCAGGGTTTACAAGTTTGGCTCATGTATCATGCCATATCTCAAGTACTTGACCTATGGGTGGGACTTGGGTTTGTTGGGCGGGTTAGAAGGCTTACTCATCATAGATAATAATGGCTCATGATTCATGAGATAAATATAATATATATTTTCATTATTAGATTTGAAGATAATATCTAAAATTACTCTAAATAGATAATAATGTCAATTATAAAAATAGTTTTATATAGATATATCATTGTTCTTAGGGTTGGGTGGGTTGCTTGGGCTAGAAACATTTGTGTCGATGCTTTCCCAAATTTAACTCGGGTTTATAAAATTTATGATCAAGCTTGCCCAAAGTTTTGAAATACATTGCCCATGTTCTCCTAACGATCGGGTTGGGCATGGGTTGGGTGGGTTAACCCAACCCCTAGTTAGTAATTCTCCGAATCATTCCTGAATGATTTGTGAACGTATCCAAACTGACCGAATCCGAATGATACTTCCGAACTATTTGAACTCCAAACCTAGTTCCCGAATTATATGGACCTCACGAATGATTCGTGAACGTATCCGAACTGACCGTATCCGAATGATATTTCCGAACTAGAACTCCCATAGGTAACTCTCTCACTGGAGTTTTGTTGATTGGTTTTTGTTTGATTTTGTATATACTTTATATTTAAATACAATTATTGGTAGTTGTTTAACCAGTGTTTTATGTGTTGATTTTTGTTTAAAAGTCTATAAGTTTTATAATACATTTATGCGATTAAATTGTTTATTTCATGTTAAATAATCATGCTAAAATGTTTTTTTCCATCTTATAAATCATATACAAATCAAATTAGTCTCATAATAAGGTCATAATACTTATCAATTTATCATATATGTTAGCCGAATTTTAAGTGCTGAACTCACATTTATAAAACGAATATGCACGTACGTATGCCGTTCCGAACTACTGTCCGAACAACGAACCGTTGACCGGATTTTTGATCGAATCCGATCTATCCAAATACGTATAATTCCCGTACGTATGCCGTCCCGAACTACTACCTGTACCCCTTATCCGTATAATTCCCAAAAAATGGTCAAACATAATAGGTCCCTGCACAATCTCCCTTATAAAGCATATAGTTTAGACAACTTAGGCAAGTTAAAGAGCGGCCAGGATTCATTCTTGGGAAAGCTAAATCTACGGCTGTAAGATGATCAGTTTAATTAACTTTCAATAATAAATGTTCTATTAATATTTCATAATAAATGTTTGTTTAATTAATCAAATAAATACACTTTCATTAATACATAATAAATTTATTTTATGCTAAATCAGTTGACACTAATGGTGGTTGTGATGGTGGGCGGGGGTGGTGGATCAGCGGTGGGTGTTAGTGAGAATGGTGGAGTGATGACGTTAATGATGGTGGTGGTGGAAGAAGTAGTGGTAGTGGGATGAGAAAGGTGTCCTAAGATAGATAAATTAATTAGTTACCCTTGGTTTATTCTTTTTATTTGATACAATATTAGTTTTTAAATTTGTTTTTATTTAATTTTTTTAAATTAAAATAAATATTATAGGCCAGATTTTTATCGGGTCGGGACAGGAAAAACGATGAACGGTTGAGGACTATAAAGAAACCAAGATCTGAATGTCAGATACCAAACTAGAACGCTCTGGATTCATTCTTGGGAAAGCTAAATCTACGGCCGAACGATGATTAGTTTACTTAACTTTCAATAAAAATGTTTTATTGATATTTCATAATATTTTTTTAGCTAATCAAATAAATATATTTCATTAATACAGTACATAATAAACTTATTTTATATTAAATCAATTAACATGTAACATTATTATGGAAGTTGTGGTTGATTTTTTTAATTTGAAAATAAGATGGTTATTAACACAAAAGAAATAATTGTACAGGCTGACCATAATTTTTTTTCCGAAAAATAACCCGAAAAAAACCCAGCGATGATAGGGATAGTAAAGGTTATTAGTTGATCCCTCTATATGTTTCACCTGGTGATTTTTTCGAGACAAATTTTCGGTCAACCTAGAATTTCTCTGAAAAAAACATAACAATTAAAAAATATGGGGAAAAATTGTCACTTTATATAGAGCCAACAAAAGAATGACAAGGGTTTTAAATTGACATAATTTTTTTACTTACTATGGTGGTCGTGCCATTACGACACGGGTGAAGTTCTAGTTGTGTATATTATTTAATTTTAATTAGTTAACAAATGGGTCATATCCTGAACTGCAGCATGGTTTGGCTCAGACATCATGCCATATCTCAATACCCCTAGTCCCCGAAAACGACCAACAACTAATTAATCAACTAATGTCAAACAAATCAGGTCAAACATAGGTCAAGCAAATCAGGTCCTTGAAAGCTTTAATCCAAAACGTACCCTAGTGGAATCTATCCTTACACACCACTATGTCATAATGACATGATAAACCTAGGTAAAATGGCATTATGGTTAATTAAAATTAATAATATGATTTCAGGTGATTTTTCATAGTTGTGGTTGGAAGATGAACAAAGCTCTCTTCTGAGAGCTTCTGGCCCACCGGGATATATTTCAACCAATAGGATTTTTCCGTTATTTCACCCCTCAAAAACTACGTCTGGAAACACCACCATCCAGAAACACCACCTATTCTAATTTTCTCTTTCGCCTCCTCTCTATTCCTCGCTCTTTCTTCCCCTCACCGTTACTTCTCCATTCTCTCTTTCTATTTTGCAGATTTGAAATCATCGGAAAGGAAGCTATTAGCGAAAGAGAAAAATCAATAAAAATATTGATTCCTGCAGGTATACTATACCATAAACCCTACCCTTTTTCTCTTACTTTTTTTTTTATTTCTGAATCAATGAACCCTAACACTTTTGGTCTATTTTGCAGATACGAGTTTTCATTGATCGTGATAAACAAAGAAATTCAATCTTTTATTGGTGTTATGACACTAGGGGAAAAACCTCTGCCGAATCAGTCGATTTAATCAATCGAGTTCATCTTCCTAAATCTCTAAGAAAAATCTTTTTGAACATTTTGTTCCGACAAGGTAAACTCAATTAATGTTTCTCTAATCTCTTAATTTATTAACCAGGATTATAGATCATCTTGAATCCGTCTGCAGCTGTATTTTTTTTTCTGTTTGCAGCTTTTGGAATATTTTCTTTGTTATTATTTCATTAATGTTTCTTTGTTGTTTTGTCATTGATTCCAATTTGTCTTATTTGTTCAAAATTTTCTACTTGGTCAAAGATTTTATGCTATACCTGACCTATTTGGATTGTTGATGGATTGGATTGTAGATGGAGTAGTAAGTTGGTGAGGATAAAGATAATCCAGTGAACCATGATAAGGGAACTTGAATTTACTTTATACGGTTGTGTTAAGAGAACTTTAATTTTGATTTTTGAATACTCCAAGTGTATGATCATAAACCAATTTAGAGAGAGTTCATCTAGAGCATTCTCTGATAAATTCTAATAATAAGATTATAATTTTGGGTTTGGGTTCACATGGATGATCACGTTTCTTTATGATTTCATTATTGAATTTTGTTAGACAATATTAATTTTATGACGGAAATTGTGGAATTTGGTTTAGGTTGAGTTAAATTTTGTTACTAGTGGTTTTTTTATGGATTTAGGAATTAGCTTTTGTTGCTGTAAGGAGTAAAAGTTGCATTGTAGATTAAGCCGGCGTTGTTATAGAGCCGGAAAGGAGAATTTGTTGTTGTATTCTCTCGATTTTGTTTTTCTTCACTTTGCAACGGTGTTCTATCATGCTAAGCAACTGGTTTAACAGGGAAGAAGACGTATTTGAAACTCGGTGTTCGACCAGCAACGCACGTGCAATCCACTTGCATCCTATTAGAGAACCTACTCATCCCTACCTCCACATACAACAAATGGCATTGTTTGACTCCGCAGAAGATTTGGCAATCACCAAAGCATGGGAAGTCGAAAGTCGAGTTGTAGATCGCTCCTCGGCCGAGACCTTTTGGGCGAAGATATATAACAAATTTATCCAAGATTATGGGAACCCGAAAAGAAGAAGTGTTCAAAAAATCGAGGATAGGCACAACATCATCCTAGATGCGGTAGCTGGGTTTTTTAAAATCAAACACCGGATATCGCACGCAAGCCACCATAGCTTGTCCCCTCTATAACTTGTACGTATCTTTATGGTTTATTAGGCACAATACTTTTTTCAACTTATATGTAACCAAATAAGTTTGTGTGTTGTTTTTGTAGCACGAAGCCGCGAAAGCGCGCTACTTAGAGGAAAAGGGGGAAGCATTCACATTTGATGAAATTGTTTACTTCATAGTATTCATATTTTCGGAGTACCACCAGCTGCGGAGTATCACCAGAACTCAATGGTGGGTGAATCGGACTTCATACTCTTATTTGGCATTGCAATCGTTTACTTTACTGCATTGCAGTTTGTGTAATCATCCTGTGGAATCCAGTAATCACATATTCCTTGAATGTGGTTATGCTAGATCTATTTGGTTGGTTTTAAATATCAATATTACCTTTGGTGTAGGAATTACTAGACATGAGATTAATAAATTGGTAATGGTTTCAATTTGGACATTTTTTTTTAAGCATCAGTTTGGATTATTTGATGTTCAAAGATTTTTCAGAACATTAACTCCAAATAGGACAATGTCAATAGATGGCATTAATAAACTTGTGTCTCCTGGAACTAATCTTGTTTCTTCTACATTTTGATGCTTCTTTAAGTCAGATTCATTACAAGGTGGAATAGGGCTAATAGTGAGGAATTGTGCAGGTAGCTGCTTGATAGGTGTCCAAAACACCGTAATATTTATCTATTGTTTATGCTTTCTCTGCTAGTTTTCTTGTAAATTATGTTTCTTATGTTTTGTTTTTGAGTATTTAGGTACTTTGGAGTCATTTGGATCAAAAGAAGAAGAAACATGGCAAAAGCGTTGGAGGCGGATTGCGTCTCATTATTTGCTTTTATTTCTTCATCTCTGTCTGAAAAGTATGCTAGCTTTAGTGATGCGAAGTATGTCTGAAAAGCATGGAATTTTTTCGGATTTAATGATGTTAAGATATGAAGAGAAGAAGTGGACTTGAGATGCAGGAGGCGGCTGCAGCTGGTGGAGAAAGCACGCGAATTGAGCAAAAAGGGCACATCAGTTAATGTACGGGCGAGCTATACTTGGAGCGGGCTAAGGTGTGTGAGAAGGAAGTGAAGAATGACCATTGAGTCGAATTGAATTGTCGGTTAGTTGAAACCGACAAACATTGTATGGGTTGGTTGACCCTTATCCATTCCACCTGGGTGGATATATCCACTTCCCTTATTTACTACCAAACCTAAAATTGAGAGGATTTTGTCTCTCAATCATTTGACCTAAAATTCAGAGTTGTGTAAGGAAGGAAAGTAGCCACTGCTATTGAAACCAAGAGATTGAGAGACAGAAAGTGATGCTACCATGGAGGAGATCGAACTGAGATGAATGGGCAGGAAGAGCAGCTGTGACTGAAATAGAGACTCAAGGCTTGCTGGTGCAGGAGGCGGACGCTGGTAAGAAGCAGAGCTGGTGCTGTTGGAGTATGGGTTTTGCTTAAAAGCTGTGAATGGTGAATCAATAGGTTACAGAGAAGATTGGGTTCAAGTTATTGAGTTGAATCTAAAGTTGGGTCTCAGGGATGACGGTTGAAATGGATTTGGGTCAGTTCTAGTTCGAGTGATAATGGTGTTGCGGTTGGTGGCCTAGGAGCTATGGATGTCAACAAATGGAGATTGTTGCTGTTCAGGTGGTGCTATGCAATGGGTTCACTGGAAATTGATGTGAAGATGGTAATGGTGTTTGCTGTGATGGAGTTGGATTTGAAGGAAGCAGGGGACTGAACTGAGTGGTGATTTTGAGATATGATATAATTTAAATGAATGGGTTTTATTTTTGTATGCATTCAATATTGCAGGGAAGGAGATTGAAAGAGCTTAAGAATCAACAATGAGCTCAGTTCTGTATCAAGAGCATAACGCACACCAGGTGTTCGAGAAAAGGTTTGAGTGATTAGGTTTGCATCAAGGTGCTTCTGTTGTCAGTTATGGGTTCTAGTGGCTCATAATTCAGTGAAGCAAGGTCAGTTGTTAGCCAAGGCTCAGTGGCAGTGACAAAAGAAGATAGCCACTGATGGAATAGCTGGGAATGGTGTACTGGTGATGAAGGTCATAAGGAAGAATGCAGTGTTGTGCTATGCTGCTCCAATGGAATGAAATGGAGTTCGAGTCTGGCGATGCAGGGTATGAATGAACTGGTGTCGCAGTCATGTTGAACAGGTGAATCCGACTTGGAAATGGGTGAGATAGAATGAGAAGTGAAGCTGTGGTATTGCTACTGGAGATGGCAGTTCAGGTTGGTGGTACATTGCAGGGTGTTGGCTCAGTTGGTTTGAGTTCTATGTGCGTTGCAGTTGCGGCATTTGTGGTTTTGGATGTATCAATTGGTTCGCAACAGGAAATTGCAGGTGGTTATTACAGTAGCTGGAGTAAGCTACATGATCCACTAAAATTCAGGCAGAGGGGGTGCTGTTGTGCATTGCAACAAGGGATAATATAGACTGCATTACAGGGAAGAATGTCGAGCAACTGAAAGTATGGTATGCGATAGTCGAAACTGCAGAAACGGTGAATGAATGAAGTAAGAATGTGCAGCATGGTTCTGAGCTAATGGAACTGGAGTTCAGAGAATTGCAGGTGGTAGGCAGAGTGGCTCAAGCTGGATTGAAATGTCAAAAGTCAGTGAGGCAGTGACTGGTGCTTGAGAGTAACAAAGTCAGGCATGGGAGATGGCTATGGCATAAGCATTGCAGATGGTGGTGACAGTGACTGGTACTGGAGATGATGGTCTTATTTGAGATCTGGGTGGTGTATGTTCTGGTGAATGGCAGGTGGAATCGCAAGTGCTGGAAATTGCAATGCAACTGGTGATGATTGGTTGTGTTGCTAATGAGGAGATGGCTTGCTGGTGAGCTCAGATATTCAGCCAGAGAAGAAATGGTGGTCCGTGGTGTTAAGATGTTTGAAATGCATCCCTTGAGCTGGTACTGGGAAGATGTAGCCGAGCTGATAAAGACTAGATGAATGTTTTAGGTTACACAGGTCAAGAATGGATGGAGTTCTAGAAGTGGTTGCAGGGAGCTGAGTTCTAAGGCTGAATGGGTTTGTGGAGTTTAAGCTGATGTTGTTAGTGGAGTATGAAAGTGCAGGTGGTTTTACAGAGATCTTGAGATGATGCAGCTGCAGTAAGTGTTTGTGGAGTTGAAGTTTAAGTGACAACAAGCTATGTAGTTGGATTTGAAGCTGTGAAGATCAGTTGTAAAGATGCAGAAGTGGATGGTTGCAGCATGAAGCAGTAGATTATGCACAACCAAGATGGCTGGCCAAGGAGATGCGATTATGCAACAGAATTATGGCCAATGCAAATGGGCTAGGCCAAGACCATTCAGCCCAGTAAGACAAGCCAGTTCGATATGACTCGGTTCTGACTCATTTTGACTCGATAGTTGACTCAGTTGACCCGTTGACCGTTTGACTTTTCAGGTGGCCGGCGGTGACTTTCCGGCGCCGGATTCCGGCCAAAAACCCAGTTTTCCGGAGAGCACTTTTGGGACAGATTTTCTACATGGGTTTCTCTCTCTCGTGGGCCGGGTGAATTTCCAACTAATGGACTTTGAAGACAAAACCTATTTTTGGAATGAAAAAAAGCTATAAAAAGGAAGTTTTCTACACAATTTAAGATACAACGTTTTATTCTATTCTTGTTGCTTTTGCAGAGAACTACTTCTAGGGTTTGCTTTCTTTTATGTTTCATATTATTTCTTTGAATATTATGATGATGAACTCCATGAATATGAGTAGCTAAATACAATAATTGGTTATGGGATAAAAAGTTGATTTCTTCAAGCATGTTATTTGATTCTATGAATTAGTTTTGTCTCAATTTTATCGTTTATGATTCATTGTTTTATTATCATATGATTTGAATGCTAGTTTGGTTGAGTCCGGAATCAATTGGATTTGTTTTCATCTCTAAAGCTATATTAGGGTTTTCAATACGTAAAAGTTGTTATCTCTGATTTTTAGTAGCATCTTGTGGTTAATACTTGTAGTGATACATCTTTTTAATCGTATATAAATCATAACCTTTGTTAAAACGAATTAGTGCTTTTACACGTTTGTTTGCATCGATTAGTCTTATTTCATAGAACTTATTGCTCTTAGGGAGTTAAATCTAATTGTGCTTTTACACTTTAGGTTGCTTTTTAAGAAGATTTCACAATAGCATCTTTTAATGTTGTTTGTGATAAAATCAGGAAATGAACGGGATACTCTTGCGATCAAGATATCCTAGGACTTTTGATAATTGAGAGATTAAATACCAATTCTAATCATAGATGAAAAATACATGTTTGTGAATGATACTATCCCTTAACCAATATCTTCTCCTTATTGATTATTCCAACTATTTACTTTGCTTTATTTAGTATTATTACTTAGATAAAAACAAAAACACACCTTGGGTTATTTGGTTACTTAAGAATATGAAAATTGCATAACAACAATCGCCTCTCTGTGGATACGAACTCTTTCTTATCGAATACTATATTTATATTTAGTTGATTGAGGAAGTGAAATTATTTTTGACGCATACGACACGCATCACTGCTTTCGGGTGCAAGGATAATGCTTTAATGGAGGAATGAAGATGGGAGTTGAAGCTGAGGAGATGGAATGTAAGGCCATGCTGGCAGCTGTTACTCTGGCACCCTCTAAGAACTTTAATTATGTTATCTATGAATCAAATTGTAAGACTTTAATAAAATTCATCAATGATCAAACCTATTATGTTAATTGGGTGAATCAAGCTTTGGTTTTAGATATTAATTCTAATTGGACATAACACACAATTAGAGAAATGTGTTTTAATTCACTTAATTCTAATTGGGGTCATAGATTCTTCCAGTTCTTACGATTTTATTTTTCAACTGTACCAACACGTTCTCCACTTTTTACAAAGTTAGTTTTTTTACTTTAGTACCGTTATAACAACTGCATCAACACGTACTCCGATTTTTAGCTATCATTATGATTTATTTTCTGAATTCGGGTACGAACAAAAAAAATCTTTAGGATGTAATGAATATTAGTTACATTGCACTCCGGTCTTTTAGAGCCGTCAAAGCAGAAAATTATGCAGCAGGATAACAAGATTTGACTGAGAAAATTATTAACATAAAATGATCTTTACCTTCCTGTTTTACCAAATTATTTACCATATACACTTAAATATTTTGCCAAATTATTTATTAGGAAAAATATTGCCAAATTTCCATTTACCCTATGTGTTCATCTCTCTCGTCTTAAATCATTGCATGTTTCTACTCTTAAATCTTCTAACCTCCCCCTAGAAAACGAAACAAGTGGTTTACTTTGATCATCTGATTCATCTCTGGATAAACCATATATTCCCCGTCGTTTTGCTTTAATGGAATAATCAGATCGACCGTGTAAGTAATTCTTTTCAGTACTGCTTTGTTAACTAAGATTGTAACTCTAATGATCATAGTAGGGTAAATATTGTCTTCACATGCAACTGTATGTAGGTAGCTAACATCTGATAACTTGTATGATTCATATATGATAACTGAACTCACATTGTGATTTGTGATTACTCTTTGTGTACGTATTACTCTTTGCAATAATATTTCGTAGTTTTATTCGGACCACAATAGCATTTTCACAAGATGTTCACAAGTTTTTTCTCCGTCCAGGTATCTGAGAATTCATAATGGATCCTAGAGTAATGGATTGGATGTATACCGATAGAACCAAACCGCGTTATCAAGACGGAGTCGATGCATTTATAAAGTCTGCTACGCATACATACCAACATGATATTGCGAATGAGAAAAGGAAACCATATGAAAATGGCAAAGTTAAGTTTCTATGTCCATGTGTGAAATGTCTCAACCTCTACGCGCGCAAGGCAAGTAAAGTTAAATATCATTTATTTTCTTTTGGATTCATTCAAAATTATGCCGTATGGACTAAGCACGGAGAAGGAGATGAGTCATCAAGGTGGACACTTCTGGATGGTTATGGCAGCGACGGTCCGCACTCTGATGAACCAACACATGCTACAGAGACTAGAGAAATGGTTAGTGCTTTATTAGGAGGTAACTTTTCAAAGGATTCTGAGAAGATGCAACAGATACTCGAAGATGCTGGGAAACCCCTATATGAAGGATGTGCTGATTTTACAAAGATATCTGCAATGTATGAACTGTTTAACCTGAAGAGCAAGCACGGAGCTTCCGACAAGTTATTTAATGAACTTCTACTGCTGTTAAAATCCATGATCCCTCAAGGAAATGAGATGATGAAAAGTACATATGAAGCTAAGAAGGTGATGAGAAATTTGGGTTCAGGTTACGAAAAGATACATGTATGCATCAATGACTGCATTCTCTATAGGAAGGATTACAAGGATCACATCAAGTGTCCCACCTGTGGGGAATCAAGATGGAAAGTTGACGACACCACCCACGAGGTTTATGAAAAAATTCCGGCAAAAGTCTTGTGGTATTTCCCAATTATGCCAAGACTGAAACGGTTGTTTCAATCAAAGAGAATTGTCGAATATTTATTGTGGAACGACACCAGAAAGAAAGAAGAGGTATTTTACGGCATCCGGTAGACTCACCAGCATGGAAAAATATAGATGAAAGATATCCCGTAATTCGTGATGATCCTCAAAATCTGCGGCTAGGCATTTCGGCTGACGGGGTTGACGTAAACAAAGGCATGAAAAAAAAAGACAATGTGTGGCCAATTTCGAAAAAGTGATTTACAACCTTCCGCCAGAGTTGTGTATGAAGAGAAAGTTCACTATGTTGTCATTAATTATCGATGGGACGCCTTGTAAGGACATTGATGTTATGTTACAACCGTTTGTCGAGGATCTCAAGGAATTGTTTGAGGGAGTGCAATGTTTTGATGCGCTGAAACAGGAGATGTTTACTCTACGTGCGGTTGTTTTATGGACAATAAATGATTACCCTGCTCTCAGACATTGTGTGGCTGCCCTTACCAGGGGACGAGACACATTTTGTAAGGTGTGTGGAAGAAATACTTACTATGTCAGGCTAAAACATTGTAGAAAAGAGGTTTATACCGGGCATAGAATATACCTACCATACGATCATCCATTCAGACACCAGAAGGGGTTCAACGGAAAAGATGAAACTGAAGAGGCTCCGGAACTTATGACCCCGTCACAAATATACAACGAGGTAAAGTCTATAAAGAATAAATGGGGAAAGGGACAGAAGAATATTGTGGTGGAATTCGTGCAGGATAACCCTGGAAGAGGTGGAAAGATGAAGAGAATCGAAATGACCATCGACCCAAAAAAGGGGAAGGGGAAGGAGAAGGAGACCGAAAGGCGCTACTAGAAAAAGTTCAATATATGGTTCCAGCTCCTCCCCTACTGGAGGTATCATGTTTTCCACCATTGCATAGATTTCATACACATCGAAAAGAATGTATGCGAGAGTATCGTTGGAACATTGTTGAACAATGAATTTAAGTCGAAAGACCACCTTGCTACTCGAATGGACCTGAAGGAGATGGGTTTTAGATACAAGTTGCAACCTCGGGAAAATGGCAAACGGGGATATATACTAAAGGCATCATGTCACTCATTAATCCCGGAGGAAAAGGACAAGTTATGTGCAACATTATCCGAGATAAAGGTTCCACAAGGGTATTGTTCAAACTTTTAAACACTGGTGAATCGAAAAGGTCGAAATCTTATCGGACTAAAATCGCATGATTATCACATGCTAATGCAACATTTTTTGCCCATTGCGATTAAATCAATTATGCCACAACCAACAAGATATGCTATTATCAGGTTTTGTTTATTTTTCAGGACAATATCTAGCAAAGAAATCAAGGTGGAAGAGCTAGAAAAATTGCAGTCAAATCTCGTTGTGACGTTGTACTTGCTCGAGAAATACTTTCCTCCATCCTTTTTTGACATAATGGTTCATTTAACTATGCATCTTACCAGGGAAGTGCAAATTTATGGTCCTGTATTCTTTCGATGGATGTATCCGTTTGAAAGGTGCAAGAAGGTCATTAAAGGGCATGTGCGAAACAGAAACAGACCTGGAGGAAGCATTGCTTAAGGGAACCTTGCGGAAGAGACAATTGAGGTTATATGTGAGCACCAACAAAGCATGAATGATACAGTCGGAATTCCACCAGACAAACTCAACACATCTGACACTGGCAAAGATTCTTATTCTTTCAGGGGAAAACCAATGTCAAATCCTAAGTTTCCTCGTGTTGATAAGGATCTGTTTGATAAAGCGCATTTCTATGTATTGAGGAATTCGCCTGAAGTTGCTCCTTACGTTGAGTAAGTATAACTAGATTTAACCAAATAACCTCATTTTTTTATTTAGTTTTTGATTCTGTGTCCAAATTTTTGTAAAGATAATAACATTAATCATTGCACTGTCCAGCCGACACCAGAATTTTTTGAAGGATAAATATCTTGGTATGAGTGATAGACAACTAGATCAAAAACATCGTGAAGAGTTCGCCAAATAGTTACAAAAATTGGTAAGAGTTTGCAGAAAATGTCACTCTTGCTATGTAACTTTTGCGTTGAGACGGAGGCTAATCCTTATAATTTATTTCAGGTTGAGAGTGAGTGGGAAGACTCTAGGGAAAACTTCAATAAGGACTTAAGGTGGCTATCAATCCTACCGAATGCACAAGTAGAGACATACGAAGCATATCACATCAATGGATACCTGTTTCGCACAAAATCTCATGATGGTTCCGTTAACCAGAATAGAGGGGTTTACGTAGAGGCAACTGACACGCACATTAGACAAGCGGGGATTACCCTTAATCTGGAGGATTATTATGGTGTTTTATAAGAGATATGGGTGCTGACATATCATTCGCTGAAAGTGCCACTTTTCAGGTGTAAATGGGTTACCAGAGCAGGGGTCTCAAAAGACAAACTTGGCTACATTTTGGTTGATCTTGATAAGTTGGGACTCCAGGATGATCCTTTCGTTGTAGTCTCCCAAGATAAGTAGGTATTTTATGTGCCAGACCAGGAAAAAAAAAGTCTATTATGTTAGGTGCACTACCCAAATCTGGAAATATGCTGGTGATGAAGTCGACGAGGAATTCAGTACGGCAGTTATTTGTCGGAATGAGTATAACTTGCCAAAGGTAGATAAACTTGACCTGCAAAGGAAATCCAGGGATGATTACTATCGGGACGACATTAAGGGTAGAAATGCAAGGAAAGCACCAGCACCAACAGCAGTCCCTGCTAAGGGTGCACAGGAACCGAGCCGAAAAACCGGACCGTCCCGGAACCGGTGGAACCGTACCTGTTTTTGTACCGAACCGAGGAAGGGGGTACAGGTACCGGTCCAAAATCTGAAAACCGGCCTCTAGGGGGTACATGTATACGGTCCTATTCGTGTCCCGTACCGTCTCGTCCCGTTTGTACCGAGACTGTTTTACTTTGTTCCATTTTCTTAAATTGGGTTTCTTCCCTGAACTGTGAAGTTCTTAGTTAGATTAACATATTTCCTCCCTGTGCATTAAACATTAAGCTTCAGTTAGCTACGTAGCTAGATAGAAAGGGATCTCTCTCCAGTACCGACCACAACACCTTCCTACAACTCGAAACCTTCTTTTACTTCTTGATTATTGAGATAATTTCTCGACAAGGAAACACACCCTCCATTTCACACCGACAGTTACCCATCTTTACTTCATTGCAGTTTCAGTTCTCCATTCCTCAATCTTCATTTACCAATGAATTCAATCTCAAACATCACCTCCTCAATTTCAGTCCATCCAATCTTCCATCTACAACAGATTCACATCAGTGATATGCAAACCCATTGACTGCTCCCAATGAACTGAAATGGCCAGATTTCATTCAATTGAAATTAACCTAAAAATTCTGATTCTTTGGTGCAGAATTGGAAATCCATTTAACCCATGTGTTCATAGCCATGAATCAAAGACAAACACGATGGCACCAGTAGCACTAAATTTTCGAATTGATTTAAAGATGAACAGTAAATCTAAATATCAAAACGTTTCCCATTACAAAATTGTACCGACTGGTACCAGAACCGTGCTTGGTACCGTACTTATCCCGAATGGTACCGGAATCGAGGACAGAGGTACAGGTACCGGTCCAAAATCTAAGAATAGAGACTAAGGAGGTACAGGTACTCGGCCTCGGCAAGAACCGAGCCGAACCGTACCGTGTGCACCCTTAGTCCCTGCTTCTCAAATGAATGCATCTGAGTAACCATTTCCAAGGACTAAGCGACAAGCCAGGTGATAGAATGCAGTTGTTTGGATTTTTCTGTTAACTAGAGAATGAATGTATGGATTGTTGAAAAAAAATTGATTCTTAAATCATGGTGTGGTTTTGTATGCAGATGGGTTTTAGAAATGTTGGATGAGTTTGGATTTGGCTATACTGATTGTTGAATTAATATTCTGTCATGCTAGGATTAGTAGTAATAGTACTAGGCTTGCACATAGATTTTTTTTTGGAATTGGGCCTAAAATAGTCTTTGAGTTAATCTTACTCCAGCAGCATTTTATAAACTGGAGTAATACCCACCATCTTAAACATCATTTTATATACCCTATTGATTCATTAATTCAGTCATTCCTACCCATCTCTACTTAACAATCATTGGAATTTTAGAATCATTCACCAAGAACATTGCTTGTTTGTACATTTACTTATTCAATCCATTACTACTGAAATCAAAAGAGAAAGAAAAACTGACACATTATGTTCAAACCCTTCAAACATACATCCATCACAAGTTTAATACTACTGAAAATTCAAACAAATGGAAGAACACAACTAGTTTAATTACATTTGAAGAAGGACAAAGCAAACAGAATACGAATTCTAAACACCCGACAGGCTACCAGTTCAATTGCAACTTTCTTTTTACAATCAAAATTCAAAGATGCAAATTACTAATCTACCTGACATAAAAAGCAGTCCGCTTCAACTTTCAAAATACAAGGAAACTTACCATCTTTCGCACCAACATCAGGAAGAGTAGAAGGAAGGAAAATTACCAGAAAAGATGTTTTGCAAAAAACTTGTTGATCGTTTTCAGTATTTATGCAATACTTGAAAATCTAACCTTTCCTGGTAACTCTGATGAGCTTACCACACTTCATCCTCATCAGTATCCAAACCCTCTTCACCATAGTCCTCGCTATTAGATGGTGCAGGAGAAGTCCCACTGGATGATTCATCATCATCACTATCCTCATCCCCTTCTTTCCTTTCTTCCTCACTTGACTCATCATCGAGATTAGCAATTCGACGGCTCACCTTCACTGCAACAGGTTCACCCTCACTCATGGTGCGAGAAAAAATCTTGGGATTTGCAAGCTCATATTAAAATCGCCTTCTCGCCTTCTCATCATGATAATAATTCATCATTTGCTTGTCCTCCACATCATCCGAATCTAGGTCACTGGTATCCACTTCCTCCACTTCATACTCATACCCTTTTGAGGCCTCGGAATCACTTTCTGTTGAACTGCCATACTTTGGGGTCTTGGCCTGCTTCTCAGCCTTTTCCTCATCCTTCCTTTCTTGCCATTCTAAGAACTTGGGTAGCCATGCATTGCAGAGATCCTCAAATATCCTTTTCTTCCGCTCCTGAACAACCTCTTCTTCCTCTTTCTGACGAGTTTTCTCTTGAATCTGTTGATCAATTTCAGACTGTGCATCTTCTCTTAACTGCTGCAATTCCTCTATGCTCAAAGAATGGAGAATTGACTTGGCTTGTGCAAATTCAGGTGTTACTAGTGGTGCATTTGGAAGATTTCCGATGGAATTGGTTGAATTCTGGGAAGGATCAGCCATACTCTCAATTTAGTTTGCTAAACCAAAACCTTTCCTCTTTTGTGAAAGATCTCTCTAAAAATGTTAATATCTCTTCTAATTAACCCCTCAAATACCCCATTGTGCCAATTCGATTCCATTTATGGCGCTTAGTTAGCCATCATGTCACTTAGTTAAATACGCCCATTCAAATCCATCTGTGTCCCCTTCACTCTAATAACCATCATTACCCTATGAAGACCTATATTCAACACCTAATTCCCATTAAGACTTTTACCCTCTTTGGAACTACCATTAAGGGCGTAGCTGGTGGGTCACCAAACTTTGATATTTATCTTTGGGGTCTAATTAACTCTTTATGTTTTATGCATACTAGTCGATGGCAGCACCAGTTGGGAGGCTTCATTGCAACCTGCTACATGTCTTAAGGTGTTAGCTTGTATACAACACCTAGTATTACATGTCACACTATATGTAGGATGTTATGTAGCAATAACACCTTTAGCTTGAAAACCATGCAATTCAACACCCATTAGCTTTAGGTGTTAATATCATCTTAAGCTTACTATTGCTTAAGTAGCTTAGCTTATACAAGTTGCTTATACAAGGTGCTTGGTGTAACAAGGTGCTTATGCAAGGTGCTTGGTGTAACTAATGGTGCTAAGTGGATAGCCACCATATCCCATGCATATTATAATAGGCCACACTTTGATTTGGCGTGTTTATTAAAATGTTAAGTAGCTGAACCAGTTTAGTTTTTTCAAAACACCCTGTAGACACGTCTAAAGATGGGTAGCTTGGTGGATTGATACGTTACCTAACTTCTTTGAGGTCATGCGTTCGAATATTGCGTTCGAAAGCTTTTTATTAATTTTTTCCAGAAGGATGGGCTTGTTCAGAAGGATGACAACGTTTTATTCTACAAGTTTTAAGGTAATTGGGCTTCCACTTGCCACTTCAAGCCCGTATCTGACGAAAATAGTTGAGGGCAGCTGCGGTTTAGTACTGGTTTTGACTTCGGGTCACGGGTAGCCCGCTTAGAGAGTCGCTTGCCAAATAGCTGCCAAGTGTTTGCTGCCGCCTATGAACGACCAATAAGTTGGGGTGACGTTCAATAGGTCTTTTGATGGTATTTATCAATGATGTTGTAGTAGAAAGGTTCTTTGAAACTTGTGAAGGAAGATTTTTAGATTTAATAAACTAAAATAATAGAAAACTATATATACACAATTGTCACAGGATGAAGAATTAACTGGGACTCGGGATTTCACTGTATTTCGTATTCAAGTGGTTCAAAAATTAATCCTAGGCAATTATAGCTCAAAACAAAAGAAATATTAACTCTATTCTTTGCTAAAATAGATTTCGTAAAACATCAATTGTAAATTACAAGCATAGTGCATCAAAAGTATCTAAGACTAAGCATACACTATCAAACAAGATGACAATTGATTAATAGAAATCATAAATCATTTAAAATCGATGCAAAAAGTAAATAAAAGAATTAATCAAATTACCACATTGATGAAATCCAGCTTCCTCCGTTGTCCCAATGTTGGGTTTAGCTTCTCATATTGTAGACACTCCCAAAAGAAATTTTTTATTGCTCAAAAGGTGCTTACAATGGTGAAAATGGGAAAAATAATAAAAGCAGTGAATTAGCAACGCTGTTTAGGCGTTACAAACTTCACTGTTAACAAAGAAGGTGTTGCGAAAGGAAGATATACGATACTAATGAACTGTCACATAATCTCAAATATACGACACTAAAATACGACTGTTCTGGACAACATAATGTTCTTCATATTCGTCTTTTCTGCAGCAGCAGAAACTTCTCCCTGCAACTCGTGATTACTCACTCTGTTGCTTTCTGTTCTAACCCCTATCTATCCATACCCCTTCTTCTCAACCCCATAAGCCTATTTATACTCAACAGCCTCAAAATCTCACGCAATAACTTCATGAAATTCTCCATTATTCTTCACGGCCTGTTTTAGGAAACAATTAGATTTTTGATCTCTCCACGCGTTCGAAGTCAGTAAAATTGACATAATAAGATCCTTCACACTCTGAGTAGTTGATACATCCCCTCAAACACGTGCAAAACCCTGTGCTGCTCGTGAAATCCCGTGAATATCTTTTCCGACCATGTTCCGGCCACAAATCCCTGTTTTATTCACACACGGTTATCTAGACAAATTGGTTCGAATCCAACACATGAATCAGTCCTGTCTAGTCCATAGGAACGTCTCCAAAGAATTTAAGCCCTTTAGTCTCCCTAAAACATGCCCAAATTGCTAACCCTAAATCTGCCGGCGACACTCCATTTTTCCCGCCTATTTTATGTTCAAATGAAGAAGATGAAGGAGGTGCCCTTATCCGAAATGCTGGCGCCTTTAAAAGCTTGGATGCCCTGGGGTTCCCTTATCCAAAGTGAGGGTGCCTTTATCACTTTTCTCCAGGGGTCCAAAAAAAACACTTTTAGAGCAACTTTTTCCGCATAAGTGTAATTCTCCAGAAACACCTAAACAAACATAAAAACACCAAAATTAGTACAAAAATCGAGACTAACAATAGAGACACTGAGGACAATTTAGACACAAAAATGTGTCTATCAAATACCCCCAAACTTATTATTTGCTAGTCCTCGAGCAAAACTAATAAAAATAAAACCGAGTTAATCTCGGGAGGGTTTACCATAGGTGTACCCACAAAACCATGACTTCTAATTGGTCACAAGTATCCAAAGAGCTATGAGGACATACATATTCTCAACCTATCTCCAAGTAACTAGAATGCCAAAGAAAATGTGCCATCTCTAAAGATGACTAGAGAAAAGGGGAGACACATCCGCAACACTACTAGATAAAGAGATATCCGCTACACAGCTAGATAAACATTGTAAGATACGTCCGCTGATTTACAGCTGGATAAGATTAGGAGAGAGATAAAAATGAGAGGGACATCTGCTACACAGCTGGACTAATTACGTGTGATGAGTTGAACCAGTGCTGGAAAGATCTTGTGTCAGATTGAAAGCGGACTAACAAAGCAACCAAATGCATCTCTCTTCGACTCTCTCATAGTGCTCAGTAGAAACAACGTCTTCTTCGGTCTTCAACTGTTGATGATAAATTCTTGAAACTCGTAGAACCTTGACAATTAACTCTTCTCTTCGATTTCTTGCTTGACATAAAAATTTCTACTTCCCTATGGCCTTATTGAAAAAACAAAACGTAATGATGATTTTTTCTATTTTTTCTTTTTCTATTTTCTTTTTCTTTTCATTTTTTTTTTCATTTTTTTTTGTTTTTTGTTTTTTGTGACACTAAAATTACAAGACAAAAATTTACATGGCCATGAGAGAAGGAATTTAACACTTGGATTTTCACAACTTGTAATGTCTTATTATCATGAACTTCAACAACTTATATCGTTTGATTTTTCTTGCTCTTATAACTTCTTGTAACCCTTGATTTTGAATTCTGATTTTCTATTGTTGCTTCTAAACCTTAAACGTCTTCAACTTTCTTCATAGATTTTGATGTCGCTCCGCTTGTTGATGATGATAAGTTTCTACTGAGAGAGAGTCGTAATCTAGTAGCTAAGACTACAATGTGAGGTTGCTTTGTCTTTCTGGCATTTCCTGACCTACTTGGCTTTCCATCATGGATGGTTAGGTCCATCACGGTTACCCTCTAAAAGGAACAAGTTCTCTCCTAACATATATCATACATGTAAGTTAGAGCGACTCCCCAATAACAGGGTGCCTTCTTCTTTAAAATATCAAAGAAGAAACAGGGTGCCTTCTTCTTTGACGGAGGTTCCTCTAACCATTCGGGCGGAAACCGAGTTAAATCGGTTTGATTTTCTTTCACTGATTTTTTAATCCTTTCTTTCAAACTGTGATCAAATTTTTGTTCTGGTATCAATTCATGTTATGATCAATCTAATTTCAATTTTAGTTTAATCTCCCTATTTTTCTATGTTTCTTAATTTAATAAACATCATTTTAATCTTGAAATGATATTTTTTTTGAACTTTTGTTTTGCTTTCTTTTAATGGATTTCTAACTCTTTTAGCAGGGTCTCTTAACATCATGGGAGGCATCCATTTTTGGACCTTTGTGGCTTTTAATCTCCTTCTGTCAACTATATTGTTGCAGAAATCAGTAATTTTATTCTCATCTCCTACAGCAGTTTTGCAGGCCATCAATCAAAGAATGGTTTTTATCAGTATGATCCAGTATTGTAGTTTAAATCATGTTTATGATTCCAATGTTGAAGTTGTGTTCATCTTCAAAGATTCAAATCGGTCGATTCAAGTTATTCAGCACAAGCATTTGAATTTTGAAATTTCAAAATTTCCCCCTATAGATCAGCGTAATTGGTGGGGTTCTGTTAATTGCTGGAATTGGGAAGGTTTGACTACATTCAATTTCAAAATCCAAATTGATATATTTTATCTCTTAGATATATCCTTTTCTAATTTAGCTCCCAAATTTGATAACAGTATAACTATTTATGGTTACAACTTATTCGATACTCAGCTATATATGAAGTGTTTACCTATCTTCCCTCACATCTTATTCCCTCAAAAAGTCTTCTTTGAAGTTTCTCTTCCTAAAACAATGGCTTCATCTTCAACTTCCCAAGTTTCAATCATTACTTCTCAGATGAATGAAACTCGTATTCGTGACATCAATAGAAGGAACATAAGAAAGGTGGTGGGTTCAGTCAGGGCTATTTCTACTGCTAAGGAAGAGTGGAAAAATACATTGATTGGAAAACTGCATTCTAAAGATCCAATTGAAACTGATACTGTAAGGAAGGAGGTTAATATCTTGTGGAAACAATATAGAATTCAAAATATGAGAGGATTAGACAAAAATATTTTTCTTTTCAAGTTTAGTTTTATGGAAATAGTTGAATCCATTCTTAAGAGAGGTCCTTGGAATGTGGAAAAAAGCACTATTGCTCTTGTGAAATATGATCCTACAATTGCTGTCAAAGATCATGATTTCTCTCATCAAGAATGGAATGTTGTTTTCAAAAATATTCTTCTAGAACATCATGATGTTCCTGTGATTGATGAAGCTCTGGAGGAATTGGGTCAAAAAATCTGGACTAAACCAGAAAACTTTTGTCCAACTTTTGGTTCAATGGTAACAACAAGAGTTAAAATTGATCTTACAAAGCCTATGTTCAGGGGTGGTTGGTGGAATACTGCTGTTGGAGGTGTCACATGGATTAGGTATCATTGGGAAAGATAGCCGCATATGCTTTGTAACCAATGCTTTATTGTGGAGCATAATGATGAAGAATGTGAAAATACAGCTTTAGATCTCAAAATCAGAAGATACACAAATGAGGAGTATGTGGAATACTGTCATAATCTAGCAAGACACTATGGTGTTGAAATTATTGAGGATCTGAACCAATTACTTCAAAATATTTGTGATGCAAGTAAAAGACAAATGGAGGAAAAAGAAAAGGCAGAGAAGCTAGCAGAAGCAAGAAGAGCTAAGAGAACTAGAAGTGATGAAAATGTGGAAGCTGATAATAACATTGGTCTCAATACTGGATCATCTGGTTTACCAGAGATTTTTGATGGCATGGAGCATGATTTACCTGAAGAAGGAGAACTTTGTGCAAAGGAGAACTCTCATGGATTGGTAGAGACCTCAACTACTCTGGTAATTTTCACTATAAACCCTTCTATCTTGCCTTATTTTTTCATTAAAGTTTTTCCCAATTGTTCAAATATGAAATTTTTATCTTGGAATGTTCAAGGAATAGCAAAAAAATTTACTAAAGACCAACTGTTTTTCCTAGTTAAGAAACATTCACCTGATTTTCTTTTCCTCATAGAAACTAAAGTTGATAGTGATAGAATGATCTCTTTAGCAATTACTTTGGGTTACTGTAATCATGTTCATATTAATAGAGTTGGTCTTGCTGGAGGGTTGATTCTAATGTGGAAGGATGGTGTTTTCTGTGAGGTTCAAAATGTTTCTAATAATATGATTCATATCATTACTAGAATAGATCCAAGTCAACCAGAAATTCTTATTTCCTTTATGTATGGTTCCACATATTTTGATAAAAAGAAAGAGCAGTGGGACTTCATGATGAAAATCAGTGAAAATATTAGGCAACCTTGGCTAGTTATAGGGGATCTTAATCTCCATCTGCATGATATTTCTGAAGCAACTAATTTTTCTACTGAGGACAGGTATGTGCAAGATAAAATAAATGTTTGTGGTCTCATGGATACTGGTTTTATAGGTAAGAACTACACTTGGACTAGCAATAGTTTTGGTACTGGTGTTAGGAGGTCTAGAATTGATATGGCTCTAGGTAATAATTATTGGTTTCATTGTTATCCTCAATCCAAACTTCAACACTTAGTTCAAGATGGCTCTGACCACTGTCCTATCATGATTGTCCCTAAGGAGTACATTTGTGACACTTGGAGACCTTTTAAATTTTTTGCTATGTGGATGAAACATATTGTCTTTAAAAATCAACTTCAAATTGCTTGGAATTCTAATGTTATTGGTTCTGCTGCTATCAACCTGATCAACAAACAACAAAGAACTAGGAAAAGATTATCCCATTGGAATAAAGTTGAGTTTGGTGACATTGATAGTAATATCAATGCTTTACAAACACAACTTGAAAATATTCAAAATGATATTAATTTTGAGTTTCAGGATAATATCATTGTTAACATCACTAAAAAGTTGGATGATTGGTTTAATATTAAAGAGGAATTTTATAAGCAAAAGTCTGGAGATTCTTTTATTACTGAAATGGATCAAAATACTAGATACTTTCATACCTTAGCTAATAGAAGAATGTGTGTGAAGAATATTACATGTCTGTGTGATGCTAATGGTGTTTGGTTAAGTGATTCCAATGATATGACTAATCTTCTTGTTGATCACTTTGCTAAGGTTAGTAACTCTACTAAGCCTATCTTTACTGATATTACTTTTGATATTATTCCTACTATCATTACTGCTTATGATAATTCAGTGTTGAACAGAATTCCTAATGATGATGAAATTCATCTAATCATTAAACATATGAGTGCTTGGAGCTCCCCTGGCCCTGATGGTTTTCAGGAAGGTTTTTATCAGCACAATTGGGATATAGTTGGTAAGGATATCATCACTGCTGTGAAAAGTTTTTTTCAAACTGGTTATATGCCTAAAGAGTTTAACAAAACCTACATAAGTCTAATTCCTAAAATAGAGAATGCTAAAAGCCATGTGGATTTTAGACCTATAGGTTTGTGTAATACTGTTTATAAAATTATTTCCAAGCTCATTGCCAATAGGCTTAAACCCTTTTTAAAGCATCTGATATCCCCTTATCAAGATGCTTTTGTTCCAGGTAGGAATATACATGATAATATTATTATTGCACATGAAATGATTCATACCATGAAGAATAAAGAGGGTTATGGTTGCACTATGGCTTTAAAGCTTGATCTTTCTAAGGCTTTTGATAGAATTGAATGGTCTTTTCTTCCAGGGATTCTTAAACAGTTTGGCTTTGATGATAAATTCTGTGGTTATATTGAACAATGCATTTCCACTACTAATATTTATGTCTTACTGAATGGTTCCCCAACCAAGAGTTTCAATCCTACTAGGGGCATTAGACAGGGTGATCCACTTTCACCCTATCTTTTCATTATATGCATGGAATACTTATCTAGATTACTCTTAAATGCTGAGACTAACCACCTGATTTCAGGAGTTAAAGCTGCCAGGAGGGCTCCAGGTATTACTTATCTAATGTTTGTTGATGATATCTTGATTTTTACAAAGGCTGATATGCATAATATAGAGGGTATTATGAGTGTTCTTGATGATTTTAGTAAAGTTTCAGGTCAACTCCTTAATCTTGATAAATCTTCTGTCTTTTTTAGCCACAATATAAGTCCTAGTGCTAAGGAAATTCTAGCTAGAGAACTTAAGATGACAGAAATGACTGATTCTGACAAATACCTTGGTGTTACTTTGTTAATTGGTAGAGATAAATCAAAAGCCTTTAAACCTCTTGTTCAGTCTTTTGGCACTAGGTTGAAGTTTTGGAAGGGCAAGACTATGAATCATTCAGCCAGAACTGTTATGGTTAAGCATGTTTTAAACTCTTTGCCTACCTATCAAATGGGTTGTTTTAGGATTCCTAAAAATATAATTGATCAAATGGACTCTGTTCAGAAACATTTCTGGTGGGGGCATACTGATAACAAAGGTCTTTGTATGATAGGATGGACTAAACTTGATATACCTAAGTCTCTAGGTGGATTAGGTTTTAGAAATCTTGAACAGTTCAACTCTACACTATTAACTAAGGTAGCTTGGAAAGCCTGTAGTGATGAAAATTCTCTATGTATGTAGATCTTAAGAACTAAGTATGGCAATAATGGTAGTTTACTTCATCTTGACAAACAGAAAGAGAATTGCTCTTGGCTTTGGAGGAGTATTTACTCTGGTATTGAGGTAGTGCAACAACATTCCAAATGGATTGTTCAATGTGGCACAAAAATTAAAATTTGGCTAGATAATTGGGTTATTGGTCTCAACAGCCCACCTGTTCCAATATTGGGACTTTCTAGTCTTGTAACTCTTAATTTTGTTTGTGATTTATTTCATCCTGGTACTAGAATATGGAATGCTCCTCTTATTAGTTCCATTTTTGATCATGAAACCTCTAGTGCTATTCTTAGCACTTTTATTCCTGATTCAGGTGAAGATTATCTTATCTGGACACCTGATAGAAGAGGTAAGTTTTCAGTTAAAAGTGCCTATAAAACCCTCTGTGCTAATCATGTCAACAACACTATTATTGGTGATAATGTTCCTATAAATGTCTGGAAAAAGCTTTGGAAGACTAAAGTTCCTCATAGGGTCCAATTATTCATTTGGAAATGCTTAAAGGATATTGTTCCTGTCATAAGTAGATTGGCTAACTATAATTCTGATATTGATTCTTTATGCATCCTATGTGGCAACTTGCCTGAAAATCTCAATCACCTCCTGATAGAGTGTTCTTTTGCTAGGACAATTTGGACTTCTTTACAAGTGAATATTTCAGATGTTATGCAAAATTTTACTTCTCTGCAGGATTGGATTATTTCTTGGTTTCATATAGATCCACATGACACTTCTGAGGCTTTCTCTGATTCTCTTGTGTTCAAATTGATGTGTGCAGTTTGGTACATATGGAAAGATAGATGTAACTGGATTTTACAGGAAATTAAACCTAATATAAACACCACTCTTTCTAGGATTAATAATCTTACAAGCCAATGCAATTTAGCCTTAGCCTCTGTAGGTCTTATTAGCAACAGAATTGTGTGTCCAAGACTTTGGTTTCCACCTGAAGTTGATTATATAAAAGTTAATATTGATGCTTCTTATGATTATGATACAAGGATTGGTAGCATTGGATTAATTGTTCGCAATAATGCAGGGTATGCACTAATAGCTCAAGGATTTAATCTGGAAGGAGAGTTAGCTGCTGAGATTGGTGCAGAAAACTTGGAGTGCAAAGCTCTGATCAAAGCTGTGGAATGGATTGAAGCAAATGGGTTTACTAGAGTAGTTTTTGAGTCTGATTGTCAAAACCTGGTGAATACAATAAACAGTGAGGTCTCCCAGGTGCATTGGTTCAATCATCACTTATGTCTTTTAGTCAAGGAAATTTTTTCAAACAATCTATTTTGGTTTTGCAAGTTGGTTAATAGTTTGAGTAATAGTGTTGCTCATGAGTTAGCTAGGAAAGCTAGAGTTGAAGGTATTAGTTTCTCTTATGTATCAAATTATCCTCTTGATGTTTCTCAATGGATTGAGGATGATCTTGTAATTCATGGAAGGACTAATCAATAAAATTTCTCTCTTTTAGTATCAAAAAAAAAAAAACAAGTTCTCTCCTGAATTTCAAGGATCTCAATGTCTTTTTCTCTAATGTCTCAATAGGTTGTTATCCCTAGCATTCCAATTTCTATCTTTTCGGTGAGAAACAGTATGTAAACTTAGCTAACCGGATACCATGTGACGCTAGAAGTTTCAAAAATGCAACTAAAAAGTTCTTTCCCACCCCCAAACTTAAATCTAACATTGTCCTCAATGTTCTAAAGATGAAATTAAAAACATGAACAGGGAGAAACCGTGACCACTAGAAGGAAATGAGGAAAAATATTACCGTGTTGCATGAGCAAGGGGTACCTCCCAAGGAGTGCTAAGTTTTAAGTCTTCAGCCAGACATCAAATACCTCAAAAAAAGATCTTCACCTTCCAAAGTCATACACCAATAGCCGAAATAGTTGTGGGTCCATAAGACCAAATAGAGTTAACACCAATATGAGATAACTGCACTGGTTCAGAAAAATGAATAAAAGGAGCACATCCTCATCTAAGGTTTCTGTCAAGACAACTGGGTTTATCTGGAGAAAATAACGAAGCTTCATCTGTGTGTCTTGATAAAGAGATTCATCTGAAATACTGGCCTCTAATACCTGGTCACCTCTTGGAAAGAATCAGGAGGATCGGGTTGCGGAGTCTGAATAGACTCAAGTAATATCTCAGACGCACAAGGCTCGAGTCCCAAGTTAGGGACTTCAATTAGGGACACATGACGATCACAAGAACCATCACTACCCCCAAACTTAGGGTTTTCACTACTCACAGACAAACCTCTAACGATTGCTTTAATATCTGGATCTTCAGAGTCTCTAAAGTACTCAAGATCTTCTTCTAGTTCTCTACCCCCAAACTTAAGGTCATCATTATTCTCAGAAAGACCTAACACTATTGCTTGGATTTCTGGGTCCGTAGAGTCTTTAAAATACTCAAGGGCTTATTCTACAAATTGATCACACGTCTGGTCTAAGAGAATGGTTTCCTAAAATTCATCTAAAGAGTCTCCTAGTAACGTGTCATGCCAGTCATCCTGAACTAAAGTGCTAATCATATTCACTTATTCTAAATCATCATTCGCAAAATGTTTCCTAGTAACATTAAACACATTTAGTTCGGTGGTCATATTACCAAAGGATATGTTCATAAGACCGGTCCTACAATTGATGACAGCGTTAGCTATGGCTAAGAATGGGCGACCTAAAATCACCGGGATTTGAGCACTTGGGTCCTGAACAGGCTTTGTGTCTAGAACAACAAAATCCACTGGATAAATAAACTTATCAACCTCAATCAGAATATCCTCTATGACACCACGAGGTACTTTAACAGATCTATCAGCTAATTGAAGTGTCATTTTAGTCGGCTTCAACCTACCAAGACCTAGCTGGGTGTAAACATGATATGGAAGTAAGTTAACACTAGCTCCTAAGTCAAGTAATGCCTTATCGACCATGTGCTTACCAATTGCACAAGATATGGTGGGGAATCCAGGGTCCTTATACTTAGGGGGTGTTTGGTTCAGAAGAATGGAACTTACTTGACCATCTAAAAAGGCTTTCTTTTGGACATTAAGCTTACGCTTTCGTGTACAAAGATCTTTAAGGAACTTGGCATAAGCAGGAATATGCCTAATTGCTTCTAACAATGGAATTTTAATGTTCACCTGCTTAAATGTCTCCATTATCTCGTTGAAAGTCGACTCCTTCTTTGTTGGGGCTAACAACTTTGGATATGGGGCTCTAGGCACAAAGGTAGTCCTATCAGGAATTTCTTGGGACTCCTTAGGAATTTTTTCAGTTTCCTCATCTACGGGTTCCTCTTGGGAAGTAGAAGGTGGAACTACAGTGTTTCCACTAGGCATGGCTACCTTATTGTCTACCGTTTTACCGCTCCAAAGGGTTGTTATCGAATTCACATGTTTTGATGGTCTTTCACCTACTTGATGAACTCCTCTAGGATTGGGCTGAGTTTAACTAGGAAACTTACCTTTTTCCCTCAAAGACTCATTTATCTCATTAACCTGGGTTTTCAACTCGGAAATAGCCTGAGAGTTAGCATAACCTATACTCTTACTTTCTTCTATCCCTTGCGCAACCATTTGGTTGATCTTTTCAGAGCTTTTAATAAACGAGGCGAGAGTCTCTTCTAAACTTGTGATCTTTTTATCCGAAAGGTTCTGAAATTGGGGTTGACCTGAAGAGTCCTTAGCATAACCAAAACCTGGGGAGAATTTGAGAATTACTAGACTGACCTTGATTCTGGCCTTTAGACCAAGAAAAATTAGGATGGTTTCTCCAACCAGGATTATAGGTCTCTGAGTATGGGTCAAACTTCTGATGGTTCTCAAACCTATCATTGTTATAAACAGCATGGGCTTGTTCTTCACTAACGTGACCTTCCCAAAATGAGCTATTGGGTTCTATTCCACAACTAGAGACTTGAGAGGCTCTAATTCTATCATTAGGTTCAACAAGGGACCTATTTTTATATTGACCCATTTCCAAATCTTCTAACCTTCTAGATAAAGAAGCAAACTTAGCATCTGACCCAAAGCTTGTATCGACCGTATTGGTGTTATTTCTATAGACCAAAAGTCTTTTAGGGGGTTCAACACAAGACTCCCATTGTTGGGATTTTTCAGCTACATCTTCTAAGAAGGAAAGTGCATCATCAGCGCTTTTACTAATGAATAAACCAGCACTCATACACTCGACCATGGCTTTGGTCGAATAGTCTAAACCTTCATACAAAATTTCAACTAGTTTCATTTTTTCGAACCCATGGTGAGGACATTGCGACAAAAGATCATTAAATCTCTCTAAAAATCTATAAAGGGATTCTCCTTCTTGTTGCATACTGGAACTAATTTTCTGCCTAAAAGATGCGGTTTTATGCTTAGGAAACCACTTTAAGTAGAAAGCAGCGGTAAGTTGGTCCCATGTTTCTATAGACCCAGATGGTAGGTTATTCATCCAGGACTTGGCTTTATCCCTTAAGGAAAAGGGGAACATCCTAAGTTTCAAGACTTCATCAGTAAGGTCCTTAATCTTAATTGTTCCACATATTTCGTCAAAGTCCCTAATGTGAAAGTAAGAGTTTTCATCATCTTTTCCTAAGAATATAGGGATCATCTGAAGAATACCAGGATTCAACTCATAAGTATCCGTAGAGGCTGGAAATTTAATGCACGATGCTCGGTTGGTCCTAGTTGGGTACATGTAGTCTTTCAAAGTAGCCATTGCTGGCACAACTGAAGTACTATCCTCATGAAGAGACAGATTCTCAAAACTAAAGTTTCCGAAAATGGGGCTCTCAAAAGAAGAGTCTTCGAGCTCCCCGCCTTCACAAGAAGAACTACTAGGTTTTTCACTAATCAAACGACCTAGAGTGTCTCTTTTCCAAGCCCGTTCTCTAATGACCTCGGGCATACACTAGAAAAACAAAAGAAAAATCCTAAAAGGAAGGGAGGTTCTAAGCAAACACAAAGCAGGCTGACTCCACCAAAGAAAACCTAGAGATTTCTAGCAAACAAAAAGCATGATGGCTCCACTTAGATTGTTTTCTAGACCAGCTTCTAATCCTTCGAAAGGGAATTCGTTACAATCTGAGCAAACCCCTCTAGAATCAATCCGCGTTTAAGTAAGTTGAATAGAGGAGAGGGAAGCTGCTGTAGCTTTGATACCCAAGGCCTCACCGCATTACAAGGCGGCGCAGTCACGCATTCAACTCACAGAAACCATCATGAACTTCGAAGAATGCTCAAAAGAGTAACCAATATTTTTCGAACGAGTTTCCTATTAAGCTCGTTACCCTATCGGTCTCGTTCTATTCCAAATTTTAAGCTTAGGTTCGCGTTTGGTTTTGTTTTCCTAAGGCGGGCAAGAAGAGAACGGTGATGAAATCCGAACCCTTATCTTGTATGGCCAGTCCTTGCCCTTTACTAGGAATTTAAAACAGCCGTTTTCAGTTCCTCAACATATATGCAAACGAAGGAATACAGTAACTCGCTGACAGGGGATTCGCGAGTGTTTCGACAAACTTACCTCCCGTACCAGACGGGGGATGAACCTTTGTAGTCGACTCGGGCCACGACTCCTATGTCATGTACGAACCCGAGGGGCCGAGGTGATATCGTAATCACCGTCCTTCTCTGCAAACAGTTTAATATTTAAACTACCCTTCCGTAGGGTTTAAAAAAAATAAAAATAAGAATGTCCAAGTGTCCAAGTGTCCAAGTCCAAAGTCCAAAAAAAATAAAAATAAAGTAAAGTCCTAAATAAAAAGAAAATTACAAGAATAGAAAATCCTAATACAATCTAAAAAAGTAAACTCTTTTTTTTTTCTCTATTTTTTATAAATAAAAAAAATCTTCTTCTTTCGCTCCTTTTGTTTTGTCTTTAACTCCAAACTTGATGTACTCACCAAAAGCTTTGGCAAATTTTTATTTCGCTCCAAATTCCAAAATCTGTAATAAAAAGACAAAACAAAAACGTAAAGAAGAACAAAGAAAATAAAAACAAATAAAAACCTAAAAAAAAAAATCTAAAAACTCTAGCCTAAAGACAAGCTCCGTGTCGACGGTGCCAAAAATTGATGGTATTTATCAATGATGTTGTAGTAGAAAGGTTCTTTGAAACTTGTGAAGGAAGATTTTTAGATTTAATAAACTAAAATAATAGAAAACTATATATACACAATTGTCACAGGATGAAGAATTAACTGGGACTCGGGATTTCACTGTATTTCGTATTCAAGTGGTTCAAAAATTAATCCTAGGCAATTATAGCTCAAAACAAAAGAAATATTAACTCTATTCTTTGCTAAAATAGATTTCGTAAAACATCAATTGTAAATTACAAGCATAGTGCATCAAAAGTATATAAGACTAAGCATACACTATCAAACAAGATGACAATTGATTAATAGAAATCATAAATCATTTAAAATCGATGCAAAAAGTAAATAAAAGAATTAATCAAATTACCACATTAATGAAATCCATCTTCCTCCGTTGTCCCAATGTTGGGTTTAGCTTCTCATATTGTAGACACTCCCAAAAGAATTTTTTTATTGCTCAAAAGGTGCTTACAATGGTGAAAATGGGAAAAATAATAAAAGCAGCGAATTAGCAACGTTGTTTAGGAGTTACAAACTTCACTGTTAACAAAGAAGGTGTTGCAAAAGGAAGATATACGATACTAATGAACTGTCACAGAATCTCAAATATACGACACTAAAATACGACTGTTCTGGACAACATAATGTTCTTCATATTCGTCTTTTCTGCAGCAGCAGAAACTTCTCCCTGCAACTCGTGATTACTCACTCTGTTGCTTTCTGTTCTAACCCCTATCTCTCCATACCCCTTCTTCTCAACCCCATAAGACTATTTATACTCAACAGCCTCAAAATCTCACGCAATAACTTCATGAAATTCTCCATTATTCTTCACGGCCTGTTTTAGGAAACAATTAGATTTTTGATCTTTCCACGCGTTCTGAAGCTGTAAAATTGACATAATAAGATCCTTCACACTCTGAGTAGTTGATACACCCCCTCAAACACGTGCAAAACCCTGTGCTGCTCGTGAAATCCCGTGAATATCTTTTCCGACCATGTTCCGGCCACAAATCCCTGTTTTCTTCACACACGGTTATCTAGCCAAATTGGTTCGAATCCAACACCTGAATCAGTCCTGTCTAGTCCATTGGAACGTCTCCAAAGAATTTCAGTCCTTTAGTCTCCCTAAAACATGCCCAAATTGCTAACCCTAAATCTGCCGGCGGCACTCCATTTTTCCCGCCTATTTTCTGTTCAAATGAAGAAGATGAAGGAGGTGCCCTTATCCGAAACGCTGGCGCCTTTAAAAGCTGGGATGCCCTTATCCAAAGTGAGGGTGCCTTTATCACTTTTCTCTCGGGGTCCAAAAAAACACTTTTCGAGCAACTTTTTCCGCATAAGTGTAATTCTCCAGAAACACCTAAACAAACATAAAAACACCAAAATTAGTACAAAAATCGAGACTAACAATAGAGACACTGAGGACAATTTAGACACAAAAATGTGTCTATCATCTTTGCATGCACTTAGTAGGCATGTGCCTCCCCGATATCTCAACTAATTGATCTCGAGGATTGCAAAAGGATGAGTGAGATGTGCTAAATGTTGGTCTTCTCGTCCATAAGGCATGTTTGGAAGAGATCAGTTATAATTTCCAATTCTGTAACTCTGTAACTTCCACATTCCATCTCCCCAAAATCCCTTCAGTGTTCCAATTGTTGAAGCTATGTCTAAACGAGGTTATAATGCATATTATAAATCTGAATGATCGCCCAGCCATGTCTACAAATCAGGAATCCATGGGTAGACCAGAGGAAAAGAAGGCTAAGATGAATATGCAAGAAAACCAGGTATTGATTTTTGATAATCATGGAAGAATTGTTGGGTTCAAGGTGTTGAAAGTTAATAAAGGAGATAAAACACTTAATAGTTTTTTGGTTTGTGAGTTTATAAAAAAAAAAAAAAGGTGCTGAAAGTGAATTTCATAGTTGTAATTGGCTTTATTAGTAACTGTGATGGTGTTATTGATTGGGATTCCCCCATTTCTCCAATTTGACAAGTAGTAAAGATAAGCAGTAGCAGCAGTGAGGAACCAAAGCCAAACATGCAAGTTGGTACAGGAGGTGTTGGAGAAGTCAAAGAGGATATGGTTGTTATGCATGATAGTGCCAGTGCTTATGCGTTGGATCCTCAACTTCCTCAACTCCAAGGGGCTGATGAAGGGTGGGTGGTGTATGCTGTTCATCCTGACAAAGGCCGGTTTATGATTAATGATGGTATGGTGCTTGTAGGGGAGGAGCATGTGGTTTGTGGTGGTGCTACACAGGGGTTCTATTCTGAACCAGTTCCAGTTGCATGCAAAGCTAAGATTCGGGAGAATTACATTCATGGTCTACCCAATGATATGGTAGTCTTCCCCAATATCTTCATGCTGGCACTAGTGATGCGACAGATGGCAGAGGATGCTTATGATATTGCAATCTTCAGACCATGGGAGATAACTGATTCTAATGAGATTCCTGAGGATGTAGTAGTGCCTATGCCTCCTCCTAGGGGAAACTATTATGTGCCAAGGAGGAGGGATGCACCATAAAGGAGTGGAGCTAACAAGAAGGTTGTTGGAAGTGGTGTGGGGATCTCTGGGGTTGCACCAGGAGCTTGACCAGTATTCAACCATCCCCTTCCAGATGGTAAAGTAAGCATTCCTGTAAATGTTTTTTTGGCTGAATATTGCATATGTTTCTCATGGATAAACAATTAATGTTAGTGGTGCTGATTTTGGATTTGATAGTGTTGGTTTTAAAGACAATGATGTTCAATTGAATGTATATGTGGTTCTGGGTTATTGTATTATGCTTGGTTGAGTGGCTGTTGTGTTTAATTTTGGTTTTGAGCTTGATATGGTGACTATATATAAATAGTAGGGGAATTTGAAAGGGGGTTATGCCCAAAAGTGTTTTCTAAATAAAGTTATTTACTAAAATTGTCTAGTTTTTTTTAAAATTCCGAAAAAGGTATAATGTGTACACATTATAGGTGTGGATTCTTGATATTTTGTACACAATATCCAGCAATGGGTACACATTCAAACATTTTTGGTAATTTATAACATCTTTGGGAATAACTAAAGAAAACTAGACACCGTTGGAAATTTTCTCGTTATCATGAAGGTTTGAAATTGTTTTATGGGGTTAACGGTTAATGGTTTTATCTGGGCATTCATATGAACTACTCCAACTGGTAGCATAGGCAACTTTGAAGTTATAGAGATAGAATAACATATTAATACAGGAATGCTTGAGAGAGCAATGAAAAATCTTACCAGAAATGCAATGTGGTAGCTGAGAGGAAATTTTGATAGCACGCATAGTCTAAGAGTAGGATCTTTTAGAAACCAAATTGCAGACTCCCAAGTTATTTATAGCATTCCAATGCAACGGATTACCAAAGAAATTTTGATTATAGGTGTTTAGAAGATTCCCATAAATAGTTTTGGAGAACCCAATAACTTGCAGAACATGCAAGTCAGAATCTATTCCAGAGAAAGCTAGGGAATTAGTCTTGAGGGTTTTGGGTGTACTTTTTGGCCACACTTTCAACTTGGCGTGTTTATTTAAATGTTGAGTAGTTCAATCAATGTAGTATTTTCAAAACACTAATAATAAACATCTAAAGATGGGAAACTTGGTGGATTGGTACGTTATCTAAATCCTTCGAGGTCATGCGTTCGAATATGGGCGAAAGATTTTTATTAATTTTTTCAAAACAAACTTTTTAGCCACGCTATAAAACCGGCGTGTCTTTAGAACGCACACTATGGACACACATATACTAGCATGTCCAAAGAAGAACTTTTTGGCCACCCTTTCAAATTGGCGTGTTTATTTAAATGTTGAGTAGTTCAACCAATCTAGTATTTTCAAAACACTAATCATAAACATCTAAAGATGGGCAGCTTGGTGGATTGGTACATTATCTAAATCCTTCGAGGTCATGCGTTCGAATATGGGCGAAAGATTTTTATTAATTTTTTCAAAACGAACTTTTTCGCCATGCTATAAAACCGGCGTGTCTTTAGAACACACACTATGGACACACATATACTAGCGTGTCCAAAGAAGAACTTTTTGGCCACCCTTTCAACTTGGCGTGTTTATTTAAATGTTGAGTAGATCAACCAATCTAGTATTTTCAAAACACTAATCATAAACATCTAAAGATAGGAAGCTTGGTGGATTGGCACATTATCTAAATCCTTCGAGGTCATGCGTTCGAATATGGGCGAAAGATTTGTATTAATTTTTTCAAAACGAACTTTTTAGCCATGCTATAAAACCGGCGTGTCTTTAGAACGCACACTATGGAGACACATATACTAGCGTGTCCAAAGAAGAACTTTTTGGCCACCCTTTCAAGTTGGCGTGTCTATATATCCTACACTATGGACACGATATACTGGCGTGTCTATAAATCGTACACTATGGACACACATATACCAGCGTGTCCAAAGAAGAACCTTTTGGCCACACTTTGAATTTGGCGTGTCAATCAATCGCACACTATGGACACACATATACTGGCGTGTCTAATAAACCAACTTTTAAATGGCATGACTAACCGATTTCGAAAAGGGAAAAATATTATTTGGTCCCTTTTTAGGTGGTCCCATGTCTGTTTAGTCCTTTCAGAAATCACCTTTTCCATTTGGTCCACAATTATTTAAAAATATTAAATGGACCAAAGTACCATTCCTTGTTAATTTCTACTTATTTTTTGTAGCATTTCATTATGATATCAGGCATTTTATAGATTTGAGATCATTATGTTTCATTCGTCAAATGAACTCCTGATAAAAACCTATATAAACCAGAGTTCATTCCAGAAATGAACTCCTGATAAAAACATATAAACGAGAGTTCATTCCAAAAATGAACTCCTAATAAAAACATATAAACCAGAGTTCATTCCAGAAATGAACTCCTGATAAAAAACTATATAAACCAAAGTTCTTTCCAAAAATGAACTTCTGATAAAAACATATAAACCAAAGTTCATTCGTCAAATGAACTCCTAATAAAAACCTATATAAACCAGAGTTCATTCCAGAAATGAACTTCTGATAAAAAAACCTATAAATCTTCATATTCTTCACCGAATTCAATAGCAACAACAACATCAAATTGTCTTCATCATCTTCGTTTCAATCTTCATCTTCTTTGATAACAATAACAACAAAACAGAGTTCATCTTCATCATAAAACAGCAGAAAAACAGAGTTCATCGTTTTCATCTTCAACACTAGCAGCATCAGCAACTGCATGAGTTTCTCGTGGAGATGCCATTTTTACAGCAGCATGAAGAAATCAAAATAAATTAAAACACATCCAGAAAAGGAAAAAAATAAAAGAAAAAAGGATTCAGATCTACTTTTTTTTGTTACAGCAGCAGGAAGAAATCACAACATGAATTTCATGGATTTTTCATCGTCTTCAATAACATCATAAACAACAGTAACATCTTCGTCATCTTCTTCAACTTCAACACCATCATCTTCATCAAATAGAGAAAGAAAAACAAGAAGAGAAAGTAGATCTGAATCTAGAGAGGAGAGAGAAACAAATCTGAAAATGATTTCTTTTTTGCTAATAAATCTTATATATATTTTTCTAAAAGGATATTCCTGTCACTCCTAGATGAAAATTACATCATCCATGACGTCATCCCATGTGGGTATTGTACACCCTAGGACCAAACAAAATAATATATTTTTAAAAAGGACCGAACAGACAGTTGACTTGGTCAACATGACTAAACTCTCTCTAATATATTATTTCTAGGAATAAATGGTATTTCCTACTTTCGAAAACTTATGCTTGATTTATATATTAGTTTTCTCTCTTGATTATCCTTCAAACTTCTACTATGCATCATAATTACATGATTGACGTATTGTAATAGGATTTAGATGTTTGTAATTTAGTTAAGTGGCCAATTAATTGAACTTGCACCCTTTGTCCATAGCTAATTTAGGGTTTTTCATCGAGCGATAACCCCAAATTCAAGTAGCATGATATGATTACAGTTTGTAGTGATACACTCTTGTAATCGTATTTTTTGTTCCCCAGAAATATTTTCGGGCGCTAAACACGATGATTTTGGTGATGATGAGGGAAACAGGGTTAAAAACATGAAATAATCAAGAATGGAAGACACACGAATTTAACGGGGTTCGGCATGGTTTGCCTACATCCACAGACGAATCCCCGTAAGGAGAGATATTTTATTCAAGTATGGGTTACAATCATTTCTGATCCTTTTTTTTTTTGGATTTTTTTTGTATTCGCTAGCCCCCTCTTTTGGGATTGTAATTCCCTCTATTTATATAGATGTGAATTAGGGTCTTTCCCTAATTGCCTCCTGGTCATAAACTGTGTCAAGTTTTCTTGCATGCCTCCTGGTCATAAACTGTCCTTCATTAATTTTGCATTAAAATGCCCTCATGTATTAATTATGCATGAAACTTCCCTGCATGCCTCCTGGCATTAAACTATCCTTCATGCCTCCTGGCATTAAACTGTCCTGCATGCCTCGTTGTATTGATTTTCCCTGTTGGCAGACTTGCTTGATTGGCATAACGGGCTGGAAGTATGGATGGATGCTGTCTAGAAGCACAGTTGACAACATGGGTAGAGACTGGTTGGAAGTGCGGCATAGTACTTAACTGGAAACTGGTTAGAAGCGCGACTAGCATCTTGACTTCGATAGTTTACTGGCGGTTGACTTTGACCATTGACCTGGTATTGACTTCATGGAACCCTGGAATTGCTGGTGAGCTGCGTCGGTTGGTTGGATGTCGGGCTTGGATGACAGCTATATGGTGTCCCAGGCTATATTCTGGCCCAATATGTGGTAATTTTATCATGGTACAAATATCTCCCCCTCTTCACCTCCAACTTTTTGTGGGGTTAAGAAGTTAATTTTCCATTTTGTGTTGACAGACAATGATAAAATTCGCCCGCAAGTGTGGATTTTTGTTATCAAAGTGAACGGAAACCTTCCTTTTCTGTTTGCGGAAATCATAACCAAGACTCCCTCAAGCGATGTTATTGTGGCTGGAAGATCGATGGGTAGTAGGTGAGCACGAATCATTGTTGAAGACAAAAACTGGACCTGAAGGACAAACTGGTCTGCAATGGAAGCGTGATACTAGCGAAGTGTAGTTTCCTGAAACTGGAGTGCAATGGTTGCTTGAATTGAATGACTGTTAATGGTATTGCTGGTTTGTTATTGAACTGGTGATGCTAATGAAGCTCAAAGTTTTGTTGATATGGAACTAGATGTATGTTAGACAAGGAAGAATCTGTGGAAGAGATTATGGTAGTGATAGTGGAAATGATATTGTAACATAAATGAGTTGAACTGAAACAATCGACGATAGTGGTGTTGTTGGTTGTGGAAGATGATGGATGCAATTGGGTTCGAGTCAGGATGTAAGGAACTGAATAATGAGATTTGCAGTGGAGGACAAGATGAAATGAACTTGTGTTGTTGGTTAAGAACATGAAGAGTTGATAAAATCAATGACTGAGTAAATATGAGATGATGTGAAGACGTGGAGCAGAACTGAATGTAAGTGTAGCTTGAGAAGATGTGTTGAATGTTTGGTGGTGTAATGGATTAAAGTTAGAGATGGAATTATAGTGTTTGAATTGTATCAATGGGGGTTTTAGATGTTGTTTAAATTGAACTGAATTGTTAAAAGAGTTTAAGTTGTTTTGTGTTTGGCTTGTTGTGTATTGCATCATTTTAGTCTTGGCAGGTTAGGTGTTGCACTTTGTTTGTGCATCAGTATTCTTTGGCTTGAACAATGGTTGTGGCTTGAGCAAAGGCTTTATCTTTGAGTCTTTTTGTTCAGTTAGATGTCTGACTGACTTAGTTATTCTTACTGAGTTGAATAGGTGTTGACTCACCAAGTTCTCAATCTTGACCTGAGTCGACTCAATTGACCTTTTGACCAGGAGCTTGACCTTGACGTTAGACATTGACTGTTAGTTGACCCATATGGACTAGACCTTGGATTAATGGGCTTGTGTAGTGGACTTGGGCTTATGATTAGTTTTCATATTTTGATGCTTTGGACCCTTTATGTTCTGAATTAACTTTTGGTTTCTTCTACAAAGTTGTAGATATTCACAAGACTTATCTAATGGACTATAAAATCAACCTAATTAGATTAACATACCTTAGATAAGCTAAAGATAGATAATGAAAAGATGTAGAACTATAAATGAGTTTAGAACCATTAGATAGACTTGTATGATCCTTGTGCGAACCTTTTGGCTAAACTCGTAAAGTGTTTGTGTGATTAACAATTGGTATTTAATAACAACGATCGATTAAAAAGATGAACCAGTGGATTGAGGATCTCGAGGTAGACGAGGCTTGTCATCAAAATAGGTGGGAACTCTATAACCTTCTTGTAATCATTAGTTTCCTTTTCATATGCGAGCATGATGAGTCATTACTTCTTATGAGCATATTTGTGTGTAAATGATTGGGTATGTTGTGTAATATGCATTGTGTGGATTCTCCAAATGTTATATATACTTTTATGCTTATTATAGCCCAGATGAGGCAATATCATTATATAGGGGAATATTACCTTTTACAATTTGTTGTGAGAATCCAATCGTTTGCATATTATGCTTGATTGCAAAACCTTCGGGACTTATGATGGTAGATTCTTGAATCATGCTTTGTATGGGCACTCCGTGTGGATGAGATATTATTATAGTCTTGAGTTATTCTGCTTTCGCTTTCTCCAATGAGTTTGGCGAGGTCTGAGTGACATATTTTAGTTGTTCTTGCTTCACTTTTGTGGATTCATCCGGTGGTGGTCTTTCACGGATATTGCCACTATGGACGCAATATCTAAGGAAGTGGAACTAGAATAACATTCTTTCATGAATGATATATATTACGATGCTTGTTGTTTGTTGAGTGAATAATTTGATGTGTGTTTGAGTGAAATCCCTGCGAGGAGTGACTGTGGTCTCCCCACAACTCCTTGCTTAGTCTTATAGCCCAGATGAGGCAATACATAGCACGGGAAGTGCATATAATAGCTATCTAGCGCGTAAAGCGAAATAGTATTACTTTTTATTTTATAACCTAATTTATGTTGTTAATGACCTAGATAAGGAAATAGTATATCGAGGTATTTGGGGAAATTACTCTTACACATGTTATGCACGATGATATGTTTTAAATTACTACTTCTTTAGAACTGTGTAGCATATTAGTGATTACTTGAAAGTTATTTGTTTCCATTGGGCACCCCTCTGGGATGATGTGCTCACTCATTCCCACTTCAGTTTTCAGTAATCAGAAGAAAAGGTGCGCTCAAAGATAACCGTTTTGTAGCTTAAAGCTTTTATCATAGTAGAGATGTCGCGTAGCATTTATATATGTATATTTTTGTTAATCTGTAAAAAAATACATTATTATATTCATACACTCAGATATATGTATATTTTTGTTAATCTATAAAAAAATACATTATTATATTCATATCACTCGAGAGATCTTCATTTATATAATATCAGAGTGTATGGGTTTGCCTTTGGGATTAGCTTATGTAATTGAGATTCTTAAGATCATTAATCTAGATTCGATGCTTTAAATTAGGTGGTAATCTTTATAGCTAAGTAGGTGATTAGGTTGGGGCGTCACACATACGCCAATGACAAGTTCAACTACCAAGGCAACTGAATGTCGAAAAGTTATACCGGCTAAATCTTTGGCACTAAACCTTATGTCATCAGGTGGGAGTAGCAATCCTTCGTAGCTGGGGTGTAAGCAGGTGACATTAACCTCATACAGTTTCCTCTTTCTATGTTAGGTGGATGTGAACATCATGTCCAGATCGAGGCATAGAATGTATCATGTTTACCAGCCCCTTGACCTGTCTGGGTAGAGATCTGTTGTGCTGAGATACTAGTTATTGCACAACAAACTCAGACAGATACCCTTTTTTCACCATATCATCAATAAATCTTAGCATATTTTTAAAATCGTTTGTATGGTGGCTAGTTGTTATATAGTAAGCATAAAAAGACTTATTATTTCCTTTATTTCTCATCTTTCTTGGAGCCGAGATATACAACTTGTTTTCATATGTTTCAGTATGGCCTCTGGAGGTGTGTTCAACTTTGCAAAGTTTTTGATTTCCTCTAGCAATTTTGTTGCTAACTCGGCTCTGTAATTTCTCTTTTTCAAGGACTGATCTGGCAATCTCGGGGAATAGGGGATTTTGTCACCTTAATGTTGGACAACTGAATAAACTTTGTGGTTGGCTGCTTCAGTTGACATTTCTTAGTCATGTTCTCTCTTGACTCATTTTCCAGCTTTATGATAAATCTCCCCGAGAGATTCTAGCACTTTTCCAGAAAATGAGTCTATCATTTTAGTCTTCTGTAGAGCGGTCTTGAAAAATGAACAAAGAATTTTTTTTCTTGAGATTTATCTGTAGGTGCTGATGCTGCTCTAAACCTCCTTAAGAAGTCAGTTAAACTTTCATTCGGTTGTTGCACAATTCTGAATATGCTCTCTAAAATATCAGCTTGTTTTATATTACAGGAATAGTTCTGAATGGAGAAAATATTAATTTCTTTGAATCTCTGAGCTGAATTAGATGGCAAGCATCTGAATCGTACTAGTGCCTCACTTTCTAAGCTTTTTGGAAAGAAGCGTGCCATGATATATGTGTTCCCGAGATATAAAGCCATCTACTGCTCATAGTAAAAGGCTCATTTGGGCCGGTATCCCTTTTGAATCCTTTGAAATGAGGTAAGTAAAACCTTTATGGGAGTCGACACTCTTTGATTTCTCTTGACAATAGTCCATCTTTACAAGTATAGGTCGGGTCTGACCTTGGATTATTGATAAAAATCTTGAATCTTTCCCCATGATCTTTAAACATCTTTTCCAGTTTAAAATCAACTGATTCCCAGATAGTGTTTGGAGGGAACAACAGGTCTGGTTCAAAGTTCGTCTGTCTACTTGTTGACATATATTGATTTGTTGCAGAGCTCTGGTTACCAAACAGTTATCGTAGTTTTTCCTGATTAACCGGGTTTGTCCTTAGCGGATGAGTTATGTTAGCTGCTGAGGATGATGAAATAGGGGCTTAACATTGTTCTGGCATCTCAGGTACTGGTGGGGTCATCTCATTGACATTGTCAGTTAAAGTTGAGATGGATTTCAGTAAATCCCGAGATATTTCATGTGGGATGTGCACCACATGAGAGGTGCTCAGCGGTGGATCCCTTAGGAAGTTTCTCCTTGATACATGTGTCACTATTTGTCTTGCCAAAACTGTTACCGGCTGACCTTCTGGACCCAACATAGTGGATGGCGTGATTGGGATTTCACCTCGTGAGCTAGTTGGCTCATGTCGAGGGTCAGCTGATGTACTATCTCGACCTGGAGGTGTTGTCTGTATCTGAGGTTTTGTAATTGGCGTATGTGCCTCAGGTATTCTTCTTGTTAGGGGTGCCACCTCAGATGTTGGTGTCCAACGTGGGGAAGTTACTCCAGGTCGTGGAGGTAATACTCTTCTTGGTGTTGAACTCATCATATTTCTGTACTACACAAAGTGAAAATCAACACGTGAGAGTTTGTACCCGGAAAAATCTTTCTTGATTTGTGTAATTATTATTTTATACCCCAAACTGGAAGATTCTTTTAGGACATAGTAATCAGATTTTTGTTTGGCAATTAGATCTATGATGATTTGTAACAATTTGTCAAGTAAATTAAATGAAAATCAATAATTCACGTCGTGATTTTCAGATTTGAAGATATTCATCTTTGACAAATGTTATTCTTCATTTAGATGCAAGAAAATATCTCGAATTCATATGTTTCTCATTTCGACTTTCGGTAATAGATTATATCGCTATTATGCTCAATCATAAATCACATATTCGCAAGAGATTAGCTAAGAATCATATAGATTTGGCCTTTTCTTTTTTTTTCTCATCAAAAAAGCGTAAAAATGCATGATCTAAGTTCATCGTCAAATGATTAGGTACATAAATGACATAATTCATATAATTCTAGCTTTATTTCATCATTTTGATTTCCTACTGTTGATGGTGGTTTTTAGATTAGGGATAAAATCGTAAAACCCTAGTCGGACAATGACGTCATAGAATTTGAGTAATAATGTCTCCACTGAATGTATTTATTGAACCATTTAATATGTCTGCTCTGTGAATCGGGCGATAAATGAGACAATTTCTATCCGTGAACCTTTTAAGGTGGGACTTAAACGAACCAATGGCCATCCCTCTCTCTCTCTCGAAATGCTCCGTGAATCGGGCGATAAATGAGTCAATACAATTTCTATCTGATTCAAAAAATCACAGCAATTAATCAACAGATCTAGTGTGTGTTTGTTTTGTTCACTACTTTTATGCAAAGATCCTTAGTTTAATCATTTGATCCTTGGTTTGTTCAAGTTTATTTCTTCCCTAATCATTTGAACTGTGTGGGTGAGCAGAATATGAAGAATAAATAGGAATTCGTCTTAGGGAGGGTGGAAACGAGTGTTTTTAATTTCAGTGATTCTTTTTTTCGTAGAAATTAAATTGATGAACGGAAGAGCCTATTTGTAAATCTTGATAGGAGCAGATTTGAAATCTTAATATGAGATTTTTGAAGAGTTTTATCAACTTCATCGGTTTTTAGTATCTAAAGTCCGGATCTATTATTTCCCATCTGTTTGGTCGCTATTAAGCCTGCAAAAAAATAAAAAATAAAAAAAAATCCTTGATTTTCTTCTTTAATGGCTAACTAAAAACTTTGTTCTCTCCCTGTGTTATACAGATTGTTTATCCAATATTTATGGTGTTTGCTTTCAATCCAGTTTTTGGTTATAGCGTTTGCAGCAGTGTTCTTGGCGTTTGCAGTTGTTGTTTTCAACCGTTTGGAAAATTTGGAAATAGATGTATTTCGTATTGTTCAATGGATGGAGAAGAAACGAGTTAACTGGGCAGCGGATCGGCTTCAAATCAACCCAACAGCTGCGAGTCTCCAATTTCACTTCACCAGGAAACGTCACAAAATGAAAAACCAATTCATTACTATCATACTGTTGACAATGTCTATTACGAATCATATAAAAGCTTTTGGGCTGATGAGGGGGAAATCAAATGCGGTCATAGCACAAAATGGTATATCTTATATTGTGAATCCGGTGAAAAAGGGGATGGCAGAAAGGAAGGAATTTGGAGGATAAAGAAAACACAAAAACACACTACAACTCGGTTTAATATCATTGTCAAGTACAATTCTACTCCTGATAATGAGAACAATGCTGATACATCTATTCCAACAACAACTAAAAAGATCACTGCTAAAAAAATGGAAAATATTAATTGGGATAAACATGATGGAAAAGCCACAAGGAGAGTTCAGGTTCATATTTCTAAATTTTATTCTAGATTTCAATTTCTACAACTCTGCTATTTTTCTGAATTACATTTTTTAAACATGAAATTTGTATCCTAGAATGTGCGTGGCTTTGGAAACAAGAATACTAGATATCACCTCAAGGATCTAATCAGATCTAACAACCCTGATATAATTTTCTTGATAGAAACAAGAAGTACAAGGAAAAAAATGTCTCTCTATATTGCTCAATTTAATTATCCTAACGTTTGCTATCAAGACCCAGTGGGTCTTTCAGGAGGTTTGTGTCTGCTTTGGAAAGAGGGTTTTGATATGCAAGTGATTGATATTTCACTCAATATGATTTAGTGTAAACTGAAAATTGATGCTAAAAGTGGCTATTCTTTAGCTACTTTCTTGTATGGTGCTTTAAATGATGATAGTAGGAAAATTCAATGGAATCATATGCAAAATACGGAAATTCAAACAAATATTCCGTGCATAGTTATGGGTGATCTTAATTTTATTTTGAAACAAGAAGAAAAAGATGGTGGTAATCCAGTTAGTCAAACCAATCTAGATAGTTTCAATGATTTATTTGATAGTAATGACCTACACTCTCTTCCTTATATAGGAAATCCTTTTACTTGGACAAATAAGAGACAGGATCGTGAACTTATATTAGAAAGACTAGATAGAGTTGCTGCTGATACCAATTGGTTATATCATTTTCCTAAGGCTATTACTTACCATATGATTCCTCTAGCAAGCGACCACTTCCCAATAATGCTTGTCACTAACAGGGACAATGCTAATACTCATAAGCCTTTTAGATTGAATAAGATGTGGTTTAGATATTCTTGGTGTAAGGATTTGATTACCAATAACTGGCATGTGAATGAAAATGGTTCTGCTGCTTTTAGATTTACTAAAACTCTTTTCCATACTAAAATGATCTTAAGGAAATGGAACCATGAGCATTTTGGTAACTTCAATACTCAAATTGCTAAAACTAAAGCTAAAATTGAAAACTTGAATGCTCTGAATATTAGCCCAAATGATAGTCAATTAATTCTTCTTCAAGAAAGATTGACATATTGGTATAACGTTGAGGCTGATTTTTATGGTTATAGAGGTAAAGAGGATGATATGCTTTTAGGTGAAAGGAACACGGCTTACTTCCATCATAAAACAAATTTCAGGAGAAGACGAACTCAGATTGATACTATCCAAGATGATACAGGTAGTTGGTTAACTGGAAGAGATGAGATTGCAACCTGTTTGAAATCTCACTTTCTAAATATGAGTAGAACTTCTAACCCTCCTCCTGCTAGTAATTATCATACATTTATTTCACCATGTATTTCTAATAATGATAATGCTATGCTGACGGCTATTCCTTCTTGTGATGAAATTAAGGCTGTTATCTTTGATATGAAACCGTGGAAAACTCCAGGACCGGATGGCTTTCCTCCTGGGTTTTATCAAATCATGTGGGATACTGTAGATGATGATATTGTGAAGGTAGTGCAAGCATTTTTCCATTCTGGTCATATCCTTAAACAAATGAATCATAATTTCATTTCCTTAATTCCTAAGAACAGTTGCCCTAAACATGCTGCTGATTTCAGGCCAATAAGTTTATGTAATACCTCTTATAAGGTTATCTCTAAACAGCTAGCTACCAGAATCAAAACCATTTTACAAAAAATAATAAATCCTTTTCAAACCGCTTTCATATCGAATAGATGTATAACTGATAACATTGTGATAGCACATGAATTAGTAGACTCTATGAAAAAGAGTAAGTCTAAAAATGGCTGGTTGGCCATGAAATTAGACATGTCTAAGGCATTTGATAGGATATAATGGCCCTTCCTTATTAGCACTCTTAGAGCTATGGGCTTTTGTGATTCATTTTGTAATATGATATATGAATGCATTAGTACTGTCTCTACTTCTATATTGCTAAATGGTTCTCCAGGTGAGACTTTTAAGCCTCAAAGAGGATTGAGACAAGGGGATCCTCTTTCTCCCTACCTGTTCATTTTATGCATGGAATCTTTCTCTAGAGCTTTACTTCAAGCAGAACAAGACAACCACATTCATGGAATTCAGGTAAATCAGAATTGTCCATCTATTTCTCACTTGTTTTTTTGCAGATGATTGCCTAATTTTTGCGAAAGCAAATAAGGCTGAAGCTAGACACCTAGCTAACATCATTGAACAATTCAGCAAATACTCGGGTCAATCGGTTAATTTGCAGAAATCAGGTTTGGCTTTTAGTAAGGGAGTTTCTAATCAGGTTAAAAATGATATTTCTAGTATATTGAACATTAAAAAGCTTGCCTTAAATGATAAATATCTAGGAGTTCCTCTATTTTTAGAAAGGAGTAAAGTTAAATCTTTTTCTCCTCTTTTAGATTTCTATGATGATAGACTAGGCGCTTGGAAATCTAAATTTTTTAAGCACCCTGGTAGAACTATTTTAGTCCAGTCAGTCCTTGGATCCCTAGCTACACATCAGCTGGCGGTTTTTCCTATGCCAAAACAGATCACGGACCAAATGGATGGAATTCAGAGAAAATTTTGGTGGAACAAAAAGAAAGGTCAAAAAGGTGTTTTTCTTAAAAAATGGGAAGGTGTTGCTCAGCCTAAATTTTTTGGTGGTATGAACATAAAACAAACAACCATTTTGAATAAAGCTCTATTAGCTAAACTTGCTTGGAGAATGATAAACTCTCCTGATGATTTATGGGTGAAACTCATGAGGGGTAAGTATTTCTTTGACCTTGATCCTCTTATGGATACTGTTTCTGCTAATGGTTCATGGGTATGGAAGGGTATATATGAGGGTTTAGATATTATCAAAAAGCATGCTTGCTGGGAAGTGGGTGATGGGAATCTTATACATATATGAAAAACAGATGGGTACCTAGTATACAAAGAACGGTCGATAGTCATTTTTCTTCAACCAATATGAAATATGTGTCACAGCTGATAGATATTGATAATAAAAATTGGAATGTTAATATGCTTCATAGTCTTTTTGATGAGGAAACTGTTAACATGATAACAACTATTAGGATTCCTAGGCATGGTACTGACCAGATTAGATGGAAACCAAGATCTAATGGTAAATTCAGTGTTAAAAGTGCTTACAAAGCAATCTTGAATGATACCAATGCTGAGAATGGTTTCATTCCTAATACTGTAGTGAACTGGAAGGTGTTTTGGAAAAAAAAACTTCCATAATCTATTCTACACTTTCTGTGGAAATGTATTAGTAACTGTCTTACCACTAATGATAGGTTGGCTAGATATTGTCATGACTTTAGCACACAATGCCCTCACTGTAACAATTTTGACGAATCTATGCAACACTTATTCATTGACTGTGAATTTGCCAAAGCTGTTTGGTCTGCTGTTAATGTTGATTTTATTCATGAAATTGCCAATATAAATGTGCAGGAATGGATTCCAAATATATTCAAGGTAAGTACTTCTCAACATATTAATACACCGATATTAGATTGGTACATGTTTGTTTTATGGCACATTTGGAAATCCAGGTTTAAAAAAGTTTTTGATAATATCCAGTTGACATACTCACAAGTTGCTCATACAATCCAGACAGATTATTCCACTTGGTTCAGAATAAACATTACCCAAAGTGAGATTGTTTCAGATTCAAATATGAATGCTAAGAAATGGAAAAATCCTGAAAATAATTTTGTTAAATTTAACTTTGATGCTTCATTTATAGAGTTAACTAAGGATGTTGGGATAAGACTGATTATGCGTGATTTTATAGGTGACTGTAATGGAGGTAGATGCTGGCATTCAAAATCTATAGATCCGGAACAAGCTGAAGCTTTTGCTCTCATGGGAGCGATAATTTGGGCACAAAGAAAAAGAGTCAGAAAGCTTCACTTGGAAGGAGACTGCTCTAATGTTATTAGAGTTATTAATGGTAGCATGGATTCAGTAAATTGGACAACCAGAAACATTATTGTGGATTGCTTAGATTTATTGGTTGAATTTGAGGATTGGATTTGCACTTATGTACATAGAGATGCAAATCATGTTGCAGATTCTATAGCAAAATATGCTAAAAACCTTTCTAGTGAGGAAGAATGGAGTGATCACTTTCCTTCTTGGATTTCTTTATGTCTACAAGAAGATAAACAATTGTAATTTCCTTCTAATTAATTTAATTTCCTTTCGTATTAAAAAAAAAAAAATGTCTGCGAGAAAATTACTAGGGTACCTTTTTTAATACTAATTAGGGTTTCGATAGGCCAAACCGTAATTCCCACACCACATGTGCCAATAGCATGTCGTGCCAGCCACATCTACCGCGCCAAGGCATGACAACCATGCTAGCCGCATCACTGTGCCAATGGAAAACCATGTTAGCCACATCTACCGCGCCAAGGCATGCCAACTATGGCAGACGCACCACATGTGCCAATGGAAAACCATGCCAGCCACATCTACCGCGCCAAGGCATGTGAATCATGCCAGCCGCACCACATGTGCCAATGGCATACCTTTCCATCCACATCTACCGCGCCAAGGCATGCCAACCATGTTAGCTGCATCACTGTGCCAATGGAAAACCATGTCAGCCACATCTACCGCGCCAAGGCATGCTAACCATGCCAGCCGCACCACATGAGCCAATGGCAAGCCATGCCAGCCACATCTACCGCTAGAAGGCATGCCAATCATGCCTGTCGTACCACATGTGCCAATGGCATGCCATGCTAGCCATATCTACCGCACCAAGGCATGCCAACCATGCTAGCTGCATCACTGTTCCAATGAAAAACCATGTCAGCCACATCTACAGCGCCAAGGCATGCCAACCATGCCAGCCGCACCACATGTGCCAATGGAGAACATGCCAGCCACATCCACCGCGCCAAGGCATTCCAACCATGCCAGCCACATCTACCGCGCCAAGGCATGCCGACCATGCCACATGTGCTAATGGCAATCCGTGCCAGCCACCTTGCCGTGCCATACCGTGCTGGCCTTTCCTATGAGGCTACCGAAATGAAGGCGTGCGACGATCAACGGCCACCGTTCCATCCTAGGTGCAAATCCTAGCAGTCCAAGGTTGCCAAACAACGCATGGTAACCGTTGGCCCAAAACACGCTAGCTTACCAAAACTTGCTAGCTTCCCAAAAACACGTTAGCTTCACAAAACATGCTAGCTTCCCAAAAACGCACCAAACATGCCACCGTCCCTCTTGAATTCTTTCTGAGTTTTACTTTCGGGACGTTTTTCACCTCCCGAACGAGCTCAAAACCTAAATATCCTCGCGAGGGGAGACAAGAAATTCTTTTAGGTACAGAATGGAGATGCGTATCATCAAAATTCGAGTCCGTATGAGAATTCTACATCGATTCTAGTGAAGGGCGTTAATTAGGTTTTCAACATACTAAACCCTAATTTTGACAAAACCGTAAGTGCTTCCCTTCCAAGCCGCACACTGCCAATGGCTCCACTCCACGTTAAAATCCATGTTAGACATGCTTTCATGCCGCTGGCTACCAAACGAAGGGTTGCAACGATCAACGGCCACCCTTCTGTATAATATGCAAATCTGAACCGTCCAAGGTCACCAACTAACGGATGGCCACTTTTGGCTCAACACTAAAATCCTAGCTTGGCCACGCCTAACCATGTTAAAACCATGCCGTCCATGCTTTCATGTTGCTTTCTACCAAGCGAAGGGTTGCAATAATCAACGGCTACCTTTCCTCTTAAGATGCAAAATCTCGACCGTCGAAGGTCACTACACAAGTCTCCCAAGATCAACTTGCTAGACAACAACAAACGTACCACACGTTTTCCACAAAAACGTTCGAGACATCAACGCATGTCACAAACTTGGGGATGCTCATTGGGTATTGGTTTGGAAGTTTACAGCGTGCGGCGTATACTATGCCCGTTATAAGAAAGTGTCATAAGGATGAAGCGGTTAGTAAACACATGGAGTAATGGTGAAACACTTTCTTTTATGGAACATCAATTCTAGGTGTTACCGGTTACCACCTCCTCCCATTTACTCACCCGTTTTCCATTTCTTAATGAGGCCAGAGTACGTTTCACTTCGACTTGTATAAATAGGCATTACCTAATTCCACCGTACAACAAGTTCAGGTCAGGAGCATACAACACTCAGAAAACATTTGCTAGCTTTCCATCTGTTAGCTTCCCACTTTCTGATACAAGTCGTAAAACAACTACTCTTCCAGAATCAACTATTCTGGTCTCAACACTTTCTTCGCTTCCCTTCTCAAAACCAACCCTTCCGCTTCACTTTGTGACCGAAGCAAGTCTGGAACGACCATTTCTTGGTTTAGGCCAGATTTGTATAGATTGGTCTCTCGAAACTAAAGTACTCCATTGCAGTACATTGTTTATGGTTTAAATTTGTTTCTCACCCATACACCCGAAATTACCAAAATCAGCAGAAACCGTTTTCACCCTCAAATAATTTGCGACCATAGTGGGAGGTTGATCTTTCGGTTACAACGTCAATTTTCGACCATCGATATCATGCCTCGACCCAGACATCAATATGGTAGAAGTAGGCGATCCATTCAGGGATCGACGACTCAGTTACCAGATGACCCGATTATCAGTCTTGACACGGCAAGGGATGATTGGGGACTGCCTAGAGATTCCAATCGAAAGATCCAACCAGGGATCGACGACTCGATTATCAGATGAGACGACTGGGGACTTTCCACAATCATGGTGGTGCTTCCCATAAAACTCGGTCTTACACCCGGAAGGTTCCCTTTTCATCAGGAGACCTGAAAAACCGAGTAAGTCTTACCTAGACAAGATACATGGTTTGCTATTTTAAGTTTTCACGAGAATGATAAAACCGATAGCCATGTTATGTTTCACCCCATGTCATCTACCAACACACGGTTCCACAGTATTCCTGGGATGTTTGTGTCACTTGGAATCGTAACCAAGACAACATCATTCCCAAAACAATTCATTCCAAAAGAATAATAAAAAAACCCTCAAGGTAACATTTGTCTATCAACCCAATAAATCCAGGAAATCAAACCATAAACCAAGCGCTTTGTTTTCCTTTCCAAAAAAAAATAAACTCACCTACCCGTACGCACCTACTTTGTATAATAATGATTACCCATCACTATTCATGAGGTAGCCGACGTTACTACGGTGATATTCGAAGATGAATTGTTTATGAAGAAGCATTTATACAAGTTTATGAAAGGCATACCCATGGCTAGGGTTTACACTAGTTCTGAAGATAAATATTTTTATAGATTTATGGAAGGCATACTTATGGCTAGGGTTTGCACCAACACGAGAAAACAAGAGAACAAATTGAAAAAGAAATGCTGGAGTACATAGATGGAATATGCTTGCCCACTTTATTGCTACCACGCTACCGCTAACACCAGGACGTGATAACAAAGATACGAGATAAAAAGGGGAGCCAAATTCTTTCATAAGCATAACAATTTTTGGAATTTGAATAAGGAAAAGATTTACTGTTTGAGCTACGTATGGAAAGAGGCAACTGGGCCCGCAAGATCAAGTCCGCGCCACGTCAAGCCAGCGCCGTGCCAAGCCAACAATTCGCGCCATACCAAATCCAAGCCAGCGCCCATGCCAAGCCAACACTTATTCCAATCCGATCTAGCGCTAACTGCTTGCATCCTTCCAGCGCCAGCAGCTTGCATCCTCCCATCACTAACATCTCGCATCTTTCCAGCACCAGCATCTTGCATCCTTTCCAGCGCTAACAGCTTGCACCCTTCCAGCGTCATCTTCTCCGCTCCATAACTAGCCAAAGCAGCGTCATCCTCACCCTTCGAAACAACACCATGGCTCCAGCACTCCGTGATCAACACCGCGCCATCTTTGCACGATACACCTACAATCACCAAAACCAGAGCCGCTTCCGCCACCCTAACGTTTCTTCAAGTATGACAGCTCCAACCGTCACCAGAGATGCTGCTACTCCACCATCAGGGCAATATACTGTAAGAGCTGGAAGAAGCCGACCTCCTTTTACCACTATTAATTTGATGGAAAGACAAAAGGTTCTCGTAAGGCTCAGACAGACGTGTTTATAACTCGGAAAGAGATACCTATTTCCTCAAGACACTGACGGAGCGGCCATCATAAGAGTCACGTCAACCCAAGAGGTAGCTGACAAGAAATACTTTTAACATCCGGTACAGGCACTTCAGCAGGACGTGCGTTTATAAATGAAGGGGTTCACATTGCTCTTGAACGCCTAGTAGAAGGGAATTAGCAATCCAATTTCATCACACATAAATATCAGGAACTACTTCTCCAAAATCGAGGCAAAAGAAATCAACAACCCTCCTGAATTCACAGAGACCATCTTCCCGTCAGAAGATGCATGATTTCTGGGACTTCGCTCACAAAATCGTGCATTATATGATGAAACAGTTATGTGAGATCCTATATTTCTCTAAGGCGTAGTATCAAGACATATTTGCATCCCTCAACAGCATTGCATCAGGAAAGAATCCTTTCCCAACCATGGAAGCCGTTCCCAAACCCCAACCTCTCCTATAAATCACGATCGATAGATGAAACTGGGGACTCCTAACCACTATTCACTTATGGGATGTCGAATTTGACACAGTCTCCGGATTCAACATTATAACTGTCAAGTTTCAAGGTGCCGTTTCGACGTTCTCTCCAGAAGTGGCGCTCCGCTTCAACGTTTTGCTGGAAGTGGCTTCGCTTCAACGTTTGCTTCAGCAGCCGCTCCGCTTCAACATTCGCTCCAGCAGCGGCTCCGCTTTAGCGTTATATCCATAAACTACTCCAAGATCCGAAGCAACATTTGGGTCCTTAAGTTTCAACGTCCTCCCCAAGAGCCGAAGCCGCTTCAACACCACTCCTTCTTGCAAAGGGTCGTGCCACCACACTCCCCATGTGTTAGAGCATAGATCGGTTAAACCCACTAGCATTGGTATGTCAAGTTAATTATCAATTTAAGTTTCCAAAATCCATTCTTGATTTAGAATACTAAAGATAGTTTCGGACTAGATTAGGTCTAAGAAGTTGAATTGAAGTTATCCTTAAAGGATGAAGATTGAATATTGAAGACTACAAGAATACATAAACAAGTACTTCATCAATAAAGGTATGTGATTGATTTCATTTGGATTCTTATTCAATTCTACCCTTCTAATCTATCGAGATAAATGCTCACTCTATGGAACATTTCCAATGACGGTAAATGTACATTTATGTATATATACTTGAGGTTATTTGATTCATGACCTTGGTGACAATAACCTTTATCCTTATAAAGGATCTCATGTTATAGTGAATGAGATTGCGAATTTAACAAGCCAAGAATCACTCAATTCCGAGTTATAACGATGAAGTTATGAGTGATTTAAGTTCATTAGTAGGAAACGTTCCATGGGCCTTTGAGTCCGCGAACTTGGTCCGCGAACTTGGGCCCAGTACGCGACTAAAAGGGATTTTTGGTCATGTTGGTGATGTTTCTTTATCTAGGCAAGTTAGCTATTGGTCCAAACACTTTTGATTACCATATTTAAGTGTTTATGATTCATGCCTAAGTTAAAATGTGATTTATTCACATAAATATAATTTTTGCTAAATAAGTTATTTATTTAATTATTTTGGCAAGAGTTTGAACTTGGGAAAGACTCCTATTTTTAGTAGAGTCTTGTAAAAGGAAAATAGCTAAATAAGTTATTTGCTTAGCTTCCGAGTTATTGTTCACTATAAATAAAGGGTTCATGAGTCTACACGGTTTTCATCCCCTTTGGAAAATTGGTGTTAGTTTCATAATTGTTTTCCATGTCTTATGTTCTGCGTGAACAAGAGTAAGATAAAAGTCTTTGTATTGGGGATCACAAAGCCAAGTTGAATCTAGTCTTCGTGGTTGATTATACAACTTGTAATATAGGTTTTCCACCTCTTGTCTATTCTAAGGTTTTCTCTTCTGATATAAAACCATTCAAGAGTTGTTGATCATAAACCCTAGGTTTTGATAGATTTCAGTTTCTGATCGTATACCAACACTTGTTAGTCGAAATCGGAGACTAGAAAGAAAAATTTCTATTGAAGCATCTCGTAAAAATCCTTGAGAAGTTTTAAACAAGATATCTCTAGATTTATCTAGTTGTTCTTGTTGTAGAATTATTAGGGTTTTCTTAACTTGGAAATTGATCTTTGGAATCCCAAGTTCACTTACGAAAATCAGGTTCACGGATTTTTTGTGAGTACGCATACTGATTGTAAGTTAAAACCCTAATCTACAAGATTTCCAAAACCTTGATTTACATCTAAAGGGAAACCAAACTTGTGTTTTGTGAAAACAAAATATTGCATCATATCAATCGTATTGTTGTATCTTCTAAAGAGAACCTTGGGTTCTCCTAGAAGATTTGTGTGAAGAATTCCTAAAGAGAATCGGTGTTCTGCTAGGAGTACTATAAGAATACAGCTGAAGATGGTATTACATCAAGTCCGAATAGGTAGTAGGAAATTGGTGTAACAACTTATAATCAGTGTGTGTTTATTCTGGACTAGGTCCCGGGGTTTTTATGCATTTGCAGTTTTCTCGTTAACAAAATCTGGTATCTGTGTTATTTCTTTTCCGCGTTATATTTTATTTATATAATAGAAATATCATAGGTTGTACGCTAAGATCAATCAGTTCTTGTATCCGACCTTAAGGTTGTTGAGTGAATTGATTGATACTTGAACAATTGATTTTGTTATCTTCACATTGTTAGACCAGTCTAGACTAACAATATTTCAAGTGGATATTGTGTTGAAATATTGCTTTAGTGATTGTTGCTTAAAGAGGTTTATACACAGTGGATATTGAATAGGTTGTGATTAAAACAAAAGACTTTGTTTCAAGAGCTTCACACTAAAATCAGGTTTACGGACTTGCTTATGTTTAACTTTTATTGTGTTGAAATAGAGATATTAAACTCTTTGATATACTTTACTCTAGATTGAGTCTGACTGTCTAGTTGATTCTCTAGAAATTATATTGGAGTTTGTCTATTCAGATTTCCAAAAGAAATATTGGGTGGTGTTGTTATACCCCCGCTTTTTCACCATGTCAAGAATCATGATCGCATCCAACCAATCTTCGTAGTCATGGACACCTTTTGATCCATCCCTCCAAAACTCGCGACCATGTACAGTTTGGTCGCTTACGCATCCATCCAATCCTTTTACTTCCATGGATGCCCATGCAATTCTAGCTAACCTACTTTGTTACCACGACAATATAGTCTATCATGGTTACATCTGCTACCAAAAACTGTTGCCGCTCCTTTTTTGATACCAGCCAGAGCTTCACAGTAGCAAAAATCACTTCAAAGGTAACCCGTACTCCTTCATATTTTAGTTTCACGTGAAAGAAGTAACAAAATCACCAGTACAAACGCACTATGGTGATGTCTTTATCATGGTCAACCAACTGACCATACAAGATTGGAAACAAGTAAACCATACTCGGGGACTGAGGATCTACAAGGAATCCTTTCAATGTCGACGCTCAGAAGACACAGTCAACCAAAAGTCCATAACCACAACAAGGTCATATACTCTTCAAGGGTGTAGCGCAAAAATATCATCACTTCTCTGTCTAGAAGATGACTTCAATACTTTACGAGGCCGTGGCGGATCCCAAGCTTGCTTAGAGGAAAATAACTTCAGAAACTAAAGAAAAATGCGACTGGGGACTGCTCATCGCCCTCCATCCCGACGACCATCAAAGACTCATGATATAACTCTAGAGACGCGGCTCAAGCATTTTCTTAAAGAAACAGAGGGAGCCACGATAAACAACATAACTCTCTCATTCCTTCCTCTTCGCTATCCAGAATATTTCGTCCATGTGCATCCCAGCGTCACATCCAAAAGAGTACAATAAGCTTGTGTCAAATCTCGTGGACATGGATTCAAGGCAATGCGATGAAATTAGGCTATACATGGGGACTACCAGCACGAGACGCTTTCACTCCCCTTAACCTGGTTATTTCTAATTTCAACATCATCACGACCTATGTTTTACGAGCCGTGGGAATTTCTCAACATGAAGCCGTACATGTGCATCGAAAACTCCAAAAGCACGCCACAAAGATACATTCACATATTCGTCCATTCCATCAGATCTAACAAATATATAACTGGGGACTGCTTACCGCATCCCATTCCATACGATAGTCCAGGATCCAGAATCTGGTTTGAAGGATGTCTTTTGGAACAAATTCCTTGAAGACTTGATAGCAGCACATCGGCAACAAAATGTCTCCCAACTCATCTATTTCATCATGTGTCTTCGTAAGTTTTCTACCATACAATCATCCACAACATATTAATCATCGCAATCAGAAGGTCCAGGCACTGAACAACCTAAAGTCAAGGATGGACCGACAATACAACAACAATATCCAAGATTAGCCCTGACATGATCATTGTCGAGCATATATTTCATCCATCTATCCCAAGAATGCAGTGGAGTTTTGGTAAATTTTGGAATCCACTGAAGAGACACTGCAGACGAAAACACGGATCCAGATGAGCAACAGAAGAGGGTCGATACCTATTTTCATGCCGACATAGTTTCCAGAGTTTGAACAAAATAAAAATTCCTTCTTGCTCCATGAACGTGAATAGGTGACTGGGCGCGACTATGCCACCTCGAGCCCGCAACATTCCTCCTGAATTTTACTGTTGAACTATTTTCACCTCCCGAACGAGCTCAAAACATAAATATTCCTGCGTGTGGAGATAGGAAATTCGTTTCCGTTCAGAATGGAGGGCCGGACCGTCAAAATCCGAGTCCGTACGAGAATTCTACAGCGATTCTAGTAAAGGGCGCTGATTAGGGTTTCATCATGCCAATACCTAATTTAGACAAAGTTTCCATCATTCCACGGAACTGAAGCCAGTCGTCATCCTTCCGAGGAACTCAAGATAGCTCCACTCCAAGCCGACCAATACTTACGGCTCCATCCCAAGCCGATCAATGTTGACGGCTCCATTCCGAGCCAATACAATGCTGACGGCTCCAAGTCCAAGCCAACCAATACTGACGGCTCCATCCCAAGCCGATCAATGCTAACGGCTTCATTCCGAATGGAGACAATACAATGCTGACGGCTCCAAGTCCAAGCCGACCAATGCTGACGGCTCCATTCCAAGCCAACCAATGCCGACGGCTCCATTCTAAGCCAACCAATGCTGACAGCTCGTTCCAAGCCAATCCAACGCTCACAGCTCCTTTCCAAGCCGCACGATACCTACGGCTCCCATTTCATGGCGATTCAGTGCTAACGACTCCAAGTCCAAGCCGACCAATGCTAGCAGCTTCCCTTCACACCAAATCTACACTAGCGGCTCCGTTACAACCTAACCTACAGTAGCACGAGCAGAATTTATGCAAAGCCGCCAAATACGAGGATAACAGATTCTCCTTACTTCCCGAAAAAGGTTAGTTGTACTTTCCTGACCATCTTGCATGACTTACGTTTCGATTTTGTCCTTGTCTGTCACCATCTTATGCTTACCTCGCAATAATGCCCCTGTTCTGAGCTAAGCAGGGGACTTAATATTGATGGTGGTTTTTAGCTTAGGGTTAAAATCGTAAATCCCTAGTCGGACAGTGACTGAATGCATTTATTGAACCCTTTAATATGTCTGCGAGAAAATTACCAAGGTACCTTTTTTTAATACTAATTAGGGTTTCGATAGGCCAGACCCTAATTCCCACACTACATGTGCCAATGGCATGCCGTGCCAGCCACATCTATTGCGCCAAGGCATGCCAACCATGCTAGCCGCATCACTGTGCCAATAGAAAACCATGCCAGCCACATCTACCACGCCAAGGCATGCCAACCATGCCATCCGCACCACATGTGCCAATGGCAAACCATGTCAGCCACATCTACCGCGCCAAGGCATGCCAGCCGCACCACATGCCGTGCCAGCCACATCTAACGCGCCAAGACATGCCAACCATGCTAGCCGCATCACTGTGCTAATGGAAAAACCATGCCAACCACATCTAATGCGCCAAGGCATGCCAACCATGCTAGCCGCACCACATGTGCCAATGGCAAACCATGCCAGCCGCACCACATGTGCCAATGGAAAACCATGAAAGCCACATCTACCGCGCCAAGGCATGCCAACCATGCTAGCCGCACCACATGTGCCAATGGCATGCCATGCCAGCCACCTTGCCGCGCCATACCGTGTTGGACTTCCCCATACGGCTACCAAAACAAAGTCCTACAACAATCAACGACCATCTCTCCATTTAAGATGCAAATATTAGCCGTCCAAGGTCACCAACCAACGCATGGTAACCTTTGTCCCAATGCCAAAACCCTAGTTTTGGCCATGCCTAAACCACGACAAGGCATGCCGACCATGCCACATGTGCCAATGACATGCCATGCCAGCCACCTTGCCGCGCCATATCGTGTTGGCCTTCCACATGCGGCTACCAAAACAAAGGCCTGCAATAATCAACGACCATATTTCCATATAAGATGCAAATATTAGCCGTCCAAGGTTGCCAAACATCGCATGGTAACCTTTGGCCCAAATCCCTAATTTTGGCCATGCCAAACCATACCAAGGCATACCGGCCATGCCATATGTGCCAATGGCATGCCGTGCGTGGCCTTTCCTATGCAGCTACCAAAATGAAGGTGTGCGACGATCAACGTCCACCCTTCCATCCTAGGTGCAAATCCTAGTCGTCCAAGGTTTCCAAACAATGCATGGTAACCTTTGGCCCAAAACACGCTAACTTCCCAAAACTTGCTAGCTTCCCAAAAACACGTTAGCTTCTCAAAACATGCTAGCTTCCCAAAAACGCACCAAACATGCCACCGTCCCTCTTGAATTCTTCCTGAGTTTTACTTTCGGGCCGTTTTCACCTCCCGATCTAGCTCAAAACCTAAATATCCTCACGGTGGGAGACAGAAAATTCTTTTCCGTACAGAATGGAGAGGCGTACCATCAAAATCCGAGTCAGTATGAGAATTCTACATTGATTCTAGTAAAGGGCGCTAATTTGGGTTTCAGCATACTAAACCCTAATTTTGACAAAGCCGCAAGTGCTTCCTTTCCAAGCCGCACACTTCCAGTGGCTCCACTCCACGTTAAAATCCATGTCGGACATGCTTTCATGCCGGTCGCTACCAAACGAAGGGTTGCAACGATCAACGGACACCCTTCTGTCTAAGATGCGGATCTTAACCGTCAAAGGTCACCAACTAACGCATGGCCACTTTTGGCTCAACACCAAAATCCTAGCTTGGCCACGCCTAACCACGTTAAAACCATGCCGACCATTCTTTCATGCTGCTTGCTACCAAGCGAAGGGTTGCAATAATCAACAACTACCTTTCCTCTTAAGATGCAAAATCTCGACCGTCGAAGGTCACCACGCAAGTCTCCCAAGATCAACTTGATAGACAACAACGAACGTACCACACGTTTTCCACAAAAATATTCGAGACATCAACGCATGTCACAAACTTGGGGATTCTCATTGGGTATTGGTTTGGAGTTTTACAGCGTGTGGCGTACACTACGCCCGTTATAAGAAAGTGTCATAAGGATGAAGCGGTTAGTAAACACAGGGAGTAATTGTGAAACGTTTTCTTTTATGGAACATCAATTTCAGGCGTTACAGGTTACCACCTCCTCCCATTTACTCACCCGTTTTTCATTTCTTAATGAGGCCAGAGTACGTTTCACTTCGACTTGTATAAATAGGAATTACCTATTTCCACCAAACAACAAGTTCAGGTCAGGAGCATACAACACTCAGAAAATATTTGCTATCTTTCCATCTGTTATCTTCCCACTTTCTGATACAAGTCGTAAAACAACTACTCTTCCAGAATCAACTTTTCTGGTCTCAACACTTTCTTCGCTTCCCTCCCCAAAACCAACCCTTCTCCTTCACTTTGTGACCGAAGCAAGTCTGGAATGACCATTTCTTGGTTTAGGTCGGATTTGTATAGATTGATATCTCGAATCTAAAATACTCCCTTGCAGTACATTATTTAGGGTTTAAATTTGTTTTTCACCCACACACCCGAAATTACCAAAATCAACAGAAACCATTTTCACCCTCAAACACCTACATGTATAAATATTCACATGATTTCATATTTATAGTATTGTATTCATAAATCGATGCGATCTATGATATATGAATGATTTTGGGATAAAATCTATGAAAATTATTCTCATGTCATTTTAGTAATGCTCAAAATATTCATTATTAACAAGTAGTAATTCTCAAAAAATTCATCATTAACAAGACTTAAAACAGATCAGAGTAATAATGCATCGTTATGACCAGGATGTAAGATTATATGTGATTCGTGCATATCATGTTCAGATCTGTATTAAGATGGTTATAATGCGGATGATTCATGTTAATTATCATGATAAACTTAAGACTAATGCGTTTTATGCATAACAGAGCTTAGATCTACGTTATCAGATCAAGAAATCATGCACATATAACATTTTTTCTTCTTCAAAAAATCACACTTTCTCCCAAATTAGGGCTTCCCAAACATCAAGATTACGACCTATCAAGCCTTTTTATAATTCAATCTTAATTTAGATGTTAAAAGTTATTTCTAGCGCCAATGAAGAGGCATATTTCGTGTTCTGGGGTAGAGACTTCATATATGTACCTACACATAGTTATGATCTCATAATTCATCTGGTTGATCACCAATCCTGATCAATTACCGTACTCATTACAGGTGATTATCTCGATTCAAACTAGTTAGGGGGATTATGTTTATCTTCTATGTTAGTCATATTGTCAATCCAGAAGGTATCAAGAGAGAGAATCACTGAAAAGTATTTCTTGATGATCAGTAAAAGTTATGTATATTGTACCTGGTTTACAAGCATTTCCTTTATGGCCATTTATACTAGCGTAGCTATCACGCAGGAAGCATGTCTAATTGGAAACCGCATTAATATAGCTAGAGATGATGTTGAAAAAGCAGGGGTCTAACAACCACACCCAATATTTCGATTAGCAATCTGTATGGACAACTCCGAGTTACTTTCTAGAGAATCAACTAGACAGTCAGACTCAATCAATATAAAATATCTCAAGGAGTTATTATCTCAATCTCTCAATTTGATTTACTCAAGAAAATACAATCTGCGAGTCTTAATCAAAGAGAGATAACTTGGATGGTACCAAAGACCAATATCTAAGTGTCAATCAATTTAAATCAACAACCAATAAGGTTGGATATTCTAATTGATTGAACAACGCACAACCTGTATTATTTCAATTTTATAACAAAATATAATGCGGAAAAGAAATAACATAGATGCCATAATTTTGTTAACGAGGAAACTGCAAATGCAGAAAAACCCCGGAACCAAGTCCAGATTAAACATACAATGTATTAAGCTTCTACAGACACTAGCCTACTCCAAATTAACTTCGGTCTGGACTGTAGTTGAACCCCAACCAATCTCACACTGATCCAAGTTAAAGTTATGCTCCTAGGCATCTGATCCCAGAAGGATACTGCGCACTTAATTCCCTTAGTTGATCTCACCCACAACCAATAGTTGATACGACCCAAAGTCGAAGACTTTAATAAACAAATCTGTATCACACAGAAAAGTCTACAAGATAGATAAATTCGTCTCCCACGAATAAACCTATGAGTTTTGTTCCGTATTTTGATAAATCAAGGTGAACATGAACCAATCAATAAAACTAGATTTATATTCTCGAAGAATATCTCAGTTTTATCAATCACCTTACAATAGTCTTAATCGACGCAGCGAAAAAAGATATTATGGAATCACAAACAATGAGACGAAGATGTTTGTGATTACTTTTATATCTTGCCTATCGGAGATAGAAATCTCAAGCCAATTATTACAATTATACTCGTACGATAGAAACAACAAGATCAGATCATACAACTACAAGAAAATTAGTATCGGTTGGGCTTCACAATCCCAATGAAGTCTTTAAGTCGTTAACCTGGTTTTAGAAGAAGAAAACCAAGGGTTATAGGAGAATCGACTCTATGTTAGTACAACTAGTATCACACAGAATGTGTGGGGATTAGATTTCCCAGTTTCTAGAGTTCTCCCTTATATAGTCTTCAAATCAGGGTTTGCAATCAATGTTATCTTAGTAACAAAGCATTCAATATTCACCGTTATATGAAAACCTGATTAGATTCAAGCTAATATTTATCAACCATTAGATCGAAAACTTAGCTTGTCATACACACATGTACTAGACAATTTTAGGTTCATGTAACCGTACCCAAACTTGTACATTAGTTGGTTCGACACTAGTTAACCAAATAGTTAGCCAAATGATAACTTTCATATCAACCATAACCTTCTTCACCATAACTAGCCCAAATGACTCAAATGAACTAGTTAGAGAGGTGTCCAATTGCTTAGATCTTACTGCACAAGATATAAATGAAGTAAAAACGCTGTGATTTACTCGAATCAATTCATGAACTATAAAGCCACTGTTTGCAATAGCATTCCTTAGTCTTTTAAGATAAGTTCACAAATATCGTTTTTAGACATAACCTACTCAAGTTCGCGGACTGGGTTCGCGGACTTAAGTTCCCAGACGGAGTTCACAAACTCCAGCATAAATTCTCTGGTTCGAGAACTACCCCAGTTCGCGGACTGAGCTTGTATGATGAGTTCGTGGACTGAGCTCATGCACCACTCCTGTTTCACTTGATCAACAAAGTTTGCAAACTTAAGTTCAAGCAATAAGGACTTATACATATATGTTATACCACAACAATGCTTATATCCTCCAATGGTTATATTGTCTAAACTCTCATTTCAATCATTGAAACATTCTCAGAGGGCGTTATATAGTTGTTATTCACAAACTATTTTTCGTCAGAGCGATTTCCAAAATGATTGAAACATAACATGACTTTCGTCACTAGGTAAAAATGAACTTGGCTAAAGGGAAAGCATTACCAACACATATTTCGAAAAATAGATAAGCGAGATATACTCAGCTCGAAATATCACATGTGTATAATCTTAGTCTATATAGTAATACGACTTTTGTCTCAAGATATGAGATAGAGTAGATAAACTTTTGAGTGATAGATAAGTTCAAGTCTCCACATACCTTTTAGTCGATGAAGATCCACTAGTTCTTTGAGTAGTCCTTCGTCTTATATGATGATCCACTGGAGTTCTTGAGCTCAACTACACTTTCTATCCTAGTCCGAGACCTTAGCTATAATAGACTAGAAATCAAAGACTTTATAGTTTTGATCACTATGGTGATACTTCACTCCCCCTTGGTCAATACTCCATATCACATGGAAACCACTCCCCCTTACATAATGATCCGAAAACCATACGTATTTGTAGTATGAACTACATATTAATTCTCCCCATTTTTGTCAATAAAATTGGCAAAGGTAAAAGAACGGGATCCTAATGAAATTTCCGTAAGAGACATTTCATGACCAAAGGTAAATGTATATCATCTTGTTTAGATGCAATCATAAATCATAATCTAAATGCATTCATCAAGGAGTTTATAAAGATACAAGATAACCCCTCTAATATTCCACAGCCGCACTCCCCACAAAGATTTGGCAATTAAGCACAAGTTCAAAAGAACTCTCCCCCATAATATGTCATTCCCAAGGGAACAACAAGAGCGACCTTAATTTCAAAAGAAAAGAAGGATTTCTTTAGACTCAAAAAATTTCATACAAGTATGAATTTGGTATCCAACAAGAAATATTCAATCAAATTAACCAAAGCGAACCTAGATTAATTTGGCTAAATATGTTCAACACAAGTAAACTTATGGAGACTTAATAACTCGATTAGATTATTCACAAGAGAACTCATAATTAATCTAACCGGAATACACAATTAAACTAATCACAAAAGTAATTAATTCAATCGTTTATACTCTCATAATAAAATCCATGGAGCGATGACTAAGTTAATCATAAAAATAACCAACACAGTCGATCATGCTCAAACATGAGAAAAATTTACGGATTCATAACTAAATAATCACATAAGGTGATTGATTTAGTTCAAAATACTCGACATAAAGTACCTTACAGAACACAACTAAGCTAATCATAAAAATAATCAACTTGGTTGTCTAGTGCTCAACATAATACACAATACGGAGTCTCATAGTAATACACAAAAAATGGATCAGGGAAGATCAATTACTGCGGAATACACAAGGATTCATTCTATGTTTCCATTACCATTTGCATAATAACACACAATAGACATAATCCTTGAATCACAAAAGATTTTAACCTATCTTACATCAATAATTGACAATATAGGCTTAACTTTTGTGTTTTGCCAAAAGTTTAGTCATTCTTTTATCAATATTTGCATACCAATTCACGAACGACTTTACTTTTGACAAAAAATGGGACAATCAAGTTCACGGACGTAAACACACATATCCCATCAAAATATTGCAATATATAAAACCATAAAGATTAATACTGCAATCATCATCTTCCAAACAAGTTTAGAATTTAAACTAATATATCTAAAAACAAGAAGATGAAAAATTTGGACATAGCTATGTGTAATCACAATAATGGATGTTCCAAAACACTAGTTATTCTTCTAAACAAAAGAGAAAAATAGAAGATTTGATAGGCAATAAGACCTTTGAACAATTCTCTATCGTCCCCGAACTCCTTGTCGTCAACATCCATTGGAACATAAGGTTCATTAAGGTAGGAGTTTATATCAATAAACATTCTTGGTTGCTATTGTCGAGCCAGGGCCTTCTGAATCTCATGAGTCTTATACACAAAAGCCTTTATTTTCTGAATCTCCTTTCGCAGCTCCTTCAACACTTCAAGAATATTAGAAAACTTCTGATAATTTGAAGGAATATCTCTTGGCTTCCTCATATTCCTTCTTTTAATTTTCAATGTAGGAGGCAATGGAGATTTTTATTTTTACTTTATGATTGATGGCTTAGCAATCATATTACCGTCCTTTCCATCTGAAGACATCATTCTTAGAGTGTCCATGAACGTATGGGTTTGTGAGAGGAATTCACAATTAGCTCAACAAGTAGTCTTGAGATAAAAAGAGGTTTTAGAGAAGGAAAATGAATGTAGGGTTCGAAACCTTTATAAAGGTTCGTAAACGATCAACTCTCAATCCTATAAAGAGTAATAATACCCTTTTCTTTTGTTTGATAGACAAAAACAAAGACAAATCTAAGAAAAAAAGAAAAGAACTTTTCCTAAAGCCTGAGAGGTACAAAATCATTGTCTCTTTTGATCAGGCACATGAGACAAGATTTGAAAACAACACAATCAAGTTGCTTTGTGGTGAACTACAATTTGTCCACCAATTTCCTCTTGTGAGGAATCCCCAGACCTCTGTCTATCAAAACAGTTTGACCATACTTTCTTTTCAAATGGTCTTGGTTTAACCTTGGAAACTAACATCCTAGACAAAGATAAAATCTTACATACCTCAGCGGTCTTCTAAGCAAGTTTAGGATTTCTTGCTAGATGATTTTCTCTTCGTTGAAGTTTGTTGACATGCCTTTGTTGGTGTTTGAACTTGTAGTACCTTGAGAGTTCATGACCCTTTAATAAACAATATGAGCACGTCAGACTTGGATAAAAAATAGGCTTCTGGAATGTGCAAGCATCTAAGCACATATTGGGACCTGAGACATTATGAGCAGTGTTTCCAAAGATTAGGTCAACATTTTCTTCCAGAATTGTTGGATTTACTTCTGAAAGAATATCAAGATTGATATATGTATAAGGGTCGGGATCATGTAACAAAAGGGTTTGACAAACCCTTTTGAAAAATCTCCTGAACCCTCCGATGACCACAATTTGACGGTCCATATTTATGATGAGATGGCATTAAAACCACTTCCTTTTATGATCGGCTCAGTTAGCCAAGCCAAAGATTTTATTTCTCTAAGGAAAAGATTTAACTTATTTTTTCTCCGTAATAAAATTACGATCACAGAGATTTATATATTCATTGTCATCCTCGACGATTCTTGTTTGGTTATTTTTCCAGGAGATAAAATATTAAATCTCAATCCAATGAACCCTTACGGAAAAATTTCCAACCTTGGGTTTTCTTCCCAATTTTCCACTCCTATTTTATTTTTGTTCCCTGGATTTTTGAGCTTTGATGTGAACATATGACCTTCACCAGCCTAATCAACGGAAAACAACAACTTTTAATAGCTATTGTTATGGAATGTATTTGCAACTTAATTAATTTTGGTAATTACCATTATGAGAGCAATGTATGGTAATCTGACCGATCATATCCATCAAAGATGATTTCATAAATGTTTACTGGCCAGACACCTTCTTCTGTACTTCAGTATAATAGTAATTCTTTGTGCTGCATCCACTAAAATCAGTCGATTGCAAGTATATATAAATTTGAGTTTCACTGTGCCTGTATGTTACAAACTTTAGCCTCAAGATTTTCCAGATTAGTTAAGTTATAGTTTTCTTCAATCGACTTTTTACATAATTAGAATATAAAGTATGTTTCAAATTTTTTTTTTTTTTTATCAAGTATGAATGAGAAGGAAGAGCAAGCGAAGAAGATGACGTGATTGATATTTCTTGCTGAGAAAATTTAGGAGTATATGACAAATCATAAGGATTTTTTTTTTGGCTCGGCTAACTGAGACGAGTAGAAAAAAAAGTTGTTATCACGCCACATCAACTTAGGTATAGCCATCGGATTATAGTTATCGGAGGGTTCAGGAGATTTGTGAAAAGGGTTTGTCAAACCCTTTTGTCACACGATCCCGACCCTTTCTACAATTATCAAAATCAATATTTTTACCAAGAAGTGCAACACTTGATTTCTCGTCTTCATTTGAATCATAACTGTCAAAAATTTCATCAAGAGTTGCAGGACCTTTGCTCCCAGTGTATTTTCTCCGATTTGGACACTCGTTTGTAAAATGACCAAATCCTTTACACTTAAAGCACTGACGCATATCCTCATCATCACTTTCATCAATTTACCTGTTTTTAATAGGAACACGATTATGAGGTTTGAATGATTCCCTTGGCTTATCTCTGGAGAACCGTTTACTTCCCTTCAATAGAAGATCCCCAAACTGTCTTATGATCATCGAGACTGATTTGTCAAGATCTTCATCCGATGAATCTATCTCAGAGTGATCATCTTTAGAGATATACACTTTTTTAATTTTATCAAGTGTTTATGGGTGAAGACTATTTATGCCGGTTTTGGTAATTTGGGGTGTGTGGATGAGAAATGAGTCTAAACCTTAAACAAATACACTGCATGGGAGTGCTTGTAGATTCGAGAAATAAATCTGTGCAAATCCGTCCTAAACCAAGAAATGGTCGTTCCAGCCTTGTTTCGGTCACAAAGTGAAGGAGATTGGGTTGATCTTAGGGAGGGAAGCGAAGAAGGTGTTGATATTATGAAGGTGTTGGCTATGTATGACTTGTAAAATAAAGCTGAACTGGCTTGCAGGATGTAAGCTTTTAGTTCCAGTGTTTGAATACGGTTGTATCAACACTTGCCTCTGTTGTTTTGTCTTGTTCCTTTTTGGAAAATATGGAGGAGAACCTATTTATACAACTCTTTAAGCCTAACCCTCGTATCTCGTGGGAAGTGGATAAAGTGGAGTGATGGAGTAGTGGAGTCGTGTGTTAGTATCACACGACTAGTCTTTCCCACTTCTCCCATCATCACTAACCGTCCATGACTTCCTGACACGTTTTTGTGATGGCGCGTTGCATGATGTAAACTGCCAGACCAATACCCCAGTATGTATCCCCAAATTTGTGACATGATTTATATCTCGAGTGTGTGTATCGTGGGACCCACAGAAAGTAGCATGTAATGCTAGATTAAATAACTAAGTTTTTAGGAAGTCGATACTTGTGAAGTATCGTGTGTATTCTATGCAGGTACTGCATCGAGTATATTCAGCATGTATAAAGCATCGCTGTTTGAGCATCTCAAAATAGCCTCATGTCCATCCTACTTCATGTGATGGTTTGGAGGTTGCGCAAGCAAATCCTTGCTTGGTCGACCACATGGTGTGGTAGAGTGACGGGTGGTGATCACCATGACTCCTCACTGACCAATTAACTCCTCACTAGGGCTGTATACCAAGCCGGTGAAGTTAGACGGATGATATGATCTTTGAGACACTCATCTGCGACCGTTAGTAGAATTAGGGCTTTAGAAGAGGTGTACAAGCACCACTTTTTAGCTTGGTCGAATCCAAGCTTGGGACACGATTTTGGCATGGCCGATCGGGCATGCGTGTAGACGGCATGTCGGTATACATACCCATACCTTATTTTCCCGTGAAAGTGTGATCTGAACCGCTCAATTGATTTACGACAGAAGTTTGGTGCCGCAAATGCCGCGCCTCATGCCTTCTTCAGGCGCGCGTTTCGGGACAACCAAGCTTGGTCGGTCCCGACCGATTGGTTTGGCTTGTAGTTGGCAGGCTGGTGTACATGCCTATACCTTACTTTCCCATAGGAACGTGATCTAAGTCACTCAATTCGTCCGGCGAAGTTGAGTGGTCGAGATCAGTTTGCGATTGGGAAGTGTGACCACGCTAGTTTGGGCGTGCGAATTGGAACGACCAGGCATGGTATGTGGCCGATCGGGTATGGAGATAGATGGGTCCAAGGTGATCATGTTGATGCTCACTGGACCTGCTCAGTCGACTCCTAAACCCTTCATTCGATCAGGAAAAAACGGATATTTGCGATCAATGCAAACCCTAATTAGGGTTTTGCCGGCCGTGCGGCATGCCCACTTTGGGCGCACGATCTATAATGACCATCCATGGTTGGTCCTGACCGATCAGTCATGTGTGTGGGCGGGCTTACAGTGAGCATGTTGACATGCTCTGGGCCCTTTGAATCTATATCTGCACCCTCCATCTTTGCCTGCGAAGATGGATGGTTGAGACTATTTTGCGATACATGTAATGTGCCGCAAACCCTAATATAGGGTTTTTCGTCCATACTGCTTTGGCTTGGCCGGTTTGGAAAGCTATGTCACCCTTTTGGGGAGGCCGACCATGCGGGGCCCGTGTTGGGTTGGTAGTGAATACTCCAATACATGCTTGGGGGTCATGGATTCAATCTAAGCCATCCAATCATGATGGTGAAGTTGGATGGTCGTTATCGTTTATGAGGCTGATATGGACAGTCCAGATTCAAATATGCTCAATCGGGCTAGTATAACACACCAAGAGATGTATGCTCAATCGGGCTAGTATAACACACCGAGAGTTGCAGCCTGTATGGGTATTTCGTATATGCTTCATTATTAATGCTTGGAGGTTCGTGTTGCTCTGCTGATTTGTCAAGATCTTCATCTGATGAATCCGTCTAAGAGTGATCATCTTTAGAGATGTACACTTTTTTAATTTTATCAATTGTTTATGGGTGAAAACTATTCCTGCCGGTTTTGGTGATTTGGGGTGTGTGGATGAGGAATGAATCTAAACCTTAAACAAATGCACTACGCGGTGAGTGCTTGTAGATTCGAGAAATCAATCTGTGGAAATCCGGCTTAACCAAATAAATGGCCGTTCCGGACTTGTTTCAGTCACAAAGTGAAGGAGATGGGGTTGATCTTAGGGAGGGAAGCGAAGAAGGTGTTGAGAATATGAAGGTGTTGGCTATGTATGACATGTATCAGAAAACTGAATTGGCTTGCAGGATGTAAGCTATCAGTTCCGGTGTTTGAATACGATTGTATCAACACTTGTTTCTGTTGTCTTGTATTGTTTGAAAAATAGGATGGAGAACCTATTTATACTAGTATTTTAGCCTAACCCTCGTATCTCGTGGGAAGTGGAGAAAGTGGAATAATGGAGTAGTGGAGTAATGTGTTAGTGTCACACGACCAGTCTTGCCCACTTCTCCCATCATCACTAACCGTACATGACTTCCTGACACGTTCTTGTGATGGCGCGTTGTGCGCTGCATGATGTAAACCGCCAGACCAATACCCCAATATGTATCCACCAGTTTGCGACATGATTGATGTCTCGAGCGTGTGGATCGTGGGACCCACAGAAAGTATCTTGTAATGCTAAATTAAATAACTATGTTATTTAGGAAGTTGATACTTGTGAAGTATCATGCGCATTCTATGCAGGTACCGCATCGAGTGTATCCAACATGTATGAAACATCGGTGTTTGAGCATCTCAAAGTAGACTCATATCCAGACTACTTCATGTGATGGTTCAGAAGTTGAGCAAGCAAGTGCTTCCTTGACCGACCACATGGTGTGGTTGGGTGATGGATGGTGATCACCATGACGCCGCACTGACTAATTAACTCCTGACCAGGGATGTATAACCAAGCCGGTGAAGTTGGACGGACAAGATGATCTTTGAGACACTCATCTGCGACCGTTGATGAAATTAGGGTTTTGGAGAAGGTGCTTAAGCACCACTCTTCAGCCTGATCGAATCCAAGCTTGGGATACGATTTTGGTCGACCGATTATACATGCGTATAGATGACATGACGGTGTAGGAGCCCATACCCCATTGTCTCACGAAAGTGTGATCTGGGCACTAAATTCGTGTGGCGATATTGAGTGGTCGAGATCAATTTGGGACAGAAAACTGGTGTCGCACATCGTGCCAATTTCGGGCACGCGTTCCAAGATGACTAATCTTGGTCTGTCTTGGCCGATTGTTCTAGCGTGTAGGTGGTAGGCTGGTGTTCACGCCTATACATGCCTTTCCCGTGAAAACGTGATCTAAGCCACTCAAATTGTCCGACGAAGTTGAGTGGTCGAGATTAGTTTGAAATTGGGAAGTGTGACCACGCTAGTTTGGGCATGCGATTTGGGATAACGATGCATGGTATGCCTTGGACGATTAGGTGAGGGGATAGATGGGTCCACGGTGGTCATGTTGGTGTGACCGGACCTGCTTAATCTAATCTTTGACCCTTCATTCGTGCCGGAGAAAATGGACGCTCGTGATGTTCAAAACCCAAATTTTGGGTTTCACGGCCGTGCGTCATGATCTGTTTGGGCGTACGAATTGGGATGACCAACCATGGTTGGTCCTGACCGATCAGTCAGGTTTGTAGGCGGGCCCACGGTGATTGTGTTGACATGCTCTGGGCCCTTTGAATCTATACCTATACCCTCCATCTATACCTGTGAAGATGGATGGTTGAGACTGTTTTGAAACACATGTAATGTGCCGCAAACCCTTATTTAGGGTTTTTCGTCCATACTGCTTTGGCTTGGACGTTTTGGAAAGCTATGCCAATCTTTTGGGGAGGCCGACCATGCGAGGCCCGCGTTGGTTCGGTAATGAATATTCCAATACTTGCTTGGGGTCATGGGTTTGATATGTGCTATTCAATTCATGCTAGTGAAGTTGGATGGTCTTGATCGTTTCTGAGACTGACATGGTCAGTCCAGATGCTCAATCGGGCTAGTATAACACACCGAGAGTTGCAGCTTGTACGGGTATTTCGTACATGCTTCATTATAATACTTAGAGGTTTGTGTTGCTCTACTGAGAAAAACACTCAGTCGTCATGCCGCACTGATAATGAGTACATGAAATATAAGGCTGGTTATGCATTAATTGATAATGCTGTATTTAATTCACATACTGGGATTGTTGCCACATGCTCCATTCTAGGTGAATAAGTAAAGTGAATAAGTATTCATCACTTATTAATGGATTTATCTTTTACAAGATGTTATCACATAATTTTTTGGCTTTTACAATTTTATCCTTAAATGAAAATCCACCATCAACATTAAGTCCCCTGCCTAGCGCATAATAGTTACACTATTGTGGGGTAGGCATGAGATGGTGACAAATTTGTACACTGAAATGACCAAGCTAAAGTGAATACATATTTACCGGATAGGTCGGCATCTTTCCCTGGAACTGGTTAGTCCTGATTAAGGTTGTGAAGGAAGCAGGAATTGATCCGGTGAGTCGCTTTGGTTTCCTTTGTACATATCTGGATAGAGCCTGGCCCCTTTCTTGGGTCAGGTGTGCGCCCTTTCATCATACAGTATCTTTCCTCAGATGTAGCCGATAAGCATCGTTGATTGCTATCCCTAATTAGTATCCTTTATAGGTGGCAAGTAAAGACTTCTTTTCTCCTGGGATTCTGTCGACTTGCGAGATTATAAAGAATCATCTCACGTAGTTATTTCTTTTATATCTCAGGTACTGCTCCACACTTATCTGATCTTCAGATTGACTGATTGATTGATTTTTTGTGTGCTCATAACTTCTTCTTCTTTGTAGTTTATCATGGAAGCGGTGGGCGACCATTCTGTCACTTCTCCAGAAAAAAGTTTCGAAGTTGACAAGCCCTAAACCTATGCGCACGAAGAAGTAATGGCTAAGATCGATCTTTCACTTCGCGAAGTCGGCCGTCCTATACATGGGATGTTTATTTTGTACTTGCGTATTGCCAGGGGATGTATATGTGCCCTTTCAGCTGCGATTGACATGGAGGAGCGGTGGAGGCGCGAGGAGGCGTTGCAATCACCAGTAAGCGCAAGGACAGAGAGATTTGCAGCGCGGTTGAAGAGGCGGAGGGTTGAGCATAAACGACCTCTAAATGAAAATAAGTGCGATTACCCAATCCAGGACGGCGTGATAATTCTTGATTCCGACACAGACGAACCTGAGCGTTTGAAAGAAGTCATCACGACTCCTGATATTGTTGTGGCCTTTGATGCTCCTGCTGATAATGTTGGGATGGAGTGCGTTGCTGCGGAAACGTATGATACGGAAGGTGAGACAGATCCGAAGGGAGGAGCATCAACAGGTGATGGAATTGAAGCAGAACCCAACGGTGATGCAGGCGCGGTCGAACCTCTTGACGACTAAAACCTATTTTCTTCATTTTCTTCTTTCCAAGTATATTCCGTAATTTGTGAACATCTTCCTTGTACTCAGTGGCATCCGAGTTCAAGATTTTCTTCTATTATTTTATTATTTATTTTTACTTTATAATCCTTTGTCAAGACTGCAACTGAACCTTCCCAGGCGCAAGGGCGCGCCTTCACATGTAATTCTTTGTGATAAAAGAAAAAATGCCATAATGGAATACCTACGAACCTGTGTTCCTGATGCAAGATCTTCCAGGCCTTGTTGGGGTGAGTGGCTCAAAGATTCTTTCGCACATATCTTCTCCCTCGACTCCTTTCAGGATGTTTTTTGTTTAGGGTTTCTTTCCTGACCTGCTCTAGTGGGTTGGTTTAGGTTGGACTTTGTGTCTTTAGGAGTAAATAGGTTCTCATATGGAAATAATACTTCAATTAATTTTTAATTTGAAAACTGAAAATTGAAACCCTAATTATGAATGCAAGTATTGCAATCATTTTCTATAGGAATTACAAATATGATGTGAAATTGTAAAGGGAAACATGCTGGAGGAAGTAGCACAGCGTCTTAAAGCATGTAGGATAGTATAGCGTCCTAAGTACGGTAGTGTTTGAGCCACCGCGAGTGAATTGGTACGCCTTCTAGCTTGTCAGCGTTGATGAGTTTCCAGTAGCCTCCTAGGATGACATCTTCTACCAGGTATGGTTCATCTTCCTTCTCGGTGGGTGAATCAAGTGGGGTAGCTATTTTCACCGTAATGCTTCCAACCTTGAATACAGTTGTCTTTGTTACTAGATCTCCAATTCCAAACGGGTTTGTGCATGTAGATATCAGGGTCTTGATCTTGTCGTCTTTGATCGAGACAGCTTCTAGACTCTTGATAAACTGTTTGAAGGGTCCGGCCTCTCATTCGCATCTCTTAGCCAGGATTGGTTTTTCGGCTAGAGCCAGTCCCCGAGACTTATCAGAGTGAGGGGAGGTTGGTTGTAAAGAAAGTTGTGTGATGAGACTTACTTGAGTTCGGAACCTTTCAATGTATGCTGACAGGATCTCTCCGGGAAGTTGTGTCACATTGGCAAGTTGCTGGTGCGGCAACAGACGATCAGGTCCAGAAGGCATGTTGGAGATTCTTTCAGGTATCGAAACTGGTAGAGGACAGACTTCTAATATTGCCTTGTTATCGTGTATCCAGGAGCGTCCTAGGATCATGTCATAGTTGGGATGATCTTTGACTATGTAGAACTTTGCTTGTGTCGAGGCATCATCTAATTTGACTTCAAGATCAATGTATCCATATGCATCTATGAGTTCTCCTTCTGGATCCTTAACCACAATTGGGTGACAAGTAGCTTCCTGCTTCGAAATCTTTGCTGCTCTCAAGGTCTTGATAATAATGATGTTAAATTCGGAGGCCGTATCAATCAACGCTCTATCGAACTCAACGTCTCTCAAACGAGTGACGGTTAGGAGTTCCCAGTTTCCCTTGCTCGCATTTTCCAGGAAAGACTGGGGTTTCTGGACTGCTTCTTGATACAAACACATGCCTGATACAACACGGTTGAGGGCCGTAAATATGTCTTGACGCTGTCCCTTGGAGAAATACAAGATTTCACGCAAGTGCTCCATCATAGATTGTACATTCTTGCGAACAGAAACCCCAGAAATCATGCAGTTCCTGATAGGAAGAGGATATCTATGAACACATTCGTTTCCAAGCTGAAGTTTTCATGTCTCTATCTTTTCCCTGAAGATTTTTTTCATCCTGTTACAGTCTTTGGTTGGATGGTGAACGAACCTATGGTAGCGACAGTACTTGGGATCCGCCATGTCTTTCTCAGTTGGTGAACGTTTGATAGGAGGCAGCTTGCTGGCATTGTCTTGGATCCATGCTTCCAAGAGTTCTATTACTTTATTCATGGGGAAAGGAAAGCATGTATCTTCGGTATCTTGTGCAGGAGTTTTGTCCGCTCCCTTTAGAGACAAAGTCGTGTGTGCCGGGGATGCCCGCTTGGTTTGTTGTTATGTTGCCGAAGCCTTCCTTTTTTCTCATCCGCCCACTACACTCACAGAAGGACCAGTGTTGTATTGCTTGTTCGTAAGACGCCTGCTTCCTCGACTTTCACGTGAATCTTCACTTCGAACAACTCTGGTTATTTCTAGCAATGCCGGTGCAGTTGTAGTTGAACGTTTGACAGCTTCATGGAGTTCGGAGAACGTTTGAAAGCCCAGATTCTCTAATAGAGTGCGGTATATGGGTATCATCCAATTAATGTATAACTCCACCAATTGTCGTTCGGTGACGTTCGGGTCGTGAAAATCTAGTGGTTGGGTTCTGAATCTTTTAGCGAAGTCGTTGGGATGCTCGTTGTTCCGCTGAAGAATTCTCCTCAGATATGAAAAGGTGATCTGTTCAGACACGAAGAAATACTTTCTATAGAAGGCACTGACCATATCGTTCCAATTGGATATGCTGTTAGGCGCGATGTTGTTGTACCAGGTGTACTCCCTTCCCGTAAGTGACTTTGAGAATTCTTTTGGGCGGAGAACATGATTGTATTAATGTTCCCCCAAGGATTCCAAGAATCAAGAGACGTGTTCACGAGCATTACCATTACCATCGTAGAGAGAGAATTGAGGAGAGGTGTAACCTCTTGGAAGAGGAATTCGTGCACATCTTGAGGGTACGACGGCTGATGTTGGTGTACATCCGTTCGGTCCCCTTTGCCTCGATTTTGGAGAAGTCGTTCCAGGTCCTCACGTGTGATGAAGTTGGACGGTTGGTTCCTATCTCTTAGGAATTCAGGAGCAACGCGAGTTTATTTATCCATGTGGGCCAGGATGGAAAGTTCCCCCCTGGTTGTCGTGAATCTTGTGGTAATCGTTCAGTCAAAGTTTTGAGGAAAGTGAGTACCTATTTCTGAGTTGCGGCCATATCCGTTTGAGTCTTAGCAAGAACTTCCTACTTCTCCATCAAGTCTGCAATGGTAATGGGCGGTGGTCCTCCTCTTGTTCCTCCGGCTCCTCGTCCTGATGAAGAAGTGAAATTTGTTTCCCTGGTGACCACCGCAGGCGTTACACTTGAGGAGATGCTGGGATTCGCGGCTGCTCTGGATCTGGAGATGGGAGGCGTCATACCTACTGGAATATCTACTGCTCCACTAGCGTTGGTAATAGAAGTGACGGCTCCACGAGATGTATTGACCACGGTAGCTCCACTGACAGGTACATCGACACCGGGAGTGTTATCTACACTATCTCCCTCAGAATTGATTGCTGATCCAGACCTGAGTTCCACCATATTGAAATGAATTACTGATTGAATTGGTTCTAAGATCTACCCTTTTTGAAATTGATAAAATTGAATCGGATTTCGAAGAAATTGACTTTAAAACCGAGAGACTAACCTCCCGTTAAGGTCGCCAATTATTTATGGGTGAAAACTATTCCTGCCGGTTTTGGTAATTTGGGGTGTGTGGATGAGGAATAAATCTAAACCTTAAACAAATGCACTGCGCGGTGAGTGCTTGTAGATTCGAGAGATCAATCTGTGCAAATCCGGCCTAAACCAAGAAATGGCCGTTCCGGACTTGTTTCGGTCACAAAGTGAAGGAGATGGGGTTGATCTTAGGGAGGGAAGCGAAGAAGGTGTTGAGAATGTGAAGGTGTTGGCTATGTATGTGTTTGTGGGAGAAAACTACTTCTGCCGGTTTAGGTAATTTTGGGTGTGTATGGATGAGAAGTGAATTTAAACCTTCAAAAAATGTGCTGCACGATGAGCACTTTGATTCGAGAGATAATCTGTACAATTCTGGCCTAAACCGAAGACACGGCCGTTCCAGATTTTTTTCGGTCACAGGTGAAGGATGTGAGGTTGATCTTAGGGAGGGAAGCGAAGAAGGTGTTGAGAGTATGAAGGTGAAGGCTATTTGATGACTTGTTAACAGAAGGTTGAGCAGGCTAGCAAATGTTGCAGGCGGGATCTGGGTGTTGAATACGATGGTATTAACACTTGGTTTTCTGTGTTGTTGTTGGAAATAGGAAGGAGAACCTATTTATACAAGTTGATAAGCCCTCATCACGTCTCTTGTGGGAAAGTGGAGGAAGTGGAGTGATGGAGGAAGTGGAGTTGTGTGTTAGTGTAACACGGTTGCTTGCCCACTTCTCCTATCATCGCTAACCACCCATGTTTCCCTGACACGATCTTGTGATGGCGTGTTGCACGTTGCACGCTGTAAACCGCCAGACCAATACCCCAGTTTGTATCCCCTAGTTGTGACGTGATTGATGTCTCGAGTGTGTGGATCGTGGGACCCACAGAAAATAGTGCAGGGTGAACCGTGAACTTGGTATAACATCGCATGCAACCATTTTCAGGTGACCGTTTGGAGGCTGTATGGGCAGGCCACGCTTTGGTCGGTCACCCTGTGAAGAAGAGTGACAGATGGTGATCATGGTGATACCTTGTTTGCTGGTTGATTCGTACCCTAAGTCATTCGTCCAAGCTTGCAAAGTTGGACGGACGATATGGCTCATAGCATTGCTTGCGATCGTTGGATGGGAGGCGCGCATGATGCCTCTTTCAACCCAAACGTTTGCATGCTAAGGAAATTTCTATGGAGGTACCGGTTGGCCCTGCATGGAGGTGGTACAATGGTGTTCACGCCCATGCCTTCTTGACTCACAAAGATTTGATCTAAGCCACTCGACTCAGGTGGCAAATACGAGTGGTCGAGATTAGAACTTATGGAGGGGCCGTGACATGCCACCTTTGGGCGCGCGTACCGAGGAACTTGACCACTGCCGGTCTTGGCCGATTAGCTAGGCGTGAAGGCGGGCCCACGGTGGTCATGCTAGAATGCTCGGTTCCTTCTAAGTCTCCATCTTTTCCTTCCATCCAAGCCTGTGAAGATGGACGCTCGAGATGTTTCTGCGACATATGCGCCGCAAACCCTAATTAGGATTTCGGACCGGCCACTTTGGGCGATCGGTTTTGGGTTGCGTGCGCCTCCTTTGGGGAGACCGACCATGTATGCAATATCTTGGGCCAACAGTGAGCATGCACATGCTTTCTCTATGACCCTGGGCGCAATCTAACCCATCCAACTATGCCTGCGAAGTCGGATGGTCTTGATCGTTTTGGATCTTCTCAACCTGCATAAGGCGTTAACCTAGCCTTGTTTGGGCAATCGTTTCTTGCACCACGGCTTGACTATGAGGGAGTCGGTCATGTAGGTAGAAAGTGGGTCCGCCAATGGTGTATCATCACTTCACTACTTGTTTTAGGGTATAATCTAAGCCGTCCAACTATGCCTGCGAAGTTGGACGTTCACGATTAAAAGGAACCCTAGCCGTGCGTCATTCTCACTTTGAGCGCACGTTTTGGAAGGACCAACTGTAGTTGGTCTTGACCGTTCGGTCATGCATGAAGGTGAGTCCGAGGTGATCATGGTAGCATGCTCAGGACCCCCTGAATCTATATATACACCCTCCATCTATGCCTGCGAAGTTGGATGGATGAGATCTATTTTTGAGTTTGTTTTCAGTGGGTGAGACTAACATGGGTAGTCTTGCATGCGTTCAACGGGGATAATATAACCTGCCGTCAGGTAGCCTACGGGTGTTTGCATGTCGAACACAAGGCTTTAATTAAAGCATTAATAGTAATGCTGCAAACCTACATAAAATCGGGATGGTTGCTACATGCTCCGCTCTTGGTAGGTTTTAATTCTCAGGGATGGTTGCACATGCTCCAATGAATTAATATGGTGAGGATATTCACCGCATGAAGGCCTTATCCTTTGCAGGACGTCAGCTTAAAAATATTGGCTTTTTACAATTTTAGACTTAAAATAAAAATCCACCATCAACAATATGACATGTATCAGAAAACTGAACTGGCTTGCAGGATGTAAGCTATCAGTTCCAGTGTTTGAATACGATTGTATCAACACTTGTTTATGTTGTCTTGTCTTGTTTAAAAATTAGGATGGAGAAACTATTTATACTAGACTTTTAGCCTAACCCTCGTATCTCGTGGGAAGTGGATAAGGTGGAGTAGTGGAGTAATGTGTTAGTGTCACACGACCAGTCTTGCCCACTTCTCCCATCATCACTATCCGTCCATGACTTCCTGACACGTTCTTGTGATGGCGCATTGTGCGTTGCACGCTGTGAACCGCCAGACCAATACCCCAATATGTATCCCCCAGTTTGTGACATGATTGATGTCTCGAGTGTGTGGATCGTGGGACCCACAGAAAGTAGCATGTAATGATAAATTAAATAACTACGTTATTTAAGAAGTTGATACTTGTGAAGTATCGTGCTCATTCTATGCAGGTACTGCATCGAGTGTATCCAGCATGTATGAAACATCGATGTTTGAGCATCTCAAAGTAGCCTCATATCCAGACTACTTCATGTGATGGTTCAGAAGTTGAGCAAGCAAGTCCTTCCTTGACCGACCACATGGTGTGGTAGGATGACGGATGGTGATTACCATGACGCCGCACTGACCAATTAACTCCTGACGAGGGATGTATAACCAAGCCGGTGAAGTTGGACGGACGAGATGATCTTTGAGATACTCATCTGCGACCATTGGTGAAATTAGTGTTTTGGAGAAGGTGCGCAAGCACCACTCTTCAGCCTAATCGAATCCAAGCTTGGGATACAATTTTGGCTGGCCGATCATAAATGCGTGTATATGGCATGACGGTGTAGGCGCCCATACCCTATTGTCTCACGAAAGTTTGATCTGGGCCACTAAATTCGTCTGGAGAAGTTGAGTGGTCGAGATCAATTTGCGACAGAAAACTGGTGCCGCAAAAGCCGCACATCGTTCCAAGTTCGGGCACACGTTCCAAGACGACCAATCTTGGTCGGTCTTGGTCGATTGGTCTGGCGTGTAAATGGTAGGATGGTGTTTACGCCTATACCTGACTGTCCCATAAAAACGTGATCTAAGCCACTAAAATTGTCCGGCGAAGTTGAGTGGTCGAGATTAGTTTGCAATTGGGAAGTGTGACCATGCTAGTTTGGGCGTGCGATTTGGGATAACCAGGTATGGTATGCCTTGGACGATCAGGTGAGGGGATAGATGGGTCCACGGTGGTCATGTTGGTATGACCGGAACTACTTAATCTAATCTTGGACCCTTCATTCGTGCCGGAGAAAATGGACGCTCGTGATGTTCAAAACCCTAATTTTGGGTTTCACGGTCGTGCTTCATGTTCTGTTAGGGCGTATGAATTAGGATGAACAACCATGGTTGGTCCTGACCGATCGATCAGGTATGTAGGCGGGCCCACAGTGATTGTGTTGACATGCTCTGGGCCCTTTGAATCTACATCTACACCCTCCATCTATACTTGTGAAGATGGATGGTTGAGACTGTTTTGCGACACATGTAATGTGCCGCAAACCCTAATTTAGGGTTTTCTGTCCATACTGATTTGGCTTGGACGTTTTGGGAAGCTATGCCAATCTTTTGGGGAGGCCGACCATGCGGGCCCCGTGTTGGTTCGGTTGTGAATATTCCAATACCTGCTTGGGGTCATGGGTCTGATCTGAGCTATCCAATTCATGCTGGTGAAGTTGGATGGTCGTGATCGTTTCTGAGACTGACATGGTCAGTCTAGATGCTCAATCGGGCTAGTATATCACACCGAGAGTTGTATCCTGTACGGGTATTTCGTACATGCTTCATTATAATGCTTGGAGGTTCGTGTTGCTCTGCTGAGAACAACACTCAGTCGTCATGCCGCACTGATAATGAGTACAGGAAATACAAGGCTGGTTATGCATTAATTAATAACGTTGTATTTAATTCACAGACTGGGATTGTTGCCACATGCTCCATTCTAAGTGAATTAGTAAAGTGAAGAAGTACTCATCACTTATTAATGGCTTTATATTTTACAAGATTTTAGCGCATAATTTTTTGGCTTTTACAATTTTAGCCTTAAATGAAAATCCACCATCAACACCTGGGATTCTGTTGACTGAGTGGTATTCTCAGGGGACGCATCACATAGTCGTTCCTTCTATATCTCAGGTATTGCTCCATACTTATATGATCTTCTAATTGACTGATAATGATACATACATTTTTGTGTGCTCATAACTTCTTCTTCTTTGAAGCTTATCATGGAAGCGGTGGGCGATGATCATTATGTAACTTCTCCAGAAAAAGTTTCGAAGTTGACAAACCCGAAACTAATGCGCACGAAGAGGTAATGGCTAAAATTGACCTCCCACTTCGCGAAGTCGATCGTGTTATACATGGGATGTCCATTCTGCACCTGCGTATTGCCAGGGGACGCATCTGTGTCCTTTTAGCTACGATTGACATGAAAGAGCGGTGGAGGCGTGAGGAAGCGTTGAGAGAACCAGTAAGCGCAAGGGCAGAGAGATTTGCAGCGGGGTTAAAGAGGCAGAGGGTGGAGCATAAACAGCCTCCGGATGAAGATAGGCGTGATTATCCAATCCAGGACGGTGTGATAATCCTTGACCCTGACATAGAGGACCTAAATGTTTGAAAGCAGTCAACGAAACCCCTAATGTTGTTGTGGCCTTTGAGGAAGACTTGGAAGCTACTCTTGCCGATGATGTTAGGATGGAGAGTGTTGCCGCGGAGAGTGTTGCTGCGGAAACATCTAAAGCGGAAGCTGAGGCAGATACGAAGGGAGAAGCGGTAGCAGGTGATGGCGTTGAAGCAGTAACTAGCAGTGGTGCTGGTCGATCTTCTTGATGGATAAACCTCTTTGCTTCTTTTTCTCTTTTCAAGTGTATTCCCGTAATTCTTGAACATATTTCTTGTACTCAGTGGCGGCTGAGTTCAAGATATTTTTCTTCTGTTTGCTTACTTTGAATAAAGGTTTATGTCATAACCCTTCGTTAATATTGCATATGTATGTGCTCCTGACGTGAGATCTTCTTGGTCTTGCTGGGGTAAATGACCCAAATCATCTTCCTTTTGTGCACACATTCTATTTCCTTCTTCCCATGAGATGTTTGATTAGGGTTTCCTTCCTTTCTCTAGTGGGTTAATTTAGGATGACTCGGGACTTTGTATTTTTAAGGGTAAAGAGGTTCTCAGATGGAAATAATACTTCAATTAAATTGAAAAATTAAAAATTAAAACCCTAACTATGAATGCAAGTATTGCAATCATTTTCCGGAGGAATTACAAATATGACTTGAAATTGTAAAAGGAATCACGCTGGAGGAAGTAGCACAACGTTTTAAAGTGTGGAGGATGCTGGAAAGTGGTAGCACAGCGTCTTAAGTACGGTAGGGATTGATCCATCGCGAGTGAATTGTTACGCCTTCTAGATTGTCAGCATTGATGAGCTTGCAGTAGCTGCCTAGGATGACATATTCTACCAGGTATGGTTCATCCTCCTTTTCGGTGGGTGAGTCAGGTGGGGTAGCCACTTTCACCGTAATGCTTCCAACCTTGAATGCGGTTGTCTTCGTCACCAGATCTCCAATTCCAAACGGGTTTAGACATATAGATGGATGGACCTTGGACTTTTCGGACTCGTCATCTTGGATCGAGACAGCTTCTAGGCTCTTGATAAACTATTTAAAGGGACCAGCCTCCCATTCACATCTCTTATACAGGGTTGGTTTGTTGGTTGGAGCCAGTCCATAGGACTTATCATAGTGAGGAGCAGTTGATTGTAAAAAAGGTTGCGTGATGAGACTTACTTGAGCTCAGAACATTTTAATGTATGCTGACGGGCTCTCTCCAGGAAGTTGTGTCACGTTGGCACGTTGCAGGTGGTGCGCCAATAGGCAGTCATCAGGTCCATACGGCATGTTGGAGATCCTTTCGGGTATCGGAGCCGGTAGAGGATATACTCCAAGTGTTGCCTTGTCGTCGTGTATCCAAGAGCGCCCTAGGATAATGTTGTAGTTCGGATATTCTCTGACTATGTAGAACTTTTCTTGTGTCGAGGCATCACCCAATCTTACTTCAAGATCGATGTATTCATATGCATCTCTTAGTTCTCCTTATGGAGTCTTAATCACAGTTGGGTTGCGAGTAGCCTCTTGTTTGGAAATCTTTGTTGCTTTTAAGGTATGGAGGGTGATGATGTTGAATTAAGAGGCCGTATCAATCAATGTGTTATCGAACTCGACATCCCTCAAATGATCAACGGTTAAGAGTCCCCAGTTTCCTTTGCTTGCATCTTCCAGCAAGGACTGAGGTTTCGAGACCGCTTCCTCTTCCAGATACAAGTGTCTGCCTGAGACAACGCAGTTGAGGGCTGCAAATATGTCCTAACGTTGTGCTTTGGAGAAGTACAAGATCTCTCATAAATGTTTCATCATAGATTGTGCAGTCTTGCGAACGGAATACCCAGAAATCATGCAGTTCCTGACAGGAAGAGGATCTCTACGAACACCTTCGTTTCTAAGATGGAGTTCTCCCGTATCTATATTTTCTCTGAAGATTTGTTTCATCCTATTGTAGCCTTTGGTTGGATGGTGAATGAACCTATGGTAGCGAAAGTACTTGGGATCCGCCATATATTTCTAAGTTGGTGGACGTCTGATAGGAGGCAGCTTGATAGCATCATCTTGAATCCATGCTTCTAAGAGTTCTATTACTTCATTCATGGGGAAAGGAAAGCCTGCATCTTTGGTGTCTTGTGAAGGAGATTTGTTCGCTCCCTTCTGAGTCGAAGTCGTGTGTGCCGGGGATGCCCGCTTGGTTTGTTGTTCTGTTGCTAAAGCTTTCCTTTTTTCTCCTCCGCCCACAACACTCACAGAAGGACTAGTATTGTATTCCTTGTTCGTGAGACACCTGCTTCCTCGAATTTCAAGTGAATCTTCATTTCGAATAACTTTGGTTCTCTCTAGCAATGTTAGTGTAGTTGTGACTGAACGTTTGGAATCTTCATGGAGTTCGGAGAACGTTTGAAAGCCCAGATTCTCTAACAAAGCGCGGTATATGGGTATCATCCCATTAATGCACAACTCCACCAATTGTCGTTCGATGATGTTCGGGTCGTAACAATCTAGTGCTTGGGTTCTGAACCTCTTAACGAAGTCGTTAGGATGCTCGTTGTTCCGCTGAAGAATTCTTCCCAGATCTGAAAAGGTGATCTGTTCAGACACGAATAAGTACTTTCTGTAGAAAGCACCGACCATCTCGCTCCAATTGGATATGTTTTTAGGCGCGATGTTGTTGTACCAGGTATACGCCCTTCCCGTAAGTGACTTTGAGAATTCTTTTATGCGGAGAATATGATTGTATTCATGCTCTCCCAAGGATTCTAAGAATCGATAGACGTGTTCACGAGCATTACCAGTATCATCGTAGAGGGAGAACTGGGGAGAGGTGTAACCTCTTGGAAGAGGAATTCGTTGCACATCTTGAGGGTACGGCGGCTGATGCTGGTGTACATCTGTTTTGTCTCCTTTGCCTCGGTTTTGGAGAAGAAGTTTCCTCACGTGTGATGAAGTTGGATGGCCGGTCCCTTTCTCTTGGGCGTTCAGTAGCAACACGAGTTTCTTCATCCATGTGGGCCAGGATGAAAACGCTTCCCCAGGGGTTGTCGTGAATCTTGTGGTAATCATCCAGTTAAAGTTTTGAGGAAAGTGAGTACCTCTTTCTGAGTTGCGGCAATATCCGTTTGAGCCTTAGCTTGAACTTCCTACTTCTCCATCAAGTCTGCAATGGTAATGGGCGGTGGTCCTCCTCTCGTCCCTCCGGATCCTCGTCCTGATGAAGGAGTGAAAGTTGTTGCTCTGGTGACTACTGGTGGCGTTATACTTGAGGAGATGCCGAGATTCGCGGCTGCTCTGGCTCTGGTGATGGGAGGAGTTACACCTATTGGAATATCTCCTGATCCGTTAGCGTTGGTGATAGAAGTGACGGCTCCACAATATGTATTGAACACGGTATCTCCACTGACAAATACATCGACACCGAGAGTGTTATCCACACTAGATCCATCAGAATTGATTGATGATCCAGACCTGAGTTCCACCATCTTGAAATGAATTGCTGATTGAATTGGTTCTAAGGTCTACCCTTTTTGAAATTGATACAATTGAATCGGATTTCGAAGAAATTGACTTTACAACCGAGAGACTAACCACCCGTTACGGTCGCCAATTGTTTACAAGTGAAAACTATTCCTTCCGATTTTGGTAATTTGGGGTGTGAATGAGAAATGAGTCTAAACCTTAAACAAATGCACTACACGGGAGTGCTTGTAGATTCGAGAAATCAATCTGTGCAAATCCGGCCTAAACCAAGAAATGGCCCTTCCAGACTTGTTTCGGTCACAAAGTGAAGGAGATGGGGTTGATCTTAGGGAGGGAAGCGAAGAAGGTGTTGAGATTATGAAGGTGTTATCTATGTATGACTTGTATCATAAAGCTGAACTGGCTTGCAGGATGTAAGCTATCAGTTCCGGTGTTTGAATACGGTTATATCAACACTTTCCTCTGTTGTCTTGTCTTGTTCCTTTTTGGAAAATAGGGAGGAGAACCTATTTATACAAGTCTTTAATCCTAACCCTCGTATCTCGTGAGAAGTGGAGAAAGTGGAGTGATGGAGTAGTGGAGTCGTGTGTTAGTGTCACACGACTAGTCTTGCCCACTTTTCCCATCATCACTAACCTTCCATGACTTCTTGACACGTTCTTGTGATGGCGCGTTACGTGCTGCACTATGTAAACCGCCAGACCAATACCCCAGTATGTATCCCCCAGTTTGTGACATGATTGATGTCTCGAGTGTGTGGATCGTGGGACCCACATAAAGTAGCATATAATGCTAGATTAAATAACTAAGTTATTTAGGAAGTCGATACTTGTGAAGTATCGTGTGTATTCAATGCAGGTACTGCATCGAGTATATTCAGCATGTATGAAGCATCGATGTTTGAGATTCTCAAAATAGCCTCATTCCAACCTACTTCATGTGATGGTTTGGAGGTTGCGCAAGCAAGTCCTCCCTTGGCCGACCACATGGTGTGGTATAGTGACGGGTGGTGATCACCATGACGCTTCACTGACCAATTAAATCCTGACTAGGGATGTATAACCAAGCCGGTGAAGTTAGACGGACGAGATGATCTTTGAGACTCTCATCTGAGACCGTTAGTGGAATTAAGGTTTTAGAAGAGGTGCACAAGCACCCTTTTCAGCTTGGTCGAATCCAAGCTTGGGACACGATTTTGGCATGGCCGATCGTCCATGTGTGTAGATGGCATGTCGGTATACATGCCCATACCTCATTGTCCCGTGAAAGTGTGATCTGGACCGCTCAATTTGTCCGGCAAAGCGGAGCGGTCAGGATTGATTTATGGCAGAAGTTTGGTTCCGCAAATACCGCGCGTCATGCCTTCTTCAGGCGTGCGTTTCGGGACAACCAAGCTTGGTCAGTCCCGACCGATTGCTTCGGCGTGTAGGTGGAAGGCTGGTGTACATGGCTATACCTTAATTTCCCATAGGAACGTGATCTAAGCCACTCAAGTCGTCCAGCGAAGTTGAGTGGTCGTGATCAATTTGCGATAGGGAAGTGTGACCACGCTAGTTTGGGAATACGAATTGGAACGACCAGGCATGGTATTCCTTGGCCGATCGGGTGTGAAGATAGATGGGTCCACGATGATCATGTTGATGCTCACTGGACCTGCTCAATCGACTCCTAAACCCTCCATTCGATCAGGAGAAAACAGACGTTTGCGATTAATGCAAACCCTAATTAGGGTTTTGACGGCCGTGCGGCATGCCCACTTTGGGCGCACGATCTGGAACGGCCAGCCATGGTTGGTCCTGACCGATCGGTCATGTGTGTATGCGGGCTTACAGTAAGCGTGTTGACATGCTCTAGGCCCTTTGAATATATATCTGCACCCTCCGATCGGGTGTGGAGATATATGGGTCCACGGTGTTCATATTGATGCTTGCTGGACCTGCTCAGTCGACTCCTAAACCCTCCATTCGATCAGGAGAAAATAGACGTTTGCGATCAATGAAAACCCTAATTAGGGTTTTGTCGGCCGTGCGGCATGCCCATTTTGGGCGCACGATCTGGAACGACCAGCCATGGTTGGTCCTAACCGATCGGTCATGTGTGTAGGCGGGCTTATAGTAAGCGTGTTGACATGATCCGGGCCCTTTGAATCTACATCTACTCCCTCCATCTATGCCTGCGAAGATGGATGGTTGAGATTGTTTTGCGACACATGTAATGTGCCGCAAACCCTAATTTAGGGTTTTTCGTCCATACTGCTTTGGCTTGGCCGGTTTGGCAAGCTATGCCACCATTTTGGGGAGGCCGACCATGCGGGGCCCGTGTTGGGTCGGTAGTGAATATTCCAATACCTTCTTGGGGTTTTGGATTCGATCTAAGCTATCCAATCATACTGTTGAAGTTGGATGGTCGTGATCGTTTCTGAGACAGATATGGACAGTCCAGATTCAAATATGCTCAATCGGGATAGTATAACACACCGAGAGTTGCAGCTTGTACGGGTATTTCGTACATGCTTCATTATTAATGCTTGGAGGTTCATGTTGCTCTGCTGAGAATACCACTCAGTCGTCATGCCGCACTGATAATGAGTACATAAAATACAAGGCTGGTCATGCATTAATTAATAATGCTGTAAATTCACAGGGTATATGGGATTATTGCTACATGCTCCAACCTGGATGAATTTCGTGTATTTAATTCATAGAATACTGGGATTGTTGCCACATGCTCCATTCTAGGTGAATTAGTAAAGTGAAGAAGTATTCATCACTTATTAATGACTTTATCTTTTGCAAGATGTCAACGCATAATTTTGGCTTTTACAATTTTAGCCTTAAATGAAAATCCACCATAAACATCAAGTAATTTAGTGTCCTTTAGTGCTTTGAACGCAACATCCTTAGATTTGGATGAATGTTCATGATCAAAGATCTTAAGCTTTCCAACAAGCATATTTCTGGAGAGAGTATCAAGGTTATTTCCCTCAACGATGGCATGCTTCTTACCATCGTATCTAGTTGGCAGCGATCTGAGAATTTTCATTACAATGTCCTTTTCTGGAATAGTCTTACCCAATGCAAAAGATGTATTAACAATTTCAAACACTTTTTGATTAAACTCATCAAAAGTTTCTTCATCTGTCATACGAAGGTTTTCCCAACCTGAATTAAGGTTTTGAAGCCTAGCTTCCTTTTTTCTGGTATTACCTTCAAATACAGTTGCTAAGATATCCCAAGCTTCTTGCGAATTAGTGCAATTAGACACATGGTGTTAAATATTTGGGGTAATGGCATGTATGATAGCATTCAAACCGTCTGAATTTTTCTTTGCAGCAAGTATTTCGGCAGGGGTGTATTCACCAATATTCTTTGGAACATTTACGTTTCCAACTGCCACAACGGGAGGATCATAGCCATTAACAACATATAACCATGATTGAAAATCACGTGCTTGAAGAAAAGATCGCATAACAATTTTCCACTATAGGTAATTAGAGTCATCGAAGACTAGTGGTACGTTTATTGAGATATCACATTTGTCCATAGAGTCGGATCGCTATAAACACAGACTTGTAAGGTCTTGAACGTGTTTGCCTGCTCAGATACCAATTGAAAAAGCGGGGGTCTAACAACCACACCCAATATTTCGATTAGCAATATGTATGGACAACTAGACAGTATAGAGAATTAACTAGACAGTAAGACACAATCAATAGAAAATATCTCAAGGAGTTATTATCTTAATCTCTCAATTTGATTTACTCAAGCAAATATAACCTGTGAGTCTTAATCAAACAGAGATAACTTGGATGGTACCAATGACCAATAATCAAGTGTCAATCAATTTAAATCAACAACCAATAAGGTCGGATATTCTAATTGATTGATCAACGCACAACCTGTATTATTTTAATTCTATAAAAAAATATATTGCGGAAAAGAAATAACACAGACACCAGAATTTTGTTAATGAGGAAACCGCAAATGCAGAAAACCCCGGGACCTAGTCCAGATTAAACATACACTGTATTAAGCCGCTACAGACACTAGCCTACTCCAAATTAACATCAGTCTGGACTGTAGTTGAACCCCAACCAATCTCACACTGATACATGGTACATTTATGCTCTTATGCATCTGATCCCAGCAGAATACTGTGTACTTGATTCCCTTAGTTGATCTCACCCACAACCTAGAGTTGCTACGACCCAAATACGAAGACTTTAATAAACAAATCTGTATCACACAGAAAAGTCTACAAGATAGATGAATTCATCTCCCACGAATAAACCTATGAGTTTTGTTCTGTCTTTTGATAAATCAAGGTGAACAAGAACCAATCAATAAAACCAGACTTATATTCCCGAAGAACAACTCAGTTTTATCAATTACCTCATAATAGTCTTAATCGACGTAGCGAAAAAATATATTGTGGAATCACAAACGATGAGACGAAGATGTTTGTGATTACTTTTATATCTTGCCTATCGGAGATAGAAATCTAAATCCATTTATTATAATTGTACTCGTATGATAGAAACAGCAAGATCAGATCACACAACTACAAGAAAAGTAGTATCAGTCTGGCTTCACAATCCCAATGAAGTCTTTAAATTGTTAACCTGGTTTTAGAAGAAGAAAACCAAAGGTTAAAGGAGAATCGATTCTAGCTTAGCACAACTAGTATCACAAAGAATGTGTGGGGATTAGATTTCCCAGTTGCTAGAGTTCTCCCTTATATAGCCTTCAAATCAGGGTTTGCAATCAATGTTAGCTTAGTAACAAAGCATTCAATATTCACCGTTAGATGAAAACCTGATTAGATTCAAGCTAATATTTATCAACCGTTAGATCGAAAACTTACCTTGTCCCACAAATGTACTAGAAAATTTTAGGTTCGTGTAGCCATACCCAAACTTGTATATTAGTTGGTTCGACACTAGTTAACCAAATGGTTAGCCAAATGATAACTTTCATATCAACCATAATCTTCTTCACCATAACTAGTCCAAATGACTCAAATGAACTAGTTAGAGAGTTGTTCAATTGCTTAGATCTTTATGTACTACACAAGACACAATTAAAGCAAAAAAGATGTGATTCACTCGAATCGATTCATGAACTATAAAGCCACAATTTGCAATTTCATTCCTTAGTCTATTAAGATAAGTTCACAAATATCGTTTTTAGACATAACCTACTCAAGTTCGCGGACTGGTTTCGCGTACGGAGTTCGCAAACTCCAACAGAAATTCTCGGGTTCGAGAACTATGCCAGTTTGCAGACTAGATTCGCAGACTGAGCTTGTATGCGGAGTTCATGGAATGAGCTCACGCATTACTCCGGTTTCACTTGATCAACAAAGTTCGCAAACTTCGGTTCGAACAATAAGGACTTATACATATATATGTTACCACAACAATGCTTATATCCTCCAATGATTATATTGTCTAAACTCTCATTTCAATCATTGAAACATTCTCAGTATAGTTGTTATTCAGAAACTATTTTTCGTCAGAGCGATTTCCAAAACGATTGAAACATAACATGACTTTCGTCACTAGGTAAAGATGAACTTGGCTAAAGCGAAAGCTTTACCAACACATATTTTGAGAAATAGATAAGCGAGATATACTCAGCTCGAAATATCACATGTGTATAATCTTAGTATATATATAGTAATACGACTTTTGTCTCTAGATAGACTTTTGAGTGATAGATAAGTTCAAGTCTCCATATACCTTTTAGTTGATGACGATCCACTAGTTCCTTGAGTAGTCCTTCATCTTGTATGATTATCCACTGGAGTTTCTGAGCTCAACTACACTTTCTATCCTAGTCCGAGACCTTAGCTATAGTATACTAGAAATCAAAGACTTTATAGTTTTGATCACTAATATTAACAAACATGCTTGAGATAGCAATGCATGAGAGTTCGACCGAGCAATGCTTTAACAGATGTCATTATCCACTCAAACATCACTTCCTTCTCGAATGATCTCCTTGACCTGGGTAGCACTCCTTGTCACGAGACTCTTACTCCAAGTTGTGGGCTTTTAGTCTTGACTTCTAGCTATATGTTTGGTCTCTATCTTCGTTGTGGGATTCAGAACTCAGATCATGCATGTGGTTTGGTCTTCATCTTCAGGTCATGGTTATGAGAGTATAATTCCCTCTAAGTCTTGCACGTACTAAAAACTCATCCGCCCGAACTCGACCTAGGTTCTCTTTCAATACTCTGGCTTGTATGTCTTGTACAAATGTCAGTATTGGGTAGATGTTATATTTTTTCATCTACATAGATCATTTTTCTGAGCTTGATGATCTGATGCCTATTGTAACTGTTAGTGCATTGCTTCCTCCGATTTCTAGTAAAGATAGTTTGTCCACTAAAAATATTTCAGTTGATCTTGAACCATATTTAGAGTCCGCACTCTGAATAAACACTATTGAACAATCTGTACTATCTTGTGTGAATAATTTACTTATCCCGACAAAGTATGACTTGATTACTACAGAACTTTTGGAACAAAGAATGGATTTTCACATATGTTTGGATAATTGTAGTTTTTGCAGGTTCTTATTTGCAGCTAACCTGATATATTGGGTTAATCCCCAACTTTTCAGACTTTATATATATGCTTGGCATATTGTTGTTGTGTACCATCCTCACATTTTTTGAGATTATTTGTTGCATATAAGCATGGAGACAATACCATTTTCTTCATGGGAGTCAACCCGTCAGATTTGTTCTCTTTTCTCTATTTTTATTTTTTTTCTTATTGCATATTGCATAATAGGAATTTCCCACCATGAAATTTACTTTGAATGACTAAATTTACATTGAATACAATGTAAAGTTAAAGTGTGATAGAGTGGTTAAGCACATAGATTTTTTGTTGGTATTCACTTTCGTAGGATTTTTATTTTATTTTATATATAAAAAATAGAATAAATTGCATTATAAACTCCAAAGTCTATAACACCAACCAATCTAAGTGGATGGAAATATCATGGTTGTAGGAGTTAAGGGACCCAAAATAAAGAGTTTCTTCATCAATGAAAAAAGTTCAGGTGCTAGAAATTACATGGTAGTTATCATCGTATCTCGGAGTCGTCATATCACGTTTTGTTTCTATTTTTGAATAATTTATATGTTGATATCACCATTGGGATGAAGTAAATCTATTGAGTTACAAAAAATAAAATAAATTCAATCAGACCAATCAGAATTTAAAAAAAAAAAGTATTTCTAGTTTGGTGTAGGGGTTCCATGTGGAGGGGAGGCTATTCTATATTCAGTAACAAACTGTTGATGGTGGATTTTAGTTCAGGGCTAAAATTGTAAATCCAAATTTAATGCGCTAACAACCTGCAGAGGATAAAGTTGTTTCATAAGTGATGAGTACCTCTTCGCTTTATTAATTCACTTAGAATGGAGCATGTAGCAACAATCCCAAATATTCTGTGAATTAAATACACAAAATTCATCCAGGATGGAGCATGTAGTAACAATCCCAAATACCCTGTGAATTTTTAGCATTACTAATTAATGCATGAATTACCTTGTATTTCCTGTGCTGTTCTCATCAGGACTCTCATTATTGGTGCGACATGATAACTGATTGTTGCTCTCAGCAGAGTAACATGAATATCCAAGTGTCAATAATGAGGCATGCACGAAATACCCGTACATGCTACATCTCTTGGCGTGTTATATTAGACCGATTGAGCATGTTTAATTTCCTAAGGGAAATCTGGACTGCCCATATCTGTCTCAGAAACGATCACGGCCATGCAGGTTGACCGCATGATTTAATCGGCCTAGACGAACACTAATGGGAGAAGGCGATCACCGCAATGACCACCAGCGGGCCCGTTTATGCCCTGGCCGGTCGAACACATGCTATGCCCCCAAACAACCACTGAACGCCAGCCTGAAATAGGAGGGTTGAGCTGGTATGGAGCAGCTTGGAAGAGCTCGTTCGAGTAAGAATTCCAATGACAGTCTCAAAACAGATCACGGCCGTCCAACTTCTCCCGCATAGTTGGACGCCATGGATCGTCCGGTGGATGATCGGTCAGGTGCTACCGTGCACTCTGGCGGACCCACTATCTACTTATATGACCGACTCTCTCATAGCCCAGTCATGGAGCAGCCAACGCTTTCTCAAAGTATGGCTGGAGTGATGCTTAAGGGGTCGTCGAAAATCCACTAATGTTTTAAATTGATCACAACTATCCAACATCACCAGCACGTTTGGATGGCTTAGATTGCGCCTAAGACCATTAGAGAAGTGCATACACGTTCACCGTCGGCCCAACATGGGGCCCACATAATCGGCCCCTCCAAAAATTGAGCATGACTTTCCAAACCGTTTGGTGGAAGTCGTGTGTGCGTGGATGTTTTGAAACCCTAATTAGGGTTTACGGCGCTGCATAACTGTCGTAGTTCGATCACGACCATCCATCTTCGCAAGCTTAGATGAAGGGTGTATATATAGACTTAAAAGGTCTGAAGCATGTCAATATGATCACTGTGTGCCCACTTATATGTATGACTGATCGGCCTAGGCCAACCATGGTAAAATATCTCGAAACGTGTGCCATAAGTAGGCATGTCACGTAGCTTCCAAATCCTTTGCGGCAATGGATTTCTGCTACAAACTGATCTCAACCACTCACCTTTGCCGGTCAAATTGAGTGGCCTAGATCGCACCTTCATGATACAAAGAGGTACAGACATGTATACCGGCATTCCGTCCACACGCATACCCGGTCGATCCCACCAAAAACGTCTTCCATGCTTGGTTTCGATCAAGATGAAGAGTGATGCTTGCGCACCTATTCAAAACCCTAAACCTCCATCAACGGTCGCATATGAGCGTCATGGATCATCTCATCTGTCCAACGCTACCATCTTGGTTAGGCAACCCAAGCTAGTAGTTAAATGGACAATAAGGTGTCTGGGTGATTACCATCCGTCACTCTACCACATGGAGTGATCAGCCAAGGGAGGGCTTTCCTGTGCATCCTCCAAACGATCATTCGAAGATGGCTAGACATGCATCTGTTTTAAGACACTTAATCCATGACTTACTCCGTTAAGCTTTAAGACAACGATACTTTATGCATATTAAATATATTAGATACATTACATGCATAAAGTATACACGATATTTCTTGAATATCGATTTCCTAAATAACTCAGTTATTTAACCTAGCACTGTATGGTACTTCATGTGGGTCCCACGATCCACACTCGAGACATCAAACATGTCACAAACTTGGGGATGCTTACTGGGGTATTGGTCTGGCAGTTTACAGTGTGCAGCATGCAACGCGCCATCACAAGAACGTGTCAGGGAGCATGGACGGTTAGCAATGATAGGATGAGTGGTCTAAGACGTGATTGTGCAATCACCCACACGACTCCACCACTCCATCACTCAACTTCCTCCACTTCCTACGAGATGAGGGTTTGTGCTTTATGACTTGTATAAATAGGTCCTTTGCCTATTTCCAAAACACATACGAACAAGGCACAGAAAAATCCAAGTGTTGTCATCAGTATCCAGAAACCACCATTCTAATACAAGTCATAAACAATCGACACCTTCACCATCTCAACACCTTCTCTTCTTTCCTCCCTAAGATCAACCCCATCTCCTTCACTTTGTGACCGAAGCAAGTCTGGAACAGCCATTTCTTGGTTTAGGCCAGAATTGTATAGATTGATCTCTCGAATCAAAAGCACTCACGTGCATTGCATTTGTAGTTGCAGGATTTCCCACACTACACCCTTGTCAAGAATCTATGAAAACTAAGTCATAATTGTGGATGAACAACAACACTTTTATTAATTCACTTTCAGGAAGATTTACAAGAAATATCAAAACTCAGAAGTACAACTTTCTTTCTGGAGTTTTCTCTCTCCTCAAAATTCTCTCAGCTCTCAAAAGTACATCATCCTCTTATGGATTTAGTCGGACCCTTTATATAGGAAAATACATAGTGGAAGACAACTAAGATTTCCCCTGAATTCGGATCTACTTTGCGATCTCATCGCATAACTTTAGTCTTCACCATCGCCAACTTTATAACCATCGTGAAGCAGACTTATTCTTCATATATCTTTAATCATTAACCACTATATCACTATTTTGTGACACTCACCAAATGTTGTTGAAGAATCTTGCGACGTTCTCGTCAAAGTGTTGTTAATACTTGTAGAAATGTTTGGGTTTCTCGCAGAAGTGTCGTTTCCATCGCGAGAATATCGTTGTGGCGATATTCTGGTCCTACATCTTTCCTCTTCTCATGTCTTTTCTGCGAAGAAGATAATATATGAGAATCTAATATGCCATAATTGCTTATCTTTTTAGATTTCTCCGTCCTTCGCCAGCTGTCTCACGAATCTTTTCTTTAAATAAATTTTTGACACGTCTCCTCTAACCGCTGCGATTTGACCACCCACGTCTTTTCTTGGCATTAATTACTATCACCTTCTTCGAGAAATTTCTTCTTTTATAAATAATCTTCTCATTCTTATCTTTTTCTATTTTACTTTCTTATTTATTCTTCGCTCCTTCTCTGCAAATATTACTGTTCTTCCGCGAATTGCGCTTCTGCTACTGCTGTAATTTGTTTCTTCTTTTCAACCTTTCCTTTCATTCCCATACTCAAAGATGGTTGCTGCTGGTGCTAAAAACTTGAAGTCCTTCAATGAAATGCGCAAGAAACTCAGAATCAAAGGTTTTAACTTGTCTTTAATTCCAGATCATGATTCTATATCTGAACTTTCTCTAAAATTATTTACTGATGATCAATGTTATCGCGAAAAAATCATAGTATCGCTAGGACAACTTGAAGATGGTCTTCCCCTTCCTATTTATGACCCAGAACTCCCATTATTCTATCAAATAATTTCTGATGAAATATTCTCGCGAGCAGTATATCAACTAGGTGGAGATTGTATCAGATTACTACTGGAATATGCTTCTCGCGGTGCTAATAAAGGAACTCGTTACCCTGAAGCCCCAAAGAATCCTTTATTTAAAGATGTCCCCATTGTTTCTGCAGATTATACTGTGGATAACTTCTTTATAAATTACAGTATAGTCCATATGAAGAGAGATAACACCTGTTGGGGTGTTCGTTTGAAAAAAGAGAAGGTCTCTAGTGATGACAAAGCTCTTATGCTGGATATTGATTTTTATACACCTACCAACCAAGATCCTCGCCATTCTAGCGATGACAAGTGGTTCATCTTTCCATTGTGTCTTGAAGGTCTTTATATATTTGGTTCTCGCGAACTTCCAGCGAATCTCGCAGAATATCAACCTTGGGTCTTTAAATGGCCTGAAAGAACTAAAGAAGTATATTCTCTTAATTTTTCATATTATTATCATTTACTATCTTTTTTATATTCTCGCTAACTATTTTGATCTGTCTCAGATTGATAGGATGAAACTCAGCTATCAAACTCATAGGAAACCCATCACCTTTCTTGCTCTTAAATCTCTCACGGATGAAGTAAGAAATATTTCCTTATAAATTTTAACAATATATTGTTTCCCCTATTTCTTATCTTCATATGTGATCGCAGGAGATTGAAGAACTTGAACCCTTAGAACCAAAACCCAAGGGAAAATCTTCCACTGATCGCAAAGGAAAATCTGCTGCCTCTGCTAAAGGAAAGCCTATTACCCCTCATGATGGAGAATCTGGCGATCAAGATAAATATATTATTCCTCCTAAAGGGAAACCTTCTGCTCCTTGTGGTGAAGATTCTAGCGATCCTCCTTTGAAGAAAAGGAGAATCCAACCTCCTTCTTCTTCAAATCCTCAAACAATTCCAGTACATTCAGGTGTTGATCTTGATAAAGATAATAATGACGAGGGTTTTAATGTTAGCGGTTTTCCCTCAATAAAAAATTCTTCTTCTTCTGATTCTTCAATGACTCACTTGTCTAGAATTTTTAGCGATATTTCCCATAGCATGACTTCTAATGACGAGGATGAAATTATTGAGAAAACATCCCAAGCTCTCGCTAAAGTTTGCGATGCCCCTATTCTGGTGGATAATGATTCTCTCCAAGGAATCTCAAAATCGTTAACTCCCAGTCTCTTGAATTCTCTTGGTGCTTTGGTAAGTTTTCATTTTTTCATCTTGTTTATATATTTTCTTCATCGCTAGATCTCAACTTATATTCTTATTTCGCAGGTTGGAAGAGCTTCTTTTGTTGTTGCTTCAGATTTGGACACTAGACGTGTTATCCAAGAAGAAAAAGCTAATAACCTTCGTCAGGAGAAGGAAAAGCTGGAGGCAGAAGTTTCTGATCTTCGTGGAAAAAATAAGCAGTTAGAAACTGATGCCTCAGCTAACAAGCAGAAATTCGTTGATCTTGAAAAAGCTCATCAAAAATTATATGGTATGATCTATTTTCTTTCTTTCTTAATTCTTCTCACCCCATTATAGCGTATTCAAGCAACCATTTTGCAGATATTTATGGTCTTACTGATGAGGCAATACTCTTCCAATCTTTTCCCAACCTTTAGATGATAATGCTCTTCTTGATCACCTTAATAGTTCTCTAAGTAATTTCTCAGATGATCAGATTAGATCTCTCTCCTTTGAGGAACTTAAATCCAAATTTAACCTCTTGAAAATAGAGCACATATCCAATTTAAACCTAACCAACATATTTAAACGTCTTTATCTTGACTCAAAAGAAGAAATAAATAGATTAAGGAAAAGGAATAGTTATCTTATTGACGAGAAGGATCTTGCTGTTAAAAAGGGTACCAAGGCTCTTGAAGATTTCCATAAAACTCTTTTTGATACTCAAGTGGAAAGAGATAGACTTATTCGCGAGAATGAAGATCTTCTTGCGATGGAAACTCAAGTTCGCTCACGTCTTCTTATCAATAGCGATGATGAGTTTTCTTGGGCTGCAAAATTTCTTGATAATGCCAAAAACAATCTAGGTGTAGATGTTAGTCTCCAAGTTGAACAAGATGTTTTAATTAGAGACATGATTTCTGAAAGAGAAGGTTGTTAACTTGTTCAATTTTTGCTAACTTTTCATTTTAATATTCTTCATGATAATGATTCTAATTCGCTGTCACGTTCTCGCAGATGCTGAGAAGAATTGTCGCGAGAGACTTCAAGAACTTGAAGATGAAAAACATCAACTCTCAATCAAACTTACTGCTCGCGATGAGAAGTATTCAAGATTAAAGGACCGTCTCAACGTTACTACTGTGAATTTTAACAGATCTCTTGTTATTACTCGCAATAAATTCATTAAGTTGGTCTGTGATGATCATAATATCCCTCATTCTGTATATCCTGATCTAGAAGAAGAGATCCTAGCAGAAGTTCCAAGACCTACTATCTCTGATAGTGAATCTGAGGATTCTGGCGATGAAGATAATATTGGTGATGATGAACAAGAGGGAAACTCTAACGATGAAGAAAAATCTGACAATGATGAAGATAAAAAATCTGAAAATGAAGATGGCAATCAGTCTAACTAGTTTTCTTCTTCTTTTGTCTTCTTTGTATAATTATTTCCTCTTTTTTGTAATTAACTGCGAGTTTCTTCGCCAATATAAACTCCTTTTACTTTTGCCTATATGAGTCAGAAAAAAATTCTCTTTTGCAAAACAATCAATATAATTGTTATCTTTTAATGATCAATATAAGTATGTTACTTATCAATGAAATTTTATCATATGATAGATGAATAATAATTTCATCATTCTATGCATTCCCATACTTGCCTCTATTATTCATCTGCAATAAGAGAAAATTGTATAAAGATTAAATATTAGTTGAAGTAAAAATGTATTATGCCTCAGTACTGGCGTTAAATTATGCCCCAGTACTGGCCAAATCTCATAAATACTGCGAGCAATATCGCAATAATCTGTTGGTATTATTATTCCTTCCTAGTTAAAGGTCTTACTTGGCCAACTTTTTCATTTCTTTGCGACAAAATCGCAAGACGTCTTTACATTTGCTTGTATTGACCCATTGATCTTGTCTTATCAGTATCTTTTCAATATCTCTGCGACAATATGACAAGTCTAAATTCTCTCGCAAGAACAAAGCCTCATGACATTGCCGTCTTTCAATGAAATCGCAGGACGTCTTTACACTTTCACGCAAAGACCCATTGATCTCATCTTAACATCTTCTCTTTAGGATTTTTGACTTTGTATAATTTTCGTCACGCGACAATATGATAGGCCTAAATGATCTTGCAATCATAAGCCCCATGACATTGTCGTCTTAAGACACTTATCAGATCCCTAATGGAGGGTGCAGCCCTTATCTTCCCCCTGGTTGCCCCTTCAAGGAGGGCACATCGGCCATACAAGACTATCTCCCCCATCCAGATTTTCCAACAACCAGTTGTGTTCGCAGCCTCTTGTCCTTTATGCCTATATGGCTTATAGTTACAAGACTGCACCCTAAGTGGGGTTTTCTTCAGGCCAAGTGCATTGTAGCCAAGACTTACCAAGGATGGCAAGAGAGTTTCGTACGCTCCGGTCACCCTTGGCTCAACCATATACATCGGCGCCTTGGTCATACTCTGCACTTCTTGGAAGAGATTCTCGGTCGTCCAACCAGGTTATAACCTTATATAGTTGGAAATCCAAGATCTCTCTCCCGGATAGGTTTTCTTTAACCCCATTGTCTGCATGACTCAGGTTCCAACAGCGGTATAACCTTATCGCTGAGTCATGTCAAGATATACCCCCTCATATGACGCGTTATTAGGTCTTACATTTGCCTCTTACAAAATTTTATTCGCGAACTAGGGTGCACGCCATAAAGGTTCGTCCCATTCTTTTAATCTCTGCGAAATTTTATTCGTTATTCTTGTGAGTTTTGTGACTCTGATAGAATTTCATAACTTTGAAAATCTTGCGATTATTTCAAGTAGAATATTCTTGTTCAATTACATATTTTTCAAACAAATCATTCATAGAGTTTTCTGGAATTCATCATTTTACCTCTCTACTTACTATTTTCTGATTCTGCTTTTCTGCTACGTTTTACCGTTGTTTCCTTTTCTGCGAGACGCTCGCCATCATCTTTTATATCCTCTTTCCATTCTATCGCATCAATCATTAACCTTTCACATCTTTGTTGTTGTTTGATTTTGTACTTCCAATTGCTATTCTTTTCAGCTCTTTCTTCGCAAGACTTTATGTCGATTTCATAACATTTCTAGCTTTCTCCCCAATCTCCCTTAATAATTCCAACACCTTTAGGATGAGGAAATTTGATACACTGGTGATAAGTGGAGGCAATACCCAATATCCCATGTAACCAAGGTCGTCCTATCAAGGCATTTTAAGGTGATTCGATGTCCACGACGCAGAATAAGATTTTTGAAGATATTCCTTTTAACGGTATCTGCATTTCAATTTCCCCCTTTGGTTTGTTAGCTGTGTCATTAAAACCATAGATTTTGTATGTTGATGGAATTAGATCTTTGTATTTCCCGCCCATGGTCTTATAGGTATGATAAAATAATAAATCAACTGAGATCCCTGTATCTATTAGAACTCTATTGATAGCCCAAGAATCTTCATTTTCAGTATCACCTTCTTCATCTTCTTCTTCTACTTGCTTGGGATTTATCTCTAACCTTACTACCAATGGGTTATCATGCGGCTCACCAGGCTATGGTACTTCTTGTGCAGTGAAAGATATAGTATGTTTCTGCCACTCCTCTAATGGCGAGGTTCTCGCGATATTCAATATTTCTTTTCCATCTGTGCCTCTCGCGAAGACCCTGCTCAAAATATTGTCATGGAAATCCTCTATAGTTCTGTGTGAATGCACTATAGAATTACAAAACAAATTCTTTGCTTTAGCCCCAACTTCTATTACAAATGTTTCTTCTCCTTTTACAGCATTCACTCTGCGAGTTTCTGGTGCTGGTGGTAATTGCTGAGATTGTGGATGTCCTACTAGAAAATGATTTAACTTTCCCTGATCAATCATCCTCAAGATTATTCTATTCACATTCCTACAATCGTTTACTGAATGGCCATGAAAATGATGATAAGGACAGAATTCTTGACTTCGATTGTTTGGATGGGGTTCTTTTCCCATGTTCCACGGAGAGGGTATATTTTCCATCAAAATGATAGCTTCCCAAATTTTTTCTATGTTGGTATTGAGAGCTAACATCTTAATTTCTTCCCATATTATCCTCTGGTTACCTTGTCCTTTATAATTATTCTGCCTTTGTCCACCATAAGTTTCTTGAAGTTGATCGAATCTTTGAATCTTATTATTACCACCGCGATTATAATAATTCTTCTCCCTTTCATATTCTTCCTGATCTCGACTGCCCATCGCTACTAATTTTTGTTGGTTATCAATGACTACTTTCTCTTGTTGTGATTGCGAGGTGCTCGCTACATTATTTATCATTTTAGGGAGCAAACTTCCACTTGCCGCCAGCGAGCTGGTGTTCACGATTGGGTATGATTCCATCTCATTTTGTTTCTCCTCCAAAGCAATGTATTCTTCCTGCAGTTCTCGCAATTCTGTCATGGTGATTGTATTTTTGATTCTGAAAATCTGAATGTATAGTAAATTAGTCGCGAACATTGCATTAATGAAGGATAGGATCAGATATCTTTCATCCACTCTTCCAGCCATTTCGCTGCACATTGATTTCCATCTTATATTTAAGTGCTTCAGACTCTCGCCAACTCTCTGTTTTAGCCCAAACACATCTTCAATACCCTGCCGTGATGAATTGTTGCTAATATACGCTCCTAAAAATGTAGCTTGTAAATGGTCAAAAGAAGTTATGGTATTTTTTGGTAATCCCTCAAACCATTTCAACGCCTCGCCAGTTAATCTGGATGCAAAATATTTGCATAACACATCATCATGATTCTCCCACTGTAGCATACATCTAACATAAGCTTTGACATGTTGAACAACACAAGTAGTCCCATCAAAAATGCTGGTTAATGCTGGTAAATTGCATTTTGGAGGTATTCCTCTTAACTGTACTTCTTGAGTAAATGGAGTCCTCGCAGATTCTACCTCCTTCTCTTCTATTGCTTATCATTCCTCGCATTTCTGCTAATTCTCTCAAAATTTTCTCATTCTCAGCTGAGTTTTGTTCTATTGGCCTTTTTAATACAGCTTCCCTTATTCTGCGTTCTTGTCTTTCTTGTCTTGCGAGATTTTGTGTGTTGTCTTCTTTATTATCATCTTGTCTTGCTCTGCGATTTTCTCTTTCATCTTCCTCTTGAAATCGCAGTTGCCTATCTTCTTCTCTGCGAATTTCTTCATTTCTCATTATTTCTCTTTGATGTCTCTCTATTCTCCTTTGTATCCTATCATACTCCTCTTGAATATTATCATTGTATCGATTTTGTGTACGTATTCTTTCTCGATTTTCATGGTTATTTTGTCGTACTGCCTCTCGAAATTCTTGTTCTTCTACTTCTGCTCTTAATCTTTCTCTCTCGCAAGCCAGGAGCGCTTGTTCAACATAGTATCTTTCAATTTCTTCTTCAATTATTCTTTGATTCCTTTGATTCTCTCGCCCATACAATATCCTCCTACCTTACCCTGGATTCTCTTCTTTAATTTGGTTGTTTCTTCCCTCTTGATTTCTATTGTCACGCAGATTATAACGATCGCCAATTATCTCTTCTTCTCTATGACGTTGTTCTCCATTTAAATTTTTCACTTCTTCTCCAACATTTCTCATTGGGGAATTTCGCCTTGGCTCTTCCCTGAATGATCTTGAATTTGATCTTACAATACTTCTTGACCTCCTTCTTTGTAACCTCAAATTCTCCATTCTTAGCTCATGATTTTGTCTTGTTAGATTCGCACGTTCCTCCGCCTCTAATCTCCTTTCTTCCTGTGTTCTTTGCCTCAGATCATCTACTGTCCCATTTTCACATCCCACATGAACTAATTCTCCAGCCACTCTTTGATTTCTTTCTCTTTCTTCTCCATTTCTTAATTGTCGATTTTCTGCTTCTTCCATTGAATCCGACCTCCAAGTGTGCACGCTCATTCTATCATAATCCATATCCCTATCTTGCATTTGTGTTTGTTGATTCGGTTGTTGATTTGAATTTTCTGCTTCATTTCTTATTCTATTTCTTCCTGATCTTATTCTTAAAGATTCCTCTAATTCAACTGTTCCTTCACCTGCAAGTCTTTTACTCCTTCTCATAGTTGTTGGTGGTTCTGATGTGTTTCTTCTTCTTCTAACCATTTCTTCAATTCTAACAATTTCTTCAAATTTTCAAGTTGTAATTATAGATTTTTTAGCTTGATTCTCCCTGTTTCAGGTGCCAAAATGTAGTTGCAGGATTTCCCACACTACACCCTTGTCAAGAATCTATGAAAACTAAGTCATAATTGTGGATGAACAACAACACTTTTATTAATTCACTTTCAGGAAGATTTACAAGAAATATTAAAACTCAGAAGTACAACTTTCTTTCTGGAGTTTTCTCTCTCCTCAAAATTATCTCAGCTCTCAAAAGTACATCATCCTCTTCTGGATTTAGTTGGACCCTTTATATAGGAAAATACATAATGGAAGACAGCTAAGATTTCCCCTTAATTCAGATCTACTCTGCAATCTCATCGTCATAACTTTAGTCTTCACCATCGCCAACTTTATAACCATCATGAAGCAGACTTATTGATAGGTGTGTAAAAACACCTCTCTAAGTATCGATTGGTATTGCTTTCTTGGCTAGTTTTCGTGCAAAATTGCATTATTATCTTTCTTTTATATTTTATGGGAATTTCGGAGCTTATTCCGGAAAAGAACGAAAAATCGTCCCATTGGTCCAAAAGAGAAAGCTAAAAGGCGGAGTCGACGTCAGTGTTGCTACCAGATGTAAAGAGAATTTTTGTTCTCTACCATTTGTTACCATTTGCTGTCAGACTGCATTTACAAGCAGCTGGGCTTAAAGAATGAGCTGCAGTTTGGGCTTAAAGATTTCATGGAGAGTTTGGTGAATGGTTGAGTATGGCAGTGACGTGGGATGATGGAACGTTCTTTGTCGTTGATGGAGCTTTCCTGTGGGTTAATAGCAACAATGAGAGAAAGGTGTAGCTTTAGAGCTCGACGGTGACAAACAAGAGTGGTCATGAAGAGGTTTGCTGTGACGGATGGTGTGCATGGCGGTAGTGTTATGCTGGCATGCAGCTGCATGGTGTGCATGGGAACGTGGAACTTCTACTGTCAGCGTGATGATGATGGCTTTCATGGAATGATGCTGCTCATGAGCTGTGCATGTTGGCAACGATGATGAGAAAGCGAAGCTGTAAGAGTTGCGAGAGGCTGTATGCAAGTGCAGCTGGATAATTGGTTGAGTGCCGCAACGATGGTAGTTGAATGCATGGTAAGTTCCGTGACGTAAGAAAGAGCTGGATGACTCAATTCAAATGGCAGCTGTAATGAATGGCAGGAGGAGATGTAGAACATGCTGGAGTCTGCAGTTCACCAGAATAGGAAATGGTTGAGTCTGGTGGCCGTTAACAGGGAGTTGGAACTTGGCAATGCTGGTGATTGGAGCTTGGCAGTAGACTTGAGTTGCTGCTATGGATGAAGAGCATGGCAGTGGTGAAGAATATTTGGAGGAGCCAAGATGAAATGTAGTTGCTGGTGATCAAATGGAGCTCAAGACGGACTGTTGATGGCATGGAAGAACAGGAAGATGATCCGTAATGAGAACGTGACACTGTTGCTGGCAGTTATAGAGTTTGGCATGCATGGTTATTATGACAGTGAGATGACAAGAGTGAGGTTGCTTCTCGAGTTTGGGTTTTGCTGTGTTAACTCGGACTGGGAGCAGGTGACGATTTAAGGAGATGAGTAACCAGCGATGACGATTAAATGGGTGCAGTGAATGATTGATGTTTGCTGTCGATGGAGTTGGTAAGATGCTCGTTTCTGTAATGGAAGCTGAAGAAGAACACGGGCAGACACAAATATAAGGAGCTGAGCTCGTGACTTTTGATAGAAGCGAGTTTGGCAGTGAACTAATGGTGATGCTGTGTAGGAGCATGCAATGAATGGAAGTTGATAGAATGAGAAGGAGTCGAGATGTAGTTGGTCTTTGGCAGATGCTCATCTGTTTGGAGAACGATGGCATGGGAGTGATGATGGAATGGAGCTCGAGAGTTACTATCGAGTTTGGTTCTGCTGGGTTTATTAATGAATGATGATCGTCCATGGAATGGCTGGGTCGAGATACAAAATCCGGTCGAGTTTCAGTCGACGTATGGAAGTTGACTGAGAAGCTTTTGGAGCTCGAGAGTATTTGGCAGTTAAGAATCTCGGGTTTCTGAGGCCGAGAAGGCCAATGAAGATAATATCTTGGGATTTGCCAGCATCCCATGACTTCTGTGAAGTTAAGCTAGTAAGTGGGCCGGCTAGATCATATTGATGCAAACCCAACAGGCTTTGAGCCAAATTTTAACACGATCAGAATAAGGGTAAAACCAGCTGTCGTGGCCCACTTCGAGCAGCTGGCCGTGACTTTGGGTTTTGGCAATATTTGGCCGTGAGTTTGTGACCTACTTTTTCACGGGGTTTGATGCACGGGACACAATTCAAGAGGAGGTGCATATCCCTATTTTTGCTAGGTTTTCTAGTTTTCTGAGGAGGTTACAAAACTCTATATATAGAGAACCCTAGGCACAATTATATCATAATATCTTCTTGACACATATATTCTTTTCACCGTTTTTCTCACCCTTAGGGGGGAGAACTATCTCTTTTCCATTTTTATTGTAAGGATGAATTCAAAGTTCTAATTGTGAAGCTCAATTAATTGCAAGTTTGTTTCAAGTTTTAAATTGATTCATTGTGGATTGTTTTTACTATATCGAAGGTTTATGATTGGTTCTTAGATTGGTTTGGGTGCGCAACCAGATTAGTTTATTAATCATTCTAATGCTAGTAGAGAGGTGAGTCGACCCGTAATTGTCTCTTATCTCCTACACAAGTAGAAATCGCAAGACCTTACGGAGGGATTCGTGGAGCAATTGCAGTAAAGACAACACCAAGAAGTGGACCGAGCGTCATCGAGTTTTTTTCTTTGGGATCAAACCTAAATTCACAAACCCTAATGCGTTCTGGGAATTACATCTTGTAAGCGTACCTCAGGGTGGTTCTTTTGAATAGAATCTGGTAGTCGAGCGCTTCCGTATCCGGTGATACAAGGAGTTTTTGGGGATTGCTAAGCGTACCTGCTTTCCTACGGTTGGTGACAATTGTTTATAACAAGAGATATACGGGTACGATATTGAGTTAACGGTTAGTAACTGCGAAGGATTTCTTCAATATCTTTTTCTTTTTATCATTCTTTATTATTTTCGCCGATTTAGATAACATAACAATTGCATTACTCTTCGTGGGAACGATCTCTTACTACCGCTATATTATATTTAATTAGTGGGAAATATATTTTTATTTTGTTGAGTAAACGACGCTCACCACTTATTCTTCATATATATTTAATCGTTAACCGCTATATCACTATTTTGTGACACTCACCAAATGTTGTTGAAGAATCTTGCGACGTTCTCGTCAAAGTGTTGTTAATACTTGTAGAAATGTTTGGGTTTCTCGTAGAAGTATCGTTTCCATCGCGAGAATATCGTTGTAGCGATATTCTGGTCCTACAACATTTGTTTTGGGTTTAGATTCATTTCTCATCCACATACCCAAAATTACCAAAAACAACAGAAATAGTTTTTACCCATAAATAATTAGAGACCACAGTGGGAGATTAATCTCTCGGTTGGAAGATCAAATTTCAATGTTATTTCAATCTGTTCAAATTGCAAGATGGTGAACTTAGGTCAGGATAAGCGATCAGTTCCGATGGAACTAGCGCCAACAACACTCTTGGTGTTGGTGTCCCTGTCACTGGAGTTGCTTTATAGAATGCGAGCAATACATATCGTGGAGCCGTCTCCTCTACTACCAATACCAGCGGAACATGAGATATTCCAGTAGGTATGACACCTCCCATCACCATAGACAGAGCAGCCGCAAATCCCGGTATTTCTTCAATTATAACGCCTCCAGTCGTCACCAGGGCAACTGCTACTCCTCTGTCAGGACAAGGGGCTGGAGGAACCAGAGGAGCATAACCCCCTATTACCATTATGGATCTGATAGAAAGGCAGGAAGTTGTTGCTAGAGCCCAAACGGATATGGCTGCAACTCAAAAGGGGGTACTTACTTTTCTCAAAACTTTTACTGAACGATTTCCACAAGGGTCAAGACAGACCTTGGACCCAACAAGGAAAATGTTCAATACACCTAGAGAAAACACTCCAATGGCGCAGGCCCACATGGATGAAGAAGCTCGTGATACTCCTGAACGCCCAAGAGAAAGGGACCAACCATCCAACTTCATTACGCGTGAAGACTTGGAGCGACTCCTCCAAAACCAGGGCAAAGGAAATCCAGCGGACATGCACCAACATATGCCCCCATACCCTCAAGATGTGTAATGGATCCCCCTTCCAAGAGGCTACACATCTCCCTTTATGATGGTACTGGTAACGCTCTTGAACATATCTCTCGATTTTTGGAGTCTTGAGGAGAACACAAATACAATCATGTTCTCCGCATGAAATAGTTATCGAAGTCACTTACCGGAAGAGCATACACTTGGTACAATAAAATCACACCTAACAGTGTGTCTAATTAGAGTGAGATGGTCGGCGCCTTCTACAGGAAGTATTTCTTCGTGTCTGAGCATGTCACCTTTTTAGACTTGGGAAGAATCTTTTAACGGAGCAACGAACATCTGAACGACTTCGTTAAGAGGTTTAGGACTCAATCATTGGATTGTCATGACCCGAATGTCACCGAACGCCAGTTGGTGAAGTTATGCATTAACAGAATGATTCCCATATACCGTTCTTTTTTAGAGAATCTGGGCTTTCAAATATTTTCTGAGCTCCATGAATCCGCTAAGCGATCATCCACAACTGCCCCAACATTGTTGGAAAAACCATAAGTGTTCGAAACAAAGATGCATGTGAGAGTCGAGGGAGAAGGTATCTCATTAACAAGCAATATAACACCGGTCCTTCTGTGAGTGTGGTAGGCGAAGGAGGAAAAGGAAATCTCCAGCAGCAGAATAGCAACCCAAGCGTGCAACACCGGCGCAGAAGATGACTTCATCTCGAAAGGGAGTGGGCAAGGCTCCTGTGCAAGAATCCGGAGACACAGTTCCGAACTTCCCCTTTCCCATGAATGAGGTCATAGAACTCTTGGAAGCATGGCTTCAAGATGACGTGATCAAGCTACCTCCTACCAGACGTCCGCTGACCGAGGAAGAGATGACAAATACCAAATATTGTCGTTACCATAGGTTCGTCCATCACCCGACCAAGGATTGCAACAAATTTAAACATATTTTCATAGAAAAGGTGGAGGCAAGAGAGCTCCAGTTAGGAAATGAAGGTTTTCATAGGGATCCCCTTCCTATTAGGATTTGCATGATCTCCGGGTATTCTGTTCACAAGACTGTACAGTCTATGATGAAACATTTGTGCGAAATTTTGTATTTCTCCAAGGTACAACATTAAAACATATTTGCAGCTGTCAACCGCATCATGTCAGGTAGGAGCTTATATCTAGAAAGGGAAACGACAAAAACTCAGTCGGAAGATGCAACCAGCAAGGGGAACTAGGGACTCTTGACCGTCACTCGTTTGAAGGATGTCGAGTTTGAAAACACATTAATTGATGCAGCCTCCGAATTCAACATCATCACCGACAAAACTCTAAGAGCTACAAAGATTTCGAGATGAGAAGCTATTCGCAGCCCAACCATGATCAGGGACTCAGAAGGGGAATTCATAGATGCCTATGGATGCATTAACCTTGAAGTTAAAATCAGTGATGCTCTAACACATGCTAAATTTTACATAATAAAAGAGTATTCAAATTACGACATGGTCCTGGGACGCCCGTGGATATACGACAAAAAGGCATCACTGATAGTGTGTCCTTTGCCGATTTCAGTACCTGAAAGAGTCTCCAATGAACCATCAATTCCAGAATATTATTTGTTGCCTTATCGACAACTTGCAAACGTGATGCAACTTCCCGGAGAAAGCCCGAACTCATACCTTAAAAGGTTTCGAGCCCAAGTAAGTCTTATTAAACAACCCTATTTACAAACAGTAAAATCTCTTTCTGCTGAGACTCAGGTATTTGTTTCGATCAACAACCTAACCGCCACTAAGAGATGTGAGTGGGGTGTGGTAGGCTCAGAAAGATACCTACTTCTATGTATAAACTGAAAGTGCACAGTGTCGACAAGCAACACAGGGCAAGCACAAGTCGAACCACAGAGACTTGGAGAGTGTAGAAGTTGATTCTAAATCCTGATTCAGAGAGTAACCAAAAGGGGTTTGATTTTGTCGATACGACGATATGATTTTCAAGTGACTGAAATAATAAAAGTAAAAGATGCAAATAACAAGATATGTAAACAATGATAATATGGATACTAGGGTATTCAAATCCACCAATAACCTATCATATGCATTCAACTTGTAATATTATTCTTGTCCTTATAGTAGATTCAAGTCTACCGTATAACTAAGGTGTTTCTCCAATGGATAATTTAATCACAACTAAAGTATTTCTCCAAAGCATTAATTGTCTAATTAAGCACAACTAATCTAAAGATCAATATTTGGTTAAGCATGAGTTGTAGCATAATCAACATAGAGATATTTTAACTACAATGGATACATGGCATACATTGTGAGAGCAAGATGTTGAAAAACTTGGATTAAATTATATCTTTAAACAATTCTAAACTTTCAAGAACAAGATACAAGATATGAATACATACCAATGAGATTAGGGCTTCATCTAAACCCTAGTAAATGAAATTAGAACATGAAGAACATTACAACAAAATTGAAATTTGATAAACTAACATGAACAAGCTATTCTTGGATGAGTTTTCAACACAACAACCCTCTCTATTTATACACAAAAATTCTCTCACACTTGGGATCCGAATTTCACTGTAGCAACCACTCAACAATTAAACAAAACATGTTTTCTTAATTGATGGATATAATGGAATACAATGGGGGTGAGGTGGATGTTTTGGAAAGAATCCAATGGGGGTGAGGTGGAAATGGATTTGGGTCTTGGGTTTTGGATCATGGGTTGTTTAATCCCATGAATTTGTAAACAGGTTGCCACTGATGCGCGAGCGGGTTGCAACGCTTCCAACTTTCTTCTCTTTTGTCTTCTCAATTCTTCCAAGCTTTATTTAGTACTTAAAAACACAAAATTAATTAATACAAATATTTATTCTTGAAGATGGTAAAAATGCAGAATTTGGGATAATATATGACTTTGAAGCGCGAAAGATGAGTTAAGTGCCAATGAAAAGGTGTATGAATATGCAAAATTTGGCACTCATCAAATACCCCCAAACCTGAATTTTACTTGTCCTCAAGTGAAACAGAAATCCAGAAATCCTAACTATACCACTGTCGCTGGTCTCTCGAATGCATTTAGCGTATGCACTAAGCCTTTAAACCCCTAGGTGTCCCTAGTGGACGAGTTGTAGTCTCGTGAGGGCCTACCAAAGATGTACCCACAAAACCTTCTCCAATTTCAGAGCATCATAGAAATGTCTTCGTCTTCGGTCTTCAACTGTAGATGATGAACTTCGGAATTTCGTAGAACCTTGACAAAAAATTTTTTTTTTTTTTTTAGATCCGCTACACAACTGATCATAATTTGTTTTTTTTTTTAGAGACCCGCTACACAGCTGGTCATAATAAACACACTGCAAAAGACCCGCTCCACAGCTGGTCATAAAAGATAACAACAAAAGACTCAAAAATTGCAAAAGACTACAAAGGATCCTACAAAAGACCCGCTCCACAGCTGGTCATAAAAGATGCAAAAGACTACAAAACGCCATATGCAAATACTCCCCAAAACCTAAATCTAACATTGTCCTCAATGTTTCAAAAGATAACAGAAACCACAACAAACTATGAGAACAAAACAGATTCAAAGGAAAGAGATTACCAGATGCCAAACCAGAGACAGTAGAGTATGTCCAAAGCAACCAGCAGGGAAGATATTTTTGGTATGTACAGGGGGTGAACTTTTTAGTCCACATAGATTGGATCAGCAAGATGAGTTGTTTCAATCTCAGGTGGGATTGGTTCAAGGAACGGCTTCAGTCTATGCCCATTGACCTTGAAGACATTCTTGGTTGTTACATCTTCTAGTTCTACAGCCCCATGGGGGAAAATTGTTCGCACCACGAACGGGCCTGTCCATTTAAAACGTAATTTTCCTGGAAAAAGGTGCAGTCGTGAGTTATACAATAGAACTTTCTGGCCTGGAGTGAATGACTTGCGCAAAATGCATTTATCATGAAACACCTTCATTCTTTGTTTGTACATTTTTGCATTATCATATGCATCATTTCTTAACTCTTCCAACTCATTGAGTTGAAGCTTCCTTTGGGTGCCAGCTTTATCTAGATCAAAGTTCAGTTTCTTTAGAGCCCAATATGCACGATGTTCTAAATCTACAGGGAGATGACAAGCTTTACCATACACAAGTCTGTAAGGGGACATACCAATGGGGGTCTTGTATGCAGTTCTATAGGCCCATAAAGCATCATTCAATCTTAAAGACCAATCTTTTATAGACGGGTTAACCGTCTTTTCTAGAATGTGCTTAATCTCCCTATTTGAAACCTCTACCTGGCCACTGGTCTGTGGATGATATGGGGTTGCAACTTTATGAGTTATGCCATACTTACGGACTAAGGACTCAAAAGGCCTATTGCAGAAATGTGAACCACCGTCACTGATTATAGCTCTAGGGGTGTCAAATCGAGAAAATATGTTTTCCTTTAAGAACGAAAGTACCACCTTGTGGTCATTAGTTTTGGTTGCAATTTCTTCTAACCACTTAGAAACATAGTCAATAGCAACAAGAATGTACAACTTTCCTTCAGAGCTAGGAAATGGACCCATGAAATCAATGCCCCATACATCAAATAGCTCAAAAATCAAAATGGGTTGTAAGGGCATCATGTTTCGTTTTGATATACTTCCCAATTTATGGCACCGGTCACAAGAAACACAGAAGGCATGGCTATCCTTAAACAATGTTGGCTAGTAAAAACCACTCTGCAAGATCTTTGCAGCAGTTTTCTTTGCACTAAAGTGTCCTCCACATGCTTGATCATGACAAAAAGAGATGACATCCCTTTGTTCAGAATTGGTGACACATTTCCTAATGATTTGGTCAGGGCAGTATTTGAACAGATATGGGTCATCCCATAGGAAATGTTTCACTTCGCCAAGAATTTAGACCGGTCTTGTTTAGACCAATGAAGTGGCATCCTACCAGTATCAAGGTAGTTCACGATGTCGGAAAACCATGGCATTTCGTAAACCAAAGATCAGTTGTTCATCAGGGAAGGATTCCCTAATAATCTCTGATTCATCAGCAGATTCGACATTCAACCTAGATAAGTGATCAGCAACAACATTCTATGACCCTTTTTTATCTCGAATTTCGAGGTGGAACTCTTGTAACAAGAGTATCCATCTAATTAGATGAGCCTTAGCATCTTTTTTAGATAAAAGATATCTTAATGCGGCATGGTCAGTATAAATGATTATTTTAGATCCTATCAAATAAGATCTAAACTTATCTAATGCAAACACAACAGCTAGCAACTCTTTTTCGGTTGTTGAATAATTCATTTGGGCCTCATTCAGTGTCTTACTATCATAGTAGATCACATAGGGGTGTTTGTCAACTCGCTGACCTAAGACAACTCCAATAGCAAAATCAGATGCGTCACACATGATTTCAAAAGGTAATTTCCAATCAGGAGGTCGGACTATAGGTGCTTAAGTTAGAAGAGTTTTGGGCTCTTCCCAAGCATGCACACAAGCATTATCAAACACAAAGGAAACATCTTTACTGAGTAGATTACACAGTGGTCTTGAGATCTTACTGAAATCTTTAATGAATCTACGGTAGAAACTAGCATGGCCTAAAAATGATCTAACCTCCCTCACAGAGCGAGGTTGCGGCAAGTTTTGAATGAGGTCGACTTTGGCTTTGTCTACTTCAATGCCTTTTTCAGAGATGATGTGTCCTAGAACTATGTCCGAGTTCACCATAAAATGACATTTCTCCCAATTTAAAACCAAATCTTTCTCTTTACATCTAATCAGCACGCGAGTAAGATGGTTCAAACATTCATCAAAAGATGATCCAAACACAGAGAAATCATCCATAAAGATCTCAAGGAAGTTATCTATCATATCAGAAAAAAATGCTCATCATACAACGCTGAAATGTAGCGGGTGCGTTGCACAACCCAAAGGGCATACGACGATAGGCAAACGTTCCAAATGGACATGTAAATGTAGTCTTTTCCTGATCTTCGGGTGAAATATGAATCTGGTTGTAACCAGAAAAACCATCCAAGAAACAATAGAATTTACGCCCGAGACAATCGTTCAAGCATTTGATCTATGAATGGAAGAGGGAAGTGATATTTCTTTGTAACTGCATTCAACTTCCTATAATCAATGCAAACTCTCCACCCTATGGTTACTCGAGTAGTGATTAACTCATCTTTATCGTTTTGAACTACAAGTAACTCTCGACTTTTTCTAAGACAAACTTTGAATGGGGCTAACCCATTTGCTATCTGAGATTGGGTAGATGATACCCGCATCAACAAGCTTTATAATCTCACTCTTAACAACCTCTTTCATGTTAGGATTGAGACGCCTTTGCATCTCCCTAGATGGTTTAGCATTGTCCTCAAGGTTTATATGATGCATGCAATCAGTGGGACTTATGCCTTTAAGGTCCGAGATGGTCCATCCTAAGGCTTCTTTATGCTCCTTAAGTACTTCTAAAAGTTTAATTTCCTATTCTGTATCTAAGGCAAATGAAATTATTACAGGCAAAGTATTAGAAGGTCCCAAAAATGCATATTTAAGAGTATTATGCAATGGTTTCAGTTCGAGCTTTGGTGGCTCAACAAGAGAGGGAACAGACTTGGATTCCAAGAGTGGAAGTGGTTCCACTATAGCTTTCCACTTAGTCGTGTCCATAAGTGGTGTGGATTCAAGCAAAGTATTCACTTCACTTATGTATTCATCATCAAACAAATCCAAGTCAAAATTATTCAAACAAGCATCCAAAGGGTCAACAGACATGCTACTAGACAACGAATCCTGAATCAAACTTTCAATCATGTTGATTTCATGCATATCATTCATCATCAAGATTTAAATGTTGTTGGCTAGTATTGAAAACATTCAACTCCACAGTCATATTACCAAATGACAACTTCAACACTCCATTACGGCAGTTAATGATTGCATTGGACGTTGCTAAGAAGGGACGTCCCAAAATGACAGGAATGTGACTGTGAGGGTTTTGGACAGGTTGAGTATCTAAGACGATGAATTCCACAGGAAAATAAAACTTATCAACCTTAATCAAAACATCTTCTACGACACCACGTGGCACTTTGACGGATCTGTCCGCCAATTGCAGAGTTATAGGTGTTGCCTTCAACTCTCCAAGACCTAACTACACATATATTGAATATGGTAGTAAATTCACACTTTCCCCTAAGTCTAGCAACGCCTTCTTAACCGTTTGGTCACCTATTTTGCATGTGATAGTTGGACTACCTGGGTCTTTAAACTTAGGAGGTGTGTTGCTTTGAATGATTGCACTCACTTTCTCGGTGAAAAAAGCACGCTTATGCACATGAAGATTTCGCTTTTGTGTGCACAGATCCTTAAGGAATTTAGCATAAGCAGGGACTTGCTTGATTGCATCAAGAAGTGGGATGTTGATGTTAAATCGTTTGCACATTTCCAAAATCTCGTTGTACTGTATACTCTCTTTTAAAAGCACCAATCTTTGTGGGAATGGAGCAACATGGTACATGAGATGGTGTAGAGACATTAGAATTATGGGAATTCTTATGTTGCTCGATTTGTTTTCAACAATAGGTGTTTTACGTGGAGCTGTATGCACTGGTGAGTACGATTTAGACTCACTCGACTGTGGTTCACCTACATTGTTTTCAACAATTTTACCACTACGAAGAGTGGTGACAACATTTACTTGATTATGGGAGGCCTCATTTCGAGTTGAATTTTCTGCCTGATATACAGTTTTTGGATTTTGTTGGGGCTGACTAGGGAGTTTTCCTTTGGCTCTTTCATTCAATGCTTCACAAATTTGACCCATTTTAAGTTCCACTTGTAAAACGTTGGTATGTGGTCTTTTGGAGTTGTACCAAATTTTGGGTCAACAAACCGAAACTTTCTTTGAAGCTAGGATTTTTCTCTACAGGGTACTGCACATGTGGTTGCACTTGGGGGTTTCTAGGATAAGGGTATCCTTGGTTATTATTTGATGTTCCCCCTTGTACAGGTCCCTTAGACCATGAAAGGTTAGGGTGATTTCTCCACCCTGGGTTGTAGGTCTGAGAATATGGGTTGTTCTCTTGACTTTGGTACAAAACATTGGCTTGCTCGGTTTTAGACTCTTGAAATGCATGGAGGTCCGGACAAGTATCCACTAGATGGTCTGAACTATGGCATGCGGCACAAGTGGCCATTTTAATTTTACTATGGAGAGTAGGGATATTAGTTTTTCCATTCTTTTCTAGTTCTAGCTTTTCTATTCTCCTGGCCAAGGATGCCATCTTTGCACTTCCTTCGAAGTCAGAGTCAATTCTATGAACATTGGATGCAAGGGTAATCCTATTTGGTTCACGGGGGGATTCCCACTGCTGAGTCTTTTCAGCGACTTCGATTAAGAAATCCCAAGACTCATCAGCACTTTTTTCAATAAATTGAGCATTGCACATGGTCTCAACTGTAGTTCGGTTCTTGACATCTAAGCCTTCATACAAAATTTGCACAAGTCTCCATTTTTCAAAACCATGGTGAGGACATTGGATCAATAATTCATTGAATCTCTCCAAATATTTTGCTAAAGTTTCCTCCTCTAATTGCACAAAACTATTCAGACTTTGACGAATTGTCGTAGTATTATGGTTTGGGAAGAACTTTTTGAAGAACTCTTTCGTAAGAGCATCCCATGTATGAAATGACTGTGGATGTTGAGCACACATCCAAGTCTTGGCTTTGTCTATCAAAGAAAAAGTAAAAAGTTTCATTTTGAGGTGCTCATCCGTCATTTGGTTGATCCGAAGAGTCCCACAAATTTCCTCGAACTCTCTCACATGGTGGTAGGGATTTTCAGCTTCAACCCCTTTAAATTTAGGCAACATATTGAGGATACTTGCATTTAGCTCAAATTGTCCATCAATAGCTGGTAAGACAATGCATGAGGACTGGGTTGTCCTCGTTGGGTACATGTAGTCCTTTAGACTACGGACTGGGTTTACTGGTTCTCCCATTGTTTCGGATGGGTTTGGAATGTTTGCCTCATAACTATGTATTTCAATTAACTCTTCTTGACTGATTCTAACTAGTCGGCGTGTATGGTCTCTAAAAGACACAATCATAGCCTAGCTAGCACATCAAGCATGTTAACCATTCACCTAGAAGGCAAGTTCTATGCAATCACAAACAAGGATGACTCCACCACAGTAAACCTACTGATTTCTAGCAAACAAAAAGCATGATGGCTCCACTTAGATTATTTTCTAGACCAGCTTCTAATCCTTCGAAAGGGAATTCGTTACAATCTGAGCAAACCCCTCTGGAATCAATCTGATCTTAAGTGAATTGAATAAAGGCGAGGGAAGCTGCTGGAGCTTTGATACCCAAGGCCTCACCGCAATACAAGGCGGCGCAGTCACGCATTCAACTCACAGAAACCGTCATGAACTTCGAAGTATGCTTAAAGAGTAACCAATATTTTTCAAACGACTTTCCTACTAAGCTCGTTACCTTATAGGTCTTGTTCTATTTCAAATTTTAAAGCTTAGGTTCGCGTATGTATCGTTTTCCTAAGGCGGGCAAGAAGAGAACGGTGATGAAATCCGAACCCTTATCTTGTATGGCCAGTCCTTGCCCTTTACTAGGAAAATAAAGCAGCCGTATTCAATTCCTCAACATATATGCAAACGAAGGAATACAGTAACTCGCTAACAAGGGATTCGTGAGTGTTTCGACAAACTTACCTCCCGTTCCAGACGGGGGATGAACCGTTGTTGTCGCCACGACTCCTATGTCATGAACGAACTCGAGGGGCCGAGGTGATATTGTATTCACCGTCCTTCTCTGCAAACAGTTGATATTTAATAATACCCTTCCGTAGGGTTTAAAAATAAAAAATAAAAATAGAATGTCCAAGTCCAAAGTCCAAAATAAAGTGCAAAAGGAAAAGAAAATTACAAGAGTAGAGGAATCCTAATACAATAAAATAAACTCTTTTTTTTTTAATTTAAAATAAAAACTCCTTTCGCTTCCTTTGCCTTTGCTACATTGATTATGCTACAGTGACATGAATATGCTACAGTGATTATGCTACAGTGTTATGAATATGCTACATCGATATGAATATGCTACAGTGTTATGACATGAATATGAATATGCTACAGTGATATGAATATGTGAACAGTTCCAGGAGATGAAAAATGAATAGTGACAGGAGATGAAAAATGAACTACACCACTACCGAGTCCCCGGCAACGGCGCCAAAAACTTGGTAGGCTCGGAAAGATACCTACTTCTATGTATAACTGCAAGTGCACAGTGTCGACAAGCAACACAGGGCAAGCACAGGTCGAACCACAGAGACTTGGAGAGTGTAGAAGTTGATTCTAAATCCTGATTCAGAGAGTAACCAAAAGGGGTTTGATTTTGTTGATACGACGATATGATTTTCAAGTGAATGAAATAATAAAAGTAAAAGATGCAAATAACAAGATATGTAAACAATGATAATATGGATACTAGGGTATTCAAATCCACCAATAACCTATCATATGCATTCAACTTGTAATATTATTCTTGTCCTTATAGTAGATTCAAGTCTACCGTATAACTAAGGTGTTTCTCCAATGGATAATTTAATCACAACTAAAGTATTTCTCCAAAGCATTAATTATCTAATTAACCACAACTAATCTAAAGATCAATATTTGGTTAAGCATGATTTGTAGCATAATCAACATAGAGATATTCTAACTACAATGGATACATGGCATACATTGTGAGAGCAAGATGTTGAAAAACTTGGATTAAATTATATCTTTAAACACTTCTAAACTTTCAAGAACAAGATACAAGATATGAATACATACCAATGAGATTAGGGCTTCATCTAAACCCTAGTAAATGAAATTAGAACATGAAGAACATTACAACAAAATTGAAATTTGATAAACTAACATGAACAAGCTATTCTTGGATGAGTTTTCAACACAAAAACCCTCTCTATTTATACACAAAAATTCTCTCACACTTGGGATCCGAATTTCACTGTAGCAACCACTCAACAATTAAACAAAACATGTTTTCTTAATTGATGGATATAATGGAATACAATGGGGGTGAGGTGGATGTTTTGGAAAGAATCCAATGGGGGTGAGGTGGAAATGGATTTGGGTCTTGGGTTTGGATCATGGGTTTTGGATCATGGGTTGTTTAATCCCATGAATTTGTAAACAAAGTTGCCAGCGATCTTGTGAGCTGGTTGCAACGCTTCCAACTTTCTTCTCTTTTGTCTTCTCAATTCTTCCAAGCTTTATTTAGTACTTAAAAACACAAAATTAATTAATACAAATATTTATTCTTGAAGATGGTAAGAATGCAGAATTTGGGATAATATATGACTTTGAAGCGCGAAAGATGAGTTAAGTGCCAATGAAAAGGTGTATGAATATGCAATATTTGGCACTCATCAGGGTGCCGACCCTTTCAAGCGTTTTTTCAAGAGCTTGGAAGCAGTCAGAGACAACGTGTCATAGAATCAAGGAGTTGTCCCAAGTCCAAACCCGTTTCGAATTGGAGATATGGTAGTGAAGGTGACCACATTCCAAGTTGGAAACATAACAGCGAAGATGACGGCTCAAACTGATTCATCAACATCAAAGAAAGATGAACCATACCTGGTGGCATATGTCATCCTAGGCGTCTATTGCAAGATCATCAACGCTGACAAGCTTGAGGGTGTGATGATCCACTCACAATGGCTTAAACCCTACAATACCTAGAAACACTGTTCTTTTTCTCCAGCATTCTCCGTGATGGTTCCTCCAACGTTCCTCCAACAATTTCCTTTTCCATGAAATTTTTGTAATTCCTCCAAAATGATAGCACTACTTGCATTCATAATTATTAAGGTTCCAATTTCTCAATTAATCAAAGTATTATCTTCTTTTATAAATTTCTTTACCTATGGGCATGACACAAAATCATGAGTGAATCCTGAGTCATCATCATTACCCACCAGATTAAACCAGATAACCCTAAAAAGAAACATTTCACACCCTTCGGGAAACGTTAGAGGAATAGAATGTATGTAGAGAAAAAAGGGAAAGCGCCTTGAGCAGTCTACTCTAGAATCAGACTTACGCCAGGAGAGCGCAGGCAGGTTCGTGGTGTTTTATTATGGCATTATTATTTTATCACAAGAATCATATGCAATCATACGAAGGCACACCACTGCGCCTGAGAAGATACAGAGGCAGTCTTAATGAAATATTTGTCTCAAAAATAACATAAATAAAAAACCCTTGTTCAAACGAGCAAGCAGATAAACCTTGAACACAGCCACCACTGAGTACAAGGATAAAATGTTCACAAATAACGAGAAAATATTCAGAAAGGAAAAAAAGAGAAGAAACATGAAGATTTAGTCATCAAGGAGATCGACTGTGTCTTCCCAACCGCTGAAGTCTGCTTCAGCATCATCATTATGGGTCGCTACTACTTCTTCCTTCGGATCTGCCTCAGCTTCCACTTCGGATATTTCTGAAGCAATGTTTTCCACTTTGACAACATCCTCGGTAGGGACAGCTTTCATATCTTTCTCAAGAGCCACTGCGACATTGGAGATCATGCTGAAAACCTTTGGGATCTCGGCATCGTCTGTATCGGAATCAAGGATGATTACACCATTGTGGATTGTGTAATCACACTTATCTCCATTCGAAGGTTGTCTATGCTCAACCCTTTGCCTTTTCAGTTGTGCAGCAAACATCTCGGCCCATGCTCTTACCGATGGTTGCGACGTTTGCTCAATCCTCCACTTTTCTTCTCTGTCGATCGAAGCTAGAAGATCTCGAGTGCGTTTCTGAGCAATACGCAGATACAAGATTGACATGCCCCGTATAGCGCGATCAGCCTCACGAAGCAGAATATTAATTTTAGTCATCACCTCCTCGAACACATCATCAGTCTCAAGTTTATTCACTTCGAAACTTCTTTCGGGAGAGACACCGGAATAGTCCTTGTCGGCAGCCTCCATGAGATTCTGCGAGAAGAGGTTATGATTATATTAACATAAAAGAAAAATCATGATCAACCAGATCAAGTTGTATAATAAACATGGAGCAATACCTGAGACAAGGAAAGAAACAATTCTGCGATGGGAGAAGACTCAGTATCTTCTTTATATTTCACAAGTTGACAAGATCTCGGGAAGAAAAAGAGTCTTCACCGGCCGTCTGCAAAGGCTACAGATGCGGGATAAAATTCAGTGGATATTTATTGAATATTTGAGGGGAGCTGCCGTGCAATAGGAAGAAATGCATCTAGCCCAAGAAACAGTCCGGACTCTATCCTGGGGACTTGGTTATATCAATATTCACGGGAGAATATGAGAAAAGTGGGCCCGCATCCACGTTCGAGCAAAGCAGGCACATGGAAGGTCCCACGAGCGGAACAAGCACGAAGCAGGCTCTCAAACGAAGCAGGCACAGCCCCACGAGCGGGCAAAGGAGCAAGCCCCACGATTTGAACGAAGCAAGCCCGGGAATTCCAACGTTCGAAGCAGACGTAGCAGGGCCGACGATTGATCGAAGCATACACGATGGGCCCATATTCTTTAGGGTTTGCCATGATTTTCTATGGGCAAAGGAGCAAACGAGTTATATCCATGGAGTCATGACTACGAAGCCTGAGCTAGGGTTTTGTCAAATTAAAACCTAAGGCTGGGTTTTACATGCAACAATGAAAAAGGGAGCAAAAATAGTATGTTCATGGCTTGTTCTACTAAGCAATGCTAGCAATATCGACGATTTTGCTGCCAAATTTACTAGTGGAATCAATCATGGTATGGCTAGCAAAGGAGTTTCATCTACAACTGGATGGATTTCTCAAAGAATAAAAGAGGTTTACCTACAAACTAGGGTTTACGTCCACAAAAAAAAAAAAACACAAAACAATGAAGAAATGATGGAGCACTTACCTTGTTGGTGGACGGACATCGACGGTTATTTCTGGCGACGTCGTGATCGGCGACGCTGATAAAAAAAAAGAAGAAGGGTCGGTCCCCTTTATACATGAATACTTGAAGAATCCTGGTAGGATAAGGATTTCTTTCCTAACACAGAATGCCCAAGGGAAGAAACCGGTCTCACCAACGTTCCATGCTCGGCACGTTCACATGGGAAATTACTAGCGGTCGGTCAAAACTCCTTCGGATAAGCTTCCTTATTCTGTCATCTTACGTTGTATACGTTACCATCTAATTACTACCCCACAATAGTGTAACCATCATGTGATATGCAGGGGACTTAATGTTGATGGTGGATTTTAGTTCATGGCTAAAATTGTAAAGCGAAATTTAATGCGCTAACATCCTGCGGATGATAAAGCTGTTTGATAAGTGATGAGTACCTCTTCGCTTTATTAATTCACCTATAATGGAGCATGTAGCAACAATACCAAATATTCTGTGAATTAAATACACAAAATTCATCCCAAATACACTCTGCAGGATGGTTACACAAAAAATTGGTTTTACAACTCTAACCCTGAACTAAAATCCACCATCAACATTAAGTCCCCTACCTAGCAAATAATAATTACACTATTGTGGGGTAGGCATGAGATGGTGACAAATATACGGGGAAAAAAATGAGATGAAGGGAGCTTACCCGGAAAACCTTGATCGTCCGCTATTAATCGCGCATGTGAACATGTTGTTGCTAGCATGGAGTCATGAGTGGGACCGACTTCCTTCGTTGGGTGTTTGAATTAAAATAAGAATCCAATCAAAAGAGGAATCCTTATCCTTTTTGTATTCTTCCAATTCCCGTCTATAAAAGGGGACGACCCCTTTTCTTTTTCTCACGATTTTTTTGTGTTTGGCAGCTCCCATCGCTCATGTTCCTGTTGCTGCCGAACACGCCGTCGTCACCGTCAGAGTTCGCCGTCCTTCAGCAAGGTAAGTGCTTCTGTGCCCCCTTTTTTTTACGCCCTAACCTAGTTTTATGCATACCTCTTTTGTTCTTTGAGGAAGTCATTCTTGGATTGAATTTCATAGAAACGATTCCCATGAATATAGAAAAACCGTGCTATGATACGTGTGAATGAATACAGGATCGTTATGCATGTTTGATTAAACGTGGGTTCTATCCTGCTCAAACATCGACCTTATACACGTCTTGTGGCTTTGACCAATACCGGCTTCGTGGTCTTGACTGGTCCCGCTTGCTGATGTGGCCCAATGCCTGCATGACTATCGCGATTTGGTGACGTGACCTAATACCGGCCTTGCTTGAATCTAATACCATCCTTGCACACTTTGTTCGAATATGGGCCCACTACGTGCTCATAGTCGATCAGGATTAAGTCCCCATGATAGAATTTGGCATGTTTCTTGGATTGGATGCGTTTCTTCCATTGCACAACGATTGCCTTCAAATATTCGATAAATATCCATTGATTGTTATCCCGCGTTTGTAGCCTTTACAGATGGTAAGTTAAGACTCCTCTTTTCTCTGGGATCTTGTTAACTCGTGAAATATAAAGAAGACGTTGAGTCTTCTCATTGCAGAATTGTTTCTTTCTTTGTTTAGGTATTGCTCCACATCCATTGTATAACTTGATATTCTTGGTGATGACTTTTGTTAATATAATCATATATCCTTTTTGCAGAATGGAGGCGGCTGGCAAGGACTGCTTTGGTATCTCTCCTGAAAGAAGCTTCGAAGTGAAAAAACCCGAGACTGATGGTCCGTTCGAGGAGGTGATGGCTAAAATTAATATTCCGATTCTCGAAGCTGATCGCGCCATACGGGGCATGCCAATTTTGTACCTTTGTGTCACTCGAGAACGCGTTCGTGATCTTCTGACTTTAATCGACAGGGAAGAAAAATAGAGGCTTGAGGAAGCATTGCAACCACCGGTAAGCGCAAGAGCTGAGAGATTTACTGCACGGATGAAAAGACGAAGAGTTGAACATGAACGGCCTCCACGGGAAAATATTGGTAATTATCTGATCCGCGATGGTGTGATCATTCTTGATTCTGATATGGACGAGCCCGAACTCCCAAAAGTTGTCAGCACGATCTCCAATGTTGCAACGGCTCTTGAGGAAGATATGGAAGTCGCCCCTACTAGGGACATCGTGGAGAACGTGGTTGTAGAAATACCTGAAGCGGAGGCTGAGGCAGACCCGGAGGAAGAAGCAGTAGCGACACGTGATGACGTTGAGGCAGACTTCAATGGTGGAGAATACACGGTCTACCTTTGATGACTGAATCTTCCTGTTATTTCTATTTTCTTATTTTCTGAGTATTTTCCAGTGATCTTGTGAATACTTTTCTCCTTGTACTCAGTGGCGGCTAAGTTCAAGGTTTTCTTATTTCTATTTACTTGTTTGAACGAGTTTCTTATTTTTGAGATAAATTCTTTATTAAAACTGCATTATAGTTTTTGTGCCTTCATATGATTGTATGTGGTCCTTGTGAGAAGAGAAGTAATGCCATGATGAAATATCACGGACCTGTCCGCACTCTCCTAGCGTAAGCTCGTCTACACCCTCCTGATGTAAGCTAGGACAAACTGTTCAAGATGCTTTCCTTTTTTCTTTGCATGCATTCTATTCCTCCAACGTTTCCCGAAAGGTGTGAAGTGTTTTCCTTTTAAGGTTCTCTGGTTCAATTTGGTGGGTAATAATGACTTAGGTTGAACCTAGATCTTTGTGTCATGCCTAAGGGTAAAATTTCTGAAAGAAAATAATACTTCGATTAATTAAGAAATTGGACCCCTAATAATTATGAATGCAAGTATTGCAATCATTTTTGAAGGAATTACAAAAATAACAAGGAAAGGGAAATTGTTGGAGGAATGATGGAGGAACCATTATGGAGGACACTGGAGAGGAACAGTAGCACAACGTTTCTAGGTACTGTAGGGTTTAATCCATCGTGAGTGTATCGTCACCCCCTCAAGTTTGTCAGCGTTGATGATTTTGTAGTAGCCGCCTAGGATGACATCTGCTACCAAATATGGTTCATCTTCCTTTGTCGCCGACAAATCATATTGGTTAGTTATTTTCACTACTACGTTTCCAACTTGAAACGTGGTCTTCTTTGCTACCATATCTCCAATTTGAAACGGATTTGGACTTGGCACATCATCTTGTTTCTGGGAAACGTTTTCTTTGACTGCTTCCAAGCTTTTGGCAAAACGTTTGAAAGGACCGGCACCCCACTCACATCTCTTAGTGGTGGTTAGGTTGTTGATTGAAACAATTCCCCGAGCCTCAGTAGTAAGAGGCTTTACTGTTTATAAAAAAGGTTGTTCGATGAGACTTACATGGGCTCGGAATCCTTTAAGGTGTGAATTCGGGCTTTCTCCAGGATGTTGCGTCACATTTTCAAGGTGTCGGTACAGCAACAAACAATCCTCAATATTTGACGGCTTGTTGGAGATTCTTTCAGGTATTGAAATCGTCAAAGGACTCACTCCTAGTGCTGCTTTGTTGTTGTGTATCCACGGGCGTCCCTGTATCATGTCGTAATTCAGATACTCTTTTATTATGTAAAATTTAGAATGCGTTAGGGTATTACCGATTTTAACTTCGAGGTCAATGTATCCATAGGCGTCTCTGAATTTTCCTTCTCAGCTCCTAATCATGGTTGGGCTGCGAGTAGCTTCTTGTTTTGAAATCCTTGCGGCCCTCAGAGTATTGACAGTGATGATATTGAACTCGGAGGCTGCATTAATCAATGTGTTTCCAAAATCGACATCCTTCAAACGAGTGATGGTCAGGAGTCCCCAGTCCCCTTTGCTGGTCGTGTCTTCAAGGAAAGACTGTGGCCTCGATTTTGCTTCCTTTTCTGGATACAAATTCCTGCCTGTCACAACATGATTGAGGGATGTGAACATGTCTTTACGTTGTTCCTTTGAGAGATACAAAATTTCACACAAATGATCCATCATAGTCTGTACAGTCTTGCAGACAGAATCCCCTGAGATCATGCATCTTCTAATGGGAAGAGGATCCATGTGAACTCCCTCGTTTCCTAACTGGAGTTCTCCTGCTTCCACCTTTTCTATAAATATTTGCTTCAACTTGTTACAATCTTTGGTCGGGTGATGGACAAACCTATGGTAGCGGCAGTATTTAGGATTTGTCATCTCGTCCTCGGTCGGTGGTCGTCTGATAGGTGGTATCTTGATCGCATCATCTTGAATCCATGCATCCAGGAGTTCTATGACTTCATTCATGGTAAAGGGAAAGTTTTAAACCGTGTCTCCGGACTCTTGTACAGGAGCTTTGTCCGCTCTCTTTTGAGACGGAGTCATATGTGCTAATGCTGAACGCTTGGGCGGTTTATCCACTGTTGACGCTTTCCTCTTTCCTATTTCGCTCACCACGCTCACAGAAGGTCTTGTATTATATTGCTTGTTGATGAGGCGCCTGCTTCCTTTGTTTTCATGCGCATCTTAGTTCCGAACGATCTTAGTTCTTTCCAACAATGCTGGGGCTGTCGTAACGGAGCGTTTAGAGGCTTCATGAAGCTCCGAAAATATTTGAAAGCCCAGGTTCTCTAACAAACCACGGTATATGGGAATCATTCCGTTAATGCATAGCTTCACTAACTAGCATTCAGTGACATTCAGATCATGACAGTCCAACGCCTGAGTTCTGAACCTCTTGACGAAGTCGTTCGGATGTTCGTTGCTCCGTTGAAAGATTATCCCCAAATATGAAAAGGTGACCTTCTCTGACACGAAGAAATACATCATGTAGAAGGCGTCGACCATCTCACTCCAATTGTATATACTGTTAGGTGCGAGATTGTTGTACCAAGTGTATGCTCTTTCGGTAAGTGTCTTCGAGAACTCTTTCAGGCGGAGAACATGATTGTATTCGTGTTCTCCTAAAGGTTCCAAAAATCGAGATACATGTTCACGAGCGTTACCAGTACCATCATAAAGGGAGAATTGAGGAGAGACATAGCCCCTTAGGACAGGAATTCGTTGCACATCTTGAGGGTATGAATACTGGTGTTGGTGCATGTCCACCATATTTTATTTTCCCCGGCTTCGGAGGAGTCGCTCCAGGTCCTCACGCGTAATGAAGTTGGATGGTTGGCCTATTTCCCTTGGGCGTTCAGGAGTGTCACGAGTTTCCTCATCCATGCGGGTATGCGCCATTGAAGTTCCTACCCCGGGTGCATCAAACACGTCCCTCATTGTCTCTAGGGGTTGTCGTGGCCCCTGCGGAAATCGTTCGGTTATGGTTTTGAGAAAAGTAAGTACCTATTTCTGAGTTGCATCCATATCTGCTTGGTCTCTAGCAAGAACTTCATGTATTTACATCAAGTCCACCATGGTGATAGAGGGTTGTCCTCATCTTGTTCCTCCAGCCCCTCATCCTGATGGAGGAGTAGCGGTTGCCCTGGTGACGACCGGAGGCATTACACTTGAAGAAATACCGGGATTTACTGCTTCTCTGGCTCTGGTGATGGGAGGTGTCATGCCTACTGGAATATCCCCTGCTCCGCTGGTGTCAGAGGTAGAGGAAACGGCTCCACGAGATGTACTAATCACGTTCTGCACAGCAGCTCCACTGACAGGGACATCAATACCAAGAGTGTTGTCAGCGCTAGTTCCTTCAGGGTTGATTGTTGATCCAGACCTAAGTTCCACCATCTTGAAATTGGAATTGAATAATGAAATTGGAAATTTGAAAATCGATATTGCAATCGAGAGATTAATCTCCCACTGTGGTCGCCAATTGTTTATGGGTGAAAACTATCTCTACCGGTTTTGGTAATTTTAGGGTGTGTGGATGAGAAATGAGTTTAAACCTTAAACAAATGCACTGCACGGGAGTGCTTTTGATTCGAGAGATCAATCTATACAATTCTGGCATAAACCAAGAAATGGCCGTTCCAGACTTGTTTCGGTCACAAAGTGAAGGAGAAGGGGTTTATTTTAGGGAGGGAAGCGAAGAAGGTGTTGAGATTGTGAAGGTATAGGCTTGTTTATGACTTGTAACAGAAAGGTGAGTAGGATCACAATTTACGCAAGCAGGCTATAAGTGTTTGAATACGCTTTGTATTAACCCTTGGTTTCTGTCTTGTGTTCTCTGTATTATAAATAGGGAGGAGAACCTATTTATACAAGTCATTTGAGCATTATTCACGTCTCTCGTGGGAAGTGGAGGAAGTGGAGTGATGGAGTAGTGGAGTTATGTGTTAGTGTCACACGATCAATCTTGACCACTTCTCCTATCATCACTAACCATCCATGTCTTCCTGACACGTTCTTGTGATGGCGCGTTGCACGCTGCACGCTGTAAAATGCCAGACCAATACCCCAGTATGTATCCCCCAGTTTGTGGCATGATTGATGTCTCGAGTGTGTGGATCATGGGACCCACATAAGGTAGCATGTAATGCTAGTTAAATAACTAAGTTATTTAGGAAGTCGATACTTGTAAAGTATCGTGTGTATTCTATGCATGTTATGCATCGAATGTATTCGGCATGTATGAAGCATCGTTGTTGAGCATTATGCCATGCCTACTTCACGTGAGGGTTTGGATTCTGCGCTAGCAAATCCTCCCTTGGCTGACCACATGGTGTGGCAGAGTGGCATACGGTGATCACGGTGATACCTCACTGGTCGCCTAACTCCTATCCTAGGCCGTCCGTCCAGGCTGGCGAAGTTGGACGGACAAGATGACTTGCGACCCACATCTGCAACCATCGGATTAGGGTTTAGGAGATGCGCGAGTGCACTCCTTCAACTTGGTCGAATCCAAGCCTGGGAGACGTTTCATGGAGGACCGATCAGGAATGCGTGTAGACGGCATGTTGATGTCCATGTCCATGCTTCACTGTCCCACGAAGGTTTGATCTAAGCCACTCAAATTTACCGGTGAAGTTGAATGGGTGAGATCGATTTGCGACAGAAATCCTATGCCGCAAAGGATTCCTAAAGGGTGCGGTATGCCACCTTCAAGGCGCGCGTTTCAAGACGACCAAACTTGGTCGGTCTCGGCCAATTAGCCCGACGTGTAGGTGATAGGATGATATTCACGCCTATACCTGACTGTCTCATGGAAACGTGATCTAAGCCACTCAATTTGTATGGCGAAGTTGAGTGGTCGAGATCAGTTTATGATTTGGGAAGCGTGATCACGCTAGTTGGGGCGTGCGATTTGAAGAAACCAGGCATGGTATGCATTGGTTGGTCAGGTGAGGAGATATATGGATCCATGGTGATCATGTTGATGCTCACTGGACCTGTTCAGTTGTCTCCTAAACCCTTCATTCGATCAGGAGAAATCGAACGCTCGTGATCGTTACAAACCCTAATTAGGGTTTTGGCCGGCCGTGCGTCATACTTGGTTTTGTGCGCACGAATTGGGACAACCAACCATGGTTGGCCCTGACCGACTGGTCATGTGTGTAGACGGGCCTATGGTGATTGTGTTGACATTCTCCGGGCCCTTTGAATCTACATCTACACCCTCCATCTATGCATGCGAAGACGGATGGTTGAGATCGTTTTGCGACACATGTAATGTGCCGCAAACCCTAATTTTGGGTTTCTTGTCCATTCTGCTTGGTTTGGACGGTTTGGCAAGCTATGCCACCCCTTTTAGGGAGGCCGAACATGCGGGGCCCGCGTTGGGTCGGCAGTGAATATTCCAATACCTACTTGGGGGTATTGGATTTGATTTGGACCATCCAATCATGCTGGTGAAGTTGGATGATCGTGATTGTTTCTAGACTGTTATGGATAGTCTAGGCGCTCAATCGGGCTAGTATAACGCACCGAGAGTTCCATCCTGTACGGGCATTTCGTGCATGCCTTACTGTTGGTACTTGGATATTCATGCTACTCTGCTGCGAGTAACAATCAGTCATCATGCCGCACCAACAATAAGAGTCCTGCTAGGAACATCACAGGAAATACAAGGCGTTTTATGCATTAATCAATAATGCTAAAATTCACAGAATATTCGGGGGATTGTTGCTACATGCTCCATTCTAGGTGAATTAGTAAAGTGAAGAAGTATTCATCACTTATAAAATAATCTCATCCTCTCCAGGATGGTTACACAAAAAATTGGTTTTACAACTCTATCCCTGAACTAAAATCCACCATCAACAGTAGCAACAACCCCAAATACCCTGTAATTTTTAGCATTATTAATTAATGCATGAATTTCCTTGTATTTCCTATGTTGTTCTCAGCATGACTCACATTATTGGTGCAGCATGATGACTGATTATTGCTCTCAACAGAGTAATATGAATATCCAAGTGTCAATAATGAGGCATGCACGAAATACCCGTACATGCTACATCTCTCGGCGTGTTATATTAGCTCGATTGAGCATGTTTAATTTCCTAAGGGAAATCTGGACTGCCCATATCAGTCTCAGAAATGATCACGGCCACGCAGGTTGACCGCATGATTTAATCAGCCTAGACGAACCATATCGGGAGTAGGCGATCACCGCAATGATCACCAGTGGGCCCGTTTATGCCATGGCCGATCGAACACATGATATGCCCCCAAACAGGCACCGAACGCCAGCCTGAAATAAGATGGTTGAGCTAGTATGGAGCAGCTTGGAAGAGCTCGTACGAGCAAGACTGCCAATGACAGACTCAAAATAGATCACGGACGTCCAAATTCGCCGGCCTAGTTGGACGGCATGGATCGTCCGGTGGCTGATCGGTCAGGTGATTCCGTGCACTCTGGCGGACCCATTCTCTACTTACATGACCGACTCTCTCATAGCCCAGTCATGGAACAGCCAACGCTTGCTCAAAGTATGGCCGGAGTGATACTTAAGGGGTCGTGGAAACTCCACTAATGTCTTAAATTGATCACAACCATCCAACTTCACCAGCATATTTAGATGGCTAAGATTGAGCCTAAGACCATTAGAGAAGTACACACACGTTCACCATCGGACTAACGTGGGTCCCACATAATCGTCCCCTCCAAAAATAGAGCATGACTTGCCAAATCTTTTGGTGGAATTCGTGTGTGCATCGCTGTTTTGAAACCCTAATTAGGGTTTCAAAGGTCTCAATCTTAGATGAAGGGTGTATATATAGACTTAAAAGGGTGTGCCGCATAACTTTCGCAGTTCGATCACGACCATCCATCTTCGCAAGCTTAGATGAAGGGTGTAGATATAGACTTAAAAGGTCTCAAACATGTCAACATGATCATTGTGGGACCACCTATACTTATGACTAATCGGCCTAGGCCAACCATGGTCAAACATCTCGAAATGTGTGCCCAAAGTAGGCATGTCACGTAGCTTCCAAATCCTTTGTGGCAATGGATTTCTGCCGCAAACCGATCTCAACCACTCATCTTTGCCGGTCAAATTGAGTGGCCTAGATCGCACCTTCATGAGACAAATAGGTACAGACATGTATACCGGCATGCTGTCTACACGCATGCCCGGTCGATCCCACCAAAAACGTCTCCCATGCTTGGTTTCGGTCAAGCTGAAGAGTGATGCTTGCACACCTCTTCAAAACCCTAAACCTCCATCAACGGTCGCAGATGAACGTCATGGATCATCTCGTTTGTCCAACTCTACCAGCTTGGTTAGGAAACCCAGGCTAGGAGTTAAATGGCCAATAAGGTGTCGGGGTGATTACCATCCATCACTCTACCACATGGAGTGATCGGCCAAGGGAGGTCTTACCTGTGCAGCCTCCAAACGATCATTCGAAGATGTTTAGACATGCATATGTTTTAAGACACTTAATCCGTGACTTACTCCATTAAGCTTTAAAACAACGATACTTTATGCATATTAGATATATTCGATGCATTACATGCATAGAGTATACACGATATTTCTTGAATATCGATTTCCTAAATAACTAAGTTATTTAACCTAGAACTGTATGCTACTTCATATGGGTCCCACGATCCACACTCGAGACATCAAACATGTCACAAACTGGGAGATGCTTACTGGGGTATTGGTCTGGCGGTTTATAGCATGCAACGCGCCATCACAAGAACGTGTCAGGGAGCATGGACTGTTAGCAATGATGGGAAGAGTGGGCTAAGCCGTGATTGTGCAATCACCCACACGACCCCACTACTCCATCACTCAACTTCCTCCACTTCCTACGAGATGAGGTTTTGCGCTCTATGACTTGTATAAATAGGTCCTTTGCCTATTTCCAAAACACAGACGAACAAGGCACATAAAAAGACAAGTGTTGTCATCAGTATCCAGAAACCACCATTCTGATACAAGTTATAAACAGCCGACACCTTCACCATCTCACTACCTTATTTGCTTCCCTCCCTATGATCAACCCCATCTCCTTCACTTTGTGACCGAAGCAAGTATGGAACGGCCATTTCTTGGTTTAGGCCAGAATTGTATAGATTGATCTCTCGAATCAAAAGCACTCCCGTGCAGTGCATTTGTTTAGGGTTTAGATTCATTTCTCATCTGCACACCCAAAATTACCAAAACCAGCAGAAATAATTTTTACCCATAAACACAGACTTATCCGTGAAAAATGTAATTCCTAATCTATGACTATATTGCTTGTGGATTTCAAAAATTCCTTGAATCATGTGAGTATGACTGCCATGCTCTAAGAGGAGAGAACTAGGTTTCCATCTATTTCTAAGTGGGTGGAGTTTTGCTATTCTCAACCTCCTAGACTATATTATAATGATTCCACTTTGTTATCGTCCCAAGGAGTTAAACAAGGTGATCCTCTTGGTCCCCTTATTTTTGTACTCACACTAAATCCTTCGTTCAAGAAAATTGCGGATTAATATCAGTTAGACTTGCAGGCATGGTATTTATATAATGGTACGATTATTGGCGAAAATCTTATGGTCTATAAGTCTCTAGAAATTATCCAATCATAAGGAGGGGAACGTGGACTTCATTTAAATATCACTAAGACTGATATGTTTTGTCCATCAGTCGACACACGGTGTATCGATGTTTTTCCTTCCCAGATTGGTAGACCAGAAAAAGGGATTAAGTTGCTTGGGGGCCAGCGAGTCTTGACCATGGCTATTGCAGTGATTTAGTCAAGTCTATAATTCTCAAGACTACAGAGTTCATGGACACTATGAAGAAATTAGAGGATCCTCAGTGTGAATCACATTTGCAGAGAAGTTGTGTTGGGTTTTCTAAGATATATTTTTCTATGCGAACTACTATGCCTGAGTACCTAACGGAGGCACAAAGAATTTTTGATTCTCATTTAGGCCAGCATGTGCATCACATTATTACGAATTATGGGTCATGTATGGGGTTGCTACAACATTGTCTTATTTCTTTACCTCTTAGGCATGGTGGTTTGGGCTTATTCTTTATGGAAGATGCGATTAACTACTATTACTTGGCCTCGGCTATCCAGACACAGTTCCTCCAATATGTTATCTTGTGAAACAATTTTTTGGTGGGTCATGATCTTGGTATTCAGCTGTTTAAGGAGTTATTTTCTAGTGCATGTCCTGATGTCAACATTGATCTTACTGCCCCTCATCCCATGAAGTTTTTAGCGGTTAAATATTTTGAGGTTATCATGAAAGAGATGCCTGAGAAGTTTTCTATGTATGCTCGTGACCGCGCCTTATGGAAATGTAACAAGTCTAACCATGCTCCGGATTTTCTTAAAGTGTTACCCATTGAGGGCCTCAATTAGCGTTTAGGGGTGCACCAATTTAGTGCGGTCCTTTGTTATCGCTTGGGTATCACTTTATTTAATGGAGATAGCCAATGTGCCTTTTGTGATCGGGACATGGATTGCTTTGGGGATCATGCTTTGCATTCTTCTCATGAGATGGGGCTCAAATTCCGGCAGGATCTGGTCTGTGACACTATTGATGATATGTATTACAGGGATGGTATGCCAGCTAGGAAGGAGGTTGATCTAGGATTCTTTTCGAATGATGGTGGGGCTTTGAGACCTGCGGATATTCTGGTTTACAGATAGGATAATGTCGTAACATCTGTTTGGATATGACTGGTGTGTCTCCTTTTACTGGTGGAGAAGTTCGTGCTTTTCAACCAGGTTTGGCTTTGGGCAGTGCTATTTCGTACAAATATAAAAAAATACTTTGAGAAATGCTCGTCTCAAGTGTTTGGTTTTGGTGCATTAGACTTTACGATATTCAGGGAACTCAGTGATGCCATGGTTGATATTCTGAAGTGACTGCACAATCACTTATCTAGGTTCGATGTTAACACAAAGAAGTGTAATTTCTTTTTTCACAGATTAGGGATAATTATTCAGAAATATTTTGGTGCCGAGCTGGTTGTTATGATTCCAACCAGTTACTTGAAATATTAATTGTAGTGTTTTTTTATTAATTAAATCAATTAAGTGTATTGATTAAAATTTAAAATAAATAAATAATTATTATTATTTATTAAATAAACGACCGTTGTGACCCTTGTATACACCAACTGGGTTGATCTAGAATTAGCATTATCGAACCGCTGGGACCCTTGTATATACAAGCTATGTTGATATTAGAGTTCAGACCAGTATCTCAATCGATTAGGACATTGGCGTCCGTTTGCAAACCATCTATCTCTATATCCTTAGTGTCGTTCCTAGATTCTTCACATGTAGCTGGGGTTTGGAGTAGGTTTTGTGGGTACACCTCTTGTAAACCCTCACGAGACTATAACTCGTCCGATAGGGACACTTATGGGTTCAAAAGCTTGTTGCACATGCTTGAGTATTTTTATTCTTGTTTTGCTCGAGGATAGGCAAAATGTAAGTATGAGGGTATTTGATAAGCACGTAAGTGCTACATTTCTACACCCATATTTATACTAGATATGACTCGTTAGTTGGCTAATAATATTGTTTTAGACATTTTATAGAAAATATAAGTGAATCTGTTCACCCTGAAGATAAATGGCTTAGTTGGAAGCTATATGTCGATTGCGACTAAAATGACCGATGTTGCTACTTACTGCAAAACAACCTTGAATTTGGCTGGCCTGGTATTGCTATATATCAACACCACTCAAGGTTCAATTTATATCATGTATGTTATGGAAAACAAGAATTTGTTTTGCTTGTTCAAACAAGCCCGGCCTACTAGTGGTTAAAGGGAAACAACGGGCATGGATCATCCTCATACCACTTAACTTTGTGGCATATTATATTCTTCACCAAAACACAAAATGGATTTCTCGTTTCTCAATCAAGCTGGTAGCATTCTTATTGAAGAAAAAAAAGGATTTGAGCAGAAATGCAGCACCAATACCTGATTTAGGGCATCAATTGTTCGAGGCAGTGAAAGAAGGTTGAGAGAGGGAGGAAAGATGATGTTATTGTCACAACAATTGAAGATGTCACTTTAATTTGTAGCCGTGGTAAATTGCAAGATCAACAATAATAAACGAAACAGATTTGGGGGTTTTGTATGCAATCTAAGATCGGGTCTGTATGATGGCTGGTTTGGATTTTGATGTGGTGATTTTTATAGTTCCATGCAACATAAATAGTCTGAATTTTAGGGGTTCTCGACATGGAATCGAAGGTTGAAATGGGTACTAGCTTAATTATTTTTATATGAGGTTTTTTGAATCGATATAGAGATAATATGGCGATTTATCTAATTCCTAATAGCAGCAACATATGCAATTGTATTTTTGGGATTCATGGGTTGAATTGGGGTTAACTGACTTTCCCTGCAATCAATCGGAGGTGATATCAATTGGTTTAGGAGCTAGTGGTGGTGAATTATATAGTTGAATGGAAGATGGTTGAGTAATGATTATTTCCTAATATCTACAATGGGGTTTGACTAAAAATGAAGTTGATTGATCTTGATGGGTGAATTGATTATGGAGTGGTGATTCATCTCTATTTTGAACGTCTGTGTGTTGGTTGTGTATATGGTTAATGTGACGGACCGGAAAATTACGCATGGCGCCTGGACGCGCAGACCATAACTTCCTCGATGCGCCATGACGAAGCTACTTACCGGACCTAAAGGCTAGGAAAATGCACGTCCATTTTCCATTTCAAGCATGCTCGTGAAGCATAATTCAGCTAACTTAGCTTCCACACCATTCCAACTTACCCTTGTTCTGCAAAGGGTTTAAAGCCTTGAAGTCTATGGCTGATGCATCATACGTGCATCAATGGATCTCGAGTCCTGTTCATGCCTATGACATGCCTTGAACTTACGCATAGGACATTTTAACTTAGGAATTGTTTAAAGCATGCACTTGTCTTGCTCGTGCCAATGGTGCATCAAAGGCTCACGACTTACTTTTCTTAGGCTTATGCAAGCTCTGCTAACTTGCATATCAATGTAGCTTAATTTTGAGGCCATGCACAATGCCTCATTGGTACATGCCTAAGTCGAACACCTTGATATAAAGTATGGGAATCCAAGGAATGGAATGCAACTTGCCTCATCAAGTTTGTCCACAATCATATTTTGCATCGAACTGCCGAGCTAGATGATATGAGAGGCCAGTATGCCACAATCATCTCTAAATTAGATGATATGAGCAACAAAGTACTGGACCGGAAATATTGCAACACATTGCGGCTTCCTACATACCGTTCCCTACTCTAAAAGGATCAATCACATACCGTAGATCATCCTCGAAGGGACAGAAACTTAAGCCAACTCGTTCGCAAGGCTGTGGCCAAGCAATAATGGTAATGGCCTTTCCCGTACAGTACGTTCCGTCAAAATGCATCCAAGTGATGTATATTTGGTCAGCGACATGGCATAGTGATGCTCATGCTTAATATGCTCAATTGGAAAGGCTACGCAGCTATACATGAGGCCTAAGCATCTTTTATACTCTATCGGCTAATCTATAAAGCTTACTTGGTGCATGGTCTACATATGCACCTTAAACCAACTATCCCTCCATGTATATGTTTCAAAGAATTTTTTACAACTGGATTAGGGGAGCAGAAAGACTTCATCAAGTCCCGAGGCCGTGATGGTTGCACATTACTACCCTGGCCAACTGTAATGTATGGCCGTGATGGTTGTATTTTCAGTTCTGTCTCGCATGCCAGTTCCTATGTCTGTATATGATGACTGAATATTTCCTGAGGCCATATCCATTGAACATCCGTGATGGTTGTATTTATAGCTTTGGCCCATAGGCCACCCAATGTTCAGCCGTGATGGTTGTACATTTCCAAGGACAGCTTGCTCTGGCATGTTTCGATATTGGCCATAAGCCAATGACCTTCATAATGCGCCATTATGGCGCTACTTTGTTCTAGGCCAGCCACCCAACTGTCCTGAAGCACTTTTGGTGCGAGATTGTCTCTTAGCCAATACAACTTACAACTTGTATCCTCTTTGTGCAATATTGGCCCTTGGCCAATATATCTTCGTAATGCGCCTTACTTGGCGTCATATTGGCTCTAGACCAATATTCATCTTAACACGCAATGGAGCTTGAGATGAAGCTTTATCTCATGCCATGAAGAATCTTTGCGCATGCGCCATGCTAAAAATACAAGGTGTTACAGTTAAGTTGTTATTGCTAAGGAGAAAGGAGGTGTTAGTTGTGGCCAAAATTTAGAAGATTTAGATGGTTCCGGTGCTGTAATAGCAATTGGTGATGGTGGCTAGGTGTCAGAGAATGGAAATTGATATGTAGTCATATTCATGATTTATATTTGGAAATTAGTTTGAATTGGATTGGGCCTAAGTCTTGTTTAATCCTAGCATGAATTATAACAAAACCTAAATATCTCAGGTGACAAGGAATCGAGAGAGGCGGTTTACATGGAAGAAACTAGGTTTATAATTTTGTACTTTCACCACGCTCAGCTTATCTACATTATCTATTTCTATGGCTTTTGATAAAGCCATGAGTTAATAAACCATTGTTAGGGTGAAAGGATGAACTTGTAGGCTCGATCATTTGTGTTTATGAATAAGAGTTTCTTTGAATCAAAAGCTTAATTTTATGTTTGAGTTTCTCATATTGGTTGTTGTTTTTATATATCTTTTCATGTTTTATGCCAAGTCAAGAGTACAAAACAAAGCTAGGCTAAGTTTGCCTATGTTAGTGGTGGTCAGGATTTGTCCTGGTTTGCCTATGTTAGTGGTGGTCAGGATTTTTCCTGGCAAATATAAATCAAGGGTTGTGGTTCTCCTGACCACCCCCTACAACTCGAACACGTAGCCTTAATTCCAATATTATGAATGAAAAATGAATACTCAAGTCAAGATGTGGAATTTCAAAAATTATAACGAGGGGGTTCGAACTCATGACCTATTGTGTCATAAGAGTGGCCTCTAACCAGTGTTCCACCTTGGTTGGAATTGATAGAAAAGATAAATCAACATTGGTGGTTTGTTCAATTTAAATACCATGATTGCTTTATTAATTAGTGTTTCACTAATTGCACATAATAAATAATCTATTCATTATAAAGTGTTTTACTAATTAGTGTTTCACTAATTGCTCATAATAAATGACTAATCATTTTTTAATTATAAATGTTTTCTTAATTAATTATAATATTTATTTCTATTAATAAGTAATTTTGATAAACAATATTAATAGACATTTTCTGCGACAATGGGTAGTAGAAGAGGTGGAGGCCGAAAGATTAGTGGTGGTTAAGGGCGGAGCCAAGCTCAATTATATTTATTTTTGTTCTTTTATCGTGAAATGGGATACAAAGTCCATTTTTCACATGTATCCAACTTGCCAAGATTTTTTTCTCCCTCTCTCCTCAAAATCCTGGCTCCACCCCTGGTTTGTGGTGGAAGAAGTAGTGTCGGTGAATGTGGTTGAGTAGTGATGGACAATATTAATTTTATGTTGTTGTTACAACATCGATAACATCGTAGTGTGGAAGATGTGGTTGGTTGTTTTTAAAACTTTTGATAAAGGAAGGTACCATATATTTCGGGGATGATATCATACAAGACAATATTTTCATGATCGTAGTTGGATTACCCAAATGGTACCCCTGTTATCTTTGGTACTATATCGTATAAATCATGATTTTTTAATGTTAAATTAAAATTGATTGCAATACAAAAAAGAATATATACATGGAAAAAAAATAATGAAACTAATCAATTGATGAAATTTTGTTCAATCTAAACCTCATACATGGCATTTGTGATTGAAAATTAGAATTGCGTCCAACAACCTACATGGGATGGGCGGCAGTGGTGGAGTCAAAAAATGACATTGAGGAGGCCTATTTTTTTTCAAAAAAAGAAACATGTAAACTTTGGTGGACTAAACCATAAATATATATGGACAAAGTACTATTTATAAAATAAACTAAAACAAATTATGTGGTTATTAAAAATTTAAGAGGTTAGAGCCAGGTTAGTCAACCCTTGGCTCCGCCACTAGGTGGTGGTGGATAAAAAAAGTGGATTCATATGGTTTTATGGTGGTGGCAGGTATTGGTGAAAAAAAACATATTGTAGGAGAGGAATATCACAACAAATGATAGCTTACGAAATCGTGGAGAGAAAAGACATCTTGCGAGCAAAGAATATTTTGCGAGCAAAGGAAATCACGAGGAAAGCAAAAGAAGTTCGTGAAGTGAAGTTACGAAGTTTCGCAAGAAGTTCGTGAGTGAAGTTACGAAGTTTCGCAAGATAATTCTCAAATCCGAAATGGCGGGACAACACAACTGTCATATTTTGTAAGATTATATAAATAGCCATTTAGGCATGAGAATTGGTAGAGATCTTTTTATTAAGGAGGATAATTTTAGGAGGAGAGAGAAAATTTTAGAGAGGGATTTATTTTCTTTATCATCTTCTTCCCCAAAATTCTAGAGCTCCAAATATTCATTAATGGAGTCTCAATTGTAAAATCATGTAATTACATACAATCACTAGTGAAGCACCGTGGATGTAGATCACATTGATCGAACCACGTAAAAATCTATGTGTCTCTTTACAATTTTAGTTCTTTAATTCTTAGTTTCATATCAAATTAATTAGATTTAGGAATCATTTTAATGGATTCTTATGAGGGTGTAGTTGTGAGATAATCCGCAACTACATAATTGGCGCTAGAAACAGGGACCTAATCTTGTTGGTTCAAAAAAGTTAGAAAAATTGGTTATTGTTGGTGATGAATTGTACCGGATCTATGAGTTTTGAAGACAGGAATGGAAGTTCTTTTATTTGCATCTTCAAAAAACAAACTCATTTTAGTAGAGAGATGTGGATATGGAGAAATCGTCAAGCAAAATGAAATTTACACAGGCTACGTCAACAATCGCTTCCAAAAAGGACAAATTTCTTCTCACTTTTCTTATTCTTTGTTTCATTTTTCAAAATTTGGGAATTTCAAAACACAAATTGAAAAATAAATTTTTTGCGATCTAAACTTTGCTTTTTGTAGAAACTTGATTTATTGTGGAAATCTTGAATTTAAAAATGTTTTGCTACGAATTAGTAGTGACGAAACTTCATTTTACAAATTTGTTTAATGAATTTCTAAAAAGGTCAAACTTCGAGATTTTTTGTTGATTAGAAATTTACATTTCGCAAAAACAAAATTAAAAAGATTTTATTGAAAGCTTTTCATTCTTCGTAGGGATAAATTATTCATCTTAATACTATACATCTTACTAAACAAATTCACTGATTGTTTTCATTCTGTGAATGTTAGAGTCCTTTTTCCTAGGATGGGAGAAACAACATTTATGACTAAAAATTTCTGTGAGATTGACAGTGAATTGTTTCTTACGATATTAAGCCAATTTGCGAGAGGGTATACAGGAAGGAGATGAAGGGAATGTAGAAAAATGAAACCAATCAAAGAACGCAAAGGTGAACAACAGCAACAAATGGAATTGAAAAAATTACGGCTCAAAGCATCAAAAACGTCAATCTTGTGTTCATGGATTTTGACAAAAGGAATTCCAGCTTATGAGAAATTACATTTCTATGAAAGCGTCCCTACTCACGAAGCATACAAAGCTCAATTCTCCAAAGCTCACATTCATACCTATTACCTTACAGCAGCAAGTCAATGGCACCTTAAAGAACCTGCGAGCATAACCAATGTGGATAAAACACATGTGAAGAGAAATGAAGTCCTGGATAAAAGAAGAGAAATTAATAAAGAAACAAACTTATGAAGAATGCTGCAACAATATAGATTTGCGAAGCAACAATATGAGAAGTTAACGGATCCTATGAAGAGGAACTCGAGAAATGGAAAGTATATTGGTCTCTAGGGAAAAGATATCATTATACTATGAGCCCAGCTAATAGAGGCAAATATTAGACTCGAAATATACTATTAATTTTATAATTGAGAGTATAACGTACAGAAAGAATATTTGGGGCTTTGGAGAATTGATGAGGAAGAATGTAAGGCATAACGTACAGGAAGAATCATAATGTCACTCGTTCCTTTGCCGAATTATCAAGCATGGAAGAAAGGCCATGCCAGCATCATTAACGTCACTTGATGAGGAAGAATGTAGGGCAATAAAATACAGAAAGACGCAGCACATACAATCGCCGCAAAGAACCTCTTTACGAAGAAAGCTACGATGAAATCAAAGGAAACTCAACTACAGTTTTCAAAGTTGCTACATACAGTTTCCAAAGTTGCTAACTGCGAAGATAATTGTAGGTTATTCTCAAAGACTGTACAATTATGAGGATAGCCCAGTTAAATATTCGCAGAAAGTTCGTTCAAGTTGCAACGATTAAACATTTCGACCAGAATTAAACCAGCTTAGTTGGGATGAGCAAAGGAGTTCATGCGTAGTTCATAAACTCCAGCAAAGCAATATCTCTTAATTGTGAACGAACAAAGACTCAATACATATGAAACAAACTTTAAGACCGTAACTCAGCACAGATTGATCTTAGTTGTTTTTCCCCTTTTCCCAGCAAAAATCACCTTTAAGACCAGTCCTAAAGAGAATAATTCACAGAGAATCTCAGCAAATGGTCAGCTACGAAGAGGAGAAGTTAGTTCGAAATATTAGTTCATTAGTTCGCAATAGTAGTTCATTATTTCGCAAGAATTAGTTCGCAATATTAAGTTCATTATTTCTACCTCAACACAAACAACAGCCAGCATAGATGGTCATGAGCAAAGACGAGGGAATCTTACACAGTAGCAAGGCTTACTATTAAACAACAAACCTAACTCTATCTATCAACGAACGAAGAGAAGATATACTAGTCAGCAAACAAGCGAAGAAGAAATCAAATGAATTCAACTAGGACAATCAGCGAAGAGAAGATAGCTCATTATGAATCAACAAATTAATTACGGTAAAAGTTCATCAACCATCCATCCAAATCGTTTTAAAGATCTGAGATAAACCGTGGAGCGGGAGGAGCAGTAAAAGAATGAAAGACGCAATGATAATATTTTCTTCATCAACCACAGAAGAGTTCTCATCCTTTCACCCATTTCGCAATAATTTAATTGTGAAGCAATCAGCTTCATTATCAGCTCGCAAAACTCGAAGTTAAACCAACCTGTAAAGATGAAGGAAGGGCGAAGTAGAATACGCTCTTTGGTCTTAAATTGCTATGGGAGAAGCTCTCACTTATACAGACGAAAGCACCCTTACTTATGAACGAAGGAGGGGACCTAATACTATTTACGAACAATGCATGAATTTTTATTTACGAACATATATACTTCGCAAATAATGTTTGACTCAACAACGCATCAATATCAACAATTACAAGAGGATAAGTTAAGAGAATTTTATCTTTTTACACAAACAGAAGCTAGTGCAGATGGTTTGAGGTTAAGAGAACAAGCAATGTGACGCAAGTTCGAGTCTCCCCATTCTCAAAAAATTTTGAACTTCGCAAATGTTTGCCATGTGAATATTCACAACACAAATAATTCTACTCTTTGCACTTCGCAAATATTTACCTTGCGAACATTCGCATCATGAATTTATATCGTAAATATTTCTTTCGCAGATGTTAACTTCGTACAAATATTTACTTCGCAGATGTTCGTATGCTTCGTGTAAATCATTACTTCGCAGATGATCGTTTACTTTGTGCAAATTATTACTTCGCAAGATTTTTTGATATTTCGCAAGAAGAAAGTGGGAGATTATTTCACAAGAAATGGCAAGTCATATACTTCACGAAAGACAACAACAAGCCGTAAAAAGGTAAGTACCATTTCCTTTAATACTTTATTTACGAAAGATAAAAGATTTTTTGAATTTATAGACTCGCAAAATTTCTACAATTTCTAAGGTTACAAAACATTTCAAAGATTTTTAGATTGGCGAAAAGCAATACAATCGCAAGATTCAAAAATGACTTAATCGCAAAAATTTAAAGATCTCAATTTTTTTTTCAAAGACTTCAAAATTGCAAAAAACAGAGAAAATTCAATTCCTATATTTCTATAGAATAATTTTGATTTAAAGATGTGATATGGATATTTCTCATACTTCTTATACTAAACATTTCATGAAAACATTCAACATTTTATATACATGAAAAATTTACGATGAATTTTTTTTTTTTTAAAAAGGCGAAAAAATACCGCCAAAAATCAATTGCGATTAAACTTTCATTAATTTGCGAATAAAAGACCGCAATCTGTGATCAGCCTCCAAAAAAGAAAGAGAGCCGCGCAGAAAATTTTATATAGGCAAACCTTTGTGGCGTACACCCTAGTTCGCGAAGCTATATTTCGTAAGAGGCAAAGTCCTAAAGTGCGTCATTTAAGGGGGTACCTATAAACGTGGCTAAGGGTAACCGGAACACCACCAAGGACCCTTAGTACATGGTGAAATTTTAGGGGTACAACCCAATAATGGGGTACCTATCCGGGTTAGACACCTTGGATTCTCACCTAATCTAGCGACATTACGCAATATAAAATGCGGTGTAAGAGGATTTAGGTTGGGCGACTAAGGCATACTGTCTTTCCCAAGAAGTGCAGAAAACGATCAAGGCATCGAGGTACACGGTTGAGTCAAGAGTGTCGGGTGAGGTTGAACCACATCTGCCATTTTTGACAAGTCTTGGCAAATGATGCACTTGGCCCAAAGATACCCCATAGGGTGCAACCTCGTAACTATAAGCCCTATAGGAAAAAAGGATAAGAGGTTGCGATCAAAAGCTGGTTGTTGGCAGAACCGGATGGGAAGATCTAACCTTGTATGGTCGATGTACGCTTCCTTGAAGGGGCAACCAGGGGGAAAATAAAGGGCAGCACCCTCCATTAGGGAGCTGATACGTGCTATAAGACGCAAATGTCACGAGGCTTCTTGTTTGCGAAAACATAAAGGCTTGTCATATTTGTGCAACAATTGAAGTTCTGCGAGCATTCTAAAAAAAAAAAAAAAGAACTCGCAGAATGAAACAAAGAAGTTAAGATGAGATCAATGGGTCACTACATGAAAGTGTAGAGACGTCCTCCGATTTCATCGCAAGACGGCAATGTCATGGGGCTTTACGTTCGCAAGAATATTTAGGCCTATCATATTGTTGCGACACTTCCTAAAGAGGCTAAAATACTATACAAAAAAGATAAGGCAAGATCAATGGGTTTTTGCATGAAAGTGTAAGAATGTCCTGCGATTTTGTCGCTACAAAAGAGGTGGCAAAATAAGACCTTTACTTAGGAAGGCATGATAAGACCACATCAATTAATGAAATTCATTACAATCATTGAAGAAATTATACAAGAATATACATCATGAAGTTTTGAAGAGAAGACAGCTTCGTCAAGATCATTGAAGAATTTTGAAGAGAATATATATCAGAGAAGACAATTCCATCAAGATCATTGAAGAATTTTGAAGACAATATATATCAAAGAAGACAATTCCATCAATATCATTGAAGAATTTTTACAAGAATATATATCATGAAGTCATAGCAAAAGAGGCGATTTCATTCGCGATCAAAGACGAATTTATATAAGAAAATACACAAATAAACTTGCGAAGATAATTATATGAATGGAGGCAACTCAAAGATATATCAATTTTACTACGGAAAAATGAGCTAAGTAACAAAAACTTGAAATATACATTGCAATAGATAAGTATTCGCATCATACAAGCATCATACTCGCATCATACAAGCATCATACTCGCATCATTCAAGCATCATATTCGCATCATAAAAGCATTGCATAAGCATTTCAAGGCATAAGCATCGCATACACATTTCATAACATAATCATTATATAATTATTATATGCACACAAGTATTTTACAAAATTTTACAAGATAATACCGCGAAACTTCGCAGAAACATTCATAATTCGCAGGACTATTCATAATTCGTAACAGTACATTCGTAACAGTACATTCGCAATAGTATTTTCGCAACAGTATATACGCAACAGTACATTCGCAACAGTATATTCGCAATAGTACATTCACATCACTATTCGCAACACTATTCAGAAGTTCGTAAATTCAGAAAAACTCGAAATTCAGAAAAATTAGAAATTTTCAGAAAAATTCAGAAGTTAGCAGGGTTACCACTTGAGGTAGAGGCAAGATAAGAATAGAGATGCAATTTAATTATTCAACATTTTCTCAAGGATTTTCCTTCATAGATAAAGAACAGAGGCAACTATGGATACCCAAGAAAATATTTTATGTTCTTTATCTTCTCAACAAGAATCCTCGCCAAAAATGGATTAATAATTTCACATGAACAGAGGCAATATTTATCACCCTCATCAAGGATATTCCATACTTCTTATATATTTCGAGGATTAAATACTTCTTATACTTCTTAAGGATACTTCATACTTCTTATATATTTCGAGGATTGAGTACTTCTTATACTTCTTCAAGGATATTTTATATTTCTTATACTTTATACTTATTTAAGGGTACTTCACACACTTCATACTTCGCAAGATGATACTTCTAATTACTTCTTAAAGCTTCAGAATTTCGCAAAAGAATAGAGGCAAGTATATACTTTTTGGGTTTGATATTCTTTCGCTCGTTCCTTCATCAGCAAAAATCAAAGACTACTACAACGGATTTTTTCTTAAAGATCGCTCTTCAAGCAATATTCAAGAAAAAAGAGGCAAGATGTAGGAGCGGAATATCACAACAAATGATAGCTTACGAAATCGTGGAGATAAAAGACATCTTGCGAGCAAAGAATATTTTGCGAGCAAAGGAAATCACGAGGAAAGCAAAAGAAGTTCGTGAAGTGAAGTTACGAAGTTTCGCAAAATAATTCTCAAATCCGAAATGGCGGGACAAAACAACTGTCATATTTTGTAAGATTATATAAATAGCCATTTAGGCATGAGAATTGGTAGAGATCTTTTTATTAAGGAGGATAATTTTAGGAGGAGAGAGAAAATTTTAGAGAGGGATTTATTTTCTTTATCATCTTCTTCCCCAAAATTCTAGAGCTCCAAATATTCATTAATGGAGTCTCAATTGTAAAATCATGTAATTACATACAATCACTAGTGAAGCACCGTGGATGTAGATCACATTGATCGAACCACGTAAAAATATCTGTGTCTCTTTACAATTTTAGTACTTTAATTCTTAGTTTCATATCAAATTAATTAGATTTAGGAATCATTTTAATGGATTCTTATGAGGGTGTAGTTGTGAGATAATCCGCAACTACACATATTATGCTAATTTCGTAACGCCACAAAATGTGTAGCGTTATATTATAAAGTATAAAATGTGGTTGATCATTCTAATGTTAAAATAAACTCGATAAAACACATGTCCCTTTTAAAAAAATTGGTACAATCAATTGCCATGTTATGTAATAACTAAACGAACGACACGAATCAAGATCAGAACATATGAAATTATTTATTATCGATTTGTTTATGTTAAGAGTGGTCATGATTTGTCCTTGGCAAAGATAAATTTACCGCTGGGGTTTGTTCAACTTAACCATTTTTAAACGTTTTATTAATTAGTGTCTCATTGATTGTTCATAATGATTAATTAAATATCTATTATAAATGCCCCTTTAATAATCTAACATAAATACATAATTTTATTAATAAATAATTTTACTAAAAACTATATTAATTCTAATGGTGGTAATGGAAGTAGGGTTAGTATAAGAGGTGGCGGGTGTTTGTGAATGGTGGAGGCGGTAACATTAATATTGGTGGAAGAATTAGTGGCGGTGGATGGTTTTTATGGTGGTGGGTGTTGGTAATAGTAGTGTATAATAATAGTTTTTGTTGTTTAGTGAGTTTTATTGACCAAGTAAAAAAATAATCTTCACAAAACATGCAACATTGTATTGTGAAAGATGTAATTGGTTGTTTTTAGCACGATTGATAAGGACAAAAAACAAATATTTCGAGGATGATACCGAAATGTATAAGACAATATGATCATGACTGTTCGATCACCCGTATAATATATAAAGGCAATTGGTGTACCCGCGTAAGAGAACATTATTGTTCTCTCAAGTACTATTACATTATTTGTCCTGAAAGACCATCAATGTCGAGTTGTTTCGTGACAACTACCTACAAAGATAACAACTTTCACTCAATTTCCGATATAAAACCTTATTGACCGGGAAAATGTATTTGCATTCTAAAATATTTGTTTAAAAATGATGTTTGTTCATCAAAATCATCATAAAAAACTCTAAATCATAAATTTAAATTTCGCCTCCGATGTTTATAGAATATTTTTTATATTTTACATTCTCAAATCATGCGACTTCTTGATGACAAATCAACAATATCAAATTAAGGATCAATATGTATAGGTTTCATTCACTAGGTGTTTGAGGGTGAAAATGGTTTTTGATGATTTCAGTAATTTCAGGTGTATGGGTGAGAAACGAATTTAAACCCTAAATAATATACTGTAAGGGAGTACTTTAGAGTCGAGAGATCAATCTGTACAAGTCCGGCCTAAACCAATAAATGGCCTTTCCAGACTTTCCTCGGTCACAAAGTGAAGGAGAATGGGTTGGTTTTAGGGAGGGAAGCAAGGAAAGTAATGAGACCAGAATAGTTGATTTCTGGAAGAGTAATTGTTTTCTACGACTTGTATCAGAAAGTGGGAAACTAACAAATGGAAATCTAGCAAATATTTTCTGATGTTGTATGCTCCTGACTGAACTTATTGTTCTGTGGAAATAGGTAAGCCCTATTTATACAAGTTGAAGTGAAACATACTCTGGTCTCATTAAGGAATGGAAAAATGGGTGAGATAATGGAAGGAGGTGGTAACCATTAACGCATGGAATTGATGTTCCATAAAAAGAGTGTTTCACCATTACTCCATGTATTTACTAACCGCCTCATACTTATGACACTTCCTTATGACGGGCGTAATATACGCCGCACGATGTAAACCGCCAAACCAATACCCAAAAAGGATCCCCCAGTTTGTGATATGTGTTGATGTCTCGAATGTTTTTGTGGAAAACATGTAGCATATTGTTGTTGCCTGGCAAGTCGAGCTTGAGAGACTTGCTAGATTGGCGACCTTCGACGGTCGAGATTTTGCATCTTAATAGGAAAGTTAGTTGTTGATCGTCGCACGCTTTCGTTTTTGGAGGCCGCATAGGGAGGGACACCATGGTGGCATGGATAGGTCGGCACGCCATTGGCATAGTTTGGCGTGGCAAAACTAGGGTTTCGGGCCAAAGGTTACCATGCGTTGTCTGGTAACCTTAGACGACTAGGATTTTATCCAGGGATTGAAGGGTGACCGTTGATTGTTGCACGCCTTCGTTTAGGTAGCCGCATAGGGAAGGCCAGCATGGTGGCGCGGCTAGGTTGGCATAGTTTGGCGTGGCCAAACTAGGGTTTCGGGCTAAAGGTTACCATGCGTTGTCTGGTAACCTTGGACGGCTAGGATTTGCTCCTGGGATTAAAGGGAGACCGTTGATTGTCGCACGCCTTCGTTTTGGTAGCCGCATATGGAAGGCCAACATGGTGGAGCGTGGCTAGGTTGGCATGGCATACCTTGGCATAGTTTAGCGTGGCCGAACTAGGGTTTCGGGCCAAAGGTTACCATGCGTTGTCTGGTAACCTTGGACGGCTATGATTTTCTCCTGGGATTGAAGGGTTGGTAGGCTCGGAAAGATACCTACTTCTATGTATAAACTTCAAGTGCACAGTGTCGACAAGCAACACAGGGCAAGCACAGGTCGAACCACAGAGACTTGGAGAGTGTAGAAGTTGATTCTAAATCCTGATTTAGAGAGTAACCAAAAGGGGTTTGTTTTTGTCGATACGACGATATGATTTTCAAGTGACTGAAATAATAAAATTAAAAGATGCAAATAGCAAGATATGTAAACAATGATAATATGGATACTAGGGTATTCAAATCCACCAATAACCTATGATATGCATTCAACTTGTAATATTATTCTTGTCCTTATAGTAGATTCAAGTCTACCGTATAACTAAGGTGTTTCTCCAATGGATAATTTAATCACAACTAAAGTATTTCTCCAAAGAATTAATTGTCTAATTAAGCACAACTAATCTAAAGATCAATATTTGGTTAAGCATGAGTTGTAGCATAATCAACATAGAGATATTCTAACTACAATGGATACATGGCATACATTGTGAGAGCAAGATGTTGACAAACTTGGATTAAATTATATCTTTAAACAATTATAAACTTTCAAGAACAAGATACAAGATATGAATACATACCAATGAGATTAGGGCTTCATCTAAACCCTAGTAAATGATACTAGAACATGAAGAACATTACAACAAAACTTAAATTTGATAAACTAACATGAACAAGCTATTCTTGGATGGTTTTTCAACACAACAACCCTCTCTATTTATACACAAAATTCCCTCAAGCACTTGGATCCAAATTTTGGCACTCATCCACTCAACAAAACATGTTTTCTTAATTGATGGAATATATTTGGTTGTGGGAAACAAATTGGGAGTGATTGAGTGAGAGAATGGGGGTGAGGTGGATGTTTTGGAAAGAATCCAATGGGGGTGAGGTGGATGTTTTGGAAAGAATCCAATGGGGGTGAGGTGGAAATGGATTTGGGTCATGGGTTTTGGGTCATGGGTTTTGGATCATGGGTTGTTTAATCCCATGAATTTGTAAACAGGTTGCCACTGATGCGCGAGCGGGTTGCAACGCTTCCAACTTTCTTCTCTTTTGTCTTCTCAATTCTTCCAAGCTTTATTTAGTACTTAAAAACACAAAATTAATTAATACAAATATTTATTCTTGAAAATGGTAAAAATGCAGAATTTGGGACAATATATGACTTTGAAGCGCGAAAGATGAGTTAAGTGCCAATGAAAAGGTGTATGAATATGCAATATTTGGCACTCATCAAGGGTGGCCGTTGATTGTCGCACACATTCGTTTTGATAGCCGCATAGGGAGGGCCAGCATGGTGGCGCGTCTAGGTTGGCACATGGAGGGCCAAGGAAAGGTGTGTTTGGCTTGGCATGGTGGGGCCAAGGGATTGGCATGGATGGTTTGGTTTGGCATGGTGGGGCCAAGGGTTTGGCATGCCGTTGGCACATGGTGCGGCTAGCATGGCTAGGGCCAAGGTAAGGTGCGGTTGGCTTGGCATAGTGGAGCCAAGGATTTGGCATGCCGTTGGCGCATGGTGCTGCTAGCATGGTTGGAATGGCTTGGCGCGGTAGATGTGGCTGGTATGGTTTTCCATTAGCACAGTGGTGCGGCTAGCATGGTTGGCATTCCTTGGCGCGGTGGATGTGGCTAGCATGGTTTGCCATTGGAACAGTGGTGCGGCTAACATGGTTGGCATGCCTTGGCGCGGTGATGTGGCTGGCACGGCATGCCATTGGCACATGTGGTGTGGGAATTTGTGTTTGGCATGTCGAAACCCTAATTAGTATTAAAAAAATGTACCCTGGTAATTTTCTCGCAGACATATTAAAGGGTTCAATAAATGCATTTAAGTTTTGTGACGTAATTGTCTGGCTAGGGTTTTACGATTTTACCCATAAGTTAAAAACCACCATCAACATTAAGTCCCCTGCTTATCTCAGAACAGGGGCGTTATTGCGAGGTAAGCATAAGATGGTGAAAGACAAGGACATAATCAAAACATAAATCATGCAAGATGGTCAGGAGGATCCGTCTAACCTTTTTCGGGAAGCAGGGATAATTTTTGATCCTTGTGTTTAGAAGATTTGCGTAGATTTTGCTCATAGTACTGCATGTTAGGTTACGAAGTGGAAGAGGTAGGTTGAGATGCAAGCTGTTGGCCTCGATCTGGAACGATTGAGCGCCTTCCGAGCTAGGATTTGGTAGGCAGAGCGGAGCTGCTAGCATAGACTTGGTATGAAGGGAAGTCTCTGGCATTGGTTCGGCTTGGGATTAGCCATCAGCATTGGTCGGATTGGACTTAAAGACATTAGCACTTGATTGGCTTGGAATGGTAGCCGCCAACACTTGATTGGTTTGGAATGGGATCCGTCAGCATTGGTCATCTTTAAATGGAGCTGCTTGCATTGCTCGGCTTGGAGTGGAGCTAGCTTGATTCCCTTGAAAGGATGATGACTGGCTTCAGTTCCGTGGAAGGATGACGACTGGCTTCAGTTTTGTAGTGTCTCTCTAATGGATTCCAAAATTTTCCAAACCCCGTCGCATTCTTGGGACGGATGGATGAAATATGTACTCGGCAACGACCAGGTTAGGGCTAATATTGGAGATTGTGGTTACGTTGTCGGTCAATCCTCGGCTTTAGGCTGTTCAGTGCCTGGACTTTCTAATCGTGATGATGATGTGTTGTGAATGCTTGTATGGTCGAAATCTTCCGACGCCACTGGATAAAATAGATGAGTTGGGAGACGTTCCATTTCCGATGTATTGCTATCAAAGTCTTCAAGGATTTTGTTCCAAATGACATCCTTAGGATCATCTTCTGAATCTTGGAGTATCCTATGGAATGGGATGCGGTGAGCAGTCCCCAGTTACACTTTTGTTTTATCCAATGGTCATGGTCGAATATGTGAACGTATCTTAGTGGAATTATTTTGGAGTCTTCGGTGCATATGTACGACTTCATGTTGAGAAATTCTTGCGTAAAACTTCGACAGTGATGATGCTGAAATTAGAAATAACCTGGTTGAGGAGAGTGAAAGCGTCTCATGCTGGTAGTTCCAATGTGTAGCATACTTTCATCGCATTTCCTTGAATCCATCTCCACGAGATTTGATACAAGTTTATTATACTCTTCTGGATGTGACGTTGGAATGTATATTGACGAAATATTTTGGATAGCGAAGAGGCAGGAATGAGAGATTTATGTTGTTTATCATGGCTTCCTCTATTTCTTCAAGAAAATATTTTAGTCGCGTCTCTGGAGTTTTCTCATGAGTCTTTGATGGTCGTCGGGATGGACTGCGATGAGCAGTCACCGGTCGCATTTTTCTTTAGTTTCTGAAGTTATTTTCCTCTAAGAAGGCTTGGTATCCTCCGCGGCCGTGTAAAGTGTTGAAGACATCTTCTAGACAAAGAGGTGATGATATTCTTGTGCTGCACTCTTGAAGAGCAGGTGACCTTGTTGTGGATATGGCCTTTTGGTTGACCATGTCTTATGAGCTTTGACATTGAAAGAATTCCGTGTAGATCCTCAGTCCCCAGGTATGGTTTACATGTTTCCAACTTGTATGGTCAGTAGGTTGACCAGGATAAAGACATCACCATTGTGCGTTCGTACTGGTGATTTTTTTACTTCTTCCACGTGAAACTAGAATATGGAGGAGTACGGGTTACTTTTATATTGATTTCTGATGCGGTGAAGCTTTGGCTGGTATCAAAAAATGAGCGGCAACAGTTCTTGGTAGCAGATGTAATCAAAAGAGACTACATTGTCGTGGGAAAAAAGTAGGTTGGTTAGAATTATATGGGCATCCATGGAAGTAAAAGGATTGTCTAGATGCGTAAGCGAGCAAACTGTCCATGGTCACGATTTTTGGTGGGATGGATCAAAAGGTGGCCATGACTACGAAGATTGGCTGGCTGCGATCATGATCCTTGACATGGGGAGTGCGGTGGCATGACCCTTTGTAGGAAGGAGTGGTGTTGAAGTAGCTTTGGCTCTTGGAGAGGACGTTTAAACTTAAGGAGCCAAATACTGCTTCGGATCCTGGAGCAGCTTATGGAGATAACACTGAAGCAGAGCGACTACTAGAGCGAACGTTGAAGCGGAGCAGCTGCTGAAGCGAACGTTAAAGCGGAGCCGCTGCTAGACATATGACCGGAGCCACTTCTGTAGAAAATTCAAAACGGCGCCTTAAAACTCTCAGAGCCTTGAAGGTTACAATGTTTAAGTCGGAGACTACGTCACTTAGTCTTCTGTCAAACTCGACATCCCTCAAGTGAACAGTGGTTCGGAGTCCCCAATTCCATCTATCAATCGTGCTTTCCAGGAGAGGTTGGGGTTTGGGAACGGCTTCCCTGGCTGGAAACAGCTGCTTCCCTGATGTAGTGCGGTTGAGGCATGTAAATATGTCTTAACGCTATGCCTTGGAGAAATATAGAACCTTACATAATTGTTTCATCATAGACTGCACAATTTTATGGGCGAAGTCCCCAGAAATCATGCATCTCCTGATGGGAAGAGGGTCTTTATGAATTCAGGAGGGTTGCTGATTTCCTTTGCCTCGATTTTGAAGAAGTCGTTCCTGATCTTTACGTGTGATGAAGTTGGATTGATGATTCCCTTCTAATGGGCGTTCAATAGCAACGCGAGCCCCGTCATATATAAACGCACGTCCTGTTAAAGTGCCTGCACCGATATTAAAAGTATTCCTTGTCATCTCCCTCTTGGGTTGACGTGACTCTTATGGTGGTCTCTCCGTCAGTGTCTTGAGGAAATAGGTATCTCTTTCCGAGTTACAAACACGTCTGTTTGAGCTTTACGAGAATATTTTGTCTTTCCATCAAATCAACAGTGGTGAAAGGAGGTCTGCTTCTTCCGTCTCTTCCAGTATCTTTCCCTGATGGTGAAGTAGCAGTGTTTCTGGTGACGGTTGGAGCTGTCATACTTGAAGAAACGTTACGGTGGCGGAAGCGGCTCTGGTTTTGGTGATCGTAGGTGTATCGTGCAGAAATGGCGCGGTTTTGATCACGGAGTGCTGGAGCCATGGCGTTGTTTCGAAGGGTGAGGATGGTGATGGAAGGGTGCAAGTTGTTAGTGCTGGAAGGATGCAAGATGCTAGCTATGCGCTGGAAGGATGCAAGCCGCTGGCGCTGGAAAGATGCAATCTATTAGCGATGGATCGACTTGGAATGGACGCTAGCTTGGATTTGCGAGCTCAGTCGCCTCTTTCCATACATAGCTCAAACATGAAAATCCCTTCCTTATTCAAGTTCCAAAAAGTGTTACGCTTATGAAATGGGTTAGCTCCCCTTTTTATTTCGTATCTTTGTTATCACGTCATGGTGTTAGTTGTAGCGTGGTAGCAATAAAGTGGGCAAGCATATTCCAGTTATGTACTCCAGCGTTTCTCTTTCAATTTGTTCTCTTGTTTTCTTGTGTTGGTGCAAACCCTAGCCATAGGTATGCCTTCCATAATTCTGTAGAAATATTTTTTCTTCTGAACTGGTGTAAACCCTATCAATGGGTATGCCTTTCATAAACTTGTAGAAATACTTCATCATAAACAATTCCTCTTTGAATATTACCGTAGTAACGTCGGCTACCTCATGAATAGTGAAGGTAATCATTATTATGTAAAGTAGGCACATACGGGTCGGTGACTTTTTTTTTTGAAAGGCAAACAAAGCGCCTGATTTATGGTTTGATTTGAATTGATAGATGACTGTTATCTATGAGGGTTTTGGATTATTCTTTTGGAATGGATTGTTTTGGTTACGATTGCAAATGTCGCAAACCTTCCAAGAAAAACATGGAATTGTGTGTTGGTAGATGACATGGGGTAAAACATAACATGGCTATCGGTTTTACCATTCTCGTGAAAACTCAAAATAGAAAACCATGTATTTTGTCTAGGTAAGACTTACTCGGTTTCTCAGGTCTCCTGATGAAAAGGGAACCTTCCGGGTGTAATACTGAGTTTTATGGGAAGCGCCGTCGTGATTGTAGAAAGTCCCCAGTCGTCCCATCTGATAATCGAGTCGTCGATCCCTGGTTAGATCATTCGCTTTTAATCTCTAGGTAGTCCCCAGGCATCCCTCGCCGTGTCAACACTGATAATCGGGTCGTCTGGTAACTGAATTGTCGATCCCTGAGCGGAGCGCCTTCTTCTACCATCTTGATGTCTGGGTCGAAGCATGAGATCGATGGTCAAAAATTGACATTATAACCAAAAGATCAATCTCCCACTGTGGTCGCCAATCGTTTGAGGGTGAAAATGGTTTCTGTTGATTTCGGTAATTTCGGGTGTATGGGTGAGAAAAAAATTTAAACCCTAAACAATGTGCTGTAAGGGAGTAGTTTAGATTCGAGAGATCAATCTGTACAAGTCCGGCCTAAACCAAGAAATGGCCACTCCAGACTTGCCTCAGTCACAAAGTGAAGGATAATGGGTTAGTTTTAGGGAGGGAAGCAAGGAAAGTGATGAGACCAGAATAGATGATTTCTGGAAGAGTGGTTGTTTTCTACGACTTGTATCAAAAAGTGGGAAGCTAACAAATGGAAATCTAGCAAATGTTTTCTGAGTGTTGTATGCTCCTGACTGAACTTGTTGTTCGGTGGAAATAGGAAAGACCTATTTATACAAGTCGAAGTGAAACGTACTCTGGTCTCATTAAGGAATGGAAAAATGGGTGAGTAAATGGGAGGAGGTGGTAACCGTTAACGCATGGAATTGATGTTCCATAAAAAAGAGTGTTTCACAATTAATCCATGTATTTACTAACCGGCTCATCCTTATGACACTTCCTTATGATGGGCGTAGTGTACGCCGCACGCTGTAAACCGCCAAACCTATACCCAAAGAGGATCCCCTAGTTTGTGATATGTGTTGATGTCTCGAATATTTTTGTGGAAAACATGTAGCATATTGTTGTTACCTGGAAAGTCGAGCTTGGGAGACTTGCTAGCTTGGCGACCTTCGATGGTCTAGATTTTGCATCTTAAGAGGAAAGGTAGCCGTTGATCGTCGCACGCTTTCGTTTTTGGTGGCTGCATAGGGAGGGCCACCATGGTGGCGTGGATAGGTCGGCATGCGATGGCATAGTTTGGCATGTCCAAACTAAGGTTTCGGGCCAAAGGTTAACATGCATTGTCTGGTAACCTTGGACGGCTAGGATTTTCTCCTAGGATTGAAGGATGACCGTTGATTGTCGCACGCCTTCGTTTTGGTAGCCTCATAGGGAAGGCCAGCATGGTGGCGTGGCTAGGTTGTCATGGCATTGGTACGGCATGCCTTGGCATAGTTTGGCGTGGCCAAACTAGGGTTTCGGGCCAAAGGTTACCATGCGTTATCTGGTAACCTTGGACGGCTAGGATTTTCTCTTGGGATTGAATGGCGACCATTGATTGTCGTACGCCTTCGTTTTGGTAGCCGCATAGGGAAGGCCAGCATGGTGGCGTGACTAGATTGGCATGGAATTGACATGGCATGCCTTGGCATAGTTGGGCGTGGCCAAACTAGAGTTTCGGGCCAAAGGTTACCATGCGTTGTCTGGTAACCTTGGACGTCCTGTTAAAGTGCCTGAACCGATATTAAAAGTATTCCTTGTCAGCTCCCTCTTGGGTTGACGTGACTCTTATGGTGGTCTCTTCGTCAGTGTCTTGAGGAAATAGGCATCTCTTTCCGAGTTACAAACACGTCTGTTTGAACCTTACGAGAATATTTTGTCTTTCCATCAAATCAACAGTGGTGAAAGGAGGTCGGCTTCATCCGTCTCTTCCAGTATCTCTCCCTGATGGTGAATTAGCAGTGTTTCTGGTGACGGTTGGAGCTGTCATACTTGAAGAAACGTTATGGTGGCGGAAGCGGCTCTGGTTTTGGTGATCGTAGGTGTATTGTGCAGAGATGGCACGGTTTTGATCACGGAGTGCTGGAGCCATGACGTTGTTTCGAAGGGTGAGGATAGTGATGGAAGGGTGCAAGTTGTTAGTGCTGGAAGGATGCAAGATGTTGGCGATGCGCTGGAAGAATGCAAGCCGCTGGCGCTGGAAAGATGCAAGATGTTAGCGATGGATCGACTTGGAATGGACGTTGGCTTGGATTTGCGAGCTCAGTCGCCTCTTTCCATACGTAGCTCAAACATGAAAATCCCTTCCTTATTCAAGTTCCAAAAAGTGTTACGCTTATGAAATGGGTTAGCTCCCCTTTTTATTTCGTATCTTTGTTATCACGTCCTGGTGTTAGCTGTAGCGTGGTAGCAATAAAGTGGGCAAGCATATTCCAGTTATGTACTCCAGCGTTTCTCTTTCAATTTGTTCTCTTGTTTTCTTGTGTTGGTGCAAACCCTAGCCATAGGTATGCCTTCCATAATTCTGTAGAAATATTTTTTCATCTGAACTGGTGTAAACCCTATCCATGGGTATGCCTTTCATAAACTTGTAGAAATACTTCATCATAAACAATTCCTCTTCGAATATCACCGTAGTAACGTCGGCTACCTCATGAATAGTGAAGGGTAATCATTATTATGTAAAGTAGGCACATACGGGTAGGTGACTTTTTTTTTTGAAAGGCAAACAAAGCGCCTGATTTATGGTTTGATTTGAATTGATAGATGACTGTTATCTATGAGGGTTTTGGATTATTCTTTTGGAATGAATTGTTTTGGAATGGATTGTTTTGGTTACGATTGCAAATGATGCAAACCTTCCAAGAAAAACATGGAACTGTGTGTTGGTATATGACATGGGGTGAAACATAACATGGCTATCGGTTTTACCATTCTCGTGAAAACTCAAAATAGCAAACCATGTATTTTGTCTAGGTAAGACTTACTCGGTTTCTCAGGTCTCTTGATGAAAAAGGAACTTCCGGGTGTAATACTGAGTTTTATGGGAAGCGCCGTCGTGATTGTAGAAAGTCCCCAGTCGTCCCATCTGATAATCGAGTCGTCGATCCCTGGTTAGATCATTCGCTTTTAATCTCTAGGTAGTCCCCAGACATCCCTCGCCGTGTCAACACTGATAATCGGGTCGTCTGGTAACTGAATTGTCGATCCCTGAGCGGAGCTCCTACTTCTACCATCTTGATGTCTGGGTCGAAGCATGAGATCGATGTTCAAAAATTGACATTATAACCAAAAGATCAATCTCCCAATGTGGTCGCCAATTGTTTGAGGGTGAAAATGGTTTCTGTTGATTTCGGTAATTTCGGGTGTATGGGTGAGAAACAAATTTAAACCCTAAACAATGTATTGTAAGGGAGTAGTTTAGATTCGAGAGATCAATCTGTACAAGTCCGGCCTAAACCAAGAAATGGTTGTTCCAGACTTGCCTCGGTCACAAAGTGAAGGAGAATGGGTTAGTTTTAGGGAGGGAAGCAAGGAAAGTGATGAGACCAGAATAGATGATTTCTGGAAGAGTGGTTGTTTTTTACGACTTGTATCAAAAAGTGGGAAGCTAACAAATGGAAATCTAGCAAATGTTTTCTGAGTGTTGTATGCTCCTGACTGAACTTGTTGTTCGGTGGAAATAGGCAAGACCTATTTATACAAGTCGAAATGAAACGTACTCTGGTCTCATTAAGGAATGGAAAAATGGGTGAGTAAATGGGAGGAGGTGGTAACCGTTAACGCATGGAATTGATGTTCCATAAAAAAGAGCGTTTCACAATTAATCCATGTATTTACTAACCGACTCATCCTTATGACACTTCCTTATGACGGGCGTAGTGTACGCCGCACGCTGTAAACCGCCAAACCTATACCCAAAGAGGATCCCCTAGTTTGTGATATGTGTTGATGTCTCGAATGTTTTTGTGGAAAACATGTAGCATATTGTTGTTGCCTGGCAAGTCGAGCTTGGGAGACTTGCTAGCTTGGCGAACTTCGACGGTCGAGATTTTGCATCTTAAGAGGAAAGGTAGTCGTTAATCGTCGCACGCTTTCGTTTTTGGTGGACGCATAGGGAGGGACACCATGGTGGCGTGGATAGGTCGGCATGCGATGGCATAGTTTGGCATGTCCAAACTAAGGTTTCGGGCCAAAGGTTAACATGCGTTGTCTGGTAACCTTGGACGGCTAGGATTTGCTCCTGGGATTGAAGGATGACCGTTGATTGTCGCACGCCTTCGTTTTGGTAGTCGCATAGGGAAGGCTAGCATGGTGGCGCGGCTAGGTTGGCATGGCATTGGCACGGCATGCCTTGGCATAGTTTGGCGTGGCCAAACTAGGGTTTCGGGCCAAATGTTACCATGCGTTATCTGGTAACCTTGGACGGCTAGGATTTTCTCCTTGGATTGAAGGGCGACCATTGATTGTCATACGCCTTCGTTTTGGTATCCGCATAGGGAAGGCCAGCATGGTGGCGCTACTAGATTGGCATGGCATTGACATGGCATGCCTTGGCATAGTTGGGCGTGGCCAAACTAGAGTTTTGGTCCAAAGGTTACCATGCGTTGTCTGGTAACCTTGGACGTCTTGTTAAAGTGCCTGCGCCAATATTAAAAGTATTCCTTGTCAGCTCCATCTTGGGTTGACGTGACTCTTATGGTGGTCTCTCCGTCAGTGTCTTGAGGAAATAGGTATCTCTTTCCGAGTTACAAACACGTCTGTTTGAGCCTTACGAGAATATTTTATCTTTCCATCAAATCAACAGTGGTGAAAGGAGGTCGGATTCTTCCGTCTCTTCCAGTATCTTTCCCTGATGGTGAAGTAGCAGTGTTTCTGGTGATGGTTGGAGCTGTTATACTTGAAAAAAGGTTACGGTGGCGGAAGCGGCTCTGGTTTTGGTGATCGTAGGTATATCGTGCAGAGATGGCGCGGTTTTGATCACGGAGTACTGGAGCCATGGCGTTGTTTCGAAGGGTGAGGATGGTGATGGAAGGGTTCAAGTTGTTAGTGCTGGAAGGATGCAAGATGCTGGCGATGCGCTGGAAGGATGCAAGCCGTTGGCGCTGGAAAGATGCAAGTTGTTAGCGATGGATCGACTTGGAATGGACGTTGTCTTGGATTTGCGAGCTCAGTCGCCTCTTTCCATACGTAGCTCAAACATGAAAATCCCTTCCTTATTCAAGTTCCAAAAAGTTTTACGCTTATGAAATGGGTTAGCTCCCCTTTTTATTTCGTATCTTTGTTATCACGTCCTGGTGTTAGCTGTAGCGTGGTAGCAATAAAGTGGGCAAGCATATTCCAGTTATGTACTCCAGCATTTCTCTTTCAATTTGTTCTCTTGTTTTCTTGTGTTGGTGCAAACCCTAGCCATAGGTATGCCTTCCATAATTCTGTAGAAATATTTTTTTCTTTTGAACTGGTGTAAACCCTATCCATGGGTATGCCTTTCATAAACTTGTAGAAATACTTCATCATAAACAATTCCTCTTCGAATATCACCATAGTAACGTCGGCTACCTCATGAATAGTGAAGGGTAATCATTATTATGTAAAGTAGGCACATACGGGTAGGTGACTTTTTTTTTGAAAGGCAAACAAAGCACCTGATTTATGGTTTGATTTGAATTGATAGATGACTGTTATCTATGAGGGTTTTGGATTATTGTTTTGGAATGAATTGTTTTGGAATGGATTGTTTTGGTTATGATTGCAAATGACGCAAACCTTCCAAGAAAAACATGGAACTGTGTGTTGGTAGATGACATGGGGTGAAAAATAACATGGCTATCGGTTTTACCATTCTCGTGAAAACTCAAAATAGCAAACCATGTATTTTGTCTAGGTAAGACTTACTCGGTTTCTCAGGTCTCCTAATGAAAAGGGAACCTTCCGGGTGTAATACTGAGTTTTATGGGAAGCGCCGTCGTGATTGTAGAAAGTCCCCAGTCATCCCATCTGATAATCGAGTCGTCGATCCCTGGTTAGATCATTCGCTTTTAATCTCTAGGTAGTACCCATACATCCCTCGTCGTGTCAACACTGATAATCGGGTCGTCTGGTAACTGAATTGTCGATCCCTGAGCGGAGCTCCTGCTTCTACCATCTTGATGTCTGGGTCGAAGCATGAGATCGATGGTCAAAAATTGACATTATAAACAAAAGATCAATCTCCCACTGTGGTCGCCAATTGTTTGAGGGTGAAAATGGTTTCTGTTGATTTCGGTAATTTCGGGTGTATGGGTGAGAAACAAATTTAAACCCTAAACAATGTACTGTAAGGGAGTAGTTTAGATTCGAGAGATCAATCTGTACAAGTCCGGCCTAAACCAAGAAATGGCCATTCCAGACTTGCCTCGGTCACAAAGTGAAGGAGAATGGGTTAATTTTAGGGAGGGAAGCAAGGAAAGTGATGAGACCATAATAGATGATTTCTGGAAGAGTGGTTGTTTTCTACGACTTGTATCAAAAAGTGGGAAGCTAACAAATGGAAATCTAGCAAATGTTTTCTGAGTGTTGTATGCTCCTGACTGAACTTGTTATTCGGTGGAAATAGGCAAGACCTATTTATACAAGTCGAAGTGAAACGTACTCTGGTCTCATTAAGGAATGGAAAAATGGGTGAGTAAATGGGAGGAGGTGGTAACCGTTAATGCATGGAATTGATGTTCCATAAAAAAGAGCGTTTCACAATTAATCCATGTATTTACTAACCGCCTCATCCTTATGACACTTCCTTATGACGGGCGTAGTGTACGCCGCACGCTTTAAACCGCCAAACCTATACCCAAAGAGGATCCCCTAGTTTGTGATATGTGTTGATGTCTCGAATGTTTTTATGGAAAACATGTAGCATATTGTTGTTGCCTGGAAAGTCGAGCTTGGGAGACTTGCTAGCTTGGCGACCTTCGACGGTCGAGATTTTGCATCTTAAGAGGAAAGGTAGCCGTTGATCGTCGCACGCTTTCGTTTTTGGTGGCCGCATAAGGAGGGCCAGCATGGTGGCGTGGATAGGTCGGCATGCGATGGCATAGTTTGGCATGGCCAAACTAAGGTTCCGGGCCTAAGGTTAACATGCGTTGTCTGGTAACCTTGGACGGCTAGGATTTTCTCCTGGGATTGAAGGATGACCGTTGATTGTTGCACGCCTTCGTTTTGGTAGCCGCATAGGGAAGGCCAGCATGGTGGCGCGGCTAGGTAGGCATGGCATTGGCACGGCATGCCTTGGCATAGTTTGGCGTGGCCAAACTAGGGTTTCGGACCAAAGGTTACCATGCGTTATCTGGTAACCTTGGACGGCTAGGATTTTCTCCTGGGATTGAAGGGCGACCATTGATTTTCGTACGCCTTCGTTTTGGTAGCCGCATAGGAAATCCAGCATGGTGGCGCGACTAGATTGGCATGGCATTGACATGGCATGCCTTGGCATAGTTGGGCGTGGCCAAACTAGAGTTTCGGGCCAAAGGTTACCATGCGTTGTCTGGTAACCTTGGACGGCTAGAATTTTCTCTTGGGATTGGAGGGCGACCATTGATTGTCGCACGCCTTTGTTTTGATAGCCGCATAGGGAAGGCCAGCATGATGGCGCAGCTAGGTTGGCATGTCATTGGCATGGCATACCTTGGCATAGTTTGGCGTGGCCAAACTAGGGTTTCAGGCCAAAGGTTACCATGCGTTGTCTGGTAACCTTGGACGGCTAGGATTTGCTCCTGGGATTGAAGGGAGACCGTTGATTGTCGCACACCATTATTTTATTAGCCGTATAGGGAAGGCCAGCATGGTGGCGCGGCTAGGTTGGAATGTCATTGGCATGGCATGCCTTGGCATAGTTTGGCGTGGCCAAACTAGGGTTTCGGTCCAAAGGTTACCATGCGTTGTCTGGTAACCTTGGACGGATAGGATTTTCTACTGGGATTGAAGGGCGACCGTTGATTGTCGCACGCCTTTGTTTTGATAGCCGTATAGGGAAGGCCAGCATGGTGGCGCGGCTAGATTGGCATGGTGCGCTTGGCATGGCATGGTGGGACCCAGGGTTTGGCATGTCGTTCGCACATGGCGCGACTAGCATGGCTAGGGCCAAGGCAATGTGTGTTTGGATTGGCATGGTGGGGCCAAGGGTTTGGCATGCCGTTGGCACATGGTGCGGCTTGCATGGCTAGGGCCAAGGTAAGGTGCGGTTGGATTGCCATGGTGGGGCCAAGGGTTTGGCATGCCATTGGCGCATGGTGCGGCTAGCATGGCTAGGGCCAAGGTAAGGTGCAGTTGGCTTGTCATGGTGGGACCAAGGGTTTGGCATGTCGTTGGCGCATGGTGCGGCTAGCATGGTTGGCATGTCTTGGCGCGGTAGATGTGGCTGGCATGGTTTTCTATTGGCACAGTGGTGCGGCTAACATGGTTGGCATGCCTTGTCACGGTGGATGTGGCTGGCATGGTTTTCCATTGGCACAGTGGTGCGGCTAGCATGGTTGGCATGCCTTGGCGCGGTAGATGTTGCTGGCATGCCTTGGCGCGGCGGATGTGGCTAGCATGGTTTGCCATTGGCACAGTGGTACGGATAGCATGGTTGGCATGCCTTAGCGCGGTGATGTGGCTGGAACGAAATGCCATTGGCACATGTGGTGTGGGAATTAGGGTTTGGCCTGTCGAAACCCTAATTAATATTAAAAAAAGGTACCCTGGTAATTTTCTCGAAGACATATTAAAGGGTTCAATAAATGCATTTAAGTTATGTGACGTCACTGTCTGGATAGCGTTTTATGATTTTACCCCTAAGTTAAAAACCACCATCAACACTAGGTTAGAATGTAAAGTAGACACAGATGGGTAGATCACACAAAGCAGAACATGACTGAGAAAACTTCAATAATTTGGTCAAGGGATAAGGTCAAAAAATTAAGATTAACTTTCTATAGGACTAATTAGATCGGCTTCGATAGGATCTGACTAAAATATGGATTAATAATAATTTTCACGTAAGACAATTGCAAAACATAGTTTTGCTAACTCTGCCTATGTAAAGAGTGGTCTAGATTTGTCCTTCCTCAATTGCTATGTTATGTGAGAAGAAGGTGATATCTAAGATTGAGGTATAATTCAAATCTATTAGATTCATACCATTTACAACTAGATGCCTTGAAAAAAATTGACGTGTTATTATTATTATTATAGGCAAGTAAATACATTGACCACACTTGCGCAAATATCTCACTTCAACAATGATTGGTGTTGCATGTACTGTCTATAATGCAACGAGGAATTTGAGGAAACAAGGCAACAGAAGCAGTGTCAGGAGTATATGGTAACTTAGACCCGATGTAATACTTATGTTCTTTCTTTTTTTTAAATTATTATTTCCACAATCTATTTATTTATGAAAAATGAACATTGCAAATACATAACATCAACAAAAATTAGACAGATTGTGTTTGACAATAATGGCTACCGATGGTCTGGAAACGACAAAAGCAAGGAATTGTTGTAGAAGAATTGTTGGGATATACAACGGATTACTTGATATGAATGAAAGAGGTATAACTATTTTGATTCTGAAATCACATAAAGTTCACAGTAGAAGATGACATCAAGTTTAAAGTTAGTAACAAATATAATATAGCTAACTAAAATGTTAAAAACAAACAAGATATATAAACTTAGAAAGCTGTGGGACTTGAAGAGGCCAATTTTGAAAACTACAATCTTAGAAAGCAACGATCCACAATACCATAATTTTTTTTTATAAATATTCAACGTAGAATATGTCAACTTTTGGTAAAGGTTCTATTGACAACCTATTAATTTGAAATATGATCAGGGAGTACAATATGTGTTCAAGGTTCTTTATGAGGTAATGTGTCACCAGATTTTATTCCAAGTGAAGGTAGGAACATACGGAAGTGACAAAATGTCCAATACTTTTGAAGTTACCAAAGCCTTCGTTAAGACGAATTGCTGGGCACAATACTTTGTTGAAGATTTAATGGCAGAGGTTCACATATATACAATCCCTTCGAAAAGGTAATGGGTACACATTTTAAACATTGTCATCTAATGGGTGTTCAAAAATTACAGGAAAATCATGTCACATTGGATAGTTTGTATCATTCGTTCGATGCAAAAAAATACTATTATCTGCCTATTTGGAGGATCGACACCATGACCATGATAGGTGAGTCAGCTGGAGCAAAATAGGAGCATGTGGAGACTTTTATGGACGATGATTAGTTGATTTCACTGAGATGAGCACTGCTGACGACATATTTCCAAAAAATATTTAAACTTCCATGTTCATGTAGAGCATTATCTCATTATAAGAAATGAACCTAAATAAAAAAGTTTCTGGAAGTTAATTAAGATTATATTTCTTTCGTTTGAGCAAATCTCCGGCGGTAAAATATTAACGGAAAAAACAAAGAAACAAAGAGAAGAAAATCTCAAATATTTTTATGACAAACACATATTAAATCATAAGGAGTTGATAAGTATTCGGGACACAAATTATACGATATATTGAAAATGAACAAACATCATGGTCTGTTCCGTTACGGCACGGGTTAAGCGCTAGTATACTACATAGGAAAGTTATATACAATCCATTGAGATCATGTTGATTATAAATTAATGAAAATCATTTAACTTTGTATGCCATGTGTGCATATTGTTTAGAATTTATACCTTTAGGTAGAGAACATGCAACCTTTCGTCGATTATTATCAATAGTTTTTAATGACATATCCTCCTTGTATTAGTAGCTAGGTGTTGCCGCTTTACATGAGCAATATCGAGACTCTCGCGATAAAACATAAGTATTCATAACTTGCAACAGATACCCAGAACCTTAACCTTTTCTCAACTTGCTTGTCACTTTAATAGTTTAGTTTACATCAATTTATTTGCTTATTTCTTTGTACAAATTTTATAGATTTTCCACTTGAATTGATTTTGATTAGAAAGTTGTTAGTAGTAATTGAAAAAAAGGGGGTACAACAACCACACCCAATATTTTGTTTGGAAATCTGTATGGACTAACTCCAATATAACTCTCGGAGAACCAGCTAATAAAGCTAGATCAACCAAGAAATATATCAAAGAGTTATATCTCAGTTTCTCAATACAATCCGTAATTAAACAGATAGAAATATGTGAGCCCGATTGATATGAGAAATAACTTGGATGGTACCAAAAACCAATATCCAAGTGTCAATAAATTTATATTCAACGACCAAATGTCGAATTAACCAATTGATTGAACTACGCACAACCTGTGATATTTCAATTATATAAACAAATATAATGCGGAAAAGAAATAACACAGACACCAGAAGTTTTGTTAGTGAGGAAACCGAAAATGCAGAAAACCCCCGGGACCTAGTACAGATTTGAACACCACACTGTATTAAGCCGCTACAGACACTAGCCTACTACAAGTTAACTTCGGACTGGAATGTAGTTGAGCCCTAACCAAGTCTCACACCGATTAAGGTATAACCGCGTTCCTTACGCCTATGAATCCCAGCAGGACTCTACCACTTGATTCCCTTAGTTGATCTCACCCACAACTAAGAGTTACTACGACCTAAAGTCTAAGACCTGTAAACAAATCTATCTATCATAGATAAGTCTATTCTGATAGATAATATGTCTCCCACAAAAGTACCTATGAAGTTTTTGTTCTGTCTTTTGATAAATCAAGGTGAATAGGAACTAATTGATAATCCGGTGTTATATTCCCGAAGAACAGCCTAGAAATATCAATCACCTCACAATAACTTAACTATATGGTAGTAGAAGAAGTTATTGTGGAATCACAAAGAATAAGACGAAGAGATTTGTGATAACTTTTTATATCTTACCTATCGGAGATAAATCTCGAGCAAATATTATGGAAGATAATACTTAATACGATAGAACAAGTAAGATCAGAACACACAACGACAGGGAAAATAGTTGGGTCTGGCTTCACGAATCCCAAATAAAGTCTTCAAGTCGTTAACCTATAATGGTTTTGGAAAAACCTAGGTTAAAGGAGAATCGAATCTAGTCGCAACTAGGTTAAAGGAGAATCGACTCTAGTCTTCAATTCGTTAACCTATAATGGTTTTGGAAAAACCTTGGCATATCCCCTTTTGTTGTTAGCTGGCCAAGTATAGGTGCTATTGTTATGTGGTGCATATGGAAGTTAAGGTGTTTTATAAGCTTTAGGAATATCATTATAGATTTGAATAAAACTATTATTGATGCTAGAAGAATGATTAACACTTATATTACTCCCCTTTATCGATTAGAGATGTGAATAGAGATGTTAAAGCTCCTAGAGCAGATGTGGAGCACTTTATGCTCATAGATGGTTCCTTCAAAAAAATAAATATGGGATTGGATATTATTTGGTGTGATATTGCAGGCAGAATAAGAAGAACTCGTTCGGGCTTTGGGATGATTCCCGATGCAGTTGGTGCTAAATCGTCTACTTTAATTTTGACAATCTTTTGGGCTAAAGAGATGAATCAGTCTACAGTCATCTTTGTTAGTGATTGTCTCCAGTTGGTGGATTTTGTGAATGGAGTCAATATTAATGTTGCGTGGAGAAGCAGTGATCTTCTTGCAGACTGTCGGAGTTTACGTTATTCCTTTAAAGTTGTGTATATAAAGCGTATTAAAAACAATCTAGCAGACCGGCTTGTACGTCGGGCTAGAAAATACCGTGTCAAGGGTTTTTGGGTCTCCTTTTCATCTTTTTGGATAGTTTTGTTAGGAAGGATCCTTAACTGTTGTTTGTAATTCTCTGCTTCTTTAGTTTCATGAGCTGTTTCTCAGCCAAAAAAATAAAAAATAAAAAAAATAATGAGTTTTAACATATAGTTGTAAAGGGGTATGATTAATATTTATGGGGTATATAAAAGAACACCCTAGAAATGAATTTCGTATCCTCCTGTATCATTTGGTAGTTCTACCCGTCATCAAAGTCGACGGTTATCCAAAGTAGAAAACTAAATGCAATTTGACCTCTGATGGTCCTGATCTGACTTTGACATTCTTTACGTTATTCCTGCGTACCGTATTGACCACCTTGATTTTAAGCAGTTGGTCCCCCTTGGCGGTCAGGAGGTGTCTACCTGTCCATGAGTAATTTCTTCGTGGTCACTTATTCGAAAGATTAAAGTCCTCTTTTGTACCGAATTCTCACCTCATCCCCATGAATTCCTCAACTGATAAGAATATCTTCCTAAAAGATGGTGAAACATAACGTTTCGTTCACGAGAATTCTCATTACATCAATCTCTTTATTTTCTCTCTCACGGTCTCACCTAATTATACCATACTTTTTGCCCCAACTACTTTCATCTTCAAATTCAATAATCTTTTACCCGCAATTGCCCATTGAAATTTTGTCTATTGATAAGTGTATCCCTCCCAAAAGTTGGGCTTTTTGTATTACTATTAGAATCCATCTTAAACAGATATTCAGGACGTTCAAATTGGAATGCACATTCTAGTGATAGACATAGTATCCAAACCTGAGAGCCATGCTTCAAAAAAAAAAAAAAAAACATGAGAGCCAAAGCCCAAATGTGATCTAAAACTGAATTTATACTGTATATAAAGAACTAAACAACTACCTGAATTTAAATTTTTGACAGATAATCGGTGTTAGAATTTCAAATTTCAGATGTTGTAGTTACTTTTTTAACTTTCTGTCAACTACAAATAACGATCACCTTGTGATCCTTTTCTTTACTCATTTTCTTTTTCATCTATATTTAATTATTCTTTTTATCTTTAACGTATTATAATTCAATTACTTTTTTCTTATAATATCAAGACAGCTAATATATGCAGCCACCGGATTGGGCCAGTATTCATAAAGCTAAATACATATCTGTAGCAACTGGATTTAGCCATTTTTCCTAAGTCTTTTGTTTCTACTAGAGCCTCCAGTTTGTTTCTCTCACAATTTCTTCTAATAGCATTAAAATCCCCACCAATACACCAATGCTCACTTGCCCATCCAGTTAAATCTTCCATTTCGACCCAAAATCCCATCTTTCCCAATACGTACAAGGAGTACACATTAGTGACACACCATTCATAATTGTATTGTTTGCATTTAAGTTCTGTGAAAGAGTGTTGGCCAACTATTTCATCTATGCACTCGAACAGATTATCATCCCATATAGTTAGAAGACCTCCTGATAATCCTTGAGAAGGAATGTCTCTCCATTGATGATTTTCATTCCCCCAGATGTTTTATCCACCAGTCATTCATCTTCATCATGTGAGTTTCTTGAATTAGACAAACATTTGGCTTCACTTTTCTTATAAGATCTTTGAGGCCATCCATTTATCAATAGATGTCAAACCTCTCATGTTCCAAATAAAGTTTAAGATCCATTCAGGCTAACTGATCCCAAATTAACTGCATCTTCAAAGATATCATTCTCCCCATTTTTTTCTTCATTTGAATTTTCAATTGTATCTTCAATTTGAAAGCATCCTAAAAACTTGAGATATCTATCCCATTTATGCTATTTCCTTTGCTACAGCCTATCTGAGATGAATGTACGATCGGGTCTTGAGACACCGTTGTTGGTTGTGTTTTAAAACTGGGAAATCATGATTTAATGGTGTTCTTTGAATGGTTAAAGTTTTCTTCCCAATTAGTTTATTCAGGTAAGTCACCAAAAACCATAACAATACCCTTTGGTAAAAATATCTTTGCTCTTAGCTTTCAATGTTCTCTCAATCTTTATGAAATCACCTCTTGAAGCCATTTTCCATTTTGTTTTTGTGTTTTTTTGATTAAGAATCTCCTCCCGCACCTTACTAATCCATGCTCAATAGCTTGAGTAAATATGATTTTAAAATTTAGACCTCGTGCTCCTCTCTCAATGATTTTGTTTTGATTGATTACCATATCTCAAAGAGTCCTTCATTTGATTCAAGATTATGCTATTCGGCTAAACAGCTATATGAACAACACAGCTGAAGATCTCCCGATTCTAAATCGCTTCCGTGTAACCCACAGACATGTAAAGATGGTACTGACCTATTAAATGCGGTTGGTTCCCTCCGGAAAGAGGTGAAATCTTTGTTGTGTTGTGACGGGGCGGCAAAAGGGAACCGGGAGTGGTGGGAGCAGTGTAGTAGCTCGAGATCATGACAATAATTTTGTTGAAGGCTTAAGTTTAGGCTTGGGCGTGACAAACAATTTCCTGGCAGAGCTATATGCGGTTTTAGTGGGCTTAGAATGGGCCTGGGCTACAAATATAAGAAAGATTCTAGTTCGGTCAGACTCAAGAAGTGTTATTTGGGCGCTTGAAACTTCTAATCTGCCTTGGTTTGCAAGATGAGGAGATGGAAATTGATTAGACGAGTAAGTATGATACGATTCGTTTTGTACACACGTTACGTGAAGCGAATTTCTACCGATGCAATGGCTAAACGCGGTTGCTATCTAAGTAATGGTTAGGGATTCTATTATGATGAAAGACCTTTTTTTATCAAAAGTTTGGAATTTCCTAATGTGGATTATTTCAGATTCAAGTAGTGTGTAATTGAGGGGTTTAGACCCCTTTTTGTATTGTGTATTGTTGTACACTTTGTTATTCATTAATACATTTTGGACTTATCAAAAAAAATCAAAGCTAGAATATAGATTCTCAGGATCTATATTCTCACTGGCTTATAATCTCTAGGGACCCACTAACCGACGGTGGATCTATTTCTCGCCAACTTGTATCTTCCTTTTAACTGGATAAAGCAATCATTGTAACATAAATTTAGGTAATGAATTAGTCGTACTTTACAGACTAGATTCATTAACTAATGCAAAATGTCTTATCCATTTGATCCTCGTTTTGCCGTAACAAATAAATTGCTCTAAGGATACTTTAGTCATTTAGACATTTTTTATTCTTAAATAATGTGCGTCGCCTTTCCGTTGCTTTCGCCTTCATTCATTCTACTTGTTTAGCTTTTCTTTTTCTTCCTTCCCGCCTTCTTTTCCCCAAACCCCTAAATTCAGAGAAAAGAGAAAATCTTAAAAAGATATCACCAAATTAAGATTAATCTCTTCCTTAAATTCTTTGTTTCCTCAATCCTATATTTCTGTCTATTTTCTCTTGTAGAATTTAACTCCAAGAATTTCGTTTCGCATATTCTTTTGAGACAAACTAGGTTTGCTAAAAAAAAAAAAAAAAAATTTTGACAATTCTTCATCGATTTTGATCTCGCGTGGAAGAAATAAAGTTGGGAAATGGATTGCCGCGTCTGTACCGCGGACGCGGATCTTTTGTTTAGATTGATAGGCGAAAGGAAATTTGTTGGAAAAATTGGTGGTTTTAGTCTTGAAAGTGAACATGATTTAGCTGTAATGGTGAGTGATTTCTTGGAGAATGGTAGTAGTGGTCCGGATTCGAGGTGCAGCAGTGATAGCGAATCTGGTTTTGCTGATCTTAACCATTTAGCTGACAAGATCTCGGTAAGTCTCTCAATTCCCATTTTGGTGTGAATTTTTTTTATGTAGAATTTTTTTTCTGCCTTCATATTTTAAGTTTAACGAATAATTGTCCAATTAATTAAACCATTTATTAAAACAAACCGTCAATGCTTTGTCTGAATAGTTGGCGAATTTAGAAACTAATTTTGTGCCAATTTAGATTTATTAGTTAAATTTTTGATTTTTACTCGGGTAGTTTAATTTGGTTACATGGTTGGAATCGTTTGACCATATAGTCTTGTCAATAGTGTGTACTGGTCAACAACGTATATGTGATGGGTTATCATGGTATACAATCGACCAATCAAACGTGTCTTGGTATTAATGATATTCTGTTGCTTCATGAGTAATTTCATGTATGTACTAAGGCTACTAGATTGCGAAGTTAGTATGTTTTGGTGGGCGTAAGTTCTGGAACTCAAACAATGTTTTATCTGCTTAATTGGTGGGCGTAAGTTCTGGAACTCAAACAATGTTTTATCTGCTTAATTGGGCACTAGGGGTTTTTGTAACTTTCAGAGACTGGTATGTTTCTCTGGACAGATAGCGATTTGTGTGGTTATGAATGTTTACGCTTTGGGATGGATTTTTGTGTTCAGCTTTGTTTTTTTAAGATCGAGGTGGTATTATAAAGGTCAGTAGTCTGATTGTAGTTATCAATGTTCTGTAGCTCTACCAGTACAAGAAAGATCACCACGAGAGCAAATTGACATCAATTGTGCATTCCCTTATACTGTCCCTTAATAAGGCGGAGCTGCATTTTATCAACTCGAGTCCTTGCAACGCCAGCTGCATAAGATTTTCTCTGGTGAAGCTTTTGCTACTTTCTGGTTATGATGCTGCTGTTTGTTTGTCCAAGTGGCAGAGTCATGGGAAGATCCCTGGAGGTATGTCCCAAAAAATGCTTACTGTTCTTTTTCATTAATGTTTATTCCGCCGTTCTAATACCAAGTGAAGAGAGCGCGTTAGCTTTTATATTGATGTTTCACAAAAGAGTAGTCTTGCTATGTGTAGGCTGCTTCTGCTCACTAGGTAATTATCATAGCTGAGACCATTGTTTTCTGATGAACTACATTAGTATGGCCTTCTTCATGCGATCTTTTTACTCCGGGACAAGGTTACAGTCATCCTAAAGTGCTTAGAAAGCACAGTAAATGAAACAGGACTAGGTGCAAAACAAGACATAGATGGGAAAAAGAGAAACATAAAAACACACAGAGGAAGCTAAACAAGTAAACTTAGATTTTTTGCTCTTACCGTACGATATTCATAAAGTAAGCCTTAAAAATATATTACAAGGAAGTCCCACCGTATACTTGTTAGATTTCTGTGATCCAAGTTTGAGTAGTAGAACTTTGTTTGGGAATAGCATGTGGTTACTCATTCTGAGACATGCAGTGGTTCAGATGGAGAATTTCCAGCCGGCTAGAAGTTCTAGATGCACAAACACAATATATCAGGGTTTTGAAAGGAACCTTGTTGTCCTGATATTCAACCCACCCACACAAAAATCCTTCACATAGCTAGTAAGAAAATCTGTTCAGTGTCAACCATAGTTACGGTTCTGACATATTTCTCACTTCTTTCTCTACTTTTGTGAAGGTGATCATGAATATATTGATGTGGTCATTCACCGTGATACTGGAGTGTCTGAACGTTTGGTCATCGATATTGACTTCCGGAGCCACTTCGAAATAGCTAGAGCAGTTGAGTCTTACAACAGAATATTAAATTCTCTCCCAGTAGTTTATGTGGGATCTTTACCCAAGCTGAAGCAGTACCTTCAAGTTATGGTAGAAGCTGCAAGGTGTTCTCTAAAAGAGAACTCTATGCCTCTACCTCCATGGAGGTCATTGGCATATTTGCAAGCTAAGTGGCATTCTCAGTATGAGAGAAAAATGAATCCAGATGGAGAGGGTATCCATCACAGCAATTCTTCTACTGATCACAAGCAGTGTATAGGACATTTGAGGAGATTTAAATCTTCTCTTCAATCAGAAATTGAAGCAGAAAGATTATTGAAACCCATAAACATTGACAATAATCGGAGGATAATACATGAAAGGCGTAGGCGTCCCACAATAAGGGCCTTATAAAGATTTTAAAATACTCTTCTAGAATTGAAATCATTTTTTGGATGCATATCATACCATTACAAGAAATTTCTTTTTTGACTCGGTTCTCACACTAAATAAAACACAACCAGTGAATGGATCTGTGTCATACATCTAAAACCAGTACATATAACACGCCATGAGAGGTGGTGGGGTTCATCCAAAACCAGTACAAATGAGTAGGTGTGCTCATTTGTATTTTCTACATACGGTGTAAAAGTGAACGTAGAGAAGAATTTTAAGCATTGGCAGCAACTGGGTTTTAGTTGGAACCCGTGGTTACTTGATCCGCTACCATGTTGTCTGTATCATTTTTTATTTTTACCTATATGATCCAAAGTGTAATATTGTTCTCTTTAAACATTTCAAATAACTATTTTTTCTTTCTATTATGTTATGCATCTCTTTCGATACTATTTCAGAATAGATATTATACCTTGTATTCATGTAACATGCAACATTCAAGTTCTGAATACAGATACCGATATATATATTTTTTTATTTTTTATTTATTTATTTTAAAGACCTTCAAAAAGGTTAATGATCCCCTCAAACGTTGGTAGTAGCCAAACAGGAGGTACAAACCAGTACATAGAGGCATTGTTTGTTTTTGCCCATTGAGCAAGCTCATGAGCCACAAAATTACAAACACGCGGTTGAAATTTAAAGATACATGCCACTAATTGAGAAGAGAAAAAATGAATGTCTTTAAAGATAGCAACCGTACGAGAGTCACCATCAAATAAACCAGCAGAAAATTGATCAGTAAGAGTTCACATCACTTTCCACAATGATATGAGTTAACTTATGTTCCAAGGCTTTCTTCAGGACTGCCCAGATGGCTCTAGCTTCAGCTTCTTCAGCAGACTTGACTTCAAAAACCAGGGAAGCACAAAAGGAGGCTTCCATCGAAAAATCCCTCATCACATATCCTGCACCATTAGCTCCAGTATGGTCATCATAGGCACCATCAGTGTTGCACTTTATCCAACCAAAAGAGCGAGGCATCCATTTGTCACATATATTGACGGGGTAAAGGGAGAAACAATAAAGCATGGTTTCCTAGTTAGAAGCATGACTCTAGCTCTTTGTAAAACTGCAATATGGTTTTCTTTCAGGTTTTGAAATATGAAATTATTTCTACTAGTCCAAAGGGACCACAGGATAGTGAAAAACAGACACTGATCTTCATCAGGAATCCTAGAGACATGATCAATAAGCCAAAACAGTAACTAATCAATGAAAGACTTGTTTTCAAAGAACTGAGTATTGATACATAAATCAGAGAGAAACCAGACTCGACTAGCAAAAGGACAGAGAACCAATGCATGCAAAATAGATTCATGAGGGTCATTACACCTGGCACAATCAACACTATGCATAGGCATTCTAGTATGCAAAATAGTTCTAACCAGAAGAGCATTTTTAGCTGCTTTCCATGTGAAGACTTGGATTCTGTAAGGAACCCTAATTTTCCAAATTCGCATCCAAAGATTTTTATATGGGGAGGGACCAAGTCCTCTGATCCCCATGTAGGCAGAAATTTAGAAGAAATTTTCCATTCTTTGAAAGATCCCAAGCCCTCCTATCAGGAGTGTATAACTGACTAAAGGGAATATTGATAATCTTCTTAACAGAAGCATCATCAAAGTGAGTGTTTAATCAAGACAAATTCCAAGTTCTGGTAGAAGGATCAATGAAATAAGAGACCTTAATATTAGGGTCAGGTGGGACTAAAGGATTGGTTGTGGCAGAGCCCAAAGAAGGAATCATGTTATCACACCATGGGTCAATAAAATGACCATCCCCAACAATCCAAGAGATGAAAGGCTTAATGAGTTCTTTAATGGCATGCAAACACTTCCAAGTCCAAGAGCACTTGCCAGCGCACTTGGCATTCAAGAAATCAGTTCTAGGAAAGTATTTAGCTTTAAGAACAGTAGCTAGCATGCAGTTAGGATTCTCTAGAATTCTCCAAGCATTCCTAGCCAGCATAGCTAAGGTTATTTAATTCAGCCTTTCTAAATCCCAGACCACCTTCCGCCTTTGGGGAACAAAAAATGTCCCTCCCAAGCAAGTGCAATTTCCTATCTTTAGGATCTAAAGTCTCTCCCCACCAGAATTTACAAAGGTAGGAATCCATCTGTTTACAAATATGTTTAGGTATGAGGAAAGATCTCGTTTGAAAAAGAGGGATAGCTTTACCAATATGTTTAATCAAAGTAGTTCTAGCAGCTTGAGACATGAGCTTATGAAGCCAGATAGAAATTCTAGCATCAACAGCTTGGAGAATACCCATATGGGTTTGACTTTTAGAGGCTTGGAACAAATTAGAAGTGCCCAAATATTTTTCTCCTAGATCCCTGTTTTTAATCTCTAAAATATTAGCCAGTTGAGCTTTCCTGTGTTCAAGAATTTTCCTACTAAATAAGATGCCAGACTTTTCAAAATTTATTTCCTGGCCAGAGGCTAAGCAATATTTCTGGAGAGAAAGTTTTGAATAGTAGCTTTAGAAAATAAAAGGGAATCATCAGCAAACAACAAATGTGTCATTTCTGGGGCATCTTTACATACTTTGATACCTTCCAAAATACCTTTCTTTGAAAGGCTATCAATCAGAACAAATGATATAAAGATAGGGGGATAGAGGATCCCCTTGTCTTAAACCTCTTTCTGGTTGAAAAAATCCAGTAGGACTACCATTGAGGAGAACATAATATGAAACTGTAGAAACACACTGGTTTATGAGTTTAATCCAGTGGTTAGATAAACCTATTCTAGTCAAAACACTTTCAAGAAATGACCATTCTAATTTATCTTAAGCTACGGATATATCAAGTTTGATGGAAGCAATTCCTTCAACTTTAATGATTAACAACAAATATAGATTCATTAGCTAGCTGAATATTATCAGAAATAATCCTTTTGGGAATGAAGGCACTTTGATTTTTGGAAATAATGTTATTATTCATAAAAGGTTTTAGTCTATTAGCAAGAGTTTTTGAACGAACTTTATAAATGAAATTGCAAAGACCAATAGGTCTATATTGAGAAACAAGTTCAGCAAGAGGAACTTTAGGAATAAGAGCAATATTGGTATGGTTAAAAACTTTTGCAATATGCCTTGTTCTAAAGAAGGTTTGGGTCATGTCAATGACATCTTCCCCGACAATATCCAGTGTATCTGATAGAATAGATCTGTAAAACCATTAGGACCAGGGGCTTCCCCCCATTTGAAACAGAACATTCTTTATTTTCTCAGGGATGAGAGGTAAGTTTAAAAAAGAGTTGTCCTCAGTAGAGAACTTAGTAGGTAGATCAAAAATAATTTCATCCTGAAATTGCTGGGGTTGAGGAGAATACAATTTTTTGAAGTTAGAATAGCATTAGAGGAATCCTTAATCCAACTAGTGACATTTTTTTTCTGCTGAAGAGGGTTACTCTATGGAAATACGGTAAATTTATGTCACCTTCCATAAGCCAGACCTCTATGGATTTGTGTTTCCAGTAAAGTTCCTCAAAGTTGTAAAGATACTCCAGTCTAGCTTTGAGTCTGGAGATAGTACTAGAGTTAGTAGGATTTGAGACCTGAGTATCGGCCAAATATTTCCTGATGGTAGATATATTAGTTTGAATATTACCAAAATAAGATTTGTTCCAATCCCCAAGACCTCTCTTAGTACTTAAAAGCTTAGCTTTTAGTTTATAAGCAGGAGAACCCACAACATTAACAGACATCCTCATAATTGAAATGATATCTCTACAAGTTAGCAATGATATCTCTACAAGTAGGATCTTCGATCCACATAGCCATAAAGTGGAAAGGTATAGGCATACAAACATCCTCATAATTGAAACATATATGCATAGGGAAGTGGTCAGAAGAATCTCAGGGTAAATTATTTACACAAAGTTTAGGGAATAAATCCTCAACATACTGGTTTATAAGAAATCTATCTAATCTTTCAAGAATAAGGTCAGGACCCTGTTGCATATTAGACCAAGTAAATCTAGGGCCAGATAAACCAGGATCATGCAAATTAAACACGGTACAAAAATTCCTAAGGTTCAAAAAACAAGAATCATCAACCTCTAGGCCACCATTCTTATCCTCAGTTCCTAATAAAGCATTAAAATCCCCAATAAAGAAAATTGGCTCGTCTAGGGGGTCATTAGTCAGTTGAAATTATTGTTCCCAGAAAGCATGTCTCAAACTACTATTAGGTTCGCCATACATAAAGTGAATGTGACAAGTTTTAGAATGAATGATGTCTGTAGTAGTGACATAGATGCCTATCATGCTTGAGGATATAATATTGAGTTGAGTTTCCTTCTTCCAGGCCAAGACTAAACCACCACTCCTTCCAATACTAGAAACATTAAAGGTACAAGGAAATCCCATGTTTTTTTAGCTTCCTAGCCGCCAGGTCTTTATTCATTTTTGTTTCCGATAAGAAAATGATATCAGGATTAACGTTCCTACATAGAAAATTAAGTTCTTTATTTGCTATTTTCTTGCCCAAACCTCTGATGTTCCAAGCTAGCATATTGACATGGAAATGATTTATAGGGGTATAGCAAGATTAACAGGAGCATTTAAAGGAAAATAGGGAATTGAGTTTACCTGAGTGGTGGAATCATACCCACCACCAAGAGAAGCACTGGTTGCATCACCATTTTGAGAATTTTAGGAGGAATTGAGATTAGAAGTAGCGGCATAGAGATGAGAATTATTGTGGACACCATTGTTGTTTGAAGAAGTATCAGCAGGTACATTATAACTAGGGTTGTCAATGGGTACCCGTTACCCGCTACCCGGAACCGGACCCGCTAAATCGGGTCCGGTTCTGGGTCCTAAAGTTGGACCCATTAGCAACTTAGGACCCGACGGGTAATTACCCGATTGGACCCGAATGTTAACGGGTCCAAACGGGTAATACCCGTCGGGTACCCGTTTATTTAACCTTTTGATCATTTTTTTAGCAAAATTATAGGTATTTTTGCTAGTTTCGGCTTTGAATTTTTTTGATTTTTGTTTTTTTTAGTACATTTAATATTTATTTAGTACATTAATAAAGAAATAATAATAAATTTTTATAAAAATAATTTATATTCAAGTTAAAAAGAGAAAGAAATTAAGATTTTAATAGTTTTTTAATACCCAACGGGTATCCGGGACTTTAAACGGGTCCGGTTCTGGGCCAACACATTATGGAACCGGCCCCGGAACCGATGCTGATATGCCGGGTCCGGTTCTGGGCCATGTACTACCCAGGAGGACCCGGACCCGTTGACAGCCCTAATTATAACGTCCATAAGAATCAATTAAAGGCTGGGTGTTGAGGGAGCAGTTGGAGAGATTGATTGCTGGTAAATCCCCCAATTTAGTGATTGGGGGGGAAAGATGACCGTAATCCAGTTCAGTAGAATCATACTCCTCTGAGATAACAACTATACTGGCTAAAGTTGAAGAACTAGCTCTTGTATGTTTTCTTATATCAGCTCTGGGGTTAATCTTCCTTTTGAGATTAGATATAACTGTTAGAGCATTGCTCGTTCGAACTCGCATGCGTTGCTATCTCAAGCATGTTTTTCAATGTTAGTGATCAAAAATATAAGTCTTGATTTCTAGTCTACTATAGCTAAGGTCTCGGACTAGGATAAAAAGTGTAGTTGAGCTCAAGAAATCCATGGAAATCATCATACAAGACGAATGACTACTCAAGGAACCAGGGATCTTCATCCACTAAAAGGTATGTGGAGACTTGAACTTATCTATCACTCAAAAGTATATCTACTCTATCTCCTATCTTGAGACAAAAGTCGTATTACTATATAGACTAAGATTATACACATTTGGTATTTCGAGCCGAGTATATCTCGCATATCTATTTCTCGAAATATGTGTTGGTAAATCTTTCGCTTTAGCCAAGTTCATCTTTACCTAGTGACGAAAGTCATGTTAAGTTTCAATCACTTTGAAAATTTCTCTGACGAAAAATGGTTTGTGAATAACAACTATATAACGTCCTCTGAGAATGTTTCAATGATTGAAATAATGACAATATAACCAATAGAGAGTATAAGCATTGTTGTGGAAACACATATGTGTATAAGTCCTTATTCCTTGAATCAAAATTTGCGAACTTTGTTGATCAAGAGAACTGGAGAAGTACGTGAACTTCAGTCCGCGAACCCAGTCCGAAAATTGGCGGAGGTTCTCGAACCCGAGAATTTCAGCTGGAGTTTGTGAACTCCATCCGGGAACTTAAGTCCGCGAACCTATTCTGCAAACTTGAGTAGCTTATGTCTAAAAAATGATGTTTGTGAACTCATCTCTATAAACTAAGGAATGCTATTGCAAACCGTGGCTATATAGTTCATTAACCGATTCGAGTGAATCAAATCGTTTTTGCTTCAATTGTGTCTTGTGTAGTACATAAATATCTAACCAATTGAAAAACTCTCTAACTAGTTCATTTGAGTCATTTGAGCTAGTTATGGTGAAGAAAAATATGGTTGATATGAAAGTTATCATATGGCTAACCATTTGGTTAACTATTGTTGAACCAACTAATGCACAAGTTTGGATACAATTTTTACAAGCCTACAAACGTGTATTACATGTGTGTATAACAAGCTATGTTTTCGATCTAACGGTTGATAAATATGAACTTGAATCTAATCAGGTTTTCATCTAACGGTGAATATTGAATGTTTTGTTACTAAGCTAACATAGATTGCAAACCCTTATTTGAAAGAATATATAAGGGAGAACTCTAACAACTGGGAAACCTAATCCCCACACATTCTTTATGATACTAGTAGTGCTAAGATAGAGTCGATTCTCCTTTAACCTTTGGTTTCTTCTTCTAAACCAGGTTAACGACTTAAAGGCTTCATTGGGATTGTGAAGCCAGATCGATACTACTTTTACCGTAGTTATGTGATATGATCTTGTTGTTTCTATCGTACGAGTATAATTGTAATAATTGGCTTGAGATTTCTATCTCCGATAGGCAAGATATAAAAGTAGTCACAAATATCTTCGTCTCATCGTTTGTGATTCCACAATATCTTTTTTTTGCTGCGTCGATTAAGATTATTGTGAGGTGATTGATAAAGCTGAGCTGTTCTTCGGGAATATAAGTCTGGTTTTATCAATTGGTTCTTGTTCACCTTGATTTATCAAAAGACAGAACAAAACTTGTAGGTATATTCATGGGAAATGAATTTATCTATTACCATAGACTTTTATGTGTGATACAGATTGGTTTATTAAAGTCTTCGACTTTAGGTCATAGAAACTTTTAGTTGTGGGTGAGATCAGCTAAGGGAATCAAGTACGTAGTATCCTGCTGGGATCAGAGGCGTAGGAGCATAACTGTACCTTGGATCCGTGTGAGATTGATTGGGGTTCAACTACAGCCCATACCGAAGTTAGCTTGGAGTATACTAGCGTCTATAATAGCTTGATACAGTGTATGTTTAATCTGGACTAAGTCCCGGGGTTTTTCTGCATTTGAGGTTTCCTCGTTAACAAAATTATGGTGTCTGTGTTATTTCATTTTTCGCATTATATTGTTTAACTTTATAATTAAAATAATACAGGTTGTGCGTTGTTGTTCAATTAATTAGAATATCCAACCTTTGGTTGTTGATTTACATTGATTGATACTTGGATATTGGTCTTTGGTACCATCCAAGTTATTCCTTGTATTTGATTAAAGACTCACTGATTTCTATTAGCTTGAGTAAATCAAATCAAGAGAGAGATAATGACTCCTTGAGATATTTCTATCTAGATTGATTCTGACTGTCATGTTGATTCTCTAGAAAGAAACTCGGAGTTTGTCCATACAAATTGCTAATTCGAAATATTGGGTGTGGTTGTTAGACCCCCGCTTTTTCAATTGGTATCAGAGCAGGCAAACACGTTCAAGACCTTATAAGTCTGTGTTTGTAGCGATCCGACTCTATGGACAGAGGTGTTATATCTATTAACGTACCACCATTCTTCGATGGCTCTAATTACTTATGGTGAAAAATTGCTATGCGAGCTTTTCTTAAAGCGCGTGATTTTCATTCATGGGTATATGTTATTAATGGCTATGATCCTCCTGTTGTGGCAGTTAGAGATGTAAACGTTCCAAAGAATATTGGTGAATACACCCCTGCCGAGATTCTTGCTGCAAAGCAAAACTCTGACGGTTTGAATGCTATCATACATGACATTACCCCAAATCTTCAGTACCATGTGTCTAATTGCACTAAGTCGCAAGAAGCTTGGGATATCTTAGCAACCGTATTTGAAGGTAATACTAGTGAGAAGGAATCTAGGCTTTAAAACCTTAATTCCGATTGGGAAAACCTTCTTATGGCAGATGAAGAACCATTTGATGAGTTTAATCACAAAGTGTTTGAAATTATTAATACATCTTTTGCGTTGGGTAAGACTATTCCTGAAAAAGACATTGTGATGAAAATTCTCAGATCGCTGCCATCTAGATACGATACTAAGAAGCATGCCATCATTGAGGGAAATAACCTTGATACTCTCTCCAGAAATACGCTGGTTGAAAAGATTAAGATCTTTGATCATGAACGCTCGTCCAAATCTAAGGATGTTGCGTTCAAAGCACTAAATGACACTAAATTACTTGATAAAAGTTCAAAATTGTATATCTCTGAAGATAATCACTCTGAGACATATTCATCAGATGAAGATCTTGACAAATCAGTCTCGATGATCACAAGACAGTTTAGGGATCTTCTATTGAAGAGAAGTAAACGGTTCTCCAAAGATAAGCCTAAGGCATCAGTCAAACCTTATAATCGTGTTCCTCCTAAAAATAGGGATGTTGATGAAACTGATGATGAGGATATGCCTCAGTGCTTTAAGTGTAAGGGATTTGGTTATTTTGTAAACGAGTGTCCAAACCGGAGAAAATACACTGGGAACAAAGGTCTTTCTGCAACTCTTGATGAAATGTCTGACAACTATGATTCTAATGAAGACGAGAAATCAAGTGTTGCACTTCTTGGTGAAAATATTGATTTTGATAATTGTAGCAATACATACATCAATCTTGATATTCTTTCAGAAGATAATCTAACTATTCTGGAAGATAATGTTGACCCATCCTTTGGAAACTTTGTTCATAATTTTTTAGGTCCCACTATGTGACTAGCTTCCTGCACATCTCAGATGCCTGATATTTATGCAAGCTTGACGTGTTCATATTGTTCATTAAAGGTTCATGAACTTTCAAAGTGTTACAAGTTCAAACACAAACAAAGGCACGTCAACAAACTTCAACGAAGAGCAAATCACTTAGCAAGGAAGCATAAACTTGCTCAGAAGACCGCTGAGGTATGTAGGATTTTATCTTCGTCTAAGAAGTTAGTTTCCAAGGATATGACTAGACCAGTTGAAAAGAAAGTATGGCCAAGTCATTTTGATAGACAAAAGTCCGTGGATTCCTCTCAAGAGAAAAATGGTGGACAAATTATTGTTCACCACAACGTAACTTGATTGTGTTGTTTTTGAAATCTTGTCTCATGTGCCTGATCAAAAGAGATAATGATTTTGTATCCCTCAGGCTTTAAGAAAAGTTATTTTATCTTTTCTTAGTTTTTTCCTTCTTTTTGTCTATCAAACAAAATAAAGGGCACTATCGACAATTCTACTCTTCATAGGGTTGAGAGTTGGTCGTGTACGAACCTGTGAAGGTTTCAAAACCTTACATTCCTTTTTCCTTCTATATAACCTCCTTATATCTCAAGACTACTTGTTGAGCAATTTGTGATTTCCTCTCACAAAGTCATACGTTTATGGATACTCCAAGCATGATATCTTCTGATGGAAAGGATGTTAATTTGATTGTTAAGTCATCAATCATGAAGGAAAAAGAAAAATCTCCGCCTGCTCCAACTTTGAAAAGAAATAGGAGGAATGTGAGGAAGCCCAGAGTCGTTCCTTCAAATTCTCAGAAGTTTTCTGATGTTCTTGATGGGTTGAAGGAGATACGAAAGGAGATTCAACAAATAAAGGCTTTTGTGTATAAGACTCATAATATTCAGAAGGCCTTGGTTCGACAACAACATCCAAGAAGGTTTATTGATATAAACTACTACCTTAATGAACCTTATGTTCCAATGGCTGTTGACGACAAGGAGTTCGGGGACGATAACGAATTTTTCAAAGGTCTTATTTCCTTGTAAATCTTCTATTTTTTGTTTTGTTTAGAAGAATAACTAGAGTTTGGAATAGCCATTATTGTGATTGCACATAGCTATGACCAACGTTTTCATCTTCTTTATTTTAGATTTATTGGTTTAAATTCTAAACTTGTTTGGAAGATGATTTTTGCAGTATTAATCTTTATGATTTTATATAATGCAATATTTTTATAAGATATGTGTGTTTACGTCTGTGAACTTAATTGTCCCATACTTTGTCAAAAGTAAAGTCGTTCATGAGTTGATATGCAAGTATTGATGAAAGAGTGAATGAACTTTTGACAAATACAAAAGTTAGGCCTATTATGTCAATTTTTGATGGAAGATAGGTTAAAATATTTTGTAATTCAAGGATTATGTATATTGTATGTCATTGTGCAAATGGTGATGGAAACATAGAATGAGTCCTTGTGTATTCCGCGGTAATTGGTCTTCCCTGATCTATGTTTTACTGTGAGGCTCCGTATTGTTTCTTATGTTGAGCACTAGACAACCAAGTTGATTACTTTTGTGATTAGCTTAGTTGTGTTCCGTAAGGTACTTTATGTCGAGCACATTGAACTAAATTAATCATCTTGTATGGTTATTTAGTTATGACTCCGTAAGTATTTTCTTATGTTTGAGCGTTTTTGACTGGGTTGATTATTTTCATGATTAACTTAGTCATTGATCCATAGATTTTCTTATGAGAGTATAATAAACAATTAAATTGATTACTTTTGTGATTAGTTTGATTGTGTATTCCGGTAAGATTAATTATGGGTTCTCTTGTGATTAATCTAATTGAGTTTTTAAGTCTCCATAAGTTTACTTGTGTTGAGCATATTCGGTAACTTTTGTAATTGAATATTTTTGGATTCAAATTCATACTTGTATGTGATTTGTTGTCCAAAAAAATCCTTATTTTCTTTTGAAATTAAGGCCACTCTTGTTGTTCCTTAGGGAATGACATATTATGGAGGAGAGTTCTTAATTGAACTTGTGCTTAATTGCCAAATCATTGTGGGGAGCGTGGTTGTGGAATATTATAAGGTTTATCTTGTATCTTTATAGACTCCTTGATGAATGCATTTACCTTCGGCTTTATGATTTCATCTAAATAAGATGATATATACTTACCTTTGGTCATGAAACGTCTCTTACGGAAATTTCATTAGGATCCCGTTCTTGTACCTTTGCCAATTTTATTGACAAAAAGGGGGAGAATTAATATCTAGTTCACACTACAAATACATATGGTTTTCGGATCATTATGTAAGGGGGGATGGTTTCCATGTGAGATGGAGTATTGATTAAGGGGGAGTGACGTATCACCATAGTATTTTTGTTAAATTTGTGATGCAATTGGACTTTGACGCTGTGTAATGATATTATGACATTGTATAACAATGATTGAGAACTCTTGTTTTCTCATTGTTATAGCTATGGATTTTCAACAACGATGATGCTAAACTTACAATCTTTGGGATCATCGAGTATTGACTAAGGGGGGGTAACGTATCACCATAGTATTGTTGTTAAAGTTGTGATGCAATTGGAATTTGACGTTGTGTAATGATATTATGACACTATATAACAATGATTGAGACCTCTTGTTTTTTCGTTGTTATATCTATGGATTTTCAACAACGATAATGCTAAACTTACAACCTTTGGGATCATTGGAGTACTTGGAAGTGACGAAGATTTCGAGTAATGTTGAAGATTAGGCATGTGGAATAGGAGCCACAAAGTTTATTTATATATTTCTTGTATTCCATATGTATTGATAGTTTTTTCACTAAAATTGACAAAGGGGGAGATTGTTAGAGCATTGCTCGGTCGAACTCGCATGCGTTGCTATCTCAAGCATGTTTGTCAATGTTAGTGATCAAAACTATAAGTCTTGATTTCTAGTCTACTATAGCTAAGGTCTCGGACTAGGATAGAAAGTGTAGTTGAGCTCAAGAACTCTGTGAAAGTCATCATACAAGACGAAGGACTACTCAAGGAACCAGTGGATCTTCATCGATTAAAAGGTATGTGGAGACTTGAACTTATCTATCACTCAAAATTATATCTACTACATCTCCTATCTTGAGACAAAAGTAGTATTACTATATAGACTAAGATTATACATATTTGGTATTTCGAGACGAGTATATCTCGCCTATCTATTTCTCGAAATATGTGTTGGTAAAGCTTTCGCTTTAGCCAAGTTCATCTTTACCTAATGACGAAAGTCATGTTAAGTTTCAATCACTTTGAAAATTGCTCTGACGAAAAATGGTTTGTGAATAACAACTATATAACGTCCTCTGAGAATGTTTCAATGATTGAAATGAGAGTTTAGACAACATAACCAATGGAGGATATAAGCATTGTTGTGGAAACACATGTGTATAAGTCCTTATTCCTTGAACCAAAGTTTGCGAACTTTGTTGATCAAGAGAACCGGAGAAGTACGTGAACTTCAGTCCGCGAATTGGCAGAAGTTCTCGAACTCGAGAATTTCTGCTGGAGTTTGTGAACTCCATCCGGGAACTTAAGTCCGCGAACTTGAGTAGGTTATCTCTAAAAAACGATGTTTGTGAACTCATCTCTATAAACTAAGGAATGATATTGCAAACCGTGGCTATATAGTTCATGAACCGATTTGAGTGAATCAAATCATTTTTGCTTCAATTGTGTCTTGTGTAGTACATAAAGATCTAAGCAATTGCACAACTCTCTAACTAGTTCATTTGAGTCATTTGAAATAGTTATGGTGAAGAAAAATATGGTTAATATGAAAGTTATCATATGGCTAACCATTTGGTTAAATATTGTTGAACCAACTAATGCAAAGTTTGGGTAAGGTTTTTACAAGCCTAAAAACGTGTATTACATGTGTGTATATGTAAGGACCCTCAAGCTCGTCAACGCAATTAGACCAGTCAAGAGACGAACTAAGCCGTTATTGACCCGATTAATTAGAGACAAACGTTAATTAATATAAATTAATTTAACAACGATCTAGTTACGAAACTAGTAGCATTGAATAGGTCTCGAAAAGTTAGGCAAAATGGACTACTTGAACGTGTCATTCGGTTGCCGGGAGAAGAAGATATCATTGGATAAGTATGAAGGGGAAAAATTACTATTTTGCCTTGGACCGACCCGGGATTCCCTTATCCGTTCTTAGGTGCCTTTAGAGTTTTTGGCCGGCCTTATCTTCTTGACATGTTGAAGGCAAATCATTCCTCATTTCTTTTTCTCTTTCTTCCTTCTTGTTTCTTCTTCTCTGTTCTTTCTCTTCTCCTCTTTGTCGATCTCGGTTCTGATGAATTGAGTTTGTTTTCGTGTGAGATATTCATAAGAACTTGATTAGTGTGATGAATAGAAGAAGATGAAGTTATAAATGAAGTTATTTGAACTATCGAGAGAAGAAAGGAGCTGATGCTGTTGTAGATGAAATTAGAGTTTTGGGTTTGATTTTGAGTTCTAAGGTGAATCGATGGGTTAATTGGACTGTTGACAAATGAAGATTATGAGGGTTGGTGTTTAATTCAAGTTGTGAAGCTGTTCTGGTGATTAATCATAAACCAGGTAAATTTAGGGTTCATGTGTTATTTGATTTCTTTATGAAATTGAGTTTTGTTTGAGGTTATTTATGATGGGTTTGCTTTTGATTGTGGTTTAATTAGATTTACTAGATTTAATTTAGGTTTCTTTAGATTAATGGAGAAGTAGGGTTTCCTGGGTTGTTTTGATATTCGAATTAGGTGATTGTTAAGAAGAGATTGGAGATGGGTTTAATTGATTGAAGTAAGAACTTTGTTCAATTGATAATTGAAGTGGTCTTGATGTAAACTGAGAATATTTTGGGGTTGCTGTTGGAGGTAGTGGTTATAGAGTTGTAGCTTAGATGAATGATCTAGGTGGATATGAGTTTGAATTATGGAGAACTGTTGCTGATGAAGTTCAAGTGACAGGTGAAGTTGAGTTAGTGGATTTGGATTATGAGATTACTGACTTGAGGAGTTTGATAATGAAATTGAGACTTTGGTAGAGATGAATATAATTAGTATGTGTTTGGCTGGTGCAAGTATAATCTGGAGATGAAGTCTGTTAATGGAGATAAAGATGATGTTGAAGATACCTTGTTGATGTGTTTGTTCAGTTGTGCTTAACTGAGACGTTGGTGGTTGGTAATTGTGGTTGTAAGTTGATTTACAGGGGATGAGGGTGAAATAGATAGTTGATTTTAATGGTAGTTTATGTAGCAGCAGTGGTGCAGATGAAGTTGTGTACGTGATACTGCAGCGGAGGACAAGATATAATGAACTGATGTTGTTGGTAGTTTGTAGAAAAGTTGTGGAACTGGGATAATGGTTTGTATGAAGTGCAATTGTTGCTTCAGAGAAGGACTATGGTTAGTTGAAGACATGAGACCATGGTGTTGGATGTAGCTGAAGTTATCTCTGCAGAACTGAAGTGAGAATGATAATGAGTATGTAATGGAAATGATGTCAATGAAGGTGGTTGTGTGCAGATCAAGATGAGACATTGAATCTCAGATGTGGAAGTTGAGTTAAATGATGGTGGTTTGGGTGTTATATGAATGAGAAATATGATTGCAAGTAGTTATATTATGATGAGTGATAGATGAAGATAGTGTGATGCATGTGTATTAATGTTGTAGGTGAGGTAATTAGAATTGGAGGTTGCATATGAATCTGGCGTAGGAATAGACTGAAGGAGGAGCTGTAGTGTTGTGTAAGGTAAAGGTTGAGAGTTTGTTTGTACTGAGATGAAGTTGAGATAGTATTCATTGATTTATTAGAGCAAATCCTATGGGTAGTGTTACCCTTTCATTTTGAAAGGGTCACTACCAATTTGGCCTAATTTGCTCCCACTATGGTAAGTGAAAGGGTGTTTTTTGGACCCAAAACGTTCAACCACTCGTTCAGGTGAACGAGTGGTTGGTAGTGTAACACTTTACGGGAGATTGTCTCCCGTAAAGAAAATATCAACAAACGGGAGACCGTCTCCCGTTTAAAATAAAATAAATTTTATTACGGGGGACTGTCTCCCGTAAGATTGTTTTTTTATACCAAACGGGAGACCGTCTCACGTTTGTTTTGTTTTTAAGTAAAAAACGGGAGACAGTCTCCCGTTTAGTATTTGAATAAATTTTGGCCAACGGCTACATTTTAGCCTATAAATCTAAAACCTCCAACTATTTTCTCTTCATCCCACTCCCTCTCAACTTCTTCTACTCCATTTTTGTTTTTAAGTTTTCTTCTTAATTTCGATTTCACACTCTCCATCCATGTCTTCTTCACCAACACCGACTCCTTCAACCCAAATTTCTCAAAAAGGTCGTAGGAAGCAACAAATTAAGTTTAATACGGATGAAGATGTAGCTCTTTGTGAAGCACATATAGCAATAACGGGTGATGGTAGTGTTGGTGTTGGTCAAGGAAAAACCAAATATTGGGAACGAATTATTCCATTATTTATCGAGAAAACGAAAGGTAACCCAAATGTTAGAGACAAAACTAGTTTAGAAAACCGAATATACCAAATAAAGAAAGAAATTAAGTTATTTGTCGCCGTTCTTGGAAAACTATATCGAGGTGGACGAGTAAGTGGCTATGGACAAGAGCACACGGTATGTATTTTTGTTTCATACGTATTGCTCATTATGTTTGTAAATGAATACTAATATGAAAAGTTTACATTGTAGTTGATACGTGGTCGGTGTGAGTTTCACAAGATACATGGGAGACCCTTCATCCTTGATGAGTGCTACGAGGTATACAAGAGTGAACCCGGTTATGATTACACCAAATATGTCGATATACCCCCGCTACCCCCACCACCCGTGGTCCAAGTTGTTGATGATTTAGGTGTCGATGGTGTCCATGGTGCGGACGATGTCGAGGAGGAAGAGATTGGAGTAGATGTTAATACGGGTGACACTCAAGAAAAAAATAAAAGGGGACCCGGGAAGAAAGCTCTTCAAGCTCTTAAACAAGCAAAATATCCATGTGGTACTTCTAGTGGTTCCATTGAATCCAACTTTAGTGAAACCAATGAGAGAATGTTAAGTTATTTGAAAGAGCAAGAAGAACAACTAAAAGAGGAAAATATGAGTCGAATCAAAGAAAAGAAAAAGGCTCGTGTGGAAAGAATCATGATGGCGGATATTTCTAAGTTATCTAGTGCCGGCCAAGCTTGGGTTGAACGTAAACAAAACAAGATACTAGAGAAAAGGAACTTGATGGAACAAGATAGTAGCAATGATGAGTAATGGGTAATATGGTTTATGTTTTCCAAGTTTTAATTTTAGTTCTATTACTATTGTTTTCCTTGTTGTAATTTCTTTTCAACTAAAAGATTGTTATCATGAACAATATGCAATGTAATGAGATAACAAATATATAAAATGCAATGTTATTTAGTCATCCAAAATAAACCAAAATAAACACATTGTCCAAACAACCAAAAGAAACTAACTTTAATTACCTTGCGCTTCCTCCGCATGTTCATTACCAAACATCTCCCAAACATGATTTGTCAATCTTAGTCGAAGATCATTATACAAGGGTTCATGTCTTAACTCGTGATAGTTAACGGCTTCGCGAGGTACAATATCACGGTAAACCCTATAGTCTTCATCTCCAAAAATACATTCATTTTTAAACAAGAATGTAACCTAAATAACATTCATCTTTAAAACAACAATGTAACCAAAATAACATTCATTTTTAAAACAACCAAGTCTACAAAATAACATTCATTCACTACTCATTTTTAAAACAACCAAGTCTACAAAATAACATTCATTCACTACTTCAGTAGGTCCGTAAACCACTGTCCACTCCAGTTAGTTGATTGTTGAGGAGGAACTTGAGTATTAGTAACAATATCTGGAAAAACTTGATTGGAAGACCCGGGGACTTGAGTTTCATTCACAATATCTGGATAAATTTGATCGGAGGAGCACCCAACAATTGGAGCATAACAGTCTTCTGATCTGAAGGACGTTCGTAGAATTTCATTCTCACTTCGAAGCAACTCATTTTCTTTTTCAAGGATCTGAACCCGACTTCTAAGGTACTCAAGCTCTACATTCTCATTTTCCTTTTGAGCTCTTACATTTTCATACACGTATGAACTTGTTTGCATAGGAGGAGGGTATGGAACAAGAAATTGAGCTTGAGATGATGAGGAAATGTTGTCACGATTCCGTCCTCGAAGCAATATTGGCTCATCCTTTGCAAAGTATGCACCAACTGAAACTTTAGACCACCATTTTTCATACTCCTCAATAGTTGCAATCGTATTGGGTTTTCTAGAAGTCCTCATACCTTTGCACTTCTCACGATACTTGCGATTCATTCGTACCATTTCTTTTTGTGGAGGTGGGTAAGGTGGAATACCTAATACCCCGGTTACTTGAAGCAAACATCTCTCTCCCAAGTACCTATAGCCTTTATCATCTTCAATATCCAAGAATACACATCGTTTCTTTGACAACGTCTTTGAATATCTTAGGACTTCATTATTAGCATGCTCACTTCCAAGCCATGGCTGCCATGTTGTTCCATTCATTGACCTATTCTCCAATTGTTTACGAGCAATAGAAATTGAGTGTCTTCCCATATCCCTTTGAACCCCCGACTTGTTTCCCTTGTTAAACACCTTGATTTTTGGCCATAAATCATTCCAAACCGGTGGATTTCCTTCAATTTGGGGAGCCAAAGTGTGGAAATAATAGTAAAACCAATACTACAAAAAAAAAAAAAATTGAAACGAAAAATCAATATATAACATTTAAGGAAATATAAACATTAAATTGGTTTAAGAGGTAAGATGAGCCATATGTACATACCTCTAAGATCATCCACATGCCGTTGAAAGACTTCAATTTTCTACTAACCTCACCCAAAGATTTATAAAGACAAGCCAATGTGGGAGATCCCCAATTAAACCTAATTGTGTTATCTAAGTTCTCAAAGTTACATAACCATCCTACCTTTGTGGTAGAACAACTATTAGGCATAAGCACTTGACCAATCATCCATAAAATAAATACCCGAACAATTTCATCCCAATATGGTTCCATAGCAACTCCACCCTTTCCTTGAAATGTTCTCAACCAATCTAACAAGTCTACACATTTGATACCACCACTTCTCTGCTTCAAATATGAGAATACATCAAGACCATGAGCTATCCTTTCCCCATTCTCACCAATTTCTTCTTCATTATCACTCGGTTCTTGAGTTTCATCAATACCTTCTAGTGCTTTCCTCCTTTCCGCGGCTTTCTTTTCCCTTTCTTTTTCGAAAATAAGTTGAACAAAATTTGGCAAAAGGTTTTCCACATACTCCACACAAAGTTCCCTATTATCCTTCACACACCAATCAATATATTCTAGACAAACTCCGTTTTCTACTTCTATACCCGTCAACCAAGTGAAGTCATTGGGTGTGAGTCCTATTTCAAATGTAGGAAAATGAAACGTGTTTGTGGATTTCCAAAAGCGCTCAACAATTGCGTGTGTGAGTTGTTGATCATCTTTCGAAACATTAATCTCTAGTAACCGTCCCAATCCACAATTGTCTATAAACGATTTACATCTATCATTTTGGCATACAATTGCATACATGATATTCATATTACTCCAACCACCCCTAAAATACATCCAAGGTTTATCATCTTCCATGTTAAGTGTGTTGCAAACATGATTTTCTTCACTTCTAGATGACACACTAGTATAATCCATTGTTTCTATAGGAACCCTAAAACACATACCATGAATTATCTATTAAAATTAAACTAAATATCATACTTCAATAACATTCAAAAAAAAATGAATTGGGTTCATTGTTCATACCTTCAATTAGACGAATTTGCTCTTAATTTTCTCCAAACCTTGAATTAGAGGAATTGAAAAAAACAAATTAGGGTTTTATCAAAAACTCAATATATATTGAAATTGAAAGGAAAAAACACTAAAATTAAGGGTTAGTAACTCACCCGAATCCTTAATCAAACTATTCTACGAATTTATGTTAGTTTTAGTAATGGAGAAGAAGGGGGAAGAAGGGGGGAGAATAAAAATGGAAGTGAAGAAGAAGAAAAATGGGAGAAAACTCGTCTCCTGGATGTTTTGTGGATTTACAAAACAAACGGGAGACGGTCTCCCGTTTTTATTTTCTTTTGAAACCTTACGGGAGACTGTCTCCCGTAAAGTTATGGAAAAATTACTTACGGGAGACAGTCTCCCGTAAGGTTTTCAAAAAAAATTTTGCCCATAGTGGCTAGACTCGCTCATATGGGTGAGTAGTCTTCCATATGGGTGAGTTAGTCTCAATTTGGAGACTACCCATAGGAGATGCTCTTAGAGTTGATATTGGTAGTGTTGATTGTTTTAACTTCTGTTTCTTAAAATCTTAGATCTGTTAGTCATCTCAGTCAGTTTAGCTGACTCGGTTTGTTTAGCTGGCTCAGTTTATCTGACTGAGTTGAATCGGTGTTAACTCACTGAGTTACAAATCCTGACCTGAGTCGACTCAGTTGACTTGACCTTGACCATTTACCCTGGACTGGACATTGACTGTTAGTTGAACCATTTGACCATCAATGACCGTTCGTTGACCCAGTTGGGTCAGCACTTGTGTAATGGGCCGAGTCTAGTGGACTTGGGCTTAGTGCCATGTATTCTTAGTTTGATGTTTTGGACTCTTATAGTCTAAATTAGTCTTTAATTCTTTTTACAAAATTGTAGATACTCTTTAGACTTATCATAATGGACTATAGATTCTACCTAATGAGACTATAGATTCTACCTAATGGAAATAGTAAACCTTGTTGTGTTAAAGAGAGAGAATGAAAAGGCGTAGAATCATAAATGGGCTTAAAACCATTAGATAGTCCACTTAGCCATAACTAGAGAATTGTATGAGTTTGTGTTATGAGCCTTGTATGAGCCTTTTGGCTAATCTTTAGAGTGCTTGTGTGATTAACAGTTAGCCGTTATTAACAACGATCGATTCAAATTAAAGGATGATCCAGTGGATTGAACATCTCGAGGTAGGCGAGGCTTGTCATCAAAAGAGATGGGAATCGATAACGAACTCTATTGTATTCATTATTGTTTTACAAATCAATCTTTGTGTTCTGAAATTCATGCATATCTTTGTGTGCTTTGTGTGGTATGAGATGTGTGCCGACACAATATCAGTATTCTATGGCTAGGGAGATACACCGCAATATTATTCTTCCTTTATATATATTCAGTATTCTATGGCTAGGGCGATACACCGAAATACTATTATGGCTAGGGCGATGCACCACAATATTATTCTTCCCTTATGTGCGGCAACACACATCTCATACATGGATGTTTACTGTTATTTATGAATGTCTATGAAGAAGTTTCTACTTTATGTTTCATTGTCTTTCCTTGTACTACCGAATTTCGATTAAACCTGCATTGTCTTCGAATCATATTAATGATTACTTGAAAGCTAGTTATTATTCCTACTGGCACCCCTTTTAGGGATGATGTGCTCACCCATTCCCACTTTCAGTTTCAGAGACAGATCAAGATGTGCATGTGACGATGAAAGCTTCGAAGAATTATTTACGTTAGTTAGTTAGCTTCCGCTATATTTATTATGTGGTTGTATTCCATTTGTAAATCATCTCACTATTGAATATGTATCATTGGAGAGGAGTTCTTGTATATGTATTTCAGAGTGGGGATAGTTTTGGGTTAAGTTTTGTAGCAGATTTCTTAATTGAATGCTTAAGTGAATGATTCAGATTCTTAGTGCCTCTTTACTTAGTAAATTTATTGTATTAGTCAGCTGCTAGCTTTGGGGGAGCTACAGTATAACAAGCTATGTTTTTGATCTAACGGTTGATAAATATTAGATTGAATCTAATCATGTTTTCATCTAACGGTGAATATTGAATACTTTGTTACTAAGCTAACATTGATTGCAAACCCTGATTTGAAAGACTATATAAGGGAGAACTCTAGCAAATGGGAAACCTAATCCCCACACATTATGTGTGATACTAGTTGTGCTAATCTAGAGTCGATTCTCATTTAACCTTTGGCTTCTTCTTCTAAACCAGGTTAACGACTTAAAGACTTCATTGGGATTATGAAGCAAGACCGATACTACTTTTATCGTAGTTGTGTGATCTGATCTTGCCATTTCTATCATACGAGTATAATTGTAATAATTGTCTTGAGATTTGTATCTCTAATAGGCAAGATATAAAAGTAGTCACAAACATATTCGTCGCATAGTTTGTAATTCCACAATATCTTTTTTCGCTGCGTAGATTAAGATTATTGTGAGGTGATAGATAAAGCTGAGCTATTCTTCGGGAATATAAGTCTGGTTTTATCAATTGGTTCATGTTCACCTTAATTTATCAAAAGACGGAACAAAACTCGTAGGTATATTCGTGGGAGACGAATTTATCTATTACCATAGACTTTTCTGTGTGATACAGATTGGTTTATTAAAGTCTTCGACTTTGGGTCGTAGCAACTCTTAGCTGTGGGTGAGATCATCTAAGGGAATCAAGTACGTAGTATCCTGCTGGGATCAGATACATAGTAGCATAAATGTACCTTGGATCATTGTGAGATTGATTGGGGTTCAACTACAGTCCATACCTAAGTTACCTTGGAGTAGGCTAGTGTCTTTAGCGGCTTAATACAGTGTATGGTTAATCTGGACTAGGTCCCAGGGTTTTTCTGCATTTGCGGTTTCCTCGTTAACAAAATTTTATCTGTGTTATTTTATTTTCCGCATTATATTGTTTATCTTTATAATTGAAATAATACAGGTTATGCGTTGTTATTCAATCAATTAGAATATCTAACCTTTGGTTGTTGATTTATATTGATTGACACTTGGATATTGGTCTTTGGTACCATCCAAGTTATTCCTTGTATTTGATTAAAGACTCGCTGATTTCTATTAGCTTGAGTAAATCAAAACAAGAGAGAGATAATGACTCCTTGAGATATTTCTATCTAGATTAAGTCTGACTGTCTAGTTGATTCTCTAGAAAGAAACTCGGAGTTTGTCCATACAGATTGCTAATTCGAAATATTGGGTGTGGTTGTTAGACCCCGGTTTTTCAATAACATCATGTTTAGCAGAAATGAGAGTACCTTTAGTGGTAATTGGTGTTTGACTCGGAGAATCAGCAATTTTAAATCTTCTTGAAGAGATAGAAGTACGAATCGGACCATTCATCACCGATTCAACTCCGGGGATAAAGGCTTCAACAGTAACATTCTGAGTTGTGACTTGTTTGAAGATAATAGGTAACCCATCGTTATGTTGAGTCAATTTTTGCTGAATCGTACCTACATCGAAGATCTTCAAGGTTGTGGATCTGTTGGAAAAAGGACCCATTTGAAACATGTTTGATAAACCCTTTTGAGCATTGTTCTCAATGCTTTGGACATTATCCTTAGATTTTCCTGTGTGGCATATGGGAGCAATGGTAGAATCAACTTGAGTATCTGGCACAATCTCTGTTTGTTGCATAATGGTATCAGTTTCTACATTTGAAGTCGGAGCAGGTAAATTATTTACTGGTGGTGGAGGCATCATGAGCCTTGAGATAGCAGGAAGAGTATATCTGTTGTTAGAAGCAGAAGCTTCCTTGCAAGCTTTCTGTTTCAATTTCCAAGTTGGACAGTTAATATCTTTATGATCTAGAACACGGCATGAAGTACAGTAGTATCTTGGAACCTTGATGTGTCTGCACTCAATAAGAAAAGGTTGAGTTCTCCCACTAGTAAATAGAGGAATGCCTAATGGTAAATCTTTATGAACCGAGATTTTAACACAAACTTTAACATTCTTCTTCAAAGGATAATTTCCATAAGGTGCTTGAGCTTCAATGAGTTATCCCATATTGAAAGTAAGCTTCTGAAGATCCTCAAATTCAGTGCATTCTTTAGGAATGTTGCATAAGATAAACCACATGAGTTCTTCAATGAATGAAAGTTGATGATTTGCCGGCCAACCAGTTGGTAGAAAATTTTGAAGCACCATTAGATATCCACATACAAACCAAGGCCTCTGTGAGTTAATTCTGTTAAAATCATCTTCAACTAAGAACCGATTGAGAACTTTGTTACGTAATCCACTAAAAGTAGTAACAGTAGGATATTGAGCCAGAGGCCAATTGTTACAGATATAATAGCGAATAGAAGAAGTAGAACAAGGATTTCACAACATAAATAGCCTACCATACACCATTTCCAGTTATTATCAGATTCAGCTAGAATAGCAGTTTTATCAATAAAGACTTGTTCAAAGAGAGTGGATGGTAAGGTTAGTTTCTCAGCCATTTGAGCAAACATGTTTTGAATATCTTAGTTTATTGTTTGAGGGTTTTCAGGTGAATTTGAGAGGTCAATTTGATATATAGACTGGATATGAATAAAGAAAAATTGATTGGGGTGAGAAACACAGGTAATGAATATAATATGAAGATGGATAGAAAGGAATCTATTCTCAGTACTGTCCTTTGTAAACTTCAAAGACAATGTGGATGAAGATATGATAATAGATAGTTTTTTTTTTATGGTTTTGAACCTTAAAAAGGGAATGAGAAATTTGTTAAACAAGGTTTGACAATTTTTCAGGTAGAAATTGGTGTAAAGTACGTAGTTGTTGTTATGCTGTTGTTTCTTCTTTGGAGGCAGAGTTTATCATACGAGTTATCCCTGTCCTTCCCATTTTTTATTTGTAGCCACAGAGATGGAGAATTTGAATTCACATGGGTTGGGTGCTAAGTTAACAGGGCATAAGCAAACCCACTAATACCTTGTATCTTTTTCTGGGGTACATATGGATAATACGTAAGCATGATGGAGAAGAGAGTTGGTGAATCATAAATGGGGTTGTCTTTTTTTAGACTAGTATAACACGCACGCGCGATACGCCTGCCTCCAAAACCTGAACCTCAAGGTTTCCATAACTGCCATATAACGCTGTTTTTTTTTTTGATCGATCAAAGAGAATAGATTCAAAGGCACACAAGCCGTGTGCAGGAAATTACAACCGAAAGAGAGCAAAAAGTCCAAAGAAAAAACAACAAAACAAAAGCTAAAGCCACAAATATTCGAAGCACAAAGAGAATCAACCGTAGAAGACGCAACTTGAGGTACTTGAACATCAAAACACAACTTGCAAACCAAAATGAAAACAAAAATCTACTATCATCTAGTAGACTCGTCAACATCCCCTATAACTAACCCATCATGATTTTTTGCAAGATCACCAAACATTTCTTCACGATTTTTCTTTAAAGGAGGGAACTCTAAACCCCATAAAGAACCATACTCCAAAAGTTTGTTTGCTGAAACCTTGTCAGGAACTTTAGATTTTGAAATTTTTTTGGTTTTTGTACTAAGAGTACCACTTGGGAACATACCTGTTACTTTGGATTTGGAATCCAATTTCTTATTAGCTCTTAAAGTTGGCTCGGACGAAGACGGCTTTGTGATGCTCATTTCTGAATCTCCTAAAGCTGACTGAGAAGTGGCAACCTCCTCTTCTTCTTCGATTCCATGAAACCTATTACGAGTTTCAAATCCAGGGGGAATAGAGGGATCAGTACATGATGTGCTTGCACCTTCCACAACTGGTTCAACATTCATAACTGCATCTTGAATTTCCTGAACCAAAAGTGTTTCTTTGTTTTTCTTAGATCTCATTTTCTTATTCTTCATAACCTTAGCTGGAGCAACACTATCATCGATGTCTGTTGACACTTCCTTTAACATTGCTCTACATTCAGCAACCAAATGTCCCACAATTTTGCAATGTGAACAAAATTTAGGGGCTTTTGTAATCTCTGCATATTACCAAAAGCCTTCTTCATTACCATCATCTCCTTCGCCAACCCAAACACGATCCGGGATCTTCTTAGCGAAATCAATTTCTACTAGAACGCTAGCAAAAAAACCATAATCCATAGCAAGAGTGGTGTTGTCTACCTGGATAGGTTTCCCAAAAGCTTTGGCCAACGCCAACAAGGTATCTTCTGTCCAATATTCCAAGCTTAGCCCCGGAAACTTAATCCAAACCTTTGCCAACGAGGTTCTCTGATTTTCTGGATTGAATTTCGCCTCCCAATCCCTCACTTGCAAAACTTGATTATCAACTTTCCATGATTCTCCTGCCCAAATCCTAGTTTTAGCTTTTTCATTATCTAGCTTGATAACAAAAAAACCTCTTCCAATTGGGATGAGCTTCACTGGACCTTCGACTTTCCATTGCTTCAACAATTGAACTTTAGCTTCTTCTAGCTTGACCTTACTTAAATCAAGCCTACCAATGAGACTAAAGTCCCATTGGGATAAGCCTTTTGAATACATCCCATTAGTGAGTCTAATAGCATCTAACGCTGTTGTACCCACTCATACAAATTATTCACAACTTTAATTATTAAGCTTCGCTAAGGTGACGTTTTCACTTCTAAAGTAGCATTGAAGCAAAATATATTTTTTAAAATGAGCATACAGAATTGAAACCTACAAAACAAACTCTTCATTGTATAACGTCTTAAATTATAATGAAATTATAATGAAAGTATAATTCTACCAATGAAGACCTATTCGACATAGGTATTTCAGTTTACAAAAAAAAAAAAAAAAGGTTTTCTAAGTGTCAAAAAGAAATCAAGTACAATCTTAGGGGAAACTCCACCACATATAAGATCCATGTATGAATCAGGAAGGTTTACATTGGTTAATTTTCTGATGTGAGCTAAGGAATGCTTGCATTGAATAATTTTCTGATGTGAGCCAAAGTAGTTTAAGCATCCGACCTGCTACTTATATTGAGTGAACAGTTCCCACGAAACAGAATTCTGCTAATTCTGACTACGAATGTTGTTCCTGCAGCTTAAAAATCCATTGAACTTCTCAAATTTTCAAACAGGCTAGTAGCTTGAACTGTACGCTCTCTATTATGGATACCGTGGACGGTCCTTTGTACCTTTGCCCCCAAAAAAATGTTATCTACCGCGTTTCCTCTCAAGGGATCTGTAACCATGATAAGGTAGAACAATTAACAATCCATAATCAAATATTAAAGGACACCCATAATATAGAATCTTAAGAATTCAGTTAATTAAGATACTGAAATACAGAACAACTAAGTAAACCTGGATCAATACCTGACGTTTAATTGTATATTAGAGCACGGCGTGCACTCAATCCAGATATACCCGCAAGGTAGACTAACATTTGTAGACTAACATCGTATCATCTAAAGCTACGAAAATTTCGCATTTGGTGTCAGCCGAGGTTGCTAACTGAAATAAAAATGCTACAAACAAAAGCAAGTTGAGCAGCTACCTTATTTGGAGAAGTATTTGCTCTATCAGATAGTAATTTAGCTAGAAGATCTCTAATGGGGGTCGATAGAGGAGGTGTCCTGGCAACTACATGCACCACTTTACAGTAAGAAGTTTGTTTATTATCGGAAATGAATGCCATTGGTTTTCCCACTTACAATTACTCAGTACCTTGCAGCCAGAAATAAGTACTCAACATATGTGAATTCAAGGACAATAAAGTATAAACTCAACATATATGCAACCATATTACTTTTTCATCTCTCCTTGTGTAATGGTAATCTCCTCTATACAAATTAATCACCGCAAGCATCGACTACAGTACAAAAACATCGTAATTTTAGCGCGTGGAAAATAAAGAAATCCCATGCAGGGAATTACTGAACATACGTATAACAAAAGACTACTAAGAGTTTTGCTTGGACCGTATTCGATGTAGTGGCTTAGCACTCTCACATAACCTATGAAATCATGTAAGAAAGGACATATTACTATATCAGTAAGAAAATAACTTTTGAAAGTTAGTTGGCTAATGGTGATGGAATGGTAAAAAAGTTTAGTTAGTACTGTTAGTCCAACACATAAAATCAAAGAATATAAAGCAACGGTAACTAAATAGAGAGTGGGCGACTGATTGTAAAAATAAAAACTGAAACATAACTGTTTCTCAAATTACTGCATCATATCAACTTAAATTATATAGGTACGTATGTCATGATATATAGAAGAACTTTTCTCACCAGAATTTGTCACTGATTCATTGTCTTCTTTGTAATCATTTCTATCTCATATTGTCCGCCTATGATCAGCCTTACACCGTTTTGCAGGAAGAACTTGTGTAAGAACAAAGAATTTATTGATACAACCGGTAAGCAAGCAAAGAAAGTAGTAGTTAGCTGAAATATCTTATTTAAACAAAATACGCAAAAAGTGGTCAGAATTTGAGGGATTGTTAAAAAAACATTTGTAGATTACATTCTCTCAACAAATTTTCCTCTGAGTTGAGAAAAATTCAGAGCATCATCATGCAACGTTTTCAATTGAATCTTGTGGCTAGGCATCCGCATCAGGCTGGTTAAATATCGCTAAAAGACATGGAAGCTACACATTGGCCTTTTGGGTCTTTAATGAAAAACTGTTCTGGAAGCATTCCATTTATTCAATTGCGACTATTGCCAATGTCATAAAAATGAGATCGCAATAGTTTATAAATCGTCCATAGCTATGTGATGCAAAATCTACTTGGTATAGAATTACAGATAGACTGGCTAACAAATTACAAACATTTTGACTTGCCCTTTTATAATCAAACATTTAGACTCAATTTTTTCGCTAGCCTCGAAGCGATAATAACTTTGAGATAAACATTTAGGCTAAGATTGTTATATAGTTTACCTGATAATAATTTGAGATGAAGCTATAAGAAATCTTTATTCATGTTTAAGAAAAAGTAAATTGGACATAATATAGCTTATATAGAATTTAGGTTAATAACATAGTAAAACCCCAAACTATTGAATCTAGGTTTCCCAAAAATCGAATGTCACGGAAAGCTTAAATTCGAATGTTAGGGAAAACAAAAACTAACCTGTAACATTTCGAGTAAAGCGAATGAAGCTTTTTAACTGCAAATTCCAATCTTAAACCACTAAATTAGATCGATTTGAGTTCCCAATTCAAATTGAGAGATGGGCTTTGAATATGTGACTACATGGTTCAGGTGATTAGAGATAAATAGGGCACAAATTTGAAAAGAAAATTTTGAATTAAAGGGAAAAGGTGATCAGTGGGGAGGTTGCTGTCGATACTGGGTATAGAAAAGGAAGAATTGGGAGAAGAATCGAGAGAAACAAAGAAAAAAATCACAGTTTACAGTTGTAGCCTTTCCTTTTTATCGAATTTACCCGATTAGTCAAAGCCATCTATATTTTGTGAGGGTATATTGGTAATCTAGGGGGTCTCCTACCAAAAATAACTCTTTTATTTATATTAGTACTAGCCCTTAACCCTTGCCGTAACGGCACGGGCCATGATGTTGGTTCATTTTTAATATATCGTATAAATTGTGTCCCGAATACTTATCCTGGTTTAATTGGGGGGCCCTGAAAACAATTAGGGGCCTCACCGATTTTATTCCCACCCCAAAAAATTTGGGTGCTTCCAAAATTGTTCTGAAAATACCATTTTACCCTTTTCTAGTTACTAATCTAAAAATCCTATTAACCCTTAACCTTAGGCCCCAATTTCATTTCATCTCTAAACAAAAATTAGTCTCTTCTTCTCCTCCCCTCCTTCTCTTTATTCACTCCATCTCCATTAATGACCCAGAGGAAGAAATCAAAAGAGGCGGAATCGGACCAAGGTATGGCTCCAATCAGAAGGTATGCAAATTAAAACCCCCTAATCTATCTTAGGTTTGCGTTTAATTTGATATAAATGTGGTTTTTAACTTCGAAATTGCAGTTACAGATCTAGGGTCGTCATAGTCGAAGTCTTTATACCTTAACGATTTTTCATCTGCATGTTGATATTATGAAAAATCATTAATGTTTATGCTGAGGGAGATAACGACCCTATGTTAGAGTCGTCGATGTTCTAAGTACCCGATGAAAGGGTCGTTAGTTTTAACATATAAACCAGTAACGATTCCTTATGACGACCCATTTTTAGAACCTAACGACTCTGTATTAAAAATAACTTGTTTACTAGTCCAAATAATCAGAAGGGTCGTTATCAAAAATAAGTAGAGTCGTCATTATGTATTTGAGAATCGTCATGGTATAATTTGGAGTCTTCATTTGTGTTGAAGGGTCGTTTATGATGATGATGATGATGATGATGATGGTCATGCTGGTAATGGTGGTTCTGGTCGAGGTGATGGTGGTGGTGGTGGTGGTAAGGAGGATTTGGAGATTGAGGATGAGGAGGATGATGGAAATGGTGGTGGTAGTGGTGATAAGAATGATGATGATGATGGTAATGATGCTGGTGATAAGGAGGATGAAGAGGATGATTCTACCGTTCTTAAGCTTGTGGTGAGTATTTATTTTTGTAATTGTCATCGTCATCTACATACAAATATAAGTTTGTTAATATGAATTTGTATTTGAATGAAAATAGAGGGAACGAATGAATCTTTTTGCCAACGCACTGTGTTGCTCGGCCGACAAAGGGGAAGTGTTCGATTCTGACAAAAAATGTCGGTACGCTGATTGCTGCAGACACGTTGAAAATCTCATTGCAAATAAAATGTTTGCTGAGCTGGCTAAGGAAGGTAAGAGGACCAAGAAAACACGTAACCAACCAGGAGAAGAACGTGATGAACAGGGACAAGGTATCCATCATCCTCTTGATGAACAATGCAGCAGAGAAGATGGTGGTTCCCCAGGGGGCAGTGCAACTTAGGGTCCTTCTAATAGAAGATGGAAAGTTAGACAATCAGGGAGGTACTAGGGGTTACTGTCGAAATGAACTTATGTTTTATGTTACTTTTGACTTGAACATTTTTTTTTTTTACTTTTCTTAGATGCAACTATTTTGTCCATTAGATACTAGGGGTTTGGTTTGGATGGTTTGTTAAAACTATTTTGCTTTCCTAAGATTTTAGAACGTTGTTGAGAAGTTCTTTGTTTAAATGTTGTCTAGAATGAATAAGACTCTGGAGCTGATAAGATTATATAATGTGGCACCTTAAAGGTCGTCAACTATATATATAACAGAATAACGACTCCTTCATAGTCGTTAATGTTATAGATGGCGGGAATGACGACTCTAAGTTGTCTATGAAATGGTTGGTTAGTGTCGTTATTGAATATTATTACACAAATGACGACCCTAAGAGTTACATTTACAAAGAGTTTTGGGTTTTAGAGTCGTATTGGTATAAATAAAACAAAGTAACGACTCTAAGTGACCTAGCTAGCTAGATGGAGTCCTCAATGTTTATCAGACCACCCAAACGATTTTTCATAACCTGGAAAAGTTGCAGGTTTGAGTCGTCATTGGTAGTATCAATGATGTGACGACATTAGAGAGTCGTTACGGTATACACCCCCGACTCTGACGACCCTTACACTGAGTTGTTCCATGGTGTGGATGATTCGACCACTTGGAGCAACGAACATACAAATTTAATCTTACCATTATCACAATCATATATGTTATTTGAACCTTCACCAACATCATTTCCTCCACTTGAATCACTCATTTCTAAAAACCCTAAGTTTTTCCCCCAAAACTCCTCTTCTTCTTCTCAACACACAAAAATAAAAATAAAAATTCCCCAAGTTTTAACTCTTAAATCTGATTTTAACTTAAACACACTAATTAGCTTAATTAACTAATTATTAACACTAATCATTTAGGGGTAGTTTAGACATTAAAAAAATATTTGGATAAGGGGTACCCAAAATTGATATTTCATATCCCTTTTTGTCTTGTAGTGCAGGGCCCCTAATTGTTTTCAGGGGCCCCCAATTAAACCAGGATACTTATCAACTCCTTATGATTTAGTATGGGTTTTTCATAAAAATAGTCGGGATTTTCCTCTCTTTCTTTCTTGTTTTTTTCCTTTAATATTTTACAGCCGGAGATTTTCTCAAACGAAAGAAATATAATCTTAATTTCCAGACAATTTTTTATTTAGGTTCATTGCTTATAATGAGATAATGCTCTACATGAACATGGAAATTTAAATATTTTTTGGAAATATGTCTTCAGCAACGCTCATCTCAGTGAAATCAATTAATCAATATCGTCCATAAAAGTCTCTCCATGCTCCTATTTCGCTATTGCTGACTCATTTATCATAGTCACGTTGTCGATCCTCCAAATAGGCAGAAAATAATATTTGTTTGCATCGAATGAATGATACAAACTCTCCAATGTGACATGATTTTCCTGTAATTTTTCAACACCCATCATATGACAATGTTTAAAATGTGAACAAATATATGCAAACCTCTGCCATTAAATCTTCAACAAACTATTGTGCCCAACAGTTCGTCTTAACGAAGGCTTTGGTAACTTCAAAAGTCTTGGACATTTTGTCACTTCCATATGTTCCTACCTTCACTTGGAATAAAATCTGGCGACACATTACCTCATAAAGAACCTTGAACACATATTGTACTCCCTGATCTTATTTCAAATTTATAGGTTATCAATAGATCCTTTACCAAAAGTTGACATCTTCTAAATTGAATATTTATATAAAAAAAAATGGTATTGTGGATCGTTGCTTTCTAAGATTGTAGTTTTCAAAATTGGTCTCTTTAAGTCCCACGGATTTTTAAGTTTATATATCCTGTTTGTTTTTAACATTTTAGTTAGCCATATTATGTTTGTTACTAACTTTAAACTTGATGTCATCTTCTAATGTGAACTTTATGTGATTTCAGAATCGAAATAGTTATAACTCTTTCATTCGTATCAAGTAATCCATCGTATATCCCAACAATTCTTCTACATCAATTCCTTTCTTTTGCCGTTTCCGGACCATCGGTAGCTATTATTATCAAATGCAATCTTTCTAATTTTTGTTGATGTTATGTATTTGCAATGTTCATTTTTCTTAAATAAATAGATTGTGGAAAAACTAAAAAAAAGAAGAACATAAGTATTTCATCGGGTCTAAGTTACTATATCCAAAATACTCCGGACACTGCTTCTGGTGTCTTGTTTCCTCAAATTCATCGTTGTATTCTAGACAGTACATGCAACACCAATCATTTGTGAAGTGAGCTATTTGCGCAAGTGTGGTCAATGTATCCGCCCCATGATCATCCCTACTGGAAATATATGGTACCTTCCTTTATCAAAAGTGTTAAAAACAACCAACCACATCTTCCATACTACGATGTTATCGATGTTGTAACGACAACATAAAATTAATATTGTCCATCACTACTCACCAGCACTCACCGTCACTACTTCTTCCACCACAAATCAGGGGCGAAGCCAGGATTTTGAGGAAATAGGGAGAACAAACTCTTGGAAAGTTGGATACATGTGAAAAATGGACTTCGTATCCCATTTTATGATGGTTTTACCTAAATAGCAGCCACATTTTTCCTAATTACCACCCGCGGTCTAAAAACTTAGTAGTTGTAGGTAACAATTACTCACCTTCTTCTCCGCTACACCATGATACAGAAATACCATTATTTTTTCCATTACCATTAACAACCACCTCTCCCCACCCCCGTTACTGCGTATTACATTTGCATGGATGAATCAAGTTCATCCTCATAACAAAGGCACTGACGATCTACTCCTACAAAGGATTGATTGACATCTTTTCTTATAATGGATTTTAGTGGAACTTGCAAGTGTCTTTAAACCCTAATAATATAGTCTTGTAATCACGTATGTTCCTATTATAGTTTTCCGAAATTAAGCCCTAATCTATTAAAGTTAAAATTTAATATGTCTCTATAAGAAACTGGAATCAATCTATCTAATCTCTGAAACTAAAATCATAATTAAAATTTAAAATTAATTTTGGGTGGTGGTGTGGTGGCGTCCGCCGCCGCCTCCATGGCTATTATGGGTGGTAGCTTATTTTTGGTAGACCTAATGGTGTTATCCTATTAGGTAATTGTCAAAGAAGATGCGTTTTAGTCACCCACTTTACTTTAGGTCTACAATTTTTATCATTTTAAACCGTGGGTGGTAATTAGGAAAAGCGTAGGTGGTATTTAGGTAAAGCCTTTTATGATAAAAGAACAAAAATAAATATAATTATGCTTGGCGCCGCCCTTAAGTACCAGTAATCTTTCGGCCTCCACCTCTTCTACTACTCATTATCGCCAAAAATGTCTATTGATATTATTTATCAAAATTACTTATTAATAGAAATGCATATTATAATTAATTAAGAAAATATTTATAATTAAAAAATGATTAGTCATTTATTATGAGCAATTAGTGAAACACATATTAATAAAACACTTAATAATGAATAGATTATTTATTATGTGCAATTAGTGAAACACTAATTAATAAAGCAATTATGATATTTAAGTTGAACAAACCACCACCGTTGATTTATCTTTACTATTAATTCCAACCAAGGTGGAACACTGGTTAGAGGCCACTCTTATGACACAATAGGTCATGAGTTTGAACCTCCCCGTTATAATTTTTGAAAATCCATATCTTGACTTGAGTATTCATTTTTCATTCATAATATTGGAATTAATGCCACGCGTGCGAGTTGTAGGGGGTGGTCAGGAGAACCACACCCCTTGATTTATCTTTGTCTGGACAAATCCTGACCACCACTAACACATGCTAACTTATCCTAGCTTTGTTTTGTACTAATGACTAGCCCTTAACCCGTGCCATAACGGCACCAGCCGTGATGTTGGTTCATTTTTAATATATCGTATACTTTGTGTCCCGAATACTTATCAACTCCTTATGATTTAATATGTGCTTATCATAAAAATAGTTGGGAATTTTCTCTCTTTTTTTCTTTGTTTTTTCCTTTAATATTTTACCGCCGAAGATTTGCTCAAACGAAAGAAATATAATCTTAACTTCCAGACACTTTTTTATTTAGGTTCATTACTTATAATGAGATAATGCTCTACATGAACATGGTAGTTTAAATATTTTTTGGAAATATGTCGTCAGCAGCGCTCATCTCAGTGAAATCAATTAATCAATATCGTCCATAAAAGTCTCCACATGCTCCTATTTCGCTCTAGTTGACTCATCTATCATTGTCATGTTGTCGATCCTTCAAATAGGCAGAGAATAGTATTTTTTTGCATCGAATGAATGATACAAACTATCTAATGTGACATGATTTTCTTGTAATTTTTCAACACCCATTAGATGACAATGTTTAAAATGTGTACCCATTAACTTTTCGAAGGGATTGTATATATGCGAACCTCTGGCATTAAATCTTCAACAAAGTATTGTGCCCAGAAATTCGTCTTAACGAAGGCTTTGGTAACTTCAAAAGTCTTGGACATTTTTTCACTTCCGTATGTTCCTACCTTCACTTGGAATACAATCTGGCGACACATTACCTCATAAAGATCCTTGAACACATATTGTACTCCCTGATCATATTTCAAATTAATAGGTTGTCAATAGATCCTTTACCAAAAGTTGACATATTTTACGTTGAATATTTATAAAAGAAAAATTATGGTATCGTGGATCATTGCTTTCTAAGATTTTAGTTTTCAAAATTGGCCTCTTTAAGTCCCACGGCTTTCTAAGTTTATATATCTTGTTTGTTTTCAACATTTTAGTTAGCGATATTATGTTTGTTACTAACTTTAAACTCGATGTCATCTTCTACTGTGAACTTTATGTGATTTCAGAATCGAAATAGTTATATCTCTTTCATTCGTATCAAGTAATCCGTTGTATATCCCAACAATTCTTCTACAACAATTCCTTTCTTTTACCGTTTCCGGACCATCAGTAGACATTATTGTCAAACGCAATTTGTCTAATTTTTGTTGATGTTACGTATTTGCAATGTTCATTTTTCTTAAATAAATAGATTGTGGAAAAACTAAAAAAAAAAAAAAAAGTATTACATCGGGTCTAAGTTACAATATCCAAAATACTCCGGATACTGCTTCTGGTACCTTGTTTTCGCAAATTCCTCATCGCATTCTAGACAGTACATGCAAAACCAATCATTTGTGAAGTGAGCTATTTGCGCAAGTGTGGTCAATGTATCCCTTTCCTGTAATAATAATAACAACACGTCATTTTTTTCCAAGGAATCCAGTTGTAAATGGTATGAATCTAATAGAGTTGAATTATACCTCAATCTTAAATATCACCTTCTTCTCACATAACATAGCAATTTAGGAATGACAAATCTTGACCACTCTTTACATAGGCAGAGTTAGCCAAACTATGTTTTGCAATTTTCTTACGTGAAAATTATTATTTATCCATATTTTAGTCAACTCATATCGAAGCCGATCTAATTAGTCCTATAGAAAGTTAATCTTAAATTTTTGACCTTATCTCTTGACCAAATTATTGAAGTATTCTCAGTCATATTCTGCTTTGTGTGATCTACCCATCTGTGTCTACTTTACCTTTTAACCCAGTGAATGAAACCTATACATATTGATCTGTAATTTGATATTGTTGATTTGTTATCAAGAGGTCACATGATTTGAGAATGTAAAATATAAAAAATATTCTATAAACATCGGAGGCGAAATTTAGATTAATGATTTAGAGTTTTTATGATGATTTTGATGAACAAACATAATTTTCAAACAAATATTTTAGAATGCAAATACATTTTCCCGGTCCATAAGGTTTTATATCGGGAATTGAGTGAAAGTTGTTGTCTTTGTAGGTAGTTTTCGCGAAACAACTCGACATTGATGGTCTTTCAGGAAAAACAAAGTAATAGTATTTGAGAGAGCGATAATGTTCTCTTATGCGGGTACACCAATTGCATTTATATAATACGGGTGATCGAACAGTCATGATCATATTGTCTTATACGTTCCGGTATCATCCTCGAAATATTTGGTTTTTGTCCTTATCAATCGTGCTAAAAATAACCAATTACATCTTTCACAATACAATGTTGCACGTTTTGTGAAGATTATTATTTTTTACTTGGTCAAGAAAACTCACTAAAAAGCAAAAACTATTATTATACACTACTATCACCAACACCCACCACCATAAAAACCATCCACCGCCACTATTTCTTCCACCAATAGTAATGTTACCGCCTCCACCATTCACAAACACCGCCATCGCTTATACTAACCTTACTTCCACTACCACCATTATAATTAATATAGTTTTTAGTAAAATTATTTATTAATAAAATTATGTATTTATGTTTGATTATTAAAGGGACATTTATAATAGAAATTTAATTAATCATTATGAACAATTAATAAGACATTAATTAATAAAACATTTAAAAATGGTTAAGTTGAACAAATCCCAGCGGTAAATTTATCTTTGCCAAGGACAAATCTTGACCACTATTTACATAAACAAATCGATAATAAATAATTTCATGGGTTCTGATCTTGATTCGTGTCGTTCGTTTAGTTATTACATAACATGGCAATTGATTACACCAATTTTTTAAAATGGACATGTATTTTATCGAGTTTATTTTAACATTAGAAAGATCAACCATGTTTTATACTTGTAGATGCATTTTACTACAAACTACATCCAAAGGATAGAAATCTTATTCTTATGCAAGTGAAAGTAAGAGCTTAACAATAGACACAAGGATATACGTGGTTCGGTATGATTACCTACGTCCATGGGGGTGAAAGGATAAATCTTATTGCTTCAAGGTGTTACAATGGTGTCACTCTCCGAGTTGAACTCTTACCAAAATGAACTAATTCTCCACTCTCTTTCTCTTTTGTGCGGCTACAAGTCTCTCTCTCTCCAAAATTACAACCTACCTCTCTTGGGTACAAGTTCTTCTATTTATATGGGAGGCTACATACAACTAAACTATGGTGTTGGTCATGATACATCTATCTCGAAGTCCTGTGTCGGGCCAGCTCGCATCGTCTCTTCTTCCACAAGTATGGACGATGTACTTTGGTTCTTCGGCAACCTCTTATCCGAGCTGATCCTTTTAGGTGCTCTCTTGGTGCGATGTCGCGCCTCCAATCCCATCGCCATTTTAGTTGGCCGATATGGCATGTACATTCTTATCCCTTTGACTAACGCCCCTTATTTGACCTAATATGTCTCGTCTGTCAGCTTTGTCAGAGGTCTGGGTCAAGTCTTGTCCGACAGCTGTAGAGTGATCATGTTCGATCCACGTGATTTCTTAATCTTCGCGCCAACCAGCCTATGTCCCATGCTTCTCGCTTCTTCCTCCTTGGGTACATCATAGCTTAAGATGTTGCCACCTAGCCCTGTGGATAATCTACACCTACATTTATGCCCCTTCTTTCGCTCGTGTGGTGGACACGAGTGGAAGAAAATCGTCCCATCTTCCCACGTCCCCGTTCATGACGCGATTTCCGCCATGCAGTCCCCCATTAACTTCCCTTTATGACCTGTAACTGTCGGAGCCGGTCACGCTTCTTTCTTCCTTTAAATACCCCATTTTCCTATTCTCTTTCTTCTACTTCACCATTTTCTCAATTTCCAGCCGCTGCAACCATTTTCTCTGAGATTCTTCATCACTTTTTGCCTCTGTGAGCCCTTGTCCTTTTGATTCTCCTCCTTCACATCTTCATCACCGACTGCTATAGTTGTTGTGGTTACGTTTTCGTCGTCCCAACCTTCTTCACCAGCTTTTGAGTTTTTCACTACTCATGTCCATGGATTCTTCTCCCTCAATGACTGAGAAAAGGTGTGTTGATGACGTTTTTTCCGATATTGATGCTTTTCCCCTTGATTACCTATTTTCGTTTGACAGCCCTTTTAAGTACGATGATCGTGCCATAAAATATATCTTTCCCGACGATTCTCCTTCTATTTCGTGCAGGTCCGAGAAAAGGGTGAAAGATCTCTCTGATGAAGAATTCATTGAGCAGTTGAAAGAGAAGTACGATCTTCAAGACTATGAAGTTACCCTGATCTCGAGCCAAAACAACATCTTGAGGAAATCCTACATGGAGAAGTACGAGCAGTCGTCTGAATGCGTGGTTATCACTCATGGCCAGCTGGAGCTAGGCCTCCGTCTCCCTTTATACAATCCTGACAACCCTTTCTACTACAAGATTCTCTCCCAGCTCAAGCCTTATCGTGCTCTGGCTCAGTGGACTGGCAACACTTTTCAGATTATGGATGAGTGGAGAGATCGCCGATATGGTCATGGCTCCACCGCCGACTGGTCGACCTATAAGCCCGAGGACGCTCCAGAATATACCGTTGCCAATTTCCTTGCCAACTATCGAGCCGGTACTTCAACCAGTGGTGACCTTGCCGGTTTTGATAATAGTCCTCATCGTCACAGAACTATGCCTAAGAATGTTGAAAGGATGATGTTGGATGCCGATCCCATCGTCCAAGGTTCTAACAGGCGAACCCGTCATACCAATGACCCAATTTATCCCCGAGTTCCACTTCTTGTCCGAGGGACCATTTTACATGGTAGCTTCCCGTCGTCTCCATTTCCCGCCGAGCCCTATCATTTCTGGGTGGTTAATGATGATAAGGTATGTGTCTCCTTATGCTTTCCTCAATTTCTAGCTTGTTATTTTTGACGCCAATTGGTTATCTGTTGTCATCAAAGTCTCAGGGCGACTCTTCCAAGACCGCCGCATCGTCGAGAAAGAGGGGTGCTGGCACAAGGGTTGAGGAAGACCAGGGGAAGGTAACAAACATATTAATTTTTATTATAAGTACATGTACTTGCCCCTATTTTTTTCCTTCACATGTTCTGACGAGAAACCTTGTGCAGGAATTTCCTAGGAACGATGATGATGAAGCCGGCGGGTCCGATGTGCATGAGATTGATCCTCAACCTCTTAGGCGTAATCCCGCTAGAGGCAAGCATGTCGTTACTAAGCCGCAGCCGAAGCAGAAACCAATCATCGATATTCCCAATGAAGATGACATATTCAGCGAGGATTTCTAGGATTATAAGGGCGATTGGAAGGAGATGGGCGACAAACAAGAGCCCATGAAGACGCCCGAGTTGGGAAAGGATGTTAATGCTAAATTGGAAGTACTTCTTTGTCTGCTCCAGATCATTGATGGGTCTTCCTCTAATGTTGAAACCTCCTTTACACGTCTCTGGCCCTATCATGAAATCTCTTGGAGCGCTCACTTCCCCCGACTTTGGAGCGTATATTGATGAACAAATGCTTGGCGCCGTGCCCCTTTATAATGATATAGCTCAGACTCTTAATACGGTGGCGAGTGACTCTGTATTCTTGGGTGATGCCCCACTCCTAAATATCTTTGTAGTTGTCACTTGGCATTCTAACTTGTTTCATGCCGCCAATCATCTCATGGAGAGGAAGTTGGTGGAGACTCTCCAACTTCAATTGCATAATGAGAAGGGTCGTGCGTGCGAGCTAGAAATTAAACTCGCCGATGCTCAAGGTGTGTTACAATTCTATAAACCTTAACTTATGTTGATTGAGTTTATCGTGTCAGTATCCTGAGTCAAGTGTCCTTATGCTAGCCGAGATAGCTAGTATAGGTTTAGATGCTTCTTTGGAGTTTAGGATCATGAAGAGGAAGTGGGACATTGAAAAGGATTTAGTGGAGGATCTTCGTGGTGAATGGAAAATAAGGATGGGAAAATAGATCGCCAAGCTGAGGAGATCGAAGAACTTCAAGGTGAATTAGACCGATATCGTCAGTTTGAGTATGCCCCTGAAGAAATAGACAACCTGCGGGCTCATTTGGGTTCTTCTCAACGCCTTGCTGCTGAGAAAACTGCCTTGGCCACGGACCTAGAACAACAGGTAGACTCTTTACAATTGCAGAACCGAAACCTTCACGAAGACCGCCGACGAATTTTGAGGGATAAAGATGTAATGGAGCGAGCTAACAGGGATCTGCTGGGCAAAGTGGGTGAATTTGAAAAAATGGTGGGTGAACTAAAATGGAGTAGGTCGCAGATGTCAGTGCTCCAAGTGTCGCGCAATCGTTTAATGGACGAGTGGAGTGAACATAAGAAGTATTTCCCCAGTAATGAATTCAATGAGCAATGCTATAACGAGCTAACCATGAAATTGTCCAAGGCCGAGGATGAGTTGTCCAAGTTGGTAGAATCGCTTCAGTCAGTGTTACCAGCCCTTTCAGGTCTCGTAGGCGATGTTTTGAGGTAGTTCCTTAGGATTAGATTATCTTCTGTACTTGTGAAATTGCTAAACCATATCCAATGAATAATCCCGTGTTGTTGTGATTTTGTAGCCGAGCAAAAACATTCTCAGGAATTGGATCTGGAGGTCCGACGGTTGAAGCGGGTCGAGGCCGATTTGGACACCAAGTTTTCCGAGGAAGAGGCAGCCAATTTGTAGCTTACCCAGCAGGTTGAGGATGAACGCGTCGCCTATGAAGAGGAGATAGATGAGAAGGTCCAGTCGGGTATTGCTGAGTATGTGGAAAATAAGCGGCGCGAGATCGCGCTAAAGAGGGCCGACGATGTTCCTCCCAAGTCTTGAATTCCACTTTTGTAGTATTGCGCCACTAAATTGCCCTTTGTCATGGGTTGTAAATCGCTTTGAACACCTCTTCCCTTTTTACTTCTAATACATTGCTTGTTTGTTTTAAAAGAGGGTGTTGCGTCGCCGATGTTGTTCTTTTTATTTCCGTTATACTTTTTACTTCGTGGAGTTTTATGATGCTTTTTGCGCTTCTTTAATTGGAGTAGGATGTTGTCGCTTTAACTTTTGTTTCTTATATCATTCCTGTAATTGTTGATTATACATGTTAGTATTTTAACTTTTTTATGTCGAACACACCCAACAAGAAGGGTCATCGGGCCCAATGCCATGTCCTTATTGGGGTATCTCATCACTATCTCTTGGATTCAGTGGAAGGGTACTAGTTAGCCTAATTCTAGGTTCGATTGTCCCGAGCGGTTATCGATCAACCAATATCGGGCAAGTGGTCACAGCCACTTGCGATGGGGGCGACCTTTCAAATGTAAGTAGGCCACCTAGATGAAAATACTTCGTGTCTTATCAGCATGTGGAACTGGTTTCCAACCACCAGAACCCTTAGGCTACCTCGGCACTTGCACACTGCCACTGCCCCGAGTACGAATAGCCAAGCGACTGTAAGGCACCTCAGCACTTTCACACTGGCTTTGCCCCGAGTACGAATACCCATTCGAGTGTAAGTAACCTCGGTACTTCTACTCTAGCTTTGCCCCGAGTACGAATGACCATTCGAGTGTAAGTCACCTCAGCACTTCCTCACTGGCGTTGCCCCGAGTACGAATGACCATTAATCGCTCATGTCCTATCTCATACCCCTCGCGGTTTTATATAAATAGAAGACAAGTATGCTCACCTTTTCTCCGCACCTCCCTTCAGGGGTGGTAAAGCTTCAGATACTTTACGTTCCAGGGTTTGGGATCTTTTGTTCCATCGAGTCTTAGTAGTCGATACGATCCCTCACCTGGCTTAGACGCAATTATATACGGCCCACCCCACTTTGGTGCTAGCTTTCCGCCCTTTTTGTCTCGCTCCCATTCGGCCATAAACTTTAGTACTTGTTGCCCTGGTTGGAATTCTCTTGGACGAACAAGCTTGTTGTACTCTCGCTGAAACCTCCTATGATAATTTTCCATTTTTTGTAGCGTCATCTCCCTTGTTTCTTCCAAATCGTCGAGTTTTGCCAAAATTAGATCGGACGAGACATTTCACCTCCAAGATTCTGTCCTAGTGGTAGGGATCATTCCTTCCGTTGGTAGAATCGCCTCGGTTCCGTAAGTAAGCATGAACAGCGAGAACCATGTAGATTCCCTCCGTGTGGTTCTGTATGCCCATAAAACGTTGTACAGCTCCTCGCACCAGTTACCATATTCCCCATCCAATTTCTTTTTCATGTTGTCGGCGATTATTTTGTTAGTGATCTCGGCCTGCCCATTAATCTGGGGGCAAATGGGTGTAGCTTTACTCTTCCCGATGTTATACGTGTTGAACAAAAGATCAATATTTTCCCCTTGGAGTTGTTTACCGTTATCGGAGACGATAGCTGCTGGGATCCCAAAGAGGCAAATGACATGCTCCCAAATGAACTTGAAGACATATTTGTCTCGGATGTTCCTTAGTGGTGCTGCCTCTACCCATTTGGTAAAGTAATCCGTGGCCATAATCAAGTATTTCCTATGCCCTGTTCCTACATGTAACGGTCCGACAATGTCTACCCCCCATTTGGCAAAGGGCCATGGGCTTGTAACAGAGTTTAAAGGTACTCCTGGTGCCTGTATTTTCTTGCCAAATCGTTGACATTATTCACAAGCTTTCGCCATTTCTTTTGCATCTTTGTTCATGTACATCCAAAAATAGCCCATTTTCTTTGCCTTGGACGATAAGCTTCTCCCCGAGCTATGGTTTCCGGCGGCTCCATAGTGTAACTCATGCAAGATTGTGTGGCCTTCCTCCCTACCTAGGCATCGTAAAAGTGACCCCAAGTAGGATTTCCTATATAAGACACCTTCTCTTAGATCGTAGGTGCCTGACTTACTCTTGATTTTATTTATCTCGGGCCGACCCTTGGGTAGCTCACCCGTTTCCAAGTATTGGTGTATCGGCTTTCTCCAATCGCCCTATTTATATCGATCGGCTGTGTTAATAGCCACATCGATCCGTACTTCCGGTGTTTCTTGGATTAAGGGAGTAAGGAGCCTCATAACACGAATGCCCTCTATGCTCAGGTCTACCAGCCGTAAGGCGATGTAAGATAGAGCGTCCAAATGCCTATTATCTTTTCTACAAATGTGACAGAACTTAATGCTTGGTATTTGGTTGATGTAAAATTGGGCGATCTCCCAATACTTTTGCAACACGGGGTCGTGCGTCACATATTTGCCCGTAATCTGACGAATCACCAACTGTGAATCCCTAGTTAAGCAAACCTCATGTATCCCCATTTCGACAATTATCCGTAAGGCGTGGATTGTCGCTTCGTACTCGGTGACATTGTTTGTTAGTTTGAATTATAGCATGAACGAGTGAAATATCTTTCTTCCTTTTAGCGTGGTGAAGACTAACCCAAGGCCTGACCCCTATTTGTTCGATGCCTCATCGACGAAAACTTCCCACCGTGTTGGACTACTGGCTGCTAATAGGTCAGCAGGCTCTTCTAGTTCTTCCATCATCCCAGGTATATCTTCAACCTCGTCTTCATCGCTTAGTGGGAAATCCACTAGGAAGTCGGCCACTACCTGTCCTTTGATCGCGGTCCTCGTCTCGTACACCACTTCATATTGTTTGATTAATGCTCCCGATTTAGAGATTCTCCCTGATCGTCCTGCATTATCCAAAACTTCTTCGATAGGCGATTTGGTGAGCACTCGTATGCGATGGGCTTGAAAGTACGTTCGGAGTTTAGAAGCGGCAAAAGCTAGTGCAAGTACCATTTGCTCTATTCTGGTATAGTTTTTCTCAGCCGGACTTAGTGTTTTGCTAGTGAAATACACCGTCTTCTCCGCATTCCCCTCTATCCTAACCAACACTGCACTAATGGCGTATGGTGTCGCCCCTAAGTATAGGGTAAGAATTTATGTCGGCTCGGGCCTCTGCAGCACCGGGAGGCTGTCTAGGTGTAACTTGATATTTTTAAAGGCCTCTTCGCTAGTATCCGTCCATTGAAATTTTTCCCCTTTCTTCAGAATGTCATAAAAGGTTTTACATTTATCCGACTACCGTGGCACGAATCGCCCCAATGCTGCTATACAACCATTTAGCTTCTGCACATCCTTTACTGTCGCGGGAGATGACATCTCTAAGACAGCCCTAACCTTCTCGGGATCTGCTTCTATCCCTCTGGGGGTGATGATGTATCATAGGAATTTCCCCGATGTAACCCAAAATTCGCACTTGGCGGGATTAATCTTCATATTGTGTTTCCTCATCATCTGAAAAATCTCGCTAAGGTCTCGGACGTGATCCTTAGCTCGGCGGCTCTTGACCAACATGTCGTCCACGTAAACTTCTATGGTGTTGTGGATCTTGTCTTTGAACATGTCTCCTACCAATCTCTGATATGTATCACCATCGTTCCAAAGTCCAAATGGCATCTTGGTATAACAATACAGCCCCATTGGTGTGAAGAAAGAAGTATGCTCCTGATCCTCGGGTGCCAACGGTATTTGGTTTTATCCCATGTATCCATCCATCAATATCATCGCCTCGTATCTAACTATTGATTCTACTAATTGGTCTATGCTGGGGAGAGGGAAGCTTTCCTTCGGGCAGGCCTTGTTCAAGTCACTAAAATACATATCCTGACCCCTCCTTTTTTCTTTGGTACCACGACCATATTAGATATCCACTGCGGGTAATGGGATTTCCTGATTATCCCGGACTCTTGTAGCTTCTTTAGCTCTGCCTCAACCACTGCCTATAACTCTGGTGCGATTCGCCTCATTTTCTGCCTAACTGGTTTGAACCTCAGATCAATCTTCAAGTGGTAGCAACAGACCTCCGTGTCAATGCCCTCTAAATCGTGTAATTCCCAAGCGAACGCGTATAAGTTTTCCTTTAACACTGTCATGAGTTTACTTGCTTGTTCATACGAGAGTAACATCCCGATCCTTACTATCTTTGGCTCCTCAACCGTCCCCAAATTCACTTCCCGAGTCGGCTCAACTGTCGAGAAATTAGTTTTAGGTTCCTTGAACGGAGATGTTTCCTTTAATTGCTATAAAGGGTCTTGCTCTTGAGTCTCGTATGCCATGACCGCTTGTGAAATAGCCTCCTCCAATTCTTCTGCAGCCCTAACTTCTTTGGCTTTTCCCTTCTCCCGCATGCATTGTCGTGCTTCCTGGGAGATAACTTCAGCTATTCCCTTGTAGGTCGGGAACCTTAATCTCTGATAATATGCCGATGCCACCCCTTTAATCCTAGCGATCCACGGAAGTCCGATAATTGCTTCATAAGGCGAGGTGACGTCGACCACACAGAAGGTGGTTAGCGTGTCCATGTATCCCCCACCGTCCGAAACCCTCAAAGTTACCTCGTCCTTAGGGATGGTTATTGTACCATTAAATCCGTAGATGCTATATGTTGAGGGGACGAGGATGTCGTCCGACAGATCCATTCTCTTGAACGTGTCGTAGAATAGCACCTCGACTGAACTTCCACTATCCACGAGAATCCTTCTTACTCCCCACTTCTCAATCCCATTTGCTGGGACATCCTTTACCGAGAACGAGATAGGCTACATCATCCAAAGTTCCATCGGTAAGGTCTTGCCCATGCTGAATATTTCCACGCCATCGCGATCCCTCTTGTGAACCCTTGAAGTGATTACCGGGCCAAGAGTGTAGTTTTGAATAACTGAGTGTGAAATTGTATTCACAAATTGAGTTGACCTATTAATCCGAACTTGATGAACCGACACGTCGGGCATTGCTGTCGGATGAACTGGATGACGGACGAACTATCTCAGGTACCCATCTTGGATGAGGTGTTGAACGATATCCTTTACTTCTCGGCAATTATTAGTGGAGTGGCCCCTATACTGATGGTAGTGACAGTACTCGGGATGATCCTTGGTTTCTTGGAACTGGACTCCCCTTGATGTTGGGTAATTGATATCATTCCTCTTCTCAACCTCCTTGAATACTTCCTCCAAAGGAGCGTTCAAAGGTGTATATGATCGGGCTTCATGCCTCGGCCTCTTCACTTTGGCCACCCACTCTTTTTTATCCCTGCTTCTTAGTGGAGGGTCCGATCTCTTCTCGTGACGCCTAACAGGATCGTCCATGACTGTTTTAGCCTCAGCACCGACCTCAGTACTAGTTTCTTGCACTCCCTTATCTCTCGATTTGGCTTGAATTTCTTCTAGGGCGATAAAAAGTTCTTGCATCCTTCGCATCTTCTTTAAGATTTTTGGATTTTCAGAGAACATAGCTATCCATATGGGGTCCGATCTTCCAAATGCGTTTTCGAATCCAAAGATATCTTGATCCACTGGAAATTTTCCAATTTTAGTACACAGTTTCCTCCACCTATCAGTCAAGGTTCTCAAGGGCTCCCTGAACCTCCGAGCGAGGGTAAATAGCTTGTTCATTCTTGTCCGAGGTCGGTTGTTGTGTATATAGGTTTCAAGAAAGGCCTTGATAAGTGCATCATAACCTTCGATCGATCCAAGGGTAAGTGAATAAAACCAATCTCTTGCCTTGCCCTCCAAGCTGGCCGGAAAGAATTTACACATGACTACCGTGTTGCTTTTCCATTGGATCAATGACATGGTATACATTTTTAGATGCTCAACAACATCTCATGTTCCGTCGAATCTATAAGGAAATGTAGGTAAGGTACACTTTGGTGGGAACGGAATTTGTTCGAGTTCTTGGGAGAAAGATATTTTCTCGGCCTCGCTCATAATCTCCGCCAGTTTGTTCTCTTCACTACTTCTCGATAGCTTCTTGATCTTTGCCTCCAACTCCTTAAGTTTAGCTTATGTCGCTCCGTCCTGTCGTCCGTCCCTTATTCGTCTCTCTTCATCAGTAGACGAGTCCTCGGGTGGTCCATATCCTTGTGGGGAGGGTATGGGAGGTCGTCTGGACTTGATAGAGTTTCTCACCCAGTCATAAGTGGTGGCTGTCTTGATCGGCCACGATTACTCGATGTTCCTCGGTTGGACGATCCTCTTGATCTGGTTCGTTGATTCCTCAACTGATAATTCTCAAACTCCAGGGCGAGATTCTGTTGCTGGAGCTCTCTTAGTGCCGCTTCTTGTCTTTTTTAACTTTCTAAAATGGCCAATAGCGTCGGGTTTGTGCTCTCATGACTAGAATGTCCATTAGGGTAGTGTGGCCGAGACTGTAATAGTACCGATGTTGGTGGTGGAGGTAGTATTGGACCAGTTGCATGACCAGTTGCATGGACATGTACATGGCCGACGTTACTAGCTGCTCCTCGCCCCAACTGAATATGCCTGAGACGCTCTTGTTCTCTTCCTAAGGCATTATGGTACTCATCTTGTTGCCTTTATCTTTGTCTCTGGGCTTGTGCTGCAAGCACCTCCTCATCGTCCTTTGTATCTGAAGCTGTAAGTCCATCGACTTAGTAAACTCTCCTCCGGGTCACGATAACCTGGTCTAATGGTAGGGTGTCATCATCTCGCCCAAGATCCACTTCCTCGTCAATAGTTGGCATGCCTCATGGAGCTGCATGAGATTCCTCGGGTGGTGGTTGTCGACTTCCTTCTTGCCTCGGCCCAGTTACTCCTGCCTGCATGCTACTTCTATCCATTGTAAGATTTCTTAGAGTCCCTCCCTCCCCTGAAGTACTAGCCATCGGGTGTGGAGCGTGTTGAGCCGAGTATCGTCCCTACCTACATCATCAAATACAAAGAACACCTTATTTTGACCTGATATTGTAAATGAACATTCAAGAGGGCGACAAATATTCGACTAACACGAGAATTGTCACTACACTAGAACTTGCAGATATAAATCCTACTCCGTTTATCAAATGGGTTCTGCCTATCTACCCTATTTTGACTCTATGCTGACTTTGTGGCAGATTTTGCGCTATGTCACTATCATTCCGTACGAAGTCGCCTTCAGTACTTAACCTCCGCATTTAAGTTAGTTTGTCCTTCATTCTATATGCTCAAATCATTAAACTCATGCACGTGATGATTGAGTGGTACGCCATGTAAGTCAAAAAATTAACTCAAGTCTCTACTGTTGTTATTTCCTCAAGATCTCTTCATGGCTACCTTCCATTGACCTACTCAAAGAACTTTCCGACGACTAAACAACATCAAATGAAACATCTAGAATATGACTTCCACGACGGGAAGCCTAAAATCGGCAGCTTAACACGCAAAGGACACCTTAAAATTAACCTTTTGCAACTCTAAACACACAAAATTTGTACCGCAACAAGAAAACAACTTATTTTCCACTAAAATTCAGTCAACCATCAAAAACAAACAGTTGTACTGTCGGCAGATCCTCCACCTAGCTCCTAACCTATGCTGCTGATCACCGGTGAGCTTATGGAGGTTTTAAGCTGATCAAACCGTTTGTAGGCGAAGAAACGAGAACTCTACTACACCTTGTAAAAACGTTGCTCAAAACAACAAGAAAATGGCAGTTTCGGCCAATAGAGTTCATCCTAGCTTCAACTACAACACTTAAACGTGTATTCAGGAGCTTTTGATCGTCTCTGAAGGCCTTTTAGGCAAGGTATCCGGAGATCGTAGTCGGATCCCCTTAGTCGGCGCCAGAATGTAAATGCATTTTACTACAAACTACATCCAAATGATAGAAATCTTCTTCTCGTGCAAGTGAAAGTTAGAGCTTAACAATAGACACAAGGATATACGTGGTTCGGTATGATTACATACGTCCACGGAGGTGAATGCATAAATCTTATTTCTTCAAGGTGTTACAATGGTGTCACTCTCCCAGTTGAACTCTTACCAAAATGAACTAATTCTCCACTCTCTTTCTCTTTTGTGCGGTTACAAGTCTCTCTCTCTCCAAAATTACAACCTACCTCTCTTGGGTACAAGTTCTTCTATTTATAGGGGAGGCTACATACAACTAAACTATGGTGTTGGTAATGATACATCTATCTTGAAGTCATGTGACGTGCCAGCTCGCATCTTATCTTCTTCTACAGATATGGCCGATGTACTTTGGTTCTTCGGTAGCCTCTTATCCGAGCCGATCCTTTTAGGCGCTCTATTGGTGCGATGTCGCCCCTTCAATCCTGTCGCCCTTTTAGTTGTCCGATATGGCATGTACATTCTTATCCCTTTGACTAACGCCCCTTATTTGATCCAATATGTCTTGTCTGTCAGCTTTGTCAGAGGTCTGGGTCAAGTCTTGTCCGACAGCTATAGAGTGATCATGTTTGATCCACGTGATTCCTTAATCTTCGCGCCATCCAGCCTCTGTCCCATGCTTCTCGCTTCTTCCTCCTTGGGTACATCATAGCTTAAGATGTTGCCACCTAGCCCTATGGATAATCTACACCTACAATACTTTATAATATAACGTTACATATTTTGTGGCGTTACAAAATTAGCATAATATGTTTTTGTTCATCAATACTCGCCACCACCATAAAACCATATGAATCCATTTTTTTTATCCACCACCACCTAGTGGCAGAGCCATGGGTTGACTAACCTGGCTCTAACCCCTTAAATTTTAATAACTACATAATTTTTTTAGTTTATTTTATAAATAGTACTTTGTCCATATATATATTTTTGGTTTAGTCCATCAAAGTTTACATGTTTCTTTAAAAAAAGAAGAAGTAGGCCTCCAAATTTTTGACTCCACCACTGCCACCATCACTGCCACCTACCCCATGTAGGTTGTTGGACGCAATTCTAATTTTCAATCACAAATTTCATGTATGAGGTTTATATTGAACAAAATGTCGTCAATTGATTAGTTTCATTTTAATCCGTGTATATATTCATTTTTGTATTGCAATCAATTTTATTTTAACATTAAAAAATCATGATATATACGATATAATACCAAAGATAACAGGGGTACCATTCGGGTGATCCAACTACGATCATGAAAATATTATCTTGTTTAATTTAAGGGCCATGATGTTGGTTCATTTTTAATATATCGTATAATTTGTGTCCCGAATACTTATCAACTCCTTATGATTTATTATGGGTTTGTCATAAAAATAGTCGGGATTTTCCTCTCTGTTTTTCTTGTTTTTGTCCTTTAATATGTTACCGCCAGAGATTTGCTCAAACGGAAGAAATATAATCCAGACAATTTTTTATTTAGGTTCATTGCTTATAATGAGATAATGCTATACATGAACATGGAAGTTTAAATATTTTTTGGAAATATGTTGTTAGCAGCGCTCATCTCAGTGAAATCAACTAATCAATATCGTCCATAAAAGTCTCCCCATGCTCCTATTTCGCTCCAGCTGACTCATTTATCATGGTCATGTTGTCGATCCTCCAAATAGGGCGATTGAATCGGTCATTAATTTTTTTCTTCGATCTTCTTTTCTCAGTGAACTATTCATTAATTTCAGGTGATTCCTGGTTAGATCATATGATTGGTGGTTATTTCTTACAGTTTTTTCATATTTAATCATTAAAAAACATGGAAAAACAATCTGAAACACCATTTAGTTCTAGGTCAACTTCTACAATTTTTGGAACAAAAAATTCGATGCAAAATAATTCCTTCAACAATCAAGAGCGGGATTCCAATATTCCAGTTTGCATTATACCTGATGATTTGATTGATAAAAGTTTGGATGAATGGAGATTCAGTCTAATTGGGAGGTTAGATCTCGTAAAGATTAAATTTGAGGCTGCAGTACAGATTCTAACAAAACAATGGAAATTGAAAGGTATAGTTCAATGTATTCCTCTTGGTAAGGGTTTATTTTTAATCAAATTAGATAATGCTGAAGATAAACACTATATTTGGGAAGGGTATTGGCCAGTTGAGGATCAAACTTTAAAACTTAGAGCATGGGAGCCTAATTTTAATCCAGCTTGTCAAAAATTGACTACAGCTTTTGTTTGGACTCAATTTCCTGGACTAAGTATAGAGTATTGGAAGGAGAGTATTCTTATGCATATTGGAAGAGGAATTGGGAAACCAGATAAGGTTGATGATACAACACTAAAAAGAGAAGCTGGGTACTATGCTAGAGTCCTCATTGAGATTGATTTAACAAAAAGTATTCCTAGTAAGATACAAGTTGATACTAAGTATGGGAGTTTTGAGCAAGAAGTTTAGTTCACAAACATTCCAAAATTTTGTAATCATTGTTCTGTGATTGGGCATTATAATATGAATGCAGAACTAAAAGGAAAGAACAACAACAAGAAGAATCTAGTTTGCCTAAAGAAGCAGCTAAAGTTTGTAAGAGAGTGGGAAAAAAGAAACAAAATAAGAGTTTTGATATTTGTTTTACAGAAAAGAAATGACAGCAAAATTTCAAGCATCTCAACAACATCCTGCTCAGGAGGTGGAGAATATTATAACTTCAATTAGTCCACTGGTCATAAATGAGGCAGAGTGCTCTAAGCAACAAGAGGAAAATGCTAGTTCTGGTAAATTTCAAGTACTACAAGATTTGAATGAGAATATTTTGGAATCTTTTAGTGAATTTCCTGCTCTTTCAGTTGAACAAGTAATTCAGGTTGTGAATAGCTCTCCTTCAATAAATTCTGTGGTTAAAGTGTTAAATTCTAGTGCAAAGCCAGTTGAGCAGCATAATATTAAACAGAAGACTATTGTTGGAAAAGTTACTACAAGGAAGCAAGTTGCAAATATGAATCCTATTGGCAGTAAGTTAGGGACACTGAGAAGTAGTGCTTCTCAAACACCTTCTTCTAAATGAGAGTAATATATTGGAATATCAGAGGCTTGAGGAGACCTAAAGCCAAAGATAAACTTAAAAGTTTGGTCCAATATTTTTGTCATTCTTTAGTTTTCATTGTTGAACCAAAGGTAAGAGTAACTTCGGATTTTTGCAAAAGTTTAAATCTACCTAATATGCATTACAAGTTAATTTATAATTCCACATCAAATAAGAAAGGTAATATTTGGATGTTTTGGAGCTCAAATATCACAACTCCTTCAGTAGTATCTATTTCAGCTCAAGCTATCACTGTGGATGTTGGTGGTTCTTCAGGTGTTCATGCTGTATTCCTAACTATAGATAGAAGATAGCTTTGGGAAGAGTTGGAGTTTTTAAATTCTTATGATAAACCATGGATGGTTATTGTGGATTTTAATACAATTATGTATGTTGATGATAAACATGGGGGGGGGGGATGCCCTCTAACAATTTACATGAATGAATTTAACAATTGTCTCCATGTTTGTGGCTTAATGCAAGCACCAAAATCTGGAATTAAATTCTCCTAGTGTAGTAATAGAGCAGGTTCCAAGAGGATTGTATGTAATCTGGACAGAGCAGTATTCAATGAAAAATGGCTAGATAAGTATCCTGGTTGGAGTTACAAAGTGGGTGAAAGGGGAACTTCAAATCACAGTAATCTTTTAGGAGCAAATGCAGTCATGCCAAGACCTGCAAATATCCCATTTAGAGCATTAAAAGTATGGCTCAGTCATCCTGATTTTTTGAAGTTAATACAAGAAACTTAGGAAGTGGAAATATTTGGTAATCCTGCTTTCATATTTTTGAATAATCTTAAACACTTGAAACAAGTTATAAAAATTTGGAATTGGAATATTTTTGGTGATGTGAGAATTCAGTTGCAGAACGTTGAAAAAGAAGTATAACAAGCAACTCTAAATTATGATAGACTTCAAGAAGATATTGAGCTACTGAACAAATTGGTCACAGCTAGAGGCAAATAAGAAATACTATTGCAAAGAAGTAAAGAAATAGCTCAACAAAAAGCTAGAGTTCAGTGGTTAAGGGAGGGATCTTCAAATTCAAATTTTTTTCATACTACTATTAAGATAAGACAGGCTCATAATGCTATCACAGAATTAGAATGTTCAGATGGGAGTATTGTGTCCACACAACAAGATATCTCAATGAATTTGGTAGATCACTTTGAAAATAAGTTCAAAAAACAGGAGGTTTCATTTGCTGAGAATATTTTTGCCAACATACCTGAAGTTATAACTGCTGAGGACAACATGATGCTAAATGCTACCCAAAGCAAAGAAGAGATTAGAAAAGCAGTTTTTGAGATGGATCCAGATAGTGGTCCTGGTCCAAATGGTTTTTCTGGTTGGTTTTACAGAAGTACATGGGATATAATTGAGAAGGAATTCATTGCAGCAATACAATACTCTTGGAGCAGAAAGTTTATTCCTAAAGGCATGAATGCAAATTTCTTTACATTTATTCCAAAAGTCCAAGGTGCCAAGAGAGCCAATCAGTTTATGCCCATTGGATTAAGTAACTTCTGCTTTAAAGTAATAACTAAAATAATTACTTCTAGAATGGGTAGTGTGATTGAGAAAGTAGTGTCACATCAGCAAGGTGCCTTCATTAAAAAGAGAAATATACAACATCAAATTGTGTTAGCATCTGAATTAATAAATGAAATGCAGACAACAAGAAGGGGTGGAAATGTGGGGCTAAAGTTGGATATAACACAAGCATATGATTCCATTAGTTAGGAATTTCTATTTCAATCTATGATAACTTTTGGTTTCTCATCCCAGTTTATTCAATGGATTTATGTGTTATTTCGATCCACTAGGATATCTGTGATGGTAAATGGAAGGCTTGCAAGTTTTTTCCCTATTGGAAGAGGATTAAAGCAGGGAGACCCCTTATCACCTATTTTATTTGTGATTGCACAGGAAATCCTTAGCAGAATAATATCTTGCTCAATGGCAGAGGAAAAAATTCTTCCACTGGTAAACATAAATGGTATTCAACAACACATATATTCTTTGCAGATGACATCTTCTTGTTCTGTAATGGTGATAAGAGGAATATTGAGAAATTACTGAAATATTATCAAGTCTCATCTGGACATACTATAAATTTGGAGAAGAGTAAATGATTTGTGGGGGGTACTTCTGAAAATAGAAAGATGCAGATTTCTAGTCTGTGTGGTATGAATCTATCTCAATTCCCAGATAAATATCTATGTGTTAATCTTGTGCCTAGAAAAATTAAATCAAGCCATGTATTGGGATGTGTGGATCAACTACAGAGCAAGATGCCTGGGTGGATGGGAAAGATATTATCATTTCAGGAAAGGCTCATTTTGGTGAAACAAGTCTCATGTAGTATGCCAATATATACCATGTCTGTGTATAAATGGCCTAGAAAGGTTCTTAGTAAATGTGACAGAATTCTTAAAAAATTTCTTTGGTCTGGTGATGCATCAAAGAAAAATCTGTTAACTGTCAAATGGGAGGAGGTAAATGCTCCATTTTCAGAAGGGGGGCTGGGTTTAAGAAGCTTAGAAGTCATTAAGAAATCACTTCTTATGAAATTGGCCTGGAAAATCCAGAATGATGATGATGAATGGTCACTGTTTTTTCAAGCTAAATTTAGAGATAAACATGGTATGTGGATAAATTACTATAAGAAATCCTCCATATGGCCTGGAATGAAATGGGTGATGGATGATGTTTTTAATAATTGTGGTAATTGAACTTTTGTCCTTACTTTTGATGGTCTACACAAATATCCTTATCACATAATAATTTTGTCCCTCTTTATGAATAAGCCCATCAGGGGCCCATCAATAATTTAGGGACTTCCAAATATACCCATTTTTTAACAATTTAGGGACTTCCAATTTCAGATCTAGAAAAACAATTTCTCTTTTCTCTCTTCCTTCCGACTACGGCCACCACCACCTCCTTCGTCGTCTCCTCCACCACCTCCACCTCCTACCACCAACGACACCACCACCACCACCTCCTAAATAATCTATTTAGATCGATATTCACCTTGATTCTAAATTAATCAACGCTAGATTCTTGTCTGTCTGTTAAATCTCCATCACAATTTTTCTCTTTTTCTTTTTTTCTCTCTTCTCATAGAGAGGAGGGAGACATGGATGCTCTGAGAAGGGCATTTCTGCTCACAACCAGAGGAGGAAGAAAACGAAATTATTCCTTTTCATTTGTAGATCGGAGATTTTGCTGACCAAGAAGAGAACCGAAACTACCTAACGAACAATAAATATCAGATTAAATAAAAGTATATTCAATTTTGTAAAGGACTCGATGATTTTGAGCCTGAGGAGAAGAAGTCTGCAAGAGATGCTAATGATGATTCGGCATCTGAGAAGAAGTTAACAAGAGCTCATAGGAAAAGACTTAGGAAGAAGAAGCTCAAGGAAATAGCTTCACGACCTAGAAATAAAATCATGGGTCGGTCCAATGTTGCTACCTTCAGGTGAAAGCGATGCTCGTGAAGAAGACGATGAAACCGATACCGTTTCAAGAGATGCAAGGGTATTGGATGATACAATTGACAATCCAGGTTAGATTTCCACAATGAAGGCATTTGGGGGGTTTAAATTGTTACGTATTGTGTTTTGAGTGACTTCATTTTGGTTGGATATTGACTTTCTTTGCTTTTCTTAGGTTCAGGAGAGAAGCGTTCCAGCAACACTCAAAAGAAACTAAAGCAAATACGAGCAGCTAAGAAGCTTAATCAAAATGAATGCGGCACATGACCGATATTGGTTTTGAAGTTGGTCTTGGAGCTGTTGGTGTTTATGAAGCTATAGGTAATGAAATATGGTGGTTTATATGGGTTGAAGAAGGCAGTGATATTGGATCAACTATGGTTGTTGATCCATCTATATGGGATCAACTACTGTTGTTGATCCTTTGAACTCATGTTTTGTAGTTTAAATCATGTAAATTTGTTCTAATGTTGAACTTGTGGTGCAATGGTAGCATGACCGACTCCATGTCAGATGATGCGTGTTCGAATCACGCCAAGTTCACTCCATTTTACATGGATAAACTATCATTATTGATCCAATTTTACATGGATCAACTTCCATTGTTGATCCACTAAAATTGGATCAACTTCTACTGTTGATCCTTTTTTCTTGGATAAACTAGATAAATTTCTACTGTTGATGGTTTTGTTGGTGGATCTGAAACTGCAATTGATGAAGTGGTCGCATTTTTCCATCAGCATGGATAAACATCCATTGTTGATCCAACTGCAATGGATAAATTGCTACTGTTGATCCAACTGCAATGGATAAACATCCACTGTTTGATCCAACTGAAATGGATCAACTACTTTTTGTTGATACAAAAATATTTGAACCAGCGGCGGCGGTGCTGGTTGTGGCGGCGACGGTGGTGGCGGCGGCGGCGAACTTGTGGTGGCGGCGGCAAGATACTAGTGGTGGAGGAGGACTAGTGGTGGTGTAATGGTGGCGGTGAAGGAGTGGTGGTGGAATATTGGTGGTGGTGGCGGTTGGCAGGCGGTGGTTGTTGAACGGTGGTGGTGGTTGAATGGTAGTTGAATGTTGGTGGTGGTGGTGCTAGTGGTGGTGGTGAAGTGGTAGAGGAAGAAATTTGTTGTATTTTGAAATAAAGAAAAATATTATATGAGTGAGGGTATTAAGGTAATCTAATATTAAATGGCTAAGGTTATAAAAAAAGGAGGGACATATTTATTGTTGCATAAGGATATATTTGTTGGGAGTTAAAAGTAGGGACATATAATTAATATACCCTTAATAATTCAAGATGGTTGGTTGGAAATGGTGAAAATATCTCTGTTTGGAATGACATCTGGTTAATAGTTGAGCCTCTCAAAACTCTCTTTCCTGAAAAAAAAATTATGTTACAAAATTCCGATCTTAAGGTGCAGCAATTATTGAGAAACAATGAATGGGTCATTCCTGCTGAAATGGCACAGTTGATTGATATTAATGAGTTACCAGTAGTGGATGGCAAAAAAGACAGGAAAATTTGGATATGGTCAAAAACAGGTGAGTTCACATTAGCATCTGATGTTAACATTATAAGGAAAACTTATCCTGAAATGACTTGAACAAAGAGAATTTGGAAGAAAACTTATCATCCAAGTGTTTCAAGTAACTTATGGAAGATTCTAAGGGGCATATGGAATACTGATGACAATATGAGGAAGAAAGGTTTTAACTTTGCATCTAGATGTCCATTTTTCAAGCAAGCAGAGGAAACTATAGAACATATTATGTGGTACTGTAACTTCAGTGAGAAGATTTGGCAATGGGTGGGTGGTATTTTCTCCTTCTTTAATCCTATATCAATGGATGAAATTCTCAACTTAACAAAATCCAAAAGCCCATCTATAAAAGAAGTCTGGAGGACTGCTGCTTTTAAGGAGTTATGTTTTCTTAGAAACAAAGCAGTTTTTGATGATGTAAAAAATAAATGCCGAAGTCTTACAACTCATGATATTGCAGTGTACAAAGGAGTATGAAGTTAGAATGAAGGGTTGTATGTGGAATACAATGGAGGATTTACAAATTCTGAAATTCTTTGGAATGAAATGTAGGAGTGTGAAACATGTCAGGATACAGGAAGTGTTCTTCTCCTTTCCCACTGGTGATCAAATTCTATTATGCTGTGATGGTGCAGTAAGAAATAATCCTGGAGAGGCTGGATATGGGTTTCTAGGGAGAGATTCAAATGGTATTGTCTTAATTGCTGTTACAGGGGGGATGGGTGTTGCAACAAATTTCATGGCAGTGGTATATGCAGTAATCAATGCATGTGAATGGGCTATTAGAAAAGGCTTCTTGAAGATATGCATTAGATCTGACTCCAAAGCAGCCATAAATTCTTTCTCAAACAATAAAGTGCCTTGGTATGTGCAGACAAAATGGAATAAAATAGTTAGTATGCTTATTAGTTACCAATTTATTCATAGTTATAGAGAAGTTCACTTCACTACTGATGGGCTTGCAAAGGAGGGAGATTTATTACCTAGGGGTGGCAAAAATACATATCTATGTAGACCTTCTTTTATGCTACATATGGAAAACTCAAATATCGCATATTATAGGTTTAGTTAAATTTGAAAGGAAGCTTGCCTGTTTGCTTCTTTTTATTAAGCATTTGTAATTTCTGATAATCTTTTGTAAACTCTTTTTGAAATCAATACAATCATTATTAAGCAAAAAAAAAAAGATCCTCCAAATAGGAAGAGAATAATATTTTTTTGCATCGAACGGATGATACAAACTCTCCAATGTGACATGATTTTCCTGTAATTTTTCAACACCCATCATATGACAATGTTTAAACTGTGTACCAATTACCTTTTCGAAGGGATTGTATATATGCAAACCTCTGCCATTAAATATTCAACAAAGTATTGTGCCCAACAGTTCGTCTTAACGAAGGCTTTGGTAACTTCAAAAGTCTTGGACAATTTTTCACTTCCATATGTTCCGACCTTCACTTGGAATACAATTTGGCGACACATTACCTCATAAAGAACCTTGAACACATATTGTACTCACTGATGCTATTTCAAATCTATAGGTTGTCAATAGATCCATTACCAAAAGTTGACATCTTCTACATTGAATATTTATAAAAAAAAATTTATGGTATTGTGTATCGTTTCTTTCTAAGATTGTAGTTTTCATAATTGGTCTCTTCAAGTCCCACGACTTTCTAAGTTTATATATCCTGTTTATTTTTAACATTTTAGTTAGCCATATTATGTTTGTTACTAACTTTAAACTTGATGTCATCTTCTACTGTGAACTTTATGTGATTTCAGAATCGAAATAGTTATACCTCTTTCATTCGTATCAAGTAATCCATCGTATATCCCAACAATTCTTCTACATCAATTCCTTTCTTTTGCCATTTTCAGACCATCGGTAGCCATTATTATCAAACGCAGTCTGTCTAATTTTTGTTGATGCTATGTATTTGCAATGTTCATTTTTCTTAAATAAATAGATTGTGGAAAAACTAACAAAAAAAAAGAACATAAGTATTTCATCGGGTCTAAGTTATTGTATCCAAAATACTCCGGAAACTGCTTCTGGTGCCTTGTTTCCTCAAATTCATCGTTGCATTTTAGACAATACATGCAACACCAATCATTTGCGCAAGTGTGCTATTTGCGCAAGTGTGGTCAATGCATCCCTTACATGTAATAATAATAACAACACGTCAATTTTTTTCAAGGCGTCCAGTTGTAAATGTATGAATCTAATGGATTTGAATTGTACCTCAATCTTAGATATCACCTTCTTCTCACATAACATATCAATTGAGAAAGGAAAAATCTTGACCACTCTTTACATAGGCAGAGTTAGCCAAACTATTTTTTGAAATTGTCTTACGTAAAAATTATTATTAATCCATATTTTAGTCGGCTCCTATCAAAGCCGATCTAATTAGTCCTATAGAAAGTTAATCTTAAATTTTTGACCTTATTTCTTGAGCAAATTATTGAAGTATTCTCAGTCATGTTCTGCTTTGTGTGATCTACCAATCTGTATCTACTCTACCTTCTAACCCATTGAATGAAACCTATACATATTGATCCGTAATTTGATATTGTTGATTTGTAATCAAGAGATCGCATGATTTGAGAATGTAAAATATAAAAAATATTCTATAAACATTGGAGGAGAAATTTAGATTTATGATTTAGAGTTTTTATGATGGTTTTGATGAACAAACAAATATTTTCAAATAGTTGTTGTCTTTGTAGGTAGTTGTCGCGAAACAACTCAACATTGATGGTCTTTCAGGAAAAAAAAATATAATAGTACTTGAGAGAGCGATAATGTTCTCTTATGCGGGCACACTAATTGCTTTTATATAATACGGATACCGTTTCGGTGATCCAACAGTCATGATCATATTGTCTTATACGTTCCGGTATCATCCTCGAAATATTTGATTTTTGTCCTTATCAATGGTGCTAAAAACAACCAATTACATCTTTCACAATACAATGTTGCATGTTTTGTGAATATTTTTTTTTACTCGGCCAATAAAACTCACTAAAAATCAAAAACTATTATTATCCACTACTATTACCAACGCCCACCACCATAAAAACCATCCACTGCCACTATTTCTTCCACCAATAGTAATGTTACCGCCTCCACCATTCACAAACACCCGCCACCGTTTATACTAACCCTACTTCCACTACCACCATTAGAATTAATATAGCTTTTAGTACAATTATTTATTAATAAAATTATGTATTTATGTTAGATTATTAAAGGGATATTTATAATAGAAATTTAATTAACCATTATGAACAATTAATGAGACACTAATTAATAAAGTATTTAAAAATGGTTAAGTTAAACAAAACCCAACGATAAATTTATCTTTGCCAAGGACAAATCATGACCACTCTTTACGTAGACAAATCGATAATAAATAATTTCATATGTTCTGATCTTGATTCGTGTCGTTCGTTTAGTTATTACATAACATAGCAATTGATTGCACCATTTTTTTAAAATGGACATGTGTTTTATCGAGTTTATTTTAACATTAGAATGATCAACCACGTTTTATACTGTATAATATAACGTTACATATTTTGTGGCATTACAAAATTAGCATAATATGTTTTTGTTCACCAATACCCGCCACCACCATAAAACCATATGAATCCATTTTTTTTATCCACCACCACCTAGTGGCAGAGCCAAGGGTTGACTAATCTGGCTCTAACCCCTTAAATTTTTAATAACTACATGAATTTTTTAGTCAATAGTATAAAGCAGAGTTTAGCTAACTTTGCCTATCTGAGTGGTGGTCAGGATTTATCCTTGGCAAAGATAAATCAAAGGCTATGGTTCTCCATGCCACACCCTACAAGTCGCACACGTGGTGTTCATTCCAATATTATGAATTAAAAATGAATACTCAAGTCAAGATATGGAATTTCAAAAATTATAACGGGGAGGTTCGAACTCATGACCTATTGTGTCATAAGAGTGGCCTCTAACCATTGTTCCACCTTGGTTGGAATTGATAGAAAAGATAAATCAACAATGGTTGTTTGTTCAACTTAAATATTAATTAGTATAAGTGTTTTATTAATTAGTATAAGTGATTTGTCTAGAGAGAAGATAAATCTATGGTCATGGTTTGTTCAACTTAAATATTAATTAGTATAAGTGTTTTATTAATTGATGTCTCATTAATTTCTCATGATAAATGATTTATTAATTTTACATCATAAATATCCCTTAATTAATATTAATACATATCTCCATCAATAAATAATAATTTTGACAAAAAATATTTCAATAGATATTAGTGGTGGTGGTGGTGGTAGTAGAGGAAGAAGTAAGTGGTGGAAGCGGTGGAAGGTGTTACTAAGTGGTGGAGGCGGTAACATTAGTTTTGGTGGAAGAAATAGTGGCGTTGGATGGATTTAATAGCAGTGGTATTGGTTTTTTCATTTTGAATCAAAAATAATAAAAAAAATTACATGACGGGTAACATTGTATTGTGAAAAGTATAGTTGGTTGTTTTTGACAAGGTCAAAAAAGGCGGATAACAAATACTTTTGGGATGATACCAAATCATATAAAACAAAATGGTTGTTTTTGGTACCACTGCTATCTTTGGTAACCGTTCGTACGCATGATTTTCAGTATTAACAAAAAACATATAGTTGAATAAATTAATTGACGACCTAAGTTTGTTAAATCTAAACTTTATACATGACGTGTGGGATTAAAAGTTATAAGTGTGCCCAATATTCTACGAGGGATGGAAAATGGTGGTGGTGTAGAAAGAAGTGATATCTGGTGGTTTGTGGTAATGGCCGGTATTGATGAGTAGTAATTGACTATGTTAATTATGTGCTGCTACAAAAGGATAACACTATAAATTAGAAATGTGGTTGATCGTCTTAATGCTAATATAAACTCGGTTAAAATACATGAAAATTAAGAAGAAGAAAAAAACATTTGGATGTCACGTTATATAATAAATAACACTAAAAACTACATATTTAGTATCAAGGTTTCTCCATCCAATAGATAAATCTAAGGTTGTATTGAGATCGCGTAAGCAGAGGGCGAGTTGGTCTTGGATTTCTGAATGATAATGAATATAATGAAACGCTCCCTCTCGGTTTCTCCAATGAAAACCAAAACCTTCTAAAAAAAATAATCAATCAAAAAACACTTAGATGGAACGCATCACCACCAGTGTAAACTTCTCTGAATTGCTACATATCCAGTGAAATTTCTACAGATTAATCTGGTGATTTCGTCCTACCGTAGTTTTTAACGAGGCATGCAATTAAATCTCTAATAGTGATTTTAAAGGTATTTAATAATTACAAAATTCTCTTATAAGTTTTGTTTATGCAAGTATTGATTTAACTTGGGTTCTTTTATATTTTTGTGTTAAGTTGATGACTTTTTAATTTGAATACATTTTTGGTTAACAAACTTTGATACATATAAGGTATTTTATTTGTAGAACTGATGTTAGTCTCTCATTTTTCCCGTTAGCACTTTGTTTCGATCCCGTATTTGTAGACATTATTTGACTAATGTTGGGGTATTTGTTTAATCTCAAGGCCGATTAAACCCAATGTGTGTTGTATACATTGAAGGCGACAGAAGTTTGTGTCGGCTCTACCTTGAAACTAATAATTTTTCTTTGGAAGGTTAGTTGAATTTATGTAGATACAATTATCAATATGACTATGCTCTTTAAAACTCCAAATTACTTGAGTAACACTAGATGTGAGAACGTCATTCATGCACTACTTAGCAAAGTTGGTGTGAAATCTTTTTATCCACGAATTTCTTCAATTTTATGTTATCAATATGATTGAGAAAGAATCTTACACATGTTTTTATTTACTATTCTAAGTTTATTTTTTCAACTCACATGTGTATATCTCAGCCTTCCAATAGCCAAGGGTTCTTCATTTTTATAACTCTCACATTTGCAAAAAATAAATAAATAGTGTTTATCTATAGTAGGGAAAATATTATGGGTTTTTGCTTCACTCCTTAGAGCCTTAGTTATCAATAATTTCGGAACAAATGTATTCATAAACATCATGGAGTTGGATTGGCAGTTTAGGTATATGTACTGTTAGATAAAATATTCTTTTTGAAGTTTGAAATTATAATATGACGAAACAATAAATGGGGAAAATTTTTATTTACTGTATTTTTTATTTGTTTTTCATGTTGGCACAACATTATTACTCCGTCCAGATAATAAATTGGATTAACATGCTTAAGTAAAAAATAAAAAGATCTGGTAACCCATTTTGTTTCCCGAAACCTATTTGAATATCAAAATAATTACTCACGAATAAAATGAAACAAGAGGAATGTGAACAATATCGTATTAGAGACAAAACATCCCGTGCCGTTACGGCACGGCACGGGTTAAGATCTAGTTTATTTTATAAATAGTACTTTGTCCATATATAATTATGGTTTAGTCCACCAAAGTTTACATGCTTCTTTTAAAAAAAACAAAGTAGGCCTCCTCAATGTCAATTTTTGACTCCACCACTGCCGCCCACCCCATGTAGGTTGTTGGACGCAATTCTAATTTTCAATCATAAATGCCATGTATGAGGTTTAGATTGAACAAAATGTCGTCAATTGATTGGTTTCATTATTATTTTTTTCCGTGTATATATTCTTTTTTGTATTGCAATCAGTTTTATTTTAACATTAAAAAATAATGATTTATACGATATAGTACCAAAGATAACAGGGGTACCATTTGGGTGATCCAACTACGATCATGAAAATATTTTCTTGTATGATATCATCCCGGAAATATATGGTACCTTCCTTTATCAAAAGTGTTAAAAACAACCAACCACATCTTCCACACTACGATGTTATCGATGTTGTAATGACAACATAAAATTAATATTGTCCATCACTACTCACCAGCACTCACCGTCACTACTTCTTCCACCACAAACCAGGGGCGAAGCCAGAATTTTGAGGAAAGAGGGAGAAAAAACTCTTGGCAAGTTGGATACATGTGGAAAATGGACTTCGTATCCCATTTTATGTAAAAGAACAAAAATAAATATAATTTTGCATGGCGCCGCCCTTAACCACCACTAATCTTTCAGCCTCCACCTCTTCTACTACTCATTGTCGCCAAAAATATCTATTGATATTATTTATCAAACTTACTTATTAATAGAAATACATATTATAATTAATTAAGAAAACATTTATAATTAAAAAATAATTAGTCATTTATTATGAGCAATTAGTGAAACACATATTAATAAAACACTTTATAATGAATAGATTATTTATTATGTGCAATTAATGAAACACTAATTAATAAAGCAATTATGATATTTAAGTTCAACAAACCACCACCGTTGATTTATCTTTTTTATTAATTTCAGCCAAGGTGGAACACTGGTTAGAGGCCACTCTTATGACACAATAGGTCATGAGTTCGAACCTCCCCGTTATAATTTTTGAAAATCCATATACATATCTTGACTTGAGTATTCATTTTTCATTCATAATATTAGAATTAATGCCACGCGTGCGAGTTGTAGGGGGTGGTCAGGAGAACCACAACCCTTGATTTATCTTTGTCTGGTCAAATCCTGACCAGTAATTTTCTTTGTTGATGGTTGGTTGGAGCAATGTGTCTATGGGATGTGGATGAACTTTATTCTTACAGGCAAAGAACCTGCGCAGCTTATGGAGGATAATACTGTTTGTTTTCTTCCACTTCTGAATGGTAATAGAAACTAATAGAGGAGACATGGCAAAAAAAACTGATATTCATTCTATGTCGGCAAGTCTCCTTAAATCAACAATTACAAACCTTACGCTTGGTAAATTATTTATTAAATTATGAGCTCACGCGATTTAATATGTTCATATAGTTTATTCAATAATGTTACAAAGCACGACATTTTTACCGTACTTGTATGCCAGTGCTCACGCCACGGCTTATGGATAATTAAACACAAAATTGGTCAATTAATCCAATAATAATAATTCCTGGTTTAAATGGAAAAAAATTTAAAAATAGCTGAGATATAAATAGTTTCATCATATCCATTTTCAAATATTTTTTCTTATTTTTAATTTATATCACGATGCATCAAGTTTTAACCTCGCTATTTTTTAAGTTTAAGCTAGGATGAATCCAAATTCATTCTTGTTATTTTTTGTGTGTCTATTTCACCCATACTAATTTTTAGTTGACCACTATAATCATGTTTAAAAAATATTTGGGCAATTAATACAATTTCTCATAATTAAATTGGACCTTCACCCTGATAGAGTCTCTACCCTCAAAGTTCTTCGTAAACAACTCAATTTTCATTTGATGTTGTATTGTATTTTTTGACTTGGAGATATATAAACCTCCAGAAACCTCTATTAATAGCATATTTTCATGTCGATTATGGGTGTAGATGATAGATGCCTATACCAATACCAATACCGATAAAGCCATATTTGTTTCTTCCTCGGGGTTTTCAAGTAATTAATCAATAATATTATCCTACTGGCCTTTCAAGGACTTTCAAGATTCAATTACAACTACAAGTCCACGATTCTCATTTAGATCTTATTATATCCTTCAATGTATACATACATACTACATAGATTAATTGGTTGATGTATACATCCCGGAAATATATGGTACCTTCCTTTATCAAAAGTGTTAAAAACAACCAACCACATCTTCCACACTACGATGTTATCGATGTTGTAATGACAACATTAAATTAATATTTTCCATCACTACTCACCGGCACTCACCGTCACTACTTCTTCCATCACAAACCAGGGGCGAAGCCAGAATTTTGAGGAAAGAGGGAGAAAAAACTCTTGGCAAGTTGGATACATGTGGAAAATGGACTTCGTATCCCATTTTATGTAAAAGAACAAAAATAAATATAATTGTGTTTGGCGCCGCCCTTAACCACCACTAATCTTTCAGCCTCCACCTCTTCTACTACTCATTGTCGCCAAAAATATCTATTGATATTATTTATCAAACTTACTTATTAATAGAAATACATATTATAATTAATTAAGAAAACATTTATAATTAAAAAATAATTAGTCATTTATTATGAGCAATTAGTGAAACACATATTAATAAAACACTTTATAATGAATAGATTATTTATTATGTGCAATTAATGAAACACTAATTAATAAAGCAATTATGATATTTAAGTTGAACAGACCACCACCGTTGATTTATCTTTTTTATTAATTTCAGCCAAGGTGGAACACTGGTTAGAGGCCACTCTTATGACACAATAGGTCATGAGTTCGAACCTCCCCGTTATAATTTTTGAAAATCCATATACATATCTTGACTTGGGTATTCATTTTTCATTCATAATATTAGAATTAATGCCACATGTGCGAGTTGTAGGGGGTGGTCAGGAGAACCACAACCCTTGATTTATCTTTGTCTGGTCAAATCCTGACCAGTAATTTCCTTTGTTGATGGTTGGTTGGAGCAACGTGTATATGGGATGTGGCTGAACTTTATTCTTATAGGCAAAGAACCTGCGCAGCTTATGGCGGATAATACTGTTTGTTTTCTTCCACTTCTGAATGGTAATAGAAACGAATAGAGGAGACGTGGCAAAAAAAACTGATATTCATTCTATGTCGGCAAGTCTCCTTAAATCAACAATTACAAACCTTACGCTTGGTAAATTATTTATTAAATTATGAGCTCACGCGATTTAATATGTTCATATAGTTTATTCAATAATGTTACAAAGCACGACATTTTTACCGTACTTGTATGCCAGTGCTCACGCCACGGCTTATGGATAATTAAACACAAAATTGGTCAATTAATCCAATAATAATAATTCCTGGTTTAAATGGAAAAAAATTTAAAAATAGCTGAGATATAAATAGTTTCATCATATCCATTTTCAAATATTTTTTCTTATTTTTAATTTATATCACGATGCATCAAGTTTTAACCTCGCTATTTTTTAAGTTTAAGCTAGGATGAATCCAAATTCATTCTTGTTATTTTTTGTGTGTCTATTTCACCCATACTAATTTTTAGTCGTCCACTATAATCATGTTTAAAAAATATTTGGGCAATTAATACAATTTCTCATAATTAAATTGGACCTTCACCCTGATAGATTCTCTACCCTCGAAGTTCTTCGTAAACAACTCAATTTTCATTTGATGCTGTATTGTTTTTTTTGACTTTGAGATATATAAACCTCCAGAAACCTCTATTAATAGCATATTTTCATGTCGATTATGGGTGTAGATGATAGATGCCTATACCAATACCGATAAAGCCATATTTGTGTCTTCCTCGGGGTTTTCAAGTAATTAATCAATAATATTATCCTACTGGCCTTTCAAGGACTTTCAAGTTTCAATTACAACTACAAGTCCACGATTCTCATTTAGATCTTATTATATCCTTCAATGTATACATACATACTACATAGATTAATTGGTTGATGTATACATCCCGGAAATATATGGTACCTTCCTTTATCAAAAGTGTTAAAAACAACCAACCACATCTTCCACACTACGATGTTATCGATGTTGTAATGACAACATTAAATTAATATTTTCCATCACTACTCACCGGCACTCACCGTCACTACTTCTTCCATCACAAACCAGGGGCGAAGACAGAATTTTGAGGAAAGAGGGAGAAAAAACTCTTGGCAAGTTGGATACATGTGGAAAATGGACTTCGTATCCCATTTTATGTAAAAGAACAAAAATAAATATAATTGTGTTTGGCGCCGCCCTTAACCACCACTAATCTTTCAGCCTCCACCTCTTCTACTACTCATTGTCGCCAAAAATATCTATTGATATTGTTTATCAAACTTACTTATTAATAGAAATACATATTATAATTAATTAAGAAAACATTTATAATTAAAAAATAATTAGTCATTTATTATGAGCAATTAGTGAAACACATATTAATAAAACACTTTATAATGAATAGATTATTTATTATGTGCAATTAATGAAACACTAATTAATAAAGCAATTATGATATTTAAGTTGAACAGACCACCACCGTTGATTTATCTTTTTTATTAATTTCAGCCAAGGTGGAACACTGGTTAGAGACCACTCTTATGACACAATAGGTCATGAGTTCGAACCTCCCCGTTATAATTTTTGAAAATCCATATACATATCTTGACTTGGGTATTCATTTTTCATTCATAATATTAGAATTAATGCCACATGTGCGAGTTGTAGGGGGTGGTCAGGAGAACCACAACCCTTGATGTATCTTTGTCTGGTCAAATCCTGACCAGTAATTTTCTTTGTTGATGGTTGGTTGGAGCAACGTGTCTATGGGATGTGGCTGAACTTTATTCTTACATGCAAAGAACCTGCGCAACTTATGGCGGATAATACTGTTTGTTTTCTTCCACTTCTGAATGGTAATAGAAACGAATAGAGGAGACGTGGCAAAAAAACTGATATTCATTCTATGTCGTCAAGTCTCCTTAAATCAACAATTACAAACCTTACGCTTGGTAAATTATTTATTAAATTATGAGCTCACGCGATTTAATATGTTCATATAGTTTATTCAATAATGTTACAAAGCACGACATTTTTACCGTACTTGTATGCCAGTGCTCACGCCACGGCTTATGGATAATTAAACACAAAATTGGTCAATTAATCCAATAATAATAATTCCTGGTTTAAATGGAAAAAAATGTAAAAATAGGTGAGATGTAAATAATTTCATCATATCCATTTTCAAATACTTTTTCTTATTTTTAATTTATATCACGATGCATCAAGTTTTAACCTCGCTATTTTTTAAGTTTAAGCTAGGATGAATCCAAATTCATTCTTGTTATTTTTTGTGTGTCTATTTCACCCATACTAATTTTTAGTCGTCCACTATAATCATGTTTAAAAAATATTTGGGCAATTAATACAATTTCTCATAATTAAATTGGACCTTCACCCTGATAGATTCTCTACCCTCGAAGTTCTTCGTAAACAACTCAATTTTCATTTGATGCTGTATTGTTTTTTTGACTTGGAGATATATAAACCTCCAGAAACCTCTATTAATAGCATATTTTCATGTCGATTATGGGTGTAGATGATAGATGCCTATACCAATACCGATAAAGCCATATTTGTGTCTTCCTCGGGGTTTTCAAGTAATTAATCAATAATATTATCCTACTGGCCTTTCAAGGACTTTCAAGTTTCAATTACAACTACAAGTCCACGATTCTCATTTAGATCTTATTATATCCTTCAATGTATACATACATACTACATAGATTAATTGGTTGATGTATACATCCCGGAAATATATGGTACCTTCCTTTATCAAAAGTGTTAAAAACAACCAACCACATCTTCCACACTACAATGTTATCGATGTTGTAATGACAACATTAAATTAATATTTTCCATCACTACTCACCGGCACTCACCGTCACTACTTCTTCCATCACAAACCAGGGGCGAAGCCATAATTTTGAGGAAAGAGGGAGAAAAAACTCTTGGCAAGTTGGATACATGTGGAAAATGGACTTCGTATCCCATTTTATGTAAAAGAACAAAAATAAATATAATTGTGTTTGGCGCCGCCCTTAACCACCACTAATCTTTCAGCCTCCACCTCTTCTACTACTCATTGTCGCCAAAAATATCTATTGATATTATTTATCAAACTTACTTATTAATAGAAATACATATTATAATTAATTAAGAAAACATTTATAATTAAAAAATAATTAGTCATTTATTATGAGCAATTAGTGAAACACATATTAATAAAACACTTTATAATGAATAGATTATTTATTATGTGCAATTAATGAAACACTAATTAATAAAGCAATTATGATATTTAAGTTGAACAGACCACCACCGTTGATTTATCTTTTTTATTAATTTCAGCCAAGGTGGAACACTGGTTAGAGGCCACTCTTATGACACAATAGGTCATGAGTTCGAACCTCCCCGTTATAATTTTTGAAAATCCATATACATATCTTGACTTGGGTATTCATTTTTCATTCATAATATTAGAATTAATGCCACATGTGCGAGTTGTAGGGGGTGGTCAGGAGAACCACAACCCTTGATTTATCTTTGTCTGGTCAAATCCTGACCAGTAATTTCCTTTGTTGATGGTTGGTTGGAGCAACGTGTCTATGGGATGTGGCTGAACTTTATTCTTATAGGCAAAGAACCTGCGCAGCTTATGGAGGATAATACTGTTTGTTTTCTTCCACTTCTGAATGGTAATAGAAACGAATAGAGGAGACGTGGCAAAAAAACTGATATTCATTCTATGTCGTCAAGTCTCCTTAAATCAACAATTACAAACCTTACGCTTGGTAAATTATTTATTAAATTATGAGCTCACGCGATTTAATATGTTCATATAGTTTATTCAATAATGTTACAAAGCACGGCATTTTTACCGTACTTGTATGCCAGTGCTCACGCCACGGCTTATGGATAATTAAACACAAAATTGGTCAATTAATCCAATAATAATAATTCCTGGTTTAAATGGAAAAAAATGTAAAAATAGCTGAGATGTAAATAATTTCATCATATCCATTTTCAAATACTTTTTCTTATTTTTAATTTATATCACGATGCATCAAGTTTTAACCTCGCTATTTTTTAAGTTTAAGCTAGGATGAATCCAAATTCATTCTTGTTATTTTTTGTGTGTCTATTTCACCCATACTAATTTTTAGTCGTCCACTATAATCATGTTTAAAAAATATTTGGGCAATTAATACAATTTCTCATAATTAAATTGGACCTTCACCCTGATAGATTCTCTACCCTCGAAGTTCTTCGTAAACAACTCAATTTTCATTTGATGCTGTATTGTTTTTTTTGACTTGGAGATATATAAACCTCCAGAAACCTCTATTAATAGCATATTTTCATGTCGATTATGGGTGTAGATGATAGATGCCTATACCAATACCGATAAAGCCATATTTGTGTCTTCCTCGGGGTTTTCAAGTAATTAATCAATAATATTATCCTACTGGCCTTTCAAGGACTTTCAAGTTTCAATTACAACTACAAGTCCACGATTCTCATTTAGAACTTATTATATCCTTCAATGTATACATACATACTACATAGATTAATTGGTTGATGTATACATCCCGGAAATATATGGTACCTTCATTTATCAAAAGTGTTAAAAACAACCAACCACATCTTCCACACTACGATGTTATCGATGTTGTAATGACAACATAAAATTAATATTGTCCATCACTACTCACCGTCACTACTTCTTCCACCACAAACCAGGGGCGAAGCCAGAATTTTGAGGAAAGAGGGAGAAAAAACTCTTGGCAAGTTGGATACATGTGGAAAATGGACTTCGTATCCCATTTTATATAAAAGAACAAAAATAAATATAATTGTTCTAGGCGCCGCCCTTAACCACCACTAATCTTTCAGCCTCCACCTCTTCTACTACTCATTGTCGCCAAAAATATCTATTGATATTATTTATCAAACTTACTTATTAATAGAAATACATATTATAATTAATTAAGAAAACATTTATAATTAAAAAATAATTAGTCATTTATTATGTGCAATTAGTGAAACACTTTATAATGAATAGATTATTTATTATGTGCAATTAATGAAACACTAATTAATAAAGCAATTATGATATTTAAGTTGAACAAACCACCACCGTTGATTTATCTTTTTTATTAATTTCAGCCAAGGTGGAACACTGGTTAGAGGCCACTCTTATGACACAATAGGTCATGAGTTCGAACCTCCCCGTTATAATTTTTGAAAATCCATATACATATCTTGACTTGAGTATACATTTTTCATTCATAATATTAGAATTAATGCCACGCGTGCGAGTTGTAGGGGGTGGTCAGGAGAACCACAACCCTTGATTTATCTTTGTCTGGTCAAATCCTGACCAGTAATTTCCTTTGTTGATGGTTGGTTGGAGCAACGTGTCTATGGGATGTGGCTGAACTTTATTCTTACAGGCAAAGAACCTGCGCAGCTTATGGCGGATAATACTATTTGTTTTCTTCCACTTCTGAATGGTAATAGTAACGAATAGAGGAGTCGTGGCAAAAAAAACTGTTATTCATTCTATGTCGGCAAGTCTCCTTAAATCAACAATTACAAACCTTACGCTTGGTAAATTATTTATTAAATTATGATCTCACGCGATTTAATATGTTCATATAGTTTATTCAATAATGTTACAAAGCACGGCATTTTTACCGTACTTGTATGCCAGTGCTCACGCCACGGCTTATGGATAATTAAACACAAAATTGGTCAATTAATCCAATAATAATAATTCCTGGTTTAAATGGAAAAAAATGTAAAAATAGCTGAGATGTAAATAATTTCATCATATCCATTTTCAAATACTTTTTCTTATTTTTAATTTATATCACGATGCATCAAGTTTTAACCTCGCTATTTTTTAAGTTTAAGCTAGGATGAATCCAAATTCATTCTTGTTATTTTTTGTGTGTCTATTTCACCCATACTAATTTTTAGTCGTCCACTATAATCATGTTTAAAAAATATTTTGGCAATTAATACAATTTATCATAATTAAATTGGACCTTCACCCTGATAGATTCTCTACCCTCGAAGTTCTTCGTAAACAACTCAATTTTCATTTGATGCTGTATTGTTTTTTTTTTTTTTGACTTGGAGATATATAAACCTCCAGAAACCTCTATTAATAGCATATTTTCATGTCGATTATGGGTGTAGATGATAGATGCCTATACCAATACCAATACCGATAAAGCCATATTTGTGTATTCCTCGGGGTTTTCAAGCAATTAATCAATAATATTATCCTACTGTCCTTTCAAGGACTTTCAAGTTTCAATTACAACTACAAGTCCACGATTCTCATTTAGATCTTATTATATCCTTCAATGTATACATACATACTACATAGATTAATTGATTGATGTATACATCCCGGAAATATATGGTACCTTCGTTTATCAAAAGTGTTAAAAACAACCAACCACATCTTCCACACTACGATGTTATCGATGTTGTAATGACAACATAAAATTAATATTGTCCATTACTACTCACCGTCACTACTTCTTCCACCACAAACCAGGGGCGAAGCAAGAATTTTGAGGAAAGAGGGAGAAAAAACTCTTGGCAAGTTGGATACATGTGGAAAATGGACTTCGTATCCCATTTTATGTAAAAGAACAAAAATAAATATAATTGTGCTTGACGCCGCCCTTAACCCCCACTAATCTTTCAGCCTCCACCTCTTCTACTACTCATTGTCGCCAAAAATATCTATTGATATTATTTATCAAACTTACTTATTAATAGAAATACATATTATAATTAATTAAGAAAACATTTATAATTAAAAAATAATTAGTCATTTATTATGAGCAATTAGTGAAACACATATTAATAAAACACTTTATAATGAATAGATTATTTATTATGTGCAATTAATGAAACACTAATTAATAAAGCAATTATGATATTTAAGTTCAACAAACCACCACCGTTGATTTATCTTTTTTATTAATTTCAGCCAAGGTGGAACACTGGTTAGAGACCACTCTTATGACACAATAGGTCATGAGTTCGAACCTCCCCGTTATAATTTTTGAAAATCCATATATATATCTTGACTTGAGTATTCATTTTTCATTCATAATATTAGAATTAATGCCACATGTGCGAGTTGTAGGGGGTGGTCAGGAGAACCACAACCCTTGATTTATCTTTGTCTGGTCAAATCCTGACCACCACTAACACAAGCTAACTTATCCTAGCTTTGTTTTGTACTAATGATATATATATACTAGGTATCACCCAGGCCTACGGCCGGGGCTCAACCAACCTTTGCTAAAAGTGGGGGTTAGCCGGGGCCCAAACCTCTAACATTTCCGAACTCAATCAAATTTTAATAAGGAATCCGTTTTAAACTTCTCCAATTTTTAGCTTAGGATGATCAGTAGTCGGGTAACAGTGGAGTTAGCACATAGTATGGGCTTTGTGGAAAGAAAGAAATAGAAGGGTAATGGCTAAAAAGATTGGCAGAGACAAGGAGATGGTCATCATAGAGATCAAGAGGATTATCTACAATTGGGGTGACCTTCATGATTGGTTCCGCTTCACAAGCTTTAGGGACATCCTCTTAAACTGGAAAATTGCTCTAGATAACGGATGATATGTAACTTCATTTTTTCTCTGGGCTTTTAGTTCTCAGAAGGCATGTAATGGGCTGTTAGCCTAGTTTCTCTTTTTTAATAAAATTTTATCCTTTTTATTAAAAAAAAAAAAAACAGTGGAGTTAGCAAAGCATCTCCTGATGTACTCCGATTAGCAATTAAGAATTTGCAAAAGTTAGGATTAGGGGACAGAAAGTTATCCAAGATTTGGGGTTAGTCAAATAGAGTCGAGGTTATTTAATATCCAAACCTAGGATTGGTTAGTGAACTGAGGCATGACTGTCCAACCTAGTAATTAAGAATCTCAATCTATGTCCAAGCTAAACTCCCTTCTTTCTTGAACATGTGTTCTTCCAAAATTCTTGCTTAGTATAGATAACTATTTTGACTCCCCTTCATTGAGAAATTTGTATAATTTATACTGTCTACTTTAATAGTGGATATAGTTTTTTCCCTTCGACCTCCACAGATTTTAGGATTATTTTTGTTAAATTTATTGCTCCGTGATTCATCGGTGTAAACCAAAATCTTCAACCATTTAACTTGGTAGCTTTTCAGCTCCAATCCACAAAAACAAATTCTCAAATTTTCTTAGCTACACAAAATTTTGATCTATAGCTTTATTATTTTTAACTATGATTGTATTCATTGCGATATCAATTTGCCGCACATTAACCATTTGTATTAAGCATAATAATTAAGCCATTAGCTATTAAAATATTCTAGTACGGATTGTATAGTCACCTACTTGAGCACCTAGCCAGACTATAAGCAAGATAATCTTCACATTGCCTTTTATATATATGATGAGTCCAAGCTATCTCATCTACCCAATAGTCTATAGACACTCTAAAATAACGTTAGCTGGAAGCATACATAACTTCCATAATCTTCCCCGTAAAACAAAAAAGTAACTACAAATACAACACGCCATGAAAACTTTGGGTGAACTTTCTGCCGTCATTCCGAAGAGAGGCATGAACTACACAATAATAAGGGAATTAAGCTCATGAGCTAGCACTGTCCCAAGTGCAGGACCATCAGGTAGCGGTGTAGAGCTAACAATGTTGTATTTAGGGAAAAAGAAGAGCATTTGATTAAGAAGGTGTGGAGCTAAATATATATGTAGATTCATAGATAGTGATATGTTCGGAAAACCACAGTACCACATCATTAATGTCACTTTTTTTTCTTTCTTTTTTTAATAAAAGAGGAAAACATTCCTCAATACAAAGAAGTTATAATTTTTGAGTTTCTGTAGCTCGAAGTTCTGCGGTTCATTACATGTAGGTTCCAATGTTGAGTGTTCAAATAATTTAATAGGGCTCTTAGGTTGTGATCAACCCAACTATGGTTAGTGTCATAGTTGTTACAGCAAAGAGACAATTGAACTGCCAACAAAACTTCTTCCGTTTTCACTAAGCTGAAATCTTTCGCTATTAAATTCATTTCAAAGTTCTTTGTGCTTCCAACATCTTCACTAATCATGTATCTTTGTCTTCGAGCTTCCGCATACATTCCCACCAGCAGCACTAGAGTTGGTTCCGAATCACTCCTAAAAGAAATCATGTGTCCACTCCATCGTGTAGCCCATTGGAACGCTGCTTTAGCTCCTTCTTTTTCTAGCTCATCAATTGTTGTACTGTCAGTAGAGAGTCTTCTAGCTTCTCTGACTGTACCTGTGTGATCTACAAAAATTATCCCAATGCCTGATTTTAAGTTAGAATCTGATTTATTCAAAGCAATAAGAATTTTGAGAGTCATGTCATAGTCTCCTCTTTCTTCAGGGTATTTTTTAATCTGAAGAACCAAGTCATTCACAGAGTTATAATATAAATCTTCCATTATGTTATGGCCTGGGTTTTTTACAGTATTATAGCTATTTATAAATCTAATGATCTTGTTAGCCGTTGTTATACTGTTGTTATGTTTCTTTTTAAAAACCACATCACACCTTGTCTTCCATATGAACCAAATTATAATGCTACAAAGAACATTCCATTCAATATCATAAGTACCCCTATCTGTGTTTTCCATGCAATTCGTAAGCCAATCATGAAAATTTGTTGTACCCTTTCTAACATAATTCATGTCAAAGTTGAAATGCATCCATACCTGAGTTGCATAGTTACAGTGCAAGAAAAGATGATCTAAAGTTTTTTGATATTCATTACAAAGCTTGCATTTAGTATCAATGTCAGGAAGAACAACAACCACTCTCATGTTGTTAGGAAGGATTGAGTGCGCCGCCTTCCAAACAAAGTTCTTAACTGCTGGAGTAGTATTCATGTGCCAAATTCTACCCCATTTTGCCTCAGCATTACCATTCGAGTTTATATGATTGTACAAAGATTTAACAGAAAACATACCTTTAGAGTTTAGGGTCCATGTCAGAGCATCTTTTTTTTCTTCCTTTGGAATTCTAATCTGCCTAACTTTTTCTACTATGTGGTTGTCAAAGCATCTAACAAGTTTATCAAGATCCCAAGTTTTGTGTTCTATTATCAGGTCACTGAATTTATTGAGACCTTCAGTTACATTCATTTTTCTATGGATAGGTGGCTCAAAATTCGGTATCCAACTATCATTCCAGATATCAATATTTCTACTATCTCCTAATTCCCAGAAGCATCATTTCTTAAGTTGATTAATACCAGTTAACAATCCTTTCCAAATCCAACTGTCAGACTTGTTTGGCACAGAGTTTATATGAAGAAGGTCACAATATGGGTAATATTTTTCTTTCAAAATAGAGGCACAAAGCGAATCCGGGTTTTTGTTTAGGTTCCATCCCATTCTAGCTATCATTCCTACGTTAAAATTTCTCACATTTTTTATTCCCAAGCCCCCCTCTTCCAAAGATTTACAAATAGCCTTCCAGTTTTTGAGACAAACACCTTTTTTCCCTTTTGCATTCAACCCTTTTTCATTTTTTCCCCACCAATAGTTTCGCTTCATTTTTGTTATTTTATCACACACCTTAACTGGTATTTTAAAGCAATTCATTTGATACACGTAAACAGAGGAGGCAACATTTTTTATCATTACCATTTTTCCAGCATTGTTCAAGTTAATACCATTCCATCCTGTCATCCTAGTTCTCAATATATCAACTAGAGGTTCAAAACATTGAATTTTAGATCTATTAGTAAACAAAGGAGCACCCAGATACTTGTCTATTAAAGGTATAGCAGTGACACCTAACAATTGTTTAACCCTTCTACGAATGTCAGTTTCAGTTTTTTTACTAAAGAACACTCCTGATTTACTCAGATTAATAAGTTGGCCTGAAGCCAAACTGAAATTATTGAAGAGATTTACCAGATTAGTGAAGGTTGAATCACTTACCTTACAGAAGACTAAACAATCGTCAACAAATAGAAGGTGGCTTAGAGGTAGAGCCCTGTGAACTAGTTTAATTCCTTCGATCAAGCCCAAGTTTTCAGCATTATGTATAGTTCTAGAAAGAGCTTGTATACAAAACAGAAAAAGGTAAGGTGACAAAGGGTCTCCTTGACGCAGACCCCTTGTAGGTTTAAATTTTTTTGTCGGAGAACCGTTTATCAAAACAGATAAGGAGGTAGTCGAAATGCACTGATGTACCAGGTTACACCAGTTTTTGTTAAATCCCATTCTGGTCGTAACTTTGATTAAGAAATACCATTCCACTCTGTCGAAAGCTTTCGACATATCGATTTTTAATCCCATGAAACCTTTCTTTGATTTTGAATTTTTCATCTTATGTATGATTTCATGGGCCAAGGTAATATTTTCCGCTATCTGTCTGCCCGGAATAAAGGCAGACTGATACGGCGAAATTATGTTACCTAATAAACCTTTCATTCTTCCTGCCATTAACTTTGAAATTATCTTGTAGCTAGTGTTAGCTAAGGCAATAGGTCTGAATTCCGCCGGGGAAGTAGGATTTAAAGTCTTTGGAATTAAGGAGATGAAAGAGGCATTCAATTCTTTAGATAGGTTACCAGTTTTGAAAAAAAATTGTATCATTTTAGTCATGTCATTACCTACAATCTCCCAATTCTGCTGAAAGAAATTGGGAGGAAAACCATCCAGTCCCGGACTTTTATCCGGTTCCATGGAAAAGAGAGTGTTTTTTATTTCAATTTCAGTGGGAATGACACATAACATTTCATTATCATTAATAGTTACAGTAGAAGGGATAAGATTTATTATACTTTGGTCAATTTGAGGGTTAACTGAAGTGGCAATGTTGTGGAAATTTTTAGTGATGCACTCAGCAATCTCCCTTTTAGAGTTTAGCTAAACATTTTGTTCATTTCTTATTGTATCGATTCTATTTCTTTTAAATCTTTGTTTAGATTTCGTATGGAAGTATCTTGTATTTTTGTCTCCTAGGGCTAGGTTCTGATCCCTACTTTTGTCTTTCCAACAAACAGTTAACAGGCAAACTTCAAGGAAAAACAAGAATAAAGCAAAGAAGATTGGAGATAGATTTAACAACGTGTAACAAAAAGAGCAGAAGAATTAATAGCAGAAGGATCAAACTAAGAAATTTAAAAGCAGAAATAGGGGGAAAATTTGGAAACCGGAGACGGTGAAGAAGAAATTGGATTTAATCCGCCGGAGACTTTGAATTTGTCTTGCCTATTGAAGCTTGAGTCTGATGTAACAAATTGGAGTCTATGGATCTTGGAGTGTTAGTGTCTTTTTTCCTTTGTAACAATTGGAATCTATGGATCTTGGAGTCTTAGTGTCTGATGTAATAATGGTGTCTCAGAAATGGATTAAAGTGTTTTTTTTCCTTTGTAACTTAGTGTCTTAGAACCCGAGCAGTTAGCTTTAATATCTTTTTCATTAATGTCACTGTATGCTTTAAACTGGACTACGCCCGTAAGTTTCCCAAGGCCAAAATGCACTTCATTGTATAATAAATAGTTCAATCTCACTAACCTCGGTACTACACCATGTTAGTGTAATGCCCTTCCCACCTCAGTACTCTTTCTGGTTGTTAGAAAAGTGTTCCCAGATCCACAATTGGGAAAATTCATTGGTAATTCACTTTGCATATTCTTTACTAAAAAAATTACATTGGATCAAAGATTGCCGGCTTTTCCTCACAGAAATCCAGACTATTGCCTTTTCCCACCGAAACATCCAAGTTTCAATTCAACCTTTAAAGACGGACTGGTGAGTCTGTCCGTTCCCATTTGTTAAGTTTAGAAAAAAAATTCCCCAGTTTACCCCTTAACCCAAGTTAGTTAGCAACCATAGTTAAGGTAAAATGGGTTTGTGAGGTTTACCCGTCTTTCATCTTCATTCTACTTCTGTTTCTCCAAAGTTCTTGAGACAAAAAGCACAGACCTAACTTCGCATGACTAGGGAGAAATATGAGTACCTTGAGTTTAATTTGAATAGCCTTTCTATTAAATTCGTCTGCAAATGAGTTTAATTTGATTTCATTTTTTCTACGGTTTCTTTTGTTTCTCTTCCATTCACTTCTCCAGGGTTTATTTTCTGTCAGACCGAAACCTATTCTATTAATTTTATTCCCTCCTCGATCTGTTAAGTAGAATTATATTGTATTTTCTTGTTTCTGATTTGTTTTGAGTTGGGTTGGAATTTGGGGATTTCTTGTTTTTTAACTTGTAAGTTGTAAGCTTGATGGAGTTGTGTTGGTTGGCTAAGGCTAATACTGTTGTTTTGTTGCAATGAAACTGCCAAAGACTTTGATAGTTCTCAATCACAATTTACATGGTTTTTTTTACTGAATTGCAATCTCTCTGTTAGAACATGGAGAAATCAACAAATTTATGCATTTTCAGATTATTATTATTTTTGGTCAAAATTAGCTGATGTGGGGCTATTTGGGTTTCATGAATTTTGATATGTTAATTGATTGGTTTGTTATTGGATTGTAATACCCTTGTTTAAGCAACAAGAATTGGGAAAATTTTGTGGTCTCGTGTTCTTATTAGTGTATGAGTTTAAAGGAGTATCGAATTAGGAAGGTACTTGTGGATTTGGGAGAGGTGAAAACTATGAAAAAATGAATTAGGTAAGAACTAGTAGTTTATGTTTGAATGGAGGCAAGATATGTAGAGATCTAGATGGATAAGAATAGGTTCACTATTTTGTGCCACTGGTGCTTGTCAGTTGATGAAGCTAGAGTGGCATTTTCTAGAAACTTGTCATGCAATTTGTTAATAACTGGGAAAAAGTGGTGTTACTGGATCGGCAGAAGTGGCATGTGATCTTCACTGTATGGCATGGGTTCTAGAAATTGTTCCATGTCTCAGTTTACTTGAGAAATCTTCACTGTATGGGTTCTAGAAATTGTTTCATCTCTCAGTTTACTTGCGCAGTTTGTTAAAGTAACTCAACAACTAAGTTCTTAAGTTTGTTGGTAAAGACATATATTCTTAAGTTTTTAATATCATGCGAGAAGATGTGTTTGCATTTTATAGATGGAATTATTGTGCATCAAAGTGTTCTCGGTTTGTTTTTGGTGGATTTTGAATAAGAAGTTTATTCTAATATTATTTACTTCATCTGATGGTTTGCCTGCTACTTTACCTATTGTATTTAGGGGCACAAAGAGTGGATAACAGAAGTGAATTTCTTGGGTGTGGTTAAACATCAAAACCTTGTAAAATTAGTGGGGTATTGTGCCGAAGATGATGAAAGGGGTATGCAACGCCTCTTGGTTTACAAACTTATGAGAAATAAAAGCTTGGAAGACCATCTACTTGCTCGGGTGCCTTCTCCTCTGTCGTGGAAAATGAGATTACAAATTGCTCATGATGCTGCCTGCGGTTTAACATACCTTCACGAAGAAATGGACTTTCAGGTACCTCCTTAATTTTGTGTCACACGGTAAATTAACTTATTAATGTTTGCATCTGTTTAGTAATAATTGCAACTTATATGATTAATCAAATGTCAACCTGGTAAAAAATTTCATGAAAGTGGATGTTCGGTATTTATTAGCAAAATCATGAACCATTTGGGCGTCCCCTCTCATTCTGATTTCAAATGTTTTCTTTACGTCTTAGAAAAGAGCTTGTGCACTGAATTCTCCAAGATCATGCACCATGTAATACATTCTCAATCGCAATTTATGTTGATTTACCTTTCAGTTTTACAAAAGAGTAGATCTTTACACTAGTGTTCAAGTTGTGGATAGTTTAGAGGTACTCTTTAGAATGTAATGAAAACTTTTGATTTGTGTTGATTTGAAGTTACGGTTGGTTAGAATGGGAAGGAGGTGTGTGTATTTATTAAACTCTCAAAATGACACTTATGATGTTTGTTTGATGCAATTTAGGAGGAGAACGTTTCTCACGATATTCCTACAACAGTCAATAGAAGTAAAGCTGACTGCCCAGAGCAGCGTATACAACGCATATGCACACGCGGTGAGTTGTCTGCATACCGTTAAAGAGGCATACATATTTGAAATTCTATTTTCCTTATAAATGTATTTCTAACCACCTAAATAAATGGATATCACATTCTGCAGAGGGGACCAGCAGCATCCCTTGTGGACAAGGTTCGGTCTATGGTTAGCAGGGAAGACAATGTTGATACATTATGGAGGCAATCGTGAAACTGCCCAATGATTTAACCTCTTACATCAGTACAACCAAAGTTTACTTAAACTTATATACTTACTTTCTGGTCGAAGTTCAGTCGAACATGGGTACCTTATTCTTGGACTACTAAAGTTTTTAACGTGTAACTGTGTTGGACGGTCATATAAATTTTACTAGGTAGGGCAGCCATTCGCTACTATTAAAAATAATGGGACCTTTTTCTCAAAATACCTAAAAAGTTTTGTTGGGTAACTCTATTGCAGGGTCGTATAATTTTTACTAGATACGGCGGCCAGTCGATAGTATAAAAATTAGTGGGTGTGTTGTTTTACTTTATAATGCTGGAGTATATCGCTTTACGGGTTAACCGTAAACTACTTGTTTCCGGGGGGTAGCTTCAGATATTCTCGGTACTGTTTTTATTATGAGCTTCTATGGTAATAGGCGAACGACTATAGTGTTGTTGTAATATGAAGAAAACTAAATCTGATAAATAGGTATGGATTTTTACTATACCCATTTTCTGGTGTGGTTGAGTTAACTTTGATGGCTAAAAAGTATTTTTGATATCAACCAGGTTGACCGATTCAACCCAGTACGTCAATATTCATTGACTCAAACCATGTCCCTCCATAACGAATGACCCAAACCATAGAATTTCGGTGATGAAAACCCAAGATTGCCGAGAAATATTGTGCATGCTGGAAGACACTTACCTTGCGATAATTTATTTTCCATTGGAATAAGGTGTTTCTTAATTTCTTCGTTATCATGGCATTCTTCAAATACTTCTCTCGATAAGCAAAGCCATGATAACACGGATTACAATACCATGATAAATGCTGGTACCTCTGTTAATTGTAACTGAAGCAAGTGTTGCACGACTTGGTTATGGGCTTTATTGATTGACTACTATTAAAGTCGCATTCAATTAATCTTTTTCAGTTGATAGCGCTAGAGCTCTCGAAGAATATCTTCTATAACGGGAAGTGCCAGTAATACATTGAGGCTTTCAGGAGTAATTTATAATTCTCTCCAAGCACAAACAGACTTAAGGGTCGCCAAACGCCATCTAAACATTAATGTCATCAGTCCTTCCAAATCCTTCTTTATAACCGCAAGCTCCAATGAAGATTGATATTGCTGCTGATTATATATATGCGGGAACTTAAGATCAATAAGTTTGGGTCTGAAGTCTCACTGCAATGGAAAGCAAACGATGCCATTTATATGGATATATAAAACTACTGTTAGCTTGAAAAAATTTGAACGTGAGATTATAGGATGCTATCCACAGAGTTAGACGCATGCAATAAGTGAATGCAAAAATCTCTAACCGTCAGGGGCGTCGACTTTAATCAAAGTAAGTTCATTATCTTCCCTTGTGGATGCATATTCTCTTCCGAGCTATCGTTATCTGTAAAGGTTGATTGAAGGATTATATATTTCTTCCAATCAAAAGGTAATTCAAAGTACTATGAAAAAATCTTACCGTAAAACACGGATTCTAGTGTCGACGTCAGTCCTGGTTAGGGTCAGGGTTATAACGGTTAGTCGGGCATGGCAGGATTAAGGGGCCAAGGTATAATCTCTGCCGTCCAAGTCTTGATTGATCTTGACCATCCTTTGTCCATTATATACACCACCTTTCCTTAGAACATTGATATAAGATATACATAGGATTGGTGGTATAAGCTTCCAAGAGTAATAACGGTAGTGATATGGCGAACTGAGTGGTGAGGGTTGAAATAGAAGAAAAGGAGGGAAAAAATATTTGGTAGTTTATGGTTCTGGCTGAGAGTATGCCTCATGACCATATGTTTAGGTTCCATGGCTAAATTTGTTTTGGAAGGAATCCATCTGGTAGACATACCCCAAACCACAATGGTGCCTCTCAACTGATGTTGCATTCTCCTAATCTGCATAAAACACGAGATTTTAATTAGATCCCAAAATATGTTCTCAAAATTAGATGACCTACCAATAGTCCTCTTAATGACAGTTCTAAAAGAAGTAATGGCTAATGAAGAGGTTAGGTATTGAGGGTAGGGTTCTATAGGGTAATTATGATGTTGAAGTTTAAAAAAATACGCATGGTTTTGAAGGGACGTGAATAACCAAGCGACGAGACTATTAACCAAGAGACATAAATGGCAGTTAATAATCAAAATGTGGTCTTTAAAAGGGGGGTTTGGGAAGATATTAGTATAGCCATTATCAATTCTACTAGAAAAGGAAAAATTTAGAGAGATTAGAGAGAAAAATGGCAAGTTCCAGTAACCATATTCCGGTTGTTCCTGCCAATTCCGATGAGTACAATCAAACCAAGAGTCTTGCTTTTTCGCTAGGAATGGATGATCTAATGAGGTTGAGAGATGATATCTAGGGGGAGATAAACAGACGTGCAAGGGAAGCGTCTCTTCATCAAATAGAGGAAGAAGAGAAGAAAAGAAGGGCTGAGGAGGAAATTGATGCTTTATTTGTTGTTTGGAATCCAAAGCATTTTGCAAGGGATGATCGAAATGAAAAGGAGATATCTGAGAGGCATGCAAAACACCCATGGTATGGCAGTGCGACTGAAAGTGATTCTGAGGAAGAAGGTTCTGACAATGGGTTCGAGTATCCGGTGGAGGAAGTAGACACCAGCGATGAGAGTTCAAATGTTGCAGAAGATAAAAATAGGATGAATAGGTATCAGGATTGGAAGCTTCGTTGGCGGTTCGATGCTAAAAGATCCAATCTAAAGATATTTTCCAGGACCATGTAGGAGGGAGAACCCAGTGATGATGATGATGAAGAGCTTTTGGATGCTGCCAGTGATGATGAAGATGATGAAAGTGATAAGAGTTCGTAATCTGAAAGTGATCAAACTTCTCCTGCTTCATCATTCAGTGATTACAGTGCTCAATATGAGGCCTGAAGCTATGACGAGGAAGACTTCTAAGGTTCTCTTCTGGAGTATCGAATGCATCCAAGTTTTCATGTTTTGAAAAAAAGTTTAAAAATGATCAACATGTTTTTTGCTAAATGGCTTTCTCGATACTTGCTTCCAGGTTTTTGAATTTTGTTGTGGATGATGGTAAAGTTAATCTTTTTTTCCTTTCAGTCGGATTTTTAAGATGGTTTTTTTGTTGCTAGTCTTGAAGAACTGTTGGTAATGGTAGTGGTTGTACAAAAGGTATTATGAAGTTGTTGGTTTATGAGTTCAGTGGAGTCTGTAAATTTAAGTTTCTGGTAATAATGTTAGTGACGGGTCTCAGTAGTTCGGTTTGTAAGAAAGATGAACAAGGTACTACTATGTTTGGAATTTTCTTTGCTTTGAATTGTGTTGTTAATGTTATTTATTTCCTGAGAGTAATTGATACTGGAAATTATGATGAAACTGCACAAATTTATGATGAAATTGATGAAAGTATTTAGAAGATTGATGATTGTAAAACATGAATTTTTGTGTTTGCTAGGATGAACTTGAAAGAGCATCAGTTTCAGATATAGGAAGTAAAGAAAATGTCTGTTAAGTTGTAGCATATATTGGGAGGATCAATGTAGAGAGAGAGAAAGAATAATTAATTAAATAAAAGATAGAATATCTTCTTCTTCTTCTTTTTCTAGCTAGGCTCTCTTGCAAATGTAATGTAAATTAATACCAGCTTCTTCCTCACGTGTACTTTGTAGTAGCAGGAAATCCTACACTACACCACTCACAAGAATTCATAATAATCAACACATCTTTTAAAGATTAAGAACAACACTTTTATTAATTGATTCACAGAAATGTTACAAGAAATGGAAGAAAACAAGAATACAATCGCTCTTTAAACTTTCTCTCTCCTCAAAACTTTCTAAGAACTCTTAAATTGATCTTTCCCTTATGAGTCTATTAGTTCTCTTTATATAGGGTAGTTACATAGTGGATGATAGCTAAGTTGTCCTTTAATTTCGGATCTGACTTGCGGTAATATCGCAAGTTTGTTAGTGATACTTCTTCGCAAACCTCTTTCGTTCGCAAGATTATCACACTTTCTTCATGTTTATACTACCGTCATCTATTACGTCACTTTCCTAACCATTCTGCGACATTTGTAATGAGTTTTTGAGAATTTCGCAAGAGTGTTGTTGTTAACTTCGCAAGACTGTTGCTCCTGTGATATTCTGATCCTACATCTTGCCTCTTCTCATATCTTCTCTGCGAAGGGGAGAAGATCATGAGAATCTTATTTTTTCAGAATACCGCAACTTCCCATTGCGATTGTTCCTGCGAACTATACCGTGGAAAATTTCCCTGCGAATTATGAGATAATTCCAATGAAGAAAGATAGCACTTGTTGGGGAGTTCGTTTAAAGAAGAAGGATGACGTTGCTGATGACAAGATACTTATGCAAGATATCGATTGGCATCCTGGCAAAAATATATCTCCGCGTTACTCCAACGATGATAAGTGGTGTATCTTCCCTTTAATCATAAAGGGTCCATACATCTCTGGATCTCATGCTTTACCTGCGAATCTCGTAGCGTACTTACCCTGGGTATTCAGCTGGCCGAAAAGGGAATCAGAGTTGCATTCCCAAACTTTATTTGAGTTGTTATTCTTTTTATTCTTATATATGATTTTGATGATCATGTATCTGCGAAATTATCAGGTTGAAAGGTTGAAACTGAGCTATAGCAAGACTGGGAAAATCAGTACCTTATTAGCTCTTCGATCATTCACAGATGAAGTAAGAAATATTCTTTTATGATTCTTCACAATATATTGTTGTCTCTATTTCTTATCTTTATCTGTGTGTGTAGGTTATTGATGAAGTATAAGAGAAACCTGTCAAAGTTGCGAAGAATAGGAGTAAAAGAAAGAGTATTTCTCGCAAAGACAAATCCACTGCCCCTCTTTCAAAGAAACGAAAAGTCCAACCTAGCGAAATCTCTATCTATCATAACGATGATGATGATGATGCTTCTTCTGCACAAGAAACTTCTCAACCTGAGTCTTCTATGGCGCAACTATCCGGCATCTTTTCTAGTACTATGCTAGGAATTAGTGATACTCCTCTCACTAATGCCTGCCAATCCATAGCTGCTATTTGTGATGCTCCCCTCTTGGAGAATAATGAATCTCTTCGCGGGGTCTCAAGATCTATATATCCAAATTTCTTGCATTCACTCAATAGCTTGGTAAATTTTCATACTTATACTTTTTTTTTATCTTGAATTCATAATTTATTCTGAAAATTCGCTAGAATATTTCGCAGGCTGGGAAGGCTTCTTATGATGTTACTGTAGATTTAGAGAAAAGGCGTGCGGCTTTCGCAAAAAAGAATCTTGAACTTCGCAAGAAAAATGAAGAGTTGGAGATTGAAGTTATTGGTCTTCATGAAAAGAGTAAGCAAAATGAAAAATTAGAAATTGAAGCTACTAATCTTCGCGAGAAGATCAAATAATTGGAATCGGATAATTCTCTTCAGGCGAATAAAATATCTAATCTTCAAGATGCCAATAAGCAACTCTATGGTATGGGATTCTTATTCTTTTCTCTTTATTTTGTTTTCTCAAAAATTTCTCCTTATAGAGTTCACCATTTCACAAACTCTATGGCCTTACTGATGAAGCTATTCTTCTTCATACATTTCCCAACCTTATGGATGATAATACCCTTCTTGAACATCTAAATACTTCTCTAAATAGTTTTTCAAATGATAAGATTGAACCCATTCCCATAAATGAACTTAGATCCAAACTTCACCTCTTAGAAATTGAACATAGATCTGTCTTGATCTTGGCTAATAAATTTAAACGTTTCTTCCATAATTCCAAAGAAGAAATCAATAATTTAAGAGCCAAATATAGTGATCTTATAGATGAAAAAGATCGTATTTCTCTCCAAGGTGCTCAGACTTTAGCGAAATTCCAAGAAACTCTTCTTGAAGTCCAAAGTGAAAGAGATGATCTCAAACGTAAAAATGTTGTACTCTGTGAAAGAGAAAACCAAATTTGCTCCCGTCTTCTCATAAATGATGATGATGAATTTTCTTGGGATGCGAAAGTTCTAGATAACGCCATAAATAACTTAGGTGTAGATGTCAGTCTTCAAGCTGAGCCAACAGCCTTGATTAGAGATATGATTTATTACAGAGAAGGTTATTAATCGTTCTTCTTCCTTTAGTTATTTACTTTTTCATAAACTACTATCAGATTGTTGACTTATTGTTATATTTTCGCATAGGATGAAGAGAAATATCGCAAAAGAATTGAAGAGCTTGAGAATGAAAAGGCGAAGCTCGCAAAAGATTTATCTTCTTGCAATGATAAGTGTTCAAGGTTAAAGGCTCAAATGAAGATCACTATTACAAATTTTGGGAATGATGCAATTTCTTTCCGCAATGACACCATCTAAGGGATTTGTGATGACAACAAGATTCCTCACTCCAAGTATCCTTGTCTCCTAGACAAAGTTCCAGAGAATGTTTCTAATTTGGTCATCTCTGAAAGTGAAGCTAACGAAGAAACAGAGTCTGAAGAAAATGGAGAGGAGAAGTCTGATGAAGAATTTGACGGAGAAGAAAATTCTGGTGAAGAACTTGATGATGATAATGAAGAATCAAGAAAAAGATAGTTTTTGCTTCCTTGTGCTTTCTTGTTCAATTTTTTGTAAAACTTGTATATTGGATCTTGATCTTTCGTTCTTATATACTTGTAATCTATCACTGCGAATTTCTCCAGTCTTCAATACAAGTTCTATTTCTTTTGTTCTTTCCTGCATGTGTTAGAAAACAATTTATTTCTTGCAACATGATCGACCAAAATACAATTGATTTTTTACTTTATGTGTAAATCTATCATGTGAAGACAAATAACATTTAACTCATTCTACGCATTCCCATACTTGCCTCTGTTATTTGTATTCAGATGAGGGATTGAGCAAGCTGCCTATGTTTAATAATTTGCGATAAAATCGCAATTATCTCAGCATAATCTCGCAATTATAAATTGTTAGAAAATCGCAATTATCTATGCATAGTCTTGCAATCATAAATTGTTAGAAAATTACAATTATCTTTGCATAATCTCGCAATCATAAATTATAAAATTGTATTCTTTCTTGTATTCTAATGTGGTTTTATTTTGCCTTCCTAAGTAAAGGTCTTATTTTGCCATCTTTTTTTCTACTTGCGACAAAATCGCAGGACGTTTCTACACTTTCATGTAGAAACCCATTGATCTTGCCTTAACTTTATGTTCTTTTTGTATTTTTGCTGCGACAATATGACAGCCCTAAATTTTCTTGCGAAACTAAAGCCCCATGATATTGTCGTCTTGCGACGAAATCGCAGGACGTCTTTACACTTGCATGCAATGACCCATTGATCTCGTCTTATCTTCTCTTTTGTATTATTGCCTCTTCAGAAATGTTGCACAAATATGACAAGTCTAAATATTCTTGCGAAAATATAGCCTCATGACATTTGAGTCTTAAGACACTTATCATCTTCCTAATGAAGGGTGTCGCCCTTATCTCCCCCTGGTTGCCCTTTCAAGGAGACGTACTTATGCCATACAAGACTAGATCCTCCCATCTAGTCTTAACAACAACAAGTTTTGTTTGCAGTCTCTTATCCCTTTTGCCTATATGGCTTATGGTTACAAGACTGCACCCTAAGTGGGGTTTTCTTCGGGCTGAGTGCATCATAGCCAAGACTTTACAAGAATGGTCAGGGTAGTTTCATATGCCCCGGGCACTCTTGGCTCAACCGTGTACCTCGACGCCTTGGTCATACTCTGCACCCCTTATGAGATCTCTTATTACCTTAGTCGCCCAACTCAAGTCATATGCTCAAGTTGGGAATCCAAGGTGTCTCTCCTGGATGGGCTTTTATTGACCCCAAATCTCCATGACTCAGGTTCCAGCAGCAGTGTAACCTTATCGTTGAGCCATGCAACAGATACCCCCTTCTATGACGTACTTTAGGTCTTACATTTCCCTCTTGCGAAATTTCATTCGCGAACTAGGGTGTACGCCATAAAGGTTCATCCCATTCTGGATCTTAAATGATCATTTCTTGCGAAATTTTCGCACATTCTTATTTTATTTTGATCTTGAATAATCTCGCAATGACTTTTTCATATTTTTTTTTTGTTGTTAATACTTACTTTGTTGCATCATACATCATTTCATCAACTAGGGATTCTCAAAGTTCCTCACGGGTAATATCTCTTTAAATATAGCTTATTCCATGGTCTACCAAGTCTTTGACCAACATCTTTACCCTCTGGATCCATCAATTTGTATGCCCATGTTCCAGTTATCTCTTTTATAATGTAAGGTTCATCCCATTTTCTCGTTAATTTTCCACCACCTTCTCGCTGATAATTTGGCGTCTCGTGAAGAACCAAATAACCTGGCTGAAATTCATGTGGTTTAACAAGCTTATTGTATTCTCATGCTAATCTCCATTTATAATTCTCCATATGCTATAAAGCTTTTTCTCTCTTCTCTTCTAATTCATCCATTTTTCTTAGGATCATTCCAGCACCAAGATTCTTCTCCTAGACCTCTCTTTTTGTCGTGGGTATAGCAACTTCTGTTGGTAACACTGCCTCAACCCTATATGTTAGACAGAAAGGTGACATCCCAGTTGCTTCTCGCCTAGTTGTATTGTAAGCCCATACTGCATTATGTACTTGTTCGCACCATGCTTTGTTGTACCCTTCTAACTTCTTCTTTAATATATCTACGATTGTCTTATTTGTTTCCTCTGCTTGCCCATTAGCCTGTGGGTATACATGAGTAGATTTTCCATATTTATCTTAAAGGCATTAAGCAAAATTTCTATATTCTGCACTTCAAATTGCTTCCCATTATCAGATACCAACTGTGCTGGAATTTCAAATCTGCAAATGATATTTTCAAATATGAATGTAAATATGTCTTTGTCGCGAATGTGTTGTACTGATTTTACTTCTGCCCATTTTCAGAAATAATTTGTTGCGACAATTAAGTATCTTTTTTGTCCAGACCCTGGTACAAATGGTCCCATAATATCTAACCCCCACTTTCCAAAAGGCCATACACTGGTTGAGGATGATAAGGGTGCTCCAGGTGCATGTATTATCTTTCCATGTCGCTGGCAATCTTCGCAACACCTTGATACTTGTTTTGCATATTCATGCATATATGTCCAATAATAACCTTGTGTTTTTTCTCTATATGCCAAAGATCTTCCTCCGCTGTGGTTTCCAGCATCTCCACTGTGTAGCATTTTTAATACTTTATCTCCTTCTTCTCGCGTCAAACATCTAACTGATGGTCCATTAAATGATTTTATATATAATATCCCATCTCTTAATTCATAATTTATTGCACGACTCTTTAATTTGTGTGCCTCCAATCCGTTTCTTGGTATTTCCCCTCTTGCTAAATATGCATGAAGTTCTGTTCTCCAATCTACGATGTTGTCTTTTGGCCCTTCTTCACCACCTTCTACTATCATTACATCTACCTCTTCTTCCTCTTCTTTATTGATTGATGGTGATAAAATCGTCTGTATCTTTATGCATCTCGCAGTTGGATCTGTCATCATGCTTGAAATGAAAGCATAAGCATCTACGAGCCTATTATCCTTCCTTGATATATGCCTCCATTTAATTTTTGGGATTTTCGCTGACAATTCTTCAACAAGTTTCTTATATTTCTTCAAGGATGATTCATTTGTTGTGTATTCTCCTTTTATCTGGCGAATGACTATCTGCGAATAACTGGTAATTCTAGCATTTTCTAATCTTATTCTATTGTGAATTTTAGGGCATGTACCACAACTTCATATTCTGTTTCTTTATTAGTGGATGTGAACTCCAACCTAAATGAAAAATCCATCTTTGTTCCCTCTGGTGAAATCAAAATAATTTCAACTCCATTACCTTCCCCATTTGAGGATCCATCCACCAATATCTCCCATCTATCTGGTTCTGTTAACAAGTCTTTTGGATCTCTTTTTTCTTCTTCTATACATCATCTCCTCAACAACTTCATCATCTTCTAAAGGAAATTCTGCTAAAAAGTATGCGACAACCTGCGACTTTGGTGAAGATAACACTTCATATTTAATTTCGAAATGTCCTACTTGTGCATTCCATCTTTATACTCTGCCTGATCTTTTTGAGTTCTTCATTACTGATTCAATTGGTACCTTTGTTAACACTTTAACTTTATATGCCTGGAAGTATATGCGAAGTTTAAAGGTCGCATAAACCAATGCTAGAATCAGTTTTTCAATCTTAGAATAATTTCTCTGCGGCATTGAACGTCTTGCTGATGTAGTAAATTGGTTTTTCAACTCCTGTATCCACTCGCAATAACACAGCACTTAGTGCATGCGAAGTTATCGCAAGATAGATTAACAACTCATCTCCCGGTTCTGCCTTTTGTAAAATAGATGTATTCGCCAGGTATTCTTTTATTCCTTGAAAAGCTTTCTCACATTCATATGTCCACCTGAATTTTGTTCCTTTCTTGAGTACGTTGAAGAAATGTTTGCATTTGTCTGATGATCGCGAGATGAATCTCCCAAGCGAAGCCAGGAGCCCATTTAACTTATGTACATCTTTAATTATTGTTGGTGTTGGCATGTCGCAAACCGCTTGTACCTTTTCTGGATCAACTTGTATTCCTTCTTTTGATACAATATATCCTTAAAAAAATCCTGACGCAACCCCAAAGATACATTTCTCCGGATTTATCTTGATGTTAAATTGCCGCATCTGCTCGAAAATCTCCTTCAAATCTTTCACATGGTTCTTAGCTTCTTTACTTTTTATCAATATATCATCCACATACACCTCCAATGTTTTATGTATCCACTTCGCGAACACTTTATCCACCATCCTCTAATATGTTGCACCAGCATTTCGCAAACCAAATGGCATTTTTGTGTAACAATACAACCCTCTTGGAGCGAAAAAGGCAGTATGCTCTTGATCTTCTTCAGCGAGAGGGATTTGATTATAACCTTTATACCCATATAAAGAAGATATTATGTCATTTCCGGCCGCTGATTCGACTATTTGTGGAATATCTGGTAATGGAAAACTATCCTTTGGACAAGCTTTATTTAGATCAGTAAAATCTATGCAAATTCTTATTCCATTATTTTTTTTTGGAACCAAAACCATGTTTTCTATCCATTCCGGGTATTTTGCTTGTCTTATAATTCATGCATCAAGCATTTTCTGTAATTCCTCTTCTATTTTGGGATGGTAAGTTGTTGCGATCTTTCTTATCCTCTGCTTAAATGGTCTTGCATTTTTGTTGATCTCCAATTTATGACCCACAACTGATGGATCTATTCCAGGCATTTCATCCATGTTCCATGCGAAAATATCTTTCTATTCTTGCAAGAGATTGAAGGTTCTTTCTTCCTCATCTGTATCCATTTTAGCTCCAATTTTCAACATTTTAGGTTCTTCTTCAGTTCCAATATTTACTTCTTTTGTTGGTTCTGCTGCAGTGTAACTTGCTTCAGGTTCTCCCATTGGTGTTGGTTCTTTTATAATTTTCGCTGGGTATTCCTTTTCCTTCTTCTGCTCTTATCATGTAGATTTTAAACTCCTCTTCTTTCTTTGCCTCTTTCGCCATCTTCCTGCGAGCTTTTCGCTTCTTCACTCGTCCTTCATAATTTTTTACTTCAATTTGATAACATAGTTTCGCACCTTCAATATCTCCCCTAATTTCGCCAATCCCGCCTGGCATAGGAAACTTGATGCACTGATGTAATGTTGACGCTACATCTTTGATTGCGTGTATCCATGATCTTCCCAACAACATGTTATATGGTGTCTCCATATCCACCACACATAGCGTTATTTGTGTTTCAATTTCTCCCAGCAAAATTCTCACTGTTATTTCCCCTTTTGGCTTAGTTGTGGACTTGCCGAAACCATGAATATGATATGTTGGATGAGACATTTCTTCATATTTGTACCCAATTCCTTTGTATGCATGATAAAATATTACATCCACTAAGCTTCCCGTATCTACCAAAGTTTTATTCACCGCCCATTCTTTCATAGATTTTGCTGATTTCTCATTTTCTTTTCGTATAGCCGTTACTGTGATTACCAAAGGAGATGTGTGGTTTAAATTTTCTTTTGGTATCTCTGTCGCTGTGAATGTAATTTTCTGCTTTTCCCAATCCTTCAACAGAGATATTTTTTCTACCGTCATAATCTTCTTTCCTTCAAAATCTCGTTTATGTATCCTCCCTCTAATATTTTCATGGAATTCATTAACCATTGTTTTTGTGACTACATTACACTCTAATTTTCTTTCATTCTCATTGATCTTAATCATCTTTTCTCCAACTGATTTGTTGTTTTATTTTATCATTTTCTTGATTTAAACAGTTTTCACAATAATCTCCACAATCTTCAATCAAATTTTCTTGATTTGATAATCTTCAGTCCCTGTTTCTAGCGCCAATATGTAGTAGCAGGAAATCCTACACTACACCCCTCACAAGAATTCATAATAATCAACATATCTTTTAAAGATTAAGAACAACACTTTTATTAATTGATTCACAGAAATATTACAATAAATGGAAGAAAACAAGAATACAATCGCTCTTTAAACTTTCTCTCTCCTCAAAACTTTCTAAGCACTCTCAAATTGATCTTTCCCTTCTGAGTCTATTAGTTATCTTTATATAGGGTAGTTACATAGTGGATGACAGCTAAGCTGTCCTTTAATTTCGGATCTGACTTGCGGTAATCTCGCAAGCTTGTTAGTGATACTTCTTCGCAAACCTCTTTCGTTCGCAAGATTATCACACTTTCTTCATGTTTATACTACCATCATCTATTACGTCACTTTCCTAACCATTATGCGACATTTGTAATGAGTTGTTGAGAATTTTGCAAGAGTGTTGTTGTTAACTTCGCAAGACTGTTGCTCCTGCGATATTCTGATCCTACATACTTCTTAAGGATTTGAACCTATTGACTTTCTTCTAAGCAACCGTGTGAACTTTTTTTTACTAACTATACTTTTTTTTTTCTTCCAATTTTCCTACTATTCGTTTGAAGTTTTTAACTAATAAAAACCGAAATCATAGATTCATAGGTTGTTTTTTTTTTCACAAAAGTGGAGATCCTCATTCATTAGATAAATATAATCCACTGAGAAGAGTAGATATTAGTTACATCAGAGTTCCAAGATTGGATGTTTAAATAAGTTAAAATCGCCCAAAGGTTTTCACCTGTCCAATTATGTTTAATGGCAAATCTATTACAAAATGTTGATATCTTAGCTGCCCAAATCATATCTAGTCTACTTAGCAGTATAAATGCTTGAGCTTTAAAGTTTATAGAAAATTGAGTATTATTCCCAAAGTCTGTAATCAATTTGTATCTTTGTTCCCTTGCCTTTGCATACATTCCTATCAACAGTAAAAGGGTTGGTTGCGAATCACTTTGAAATATTATATTATGTCCACTCCATTCTTCCACCCATTGAAAAGCTGCATCAGCATCTACCACTTCTAATTGTTCCCTGGCAATACAATTTGCAAACATTCCCCTAGCTTCAATTGTATTTCTTGTAAAATCACATAAAGTTAGTCCAACTCCAGAACTGGATATATGATCCAACTCAAGCATAGATTAAGCTACATTAATCCTTACAGCCATGAATCCTACACTTTCTTCAGGTTGATGAGTAGTAATTTTCAAAGCTTCATCATTCATAGGGTTATAATACAAAGTTTGCATCAAGTAATATCCAATTTATTCACATTCACGAAACTATTTATGTACTTCACTATCTTCCTTGCTGTTTCAGAACTATTTTGTTTTTCTTTCCTAAAAACCATATTGCATCTAGATTTCCATATGTGCCAAGTTATTATGCTACAAAATACCTTCCAGTCCATGGCATAACCTCCTTTATCAGTATCATCGAACCAAGAATTCAACCATTCATGGAAAGTGTTAGTACCATTAGTTACATAGCCCATATCAAAATTTAAGTGCATCCATACCTGAGTGGCGAAATTGCATTGAAGAAACAAATGAGTGAGAGATTCTTCACCTTTGTTACACAAGGTATAAGTAGTATTTATATCTGGGATTTTCGCAGCAACTCTCATACTATTGGGAAGAATGGAGTGAGCTGCTTTCCATACAAAAGTTTTTATGGAGGGGTGATATTCATTTTCCATATTCTACTCCAGTCCATAGGTATAACACAATTTGAATTAATGTGAGTATAAATAGAGTTTACAGAGAAAATGCATGAATCACTTAAAGCCCAATGAGGCACATCATCCATCTCATTTGCTGGAATGTGGATCTTCCTAATGATATCAATAGTATGTTTATCAAAAAAAATGGTTAGCTTTACATAATCCCAGGTTTTGTTGCTAGTAAAAATATGACTGACCTTTGTTATGCCGCCAATACCCGACAAAGGCTTACTGATTGGAGGTTTTGTATTCAGAATCCAAAAAACTTCCCAAACGTCAATATTATCCCCATTACCTATCTCCCAAAAACATTTACTTTTAATAAGATTTATGCCAGACAACATACATTTCCAGATCCAACTGTCTCCCTGTTTTGGTTTTGTCTTAACGTGAAGGATGTCGCTTTTAGGGTAATACTTAACCTTAAGATTCTAGCACATATGGAATCAGGATCTTCCTTAAGTCTCCAACTCATCTTGGCCAACATAGCTAAATTAAAATTCTTTATGTTTTAAAAGCCTAAACCTCCTTATTATAGAGATTTGCAAAAAGAGTCCCAGGCTTTCGAGTAGAGTCATTTCTTACCATTTCATTCAAACCTTTTTCATTGTTACCCCACCAATAATCTCTCTGGATTTTAGTAAGAGTATTGGAAATTTTAACAGGAATTTTAAAACAATTCATTTGATACACACAAAGAGAGGAAGAAACATTCTTAATCATAACAGACCTCCCAGCAGGGTTGAGACTATTCCAACTAAGAAGTCTAGTTTTCATTTTATCAACCACGGGTTCAAAACATTTTATTTTGGACTTATTAGTAAACAAGAGGGATCCTAGATACTTATCATTGAGAGGAATAACATTAACACCCAAATCATGCTTAATATCATTCATAACAGTAGGATCAGTTTTAGGACTAAAGAAAACCCCTAATTTTTTCAAATTGATTAACTGACCGGAGGCAGATCCAAAGTCCATAAACAACTTAATAAGATTATGAGAGGTTTTAACATTAGCATCACAGAACCCAAGACAATCATCACCGAAAAGTAAATAACTAACAGAAGGAGCATGGTGTGCTATTTTTATTCCTCTAATCAAGCCAGTTTTTTCAGCATGCAAGATCGTTCTAGATAGGGCCTCCATACAAAACAAAAAAATATATGGGGAAATTGGATCTCCTTGTCTCAATCCTCTGGTAGGGTTGAAGAAATCAGTCGGTGAACCATTAATAAGGATATCAAGAGTAGTAGTTGAAATACATTAGTGCACTAGGTTGCACAATTTCTCATTAAACCCAAGTTTTTTCATTATTTGTATTAAGAAATTCCATTCTACCCTATCAAAAGCCTTAGACATATCAATTTTTAAACCCATTAATCCATTTTTTTCCTTTTTTCTTCTTTCTCAATATTATGAATAATTTTATGTGCAATGGTTATGTTGTCAGATATCTGCCTTCCAGGGATGAGATTGAAAAGGGAAAATAATTATATTTAGGAGGCCCCTCATTCCATTAGCCATTAATTTTGATATGATCTTATAAGAAGTGTTGGCCAAAGCAATTGGTCAAAATTCAGCTGGGGTAATAGGGTTCAGAGTCATAGGTATAAGAGAAATGAAAGAGGCATTCATTTCTTTAGAGATGTGGCAACTTTCAAAGAAAGTTTGAACCATTTTTGTTAAATCAGGGCCTATAGTGTCCCAATTATGTTGATAGAATATAGGGGGAAACCATCAGGGACCGGGATTTTATTAGGTTCCATTGAAAACAAAGTTTTCCTAATCTCAATCATGGTTGGGATACAATAGAGCATTTCATTATCAGACATAGTTATGCATGCAGGAATTAATTCAATCATGTTTTGATCAATACATGGGTTAACAGTAGTGGCTATGTTATGGAAATGACCAATAATACAAGAAGCAATTTCAGTCCTGCTGTTTAACCAAATATCAATGTCATTTTCTATAGTTTCTATTCTATTTCTTCTAAATATTTGTTGAGCTTTACTATAAAAATACCTAGTGTTTTTTATCACCCAAAGCTATATTCTGGTCCCTGCTTTTGTCTTTCCAAAAAATTTCTTTAATATTGTACCAAAGGGTAAGGTCACTCCTCAGAGAGGCTAGGTTAATAAACTTATTGGGGCAGCTGTTTTTATGATTAGTCCTATTTAACTAGTTTTTTTTTTATATTTTTTATGTTTATGTTTATGTGATCGAAAGAGTTCTTGTTCCACCTACCAAGATAATATTTAACATTAGCAAGTTTTTTATTTAGAGTAAATGCAAGGGAACCCTGAATATCAGTGTTCCAACAATCCTGGATAAGAGTTTTACATTCTTCATGTTTCATCCAGTCACCAAAATATTTAAAAGGAGCGGGACCATCGTTCCAATTGTTATGAGTATTGAGACAAATTGGAACATGGTCGGAGGTCAAAGGCCCCAAATGTCTAACGCTGGAATTGGGAAAACTAGTGTTCCACTCTGAGTTAGCCAGAGCACGGTCAAGTCACCGCTCAATAACATTGTTGTCAGTTTTATGATTATTCCAGGTAAAGGTGTAGCCAATAAACCCAAGGTCCATAAGCCCACAATTATCAATAAGGTTGTTAAAACTTCTTGCTTCCCTTTCATTGAAAGGGAATCTACTGTTTTTTTTTCCTTAACATGAAGGACCACATTGAGATCTCTTATAATAATCCAAGGTTTATCCATTTCACTTGTCATATGCTTAATAATATTCCAAGATTCTAGTTTTAAGGGTCTGTAAGGGCTACCATAAAAGCATGTAAGGATCCAACTAACGTCATTAGTTTGAGATTGAACAATAGCATTTATATGATTATACGCATGATCTTTTATAGTAATGTTTATGTTGTTTTTCCAAAGTAGACACAAACCACCAGCAGAACCTCTAGGGGGGACAAGCCAATAGTTAAACACATTCATTTTTCTCATAATATTGTGCATTTCCTATCGTGTTGTTTAGTTTCATAAATAAACAAGATGTCAGGGTTAACCTTGTTTAGAGTGTCTAAAAGGATGTTCATGGTTGGGATGTTACCTAGGCCTTGGCAGTTCCAAGCTAGAACACTAATGAAATGCTAAAAATATGAAATGATTGGGTATTATAAATTACGCAACACAAGACTAGAAACTATATCATGTTCCAAAATAGTGTTAACAGAGAAGCTCCATAAAAAGAACAAAATCCTAGGCATGTTACAAAAATTATTCTTATAACAATTATAATAGTTGTTATCTAGCGAAACATAATTTTTACATAGCACAACCAAAGGAATCAGGGCATCATATAAACCCTAGACAAATGAGACATTTACATCGACACAAATCAAGGAGTTGCAATAGAAAATAATTTATTTTTTTGTGAGATGGGTTTATCTCAGTGAAGTCTAAAATAAGAGTCTTGCGAAGAATTTCGCCAGTAGATGTAAAAATTGAACTATTTCAGTTGATTGAAGTCTTTAGAGATCCAAGAGAAGCAAAGATTACCTTAGATTTCATCGATAGATCACCAATCGGATCATATTCCATTGAAATTTCAAAACTAGACAAAGTGTAGATTCTCGTTTTGTCACTAATCTCATGAATCGGAAGAGGTACAACAAAGTTTATGTTTAACGAAAATCTGATTATTTTGTTTTTGTCTTCCTCACTTTTTATCAATCAATTCTTCTTGCTAGCAGAATCCTTGGATTTAGTAAAAGATGATGTCTCAATTAAATTGAGATGTTTTGAGAAAAAAGTGTGAACAAGATGAATTTTGGGTTTTTCAGATGAATTAGGGCAGATCAGAGAGAAAAGGGTAATGAAGTAAATTGATAGCCGACTACGTGGTGGGTTTTTGAATTGCCATGTTTTGTTAAAAATAAATGGTTTGTTATGTGTCGCTGTAAGGAATAGCATGGCAGCATTCCTTAAAGGGCAAAAAAGTAAAAACATGAGAAAATTAGAGAACTAGAGGAATTAAAAAAAAATAGATCTAAAAAAAAGGGAAGAACATCAATCTCAAGTAGAAGACCAAGTAGATAATACTTGTCAATTTGGGTTTAAAATGAGAATCTTGAATTAAAAACCTTATAATTAAAACAAACCCAATGGCTAAAAAACTAGCAGAGAATCAGGAAAACAAATACAGTAAATAACAAAGCTTTAGAGATAAAAAAATAAAGAGGTAGGAATTAGGCTTGTGGAAAGATTCTACACAAGGATAGCATGGAAAATCCAAATGGGTTGGATTAAGGATCTTTAGAAGCTTCGACTGCTTGCGGATACACTTTGTTCAGTACACAATGAGGTCTTGAAAAATCGAATTTGAGTCTTGAAGAGTTTGTAGCTTTGAGTCTTCTTAACAAAGGTATCTTAATAATTTATTAGCAATGGTGTCTTAGTAAATTGGTAACAATAATGTCTTAGTAACTTTGTATCTTCTGTAACATTGGTGTCTTAGTAACAATGGTGTCTTAGAAACTTAGTAGAGTCTTAGAGTCTTCATTAGCAAGATAGTTTTTTGAGGTTTGGTAACCTTGAAAAATTCATGTGGCTTTGTGATGCGCGTCGTATGCGTCAAAAATAATTCACTTCCTCACTCAACTAGATATAAATATAGTATTCGATAAGAAAGAGTTCGTATCCACAGAGAGGCGATTGTTGTTATGCAATTTTAAGATTCTTATGTAACCAAATAACCCAAGGTGTGTTTTTGTTTTTATCAAAGTAATAATACTAAATAAAGCAAAGTAAATAATAAGAATAATCAATAGGGAGAAGATATTGGTTAAGGGATAGTATCATTCATAAACATGTATTTTTCATCTATGATTAGAATTGGTATTTAATCTCTCAATTATCAAAAGTCCTAGGATATCTTGATCGCAAGAGTATCCCGTTTATTTCCTGATTTTATCACAAACAACATTAAAAGATGCTATTATGAAATCTACTTAAAAAGTAACCTAAAGTGTAAAAGCACAATTAGATTTAACTCCCTAAGAGAAATAAGTTCTATGAAATAAGACCAATCGATGCAAACAAACGTGTAAAAGCACTAATTCGTTTTAACAAAGGTTATGATTCATATGCGATTAAAAAGATGTATCACTACAAGTATTAACCACAAGATGCTACTAGAAATCAGAGATAACAACTTTTATGTATTGAAAACCCTAATATAGCTATAGAGATGAAAACAAATCCAATTGATTCCGGACTCAACCAAACTAGCATTCAAATCATATGATAATATAAACGATGAATCATAAACGATAAAATTGAGACAAAACTAATTCATAGAATCAAATAACATGCTTGAAGAAATCAAATTTTATCCCATAACCAATAATTGTATTTAGCTACTCATATTCATGGAGTTCATCATCAAAATATTCAAAGTAAGAAGATGAAACATAAAAGAAAGCAAACCCTAGAAGTAGTTCTCTGCAAAAGCTCCAAGAATAGAATAAAACGTTGTCTCAAATTGTGTAGAAAACTTCCTTATTATAGCTTTTTCTCCTTCCAAAAATAGGTTTTGTCTTCAAAGTCCATTAGTTGGAAATTCACCCGGCCCACGAGCAAGAGAAACCCATGTATAAAATATGTCCCAAAAGTGGTCACCGGAAAACTGGGTTTTTGATCGAAACTGGGCCGGAATCCGGCACCGGAAAGTCGCCGCCGGCTACCTGAAAAGTCAAACGGTCAACGAGTTCACTCGGGTGAACTGAGTCACCACCGGGTAAACGCGAGTCAGACGCTGAGTTGGAACCAAATCATATCTGAGTGAGCTGAGTTGGTCTGGCTTTAAAAGTCTTGCACATGCCAAACTATTCACGGCCAAGATGGTCGTGCCTTCCCTGCTTATCCAGCCATTATGTCTGTTCACTGCAACTGCCATCACAATCAGCTCAACTGTACAGCTCCACCTGAAATGCACAACACAAATTCTAGCTGCACTTCACCAGTTCAACTCCCATTCTTCCTTCAACACAGCAAACAGAACACCATCATTTCATTCCTGGTTCATAACACCTCTCGTACATCACCATTAGCAACAACAGATATCATTCTTGGCTCAACCTATCACTGCAATCCTAGGCAAGTGCACCTCCATAACCAAATAATATCCTTCTCCACCAACAGTTCATACTCCATAAAAATCATCAGCGACAGCTTCACTTGCATACCAGAGAAACATCATACTTGGTTCGCAGTAACCCTTGAGCTCACAGGTTTGCTGCTCATTCATTGTTATTTGTGGCAACACTAACACTCTCCCAAATCAGTGCTTTATTGATCCTTTTTCTTAGTGCTTCAAGACCATTACCACCTGCAATTAACACCATCTCCCATTGACTGCAAGATCACCAATGCTTAATTCCATATGGCCAACATAGCATCACTCCAATTGCCTTTTTGTTCAATCTCAGTCCCCATCATTACACATCAACATCACTTCACAGAATTCTGCTACTGCTACAGATCACCATCAGTTCCATTGCACAGCAGCTTCATACAATTCAGTTTCAACATCAGTTAATGCTTGCTCAACTTCCTCAATTCACTGTCACAGCCAAGCCAACAACTCCAAGGGCAGCACCCCTTCACAGCACCTTTCATCCCAAACACCAAATAGCTGTTACAGTCCACCATCTATGCATATTCATAGCCGCCTGCACATCCAACACATACCAATGCTTGGTTTAAATTCTCTTCTTCTTCTTAAATCTCATACCCATTTGATTACAAACAGCAACAACCATTCCAAACTCGAAATCGAGTTAAACCCAATACAGATAGCTGCTTTGTTAACACAGCACACACCCACATTTGCTTTCAACCCCAGCAGCTCATCCTCCTCTTAACCATTATTCAGTGCATTAACACAATCCTTAATAACACCCTTCAATCCATGGCAGCATCTAGCTCCTACTTGTATAAATCTGCATCTGTAGCTGTAACTATCAAACATCACCACAAGCAACAGAACTCATAGCATCCCAGTTCTACAACTCAGCTGCATCTTGAACTCAAGCTCACTTTAGCACCACACTGTGAACCTATCTCCACAGGTCACAGCCTCAAAGACCACCAACTTCTGCTCATTCTTTCCCGCATCACATCATCAACACCTGCAATCACCACAAGCAACAACAACACCAACTGCATCACTTGCACACCAGCTTCCATCTTAGTGCAAATTCAGTTCCACCTCCCTTGACCTGCACTCTTCTTTGATTTTTATCATCAATTAGAACAAAACACATTAAACCCATTTCTTCCATCTCCAAGAACATCACATCTCATCCCTGACTTCTTGAGTCAATTTGAGTTCTCACAATCAAAACCCAACTCATTTTCACAGATTCATAACCATTATCAGATCCACAACAGACCCATATCTCCAAATTCAAGCTCAAATCTCTGGCTATGACCTGCAAATTTGGACCAACATTTTCATACTCAACCCAGTTGCAACAGATTCATTTCAAATCCCTTTCTGGAATTAGCAGCATCCCCTAGCAAACCCATATGTTTCATCTCCAAATTTCTTCTCAATTTAACAGCAACGGAACCCTAGTTTTATAGCTTCAATCTCAGATCAAACCCAACTCAGTAACCACCTTCCTTGAATCTCAGAAGAACCCATTTGTACCGAGCTTCAAAACAGCACCAAACCCTCAACATCATTACCTTCTCCGATTCACCATCTCAACCTCTAATTCCTCAAGCTGCTGCTTTCACAACGACCTTCAAATGGTTGCGCCTCTCTTTTCCCATTCTTTCTTTCTCTCTTTGAGTGCCAAATGATTGAGAATATCTCTCAATTCTAGGTTATGATTAGGGCAGGATTTAGCCACCCCAACACTTGAGATAAGGGATAACCAAGTATGCATCCCCTTAACCTTGAACGGGTTCCCGATATTATTCGCCTAGGAAATGACAATTTTGCCCCTTTATGCTCCAAATGAATGCTCTTCCACTTCTTTCAAGTTCCTCCGCTAACAACAACCATCCCTTATTTCTCATATTCACTTATACTCTTTAATGAAAATCATCACTAAAGTTGTCGTGCTTTTCAGACAAAATTTGCATCACTAAAACCGACATACTTTTCAGACAAAGATGAAGAAATAAAAGCAAATAATGAGAAATAATCTGCCTCCAAAAACCATTGCACATGAGATGAAGCTTTCCGCACTGTTTTCTCTTCTTTTGTTCCAAATGACTCCAAAGTACCTAAATACTCAAAAACCAAACATAAGATACATAATTTACAAGAAAAATAACAAAGAAAGCATAAATACTAGATATAAAATTAGGTGTTTTACAACACCTATCAAATTCCCCCACACTTAGACTTTGCTAGTCCTCGAGCAAATCAAACAAAACAAAAACAAATACATACAACTCCGTCTCGTCGAGGCTACGGTCACTTTAAGCATAAATAACAAGCCTTTAAACCCCTAGGTGTCCCTAGTGGACGATTTTTAGTCTCGTGAAGGTTTACAAGAGGTCTGCCTACAAAACCTATATTTCCAACTCCGTCTATTTGTGACAAATCAATGAACGAATCCAAAATGACTACAGGAGGAGGTACCTTGCAAATTCAATTCATATATTAGTAAATAAACTCTAATTAGATAGTCGAACAAGCCACAATACTCGGAAACTAACAAACCACAATCACAATGAAAATACAAAGAAGATGGATATAGATGTAGATGTTGGCGAATGTTCACAAGTGTTCGATGTTTCCCATATCTGTCTGAAGGTCACTGCCTAGATGAACCTATTCCTATTGGATTGAGCTACTTGGTTTGAATTCTACATCAACTCACTGGCATATACAAGGGAACCAGAAGTGACTTTATTCAACCAAAAATAATACTTTCTTTTCTTTTTCTTTTTCTCTTTTTCTTTTTCAATTTTTTTTTCTTATTTTTTTTAGACAACATGATTGGATCAAACTGGATCTAAGCGCATGATTCTTGTCAGCAGATTACACGATAGTTCCCTTGGATCCTGCATTCCACGCTTTTTTAGGCGACGGAGACAGGGAGAACACACACATATTGCTATTCCCAAGTGTCATTTTATTCCGTTTTGGTCTAATTGGTCGTTTTTTTTTCTTTTTCTAGTAACTCAATCACTCTATTTCATCCAAGCAGTAATAACACGTCGATGTTTAGTGACCCACCAAAGCACTTAGAGAACAATAGATAAATATGGAAAAATAAAAATAGAATGTGATATGGTGATATTCCGAGATATGGTAACAACTATCATGTTAATTGTGATTTCTGAGCTATGTTCGTCCCCTTTTAATTAATTGGTTCCTCAACTCCTGCATTCAAAATGGTTCCATCCACTAATGGTGTCATCCTAAAGGCACAAGTTTCTAGATTTCGGAGTTCAAAAAGCACAAATTTTTTCTTGGTTTTTTTTTTTTTTTTTTTTTACTAACACATTAAAACAAACTATACAAACATATAAATGCTCCCCCACACTTAAACTTTACATTGTCCTCAATGTAAAATTGAATCATCCAAAGAGAGTTCAAGGTGGGAAATTCCGCAAATGATATGCAAAAACAAAGAAAATCAAAATAAAATGCTTAAAAATAAAAAGATAAAGATAAAGATACAAAACCGGTGGGTTGCCTCCCACTTAGCGCTTGGTTTAAAGTCGTCATCCCGACTTACTCCTTGCTTGTTACGCCTTAGCTGGCTTCCAACACATTATGGAAATCTGATTGAATGGTACTTGGATGTTTCCTCGCCTCAAAGATGTTGAAGTGTATGACTTCTTCATCGAACTCCATAGTCAAGGTGCCATTGTGGACATCAATCTTCATTCTAGCGGTACTCATAAATGGTCTACCCAACAGTAAAGGTGTAGACGAGGATGAATTCACATCACTCATGTCTAAAACGTAGAAATCCACTGGAAATATTAGTCCTTTTACCTGCACCAAAACATCCTCAACAATCCCTTTAGGGTAAACATTAGATCTATCGACAAGTTGAATAAATATGCCAGTTTTCTTGAGAGGACCAATATTTAAAGCATCATAACTCGAAGTAGGCATAACATTAATAGACACTCCTAAATCTAACATAGCTTTTGCAAACCTTGTTTTACCAATAGTGCATGGAATAGTGAAACTACCGGGATCTTTCAATTTAGGTGGGAGTTTCTTTGTAAGATACGCCGAAGCGTTTTCCCCCACACTCATTACCTCATTACCGGTTAGCTTGTGCTTGTTAGTACACAATTCCTTTACACACTTTGCATAGCGAGGAGATTGCCTAATTACTTCAATGAGTGGAATATTCACTTGGACCTTCTTAAAAACATCCCAAATATCCCTATCTTGTTTCACCTTCTCATTAGCTTTAGCGAACTTTCCAGGAAAAGGTAGAGGGGGAACATAAGTAGAAACAAGAGGTTTAGAGTTTGATTTAGTTACCTCGGGAGTTTAGGGAAAATCTGCGTTCTTTTCCTCCAAAATTGGTTCCTTTGATGCTTCTTCTTCACCCGAATTTGTAACTTCGGGTTGCACAAATTGTGTACCACTTCCCAACTTAATAGCATTGACACCCTCTCTTGAGTTAAGAGGTTGGGAAGGGAGTTTCTCGCCATTTTGTGCATGCAACTGATTAATCTCCTCGGCCATTGAACCTACTTGTGTTTGCAAGTCCTGGACGATACCCCCCGTTCTTTGCATAAAAGATTTTAGCAACTCTTCCATATTGGACCCTTGATTTTCAGATGGTTGTTGTTGTTGCTGGAATTGTTATTGTTGCGGTTTACCAACTTGTGATTGCAACTCCTTAATTGCATTATCCGTTTCTGCTGATTTAAGATCGTTAGTTGTTGATTTTGTTGTACCACGGACATTAGAGCCTCCACCAAAGTATCCATCTTCCCCAATTCTGGATTATGCCCTTGTTGTGGTTGTTGCACTTGTTGTTGGAACTCATTCGGATGGCTGTAAACAGAACTTGCACTTGCAACTCGCTCGTAAGTGTTGGAGTAAATATCATACGGCTGAGTTGAGAATATAGCATTGACATGCTCTATGTTCTCATAAGCTGGGCGTGACGGTTTTACAACCACTGCTGCAATTTGGTTTAAAGTCGTCAGCCCGACGTACTCCTTGTTTGCTAAGACTCCTCCAGAGGGAATGCCTCCACAAAGTTCACTCCTTCCACAACTTCGGAAGTAAAGTTCTCATAATATGGTTTCAGCCGGTGTCCATTCACTTTAAACTCCTTTCCTGTAGCAATACTACGAATTTCTACTGCACCATGAGAAAACACATTAGTAACAATAAAAGGTCCAATCCAACGTGACCTTAGTTTACTCGGAAATAATTGCAAACGAGAATTAAACAAAAGCACTTTCTGCCCAACACAAAATTGTTTTCTAGAAATCATAGAATCATGAAATGCCTTAGTTTTCTCCTTGTAAATGCGCGAGCTTTCAAATGCATCATTGCGTAACTCTTCTAGCTCTTGGAGTTGTAACTTCCTTTGTTTTCCAACTCTATCTATCTCCATATTGCATTGCTTAATCGCCCAAAACGCTTTATGTTCAATCTCAACGGGTAAGTGACAAGGCTTACCGTACACAAGCCTAAAGGGAGACATCCCAATAGGTGTTTTGTATGCGGTTATATAATCCCACAAAGCATCATTAAGTCGCATGCTCCAATCTTTCCTTGTTGGATTCACCGTCTTCTCTAGTATGGATTTCACCTCTCGGTTCGACACCTCGGCTTGTCCATTGGTTTGGGGATGATAAGGTGTTGCAATCTTGTGCGACACATTGTACTTCTTCAACAATCCTTGTAAGAACTTGTTTTTGAAGTGAGAACCCCCATCGCTAATTATGGCTCTTGGAATTCCAAACCTTGCAAAAATGTTAGCTTGCACAAAATCTGAAACCACTTTAGAATCATTAGTTGGGGTGGCCTTAGCTTCCACCCATTTCGAGACATAATCAACAACAAGTAAGATATAAAAATTCTCATGGGAGTTGACAAAAGGACCCATAAAATCAATACCACATACATCAAAAACTTCAATAAATTGAATAAAAGTTTGTGGCATTTGATTTCTAGCACCTAAATTGCTTGTTCTTTGGCACATGTCACAAGTTGTGCAAAATATATGTGCATCCTTAAATAAGGTTGGCCAATAAAAACCGCTTTCAAGTACCTTGTGAGCTGTTCTTTTACTCCCAAAATTTCCTCCGCAAGCATATGAGTGACAAAAAGACAAGATAGAGTTAAATTCATATTCGGGAACGCACCTTCGTATGACTTGGTCGCTGCCATGTTTCCACAAGTATGGATCATCCCATATATATTGGTTCCCTGACCTCTTAAGTTTGTCCCTCTCAGCACGAGACAAGTTCTTTGGGATTTGTTTAGACACCAAGTAATTCACAATATCCGCATACCGTGGTTCCGCAAACGCAATTGAGAATAGTTTCTCATCCGGGAAACTTTCACTCAACGGTATAGCTTCCTTGTCCACAGCAAGACGGCTCAAATGATCCGCAACGGTGTTCTCAATTCCTTTCTTGTCTTTGATTTCAATATCAAACTCTTGCAAGAGTAAAATCCATCGTATGAGCCTCGGTTTCGCCTCTTTCTTTGTAAGCAAGTACCTAAGTGCTGCATGATCTGAAAAGACAACAACTTTTGTACCAATTAGATAAGAGCGAAACTTTTCCAAAGCAAAAACAATAGCTAATAACTTTTTTTCAGTGGTAGTGTAGTTTTGTTGGGCTTCATTTAACGTTCTAGAAGCATAATAAATAGCATGAGGTATCTTCCCCACACGCTTCCCAAGCACCGCACCAACCGCATAGTCACTTGCATCACACATGAGATCAAAAGGCTTGCTCCAATCCGGTGGTTTAATGATAGGGGCTGAAATCAAAAGTTCTTTCAAACGATTGAATGCCGCCACACACTTTTCGTCAAAGTTAAAAACCACATCTTTTTGCAATAAGGTACAAAGTGGTGATGCTATCTTGGAAAAATCCTTGATGAATCTACGGTAAAAACCTGCATGACCAAGAAAAGAGCGTATCTCCCTCACCGTAGTGGGAGGGGTTGGAGCACGAATAAGGTCTATCTTAGATTTATCAACTTCCAAGCCTTTAGAAGATACTATATGGCCTAAAACTATGCCATGAGTTACCATAAAATGGCACTTCTCCCAATTAAGCACAAGATTTGTTTCAACACATCGTTCAAGGATTAGTGACAAATTGTTCAAACAAAGGTCAAATGAATCACCAAAGACACTAAAGTCGTCCATGAACACTTCGATTATGTTTTCAACATATTCTGAAAATATACTTACCATACACCTTTGAAAAGTAGCTGGAGCATTGCACAAGCCAAAAGGCATCCTTCGATAAGCAAAAGTACCGAAAGGACAAGTGAAAGTGGTTTTCTCTTGATCCTCCGGCGCTATCACAATCTGATTATAACCTGAATAGCCATCAATAAAGCAATAATAAGAGTGTCCAGCTAAACGTTCAAGCATTTGATCAATAAAAGGTAATGGAAAGTGATCTTTTCTAGTAGTGGCATTCAATTTCCTATAATCAATACAAACCCTCCAACCAGTTTGCACACGAGTTGGGACAAGTTCATTCTCATCATTCTCCACCACGGTCACACCTGATTTCTTTGGTACAACTTGTACCGGGCTCACCCACTTGCTATCGGATATGGGGTAGATAACACCCACTTCCAAAAGCTTGAGTATCTCCTTTTTCACAACTTCCATCATTGGGGGGTTCAAACGACGTTGCGCTTCCCTTGTAGGCTTTGCATCGTCCTCCAAACGGATTTTGTGCATACAAACGGCAGGGCTTATACCCTTGATATCGGCAATTGTCCATCCTATGTCCATCTTGTGCTTCCTTAGCACCCTTATAAGTTTTTGCTCATGTAATTCACTAAGCTCATTAGAAACAATCACAGGTAACTCTTCATTGTCACCCAAGTACAAGTACTTTAAGTGACTAGGAAGAGGTTTCAATTCTAACTTTGGAGACTTAACAATAGAAGGTAAAAGTTTTTCATCACAGCATGGTAAAGAAATAAAAGAGATATTATGAGTTTCCGGGCATCCTTGTAGTGAGTTGAGATCACCAAGGGCTTCTTTAACCTCAATACCACACTCTACACCATTATCAATGGATGTAGTTAGAACGGTTTCCAAAGCATCTTCATCATTCAATTCAAACATTTGTTGTGCCAATGTATCCCTTGAGCTCACAGGTTTGCTGCTCATTCATTGTTATTTGTGGCAACACCAACACTCTCCCAAATCAGTGCTTTATAGCTCCTTTTTCTTAGTGCTTCAAGACCATTACCACCTGCAATTAACACCATCTCCCATTGACTGCAAGATCACCAATGCTTAATTCCATATGGCCAACATAGCATCACTCCAATTGCCTTTTTGTTCAATCTCATTCCCCATCATTACACATCAACATCACTTCACAGAATTCTGCTACTGCTACAGATCACCATCAGTTCCATTGCACAGCAGCTTCATACAATTCAGTTTCAACATCAGTTAATGCTTGCTCAACTTCCTCAATTCACTGTCACAGCCAAGCCAACAACTCCAAGGGAAGCACCCCTTCACAGCACCTTTCATCCCAAACACCAACTAGATGTTACAGTCCACCATCTATGCATCTTCATAGCCGCCTGCACATCCAACACATACCAATGCTTGGTTCAAATTCTCTTCTTCTTAAATCTCATACCCATTTGATTACAAACAGCAACAACCATTCCAAACTCGAAATCGAGTTAAACCCAATACAGATAGCTGCTTTGTTAACACAGCACACACCCACATTTGCTTTCAACCCCAGCAGCTCATCCTCCTCTTAACCATTATTCAGTGCATTAACACAATCCTTAATAACACCCTTCAATCCATGGCAGCATCTAGCTCCTACTTGTATAAATCTGCATCTGTAGCTGTAACTATCAAACATCACCACAAGCAACAGAACTCATAGCATCCCAATTCTACAACTCAGCTGCATCTTGAACTCAAGCTCACTTTAGCACCACACTGTGAACCTATCTCCACAGGTCACAGCCTCAAAGACCACCAACTTCTGCTCATTCTTTCCCGCATCACATCATCAGCACCTGCAATCACCACAAGCAACAACAACACCAACTGCAGCACTTGCACACCATCTTCCATCTTAGTGCAAATTCAGTTCCACCTCCCTTGACCTGCACTCTTCTTTGATTTTTATCATCAATTAGAACAAAACACATTAAACCCATTTCTTCCATCTCCAAGAACATCACATCTCATCCCTGACTTCTTGAGTCAATCTGAGTTCTCACAATCAAAACCCAACTCATTTTCACAGATTCATAACCATTATCAGATCCACAACAGACCCATATCTCCAAATTCAAGCTCAAATCTCTGGCTATGACCTGCAAATTTGGACCAACATTTTCATACTCAACCAAATTGCAACAGATTCATTTCAAATCCCTTTCTGGAATTAGCAGCATCCCCTAGCAAACCCATATGTTTCATCTCCAAATTTCTTCTCAATTTAACAGCAACGGAACCCTAGTTTTATAGCTTCAATCTCAGATCAAACCCAACTCAGTAACCACCTTCCTTGAATCTCAGAAGAACCCATTTGTACCGAGCTTCAAAACAGCACCAAACCCTCAACAGCATTACCTTCTCCGATTCACCATCTCAACCTCTAATTCCTCAAGCTGTTGCTTTCACAACGACCTTCAAATGGCTGCGCCTCTCTTTTCCCATTCTTTCTTTCTCTCTTTGAGTGCCAAATGATTGAGAATATCTCTCAATTCTAGGTTATGATTAGGGCAGGATTTAGCCACCCCAGCACTTGAGATAAGGGATAACCAAGTATGCATCCCCTTAACCTTGAACGGGTTCCCGATATTATTCGCCTAGTAAATGACAATTTTGCCCCTTTATGCTCCAAATGAATGCTCTTCCACTTCTTTCGAGTTCCTCCGCTAACAACAACCATCCCTTATTTCTCATATTCACTTATACTCTTCAATGAAAATCATCACTTAAGTTGTCGTGCTTTTCAGAAAAAATTTGCATCACTAAAACCGACATACTTTTCAGACAAAGATGAAGAAATAAAAGCAAATAATGAGAAATAATCTGCCTCCAAAAACCATTGCACATGAGATGAAGCTTTCCGCACTGTTTTCTCTTCTTTTTTTCCTAATGACTCCAAAGTACCTAAATACTCAATAACCAAACATAAGATACATAATTTACAAGAAAAATAACACAGAAAGCATAAATACTAGATATAAAATTAGGTGTTTTACAACACCTATCACTTTGTAACAAAATTGTGCTTAAAACTTGATCATGAGTTATCAAACTAGTTATTGAAGAGATATGATCAACCCATTTGAACGGATTGCAGATTTTTCTTAGAACTTCGATTAGATTCCGGAAGAAATCCAGTCAGAAATTACAGTTACTAGTAGGTAACGGTCTGGAAAGGCTATAAAATTCAGGTAACCATAAAGTTTCCGACTATAGATTCATAGGTTTGAGCAGGTATAAAATCTACTTATAGTTTATTTTTGTTTTTATTTTCTATTTTATGATGCTAAAATGTAAAATTTGACTGTTTTTTGTTTTTGTTTTTGTTTTCCTTTTGTAGTAACATACCTAAATTAGCAATTATCTCGAGGCTTATACCTAGTTTTAACATTGTTGGTATACACAAAATTTATACTCCCCACAACTTTGCTCGAACTCCCTTTTTCATAAGTTGAATTCTTGAGGAAACCATTTTTTTTGCGCCATCCTTTGCAGCATTTCTGGCCACGCTATACTTCCTTCCTCTTTCCCCTAAGATCAGATAAGTCTCTCCCGTCTTCACCTTGAGTGCTGACATTGTTGAGAATCACACAATCAGAACCTTCCAAACCACCCTTGTTGAAACCATTATCATTGTGCATATCTTTATTATTGAAGTTATTATTCATGTCTTCGTCTTATTGAGAGAAACTTGATGCAGGACTTGTTTTACTTTTAGATAAATTGTCCATTCTATCTAAAGTTTCAAGCCAGATCTTCATGTTTCTCTCCTCCTTAGCAGACCAAGACTAGTCTTTCTCAAAAAAAAACAACCTAAGTTTATACATATTTGTCAACACTGCATTCACTTTTAGAGTACTATATTTATTAACTTCAAAATAGTTAAAACAGTTATCGAATTACAAATCTATCATAAATTCCTCCATTTTCACTTTTCATTCCATTTGAACTGAGTCACCAGAGGACTCCTTCACCTGCCAAGACATTACAACACTTTTACATTTATTTTAGATAACCACTGCATCACATGTATCATGGCCTTCTTCATGTCTTCACTGTTTACACCATGGGGTGCACTGATGCACCTTGTTCCTCTGAATTTTCCTGTATGATATGTAGCAAATATAATTATGTAACTATTAGAATCATTTTTGTTGTCGAAAATAGTAAAATACGTTTCTCCTTGTTTTCCTTCTTCAAACCCAGACTATTTATGCACCTCCATATTCTTAGTAGCCAAAATATGAGTCATAATCTGAAAACTTGTATACTTATGATTTGGTTTACTTCCATTAAACAAAGTTTCACACCTAATTTTGCTTATGATTGTGATAGCACAAATATTCTCTCCAGCTAACATCATCATGAAAAGAATACCTTTTGTTATTAAACCAAGTTCTAATCCAATTATTCAAGGTACTACTCTTAGTTTTCATTCAATTAGTTTAATAGGGCAGGTGTTTCCAGATATTTTTAACCAATTCGCAGTTCATGAAAATATGGTCTAGACTTTGAACATACCCATTACAAAGCACACAAGTAGTATTGATATCAGGAAAAAAATTACTAATTCTTTCTCCCACATGAAGAATATCACGTAAGCATTTCCGTAAAACAAAAACTTGTATTCTTGGCATAACCCCCATATCCCACATTCTTTTCCAAGTGCCAAACATAACTCCATTAGTACTAGACACCTGTTAAGAATCCATACTAAGTTGTTTATACAGAGACTTAACAAAAAAGTCCCCATTTAGGGTCAGACTCCACCTGAGCCTATCCTTTTTTGTTGACGTTTATCTTAATTTTTAATATTTTTTAATTTGTTTCATCATCAAAGCACAATTTAAGTTTGTTTATATCTCAGTCATTTGACTTGGCATTGAAAAGGTCATAGACTTTTACAAAATTATGATCCCCAAAGGAACCTAACGTTTGAATAAGATTATCTTCTCCTGGAAGCCACTTATGGATACGAATATCAATATCCTTTTTATTGTTAACCTCCCAATAATTGTATTTTCTAAGATGCCGAAAACTTTTTGCTATTCCTTTCCATAGTCAGGAATCAGAATTTTTTATTTTAAAATTATTATCAAGGATGTCAGCATTTGGAAGATTTATTTAAGATTAAAAATGATAGCTCAAAGAGACTCAGGGTAATACACCAGCCTCCACCCTATTTTGGTTATCATAGCTTCACTCATTAACTGAATGTTTTTAAACCCTAAACCTTCTTCTAATTTGGTTTTACAGATTGGATACAAGGATTCCAAATACAATCCATTTAATTTCCCATCTTTTTTTTCCCCGGAAAAAGTCACGCTGCATAGCTGTGATTTTTTTTAAAGTGTATTTTAGGTATCCTGAAACAGCTCATTGGTGGTTTGGTATAGTTTTTATCACAGTTTTTGCTAAGAAACCTCCACCTGCCGCAGAAATATTAGTACATTTCCATCCTTTCAATCTACTCGCTATTTTTTCCACAATTCATTCAAAAAAAAAGTATTGGTAAATAATGGCGAACCCATGTACATTTATCATCCATTTTTATTTTTTGAACTTTTAATATTTTATTTGAAACTTATTTGGCACTTTACTATTAAAAAAGATCCAAGATTTATGAAAATTAATGAGTTAACTCTAACCTTCACATAATTTAGTGAAAATGTTGAGAATATTTTTACTCTCAATCAAGTCTGCATTGCCAAAAATCATACATTCGTCTGCAAGCAGCAGATGATTGGTTGGGGGCGCATTCTTGGTAATTTTAATACCATGGATTACCCCCTTCTTCTGGGCAAGCATCAGATAACGTGAAAGCGCTTCCATACTCAGAATTAATAGGTAAGGAGACCGAGGATATACTTTCCTAATTCCTCTTATAGGAAAGAAATGTTTACCCGGTGAACCATTCAGAAGCACCGCAGAGGTAGTAGTTTCTATACATTTTTTATGATATTTCACCATTCATACCCAAACCCCATTTTTTTAAGAACAGCCAATAAAAATTTCCAACAACCCTAACATCTTCGACATATCTATCTTTAAACTCATATAACCTTCTTTTTTTTCATAGTATGAATAATCTCGTGAGAAATGACTATATTATCAGTCATTTGTCTATTAGGGACATACATAGACTGAAAAGGAGATATAAGTTTATCTAACATGGGTTTCATTCGATTAGCAAGCAATTTTGAAATGATCTTATACGTCGTATTACACGAATTTATCGGTCTGAAATGGGAGGCTTCATCTGGAATTTTTGTTTTAGGGATAAGAGAAATAAAACTATTGTTTAATTCTTTGAGAAGAAAACCATAAGTAAAAAATCTTTGAACCATATTCATAATATACATAGACACTAAATTCCAGTTTTTTGTTGAAAAAAAGACAGTTGGGAACCCATCCGGACTAGGGGAAGAGTTCAAAGCCATGTTAAATGCAATATTTCTAATTTTATCATATCTCGGCACCTCCACGAGGGTAATATTATCCTCATCAGACACCATGCAAGGAATATTAGAAATTAGATCATCATCCACAACTGGCTTAGTGGTAGTAGCCATATTAGAGAGGTGATAAAAAGGACTTCATTAATTTTAGCTCTACCCTCCACCCATATTTGGTTTTCATCTTTTAGAGCACAAATAGAGTTCCTAATGGTTTTAGTTCAAACCAGACCATCAAAATAACCAGAATTTTTGTCGCCCAAATTCAACATTTTATCACCACTTATAAATTTCAAGAAGGACTCATTTAAAGCATTCCATTTTTCAACTTGTAAGCTTAGAGTTTTCAAATTTTCAGATTTATTGGATAAATATTGATTATTACTAGCACATTCTAGATCATTTTTGGCTTGTTCAAGTCTTAAGTTTATGTTACCAAATTGAGTTTTGTTCCACAAACCTATGTTTTTCTTAGCAACCGAATTTTTTTTAACAACTTTAGTGGCTGGAGAGCCAGCATGATGAGATAGCCATGAGTCATTTATAACATCAATACATGAATCATTTTCTAACCAAGTACCAAAACATTTAAATGGATCAGCCTCATCATTCTAAACCTGCTTGGTACTCATGATGATAGGACTATGATCATAAGTAATTGCACTGAATGAATCACCTTAGCATCTGGGAATAAATCCATCCACTCTTTGTGTGCTAAACTTCTATCTAGTCTTTTCACAATTAACTTACTATCATTTATGTGATTCGATCATGTAAATAGATAGCCATAGATCCCTACATCTACCAATCTCGCACGATTAACTACCTCAACCGATCTCCTTATTTCCATTATATTTGTTCTTCTTACTCCTTTGGATTCTTCCTTATCTAAAGTGAAGTTTAGATTTCCAATTACCATCTAGGGAAGAGTGGTAACTAAAGACATCTCAGTTAGAAAATCCCAAGTTATGTTCTTGTTATGAGACCTGCCATACATATAACTAAGAGTCCAATCCTTTATAGTTATCTGATCATTTACATAAACATTGATGAAGAAACTTGATGCCTGAATAGAATGTATATTTACTGTATCCTCCGAAGCTAAAGAAACTATTAGAGCATAGCTCGGTTGAACCCACCAAGCGTTGGTATGTCAAGTTTGGTTGTCATATTTTAGTGAATCAAAACTCATCTAAGAGTTGCTTGATTATGTACTAGAGATAACTTCGTATAGGTTAGACTAGAAAGTCTAGGATTATGAGACATACAAGTATTACTCGAAGACCTGAAGAACATGAAGAAGTAACGAACTACAATGATGACATCATTATTCCTCTTGAGGTTAGTAATATTAACTTGAACTGTTTCATTCCTAACGTATCTTTCAAGTCGTGCTATATTGAAAACATAACTGCGAAGCTGTGAATGATTATTTTACTCTAGTAATGAGACATGATCATATGATCACAGTGTTAAGGAAATAAACTACGAAGTATAACGCTTATCTTTTGAACTTCATAGATATGACATCGACATAATTGTATGAATGCTATTATGATTATGTGTATGGGTAAAGGTAAAGATTTCATCCTAGGAAAAAATGTTTACATTTGTTTAAAGGAAGTACATTTATGAATTTGTTTTATGAATCGAAAATTAAATCGCTAGGCTTATTGGTATTGTTATTCATTTCATATCTTTGGATTACCAATATGAGTGAGTTAGTAGAACCGATCATAACTTGTTATGTATCTTGGTATAACTAATCACAGTGTCTGGCTTATGATTTGGTATGACTAGTTTTTATTAATTAGTGTAACCGATCCTAGTGATTTTTGTAACCAATCACAAGCAATACCATGAGTATATGGTAACCGGTCTTGGTAACTTGTGTGTTCGATCACAAGTAATCCATATTAAGGTATAACCGATCTTAGTGATTGGTAGAACCAATTGTACCCATGATTGTGATTTGATATTTGATCAATCACATAGTTGTCTTAGAATACAGATGAACCAATTCTAAACTTGTTCGAAGTGTGGTATAATCGATTCCAAGATTGTAGATATGAAAGAGGATTTACAAAGAAAAGATGTCAACATACTTTGAACATAAACATTAACTCTTATCTTTTATTGTTCAAACTTATTCCTTATTTACTCAAGGAGATCCCAGTCCGAAATAAATTATTAAGAATCTTTTAATTTAGGTTGTTAGTTTTATATGCTTTAATTACCAGCAATTAAATGCATATCTCTAGAGAATAGAAATTAGTAATGTGCATTTACTAATTAGAGATTTTCTATTGTGAGATTTCATACAAAAATGGACAACGTATTTCCGGGAATTATGAAAACCGATTTGGGAATTTATCTGCATATCTTAAGAATATTTCGGTTTTGGAAATTCCTTGGTGTCCAAACATCCTTGGTCTATAAATACCTAAGTTTTCATTTCTAGCAAACTATCCTAAGATCCAGGAAAACTTCATCTTTGTGTTGTTTCTGGTGGAGCCGTCTAACCAGAGAGGAAAGTACCCTAATTAGGCAAAATCTCTTACGATCGCTCATTTAAAGAATTTTGTGGGATCAAGAAGCTCTACGAGTATCGTTGGTGGGAAAGTAGATAATTGCAGTTTATTAGTTTTTGATTGATTTGATTGACTAACTGTTGTTGATCTTTGATTGCACCTAGTTTGTTTATTCTTGAGAATCTTCTCTTCTGATATAAGATTCACTCAAACTAGATCGAAGTGTCGACGAGATCTTTAGAACTATTTGTAGATCTAGAGATTTTAGTGATGTTGTGCAGGTTTAATTGAAGATTAAAGAAGATTTGAAGATGAAGAAGATTTCTTATTGGCTTCTAATATCTTTGTGTAGCACAAACCTTGATCGGCTGGGATCCAACTATAATCGGATTTATTCGATTGATTAGTTGCGTGAGATCGGCATCACTTTATAGTTTCTTGTTGGATTCTATATTGATTGATTACAAATATTAACTCCGCTTATTCGGTAGTTGTTGGATAGATTGATCTAACCAGGCAAAGGAGTTTATTATATTAGTTTAAACGGAAGAACCTTTGCATATTACTTGAGATATCTTTATCTGGAAAGAATTAATAGAATTGTTACCAAATAGATTTGTTGTTCCTTTACTGTTTGGAACAAGATCCAAAGGAGTTGTTTTAGTGCGTGCACTTATTAAATATCAGAAGCGCAGGGATACTTAAGAAACTAAGTGAACTAGGTTTAGTTGCTTGGTCTCAACTATACGAAGTTGGTTTTGATTTTGTATAACAGCTTAATTATGAGAGTATTCAATTCTGGCATGTATCTTCAATATCCAATCCCCATTTTCCAAAAGGCCATACGCTTGACGAAGATGATAATGGTGCTCCTGGTGCATGTATCTTCTTCCCAAATCGTTGACAATCTTCACAACGCCTTGAAAGTTTCTCTGCATCCTCATGCATATATAGCCAATAATAAACCTGCATCTTTGTTTTATATGCCAAAGATCTACCCCCGTTGTGATTGCCAGCATCACCACTATGCAACATTTTTAACACCTTTTGTCCTTCTTCTCTCGTCAAACATCTTAGCGATGGTCCATTAAATGATCTGCGATATAATACCCCATCTCTTAATTCATAATTGGTTGCTCTACTTTTTAATTTATGTGCTTCTAATCGATTTCTGGGGATTTCTCCTCTCGCCAAATAAGCATGAATATCTGCTCGCCAATCTGTAGCATTATTCCCTACTTCTTCCTCGCCAGATTCTACCATCATTACATCTACCTCTTCTTCTTCTTTGTTTATCGCCGGTTTCAAAAGTGTTTGAATTTTTATGCATCTCGCAAGTGGGTTCGTCATCATACTTGATATGAAAGCAAAAGCATATGCAAGCCTATTATATTTCCTTGATATGTGTCTCCATTTTATTTTTGGAATTCTCGCAGACAATTCATCAACAAAGTTTTTTGTACTTCTTCAAAGATGGTTCATTTGTGGTATACTCTCCCTTTATTTGGTGAATAACCAATTGTGAATCACTGGTGATTCTAGCATTTTCCAACTTCATTTCTATCGCAAACTTCAATGCATGGATTACAGCTTCATATTATGTCTCATTATTAGTGGATGCAAATTCCAATCTAAATGAGAAAGCTGTTTTTTCTCCTTCTGGTGAAATGAAAACAACTCCAATCCCATTTCCTTTTCCATTTGACGATCCATCCCCTAGTATTTCCCATCTGTCAGGTTCTGTTAATAGCTCTTTTGGGTCTCCATGTTCTTCTTCTATATCCATCATTTATTCTACAGCTTCGTCATCTTCTAAAGGAAATTCAGCTAAGAAATCTGCGATAACTTGTGATTTTGGCGAGGATAGAATTTCATATTGAATATTAAAGTGCCCTACTTGCGCATTCCATCTCTCAACTCTTCCTGATCTTTTTGAATTCTTCATCACCGATTCGATTGGCACTCTCGTTAACACTTTGACCTTATGCGCTTGGAAGTAAATTTGAAGCTTAAAAGTTGCGTGTACCAACGCTAGAATAAGTTTCTCAATCTTTGAATAATTTCTCTCTGCTGAATTAAATGTTTTGCTGATATAATAAATTGGTTTTTCTATTCCTGCGTCTACTCGAAATAACACAGCACTTAGCGCATATGGAGTTGTTGCGAGATAAATCAATAATTCTTCTCCCGGTTCAGCTTTCTGTAATATAGATATACTCGCCAAATGTTCTTGTTGATGGTGGATTTTAGTTTAGGGCTAAAATTTTAAAACCAAATTTAATATGTTGCCACCCTGCAAAGGATGAAGCTAATTTAATAGGCTGACATCCTGCAAAGAATAAAACCATTCAAGTGACGAATACTTCTCACTTTATTAATTCACCAAAGCATGTGCAACCATCTTGTGAATTTAATATACCCAGAACGGAGCATGTAGCAACCATCCCGACGGAGCATGTAGCAACCATCCCGGTTTTCTGTAGGTATACAACATTAATATTAATGCTTTAATTAAAGCCTTGTGTTCGACATGCAAACACCCGTAGGCTACCTGACGGCGGGTTATATTAGCCCCGTTGAGCGCAGGCAAGACTACCCATGCTAGTCTCACTTGCTGAAAACAAACTCAATAATAGGTCTCATCCGTCCAACTTCGCAGGCATAGATGGAGGGTGTAGATATAGATTCAGGGGGTCCTGATCATGTTACCATGATCACCTCGGACCCACCTTCATGCATGACCGAACGGTCAATACCAACTACAATTGGTCCTTCCAAACCGTGTGCTCAAAGTGAGCATGACGCACGGCTAGGGTTCCTTTTAATCGTGAACGTCCAACTTCGCAGGCATAGTTGGACGGCTTAGATTATACCCTAAAACAAGTAGTGAAGTGATGATACACCATTGGCGGACCCACTTTCTACCTACATGACCGACTCCCACATAGGCAAGCCGTGGTTCAAGAAACGATTTCCCAAACAAGGCTAGGTTGACGCCTTATGCAGGTTGAGAAGATCCAAAACGATCACGACCATCCAACTTCGCAGGCATAGTTGGATGGATTAGATTGCACCCAGGGTCATAGAGCAAGCATGTACATGCTCACTGTCGGCCCAAGATGTTGCATACATGGTCGGTCTTCCCAAAGGAGGTGCACGCAACCTAAGACCGATCACCCAAAGTGGCTGGTCCGAAACCCTAATTAGGGTTTGCGGCGTATTTGTCGCAGAAACATCTCGAGCGTTCATCTTCGCAGGCTTGGATGGAAGGAAAAGATGGAGACTTAGAGGGAACCGAGCATGCTAGCATGACCACCGTGGGCCCGGATTCACGCCTAGCCGGTCGTCCAAGGTCAGTGATAGACGAGCACCTCGATACGCGTGCCCAAAGGTGGAATGTCACGGCCCCTCCATAAGTTCTAATCTCGACTACTTGTCTTTGCCACCTAAAGTGAGTGGCTTAGATCAAATCTTTGCAAGTCAAGCAGGCATGGGCGTGAACACCATTGTACCACCTCCATGCAGGGCCAATCGGTTCCTCCATAGAAACTCCCTTAGCATGCAAACGTTTGGGTTGAAAGAGGCAGCATGCGCGCCTCCCATCCAACGATCGCAAGTAGGGTTGCAAGCCATCTCGTCCGTCCAACTTTGCAAGCTTGGACGAATGACTTAGGGTGCGAATCAACCAGCAAACAAGGTATCACCATGATCACCATCCGTCACTCTTCTTCACAGGGTGACCGACCAAGGTGTGGCCTGCCCATACAGCCTCCAAACGGTTAGCTGAAGATGGTTGCATGCAATGTCATAGCAAGTTCACGATTCACCCTTCACTATTTTATTTGGGTCCCACGACCCACACACTCGAGACATTAATCACGTCACAACTGGGGGATACATACTGGGGTATTGGTCTGGCGGTTTACAGCGTGCAGCGCACAACGCGACATCACAAGAACGTGTCAGGAAGTCATGGACGGTTAGTGATGATGGGAGAAGTGGGAAAGCCTGGTCGTGTGACACCAACACACTACTCCACTACTCTATCACTCCACTTTCTCCACTTCCCACGAGATACAAAGGTTAGGCTAAAAGACTTGTCTAAATAGGTTCTCCGCCCTATTTTTAACAATAACACAAGTCCAAACAACACAGAAAAACCAAGTGTTAATACCATCGTATTCAACACCCAGAGCCTACCTGCAACATTTTCTAGCCTGCTCAACCTTCTGTTAACAATTCATTAAATATCCTTCACCTTCATACTCTCAACACCTTCTTCGCTTCCCTACCTAAGATCAACCTCACATCCTTCACCTGTGACCGAAACAAATCTGGAACGGCCGTGTCTTCGGTTTAGGCCAGAATTGTACAGATTATCTCTCGAATCAAAAGTGCTCATCGTGCAGCACATTTGTTGAAGGTTTAAATTCACTTCTCATCCACACACACCCAAAATTACATAAACCTGCAAAAGTAGTTTTCTCCCACAAATAATTGGCGACCAAAATGGGAGGTTAATATATCGGTTGTGAAGTCGATCTCTTCAATACCATTTCAATTTTCAAGAATGGTGGATCTTAGATCTGGATCAGCAACCAATCCTGAGGGAGGTAGCGCCGACAGCACTTCTAACGATGATATCCCAATTATTGGTGTCACTATACAACCCGCCAGTACAACCAACGTGTCCCATGGAGTTGCGTCTTCTACCATCAGTACCACCAGTACCATCGGATCAGGAGCGAACATTCCAGTAGGTGTGACACCTCCCATTACAAGAGCTAGAGCGGTTGCAAATCTAGGCATTTCCTCAAGCATGACATCTCCGTCCGTCACCAGAACGACTCCTACTCCCCCTTCAGGACGAGGATCTGGAGGACCCAAAGGAGGACAACCTCCTATCACCATGGTGGAATTGATGGAGAGACAAGAAACCCTCGCTAAAGCTCAGGCAGACATGGCAACCACTCAGAAGGAGGTACTCACATTCCTTAAAACATTAACTGATCGATTACCACAAGAGTCGAGACAGACCCAAGGGCCAAAAAGAAATACGTTCAACACACCTGGAGCAGGTGCCTCAGTTACGCAAGCCTACCTGAACGAAGAGTCTTATGCTGCTGAACACGCAAGAGAAAGGGACCAGGAGCATCTCAGGGAAAGGAGACGATCGTCCAACTTTATTACACGTGAAGATCTGGAGAGACTCCTCCAAAATCGTGGCAAATAAAATCCGATGGACGCGCATCGACACCAGCCTCCATATCCACAAGACGTGCAACGGATTCCTCTTCCCAGGGGATACACCTCCCCTCAATTCACCCTTTACGATGGTACCGGTAATGCTCGTGAACACGTTTCTCGATTTTTAGAATCCTTAGGAGAACACGAATACAATCACGTTCTCCGCCTGAAGGAATTCTCCAAATCACTTACGGGGAGAGCCTATACGTGGTACAACAACATCGCACCCGACAAAGATATCCAAGTTGGAGTGAGATGGTCAGCGCGTTTTACAAGAAGTACTTCTTTGTATCTGAGCAAGTTACTTTCTCAGACCTGGGGAGAATCTCCCAACAGAACAACGAACATCCAAATAATTTTGTCAAAAGGTTCAGAACACAAGCGTTGGACTGCCATGAACCAAATTTCACAGAACGACAGCTGGTGGAATTATGCATCAACGGAATGATACCCATATATCGCGCCCTGCTAGAAAACTTGGGATTCCAGACGTTCTCAGAGCTCCATGAAGCATCCAAACATTCATCCACTACCGCCCCATCACTATTGGAAAGAACCAGAGTTGTTCGGAGTGAAGATTCCCGGAAGAACCGAGGAAACAAGTGTCTCATCAACAAACAGTACGACACTGGTCCTTTTGTGAGCATGGTGGGCAAAGGCAGAAAAAGGAAGGCCCCGGCATCTGAACAACAACCCAAGCGTGCAGCTCCAGCGCATACGATTGCATCTCGAAAATGAGGAGGCAAGGCTCATATGCAAGACGCTGAAGATACAGGCTTACCATTTCCTATGAACGAAGTAATGGAGCTAGTGGAAGCATGGATTCAGGATGATGCTATCAAGATGCCACGTGTCAAACGCCCACCGACCGAGAAAGACATGACGGACGCCAATTACTGCTGCTATCATAGGTTCGTCAACCACCCAACCAAGGATTGAAACAAGTTGAAACAAATCTTCAGAGAGAAGATAGAAGCGGGAGAACTCCATCTAGGAAATGAGGGCATTTCATAGAGATCCTCCCTGTCAAGAGCTACATGATTTCTGGGGACTCTGTTCACAAGACTGTACAATCTACGATGTACTACCTATGCGTTTATATCCATAGAAGGAAGCTGTCTTGGCGTCTCAACTCCTCCTCGAAGTCACCACCAGCAAGCATCCATGTCCAGAGGATAAAGCTGTCTTGGCACCTCAGTTTGAAGTTACCACCAACAAAGGAAACTGGGGACTATTAACCACTGCTCACTTAAAAGATGTCAAGTTCGGTAACACGCTGATCAATACAGTTTCCGTATTCAACATCGTCACTGTCAGGACCCTGAGAGCCGCAAAGATCTCAAAGCAGGAAGCTACACGCAATCCTATTGTGATCAAAAACCCGGAAGGAGAATTCGTGGGCGCTTACGGATACATTGACTTTGATTTCAAGATTGGTGACACTCTAACACAAGCCAGGTTCCACATAATCAAGGAACATCTGGATTACGACATGATTCTAGGGCGCCCATAGATACACAAGGCGAAATCCTTACCGATCTCAGTACTTGAAAGGATCTTCAACAAGCCAGCCCCGATGATCTCCAGCAAACCTTGGAGTCTTGAAGACTACCTGTTTCCTCCGTACCAACTACTCACAGGCATAACACAACTTCCTGGTGAAAGTATTTTGTCCTACGTCAAGAGATTCCGAGCTCAAGTAAGTCTTATTGAAAAATCCTCCTTGCAAGTAGTGAATGATCACCCTGTTGGACCACAGGGGACTGCTTCACCTGACAGGCTGACCACCACCAAGAAATGTGAGTGGGGCGTTGTTCCCTTTAAGAGCTTCACCAAAAGTTTCGAAGAAGTGAAGGACAACACGTCTCAGAAGCAGGCTGTCATACCAACTCCAACTCCAGCATCATATGCACGACTGCCGTGATGGTGAAACAACAACCATGGTATTTCATATCCGGATCGATGGTAACTACATCAATGAGAGACAATTTCATAATTTGTCTCCCGTATAAGAAGTGGATGCATTACCAAAGGAGTATGATTGGGAATTTTTAGCACTGCCCATCTCAAAGACGATGAATTTAGAGATGCAAGCATGCTATTATTATGATTCCAAGATGTCCAAAGACGAGGATGTACTCAAGAGAGAAGATATGGCCTCATGAACCTAGCATGACAATTCCTATCAATTAGAAAGTTTTGGGTACTCGTCGACAGGGGACTGTCTCCTTCTTCTCTATCTCATGAAGGAACGTCAAGAAAGTCGTTGGTTCCAGCTTACACCTCTACCAATGAAATGAGACAAGCTCTACCACTATATGGAGACTTCCAAGTTCGTGCCTGTATATTCCACGCCTCTCCCTGCCACTCTCTTCTGATCAAAGCTGCTGCAGTTGATATTATGCCTGAACTTTGCTATAACAACAACCACTACCGACATAGGTAATCCGAACTTCTGCATATTTTCCCATGGAGAAGTAACAGAATCATGTAGGCGAGATGATATCTTTATTATGGTAAAATCACCAACGGTGCAACATAGAACCACATAAGTCATGCTTGGGGACTGAGGCTCAGTATGAGATTCCTTCACCATCAGTCAAGGAATTCCTCAACACAAGAGATGATCAATCAAGAAGCATGTGAAGGGAAAACCAAACTAAAGAATATGCTTCGATGCTCTCTCAAGGAACCGCATGCAATCCACTTCATAAGCCACTTGAATGCTCTCTCGAGGAGCCGCCTCCAGTTCTCTTCAGAAGCTGCTTCAACGCTCCCACCAGGAGCCGCCTGCATGTTAGCTTCAGCCTGCTTCAACGTTACCGCTAGGAGATACCTCCACGTTCGCTTCAGAAGCCGTCTCCAACTCTCCGAGACGCTCCAGAATCTGCTTCAACGCTCTCCAGGACCTGATCACTCCAGAAGTTGCTTCAACACGTTTATATTTGATCAAAACAAGCGCGCAGTAGGTCCCATGTTCGAGCAGTCACCAAAGATGGTGTTGATTCAAGGCATCAAGAATGGCGTTTGGTCAACGTAGAAGGTTCAGTGTTTGGTCGAAGTAATAAGGATGACACTTGAATGTTCAACCGAAGCAGGCACAGCAAGCCCACGTTCCATCAAGCAGGCGCATGATGAGTCCCACGATTAAGCGAAGTAGGAGGCCCCACATGTCTATCAAACAGGTGCAACATGGAGACATTCGGTTGAAGCATATACGTGGTGGGTCCACATTCATCTAGGGTTACACTCACAGCTGCCCACGATCAGAGCAAGCATGCTCGCATCAGGTCCCACCAAAGCAGGCTCTTGACTGAAGCATGCATAGCAATGTTGATCGAAGCAGGAAGGATCAATATCATGCTACTCGAAGACTCGCTTGGGCGCCTCTTGAATATGACATACTCCAAGAACAGGATGACCCGTCTCTCCTGGTAACATCCAACTTTGTCTCAAAAGTTTATCTTTATTTGTCACCATCTCATGCCTACCCCGCAATGATATAACCATTGTGTGCTAGGCAGGGGACTTAATGTTGATGGTGGATTTTAGTTTAGGGCTAAAATTATAAAACCAAATTTAATATGTTGCCACCCTGCAAAGGATGAAGCTAATTTAATAGGCTGACATCCTACAAAGAATAAAACCATTCAAGTGATGAATACATCTCACTTTATTAATTCACCAAAGCATGTGCAACCATCCTGTGAATTTAATATACCCAGAACGGAGTATGTAGCAACCATCCCGACGGAGCATGTAGCAACCATCCCGGTTTTCTGTAGGTATACAGCATTAATATTAATGCTTTAATTAAAGCCTTGTGTTCGACATGCAAACACCCGTAGGATACCTGACGGCGGGTTATATTAGCCCCGTTGAGCGCAGGCAAGACTACCCATGCTAGTCTCACCTGCTGAAAACAAACTCAAAAATAGGTCTCATCCGTCCAACTTCGCATGCATAGATGGAGGGTGTAGATATAGATTTAGGGGGTCCTGAGCATGTTACCATGATCACCTCGGACCCACCTTCATGCATGACCGAATGGTCAAGACCAACTACATTTGGTCCTTCCAAAATGTGCGCTCAAAGTGAGCATGACGCACGGTTAGGGTTCCTTTTAATCGTGAACGTCCAACTTCGCAGGAATAGTTGGACAGCTTAGATTATACCCTAAAACAAGTAGTGAAGTGATGATACACCATTGGCGGACCCAATTTCTACCTACATGACCGACTCCATCATAGGCAAGCCGTGGTGCAAGAAACGATTGCCCAAACAAGTCTAGGTTGACGCCTTATGCAGGTTGAGAAGATCCAAAACGATCACGACCATCCAACTTCGCAGGCATAGTTGGATGGCTTATATTTCACCCAGGGTCATAGAGCAAGCATGTACATGCTCACTTTCGGCCCAAGATGTTGCATACATGGTCGGTCTTCCCAAAGGAGGCGCACGCAACCCAAGACCGATCACCCAAAGTGGCCGGTCTGAAACCCTAATTAGGGTTTGCGGCGCATATGTCGCAGAAACATCTCGAGCGTTCATCTTCGCAGGCTTGGATGGAAGGAAAATATGGAGACTTAGAGGGAACCGAGCATGCTAGCATGACCACCGTGGGCCCGGATTCACGCCTATCCGGTCGTCCAAGGTCAGTGATAGACGAGCACCTTGGTACGTGTGCCCAAAGGTGGAATGTCACGGCCCCTCCATAAGTTCTAATCTCGACCACTCATCTTTGCCACCTAAAGTGAGTAGCTTAGATCAAATCTTTGCAAGTCAAGCAGGCATGGGCGTGAACACCATTGTACCACCTCCATGCAGGGCCAATCGGTTCCTCCATAGAAACTCCCTTAGCATGCAAACGTTTGGGTTGAAAGAGGCAGCATGCGCGCCTCCCATCCAACGATCGCAAGTAGGGTTGCAAGCCATCTCGTCCGTACAACTTTGCAAGCTTGGACGAATGACTTAGGGTGCGAATTAACCAGCAAACAAGGTATCACCATGATCACCATCCGTCACTCTTCTTCACAGGGTAACCGACCAAGGCGTGGCCTGCCCATACAGCCTCCAAATGGTCAGCTGAAGATGGCTGCATGCGATGTCATACCAAGTTCACGATTCAACCTGCACTATTTTATGTGGGTCCCACGACCCACACACTCGAGACATTAATCACGTCACAACTGGAGGATACATACTGGGGTATTGGTCTGGCGGTTTACAGCATGCAGCGCACAATGCGCCATCACAAGAACGTGTCAGGAAGTCATGGACGGTTAGTGATGATGGGAGAAGTGGGCAAGCCTGGTCGTGTGACACCAACACACTACTCCACTACTCCAGCACTCCACTTTCTCCACTTCCCATGAGATACGAAGGTTAGGCTAAATGACTTGTATAAATAGGTTCTCCGCCCTATTTTCAACAACAACACAAGTCCAAACAACACAGAAAAACCAAGTGTTAATACCATCGTAGTCAACACCCAGAGCCTGCCTGCAACATTTTCTAGCCTGATCAACCTTCTGTTAACAAGTCATTAAATAGCCTTCACCTTCATACTCTCAACACCTTCTTCGCTTCCCTCCCTAAGATCAACCTCACATCCTTCACATGTGACCGAAACAAATCTGGAACGGTCGTGTCTTCGGTTTAGGCTAGAATTGTACAGATTATCTCTCGAATAAAAAGTTCTCATCGTGCAGCACATTTGTTGAAGGTTTAAATTCACTTCTCATCCACACACACCCAAAATTACATAAACCTGCAGAAGTAGTTTTCTCCCACAAACAGTTCTTTTATTCCTGAAAAAGATTTTTCGTATTCATCTGTCCACTTGAATTTTGATCCCTTCTTGAGTATATCGAAAAAAATGTTTACACTTGTATGAAGATCGCGAAATGAACCTTCCTAGCGAGGCTAAGAGTCCATTTAGTTTTTGCACATCTTTTACCGTCGCAGGATTGGCATATCGCGAATTGCTTGTACCTTTTCTGGATCAACTTGTATTCCCTCTTTTGACACAATATACCCCAAAAACTTCCTTGAAGTTACTCCAAAGTTACACTTATCAGGATTCACTTTAATATTGAATTGCCGCATTTGATCGAAAATCTCTCTCAAATCTTGCACATGATTCTCAGCTTCTTTGATTTTGATCATCATATCATCTACATACACTTCTAATGTTTTGTGGATCCACTTTGCAAACACCTTCTCCACCATTCTTTGGTACGTTGCACCAGCATTTCGTAAGCCAAATGGCATTTTTGTATAACAATATAATCCTCTTGGAGCAAAAAATGCATCATGTTCTTGATCTTCTTCAGCGAGAGGGATTTGATTATATCCTTTATACCCATCCAATGATGATATTCTTGCGTTTCATGCTGCTGATTCGACCATTTGTGGAATATCTGGCAACGGAAAACTATCTTTTGGACATGCCTTGTTTAAATCCGTATAATCTATGCAAATTCTTATCCCTTTGTTCTTCTTTGGGACCACCACCATGTTTGCAATCCATTCTGAATATTTTGCTTGTCTTATAATTCCTGCGTCGAGCATCTTCTGTAATTCTTCTTCTATTTGTGAATGATATGTTGTTGCGATCTTCCTTATTATTTGCTTAAATGTTCTTATGTTTTTGTTGATTTCTAATTTATGACATGCTATTGACGGGTCTATCCCTGGCATCTTATCCATTTTCCACGCGAAGATATCTGCATATTCTCGCAAAAGATTTATAGTTCTTTCTTCCTCATATGCCTCCATTCTAGTCCCGATTTTCAGCATTTTAGGTTCTTCTTTACTTCCAATATTTATTTCTTTTGTTGGTTCAGCAGCAGTGTAACCGGCTTCAGGTTCTCCCATTGGTGTTGGCGTTTTCATAACTATCGCGAACTCATCTCCTTCTCGCGAAACTTGACTTGGTATCCCTTTTCCTTCTTTTTCCCTTATCATGTAAATTTTAAATTCTTCTTCTTTCTTTACTTCTCTATTCAATTTTCTGCAATCTTTTCGCAGCTTTGGACGTCCTTCACAATTTCTTACTTCAATTTGGTAGCACAATCTCGCGAAATTCACATCTCCTCTAATTTCTCCAATTCCACTAGGCATAGGAAATTTAACACATTGATGTAATGTTGAAGCCACAGCCTTGATTGCGTGTATCCACGATCTTCCCAGTATCATATTGTACGACGATTCCACATCTACCACACATAATGATATTTGTGTTTCAATTTCTCCGAGTGGAATTCGTACCATTATCTCGCCTTTAGGTTTTGTTATGGACTTTCCAAAGCCATGAACATAATACGTTGAATGAGACATTTCTTCATCCTTATATCCCATCTTCTTGAAGGTATGATAAAATATCATGTCTATAGAACTTCCTGTATCTACTAAAGTTCTATCCATAGCCCATTCTTCTTCGGATTTTATCGATTTCTCCTTTCTCATTGGTATAGTGGTTATTGTGACCACCAATGGAGATGTATGACTTGAATCTTCTTCTGGTATTTCTGCTGCTGTAAACGTGATTTCTTGTTTTTCCCAATCTTTCAATGATGATATCTTCTCCACTGTCATAATCTTCTTTCCTTCAAAATCCCGTTTATGTATCCTTCCTTTAACATTTTCATGAAATTTATCAATCATTTATCTTGTTATTACATCACCTTTCAATTTTCTACAATCCTTTTTTGATTCTGATCATTCTTCCTTCAATTTTCTCACCGATTTACTTTATGATTTCCCTAATCTTGAATTTTTTTTATCTTCTTCTTCGCTTTTTCTTCTATTTTCGTTAATTTATTCCCTGTTTCGGGCGCCAAAATGTAGTTGCAGGATTTCCTACACTACACCCTTGTCAAGAATCTATGAAAACTAAGTCATAATTGTGAATAAACAACAACACTTTTATTAATTCACTTTCAGGAAGATTTACAAGAAAGATCAAAATTCAGAAGTACAACTTTCTTTCTGGAGTTTCTCTCTCCTCAAAATTCTCTCAGCTCTCAAAAATACATCATCCTTTTCTGGATCTCTCGTTCCCTTTATATAGGAAAATATATAGTGGAAGACAGCTAAGATTTCCCATTAATTCGGATATACTCTGCGATCTTATCGCGATCATCACAATATTTCTTTATCGCAAACATGATGACCATCGCAGGATCAATCATGTTCTTCTTTTATTTCTTCCATCGTCAATTTCTTTCAGCTGTTCCGTAACGCTCGTGAAATGTCGTTGAAGAGTTGTTAGTGATGCTCGCAGAAATGTTGTTAATATCCTGGGAATAATGTTGTAGCGATATTCTGGTACTACAAACTTACTTCCTTTAAACGAATGTAAAACATTGTTTCCTAGGATTAAATCTTCACTCATACCCATACATAATCACAATAGCATTCATATGATCATGTCGATGTTTTATATACAAAGTTTAATGGTTAAGCAATAAACCTCATATTGTATTCCTTAATACTATGTCTAACTAGAGTATCATACACAGCTTCGCATTTATGTTTTCAATATGAACGACTTGGAAGATACATTAGGGAATGAAACAGTTCAAGTCAAATATTACTAACCTCAATAGGAAGGATGATGTTGTCGTTGTAGCTCCATACTTCTTCACATTCTTCAAGTCTTCATGTAATACTTGTAAGTCTCATATCCTAATACTTTCAAGCTAACCCTATACGAAGTTGACTCTAGTATATAATCAAGCGACTCTTTAAATGAGTTTTGATTCACTAAAATATGACAATCAAACTTAACATACCAACGCTTGGTAGGTTAAACCGAGTTATGCTCTAACAATATCCCCCTTTATCAATTTTAGTGACAAAACTCTTACATCATATGGATAAATAAATTACAAAAATTCATTATACACATATGCTTGATTCCAAGTTCAACAACACATAACCTGCATTAAATTCAATCCTTAAATGCTGCTGCTGACATTATAATAGCAAAGCTAATACTCCCTCTAAAGGTAAGATAGGTAGATTTTCAATCCGCACATCTTTGTTATTTCCATGTAGTTCCTCATAACTACATATCATATGTTATGTGACTCCCCCTTAGTCTATGCTTTCACTTTATTTGTTAGAATAAACGTTTTAGCACAAATGTCCTTTCCCTTAGTGATACCAGCTCACAACAAGTCAATATCACTTGTTTACTCCATATATTTATCCCCCTTTTTGTCACAAAATGACAAAGAAACGAAAAAAATAAAGGACAAACCGAAAGGATCTTACAAATCTCATAAAGAGAAATTTCAAACCTATAAGAGTTGATCACGAGGGTTTTACACACCATTTTAGATAACCAATATCAAAACCGAAACTATAAGTAATTTGGTTTTAACATGTTATCTAGGAAAAAATTTCTCGAAACAATTTTCCCTAATAGTTTAGCAACTCAAAAATTGACTAATCACCTTAGTTCTTTTGTTAAATCGATTGCACAAGTACAATCGCTTGTTCTATAAGACCAAAATAAAGATCAGAATTAACTTTATTTTTCTCATCAGGCTCTAATTATTCTCATCAAATAACTTAGACCTTTCACATTTAAACAAGACAAATACTAGGTTAGATAACTAGTAATTCTTGTTAAGGCATTCAATTAGACTTGAATAACCGAAACCTTCACATTTGATAAGTCTAACTAAGATCCGAAAAACTAAGATACAAGATTGGATATGATAATTCTTGTTAATCTAAGATTGGATATGATTTTAGACAAACAACACTACAACTGATCACTATCAAGGTTATCATAAATCAAATTAAGATACACTACCCTGGGCTATGTTATCCCATTTTCAAGCTCCCAAATAGACCCTTAGTTTCTCTTATCCGGAAATCACTTGGATTAAACAATTAAATGTTCCCGAACCACTTTTGTTAATCCATAAACAATCCATACAAACCAAATAAATCAACTTGCATAATCATTTATCTTAACCGGGAGCAATTGAAACAAACATAGACATTATAGCACCGCAAATACACCGAAATTTTGTAAGCCTAAACAATTGATACCAAACAATAACGAAAGATAACAATAGTTTTTCTTAACCGGAAACAATTGAATCACAATCACACATCCATACCCAAATAATGGAATAAACATCAATTGTACCGAAATTTTGTTATGCAAAAGCAATAAAAAGGAAAAAAAAAAAATCATGCTTTTTTTAAACAGGAAAACAATTAACTAACAAGATTGTTACCTCAAATTCCGCATCCTCTTCTCCAATATGTTTGCATCTTCTTCATATCTTTCCGGGGAGAATTGATACCGAAATATCATTATGTTGTCATCCTCATGCAAAACAAAGGAAAAACAACAATCAACCTTTACGAGAGAGAGGTTGAAAACCAGTTTTAACTATTGCGATGCAAAAGTTGAAACCTCAAAACACATATGCTTTTATGCTAAACCAAAAGATTCAACATATTGTGACTTTTTCACATATTGTTTCTACCAGAACCCCTCATGATCCTTTGATAAAGCCTACCATCATGGGCTAGAACTTAATCCCGTTAAATCAAAAAGTCACCCAAACCATAAGGCTTCACACATTATGAGATCGAATATTAAGGTTAGAAAACCGAAATCAAACATCCCATAAACATACATAGTAATAAAATAAAGCATTCAAGCACATGCTATGTAATCAAAAACTATCACAAGAAATATTATAAAATAATAATTTTATTTATAATAATAAGATAGTTTTATTCATAATAGACTTTACAATTATTGAAAGAAATAAAAAACTGAAGTCTATTTCTATGGATTAAGTATTACATCATAAAACTTAATCCATAGTGGTGCTCTTGTTGTTCGCTGAAGTTTCTTCAGTGTTCAAACTTTTGAAGCATGTCTCAACAGATGTGTCTGCAACCAATTCTTGTTTCTCAATCTTTTCAACTTGAACCTTCATATCAGCAAGATCAACTTTTGTCTCCTCAATTTTATCTTTGAGCCAATCTTGATTTCGAACCGTCATTATGAGATTTGTTCTCAGTTCTTCAAAATCTTGAATATAGTGAATCATACTATCAGAACGAATCCACTTGGTTTCGGTTGGATTTTGAAGGTTGTATGCCAACATATAAGACTCATCTAGAGATCCGATTGAACTATCAGAATCATAATTAGACGTGATTTTTGATAAGTTTTTTCCCTCCTTTCAGTATTGATTCCTTGACAATCCTTAACCTTTTGAGTTTCCTTTTTACTGAACTTTGTAATACTGCGCGTTATCGGAGGCATGCTCGGTTATTTAAAAGGGATTTAATCAGAGTTTCAGAATACATAAAAGAGATTGTTTCCAGAAAGAAACACGTTTTTAGACCTGACCAACTTGTGGAAACCAAAATATACACAAAATATATTTTGTTTCCATTGTCCGAATTTTCCCATACTGAAAAGTTTCTTAACATTCGAAAATTTCAAATAAGATCTATTTTTGGAAGATCATGACAAACATGAACAATTTTTAGACATACATGGATCCGCGGTCATCCACAAAATATCACAGAATTTTCTGATAAATAATCACACAAAGGTGTGCTATTTTTTATTGTGCTTTTCTCATCCATAATTAAGAGCACTGAAGAGGATGAGAGAGCACAGTTTCGATACAACTAAGTTGTATAGAGTAAGCTTTTTCCAGCTTACAGCGAGCATCATAAACGTAGTTCTTGTTTCTCCTTGGGAATTTCTGCACAATATATTTTCTCCCAGAATAATGATCTTTTCTAACTCTAGAGATATGATCATGTGGAGAAGATGTACTGATGTGAGAATCTTCAGGGATAGTTAAATCTCTCTTAATTCTATCAATGAGATTTTCATAAGATTTTCTCATTATAAGGATTTCCTTATGATGCACATCAGTAAGATTGTCTGAAATAATTATCGGGAATTCCTGATTATTTCTATTGGCAGAGAATTTTTCTTCCCTTCTTTTCTGGAATCGTTCTTTATCAAAACAATAGTTTCGATATGGGTGAGGAGGAACTTTTTTCCAGAAACGATTATCAACTCTTTCCTATGATTCTTTTGAGTTGATCTTATCGGGTAGTGGACTGATCTTTCTTTCTACTGAGGAATGATCTTTCAGTTTTTTAAGACAAGAAACTTCTTTTAATACTTTTACCACCATCTTTTGAAGAAGTATGAGTTTCCTATCAAGTGATTGAAAATTTTATTCCTTAGGATCATCTTTACGAAATCGGTTCTAAGTTTCCTTCGGACAAGATTTCGTTTGATCATAAGTAGATCTAGAAGATGGTTTCTTATCTTCTTCTGACTTGATGTAGTTTGGAAGACTACCATCATCATGATCTGTTTCTATTGTGACAAGATTATCACAATCTTCAAAAGTCGAGCTAGGACTTTTTGTTTCCTCATTATCAGAAGAAATTATAACAACATCATTAGTCAGGATCATATGATGATTCTCTTTATCATGTGTAAGAGATTTACCCAGAGCTTCTAGTTTGACAATGAGATCCATATTTTGTTTGGCTAAAATATTTAGTTGAATATCTTTATCTCAGATCTCATGTTTAAGGAGATTTGACTCTATCTTTAATATTAGCATTCTTGTAGACATAGATTTAATTGGCTTTAGGATTTTTACCAACTCTTTATCATCATCTCCTTTTTAACAAGATAGGAAAATCTTCAACATTTGAGTATTCATAATCTTGCATTACGTTAACTGAATCAGACATGGATTCAATTTCTTATAGGTTGGATCGCACCAAACACGGATTGTTAGATCTTTTCGTGTTTGCGTGCTCTGATACCAATTGAAAAGATGAGGGTACCCAAATATACCTCAATCTAAAACTTTTCCACATATAAGTCCTTTTTTGAAGTGATTGTCTATGGACTGAATCGAGACAATATAACTAATCGGTTAACACTTCGTGTGATCGTATATGGATACAAGATCGAGACAATACAACAACGAAGTATGTTTACTAGATAATAGGTTCGGACTTAACCAAACTCTAGGAACTATCTATCAAGTAAAATAGGAATTAGCGTTTGTATTTTACTTTTAATTATAAGAAAACATTTATAATTGCGGAAATAGAAAAGTAAAAGACACAACAAGAATTTGTTAAGGAGGAAACCGAAAATGCAGAAAAACCCCGGGACCTAGTCCATAATTGAATAATCTAGGAATTAAGCCGCTATACAAAATCAAACCAACTTCGTATAGTTGAGACCACGCAACTAAACCTATAGTTCACCTAGTTCCCTCTGTATTCCCACGCCTCCAACTTGTAATAAGTCACATGCTTGGAACAATTCCATTGGTTCATATTCCAAACAGTAAAGGAACAACAAATCTGTTCGGTAACAACTCTTTTCAAACAAAGTGATATGAGTTTGACAAAGGCTCTGCTGTCTAGTGGATTCTCTTGGAATTACCTTGGAGTTAGTCCATATAGATTGCCTAACGAAATATTGGGTGTGGTTTTCAGACCCCCGCTTTTTCACTCCCTATTAGAATACTTTCCTCTCCGAATAGACTGCTCCACCGGAAACAACAAGAGATAAAGTTTGCCTGGCTCTTAAGATGGTTTGATGGAAATGCAAACTTAGGTATTTATAGACCAAGGATGTTTGGACACCAAGGAATTTTTAAAACCGAAAAAAATCTCAAAATATGCAATGAATGCCCAAACTAGTTGGATCCCAGATGATCAAGATTTCTACATACGATTCACAAGATACGAAAACCAATAAAAATCTTATTCGTCTTCAAATCTTCTTTAATCTTCAATAACCTGGACAACACCACTTGAATCTCTTGTGATCAATCACGCATAAAATGGAGTCTATTTACATTAGATTATCACAAGATGTCTTTAGATCTAACAACAGTTCTAAAGATCCTAAGATCAAGATTTCTACATACGATTCACAAGATAGGCGAAAACCAATAAAAAATCTTATTCCGCATTATATTTGTTTATATAATTGAAATATCATAGGTTGTCTTCATTGAATCTTCTTTAATCTTCAATAACTATATGTTTGATTTGGCGATTACTTCGATCAATCACGCATAAAATGGAGTCTATTTACATTGGATTATCACAAGATGAAAACCAATAAAAAATCTTATTCTTCAAATAACAACCTTGGACAACACCACTTGAATCTCTTGTGATCAATCTAAAGATCCCTAACAACGACTAAAGATCCCTTCGATACTAGTTTGAGTGAATCTTATATCAGAAGAGGAGATTCTCAAGAATAAACAAACTATGTGCAATCAAAATTTCAACAGCTGTTAGTTAATCAAATCAATCGAAAACTAATAACACTGCAATTATCTATTTTCCCACCAACGATACTAGTATAGCTTCTTGATCCCACATAAATCTTTAAACGAGCGGTCGTAAGAGATTTCACCTAATTAGGGTACTTTCCTTTCCGAATAGACGGCTCCACCAAAAACAATAAGAGATGAAGTTTTCCTGGCTCTTAAGATGGTTTGCTAGAAATGAAAACTTAGGTATTTATAGACCAAGGATGTTTGGACACCAAGGAATTTCCAAAACCGAAAATATTCTCAAGATATGCAATGAATGGCAAATTTCGGTTTTCCTAATTCCAATAAATGCTTGTCCAATATTTCTGAAATCTCTCAATATAAAATCATCAATTAGTAAATACACATTACTAATTTTTATTCTCTAGAGATATGCATTTAATTGCTGGTCATTAAAGCATATAAAACCAAAAACCTTAACTAAAAGATTCTCAATTTATTTCAGCACATGATCACTTTGAGTACTAAGGAATATCTTTGAACAATAAATGATAAGAGTTATTGTTCGTGTTCATCGTACGTTGACATCTTTTCACTACAAATCCTTATTTCATATTTACATGGATTTTCATTCTTGGAATCGGTTATACCACACTTCCAAACAAGTTTAGAATTGGTTCACCTGTTTTTCAAGACTACTATGTGATTGATCAAATACCAAATCACATACATGGGTTAAATCGATTCTACCAATCACTTGGATCGGTTATCCTTAATTATGGAAATACTTATGATCGGTCATACCAGCCACTAGGATCGGTTACGCCGGTTTCAAGGATCAGATCCATATACACATGGTATTACTTGTGATCGGTCACACCAGTTACCAGGACCAGTTACACCAATTACAAGGATCTGTTACACATACTCATGATCGGTCACACCAATTACAAGGATCAATCATACCATCACATGATGATTAATTAGGATCGGTTACACCAATTAATAACAACCAATCATACAAAATCCTAAGTCAGACATTGTGATTAGTTATACTAAAATAGATAACATAAGTTAAGATCGGTTCTACCATCTCACACATATTGTTCATCCAAATATTTGCAATGAATATCCGGACCAATAGGCCTAATGATTTCCCTTTCGATTCATGAAACAAGTTCATGAATGTACTTCCTTTAAATAAATGTAAAATATTGTTTCCAAGGATGAAATCTTCACCATAACCCATTCACATAATCATAACAGTACATACAAGATTATGTCTATGTCATATCTTTAAAGTTCAAAAGATAAGCGTTATACTTTGTAGTCTAATTCCCTAATACTATGATCATACAATTATGACCATGTCATGTAACTAGAGCATTATACAATATGTACAGTATATATAGCTTCGCAGTTATGTTTTCAATATAGCACGACTTCAAAGATACGGTAGGATTGAAACAGTTCAAGTCAATATTACTAACCTTAAGTGGAAGGATGATGTCGTCGTTGTAGTTCGCTACTTCTTCACATTCTTCAGGTCTTCGGAGTAATACTTGTATGTCTCAACATTCATAGATTTTCTAGTCTAACCTAAATGAAGTTGACTCTAGTATTTAATCAAGCAACTCTATATGAGTTTTGATATTAAAATATGACAACCAAACTTGACATACCAACGCTTGGTGAGTTCAACCGAGCTATGCTCTAACAGGTACGCGTATTACGACTTCTGAACTATAACAGTTATGACAGCACATGAACTGGTATGTGTACTGTCCTGTATCCAGATTTACAGTACTTCTATATCTCTCTAATAATCTATTTGAAACATTCCCGAATAACATCAATGACACATGTCACTATTCCAAGCTATTTACAAATGATTAACTTGAATCATGATTTAGGTCATAAACAATAAATTTTTCTTAACCAAATTCATCAAGTTTTGAACAAATTTTCTTAAGCTTAGTCATTCATATTTCGAGAATAGTTTAACAAGATAAACTTGACTTGAAATTTCAAATGTGCATTTTAAAGTCCACTTAGTCATGCAACTTAGTTTCATAGATAGAAAGTTTAAACTTGAGTAATAGGTTGGTCTAGTCTTCACATACCTTTTGTCGATGAAATTCTCCAAATGTCTTCAGTTGATCTTCGCCTTCAAATGGTAGAACGCATTGATGTCTGATATTCAACTACCCATTTCTAATCTTAATCCGAGACTTGACTAAATATAGACTAGAAATCAAGATATAGTTTTGATCAACTAAATTTGACAACAAGCTCGAGATTGCAACACTTGTGTGTTCGACCTAGAAATGCTCTAACAAATTTGAATTTTCTTTATTGCAATTTTCATCATAATACTAAATGCATACGATGTTGTATCAATAGATAAAATGGTAGAAAATTTGAGTAAATAGGATAGACAGTCTTCACATACCTTTGTTGAAAAAGTCCTCATATATGTCTTCGTTCCTTGGTCTTCAATCTTTAAGGGTCAATCGTTGAATTTTAATCAAGGGAAAATTATCTATATACCCCTACTATGAGACCCCTTGCAAAAATACCCTTATGAACATTACAAATACCCCTAAGCCTAATACATTACTAAAATACCCTTTTTTGTATAGTGTATATGCAAAACTACCACCACCACTATTAAAAAAAAAAGACTACATCTACTGACCACCACCAACCACCACCACCACTGTCCACCGCCAACCACCACCACCACTGTCCACCGCCACCAACCACCACCACCACTGTCGCCAACCACCACCCCGACCACCACCTCCGCCGACCACCCCCGCCGCCAACCACGACCGCCGACGACCGCCGCCGCCAACCACCACTGTCCACCAACGCTGCCAACCACCTCCACTGTCCACTACCACCACCGCTGTCCACTACCACTGCCACCAATAACACCGCCATCACCACCTCCGTCAACTACCATCATCGCAGCTAACCACCGCCGACGACGACCACCACTACCATGTGGAGTCAACTTTCTGAAGTTGTGTCCATATAGGAGGCAAATAGCTCAAGTTGTCTCCAATAAATAATGTCCACATCGGAGGCAACTAGTTTAAGTTGTCTCCAAAAGTGGAGGCAACTAGCTCAAGTTGTCTCCGAATCTAAGGCAACTAGCTCAAGTTGTCTTCAAATGTGAAGGCATCTAGTGTACAGGAATAAGTTGCAAAAAAAAATGGAGGCAACTAGCTCAAGTTTTCTCCGAATCTAAGGAAACTAGCTCATGTTGTCTCCAAATGTGAAGGAAACTAGCTCAAGTTGTCTTCAAATGTGGAGGCAACTAGCTCAAAGTTTCCTTCAAAAGTGAAAGCAACTAGCCCTAGTTGTGTCCAAATCTAGAAGCAACTTGTTCGAGTTGTATCCAAATATGGAGGCAACTAGCACAAGTTGTCTCAAAAAAAAAAAATACTAATAAGAGATGTTAAAATGCTGAAATATTTAGTTTTTCAAGAAAAAGAAAGCTCTCGAGCAGTCAGGGATCTTCTCCCAATCATTTGAAGTAGTGCCAAAAGGAGATAGTATGAAAAATGAGAACTTCCATTGATATTTGATAGACACATAAAAGGTAAAGCATACCTACAGTACCAAAATTGCACCATCAACATGTATCTAGCAATCAGTTCAGACTCAAATGCCTCGTTTCGCTCGAACACGGTTTCGTCGAATGCAATTAAGCCAACACATACATCTTAACTTCTCGCAACTTCATTTGTCAATTACTTCATCGGTTCAACCCCAATGGACGCTTTTACATTTTCTACGCAGTACCTTCTTCCATTGTCCATATACATCCAGTCAAGCCAATATCCCACATTAAATCAATATCGTACAACAACGAGCCACAAGCTTCTCATAATACGGACCTCAGCAGTTTGGTATTACAGAAATCTTGCGAGCTCTAGCCACTTTGTAGGAACCAAAAGCTAACTAGACTCGATCCAGTCTATCTCCACAACTTATTCAAATAACATACAACCTTCTCCATCTTTTCTTCTTACCTCCCTCCACGAATACAATCATATCAACCACATTAGCAAACTCCAGCCACAATATCTTGAACTTCTAAGCACCAGCCACAACAAACTCTCTCCATTTTGTACACACCAAATCAATTACTAATTCAGAATCATTCTTTCAGAATTAAAATGCAAAGATCTCGACATCGCCACGAGTTACTCCAGCCAACACATACCATGCCAACAGATTGGAACTTGATTCCACGTCTCATGTCTACACAGCCGCCACAAACAAGTTTGGTTCACTGAACTTCTAGATTTAGGCACTCATTGGCTACAATTTCTATTGCCCAAGTCTTGTCCATCACTGACTGACTTTGAAATTCATACAACAAAAACCACCATCACAACCTCCACAACCACTACCAATACCAATGATGCAACCACTACCATCATTTCTAGTTTTCTACTACAACATCATTTACCACTACCACACCAACAACAACCACCACCACCACTACACTAACAACCACCAACACAACTGATGCAACATCCACCAATGCGACGGCTACCTCAACCTCCACTGCAACATACACTACCACCACCACTGCTTAAAACATAACAACCACCACCACTGTGACAAAAAACACCTACCATAATCACCACTAATTAACATCATTGACATAATCAAAAACACTATATATGTTGCCAATATAATTAAAATTAAGAAATGCAAAAAATCAAGATGATTATACAGTAAACAGGAAAAGATTACTTTATCCCAGTAGCACTGATGCCTAATATGTTAACTTAAAACCTCCAATTCCCATTCCAATCTAACAACCACAAAATTAGTGAAGACTTAAAAATTGGGACAAAAATCAAAACCTAAAACAAAATGATAAAGATACATAGAAACAAAAACCATATCTAACAGCTTATATTATAAGAAAATTTTAAATTTTCTTACCGGAATATTGAGAAATCGAATCCGAAAATGATATCTCTCAACAGATTGGAGCTTGAGTTCGGTGATGATGACGATGGTAATAAGAAGATATTTTTGTTTTGGTAGTAGTGGTGGTGGATTTGGTAACATTGATTTTTCGTTGTAGTGGAGACGGTGATGGTGGCGATGGAGATCGTGTTGGTGGAGTTCGTTTTGAACCCCATCAAATTTAAAACAAAACCATCAAATTCAACTGCAACCTTCTTCTCAACTCTTCTTAAATCTCGTAAATCCATCAACCAAATCAATCGCAGCAACTTCCCATCTCTGAACTGGATCCAAACCCTAACTTCAAATTTATCAACAATAGTATTTCATTCATCCTTGTTCATCACCAGAGACAACACTAGCAGCTCAGTTTCGTCCCTGTTTTGACAAAACATAAGATCCCATCTACAATAATTCAACCATTATTAATCAGCATCTCCATCGTCAAAATCAAAATCTATACTTACCAGAAACCGAAACAAAAATCGAAAACCTAAAACTATATCTTAATCGCTTTAATCTTCATTTGATGTAGAAATTAAAGCAGATCTCTTGATGATGTTTATGAAGTTTCATTTCCAGATTTGGTTGAAGTTGAGAACCTAAATCTCGATTTCTAGATCTGTTGAAAATGAAACATACAAGATGTAAAAGATTTGCTAATGGTAGTGGCGGCGATGTAGATGGTGACGGTGGTGGGAGAGATGCAGATGGTGGTGGTATCAGTTTAAGTCGAGGAAGAATGAAGTGAACGAATGTGGAAGGGTAAAACGAATATGGAAGGTTAGAAAAGGAATTATGAGAGATATTTTTTTGTTGATAATTTCAATTCTGCCATCAGGGGTATTTGTAAAGACCCATAAGGGTATTTGTGCATGACCCATGGATAGTAGGGGCATAAATAACATTCCCACTTTAATAAACTACCATGTTTTATTCCTAGTTCAAGGCTGACTTTAATATATTATAAATCAAGATATAGTTTTGATCAACTGAATTTTATAACAAGCTTAACATGCCAAAACTTGTGAGTTTGACCGAGCGATACTAACTGTCTCCCCATTTTTCAATTGTAGTGACAAAACTACCAATTACTCATGAATTCAAAAGTAAAAATAAATTTTCAGCTCAATCTTTATAATACTTCTTAATTTATTGAATATTCAACACTCTTGTTAGAGAAATGCTCATTTGGAAATAGTTAATTAGTGTATACGTGTGCATTGAGTGTATGCCGTAAGAGAAGCAAATTCATGTATCGAGATTCTTGAAAAACATGTTATACTTGAACTAGCAAATGTTGAATGGTCTTCTCCTACATATCTTATACTGGGTGATTTAGATAATTCGTAAGCAAATTTGTTGTAGTTATAATTCCTTCCTTATCAGGAATACAAAAAAAAGGTGTATCCCAGCCGATGTAGTTGATCTTAGTGTTAGGGCATTGCTCAATTGAACTCACAAGTGTTACTTTATCAAGCTTGTTGTCAAATTTAATTGATCAAAACTATTTCTAGTCTACAGTTAGTCAAGTCTCGGATTATGATAGAAGTGTGTAGTTGAGAATCGGACATCACTGCATTTCACCATTTGAAGACGAAGATCAACAGAAGCTTTTGGAGAACTTCTTCAACAAAATGTAAGTGAAGACTGAACCACATATTTCTCAAGTTATATTCATCTTTCTATCTATGAGACGTTGTCGCATGACTAATTATATTATTGCAAGCATATCAAGAATTTCAAGTCAAGTTTATCTTGGTAATTAGTTCTCGAAATATATATGACTAAGCGTAATGAACATTTGTTCATACTTGATGAATTTCGGCTAAGAACAATTTATTGTTCATAATCTAAATCGTGATCTAAGATTATCATTCGAAAATACCTTGGAACAGTGATGTGTCATTGATGTTATTTGGGAATGTTTCAAATTGATTTAGAGAAAAATATAGAACTACTGTAAATCTGGATACATGACAATATGCATACCAGTCACATACTGGAGAAAATTGTTGTAGGTCCGGAATTGTAGTACATGTACTTAGTACACGTACCTACGTACCTATATATTGACAATACCTTTTTAGTACTCATAATCGGTATCCATACCATAAAAAGTTTGTTGCTCATGAACTAGAAATGGTACGCATATAGTTTTGAAATCAATGTGGTACCCATACCCGGTACGCAAACCGGAAAAGTTATGTGAGTTTTTGAACTCGTTTTTGTCTTAATGGTACACATACCCGGTACATATACCATGACAAAAATAGTCACGAACAAGGTAGAGCACACGTACCTGGTACACGTACTTGCCATGTTGAATATTTTCAGATGCACAATAATTATTTATATGATATAATTGGCATTTTGAATAAATCTTTAAAAAATTATATAGATATGATTGATCACATTATACCTAAGGTTGTGACTCAAGTGTAAAGTCTTAACTGTTATATGAAAATGATTAAGCTTATGGTTCAATCGGCTAGTCTCGGCTAACTGTCCATGAGCAATGTCTTTATACACGGTTCAGTTACTGTTCATCCTAACAAGATTGTATATCTTGTTATGTTAATCTCATTTCAAAGATTCATATAATGGTGGATATTATTTGCTTGGTTCCAAAGCTATATTTGTTTAAACCTAAAGCAACCTATACTTTGAAAATCTGTATAAGGGAGAACCTCAAGCAATTTGGATTTTTGAATCCCTAACACTATTCTTTGTGTGCCTAACTCTAAACTAGATTCGTCCTTTCCCTAAAACCCTTCTAGGGTTTAGCGACTAAAAAGACATCACCTAGGGATTCGTGAAGCCAGGTCCAACTATCTTTTGTCTTGACAGTTCGTGTATCCTGATCTTGTTTGACTGTTGAGATGCTCACTCGAACAAGATAGATAGAAATTGCAAAGTTCTATTTGTCTCTGACTTTGTGATTCCAAAGGTTTAATACTTTTGAGGTGAATAATAATCTAGGTTGTTCTTCAGGAAGCATAAGTCCAGATTTTGAGGTTAGCTGGACTTTTTCTATTGCTATCGATTTCCAGTCTCACCTTGAACTATTGATCAGAAACGAAATCACATATAGGCTTTTCTGTGGGAGGAAGATTGGTTTAAAGTATTCAATTAAGTTGAAGCAACTCTTAGGATGTAAATGACGTCAGCTAAGGGAATCATTTGCGCAGAGTCCTATTGGGATTCAAGAGGCGTAAGGAGGGCGACTATAATAAAAAAAATTGTGGTGGTTTAATTCGGTCTCAACTACATTCTGGTCCGAAGTTAATTGGTAGTAGGCTAGTGTCTGTAGCGGTTTAATATAACTTGGTGTTCAAGTCTGGACCAGGTCCCGAGGTGTTTCTGCATTTGAGGTTTCTTCGTAAACAAAATTTCTAGTGTATGTGTTATTTCTTTTCTGCATTATATTGCTTATCTTTATAATTGAAATATCACATGTTGTACGTAAATCAATCAAAGTAGATATATCCATCCTTGTTTGTTGGATATGAGTTGATTGATTCTTGGATATTGATTTTTGAGATCGTCCAAGTACTCTCACACATGGTCAGGTTCACGGATTTGGTTCTGTCAACTTTATGATTGTGAGAGAAAGTGATATAAGTTCTTCGTATAATTCCTTGATTGAGATTCATTAAGTTGAACTCTCGGAATTGTATTCGAGTTTAGTCCATACAGGTTGCCTAAGAAAAAGTTGGTGGTATATTTTGGTACCCCCATGTTTTCACTTAGCCAGGATCTCTCCGAGATTCTCAGTCTCTTAATCACCACTATTCGAGATATCTCTGAAAAAATTGTCCAAGACGGCTGCGATTAAAGCGAAACGACCGAGATTAAAGTAACACAAGTTAGCGAGTATTATTTTTCTTACGAGAAGGTTAAAATGTTAGTAGCATATGTGTAGTTTAATGAAATCCTGGGAAAGAATTCATGAGTTGAAGGTAATTGAACTTAATAATCTATAGTAGAAATTGATGGAGATCGATAATGATGAATAAATCCGGACGTGTTATATATGTATATTATAAATGTTTTAACTCCAATTAAAATTTGGTATGATTAATCAAACTTAAGCCAGTAACTTGGAACAAAAATAAGAGACTATCAGGGGAGGTAAAATCGCTAAATTGTTAAATTTGTTATAAACGTGTAATTATGTTAAGAATATCTAGGAAAAATACCGTTTATTACTGGTATGCCCTTGTGTCTAGCCCTATAAATAGAGGTTCTAATGTTAGTCTATTGTACACATCTAATAAGATTTCCCCCCCCCCCCTTCTTCGTCTCTATTTTGTGTATTTTCTTCTCTATTTTCTAGTTCCACAACACGTTATGAGCACGCTCTACACCGATCTATATATGTTCAACTTTAAGTTTTAAGAAGAAAACGGCGTTTTAGTTTTCTTTTCTCAAAGCAGCATAACATGCCATCTCGGGACACAATAGTTTTTCTCGATCTTATGTTTTGTTTAATCTTTTGTTTTTTGTTGGGTAACTTTATCTAATCATAATAAAAATAGTGACCTCTATTTTCTGTTTTGCATGTATGGGAAATAAGAAGATAAGCACTACATAAATCACTTGCTTGATATTTCTTTTTCCTTTCTTTAATATTTATGTGATACTCGAAACAACATATATATTTTTGTGGTGATATGATTTTGGTATATCCTCTAAACCAACTCATATCGATTTTCACCATTAAAAGATGGTTTATAGTTTCTATTCCTCTAATGAAACTATAATCACCAAATTAAAATCGGTGTCATTGCGAATTTTTATCGTTATTAAGGTAATCAATCACATGTATGGTTCATGAACCTCTAGCCAATTTACTTCGGCATCAAGATCATGTGATTATCATATGGTTTATTTTTATTTGCCAGAAACCATCCATCTCCCGACTATGCGATATAACCAATTGATATTGGTTTGTCCCCACCAATTCTCCTTAAATGAGATGTAAAAATTGGCATTCTAAATTTTATTAGCCGATATTGGTTATTGATTTCTATTCTTTCAAAGAAATTTTCATCAACCAAAAAGTAGATTTTTATCTGCAAAGAATACGATAATGATTTCTTTATTCTTCTCAAAAGAATCATTTAAACCAACTAGAATTAAATTTCTCTATTGGTCCTAAAAGGATGAGATTGGTTATTACGTATTCACAATTGCAAACACCAATATTGCTGCATTCATGAGGGATGTTGAGCAATTTTTTTTTTATATATATTTTTTTCCCATCCTAATGCTACTTTCCAAAATTGAGACTGTTCAACTCGATGTTGGAATACTATAGGACATGAAAGATCAATGGGTGCACCCGGCTTGTTAGACAATATTATTAGTCCTTGTAGTGACTATATTGATCTTGAATTTAATTTCTTTTGAAAAATAAAGTGTCCACAATCTCATGTCCTTGAGGTCATGGAATTATTTGGAATTTTTTTTGCATATTTTATTTCTTTTTGGTTGTAACAAATAAAATCCATGTTTTGTTCAATTTGTATATCAAGTGGATTACATTTTTCAGATAATTTTTAATGATTCTTGGATTCAGTTTCTACTGTCCAACCTGGTATTGTTAAAATCCATAAAATTCTAAGTATATCTCCTCAAATTAATCAGATAATACTTTACGAAACTTGATTTCGTATATGATATGCAATTATTTCCGCCATAATCAGGGTGAGACTATATACACTATCAAAAGTTGGAGTTAATTAACTAAAGTTATATAAATTTCTCTCCCATTAAATCAAATCGATAAATGCTGCCATTAAATAATAGGCGTGAAATTATCTCATTTAGCTTTTCCATAAGCTAATGTCATTTGAAAAAGAAAATCCAATCACTTCTAGCAAAAATGTAGTGTTTTGCTACATGCTACATATAGTGCTCCGATAGAGTCTATCATAATATGATTCACATTCTCAAAATTAATATCTCCTCATTTGACGAGGAGGAGATTGTAATGCCTGCGGGAACTGGTACCAGTAAAATTTGAATTTTTCAAAGTGTGTATACACCAGAGAATTGTGTTGGGTCATGATTGTCGAATATTCATTTACAATAGCTACTGAAATAAATGATGGTGGTTGTAGACCCCTCTGCAGAGTAATATAGACATACATGATTGATTGGCATATAATCCAAATTAGGTTGGATTGATTTCTCGATTGACACAATTTTGGATCCAAGACTTAACACCTTAAAATTGCCAAGACGTTTATTTACAAGCTGGTGTGTCATAATGGGTTATACGAGAAATGTATTCGTTGTAAAAATGATTTGAGGTTTTTATTTTTCTTAGACCCTAGGAGTGATTTATTAATTGTTCTGTTTATACAATGCACTCGGCATGGTAGTCTTTGAAGGACTCATATTGCATTCACACAAAATATATGGTTAGAGAACATATTAAATTTGTAATCCTTGGAGGATTCAAATTATATTTAGGCAGCACCTTATTTGCTTACATAAGGTTTAACAATCCTTTATGTGTTTTTAGAAATTTAGTGCAAAATAAAAAATCCGGATTAATTAGTTGATGATTTCAACGTTATGGATCTCTTGAGGAAACCTTAAAACACAAAAATCCATGCTTTAGCAGCATAAATATTATTTTTCTTACATTTGCAGTTAAAACATTGTGCTTTCTTAAAACATTATGATTTTGGTGCTTGTTTATATAACACTCATACAGTTGAGTTAATTAGCATCCATATTTACGTCAAAAGTTGTACTCTTTTCCCTTCGTTTCAGGTTTTGTCCTATGTGGTTTTCCTGACAAGGTTTTAATGAGGCAACATCTCGTTGACGTTTAATTTTCTTTCAAAATGTTGATATTTGTACTCTTATTCCTTTGTCCAAGTTTTTCCCTATTGGGTTTTATTGGCGAGGTTTTAGTGAGCCAATTTAATTCAACATGGTGGTTATCCAAGGGGGAGTTGTATCAATTTCAGTTATTTGGTGGATTCCCACCATTAACTAGATCATTTTGTTAGACCAAATTAACATAACCATCTCCTAGAAATTTGGACGTCCTTATGAAATCCACACAACGTGTTAATAAATACAATTTTTGTTCATTTAGACTAAATTATCTACATCTTGGCGGTATGTTGAATAAAATACATCAACAACTGCTGCAAATCATCTGGGGAAGCTAGCAATCCATGACACAAGTTCTCAATGTGTTGAAGAAGAATGTAGACTCCGGAAAAGTATTAATCGAAGACAATACTGCTGGTGCAACACAAAAGAAGACTTCATCAACTATCTGTCATCTTCACGAAAGCACAATCATCTTCTACATTCATGATTTTTTTTTTCTAAATTGGAAAGTCTCGACTCAAAGATTTGCACACCAAGATTTGACTGAAGTATTTATCAGGGGGAACGCCATCACCAAATTAAGGTGCATTCACATGGAATTTATCACATTGTACTCCTTTTCCTTCGTCAAGGTTTTGTCCCACTGGGTTTTTAAGGGTCCTCAAGTTCATAAACGCTATTTGACTGGTCTAGAGATGATCAATTAACGATTTAACCGTTAATAACTCGATTAGCTAAATATGAATTTTAAATTAATATAAATTATTCCAATAGTAAACTAGATATGAAATTAGTAGTATTAGATAGATCTCGAAAAGTTATGCAAAATAGACTACTAGAATGCGTCAATCGGATATCGGAAGAACAAGATACGAGACTCGGAAGATGGAATAAAAAAATTAGTCAAACCTCTGTTGACCTCTCCGTTGACTGTTGACCTGACTTGACCGGAACCATTGACTTAGAATATGTGTAAGTGGTCATCCCTTAACACCGTTACAAGGTTAGTAACAGTGAAGTCTTAATTAAAGGTTTGGAATTCAAATTTCAGGAGAGTTATCTCCTTCACGTGGACAAGCTGGAGGTGGTGTCATTTTGTGTCTGTAAGGTGGTGGTGTTGTGTTTGGGTGAAAACAAAAAAATTGGGTGAGGTGTTTACATAAGTTTGCTGTTGGATTTGGAAAATGAACAGGGAGATTAGTTTCTTTGGAGACTAAAAGATATAGATGGAAAGTAATGAGAAAAAGAAAGAAAATGGTAGATAGTAGTGATGATTCTAAGATGGGATTAGTAGTTCTAGTATTGTTGTGAGGGTGTAACAAAGAGTTGAGCAAGAGTTCATACAAAATCAGTAGAGATAGATAGCAGTGATGGATACAAATGATGTTGATCATTAAGACAATGTTTTTAATAAAGCTTATCTTGGATGACTAATTAATGATTTGTGTGGATGATGCAATCTAGCAAAACCAACCAAGGTAACCTCTGTATTTCTTACTTTCTTAGTATAAGATATTTATGATTGGGGTTCTTATGAAATGATAGAATGAAGTAAAATCCATTAAGTGATCTATATATAAGCTATTTATGCATGAAATTTCATTATTTTATGTGCATGGTATATGTGTCTCTACCCTATATATATAGGCTTAATTAGTACCTTAATCTATGATTTAGTATTCTATATATAAACATGAATTGTAGTACGTGGTCTGGTGGTGATGTGGATATAAAGTTTGTTCAACTTGGTTAAGCAGCGAGTGAGATAATGTGTTTATAAATTGAATCGTCGTAACTGTATTTCTGTGTAAACAGTCGTGAGTGACCATGTTTACGAGCGATTATAGGTCTGTTTCAGCGGGAATTTGATATATACTCAGTTGGAAAAACTTGTAGATGGTAATTCCTAGATTCCAAAGAGCCCTTAATTACTTCTTTTGGATTTATTATGAGTAATCTATAGAGCATCAAAGTTAGACCCTTATGCTGTATTAAGAGTTGGAATTATTCCCGATTGTTTACTTGGTATGTGAAAATGATTAGAAATGCTTCTCAGGTGTTTGTGAAAATGACCGACTCAACTCAGTGAGTTAGATTAGTTGACTCAAGAGTCAGACCAAGTCAGATAGGTATAGGTCTGAACCGGGTTAGTGGGCTGGTTTGATGGGCCGAACCAGGTAGGCACGTGGGCTTGGACTTAGGGCCATAATTTCTATAATTGGTTTTTGGACCACTTTTGGTCCGATTTAGCTTTTGGTTCCTTCTGCAAAGTTGTAGAGTTTTTCGAAGGATTTTCAATGACATCCAACCTGACCCCATTTGGATAAGTGGATGATTGTTTTTTCCCAAATTACTTATTACCAGGTTATGGAACCATTGATCGAATTAGAACCATTTGTTATTTCACTTAACCCATAACTAGAGATTTGTACTATATTATGTCATTGACCTTGTATGAGCTTATTGGATAAATTCTTAGAGTGCTTGTGTGATTAACAGTTAGTCTATAATAACAACGATGGATTAAAAGGATGAACCAGTGGAATGAGGAATACAAGGTAGGCGCGGCTTGTCATCAAAACAGGTGGGAACTCTGTAACCTTCTTGTAATCATTGAGCATTCTTTCTATATGCGAGCATGATGAGTCTTTGTTACTTTTGGCATGTTTGTGTGTTTTACTATCTATGTAAATGCTTGTATGTGTCTTGATGTGCGTGTGATATGCGTTGTACGATTTCCCCGCAAGGAGTGTCTGTGATTCCCCACGGCTCTTTGCTAAGTTAAGTAGGGCGGTTTCTTCCCCGTTTCAATATTACTTAGTAGGGCGGCTTCTTCCCCGTTTCAATATATTAGTAGGGCGGCTTTTTCCCCGTTTCGATAGTATATAAATAATATATATTAGGGAGGCTTCTTCCCCGTTATAATATTACCTAATAGGGCGGATTCTTCCCTGTTTCGCTATTATATATACTATTTTATTTAAGGGAAATCACTCATGTGCATATTATGCTTGTTTGTCTAACTTTCTGATCTTGATAGTGATATTCTGAATCATGGTTTGTATGGGACTCTGTGTGGATGATGTTATTATTATTGATTAGAGTTCCTTTCGCGTCGTTTTCTCCAATGAGTTTGGCGAGGTTAGAGTGACATCTGCTTCATGATGCATAAATGGATGAATGATTAGTTTCTTTTTGTGTCCTTAAATTTATATTCTTTTAGAAATGTGAAGCATGTTAGTGATTACTGGAGAGTTTCATGTTTTTCGTTGAGCCCCCTTTTTGGGATGATGTGCACATTCGTTCCCACTTCAGTTTCAGTATTTAGAAAAAAAAGGCGCACATGAAGATATTCGTTTCCATAGTGTATAGTTTCAGTGAATTGAAGATGTTTATTTATATTTTATATATGTATACTTTCTCTGTAAACAACACATGGTTATATTCGTATCACATGAGAGATCTTCATTTCTACTGTATCAGAGTGTATGGGTTTGCTTTTAGGATTGGCTTATGTAATCCAGATTCTTAAGATCGTTAATCTAGATTTTATGCTTCAATTAGTTTGTAATCATATTAGCTAAGAAGGTTAAGTACTTGGGGCATCACAGGGTTTTCCTTGTCAAGGTTTTAATGAGGCAATATTTGCGTGTCCAACACTGTTTCGAGTCTTTACATGCTTATGCAATTTCAGGTTTTTCTCTTTTGAATTTTCCTGGTACGTTTCTAATTAGCTTAGACACAATGTCATCAAGGGGAGTGTTATAAACGTGTAATTATGTTAAGAATATCTAGGGAAAATCCCGTTTATTATTGGGATTCCATTGTGTCTAGCCCTATAAATAGAGGCTCTAATGTTAGTCTATTGTACACATCTAATAAGATTTTTTCCCCTTCTTCGTCTCTATTTTGTGTCTTTCCTCCTCTATTTTCTAGTTCCACAACAAAATTGTCAATTTCATATGCCATAAGTGGTAGCTAAATTTGGCAATTGCCAAATATATCTAGACACGATTATAAGAGGCGCGTTCGTCTGGATGCATTTGTAACCACCGTCTGAACTCAGACGAATTTTTAAGTAGCATCTCATACAGGAGCAGTTAGGCATGTCAATATTTTTCTGATATCCGGAATCCGTTTCCGAATATTCGAGATCCTATAGGATTTTATCCGTTTTATCGGATATTTTATCGGATATTTCTTCCTTAACATATCGGAAACGGATTAGACCCCATCTGAAATGTTAATATCCGATAGTATAGGAATTTATTTGTAATTTATCCTAATTTCGAGTCTAGTATCAGATATTGTCAGATAAATATCCGATAAGTGTCAATTATGAAAATGTTTTACAAGGGTTTTTAAGTTTTTTTTGTTATAACTGGATATTTATCGGATATCTGACAGCTTAGCCTATCGGAATCGATATCTGATTTTAATATCCTATAGGATATTATCGGATATCGAATATCCGGTAGTGCTCAACTTGTCGGATTTCTAAATATCCGACGGATATTTTTCCATTGACAGACCTACGAGCAGTTTTATTAAGTCCACTACCTCTCCAAACGCTTTTAATAAGTTTGCTTCTTTAAACAGTATCATTACAAACATCTCATCCTAAACGTGATTATTATTTGTGTTTCTATGAAACACGAGTAAATAGATGCTTGGATCATAAACGGTGTTGTATAACACATTTATCGTGCCCAGAGCCGGGCCTGAGGCCGTGCGACCGCACATGGCTCATCTCTGACGAGGGCCTTTTTCCCCTATTGTTACTCTCCCCTCCAAGCCTAGTCCAACATTTCAATTAAAAAAAAGGGCCGTGAGTTGTAACCCAAAATTGTCACTATCCATCCACAAAAAACCCATCAAAGAAAAAGTGACACGAAAACCCCAAATACAGTTAAACCTCTATAATTTAATAGCTTTGGAACCACTAAAATTTATTATTTTAAAGAGATATTAAATTATCGATAAATTAATAATTTATTACTTTAAAGATAAATTAATAATATATTAATTTAGAGAATATTCCTATTGATAATGTCAGTAAATTGAACTTGACTCGTTTAGTTTGAACGATTTGGAATTTGAAGTATTCTACTATTAATTATTGATTACGGAACTATTTTTTCAGATTTTGATCTTCAAAACCTATTTTTTCTGGTTTTAATCAGTCTACTTCCTGCACAGTTATCTGATTTTCGAGCATGCCGGAACTACTTCCGGCATGGTTTTTGCTTAAATTTCTATGCCGGAACATGATGAAAAGTATCCAGAAACTTGATTTTTTTTTTCACTTAACTTTCGGCATTGATAGATTTATATCGAGCATGCCGGCATTTAGTTCCGGCATTGGATTTCATCACTTCCGGCATGGTCTTCATCATTTCCGACATGTTCTTCATCACTTCCGGCGTGGTCTTCATCCTAAATAACCATGCCGAAACTCACTTCCGGCGTGGTCATCCTAAATTTCTATGCCGGCACATGATGAAAAGTATCCAGAAAATTGATTTTTTTTTCACTTGACTACCGGCATGGAAAGATTTATATCGAGCATGCCGGAACTCAGTACCGGCGTGGTCTTCATCCTAAATAACCATGCCGGAACTCACTTCCGGCGTGGTCTTCATCATTTCCGGCGTGGTCTTCATCCCTACCGAATGTTAAAAAAAAAAAAAATCAAAGTGAGGAGCCGGCAGAGAAGGAACGGTTGAAGAACGATGAAGAAAAAAAATTTCGAAAACCTAAACCTAAAGGACTGCCGGAACTAATGTTAGAAATGGGGATATATGTTTTGGTTTTTGATTTTAATGTTTTAGTGGAAAGGGTATAACAATCTTTTCGTAAAGTTTTTTAATTAACCAAAGGGTATTTTAGTACTTTCATATCAATTGGTCACCCCTTAGACGAAATCATGGGGTGGGAGAAATAATCAATATCCCCTAATTAGTTTCTATATCCCCCAGTTGCGTGTTCTTTAAAATCAACATTTCTCCCGAAGGGAATTTAATTTAATTTTTTTTTTTGATAAACAAGGAACATTTTCATTAATGAGATTTCAAGGTTACAATGAGTTTAAGATCGAAAATAAGAGAATACAAAGTAACAAGAACATACCGTAAGAGTACAATACCGATAAATCCGACAAGAGAAAGAGAAGGATTACCGGAGTAAGTCAAATACAAGTATGAATAAGATCCGATTAAAACGGAAGAAGGATGGTTTTTCTCGGAATTAAATTCCAACCATTTAATTTGTTTTTCTTCTATAGAAAGAAATGCTCCCAAAATAGGAGTGATTTGCTCAAATCTCTTATAGCTAGTGATGAAGCTTCCGTCGTCAAAAAGACCATCTATGGAGATTCCGTCGCCGGATAAGTTGATGATGGAGATTCCGATGAAGATTCCGTCGCCGAAGATAACCAAGATGAAGATTTCGTCGTTGGAGAGCTTGGAGAGCATCACTATCGATATAAAAACCCAACCCAATAACCAAGAATTGCCATTAAAGCGAAGATAAACCTCGAAAGAGTAGATAAAACCACCAAAATGGTGTAGATAAGTATAAAACATAATAAAAACCAAACTAATTTACCAACTAATCTAGAAAGCAAGGAAAAATGAAGAAATCTGCTCAGATCTAGTCCAAAAATGAACTAGATCTGAGCAGAGAATAGTTGTTTTTGATGGTTTTGTTGGAGAAGAAGAAGGAGTGAGAGAGAGGAGAGAGAAAAAAATATTATCGCTCCGAGATTTTCCTATTCCAAGAAAATTTAATATTAATGTCTGATTTTCAGACACATCTGTTAATAACTTTTGATTTTAGACATCCCTCCACTGTTACACCTTAAACGAAAAGTGTTTAAAAATAAAATAAAAATATATAGTTTAGCAATTTTCCAATTTTGAAACTCATAACTGCAGTGTCATGATTGGTGATACAATTCTTCAACCTCCTCAAGAAAATGATCGTTTCTTCTCCTAACTCCCCTAAAGTCGTAATGGCTAAAGCAGCAAAACCGTACCCGTTAGCGGAACACTTATATAGGTATTTTATTCGTTTACGCTCTGTAGCTCTTGATATGGCCTGACCGGGTATAAAAGTACGAACTCCCCCGCCCGTGAATGGTGAAACAACAGTAACATCCAAACAAACATCCTGGCCATTCTCCCAACCGTGAACAAGTATATCCGTCGGTCTCAAGGGAGTGCCGTTTTCTGATAATAAACCAAGCTCTACCTCCTTCCTCACATGAACACCTGCCTTGTAACAAATTTCAGCGAAAACATCCCATGCGAGGTCATGGCGGAATTTTTTGCCAACATCATTAGCGCAATGCACCGCATGGTCACCGAAAATATCCATATTTTTTTTGCAACTTGAGCATGTACTATCTTCCCCGAAAAGAGGGATTCCCAATCTATAGCTTAGCACCGACCTAAATTGCCTCGGTCCAATACTTTGATTTAAACCACTAATGGGAATCGCCTTAAGAAAATCCAAAGCATGTGGCACCCTGTTACTTTGCCATAAAACTGAATCTCTACTGGAAATAGAGAACTGTGACGGAATCTGCTTCTTCACAACATCAAAATATAACACTGCCAAAGAATGCATTGGATGTGGGGAAATATTATTTATGTTGAAGGTAGAAGCAGGAAATCCACATACCTCTAGGAAATCATTCAAAGCTCCCTGGAAGCACGCGCTAGGCACATCATCAGAGGAAACATTTAGCATTGTCTCTTGTAAGCCCCTAGTCTGAAAACATGATGCGATATAACAAAAATGGTTAGTATCTTCCATCGTGTAGACACCGAGACCCCCATCTTTCATTGGCAAGGTGGATAGACATTGTTGCAGTGGTTCGAAGCCAGCGGCATCTCCTGTGGAAATGTTTCTCAAAAAAAGCATCAAACGTTGATCAAACAAGGATTTCGCTTGACGCAAAGCCAAGGGGCTTGCAGTCCTCATAGAAAAATATAATCTTGACACCCCAGCGCAGCTGCGTAACAGAAGAAGCTCGCATTGAGGATCTTGTAGTTTCTTCACATTGTCCATTAGATAAATCGTTTTGTCCACTCTAGCTTGTATTAGATCATTTCTTTGAATCGAAGATCTAGACTAACCGGGCCGCCATGCAGTTTCACCCCCTAAGAGGCCTACCGATGTCCGAGGGAAACACATTATCGGCCAAACTCCTAGGGTCAACAACATGCCAAAAATCTCGGTCTTCTTGATGTTAAGATGAAGCCTCTCTGCTGCCTTCCGATCGAATAATGCTTAAAGCCTTCGACACTTCCCGCGTATCCCCTACTATAGTTCCATCATCCAAGTACCACGCTTGCAGGTCAAGCTTGCATAGCGAAGAAATCATGCAAACCATCGGATGTAGAGCTAGAGCAAATAATAAAGGTCCCAAAGGGTCCCCTTGCTGAACCCCAATGCCGAAGATAAGTTGAATTCGTTATAATAAATCCTTGCTGGCTTAGCATAACAAAACTCCACCCACCTCGCGATACTTGGGCATTTGGTCCGCACCTCCTTGATTAGAGTGCTCCTGTCAACTAAATTAAATGCGTTGGTGAAATCAACTAACAACATGGTCATATTACCCTGTCTCCCTTTCAACTCAAGTAACCTATTTGCCGAATGCAGAATTGCTTCTCCTCCGCCAGGTATCCCCACTCCGAATTGTTGATTACCCAAGTAGACGGCCATTTCATTACCCACCGCAGACGCCGCCAACTTTGAACACATCCTCCTCCAAACCGTGCCTACGCTATTGGCCTAAGTCCACCTCCCGGCTTGAGCAACGGAGTTAATGGTGCACCGGCCACATACTCACCTGCAGAAGGGCATCTACCTTCCAACCATAAGTTAACGACTCTGCCATAGAATGTAGAAGGTCATCAGCCACAGCTGTCACCGCCCCACTAAGAGCATCTGCCAAGTGCTGGGCTCTCAGACCGTCCCTCCCACAAGAAGTCCCTCTAGGGAAACTCCTAATCGTGCCTAAGATTGCCTTAGCATCCACATAAATAGCCGCACCGTTAATGGGTTCTGAAGGTATGCTAGGTGGCTCGACCTCGGGTGCATACGCCCTTAGTTCATGCAATGTTTCTTGTGTAGGTTGTGCAACACCACTGGAAGACAGAATACGCACGGCCGCTGCATAGTGTCCTGAGGCTAACTTTCTATTGCAAGCTTGAAGATTTGTTTTTTTCCTCTTTGTGCCTTGAGTAGCATGTCCACTATCTTGTCCCGACGGAGCCAACAACTTCCGTGCTAAGTTAAGGCAGCCATTTGTCTCCCTCCACGTATTAAATGCCCGATTTATGCTATTAGCCTGTAATCTCCTTCTATTAGCAGATCTCCCTTCATTGGTATTCTTGGGTGTGAACAGAGTTAGCATAGGTTTAGCTATCCAAAAGAATAGGTTTAGCTATCCAAAAGGGTGTTGGTGCCCAGCTTGTTGCCAGGCTACCCACCAACATAATGTAATCTGACCTTCTAAGGCTTTTTATATATAACTGCAGTTGCTCTAAAGTGTGCAAAATATGCCATAATATTATAATTTGGAAACCAAGATTCGGAGAAGAGATCCCAAATTGAAGAGATCCCAGATTGATTGCATAAATATATATTTATAAATGAATAAAAATACTAGTATTTTCGAAAGAACACTAAATTGGGGATATATGGATTAGTTGAGGGATATTTATCGGCATGGTTTTTTTTGATATTGTTGTCATGATTGATGGATTGCCGGCATTGAAAAACCATATTGTCATCTACAGTAAAATATCCTCGAATTAAAAAAAAATCCCCAATTAATTGTTCTTTTTGAAACCCTTTGAACTTACCGATTAAATCGTTTAAATCTTTCTAAATTGATTAACACGTAAGGTAAAGCTGAAAATTTCACCGTGTAAGAGAGGCGGTGGGGTTTATACCCCTCCCGATCTTAATGCTAAGATGGCATGGCTGTATCCGTTCGATTCCTTTTCGTAACAAATTGAAGGGGAAATGTGGGTGTGTCTAGCACAGCCCATTTGGAAACCAAAAGGAAAAATGAAAAGAAATAAAGTTAGCACATATGCCAAGATTTATGATAAGTCAGATCAGTGATTATGCAACTGACATCCGCACTGGTTAGGCGAGTATGCTAAGTGGGAGACACTCTTTTCTCCCTAGGATCAGTGCAATAAAAACCCTACCCCGAAATCACAGAGAGTGAGAAAGAAAGAGAATGAAGATCCCCCAGGCATCCCAGTAGAGTACTAGACCACTCAAGTGAAAGAAGGGACGGCCTGAGCCGTAGAGGGGATCTTCCCCTAAAAAATCTCACAACCCTTAAATCTGATATGTCATGTCAAACAGTTTCTTACATTATTAGTTCTTGTAATACCCCCTAGAAAACCCTAGATTCAATTCTTTTCAAACCTTACATGAATTTATACCAAAAACCGAGCTTAGAAGGGATAGTTTTGTTTTTCCATTTTGATGCTTCAAGGCCAATTATGAGGATATATTTATCGTTTTAAGTTGGAAATTTGGGATTACTTACAAGTTGATCATATTCGATAATGAAATGTGAGTACTGAATTCAGGGGGTACAATTCGAGCTGAAAACTTGTCTACTTCATTTAAGATCTCTGTGGTCCATAGCCATACCTTTACTGAACAAAAAAATAAAAAAAATAATTACATTCACCATTCTGTTCTGTATTTCTCAGTAAAAAAGATCTTAAAGAAATGTGGTCCTCCCTCCGGATAACAATTTCTACTTGGTATAAAAAATATTTGAGTTCCTATGCTAATTGTAGGATCTAGAGTTTTGAGTAGCATACCATAGTAGGAACAACTGCAGTATACTCTAAAAGCTTATCGATAGACTGTTTACCCCTCGACAATATCAAGTAGCTGCTGATGAATTTATTGTGAAAACTCGAAGCATAGCAACATAAGCGTCCAACCAACCATTGCACCATGAATGGCCGGTTGCTTTTCCCTGGCCGTAGCCAGGGGCGGAGCCAGAAATCAAGAATTGGGTGGTCACCTTATTAATTTATGCATGTTTAAGGGGGTGCAAAAGGGTTAAAATAACCAAAAATTAAATAAACTAGCTTAAATTAGGCTTGGGAGCTCACATTTGAGGAGGCGCAAGTGCACACCTACCTCTCCATGTGGCTCCGCCCCTGGCCGTAGCAAAGCCTTTCAGAAAACAGCCGTGTTAGAAACTTAATAATCACATTCCAAAATTACGTTAATATACCATTGATCATTTGGAAGGAAGATCGAATAACGAACCATGACTCGGTAATAAACCATGCACAAACAACCAGAAATCTCCCTGTACAATGTACATACGCACTCACGTACAAGTTTTCCATTTTAACATTCACGGGTAAAAAAAAAAAAAAAAAAAAAAAAAAAGAAAGAAAGAATGTAAGGCTGTAGATTAATTTTATGGTTTGTCCTTATCATATGATGATTGTCATGATGATCAAGAATGGTACTGATGTATTGTTAAATAGTTATCATGACAGATAAACAGTTTTTAACATGAGAATCATTCTTGATTCTTCTCCATCTCTATCTCTTCTTAGCTGTGATATTGAAACTTGTAAACTAGCGGGCCAAAAAAAAAAACCCTATCAGCGAAGAAGGCCAAAACAAAAGCAATAAAACCCAGATAGGGTTTTTGAGGGGGTAAGAGGTAGAGGTGTAAAACGTGCCGGCCCGGCATAGCCCGGCACACGAAGTCGCGTACTTCACGTGCCATGTACCGTGCTGTGCCAACGATTTATACGTGCTGTGTCGTGCTGTGCTTTACTAGTCAAACGCTAGGCACAACACAGCCCACGGGCACAACACATGAATAAACGTGCTGTGCCGTGCTGGCACACGTGTTATAAACAATTTGAAATCACTTAATGGTATACATTAAGTCGGACATTATTACGAGAATTTAAATAGACAACATATCATTTTTATTTTTTTTCAAGTAAAATCAACAAATTTATTCAATAAAAAGAAATAACCCATCAAATATAAAATTGAATCATTGTCATATAAATTAATGTTTTAGTCAAATATAGATAACGACATTATAGAAACGATATTAGAATATATTTTCCAAATATTTAGGTATTATACGTGTTGTTATAAAATTAAGTCAATATAAAATGTCAAAAACTAGCTAGAATAGTGACTCTTTTGTGAAATATACACAAAATGTGATTTATTATGCATTGACATATGGTGTACTTGTGCATGCTATGACGTGCTTTCTTAACGTGCTGTGTTGTGCCGTGCCACGTGCTAATCCGTGACGCGTGCTGTGCTGGGCTACTGTGCCAATTAGTCAAACCCAACACGTCCCATTTAACTAACGTGATGTGCCGTGCTGGGCTAAGTCAAGTGCTGTGCCGTGCTGTGCTCAACTTTTAGCGTGCTGGGCTGGGCTGTGCTCGTCCTGGCACAGCCCAGTTTACACTTCTAGTAAGAGGTAAAAGGGGCGGTTATTGTACTTTTGCCTTCAGAAATAAAAGGCTAGAGATGGAGGGTTAAGTTAAATACGAGTGTGTCCCACGTAAGTAAGACTCAGTCCGATGGGACGTAACATAAACTTAGCTGACAATTACACTGATCAAAAATGAGTAGGGGGGGGTGAGGTAGGGAGCAGCGAGGTGTTTTGATATGTCAACATCTAACCCGTCTCCTTATGCCGCGAAACCCGGACTACTGTGATACAGTCCTTTCCTCTCTTTTACTTTTCTTCCCCCACCCACTTTTCTTCATCTTAAATATGGTCCCACCTTCTCTTTTCTTCATCATATTTATCCCATCTCCCACTACTTCTCATCTCAGCCGCTCCACTGCGGACCTACAGGCTTGTACTACCATCAGATATCCAGCTAACCAGTCGCACATTACTACAATCAATTTATTTGCACATTTCTCGGGTACGTAATCCGGTGTTGGAGACGTGTCGGATATTCAACGGTGCAATTCAGGTCAGAGGTCAAAGTGAAACGGTCATAGCGTGGGTTCAAGGTTATTAATTGATGGTTCTATTCAGATCACGTTAGATTCTGATGGAGTGAATCACTGTGACCGAACTATGTATCCTTTCTTCTTTTGCACACTCCATCAATACTGTCACATCGTTTAGCCGATATAGGAAATAAAACGGGGATGGTAACTGTTTTTCATTCATTTTCTTGAACAGAATAGTATGAAGAAACTGCGAGTCACACAGTTAGATAACATATATTAGATTATTAAACTACGGTAATGCCGCCTATCGTTATCATGCACCATTCCCGTTGACTAACCGTTTTATTCGAAAGCTGTAACAATATTATTACAAGTCATTTGTCTGTTAAAAAAGAAGATTCGCAGAATTACCCATAATTTTCGATCGATCGTAAAAACGCAGAAAAGATGCACACTTTAAGCGCTGAAATCGAGCTTCAATTCTAACTCCTAAACTCTTAATTTCTTCTCCCCGCCCACTGTCCAAAATATCCAGTTTCTCTTTCTTTCTTTTGCAGAGGAGCTCTGCAACACGCTCTGCTAAGTTTTTTTTTTCTTCTTCCCCAGGTCCCCTTGCCCTCTTGCTTACTTTTTCGCTTAAAATTCTGCTAAAAATTAAAGTGGGCAAGGACAAAGCTTACGATATCACATTCTCTTAACAACGTCAGCAAAAGCAAGGAACACCCTTTGAAGTTTGAACCCCAAGAGCAGAGCTATAGACTAGAAAGAGAAAGAGAAAGAGAGAAATAGGGGACACCAAGGAGAATTGTGAAGTCCTGTTTTTATTTTTTCACTCCTTCGCGTGCCCTCCTTTTCCGCCCCTGTCAGACCTCCTCTAAACAAGGACAAAAGAAAAGAAAAGAAAAGAAAAAAAGAAGTTCCCCTCCCTACCTTTCCTTCCTTCTTACAAAAAAACCCTCCAACTCTCTTCTTCTTCTTCTCTCTCTATATCATTCACTTCAATTTACTTCTGTCTCTCTCTTTCTATAGCCTGGGATTTTCTCTCTAGCTGGGTTTCAAAACTGCAACAAATTTTGATTCTGTTTTTTCTTTCTTCTTCTTCTTCTTTGTGCAAACCATAGTTCAGCAATGAAGATTCATCCAAGTGAAAACTTTCTCTGGTGCAGTTAATGTGAGTAATTTCATGTACCCTAGTAGTAATTGTAGTAGCAGTAGCAGTAAGCAAATGTGTCTTTTGTTGAAAACAGTACTAGTACTTTGTGTTTCTGGTCTTTGGTGAAGAAATAATAAGACCATTTTAAGCTCTACTGTAAACTGAGTTTCTCCTCCTCTGAATGTTTATTCAAGTTTTCTGATCATCAACAACTCAGTAATGTTATGCTGCATTGGTTTTGTTGTTGTTTTTCTTCATAAGTTTTTGCTGTATTCATGGAGTTTTATTTTCTATAAAATGCTTTAGATAATGAAACACACTGCAAAAATGATGATTTTTTTTTTTTTTTTGTAGTGGTACTTATTTATTGATTCTTTACATTCAGCTTCATGATTCTTAGTATCATATATGAACAAAACTTCTCTGAATATTTACAAAGGTGATAATGATAACTTTATATTAAACTTACTTCATCAAGAAAAATAGGTAACTTCTGTGTAAGTAACTTCAAAAATTGACAGTATCCATGACTGATAATAGTGTTTCTCAACTGCACTGTCATATTCAAACAGTGGTCCATAGTGTTGTTGGATCATTGTCCTCGAGATACGTGTAGTGTAACTGGAAATCACATGAGTGGATATGCACATTTTGGTTCTCAATATAGACTATAGAGTATTCTTCAATGCCTTGTGAGTTGTCTATCTTATTATTCTTTCTAAACTATGTTTTTTAAAAGAAATTTTCTAACTTTTTTACCCTCTGGGATTTTCTAGAATCTACCGGACTAGTTTGTTAGTTCCATTTTAGTTTTCACTGCAAGAGTCAATATCAGTGTTACTCAGTTAAGTTTCCAACGTGTAGTTTGGTTATTTTAGGATTTCCCCTGAACTCTAGAATATCATCAGTGCCTCGTTTTTTTTTTTTTTTTTTTTGTATTAGCAGTAGTATATCAGACTTCACTTTGTTAGTCTTACACATTGCTTTTATTCTCACAACTTACTGGGAAACTGTTTTGTTGCTTCCATGTTTTGAGACAACAAATATCCATTTCTGGTAGATTAACCCCAAGTGTAAAATCCAAAGCTAAAATATTGTGTATGTTATTAGGTAAGTTATGAAGAGTTCGAGCCAATGGGTTATCAAATTTACTACTGGAAATGAAGGAGAGGCAGCGTTGGAGAGCTGAAGAAGATTCCCTTCTACGTGCGTATGTGAAGCAATATGGCCCAAGGGAGTGGAACCTTGTGTCCCAGCGTATGAACACACCTCTTGACAGAGACGCGAAATCCTGTTTGGAGAGGTGGAAGAATTACCTCAAGCCAGGTATTAAGAAAGGATCTTTAACAGAGGAAGAACAACGTCTTGTAATCCGTCTTCAAGCTAAACACGGCAACAAGTGGAAGAAAATTGCAGCTGAAGTCCCGGGTCGAACTGCTAAGAGATTAGGGAAGTGGTGGGAAGTGTTTAAGGAGAAGCAGCAAAGGGAACAGAAGGAAAATTCAAAAAGTACTGACCCCATTGACGAAGGAAAATACGACAGAATCCTTGAAACATTCGCGGAGAAGTTGGTGAGAGAGCGTTCAACTCCAACTCCAACTCCAACTCCTTCATTCTTCATGGCAACCTCCAATGCTGGTTTCCTTCATTCTGATGCAGCTACAGCACCACCACCACCACCACCACAACCAACTCTGCTTCCGCCTTGGTTATCAAATTCGAATGGCCCTCTAACAACATCCTCTTCTCCTTCAGTAACTTTAAGCCTCTCGCCCTCAACAAGTGCTCCATCTCCTACCATCCCGTGGCTACAACCTGAAAGAACAGGAACTGACAATAGTAATAATAATAACAATTCCTCCCTTATGTTGAGCAATTTGGCACCACATGGTTCAGTTTCTACAAACGGAGAGCGGCTTATAGTCACGGAACTTTCCGACTGCTGCAGAGAGTTGGAAGAAGGACACCGTGCTTGGGCAGCACATAAGAAGGAAGCAACTTGGAGACTTAAAAGGGTAGAACTTCAGCTAGAGTCCGAGAAGGCATGTCGAAAAAGAGAGAAAATGGAGGAAATCGAGATGAAAGTGAGAGCACTTAGAGAAGAACAGAAGGTGTCACTAGAGAGGATTGAAGCAGAATATCGTGAACAACTAGCTGGTTTGAGGAGGGATGCAGATGCAAAGGAACAGAAGTTAGCTGATCAATGGGCGGCTAAGCACATTCGCTTAATGAAATTTGTAGAGCAGATTGGCCGACAGAGGCCCTCCATTGAATCCAATTGCAGGTGAGCAGGAGAACCTAGGTTGTTCAAAATTGTCGGGGATAAATTCTTACCTAGTTCCCACTTACATAACTTAGTTTCCAGATATATTAAGGGTAGATGATATGTGCATTCTTTTCCTGTCTGCTCCTGATGTAGTTGATAAAGACCTCTCTATGTTATTTTTTCTATCTAGTAATATTTGCATATGCAGCAAGGGTTTGCATTTCAGTCCAATTTTCCAACTGATGATTGCATGTTTAGCTGAGGGTTGAAAATATTTTTCGCATTGGCAGTAATAGTTCTGTATGCAAACTGGTGTTTGAATATAGGATGAACACAATATATCTATTACTAAAAATTACGAGTACATGAATAAACCAAGGATGAAAAAAATGAAGAAAAAAAAATGGAGGGCAAGCACCCCAATGTAGGATAGGCATTACTGCCTCGACCTTGAGACATTATTTGCACAACTCATCTTTGTTTGGTTTCTTTCCTTCGGACTCGACTGGGTTGTGTGCCTCTGCTTCCAGTAGGATGTGAGTGGTGCCTTTCTTCCAGAATCCTGAAGGTTGATATAAGAATATCCTTCGGTTCTCGTCTGCAGCTAAGCAACTAAATTAGATGCAACGTACTTATGTCATTATCCTGTTCTACTTTTTGCATACTTCTGCTCGACTCTGTTTCAATAAGTTTTTTTTTTTTTTGGATCCGATGTTGAACCATTCTACATTCTCCTTCCCATAAAAAATGCCAAAATTGCTTCTGATGCATTAGAGGTTGACGATGACAGCCCCTGCTTCTCCACATTAGCCTTCCTTTTGGTGGAAGTCAAGGGTCTCCTTCTTCCTGTTTCCAGGAATTCTAGCACTTCATTTTTCGATCTAAACTTCCTACGGCGTTTCCCTTCTTGAGCTGGTTCAACATAGTACTGCAAAGACATGGTTAAGTAACAATATACAGAAAGTGTTACATAAGAAGAACTGCATAAGCTAATCTAGAATCCTATATTTTAATAACAAAAACTCCTCCAAAAATCAAGTTCTATATATACCTTGTCAAAATTACCAGCCGAAGCACCGTTTTTTCTTTCTTTTTGTTCAATTTCCCAGCCTTCGGGCAACCAGTCAAGTCGGGTTTGTGATTCTGATCTACGCATCCGCTTACACTTTGGGTAGGACTGTAACCCAATGCCAGAAGATTCTTCGACCCTTGTGGCAGGCACTAAGCCAGCGGATTCCTGGTCAGTTCTTATCCTTGAATTGCTTCTGTGCCAGTTTTGCACGGTTTTTCTTTCTTGTTCATTCGGTGTGGACGGACCAATATGATTTTTATTAAAATTTAGACTATAATCTTCATTGAGATCAAAGTCGAACTCATGAAGAACTTGGTTTGGAATATTGCTATCGTAGTTTGCAGAAGGCACGGAATTAAAGGGACAATTAGAGCTGCTGCAAACTGGCTTCTCGGTTTGAAGAACCTCGTCCACCATCGTGACAGGTTTGTTTAACAGTTTTGTTTTTCCTAAGCTGGGATGGTCCTCAACACCATACAAAACATAATCTTCGTAAAAAGATGTCGATTTATCTTTATCTAGTGCGCCATTTCCAAGAAGGAGCTCCTCTTCCACCCTCCACCCGTTTGGCATTGAATCGTATCGAACGGATGATGTAAGTAGTTGAAGGTAAGAGGGTCTTTGAACAGTATTGATCCAACAATTATCAAACTGTTCTGTTTCTGTGATGGGCACCATTCTGTTCAAAGGCACAAATGAAGCTGAGAAATTAGCTACTAAAACATCTTAAACTAGTAAAATATTATTTAATCGATGAATATGATAACGTAAAATAAACATATATACCTGGTTGCATATAAATCTTTCGTTACACAAGGAATATATTACAAATAAGCAGAAACCAAACGATAGGAATTGTCGTTCATCAAATGCGTCACTTGGTCAGTCTATATCTTTTCATATCCTGCTGTGCATTGCATTTTATAAGCTTGTGGTGGATAACAGGAATGAGCTGTGTGGGTATTAAATAAATTTCTGTTTTTTTTTCTTCTCTTTTCTGTTCGGGAAATGTGTGAGTATAGAACTCAGTTGAAGGTCCATCCTTTATATAGAGAAATAAATTTTTTGATTTCTTTCACTAGAAAATAAGGGTTATGAATGTCTGCTATCCATGGAAAGTAAAAACTTATTGCGATAGATTTGGCAAAATAATTAGATTCATGCATGTATTAGTTGTAAAGATATTTGTTTTACTGTACTTAGCTGTGCAATTAAATATGTTTGATAACTAGCTTGGGCTTGGGTGTACGACTATAAAATGTGCTCCGTCCAGTAGTTAATAAGGGCAAATCCAGTGAGATGGACAAATGAGCAAATTTGCCAATTTTCACACCACAATGTGCCAAACTAAGGAGATTGGCGGGCAAAGGCTCAAATATAAGACTTTGCCCATTCCATCTCAAATTGAACCGACAGTCTTACCATAAGACTAGGTTCAATTAACGACGATTGGTGCTATCAGGGCCGACGCATGGTTGACTGTGAGACGAGGATTGTTTCAAATTTAGCCGACCGATCTCAGTTGAACCATTATGGCTAGGTCAATAATCCAACAGTCATCATTTCAGCTCCTATACATTCAATCAAGAAGAGGATTCGTGGTACGAAGTATTCTCAAGAAGAGGACTTGGCTATTTATAGAGCTTATATGCTTTAAGAACAAGAGAAAGTTTGTATGGTCATCAAAATATGGCGGCTGTTTGTTTTTGGCAGAATATTTTTGCAACATTCGTTTCAGAAACGGGAAACACGAGTGGGCGTGATGATAACGGGTTATCCTTGGAGTAATAAATCATTATGTCAATCAATTCCTAGGAATGGTAATGCAGCTTAACCTCAATGGAAGGAACGGTAAACTGAAGCTGAAATGATACAACGAATTGTAGTTACATGGAAGTTAACTAACGGAAAACCTTTCGCTCACGAAGCTTGTTTCAACATTATTAGACAGCTTCACAGGTACAACCTTTTCTGCTGCCCGGATGCTTCACAGCTTCACAGGTTCCTTATTTAACTTCCGATTATTGTTGTTTCCAAATTCGAAAATTGGTGATTTAGGCAAAAACAAAAATTGGGGCAACTTTATAATCAGACGAAAGGTTTAATTATTAACCTACCGATTATTCTAGTTTCCAAATTCGAAAATGTGAGATTTCGGCAAAAACAAAAATTGGGGCAACTTTATAATCGGACGTAATGTTTAATTATTAACCTACCGATTATTAGAGTTCCCAAATTCGGAAATTTGAGATTTCGGCAAAAACAAAAATTGGGGCAACTTTATAATCGTAAGTTAGTGTAACTTATTAACCTACTGATTATGTAGTCGGTCATCTAAAAAATTGAGTCGTTGGTGCTCTAAACTATATAAGGATGGTATCCTTTCACCCTATATGGAACACATATACGTTTAAACTCTCCCCAACATCATCTTCAACATAATGGCCCAACCATTCATTAATCCTACGGAGTTCACGATTGAAGAAGATTTATCTTTATGTAGGCGCTATGTTCAATTCTATCCGAGACGAGGAGAAGAATGTAGGCAAGGAGGCATAATGAGTATGATCTATGGTACTCCATTAGCTACTGATTATGTGTCGTTCATGGCATTCAATTCATGCAGAAATCGAATTTTCTCGTTGAAAAACACACACAAACGCATATAACATGGGTATTAGAGTTTGTTAACAACTTACTTGTATGTTTGATGCATCGTTAGCTTCGATCTCGGTTGATTCTCCGGTTTCCTCCATGAAAGCGTCGTCTAGGGTTTCATCTCCATGAAAGTTTGGATCATTCAACATATACCCCAAATCGTCTTCTCTAAACGGTAGTGAACCTTGATCTTAAACAAGTTCACATTCTTCTTCGTACCCATCCATGTTTATGGAAGTTGCAACAATCGGAAGTTGGCAACATATACCCAGTTTTTTTTTTCTTCTTCTTCTCTCACTCAATCAGAAGTTAGGGACATATCTCACAATGACTCAAAAACTTCCAAACACTAATATATAGACATCCTACACTTTTGATTGTGTACACCCTATAATAGTAAGGTTTTGTAACTTACTTTGCTTACGATTATGGCTACATCCAAAACACAAACCAAGTGGTTATGGTTGGCTATGCACCCTCAAAACCTATGGAATTTGGGTTCATTGAATCTAGGGCTACTTATAATCGGTAGTTTTATAAGTTGGATTATCTACCGAATATAACAGATTTCAAAATTCCCCGGATGAAGGATTTATGAAAAATCTCTTTTTGGGGCAACCTATAATCGTAAAGTTTTGTAACTTACTTTTCTGTCGATTATGGCTACATCCAAAACACAAACCAAGTGGTTATGGTTGGCTCTGCACCCTCGAAACCTATGGAATTTGGTCAAGGTTGAATCTGGGGCTACTTATAATCGGTAGTTTTACAAGGTGGGTTATCCACCGATTATAAATGGGAATATTATCCGAAATATCCACACACTAATCGGTAGCTAGTGATTCAATTTAACCTTCTGATTGTTTGTTTCCTACTGATTAAGGTGTTGGCTACCGATTATGGAAGGGCTGAGTTGCCATTTCGAAAAACCAGAGATAATGGGTAGCTTGGATTTACGTTTGGGTGACCTTTTTTGTCTTTTTGTGTTGCCCCTAATTCTTTTGGGGTCGCCCCCAAAAATGACAGGTTAAAATAAGAAAATTCTAATTAATGATGATCGTAATGGTGCAAATAGAAATTATTGTTGATTAAAATAACACAACATCAAACTAGAATATAAAACTGCTAGGACACCCAACGAGTTTCGTCTTAGTGGCCTAGTCTGAGCCAGAAACAGCTAGTCCCGTCCAGCGACTTTAATCTACTCCATATAAATTCAATCAATTCCAACTCCAAAATCACACCATCTACACCCACAAATTCTTACAATTTCACCTCAATCCTTATCTTTCATTTTCAAATTTCTATAAAAAAATATTTCAAAAAAATGTTTGTCAGAGTTCGTGGTCATAACTCAAGAAGATGATTTAGCTATTTGTATGACCTATGCTTTTCATACTCAATAAATTGTTATTAGCGATCAAGCGATGTCACACACGTCTTTTTGGAAGAACATTTTCACAATGTTCGTTTTAGAAATGGGGAACCCCATAAACCGATTTGGTCATGGATTGTCTGTTTGTTTTCAAGCAATTAATCATGCAGTCACGTCATTTGATGCTCAGGTAAAGGAAATTAATTGACATGCTTTTAATAGTGTAACTGAAGATGAAGTGATCCAAATTGCTTTAGACGTATGGGAGGAAACTAACGACAAACATTTTCTTTACGAAGCTTATTTCAACATCCTTGCTTTTGTTATCGTTATGAAATCGGGTTACTTTATACGAAAGTTTAACTGTAATAAGTAATGTAAAATGGAAGTCTAAATATTTTCATTAACAAATATTACTGCCACTTCTTTTACAAAAGATAAACTTAGAAAATAATAATCCAGTACAAGAAGTTAAATAATGATTTCAATAAAAATATTGGATAATTGTAGGCCTCCTGGTTATCTTCCTTTGACGTATGTTCCATTCGACACGCCTGTGAACGGTTCCTATTTTGTTTTTCAATTTCAAAACTTAAGCTTTTCTTTGCCTCTTAGCAAGACATTTTCCTTGACTAACTTCTAATTGCACCATTGTTCCCCTTTTACTACTTTCAATTTTTTTACAATTAACATATATCTTGTTAACAACAACTTCAAGTTTCGCATCGCAAAAAAAAATGTAATAGCTTTGTTGGATATTTTAATTTTAAAATCAAAAATACTATAATGAAAATTTGAAGGATGTTTCGTGGAGAAAATCCAAGAGAAGATTGAATTTTGGTGTAAGTTTAGTTTTTGAATGTTGTGTGTTAATTAAAGTGGGAAATTCTGCCCATTGGAAATAACCATTGACGTTTTCACTGGGTACGATTAGTTCAAGGTTAGTCGAGGCTCGTCTTAAGTTGGTCCTTCGCAAGGTGCCTTTCTGGATGACCGTCACCTTCTAAAATGATCGGTTTGTTTTGGTCTGTTAAAGCTTTTCCCCACTGCCCAAAACTCTGTTTGCCTATCCAACTGGATGCTCAAATGTATTTACTTTCCCAATCTATTAGAGTTGCTCTAAGGGCTGCAGGTTTTCTTATTTCCTTCTTTTATTAAAACATCACAATGAATATGGTAAAATATTATATGTGACATATAAACGTCGGCAATAGATATGTTAAAAGGATAAATATAACTTATATGCTAAAACCGAATAGTATATAGTGAAAGGATATGATGACATGGTTAGAATGATATTATCATGACATGGTGGCGTCATTTTTTCCTAAAAAAATCCACACGAAAATGAATTTGAAGCTAACTTTTTGGTGATATAGTCCTCTTATAAAGATCTACATTCCTACCAAAAATGAGAATCTTCTGAAATACGAACTTCGCCATCCACAAATTTTAATTTCAATCGTTAATCTTCATCGGTTGGTATTCAAATGGTAGATGATTGTCTTATACATCTCGAAAAGTGCAATCATTTTTGGATGGAGTGTAAAGTTTTATAAGAAAAACATGTTACCAATAAATTAGCTTCAGATTCATTCACGTTTATATTTTTCTAGAAAAAATGACGCCACCATGTCATGATAATGTTTGTATATATACCATTTAGGTTTAACATTTATTAAAAACAACCGCAGATTTTTAAAATCATGTGCCACGTTTTAAAGATTTTTGTTAAAGGGAAAGCCAAAACATTTAGGGGGAAAGCTGACCTTTGGTCAAATAATATTGGCCTTGACTTGTTAGGGTGCAAATATAAATTCGTTTTAAAACTCTTGTTACTTATTCCTTCGTTAATTCTTCCACGCTAACATCGAAAGACGACCGCAGTGGCTGTTTTTTTTCTTTCTTTCGTTCGTTTTTTAGATTCTCACTTAATTTTCTTGCGATTCATTGGAGAGATGGTAAGGGTTTTTCATCATTGCTTCATCTTACCTCTAAAATCTGATTTTTTATTTATTTATTTATTAATAATTTCCAAATTTTAACTTGTTAGCATGTACCATCAGAATCCATGATCAATGATCAAATAACCTTGTTTCATAGTCTTTTTTATTAATTTGTCGGCACCATCCATAGGGTTTAAGTTTTGCATGTCAGAGATATAAAATGCTATGGCACTATCTCGAGTGAATGAAATAAAGTAGGTTATATATATGTCGATATACACATGGAACAAGATCATGATGATCACATATATCATCTGATATTCGTACTGTTGTGTTGTTAGTGGCAATGAGAATTAGTGTTAAACTTACAAATATTAGCCCTTACCTTCATTACTTACAAATTACAATGCTTTTGTGTTTGTATAAAATAACTGTTAATCTAAATAGTATGGTGTTGCCGATAAAAATGTCCCCCAAAACTTACTTTGATGTTGGGTACAAGACTATGAGCTACAATACAGATAGCACGGGCACAATCAGGTTCAGTTGAGTTAACAGTCTGTTGGATTGATCAACAATTCGGTTATTCACCTGGAAGAAACAAAGTGATTTAGAAGCTCCGTTCTTACTTAATTGACAGGACTAGTATATGCAGATTAGGGAATTTGCATGTGTTTGGCAATCGAATTTGATTCTTTACAAATGAGAAGACCAAAGCGTAGCTTTCAAACTATCTTTAATCAAAGATCCAGCTTATGATGGCAGCGGAGAAAGACTAAGACGAGAAATTAAGGTTAGGGACGAGTTATTAGAAATTTATATTTGCACCCTAATCAGTCAAGGCCCAACACGTTTGACCAGAAGTCAGCTTTTCCCCTAAATGTTTTAGCTTCCCTTTTAACAAAAACCGTTTTAAACTCTGCCTAATTGATAAAGTATACAAAACCAACTCGTGATAGTCAAATCAAATTTTAAGGCGAGATTTGAAACACCACCTAGGAGATTTGAAACACCACCTAGAGTTTAAGGGATGTTTGAAACACTTTTTTAATTCTATAAAACTGTGTACTCTCATTTACGACAAGTTTAAAACTCCGTCTCTTATCAAAAAAAACATTGTCCTGTTGTGATTTGATTTTTTAAATGTTAGTGTAATAGTTAGCTATGGAACCAGAAATCTACATGGCTATTTTTTTAAATTTTTGTTTTTTTTGTTAATACTTAATTTTACTCGTTCCACTTACGATAGCGATAAATACGATAAAATTATTTGAAGTGAGCAAGACGCTGAATTTTGCTTGAGATAATGACTTATCTTTATTTTTACCTTAATTTTTAAGCGTTCAATTCATACTTTTTCCGCCCCATAAAAGGTTAGACTTTTTATTTTTGTCCCAAAATAAGCGACATTTTTATTTTTCATATGTTATTTTTCCAAACAAATCCTTACTAGAAACTAGTATTGTGAAAATTTTCTCTAAGATATATATATAGAATTTAACAGTTATGTTTATACTAGTTTTGTAGGTCTTTTTAAAAAGGACTTCTAACGGTATAACATTTACAAATAACGATTTGTTAGTTTTTGAGATATGTCTATCTCAACCTTATTGTCAATGTTAGATGTGCAAAACTATATCCTGCTTTCTAGTATACTAAGGACAAACTCGGACTAGGATTAGAGCATGTTAGTTCAGTATCAGGTACCACTGCATACTCTCAAATATTGAAGGCTGGAGAACACATAGGGACATTTTCGAGAACTTCATCAACAAGAGGTGTATGAAAACTGACTTATCAAATTTACTCATTGCATCTACCATTCTATCTTATGAGACAATATCATATAATTTTAGTAGATTTAATATAACAGAGAAGAAATTTCGAGTTCAAGCTTGTCTTGAATAAACTCTCGAAATATGATTCGAGCAATGGAAGTTCATAGATCTTTAGAAATCTTAGTCAAGAACAATTTATTATTCTCGACGGTACACGAACTGTTTAGGGTATGCATATCTAGTATGTATACCCATGACTATTGGTATTAATGTTTGTGAATTTGAATAAGAGAACAAAAATATAGTGCTTGGGGTATGCATACCTAGTTGTTGATGGTGGATTTTAATTCAGGGGTAAGATTGTAAAAGCCAAATTTTATACGCTGACATCCTGTAGAGGATAAGGCTATTTGATAAGTGATGAATACTTCTTCGCTTTATTAATTCACCTAGAATGGAGCATGTAGAAACAATCCCAAATATTTTGTGAATTAAATACACAAAATTCATCCAGGATGGAGCATGTAGCAACAATCCCAAATACCCTGTGAATTTTTAGCATTATTAATTAATGCATGAATTTCCTTGTATTTCCTGTGATGTTCTCAACAGGACTCTCCTTATTGGTGCAGCATGATGACTGATTGTTGCTCTCAGCAGAGCAACATGAATATCCAAGTGTCAATAATGAGGCATGCACGAAATACCCGTACATGCTACATCTCTCGGTGTGTTATACTAGCCCGATTGAGCATATCTCTCTCGGTGTACTAGCCGATTGAGCATATTTCTCAAGGGAAATCTGGAATTCCCATGTCAGTCTGAGAAACAATCACGGCCACGCAGGTTGGTCGCATGATTTAACCAGCCTAGACGAACCATAACAGGAGCAGGCTATCACCACAATAACCACCAGCGGGCCAGTTTTATCCCTAGCCGGTCGAATACATATCATGCCTCCAAAACAACCACCAGCCTGGAAAAGGATGGTCGAACCGGTGTGAAGCATCCTGGAGGAAGCTCGTACGAGCAAGACCGCCAACGGCAGTCTCAAAATCAGTCACGGCCGTCCAACTTCGCCGGCATGATTGGACGGCGTGGATTATCCCATGGTCGGTCGGTCAAGTGTTGTTATACACTTTGGCGGGCCCACTTCCTACTTACCTGACCGACTTTCTCAAAACCTAGCCATGGATCAGCATACGCTCGCTCGAAACATGGCTGGCGTGATGCTTTAAAGGGTCATGTAATTTCGTATGTGTCGCAGTTTGATCACAACCATCCAACTTCGCAAGCATGATTGGATGACTTAGATCACACCTAAGACTGTGGAACAAGTACACATATGCTCACCGCCGGCCCAATATGGGCCCCACATGATCGGCCTCCTCAAGGGAGGAGCATAGCTTGCAAAACCGATCGGTTGAAGTTGCATACGCATGACCGATCCAAAACCCTAATTAGGGTTTGCGGCATGTTACATGTGTCGCTAATCGATCACGAGCGTCCATCTTCGCAAGCTTGGATGGAAGGTGTAGATATAGACTTAAGAGGTCCCGAGCATGTCAACATGATCACCGTGGGCCCATATAAACGTGTGACCGATCATCCTAGGCCAATCATGGTCGGACGCCTCGATTCGTGCGCCTTAAAGGTGGCATGCCGCGCCCCTTTAAGAATCCTTTGCGGCAATGGATTTCTGCCGCAAAACGATCACGACCACTCCTCTTTGCCAGAAAAATTGAGTGGCATAGATCGCACCTTCATGAGACAAGGTGGTACGGACATGTACACCGGTAGGCCGTCTACACGCATGCCCAATCGATCCCGCCAAAAACGTCTCACATGCTTGTTTTCGGTCAAGCTGAAGAGTGATGCTTGCGCACCTCCTCAAAACCCTAAACCTCCATCAATGGTCGCAAATGAACGTCGTAGATCATCTCGTCCGTCCAACTCTACCAGCTTGGTTAGGTATCCCAGGCTAGGAGTTAAGTGGCCAATAAAGTGTCGTGGTGATTACCATCCGTCACTCTACCACATGGAGTGATCATCCAAGGGAGAGCTTGCCAGTGCTGCCTCCAAACGATCATTCGAAGATGGATATACATGCATCTGTTTTAAGACGCTTAATCTGCGACTTACTCTGTTAAGCTTTAAAACAGCGATGCTTTATGCATATTGAATATATTTGATGCATTACATGCATAGAGTATACACGATATTTCTTGAATATCGTTTTCCTAAATAACTCAGTTATTTAACCTAGCACCGTATGCTACTTCCTGTGGGTCCCACGATCCACACTCAAGACATCAAGCATGTCACAAACTGGGGATACTTATTGGGGTATTGGTCTGGCGGTTTACAGCGTGCATCGTGCAACGCGCTATCACAAGAACGTGTTAGGAAGCATGGACGGTTAACGATGATGGGAGAAGTGGGCTAAGATGTGATCATGCAATCACCTACACGACCCCACTACTCCATCACTCAACTTCCTCCACTTCCTATGAGATGAGGGTTTGCGCTCTATGACTTGTATAAATAGGTCCTTTTCCTATTTCCAAATAACATAAGACAAGCACGAAAAACCAAGTGTTGTCATTCGTATCCAGAAAACACCAGAGCTGATTGCTTACATTATTGCAAGCCAGTTCGGTATTCTGATACAAGTCATAAACATCCAACACCTTTACAATATCAACACCTTCTTCGCTTCCCTCCCTAAGATCAACCCTATCTCCTTCATTTTGTGACTGAAGCAAGTCTGGAACGGCCATTTCTTGGTTTAGGCCAGAATTGTATGGATTGATCTCTCGAATCAGAAAGCACTCCTGTATAGTGCATTTATTTAGGGTATAGATTCATTTCTCATCCACACACCCAAAATTACCAAAACTAGCAAAAATAGTTTTTACCCATAAACAATTGTAGTTAACCCATCCTAGTTACAACTTGCTGACGTGGCGACTCGGACACGTGGATACCCGAACACGTGGCAAAGATTTTGTGACTAGAAAATTAAACCATTCCCAATGGTATGATTTCATTTTTCTTTATATACCTGCAGACATTCATACTCATTTTTCCATTCCAACAAACAAAACAGGTATAATGTTCAAACAACAAATGGGTGGTGGCAAAAGTGAATGGTTCTGCAATTCAGATGAGGCATCAAGCAATAACAGTGCAATAGATATATCAAGCAGTAATAATAGAATTTGTTTTTTATGTGAGATTTGTATGCATGATCCTATTGATTTTCCATGGATCTATTCTAGGCGTAAGAATGTACCTTGAAATGGAGAGAGGAAGTTGTTGAAATCTCAAACTAATGATCATGTTCGGGAGAAGTTCTTGCGATGCTCAATCTTCTCATACTTCGAGTGGTTTTCAGATGCCAAAAACTAAAAAGGACCAATGACAGTTCAACTCCCAACTCCCCATTCCTACTTTGCTTGTGGTGACAAGAGCCATATGTATAACAGTTATCCATGGAAGAATCAACCCTGCAAGAAGAAGAAGTGTAAGGAAACAATGATGCTAAAGATATGCCATAATGTATATAACTACAATATTTCTTACCTCATATGCTCCAACTATCTTGAGTTTCAATGGTTGTTTGATACTGTTTCCAATGCTGCAAGATCTAATGTAAAACATACATCTCTGAAAATGGCATAATCATGCAAGCAAATAGGAGATCTACAAATATAATGTAATGTAATGAGCAAAAGTTTGAATAGAAGAAGAAAATTAGTCTGAATTCCACACCATTACTTAATATTAACATAAAATAAACATAACCATAAGTCACTTTTCATCAATCCAAATTAGCTAACTGCTGTAAAAAGATGTAGTAACACAAAAGTAGAGTTAAAATACATAAAACAAAGACCATAAGCTAACAAAAAAACTTCATTGAGCAGCAAGAAATGAAAAATTATTCTTTCCTTTTGGTTTTGGAACGGTGAAAGTATGAGTCAGTATTTGGATCACCCCACCAACACCTGCAATGTTCTATAATAGTATTTGATGCACTTTATGTCCACTGCCAGACCTGCCACCTCTTGAATCTCTACGCCTGCAGTTGAAGATGATGATGCACCAGCAGAAAAATTATTTGTAGGTTGAGATGATGATGCAGCAGCATATGAAGATGATGAATCTCCTTCTCCTCTTCCTTCTCTAGCCCTCCTGCTAGTACTAAGCTCAACTGGATCTGGATAAGAAGTGGAGTGAGATCCTCCTTGAACCATGGTTCTATGCCTCTTTGCTTTTGGATTAGATCCAACAGGTGCACCAGCACATGTTCTCATGTTGTGTCCAATTATCTTGCATCTGGTACAACTTCTAACTTTCTTCTCAATGTGACCTTCATTGTATGCCCTTTTCCTTTTCTTACAAGGCCTCCCTGGTTTTCCGATGTCAGTAGGAGGTATTATAACGAAAATGTCTTCTAGGTGCACAACGATACAGAGAAATAGATGAAGAAAGGATGAATAGAAAGAGATGAAGAAAGGGTAAATATAAAGAGAAAGAGATAAGGAGATTATAAGTAGTGAAATGGGAAACCATAAATATTAAAAAATAATATCTTCCACATAAAGTTAAAGATTCCTTAAAAAGTAAAGTACATAAAAGGACATGCATAGTAAATGGTAAATTTGTATATTACCTCATCCCACTCCTCTCTTTCTAGTAATAAATCCATCTCAGCAGCATAGGTAGTTTTTAATGCATCAACAAGCTAACACTTAAAAATCCATACACCACCACTTTTTTATTAGGCAATCTATATGGACAACTCCAAGAGTTAAACCCAATCAAGGAATAGTATTAAGAGTTTTATCTCTATCTATTGTGCTTAGAACGTTTACAAAATTGAATCAGTGAACCTAATTACAAATAGATAACTTTGGAGGTACCAAAGACCAATGTCCAAGAATCAATGAAGTCGCGTCCAACAAACTAGGTTGGATTTCTATACTATGATTGATCAACGCACAACCTGTGATATTTTAATTATAAAGATAAACGATATAATGCGAAAAAGAAATAACACAAACACCAGAAGTTTTGTTAACGAGGAAACCGCAAATGCATAAAAACCTCGGTACCTAGTCCAGATTGAACATCAAACTGTATTAAACCGCTACAAACACTAGCCTACTACCAATTAAGTTCGGACTAGAATGTAGTTGATCACTAAAGTGTGTCCCACCGATTAAGGTACAAATGCGCTCCTTACGCCTCTGGAATCCCAGCAGGACTCCACACAATTGATTCCCTTAGATGACTCCACACCAACTAAGAGTTCCTTCAACTCAATTGAAGACTTTAAACCAAATCTGCCTCCCACGGATTAAGCCTATATAATAGATTTCCTGATTACGATCGAACTTATGAACAAAAACAAATGAAATATCAAGGTGATAGAAATCGATATCAATTTGACAAAAGTATAGATATCCTCAAAATCCAGACTTATGTAACCCGAAGTGCAGCCTTGATTATTATTCACCTCACAAGTATAAAACTTGTGAAATCAACAAAGTATGAGACGAAGAGAACTTTGATGATCACTATCTATCTTGATCGTTGAAGTAAAATCCACAAACAATCAAGATCAGGATACTCGAGTTATTAAGGAAAGATAACTGGACGTGGCTTTATGAATCCCAATGAAGTCTTTATAGTCACAAAACTCTAGAAGGGTTTCTGGAGATGATGACTCTAGATACAACTAGGACACACCAAAAAATAGTGTTAGGATTCAAAGATCCCAGTTGCTTGGAGTTCCCCTTTTATAGGCATTTAAAGCATAGGTTTCTTTAGGTTTAAGCTAAGATAGCTTTGCAACCAAGTAATCAATAGTCACCATTAGATGAAAATTTGAATATGATTTACATAAACAAGATATACACTCTAGTTAGGTGAGATTGTAACCGAACCGTGTATAAATACTATGTTCAACATGGTTAGCCAAAAATAACCAGTATGAACTGTAAAGCTTAATCTTCATTTTCATGAACACACAAGACATTAACTCCAAGTGACAAATATGTGATCATTTAAATCCATTGTTTATAAAGAATTAATCAAATGTTAATTATCTCGAAGAAATAATTTAAACACACTTGAAAGTATAATCAACGTGATTAGTAGATGTATGAATACAAATACATAGTAGTTAATAAGTCGGTTCAGTCACAGTTCGCAAACGGTTTGGAAACTTTATACCAAAACTGAGTTCTGGAGTTCACATAACTTTTTAGGTTTACGTACTAGTTTGCAAATTTTCCACCAAACCTAAGTTTCGGAGTTCACAGAACTTCTAAGGTTTGCATACCGGTTTGGAAACTCAAAGACTATACCATTTTCGGAGTTCACAGAACTGGATCGATTTGCATATCGATTTGGAAATGCTACCGAGTTCTAGAACACAGAACTATTTAAGCTTGTGTACCAGTTTGGATACTCACCCCGGTTTGTAACCAAAGTTCAAGAATGGTTTTCATACGAGTATATACATGGTTTCATGTGTCACAGATTTTTAATATGATATACATAAGAATATGTTTACCACTAATCTATAAGTCATATTCCGCTACTTGTACGAATACATGTAATATGGGTTCAGGCTTATAACAGTTTTCCAAGTAAAACGAACACCACTGTCGTGTATCCGAATTAATAGTAGATCTATATTTCTCTAAATCAAATCGAAAAATTCATGAATAACATCAATGACACATATCACTGTTCCAGGATATTTCCGAATAATAAACTTGAATCACAATTTTAATTACGAACAATAAATTGTCCTAAACCAAAATTCATCAAGTATGAACAAATGTTCATTAAGCTTAACCATTATATTTCGAGGAATTATCAAGATAAACTTGACTCGAAATTCTTGTCTATGCATACTAGTATCGTTAGTTATGTGGAATCCTCTCAAAATGATAGAAAGTGAATATAACTTGAGATATAGGTGGTTCAGTCTTCACTTAGCTTTTGTTGATGAAGTTCTCCAAAAGCTTCGGTTGATCTTCGCCTTCAAACATTAGTATGCAATGATGACTGCCATGATCCACTGTTTCTCAACTACATTTCTATCATATTCCGAGACTTAACTAATTGTAGAATAGAAATCAAGATATAGTTTTGAAAACTGAATTTGACAACAAGCTCGAGATAGCAACACTTATGAGTTCGACCACGCAATAATCTAACAATTTCCCCCTTTGTCAATTTTAGTGACAAAACTATCAATACATATGGATAAAAAATAAATTTTTGGCAACTCCTCGAATCCATCAAATCCAATCACATTTCTACAACCATCATGAAATGCTTTCAGTGGTGCTTCAAAAGCAATTGTCATGGATTCAAAGAAGTGATCAACACTGTAATAAAACGACGAAACATACAAGAAACTAATTATATAAGTTAATAAATAAACCATATTAAAAAAAAAAAAAAAAAAAAACTCACCTTCCATATGTGTAGTTTGTCAGAGAACCAGGGTTGGTTTTCTTCACCATATCAAAAAAGGCTGGAACCAGTCTATAAGAATCATTATAACTTCCATTTACTCTTTCTAGTGTCTTAGTATCTCTCCAAGCTATATGATATGGAACACTGGTATTATGAGTGGTGTGGAATTGATCTCTAAAAGTATATAAAACTGGCATTGGGTCCCCTTTCTACAGCTTCTCATACAAATATTATGCTACAAATTCTGCATTTGTTGTCATGTTTCTGGTTACACCTTCGGTGACACTTGTATGCTCCAGATTCATATTTTTGATTATGAAAGTAGTTTAATGACTTCTAACACTTACATATATAAAAAATTGACAACACTGAGACTTGTTATACTTGCAATTAACTTTAATCCTTTCTGCATCATTGGGCTTCAACTTGTACAAAAAAATAATCTTGACTTCATATGCCCTTTAGTGGTTCTTAAAATATTTCTTATCCATAAACTCCATCCCCATAAACATTATATCAACATCTATAAATTGTTCAGCATTACCAGTTTCATCATCAAAGTCACATGTTCTTTCAGCAGCTTCTACATGTGGCCCTCAAACTTTCTTATACTGATGGACCCAAATTGTTCTCTGACCATCATCCTCTGTAACTTCTTGGACTAATAAATCCCTTCTTCAATTTCAAAATCAGAGATACTACCACTGTCAGCATCAGATAGTTCATGAACTATTGTCTTTCCTTTTGAGTCATCATCCTCAATAACACCACACTATTTTTCATTGCTTGCTTCATCTACAACGAAAGTCACACAACTTAAAATCCTGACAAGAGGAATGTAGACAAACAAAACAGTGAGATAGAAATATTACATGGATTTTTCTTATATAGTTGTAGATGTAATAAATCAAAAGAGTCTACCACCCCCCCCCCCCCCCCCACCACACCCCCACCACCACAACCACCCACCCCCACCACCACCCTGCCCCAAAGTAGTTTTTCACAAATTTGTATACACTTCAATACCCATTTATGCATCATCACAAACTGGCCTTCTACAATTATTAATAGGATGACACACATCTACAACAATATTTGTCAGTTGTATGTTCTCACACTCCAACCGTGAAAGTATTGATTCAACTGATGTTTTAGCATCCACATCTACAACCTCATCAACATCCACATTTACAAATAACTTCTTACCACTCACACTACGCAAACTCCCAGTAACTCCAGCAATAAACTTCTTCATAATAGCTCAGGTGATTTACTACACAATATCCTCTTCTTAGGTGTTAAGAAACTAGACGGGTCAAGAGTGACTGGTGGTGATGCTCTGTCAATGTGTATAATTGAGGTAGTTTTTTCCTTCTCAGGTGTTGAATAACAACTCTTTGCAACTGACATACCAGAACTTGAAGGGAATTCATCACTAAAAGGAACCTTCATGTGGGTAATATTCATGTACATATGAATATACCCATCATCTTCAACTATTCTTTTGTCCCACATTTCGTAAAATTCATCATTATTACCAATATACAATAGGTCTGCCTCACTGAACCAGGTTAGGTTAACCTTCTCAATTGGTGGTAATTGATATGCAGCATGAACAACATCACTAAAACCATTTAATCCCCCACAATTGACACTAACATTATAAAAAAAACCTAACCTTATTTGTATCAGATTGTTCAACCCTAAAACTTCTTACTGGTTTCTTCACATATTTCCTGCACAGACACCTAACGAAATACAATACACGGAATTTATTAAACACAACAATCAACCATATCAGATAACATTTTAATCCCCAATTTTATCTGATTAGGGTTTATCAAAAAAATCCCTAAATTTGCTAAATTAGGCTTTATAAAAAAAATCCCTAAATTTGCTAAATTAGGGTTTATAAAAAATGTTCGAAAATCACAAAAAGGGTTTGTGATTACCAACCTTATTATCTCTGCGTACATTGTGACACTATCTTGTAAGAAAACCGCAGTTCGCATCTCTCAGGTCTTCACAAAAATACCATTAACATTATCAAACCATAGTTATGAACTAACTGACCTTAACCCTTTATGTACACGAACTAACTGACTTTAACCCTCACTGTCATTGATAAAAATCACTCGAAAAAACTATTCAACACTCAATCGCCATTTTTGAACGTTTTTGTTTTGCAGAGTGATAGACGCATTTATGTGTCTATTTTGTTCTCAATTGTATATATTGTTAGTGCTCGATTTGTACTTATTATGGATTTTTATGTCTTTGTAGGTGTTTTTGGAGAAATGGACTTTTACAACGAAATCGGCTCGAAAAGTTGAACACCTACTATTTGGATCCCCAGTAATGGATAAGGGGCACCTCAGTAGATAAGGGGCACTCTACTGCTATTTGCACCCCAGAGCTGCTCTTTACACCCCATGGCTATGGGCACCCTCAGATGGTTAGGGGGCATCCCTGTTCTTCCCCATTTGAACTGAATATGGCGGGAAGATTATTATCACATGTGTACTCCCCTGATTTTGGATTTGGGCGAGATTTTCTCGAGAAGCTTCATTGGATAAGTACTAGTATGGGCCTCTTTCAATGAAACAGGGTTGGTAATGGGGTGTGACTCGAAGAAAACTAGATTGGAGTAAGTTTGGAGGGAGAGTTTACTTATTTACTGCGAGAGTTTTGGATCGGAACTTGGCTGAGATTTAGTTGTAGTTTTTCACGGGATTGGTTTGTGAATACTCTGTTGCGACAAGACAGGAGAAGTAACAACTTAGGATTGGAAGAAAAAGGAAGTTTTGGTGAAACATGTAGAGAGTTAGGTCTCGGGTTTGTTGCTGCTATTTTTGGAAGTTCCGTACGTGCAAGTTAAGAAGAGGATATCGTTAGGATTCTGTTTTGCTGAGTTTGAGAAAGAGTTTTCATACGCGGAAAGAAAAGCATAAATGGGAGGAAAGACCTAGACTTGAGGGGAAGGAAAATATAGATAAACTCGAATTTAATTGAGTTATATGGACCCTGAATTAGATATATAAGGATCTGGGAGTCTCAGTTTTTCACGGGATTGGTTTGTGAATACTCTGTGGTCAGGAGAAGAGACTTAGGATTGGAAGAAAAAGGAAGTTTTGGGGTAGAGTTTCTCAGAGAGTTGCTGCTATTTTTGGAAGTTAGAAGAACATCATGAGAAAGAGTTTTCATACGCGGAAAGAAAAGTTCTAGGGAAAAATTCAGAGAAAGAAACTGACCTGTAGTTGCAGAGAGTTTGAACATCTACGACTGGAGGAAGAAGAAGAGACAAAGAACCGTCACCTTTTCTTTTAAAACAGTAACACTTTTCCAGCAATTACTTCTGTTAGAGTCTCTTCTGTAACAATTATATTTGTTACAAACTCTCTGCTTTATTAGTTTTCTCTTGTTTTTCACTCTTTTGAGCTATGAACACCTATTTTGAGCACGTGAATAACATGAAGAGCTAAACCCCAACACTGGGACAATGGAGGAAGTCATTCTTTACGTATGTGGTAATTCTATTTAATTCTTTTATGACTTTTGCACTAATATAAATTGATTTATGATTTTTCTTGATTATTTGTGATTTTTTCTGATGGTGTATGCTTAGTCTAAGAACTTTTGATGCATCATGCTTATGATTTACATATAATACTTTATAAAATCTATTTTTGGGAAATAAAGAGTCAATATTTGTTATCTTATAAGATATAATTGTCTAGAATTAATAGTTTGACCACATGAATATAAGAATTGGTGGAATCCTCAGTCCCAGTACTCTCGATATTTGTGAAAACCTTGTGTATATATTTTATTTTTTAAGTCTGAAATCAAATCTTTACAAGTCTTTGAACGAACTTTATTTACCACTTGAAAAACTACATCACAGAGATAAGAGAATAGAAACACAGAGGCGGCAACAATGAAGAGGAAATGAAACCCTAAATTGTTATAGATCGGGTCTTAGTTATGATTAATCCTACCCGTAGAAACTATTCTCGAGATGTAACAGTCATACGATCTATGGTTACAAATTTGGTGTGGTTAGGTCAAAGACAGAAAGGTATCTCTACAATTTCATTTAACTCTGACTTTGTGTGGTCTAACGGAAGTTTGATTGTTTTGATAATAGTTTGTAGCAGTGTGACCATTTGTGAATCGGGTCCTAATTGTATGATTGTTTTGTAGATTTTCCTTTTAACTACAATATAGGTTTTCTGGGAACATTGTTCGTTAAAAGAAAATCGTGTTTTGAACATGTTTTCCATATATGTAAATAGATTTTGTAGTCGTTGAATGGCTGAAAATAAATTTATGACCATTAAGATAAAGTGATAAAATACCTACCGCAGGTGAGCATAACCTGGTATATTTACGTATTTAATGTAAATGAAGTGTATTGTTAATTAGAACATCCACCCATAAAGTAAGTTTCCATCACCATAAAATCTTTGCATATCAAGATTTTTTTATTTTTTTTGACGAAAAAGCAAATCCAAATTAAGAATGACCCTCACTAATGCAGTGACCAATCATGAAAATTTAAGCTACCAAGGCTAGCTCATACCTATGACAGTATTGCAATTACAGATAAGAGAAGATAGTGAAATACCTTCAAACAAACTAGTTTTTAAAGCCCAGTTATATAAGGTGCACTTAACAGCCACGATCAACTGATTTAAGTGTCTCTATTTATTAAAATATATCGATCATCCCTCTCATTCCATATAGTCCACCAGATAGCCAAAGGAAGTATACCCCAAACTTTCTTGATCATTTCCTGCCTTTCTTATTTCTGATTCTCAAATGGTCGACTTTACACACCCAGAGAATGTCCTACTCAAACCAAAGCAATTAAAGAAATAATTTCATATTTCGGTCGTCTCTTTACAATGTTGTAGATTTGTAGATGGGGGAAAACGATTTGCTGGTTTTTTAGGAAAGTGAAGAGATGATCGTTCGGGCGAGACTCCTCAACCGAGCAAACTGTTTAACCTTACATAGATGCACTGCAAGGGAGTGCTTTGATTTCAAGGGATCAATCTATAGGACTCCGGCCCAAACCAAGTCAATGGACGTTCTAGAGTCAATTCGGTCACAAAGAGGGAGATGGGTTGATATGTAGGAGGGAGGATGGAATCAATGGTGATCAAGGATTGTGGATGTGTTGTGGGTTTCTTCAAGTTTGTGTAAATAAGTTTTGAACGAGATAATATGTGTGTAGACGAATGTTCTTTTTAGTCATCGATTTAGAACCTATTTATATTATCATAATAGCAAACACCTTGATCCCAGTAAGTGTGACGGTTTCTTGAGTGAAAGAGTGGGAAAGTGGGAGATCGTGGTAAAATCAGTTCCATGTCATGCAGAGACTTGGTTGATCATCTACCCACTACTTTGCTAACTCCTTCAACCGCTTGCACGACTTACTTATGTTTCTTATCGTGGATAAACACATGTGTTGTAGGCCGCCATACCAAAACCCTAACTGATATCCCCCATGTGACGTATTGATGTCTCACAAACGTGGAGTCTGCAAAGCAGACATGTATTTGATTAGTTGTTGAATTATTAGACAGTTAGTATAAGTTTTATTGAATTGAGCATGAATGACGAATGCTCAGTGATTCATGGATTGAGACGTACAGTTCTTATGTTTATATTGTTCGTCTGAGCAAATATTGTAAATTCGAGCAACTGAGCAAGTACTACTCAATTCGATGAATTACTGAATATTGATAGTTGGATTTGAAAAATCGGGGGTGTAACAACACCACCCAATAATTCTATTAGCAATCTGTATGAACAACTCCGAGTTGTTTTCTAGAGAATCAACAAGACTCAATTAATAGAAAATATCTTAAGGAGTTATTATCTCAATCTCTCAATTTGATTTGCTCAAGCAAATATGATTTGCGAGTCTAATCAAAGAGAGATAACTTGGATGGTACTAAAGACCAATATCCAAGTGTCAATCGATTTAAATCAACAACCAATAAGGTCGGATATTCTAATCGATTGAACAACGCACAACATGTATTATTTCAATTATATAACAAAATATAATGCAGAATATAAATAACATAGACAGCGGAATTTTGTTAACGAGGAAACCGCAAATGCATAAAAACCCCGGGACCTAGTGAAGATTAAACATACACTGTATTAAGCCGCTACAGACACTAGCCTACTACCAATTAACTTCGGTCTGAACTGTATTTGAACCCCAACCAATCTCACACTGATCCAAGGTACATTTATGCTCCTACGCCTTTGATACAGCAGGATACTGCGCACTTGATTCCCTTAGTTGGTCTCACCCACAACCAAGAGTTGCTACGACCCAAAGTCGAAGACTTTAATAAAAAAATCTATCTCACACAGAAAAGTCTACATGTAATAGATAAATTCGTCTCCCACGAATAAACCTATGAGTTTTGTTCCGTATTTTGATAAATCAAGGTGAACATGAACCAATCGATAAAACTAGACTTATATTCCCGAAGAACGGCTCAGTTTCATTAATCACCTATAAACTTAATCGACGCAACGAAGAAGATTATTGAGGAATCACAAACAATGAGACGAAGATATTTGTAACTACTTTTATCTTGCCTATCGGAGATAGAATCTCAAGCCAATTATTACTATTGTACTCGTATGATAGAAAGATCAAGATCAGATCACACAACTATGATAAAATTAGTATCGGTCTAGCTTCACAATCCCAATGAAGTCTTTAAGTCATTAACCCGAGTTTAGAGAGAAAACTCAAGGGTTAATGGAGATCGACTCTAGCTTAGAGAAAACTAGTATTACACAAGAAAAGTGTGTGGGGATTAGTTTTTCCAATAGCTAGAGTTCCCCTTATATAGTCTTCAAATCAGGGTTTCCAATCAATGTTAGCTTAGTAACAAAGCATTCAATATTCACCGTTAGATGAAAACCTGATTAGATACAAGTTATTATTCCTCAACCGTTAGATCGAAAACTTAGCTTTCCATACACACATGTACTTGACGATTTTGGGTTTGTGTAACCGTACCCAAATGTGTACAATGGTTGGTTCACAACTAGTTAACCAAAAGGTTAGCCAAATGATAACTTCCATATCAACCATGTTCTTCTTCACCATAACTAGTCCAAATGACTCAAATGAACTAGTTAGAGAGTTGTTCAATTGCTATGAGATATCAAGTACTATAAGAGACACAATTGAATCAAAAACGATGTGATTCACTCGAATCATTAATCATGAACTGTAAAGCCACGGTTTGCAAAAGCATCCCTTAGTAATATAGAATAAGTTCACGAACAACGTTTTCAGACATAACCTCTTGAGTTCGCGGACTCAAGCTAACCGCTTGAAGTTATAAACTCCAGCAGAAATTCTCGAGTTCGAGAGATTCCGTCAGTTCGCGGACTGGGTTCGCAGACTGCACATGAGCTACAACTCCAGAAAAAATTCTCGGGTTCGAGAACTGCGCCAGTTCGCGGACTGGGTTCGCGGACTGAATTGATGCTCACGTTCCGGTTCCACTTGATCAACAAAGTTTGCAAACTTCGGTTCAAGTGCTAAGGACTTATACATATATGTGTTTCCACAACAATGTTTATATCCCCCAATGGTTATATAGTCTAAACTCTCCATTTCAATCATTGAAACATGCTTAGAGGGCGTTATATAGTTGTTATTCACAAACTATTTTTCGTCAGAACATTTTCCAAGAAGATTGAAACTTAACATGACTTTCGTCACTAGGCAAAGATGAACTTGGATAAAGCGAAAGCTTTACCAACACCCATTTCGATAAATAGATAAGCAAGATATACTCAACTCGAAATGTTACATGTGCATATTCTTAGTCTATATAGTAGAACGACTTTTGTCTCAAAGATAGGAGATAGAGTATATATACTTTGGAGTGATAGATAAGTTCAAGTCTCCACATAACTTTTAGTTGATGAAGATCCACTGGTTCCTTGAGTAGTCCTTCATCTTGTATGATGATTTCCATGGAGTTTTGAGCTCAACTACACTTTCTATCCTAGTCTGAGACCTTAACTATAGTAGAATAGAAATCAAGACTTTATAGTTTTGATCACTAAGATTGACAAACATGCTTGAGATAGTAACGCATGCGAGTTTGACCGAGCAATTCTCTAACAATCTCCCTCTTTGTCAATTTTAGTGGCAAAACTATTAATACATATGGAATACAAAAAAGTATATAAATAAACTTTGTAGCTCCTATTCCACATGCCTAATCTTCAACAATACTCGAAATCTTCGTCACTTCCAAGTAGTCCAATGATCCCAAAGGTTGTATGTTTAGTATCATCGTTGTTGAAAATCCGTAGCTATAACAATGAGAAAAGCATCGGTTCTCAATCATTGTTATACATTGTCATAGTATTATTACACAGCGTCAAAGTCCAATTGCATCACAACTTCAACAACAATACTATGGTGATACTTCACTCCCCCTTAGTCAATACTCCATCTCCATGGAAACCACTCCCCCTTACATAATGATCCGAAAACCATATGTATTTGTAGTGTGACCTACAATTAATTCTCCCCCTTTTTGTTAATAAAACTGGCAAAGGTACAAGAACGGGATCCTAATGAAATTTCCGTACGAGACATTTCATGACTAAAGGTAAATGTTCTATCATCTTGTTTAGATGCAATAATAAAGCCTAAGCTAAATGCATTCATCAAGGAGTTCATAAAGATACAATATAACCCCTACAAATTCCACAGCTGCACTCCCTACAAATATTTGGCAATTAAGCGCAAGTTCAAAATAACTCTCCCACATAAGATGTCATTCCCAAGGGAACAACAAGAGCGACCTTAATTTCAAGAGAAAGGAAGGATTTCTTTAGACTCAACAAATTTAATACAAGTATGAATTTGGAATCCAAAATATTCAATCATATTAACCAAAGCGAACCAAGATTAATTTGACTAAATATGCTTAACACAAGTAAACTCATGGAGACTTAATTCATCGATTAGATTATTCACAAGAACCCATAAATACTCTAACCGGATTACACAATTAAACTAATCTCAAAGTAATCAATTCAATTGTCCACACTCGACATGAGAAAAATCTACATGTACTCAACATGAGAGAACTCATGGAATACAAACTAAATAACTACACAAGTTGATTAATTTAGTTCTTAATGCTCAACATATTGCATCTTTATGGAACAACCAACCATGCCAATAAGAAATTGACTTAGTCGTATCGTGTTCAATATAAGATACAAGATGGAACCTTCACGGTAATACATAGTAATATGGAACAATTAAGCTCTATACCGTGGATAACAAAAAACAAGGACCTATTCTATTTTTCCATCACAAAGTGACATTATAGATTTTATCCTTGAATCACAAAATATTTTAACCTATCTTACATCAACAATTGACAATATAGGCTTAACTTTTGTGTTTTGCCAAAAGTCCATTCATTCCTTGATCAATATATGCATACCAATACGTGAACGACTTTACTTTTGACAAAATATGGGACAATCAAGTTCAAGGACGTAAACATACAAATCCCATCAAAATATTGCAATATATAAAATCATAAAGATTAATACTGTAACCACCATCTTCCAAATAAGTTTAGAATTAAAACCAATAAATCTAAAAACAAGAAGATGAAATCATTGGATTAGATATGTGTAATCACAATCATGTCTATTCCAAAACCTAGTAATCCTTCTCAATAACAAGAATAAATTCTCATAAGAAGTTTCCTAGGCATCAAGACAAACTCGTAATGCACATATAAGATGATCTGTCATTAGAGGGTAGAATCAATCTTTTTCGCTCGGATTTATACCAATAATAGCTACCAAAGGCGTATAAAAAGATTTTCCAACAACATTCTTTTAAAATCTACAAATTAGCTTATAAGAGTAGTTCTCCAAGAATCCAAGTTCCCAAGTTCAAGAGAAGTGGAACAAGTGCAACGAAACGGAGCAAAATACTCAAAAACAAGAGATAGGACAAATATCAATCTTAATTCATCCAAAATCAAGGTTTCTCATCTTCGTTTTGAAGAGAATTCAAAGCGTAAGATAATGCAAAAAGAATAAGTTCATTCCGAGTTCGGACTAAGAAGTTACGGCCAAAACAAGTCGACCGAATATCGACATCTACAGGCAAGTCCGTGAACTTACGGATTTGCACACGAATTTCCATATCCTGGAGCAGTGTGCAGACGAGGTTTGCGAACTTAAGCCCCTGGATTTTGGTTTTAAATGATGTTATGCATACTTGGTATGTGTTCCATGAAGTCCAACCATCCCGAACTAATGTTTTCAAACCTAAACATTTAAGAAGCTTAAACACAGATCAAGTTAGGTAGAAATGAATGATAAGCAAGGTACATGAATCATTATAAGTACTCCAACCAAATAAAAACACAAATATTTCTCAATCTTATAGACATACCTTTTTAGAAGAATCCAATCGACTTATCAAACATAATCTGTGTGCCCCAATTCTCGTGCTTTCCTCACTGTATACATAACATGGCATTCCTTGGTGAGGATGCACTTACAACACAACTAAGTTATGTTGGGGTGAACAATGTCTTGCTCACCACAAGTGACCTTTGGATTATCATGAAAGAGATCGCTTTTAGAACCTTTCACATCCAGTTCCACTTTTCCAAAAAACTTGTTAAGTTCCAACATCATGGATACTGCCTTTTCCATAGTCATGAAATTTTCTGGAAGATCATTCCTTTTCACACTCAAGGCATTATTAGATTTCTTTGGTACCCACTTCTGAGTTCGTTTAGGAACAACCGGAACTTTCTTCCCATTACTCTCTTCAAGAATTATCGAAGGAGAATTGGATTGACTATTCTTTTGCAAGTTAGTATTTCTCCAATTAGGAGCATCGGACCTTGTCTTCGTCTTTGCAAAATTATCCTTTTGATAACCATTACAATTGTCAAAAGACTTCGTATGAATTTTATAGGCAAATATAGGTTGATCACATCACTGATTCCTTTGCCTAAAGGTTGGACAATTATAACCTGTAACGTTAAGGGGATTAGTCTTATCATATGATATTGGTTTCACAACTTCTTGTGATGCCCAAACAAGAACATCATGAAGTTTCTCATTCCTTATACGGAAACGAAATCTCCTTTCCAGGTGACCTTTATTTCCGCAATAGTGGCAAACATAAGGAATGTTCTTACCTCGATCCGTGTGTGATGACTTTGGAGGTTGGTATACTTTGGTCTTTTGAACCTTAACTGCTGGTGAAGGTATTTCACTTTTTACATCAGTGGAAACCTTTTGTTGAGAAGAATCTCTATCCTTGACAAATTTTACCTCTTTGTTAATACTTGGGGCATCTATTCCCTTATATCCCAATCCTCGTTTATCATGATGATTTTTACTTGCTCCTAGCATAGTGGTTAATTTGCTTGAACTGGTATTGAACTTTTTCAAGTCATTTTCCAACATCTTGATTTTTTCAAGAGCAATAGCTAAATTAGCCTCAAGGCGTTTTTCTCGAGCGAGAAAAGCGCTTTCTCTGTCATCAAAACTTGCTTGCTGAGAGTTAATCCTTCCTTCAGTTTCTGCAAGTTTCTCTTCTAACAAGAAGTATTTTTGATATACACGATCACATTCAAGTGACTTTCTACTCAGGTTTTCCTCGGTATCATTGAGGACTGCTTCGCATGAGCTATTCAGACCATAAAGACCACCGTATATCCTTTTCAATTTCTTGTTTTCTCGACATATTGGAGTCAGAATAGATGTGACATGAGAAGTTGTAATCTTCTTCATTTTTAACGAATCCAAAAACTTATCATACTCTGAGACTTCCTCATCAACTTCTCTATCAATATCTGAATCACCTTCATCAGAAAGTTCATCCAACTGTTCTTTTAGGAGTGTTTCCCAATCAACAGTTTTTACATCAATAGAATGTTTATATATTGACTTAGATGTGTCAGTTCTCTCAGGTGAATCCAAGCTTTTAGAATCATCTGGTAATTTCTGAACTGGTACGTTATTAGAGATAGACTCGTCCATAATCAAATCGCTACAAACACAGACTGGTAAGGTCTTTAAACGTGTTTGCCTGCTCTGATACCAATTGAAAAAGCGGGGGTCTAACAACACCACCCAATAATTCGATTAGCAATCTGTATAGACAACTCCGAGTTGTTTTCTAGAGAATCAACAAGACTCGATCAATAGAAAATATCTCAAGGAGTTATTATCTCAATCTCTTAATTTGATTTGCTCAATAAAATATGATTTGCGAGTCTAATCAAAGAGAGATAACTTGGATGGTACCAAAGACCAATATCCAAGTGTCAATCAATTTAAATCAACAACCAATAAGGTCGGATATTCTAATCGATTGAACAACGCACAACCTGTATTATGTTAATTATATAACAAAATATAATGCGGAATATAAATAACACAAATACCAGAATTTTTTAACGAGAAAACCGCAAATGCAGAAAAACCCCGGGACCTAGTCCATATTAAACATACACTATATTAAGCCGCTACAGACACTAGCCTACTACCAATTAACTTTGGTCTGGACTGTAGTTGAACCCCAACCAATCTCACACTGATCCAAGGTACAGTTATGCTCCTACGCCTCTGATCCCAGCAGGATACTGCACACTTGATTCCCTTAGCTGATCTCACCCACAACCAAGAGTTGCTACGACCCAAAGTCGAAGACTTTAATAAACAAATATGTCTCACATAGAAAAGTCTACAGGTAATAGATAAATTCGTCTCCCACTAATAAACATATGAGTTTTGTTTCGTATTTTGATAAATCAAGGTAAACAGGAACCAATCGATAAAACCAGACTTATATTCCCGAAGAACAGCTCAGTTTCATCAATCACCTCATAATAGACTTAATCGACGCAACAAAGAAGATTATTGAGGAATCACAAACAATAAGACGAAGATGTTTGTGACTACTTTTATCTTGCCTATCGGAGATAGAATCTCAAACCAATTATTACAATTGTACTTGTACGATAGAAAGAGTAAGATTAGATCACACAACTACGATAAAAGTAGTATCGGTCTGGCTTCACAATCCCAATGAAGTCTTTAAGTCGTTAACCCGAGTTTAGAGAAAAAACTCAAGGGTTAATGGATATCGACTCTAGCTTAGAGAAAACTAGTATCACACAAGAAAAGTATGTGGGGATTAGTTTTTCCATTAGCTAGAGTTCCCCTTATATATTCTTCAAATCAGGGTTTCTAATCAATGTTAGCTTAGTAACAAAGCATTCAATATTCACCGTTAGATGAAAACCTGATTAGATACAAGCTAATATTCCTCAACCTTTAGATCAAAAACTTAGCTTTCCATACACACATGTACTTGACGATTTTGGGTTTGTGTAACCGTACCCAAATGTGTACAATGGTTGGTTCACAACTAGTTAACCAAAAGGTTAACCAAATGATAACTTCCATATCAAACATGTTCTTCTTCACCATAACTAGTCCAAATGACTCAAATGAACTAGTTAGAGAGTTGTTCAATTGCTATGAGATATCAAGTACTACAAGAGACACAATTGAATCAAAAACGATGTGATTCACTCGAATCATTAATCATGAACTATAAAACCACGGTTTGCAAAAGCATCCCTTAGTAATATAGAATAAGTTCACGAACAACATTTTCAGACATAACCTCTTGAGTTCGCGGACTCAAGCTAACCGCTTGAAGTTATAAACTCCAACAGAAATTCTCGAGTTCGAGAGCTTCCATTAGTTCGTGGACTGCACATGAGCTAAAACTCCAGAAGAAATTCTCGGGTTCGAGAACTGCGCCAGTTCACGGACTGAATTGATGCTCACGTTCCGGTTCCACTTGATCAACAAAGTTCGGAAACTTCGGTTCAAGTGCTAAGGACTTATACATATATATGTTTCCATAACAATGTTTATATCCCCCAATGGTTATATAGTCTAAACTCTCCATTTTAATCATTGAAACATGCTCAGAGGGCGTTATATAGTTGTTATTCACAAACTATTTTTCTTCAGAACATTTTCCAAGAAGATTTAAACTTAACATGACTTTCGTCACTAGGCAAAGATGAACTTGGCTAAAGCGAAAGCTTTACCAACACCCATTTCGAGAAATAGATAAGCAAGATATACTCAGCTCGAAATGTTATATGTGCATATTCTTAGTCTATATAGTAGAATGACTTTTGTCTCAAAGATAGGAGATAGAGTATATATACTTTGGAGTGATAGATAAGTTCAAGTCTCCACATACCTTTTAGTTGATGAAGATCCAATGGTTCCTTGAGTAGTCCTTCATCTTGTATGATGATTTCCATGGAGTCTTGAGCTCAACTATACTTTCTATCCTAGTCCGAGACCTTAACTATAGTAGACTAGAAATCAAGACTTTATAGTTTTGATCACTAAGATTGACAAACATTCTTGAGATAACAACGAATGCGAGTTTGACCGAGTAATGATCTAACATGATCAATATTCGAGAAACAGAGCAAGTATTGCTCGATAAATTACTGAATATTATAAATTATAATATATTGATGGATTGTTCAATATTCGAGCAACTGAGCAAGTATTGCTCAATTCGATGAATTATTGGTAGCGTGACCCAATAAAATATTAAAATATTGGTAGTCTACCAAATATTATATAATTAATATGGATTTCTATTACTAGATCAACATAAAATTATTAGTGTTTGAACTTGCTCAAAATTATGATTTGTGGAGCGTTTGTTCAAAACCCTAATTTTTGATCAATTGTTCGTCAATTGATGAATTGCTGAAAATATGTCATGAGTGAGGTAAGGACCGGACACATGGGATGATAGATGACCATGTGGTTCCCAAGTGCTCGAGTGAGCGTGCACCAGGGTCCTTAGTTGACCGGTTGGTGAAAGAATGATCAAACGCTGGTGTTGATCATTTATTAGAATACTGCTTGTGCGAGCGTTAGGTGATAAAACCTAATTATGGAGAAGTCAGGGACCGACCAAGATGGCATGAGACCGGCCCTTGGTGGTCATGGGACCAGTTGTTGGTCGTTTGAGAAAATCCCAAATTGGTTGAAAAGAGTTTGGACCCAATATGAGAAATTGAGCAAATTAGGTCAAAATCATGAAGATATGTGGGACCGGCTCCTTGCGAGCCTTAGGGACATAATTGGTCGGTCAAGGAAGCATTCCCGTGTCACTATAATTCCCGTATCTCAATCCTGAGAGTTTTGGTATTTTCTGATGTGTGTTTGAGCAATATTTTGGATTTTCAGAAGAGTTTGATCTTGATTTTGCTCGAATGAGCAAGTAGAAATTTGCTCGTTTGATCAAAATTTTTGAGAATATTAAAATAATAATATTTTAATATTTGACGTGAGTAGCCTAGTCGGTCACGTGACCATTTGACTTTTTGGCCTTTTCATGGTTTGAGCAATATTTGAGAAAATATGAAGAAACCATGATTTTTTTCTCAAACGGAGGAGTTTCATGAGATGAGGGAAATGATAATTATGAAAACAATGGATTACAAGGTGTAGGACCGGCCACGGCTAGGGCATGGACGACCGGATAGGAAGTCTGGTCCCACGGCACCTTCTTTATTTTTATTATTTTTCATGAAACCATGATAATGTGGAGAAACCGTGAGGTTTACTCAAACAAGGAAAGTTGCTCGAATGAAGGACTCCTCATGAGTTCATGAAAATAACAAAATAATAAAACATAAAGGAAGAGGCGTGGGGGACCGGCCACGGCGGTGTGACAGGCCGGCCAGTGGGCCCGATCCCTATGCGCCTCTTATATATTTTTTTATAACTATTTTATCTCTCCTTTTTTGTGTAGGATTCCTCATTTGTCCATGCTTTTGAATGCTCATTCGTGCATTTGGGTGCTCGTTCGTGCATCGTCGTTGAATACACTTGCGCCATTTTCTTGGGGCTTATTCGGTGATAGTCCAGATGCCCGATTGTTGAGTAACTATTACTAATTCATGAAATTTAGCAAAGAATGATTCATGAAACAGAGTAATAAAAATGAATTGAGTATATATTAGTAATCTATGAATCCAGCAGGGGGATTCAGGGAACATAGTAATGAGATAAAATGGTTATTTATTACTAATCCATGAATTCAGCCGGGGATAGCCATGGAACGGAGTAATGAGATGAAATAGATTATTTTCTAGGAATTCAGTCTGTGAATGTCATGGTAGAATTAATCTATTCCAGAAGACATATGAGATAGTTAAAGCATCATACCCATTCTGAAAAGTGCATAGTCAGGAAACAACGTGCAACATCGTATCCTGAAGGCGTTTAGCCCTCTAGTAAATAATTATGTCTAAAGAGACGTCTGAATATATACACGGTCTCTCTACATAGTCAGGGAACAACGAGTATCGCCGACGTCATGAAGGCGTTAAGCCCTCTAACAAACAATTTTGTCCAGAGGACCGCCCAATTGTTCTTCTATGTAGAGGGGGGTCTCTCTATGTAGTCAGGAAACAACGAGTATCGACGACGTCATGAAGGCGTTAAGCCCTCCGACAAACAATTATGTCCAGAGGACCGCCCAATTCTATTATTCTACATAGAGGGCACGATGAAATGCGTAGCATTGAACGTTCAGCTAGTGGGAGGCCTTTTGAGAAACATATTCATCGGATCTGAGAGGAACTCAATCAGTGATCGTGAAATGGTTCACGGATCGTAAAATATGAATCGTCACATGCGCTCCTGAATCCGGGTCAGAAACATGCAGTATCATGATTTTATAATTTTAGCCCTTGTTGAAAATCCATCATCAAAAAATGTATAAACATATGATCACTTTTATCCACTGCTTCAGCACAAAACAATAACAAACTGGATCCTGAATTCTACCCGCCCTATGAAAAATAATTCAGGGTTGGTGCAACTTCATGGCATAAAGTATACACCAACAAACGTATCTTTAAGGCCTATTCCTATGAATATGCCAAACTCATATATTTGGAATATATGCACCCATTATGGGTATGCCAAAGTGCCAAACTCATATGCCAATATGCCAGGTATAATATATAGGCATACACGACAGAGTTTCTACCAAGCGATAGAGTGTCCTTCGCTAGATGGTCAAGCCATCGCTCGCTGGTCATTAAATCTCTGACGCTAGTCAACATGTCGCTCGTCTCTTAGATCATCGCTTACCAGATCTTCATCCAACGGCTAGGATTCCCCCACCTATAAATACCTAATTTCTATATCATTTCAACTCACACCAGAGTTTCTAAATTTCTCTAGAATTTCTAAATTTAAATTCTTTTCATCACTATTTCTATAAGGACCCTCAAGCTCGTCAATGCTATTAGACCAGTCAAGAGATGTTTTAGCCGATAATAACTCGATTAGTTTAACACGGACGTTAATTAATAATAATTAATCTAACAATGATCTAGATATATACCGTTGGATAGATCTCGAAAAGTTACGCGGAATGGACTACTCGAACGCGTCATACGGACATCGGACGAAGAATATATATGTTATTTTAAGTTAAGGGTAAAATGGTCATTTCACATTAAAGTGTTATCAAGGCAGTCGAATTTTCTTCTCGGGGAACCTCTGTGGATAACTCAAAAATAACTTGATAAGGTCGAAAATTCTATTTTCTCTTTCATTCTCTTATTCTTCTTCTCTTTCTTCTTTTCCTCTTCTGCTCGTCTCCTGCAGCGATTCCGCAACGATTTTGAGAAACAAAACAATGGTTTTGGGATCGAGAGAAGAAGATATACATCGAGTATTGATTGTTGCTGATGGTGTTATATTTTTTTGGAACACGAGATGAAGAGGATGGAGTTCTTATTGTAAATCGAGCATAGGATTTTTGAAGTTAGGGTTTGTGAAGAATATAGAGGTGATTTGGGTTGTTGTTAGATAAATAATAATAGGGTTATATCTGAATCGAAGTTATAAAGTAGTTTTGAAGATGAATCAAGAGTTAGGGTTCTCAGAGATTTGAATCAGGGTTTCAGGAAGAATTCAAATATGAATTAGAAAATGAAATTGATATTTTAAGAAGGGGATTTGAGATGGGTATCGATCAATTGAATGAATTAGAGTTAAGATGAAGATGAATTCGAGATGAAAAAAGACTAGGGTTTCTGTTCTTCCCTAAATTGAAGAATTAGGGTTTGTTCTCTATTTGAAGGAAGGTTGTTAGGTATTGGTTGTGATGAGCGAATGATTTTGAGAGGAGATGATGTTGGATGAACTGAGTTGGTGGGTTGCTGTAGTTTCAAGATGAATTGAAGAACCGATTCAAACAAGAATATGAGTTGATCTCATTTTGCTTGAATGAAACTATTTAAGGTAATTGTTCTTTCTCAGTAACTAGGTAAAGTTATTCAAGTTCACTGTTGAGATTATTTGAATGTGGAGGTAACTATTTATATGAATATAGAATGAAGTTGGAATTATAGTTTGGATTGTATTAATTACAGAGAATTGTTAAAGGTTGGAGTGAAGTAGGAATTGAACTCTAGAACTGGTGTTGGTTTGTGTAGTTGTTATTACAAGTACTGGTGTTGTGAAGTGAATGGAACAAGAACTGTTGGGTGTTGCAGAGTCATATTAGTATGGTTGAAGTTATAGGGGATATGAGTGATTTGCTGAAATTGTGGAGTGCAGCTTGTGGTTGTAATTGATCCGAGTTGGGTCGCCAGCAGTGATAATGATATTGTACTTTGTTGGTGGCTGTAATTGGAAGTTGCATGATACAATTGTGAATGGGTTTGCTTTGGAAGTTTGTTGAATGGAATTGGAACTAAGATGAGAATTAGGTATTGCAGTTGATATGGATTATTGTGGCTGTATTGATATGAACTATTGGTGGCTGATGCCGATAGTGTTAAGCTAATACTGAGATATGGAAGTATGCAATGTTAGTGATGTTGGAGGGAGTGGAAGTATTTGAGTTTGAGTTGTGATGCTGAAATGGATGTTAGTATGAGTAGTGTAGGATTGAATTGATGGTGAGTTGAATTGATGGTGATTAAAGAGTTGATATTAGTGTTTACTGTAAAAGCTTGGAACTGCAGTTGCAGGTAGGCACAATCTTTAATTGTAAATGAAATTATTTGTATTCAATGTACTTTTGAATGAATTATTGAAGTTATAGGTAGGATAGTTTGTGTGTGGTGCATGCCTGTCTTGTGTTGCACCATGATGGTGCAACTATAACCTTTTGGAATGTGCTTTGGCTTGTGAGCCTGTCCTTGGCCTTAGCCTTGGTTTTGATTTGGCTTTCACCCTAGTCAGATGTCTGACTATTTGCCTAGATGACTCAGTTAATCTGACTGAGTCAATTGTGAATCTAATTTACCTGAATCAGTCTTGTTGACTGAGTTAACTCTATAACCAGGTTTTGACTCTAATTGACTCAGTTGACCGATTCTTATTTGACTTGACCTTTATATATTGACCGTCAGTTGACCTAGTGGACTGTTAGTGACTGTTTGTTAACCAGATGGACCGGACCTTAGTTTATTGGGATGGTTTAGGAGACTTGGACTTAGGGCAGTTTTTTTAATTAGATGTTTTGGACATCTTGCGGTCCGAATTAGACTTTGGTTTCTTCTACAAAGTTGTAGATTTTCATAAGACTTAGCTACGGACTATATAATCAATCTAATTGGATTAGTAAAGTCTTAGTTATACTAAAGATAGACAATAAGATACCATAATGGGCTTAGCACCATTAGATAGAATTGTATGATTCTTGTGTGAGCCTTTTTGGCTAAACTCTTTGAGTGCTTGTATGATTGACAGTTAGACTATTAACAACGATCGATTCAAAGGATGAACCAGTGGATCATGAATCTCGAGGTAGACGAGGCTTGTCATCAAAAGAGGTGGGAATCGATAACGAACTCTTTTGTATCCATTATTGTTTTACAAATCAATCTTTGTGTTGTGAAATTCATGCATATCTTTGTGTTCTTCGTGTGGTATGAGATGTGTGCCGGCACAATATCAGTATTTTATGGCTAGGGCGATATACCGCAATATTATTATGGCTAGGGCGATACACCGCAATATTATTCTTCCTTTATATATATTCAGTATTCTATGGCTAGGGCGATACACCGCAATATTATTATGGCTAGGGCGATGCACCACAATATTATTCTTCCCTTATGTGCGGCAACACACATCTCATACATGGATGTTTACTGTTATTTATGAATGTCTATGAAGAAGTTTCTACTTTATGTTTCATTGTCTTTCCTTGTATTACCGACTTTCGATTAAACCTGCATTGTCTTCGAATCATATTAATGATTACTTGAAAGCTAATTGTTATTTCTGTTGGGCACCCCTTTTAGGGATGATGTGCTCACCCATTCCCACTTTCATTTTCAGTGACAGATCAGAGTAGCTCAGCAAAAGCTTCAAGTGTTGAGTTCGCTAGATGATTAATTTCTGCTATGTTTATTGTTGTATATTCTATTTGTAAACAAAATGACTATTTTATATGTATCATTAGAGAGGAGTTCTTTTGTATATATTTCTGAGCGGGGTTAGCTTTGGGTTTAGTTTTTGTAGCAGAATTCTTAATTGAAAGTCTAAGTGTTTAATTTGGATTCGTTAGTGCCTCTATATTAAGTTAAATTCTTGGTTTAGTCAGCTGCTAGCTTAGAGGGCGCTACATAGTTGGTATCAGAGCCCATTATTAGATAAAAATAACCAGTGCCAGTTAGTGAACTAGATTACTTTAGAACTGGGTTAGGTTTGTGAGATAAATTTAAATCACTAAAAGCTATTAATAATTAAAAGATTTATCTGAACGATTGATTTGTTTGTTGATTGTTTGTAACTGTAATGAAGTAAAAATTGTAGGGTACACAAATACTTTAGGATTTGATAATAATCAATCTAAAAAGTATGAACACGTACATAATCCAATATAAAAATAGTGAGATTAACACAATTGACAAATCTTGAAAGTTACAAAAAAATAAAAAATAAAATAAAAATTGAATACCTTGACTTATACATAGAAATCAACAATTTATAATCACATAAATGTTTATAATATTCTTGGAACTTAATAATAATTGAAAGAGTAGTGAATAATAGTCCAACCATGAATGTTAATAATAAAAATATTATAATAGTAATCATAAAGGATAATAAAAGTGATAATTTTGATAAGTAATGTTAGCATTTCTTAATTAGTAATATATTGAACTTAAACTTAACTAAAATTTCAATAAAGATATATAACAATAAAAATAATAAGTATGATTAAATAACTATGCGAAATTAGTAATGCTATTGTACGCTTAAGATTAGTAAATTAAACTAATTATAAGTTATCTTTAATCTAATTATAAGTTATCTTTAATCTAATTATAAGTTATCTTTAATTATGATTTGTAAATAATTATTGATTAATGTATAAAATGAAATACTATTATGGTATAGTGAATCTATAAAGTGAAACAAATATACATGAAATAACAATAATAGTATTCTGATGCTTAGTGTAACATTAGAATTAAAAGAAGACAAAATCGTATATTAATAGGATAATTTACACTAATACCAAAATCTAAAGATTATTATGATGTATTATAATTTTATGCAGACAAAAATTTAAATCATATTAAATTACCAACGACACGGTTTAACAATATATGATATTCAGATTCAATCTAAATAAATAAAAACTATTATATCAACCTTTACATGAATGTAGAATTATATTTAAAAGATTAATGTTTAATGTATCATCCAGACTATCAACTTAAGATAATGAAAGTAATAATAAAATTGATAATAGTATTCGATTAATCAGATTGGCTAGTAGCAAATCTTTAGTAAATAATATTAAGAACCTCCTGCGATGACTTCTTGGCCTTCACGGAGACAAACGATCTTCATCATCTGGATACTAAGGGAGCTAACTTCACTTGGTCTAATGGTCTTAGAGGCAGGCATCACACGGAGCTTCGTCTGGACAGAGTTATTTGTAATGATCAATGGCTCTTGTCTTGGGACTCTACAGTTTGTAGCACGCTGTCTCGTGTCAAATCGGATCATTATCCAATATTGTTGGAGTCGTTAAAGGAAGATAAATCTTTTGCATCTTCTTTTAAATTCCAACATGCTTGGCTTAATCATTCGGGTTTTAAGAACGGTGGTGGAGAATGCTTGGCAACAACAATTTTTTTGTTGCCCAATGTATGTTCTTATTCAGAAGTTAAAGTTCCAGAAGTCGGTACTTAAGTGTTGGAACAGAGAAGTCTTTGGAGATATTCAGATTAATGTTAATGTGGCAACAACTAATCTGGAAAATATTCAGATTCGTATTGGTGAGGAGGGATACTCAGATGAGCTGCACCTGTTTGAGTTGGAGGCTTCGACCAGGCTTGTTGAGGATCTAAAAATTCAGAAATATTTCTGGCAAGAAAAATTTCATCTCAAGTGGGTTAAGGATGGTGATGCTTGTACTAAATTCTTTCACACTTACGTGAAGATAAGAGAGGCTACCAACAAAGTTACTCTTCTGAAGGCTAACAATGAGATGTGGAGCTCTCATGAGGAAGTTTCAGACCATGTTGTTTCATACTTTAAGAATCTATATGATACAGATGGTGTTAATCCTTCTACAGATTTCGTTTCCAGGAACACTAGCAGTTCGGTCTCTCTGGACGAGAACAATCATCTCACTGCAATCCCGGACGGAATGGAAATAAAGGCGACGGTTGATACAATGAATGATAATGGTGCTCTAGGTCCGGATGGTTTCGGGGGTATTTTCTTCACAGCATTCTGGGATATAATAGGTATGGATGTAGTTAATTCTGTTCAGTTATTTTCCAAAATGGTTGGCTTATCCCTAACGCGAACCCGAGCCATGTTTTTATCATTCCAAAAGAACCGGGAGCGGATATGATTGAGAAATTTTGCCCGATAGCTCTAAGCAACTTCCAATTCAAAATCATTGGCAAGATCTTAGCTAACCGCTTGAATCCAATTGCTTCAAAATCTATATCTCCTCAGCAGAGAGCTTTTCTCAAAGGAAGAGATATTTTTGTCTGCATTGGTATTACTTCAGAGGCGGTTAACCTTATCGACTACAAGTTCTTTGGAGGTAACATTGCTCTTAAATTCGATATTAGAAAATCTTCCGATACTCTAAATTGGGAATTCCTTATTCAGGCTCTCAAAGGTTATGGCTTCTGTGATATTTTTCTGGGTTGGATTCGTTCAATCTTGGATTCGGCGAGTCTGTCTATTGTGATTAATGGAAAGGCAATAGGGTACTTTAGCTGCAAGCGTGGAGTGCGTCAGGGCGACCCTCTATCTCCGATCCTGTTCTACTTGGCGGAAGATGTTCTAAGTAATGCTCTAACAAATGCTTTTGCTCAGGGTAGGGTTCATCATATCTCTTCTCAGCGAGGTACAATTTTTCCTTCTCATGTGTTGTATGCAGACGACATAATGGTATTCTGTAGAGGCACTAAGAGAGACATTAGGGTTTTAATGCAATTTTTTTGATGAGTATGGTCAGAATTCGGGTTAATTTATTAGTGATGAAAAGTGTTCAATGTATTCAAGCAAATATGCTTATGACATAATTGCGGGGATTTCGTCTTCTTACAATATACCAATGAGAGCTCTTTCCTTTCGTTATCTGGGAGTCCCAATTTTTCTTGGTAAGCCGAGAGCTGTTCATTTCAGGGACATTATGGACAGAATTAAAATAAAGTTTTTAGCTTGGAAAGGGAGGTTATTACCGATGATGGGTAGAGTGGAGCTTGTAAATTATGTAATTGCAAGTTCTGCTATGCACAACTTTCATGTCTACAAATGGCCTAGAGATTACATTAAAATGATGGAGAAGTGGATCAGAAACTTTGTTTGATCTGGTAATATTAACACCAGACAGCACCATATTGTTGCTTGGGTTACAGTTTGTCTTCCATTGAATGAGGGGGGTCTGGGCATTAGGTCTATATCTAGCCTGAATGACGCGGCTCTGATGAAAATGACCTGGAAGATGATGACGGTAACCTCAACTTTTGGTAACTTCATTAAGGCTCGTTTTGCAGGTACATCGCATAAGAAATCTTCAATTTGGTATGGCTTCAAGCATCAGTGGAGTATTATGAAAGATAACGTTTTGTGGCTAGTTGGCAATGGGAGAAACATTGATTTCTGGAATGATCGATGGAACCCGAATATGGAAGTTTCTATTGCTGACTACTTGGTGATGGATAACTCGGACCTCCACAACAAATTAGCTGACTTTATCGTCGATGATCAGTGGTGTATACCTTCTTACATTCTCGGAGCTATCAGGTCATATTGAGCAGATGATTAGAGAGACTCCGTTTGCTGCTCATACAACAGATAAGAAAGTTTGGAAGCTCAGCAACTCTGGTGACATTCATATGAAGGAGGCGTATGACTATCACAGACCGAGGGTGATGGAATTGACATATTTCAAGGACTTATGGTCCATCAAGATTACGACTCATCGTGCCTGTACGGTGTGGAAACTGTTGCATAACAGGATTACTTCGGATGATAATGTGAAGTACCATGGCAGAGACACGGTGAACTGCTGCAATCTCTGCCCTTCTCCTTGCTATTGGGAAACTCAATATCACTTATTTTTAGATTGTGTGTTTGCGAGAAATCTTTGGAACTGGATTATGCAGGTCTTCGGTCTGCGGATTGATTGCTCGAGTATTCATGCGATTTTTGCTGCAGCTCGAGGTTTTGCGGGCTGCTCTCAGACGAAAAATATTCTTTGGATTGCGGTGGTAAGCTGTACTTGGATAATTTGGTTCTGCCACAACAAGTTAAGATTTAATCATCAAGCAACCTCTTCTCAGTAGGCAGTAAATCTGTTGGCCAATCTAATTATGGAGTCCAGCAGGCATAGCGGAGGCTTTTCATTTTATACTTCAGACGACAAGAGGATTTTTGACACTCTAGGTATTAGGAGGCAAGCGCCTAAAATGCCGATGGAAGTGATGGTTATATGGAAGCCTCCGCCGCAAGGTTGGATTAAGGCAAAAATAGACGGTTGATCTTTGGGAAACCTGGGACCGTCTGGCTGCGGGGTGGTGTTTCGAGACTCTAATGGGCTGGTGAAAGGGTGCCTAGCGCAAAATCTGGGGTTAAGCAACTCGTTATTGGCGGAGCTTTGGGGAGCAATTTTTGCCTTTCTTTTATCTCGTACAAAGAGAATTCGTAGGCTTTGGATAGAATGCGACTCAACCTTCGTTTTACAAGCCATTCATAATCCGGGCTTGGTTCCGTGGAGATTAACAATGCACTGGAACAATTGTATGAAGTTCGCTTCTACCATCACGATGATTTGTACTCATGCTTTTCGCGAAGGCAACTGTGTAGCTGACTCGCTTTCTAAGCATGATGCGACAATGGAGTCTCGATGGTTGACATACCCGCCGATTTCACTAGACATAGGCTAGCGTTAGATAATTCGATTCTTCCGCTTTACAGATTTCGTAATATGTAATTCTTTTTTTTTGTTTTCTCCCTTTTCTTCTGTTTCTTTTTTGGAGGTCCCCCTCCTTCTTTTTGCTTGGTTTAATATAATTAGGGTTTAACAAAAAAAAAATATTAAGAAAATTTATATTTGGTATTACACTAAAGTTAAAATGACTGAATATTATAAATTGACGTAAAATTCAAATTTGAATTACTTATATTGATAAAATAAAATAAATAATTCAGATAGCTAAATTGCTTAAAATAATGTGAACTATTGATATGTTTTACGAAATAAATTTATCAGAATTACACCAATTACAATAAAAGTTTAAAGATTAATTAATCATAATAAATTAATAGTTAGTTAATCTAGCACTGGAGAATAGTGAAGGTTGTGTTTTATGTGTTCGTAGGAAGGCATTGTCGGGACTGGCCAACCTTGACAGGGCAACTGCATTCATAGATGACTGATAATAGTAGTATGTTGTGGGTACTTTAGAAACTGATAGATAGATATAATTTCACTTAGAAAGATTTGTGGGATTCTTCCTTAAAGTTAGAGACAAATATCTTAGAAATTAGAAATTAGTTTAAGAAACTTAGACTTCCCTATTTGATAGAATTTAAATCAGTGTAGTTGAACCTAGAGCTACAAATTTTAAATTTAAGTTGTAGAAAGCCATATAGGTGGTGCTATGTTTTGTTGTTGTTTGCGCTTAGACAAGAGATGAAATTATTCTATAAGGTGGGGAGTTTTTTTTGAAGACCATAAGAATGGTATGATTTTTGAGGACGAAAATGATATAAGGTGGGGAGAATGTAGGGACCCTCAAGCTCGTCAACGTTATTAGACCAGTCAAGAGATGTTTTAGCCGCTAATAACTCGATTAGTTTAACATGGATGTTAATTAATAAGAATTAATCTAACAATTTTCTAGATATGAAACTAGTATCGTTGGATAGATCTCGAAAAGTTACGCGGAATGGACTACTCGAACGTGTCATTCGGACATCGGGAGAAGAAGATATCTGTTATTTTAAGTTAAAGGTAAAATGGTCATTTATCATTAAAGTGTTATCAAGGCAACCGAATTTTCTTCTCGGGGCATCTCTGTGGATAACTTAAAAACAACTTGATAAGGTCGAAAATTCTATTTTCTCTTTCATTTTCTTATTCTTCTTCTCTTTCTTCTTTTCCTCTTCTGCTCGTCTCCTTCAGCGATTCCGCAACGATTTTAAGAAACAAAACAATGGTTTTGAGATCGAGAGAAGAAGATATACATTGAGTATTGATTGTTGGTGATGGTGTTATATTTTTTTGGAACACGGGATGAAGAGGATGGAGTTCTTATTGTAAATCGAGCATAGGATTTTTGAAGTTAGGGTTTGTGAAGAATATATAGGTGATTTGGGTTGCTGTTAGATAAAAAATAATAGGGTTGTATCTGAATAGAAGTTATGAAGTAGTTTTGAAGATGAATCAAGAGTTAGGGTTCTCAGAGATTTGAATTAGGGTTTCTGGAAGAATTCAAAAATGAATTAGAAGATGAAATTGATATTTTAAGAAGGGAATTTGAGATGGATATCGATCAATTGAATGAATTAGATTTAAGATGAAGATGAATTCGAGATTAAAGAAGACTAGGGTCTATGTTCTTCCCTAAATTTAAGAATTAGGGTTTGTTCTCTGTTTGAAGAAAGATTTTTAGGTATTGGCAGTGATGAGCGGATGATTTTGAGAGGAGATGATGTTGGATGAACTAAGTTGGTGGGTTGCTGTAGTTTCAAGAAGAATTGAAGAACCGATTAAAATAAGAAGATGAGTTGATCTCATTTTGCTGGAATGAAACTATTTAAGGTAATTGTTCTTTCTCAGTAACTAGGTAAAGTTATTCAAGTTCACTGTTGAGATTATTTGAATGTGGAGGTAACTATTTAGATGAATATAGAATGAAGTTGGAATTATAGTTTGGATTGTATTGATTACAGAGAATTGTTAAAGGTTGGAGTGAAGTAGGAATTGATCTCTAGAACTAGTGTTGGTTTGTGTAGTTGTTATTACAGGTACTGGTATTGTGAAGTGAATGGAACAAGAACTGCTGGGTGTTGCAGAGTCATATTAGTATGGTTGAAGTTGTAGGGGATATGAGTGATCTGCTAAAATTTTGGAGTGCATCTTGTGGTTTTAATTTATCCGAGTTGGGTCGCCAGAAGTGATAATGATGTTGTACTTTGTTGGTGGTTGTAATTGTAAGTTGCATGATACAATTGTGAATGGGTTTGCTTTGGAAGTTTGTTGAATGGAATTGGAACTAAGATGAGAATTAGGTATTGCAATTGATATGGATTATTGTGGCTGTATTGATATGAACTATTGGTGGTTGATGCCGATAGTGTTAAGCTAATACTGAGATATGGAAGTATGCAATGTTAGTGATGTTGTAGGGAGTGGCAGTGTTTGAGTTTGAGTTGTGATGCTGAAATGGATGTTAGTATGAGTAGTTTAGGATTGAATTGATGGTGATTATAGAGTCGATGTTAAAGTTTATTGTAAAAGCTTGGAACTGCAGTTGCAGGTAGGCACAATCTTTAATTGTAAATGAAATTATTTGTATTCAATGTACTTTTGAATGAATTGTTGAAGTTATAGGTGGGATAGTTTGTGTGTGGTGCAGGCCTGTCTTGTGTTGCACCATGATAGTGCAACTGCAACCTTTTGGCATGTGCTTTGGCTTGTGAGCCTGTCCTTGGCCTTAGCCTTGGTTTTGAGTTAGCTTTCCCCCTAGTCAGATGTCTAACTATTTGCCTAGCTGACTCAGTTAATCTGACTGAGTCAATTGTGAATCTAATTTACCTGAATCAGTCTTGTTGACTGAGTTAACTCTGTAACCAGGTTTTGACCCTAATTGACTCAGTTGACCGATTCTTATTTGACTTGACCTTTATATGTTGACCGTCAGTTGACCTAGTGGACTGTTAGTGACCGTTTGTTAACCAGATGGACCGGACCTTAGTTTATTGGGCTGGTTTAGGAGACTTGGGCTTAGGGAAGTTTTCTTAATTAGATGTTTTGGACGTCTTGCGGTCCGAATTAGACTTTGGTTTCTTCTACAAAGTTGTATATATTCATAAGACTTAGCTACGGACTATATAATCAATCTAATTGGATTAGTAAAGTCTTAGTTATACTAAAGATAGAGAGTAAGATACCATAATGGGCTTAGAACCATTAAATATAATTGTATGATTCTTGTGTGAGCCTTTTTGGCTAAACTATTAGAGTGCTTGTATGATTAACAGTTAGACTATTATCAACGATCGATTCAAAGGATGAACCAATGGATCATGAATCTCGAGGTAGGCGAGGCTTGTCATCAAAAGAGGTGGGAATCGATAACGAACTCTCTTGTATTCATTATTGTTTTACAAATCAATCTTTGTGTTGTGAAATTCATGCATATCTTTGTGTGCTTGGTGTGGTATGAGATGTGTGCCGGCACAATATCAGTATTCTATGGCTAGGGCGATACACCGCAATATTATTATGGCTAGGGCGATACACCGCAATATTATTCTTCCTTTATATATATTCAATATTCTATGGCTAGGGCGATATACCGCAATATTATTATGGCTAGGGCGATACACCACAATATTATTCTTCCTTTATATATATTCAGTATTTTATGGCTAGGGCGATACACCGCAATATTATTATGGATAGGGCGATGCACCACAATATTATTCTTCCCTTATGTGCGGCAACACACATCTCATACATGGATGTTTACTGTTATTTATGAATGTCTATGAAGAAGTTTCTACTTTATGTTTCATTGTCTTTCCTTGTATTGCCGACTTTCGATTAAACCTGCATTTTCTTCGAATCATATTAATGATTACTTGAAAGCTAGTTGTTATTTCTGCTGGGCACCCCTTTTAGGGATGATGTGCTCACCCATTCCCACTTTCAGTTTCAGTGACAGATCAGAGTAGCTCAGCAAAATCTTCAAGTGTTGAGTTCGCTAGATGATTAACTTCTGCTATGTTTATTGTTGTATATTTTATTTGTAAACCAAATGACTATTTTATATGTATCATTGGAGAGGAGTTATTGTGTATATATTTCTGAGCGGGGTTAGCTTTGGGTTTAGTTTTTGTAGCAGAATTCTTAATTGAAAGTCTAAGTGTTTAATTTGGATTCGTTAGTGCCTCTATATTAAGTTAAATTCTTGGTTTAGTCAGATGCTAGCTTAGGGGGCGCTACAGAGTTGGTATCAGAGCCCATTATTAGATCTTATATGGGAAAAGATAGAAATAGCCAGTGCCAGTTAGTGAACTAGATTACTTTAGAACGGGGTTGGGTTTGTGAGATAAATCTTAATCACTAAAAGCTATTAATAATTAAAAGATTTATCTGATCGATTGATTTGTTTGTTGATTGTTTGTAACTGTAATGAAGTAAAAATTGTAGGGTACACAAATACTTTAGGATTTGATAATAATCAATCTAAAAAGTATGAACACTTACATAATCCAATATAAAAATAGTGAGATTAACACAATTGACAAATCTTGAAAGTTACAAAGAAAAAAAAAAAAAAAAATTTGAATACCTTGACTTATACATAGAAATCAACAATTTATAATCACATAAATGTTTATAATATTCTTGGAACTTAATAATAATTGAAAGAGTAGCGAATAATAGTCCAACCATGAATGTTAATAATAAAAATATTATAATAGTAATAATAAAGCATAATAAAAGTGATAATTTTGATAAGTAATGTTAGCATTTCTTAATTAGTAATATATTGAACTTAAACTTAACTAAAATTTTGATAAAGATATATAACAATAAAAATAATAAGTATGATTAAATAACTATGGGAAATTAGTAATGCTATTGTACGCTTGAGATTTGTAAATTAAACTAATTATAAGTTATCTTTAATTATGATTTGTAAATAATTATTGATTAATGTATAAAATGAAATACTATTATGGTCTAGTGAATCTATAAAGTGAAACAAATATACATGAAATAACAATAATAGTATTCTGATGCTTAGTGTAATATTAGAATTAAAAGAAGACAAAATCGTATATTAATAGGATACTTTACACTAATACCAAAATCTAAAGATTATTAGGATGTATTATAATTTTATGCAGACAAAAATTTAAATCATATTAAATTACCAACGACACTGTTTAACAATATATGATATTCATATTCAATCTAAATAAATAAAAACTATTATATCAACCTTTACATGAATGCAGAATTATATTTAAAAGATTAAGGTTTAATGTATCATCCAGACTATCAACTTAAGATAATGAAAGTAATAATACAATTGATAATAGTATCCGATTAATCAGATTAACTAGTAGCAAATCTATAGTAAATAATATTAAGAAAATTTATATTTGGTATTACACTAAAGTTAAAATGACTGAATATTATAAATTGACGTAAAATTCAAATTTGGATTACTTATATTGATAAAATAAAATAAATAATTCAGATAGCTAAATTGCTTAAAATAATGTGAAATATTGATATGTTTTACGAAATAAATTTTTCAGAATTACACCAGTTACAATAAAAGTTTAAAGATTAATTAATCATAATAAATTAATAGTTAGTTAATCTAGCACTGGAGAATAGTGAAGGTTGTGTTTTCTCTGTTTGTAGGAAGGCATTGTCGGGACTGGCCAACCTTGGCAGGGCAACTGCATTCAGAGATGACTGATCATAGGAGTATGTTGTGGGTACTTTAGAAACTGATAGATAGATATAATTTCACTTGGAGACTTCTTTGCTTCTTACTTATTTCTTAAACCTATCACATATCTTCTCAACGGCACCTTCAAGCACTACTCCAGAAAAATCAAGTTGTGTTGCCGAATCAAGTTGGGTTAATTGTGCCATTTGGAGAAAATAGAATAAATAAATTAGATTGAGAACTAGAGAATAGATTGAGTAAAAGAGAAAAAAAAATGTGTAAAAAATTTGGGGTAAGTTTTGAGTTTGAAAGTTGCATATTTATAGCGATAAAGAACTAGCCATTGGCGCAATAGTCAAAATCGCTGGCGATATAGACTTAAATGCTGGCGATAAAGACTTTATCGCTGGCGTTATTTTTAATATCGCTTGCTAGAATGTCTATCGCTTATAGGTTTTTCCATAGTAGCACAATTGGTTTGCCATGCCACCTGGTATGCCAAACATGTTTTTTTTTTTGCATGTGCATAGGAATAGACCTAAGGGAACTCTGGCATTCCAAATCTGTTTGTAAAGGAAATAAAGATATCCATAATCCATCTATATCAAGAGTGAATAAAAACCTTTGCAGATCTCCACTGCCACTGATCAGGATCTTCAAACAAATGTGGCCCACCAATGACCTGAAGTAACCGCGTCAGACTAGGGGTGAGCATGGGCCGGTATGGACCGGTTTTCGCCTCATCCGCATCCAATCCATTGCACTACGGATTTCAAATGTGGCATCCGCATCCAATCCATATCCAATGGATGCACGGATGGACAGATTGGATGCGGATAATCCAATAGATTTGTTTTAGTTAAAATTTATAGTAAAGAAAATAATGCTAAGACAAATGATTCCTTATAAAACCTACATATCCTATATATGTATACAAATATAAATATGTCATGTACAACTCCCTAAGCAAACATCTTAAAAAAATCCTAAATGATCCATAGTATTTTCTAGAACTATATATAAATGCCCTTAATTTAACGGATATGGATGTCCAACGGATTTTCATGATTGCATCCGGACCTGATCTGTTATCCGTTGGATTTCAAAAATTCCATCCGCATCCAACCCATTAACGAACGGTCCGGGCATCCATCCGCAAAAGAACGGCTGGTCCCGGTTAAATTCGCGGATTACGGGCCAAATGCTCACCCCTACACGTCACTTCCCCCACTTCTTCCTCTTTCAGATTTCTTGTAAAATTCATAAGCCCACAAATCAAAATATGCCCACAGGAACTAATGCCCATATTTGCTTTTTCGCCAATAAAAAACGAGGATTCCACCGTCTAAATCGAGTGCTCAAAAAGTTTAGAGCATGAGGGGAGATTTTAACTAAAACCTTCGTCAATAACTATACCTAATTATCATTTAATAATTAGGATTCATGAACACGATTGTGGATTTTTTTTCTTCTGCGGACCTTCGATACCAGACAAAGCACTTTTCAGTTTATCTTATATGGGATTCGCTACCGTTATAGGTAATCCAGCATCCCATTAACAGTGTTGAAAACAACCTCGTCCCATGCTCAAACATTACCAAGGAGCCAACAACCTGGATTCCTCCCTACCCTGGCACAGCAAAATTAAATAGCCCATCAAAACCAGGACCACTATTTACTAATGTTCTCAGAGATACTTTTGGTGTTTGCAGGGCAGTGGGATTGAGAGGAGCACGAAAACTAGTGATGAAGGAGAGATGCTTGCAGCCATTGAGGCCTGGAATTGTAAACCGGAAGTGGATTCAGCTGTAATTCTGATTGAAACAAGCTGCAACAACCTTCTCAACATGATTACTGGAGAAAACACCAGGCAGGCTAAAGTGCGATAAGAGGAAAGAAATCCTGCTCTTTCAAGCTCAATTACAAACTCAAAGTTGTTTTATTTTAGTTGTGTATCTAAAAAGGCTAACACTAACAGGGCAGCTATTGCATTGGGCCAAAACTCAAGTGCAACAGCAACCTGTGCCAACACAATCTATCCTTCCTAGTTTTATGTTTGAACACTTAAACCTTGATAGGGCAAGGAACTGAGGAGTGTAGTCTTAGCAAAATAAAGTACAGAAGGTACATTTGTACTTGCAAGGCTACTCTATTTACATTTCCCATTTACTCCTACTGAAGGCCCTATTTCTTTAGTAAGAACAAGCCAACCAAAAATTAAAGCTCCCCTCACCTAAATAAAGGTGCCCTTCTAATCGACCTCCCGTTCTGTCTAAGATAATCCTATAACAGCAATTAGTTTCTTCACTTTGTTCTCATCTTATCTTCAAGTGAGTACTCCAGGGTCAACTGCAAAATATCCAAAATCATTTATCACATGACCTCATGGAGGCATATAATCAAATATTTGTAGACCTCGTTTAACATCAGAGAAAAAGAATTTAAAACAACTGGATACCTTTGAAGTGATTTACCAACTTCTGTGATGGTAAAATCTGCATCCCAGTCGTGCACTGTTTGTTCTGTCACAGTTTCACCACCAACCAGTGGGTTCAGAGATCCAAAACCATCAGCATCCAAATTTTGAGCTTGTGACCCAGATTCTGCCTGGTCAGTGAAATCAGGCATCGACGCTGTCTTCCTTCTCTTTGAAGAAGGTCTCCTTCGTGTCGAAGGATTTGAAGGCTACAAAACAATACACGTACATACAAATAATAACCAATCAGCAGGTAAAAATTTCATCTGGAATTCTAACTGACATGAAATTCTTTAAGGAGCCCACTGATGTGTCTGAAAGATTTACCTTCAGCCTCTTTGGGCGTATTCGGCCTGTTCCTGTCTCCAGATAACGAAGGACGCCAACCTTCGACCAAAATTTACGGCCCTTTTCTGGATCAGTGTAAACCTAAAGTGCAAAATAGATATTGTGGACAAACAAGAAAAAGAAAAAAAATGCGCTCAGCCGAATGGCATAAGAATCACACAGCTATGATGATCCAAATGGATGATAAGCAAGGGTGGCCGCATTAAGAATCAATCGAAGGAAAAGAATGTGTGTGAGAGAAAAAGAAAGTCCCAAGAATTTGAAAGAATACGCTACACAAAAGTTGCTTCCTTATTATGTTTCTTTTTCTTTTTCTAGAATGCAACTTTAGTGAGATATTCTTAGACGTATTTTAAGTCAAGATTCTGTTTCTTATTTGAAAAAAGAGTACTATGTAAAAATTGAATTCTCAAAGAGGAATGAAGTGAAAACTGTTGAAAATTGAAGAAACGTAAACAATCGAAAAAACAATCTCATGCAATTTATCTCTGCCCATGATGGACAAAAAAAAAAGAAATATATATCTTACATGTGCTGGTAGTGCTACAAGGATTCCATACTTTGGAATCGGATATCTGAAGTAAGAAGTGAGACAGGATGGAAAGTATGTAAAGTGATACGGAAAGGAAGGACATGGAAATATCGCACAATAGACTTGTCTTCTAGAAATCCATGTGATGTTAATTTCACGAAAAATCAACACCAAGTGTGGTGTTAACTATTGTTTGACCCTTCAAACACGGAGAACTTACTTAACAAAACAGGACACCCAAACCTTTTTTTTTTTGAAAACCCAAGGAAAATAGAAAACCAAATTAGTCAAAATCAAAACCATGATGTGGCCTTAAAAGCAGAAGCACAAAATGCTTTGAAATCATACCCTATTATGAACTGGTTATGAAGATGCAAACATGGTCAAAAAGAGATGTAACAACCTGAGCACATGATCTAAATGAAGATGGAAGAATCTCATAAAACAAGGAAATTAGAAGAAATATGGTCAGATTACCGCATCAATCATTCCAGCAGAAGCACCATTTTGCCGGACTTTACGCTCCATTTTCCAACCCTGTGGCAACCATTCAGGCAGATCTGCGCCTTCAATCACCCCTAATTTCAAACTAGTTCCCACAGCACCACTCCTCCGCCATGACTTTACAGAATTGGACTTAGCTAAAGATTCAATCGCAACCGTAGGCGTTGCTGGTGTCTGTAAAACTCCATCCTCCATATTATCGGGTTTGCTATCTTTGTCTTCATAATCTGGAGTTGCAGAGACAGAATTGGGATTAGAAAAGGATTCACATTTTTGAGCAGTGAGATAATGGGACTCCATAAGGATTAGTCATTGCAGTCTTAGGAACATGGATATTAGTTATGAGTTGGTTACATTTGAGCTGCGCAACATTGGAGTAATAAAGTTTGTTGAACACAAAATAATAACAATCAACCTCGTCAAATCGACCAAACCTCTACAAGAATCAAAAGACAATTGACCTAACCTGCATTCTGATCCTCCAACGTTTGTCGTGGCACAGTATCATTACCAGTAACTGGGTTCAGATTTCCTGATCCATTGGCATCTATACTTGAACCATACGGCTGGTTGTCAATGTAACTCTTTGACGTAGTAGCTCTTGCTTGTGTAGGAGTACTGTAGTTATCTGTGGGCTACAAGAGAGACATGCATAAAAACAGAATATTATCATTTAACAGACAAATCTTGTACGTAATTGTATCCGACAAGAAGTTCTACAGAAGCTATCTTGTACCTCAGCTTGAATTTGCTTTGCTCTCCTTTGATAGGATTTTCTCTTTCTTCGCATTCCTGATTCCAGAAATAAAAGCACTTCACTTTTCGACCTAAACTGCCGACCTTTTTCTGGATCATAGTAAAACTGCACAAATGAAAAAGACACAACAAGAAATCAAGCCTAAGTAAAGAAAATCAAAAAACGATCTAACAAATAACCGCCAACAGTGCTACAACGACACAGCACATCGAAGTGACAGTTGAATAAAAACCATTCATGCAAAAGAGCAATGGCATTGCAACTAACCTAGGCAAATATAATTTACAACCAAATTTAGCATAAATTTCAGAACTCTATCAAAAACATATACAAGAATGAGAAAACGTAGGAAAACTTTACCGTCTCGACCATTCCAGTATTGACACCATTTTCCCTTTTTTTTCTCTCCAACTGCCATCCTTGTGGTAACCAGTCGGGTAGATCAGGCCCTTCAATTAACCCTATTTTCACCTTACTCTCCTTTGTTCCTCTTTTCCGCGGCTTCCTTGAAGATGTAGACTCCTTCGTTCCTCTTTTCCGCGGCTTCTTTGAAGATGTAGACTTGTTTGCGATCGGATCCGTAGACACTGTTGTTGGCGTTTGTAAGTTTCCATCATCAACTGGATTATCCGTTTTGGGCATTGAATTTTCAGGGTGTTTGGTTGTTAAAGGAGTTGCATTGAGATTGAAAAAGGATTCATCAAAAAGAGGCGATTGAGTTTCAGTGTTGAGAGTATCTTTTAGAGTTTCTGAATTATTTTCCATGCTTTGCCCAAATTGAAAATTTAGGGTTACTGAATTATCTTCCATGTTTTGCCCAAATTGATAATCTAGGGTTTCTCGAGAAGGTTTACGGGAGTTAATAGGCTCTGGAACGAAGGTTTCAGGTTGAGATCTTGAAAACGAAATCATATTTGATTGGAATTCCATGGATCCGAAGATCGACATTCCAAATAGAATCTCACCTCCAAGAGAGTTGCGCGCAGATCTTGCTGGAACTAAGAAGTGGCGCGGACTGGCCCCACAAACAGTGGATACTGGATAGTGCTAAAGATTTTATACAGGTTTACCTCAAATATTAATTTTTTCCTTTTAAGCATATCTCAAATATGCTCCTTATGGGTTGTTAGGCCCCTTCCTATGGGTGTGGCAAATCAATGGATTTGTCATTTAAGCACCCACTATGGAGGGGGTAAACTGGCAAATTGGACTGGCTAAGTGGCAAATTTGCCACTTAGTCAGGTCAGGTGGAGTTTCTACCTCTCACCTATAGGGTGTACTTTAAGCCAAGCAGTGTATACGACATCGTTAATTAACGGTTTCCGTAACACCGGCAGGTGCTTGTTACACCGCTAACTAAAATCTGATCCAACGGTCATTATTCTCCCCCCTATAAATACCACATTCCTCTACCATTTTAACTCACTCCTTCTTCCTATTTTCTTAGATTTTCTAATGGATCAAAACATGTCTATGGCTCAATTCATCGAAGAGCAACATGCAGTCGAAAGTCGAAGATTTGCAGATCGAGCTAGAATGCAAAATGAATTAAGAAGAGCAAAAAGTTGGAGAGTTGCACAACAAATAGCGATTTTAGCACGTTAGAAGATGAATGCATCTGCCGAAATTATGTTTTCTTCACTAATCATCCAATTGTTGATGGATCGTTACGACCTATTCCGTTTTGGGGACGCGTTTTAATGAAATTTGAGGAAGAAACAACGAACCTCAACAATCGCAATTTGATGGTGTTGAGTGCTCGGTTTTCCATAATTTCCAAGAATGTTAACAAGTATATTGGTATGATAAGGGAAGAGGCTTGAAACATGAAAAGTGGTGAAACCCTGCTGTGCATTGATAAAAGATGTCGTGCAAAGTGGCTCTGTGACACCGGAGAGGAGTTCTGATATGCCAGTTGTTATGAAATCTTAAAAGTGTTGCCCCAATTTAATCTAGGTTATCAATTCTAAGTTCACAATTATGTAGAAAACTTGAAATGAAGATTTAAACAAACCACAATTTATAGTAACGAGTAAACGAAACTCTAAAACTAACGATTACCACGAAATACATAATCTTGTGAAAACTCATTATTTGGAGTCTGATATGGTGGTTGAGTGGCATCAGGCGATTCATAACCTTGAAATGGTATCGGAGCCATTGGAGGTGGTGCTTGAAATCGGTGAAATGCTGAACTTGGGGTATAAATTGGGGATTGCCTAAATGCATCCAAATTGACGTGTTCACCAGCAGGAGTAAGTATAGGACCTTGGGGCATGAAACCAATAGGAGACTGCAAATCTGTTGTTGGTTATAGTTGAGTCTCTTCCACCAAAGTCTCGTACATGATAGTTGGAGTGCGTTGACGAGCTCCACGTCCATGACTTCCATTTCCACGACTTCCACTTGCATGAATTCCACTTGCACGACTTGCACCTGCATGACTTCCACTTGCACGACTTCTAGTTCTTATTGTATTGCTCTCACTAGTAGTGTCAGGCATTTCAAAAATCGGACTTTCCCTCAAAGACTGCATCTGACTCAAGTGAAGACGTTGGAAACCTTGGATAAAATGCTCATAATTGTTACATCGTTTCTGATACTCTTATCTGGTTGCATCCACAACATCATATGGATAGGTCAGCTGCATACCTTCAGTAGTGACTGGAAATGAAACAATATCTCCACTTTGTGATAAAGTATTGACTTCCCATCGCAATTGAGGCATATGTGACGACCCAAATTGACTGCTAAGGTACGTACATGGTTCCCCCGTAGGTGGTGGGGGTTGGGATGGAAGATCTGTAAGTGGAAAATTTCCAATTGCTGGAAAGTCAACACTGCCTAAGCTATGTGGATGAATAGAAATATTTAGCTTGCATACCTTTTGGAACCAACTGTAGTAATCATAGTCATCTTCTGGTTCTTGGATCAAATCATCAGCGTCTTCCCAAGGTTGTCCATTATTTATCAACTTTATCCAATCATCATGTGAAATAATGGAAGTTGGAAAAGGGTTGATTGCTTTTACCTTTCTTCCTTGTAGCTGAAACAAATGTCTTTCTCCATAATACCAAATACCCTGACCCCTAACTGGACTGTAAAACACAGTTCGCTTTAAGCTTAACAGAAGCATCTCTTGTGCCATTTGTTCATGGAACTCATCAATTTCCATATATGGCATTGACTTAATGTTGGCACTAGTTCTGCATAGTTGTTGCATCCTTTGAACAATAACAGTATTTTGACCATCATTGATCTGGCCAATCCAATTTTCATCTTTGTACTTGTACACGACTGGGAAAATTATTCGTTTATCGTGAAGATCTGGTTCCCCGACTGTAAAGTAAGTATACCACCAATACTGAAAAATAACATTGACGAAAAATGATGTGTTACTACATTCACCACAAATACAAATACATTCAACACGATAATAAATCTAATAAATAGTTCTTACCTCCAAAACGATCCAAAATGCATTTAAGCTATCTGACTTCGTAGTTGAGCATTCACCGAGACATATGTATAGCTCAGCTAAAATTGCAGAACCCCAATCATAATTTGGCGCTTTGTCTAAATCTTCTAAAGATTCCAGAAAACCAATCAATGAAAAACTGCTAGCATTGGGGAACAAAACTTGGCCTAACATCCATAATACAAAAATACGTTCAAGCTCGGGATAATCTTCAGTTCTGTCTATCCCCTTGAAATTGCAACGGTTCAAAAATGCCTTCAACCCAGACACTCTTAATCCAAATGACTGTAACCGTCTTGACTCTGGTGATCCTTTAGTATCATTTGAGTACAAGGGGAGTAATTGTTTCCATTTTCCTTCTGACATCCACTTTAACTTGTCAAATTGCACTATTTGACCATCACTTTTTATTCCAGTCAACATATACAAATCTAACGGTGTGAATCCTAAAAACAACATGGTCATAAAATTAAAGTTTGTATGCGAAACTAAAATTGGTATCAAACTGTAATGACCTTCAAGCGCGTCAACGCTATTAGACCAGTCAAGAGACGATTTCGCCGATAATGACTCGATTAATTAGAGACGAACGTTAATTAATAGAAATTAACCTAATAATGATCTAGTTGCGAAACTAGTAGCTTTGAATAGGTCTCGAAAATTTATACGAAATAAACTACTCGCACGCGCTATTCGTACACTGGGTGAAGAAGATTTCATCAATTTAGTCGAAGGGCAAAATAGTCATTTTTACTATCAAACAGGCTTGGACTCCCCATATCATTTGGGTGATTGCGTTTAGCAATTGTCTTTGGATTTATCAAACCCAATTGAGCATATAAGCTCAGTATTCTTATTTCTCTTTCTTTATTCTTCTTCTCTGTTTTTCTTCTTCTCCTCTCTGTTGATTTCAATCTCAGAGATTTGAGATTCTTCTATTCGTGAATTTATCGTAGACCTAGTTAGCTTGTTTGATTGGATATGAAGGTGATGGTGCTGTGGTTGTTGATCACGGGAAGATGAGAGCATGGTTGCAGCTTTAAATTGAAGCTAGGGTTTCTAGTAGATTTAATTCAAGTTGATTTCGTGATGTTTAAGAAGAATTGAGAACTGGGTTTAGTTGACGGAGGTTTAATTGAAGTTTTGAATCTGTTCTGGTGATGAATCGAATTCAAGACTCAACGGAAAAGGTAAATCAGGGTTTTAAATTAGGGTTCTGATTTATTGAATTTCTTTATAAAATTGAGTTTAATTTAGTGAATTGTTTCATGGGTTTGTTGTTAATTGGTATATGAATGGATGTATGAAGTTTAATTTGATTCTCGTAAGGAAGTAGAGTCTCATGTTAGGGTTTTGGTGATTTGAGGATGAAGTTGGGATTTTCCAGTTGATTTGAGTTATGGAAAAAAGAGTTAGATGTTGTTAGAGGTTGGGTTCAAAAAAAGATATTGATGATTGTAGATTGAATTACAAGGAATGAAACTAATAAGAATTGTTGATGCTAATTGAGTTGTTTTTGGAGACAATAAAGAGCTGGAAGAGATGTTGGTGTTCAAGAGAAGCTGAGAATTGCAGATGATGTATAGATGGTCTGTGTTGTTAAAGCAAGAAGTGATTAATGTTGTTGAGGTAGTGTAGGGGGATTGTAATCAAAGATTGGTGATTGGAGATGGTTGAGAAGCATTAGAGGTTTAGCTGCCGTTGTTGTTAGCGCAGAGATGGAAATAAAGTTGCAGCGGTGCCGACATTGTGAAGTATGGCAGGATAATGAGGTGAGTTTGTACCTTCAGTTGAGAACACGGAAGGTGGCCAAGTCATGGATCTGGTGGATGTTCAGTAAGTGTCAATGTCTCTATTCAAAGATGGGAAGAAGAGTAGTGAGATGTTGATTGTTATAGCTGGAAATGACAGTGAGTAGAATGGACTGGTTACTGAAATTAAGATTAAAGAAGAGCTTAATGAGATCATTGTAGGATCAATAGTATGGCTATGGAGGTAAATAGTGGCAGTGGAGTTGCAAGGATTGGAAGAACAAACTGATGATAATGGATGAAACTGAGATTAATCTAGTGTGTGTAGAATTGGAGATGGAGACTAGAAATGTGGATACAAGCAGTGTATGGAATGATGAGGGTATTGCCTGAGCTTAAGTCAGTGAATACAGATATGAAGATTGTAACTCTGAAGTTAGAGTGATAATGTTTAGTTTGTAGATTATGTATGAATCTGTTGAGAAGAACTGGAGCTAATGATATTGTTGTTGAAAGATTGTTAGAGTTAGAGATGGTGATTACAAGGTTTGAACTGAATCAAAGAAGATTTGGCTTAGATTTGTATTTCTGCAAGAAGAGTTAGAATTGCTTTTGTATTCTTGTCTTGTTTTGTGTTGTATCTTGATTTTAAGCCTGTTAGTCATCCCAGTCAGACTCTATGACTAGTTTGCTTAGCTGACTCAGTTAGCCTGACTGAGTTGAATTGTATTGACTCACCGAGTCCCTTATCTTGACCAGAGTCGGCTCAGTTGACCGTAGACTTGATCTACTGACCAATTGACTTGACCTTTGACTCGGACTGTTGACCTGACCTTAAACGTTGACTGTTAATTGACCTTCTTGACTGTTTTTGACCATTAGTTGACTTAGTTGGACTGGGCCCTAAGTTAATGGGCTTCTTTAATGCACTTGGGCTTATGCATAGTTTTTCCTATCTGGATAAATTGGACCACTTGTGGTTTGGGTTGACCTTTAGTTCCTTCTACAAAATTGTAGATATTCATAAGACATATCTAATGGACTATAGAACCAATCTAATTGGATTAGTAAACCTTTGTATGCTAATGATAGATAATGAAAATGTGTAGAACCATAGATGGGCTTAGAACCATTAGATAGCTCACTTAGTTTATAACTAAACAATTGTATGAAATTATATTATGAGCCTTGTATGAGCCTTTTGGATAATCTTTAGAGTTCTTGTGTGGTTAACAGTTAATCTTTATTAACAACGATCGATATAAAGAATGAACCAGTGGATCATGGATCTCAAGGTATGCGAGGCTTGTCATCAAAAAGGTGTGGGAATGCATTTAACAGTTTTGTAATCACTATTATTTCTTTTACGAAAGTCTTTTTTTAATAAATCCATGCATCGTCTATTCGCATATTTTATGCTTTGTTTATCTTTATGGTTGTCTTTGGGAAATGAGAATTTCCATATGTGGTATATTGGATACTGCTCCTTCAGAATTTATGGCTAGGGCGATACACCGCAATATTAATAATAGGTGTGGAATTGGCATCAATATTACGGGTGTGTATACTAATCACCCACAGACTAACTTGTCTTTACTTTCGGTGTGTAAATGTCACCACAGAAATTATAAGGTGTGTAAATGTCACCGCAGAAACTAAATGAGGAGTTTAGGTCCATATACATGATTGTTTATTTCAGTGGTTTTGTTGTCTTATAATGTTTGGGAAAACATGTAATGTTTTCCAAATCTGTTTTCCAAATCTGCATAAGATTACTTAGAATTTAAATGTTAATTATTCCCCATTTCAGTTTCAGTGACAGAGCAGAGTTGCGCAGCGAAAGATTCGAGAAGTTAACTTCGTTATTTTTTTATATTGTGATATGTTTATTTGGTAGTAAATTCTATTTGTAAACCAAATGATTATTTTATATGTATCATTGGAGAGGAGTTCTTGTATATATATTTCTGAGCGGGGTTAGCTTTGGGTTAAGTTTTTGTAGAAGATTTCTTAATTGAAAGTTTAAGTGTTTAATTTAGATTCGTTAGTGCCTCTTTATTAGTTAAATTCTTGGTTTAGTCAGCTGCTAGCTTAGGGGGCGCTACACAAACTAAATAATTGAAACTCTAAAAATTAAAGTTTGTTTCTGAATTAAAAATTAAACTATTGAATGGAACAAATAGAACTTATCCCACTCGAAATCCTTGAAAAAGAATTTATTTGCAGTGTCCCACCAACGTTCACAAATAACTCGCACAACTTGAGTCCTGTGGTTTTTGCCTTTCATGAAATATAAACTCTGCCAAGGATATCTTCTCAAGGATACTTGAACACCTTGGGGGAGTAACTCAAACAATTTAGTTAGCTCAGACCACCCACCTCTTAATTTAGGTAACGAAACTCGCTCGGGATGGTTACATAAATGCGTAGATTGTACATCATCTCCAACTAGTTGCCTAACATTAGCGAACTCGTGATATTTATCCTGAACCCATATTATATCACTAGATGCAATAGATTTTCCCTTGTCTTTCCTATTTCTTTTCCTTTGCCAGTTTGTTTTGGAACTACTACTCATTTTTTTTAAATTCGCTCTGCTATGATCTAAATTGAAGAGGAAGGGAGAATAGTTTTTGTGAATGAAAAAATGAAGAGGATGGGGGGATTTATAGGAGGTAAAGCACCGACCGTGACCGGTGGAGATTAAACCGGTGACGGTGTAATGTACACTTGCAAGTCTCTAAGTGAACGCTACCGGTGTAGTCTTGACCGGTAGGTTGAGACTAAATCGTTAAAAGTTTTTACCATAGTGGTGCAGCCAGTTTGCCAGGCCAGCTAGCATGGAAAATGAAGGATTTAGCCAGTTTCCATAGGAAGGGGCCTTACTTGTTAGTTTTACACCAAGGTTACCAAATCTGATATAAGATAAAATATATATTGATACTAGGGTATCACCCGTGCCATCATGGTACGGGACTATGAGTTGTTTTGGTGTTAGTTATTTATTTATTTTGCTTGTGAGACTACCATGAGCTGAGCGTGAAAAATTCGGGCTAATGGTAAACTTTCTTAAATTGAACTCGAAGTGTAGATCGATATTATTAATATCACCGAAATCGGTTTCTTGTTAAATGGTGATTATGATGTCCATATATGGATGTACACTGATATATATACACATCAGAGATTAATTTTTTTGGTGGTTAAGATATCTTATATAAGTGTGTACGTTGAACTCCACCCAGTTTCATTTATGGTAAATGAGATAACCATCCATTCACAATTGTTGAAAATAATACCAACAAACTTGAAAACCTAAAGTCCCAAGTGGGAACTTGTAGAAATTCCTAGTTTGATAAAATTAACTTGTTGATTGCATTCCAAATTACAAATGCAATTCAGTCAAATGAAAAAAAAATCGAAATTCAAAAAGTTAAATCTGTGCTGGGAACCTTTCTTTCATATCCCTAAAAAGTGTTATATTTGCTTTAATTTTTGGAACCACTGACTGTTTTCAATGTATAATACTCAAACCCATGGTAAAAATGTTTAATCGATTGGGTTAATGTAATTGATGGCCGGTCATTTTACGGTTATTAAACATGTCATTTGCATAAATATGGTAATTAACATTCATCATTCCCTACAATGTTCTAGGTTTGAGAGACGTTACACTATGAAGCCTCTTGATAAAGAATGATGACTATACATTTATGCTTTAAACTAACATATGAAAAACGCTCAGCTTACAGTTTCACATGGTTATGGTTTGGGTATTTTATCTTTCACCACTTTGGGAGAGCTCAGTGATGATAATATATGTTTTTTTTAAGCGTTTAAAGAATTGTTTAGTTAGTAATGATGCTGGTAGTGGTCTAGGCAGTTTTATTTTTCATAGATTGGGTGTAGTTATTCAAAAAGAGGTTGATGCCCAGCTTGTGGCTAGGCTACCAACTAAAGCCTTGTATGATTATTAAAAATAATAAATAAATAATGGGTTATAGCTTAAAAGAAAAGATAAAAAATATAAAACATTGAGTCATTCCCTTAGATATTGGTAATATGAAGCATCCTTGAATCTTTTGTAACAGTGAAAAATGATGCGCCTAATGAAATTGCATACAACATATGCCAAGTGTGTTTTTCCTTGCAAATTAATAATACAATCTTGTAGTCTTATAAAATAGTGAAACACTCGTATTAAATAAAATTGTACATCCAAACAAAATAAATTTCCCCTTCTAATACATGAATCGATAAATGGTACATGTATATGAGAGTTGGTCTTTGTCAGCATATGCGTTTGAGACCTATAAGTAAATAAGAGGCACATTCCAAATACGAATTATATGAAAATTTTCAAATGGAATTGATATTACACCTTGACCTAAGAGTACATAAGAGACCTGAAACTGCCATAATTTTATGATATGCTGGCAAAAAATAAACATGACATTACAACTGAATATTAAAATATTTCTTAAATCAACTTCTACTAAGTTTAAGATATTTATACAGATTTTAGTTAGTTGATATCTTCAATGAAATAAAATAAGCTCGAGTATTAGATGATATCCACAGAGTTAAAGATAGTTGTTGGATCAAGTATTAGTCATGATATCTTTAGATGCAAGATCTAGATGAGTTCCTATGTACTAAGCTCTCTTGAACCAAGATAATCTTTAGAAAACTCGACATTTTATTCATGGCAATCACATATGTGCATATGAACCACATCTTCTAGCAAAAATTATACTTGTACCTTTCTGGAATACCAAAACTTTTTCATCTGCATCAATGATAAAATGCATGGAATGGCATTTTTTGTAGTCTCGACATATATAGGTATAGTGACGCATTTGCATCAATATATTGCTCCCTAAATCGATTTCTTAATTCCTTAAAATCAATCTCTTGAAATCAGAAAATGAAAGATTATAGGTGTGCTTGAATAAGCCAGTTCCTTGTCGCTTGTTTTAAGACTTCCTAAATTTCAGTATTAGCAACTTGGTTGACTATGTATAAATAATTTAAGATGATCGTCTTAGATAATAAATTTGACTATGCATGAAGGATTTAAAATAAATAAATACTCACCTTGTAAACCATCCAAAGGTTATAAATATGATAAAATTTAATTTCAAGGTTCATATGATACAAAACAAATATAATCAAGAAACTTCAATCCATTTGATACGAACATGTACACGACTCTAATCTAATTAAGAGTATGAAATATCCAACAAAAATAACAATACAATTAAGAAATGCCATTTACCGACCCAAGTTAAGGGCATAACAATGGAACCGTCATATTCTTCGTCATTTATTTTCACTCCATGTAAATCCTATGATTTTGGCTTGAAAAAGTCAAAGTCTGATTGGACAATTCCATGTCCAGAGAACAATAGAAAATATTGTGTAAAAATATATAAATTAAATGGTATGGTATTAAAAAAAACCTAACATAAGAATAAAAATGAATAGCTAGCAATCATATCTGATCAGTACCATTTGACCGCAAATAAAAAAACAAAATCGAGATAACAAAATAAAATATTAATGAAAAGAATCAAAGAGAAATTAAACTGCATAAATGAGACAAAAAATAGGCATGAGGCACCATGAATCCATTGATGTTAAACAAAAATTAAAAGGAAAAGCTAACAACAATTATCTCAATCAACCAAAACAATAATGAATCATACCTTGGGAATAGAGTTGTGCAAATGATGAACTTTGTGAAAGGAATTTGATTATAAAGGATTAAGTTAATGGGCGTTTAATTTAGAATAAAGTAACGGCTTGACATTAAATGGGAGGAATAACTCCCAAATAAATGACAGATGGTAACAATTTGACATTAAATGGGAGGAATCACTCCCAAATTTGTAAAATCAATGTGTGAATTAATTTAGACCCTTCTTTATATGGCTAAAATTTAGATTGAAAATATTAAATATGTAGTTCAATATGGACCATTCTTTATATGCCAGAAATGTAACTGAATAGCTTAAATATGTGCCTCAATCTGGGTCGTCCTTTATGTGTCCAAACTGTAGATCTCCGTCCAAATAGAAAAACACCATTGTCCCTTATAATATAGATCATACGTCATAAACTAACACCTCATCAGTAGACATAAAATTATATGTAAAATAAAATATGCATGATGTTCAAGAGTTTAATTTGTGCCCACTCATAAATAGATAACAACTTACTATAATTGTTTTGAGCATTTAGATAAGCTATCTTGTTCTTTTGACCCCCACTAAAATATTATCTCTAACTTTTTTTAATTTTTGTAAAGTATCTTCGGGCCTACTCCTATCTATCATGCATCGTGTCAAAAAAAAAAAATTGGCATATCAGGTGGCATGCCAAATCAATCAGTCATTCATGGAAAACAACTAAGATAATATGTTTATTGACAAATATTCACTATATCACGGGCGATATTATGAACATCGTTTGCGTTGTAATCACCATCGCTCGATGATACTATATCGTTCAACGATTATTCCCCCTACCTTTTTATATATACACGCCCCTTCACTTCATCAAATTACTCGCACCTACTTCTACATATATTTCTTTATTTGTATATTGTCAATTTAAATTTCATAATCTTCAATGGCGAGTAAAGATGTGTGGAATATTCATAGCAGTAGTTTTAGATTACACCAAGAAATTCATAAATGGAGGTTGCAACAACTTGATGATGAGGAAGCTGAAGATAAAGAACTAATCGACACTCTGGCGCTCGTACATTTGGGCCAAATACCTAGAGTTACAGATCCAAAAGAAGTATTTACAAGAACATATACATATAGAGAAAGGTTCCACCAGAAGATGATGCACGATTATTTTCTTCCCAACTGTGTGTACTCTGATCAAGATTATTAATAAGCTTTGTCGAGTAGAACATCAATTTTATTATCAGTATTGAAAAAACGGGGGTCTAACAACCACACCCAATATTTTGTTTCGGCAATCTGTATGGACTAACTCCAATATAATTCCAAAAGAATCAACTAGACAGTCAGATTCAATCAAGGAAAATACATCCAAAAGTTATATCTCTGTTTCTCAATGTAATCAGCAAATCAATCAGATAGAAATCCACGAGCCTGATTATTATGAGAAACAACTTGAACGGTACCAAAGACCAATGTTCAAGTGCCAATCAATTTATATCAACAACCAAAGGTTGGATTATCTAATTAATTAAACTACGCACAACCTGTGATATTTTAATTATATAGAAAATATAATGCTGAAAATAAATAACACAGACACCATAAATTTTGTTAACGAGGAAACCGCAAATGCAGAAAAACCTCGGAACCTAGTCCAGATTTGAACACCACACTTTATTAAGACGCTACAGACACTAGCCTACTACAAGTTAACTTTGGACTAGAATGTAATTAAGCCCTAACCAATCTCACACTGATTAAGGCACAATCGCGTTCCTTACACCTCTGTTTGAAAATCTAAACTATGGAATTTGTTCATTTCATAATCAACGACCATAAATACACTCATTTTTAATTTTTTCTTATTTTTTGATCGGTAAAGAATTTGGTGCTCCTGAGTTTCGAACTCGGGTCACTGGTATCATCACCCAATGACTTTACCACTATACTACACTCATCGTTATTATATTGCGGATAAGATCTATCAAAATGGTCAACATTGGCTCAATGTTATCGTCATCCCTTGTCATCGAAATGGGTCGGTCATACCTGCGTTTTAACAAGCACAAAATGACCTTAAGGAAGGATGTGAAACGAGGTTTTAGAATTTTGAAGAGGAAGTTCGCTATCATTTGTGGGTCATATCATGGTTTAATTCCTCGTGAAATGCACAAGACTATGCTCAATTTCATAATTCTACATAACATGGTAATTCAAGAAACCCGTCGTGATAATGAGTGGACTAATTATGAAGATGAATATTTGAGGCCTGAGATTCAACCAAAAAGAGGCTTGTATGCAAGTAACTATGGGAAAATGACTAATTACATTCAAAACCAGAATACGTATGACAGTTTAAGGAGAAGATCTGAGAGTTAATCTTTGTGCAGAGTATGGAAGAGCCGGTGGGCGTAATTATTAAGTATTATTTCATTTATTAGTTTAAACATTTAATTGTTAATTTTTTTGTAGTTTTTTATTCATTATTAATTTTTATTTTTATAAAATATTTAATTGTCAATTAGCACTTTTCAGTTGATCGAGCGATAAACACTTTATTGTCAACAACTAGTTTTCCCCAATGGCTTTCAATATCTACCCACTCATCTGATTTCAAAATCACACCTTCTACTCTCACTATATAATCTCAATCAATATGCTTAATCCAAACTTTACTCTAGACAAAAATTATTTCTTTGCACAAACTATGTAAGACATTATCCGAAGAGGGATGAAGAACATTGCCAAGCTAGTTTAGTCAGTCAGAGTTATTGGGGTAAAGTTCATGAGACCTTCTGCGATGACACTGGTAACCCTCATAATCGGGATTGTGCAAAACTGTTCTATCGATTCTTTTACATAAGAAAACAAGTAAAAGATTTTATATATATCTTTAGTTCATATTGTAAGTCGATAAAGACTGAGGGTGAAACCTACAAAGAAACTGTTATACGATCTTGAGAGGAATGGCGAAGATGGAAAAGAAATAATTTTGATTACGAAGCTTATTTTCACATCCTCAAGGAGTTTTGCATTATCCATATGAGTTTTTAAAAAGATGTAATGATGTTAATGTTGTATTATAACTAAGTTAAACTTATTAAGTAGAATGCAACAACATTTCAAACTAAGCAACTTGGTACTGCTACAACGAACTCATCATCCTCATCATCATCACCAACCGGGTTGTTATTAAATCGGTCTTGTTGTTCAATCTGTGCTTGTATCTTGCCAAATTCGAGTTCTCACACATGTTTTTTGTTGGGCATTCATTATTAAAGTGTCTGCTTGAAGAATGCTATGCTTTTCATAGTCAATGATAATTTTTCTTGAGAAAGCCGACTTTTTTTTTGTCTCACTGTTTTAAATTTTTTTGTCAACCACCCTTTTGCTTCTCGACGGTTTTCTGATGTTCCATATACTCAGCCATGTTAAAACCATCAGAGCTCCCCCTTTCTTGAGAGAATTTTCTAGCTAGTACTGTTCTGTTTTTTTCCTAGAACTTTTTTATTCACATCATTATTGAGAAATAATTAGTTCTTGATATTTCATAAAATATGTTACTCCACATGGTGTTACCATGTTGTTGTGCACCATTGATACAATCTTGGGTATAAAAAACATAATTACGACAAATATATTCATCATCAGAGAGAGTTAATTTTGGGCCTCGAACTTTGTTACTCTTTCTAACTTTACCTTTCCTTAAGATTCAGAATCCATATTACAAAAAATTAAGAAGTGTAGAGAATGTGTGATTAGTTTATCTTTTTTTATATTAGAAGAATATTGAGAGATTGAGAAATTCTAGAGAGATTTATAAGTTTTTCTGTGAGTTGAAATGATTTTGAAGTTGAGTATTTTATAGGGGTGAATTTCTGGCCGTTGGATAAGGAACTGATGGATGATCAATCGACGAGAGATAAAAAGACTAGCGTTGGCGCTGTCTAGACCATCGAGCGATGTTATGAGCATCTAGCGATAGAGTCCTGTTTTCGGGTAAAAATGGTTTGCTCGTTTTCTGGTAAAAAGTGGTGGAGTAGGCAATTGCTCGATGAATCAAATCGTCCTAACCTTTAAAAAAATGCACCGCACGAGAGTACTTTGAGTTTGAGAGGCTAATCTATAGAACCATGGCCTAAACCAAGATAATGGTTGTTCCAGATTCAATTCGGTCATAAGGAATAAGAAGGAAGGGAAGCTGAGAATGTGTGAAGATCAATGGAGATTGATAAATTGATGATGTGATGTGTTAAACTACTTTGAAGATGATTTCTCTGTGTTGACGAGAGAAATTTTATGTAAGTGTTTGATAATTGACTGTCGTAGGTTTGCTTCCATTGAGTCTTGTTAGTCTTATCAATTCATAGGTTGAGGAACCTTATTTATTGTAGCACATCGATCTATTGTAAGTGGTGACAGTTTAAGAGGAGTGGAAGAATGATAAAGTGGGGGAACATGCATAAACCAATTCCACTTTACGTGGAAGACTTGGTTGATTGACTATCCACTATTCCATTTACTCCCTGCCAGCACGGCTTACTCACATTTCTCATCGTGGATGTACCGCAAATCATACATGTTGTAGTCCACCAGACCAAAACCCTAGTGATATCCCCCCATGTGACATGAATTAATGTCTCATGTGAAATTCTGCTTTGGAGACATATTTTATATGGTCAACTGTTGAACTAGTCAGATCATGAGTCTTGACTGATGAATTGAATATAGTTCATAATTCATCATTATGATGGATGAAGCATGTAGTGTTTGTTGGAACAACACCATGCTTTGTGGACCATGGATGTTGAATTAGGTCATTGATAACCGTGACATATCGTTATGCTAGATAAAGCAGTAATGATAGTTGAATGACTTGGATTGATGAGCATAGATTAATATATATTTTTAGGTTGCAGTTATTTATTCACATAAATATGTATCTGTTATTGATGATAAGGATTCTTTTATTGATCAATAACATGATTATGAATTTATGGTTAAGTTTTGAGAATATAATACATCGTAAATTCATCGTTGAATGTTTGTTTTAGTTTGAATTATAATTTCTGAAATTCTGGACAATTTTGTTTTGCTATGGTTTTGATGTGTTAAGGAAACCTTAATGATGTTAGAGTCATTTGTAATCTTAAAAAAAGTTGTAGTCATGTATGATATCTTTCATTGTGCTTTCGATTTGCTCAATTTCAGGTTATTATGAATTTTCCATGAATTATTTGGTAATAGTATGTTATCTTTCCAGTTTTTAGTATGCCATTGTAAATTCAACATATTTTGTTTGAACCGTTGGTTCGCTGTGAATTTTATATATGTTGTTGTTGATTTATTCTTATAAGTTCCTGTAAAATTTGAAGACGATCAAATAAAGTTATCACTATGAAACATATAGTATAATATGTCTGCATTTAGTTTGTTTGATTAAATGCTTAAAACAAATTCATGTTGTCTGTCCATATGTTGTTAAGCCATGGTTGTTAACATTGTTTGTAAAAATATTTATAAATTGACAATGAGTTCATGTTTTTTCGTTGGATGAAAATTGGATCCATAGTAACAACGGGTGATCGCAGTCGTATGCGTCAAAAATAATTCACTTTCTCACTCAACTAAATTTAAATGAAGTATGTGGTAAGAAAGAGTTCGTTTCCACAGAGAGGCTATTGTTGTTATAAAAATTTCAGTTTCTTAGTAACCGAGGGGGGATTTTGTTTTTATCAAAGCAAATAAAATATGAAAGTAATCAATAAGAGGAAGATATTGGTCATGGGATAATATCATTCACAAACATGTATTTTTATCAATGACTAGAATTGGTAATTTAATCTCGCAATTATCAAAAGTCCTAGGATATCTTGATCGCGAGAGTCCCGTTTATTTCCCGATTTTATCACAAACAACGTTAAAAGATGCTATTGTGAAATCTACTTAGAAAGCAACCTAAAGTGTAAAAGCACAATTAAGTTTAACTCCCTAAGAGCAATAAATTCTATGAAATAAGACTAATCAATGCAAACAAACGTGTAAAAGCACTAATTCGTTTTAACAAAGGTTATGATTCATATGCGATTAAGAAGATGTATCACTACAAGTAATAACCACAAGATGCTACTAGAAATCGGAGATAACAACTTTTACGTATTGAATACTCTAATATAGCTATAGAGATGAAAACAAATCCAATTGATTCCGGACTCAACCAAACTAGCATTCAAATATGATAATAAAAACAATGAATCATAAACGATAGAATTGAGACAAAACTAATTCATAGAATCAAATAGCATGTTTGATGAAATCAACTTTATCCTATAACCAATAATTGTATTTAGCTACTCATAGCTATGGAGTTCATCATAATCATAAATTGAATAAATAAGATGACACAAAGAAAACCCTAGTAGAATAGCGGCTCTCCTCCAATAGCTCCAAGTAGAATATTAGAATACATGATCCCAAGTTGTAGAAATCCTCCCTTTTATGTCTCTTCTTAGGTCAAATCTTTAAAAGTTCTCCAAGCACATGTGTGAGAAAACCCATGTAGAAACTCTTCCCAAAAGTAGTCGCCAGAGGTCCATAAAAATAGCCGTAAGTTTGCCGGTATCCGGCCAAAATGTATCTCAGGTAACCGGCAAAGTCTATCCGGTCACCGGTCGCATCTAATATACTACCAAAAACAGCTTCAGTTGCTATCACTAGCTCATTATAAGCACTACTGCATCAGACTTGCGAACCTGCATAACCCATTACCAGCATTTCGTTTTCTATCTTAGACCAGTAATTCCCATTGCAACCCACCAGTTTCACTCATGAACTTCAACTGCAACTCACCCTCTTCTCAGCTTCTACATTCCACCAGACCCATTCAAATCAATAACTTCTACCACTTTCAACAACATATGTAGCTTCATGCATGCAATGATGCCTCAAATTCACTCCACCAGATTCATTCCATCTTCCCTTGTAATTACAACCTAGCATTCATCTAGACAGCATTACTGGTTCATACAACATATAACATTCTACTTCATTCATCAGGTCCATCTTCTCTGCAATTTAAACCAATACTCAGCTTCACCACCAACTCATACTCTGGCCATACCAAGACCATCACAGCGATCCAGTCCACCAGTTCCATTGTCTCGGACCCCTATCTCTCGTGTTCATTTGAATAACAGTTGCAACTCAGCTTCTTTACTGTAAAGGCCGCCTCCTTAATCTGCTAGTTCATACTTTATTCTCTACAGGCACGCAATCCCTTTCCTAGCAGACATTGCTCATTCACTTGTAATGCCATAACCAGAGACTGCCATTTCCGTTTCTCCATCACAAACTGCAACTGCACACTTGTAGACAATTTCTACTTCTCACAGACCCACCAGTTCAACCATCAGAACCACAACACTCAACACACATAACTCCTCCTTGCTCCAGCCATCTATAACAGCAAACAAACTGCATCCATTCAATTCTGAGCATTTCAACTTCATAATCTCAAAGTCACAGCACCAGCCATGGCTAACTAACTATCAGCATCACCTGCAATCATTGCAACCATCTCAGCCTAAGACCAATACTGCCTGTAGCTCAAACAATCATTTCAACATCCATTTGTACATGCTGCTCAGTTCCTCAAGCCAATAACAGTATCAGCTCATCATCTTCATAACCTTCCCATGTATTTTCCCATCCTTCAAACCAAAAACTACCCATTTCATATCCATGGAATAACTTCTCACATTAAATAATATTATTCCCTTTTAATCACCATTTTGAACTTCAATTCCGGCAAAACAAACCAACTTCTCCATATCAATAAAATATCACCAGCTTTAGTACCCTCTATCTAAGCTGCAGCTGCGATACTAAATTTAAACCCGAACTTCCATGACCATCAAAAATTCGACTTGATTTCTTTAATTTCTTGATCTTAAAGATAAATTAAACAGAAACCCCATTTCTTTTATCCATTACTAACCCTAAATCTCCATTAATTTTCACCAAATCCTCCATCTGATTTCTCCCCAAATCGACAGAAAGAAACCATCTTCTTTTGCAGCACAAACCTAGACTTGCATGATCTTTCAGTGCCTAAATCCTCTTCTCACACATCAGAATCTACTCTGTTCTTCATCACGAATTCATCTGCATCTCCATCGCGACTCCACTCTTGGAATAGTAGTGTCGCCATATAGACAGAGAATAATGATGAGAGAAATAATTTCTTCTCTGAAAAAAGCTGCTCTGAGGATCGGGCGAAAACGGGTTAACTCAGCTTTTTATTATTCTCAAATTATGCATGTTTAAATCTTATTGTTTATGTTAGAATCTATTCTTTGATTGTTTCTTAATATTCGCAGAATCATATTTTTAATCTTTTCGCTTGATTGTTGAAAAACCATTGGCTCTCAAATATAAATTTAGAAATCATTAATTTTACGCTTATTGACTCTCAATAATTTTACGCTAATTTTATTATTCTCGATAAACCTTTTAGATTTTACGTTCATTGGCTCTCAAATATAAATTGTAAAGATGTGATAAAGAGCAAGTGGAGGTGTAATAAAAAAGGCACAAAAGCTTACAAGTTCACCAACAAACTCAGAAATACAAAGGAAGGGTTAAAAATCTGTAAATCTAAGGAGTACGGAGACACTGACATGAAGATTAGAAACATACAAGCTCAAGCTCAACAGATAATCAGCCAACCTTTCATATACATTGAAGCCCAATAAAGATGTCAACAACAGTTAAAAGAGCTATATGAAATAAAGAACAGAATGGCTTTTCAACAATCAAGAGAAGATGAACTAAAATATCAGGATATAAACTCTAGAGTCTTCCATGCCAAAGAAAATTATAGAAAAATATGCAACCAAATACACTCTTTAAAGAATGAAGAAGGAGAATGGAAGAATAAAAGAGAAGATATCTCAACAATCCTGCTGGATCATTTCAAAAAAATCAACACCATAGTTAATCCAGATGAAGATGAAGACATCATGAGCCTCATCACTCCATGCATCACAGAAGAAGAAAACAGTAAGCTTATTGCCATACCAAACCCACAAGAAATTAAGAACTGTGTTTTTCAGATAAAATCATGGTCTTCTCCAGGACCAGATGGTTTTCAAGCAGGTTCTACAAACAAAACTAGGAAATAGTTGGACAAGATATCATTAGTATGGTGCAGGAATTCTTCAGAAATGGTAAACTTCTTAAAGAACTCAATCATACCTTCCAAACCCTCATACCAAAACACAACTGCATTCAAACCCCAGCTGATTTTAGGCCAATAAGCCTATGCAACATATCTTACAAGATTATTTCAAAAATCATGACCAATATATTAAAACCCGTTCTCAGTAAAATCATCTCCCCATGGAAAGCAGCTTATGTTCCTGGCAGAAACATAATGGACAATACCATCATTGCCCATGAAATTATTGATCATATGAAGAATACAAGAGCTTATAATGGTGCAGTAGCTGTAAAGCTTGATATGTCAAAATCTTTTGACAGGATGGAATGGAAATTCATCATCAAAATCTTGGAGAAAATGGGCTTCAATGAAAGATGGTGTCAACTTGTAAATCAGCGCATCTCAACAACCACAATCTCTATACTTCTCAATGGCTATCCAATAGAAACTATGATACCAACCAGAGGGCTAAGACAAGGTGATAGCCTTTCACCATATCTCTTCATCATTTGCATGGAAGGATTCAGAAGAATGATTCAAAATGAAGTTGGAAAAAAGAACATCAATCCAGTTTACCCTGTCAGAGGAGGAATCCCAGTTTCTTACTTATTTTTTTGCAGATGACTGCATCCTATTCTCCACTGCAAAAAGAAGCTCCATAGAAAGCCTCAAAAATGTTATCAACAAATTTTGCAAAGTCTCAGGGCAAATGCTTAACCTAAACAAATCAAGTCTACATTTCAGCAAGAGACTCAGAGATGATCTAAAAACTGAAGTCACCCAAGCAATGAGAATGAACCAGATGTCACTCGAAGAAAAGTACTTGGGAATAAATTTGTTCATTGGCAAATCAAAGACAAAATGCTTCAACAAAATCCATGAAAAGATGCAGAGAAGACTTCATCAATGGCAAGCAGGGTTGGTAAACCAGGCAGGAAGAAGTAGATAAATTCTATTTGTCACTAACTCTATGGAAAAATTCCAAATGGGATGTTTCATTCTCCCTCAAACAACTATAAATCAACTAGAAGCTACCCAAATGAAGTACTGGTGGAATAAGTCTAATGGTAAAGGACTGTACTTCATTTCCTGGAGTTCAATTTCCATACCCAAAAGATGGGGAGGTTTTGGTTTCAAAAACCTAAGGGTGTATAATGAAGTAACAATCATTAAACTAGCATGGAGGCTCCTACAGGAAAAATATAAAGAATGGGCCCTTACTCTAGAAGCTCAATACTTTAAACAAGATAACATTCTTCAAGATGATGTCTCAGAAAAGGGCACGACAATATGGAAGAGCATCTGCAAAGGTTTAGAATGGGTCAAAAAAATTCACATATGGCTGATTGGAGATGGCTTTTTTTATGCTTTTAGAGATAATTGGATTCAAAGTTACACAGCTCAACAAATCCAACAAAATTTTAATGGAGGAGAAGATATCCCACTACACATGAAAGCTGCTGATTTCTATGATGAACACACAAAAAGCTGGAATGTGGAGCTACTCCAAAGATACTTTACTGAAGAGAAGATGGATAAAATCCTAGATATTAGGCCTTCTACCCAACATGAAGACACAATTCAATGGTCTCTGACTAGCAGTGGGAAATTCACCGTGAACTCAGCCTATAAAGTACTCTTATGTGAGCACAATCAAACTCTGAGAAATAAGGAAGAAGAAGCAAATTTTTGGCTAGGTATATGGCACCTCAGAATCCCACACAAATGCCAATTGTTCTTATGGAAGCTAGATCAAGATATTCTTCCCTCTAATCAAAAACTGGCAAAACATATTCAAGACCAAGATAGAAGCTGTAAAAGATGCAGAAATGAAGAAGAATCTACTACTCATATGTTAATTCAGTGTACCTTTGCAAGAAGTGTGTGTAATTCTATCTCCCCGGACATAGCTCAAGAATTAACAAGGGTGTAATACCAGAATATCGCCACAATTATGTTCACGAGAGATTAACGACACTTCTGTGAGCGTTACTGAAAAATCTTCAACAACATTTCACGAGCGTCACAAAATAATTCAAAGAATGACGAAGTTGATGATTGAAGAGGCATATTAGAAGAGTGTTGTTTCACGAGGATTACAAAAGTTGGCGAATATTAACATTGTAATTACCGCGATGAGATCGCAAAATAGATCCGAAAGAAGGGGAAAACTTAGCTGTCACCCACTATGTAATTTCCTATATAAAGGGTTCAAGTAAGTCCAGAAGAGAAGGATGTATTTTTTAGAGTTGAGAGAATCTTGAGGAGAGAGAAAGTTTTAGGAGAGAGAGATATTTTTCAGAGAGAGAAAATATATTTTTCTTTATCATCTTCTTCCCCAAAACTAGATTTAGGACTCCATTAATGGAGATTATCAAATGTAAACTTTAACCATCATAGTAGAGAATCATGGATGTAGATCAAATTGATCGAACCATGTAAAAATTCGTGTGTCTATTTGCAATTTTTAGAATTTTAAATATCAAAATAGTTTAGATTAAAAGATTATTATCAAGATATTACAAGGGGTGTGTTGTGGGAAATCCTGCAACTACATTTTGGCGCCGACTAAGGGGAACCGAATTGAAGAAGATTCAAAGAAATTGGCTATTGTTAGAATTAGATTTCACTGAATCTAAAAGTTTCAAGATCAAATATGGAAAGCTACAACAAAAAAATCATGATTATACAACAAATAGAGAGAAGGAGATATATTAAGTGGCGGACGAAGAAAATATCAGCAAAATGGTGTCAACAAATCATCAAAAAGGACATATCTCTTCTCACCTTTATTATTATTTATTTCACTTTTCAAATCTGGGAATTTTAGAGCACAAATTGGAAAATAGAAATTTAAAATCTAAATTTTGTTTTTTATGGATATTTGATTTATTATGGAAGTCTTGAATCTAAAAATGTTTTGCTACGAATTTATTATAACCAAACTTTGTTTTGCAAATTTGTTTGATGAATTTCTAAAAATGTCAAATTCTGAGATTTTCTGTTGACTAAAGATTTACATTTCGTAAGAAAGTTTTCATTTTTCGCTGGGAGAAATCTAATGAATTTGGATCAATTAATTGTTCAAACAGGACAAATCCTTTCTTATCTTATTAAATTATATGTTCATAGTATAGATCTGGCAGATTTTGAGTTTTAGATTATTAATCTTTGTTTTTCACAAAAATTGCTGTTTAGTTGATATTTTGAATTCAAAAGAGTTTTGATCATAAATTTACGTCTATAAATCTTGAATTTAATCATAATTTTGACAACTAATGTGAAAATGATTTTTGTGATTGAAGTCACAGATGAAGGAATCAAAAGCTCCAGCGAAATTTCTCTTTTGCGATAAGATGCATCCACCAATTTATCCACATACAACGTCAGCGAATAAATGGATTAAATCAACACCAACATTTTAACAGAAAATTTAGGTTCCAACGGAAGGGAAAGCGTTGTAGCTACGAAATGAACTTTACTCTTGTTCTTTTCTTGTTGATGGGTCAATCTGGTGCACACCGCTCTCTTTGACATGTTCTTAAATTTGGATGTCTTGCGTTTTCCTGGGTGATGAGAAAGTGGAGCCAATGATGACAAAGTATTCCGAAGAGATAAACTAAATGAACAGCCATTTTGCCAAATTCTGACATACAAAGTACACTTCGTCAACCACCCATCAAACAGTAAATATCGTTGTCAACCAATCCCAAATCAATGTAAGCCATCCTCAACTAGCGAATCCACCCAACTCAACCAGAAAGTTAATCAATCCAGTGAACCAACCTCCTTGCCATTAACTCAAACATCAGAAACTAAACCAACATCACAACAAGTGACGAGAGCAAGTGACGAGTCACACTCATACTAATTCAAAATATCATAGTGGTTGATTCAAATGACGAGATTATTATAATTTCAAGTGTTTTGCCCAATAATTTCAAGTGGCTGATTACATTTCGTCAGTCCACTAAGGGGTGTGTTACTAATTCAAATGACGATCATAGATTTCCATAGAATTTCGTCACTCTCGTGGAAAATGTGGGGTGTGTAGTGTGGCCCTTATCTAATTTCTTATAATCCTGCTACCCATTTCGTGGATATAATTACGAGCTGCATACTCGTGACAATCGTGATAAGAAAAATAGACTTCTCAATACTCGTGACATAGTTTAGTTAATGGTGTCAAGTCTCATGACCATGAGTCCACCGTAGCCATCAACCAAACAACGAGAATGAAGCTTAAATATTAAGAGCAGGTTCCAACCAAATTAATTTTGACAGCAGCGAGTAGGACAGTCCAATATTTTTTGCGAGTAGAATCGCAACAAATCACAGAAGTGAAATGCAAACCCATTAACGGATGTGGGAGAATGAAGGAAAGACGATCAAATAAGATCAGTTGATTATTTCACGATAAGACATCTTAGAAGGAGGGGATAGAAATATTGACGAGCATAAGTTGGTACATCTACTTTCCACGAGAGAATTATTTCATTACTTCGCCAAATTGGTCAGAGGCAGGAATTTGGTATTTCATTACTTCGTCAGATATTTGATTATTTCCCAAGTTAATTTCTCAAGTTAATTTATCAAGAGAAGGGTTAGAACAATTGGTATGGAGTAAGAGGCAGATCAAGAATTCATTTCTCATTTCATCAAATTTCACAAGCAAATCAAATATTTCGCGAGAATTGACATCAACAGCAAATCGCCAAAAAGCTAAGTACCACTTCCTTGAATATTTTATTTACAAAAAATAAAAAAAATTGATTTATATTATCGTCGGATTTCAAAGAGCATTTTTAAGATTTATAATATTTCAAAAAAATTTAAAAACTTTTGATTCAATTCACCAAAAGCGGGATAATCGAAAGATTTCTAAAATTTCTAAGATTTCAAAAGATTTCAAAGAATTTTGATTTGATTGACCAGAGCAATATATTCGCAAAAATTTAAAGATTTCAAAAAAGATTTCAAAGATTTTTTATTTGACTTGCTAAAAAAAGAGATACAATCGCCAGATTTCAAAAATTTCAAAAGGTTATAAAAAATGAGACCATCCCAAAAATTTTAAAAATCGCAAAAATTTTGAAAGATTTCAAAGATTACAATAAATGAAACTATTGCAAAGATTTCTAAGATTTCAAAAAAATTTGATTTCATTTCCAAAACAGTGACACCCTCGCAGAATTTTCAAAGATTTCAAAAGATTACAGAAAAAGAAATTATTGCCAAAATTTCTAAGATTTCAAATTTCCAAAATACGCGATACAAACGCAAGATTTCAAAGATTTCTCTAGAATATTTCTTTTATAGAAAGAGATTTTTGGTTTAACAAATGCGATAAAATCGCAAGATTTCAAAGAATATTTTTAAGATTTCAAAAGATTTTAAAGAATATTTCAACTCACGGAAATGAGCAAAACAAATTTTATCAGAGCTGCGAGTATAATCGCGAGATTATTCAAGATTATATAAAAAATTGACAGAAATGAAAGAATGAAGAAACGCGAAAATATCGCGAGAAACGCGAATACAATTTCGCAGAGATTTAAAGAATGGGACAAACCTTTATGGCGTGCACCCTAGTTCGCGAATACAATTTCGTTAGAGGCAAATGTAAGACCTACAAGCACGTTATAAGGGGGGTATCTCTTTATATGATTCAGGGATAAGGTTATACCGCTACTGGAACCTAAATCATACAGATGTTGGGGTTAAAGAAAACCTATCCGGGAGAAAGATCTTGGATTTCCAGCTTTATAAGGTTATACCCTGGTTGGACGACTGAGAATCTCTTCCAAGAAGTGCGGAGTATGACCAAGGCGCCGAGGTACACGGTTTAGCCAAGGGTGCCCGGGACGGACGAACCTACCCTGGCCATCTTTGGAAAGTCTTGGCTATAATGCACTTGGCCTGAATAAAACCCCACCTAGGGTGTAGTCTTGTAACTATAATCCATATATGCATAAAGGACAAGAGGCTACGAAAACAACTGGTTGTCGGTAAATCTGGATGGGAGGATCTAGTCTTGTATGGCCGATGTACCCTCCTTGAAGGGGAAACCAGGGGGAAGATAAGGGCGGCACCCTCCATTAGGGAGCTGATAAGCGTCTTAAGACGGCAATGTCATGGGGCTCTAAGATCGCAAGATCATTTAGGCCTGTCATATTGTCGTGTAAATTATACAGAGGCAAAAAGCCAAATGAGAAAAAGTTAAGATGAGATCAATGGGTTTTTACATGAAAGTGTAAAGACGTCCTGCGATTTCATCGCAAGACGGCAATGTCATGAGACTTTGACCTCGTGAGAGAGCTTAGACTTGTCATATTGTCGCATAACAGGCCAAAAAGCGTCAAGAGAAAAGATAAGGCAAGATCAATGGGTCAATACATGCAAATGTAAAGACGTCCTGCGATTTTGTCGCAAAAAGAAAAATTGGCAAAATAAGACCTTTAACTAGGAAGGAAAAATAAGACCAATAGAATAATCTCAAACATTAATTATTTTCTTGTAAGAATGCAGGAAATATTTGCTCATCGCAAGAGAGAAAGCAAGTACTATTTAGAATCTCTCAGAAATACTATTAAGAGTTTCTCAGAAGTATTATTCAGAATCTATCAAGAGGAATGTCTACAATCTCGTAGCATTATTTACAATCTCGCCACTATTCATCGCCACTATTTCAGAATCTCGAGAAACATTCAGAAATTCGCAGAAAAAATCAACAACTCGCAGAAATTCACAGAAACATTCATAGATTTTCAGATTAATTCAGCATATTGCAGACTATTTCAGAATTTCGCAGGGGAAATGATTATTTCGCAGAATATGATCATTTTATCAAATAAGGCAGAGGCAATTCGTTCATTTAGCATTTTCTCAGGGATTCTTCCTTCATAGATAAAGAACAGAGGCAACTGTGGATTACCAAGAAAACATTTTATGTTCTTTATCTTCTCGCAAGAATCATTTCCAAAATGGACTAGGATTTTCACCAAAAATCCAGTAATAATTTCACGAGAACAGAGGCAATAATTATAACTTTCATTCAAAAATGGATACTTCTTATATATAGAGGATTGAGTACTTCTTATACTTCTTCAAGGATACTTCATACTTCACGTACTTCAAGGGATGATGCTTCTTATTTACTTCGCAAAACTTCAGAACTTCGCAAAAGAATAGAGGCAAGTATATACTTTTCAAATCCAGTATTCTTTCGCTCATTCCTTCATCAACAAAAATCAAAGACTATTACAACAACAGATTTTTTCTTAAAGATTCCTTTTCAAGCAATATTCAAGAAAAAGAGGCAAGATGTAATACCAAAATATCGCCACAATTATGTTCACGAGAGATTAACGACACTTTCATGAAGCGTTACTGAAAAATCTTCAACAACATTTCACGAGCGTCACAAAATAATTCAAAGAATGACGAAGTTGACGATTGAAGAGGCATATTAGAAGAGTGTTGTTTCACGAGGATTACAAAAGTTGGCGAATATTAACATTGTAATTACCGCGATGAGATCGCAAAATAGATCCGAAATAAGGGGAAAACTTAGCTGTCACCCACTATGTAATTTCCTATATAAAGGGTTCAAGTAAGTCCAGAAGAGGAGGATGTATTTTTTAGAGTTGAGAGAATCTTGAGGAGAGAGAAAGTTTTAGGAGAGAGAGATATTTTTAAGAGAGACTTTTAGAGAGAGAAAATGTATTTTTCTTTATCATCTTCTTCCCCAAAACTAGATTTAGGACTCCATTAATGGAGATTATCAAATGTAAACTTTAACCATCATAGTAGAGAATCATGGATGTAGATCAAATTGATCGAACCATGTAAAAATTCGTGTGTCTATTTACAATTTTTAGAATTTTAAATATCAAATTAGTTTATTAAAAGATTATTATCAAGATATTACAAGGGGTGTGTTGTGGGAAATCCTGCAACTACAAAGGGTTCAAGACATACATCAATGGGTGAAATCTTGGAATAACACAAATTCAAATATAAACATCAAGAAGCAGACATCTATCAATCTCATTGTGATTACCCTTTGGTTTATATGGAAATCAAGATGTGATCTGGTCTTTGAAAACAAAAGAAGCTTTGTCTAGGTCATGGAATTAGGGAGTATTGCAAGGAAAATAAAATTCAAACTAACAATCATCTAAACCAATTACAGGTGTTATGCAATAATCCTAGCAGGAATGTTAGAAGCAGAACCAACAAAAATAGATTGATACCTCCCCAGAGAGGATGGCTTAAAATCAATATTGATGCTTCTATTTTGCCTGGCAACATGACGAGGTGTCGAATCTCGCAAAAATAATATTTCTCTACTTTTTACACTAGCAAGTAGTATAATGTAAGCAGGATCGTCCCAAGGGAGGTATGAAGTTTCTAGTTGTTAAGCAAATACTCTTAGCAAAGATGATTGTGTTGTAGAAAATCTGAAAATTATAAATTGTATTAAAAAATGAGATGGAATTGATTAAAGGTTCATTCTAGACCACGGAATACAAACCAAATTGATATATAGCCAAGTTCTTTGCATTATCTCGTTACTAACAACCCTAGAATAATTAGTACGCTCAACTATTCTGTTACTATCTCCTAAGATCACCGGATACGGAAGCGCTCGACTACCGGTTCCTACTTGCCAAGTTTCCTAGAGGTACGCTTACTAGGTGTGACTTAAACAAATGCTCTAAATTCTGTGAGATACGGTTGCTCCTAGTGATGAACTCAAAAGCATGAATCACCTACTAGTGTTGATTTCTACATATGGATACTTAATAAAGTCCCATCATCAATACCCACATATTGCTACTTGTGTTTATCTTCTCTAGACAATTACGGGTCGAAGAAAATCTAAACTAGCAAATAGATTAAGAATTAATGATTTAATTTCGAACTTAAACCCTTAACAAATAATCCATAGACAATATTAGAATAGTAGAAAATCAATCAATAACATAAATGAATGCAAGAGAATAGGTTATTTCATATCAAATATAGATTCATATTTCGGGCTTCGAAATCGCCCTTTATCAAAGAGAGTTTTAGTTACTCATAATATTGGAGTTCATCATCAAATATAATAAATGAAATAATGAAGATGAAAATGAAACAGGGAGCAAACCCTAGTTCCCGCTCTCTGCAAAACTCCAAGTAGAATATAAAATACGTGATATCAAAGTTGTAGAAAACTTTCCCTTTTGTAGCCTTTTTCTCCTTCCAAAACTAGGTTAAGTCTCAAAAGCCCATTAGTTGGAAATTCACCTGGACCACGAGAGAAAGAAACCCATGTAGAAATTCTGTCCCAAAAATGCTCGCCGGAAAACTGGTTTTTTGGCCGGAATCCGGCGCCGTAAAGTTGTCGCCGGCTACCTGAAAAGTCAAACCGTTACGGGTCAAATCGGTCAACCGGGTCAACTCGGTCAAGCTCAGCGAGTCACACCGAGTTGAAATGATTCAGTGATGCGTCAACTCGATGTCAACCAAGTCAGTTGACATGAGTTAATCCAAGCCAAATGTTGCAAGTCACGGCCTAGATGGCCATCTTTTGCACCTTCTGTCACTTCCCTTGCACTTAATTCCCAGCCATGAGGGCTGTATTCTTGCAAGCCACCAATTCAGTTGCTACTATACCTCTATAACCCAGATACTGCAACATGATCTGTGTCTTCTGCAATCCAGCACCTCAAGACACCTGCTCCTCCTCTCATTCAACTCTAGTTCCTTCACTAGTTCAGCTTTTAGCAGCTTCACGCCATACTGCGTAACTCGATCGAAACCATTCATTCCATTGCAGGCCAACTATAACTGTATATCTGTAATGCCTGTTCTATCGTATGAGATGTACACTGCACAAACATCACAGTCACAACTCTACAGGCTCTCCCACCAGCGAGCAACTTCATTTCAACTCTACCCAGCATTACTTGCAAATCAACATCTGCAATACCACCTTTCCTGATCATGTAAACATTCATAATATCACTTCAATTCACATCCGTTCATCGCCTAAGATAATGCCAGCAAACTCACTTCTTTCCTGTATTGTCGGCCAAAAACTAGAACCCACAACCATATATAACGGCTTACACCAATCCATGTCCATTTGAGCTTCTAAATCAATTCATAACCATGGACACTAACCCCTGTACTCTGCTAATGAACCATGGCTACAACATCGCCTCATCTGTTGCACAACATCATCACCAGTTTTGCTACTCCTGAACTTTGTCTTTATCAGCAGCTTGCTCGTAGATGCACCACCAGTACATTTTCCTTGAGCACCTCATTCTAATTCACAGCCACCAGCTCATTTGCTGTCCTGGCTCCAATAAACCCATCAGTACACAGCACCAGAAACCACCAGGCTCAAGCCCTGCAATACTTCAGTCACCACTGCATCTTTATAGATACCAGCTGCATCTTAGTACCACTATGCCTTCTCTGCAACACCACTAGTAAACAGGTCCATTTCTGCTCAACTACACCTGCACTACTGCCACCCAACAATTCCATATGCATAGCCATTCTGCAGTGGCTTAACCTAGTCCATCACCACCAATTCTTAACTGCATAATCAGATCAGTTCCTGCAACCCACAGACCATGGTATCAACTCTATGTCTCAACCTTCAGAACCACCGTAACTTGACCTGAACCACCACTGCTCAGTTCTTCCAACCAATAACAGCAACATCCACTCCATCGACTTAGTTATTCAACTGCAGTCCTTGAACTTTACTTTCTTGCTGAAATAAGGGGTTCAAATCCATCCAAAACCTTCCTGTAACTCCTTCCCTCGCTGGCAACTTTATCTAACACAAATCCAGTTCAGCAATACACTAACAATTTCAGCATCTTCTTGTACACATCTGGAGCAACCTCATCCATAACTAGCTGCCATAGTCTAACACCAATTGTCCCAGCTCAAACCCTAGTCATAAGTGCAACCATGAACCCTCCTTTCTTCTGTATTCATCTTTGGAGCTAACCAACATCACCATTCTCTTCATTAGCTTCCCAGCTTCATCTGAATTGAAGAAACAACCCATTCTCGATTCCATCTCATTAATTTTACTTTAGACACCGTAACTCTGCTTCAGATCTAATTTCTCTATGTTCTTCACTTGAGCATCAGTAGAAACAATTGGATGATTAACCCTCACCTTTCTGCTTCAATTTCTCATTCAATTTCTAAATTTCTCTTTCCTTTTCTCTGAGCTTTATGGCGTCCATCACGTACATGGACGGTAGAGAAGTAATGATTAGTTCTCTGAAATTTAGGTATTTTGTGTAGGAATGGGGGTGGATATAGCCACTCAGGTGAATTGGCTAAGGGGGGTACCCAGATGACTCTAGGCACCCTAAGTGTTGATAAGAGCCGCCAAAGAATGACAACTCCTTTTTCTCCATTGTGCTTCTAATAGTGCTTGCATATTGAAATGACGCTTTCGCCTTTCGTGCTCCAAATGGACGGTTTCTTTCAAGTTCTTCCTTCAACAGCAGCCGTCTTTTACTCCTCCTATTCACTTCTTCTCTTCAATGAGAATCATCACTAATGTTGTCGTGCTTTTCAGACAGAAAAGTTGCATCACTAAAGCCGACATACTTTTCAGACATAGATGAAGAAATAAAAGCAAATATGAGAAATAATCGCCTCCAATAACATTTGCACATTTTGCCCTGTTTCTTCTTCTTTTGCCCCAAATGACTCCAAAGTACCTAAATATTAAAAAGCAAACATAAGATACATAATTTACAAGAAAACTAAGCAAAGAAATCATAACCAATAGATAAATATATAGGTGTTTTAGACACCTATCAAATTCCCCCACACTTAGACTTTGCTAGTCCTCGAGCAAATCAAACAAAATAATTCTAAAAGATACATACAACTCTGTCTCGTCGAGGCTACGATTACTCTAAGCATGAATAACAGGCATTTGAACCCCTAGGTGTCCCTAGTGGATGAGTTTTAGTCTCGTGAAGGTTTACAAGAGGTCTGCCTACAAAACCTATATTTCCAACTCCGTCTATTTGTGACAAATCAATGAACGAATCCAAAATGAATACCTTGTGCAAATTCAGTTCATATAATAGTGCATAAAGTTTTTCTTAGAAAGTCGAACAAACCACAATACTCGGAATCTGATTAACCACAATCACAATGAAAAGATTAAGAAGATGGATAAAGAGGTAGATGTGGCGAATATTCACAAGTGATCGATGTATTCCATATCTGTCTGAAGGTCACCGCCAAGATGAACCTATGCATCCTATTGGATTGAGCTACTGGTCTGAATTCAAGTGTCAATACACTGGCATATACAAGGGAACCAGCGATCAACAAACTTATTTCTACATCAACTCACTGGCATATACAAGGGAACCAGGAGTGACTTTATTCAACACAATAATAATATCTTTCTTTTTTTTTCTTTTCTTTTTCACTTTTTTTTTCTTTTTTTTTTCTAGACGGCATGATTAGATCTTTTGGATCCAAGCGCATACTTCTTTTCAGCAAGTACGTGATAGTTGCCTTGGATCCTGCATTCCACGCTTGTTTAGGCGATGGAGACAGGGACTACGTTTCACACATACTGCTATTCCCAAGTGTCATTTTTATTTCGTTTGGTCTAATTGGTCGGTCTCTTTTTTTTTTCCTTTTTTTTTTCTTAGCAACTCAATCACTCTATTTCATCCTAGCAGTAATAACAACTCGATTTTTAGTGACCCACCAAAACACTTAGAGAACAATAGATCAATATGGAAAAATAAAAATAGAATGTGATATGGTGATATTCCGAGATATGGTAACAACTAACATATAATTTATAATTTCTGAGCTATGTTCGTCTTTGTTAATTAATGGGTTTCTCAACTCCTGCAATCACAATGGTTCCATTCACTAATAGTGTCATCCTAAAGGCATAAATTTCTAGATTTCGGAGTTCAAAAAGCACAATTTTTTCTTTGTTTTCCTATTTTTCTGATTTTTTCTGATTTTTTTTTTTACTAAAGGCATCAAACAAAGCATCAAATAAACTATACAAACATATAAATTCTCCCCCACACTTAAACTTTACATTGTCCTCAATGTAAAATTTAGTCATTCAAAGTAAAGTTCAAGGTGGGAAATCACAAATGATATGCAAAAACAAAGAAAATAAAGATAAAAGGCTGAAAAATAAAAAGATAAAGGTGAAGATACAAAACCGGTGGGTTGCCTCCCACTTAGCGCTTGGTTTAACGTCGTCAGCCCGACGTTCAGCTCCAATTACTCCTCTAGAGGGAGTGGATCACTCAATGTGATCATATCCTGATTCTCCGTCACAAACTGCTCGTAGTATGGTTTCAAACGATGGCCGTTGACCTTGGAAATCAGCCTTGTTTTGGGACTAGTAATCTCAACTGCACCATGCGCAAACACATTAGTAACAACAAATGGTCCAACCCATCTGGACCTAAGTTTACCCGGAAACAATTTAAGACGAGAATGGAATAAAAGTACTTTCTGCCCTACTTCAAAACTCTTTCGGGAAATCATTTTATCATGGAAAGATTTGGTCTTTTCTTTATAAATGCGTGAACTTTCATATGCATCATTTCGTATCTCTTCTAACTCATTGAGTTGAAGTTTCCTAAGTTCACCAGCTGCATCTAATTCCATATTACATACCTTGATAGCCCAATAAGCTTTGTGTTCAAGTTCGATGGGAAGATGGCAAGGTTTTCCATAGACAAGCCTAAAAGGAGACATACCGAGGGTGTCTTATAAGCTGTCCTATACGCCCACAAAGCTTCATTGAGTCTATAACTCCAATCCTTCCTTGTAACATTCATCGTCTTCTCTAAGATGGTCTTAATATCCCGGTTGGAAATTTCAGCTTGACCACTCGTTTGTGGATGATACGGTGTGCCAACTTTATGAGAAATGTTATACTTCTTTAGAAGAGCGTGAAAGGATCTCTTGAAGTGTGAGCCTCCATCACTAATCACCACTCAAGGTGTTCCAAACCTAGAAAAGATATGTTCCTTCACAAACTCACAAACAACATGAAAATCATTTGTAGGAGTGGCTTTAGCTTCCACCCACTTAGAAACATAATCTACAGCAAGAAGTATAAAAAATTTCCCATTGGAATTCACAAAAGGCCCCATAAAGTCTATACCCCAAACATCAAAAATCTCAACAGCGAGAATTGGTGTTTGCGGCATTTGGTTTCTAGCACCAAGGTTGCCTGTCCTTTGACACCTATCACAAGCTTTGCAAAACAAATATGCATCCTTAAACAATGTAGGCCAATAAAAACCACTTTTGAGAACCTTGAGGGTTGTCCTCTTGGCTCCGAAATGGCCACCACAAGCATATGAGTGACAAAAATTCAGAATTGATTGGAAATCGGATTCGAGTACGCACCTGCAGATCATTTGATCGGAGCAATGCTTCCACAAATAAGGTTCATCCCATATATATTGCTTGGCAATCTTCTTGAGCTTGTGTTTTTGAAATGTAGACATGGAACTAGGTACTTGTCCCGTCACCAAGAAGTTGACAATATCAGCGTACCATGGAGTTGTGCCACCAACCGCAAAGAGTTTCTCATCCGAGAAGCTATCATGCAAAGGAATCGCTTCTTCGGACACAACCAATCTGCTTAGATGATCCGCTACAGTATTCTCACTTCCCTTCTTGTCCTTGATTTGCATGTTGAACTCTTGAAGAAGAAGTATCCACCTTATGAGCCTTGGCTTAGCATCCTTCTTTGTTAGCAAGTATCTAAGTGCAGCATGGTCGGAGAAAACAACCATCTTTGTACCCACTAAATAAGATCTAAACTTCTCTAGTGCAAACACTATGGACAAAATCTCCTTTTCAGTTGTGGAGTAGTTGATTTGTGCTCCGTTGAGAGTTCTAGAAGCATAATAAATGGCATATGGAACTTTACCATCTCGCTGTCCCAACACGGCTCCAACGGCATAATCACTTGCATCGCACATCAACTCAAATGGCTTGCTCCAGTCGGGTGGTTTGATAATTGGTGCGGTAGTTAACAACTCTTTCAAGGTGTCAAAAGCTTCCTTGCACTCCTTGTCACAATCAAAGGCCACATCTTTTTGCAAAAGTATACACAGGGGCATTGCAATCTTGGAGAAATCCTTGATGAATCTCCTATAAAATCCTGCATGACCAAGAAAAGAGTGAACATCCCTCACATTTGTGGGGTATTGTAAGTTCCGAATCAAATCTATCTTAGCCTTGTCAACTTCTAACCCTTTAGAAGATACAACATGGCCTAGCATAATCCCATGAGTGACCATAAAATGACATTTTTCCCAATTAAGCACAAGATTAGTTTCTACGCATCGTTTAAGAATAAGTGCAAGGTTATCTAGGCATTTGTCAAAAGAATCACCATACACGCTAAAATCATCCATAAACACTTCTATGATGCTTTCCACATAATCTGAGAATATGCTTACCATACAACGTTGAAAAGTGGCTGGAGCATTGCACAAGCCAAATGGCATACGTCTATATGCAAAAGTGCCAAAAGGACAAGTAAACGTCGTCTTTTATTGATCTTCCGGAGCTATTACAAGCTGGTTATAACCTGAAAAACCATCAAGGAAGCAATAGTAAGCACGTCTAGCCAACATTTCAAGCATTTGATCAATGAATGGTAAAGGGAAATGATCCTTTCGGGTGGTAGAGTTGAGCTTTCGGTAATCAATGCAAACTCTCCAACCGGTCTGGATTCTAGTTGGAACCAAGTCATTATCTTCGTTTTTCACCACCGTGATTCCGGACTTCTTTGGAACCACTTGAATCAGGCTCACCAATTTGCTATCGGATATGGGATAGATAATCCCAGCATCCAACAACTTCAGGATTTCTTTCTTGACTACTTCCATCATTGGAGGGTTCAAGCGACGTTGAGCTTCTCTTGTTGGTTTTTCCCCCTCCTCAAGAAGTATTCGGTGCATACATGTGGAAGGACTGATTCCTTTAATATCGGCAATGGTCCATCCAATGGCAGATTTGTGCTCTCTTAGCACTCGAACAAGCTTCTCCTCTTGCACCTCGGTGAGGTTGTTGGAAATGATCACCGGTAACTCTTCATTATCACCTAAATATACGTATTTAAGGTGATCCGGAAGAGGTTTCAACTCAAGGATAGGTGCCTACACAATCGAGGGTAAAAGTTTCTCATTAGTAATCGGCAAAGAAATATAAGACGCATTATACTTTGGTGGAACTTCTTGTAATGAGTTAAGAGATAAAACATCCTCTTTAAGCTCATCATAAATAGACAATTCACTTTCAATGTCTTTGTATTTTCCATAACCTAAACCTTCGACCATGGTGTTTTCTAAAGTATCATCACTATTCAATTTAAACATCTTTTGAGCTAGAGAATCAATAATATCAATATAAAAACATGAATGCACGTCACTAGGATATCTCATAGCCTCAAAGATATTAAAACTTATGATCTCATCATCAAATTCCATAGTTAAAGCTCCTTTGAAAACATCTATCTTGGTTCTCGCGGTTCTCATGAATGGTCTACCCAACAGCAAGGGGGTAGTCGATGGTGAATCCTCATCCATCATGTCAAGAACATAGAAATCAGCCGGAAATATAAGTTGATTAACCTGCACCAAAACATATTCAATAACCCCTTTCGGGTAATAATTAGACCTATCAGCAAGTTGTATAACAATACCAGTATCTTTAAGAGGTCCAAGTTTCAATGATTCATAAACGGAGGCAGGTATAACATTAATGGATGCTCCTAAATCTAGCATAGCATGCTCAAACCTGACTTTACCAATAGTACATGGTATAGTGAAACTACCGGGATCTTTCAACTTAGGTGGGAGTTTCTTTTGAAGATATGCCGAAGCATTTTCCCCCACACTCATCACTTCATTACCGGTCAATTTGTGCTTGTTAGTGCACAATTCCTTCAAGAACTTTGCCCAGCGCGGAACTTGCCTTATCGCTTCAATGAGTGGAATGTTCACTTCAATCTTCTTAAAGATTTCCAAAAGCTCTTGGTACAATGTCTCCTTGTTCGACTTTTCAAACCTGCTAGGAAAAGGAGGAGGAGTAACATGATTAGAAACACGAGTTTTAGAGTTAGAATTTGTTACCGGGTCAGCCTTTTTAGGGGATGTTTCACCCTCTTCTTTCTCCAAATCGGGTTCATTGGATACCGGTGATGTTTCTGGTTTCTCTACTTGCTTCCCACTCCGTAGCTCAATAGCATTAGCATTCTCCTTGTGATTTACTGTTTGCGAAGGAAGTTTTCCCTCTGCTTGTGCTTCCAATTTGCTCACTGCAGTAGCTAATTGACCCATTTGAGTTCGGATGTCTTTCATATCCATCTCTGACTTTTGCTTATCTTGCACCATTGTGTTGAGAATGAGATTCAACTTGTCATCTATACTCGTGCCTTGAGTTTCTTGACGTGGCTTTTGCAAGAAATGGTACCCACCTTGTTGATTAAAAGTAGGATTGGGAGCTGCAGCTTGCTTGTTGGCGTAGCTGAAATTGGGATGATCACGCCAACCCGGATTGTATGTGCTAGAGTATGGATCATATCTCAGCCTCTACTGATTTTGGTACATGACATTTGCTTGCTCAACATCTTCGGTGTATGATGATGATGGTATGACAGCCGCTGCTATTTGATTCATCATCCTCTCCATGTTGCCCATCCTCTGTTCCAAGTGTGAAGAATTGCCAACTTCATTACCGCTGATTCATCTCTAGTGAAGAATTGTTGTGTATTTGCAGCCATGTTCTCTAACAAGCTTGTAGCTTCCGCAATGGTCTTGTTGGTAAGTGCACCACCACTTGCGGTATAAATCAAATGTCGCTCAGTAGAAAGCAACCCCTCATAGAAATATTGAATCACAAGTTGATCGCTGATTTGGTGGTGTGGACAGCTAGCTAAAAGCTTCTTGTAGCGCTCCCAATACTCATGAAGAGTCTTTCCCGATATTTTCCTAATACCACAAATCTCCTTGCGAATCACAGCTGCTTTTGATGCTGGAAAATACTTCTCAAGGAACAATTTCTTCATCCCATTTCATGTGGTTATGCTTCCAGCGGGTAAGCAAAAGAACCACTCTCCTGCAGAATCTAAAAGGGAAAAAGGAAATGTTGTCATCATAGCCATATCCGCATCTGCAGTTGCTTGCTTCATACTAGTTACAACATGATGAAATTGTTGTAAGTGACGATTAGGATCTTCTCCCGATAAAAATCTGAATTTGGGAAGCAAGTTAATCAATTGTGGCTTCAACTCAATGTTTCCATTCAACTGAATACATAAAGGCTGCTGATCAAGGTTTGGAGAAGTGAGCTCCTTGAGTGTTCTTGGAGCAGGCGGTCGAGCTCCCATTGTGTTATCTTCCTCTTGGTCCGAGTCCGAGAATTCACTTGGTGTAGAACTAGGAGGAAGTGCAGTGTTGATTGCTCGAATGAAATCTTTTAGTAAAGTGCCTGAACGAAGACGTATACCAATAGGACTTGGTATGCCTTCTCCACGCATTCACCAAAGAAATCGTACCTGAAAATCAGATTCTTAAAGATTGAATAAGTAAACTGAAATTGTAACCAAAAGCAAAAATAAAAACTAAGAATAAACAATAACAACTAAACTCGCCATTGCCTCCCCGGCAACGGCGCCAATTTTGACGAGGTGTCGAATCTCGCAAAAATAATATTTCTCTACTTTTTACACTAGCAAGTAGTATAATGTAAGCAGGATCGTCCCAACGGAGGTATGAAGTTTCAAGTTGTTAAGCAAATACTCTTAGCAAAGATGATTGTGTTGTAGAAAATCTGAAAATTATAAATTGTATTCAAAAATGAGATGGAATTGATTAAAGGTTCATTCTAGACCACGGAATACAAACCAAATTGATATATAGCCAAGTTCTTTGCATTATCTCGTTACTAACAACCCTAGAATAATTAGTACGCTCAACTATTCCGTTACTATCTCCTAAGCTCACCGGATACGGAAGCGCTCGACTACCGGTTCCTACTTTCCAAGTTTCCTAGAGGTACGCTTATTAGGTGTGACTTAAACAAATGCTCTAAATTCTGTGATATAAGGTTGCTCCTAGTGATGAACTCAAAAGCATGAATCACCTACTAGTGTTGATTTCTACATATGGATACTTAACAAAGTCCCATCATCAATACCCACATATTGCTACTTGTGTTTATCTTCTATAGACAATTACGGGTCGAAGAAAATCTAAACTAGCAAATAGATTAAGAATTAATGATTCAATTTCGAACTTAAACCCTTAACAAATAATCCATAGACAATATTAGAATAGTAGAAAATCAATCAATAACATAAATGAATGCAAGAGAATAGGTTATTTCATATCAAATATAGATTCATATTTCGGGCTTCGAAATCGCCCTTAATCAAAGAGAGTTTTAGTTACTCATAATATTGGAGTTCATCATCAAATATAATAAATGAAATAATGAAGATGAAAATGAAACAGGGATCAAACCCTAGTTCCCGCTCTCTGCAAAACTCCCAGTAGAATAGAAAATACGTGATATGAAAGTTGTAGAAAACTTTCCCTTTTGTAGCCTTTTTCTCCTTCCAAAACTAGGTTAAGTCTCAAAAGCCCATTAGTTGGAAATTCACCCGGCCCACGAGAGAAAGAAACCCATGTAGAAATTCTGTCCCAAAAATGCTCGCCGGAAAACTGGTTTTTTGGCCGGAATCCGGCGCCGTAAAGTTGTCGCCGGCAACCTGAAAAGTCAAACCGTTACGGTTCAAATCGGTCAACCGGGTAAACTCAGTCAAGCTCAGCGAGTCACACCGAGTTGAAATGATTCAGTGATGCGTCAACTCGATGTCAACCAAGTCAGTTGACATGAGTTAATCCAAGCCAAATGTTGCAAGTCACGGCCTAGATGGCCATCTTTTGCACCTTCTGTCACTTCCCTTGCACTTAATTCCCAGCCATGAGGGTTGTATTCTTGCAAGCCACCAATTCAGTTGCTATTATACCTCTATAACCCAGATACTACAACATGATCTATGTCTTCTGCAATCCAGCACCTCAAGCCACCTGCTCCTCCTCTCATTCAACTCCAGTTCCTTCACCAGTTCACCTTTTAGCAACTTCACGCCATACTGCGTAACTCGATTGGAACCATTCATTCCATTGCAGGCCAACTATAACTGCATATCTGGAATGCATGTTCTATCGTATGAGATGTACACTGCACACACATCACAGTCACAACTCTACAGGCTCTCCCACCAGCGAGCAACTTTATTTCAACTCTACCCAGCATTACTTTCAAATCAACATCTGTAATACCACCTTTCCTAATCATGTAGACATTCAGAATATCACTTCAATTCACAGCCGTTCATCGCCTAAGATAATGCCAGCAAACTCACTTCTTTCCTGTATTGTCGGCCAAAAACTAGAACCCACGACCATATATAACGGCTTACACCAATCCATGTCCATTTGAGCTTCTAAATCAATTCATAACCATGGCCACTAACCCCTGTACTCTGCCAATGAACCATGGCTACAACATCACCTCATCTGTTTCACAACATCATCACCAGTTCTGCTACTCCTGAACTTTGTCTTTATCAGCATCTTGCTCGTAGATGCACCACCAGTACATTTTCCTTGAGTACCTCATTTCAATTCACAGCCACCAGATCATTTGCTGTCCTGGCTCCAATAAACCCATCAGTACACAGCACCAGAAACCACCAGGCTCAAGCCCTGCAATACTTCAGTCACCACTGCATATTTGTAGCTACCAGCTGCATCTTAGTACCACTATGCCTTCTCTGCAACACCACTAGTAAACAGGTCCATTTCTGCTCAACTACACCTGCACTACTGACACCCAACAATTCCATATGCACAGCCATTCTGCAGTGGCTTAACCTAGTCCAGCACCACCAATTCTTAACTGCATAATCATCTCAGTTCCTGCAACCCACAGACCATGGTATCAACTCCATGTCTCAACCTTCAGAACCACCGTAACTTGACCTGAACCACCACTGATCATTTCTTCCAACCAATAACAGCAACATCCACTCCATCGACTTAGACATTCCACCTATTCAGCTGCAGTCCTTGAACTTTACTTTCTTGCTGAAATCAGGGGTTCAAATCCATCCAAAACCTTCCTGTAACTCCTTCCCTCGCTGGAAACTTTATCTAACACAAATCCAGTTCAGCAATACACCAACCATTGCAGCATCTCCTTGTACACATCTGGAGCAACCTCATCCATAACCAGCTGCCATAGTCTAACACCAACTGTCCCAGCTCAAACCCTAGTCATAACTGTAACCATGAGCCCTCCTTTCTTCTGTAAATTCATCTTTGGAGCTAACCCACATCACCATTCTCTTCATTAGCTGCCCATCTTCATCTGAATTGCAGAAACAACCCATTCTCGATTCCATCTCATTAATTTTACTTTAGACACCGTAATTCTGCTTCAGATCCAATTTCTCTATGTTCTTCACTTGAGCATCAGTAGAAACAATTGGATGATTAACCCTCACCTGTCTGCTTCAATTTCTCATTCAATGTCTAAATTTCTCTTTCCTTTTCTCTGAGCTTTAGGGCCTCCATCACTGACATGGACGGTAGAGAAGTAATGATTAGTTATCTGAAATTTAGGTATTTTGTGTAGGAATGGGGGTGGATATAGCCACTCAGGTGAATTGTCTAGGGGGGGGGGGTACCCAGATGACTCTAGGCACCCTAAGTGTTGATAAGAGACGCCAAAGAATGACAACTCCTTTTTCTCCACTGTGCTTCTAATAGTGCCTGCATATTGAAATGACGATTTCGCCTTTCGTGCTCCAAATTGACGCTTTCTTTCAAGTTCTTCCTTCAACAGCAGCCGTCTTTTACTCCTCATATTCACTTCTTCTCTTCAATGAGAATCATCACTAAAGTTGTCGTGCTTTTCAGACAGAAAAGTTGCATCACTAAAGCCGACATACTTTTCAGACATAGATGAAGAAATAAAAGCAAATATGAGAAATAATCGCCTCCAATAACATTTGCACATTTTGCCCTGTTTCTTCTTCTTTTGCCCCAAACGACTCCAAAGTACCTAAATATTAAAAAGCAAACATAAGATACATAATTTACAAGAAAACTAAGCAAAGAAAGCATAACCAATAGATAAATATATAGGTGTTTTAGACACCTATCAAAACAATACTGCTAGAATTTCCCTAATTATCAGAGATTTTGCAGGTCAACTGGTGGAAGCCTGGACAGTGGTAGAAAGAGTGAGAGATGTCTCCCAAGCAGAAGTTATTGCAGTTCTAAAAGCTCTCCAATGGATATATCAGCTTCAAATGAGGAATGTTATAGTGAAAGGTGATAATAAAAAAGTCATGGACAACATAAATGGCCTCTGTAGTATCTCTCCTTGGGAAGATGGTAATATTATTAGAGAATGTCAGCATCTGGTTCTTTGTTTAGGAAGTATTGTTGTTTGTTTTAGGAATAGGAAAGGTAATCAAGTGGAAGATCTTCTTGCCAAATTTGCTAGGAACAATCTTTGTTGTAGGAATTGGAGTGCTAATCTTTCCTGTGTGTGTCAGCACTAAGATGGACTTAGAGAAAATTTCTGATACCATGTAACTCGGTCGTTTAGGCCTCTTCAATGAAAATCTTTGTGTTTTTCTTTCAAAAAAAAAATCTTTTCGCTTTGTTTTCTTGAGAATTTTCTTTAATTTCTCAATATTACTTGTTTTTGATGGATCTTTAATCTTTCTCTAATTCCCCCTACATGTGACTGTTATCCTGATTTTTCTAATAGCTTTTGCCTCTTTAGTTGTTGTGATTATAGCTTTTGTTGAGTATTTCATCAAGCTTTTGCTTAAGGGTTTATACAGGATTGGAATCATTGCCTTTGATAATGGTGTTGTGTTGAAGAAGTCTTGGATCGCTTTCAACTCATTAGAACTGGATAGTAACTCATCTCGCCTTCCGAACTTTTCAAAAAGAATCAAAATCTCTAGAGTCAACTGCATGCAGTTATACTGTTTCCTTATTTTTACCGTCTAATCTCACTGCTGCCAGCTTTCATACTACCATAACTAGGAAAAATACGAAATTTCTTTGTTACCTTGCTCAACTACCTAAAATCACTCCGCTATTAAATAACAAGATCATTCATACCCAATTATACATCCATAGCTATTTTACTGAATATTCTCATAATCCCAGATTCAATAGAAACCCTCTTCTCATATTATTTTTCAGTGAGGAATATTTTCTTGTTGCGTAAACCACTTTCATCAAAAGAATTTCATCATGTCGGAAGCTCAATCTAGCCAAGTTATTGATCTGGTTAACAAGTTCAAGAAAGCTACTTTAGATATGGGTAATGTTAATGAACTGGTAGTTATCAAACATGATAGTAAGGAAAATGATAATAAAGATGAATGGGAAGCCAGTGCTATTGGTAAGGTTATCATTGAAGGTCATATGTCTTATGACATGGTGGAAAAAGGCATCACTTTTACTTGGCCTTTTCTAACTCTTGAGAATCTAAGAATTATAGAGGTGGAACCTAATATTTTTATTTTCAAGTTTAGTCAATAGGATCTACCCAATAGAGTTATTGATGAACGCCCCTGAAGTATCAACAGGCACCTCCTAGTTATACATGATTACATATCCAGCAATGGTTTACACAGAGAAACAATGTGGTTTTCAACTATTTTGGATTCAACTAAAATACTTATTGCCAGAGCACATGAATATAAATTTTGTCACTAAAATTGGACAAGTCATGGGGGAAGTTGTATCTATAGAACCAAAGTATGCAATTTCTATTGCTGGATTTTTGGTAAAAGTTTGTGTTAATAATGCGTGCTTGCAATGAAATGCCGCTTTTGTTCTTCTTCGAATTCTTCCACCAACATCAGCCATCTCGTACTTATCAAATCCACTTATTTTCTTCAATTTCTAACATCACTAAAGTTGTCATGCTTTTCATACAAAATTTGCATCACTAAAGCCGACATGCTTTTCAGACAAAGTTAAAGAAATAAAAGCAAATAATGTGAAATAATTCGCCTCCAACCGCAGTTACACTTGGAATGACATTTTTTCCCTGTTTGTTCTTCTTTTGTTCCAAATGACTCCAAAGTACCTAAACACTCAAAAGAAAACATAAGATACATATTTTACAAGAAAACTTAACAAAGAAAGCATAAACAATAGATAAATATTAAGGTGTTTTAGACACTTATCAACGGGTAATGATCCCAGAAATTAAAACGGGTAATGATCCCGAGAGTTAAATGGGTAATGGTATCCATGTAGGAACTGATGTTCCCGACCATCGATGGCGGCTATCCATGCCTGATAAATGATAGGTGATGTACGAACCAAGGTTTCCGTAACTGAACTCATGTGTTGAAACTTAAATGGATAAATTGTTCGAAACATTATTTATGTTGTGAATTGATTTGTTGAATCCTAATGGATGATTTGTCAACAATAATATTGGTATCCTGAACTCATGGTTGGATAAATAAATTTGATGATTTATTGAAATATTATTAATATTGCGATGTTTTGTTTGAAATCTTAATTAGATGATTTGTTATAGATAATATTGGTATTGCGAATTAATGATTGAACAAATGAATTAAATAATTCATCGATAATAATACTTGTTGGTTGAATATATATATATATCATTGATTGCTCGATATTTTTATACATGTTTTGAGATTGGGAATGCATTCTACTGAGCTGTCATCTCACCCATTCTTGTAGATTTCTTGGAAGTTGGAAGTGGAAACTAAGAAGTTAGTTCAATCATTGTATTATTTCATTGTATTGCTTAAAATGTAAATTTGAACTAAAATGTTGTTAAAGATGTTTATTTAATTCATATACATCAATTTCTATCTTATAAAGCTTTAATCATGTTTGGTATAAAAATTTAAGTAAAACAAATATGCATCAGTCTCGTACTGACCCATAACGCCTTGAGTTCGGAACTCCATATGGGTTTGATCCTGGTTCAGAACTCGGGGTGTTACAAAATGACCTTGAACCACTACATGAGTTTTTAATTAGATAGGAATGCTCCCTTATGGATTAAAACAATCAGGCGGATTTGGTATACCCATCTAAGTGACTACATAATGGGGAAGTCATAAACAATTAAGGTATCTTTCCCCTGCATATACTCATAAATAAAGTTCCTTATTTATAATTGTAGCCATCTATGTCGATGGTATGGACATGATATGCACTCTTAATGAAGTAAAAGATTTTACAAGCTGCTTGAAATTTTAATTTAAGATGGAAATCTAGCAAAAGTTCGATCCAATGCCGAGCTTGTGCTATATTATTTTGTAAGCTTGCATATTTCCCAAGTTTCCAGATAATTTAATAAGGACATGCATCCTACTAGCACTCCCATCATTAGCTGAGGTTCAAATGTAAGTAAATGACCATTTCTTCTAAAGAAATATATGACAAAGATGTGTTGGGAGATGAAATTATCTTATTTACGTGCAAACGCACTATTGAACTTAGTATAATGTACTTGACCAATATTTCATCCCAGTAAACTTGTAGCTAAATATAGCTCAACGCCGATGTAACGTCTTTGGAATTGTATAACGAATATAATCATATACTTAAAAGGAACCATTAATATGAGTTTGTTTTATCCATGCAAGTACATAGATAGGGATGCTAAATCAAGTGCAATCAAAAATTTGTTGATCACTTTCGAAAAGTATATGACTAGAGGAAATTTATGGAAACTCCCCTAGATGGAATCATGAGGCGACTACTTCGAAATCTGAAGCTGTGTTATACTTTTTTCCCACTGGATTTTTGTTACTCAACAAGGTTTTTAACTACACCAAGTATTGTTAAATGTTGAAGATCCGAAGACAACATTGATATTGCTGAACAAAACTAAAACCATTACCCTTCTCTTGATAGGCATTAATACATAAAAAAACAAGCACCCACTAATTTGAGATCAAGCATGACCCTAAATAAGGAGAAATCATGGTGATTCCTTCCAAAAACCCAGCCTCCTATTCGTTTTCAGTCATACGTGACTGATCCGGTTTAGGAGTGCGCTATCTGAACTTTTACGCCGGTCAAGTACGGATCTATGATCTCTCCCCTTGAGGCAGAAACTTATTGGTTATTAGGGTTTTTCGTCGTCTTTTTATAGTTTTTTTTTCTTTCAATCATGAAACTAGTGTGATTGCACCTTTACTTCTACGTTCCAAATCATTTTATTTTGCCTGGACGTTCTCTGGATTAAAAGTTATTGAGAAATTCAAAAATAAGTTTTCTAAGATTATTTTCCCGAGATTGGATATACCATGGTTTTCCTCTGTTCTACTAATGGTGTTTCAAGGGGAACTTTAAGTTGGTAATATTTGGTCAATGAGATTCAATAACATAATAATTCAGATTCAGTGGTTGCAAAATTATTCTGAAAGTTATCTACGAGTGGATGAAATCTCAGGTTCCTCCTCTTCGTGAAACTATATTTGCATTCCTTATGGCTTTGAAGGATCAGTTTGGAGAAATTTTTGGGTTTCTTTAAACCCAGATTCAGCTACCACAATCCTAAGCTCTAAGTTGAAGCTGGATAATATCAATTTTCCTCCTTTGTCGGACCCTCAAGAGGTGAGTGATTTTTACTATCGGGCTCTAGCAGTGGAAGTACAAATTTCTCACACAGGTTGGAATAAAATTGAATCATGCCTAAGAAAAAAAAAATTAGTTGTTCAAAGAACTTGAATCTCCGTTGTGTGCGTGGAAAATTGGCATTTTTTTATGTCCCTACATATTTAATTTGGAGCCGATTCAAGGAAGTGAAATAAATTTTTTTGGGTTAGACAAAGTTTTCTGTTAGTCAATGGAAACCTGAATACTTTTATATTAATAAAGAAAATTCAGTTGATGCTGAGCATTGGATTGGAATTAGAGGTGAAAAAGCGGGGTTCTAACAACCACACCCAATATTTCGATTAACAATCTGTATGGACAACTCCGAGTTACTTTCTAGAGAATCAACTAGACTCAATCAATATAAAATATCTCAAGGAGTTATTATCTCAATCTTTCAATTTGATCTATACTCGAGCAAATAGAATTTGCGAGTCTTTATCAAAGAGAGATAACTTGGATGGTACCAAAGACCAATATCCAAGTGTCAATCAATTTAAATCGACAACCAAAAGGTCGGATATTCTAATTGATTGAACAACGCACAACCTGTATTATTTCAATTATATAACAAAATATAATGCGGAAAAGAAATAACACAGACACCAGAATTTTGTTAACGAGGATACCGCAAATGCAGAAAAACCCCGGGACCTAGTCCAGATTAAACATACATTGTATTAAGCCGCTAAAGACACTAGTCTACTCCAAGCTAACTTCGGTCTGGACTGTAGTTGAACCCCAACCAATCTCACACTGATCTAAGGTATAGTTGTGCTCATACGTCTCTGATCCCAGCAGGATACTACGTACTTGATTCCCTTAGTTGATCTCACCCACAACCAAGAGTTGCTACGACCCAAAGTCGAATACTTTAATAAACAAATATGTATCACACAGAAAAATCTACAAGGATAGATAAATTCTTCTCCCACGAATAAACCTATGAGTTTTGTTCCATCTTTTGATAAATCAAGGTGAACAAGAACCAATTGATAAAACCAGACTTATATTCCCGAAGAACATCTCAGCTTTATCAATCACCTCACAATAAACTTAATCGACGCAGCGAAGAAGATTATTGAGGAATCACAAATGATGAGATGAAGTGTTTGTGACTACTTTTATATCTTGCCTATCAGAGATAGAAATCTCTAGCCAATTATTCCAATTGTACTCGTACGATAGAAGAAGCAAGATTAGATCACACAACTACAAGAAAAGTAGTATCGGTCTGGCTTCACAATCCCAATGAAGTGTTTAAGTCGTTAACCTGGTTTTAGAAGAAGAAAACCAAAGGTTAAAGGAGAATCGACTCTAGCTTAAAACAACTAGTATCACACAGAATGTGTGGGGATTAGGTTTCCTAGTTTCTAGAGTTCTCCCTTATGTAATCTTCAAATCTGGGTTTGAAATCAATGTTAGCTTAGTAATAGAGCATTCAATATTCACCGTTAGATGAAAACCTTATTAGATTCAAGCTAATATTTATCAACCGTTAGATCGAAAACATAGCTTGTTATACACACATGTACTTGAAGTTTTTAGGTTTGTGTAACCGTACCCAAACTTGTACATTAGTTAGTTCAATAATAGTTAACTAAATGGTTATCCATATGATAACTTTCATATCAACCATATTCTTCTTCACCATAACTAGTCCAAATGACTCAAATGAACTAGTTAGAGAGTTGTTCAATTGCTTAGATCTTTATGTACTACACAAGACACAATTGAAACAAAAACGATATGATTCACTCGAATCGATTCATGAACTATAAAGCCACGGTTTGCAATAACATTCATTAGTTTATTAAGATAAGTTCACAAACATCGTTTTTAAACACAACCTACTCAAGTTCGCAGACTGGGTTCGCGGACTTAAGTTCCAGGACGGAGTTCACAAACTCCAGCAGAAATTCTCGGGTTCGAGAACTTCGTTAGTTCGCGGACTAAGTTTGTATGCTGAGTTCGCGGACTGAGCTCACGCACTATTCCGGTTTTACTTGATCAACAAAGTTCGCAAACTTTGGTTCTAGGAATAAGGACTTATACACATATGTGTTTCCACAACAATGCTTATATCCTCCATTGGTTATATTATCTAAACTCTCATTTCAATTATTGAAATATTCTCAGAGGGCGTTATATAGTTGTTATTCACAAACTATTTTTCGTCAGAGCGATTTACAAAATGATTGAAACATAACATGACTTTCGTTACTAGGTAAAGATGAACTCGGCTAAAGCGAAAGCTTTACCAACACATATTTCGAGAAATAAATAAGCGAGATATACTCAGCTTGAAATATCCACATGTGTATAATCTAAGTCTATATAGCAAAATGACTTTTGTCTCAAGATAAGAGATAGAGTAGATGGACTTTTGAGTGATAGATAAGTTCAAGTCTCCACATACCTTTTAGTCGATAAAGATCCACTGGTTTCTTGAGTAGTCATTCGTCTTGTATGATGATCTCCATAGAGTTCTTGAGCTCAACTACGCTTTCTATCCTAGTCCGAGACCTTAGCTATAGTAGACTAGAAATCAAAGACTTTATAATTTTGATCACTAATATTGACAAACATGCTTAAGATAGCAACGCATGCGAGTTCGACCGAGCAATGCTCTAACAAGAGGCCTCCCATTTTATCTTTGGAAATCCAGGAATTTTGAAGAGATCTATGGTTCTTGGGGTAAGATGTTGGAGGTTCATAAGGAGACCATTAATTTTCAAAGCTTAACTCTTGCAAGATTAAAGTTAGGAAATATATTCAAAATATTTCAGCGGCTGTTTGTTTCAAAGGAAAGTGGTTATTGATTGAATGGATTCGGAATGTAAGTGACTCTAATCCGATTCAGGTACCAAAGATCAAATTTGTAATTGTTACTTTGGATAATCATGATCATGATCTGGTTCGGTAAAAAATTACCATATTGAAGGCGCAAAAAAAAGGTTGGAACATTTACAAATATGAATAATCCATCAATCACGCCGAAAAGTTGGTCTCAATATATCCTGTGAGAGTCGCTCAAAATTAACTCTTTCTTCAAATTTTGTTAATTCAAATTCCGCATCTTTTTCAGCAGTAAAAAGGCTAAACAAAGTTTAGAGAAAGGTGGATGATTTTTAGCTACAGGCTACTCGTGACAACCAAAAACAAGTACTGAATAAGGAAATTATGGAACCGGATAAGGATATTGATATATTCCAAAGAGAAAAAAGAAAAATAGGTCGGGTCGACATATGGACCATATGGGAAGAGTGGTTCACAAGGATCTGTATAGTGAAATGTGGATCGCCTATACTGTTGGTGCAAAATTTATCACCTCAACAATCTTCGAGATGTGTGTATGATGATCAAATCGCCGACGTTGATTAGATTCTCCAAAGAATTGTTGATTGAAAATGGTGTGGGGTACCTACAAAGACACTCCGATGCTAAAATCAACAAGAGTTATATGCAAGTAGGTTGTTAAGAAAATAAATAGAAATTTTGTACCTTTTGTGCTGAGATTTAGCCTCTATATATAGGCAGAAATAGATGTATCTTTAGGGTTTTGATAGTTATCCTAATAACTTCCCTCATCTATATAAATCTCAAATAACATCCAGATTCATGATAAACCTTAATATTTATCATAATCCTCATTTATCTTAAATAATAATTATCTTGAATAATTATTAATATTTAAGATAATTATCCCCTTTTATTTAGGATCCAGCATTTATCTCAAATAATTTTAATAATTATAAATAAATAAATATTCAAGACTCTTGGGATTCAATAGTAAGTCTAGTGGGTTTCCCTAACAACCCAAATTCAGGCTTCCACAATAAGCCATGTGGGTTTCCACAATAAACCCACTGGTTTCCACAATAAACCGTATTAGGCTTCCACAATAATCCATGTGGGTTTCCACAATAAACCCACCGGTTTCCACAATAAACCGTATTTTCCCATACCAAATAGCTTGTGCGGCACGCACGTACACTATTTTAATAGGGTACAAACATCGCCCCCTCTTAACTCTCGGCTTGTCGAAGAGTTAAGAAGATCAAGGCTTCGTCTGACAGCGGCATGTATACAACTGCACGAATGAATCATGTCCCACTGTAGTACACATCTGGCTCAATTTTCCCTTCCAAGTTCATTCCCGTCCTCATCTGGCATAGAACTTGCTGAATCAACACTCTTGTATCAGTGAATAATGAATGTGCGACAATCTCTGGTATATAGGTTGAATGTCATTAGCTTTTTGTCATACATTTCCTTTCATAATATGCCATTTATTTCTTTAATAAACCAACGATCTTCCTTAATAAGTTCGGTTGGGCTTCCTGAATAATCCAGACTTGGCTTCTTTAATAAACCATCGGGCTTCCTTAATAAGTCTGGTCGGGCTTCCACAATAAGCCAGATGAGTTTCTTTCATATTTTTCCTTTGATCCTTTCACTCCAATTTAGCTTCAGCTTAACTATGTTAAAACACCTTGTTTTTTCCTTTCTCTTTATTAGAAAGACATCGCAACAATTTCCTTTATAACCAGTATACTTCGCCATTGTCTTTCTCTTTTATAGAAAAGACACTACAAGTATTTCCTTCATCTTAGTCGCCCCAATACGTCCAATGATATTGAGATGCTCCCAGGCTTGCATCAACATTTTCAAGTACTCAGATGTACTTCAAAAATTACTTGTACAAAATACTCACGTACTAGCTTTCCAAGCATGGCAATGATAACCCATTTTCCAGCAAAAGGACCATGTGATACTCATGCATATATTTATGCCATGTTGATCCGATTATTCCTTCGTGAATGTGAATGTCACAATAGCTCTATGCCTTGGTGCGGTCTTCTTACTGGTGACACATGTCATAGTGTTCAATTAGCTTCCATATTGGTTGACACGTCACTGTTATTGACGCGTCAATATTATATTGGAGGAGGAACTATAAAAAATATCGCCTCGAACTCCTCCACAATTTTATCTTGTACGGCAGTAAATCTTGCCTTAAAAAAGTGGTGCTCCATTCACCGTATTGTTCATAAACGGCGATCATCATCTTTATTCTTCTTCTCAAGTAAATACTTTGTCTTCAATATTTTTATTACTGAAGTTTTGTTTCCATGGAAAGAAACTAACTTTCGTTTTTCTATATCTTGAATCACACATATCAAAACTCAAATCTTACCGTAACTTTGGTACGAGGTGCTTTTATTAATGCCAAATACCTCTTTTGCAGTATGTCATCTTGCGGCTCCAATTCCAACGACATTACAAAGAAACAAACTGCTAGATAAGGACTGGGGGTTACCCATATGGTACAGGTCGCCAGTTTGTTTTGCGCAGCTTCCCGTCTTCCTTTCCTAGACATGAGGGTATTCACATGAAGGTGTCACTCGCCTTTGTTTTCTTTATTCACTTTCCCATGTAAGCACTTGTTCGGAGAAAACATTTCCCCCAACGCGAGTATGCGGTCACGTGAAACAAGTCTGTGATTTATTCCCTAACTGATCAACTTGGAATCATAGCCGCCAAAAACTTCACCGGCTTGAAGTCGTGTATTTGTTCTTGTACAACACTCACTTCCCATATAAATAGCGTGCACCAATTGTCACCATCTTTTTAGGTGTGAAGGTAAACAACTGTCATTTTTATTCTCTTGAGGTTAATGAATCTCTGAATGTCGTGCAAGGAAAACTCGATCGTTCTCGTATCCGTCTTTATTAGCTATCTCACTTAGTAGGCATACATCCCCACTGATCGTATCCGTATTTCTTCATAATCATCGTCGCTTATAACGATGGGAAAAGGATTTCCCATCTCATCTGATGTATTACCAACAGAAGGATGCGCACTATTGTTTTACTTTCTTAACCATGATGGTTTTGATTGCATGCTAGGGGTCACTTTAGCCGCTCCCAATATCTATAGAGATATTCACAAGTAGAAAATACGCCCCCACGTGAAGCATGAACTAGATCTATTATATCCGTTCCTCACTTGCTAGATGGCTTTGGGCTTATGACCAGGTATCCTTTCCGTTGCCATCTTACTTCTGGTTCATCGTGATTTTTACTTTTGGAATTGCTCAAGCGTGACATTATAAAGACGCTCCCAACTGTAATAACATGCAATAAATTCTCCTTACGTGCTAGACGAGACTTTTTGCCACGTGGTGGACTTGTGATGCTCAAGAGCTAGCCGAGTCTTGAAAGGAATGAAGTATGTGATTGCATCTAGGGCAAGGCTTTTTTCTCGCAACGTAACAAGGCTGAAGCGCTCGCTGCTCGGGCAGGCTGGCAGTTGCTTGTGTTGAGTATGAGTCTTTGGACCAATATCGGGCATTGGGCTCGTGGTTCGACGAGACTTTGTGCTTGCCAAGGTGCAAGTCTTTCATACTCGTGTGTGAGACGAGATTTTATGCTTGCGATAAGAGCAAGAATTATGTGCTCACGTGCAAGGTGAGGCTTCATGTGCTTGCAAAGCGATGAAAGCATAAATATTGAAGGGTCTAAGCAATCCTCATCTTGAGCTTGATTATGTCGCTATCCATGAACCTCGAACTTGATCATGTCGCTATCCACGAACCTCGAACTCGATCATGTTGATGTCCCAAGTGCATACCAAAGTTTCTTGAACACTGGATTGTTTGCTTCCACATTGTATGGGATTGAAATATGATTCCAACGAGCTAAAAATCACTCAGTTCGGACTTAAAACGAATAAGTTATTGACGAAACAAGGTTTGAAAGCACATTTCTGTTGCAAACGTGGCACTGATGACTGTGCAGAATCGCTGATGTGTCAGTGCTGACTGGGAAGACAGTGCTAACATGGCACCACCAGATACTGACATGGCAACACCAGACGCTGATGTGGCGTTGACGACTGTCGCTGATGTGGCATTGCATGACGATGACATGGCAATTGAGTCATCGATGATGTGGCAGCCGATTAATTGATGATGTGGCAGTCGATGCTGATGTGGCATTACTGATGGGACCATTCTGATGACATGTCTCTCTTGACTATGCAGGCAGTGTTGATTTGGCTGCTGATTGGGCGAAAATATCCGCACATGTTAAGAATCAGGGGTGTAAACATCCAGCTTTCATAGCGGCTCGGCTTGGCTTGTTGAGACGGCTCGAATTGCTCAACTCGCTCATGTACGGCTTGAAAAGATCGGCTTGGCTTTGTGAGTTGAGTTAGCTGGAGGCTTAGATGGATGAACAGAAAGTTTTGGCAATAGTTTCTTCAACGCTTTCGCCGCGCTTTCTTCAACCCTCGCAACGCTTTCTTCAACAGCTTGTCACGGTTTCTTCAAGCTTCGTAACGGTTACTTCAACCTTCGTAACGATTTCTTCAACCTTCATAACAGTTTCTTCAAATCTTTCGCAACGGTTTCTTCAACCTCGTAACGGTTTTCTGAACCCTAACTTTTTCTTTATTGATACTAGTGAAGCTTTTCTGAGACTTTTTGAAAAGTTACAATTTTTTTTGTGACTTTCTGAAAAGTTAGGATCTTCCCGAGACTTTCAGAAAAGTTGCTATCTTTCTGATACTTCCTGAAAAGTTGCGATATTTCTGCACCTTTCATAAAAATTGAGATCTTTTAGAGACTTTCTGAAAAGTTGCGATGTTTCTGCACCTTTCAGAAAACTTGAGCTACTTCTGCACCTTTAAGAAAACTTGAGATATTTCTGAGACTTTCAGAAACGTTAAGATATTTTTGAGATTTTCTTGTGAACAATGATTTTCCGTGAACAGTGATTTTGAAACCCTAGTTTCGAAAATACTCGGAGAACACGATCTTTTCTCGTGATCCCCTTAGTCAGCTCCAAAAGATGTTGGTGAAAAATTAATCATCCCAACAATCTTCGAGATGTGTATGATGATCGAATCGTCGCCGTTGATTAGATTCTCCAAGGAATTGTTGATTGAAAATGGTGGGGGGTACCTGCAAAGACATTCCGATGCTAAAATCAACAAGAGTTTTATGCAAGTAGGTTGTTAAGAAAAGGAATAAAAATTGTATACCTTTTGTGCTGAGATTTAGCCTCTATATACAGGAAGAAATAGATGTATCTTTAGGGTTTTGATAGTTATCCTAATAACTTCCCTCATTTGTATAAATCTCAAATAACATCCAGATTCATGATAAACCCTAATATTTATCATAATCCTCATTTATCTTAAATAATAATTATCTTGAATAATTATTAATATTTAAGATAATTATCTCCTTTTATTTAGGATCTTGCATTTATCTCAAACAATATTAATAATTATAAATAAATAAATATTCAAGACTCTTGGGCTTCAATAATAATCCTAGTGGGTTTCCATAATAAACCCACCGGTTTCCCTAACAACCCAAATTCAGGCTTCCACAATAAGCCATGTGGGTTTCCACAATAAACCCACTGGTTTCCACAATAAACCGTATTAGGCTTCCACAATAAGCCATGTGGGTTTCCACAATAAACCTACCAGTTTCCACAATAAACCGTACTGGGCTTCCACAATAAGCCATACCGGGCTTCCACAATAAGCCATGTGGGTTTCCACAATAAACCCACCGGTTTCCACAATAAACCGTATTAGGCTTCCACAATTAGCCATGTGGGTTTCCACAATAAACCGTATTAGGCTTCCACAATAAGCCATGTGGGTTTCCACAATAAACCCACCGGTTTCCACAATAAACCGTATTTTCCCATACCAAATAGCTTGTGCGGCACGCACGTACACTATTTTAATAGGGTACAAACATCGCCCCCTCTTAACTCTCGGCTTGTCGAAGAGTTAAGAAGATCAAGGCTTCGTATGACAGCGGCATGTATACAACTGCACGAATGAATCATGTTCCACTGTAGTACACATCTGGCTCAATTTTCCCTTCCAAGTTCATTCCCGTCCTCGGCTGGCATGGAACTTGCTGAATCAACGCTCTTGTGTCAGTGAATAATGAATGTGCTACAATCTCTGGTGTATAGGTTGAATGTCATTAGATTTTTGTCATACATTTCCTTTCATAATATGCCATTTATTTCTTTAATAAACCACCGATATTCCTTAATAAGTTCGGTTGGGCTTCCTGAATAAGCCAGACTTGGCTTCTTTAATAAACCACCGGGCTTCCTTAATAAGTCCGATCGGGCTTCCACAATAAGCCAGCCGGGCTTCTACAATAAGCCAGATGAGTTTCTTTCATATTTTTCCTTTGCTCCTTTCGCTCCATTTTAGCTTCAGCTTAACTATGTTAAAACACCTTGTTTTTTCCTTTCTCTTTATTAGAAAGACATCGCAACAATTTGCTTTATAACCAGAATACTTCGCCATTGTCTTTCTCTTTTATAGAAAAGACACTACAAGTATTTCCTTCATCTTAGTCACCCCAATACGTCCAATGATATTGAGATGCTCCCAGGCTTGCATCAACATTTTCAAGTACTCAGATGTACTTCAAAAATTCCTTGTACAAAATACTCACGTACTAGATTGCCAAGCATGGCAATGATAACCCATTTTCCAGCAAAAGGCCCACGTGATACTCATGCATAGCTTTATGCCATGTTGATCCGATTATTCCTTCGTGAATGTGAATGTCACAATAGCTCTATGCCTTGGTGCGGTCTTCTTACTGGTGCCACATGTCAAAGTGTTCAATTAGCTTACATATTGGTTGACACGTCACTGTTATTGATGCGTCAATATTATAATGGAGGGAGGAACTATAAAAAATATCGCCTCGAACTCCTCCACAACTTTATATTGTACGGCAGTAAATCTTGCCTTAAAAAAATGGTGCTCCATTCACCGTATTCTTCATAAACGGCGATCATCATCTTTATTCTTCTTCTCAAGTGAATACTCTGTCTTCAATATTTTTATTACTGAAGTTTTGTTTCCTCGGAAAGAAACTAACTTTCATTTTTCTATATCTTGAATCACATAGATCAAAACTCAAATCTTACCGTAACTTTGGTACGAGGTGCTTTTATTAATGCCAAATACCTCTTTTGCAGTATGTCATCTTGCGGCTTCAATTCCAACGACATTACGAAGAAAAAAACTGCTAGATAAGGACTGGGGGTTACCCATATGGTACAGGTCGCCAGTTTGTTTTTCTCAGCTTCCCGTCTTCCTTTCCTAGACGTAAGGGTATTCACATGCAGGTGTCACTCGCCTTTGTTTTCTTTATTCGCTTTCCAATGTAAGCACCTGTTCGGAGAAAACATTTCCCCCAACGTGAGTATGCGGTCACGTGAAACAAGTATGTGATTTATTCCCTAACTGATCAACTTGGAATCATAGCCGCCAAAAACTTCACCGGCTTGAAGTCATGTATTTGTTCTTGTACAACACTTACTTCCCATATAAATGGCGTGCTCCAATTGTCACCATCTTTGTAGGTGTGAAGGTAACAACTGTCATTTTTATTCTCTTGAGGTTAATGAAGCTCTGAATGTCGTGCAAGGAAAACTCGATCGTTCTCGTATCCGTCTTTATTGGCTATATCACTTAGTAGGCATACATCCCCACTGCTCGTATCCGTCTTTCTTCAGAATCATTGTCGCTTATAACGATGGGAAAAGGATTTTCCATCTCATCTGATGTATTACCAACAGAAGGATGCGCACTATTATTTTTCTTTCTTAACCATGGTGGTTTTGATTGCATACTATGGGTCACTTTAGCCGCTCCCAATATCTGTAGAGATATTCACAAGTAGAAAAGACGCCCCCACGTGAAGCATGAACTAGATATATTATATCCGTTCCTCACTTGCTAGATGGATTTGGGCTTATGACCAGGTATCCTTTCCGTTGCCATCTTATTTCTGGTTCATCGTGATTTTTCCTTTTGGAATTGCTTAAGCGTGACATTATAAAGACGCCCCCAACTGTAATAACATGCAATAAATTCTGTTTACGTGCTAGACGAGACTTTTTGCCACGTGGTGGACTTGTGATTCTCAAGAGCTAGCCGAGTCTTGAAAGGAATGCAGTGTGTGCTTGCATCTGGGGTATGGATTTTTTATCGTAACGTAACAAGGCTGAATCCCTCACTGCTCGGGCAGGATGGAAGTTGCTTGTGTTGAGTATGAGTCTTTGGACCAATATTGGGCATTGGGGTCGTGGTTCGACGAGACTTTGTGCTTGCCAAGGTGCAAGTCTTTCATACTCGCGTGCGAGACGAGATTTTATGCTTGCGATAAGAGAAAGACTTATGTGCTCACGTGCAAGGTGAGGCTTCATGTGCTTGCAAAGCGATGCAAGGCTAAATATTGAAGGGTTTAAGCAATCCTCATCTTGAGCTTGATCATGTCGCTATCCACAAACCTCGAACTTGATCATGTCGCTATCCACGAACCTCGAACTCGATCATGTTGATGTCCCAAGTGCATACCAAAAGTTCTTGAACACTAGATTGTTTGCTTCACGTTGTAGGGGATTGAAATACGATTCCAACGAGCTAAAAATCACTCAGTTCGGACTTAAAAAGAATAAGTTATTGACGAAACAAGGTTTGAAAGAAGCGCACATTTCTGTTGCATACGTGGCACTGATGACTGTGCAGAATCGCTGATGTGTTAGTGCTGACTGGGATGATAGTGCTGACATGGCACCACCAAATACTGACATGGAAACACCAGACACTGACCTGGCATTGACGACTGTCGCTGATGTGGCATTGCATGACAATGACATTGCAATTGAGTCATCGATGATGTGGCAGCCGATTCATTGATGACGTGGCAGTCGATGCTGATGTGACACTGCTGACTGGACCATTATGATGACATGTCGCTCTTGACTGTGCAGGCAGTGTTGATTTGGCTGCTGATTGGGCGAAAATATCCGCACATGTTAAGAATCGAGGGTGTAAACATCCAGCTTTCATATTGGCTCGGCTTGGCTTGTTAAGACGGCTCGAATAGCTCAACTCGCTCATGTACGGCTTGAACAGATCGGCTTAGCTTTGTGAGTTGAGTCAGATAGCGGCTTAGATGGATGAACAGAATGTTTTTTCAACAGTTTCTTCAACGCTTTCGCCACGCTTTCTTCAACAGCTTGTCACGGTTTCTTCAACCTTCGCAACGGTTACTTCAACCTTCGTAACGATTTCTTCAACCTTCGTAACAGTTTCTTCAACTCTTTCGCAACGGTTTCTTGAACCTCGTAACGGTTTTCTGAACCCTAACTTTTTCTTTTTTGATACTAGTGAAGCTTTTCTTAGAATTTCTGAAAAGTTACGATTTTTTTTTTGGGACTTTCAGAAAAGTTAGGATCTTCCCGAGACTTTCAGAAAAGTTTTTATCTTTCTGAGACTTTCTGAAAAGTTACGATCTTTCTGAGACTTTCTGAAAAGTTGCGATATTTCTGCACCTTTCATAAAAATTGAGATCTTTTAGAGACTTTCTGAAAAGTTGCGATGTTTCTGCACCTTTCAGAAAACTTGAGCTACTTCTGCACCTTTAAGAAAACTTGAGATATTTCTGAGACTTTCAGAAACGTTAAGATATTTTTGAGATTTTCTTGTGAACAATGATCTTCCGTGAAAAGTGATTTTGAAACCCTAGTTTTGAAAATACTCGGAGAACACGATCTTTTCTCGTGATCCCCTTAGTCATCGCCAAAAGATGTTGGTGCAAAATTAATCATCCCAACAATCTTCGAGATGTGTGTATGATGATCGAATCATCGCCGTTGATTAGATTCTCCAAAGAATTGTTGATTGAAAATGGTTGAGGGTACCTGCAAAGACATTCCGATGCTAAAATCAACAAGAGTTCTATGCAAGTAGGTTGTTAAGAAAAGGAATAAAAATTGTGTACCTTTTGTGCTGAGATTTAGCCTCTATATATAGGCAGAAATAGATGTAGCTTTAGGGTTTTGATAGTTATCCTAATAACTTCCCTCATCTGTATAAATCTCAAATAACATCCAGATTCATGATAAACCCTAATATTTATCATAATCCCCATTTATCTTAAATAATTATTATCTTGAATAATTATTAATATTTAAGATAATTATCCCCTTTTATTTAGGATCCTGCATTTATCTCAAACAATATTAATAATTATAAATAAATAAATATTCAAGACTCTTGGGCTTCAATAATAAGCCTAGTGGGTTTCCATAATAAACCCACTGGTTTCCCTAACAACCCAAATCCAGGCTTCCACAATAAGCCATGTGGGTTTCCACAATAAACCGTATTAGGCTTCCACAATAAGCCATGTGGGTTTCCATAATAAACCCACCAGTTTCCACAATAAACCGTACTGGGCTTCCACAATAAGCCATACCGGGCTTCCACAATAAGCCATGTGGGTTTCCACAATAAACCCACCGGTTTCCACAATAAACCGTATTAGGCTTCCACAATTAGCCATGTGGGTTTCCACAATAAACCCACCGGTTTCCACAATAAACCGTATTTTCCCATACCAAATAGCTTGTGCGGCACGCACGTACACTATTTTAATAGGATACAAACATATACATCATTAAACGGTGGAACTCCTTTCCATGACCCGACCAACAATTCAGGCAATAATTTGGGCCAGATGGAGGGAGTGGAATATTCAGGCATGGTCTTAGGCCCGAGTATCGGATCTACATCATTGAAGGATGAAGCTCCTTCCCATGACCCGGATTGTTCTGAAAATAACTCTCTTAATAATCTGAATGGAACTGAATCGGTTTCATTAGCTCGAAATGTCACTGCTTATGTGTCCTCGATTACCGATAAAATTGAAACTCAATATGTGGACTCTCAATCGAGACTTCAATCCCAAATTGGTTTCGATAAAAGGATGGGTATTTCAAATCATCCATCTTTGACACAAATCTTCAAAAAAATAATAGTGGAAAGAGATTTTAATCATACGATAGATATGGAAGAACCCCTGAGTGAAAATGATTATGGCCTTGCTGATTTTGATGCTAATGCGGATCTACAAGACTTAGGTTAAAATAGTAGGAATAAGAACAAATTTATGCAGTGAATTGCACTTTTGGGAGAGAAAACATGGATGTAGAGCTAAGCTTCAATCCAATTGCTCCTAGGGCTAATTTGTTTTCTTAATGAAACACAAAAAATTTAGTTGGAACATAAGGGGTTTAGGACAGGATCCTAAACTTGTGGAAATCAAGAACACACTTAGGAAGTACAACCCTACTATTGTTACAAAATAGAAAATGCAGATGATTTACTGATTTGGTCTCTTTGGGGTAGTAATATATGCAAATATATTTATTTGGTATCTGAGAGAGCTTCAGGTGGAATTGTTGATTTTAATGCCATATTGTGTGCAAATGAAAGGAATGGCCTGCTGGAGGATTAGATAACAGAAAAGTTTTTAGATCTTTTGTGAACAACTTTGGGTTGATTGACTTACTGTTGTATGTTCGGATATTTACCTGGACAAACTCACAATAACCCCATTTTCTAATTCGATTAGACATATTTCTACTATCTCCTGATTTCCATGCACATTGTCCAGCTCCACTTCAGTTGAGATTAAGCAGACCAATCTCTGACCATGCGCAAATTATGCTCTATTGCAACTCGGGATGCAAGACAAAATCACCATTCAGATTAGATAATTTCATTTTATCTCATCTTGATTTCTTGAGAAACCTTAAAATTTGGTGGGATAGTCTTGTTTTTGTTGGTAAACCTAGTTACAATCTTGCCAAGAAATTACAAACACTAAAATTGTTTATCAAAATTAGCAAAAACAAACCTTTGGTAACATACAGTCTCAGATTTACAATTTAGAGATAAGTATTGATGTGTTTGATAATCTTGAGGAGATTTTTGTGTTGTCTGATGATGACGTGGTGGCAAGAGTACTAGCCAAATTACAACATACTTATTTGTCTCTTTCTTTAGCCAGGAAACTCAACCAAAGAGTGAAAGATCAATAATTTAAAGATGGTGAAAGAAACTCCAGCTATTTGCATCAGTTAACGTATTTTAAGTATAAGAAGAATAGTGTTAACTGTTTTAGAATAAATGGTAATTTGTGTTTTGATAAGCAGAAGATTGCTAAAGAGGCAGAATTTCTCTATACTTCTCTGTTTACGGAGAAACATAAGTCAAGGCCAAGGTTTTATGACCTTCAGATGCCATTTCTGTTATGGAGAGTATTTCACTGGAAAAGGATTTTATATAAGAGGAAGTCAAAAAAGTGGTGGATCGTTTTGGTGTCAACAAAATCCCGGGTCCGGATGGTTTTACAATGGATTTTTATAAATATGCTTGGGAGGTAATCAAGACTGATCTCTTACGGGTGATTAAGGAATTTAAGAGTAATTGTTCACTTGACCGGAGAATCAACTGCACAAATAGAACTCTAATTCCAAAATGTAACTAGGCAGTTTCACTACACAATTTTAGACCCATAAGTCTAATTAGTAGTGTGTACAAGATTATATCAAAGATGTTAGCGAAAAGAATGAAGTTGGTGATACCAACAATCATATCAGAGTTCCAGGGAGCATAGCGTCTGAAGTTATAGGTTCTATATTATGAATTCAACAAACTGGTATCATATGCAATGTAGATTTTGAAAAAGCATTCGATAATGTAAACTGGGGATGCATGGATATTACTCTTGATAGGTTTGTGTTTGGTAATAAATGGATAACCAGGATCAAATGGTGTATCACTACACCTAGATTTGATGTTTTACTCTCAAGGGAGAAACTACTAAATTGTTTCGCAGTCAAAAAGGGATCACGCGAGGTGATCCGATATCGCCATTTTTGTTCATTTTAGTCGCTGAGGTGTTTTCTTTGATGTTTAGAGCAGCTACAAATCAGGGATTGATTTATGGTTTCAAAGTAACGCATCAAGCAACAGTTATAACTCAACTTCAATTATCTGATGACCTTATAGTATTTCTAGACGACAATGAGATGCAGCTATGTAACTTGAAAAGTATTCTTATGGCTTTTGAAACTATATTTGGGCTAAAAGTTATTGGGCTTGGACATATGCATAACGAAGACTTTTATACTAAAATTTTTGGTTGTTCTTCAACTAAACTCCCCATGAAATATTTAGGAATTCAGTTAGGAAGCAAATATAATTGTAAATTTGTCTGGAATGAGGTAATTCAAATTTTTCAACAAAAGTTATATGGGTGGAAAAAAAATATACTTATCAAAGGGGCAGAGGTTGATAATGATACAGAGTGTACTAGTTAGCCTGCCAGTTTATTATATGACTTTGTTTCAAATGCCGATTAGTGTAGTTAAAAATCCTGAAATAGTTATGCAGAACTTTATTTGGGGTTCGAGTTCTACTAATAAGAAAAAGAGTCGGTAATCATGGTCGAAAACAACTCTACCGAAAAGAAGGGGTGGTGTAGGGATAAAGAAATTAAAGCTGGTTAATAAAGCGCTACATTCGGAATGGATCTGGAAATATGACACTGAGAAATATGCGTTGTGAAGAAGAATTATAGCTCAAAATTTTGGAGGAGCGGATGAAGTTTTATTTCCTAATCAGTCTAGCAGAACTATTGGTCGGAGTGTATGGATGGGTATTATGAAAGCAAGGGATTTCACTAAAGATGATACTTCCTTGATTATAAGGTATGGTGCTGGTATTTACATCTGGGCTGATATTTGGATAGGTGAACAGTCTCTTAGGAGGACATTTCCTACGTTGTTCAGAATTTCCAAAGGTAAGAATCTCACTGTACAGGAGATGGTGTCAGAACAAAGTGCCTGAAACTTACGATTCGTTAGAGCTTTGAATGAAATTGAACTTCAGGAAGTTATTCAGTTGTTGGAGGTAATAGGTGATCCTACTGTTATTCTCTATGCTGCTAGAGATGATAGGTATTAGAGATATGGAAATGGAAAGGGTTATTCGGTTGCTTCTGCTTATTCGGCTTTAGAAACAGAATATTTTATCTCGTTTCCAGATAAAAAACTTTGGAATCCTAAAGTGCCACTGAAAGTCTCATTTCTGGTTTGGACTTTATGCTATAATGGTGCCCCCACACTAGATCAACTTTATAAGGAAGGTATTATTCAGAATGCCGATTGTTTGTTATATGGTGTTTATGAGGAAACTAATGCTCATCTGTTTTTACATTGCAAAATAACTTTTGAGGTTTGGTCTTATTTCATGAATAGTTTTGGAATCACATGGGTTTTTGCTAGTGATGTTAGAAGAACTTTATGGGATGGAAAAACAAAAAGAGTAAGAAGAAAATTAAAAGACTATGGAGATATCTACCTTTTGCCATTTTTTGGAGTATGTGGGGAGAAAGAAATAACAGACTTTATAATAACGTGAGTAGAAGCTCCAAGCAGATTATTGCGGAAGTAAAAGCATTGTTATTCAATTGGATTCAACACACAGACATTTTTTTTTCTGGTTTCACCTTATCGACTCTTATTTTTAATTGGGATGCTGTAATTTACACATGCATATAAATTTTTTGGTTTCTTTTTCACCTTTTCAGTGTGACAGAACCATTTTAATTAAATTTGCCATTTGCCGTAAAAAAATATCCTAAACAAGTAGATAGAAGCATAACTACATATAACTAAAATAACTTTAAACTTAAAACGAGAACTTGAAAACGAATATGACGATGATGAACAAAATTACAAATGATTTAGAATAATTTGGATCTGCTTTGGAACGGATCTGAGCAGAATTTTGTTTTAGGTTTGGGAGCTCTCAATCGAAAAAGTTGAGAAGAGAGATGTTTATAAAAACTAATAATTTTCCAGGATTTACTCCCTAACTTATAAATATAGACCTAATTCTATGTAATATCCTATATTGATGTTTAATGAATAAGTTTTTCGTTTTCTTACCTTTATTCTTCATCAAGTAAATATTATTATAACAATTTTATGTTTGAATAGCCATTTTAACCGTTTGTTCTCGTAAGCCATTTTAACCATTTGTTCCCGGTAAAGATAAACAGATAATCTTTAAAATAAAGTTTAACGTACATAATCCCAGTATATATCTCAACTGCCATTACTAGTGTCCTTTTTATTTTGTTTGCTTTTTTTTGTATGGCTATGCTTAATGTGGAAAGATAACCTAAATATACAAATATTACTTCATTCACAAAACTACATCCATGCAAAAGTTACACCACCTCTCCTTGAACAACCTTGGCTTTGCACAGGTATTTATGGTCCACCACATCCCGATATAAGGAAAATATTTTGGAAAGAATTTCCAATGATCTTCAACAACATCAATCCATCAACACCATGGCTTTTGCAAGGGGATTTTAATGACATCTTAGATCAATCGGAAAAAAAAGGAGGAAGACAAGTCACATATGCTCAATCTCAACCACTCCTCACCATGATGGATCAGATGGGCTTTATAGATTTAGGATTCCGAGGATACCCCTACACATGGAAAAACAACCAAATGGGACAAGATAACATTCAAGAAAGATTAGACAGAGCTATGGCAACCCAACATTGGCGGACATCGAATCCGCATGCGGAAATTACTCATCTTCCAAGAATAGCATCTGACCATGCCCCAATTCTAATGCAGGAGAAAGAAATTGAATGGAACGGAGAAAAAAACTACAAATTCAAAAACTTATGGCTCTCTTATCCCCAACTCAAACAAGTGGTCGAAACAGCCTGGGAGCAACAACAAGATAGTGAACCCACCCTCGATCTTCAACTAAAACTTATAAAAACCGGACAGACCCTCATGGAATGGAACAAAGAAACTTTTTGCCACCTACCGACTATGATCAAGAAATCAACAGCCAGCATAAAACACGCTCAGCATCAATGTGCTAACCAATCAGGCAACATTTTGGAATTCTGGCTAAATAAAGAAAAACAACTACGGCTGGCACATTTGGAACTATTACAATGCCATGCAACATACTGGCAAAAAAGATCTAGAATTCAATGGTAGCAATCCGGAGACCTCAACACAACATTTTTCCATACTAAAGCCACCATTCACAGAGCCTGCAACAATATACATCAATTACAAGATTCACAAAATAATTGGATTAACAAAAAGGAGGACGTTGCTCAACTCATACTAGACCACTATACTCAACAATACACGCCCCCACCAACAATGATTAATGAAGATCTTTTTACAAATATCAGACCAAGATTGACTCCAAGGCAATCATAACTACTCACAAAGGAAGTAACTACTTCGGAAATCAAACAATCCCTCTTCTCCATAAATTCTGAAAGCGCTCCAGGCCCGGACGGCTACACAAGTAAGTTTTTTAAAGTTTTCTGGGAAGCAACACACCAACAATTAATAACAATGGTTCAAAGTTTTTTTAATAACCTAAATATCCATCCACTCATGAATCACACAAACATAACACTAATACCTAAAATCGATCATCCTTCTAAACCATCTCAGTTCAGACCCATCGGTCTATGTAACGTCACTTATAAAATCATTTCAAAAATTCTAGTCAACCTAATTAGACCCCTTCTCCCATTTTTAATAAGCCCCTACCAAAGTGCCTTTGTCCCACAAAGATCAATACATGATAACATAGCAATTGCTGGAGAACTTTTCCACCATATAAAAACCTCTAACCGTACCAAAGATCCAAAAATAGCTCTTAAACTAGATATCCATAAATCCTATGATAGCCTAGATTGGGGATTCATCAAGAAAGCTTTTACAAAATTTGGATTTCCATCAGCCTTTGTAGATCAAATTATGCTATGTGTTACAACAGTCACATACTCAATCAAAATCAATGGTACTCCCCATGGATACATCACTCCCACTAGAGGTATCAGACAAGGAGACCCATTATCTTCATATATTTTCATTATATGTGCAGAAATCCTATCCACAAATCTAGGAAACCTACAAAACCAAAAATTAGTTCAAGGCCTTAACATTTCGAAAAAAGCACCACCAATTCTTCACTTAATGTATGCGGATGATTTATTGATCACATACAAAGCCTCGCATCAGAGCAATCAACACCTAAAAAACCTCCTCCACTCCTACATCACTTCTACCGGTCAATTAATTAACACCACCAAATCAGTTATCATTCATCATCCAAACCTAGACCCGATCAAGATAAATGATCTTCAACATTTTTTCAACATGCAAACCATATCAAAACCTCCAATCTATCTAGGAGTCCAGTTCAAACATGGAAGGTCTTCCAACCAAACCTCCGCACCCCTCTTACAAAGATTAGCCCGAAAAGCTAAAGGATGGATGCCAAAATGCCTAACTCCGGCCAGAAGATTCATGCTAATCAAAACTTCCTTAATACCCACAAAAAATCATATCATGCAAACACAAAACCTACCTAACAATATTCACAAAAAAATAGATCGTATCACCAGAGATTTTTTCTGGGGGCATGACTCAAAAACCAAAAAATTGCACCCAATAGGATACGACAAAGTAACAAAACCAATATCTGAAGGAGGATTGGGAATAAAAAAGAGCAGTGATCATAATAAAGCTTTACTCATGAAAAGAATCTGGAATCTTCATGAACAACCTAACTCTATCTGCGGAAGTATCTTCAGTGCAAAATATCTCAACCAAAAACCAATTCTAGAAGGCATTGATTCTATACCCTCCTCTGCCAGTCCTCAATGGAGACAATTAGAAGCAATCGTTCCAACCATGAAAAATCTAATTTTCCATCGTGTTGGAAATGGATTATCAACTCCAATAGAAGCAAATTGGATCCCACACTCGCCAAACCTGGACCCAACACAATGCTATCCAATCCGATTAGTAGCAGATTTCATCGACCCAATAACACACACATGGAATCATGGAAAATTAAACACCCTACCCATCCCTATAATTCAAAAAATCATAAACATCCACCTCCCACACAATGGCCCCCAAGATAAAATTATCCGGGCTCACTCAAAATCTGGAAGCTACACTACCTTGACAGGATATAAATGTCTAACCCAAGGTCATCCAACACACAACCCCTTACCGCCTACCAAGTTTATATGGACCTTACCATGTCCACCAAAAATCCGGCTTTTCTTGTGGAAAGCCATCAATGAAGGATTACCAACCTTCTCCCTCCTACACCACATCCATTTGACCAACTCATATATTTGCCCAAGATGCAACACAAATCCAGAACTAGCAAGTCACATTCTAATTCACTGTCCAACGATAACTAATTCTTGGAACACCTTATTTAATCAATCTACAAATTCATCAAACTCCAATTCACTCCAAGCTTTCACCTTAACACAACATACAACCATTTCCCAAATCCTTCAACAACCTACATCAGCCTCGGTAATCTCATCCTGTTGTTTTCTTTTATGGACCTTATGGCTAACCAGAAATGAACTAATATACCAACAAAAGCAAAAAACTCTGGAAGAAATCCTAGCCAGGGCAAAAATACTCCAACAAGAATACTACCAGGCCAATCACTCCACACTGCCAATTTTTCCAGGAGATACACCAAAATTAAATCACCCAATCAGAGATAAAGGAATATCCACAATATCGGTAAAATGGATGATGCCGAACATCAACTGGATCAAAATTAACACATATGGAGCAGCCAGAGGACATCTAGGATTTGCAGGAGCAGGTTTCATTTGCAGAGATTCAGACGCACGAATACTCCTTGCTATGGCTCAACCACTGGAAATTACGACTGCTTTAACGTCGGAAACCTGGGCGATGCTCTTGGCTACAAGAACTGCAGAAGAAAGACTATGGCCAAAAGTTATATTTGAAACGATTCCGAAAACCTTGTGCGTTTCATCACCTCATCTACCCCTCCACATTGGCACATAGCAGAAATGATTGCAGAAATAAAAATGAGATTCCGACGGATCCCACAAGCGGCAATCCAACACAACTATAGAGAAGGAAACCAGGCAGCCGACGGATTATCTAATCACGCGGCAGATGAAAGTCAAATAGGAAATTATTCAACCAAAATATGGGACCAGGCAATCCCATCTTTTATTTCTCAAATCTTATTCTCAAACTCAGTGGGTACCTCATATCCACGACAAATTGTAATCTAGTTTCTCTTTTTAAATTTCATGCTTCAAAAAAAAAAAAAAAAATTGAACACTATGTTTGTAGGCTCTGTGGCCCATGTTTTCTCTAGATATTTTCTTCTACACAACATTATTATTACATCATCACAAAACCTTGCATCACCGGCAGAGCCGGTCCCGTGTCTAGAAGGGCTATGTGCTAATTTTTTCCGTAGGGCCTTTTATAGTGTCAAATATTTTATAATAATTGTAAAAAAAAGATGTCAATGTTTTTTCATAGACAAATTCGCTAGAATTTTATTTTATACTTAACTGGTTTATTAACGCGTATTTAAAAAAAAAATCAATTGAAACCTTTTATTTGTTGATATGCACCTGCAGGAATAAGAATACACAAGAAAAACTCAATGATATCTCCGCATGTATTATATCTAAGGTCTTGGGAGGTAATAATAATATCATAAATACAAAATGCGTCGAAAATAAAAAACAATGAAGAGAGTAGCTCGATGAATGATGCATAAACCAACACTACCTGGATTATTATTAGTTTTAGTTCGGGAGTCCAAATCTCTTTGAAGACAATATATATATATATATATATATATATATATATATATATATATATATATATATATATATATATTTGTGCGGAAATAATACTCATTTTTGTTGTTGGAAATAAACAGTTGGGCTTAGGGAGGAAAAGGCCCTTGACAGAGTTGGGCCCTGTGCGATCGCACACCCTGCACACCCTCAGGCCCGGCTCTGATCACCGGAGACTTAACTGGAGCCTAAATATGCAAACTGGTGTTGCAAAATAGGCTAAGTACCCAAAAAAGGAAAATGAAAAACAAGAACCGTGAAGAATAAAAGGAACGCTCAATTTGGGGATATGGGAATTAATTGGGGGATATAGTTACAGGATAAAAATGGTGTCCCAATAGCAATTCTGGGTGACCCCCTATGTAATTATTTTTTTAATTCCTAATTTAGCCCCCACTAATCAAGATTAGTGATTAATTATAATTAGTAAAATATTAAGTATTTGGGGGATAAATTAGTGTGTATTTATTTTTATTTGAATTTGTGTGAGTTAGTTGAGAGTATGAGGGAAAAATATTTTTGAGTGGAATTTTTTTTGAAAATGGAAGATGATTGTGACGAGAGAATTGATGCTAAGAGGTTGAAATTTTGATTTTTTTTTCTTTGAATCCACCATTGTTGCAGCTGAAAAAGCTCGGTGCCGGCATGGTATTCAACTAAAAAACCATGCCGGCATGGTATTCAACTAAAAAACCATGCCGGCATTTGCTGGAAATTTTCATAAATTGTTTTCAACTATCCAGGGGGGGGTCAGGTTTTGATCTTCAAAACATATTTTTTTTGGTTTTAATCAGTCTACTTCCGGCACAGTTATCTGATTTTCGAGCATGCCAGAAGTAGTACCGGCATGGTTTTTGCTTAAATTTCTATGCCGTAACATGATGAAAAGTATCCAAAAGATTGATTTTTTTTTTACTTAACTACCGGCATTGATAGATTTATATCGAGCATGCTGGCATTTAGTTCCAGCATTGAATTTCATCACTTCCGGCATGGTCTTCATCATTTCTGACATGTTCTTCATCACTTCCGGCGTGGTCTTCATCCTAAATAACCATGCCGGAACTTACTTCCGGTGTGGTCTTCATCCTAAATTTCTATGCCGGCACATGATGAAAAGTATTCAGAAATGATTTTTTTTTCACTTGACTACCGGCATTAATAGATTTATATCAAGCATGCCGGAATTTAGTTCCGGAATTGAATTACATCAATTCCGGCATGGTATTCATAATTTATGGCGTGACCTTCATCATTTACAACATGTTCTTCATCACTTCCGGCATGGTCTTCATCACTTCCGGCGTGGTCTTCATCATTTCCGGCATGTTCCTTATCATTTCCGACATGTTCTTCATCACTTCCGGTAGAGAAGGAGAAGAGAATTTGAAAGGAAGTGGGGAAAATTTAGAATTTGAAAGAGAATGTGGAACATTTGGGTTTCAAAGTTTTAACCCTAAAAAGATTAATAAGAAGTGGAGATGGAAATGGGGGTGTTTATAGGTGAAAATGGTTTTTGCTGATTTTGGTAATTGCAGGTGTGAAAGTGAGAAACAATTTAAACCGTAAACAATGTACTGCAAGGGAGTACTTTTAGATTCGAGAGACCAATCTGTATAAGTCTGGCCTAAACCAAGAAATGGTCGTTCCAGACTTGCTTCGGTCACAAAGTGTAGGAGAAGGGTTGGTTTAGAGAGGGAAGCGAAGAGAGCGTTGAGGCCAGAATAATTCTGGAAGAGAAGTGCTTGACTTGTATCAGAAGGTGAGATCTTTGAGAAAGCTAACAAGAGTTGCCTTTCTGAGTGTGGTATTTTCCCTGACTAAGAACTCGTGTCTCTGGTGGAAATAGGTATTCCAACTTATACAACTCCAAAAAGAAACGTACTCTGGCCTTTTAAGAAAAGAGAACGGATGAGTTAAATGGGAAGAGGTGGTAACGCCTGGTATTGATGGGATTTGATGGAATTGATGTCCCATAATGAAGGAGCGTTTCACCGTAGATTCTTACATTTAATAACCTCCTTAATCTTATTACACTATCTTGAAACGGGCATTTGTGTATGTCGCACGCTATAGACCACCAAACCAAAACGCTAATGAGCGTCCCCAGTTTGTGTTGATGTCTCGAATGTTTTTGGAAAACATGGAGCATGTTGTTGTGGCTTGGCAAGTCAAGCTAGGGAAACTTGCTAGCATGGTGACCTTCAACGGTCGAGATTTTTCATCTTGAGAGGAGGGGCAACCGTTGATCGTTGTGCGCCTTTGTTTTTGGTAGCCGCGTAGTGGTGGCATGACTAGGTTGGCATGCCGTTGGCATGGCATGGTTTGGTGTGGCCAAACATAGGTTTTCGGGCCAAAGGTTACCATGTGTCGTCTGGTAACCTTGGATGGCTAGGATTTTCTCCTGAGATTGAAGGGCAACCGTTGATTGTTGCACGCTTTCGTTTTGGTATCCGCGTAGTGAGAGCCAACAGGGTGGCGCGGCTAGGTTGTGTTTAGGCTTGGCGTGTGGGTCCAAGGGTTCACCTTGGGCGTGGATAGCTTTGGCTAGGTGCGATTTTGGCTTGGCCTGTGGGGACAAGGGTTTGCCATGGGCGTATTACGTGGCCAAGGACAAGGCAAGGGCGCTTGGCTTGGCATGACGTGACTAGCATAGCTAGGGCCAAGGAAGAGTGCATTTGGCTAGCTTAGCTAGGTTTGGTTTGGCTTGGCATGTGGGGCCAAGGGTTTTCCATGGGCGTATGGCATGGCTAGGTCCAAGGCAAGAGCGCTTGGCTTGGCATGACGTGACTAGCATAGATAGGGACAAGGCAGAGTGCGTTTGGCATGACGCGGATATCTTGGCTAGGTTTGGTTTGGCTTGGCATATGGGGCCAAGGGTTTTCCATGGGCATATGGCGTGGCTAGGTCCAAGGCAAGAGTGCTTGGATTGGCATGACATGACTAGCATAGCTAGGGCCAAGGCATGGTGCGCTTGGCATGGTGCGCTTGGCATGGTGCGTTTGGCATGACGCGACTAGTTTGGCTAGGTTTGGTTTGACTTGGCATGTGGGGCCAAGGGTTTTCCATGGGCGTATGGCGTGGCTAGGGCCAAGGAAAGGGCGTTTTTGCATGGCGCGGCTATCTTGGCTAGGTGTGTGACCAATCTAGGGTTTTGGGCCAAAGGTCGTGAGGTGACCTTAGATGGCCAAGATTTTCTCTTGGGATTGAAGGGAAATCGTTGATTGTTGCACGCCTTCGTTTTGGTATCCGCGTAGTGAGGGACAACAAGGTGGCATGGCTAGAGGGGCCATGACGAGATGTGTTTGGCATGGCGCGGCTAGCTTGGCTAGGTGCGTGACCAAGCTAGGGTTTTTGGCCAAAGGTCGTGAGGTGACCTTAGACGGCCAGGATTTGCTCCTGGGATTGAAGGGCAACCGTTGATTGTTGCACGCCTTCGTTTTGGTAGCCGTGTAGTGAGGGCCAACAGGGTGGCGTGGCTAGAGGGGCCATGGCGAGATGTGTTTGGCATGGCGCGGTCGGTGTGGCTGGCATGATTTTCCATTGGCACAGAGGTACGACTAGCATGGTTGGCATGCTTTGGCGTGGTTGTTGTGGCTGGCATGATTTTCCATTGGCACAGAGGTGTGGCTAGCATGGTTGGCATGCTTTGGCACGGTCGGTGTGGCTGACATGACTTACCATTGGCACAGAGGTGCAGCTAGAATGGTTTGCATGCTTTGGCACGATTTGGTGTGGCTGGCATGATTTTCCATTGGCATAGAGGTGCGGCTAGCATGATTTAGCGCGGTCGGTGTGGCTGGCATGATTTTCCATTGGCACACGTGGGAATTAGGGTTTGGATTGTCGTAACCCTAATTTGAAAAATATACCCTGGTAATTATTTTAGAGACACATTAAAGGTTTCAGTAAATGTGCCTAGTAAATGCTTTATCACTTAAATGTTGTGATGTCACTGTCTGTTAGGGTTTATTATTTTACGATTTTAACCCTAAACTAAAAACCACCATCAACATTAAGTCTCCTGCTTAGCTTGGAACAGGTGCCTTGTTGCGAGGTAAGCATATGATGGTGACAGACGAGGACGGAATCGAGATGTAAATCATTGCAAAGATGGTCAGGAGAATCCGACTAACCTTTTTGAGTGCTGAGGAGATTTTTGGCTTCCCTTGTTGGAGGCCCTGCGTAAGTTGTACTTGGAATGCAGACCATGGAGTGGTGAGATAAAAGTTACCGGCTTGGTCTGGTCGTACATCTCCAAGGCAGAGGGGCGCGGTCTTGGAAGGCGAAGCAAGTGGGTGGCTTGGATCGAGGGGACAAGAGGTGGCGTGGTCCTGGACGCAGCGATGGCATGGTGGAACGTGCAGGGGAGGCTAGGCGTAGTGGGGCCACGATGATGGAGCGAGGGCTTGGCTAGCGTCGCGACAATGGCATACACGGGTGGCTAGGCGCGGTGAGGCCGCGGTATGGCGTGATGGGGCTATGGAATGGCGTGAGTGGTCTTGGACGTGGAAATTTGTCTTTGCGGGACCGATTTCCTTTTTTCCTTCCTTGGATCAAAATTGGAAATCCTTTCCTGGTTCGAACTCCCAAGTATCACGCCTATAAAAGGATGGCCGGCCTCTCCCTTACGCTTTCATTATTTCTTCTTTTGTTGCTTGGTAGCAGTGAAGTGGACGAGCGGATTAGGTATGTCTTCCAGTACTTCCCTTTGACTTTTTTTTTTTTTTTTTGAAACCCTAGTTGCAGGCGTACCTTTTTACGTCCGTAGTAAGGTGACCACTCCAACTCGTTGTGCAAAGTAGGCACGCGATAGTAATTGCCATTCTTTTTACCATGAAAACCTAGTTTGTAGGGTTTACTCCTTGTCTTGATGTAGCCGTGTGCATGATCCCCTTTTTGTTGTTGGGCGCGTCTATCTGGCCGGGCGCGAGTTTCCGGGCTGCATGTAGTGGTGATGTAGATCCAGTTGGTTTATGCCCATGGCGTCTCCCTTGTGTCTTATAAAAATAATTTTTACATGCTTTATGTAATAATCCCTGATCCTCTTGTTCTTTTGTAGCTATCGCAGTGGTGAAAAACAACGTAAGAGAATTTTTGTTAAGATGTCAACAGTTTTTGTGGTACCGAAGGATGTGAGTAATTCCAAGCCAAACATAGATGACGAGTTCTTCACGGCATCGGCCACGGTTAGGAGAAACCATCCCCAATACATACCGATCCTCTTGACCGGATCGGAGAGTGAAGGAGAGGATCGATCGGTTCGTCCAGGAGGCGTAATAAGGTTTTGCCTCCAGAGGAAAGAATATCATGCCTCTCTTATCGACTTTAAAATCCCTGCAAGTCCGTTGCATTCCTTTGAGAAATGGGTGCGATTCATGATGGACCAGGAGCCTGTAAAGACCAATTTGACCAGGGCGCAGATTGTTGATGTTGTTATGGCTTCCGAAGTGCTTGAAATTAGGAAAGACATTCCAGGATTGGTCGCTTTTGTTTCTAGATGGTGTCCAGACACCCATATGGTTGTATGCAGGTGGGGAGAAATGAATATTTCTTTGGAGAGCGTGGCTGTGTTGCTAAATCTTCCTATAATTAGAAACCTCTACGTCAAGCTGTCTGCAGATGAAGAGAAAATGCGTGCCACCCTGGTTGCGAAGTCAAATGGATTCGTTCGAAAGTAAAACGAGACGAAGTGCTTTTATGACTGGTGGGTGTCTCAGTGGTTTCCTGATGAGTAGGAAGCGGACCAGAAAAATAGAGTACTTCATGTCGCGGCGTTATTGGCTCTTTGGATATCCATGGATATTTTTGACGAATGCTCGGGCAAGAAAGAGATAAGACAGGAACTTATCAAGTTTGCCATAAGATTGGCAAAGGGCGTCATTCTCCCCCTCGGTGGTTTGTTTCTTGGTTCTCTGTATGCACACCTGAATCAGCTGGTTTGGGCCATGCGTGCCTCGAAAGTCCATATGAAGGTGGATTCTTATGTTCATGCCGCTTTTCTCCATGCATGGTTGTGGGATCATTTCGAGAAGTATGCCCCGAAATCGTTGGACATACTTCCCGATTCTTGGGTTGGCTCCAGAATACTGCGTTGGTCGAACAGGCACCGAAAAACTGGTCCAAGACTGATTAAGTTTCTTGACAAATCGTATGCACTTAATTTTCGTCCATAGGCTCCGGTGCATGCGTCCATTACTCTGGTTAGTAATTTTTCTCCCGCTTCGAACATGTCTTTGTTTTCTGATGATGAGGGCCTGAGCATTGGAGAGATGGTGTTCATGCTTAGCTGCATGCCCAGTCAAGTGCCATCTTTTTTCCAAGGATCTTGTAAAACGATCTCTTATAATGTTGATAGGGCTGCTCGACTTATGGGGTTTGACCAAGGGGTCTCATTTTTTCTCCAGCCTATTGTTTAAGAAATCCCGTTATCAACTGTTCTCGATGCTAGTGCTCCTGTGTCGGGTAAAAGTCTTCCTTTTCTCGCGGAATGGAATCCATCGACGACCTCCAAATACAACACATTATGGAAGGATGAGTTCCTTGTCATTCATGGATTCGTGATTGATGTGGTAGAGAATTGTCGGGATAAGCCTTCTCCTGTGGTTTTAGCAGAACATCCACTGCTGAGGGATCCCTAGCGAAAATCCGTCAGTCCAAAGGCAGATAGTCCCCAAGTGAAGGAACGAAGATCTAAGAATCGAGCTGGCGGCTTTCAGTCGGACTCCACGATTCTGCCGACTTTTATTTCGTCCAATATGTGGGTACGTACGGTTCTCCTCTTGACTTTAGCTTGAAACATTTATATCTTTGTTCCTTTTCTGAGAATGCGTCATTGTATTCCGTCCAGGGTCTCAGTAGTACGAACGCCTTTACCAAACTTGCGAGCAGTCAAAAAGTATCATTTTTCGAGACAGAGAGTGGCGTTGTCGAGCCTATCCATAGTGATGAAGAATCCGAGAAGGATGAAAGTTCTGAGTCTGGTGATGGTGAGACTAGTTCTTCTGACAATAGTGCTGAGTCTTCTTCTAGTCAGTCTGAAAGCGAATCAGTGAGTCTTCTCCACGTTTTCTTCTTTCCCTTTGTCTTGAACTTTCTCTGACAATTTATCAGCAAGGGTCTTCAGGTGATCAAATAGCTTTTCCTGTGCTGCGGCCATGTCTGTCTGATTTTTTGCAAGAGTTTCCTACGCTTTGACGAGATCAGCCATAGTTGGTGGTGGATTTCCTCTGACTTCTTCAGGCTGTCGGACGAACAAAGGATGACCTTCTGCGTTGTCGTGAGGAGGAGTGATGTCACCACCGTCAGTATTAGTGGCCGGAACGGTTTTCGGGATGTCTTCATTGTTGCTAGTACTAGCGATGTTTGCGTTAGGGTTTGTGAATGCTCCTGACCTTAGACCAACCATCTTGTGAGAATGAGAGATTGCAACCGAGAGAATGATCTCCCACTGTGTTCGCCAATCTGTAGATGGGGAAAAACGATTTGCTGGTTTTTGCGGAATTGAGGACGACCGTGAGGAGGAGATTCCTTGAACCGAGCGAAATGTTCAACCTCACACAGATGCACCGCTATGAAGGGGGTGCTTTTTAGTTCGAGAGACCAATCTGTAGTACTCCAGCCTAAACCGAGACAATGGTTGTTCCAGATTAAATTCGGTCACAAGAGAGGATGGGTTGGTCTGTAGGAGGGAAGCTGAGAAATGTGTGAGATCAATGGCGATCTGAGATTGTAGGTGTGTTATGGTTTCCGTGTAATGCTCTGAATGATTGAATATTGCCTGATTGAGAGTGATTTCTGTGAGTTTGTGTAGACGAATGAGCGTCTGTATGAACTTTGTTGAGAAATTGCTCGTTCAGACGATTGTCATTCGAATATTTGAGAACTCTTCGAATCTTGTCCTTCAATCGGGATTCAGAAACATTATATAATGCCGGAGTTGAAAACACCATGATCCCATGAAGTGTGACAGTTGATGGAGTGAAGGAGTGGAGAGATGGAAATAATGCTCAAAACCAGTTGCGCTCAACGTGCGGAGACTTGGTTGATTTTCCACCCACTACTTTTCTAACTTCCTCAACTGATTGCACGACTTGCTCACATTTCATCGTGTGTTTGAACACACGTGCCGTAGACCGCCAAACCAAAACCCTAGTTGATATCCCCCCAAGTGACACGATTGATGTCTCGTGGTTAATTAAGTCAGTTGCTGATTTCATGACTTCGTGGGACGATGAGTCCACGTATTTGTTGAGTTAAACATGATTTTTTAAAATGTTCTGCAACTCATGAATCGAACATGTCTGCTGAGACAGTGATAGGATCCTCACGTTGAGGAGAGCAAGTGTTGCTCGCTAATTTATTTAATATTGATAGTTCCGTTAATTTGAGTAAATATTGCTCACCTGAGCAAGTGTTGCTCGTTTGATGAAATATTTGAGTAAATATTGCTCATCTGAGCAAGTGTTGCTCGTCTGATGAAATATTTGTAGCGTGACCAAAATAAAATATTAATTAAAGCGCTGGTAATTTAACCGAGCATAATTAATAAGAATATTGATCATGAGATCAGTGTGAAATTATTAGTGTTTGAATCTGAAATCATGATCCTTAGATTCAGAAACCCTAATTTGATCAATTGATGACCAATTGATGATTTATTTGAAATTAACCATAGAATGAAGGAGAACCGGCTTCATGGGACCGTGGATCAACCATGAAATTCTCATATGCTCACGTGAGCGAAATCCAAGACCTCCTTTAAGAGTTGGTGAGTTGTTGAAAGAATGATTAAATGTTGGTTTAATCATTTACTGAATTACTGCTGGGTTCATCATTAGGTGATAGAACCTAATTAATTATTATTAAAACATGAGGGACCGACCAAGGAGTTGTGAAACCAACCCTGGGTGGTCACGGGATCAAATGACGATCGCTCCGTCGAATTCCGAAATTGTTTGGAGAGTATTTGGACCTAATACGTGCAATTGTGCAAATTAGGTCAGATTGTGAGAAACACGTGGGATTGTCTCATTGCGAGCCACAAAGCCAACCTTGGTCGGTCAAGGTAACATGCTTTTTTCGTTGAGACGTCCGTGTCTCAGTTCTGAGAATTTTGATATTTTCTGGTGCTCGTTTGAGCGACCATTTGAGAAAATATGACAAAATTAAGGTTTTCTAATAAAACCGTCAAAACTTCATCGGATGAAGGAAAATAATGAAAAGTGAAGGAATTATGAAGAGGTGAGGGACCGACCAAGGGGTCATGAAACCGGCCCTGTGTGGTCACAGGATCAAATGTTGATCGTTCGAGCACTCCCAGATTGGTTGAAACCCTAATCAGCGTCCTTTGGTAGAATCAGCATAGATTTCTCATACAAACTCGGATTTTGCTGGTCCGCCCCTCCATTACGTATGGAAAAGAATTTCCTATCTCCCAATGTGGGAGTATTTAGGTTTTAAGCTCTTTCGGGAGGTGAAAACAGCCAGAGAGTAAAACTCAGGAAAATCAAAGGGGCCGGTCCCATAACATTTTTCCTAATATGATGAAACGAAGGAGTTTTGTTGAAATAAATGAGTTTCCATGAGACGAAGGAAACATCAAAAATCATAAATAATAAAATAAGGGACGTGTGAGCGTGTGGGACCGGCTTAGAGCATGACTGGCCGACCAAGGCCCGGTCCCGTGCGTTTTCCCTATTTTATGCATTATTTCATGATTTGAAGGAATTTTCATAATTTGAAGGAAATATCATGAAATCAGGGAAATTTCATGGGATTATGAAAACATGAAAAATATGCTAATAAAAGAGTGGGACATGTGAGCCATCTAGGGTTTGGCCGACCTACCATGACTCGTGCACACGGGTTTCCTAAGTTTTATTATTTTTCATGGGACGAAGGAAAAATCATGAGATTAAGGAGTTTTCATGAAATTAGGGCAATTAATAAAATAATGAGGAAATATGAGGTGTGGGGCCGACTGGGACCAGGCATGGCCGGTTGGCCAATGGTCACGCCCCCTCATGCTCTCCTTGATTTTATATTATTTCCTCCGCGCGGAGGAAGCACCATGAAGTTGAGGAGTTTCCTCAAAGCAAAAGGATATTTGTTCAAGCGAAAGGTTTTTTCATGAACTCAGAAAAAACAACAAAATATGATAAAAATATGAGACTGGTGTGGGATTAACCACGGCACGGTCGGCCGACCAGTGGGTCCATGCTCCCAGCGCCTTGGTCAATTTTTATTTATTTGTTATTCTTCGTCCTATTTTGCATAGGTTCATCGTTTCGTCGTATTTTGAAATACTTGCTCGTGCGGTGGTTGTTAATGTATCATTATTGAATACAATTGCACCATCTGAGACAGAGCTTGCTCAGGCGGTATCCCTGATGCCCGTGCGTCCAATATTTATTACTAATCCATGGACTTCTGTTGGGAAGAACCATGGTTTACGTAATGAAATATGTGCGAAAATATTTGAATATTTTCAGCAATTCTGCGGATGAATCCAAGAATTTAAGTTTAAAACAGGGCTTGCTCAGGCGGTAGCCCTGATGCCCGTGCATCCAATATTTATTACTAATCCATGGACTTCTGCTGGGAAGAACCATGGTTTGTGTAATGAAATATGTGCGAAAATATTTAAATATTTTCAGCAATTCTGCAGATGAATCCAAGAATTTAGGTTTGAGACAGGGCTCGCTCAGGCGGTAGCACTGATGCATGTGCATCCAATATTACTAATCCATGTACTTCTATTGGGAAGCACCATGGTTTGCGTAATGATATATCTGCGAAAATATTTGAATATTTTCAGGAATTCTGCGGATGAATCCAAGAATTTAGGAATGATTAATTTATGACTTTATACTAGCAGAGCAAGTCGTTCGGGAGTTGTTCATCCCGTGATAGAAATTATGACTGAAGTATTTAGTACTCATGAGATATGTCGTTGTCCAGCTGTGAGACTACATATCTATATGCACTCTGAGAGAAAGTATTCTCCGTCAGAGTATTCGATGAGAGACCCGTGTCTCCATATTTACGCCTGATTGTTGAGTCAGAGGTTCATGTAATTATGGGTTTACGATTTTAGCCTTTGTAGAAAATCCACCATCTACATTAAGTCCCCTGCTTAGTGAGGAAAGCCGTGTTCCTCAGTCAGCATTGAATGGTGATTTTAGGTCATATGATGCAAGTAATTGAACTTAGTCGTAAGTTAAGATATTACCGGATTTCGATCGTACGAGCATATCATGACTTGAAAGCAGGCTCTAGTGGCATGATCGAACTTAGTTTGGTGAGCATGAGTTGGTGTTGAACCGCTGATTTGGGTAACGGGACCTTGGTCGTTCGGGATTCGCGGGCCGGGCCCAATAAGGAAATCCTTGGAAAATTAGGTTTTGGAAACAAAGTTTGATATAAAAGGAATTACTTTTTTTTTTATTTTCTTACGACCAGCATCCTCCCTCAAGTCACCACCTTCACGTCAGTACTAGGAGAGGAGGAAAAATTCGCCGGAGCTCCAGTGCCGCCGCCGTTGCCGCCACCGTCCAGCAGTTTTGCGCCGGCACCGACATGTATGCGTCCATTTTTTTTTTTTGCTGATGCTCATGAGTTTTATGAGTTGTTCACATATTGATCATGATGAAATTATATACCCGTGTATATATGATTGTGAGTTTCATTGAAAACCTTCGTTTTTGAAAACGTATGTTCGTTTGATCGTTAGTTTTTGAAAACTAGTAATAATCCTTGATTTAGGAGAGGTTTTCCTTCATATATGAATATGTAGGTTCAGTGATGAAACTATGTTGATGAGCTTTCACGTGAGACAAAGTTTTATCACAAAAGCGATTTTTTCACAAAACCGTAGTAAAATCTTCGTTTTAAAGAAAAACGATGGTGCGGAGAAGCGGGTTCTCCTATTTATGTATATATAAGCTTGTGTACAGTGATAAAATTTTATGTATGAGCTTTCATGTAAAACTTTATCATGTAATGCGTGAGTTTTCACAAAATTTAAATAAACCTTCGTTTCAAATACACATGACGGCACGAAGGAAACGAGTTTTCTTGTAAAAACATGGTCGGTTCATGAAAAGGTTTTTTTTTTTTTTTGAAACCGTGGAGTATCCACGATTTATTTTTTACGAGCCCGGCTCATGTTGAAAATATTTATTTATTTACATGAGTAAATAAACGTTTCGTTTACATATATATATATATGCAAATATATATTATTTCTCTAAAAATCGAAACTTGAGTTTCATGTGATGTTGCTTAGAAATAAAGATTATTCATGATGAAATAATGTCTTAATTTTTAGAATTTTATGGTGAATGTTCACTCAGTAGAAAATTGATGATTTTATGAAAAATCTGAGTTTTGAACGTCTTTTGTAGGTATTGAAGAAGCAGACGATTCGGGAGCATTAAATCTAGCATTACTCTCACTACTGTTTAGTGGAAGCGTAAAAAGGTAAGAGTTAAGAATTACCGTTAGACGCTAGTATTTCCTTGATTCCGGATGATGCGCTGAAGTAGAATGTAATATGAATTTTGCAGCTACTTCATAAATATGATCGGCTCCCAAGTTAACGACTCTTCAAGAGATGAAATGTGCATTGATGATGATATCTCTAGAGATGAGACATGTACAGACGAAGCTTCTGTTGGTGAAGATGAAGATGAAACCCCTGGGATTAAGAACATCCCAAATATCGATGATGCATTTTTTGAGGAAGATCCTGCAGTAGCTGAAAAACATTTGAAATCTCCAGCGTATCGTCTGCTGATAAATCCCAGGACTGTCACTCAGAAGAAATTCGTGATTCCCAAGAAAGTTATCTGATTTTGTCTTGAACGTGGAGTATTCCTTGCATCAGTTATATAATTTAAGCTTTCTCGTCGACCTTTAGAGAAGTTTGCTGGATGGGCGAGGCATATGCTTGGTTTTCCTCATGTGAGGGCTATGCTCGATCAGGCGCAGGTGACAAGGGCTATTCAAGCTTCTGGGGAGTTATTCATTTACCATGACGCGAGAAGTATTGTAGCTCTGCTTTCTCGCTGGTGTATTCCTACTCATACCTTCATATGCAGATGGGGAGAGTTTACCATTACCTTGGAAGACGTGGTAGCTTTGATGCATCTCCCAATCACAGGTAATCTTCCAGGGGATCTTTCAGATGAGGAGACTGTCGTTTCTCATATCTTGACAGCTGCAATGGAGGTAGCAAATAAGGATGGAGGTAAAGGATGCTATGCTCTCTGGTTGACGCGCTGGTGGCCTAAAGACGAAGTTTCTGATAAACCCATCGACGTTATGTTACCCATTGCTGCTTTCTTATGTTTATGGTTGTCCAGAGATATCTTTGAAGACAGCGGAAACTTGTTGAAACCTTTCGTGATTCCCTTTGCTATTAATATGGCTCAAGGTGAGAAACTACCAATAGGTAGCTTGTTCTTGGGCTCCTTGTATTACAACTTGGATTCTTTGGTTATAGACTCCAGTGTGTCGAATAGCTTCATGAAGATTGAATGTTATGCTAACACGATGTTTCTTCAAGCTCTGATGTGGGAACACTTCAAGAATTATGCACCCATTCCACGTAATATTTTGCAAGGACTGAACACTGTTGCTCGCCATGTTTTCCCTGAGAAAGACAATGCTAGGATCATGCGTTGGTCCACAAAGCAGCCTCGGTGCAGGGCGCGCCTCATTGACGTGTTGGATGATGAATCTGAATTTTCTTTTCGTCCTTGGATGTCAGTGCCTTCTTATATCTCCCAACCGGTGACTTTCAATACTGGAGATAGCACTAGTTTGCTGTCTGGTGCGGATCTGAACGATGGCGAGAGGTCCTTCATGTTGAGTTTCACCCCCGGTCATCTGCTGTCAGTTTCATACGGATAATTTTCAGTGAAAGAGTATAATATTGATAGAGCGGCCCGACAAGTGGGGATGGATCAGTGTGTTCCAACTATTCGAAGAAGGAAACCATCAGTTGAGCATCTCATGACTCGTTTGGACCATACCCATGTGGAAGGAAGTAACTACTGGTTTCCCTGCTCCGATAGACTTTCCTATGTGACTTCGGGTTATGCAGACTTCTGGGATAATCAATTTGAGCGATTGCATGAATATGTAATGGTCGGTCAGCCTCCAGTAAAAAATCGTCCCTCCGATGAGTTGATTGCCAGTCGACCGAGATTGAAGTATCTCTCTGGTGATAAGCGAAAATTGTCTCCAGGATGCTCCCAGGTACGTTTTGTCTTGTAATCTTCATAAAATCGTAACAATTATATTCTGATTATGTTACTGGAATCTGTCACAGGATGTTCGTATCATAAGACCTCGAATCTGTGTAGATTTCTCAGAGACTGAAGCCGTCGTTCATGGCGGAGAAGGCAGGCATAAGAGTTATAAGTTGTTGCCCAATACAATAAAGTCCCCAGCCGGCGTCTTGGTGAGTTTCCAGTATTTTCTTTGTTATGACCCTTTCTCGGACGTATTGTTAGGATCATGAAACTGATATTGTTGTTCCGTTGTAGAACTTTTCCCCATCAAGTATCGATGGTCTTCGTTTTTCCGAGCAAACAATTTCTGACTTGAGCGATGAAGAAGTTGTAAGTATCTCCCCCTCAGTAATCATGATGTTTTACGAATGAAATGCTGATTGTTGGGGATATATCCAGGAAAATAATTCCATGGTTGTAGAGAATACCGGTGACGGTCATTCGAAGGATGGCGATAAAGAGAACTCTCAGGGTTCAAGACCGAATGAAGGTAGCGGAGATGTCGACGTTGATGCGAGAAATCCTGGTTCCTTGAATGCTTCGGGAACTACCCAAGTAAGTATTTCTCTTGTATTTCATCCATAAAAGTATAAACTTTCTGCTCCATGAATGACTGAACGAGAAAGTATTGTGAATATGACAACTTTTGATGAAAATACGTCGTCAGAAAATTCAGAACTCAGCACTTTAGGAAAAACGTTGTAGAATCTTCGTCTGATGTCAGGTTTTGCTGATTAGCATATGCATATTCAAGCCCAGGAAATTTCCAAGCTTTAACAAAGAAGGTTCTTAAGTCCTGAGCGCGTTTAGAGCCTGAAAAAGGCGAAATAGTAAAATTCCAGGAGACTTCCAGAACTTTTTCAGATTGCGCATCAGTTGATGTTTTGGCCACATCTTCTTGTATGTTCATCCGATTGCTATGAAATTTTGACCTGTTATAGGTAATACCCATACGAAGAGAATGGTATATAACTAAACCCTTGATTATTCACCAGTTTCTCCAAGTTCATCACGTTGTACAGGGGAGTGTAAAAATATCCTCAGGCGGACTTGTTGCAAAATGTGGTTTTGTGACTTTCACGTTATTTACTGACATCTAGCATGTAAAATGAAATTATTTAATGATGTTAAACTGATTTCATTTTGTAATTCATGATTTCCTTTGGTTTCGTGCTTGGATGAGCCTAATCTCATGTAATCTTCGTATTAGGTACAGAATGCCGAAGTTGAGAATGAAGGAACCCAAAATGATGAAACGAGCGACTTTGAGGCTATTGATAGGGAGGCTACCATCTATGCTCCTCAAGGTCAGGAAAGTGTTGTTTATGGAGTCATGGAGGCTTAGATTATTGCTGTAATAGAAGAATCCAGGACACCGGCAGAAAATACTGAAGAAATTGTTGCCTTGACCGTAGAAGTTGCTCCAGTAATTGAAAACCGTATGATCGTGCATGAATACCCAAGTGCAGGAGTTGATTTTGATCCTCCATTCGACGCCTCACTCCCGTATCATGAGTTAGTTGGTGGATTCAGCGTTCCTATTGGGTATGCGGGCTTGTACAAGAAAATATGGGAGAAGTTTGGCCATATAATTGTTGACAGGAACCTTGGGCGTGCTTACGCTTTAACAATGCAGGTAAGTGTACTCTTGCGTGTTGTAAGCGACATATGCACTAGATCCGAAATCTTTGTAACTCCAGATGTACTCTTTGATTGGGAGTTCAACTTGGAGAATTCTGAGAGACTTGGCTTCAATGTGAAGTGGCTTCGTAAGAAGATGAATGATATTAAAGATTCATGTGAAAATAACATACCCTTTCCAAATGATGCTATGATGGAGAAGGAAGACAAGATCGCCAAGCTTACTGAAGAGCTGACCAAGGAGCAGGCGGCTTTGCAGGCTTTGAAGGACGCAGAGGCGCAAAAATCTTTCTTTGCTAATTTTCTTTGATTCGTTTTGCATAATCTCTTTGGCTTATGAATTTCTGAGAGATGTGAGGTTTTATTTGGGTTTTGATATCATGGTTTTGGATTTGTAGATGGTTAAGGATTTTCTTTTGGGTTTGATAGAGATTTTCCTTTAAGAAATATGAACTGAATTTCGATAAATTCTTTGAATTCAAATACTGATTGCAAGTGTTGCAAACGTTTTGGAGGAACTGAAATACAATGAAAGAAAATCCTAAAATGCCAAATCTAAACTTCATGAATGCTCAAGCGCCCAATACCTCGAATGTCCCGTAATCTTAGACAAATGCCTTAAGCCAATTTTCGTGAATTACTGGTAGGGTCCATCCATCTGTGTTGATTAGCTTGTAATATCCTCCGATCATGGACTTAGCGATCATAAATGGTCCTTCCCAATTGGAGTTCCTTGTAGAATGAAGATCCTGCTTAGTTGCCTTGAGAACCAAATCTGCTTCTTTGAACTTGTTTGGCTTTGCAATCCGTGCCTTGAATATCTTATGTTGATTTGGAATCCTTTGAGCATGACTCCAGGGATGTGGAACATATGGACACTCGTGCAAAAGGGAGCATCCCTCATATTGCATGTCATGTTTAGCCGTGTCTTCTACAATGAATCGCCCGATTGGATGATAAACTTGAAGAGGCTCTATATTCAGCCATTGGGTAAAATATTGCCGTGGTGAAATGATCCACGCATAGCAATTTGCAATTGCTAAATCATTTGTGGAGTGAAGCCCTTGAACCAAATGAGCATATTTGAAAACTGACGATATGGGCATACGAGAAGGAATAAGACTTGTCTGAGCGTGGAATCTCTTGATAAAAGCATTTGGATGCTCTCCAAAATTCTCTGTGCAAGTTCTGTCAAAGCTTTGACCTCCTCTAGATATTCAAATGGCGAGATATCTTCTGTTTCCTCTTCCGAGTCAGAGGTTTCTTCGGCGGATGAAAGTACAACCGAAGAGGTTGGTGAAACTTTTCCATCGTGGATCCATGGGCGCCCAAGAATCATGTCATATCCAGGGTCTTCCCGGATTATGTAAAATTTGGTCTCAGTGCAGGTCGAACCTTTCACAATTTTGAGTTTGATGAAGCCATATGCATCCTTGAGGATTCCTTCATGATCCCTGATTGTTGTGGGAGCGCAAGTAGCCTCATGTCGAGTGATGCCAGCAGCTCTAAGAGTCTTTAAAGGAATGATGTTAACAGCAGTACCAACATCAATAAAATCCCTTTTGAATTCATTTCCCTTGACGTGCACTGTGGTGAGAAGTCCCTAGTCATTCATTTCTTTGTCAGTGGTTGAGGGTTAAGGAGGTATATCTGAAATTAGTAGGCGTTTCCCAGAAACTATGTGATTCAACGCCTTAAACATATCTCCTCATTGCGCCTTCGATAGATAGAGTAATTCACACACATGCTCCACTAATGACTGGACTGCTTCCTTGACTGGGGCTTGGGAGATATAGAAAGTTCTAACAGGAAGTGGATCTCTGTGCACTCCTTCAGTCCCCAGGTTAATTTCTCCTGACTCGACCCTTTATTTAAATATGCGCTTCAAAGTCTTACAAGCATTTGTGGGGTGTCCGATGAACCTATGGAAGCGACAGTACCGAGGATTTTCCATTTCCTCTTCAGTTGGTTCCTTCTTGACATATGGCAATTTGATTGCGCCATCTTGAATCCAGGCTTCTATCAATTCAATGACTTCTTCAATGGAATAGGGGAAATCAGGTGCTTCTGGATCTTCCATATGCTGAGGAGCTGTTTCCACATTATCTTTCTTTTGCGTCTTTGAAGGGATGGGAGGAGCATGCTTGCGATGTGGCTCGGCTTTCCGTTTGTTCCCTTCTGTGACAGCATTTGCGGAAGGTTGAAGACTGTACTTCTTATTGAATAGGAATCTTCTTCCCCGAGTATCTCGTGCTTCTTCAGCCTTTGTTGATTTTGTTCTTTCTAACAGAGCAGGCGCAGTGGTTTCCGACCTCTTCGCTGCTTCGTGGAGCTCTGAGAAAGTCTGGAATCGGAGGTTCTCCAAAAGAGCTCTGTAGACTTGGAGCATGCCATTGATGCACAAATCTACCAGTTGTTGCTCCATGACGTTTGGATCATGAAAATCCAGGGCTTGGATTCTGAATCTTTTCACGAAGTCATTGGGGTTTTCACTAACCCTTTGAAACATTCTTCCAAGGTCAGAGAGAGTGACTTGCTCTGACACGAAGAAGTATTTTCTGTAGAAGGAGTTAATCATGTCTCCCCAATTATTGATGGTCCCTGGTGTGATGTTGTTGTACCAGGTGTATGCTCTGCCTTTCAAGGATTTTGAGAATTCCTTGAGATGGACAACGTGGTTATGTTCATGTTCTCCTAAGGCTTCAAGGAAGCGAGATACATGCTCTCGGGCATTACCAGTTCCATCATACATAGTAAAAGTTGGGGAGATATAACCTTTAGGAAGCGGAGTCCTTTGTGTAGCGGTAGGATAGGGAGGTTGGTGACGATGGACATGTGGTGTCTTGTCTCTCCCATGATTCTCCAGAAGGTGTTCCAAGTCTTCTCTAGTGATGAAACTTGATGATTCTTTTGACAAATGGCTCGTGGTTTTGTCAGTTTCATCGTCATTCACCGTGTGAATCGGAGTTACCTCAGGATCAGCAGCGTTTGAGGACTTATCCTTTTCTTTCCCTTTGTCTTGAACTTTCTCTGACAATTTATCAGCAAGGGTCTTCAGGTGATCAAATAGCTTTTCTGTCTTTGCGGCCATGTCATGCTCCGATTTTTTGCAAGAGTTTCCTGCGCTTTGAAGAGATCATCCATAGTTGGTGGTGGATTTTCTCTGACTTCTTCAGGATGTCAGCCGAACAAAGGATGACCTTCTGCGTTGTCGTGAGGAGGAGTGATGTCACCACCGTCAGTGTTAGTGGCCGGAACGGTTTCCGGGATATCTTCATTGTTTCTAGTACTAGCGATGTTTGCGTTAGGGGTTTGTGAACACTCCTGACCTTAGACCAACCATCTTGTGAGAATGAGAGATTGCAACCGAGAGAATGATCTCCCACTGTGGTCGCCAATCTGTAGATGGGGAAAAACGATCTGCTGGTTTTTGCGGAATTGAGGACAACCGTGCGGAGGAGATTCCTTGAACCGAGCGAAATGTTCAACCTCACACAGATGCACCGCTATGAAGGGGGTGCTTTTTAGTTTGAGAGACCAATCTGTAGTACTCCGGCCTAAACCAAGACAATGGCCGTTCCAGAGTAAATTCGGTCACAAGAGAGGATGGGTTGGTCTGTAGGAGGGAAGCTGAGAAATTTGTGAGATCAATGGAGATCTGAGATTGTAGGTGTGTTATGGTTTCCGTGTAATGCTCTAAATGATTGAATATTGCCTGATTGAGAGTGATTTCTGTGAGTTCGTGTAAACGAATGAGCGTCTGTATGAACTTTGTTGAGAAATTGCTCGTTCAGACGATTTTCGTTCGAATATTTGAGAACTCTTCGAATCTTGTCCTTCAATCGGGATACAGAAACATTATATAATGCCGGAGTTAAAAACACCATGATCCCATGAAGTGTGACAGTTGATGGAGTGAAGGAGTGGAGAGATGGGAATAATGCTCAAAACCAGTTGCGCTCAACGTGCGGAGACTTGGTTGATTTTCCACCCACTACTTTTCTAACTTCCTCAACTGATTGCACGACTTGCTCACATTTCATCGTGTGTTTGAACACACGTGCCGTAGACCGCCAAACCAAAACCCTAGTTGATATCCCCCAAGTGACACGATTGATGTCTCGTGGTTAATTAAGTCGATTGCTGATTTCATGACTTCGTGGGACGATGAGTACACGTATTTGCTTGAGTTAAACATGATTTTGTAAAATGTTACGCAACTCATGAATCGAACGTGTCTCATTTGAGACAGTGATAGGATCCTCACGTTGAGGAGAGCAAGTGTTGCTCGCTAATTTATTTAATATTGATAGTTCCGTTAATTTGAGTAAATATTGCTCACCTGAGCAAGTGTTGCTCGTTTGATGAAATATTTGAGTAAATATTGCTCATCTGAGCAAGTGTTGCTCGTCTGATGAAATATTTGTAGCGTGACCAAAATAAAATATTAATTAAAACGCTGGTAATTTAACCGAGCATAATTAATAAGAATATTGATCATGAGATCAGTGTGAAATTATTAGTGTTTGAATCTGGAATCATGATCCTTAGATTCAGAAACCCTAATTTGATCAATTGATGACCAATTGATGATTTATTTGAAATTAACCATAGAATGAAGGATCACGTGAGCGAAATCCAAGACCTCCTTGAAGAGTTGGTGAGTTGTTGAAAGAATGATTAAATGTTGGTTTAATCATTTACTGAATTACTGCTGGGTTCAGCATTAGGTGATAGAAACTAATTAATTATTATTAAAACATGAGGGACCGACCAAGGAGTTGTGAAACCATCCCTGGGTGGTCACGGGATCAAATGACGATCGCTCCGTCGAATTCCGAAATTGTTTGGAGAGTTTTTGGACCTAATACGTGCAATTGTGCAAATTAGGTCAGATTGTGAGAAACACGTGGGATTGGCTCATTGCGAGCCACAAAGCCAACCTTGGTCGGTCAAGGTAACATGCTTTCATCGTTGAGATGTCCGTGTCTCAGTTCTGAGAATTTTGATATTTTCTGGTGCTCGTTTGAGCGACCATTTGAGAAAATATGACAAAATTAAGGTTTTCTAATAAAACCGTCAAAACTTCATCGGATGAAGGAAAATAATGAAAAGTGAATGAATTATGAAGAGGTGAGGGACCGACCAAGGGGTCATGAAACCGGCCCTGGGTGGTCACGGGATCAAATGTTGATCGTTCGAGCACTCCCAGATTGGTTGAAACCCTAATCAGCGTCCTTTGGTAGAATCAACATAAATTTCTCATACGAACTCGGATTTTGCTGGTCCGCCCCTCCATTACGTACGAAAAAGAATTTTCTATCTCCCAACGCGGGAGTATTTAGGTTTTAAGCTCTTTGTGGAGGTGAAAACAGTCAGAGAGTAAAACTCAGGAAAATCAAAGGGGCCGGTCCCATAACATTTTTCCTAATATGATGAAACGAAAGAGTTTTGTTGAAATAAATGAGTTTCCATGAGACGAAGGAAACATCAAAAATCAAAAATAATAAAATAAGGGACGTGTGAGCGTGTGGGACTGGCTTAGAGCATGACTGGCCGACCAAGGCCCGGTCCCGTGCGTTTTCCCTATTTTATGCATTATTTCATGATTTGAAGGAATTTTCATAATTTGAAGGAAATATCATGAAATCAGGGAATTTTCATGGGATTATGAAAACATGAAAAATATGCTAATAAAAGAGTGGGACGTGTGAGCCATCTAGGGTTTGGCCGACCGACCATGACTCGTGCACACGGGTTTCCTAAGTTTTATTATTTTTCATGGGACGAAGGAAAAATCATGAGATTAAGGAGTTTTCATGAAATTAGGGTAATTAATAAAATAATGAGGAAATATGAGGTATGGGGCCGGCTGGGACCAGGCATGGCCGGTTGTCCAATGGTCACGCCCCCTCATGCTCTCCTTGATTTTATATTATTTCCTCCGCGCGGAGGAAGCACCATGAAGTTGAGGAGTTTCCTCAAAACAAAAGGATATTTGTTCAAGCGAAAGGTTTTTTCATGAACTCAGAAAAAACAACAAAATATGAGACTGGTGTGGGATTGACCATGGCATGGTCGGCCGGCCAGTGGGTCCATGCTCCCAGCGCCTTGGTCAATTTTTATTTATTTGTTATTCTTCGTCCTATTTTGCATAGGTTCATCGTTTCGTCGTATTTTGAAATACTTGCTCGTGCGGTGGTTGTTAATGTATCATTATTGAATACAATTGTACCATCTGAGACAGAGCTTGCTCATGCGGTATCCACGATGCCGTCGTCCAATATTTATTACTAATCCATGGACTTCTCTTTGGGAAGAACCATGGTTTGCGTAATGAAATATGTGCGAAAATATTTGAATATTTTCAGTAATTCTGCGGATGAATCCAAGAATTTAAGTTTAAGACAGGGCTTGCTCAAAGCGGTAGCCACGATGCCGTGCGTCCAATATTTATTACTAATCCATGGACTTCTGCTAGGAAGAACCATGGTTTGCGTAATGAAATATGTGCGAAAATATTTAAATATTTTCAGCAATTATGCAGATGAATCCAAGAATTTAGGTTTGAGACAGGGCTCACTCAGGCGGTAGCACTGATGCCCGTGCGTCCAATATTACTAATCCATGTACTTCTGCTGGGAAGAACCATGGTTTGCGTAATGAGATATCTGCGAAAATATTTGAATATTTTCAGGAATTCTGCGGATGAATCCAAGAATTTAGGAATGATTAATTTATGACTTTATACTAGCAGATCAAGTCGTTCGGGAGTTGTTCATCCCGTGATAGAAATTATGACTGAAGTATTCAGTACTCATGAGATATGTCGTTGTCCAGCTGTGAGGCTACATATCTATATGCACTCTGAGAGAAAGTATTCTCCGTCAGAGGATTCGATGAGAGACCCGTGTCTCCATATTTATGCCAGGTTGCTGAGTCAGAGGTTCATGTAATTATGGGTTTACGATTTTTGACTTTGTCGAAAATCCATCATCTACAAGGAGGAATCCGTTCCTAGGGATGATCTTGAAGTGGAAGACCACCAGAGCAAAGACGTAACCGTACTTCCTACTGCGGAAACTGCACCAGCTAGCGATTTGGACATGGAGATTCATCGTCCCGAGGGCGCTGTCGTGACTCAGGTGGAGGAGAGTACTTCAGGGGGGTGAAATTGTGGTTAGGGATCTCCTGCCAGTTGCTGATTCAGTTGCAGGTGCCACATTCAATCCTCCGTATCTGGCCCATTTCTTAGGTCATGTGTTGATTGGTGGATTTAGCGTGCCATCTAAACATGCGACATTGTACACCAAGATTTGGGAAAGCTACGGTCACATTGCCACAACTAAGAAGATCACTAGTCGACATGCATTGGTCAAGCGTGTGGAGGAAGCCTTTTCTTCGATTGATGAGATGTGCAACGTGACTGGTCATACAGTTTCTGAGGATGTGATCTCAAGATGGAAGTTCCATCGTGACATGTGCATGGGCTTCGAATTCAACATTCCTTGGTTCGTTGAAGGTCTCTCTGATGTTGAAAGGTCGTTGGCTGGAGCATTTTAAGGTCCTTCCGCATACATGATGAAGAAGTAGGAAGCGGAATACAACAAGTTATGCAGGAAGCTAAAACTTAAGAGGGCGGCTCTCCAAAACACGAGGGAGGCCTTTGCCAAAAGGAGCAAGCCGCTATTGGAAAACTTCCCTTAAATATATATATGTCTTTTGGACCTCTTATCTTTAGGGTTTTTTTTTTTGAAAGGCAAATGAGACGCCTGGTTTTTGGTTTTTGATTTTCTAGTTTTCTCGGGGTAATTGATTAATACTACCTTGATGGTTTTAGGTTATTCTTTTTGGAATGAATTGTTTAGGAATTGATTATCTTGGTTATGATTGAAAGTGACACAGGCATCCCAGGAAAAACCTTAGAATCGTGTGTTGGTAGATGCCATGGGGTAAACTATGTATCTTGTATTGAAAACTTGAAATAACAAACCACGTATCTTGTCTAGGTAAAACTTACTTGGTTTTTAGGTCTCCTGATGAAAAGTGAACCTTCCGGGTGTAAGACCGAGTTTTATGGGAAACACCGCCATGGGAAGTCCCCAGTTGATACTAAGCTGTCTGATAACCGAGTCGTTGATCCTTGGGCGGACCGTCTGCTTCTATTCTCTGGGAAGTCCCCAGTCATCCCTTGTCGTGTCATGACCGATAATCGAGCCACCGGGTAACTGAGTCGGAGTGGATCATCTTCCTCTACCATCTTGATATCTGGGTCGAAGAACGAGATCAATGGTCGAAAGTTGACATTGTAACCGAAAGATCGAACCTCCCGCTTTGGTCGCTAATTTTTTATAGGTGAAAATGGTTTCTGCTGATTTTGGTAATTGCAGGTGTGAAAGTGATAAAAAATTTAAACCCTAAACAATGTACTGCAAGGGAGTACTTTTAGATTCGAGATATCAATTTGTACAAGTCCGGCCTAAACCAAGAAATGTCCGTTCCAGACTTTCTTCGGTCACAAAGTGGAGGAGAAGGGTTGGTTTAGGGAGGGAAGAGAAGAGAGCGTTGAGGCTATAATAATTCTGGAAGAGCAGTGCTTGACTTGTATCAGAAGGTGAGAGATTTGAGAAAGCTAACAAGAGTTGCCTTTCTGAATGTGGTATTTTCCCTGACCAGGAACTCGTGTCTCTGGTGGAAATAGGTAAGCCTACTTATATAAGTACAAAAAAAAACGTACTCTGGCCTCTTAAGAAAATAAAATGGATGAGTTAAATGAGAAGAGGTGGTAACGCCTGGTATTGATGGGATTTGATGGAATTGATGTCCCATAATGAAGGAGCATTTCACCGTTGCTTCTTGCATTTACTTACCGCCTTAATCTTATTATACTATCTTGAAACAGGCATTTGTGTATGCCGCACGCTATAGACCACCAAACCAAAACCATAATGAGCGTCCCCCAGTTTGTGTTGATGTCTCGAATGTTTTTGGAAAACATAGAGCATGTTTTTGTGGCTTGGCAAGTCAAGCTAGGGAATCTTGCTAGCCTGGTGACCTTCGACGGTCGAGATTTTGCATCTTGAGAGGAGGGGCAACCGTTGATCGTTGCGCGCCTTTGTTTTTGGTAGCCGCGTAGTGGTGGCGCGACTAGGTTGGCATGGCATGGTTTGGCGTGGCAAAACTTAGGTTTTCGGGCCAAAGGTTACCATGTGTCGTCTGGTAACCTTGGATGGCTAGGATTTGCTCATGGGATTGAAGGGCAATCGTTGATTGTTGCACGCATTCGTTTTGGTAGCCGTGTAATGAGGTCCAACAGGGTGGCGCGGCTAGGGTGTGTTGAGGCTTGGCGTGTGGGGCCAATGGTTCGCCTTGGGCGTAGCTAGCTTTGGCTAGGTGCGATTTTGGTTTGGCCTATGGGGCCAAGGGTTTGCCATGGGCGTATGACGTGGCCAGGGCCAAGGAAAGGGCGCTTGGATTGGCATGACGTGACTAGCATAGCTAGGGCCAAGGAAGAGTGTGTTTGGCTAGCTTGGATAGGTTTGGTTTGGCTTGGCTTGGCATGTGGGGCCAAGGGTTTGCCATGGGCGTATGACGTGGCTAGGGCCAAGGCAAGAGCGATTGTCTTGGCATGACGTGACTAGCATAGCTAGGGCCAAGGCAGAGTGCGTTTGGCATGGCGTGGCTAGCTTGGCTAGGTTTGGTTTGGCTTGGCATGTTGGGCCAAGGGTTTGCCATGGGCGTATGGCGTGGCTAGGGCCATGGCAAGAGCGATTGGCTTGGCATGATGTGACTAGCATAGCTAGGGGCAAGACAGAGTGCGTTTGGCATGGAGCGACTAGTTTGGCTAGGTTTGGTTTGGCTTGGCATGTGGGGCCAAGGGTTTTCCATGGGCGTATGGCGTGGCTGGGGCCAAGGCAAGGGCGTTTTGGCATGACGCGGCTAGCTTGGCTAGGTGCGTGACCAAGCTAGGGTTTTGGGCCAAAGGTCGTGAGGTGATCTTAGACGGCCATGATTTGCTCCTGGGATTGAAAGGCAACCGTTGATTGTTGCACGCCTTCGTTTTGGTAGCCGCTTAGTGAGGGCCAACAGGGTGGCACGACTAGAGGGGCTATGGCGAGATGTGTTTGGCATGGCGCGGCTAGCTTGGATAGGTGCGTGACCAAGCTAGGGTTTTGGGCCAAAGGTCGTGAGGTGACCTTAGACGGCCAGGATTTTCTCCTGGGATTGAAGGGCAACCGTTGATTGTTGCACACCTTCGTTTTGGTAGCCGCGTAGTGAGGGCCAACAGGGTGGCGCGGCTAGAGGGGCCATGGCGAGATGTGTTTGGCATGGCGCGGTCGGTGTGGCTGGCATGACTTGCCATTGGCACAGAGGTGCGGCTAGCATGGTTGGCATGCTTTGGCGCGGTTTGGTGTGGCTGACATGATTTGCCATTGGCACAGAGGTGCTGCTAGCATGCTTTGGCGCGGTCGATATGGCTGACATGATTTGCCATTGGCACACGTGAGAATTAGGGTTTGGCTTGTCGTAACCCTAATTTGAAAAATATACTCTGGTAATTATTTTAGAGACACATTAAAGGTTTCAGTAAATGTGCCTAGTAAATGCTTTATCACTTAAATGTTGTGACGTCTCTGTCTGCTAGGGTTTAGTGTTTTATGATTTTAACCCTAAACTAGAAACCACCATCAACAGGGGGATATGATTTTGTTTTTTGTTTTTTGATTTTTATTTTGAGGAAAGAGTGTTTTAGTATTTTCGCCCCCCAAAATCACCCCTTAGCACATATTATGGGTTGAGGGAAATAATTCATATCTTCAAATAGCGCGTTCAATAAAAGCCTCGTTTATTAATGGTCCACTTTCCCATCAATTTCGCCCATCCATTTTCCCATTCTCTCACATCCGTTAAGCTCCTCTATATATACTCAAATATCTTTCTCTGTACCTCTTCACCCTCATTCACACGATAACATGGCTACTTCCGCTGCCAAGTTAACACCTATTCTCTTCATCTCCCTCCTCTTATTTCTCTCTCAAACATTCACCATCGTTTTCTCAATAGGTGTTAACTATGGCACTCTTGCAAACAATCTTCCACCACCAACCCAAGTTGCATCATTTCTCAAAACCAAAACCACCATCGACAGTGTCAAAATCTTTGATACAAATCCAGATATGCTGAGAGCTTTTGCTAATACTGGTATTTCCGTTACCGTTACTGTTGGTAATGGAGATATCCCATCACTTTCGCAACTCCAGAATTCACGTAACTGGGTGAATGCTAACATTGCCCCATTTCATCCACAAACCCGAATCAATCGAATCGTGGTTGGTAATGAAATCATGGCAACAGCAGATAAGAATCTGATTGGTAAACTCGTTCCAGCTATGAGATCTCTTCATCAAGCTCTTAAACTCGCTGGTATTAACGATATTCAAGTTACCACACCTCACTCACTCGGTATTTTATCATCTTCAGATCCACCTAGTTCTGGTCGATTCAGACGCGGTTATGACCGAGTCATTTTTGCTCCAATGCTTCAATTTCTTCGCGAAACGAAATCGCCTTTCATGGTTAACCCGTATCCATATTTTGGTTACTCGCCTAGAGACAACAATTACGCGCTTTTTAAACGTAACCGCGGAAAACACGATAAAGTTACAGGAAAAACGTATTTTAATATGTTTGATGCTCAATTAGACGCGGTTTACACGGCAATGAGCAAACTAGGATATGGGGATGTGGATATTGTTATCGGTGAAACGGGTTGGCCATCCATTGGTGATCCGAACCAACCTTATGTTAATATGGAGAATGCTATTTCATTTAACTGGAATTTGATCAGGCATGTTGGTTCTGGTGTTGGGACTCCATTAATGCCGAAAAGGAAGTTTGAGACGTATATTTTCTCATTGTTCAATGAGAATCTTAAGCCTGGTCCTACTGTCGAAAAAAATTGGGGTCTGTTTCATCCAGATTTAACACCAGTTTACGAAGTTGGCATCATGCGAGGCAGACATGTGAGACATGTAAGTGCTTTCCTATTCTTATTTTATTTAGTTTCATTTTGTCATGGAATATCGTAATTTTAATTGCTTGTGATATTAGATGAGTGATTCTGTTTGTCTGTCGGGCTGTCCTCTACCTTTGCTTGTGCTTTGGGTTCTTGGGTTTTTGCATTGAACCCTGCTTACACCCACATCCACCAAGAAATTACAAAATTGGATACCGAGAAATTTTATTAGGAGTTATTATTACTACTGTGTTGGGAACATTTGACGGGTGAATGGGCGGTGGATTCTACTGTCAAACAATATGGAAGGGTAAGAATTCCACCGCGGCCATTCTTTATGTATGTGTATGATTGTGGCCTCAGTTGTGACATTGACCGTCCCTAGATTTGTCTTTGGTTTTCTAATTTAGTGGGCGGCAAATGAAGACACCGAAAGCGAGTGAAACACGGTTTCTTGTTGCAGCGTGCGGGAATCATTGTCTTCTGGGGCTAATACGCTTTTCCTACGCTGTGCTTTCAAAATGAATTTCTACTTTTTTTTTTCTTGTAGTATACGAGTTCCGTGGGACTCTCTTTACTGTATTGGATAAATTTATGATACACTTGTCCACAGTTTCGCATGAGTCCACAGTTTCGCATGAGTCTTAAGCCTTGTTATTTCTTTTTTGACCGGCAAGTAGAAAAATGTGTGACGTCCATGCTTGCGACTTCTGCCAACTCAAATCCATAGAAATTATAGAGTTACAGCTAAATTTATTGTTTTTTTAATTGGTAAATTTGTTTGTGTTTATTTTCTTAATGTGATTTTTCTTTATGTTTAGCTTCTTGATGGGGTTTGTAATTGTAAAGCTATAAATTTGTGGTGGTTTAATACAGGCCCCAGGACAAGGTTCCAGCCCTACTACACCTAGGCCAGCATTACCTTCCGGTAAGCAGTGGTGTGTACCAACTCAAACAGCCACTGATGCCCAACTCCAAGCAAACATCAACTACGTGTGTAGCCAAGGAACGGTGGATTGCAAGCCTATACAAGCAGGTGGGGCCTGCTTCAACCCGGACTCACTCAAGGCTCACGCTGTTTATGCAATGAATGCCTACTATCAAAAGTCTGGCCGCCATGCCTTCAATTGTGACTTCAGCAAAACTGGTGTCATCACTTCGGCTGATCCAAGTGAGTAATTTTCATGTATTTCTGTAAATTTCTTATTTAGAATATCCTGGTTTTGTAATGTTTCTTATCCTCCTAATGATTGGACTCAGTTAACTTGCTATTTTCTCTTTATGTTGTTGTTGCAGGTCATGATACTTGTAAAATGTAGATGAGGATGTTGCAACTAAAATACTTCTCGAACTAAATTAATAGATCAAGAATGGGGGAATCGCCCAAATCCTACACGCCTCAACATGTTTAAGTTTACTTCTAGGTCCGTTTGTTCCGACTGAAAAGCATTGGATCTCCCAAAAAATTAGGAAGAATTAGTTTGAAATATCAGAGAGGGAAAGGATAGAAGTTTTGTAACTCTTTCATCCCCAATCAATAATATGTTATTATTTACATTTCTAACTGCAATCTACTCATTTTGTATGCAATATGTCAATATGGTTTGGTAATCCCATGTCCATATCTGTGTTTCAGTTTGGAACGTCCGTAGGTTGAATTAGAGGATAGATAGTTGTTAAAACCTTACAGGTTTTCCTGGTCCGTGCTGCATCTCTTCCAAGTAGGCTAGACAGCCATACAGGAGGAGAAACCCGAATCAAAACACAGACATTGAAAGAATGAATGTATTTAAAGTTCGTAAGTGCAATCCTTATCCCAGCAAGTTCTTCTTCGTCCGCAATATCGGAGACGGTTTTTTTTTTTTTTTTTTTTTGATTAAAGGGCAAATTTGATTAAAACATCAATATGTCACCAAAAAAGTGACACACGAAGAAAGAAAAAAAAAAAAAAAAAAGTATGCATCACTGCATTCCAATTACAAAGCAAAGTGGACAACTGAAAACCTGAAAAAATTTGCGATTTCAAACCCCAATTAAACATCAAACATTTAATCTCCTTAATCAGCTGATCCGAATCTTTCTTCACATTATTATGAACTCTTGCATTTCGTTCATTCCAGCCACACCACCAAATAGCAAAAGACAAGATACTCTAGATTTTCTTTTTCCTGCTTCTAGATTTTCTCCGGCACCTATCACCCCATTCCCATAGGTTTGTCTTCACATTTATCGCTAAAACCCAATTGATGTTGAAACTTTTAAGAAAATAAGCCCAAATATCAAAGACAAACTTACAGTGCAAGAACAAATGTTCATTTGTTTCTAGACTAGCTAGCTTCACAGAAGACACAAGTTGGATCTTGCACTAAACCAGCTTTGTATAAATAATCAAAAGTTGGCGCTCCACTAAAGCACAAAGTCCAGACAAGAAATGAGACCTTTAAAGACACGTATGAGTTCCACAGCTGCTTATCAGGAAAAGACAACAACCCACCAGTTTCAAGCGCATCATAAGCATTAGCCATTGAAAACCATAGCGCCACTGTCTTGAATCATCATTCACCAGCCGAGAAGGATAACCAATAATCTGCAACAAATTTGCCACCTCCAGCACCTCATGCTCATTTAAAGTTCTAAAAAGAACCAGGCACCTTCATGAGAGACCAAATCACTTACCATAGCATGTTTTTGTCTTGCAATCTGAAATAAAGAATGTTATTGGAGACTGTTATTGGTGCTGGAAACTTAATCTTTCTGAATTATGTAACCAATGGCCGCATAATTACTGCTGGTTAAGTTCTAAACTGAAGTCTTGTCGATCTATTGGATCACACTGACCGAGTCAAAAACATTCGTTTCTAAAAATCATGGATGTTATTTGAAAGTAGACCACTTAATGGGTTGCACTAAGAAATCATTATCGATCAAAACAAGTAGCCTTATGTGCCCGTGTTCAAACAGCCGTAAACCATCCGTCATCTTTCATGGAGGAGTTGATGTCCTTACCTTTATATGGAGGAAAATAGATAAAAAAAATTACAACCCATCCTAACCGCCAGATTACTCAAACAGTAACCGTCCTGCTAATGTTAATGTTGGCATTCGCCTTTAGCTATCATGTGCATCATACAGTGAAATCCACTAAGTGACTAATGGTGATACATGTAAGCAACATTTAACATTTTGGGCCCCAAAAATTTGAGGCTCCATTCCATTGCCTGTCCTTTTTTTTTTTCTTCGAAGAATGCATTTTACAATTTGACGTGGGTATGTGATGCCCACAGAGTTAAGATACAAAATTTGACTAATTAAAGATGTGATTGTGTGGTCCCATATTTTGATCGATGAAATTCCGGTTTAACTTGCATCTGGCGCATGATTGTCCAGACCATCTGCTGCCTGATTTTCTTCCCTGTAGTTGTGTTCAATAGCAGTCTGCGGGATCTGTCGTTCCTCAGTCTTACTCGGTTGGGGAGCGAGGAGCAATAAGTCCGGACTTGGAAATCACCAAAACTCGATCTAGTACTCAGAACCTATTTGTTAGAGACTTATGTATTGCTGCTCATAAGTCATGATTTGTATCTAATTAATATTAAAATTTTAACACTATCATGTAAATAAGTGTGTAATATTGTTATATTGAACGTATTTATCACGTATCTAGAGGTTTTTCCATTTGAAAACTCCCATCTGAGGGTTACAAAAAAAATTATTTTCTAATTTAGTGCATGCAAGGCCAACTCGAAAAAATCATTAACTTGTTTTACTCAAAAATCGGTAAAATCGGGAGCCTTAATCGCTAAAAACCGGAAATCGCCTCGGTAGTATAGCATGTAGCGATTACTCGGCGAGTAATCGGCCTTGGAGAACGATTTTGACTACACTTCTATGGTTTCCCCATCTGTGTTAATCTTAATCCAATTCATGTTAAGAGTGGACCATCCTACGGATATGGTTGATATCCTTTTGGCGTTTCTTGGGTGGTTAAGTATCGGTGTATCTCCTAGCAGGATCAGTGGTAAGGAATCTAGTTCCGCAGAGAATTCTTGTTGTAGTTTTTGAGCCCAGGCTAAGATTTCTTCTGATGTTGTTTGCTTTTAGCGGTACATTAGTTCATTCCTGGCCAGCCATAAGGTCCAGAATAGAAAATAGAAAGATGAGATAACAAATGTTGGTGCTGATTGTTGTAGGATTTTGGAAATGGTTGTCTGGGGCGTTAAGGTAAAAGTGTGGGGATAGTTGGAGTTTGGTGTGGTTGAGAGTTGAGTGAACAAGGTTGTAACACCCCGTGTTTTTAGCATGGCGCATGCGCAAAGATGCGTCATGGCATGAAATGAAGCTTCATCTCAAGCTTTGCTGCGTGTTAAAAGGAACATTTGTCTAGAGCCATTCTCGCACTAAAGGTGTTTCAGGCCAGTTGGTTGGCTGGCCTAGAACAGAGTAGCGCCACAATGGCATATTACGCAGGTCGTTGGCCTATGACCAATATCGTAACAGGATAGAGCAGGCTTGCCTTGACTATGTACAACCATCACGGCTGGACATTGGAGTGGCCTATGGGCCAAAGTCGGAAATACAGCCATCACGGCCCTTCACTGGACCTGGCTAAGGAAATGTTCAGCCATCATAGCCGGATATTAGAACTGGCATGTGATCCAGAACTGAATGTACATCCATCATGATTGTACATCACATTCAACAATAAATAGTAAAGCAGGCATGTCAATATGCTCCCCTTTCCAAAGTTATAGAAATTGCAAGTTAATATATATAGGGAGGGGTAGTTGGTTGAAGGTGCATATGCGAACCATGCACCAAGTAAGCTTCGTAGCTTAGCCAGAAGAGTATGAATTATGCCTAAGCCTTATTTATAATTGTGTAGCTTGAAAATGGAGCGTATTAAGCATGTCATCACTATGCCATGCCGCAAACCAAGTATTAATCACTTGGATGTATTTTGACAGAACGACCTATATGGACTAGGCCATTACCATTATTGCTTGGACACGGCCTATCAAATAAGTATGGCTTAAGTTTCTTATACCTTCGAGGATGGACTACGGTTTGTGCTTGATCCCTTTAGAGTAGGGAAGGGTATGTAGGCACCCACAATGAGTTTCAGCATTGCCGGTCCAGCATGTTGGCCCCTCATATCATCTAAGCTCGGTAGATCGATGCAAGAGATGATTGCGGCCAAGATTGATGAGGCTCAGTTGCATGCCATCAAGTGGATTCTCATACTTATTATCAATCTACATAGATTTAGTAAGCACAGTAGGAAAATGGTAATAGGATTGGAGCGGCATATGCCTAAGTCCAAGGCTTATGCCTTATGCATGGACAAGATTCGGTAGTGTGACGATCGCTCAACTAGATCTGAATTTCCTACATTGAGGTAATGCATGTAAGGTGCATTATCCATAGCCTCAAGAATTTAAACCCTTTGCAGAACAAGGGTAAGTTGGAATGGTGTGAAATCTAAGTTAGCTGCATCATGCACCATGAGCATGCTTTCAAGGGAAAATAAAATGAACGTGCATTTGCCTAGCTTTAAGGCCCGTATTGTACATTCATCATGGCGTATCGGGGAAGTTATGGCCTGCGTGCCCAGGCATGCCAGGCGTAATTTTCCGGTCCGTCACAAAGGTGTTCCAAGATATAGTCACTGTTGGACAGTGAATTAGAAGGTGACTTGCTAGTTCTGGATCAATATTGCATCTGGGGAAAATTTCGGAGTTGGTCAAATGGATGTGATGTAATATAGCGAACGTTGGTAGACCTTCATTAATTGCTTTCCACACAAAAAAAAATGAATTTTTGGTGGACATGGTAAACTCCACGGGAATTTGGTAGGTGGGAGGGGGGTATGAGTTGTTTGACCATGGGTTAGAAATTTATATCCCGAAGAGGTAGTGTATATTCCAGATTTTGAGTGTGGCCAGATAATTTTATCCCGGGGGCTATCTTGGGGAAAATGGATGTTTATAATTTTTTGGGATACAAGATTGGTAAGGGTGCTTAATTTTTTCTGGTTCCAGTTATGAGAGATGGAATCAATGATATCAGCTACCATTCGGATTGGGTAACATTGTGTTGGGTCTAGATTTGGCAAGTGTAGAATTAAATTTGCTTCTATTGGTTTTGATAATCCATTTCTAATGTGATGAAATATAAAATGTTGCATGGTAGGGACAATTGATGGAAGTTATATCCATTGAGGACTAGAGGAGGAAGGTATGCAATCAATGCCTTGTAGAATTGGTTGCTGATCAAGATACTTTTCACTAAAGAGACTTCCACGAATGGAGTTAGGTTGTTCATGTAAATTCCAAATTCTTTTCATAAGAAGGGCCTTATTATGATCACTTTTTTTTTCTTATGCCCAATCCTCCTTCGGATATTGATTTTGTTACAGTATCCCAGCCTATATGGTGAAGCTTTTTAGTCGATGAGTCATGTCCCCAAAAATATTTCTTGGTGATACGAGCTATTTGTTTGTGAACATTGCTGGTTTTGATAAGCACAACTCTTCCAGCTTGAGTAAGAAATTTTGTCATCCACCCTTTGGTTTTTCGTCCTAGTATTTGTCGAATGGGTACAAAGATGTGATCGGATGTTCTTCCTTATTCGAATTGAACTCCTAGATAGGTTGGAGGCTTTTCTGTTATCGGAATGTCGAATAATTGCCGGAGAGAATTTACCTTAATCGAGTCCAGTCTTATGTGGTGAATGATTATTGATTTGTATATATTAATTACTTGGCCCGCTAAAGTGTCATAAGAATGGAACAAGTTCTTAAGTTGAAAGTTACTTTAATCTAAGGCTTTATATGTGATCGTACATTAAATGATTAATAGGTGGTGCTTTTTTTGATATGTTAATTCCTCGAACAAACTTTTGGTTTTGAAGGTTTCCTAAATTTGTAGATAGGATTTCAGCATATATGATAAAAAAAAAATATGAAGGAACGTAGTGGGTCTCACTGTCTGATACCTCTGGTTAGGTTGATGTAACCCTGAGGTGTACCATTTATGTTGATCGAATATGTAAAAATTGTGACGCATAACATAATGTAATCTATAAAGGTTGACAGAAATCCAAGCTTGATAAAGGCGGTTTTGATGAATCCCCAATCTAAACTATCATAGGCTTTCTGGATATCCAGTTTGAGGGTTATTTTTGGATCATTGGTTAGGTTTGAGGTTCTGATATGATGGAAAAGTTATCCAGTAATTGCTATGTTGTCATGGATTGATCTTTGTAGTACAAATGAACTTTGATATGTGATTATTAAGAAAGGGAGAAGGGGTATAATTCAATTGACTAGGATTTTTGCAGTGATTTTATATGTGACGTTACATGATCGTTGTCGTATGCGTCAAAAATAATTTACACTTTCTTACTACTCAAAATATAAATATAGCAAGGGCAAGAAAGGATCGATCCCACAGAGAGGTCTAGGTTGTCTCGTTGTTTTGGTTTCCTATATAAAACACCGGGTATTTTTCTGATTTTTATATACTAAAAGTAAAATAAAAGCAAAACAATAAAAAGTAACACACAAATCAAATAGAAAAGATATTGGCTAAGGATTCATCTTCATTCACTAACATGCTTTCAAAACAATAAGTAGAATTGATATTTAATCTCAACTTTTATCAAAAGCCCTAGAATATCTTGATCCAAGAATATCCCGCTAATCTCCTTTTGTCATCAACAAACACATTAAAAGATGCGGATATGAGTTCTATCTTAAAGAACAACCTAACGTGTAAAAGCACTAATCAAGTTTAATTCCCTAGATGCATTAAGTTCTATGAAATCAGGCCAATCAAAGCAATTGAACGTGGAAAGCGCACTAATTCAATTTAACAAAGGTTATGATTCACATATGATCATAAGAATATATCACTACAAACCATAATCATATTTATGCTACTTGTATTCAAGGAATATCACTTTTACGTATAATAAACCCTAAACTAGCAATAGATGTGATTAGAAGTTCTACCAATTTGCAACTTGACAAAACAATCAATCAAATCATGTAACTATATTTTTAGATAATCGTAAACGATAAATATGAGACAAAACTAATATATTGAATCAAAGAATCATGCTTTGTGAAATCCAACTATTCCATAACCAATAATATAATTAAATACTCATGTTAATGGAGTTCATAACAAGAAGAAAAAGAAACCCTATCATGTTCACAAACCCTAGAAACAAAAGTTGTAGAAGATTATATTTTTAGATATGTGCCTAGGCTTCCCTATATATAGAGTTTTGTAACCTCTTCTTTAAGAAAACTAGAAAACCTAGCAAAAATAGGAAAGTGCACCTCCACTTGAATTGTGTCCCGTGCATAACACCCCGTGCAAAGGATTACCAAAATCTGGCCAAAAACTCACGGCCAAAGATGTACGAACTGATCCACGGCAACTGGTTTTACCCTTAATTCTGATCATGTTAATATCTTGGTTAAAATCCTATTGGGCTCACACTACAGCTGTAGAAGCCCATCTGATGTCTTCATTGGCCTGTACAGTGGTCTTGCAAATCCAGCCCATTCAAACCTTCTCTTTCAATCACTGTTCAATCTCGAGTTAAAAAGCAAAACCCAAAGTTGAGCAGCAACCTTCATTCTCGTCATCACACTGACTTCATTCATCTGTCATCTCCTTCTTCCCATTCGAAACCAAAGCACCTAGTATCGATCTCCAGCAGTAGTCACCATCGTCAATTGCATCGATGGTTGACTCATAGCATCACCATACACCACAGCGTACAATGCCATCTACAGCATATCCTTCGTATCCAATCAGCATCCATGCATATACGTCGGCATCACTGCTTCCACCTTCCTCTCCTGAGTCAGTCAACTCCAATGCACATCATTACTGCCATACAACCTCTATAGACCATACTATGTCTTCTCATCATCGTCTCCTCATCTCCACTGCCAACCACCATGCATTCAATCACGTCCATGCATTCTGATGTCCTTGCACAATAGCAGCTCAGCTCCATCATCCATTACTATCATCGTTACAACTGCCAGCTTCACCGATTAATCATCAACACTGCCTCAAACTCCCAGCTGCAGACTCCAACTCATTAGCACCATTACAACTGCTGTCTTCATTCCTACTGCACCATCAGTTCCGTGTCAGTTCCATCGACCACAGCTTCACACGATAATGATACTAACCAACAGCTTCATTGATCTCCACCATCACCAAAACAACGTCTATTCAACTCAACCGTTACAGCTCTTTCTTGTTCACAACTGACACAGCACCACATCCTTCCACCGCCTCGAGTTGCAAGTCACATACATTTTCCATCAGTGTCATGCGCAAAGCCTTCACCCTTAACTCTCGCTGCTGCTTTCCGTGTACAAGTTCTGGCGAAACTTCTGAAATAGCTGCGTCCTTGTTTATATTTCCTCCACCATTGTAATTGTTCGTCTGTTAACAACCAACTTCCATCTGAACTACTATCGGTTTCCAGCAAACCACAAACCACCAACTCAGCTGCAACGTGAACTACAGCCAACACACCTACTCTTCTCCATTGCTGATAACCACTGGACCTTAGCTTGAACTGACCACAACTAGTCTAGGAGGAGAAACGAGTGAACTCGGACAATACTGTCCTCTCTCGGCTTGATATTAGTCTCCCCATAATTTTCCCATTTCACTGACCTAATTCTTTCTCAACATGGGATTTGTAAGCCCATCTTTTCTTGTAAATTCAGTTGTGGCATTCCTCTGACAACAATGATATATGCCGAGTGGTGATTAACCAATACATTGCCAAGAGCTTTAAGCGTGCCTCCTTCCAAGTCGGTGCCTTTTAGCTTCCTTTTTGTTGGCCAATGGGATGATTCTTGTTCTTTTAGGGAATAAGCTCCAAAGTACCTATGAAACTCAAAAGCGAACATAAGATACATAATTCACACGAAAAATAGCAAAGAAAGCATAAATACTAGATAGTAAATACGGTGTATTCTACACCTATCAAATTCCCCCACACTTAGACTTTGCTAGTCCTCGAGCAAATCAAACAAAAAAATAATACAACAACTTCATGTCGTCGAGAAAAAGGTTAATTTTAGCATAAATAACAAGCCTTTAAACCCCTAGGTGTCCCTAGTGGACGAGTTATAGTCTCGTGAAGGTTTACTAGAGGTCTACCTACAAAACCTATATTTCCAACTCCGTCTATTTGTGACAAATCAATGAACGAATCCAAAATGACTACATGAGGAGGTACCTTGCAAATTCAATTCATATATTTGTAAATAAACTCTAATTAGATAGTCGAACAAGCCACAATACTCGGAAACTAACAAACCACAATCACAATGAAAAGATTAAGAAGATGGATAAAGATGTAGATGTTGGCGAATGTTCACAAGTGATCGATGTTTCCCATATCTGTCTGAAGGTCACTGCCAAAATGAACCTATGCCCTATTGGATTGAGCTACTTGGTTGAATTCTACATCAACTCACTGGCATATACAAGGGAACCAGGAGTGACTTTATTCAACCAATATAATACTTTCTTTTCTTTTTCTTTTTCACTTTTTTTTTTGTGTGACAGCATGATTCAATCTTTTGGATCCAAGCAAATGCTTCTTGTCAGCAAGTACATGATAGTTGCCTTGGATCCTACATTCCACGCTTGTTTAGGCGACGGAGACAGGGACAACGTTTCACGCATACTGCTATTCCCAAGTGTCATTTTATTCCGTTTTGTCTAATTGGTCGGTCTTTTTTTTTCTTTTTCTGTTTCTAGTAACTCAATCACTCTATTTCATCCTAGCAGTAATAACACGTCGATGTTTAGTGACCCACCAAAAGTCTTAGAGAACAATAGATAAATATGGAAAAATAAAAATAGAATGCGATATGGTGATATTCCGAGATATGGTAACAACTATCATGTTAATTGTGATTTCTGAGCTATGTTCGTCCCCTTTATAGTTAATTGGTTCCTCAACTCCTGCAATCAAAATGGTTCCATCCACTAATGGTGTCATCCTAAAGGCACAAGTTTCTAGATTTCGGAGTTCAAAAAAACACAAAAAAAATTCTTGGTTTTTCTATTTTTTTTTAAAGGCATAAAAAAAACTATACAAACATATAAATGCTCCCCCACACTTAAACTTCACATTGTCCTCAATGTGTAAAACCGAAAGTTCTGAATTCTGACGTAACAGAAGATAAAACGCAAAACCTGTGCAAATTGGTAAGGAATTTGGAAAAACTCCATTTCACAAAAGTTGTTCAACTACGTGTTTTCTACACAGTATCAAAATTTCACAGTGTTTTGATAAACGGTCTGACAGTTATGGTCTATGGACTGAACTATGCGCAGTCTGAAATTTTCTGACGAAAAGGTATTCGTCATAGTTCTCTTCTAAGATAGATTATGGACTTAATGAAATTAAACATGGGGATGCAAATATGATATGAAAACAATAAAAAAAAAATAAACAAAACAAAACAAAAAAAAAAAAAAAAAGCAAAAGGATAAAGATAAGAGATACAAAACCGGTGGGTTGCCTCCCACTTAGCGCTTGTTTTAAAGTCGACGACACGACTTAGCTTCTTGAAAGATTCATTCCCCATATATTAGCAATCTGAAAATTTGGGGATCCATCCATGGTACCTGTTTTGAAAACACTAGCTTCACACAAATATTAGTAATATAAAATAGAAACGAAACTATTAACCGATAAAAGTTTCCCCCACACTTATTCTTGTCCACACTTGGAAGTGCATAAAGAATATAGGAGTCGGGTAATTCCATGGTTTCTTGTTCACAATCATGCATAGTATGAGAATCAAGTTTCTCTAATGGCGGATATCGAGAAACAAAGTCATCTAACAATGTTTTCGAAGCACATATATTCAAACCAATAAGAGGTAAAGGAGAAGAATCAATATGCAAAGGGTTAGACAAACCTCGAACAATCTCTTGTAGCACGGAATCCTCTTCATCCTTGAAAAAATCAAGTGAATCATTCACCTCTTGTATATCATGGTCCTCTATCAAACCTTGCAACCATTCTTCATCCGTTTCTACCTTAACCAGAGTCTTGACATCAACATCTTCATTACAATCATATGCAAGCTCAATTGGGTCTTCCACAATATTGGTCATATCGGTTTCATTCTCAACATACTCCTCTTTGTTGTAAGAAACATAATCCACTGCGGATCTAAATTTCACTATAAGGAACTTTTTTAGAACACTCAAAAATGCTTCATCCTCAAGATCCGCCATTTGAATAGGCTCTTGATCATTATAAAGATCAATGCTTGAGTAAGCTACACTAGTGTCATCATATTCTTTTTCAACTTCACCTTGATCGCCAAAAGACTCCATACATTCCTCGGGGATGTCACCATGAATTGGTTCAAGCGATGTACTTTCATAATCATCGTCACTATCATAATTATCATAAGATTGGATACCACTTCCCAAAGATTGGTCTTTCCCAGAATTTTGCATGTCCTCTTTACATTCTTCAATGCCTTGTCTTAAATTGGAAACATCTTTTTGAAGCTCTTGGAGTGATCCATTCAAATTATGAAAATAGGTTTCCATTTGTTGGTAAAACTCATTTAATAAAGACAAAGTAGAATCACTTACCTCAGTATTGCTAGGCCAATTATCTTCCCTTTGAATGGGTGAATGATCATAACTACGATCAGAAATTGGGCCAAACATACTATTAGCACATTCGGTCAATGAAATTGGTTCCACGCTTTGTTGTCTACAAACTGACTCCATGCTGGCCATAAATCGTTGCATCTCATCTACCAAACTTGAAGAAAAATTAAGAGAAGCACAACTATTCTCCCCTCTTTGTGGTTGCTCACTTACATACCCACCATAAGAAGGTTGATATGTATGAGAATAACTCAAAGGATACATGGAGTATTGATCATAACCAAAGGATTGGTTTTGATTGTACTCCCCATAAGGGTGATAGTTGTCATATTGTTGTTGAGGTTGATAACCTTACCCATTTTTCCAATATGCTCCGTCCATTGGTACCTCAAAAAAGAGTTCTAACAACTATGTTAAAAACCAGAAAATAAGAAAAACTAAAAACAAAACAAAAATAAACAAAAATAAGAAACCAAAAACAAGTGACAACCGTTGCCTCCCCGGCAACGGAGCCAAAATTTGATCGCTATCGTATGCGTCAAAAATAATTTACACTTTCTTACTACTCAAAATATAAATATTGCAAGGGCAAGAAAAGATCGATCCCACAGAGAGGTCTAGGTTGTGTCGTTGTTTCGGTTTCCTATATAAAACACCGGGTATTTTTATGATTTTTATATACTAAAAGTAAAATAAAAGCAAAACAATAAAAAGTAACACGCAAATCAAATAGAAAAGATATTGGTTAAGGATTCATCTTCATTCACTAACATGCTTTCAAAACAATAAGTAGAATTGATATTTAATCTCAACTTTTATCAAAAGCCCTAGAATATCTTGATCGCAAGAATATCCCGCTAATCTCCTTTTGTCATCAACAAACACATTAAAAGATGCGGATATGAGTTCTATCTTAAAAAACAACCTAACGTGTAAAAGCACTAATCAAGTTTAATTACCTAGATGCATTAAGTTCTATGAAATCAGGCCAATCAAAGCAATTGAACGTGGAAAGCGCACTAATTCAATTTAACAAAGGTTACGATTCACATATGATCATAAGAATATATCACTACAAACCATAATCATATTTATGCTACTTGTATTCAAGGAATATCACTTTTACGTATAATAAACCCTAAACTAGCAATAGATGTGATTAGAAGTTCTACCAATTTGCAACTTGACAAAACAATCAATCAAATCATGTAACTATATTTTCAGATAATCGTAAACGATAAATATGAGACAAAACTAATATATTGAATCAAAGAATCATGCTTTGTGAAATCCAATTATTCCATAACCAATAATAGAATTAAGTACTCATGTTAATGGAGTTCATAACAAGAAGAAAAAGAAATCCTATCATGTTCACAAACCCTAGAAACAAGAGTAGTAGAAGATTATATTTCTAGATATGTGCCTAGGCTTCCCTATATATAGAGTTTTGTAACCTCTTCTTTAAGAAAACTAGAAAACCTAGCAAAAATAGGAAAGTGCACCTCCTCTTGAATTGTGTCCCGTGTATAACACCCCGTGCAAAGGATTACCAAACTGGCCAAAAACTCACGGCCAAAGATGTACGAACTGAGCCACGGCAAATGGTTTTACCCTTAATTCTGATCGTGTTAATATCTTGGTTAAAAGACTATTGGGCTCACACTACAGCTGTAGAAGCCCATCTGATGTCTTCATTGGCCTGTACAGTGGGATTGCAAATCGAGCCCATTCAAACCTTCTCTTTCAATCACTGTTCAAGCTCGAGTTAAAAAGCAAAACCCAAAGTGGAGCAGCAACCTTCATTCTCGTCATCACACTGACTTCATTCATCTGTCATATCCTTCTTCCCATTCGAAACCAAAGCACCTAGTCTCGATCTCCAGCAGTAGTCACTATCGTCAATTGCATCGATGGTTGGCTCAAAGCATCACCATACACCACAGAGTACAATGCCATCTACAACATATCCTTCGTATCCAATCAGCATCCATGCATATACGTCGGCATCACTGCTTCCACCTTACTCTCCTGAGTCAGTCAACTCCAATGCATAGCATTACTGCCATACAACCTCTCTAGACCATACTATGTCTTCTCAACAGCGTCTCCTGATCTCCACTGCCAACCACCATGCATTCAATCACGTCCATGCATTCTGATGTCATTGCACAATAGCAGCTCAGCTCCATCATCCATTACTATCATCGTTACAGCTGCCAACTTCACCGATTAATCATCAACACTTCCTCAGACTCCCAGCTGCAGACTCCAACTCATTAGCACCATTACAACTGTTGTCTTCATTCCTACTGCACCATCAGTTCCGTGTCACTTCCATCGACCACAGCTTCACACGATAATGATATTAACCAACAGCTTCATTGATCTTCACCATCACCATAACAACGTCTATTCAACTCAACCGTTACAGCTCTTTCTTGTTCATAATTGACACAACACCACATCCTTCCACCGTCTCGAGTTGCAAGTCACATACATTTTCCATCAGTGCCATGCGCAAAGCCTTCACCCTTAACTCTCGCTGCTGCTTTCCGTGTACAAGTTCTGGCGAAACTTCTGAAATAGCTGCGTCCTTGTTTATATTTCCTCCACCATTGTAATTGTTCGTCTGTTAACAAACAACTTCCATCTGAACTGCTATCGGCTGCCAGCAAACCACAAACCACCAACTCAGCTGCAACGTGAACTACAGCCAACACACCTACTCTTCTCCATTGCTGATAACCACTGGACCTTAGCTATAACTGACCACAACAAGTCTGGGAGGAGAAATGAGTGAACTCGGACAATACTGTCCTCTCTCGGCTTGATATTAGTCTCCCCCTAATTTTCCCATTTCACTGACCTAATTCTTTCTCAACATGGGCTTTGTAAGCCCATCTTTTCTTGTAAATTCAGTTGTGGCATTCCTCTGACAGCAATGATGTATGCCAAGTGGTGATTAACCAATACATTGCCAAGAGCTTTAAGCGTGCCTCCTTCCAAGTCGGTGCCTTTTAGCTTCCTTTTTGTTGGCCAATGGGATGATTCTTGTTCTTTTCGGGAATAAGCTCCAAAGTACCTATGAAACTCAAAAGCGAACATAAGATACATAATTCACACGAAAAATAGCAAAGAAAGCATAAATACTAGATAGTAAATACGGTGTATTCTACACCTATCATTACATAACCCTGTGGGTCTGAACTGTGAAGGTTTTGATGGATGATCGACGTTAGGTATTAAGGTTATGTTTCTGTGATTCATGAGAGGATATATAATAAGATTATTTAAAAAACTTTGAACCATTGGTATCAATTGGGAGTGAGTTGTTTCCTAGAAAACTTTGAAAAACTTACTTTTATAACCATCTGAACCGGTGCACTCTCGAAATTTATAGAGAAGAGGGCTTGTTTGATTTCCGCTATAGATACCTCTTTCGTAAGTAGGTCCGATTATCTGGGAGTTAATCTTAGGTTGATATTTATAAAACGATCTTCATCTATCACTGTAGGTTGGGTCGTATATTGTTGAGAGTAGTGATCAAGAATGAGTTGAATAACATCTTTCTTCTTGTTAACCCGGTTTTTTTTTTGGGTCTTGTAGTTGTTGAATATTTTTACAGGCCTAATGAATGGTTGCTTTAGTATGGAAAAAAGTTGTCATAGTTGGTAGGTGACCAAAAGTTTCCTTGTTCTATTCCAAGAGAATTTTGCTGGTTGTAATGAGTTTTAGTTGAAGGTCAAGGGTAGGTTCAATGTCTTGTTGTTTTGCGCAAGCTGATTCAATTACTTGCCTGAGTTGAGGATGAGAGAGTCATAGGTGCTCAAATTTGTAGTTTTTTGTTCCCTTCTAATCTATTTCTTTCTCTTGTAATAGAATTGGGGAGTGATCAGATGATATTCTTAGAAGATGAGTGACCATTGCATGTGTATTTGCAGTACACCAATGTTGGGTTTCCATTGATCTATCTAATCTTTCTAGAATGTTATCTTGACCCATTTGTTTGTTTGTCCAGGTGTAGGGATCTCCTCGGAATCCCAGGTCTATCAAGCCCATCTGGTCCATCAGTGTGAGGAGAGGTTGAGATTGAGCATAGGTTACTTGCCTGCCTCCTTTTTTTTTTCTTCGTTTGACTGAAACAATACATATTAGAAATCTCCTAACAAGAGCCAAGGCATAGACGGATTGATGTTGTTGAATATTATTGGAAAGTCGTGCCAAAGGTTTTTCCTTATATCCGGATACCACGGGCCATAGATACCAGTGCAGAGCCACGGTTGTTCAGGTGGTGGTGGCGTGACTATGGTATGAATGTAATTTTGTGAGTGAAATAATATTTGGATGTCAAGGTTATCGTCCCATATTAGACAAACACCGCCTCTTCTTACGATTATTGGAACAGAGAAGTAATTAGGGAATTGAAAGGATTGTGATAGGCTTCTCATATGGTGATTGTTAGCTAAAATTTCGCATAAAAATAAAATGTTGGGTTTGTAAATAGACACCAGCCCTCTTAAATGTTGAATAGATGATGGGAGATTTATATCCTGACAATTCCAAGCTAGAATAGTCATTATGAAGATTATGAGTAAAAGATTAGAGTTTAGGCTCCGATGTTTAAGAATGAGAAGAATAAGTAAGAGTAAACTTAGGAATAAGGTTGAAGTTAGGTTTTAGAATGGGTATGTGTTTTAATAGAAATTTTTATGAGCTTTGTGGGATAATATTAAAATGAGAAAAGCTTTAAGGAAGTATTTGTAGAAAGGGGAGAAGGAGTTAGATGGAAAAGAGTGACTGGTTGGGAGTGTTAAGTTGAGGTTGTTTTGAGGGAGATGGTGTGTAAACAATATGATGTTGTAGATGAGAAGCCACTTTCAAGTCCAAGAATACAACTAGTATTATAAAATTTTCTTTTTAGGATCTATTACTTAAAAAACTAAGAAAAATAAATATTACATACAAAATGTTACTCTAGAATAGAATGTACTTGCTCAAGGTAAGGGGATTAGTACAATGATATCGATCAACTAAGAAACGAATTAAATTAGAACCTAATTTCGGACGAAAACAAACTATAAAGATGTCAAGTTAAGGACACAAATGAAGTTGCCTGGACTAATATGAATAAAAAGGATTCTATTTAAAGTTACTTACCCGGGCTGACAATGCATCATGCGCTTGATGGAGCATCGTCAAGATTAGTGTACGCTTGCTGAATGTATAACCAACTTTGTAGTTTCTTTATTTTGTTATCAGGTAAATTTAATATAATATATTTTTAGTACAAAAATATCAAAAATAGTTAAGAAAGCCGACCTCCCCACGAAGAAAACCATTTTCGCTTTCCCACGGAGAAATTGATTTTTTTTAAAGATTTATCTTCCTCTTCTGATTTTCCCTTTTTCCATGTAGTTAATTGGCCGCTCATAGGCTCTGATGGTCACAAAATATTCAAAACACCAAGATTTATGCAAATTTGGGTCTTGATTTGATATTATCGAGGTTTAGGTAGTGGGGGTCTAGGTATATGTTATGATAATCCTCTGCAGCAAACCTAATTCTACACGGTTAACTTTATTCTTCTCCATGATTTGTTAGATAATGATTATAATTCGTTTACAGAGCTTGTTTAATTTATTCAATCAAAATCCCACTGGATCTAATTATTTGAAGAGCACTCTCACTTTCTTACAATTCCTTTGCCATCTGTAAGGAATTTCCTAAATTTCTTACACTTGTTTCAATTTCAACCAAACCCAAATCTTTTAATCCCTTCTACTATCTAATTTTGCTATGAAATTAGGATTTTACTCTTCGATTTATAAATCTGGTTTGTTTAATCCAATTTCTTTCTTCAAAACCTAACCTTATATACTACTATAAATACCCTGGAAGATGAAGAAGTTATATCATGTCTTATATATTTCAATCCCGATTAAGAAACCTAAACCCCTCCCTTTTCTTTTCCAAATCTCAATCCAAAATCAAATTCATGTTTCAGTAGCTTTCTCGTTGAGTTTGTGTATTACCATGTATGTTGTTTGGTGATAAACATATTTTTGTGTATGATTTATCTCAATTATATATATATATATATATATATATATATATATATATATATATATATATTGTTAAGTGCTCATTTTTGTAATTATTATGTTATTTTATGTATTTGTAGGTGTTTTTGGAGAAATAAGCTTTTGTGGAAAAATTGCTCGAAAAATGGTATTTGGACCCCCGAGAGAAAATTACTAAGGGCAACCAGAAGATGTGTTAAGGAACCTAGGGAATACATTGGAGGCACCCCAAAAAAGTTATATTTGCGCCCCAGAAAAATGTTACTGGCACCCTGAGGAAAATTGCTAAAGGGTCCCCCATTTTGGATAAGGGGCACTCCAGTTGATAAGAGGCACTCGAGGGAAACTACTATTGGCAAACCCGAACTGGATAGGGGGAGGTCAGCCTCTTTGTTTGAATTTTTGAAATTGGTGGGACATTGTTGCAGCGTATAAACAGATTTTAGATTCAATTTTTGGTCTATCTCCGGATAGATTCAATCATTGGATTTGGTTGAACTGGACTCTAATGACTCGAAGATGAGATCCAAGACCAGATTCCAACTCATTTTAGTGAATGAACTTGTCCCAGAAACCCAACCTAGAGGGAGGAACTATAAGAGGCTTGACCAATGGGAGAGGAACTGACTTACTCTAACATGGAAGGGCCTAAAGAAGAAAGGCTAAACAAGGCTGGTACATCTGGTGGAATCAAAGAGCTTGGGCGGGATAATCCGAATTTCGTTAAACAGGGAAGGATTGTGTCATAGATTAAATATAAAAGAATTTGGAGTGGATACCATAAAACACGCCCCAAAAAAAAAAAAAACTCCTTTACTGTTCGAAAACAACCCATGCGATGTCTGGACCAGCCAACCATGTTGATTGTGGAATTTGAGAAAGATATCTTTAAGTAACTTAAACTGCGAATTCAAATAAATTTTTTAGAACACCACTGGTTCAACATGAAAATGCTGGGGTACCAAAATGCACCACCACTTTTTTCTTAGGAAACTGTATAGACAAACTCAATACAACTCTGAGAGTTAAACTCAATCAAGGAATAATATCAAGAGTTATATATCTTTCTCTTGCTATTAGAACATTTGCATAATCAAATCCGTGAACCTAATCACAAAGAGATTACTTGGACGGTACCAAAGACCAATGTCCAATAATCAATCAAGTCATATCTAACAAACTAAGTCGGATGTATATACTCTGATTGATTAACGTACACCCTATAAAATTTTAATAATAAAGATAAACAATACATTGCGAAAAAAGAAATAACACAGACACCAGAAGTTTTGTTAATGAAGAAACCGCAAATGCAAAAAAACTCCAGATTGAACACCAAACTGTATTAAGCTGCTACCAATTAACTTCGGATTGACACTAGCCTACTACCAATTAACTTTGGATTGGAATGTAGTTGAGTCCTAAAAGGTATCCTACCGATTAAGGTACAGTCGTGCTCCTTACGCCTCTTAAATCTCAGCAAGACTCCGCGCAGTTGATTTCCTAAGCTGGCATCACACCAACTAAGAGTTGCTTCAACTCAATTGAATACTTTGAATTAATCAGCCTCCCACAGATTAATCCTATATATGATTTACTTTTACAATCAAATAGTTTGATCAAAGGTGATAGAAATCGATAGCAATAGACAAAGTCTATCTAACCTCAAAATCTGGACTTATGCAATCCGAAGTGCATCCTAGATTATTATTCACCTCACAAGTATAAAACCTGTGGAATGAAAAAAGTTTGAGATGAAGAGAACTTTGATGATTTATATTTATCTTGATCAAGTGAGAAGCTCAACAATCGATCAAGATCAGAATACTCTATTTATCAAAGAAATATAACTGGACCTGGCTTCACGAATCCCTATGAAGTCTTTGTAGTCGCTAAACCCCAAAATTATTAGGAAGAGGACGACTCTAGATACAACTAGGACACACCAGAAAGTAGTGTCGGGATTCAATGATCCCAGTTGCTTGAAGTTCCCCTTTTATAGACATTTAATACATAGATTTCTCTAGGTTTAAGCTAAGATAGCTTTGGAACCAAGCAAACAATAACCACCGTTAGATGAATCTTTGAATTTGAGTTACATAAACAAGATGTTCACTCCGGTTGGTGAAACCGTGTATAAAGACTATGTTCAACATGGTTAGCCAAAACTAGCCGATTTGAACTTAAAATCTTAATACTCATTTTCATGAACACTTAAGACATTATCCTTGAGTCACAATCATGTGATCAAATAAGTCTAGTGTTTTTAGAGAATTAATCAAATGCTAATTATCTCGTAGAAATAATTTAATCACACTTAAAAATAATCGACATGGCTAGTAAATACACAAAGTACGAATACCATTGTCGTTAACAACTCAGGTCAGTTAGAATACATATACCGGTTTGTAAACATTTAACCAAATGAAGTTTTGGAGTTAACAAAACTATTTACGTATGTGTACCGGTTTGGAAACCTTAAGACTAGGACCGGTTATGGAGTTCACAGAACTATTTTGGTTTGCGTACTGGTAGGTGTACTAAACCGAGTTCGGGAACACATAACTATTTTGGTACGTGTACCGGTTTGGATACTAATCTCGGTTCCATAACTACAGTTCCAAAATGGTTTGCATACGGGTATGCATACCGATCCGGTTCACGAGTTGAACAGATTTTTCATATGATATACATAAGAATATGCGTACCACAAATCTGTAAGTCGATAAATAGCTACTCCGCTATGTGTATGAGGACATGTAATACGAGTAGACTTATAAAAGTTTTCTCAGTTTGTAATACTGATAATACTGTCTTGTATCTGAATCTATAGTAGTTCTATATTTCTCTCTAAATCGATTCGAAACATTCTCAAATAACATCAATGACACATATCACTGTTCCATGCTATTTTCAAATGATAAATCTTGAATCATGATTTTGATTCCGAATAAACACCCAGTCCTTAACTGAAATTCATCAAGTATGAACAAATGTTCATTAAGCTTAGTCATTATATTTTGAGAACTAATTACCAAGATAAACTTGACTCAAAATTCTTGTATCTTCATAATAGTCTAATTAGTTATGCGACATTGTCTCAATGATAGAAAAGTGAATATAACTTGATAAATGGGTGGTTTAGTCTTCGCTTACCTTTTGTTGATGAAGTTCTCCAAAAGCTTCGGTTGATCTTTGCCTTCAAATGGTAGTACGCAATGATGACTGCCATGATCCACCGTTTCTCAACTACATTTATATCCTAGTCCGAGACTTAACTAATTGTAGACTAGAAATCAAGATATAGTTTTGATAACTAAATTTGACAACAAGCTTGAGATAGAAACACTTGTGAGTTCGACCGAGCAATGCTTTAACAATCTCTCCCTTTGTCAATTTTAGTGACAAAATTATCAATACATATGGATAAAAAAATTTGACAACTCCTCGTATCCATCATGTCTTGATTTCCTTGGCTTCTTCAACTCCTTGAACTCTTTGTAATTTCAAGCTGCAATGATTTTGAATGTGTTCTACTGAGCATCATTGTTGTTAAAGAAATGATTCCATAGCAATAACAACTTTTGAAGACAAATATTCTCAATCGTCTTTATGCAGAATCATAGTGTTATTACTTCTCCAAAGTTTAATTCTATCCCAACTCTTAAATAATACTATAGTGATATGTTTCTCCCCCTTAATCAATACTTACATCTTTTGCATAATACGTGAAACCTATAGATTATTGATTCACTCCCCCTTACATAATGATCCGTAAACCTACTAAATAATTCTACCCCTTTTTGTAAATAAAAATAACAAAGGTACAAAAATCGTGGGATCGTAATGAATAAAACCAAAAGATATGTCAAGTTTTAAGGAATTTTTGATATTCTACAATATAACATAGTTAAAATGCAACTCCTCGTATCAACTTTTTTAGATGATATCACATAGTAAGAAAATACTTAGCACTCATCTAGTATATTTAAGATATAATCATCCCCTTTCGAATTCCACATCCACACTCCCCACAAAGATATAGCAATTAAGCACAAGTTCATTTAAGAACTCTCCCCCATTTTATGTCATTCCCAAGAGAATAACATGAGTGACCTTGCTTTATAAAAAAGAAGGATTTTGTTGGACATTAACAAATCACATGAATTTGTATTCAAAAATCAAGTTAAAATAATCTCAATGCCGGTTACGGACAAAAAAATAATTTTGATCGATATGACTCAACCTAAGAAAATATTAAGGAATGTGTCAAGCAGTAAAAACACAAAAGTGTGATCACAAGCAGATCAATACAGCGAGAAAAATCTCAAAGAGTTTGTTCTATTTTCCGTTTATAAAAAAACATTATAGCCTTAACTTCTGAGCATATATGAAATATCAGCTCGATTCACGAAAACGTAAAGACACATATATTTCATAAGACTTTTGCAATAATTAATCCGATAATAATTACATACCTCAAGTTCATATTCCAACAACTCCAGAATTTAAATAAATAAATCTAAAAACATGCAAGATGAAAAATCATTGGAAATAGCTTCTGTAATCACATTTTTTGCTATATGAAACCCTATTTATCCTTCTCAAAAGTAAGAATAAATTCTCACGAGAAGTTTCCTAGTATTTAAAATGTTTGAATAATTTTTTATCATCTCCAAACTCCTTATCAACAATTGGCATGGGAACATACGGTTCATGAATGAAGGTGTTAGTTCCTGCAAACCTGGTAGGTTGTTGATTGATAAGTGCTTCTTGTAGTTTGAGAGATTTATGTAGAATCTTCTTCAATCCCTGCACCTCCTTCTTAGTTTTCTTAAGTTCTTCAAAAATATTTTCAAACCTTTTCTATTGGATTGATCTGCTCTAGTTTTCTTCTAATTCTTCATTTTTCTCTTAAGAGACAAAAGGAAATGATATCTCTTCTTCCTTTTTAGTTGGATAAGTATCAACAACCATCAGAGACATGCTTGGGTACGGAAACTTGAATGAGAATTTCTCAATCACAAGGTAAATAAAGGAGTTTGTAAAGAGGTATTCTCTGGGATACAACTCGGTTCATGACCTGTCTTAGATATTAGGGTTTTCAAACGGTCACAAAGGAAATGTACGTGTACCTTATGATGGTACGGGACCCGTATGTAGATGGGGAAAACGATTTGCTGGTTCTTTAGGAAAGTGAAGATACGATCATGCGGACGAGCGTGAGTGATTTGAGTTTGAGAGATCAATCTCTAGGACTCTGGCTTAAACCAAGTCAATGGCCGTTCCAGAGTCAATTCGGTCACAAAGAGGGAGATGGGTTGATCTGTAGAAGGGAAGCTGAGAATTGTGTGGGATCAATGATGATCAAGGATTGTGAATATGTTGAAGGTTTCTGCAAGTTTGAGTAAATAAGTTTTGAATGATTGAGAGAGTATTGCTCACATGGTGATTCTTGGTTAGATGCTGGATTGTTTGTTCAATATCTCTTGGATTTCTATTGTGTCATTTCCGTATATCCCAATCCTGAATTCCGAGACTTATTTATATTGTCAGAATAGTGAACACATTGATCCCAGTAAGTGTGACGGTTTCTTGAGTGAAAGAGTGGGAAACTGAGAGATCATGGTAAAGTTAATTCCATGTCGTGTGGAGACTTGAATGATCGTGCACCCACTATTTTTCTAACTCCTTCAACCATTTGCACGACTTACTCGCATTTCTCATCGTGGATGAATCGACGTACCGTAGGCCGCCAGACCAAAACCCTAATTGATATCCCCCCATGTGTGACATGGTTGATGTCTCATGAACGTGGAGTCTGCAGATCAGATGTGTATTTGATTAGTCAATCGTTGACTTATTATACAGTGAGTCTAAGTTTTTTTGAATTGAGCATGAGTGATGGATGCTCAGTGATTCATGAATGGAACATATCATACATACAGTTCTTATGTTAATATTGCTCGTCTGAGCAAATATTGTAAATTTGATGAGTCGTTGAATATTGAGTTGTGATCAATATTCGAGTTTCCCAATTCAGCGAGTTACTGAATATTTATAGTTCGATCAATATTCGAACAACTGAGCAAGTATTGCTCGATTCGACGAATTACTGATAAATTACTGAATATTGATAGTTGGATCAATATTCGAGCAACTGAGCAAGTATTACTCAATTCGATGAATTACTGAATATTGATAATTAGATCAATATTCGAACAACTGAGCAAGTATTTCTCGATTCGACGAATTATTTATTGGTGATTTGACCCAATAAAATATTAATTAAAATATTGGTAAACTACCAAATATTATATAATTAATCCAAATGTTGATTGCTTGATCAACATAAATTTATTAGTGTTTGAACTTGCTCAGAATGATGATTTGTGGAGCGTTTGTTCGAAACACTAATTTTGATAAATTGTTGGTCAATTGATGAATTGCTGAAAATAGATCATGCGTGCGGGAGGGATCGACCACATGGGATGATAAACGACCATGTGGTGCCCAAGTTCTCGAGTGAGCATGCACTAAGGTCCCTAGTTAACCAGTTGGTGAAAGAAGGATGATAAAATGCCGGTTTTATCATTTATTAAAATAGTTCCCATCTGAGCATTACGTAATAAAACCTAATTTATGGAGAAGTGAGGGACATACCAAGAGGGCATAAAACCGACCCTTGGTGGTCGTGGGACCAGCTGATGGTCGGACGAGCAAATTCCAAGTTGGTTGGAAAGAGTTTGGACCCAATATGAGTAATTGAGCAAGTTAGGTCAAAATTATAAGAATGTGTGGGAACGGCTCTATGCAAGCCTTAGGGAAGGCCTTGGTCGGTCAAGGAAGCATGTCCGTGTCACCATTATGTCCGTGTCTCAATCTTGAGAGTTTTGGCACTCTCTGATGTACGTTTGAGCAATATCTTGGATTTTCAAAAGAGTTCAATCTTTGACTGAAATTCTTGATTTTGCTCGAATGAGCAAGTAGAACTTTGCTCGTTTGATCAAAAATATGGAAAATACTAAAATAATAATATTTTATTATTTGGCGTGAGTAACCTAGTCGGTCATGTGACCATTTGAATTTTTAGCTTTTTCATGGTTTAGGCAATATATTGAGAAAATATGAAGAAACCATGATTTTTGCTCAAACGGAGGAGTTTCATGAGATGAGGGAAATAATAATTATGAAAATAAGGATTTCAAGGTGTGGGACTGACCACAGCTAGGGCATGGCCGGACGGCTAGGTAGTCCGGTGCCGCGACACTTTCCCTATTTTATTATTTTCATGAAACCGTGAGTTTTTCTCAAACAAGGAAAGCTGCTTGAATGAAGGAATTTTTTCATGAGTTCATGAAAATAAAATAAAATAAACAAAAGAAGAGGGCGAGGGGGACCGGCCACGGAGGCATGGCCGGACGGAGAGTGGGCCCGGTCCTTATGCGTCTTTTTAAAAAAAAATTATCTATCTCTCTCTCTCTCTTCTGTTTTGTGTAGGATTCCTCGTTTGTCCATATTTTCGAATGCTCACTCGTGCATTTGGGTGCTCGCTCATGCATCATTGTTGAGTACACTTGCACCATTTTATTGGGTCTTACTTGGTTATAGTCAGATGCCCGGTTGTTGAGTATTTATTACTAATTTATGAAATTCAGTGAAGAATGATTCATGAAAATGAGTAATAAAGGTGAGTAGTTATTTATTATCAATCCATAGGATCAGCCGTGAATTCAACATGGATTCGGAATAATAAAATGAGTATTACCATTCCATGGGATCGTGGATTTGACCATAGAATCGGAATAATAGAATTATCTATTACTATTCCATGAGATCAGTCGTGGATTCGACTATGAAATCGGAGTAATGAGATAAAATAGATTATATTCTAGGAATTCAGTGATGAATGTCACGGTAGAATTAATCTATTGCAGAGGGGATATTATCCAGTTAAAGTGTCATACCCTTTATGAAAGGTGCATAGTCAGGGAACAACGAGTGTTGCTGAGGTCCTGAAGGCATTTAGCCCTCTCAACAATTATGTATAGAGAGACGCCTGAATCTATACACGGTCTCTCTACATAGTCAGGGAACAGTGAGTGTCACCGACATCTTGAAGGAGTTAATCTCTCAATCATACGGAGAACCGCCTAATCGCTCTTCTATATAGATGTGAGTCTCTCTATGTAGTCCGGGAACATCGAGTGTCAACGATGTCCTGAAGGCGTTAAGTTCTCAATCATACGGAGAATCACCCAATTATGTTATTCTACTTAGAGGTCATGATTAAATGAGAAGCATCGAACACTCCGGGGAGGCCTTTCGAGTGACATATGCATCATGGCTCATAAAATATGAATCGTCACATGCGTTTCTGAAGCCGTGTCAGAAACATGCAGTATCATGATTTTACGATTTTGACCTTTGTTGAAAATCCACCATCAACATTAAGTCCCCTGCTTAGTGAGGGACAGTCATGTTCCGCGGTAAGCATTAGATGGTGATTTCCAGTCGACGAGATTAGTGGTTGAACTCAGTTGTACAAAGGTATTTTCAGAATCCTCGAGCAAATGTTCAGATGAGGACCCTGATAGTATGATAGAGTGTCATCCCGTGAGCACGGAGAGATGAGGCACCGCTGATTTGGACGCCCGAAGGCTCATTTCTGATCGGTTTAGGACTTATGGGCCCGAGTCCAAAAAGGAAACCCATGTTTTATTAGGTTTTGCAAATAAAATTGACATAAAAGGGAAGAGACCCTAAATTATTATTATTTTTTCATCTATGAGTTGTTAAAAATAATATTCCATGTATGCATGCATGCGTAGGTATTACGGAAATTTATTTTAGCAAACAATCGTTAGTCGTCCGTCGGTTTAGGAAACGAACGATAATTCCTAATATGGAAGAAATATGTATATATTTTTTTGAAATAGACCTGCGTCCAGTGATAAAATTTTGTTTATGAACTTTCATGAAAATTAAAATTTTATTTTCAAAACATGAGTTTTCACATGAATATTTTTTAGGAACATACGCTCGCTCGCTAGTGAAAGTAATAAATAATGATCCCTAGCATTAGAAAGATTTTGAAATACACTTGTGTCTAATAATAAAATTTTGTTTCTGAACTTTCATAGAAACAAAATTTATTTTGGAATATATGGACCTATGCAAGATAGAAAAGACCCATTTGACGAACAAACGCTCATTTAAGCAAAATAATATTTTTGTGTACGTGAGTTTAATCACGTATTTTTTTTTTTATGCAAGACTCAAAATTTATGTAAGATCAAATTTTGATTTTCAGCAATTGTTAGAGGTAAACAATTTTTGATAAAATGTTGCTTGTATGGGTTTTGTGATTTAACGGTGTATGCACAAAACTAATGAATGTTCACAGGTGAGAGTTGCTCATATGGTGGAAAATTTTGTGAATTACTCACATGATAGTAGTTTCGTGAATCGCCTACGGTTTTATGAAAATCATGTCATGATTTTGAATAATGAATTTTGCTCGTCTTTGCAGGTTTGAGGGAACGGGCAAGTTTTCGAAATTCTGACGTTATAATCACTACAACTAGTGAAATTTTAAATAGGTAAGAGTTGGATTGTTACCATTTTTGTTACGCGTTTGTTATTGGTATATCCATGACTCCATGTCTTTCTCCTCGGATAGTGGTGACTTCCGGTTACAACCACTTTTTTGGCTCTTCCGGAGAACGCTTCAAAAATATCAAATTAAAGATGAAGACTTGTGCAGATGCTCATGCCGAGGTGAATCAACCTTTTAGAGACACTGGAAAGATGACATATTGTATGTCTCTCGATCATCTGGGAGTCATCTGTCCTAATATATATGCTTTATTGGTATTAACATATGCAGAGGGAAAGCAGGGACGTGATGAAATATCACAGAGGAAAAGAGCTGAAGATGAAAAGCTCATATCTCATAAGCAGAAATACCGCTGACTTCAGCAAGTGAGACTATCGGATGAATATGAAGTTCGGCTTTGCGTTGATGGTATAGCTCCTAATTCAGATGTGGATGAATGAAAAAATTCTTCATAATTCGTCATCAGAAGTTAGGTCTTCTAGCAAAATGTCGTAGAATCTTCGTCCGATGTCGGAATTTCGCGATCTACCCATGTTTTCTCATGCCTAGGAAATTTCCAAGCTTTAACAAAGAAGTTTTTTGAGTTTTGAGCATGTTTAGGGGCCGAAATCAACGAAACAATAAGCTTCTAGAAGACCTTCATAAATTTTTCAGCTGACATGTAGTCCAATATTTCAGCCACATCTCTTTGCTCGTTTCTCCAATTGATGTGAATTTTGGGTATGTTGTAGAGTATATCCTTACGAATAGAATTGTACCCATCACTAGATTCCTCACCAACTTCTCCCAGCTCACTGCTTTGTGCGGGACAGTGTAAAATCATCTAAGACGAACTTGTTGTAAAACACTCATGTTGTGTCTTTAGACAATTCACTTGTGTCTTGAACGGTTGGTGAAGAATTTTAATGGCATTGATTTATTTGAGATCAGGAACCCTTGATTGATACATGAGCATGGTGCTTGCAGTGCCATCTTCTGTCAGTAGTAGAAACATCACATCTGAAACCCTGGTCACGGGACCATAACTGAGGTTGCTCTCAAGAGGGGGTGATGTAATGACCATGGTTGCATGTCCCGGTGGTAGCATTCATTTTATGATGAATGATCAGCACATGAGAGTTTGGTGCCATGGGTCTTGTACTGTGAAACTGATCGCCATGATCAGTGGACTGTCAGTCTCCAATAATCTCTCATTTTCGTTTTCCCTTCTTCTGGTAAGACCTAGATAGAGGATCCAGGTAAAAAAATTGATGCAAAAACCTAGGTTTTCGAAGTTGGAGTTACCTTGATGAAGGACTTAGTGGAAAGTCCTGGTGGACACCGATCGACTGTGGAAGTTATGAATCCCGTCTAAGAATTGTTGCTTGCATGTTGTATGCTTTGGAAGATGTAGGAACCTCATACGACGTCGGAATTCGATGCTTGACCCCAACTTTTGAAGCTAAGAGACTGCGTTATTACATGAGAATATAATCAACCAATTTGGAGATGTAGAGTTCATCCAACGGATCATGCACATTTGTAATTTGTAATACCGTACAATTTTTTTAGATTTCGTAGACCTGACGATAAAGGTTGTATCTTCCAGCTCGTATGTACGATTGATGCGCCATTTTGGTATATTATAGAAGAGAAATAGAAGAACATATTTTGTTGAGGAAGCATTGTCCCATTACTCACCCATTGGTACATTTTTGTAAACCCATGGCCTGAAATGTGTTGTATCTCCTTTGTAGAGGCGATGAGAACATCTTGTAGAAGACTTTGGCTCGTGCCCGTCTATCGTGCAAGCTTTGGGAAGATGTTCATGTTAACACATTTTAATTTCTACACATATTGATATGAATTATTTGGGTTTGAAGAAATATGACCCATAGAGTAACGCTTCAGATAATAGACAGTTGATGAAGCCGAATATTGCGCCTGAGACTGTTGTTGATGTTGAGATCACGATTGAATTCTCTCCAGAAATTCTTTTTGATGCTGAAACCATGAATGAAGATCCTCCACATATCCTTGTTGATGCCGATACTATGATTGGAGTTGCTCCAGAGACCAAAAAGGCTAGAACCATGATTATCGATATACTATTTGCTCCTTTATCCAGTGAGCCTTTATATTCACGAACTACTTGATGGGTTGAGAATTCTTAAGATAAAGGTGTACTGGGAGTTCAATCTAAATTCTCCTGAACATTATGACTTTTCTGTGAAGTGGTTTTGTCAGGGAATTGATGTTGTTGCGGGAGATAACAACAGCAGTATTCATTATGAATGCGATCGGTGAAGAGAGGAAGTTCTTCAGTCGTACATGGGTTTGTAATATAGAGAGGTCCCGTTGATGAAGTTTCATGGAATCATATCATGTTGCAATAAATATATTTGAATCTATCTTTCCAATAAGTTCAAGTCCCCAGTATATGTTGAAGGAGTTTGTGCCATCCATGGATGAATGATGTTGCATCTGCTTCAGAAGTATTATCATGGGATAATGAAGACTTATCAATTGTAGTTTTGTTACACTTTGATCGTGCTGGTGTTGAATCAGTGTGTCATCGTTGAGATATTTGTGCTGAAGTCAGACGCACCATTATCGAAGGTGTACTCTTTGATTGGGAGTAAAATTTGAAGGCTTATTAGATGCTTGAGCGTCAAAGCGCCATATCCCTTAAGAATCTAATATCTTAGGTTTGATCGTCTCGGCCCTGAGTATCTTCTGCTGATTCAACATCCCTTTCGTTGCGGTAGTGGAATTCAACACTTATGCAGACATCATAGCTTTATGATTTTGTGGAACACATGGACACTCCTTCAAGGCTATGGAGAAACGTCGAAAGTGTTATTTTCCATGCTTGGACATTATCTCAGTAATGAATGTCTCAGTGCTCGATTCGGATAAATGTCAGATTCAACCACTTGGTAAAATACTAATGCGGTGAAGCTACCATTCATAACGTCTTACAGAGTTGCTAGCAGAAGTCCCCATGTTAGGATAGCACATGAGGAAATAAATATCATAGACATGGAAGGAATGAGACTTGGCTGAGTGTGGAACCTATTGATGAATATATATACATATTTTGCAAGTTCTTGCTTCAACCTCGTCAAAGTTCAAAATTCCCCCAAGTGCTCTGATGATGGAATGTCTGCCAAGTCTTCTAAATCAGAACTTTCTTCGTTGGAGAGATGTGCAACCAAATGCGCTTTGTCAGTAGCCATCTTTTCAGCGTGGATCCACGCTTGTCTGAAGAACATGTCATATCCTTGATCTTCCTGATTATGTGAAACTTGGTTTCCGTCCAAGTTGAGCCAACTTTCATTTTGAGAGTGATGAAACTGTATGCATATCTGAGCGTTCCTTCATGGTCTCTGATTCAGATGGGAGCATGAGTAGCTTCTTGTCGAGTGATGCCTACGAATCTGAGGGATTTCAGTGGAATAATATTTATAGCGGTGCCAGCATCGACCAACGTTCTCCCAAATTCGTTTCCTATGAGATGGAATGTGGTAAGCAGTCCCCAGTTGTGCATATCCTTGTTTGTGGATGAAGGTCTATTGTTCTTCTGATATATTCTTCCTAAGTCAGAGAGAGTAATATGCTCTGAGACGAAGAAGTACTTCCGGTAGAAAGCGTTGACCATTTCTCTCCAATTAGCGATGCTCCCAGGTGCAATGTTGTTGTACCATGTGTATGCGTGGCCTGTCGGAGATTTTGAGAATTCCTTCAGACGGATGACATGGTTGTGTTCGTGCTCACCTAGTGCCTCCAGGAATCGAGAGACATTTTCTCGAGCATTCCCCACTCTGTTGTACAATGTAAATGTTGGAGAGGTGTAGTCCTTTGGGAGAGGAATTCTTTGCGTAGAAGAAGGATACGGAGGTTGATGACAGTGAACAGATGGCGCTTTGTCTTTTCCTCGATCCTCCATGAAGCATTCCAGGTCCTCACAAGTGATGAAGCCTGCAGGTTCCTTTGTTGGTGGGTTATCTGCAGCTTTGTGGACTTCATCATCATCTACTACATGGATCAGAGTGACTTCAGGATCAGCTGAAGACGTTTCTTTGGCCTTTCCCTTTCTCTTGAGTTTTCCTTGACATCTTGTCTGTGAGAGTTTTGAGATAATTGAAAAGCTCCTTCTGAGTGTTAGCCATGTCAATTTGATTTTTGGCAAGAGTGTTTTGCACCTTCATGAGATCACCTATGGTAGGCGGATTTCTTCTAATTTCTTCAGGAGACCTGCCGAATAAAGGATTATCTCCGATGTTGGTTTTTGGGGGAGTGATATCACTAGTGCCGTTGTTGGAATCAGGAGTAGTTTCTGGAGTACCACCATGGTTACTAGTGCTAGCGTTGTTTGGGTTAGGATTTGTAACTGAACCTGACCTAAGATCAACCATTTTTTGTAGAAATGTGAGATTGTAACCGAGAGATTAATCTCCCACTGTGGTCGCCAATCTGTAGATGGGGAAAAACGATTTGCTGGTTCTTTAGGAAAGTGAAGAGATGACCGTGCGGACGAGACTCCTCAACCAATCAAACTTCTTAACCTCAAACATATGCACTTCACAGGAGTGCTTTGAGTTCGAGAGATCAATCTGTAGGACTCCGGCCTAAACCAAGACAATGGCCATTTCAGAGTCAATTCGGTCACAAAGAGGGGGATGGGTTGATATGTAGGATGGAAGCTGATAATTATGTGGGATCAATGATGATCAAGGATTGTGAATATGTTGAAGGTTTCTGCAAGTTTGAGTAAATAATTTTTGAATGCTTAAGAGAGTGTTGCTCACACGGTGATTCTTGGTTAGACGTTGGATTATCTGTTCAATATCTCGTGGAATTTTTATGTGTCTTTTTCGTATATCCCAATCATGAATTCCGAGACTTATTTATATTTTAAGAATAGTGAACACATTGATCCCAGTAGGTATCACGGTTTCTTGAGTGAAAGGGTGGGAAAATGAGAGATCGTGGTAAATTCAATTCCATATCACGTGGAGACTTGACTGATCGTTCAACCACTACTTTGATAAATCCTTCAATCATTTGCACGACTTGCGTGCATTTTTCATCTTGGATGAATCTACATGTCGTAGGCCGCCAGACCAAAACCCTAATTGATATCCCCCCATGTGTGACGTGATTGATGTCTCACGAACGTGGAGTCTGCAGAGCAGACATATATTTGGTTAGTCAGTCGTTGAATTATTAGACAGTAAGTCTAAGTTTTGTTGAATTGAGTATGAGTGACGAATGCTCAGTGATTCATGAATTCAACATGTAAGAAGTACAGTTCTTATGTTATATTGCTCGTCTGAGCAAATATTGTAAATTCGATGAGTTGTTGAATATTGAGTTGCGATCAATATTCGATTTTCCCAATTCAGCGAGTTACTGAATATTGATAGTTGGATCAATATTCGAACAACTGAGCAAGTATTGTTTGATTCGACGAACTACTGATAAATTACTGAATATTGATAGTTGGATCAATATTCGAGCAACTGAGCAAGTATTTCTCAATTCGACGAATTACTGAATATTGATAGTTAGATCAATATTCGGACAACTGAGCAAGTATTGTTCGATTAGATGAATTATTTATTGGTGACGTAACCCAATAAAATATTAATTAAAATATTTGTAAACTATCAAATATTATATAATTAATCCAGATGATGATTGTTGGATCAACATAAATTTATTAGTATTTGAACTTGCTCAGAATGATGATTTGTGGAGGGTTTGTTCGAAACCCTAATTTTGATCAATTGTTCGACAATTGATGAATTTCTAAACATAGATCATGTGGTGCCCAAGTGCTCGAGTGAGCGTGAATCAAGGTCTATAGTTGACCGGTTGGTGAAAGAATGATGATAAAATTCCGGTTTCATCATTTATTAAAATAGTGCCCGTCTGAGCATTAGGTAATAAAACATAATTTATGGAGAAGTGAGGGAATGAAACCGTCCCTTGGTGGTCGTGGGACCAGCTGATGGTCAGACGAGCAAATTCCAAGATGGTTGGAAAGAGTTTGGACCCAATATGAGCAATTGAGCAAGTTAGGTCAAAATTATAAGAATGTGTGGGACCGGATCTTTGCAAGCCTTAGGGCCGGACTTGGTCGGTCAAGGAAGCATGCCCGTGTCACCATTATGTCCGTGTCTCAATCCTTAGAGTTTTGGCATTTTCTTATATGCATTTGAGCAATATCTTGGATTTTAGAAGAGTTCGATCTTTGGCTGAAATTATTGATTTTGATCTAATGAGCAAGTATAACTTTGCTCGTTTGATCAAAAATTTGGAAAATATTAAAATAATATTATTTTATTATTTGGCGTGAGTAGCCTAGTCGGTCATGTGACCATTTGACTTTTTAGCTTTTTCATGGTTTGGACAATATTTTGAGAAAATATGAAGAAACCATGATTTTTGCTCAAACGGGGGAGTTTCATGAGATGAAGGAAATAATAATTATGAAAATAAGGATTGCAAGGTATGGGACCGGCCACGGCTAGGGCATGGCCGGCCGGCTAGGTAGCTCGGTCCCACGACACTGTCCCTATTTTATTATTTTTCATAAAACCGTGAAAATATGGAGAAACCGTGAGTTTTGCTCAAACAAGGAAAGTTGCTTGAATGAAGAAGTTATTTTTCATGAGCTAAAATCAGTAAGTATATTTTCCATACTCACAAATTCAGTTTCGTTTGCGAACTAAAGTCCCTGGAACTATAATGAAATAAGGTATGCGAACTTGTTTTGCAAACCGTGACTTTATGTTCATGAATTGGTTCTTGTATAAGTACTTTGTATAATTACAAACCAAACCGAATATGTTTCAAATGGTTCATATATATTTCTATGAGATGATGAACATTTGAAAAACTCTCCTGAAATACATTTAGATTCATTTGATTATCTATTATGATTGATTGATCATCATATTTGATCTCGAGGTGTTAGATGAATGTGGCTAAACTATAAGTGTTCATGTGGCTAACTTTGGTTAACTATTATTGAGCCAACAAGGTATACACGTTTGGGTACGGTTCATCCATATTTAAATATAGGTATATTTCATTTGTGTGTATCAAGCTAATGCTATCTAATAGTGGAGATTGATTGCTTAGTTTCTAAGCAGACTTAGCTTGAATCTTATCTAACTGTGAATATCAATTGCTTTGTTGCTAAGCTGTCTTAGCTTTGATTGTAAGCAACCCTGAATTGAAATACTATATAAGGAAGAACTCTAACATCTGGGAAACCTAATCCCGACACTCTCATGTGTCCTAGTTGCAAACTATAGTTGATTCGCCATTAACCTAGGGTTTTCCCAAACCCGTCTGAAGACTTCATTTGGGATTCGTGAAGCCAGATCCAACTATTTTCTTTGTAGTTGAGTATTCTGATCTTACTTTTTTTTTTATCGCATTGAGTTTTATCTTCTCTAAGATTTACTCTAGATTTATCTCCGATAGTTAAGATATAAAAAGTAATAAAAAAAATTCTTCGTCTCAGACTCTTGTGATTCCGCAATAACTATTTATGTTAATCAGTTAGGTTATTATGAGGTGACTAATATTTCTAGGATGCTCTTCGAAAGTATAAGACCGGATTATTAGTTGAGTATACAGTTCACCTTGATTTATCTTAAGACAGAAACAAAACCATAATTGACATATCTGTGGGAGACAGATTTGTTTACAAGTCTTCGACTTTGGGTCATAGCAACTGTTAGTTGTTGGTGAGATCAGCTAAGGGAATCATGTGCGCAGAGTCCTACTGGGATTCAAGAGGGGTCAGGAACGCGACTGTACCTTAATCGGTGCGAGACTTGTTTAGGGATCAACTACATTCCAATCTGAAGTTAACTTGTAGTAGGCTAGAGACTGTAATGGCTTAATATAGTGTGGTGTTCAAATCTAGGTCCCGGGATTTTTCTGCATTTGCGGTTTCCTCATTAACAAATTTTTTGGTATCTTATTAATTTTCAGCATTATATTTGTTTATATGATTGAAATATCACAGGTTGTGCGTAGTGATAAGCACATAAGTGATATATTCTATACCCATATTTATATTAGTTAGGACTCGATATTTTGGCTAACCACACTATTTTAGTGCTTTTGCAGAAAGTACTAGCAAATCCGATCACCGAATAAGAAACGGCTAAATATGAGTCTATATGGTGTTTATTGGCTATATAAGCCAGTGGCACTATTTTGAACACCTACTGAAGAAAGCCGAACCACTTTGCATCATGGCCAGACATCAACAGGAGACAAGGAATTTTCTTCATCACTTCACAGCCAGCATGCAAAGCGGAAACAAAGAAATCACTTTATCTACCAAGATTGAATACGTGGGAACTATGAGAACATATAGTACATGTTTTGCATCTAAGGTCTAATACTCTTTACCCCAGTTGTGTGACACATGGGCTAGAGGATTATGTGTACAGGGAGTACACTTAGCATCTTCTAATCATTTTGATGTTCGACCAAGGAAATAAAAATGGATTTGGGGTTTCATGGAATTTGAGTATTTATGCTACAAAGGTGCTGGTGATGTTATGGTTGTCGGATTGAACCTGGGATTTGCAGGTCAAGAGAAGGCTAACAGTGGTTTGAAATCAAGCACAGAAGTACCTCATGCATGTAGTGTGAGTTCGTCGTGGGCGTTGGCTGTTTTTATTCGGTTGTGGGGATGAATTGGCAGATGTTGTTGCCGGAAGTGGATGGAGATGGATTGGATAAGGAAATGATATATGTCGGCTGAACTGGTGACGAGTATGGGAGAATTCGAATTTGCAGGAAACTCTTTTAAGCATCAATGGATTCAGAGGCGTTGAATGCAGTGAGTGATGGTGCTTCTTGTACCCGGAATGGGTTGGTTTGCACGATGTGGAATTGCAAGAGTGTTTCTGTCAGGCTGCAGTGAGCGTGAAGTTACAGAATACCGGAAAATGGGTTTGTTGGCAGCGAAGATACAGGTGACGAGAACACAAGGAGAGGAGATGGTAGCATATGTTCGAAGGAGATGTAGCTAGCTTATAAACAACGGTAGTTGTTTAGCATGAAGACGTGAGAATTGGACTGGTGCAGATAAGAAGCAGAAGGTGACTGTTTTCGTGTGACTCAATAGATGTTGATGACGATTGGGTACGTTGCTGCCATGGCAGCGAGACAAGGAGCTGGTAAAGTGGATTCAAGATATCGATTGTATCAATGGGCTGGATTCAGTTGAGAGAAGATCTCAGGTGTGAGCTGTCTTGGCTAGTTGGTTGCTGTCAAACAGTGCAAGAGTGATGCTATGGTACTGGTGATCACTGCAAGTTGTTGGCTTGAACTGATTTTGGTTGCAGGTGACGAGAATTTGTTGGATGCAGTATACACGCTGGTGGGTTGCTGTTCTATATATAGAGCTCGGTTCTGAGATGAAATTTGTGTGATGGCTTTGACGTCTAGCGAGATTAATGGACGTGCTCTGACCGAGATTAGGAGGCAGTGAGCTGTTATGAACGATAGTCGGGGAATATAATTGGAGTTCTGCAGTCGGTGGTCAGACGAACAGAATGCGAAGCTAGGTGCTGTAGTGTGAGAAAAATGAAATTTGCCCGCATTGCTTAGATTGGGTGTGTCTGGTTCTTACTGTGATGGCTTTTTATCGTTTACTACAAATAATTGGTGCAGCAGCTAAGTTAATTTCACGATGGGTCGTATTAATACATTCGTCGTGGTGCTAGCTGTGGCCGAGATATACAAGGATTAGAAGACAGAAACTAGTGTTGCAGCTAGTGGGTACATTTTATATGGCCAGGAAATGCAAGTTAGTGGACGGGATAAAGCGGTGTCGGTTCGAAGGCTGAGGACCTGAGGTCGCATTTGATTAGAGTTAATCGAATGCAGGTATGTTCTTTAGCTGGACGGTCACAAATTGGTGCTGTGGTCGGCAGTGAAGCCCGGATTTTGGAAATGAGCATGGGTAGTGGATTTGGGCCCATTGAGAAATTCTGCTAGGTCTTGTCGGACTCTTGCAGCAGCTATAACAATCGAAAAGAAGAGAAGAACGAGGGAGGCTGGATACAGAAGATTTCTGCGGCGAGACGGCTGAAGGTTGAGGTGCAGAACAACGAGAGAAGAAGAAGGGATAAAAGGGTTGCGTGACACAATCATATTTGGTTAAATCTTTTCCTCTCGTAATTTATTTTATGGGTTTTAAGAAACCCATTTCGATGTATTGCTAGTTTTCATAACTAGGGTTTTTATGGTTGAAATCACTTGGATCATTAGACCACTTTCGATTTGAATACATATGGTTTTGAGGCTATTATGATTTGAATAAACTAACTCTTGATATTGTTTATCGATTTAATTGAAAATAGTTGTTGCTTCGCCGGTTCTTTACAATACAATAACCTATGTGCTTCATTTATAGGATTGCAAATATATTTGTCTACTTATTTGATATCCCGTTCTCGGGTTAAATACTTGGATGGGTGATGCTTAGAATAGCCAGGTATTATTGGTGAACCTAAATTTAGTTTCGTATGATTTCCTCGCTAACGCAATTTGATGGTGCATGCTTGGGTTTAGTCTTTTGATGTGCCATGATTAGGGTGTCCCAGTGACATTTGCGATTCTAATACTTATAATAGGCGAAGTCAATAGGACAAACGATAAATAATTATTCATGAGTTATGTTTCATTTCAGTAATTGAACATAAATAGTGGTGGATACCAATAAAACCCTGGTTACCGATTTTCTTATTGGATTCATTTTGTTACTTTAGTTTACTTTTCTGTTTTTTATTCTTTCAAAAAATCCGAAAACATTATTGATGGTTAATTGATTGAGAATATTGATTACGTATTTCCACCGTTCCCTGTGAGAACGACCCGTACTTGCCTCTGTCTACTAGTTATACACCGTGCGATTGTTGTTATACATATAGGCATCTCCGGATCCTATCAATATTTGGCGCCGTTGCCGTGGAGCGGTTGTGGAATATTGTAATTGGTATTTTGTACATAGTTATTATTTTCTGTGCATAGCTTATTTTTCTTTTATTTTTATATTTTCTTTTTGTTCTTTTACATAGCTTATTTGATTTTTTGTTAGGTACCTTAGTCTGAAGAGCGGAGATTGGAGTCAACAACATACCTAAAGTAAGTACTTGATATTCTCACAAATCTTTTGCAAGGTGAGGTATTGGGAAAATTTTACTTTGTATAATGGTTTCCAGTGAGTTGACTTCTTTTATAGCTTTTTGGAATCTTACCAAAAGAGCTGAGACAGAGGATTCATTTGATATTTCACCTGAGGAATATGCATATGCACCTTCTCATTATCAAGAACCTGTCGAGTGTGTAAATAATGATTGGAATTTTTCTCATAGGTATGATCATTCCGGGCCTTTTGAAGATTATGATCATTACCAAATTTACCCTGGTTATGAGCCACAATTTGTTGATTCCAATTATTATTCCCACATTTCTCCGTCACAGTATGAGAGAGTTGATCAATCTTACTGTGACCCAACTGCATCACAGCTATCTTTGTTAGAACGCCTCAATATTGAAATTGTTGAACATACCAAAGCTAATGAGTTATTTTTTGCTGAACTGAGTAAAACCCAAGCTTATATTGCTCAACTTTCTGAACAAACTGATTTATCGATTGCTAAACTAATGCATTCGATAAAAGATCGTGGTCTAACTGAGGATACAAGTTCTAATTTTTCTAATACTCTTGATATTAATGATGAAACCGCTTTAACTAATGAATCAATGTGTATGGAGAATGATGATGAACTTGATAGTTGTGATCATAGGAATAGAGACATTTTTATACCAAGTGAAGGTGGTGTATTTAGTCCAACTCCTGATCATGTTAATGATCACTCGCCTATTCAAAAGGATGAGTTTAGGATTGAGGACACCATTCTTTTATACGGTGTGACATATCAGTTCTATAACAATGATGCTTATGAAAAATGTGTTAATTTAGAGGAAGTTGTAGTTAAGTCTAACGACTTAGATACATTACACTCTATCTATAAGGTTTCTTTTAATCATCTTTATTCTGATATTCCTATTGATTCCCAGGTTGATGATGTTTATGATGATGATTTAGTACAGGGTTACAAACCCAGTGGAGAAGTTAATATACCTAGAATTGTTAGCACAACTTTTCAGAAGATTCCTAATTTTGGATTAGAACTGCGTGCTTCTCCAGTATTACTAGATTACTTTGCATCTCGTGATTTCTCTTTGCATGTGCATGACTCCCAGATCGTTTCAGTTCCCATCCCCAGTGAACCACTGGAGTCGGTAATTCTTTTTACTGACGATATATCCTTTGCAAAAAATAGGTTTGGGGGTAGCTCTTTCCTTTTGATAATCTCTATATCCTTACGTTGCTACAGCGAGAGTGTGAGGTTGTCATTAATTATATATATTGTGCTTTGGGTTGATCCCCAAATATTTAGGTTGTTGATATATGGAGAATCCTTTATGTATATTCCATTAGGTAATTCTATTTTCTTATTTTATTTTTATTGGTTTATTTTCGCATATTATGAATTTCCCATCTTAATTTTACGTTGGATGACTCAATTACATTGAGGACAATGTAATGTTTAAGTGTGGGAGAGTGGTTAACTTTTTACTTTTCTTTTTCAGGAATTTTCTTGCAATTTATGACCAGCTGTGTAGCGGGTCTAAAAAAAATTTTATCGCAGGTCTTGTTTATGGCATTTTTCATGACCAGCTGTGTAGCGAGTCTAACTCTCTCTTATTATATGACCAGCTGTGTAGCGGGTCAATTCTTTGTTTTGCTCGAGGACAAGCAAAATATAGGTGTGGGGGTGTTGATAAGCACATAAGTGATATATTCTATACCCATATTTATATTAGTTAGGACTCGATATTTTGGCTAACCACACTATATTAGTGCTTTTGGAGAAAGTACTAGCAAATCCGATCACCGAAGAAGAAACCGCTAAATATGAGTCTATATGGTGTTTATTGGATATATAAGCCAGTGGCACTATTTTGAACACCTACTGAAGAAAGCCGAACCACTTTGCATCATGGCCAGACGTCAACCGGAGACAAGGAATTGTTTTCATCACTTCACAACCAGCATGCAAAGTGGAAACAAAGAAATCACTTTATCCACCAAGATTGAATACGTGAGAACTATAAGAACATATAGTACATGTTGTGCACCTAAGGTCTAATACTCTTTACCCCAGTTGTGTGACACATGGGCTAGAGGAGTATGTGTACATGGAGTACTCTTAGCATCTTCTAATCATTTAAATGTTCGACCAGGGAAGTAAAAATGGATTTGGGGTTTCATGGAATTTGAGTATTTATGCTACAAAGGTGTTGGTGATGTTATGGTTGTCTGTAGGGTTCGTAATCAGATTGAACCTGGGATTTGCAGGTCAAGAGAAGGCAAAGAGTGGTTTGAAATCAAGCACAGAAGCACCTCATGCATGCAGTGTGAGTTCGTCGTGGGCGTTGGCTATTTTTATTCGGTTGTGGGGATGAATTGGCAGATATTGTTGCCGGAAGTGGATGGAGATGGATTGGCTAAGGAAATGATATATGTCAGCTGAACTGGTGACGAGTATGGGAGAATTCGAATTTGCAGGAAACTCTTTTAAGCAGCAATGGATTCAGAGGTGTTGAATGCAGTGAGTGATGGTGCTTCTTGTACCCTAAATGGGTTGGTTTGCACGATGTGGAGTTGCACGAGTGTTGTTGTCAGGATGCAGTGAGCGTGAAGGTACAGAATACCGGAAAATGGGTTTGTTGGCAGCGGAGATACAGGTGACGAGAACACACGGAGAGTGAAGTGGAGATAGTAGCATATGTTCTAAGGAGATGTAGCTAGCCCATGAGCAACGGTATCTGTTTAGCATGAAGACGTGAGAATTGGACTGGTGCAGATAAGAAGGAGAAGGTGACTGTTTTGGTGTGACTCAAGAGATGTTGATGACGATTGGGTACGTTGCTGCCATGGCAGCGAGACAAGGAGCTGGTAAAGTGGATTCAAGATATCGATTGTGTCAATGGGCTGGATTCAGTTGAGAGAAGATCTCAGGTGTGAGTTGTCTTGGCTAGTTGGTTGCTGTCAAACGGTGCAAGAATGATGCTATGGTACTGGTGATCACTGCAAGTTCTTAGCTTGAACTGATTTTGGTTGCAGGTGACGAGAATTTGTTGGATGCAGTACACAATCATATTTGGTTAAATCTTTTCCTCCCGTAATTTATTTCATGGGTTTTAAGAAACCCATTTCGATGTATTGCTAGATTTCATAACTAGGGTTTTTATGGTTGAAACCACTTGGAACATTAGACCACTTTCGATTCGAATACATATGGTTTTGAGGCTATTATGATTTGAATAAACTAACTCTTGATATTGTTTATCGATTTAATTGAAAATATGTGTTGCTTCGCCGGTTCTTTAAAATAACCTATGTGCTTCATTTATAGGATTGCAAATATATTTGTCTACTTATTTGATATCCCATGTTTGGCTTAAATTCTTTGATGGGTTATGCTTAGAATAGCCAGGTATTATTGGTGAACCTAAATTTAGTTTCGTATGATTTCCTCGCTAACGCAATTTGATGGTGCATGCTTGGGTTTAGTCTTTTGATGTGCCATGCTTAGGGTGTTCCAGTGATATTTGCGATTCTAATACTTATAATAGGCGAGCGAAAGTTGGTGCTCTCAGAATTATATTGGAATTTAGTCCATACAGATTGCCGAACGAAATATTGAATGTGGTTGTTATAAGCTAAGATAGCTTTGTATTGATGGTGAATTTTTGACAAGGGCATTTCATAATTTAGCCTGAACCTAGCTGTATAAATATAATAAAATCCCTGACACAACATCAAGGTCGTTGAATCTATATCAATGCAATTTTTTATTTCGCAAGAGAATCAATAAAGTATATTCAATTAACGGTCTCAGTGGTTTTAAAGTTATTTTGAAAGTGTATATGTATGCCAAATTTCAAGGCTTTCCTCAGAAGAAACCTCGTTATTTCATGTACGCCAATGTACATACCTTTTATGCCATATACATGGCATTATTCACAATAAGAATGAGATTGAACGCCATTCTCAGATTATCATGTTATCGAGAGTATAGTATTTAATAGGGATTCCAACGGGTACCCGATTACCTGGAACTGAACCGAACCCGGGTGTGTCGGGTCCGGTTCCGGGTCCAAAGATTGGAAACGTTAGCAAAATCACTACCCGACGGGTAAAACCCGTTAAAAACCGATAAGTTTCGGGTCCTAACGGGTAATACCCGACGGGTACCCGAATATATATGTTTTACTTATTAATTTTACATAAAATATAAAGATTTAGTATAATTTCGTTCAAATTTTTATCATTTATCCTTCATATTATTATGTTTAATCCTAATTAAAAAAATTACATAGATATAATAATAATTTTATATGAAAAATTATTAGATTCAAGCTAATATAGCAAATATAAAAAGTAAAATATCAAAAAGTTTAGTTGATTTTTACGGACCCGATAAATACCCGGACCTGGCGGGTAATTAGTGTTTTTATCGGGTCGGGTTCCGGGTCCATCAATTTAGGAACCGGACCCGAAACCGATTAAAATTACCGGTTCCGGTTCCGGGTAGCACACTAATCGGACCCGATGGGACCCGTTGCCACCCCTAGTATTTAACACATAGTCATATCAGCATCGTCTCAAGACGCAAACTCTCACGGCCGAGTTCCTTGAATATACTGTAGCGGCACTATTCTATTCAAAATCTTTATTAAAATAGCACTACGCCTCCTAGTATAGGCCTGTCATTATTTCCTTAAGCTCAAACCATAAGGATATAGATATATGATGATAACGTCGTGAGTATTGTGACATATTGGCTAAGTAATGTCGCAATTGGACAAAATATGGCCTATGGCGTGCCTGCCACTGCGCCACAGCGCAAGTCGCGCGATTATTCATCCTTGACAACTTTGTCCAAGGCCACGGCGTGGTCTGATTTGTCATTACCGTCCTAGTCAATATCATCAAGGTCATGACAAGATCTCGCGCCTCATTCTCGGCCTTGACAGCTTTGGCCAAGGCCACGACATGATCCTACACACCATTATCGGCCTTGAAAATGTGTCCAAGGCCATGGCAAGGTCTTGCGCCTCATCATAGGCCTTGGAAGCTTTGGCCAAGGCCACAACGTAGTCCCGCGCGCCATTATCATCCTTAGAAATGTGGCCAAGGCCATGGCAAGGTCTCGCGCCTCATTCTCGGCCTTGAAAGCTTTGGCCAAGGCAACGACATGGTCCCACTCGCCATGATCGGCCTTCACAATGTGACCAAGACCATGACAAGGTCTTGTGCCTCATTATTGGCCTTGAAAGCTTTTGCCAAGGCCACGACATGGTCCTCCCCCCCCCCCCACACACACACACCATTATCGGCCTTGGAAATGTGGCCAAGGCCATGGAAAGGTTCCGCCCCTCAATCTTGGCCTTGGTAGCTTTGTCCAAGGCCACAACGTGGTCCCCCGCGCTATTCTCGGCCATGGAAGATTTTTGCCAAGGCCATGGCCGCGACTTACCATATCAGGCACTAATATGTGCTATTCTTGATCCACTACACCATTTGTTATTTTATCTTCGTAAAATAAGATAATCAAAGGCCATGTTTAGTACTCCATTATCTCATGCACAGATTATGGCCTGAAATATTTCTCTCCATTTTAGTTGTGGCATAAAACACGCACAGAACCATGCCACTACCATACCATGCTAAATTATAACACATTAACTAGCCGCAAACATGCCAAGCTATTCTGGTATGTCACAACAAGGCACAAGCACGCCCTAAATCATGTCAATGGCTACGATTTAGCCTAAGTAATATGAGATCTATGATCCATCAAAAACACCTAAGAAATATCAAAATATGTCACATGAGGGATTGTTCATGGGGTATTGGTCTGGTGGTCTACGGCAACATGTGGCATGGCAATACCCCATGTGAAAAGTTATAGTAATGGCACATTCATAACAGTTAGGAGAGATAGTGGGAGCATTATAAAGGGGTTTCCAGAAACTTTCCTAAAATATCTCGCACTATCCCATCTCTTCATGACTCATGACTTCCACTACTCATGAAATTGGCATTGTGTATTCTAAACTACTATAAATAGGTAGCTCAACCTATTCAGAAGACAAAACAATCTTTTATACCCAAAAGTTCTGTATTCTTCATAGTTTTCAATACCCGACATACACAATTCAATAACATTGTCAATTTTTCAAACTTTTTTTCTTCCATCCCCTAAGATCAACCTGTCTTCCTCTCCATCGTGACCGAAGCAGGATGAAACATCTATTATCGCGGTTTAGGCTTGTCTTGTTCGATTTTGATTTTTGAACCTAAAAGAAAGTGCCACAGTGATGCATTTGTTTTACCTGTAAGTAATTTTTAGTACTAACAATTGGCGACCACAGTGAGAAATCAACCTCTCGGTCACGAAATTAGATTCTTCATCCAACTAAAAATCAGTTCTTCAACCGTTTGAAAACATGATAGATCTTAAGCGGGAATCCGAAAAAAAAAAAAAAAAACAGATCCCACGGAAGTCAAGGGTTTCTAATGTATCATCATCAAAGATTCTCAATATATTATAAGATGTATCGCAAACAGACGAACACACAAAAATATGCGGATCCTCGAAGTCCAAACACTATGGAAGACATGATAAGGATACTAGGGAATGTGATTGTAACCCAAGCTGATATTGCCAAATTGCAGGATGAGATACTTTGTATTCAAAAAATCATGGTAGAACAGTTGTCACAAAAGCCGACAGATGCGCACAATCATGGTATGATTAGCTCTGGAGATATTGCTAACGAATCTTCGTCTAGAGTCCATGCATTCACCAATACCATCATAGACAAAGTATTTGCCAAACGTGCAAGAAGAGAAGATAATGACCAGAGCTTTACGAATGATACAAGTCGGGGGGAAATTTCTCGAGAAAAGAGCCAGTTTATAAAGCCATATTAGAGAACTTATATTTCAAAACTCTTGCAGAAGTTCAGAAGGTTACCCAGCAGTCAACCACAACATCGATCTTATCGAAAGAGGAGAAGCCCGAAGAAGGAGAAATTACCAAGGCGTCTTCAAAAGAAGAGACGGTGCCAGTCAACATGATCTAGGTCAGCCATCTGTTTCTACGACAACCGCTAATGGATAATCGACAAGAGGGGTCACGTCTCAACAAATCGATTCGAAACATTCCCAAATAACATCAATGACACATATCACTGTTCCAGGCTATTTTCTAATAATAAAACTTGAATCATGTTTTTGATTCCGAATAATAAATTATCCTTGACCGAAATTCATCAAGTATGAACAAATGTTCATTAAGCTTAGTCATTATATTTCGAGAACTAATTACAAGATAATCTTGACTTGAAATTCTTGTATATTCATAATTGTCTAATTAGTTATGTGACATCGTCTCACTGATAGAAAATTGAATATAACTTGAGAAATAGGTGGTTCAGTCTTCACTTACCTTTTGTTGATGAAGTTCTCCAAAAGCTTCGGTTGGTCTTGGCCTTCAAACGGTAGAACGCAATGATGACTGTCGTGATCCACTGTTTCTCAACTACATTTATATCCTAGTCTGAGACTTAACTAATTGTAACCTAGAAATCAAGATATATTTTTGACAACTAAATTTGACAACAAGCTTGAGATAGCAACACTTGTGAGTTCGACCGAGCAATGCTCCAACACAACAAACTAACCAAACTAAACCAAAATATTTACTCATGACTTATATGTGTTTTTCTTCGCTTAATTATCCAATTTTTCTCCTACACCTTCCAAAAGAAACCATCAAATAATATAATTTATTAAAACTTCCAAAAATTCAGTAAATCACAAACAAACATCTAAGAATAATTCACTGATCAGTAATCTACACCATCATAAAACTTCAATTACCCAAAATTCCATGTAACAAAAGAGACCCAGTTCTCATAAATACCCAAACAATCAAGTAATCTAAAGTATCCACTAAAACCTAAAACAAACATTTGTTACAAATCAAAATAAAATCCCCAAATTAGAAAAACCAAAGAATCAACAAAATCAAGTTAAAAAATAATTCAATTAACATCAAAAGATTAAACCGAAAAATTTAACTTTTTAATTATACGAAGTTACAATTTACAAACCAAGAAACCCTAGTGATAGTATTCTCAAATTAAGAAAAACATATCCCACATTCATGAAATTAAGCAAGTAAGTTGATCGAATTTCATATGATCACCCAATATATGACATCAAATCGTATCTCCTTACCTAGCCTAGGGTTTTTTCATGTTTCCCCTGTCTTTCTCACGCTCAAACTAAGAGATGGGAAGAAATTTTATTTCTCTTTTCGCATAAAAGGAAACTTTCATGGGTGGCTTGGACTGGGCTTGAAGAAAATTTATTTCTCTTATGGGTGGCTTGGACTGGGCTTGTTGAAAATTTGGCTTTAATTTACTACTAAGTAACGAAATATTTTTGGCTAGGGGTGGCTTCAGCCAGTCCTAGTAAGGGTATACTTCCGCCCCTGAATATGAAAATATGAGTTCATTCTTTAAAATGAACACACAACAAAATATTAATCATTATGAACAAAAAACAAAGTTCATTCTTTCGGATGAACACCAAATAAAATCTAAAAACAGAGTTCATTCTTTAAATGAACACACAACAAAAACAAATTTCATTGTTATGAATGAACACCTAATAAAAAGATCAAAAAACAAAGTTCATTCTTTAAATGAACACACAACAAAAACCTCATAAAATCATATTAGATAACAAAAAACAGATCGAAGAACAAAAACATGATAAATCTTCATCGTGTTTATCATCTTAAACAACAGAGAAGAAAGAACACACAAAATCTTCGTCGTCTTCATCATCTTCAATAGCAGCAATAGCAACAGAGGCGTATAAAGACAAAATCTTCGTCGTCCACCATCTTCAACAGCAACAGAGAAGAAAAACCCAAAAATCTTCATCGTCTTTATCATCATCAGCAGAAGAAAAAAAATGAAGAGAAAATAAAAACTAGATCTGAAAACAAGAGGAGAGAGAAAGTAATTTGAAAAATGTTATATTTTCTAGGGGTAATTTGCGTTACCTCCCCTGGCAAAGATTATAATTTGATTTACCTCCCCAACATAAATAAAATTAGCACAACCTCCTTTCGTTATGTATTCCGTCCAAAGGATAGATAGATGAGTCACCAGCTGTGTACATACAGGTGGACTAAAAAGAACACGTGGTACATGGATATTGAAAATACCCTCATCTCCTACATTAGATATTCTCTTCTACATACTTAACCTAAACACTTCTCTCCTCGTATATCGAATCTTCTTTTCCAGTCTTCACCATCATCACTTGTTCGTGTGAAAGTTTTTTTTCCCGAATGGTAGTTATAATTAATCATATCATATAAAACGGTTTTTTTTATGCTAGTAATAATTAATCAGATTCAATAAATTCGTTTAACCATATCCCAGATTTGATTATGGTGATGGAAATGCTAAGATTTCAGAGTTTGGTATCTGATTAGGATTGTTGTGTTTGTTTGCAATTTCTGTTTGCAGGGAACGAGATATAAAAGGGTAAACAAATTTAGCAAAAGGGTCATCTCTATATCATTGGGTTCATGTGCATAAGGTATTTGTAGAAAGTTCAAACCACCCACCATCACTGCCTGACCATTACCACCACCGTCGCCGTCATTACACACACTTTTCCATTACTAGTACTACTACTCTCCATTATTAATGCAGAAATTCCCTACCCGCTGATGTTACTAAATCTTCAGCTTGCATTGATTGATTTATTCTACTCACAGTGGAACAAAATAAAGTTGACTCAATTGAAACTCTTCATCACCATTAATGGAAGATATGTAAATATGAAAATTCAATGTATCTGGATTGCAAATGAAACAATATGGTACTTTTGTAATACAAACGTTTTTTATTTTTATTTTCTAAGTATGAAAAAGGCTTCCGGAACCTATTTGACCATTTTGTTTCTATTTGAAATCCATGTTTGCTTAATTCTTTCTATTTTTCCCCTATGTTACGGTTTTAAAAGTTGAATTGGAAAATGTTTCTTTTCGGTTGATTGATTAAATCAGTTTCGTGCGATCTTTGGGGAAAATTTGTCGAATATGTAACTATGGGTTGTAATTGTGATTCAAGGTGGTGTCGGTCTAATATTGTACGTTAATGGTGATTATATGAGTGGGGATTAGATGTGTTAATAAGGTTCAATAATCAGAAGAAAGGTTACCGGAAGACGATGAAGGAAAGAAGAAGGCGACTTATTAGGGAACGGTTCCACGCGTCAGATACTTGGTTTTGGAGTTCCTCCATTAATCAACAATTTTTTTCTGTTCAGAAAGAAACAGAAGACGAAGATTGAGAGGGTAATGTTGTCACTTTTCAAAGTCATAGTGGATATGCCACGTGTACATGTCATATGTGGCAGTTAACAGAATCTTTAGACTGAATATGCACCAAAAGGAGGTCGGGTCTTGCTAATTTAATCTCCGTAGGGGAGGTAACTCAAATTATAATCTTTGTCAGGGAAGGTAACGCAAATTCCCCTTGTCCCCTATTTTCTATTGATTTTTTCTATTTATATGGTCCCAAAAGGGTATTTCTGCCACTATCAAAACATAATTACATCATCCATGACATCATCCCACGTGAGTATTGTCCATCCTAGTGACAAACAGTAATTTCTAGGACCAAACAGTAATATATATTTTAAAAAATGACCAAACAGACCGTTGACTAGGTCAACACGACCAAATCCACTATATTATATTATTTCTAGAACTATAAATCCACTATATTATATTATGTAATGACCCGTACCTCCACCGATACTGTCCACACTTGGCCACTGCGGTTATCCGGAAGTGTAGGGTTTTTATCGGGCATCGCAGCAGTAATCCAGAAGTAACTTCCCAGATGGTCGCCCATCCCTGGATTACTCTCGCCTGAGCACGCTTAACTGCAGAGTTTTCTGCTAACTCTGGAGACAATTGTGCTGAAAAGGCATCGGTATAATGTAGACGTTCCTTGCCTCTTGTGGGACCAGTATCTAGCTTAACGACCCACTTATCCACTATGATTATCTAGCAGTGTGGGATTTTTAACGGCACTACTGCGGTTATCCAGCAGTAGCTTACCGAGAGGTCACCCATCATGTGACTACTCCCGGCCAAGCACGCTTAACTGAGAAGTTTTTCACCGATTGTGCTGAAAAGGCCACGGTGTTAGGAAAGGACAAACCATTACTTATATTCCAATCGGACAACCATTGTCAAATATAGGGGTATTACAATACCACCACCTTAAATTGGGGTCGTCATCGGCTCCAGAATATATTCGCAAGCCCAGATCTCCGACGTTCCCTGCCCCTCATGAGAAGCACATGGACCAACTCCGTCCAGCGTACCTTCCCACCCTCGGCAGGTGACCCGTCGTGGGCTCTGATACCATTTGTAATGACCCATCCCTCCATCGATATTGTCCCCACTTAGCCACTGCGGTTATCTGGCAGTGTGGGGGTTTTTAACGGGCATCGCTGCGGTAATCCAGCAGAAACTTCTCGGAAGGTTACCCATCCCTGGATTACTCCCGACCGAGCACGCTTAACTGCAGAGATTTCTGCCAACTCTGGAGCCAATTGTGCTGGAAAGGTCTCGGTGTTAGAAAATGACAAACCATTACCTATATTCCATTCCATCGGGGAACCACTGCAAAAATCGGGTCATTACATGTTATTTATAGAACTATATGGTAGCTTCTACCAGACATATACGCGAAACCCTGACACTCTTCCAATTTTCCCAATAACCCGCTTAAATGTAAGTCAAACAGTACACGAAAATGCTTCAAAATAAAATAAAATAAATAATCAAGTACACATGAATGTGCAATTACATACGTGCTTGTAAAGCCTCGGTTTTTGCCCCCTCTTTTTTACACCACTATATGGCAGTTAAACCTTCCATTGATTCCACTCCACCCTACCTCACAGGGGGCCTGTTTTAAGGAATGAACCAACCAAAAGTTGACACATAAGCGATGTAAACCTTTGTTGTCAAAATCCTGTAGTGCGAATTTGTGCACACTCCCTAACGAATGTGCACGTAACATTTTAATCTCAACCATTGATTTTATTTAGGGAGTTATGTAACGAGGATTGTGATTCTAATCATGAAGGGTAATGAACTCATTAGTTAAATAATCAACCAATCAGAAAATTATGTAAAATATACGCTCGTTAGAGAAGTGTGAACAAATTTGGACTCAAATCCTGGGATTACAAAGCATTTTCGGCTTATAAATATCGGAAATGATAGATCGACCAAATCTCCGATTTCTCTCCGGCGTGAGATAAGAAATGGGCCCATATATGCCCATTATTAATGCAAGTGTTCAGAGCCTTGATCTCGTCCGTCCATTTTCCAGTCGGGACATTTTGGTGTAGAATTTGTTGGTCACTAGTACGATGAAACGGGTTGTTTTCACAGTTGTCAGTTTCTCGTCAGCGAATCATTCGTCCTGTCATCTCGTTTCAAAACCCTAACTTCACCTTCAACAGTCCATATGATAGGGTTTTTCACTACAATCTCTCTTATCAACCGAATAAAATCAGCTTCATTTAGTCGACATTAAACAATTTCGGTTGAACTTGTTAAGGGTTCACTTAGGGAAGAATGTATAGATGGTTTGGTTGAAAAAACAAGCAGACTTCTCAAGACGCTTAACGCCAGCTTTTCTTAATTAAAAGTAGATTTCATGTTCTTTATTATGAATTCTTTTGTTTGTTTGCTCTTATGTGATTGTATAATTAGTTTGATTAATGATTCACTTGTTAGAATTGAGTGCAGGAGGAGGGCATCAAAATGGCCCAACCTTCAGTGATCTTAGCTACAGCAGGGTATGATCATAATATCAGGTTTTGGGAACCTAAAAGTGGACGATGTTATCGTACTCTTCAATATCCTGATTCTGTAAGAACAATTTTTCGTTTTTTTTGTTTTTTTTGTTTTTTTTTTTTCATTTTCAGTATTGATTTTTTCGATGTGACTAACTTCATCTCTGAAACTCGTGCAGCAAATTAATAAACTAGAGATAACCCCAGATAAACAGTATGTGGCAGCAGCTGGAAATCCTCATATTAGATTATATGAAGTTAACTCGCCTAGTCCTCAACCAGTAGGTTTTGTCATTTCAGTTTGTAATCATGTTTTATTGAAAATCTTACATTAAATTTACATCATTTTGTTTAAATGGTAGGTTATAAGTTACGACTCACATACTAGTAATGTAACAGCAGTGGGATTCCAGTGTGATGGAAATTGGATGTATTCAGGTTCTGAAGACGGCACTGTAAAGATTTGGGATTTGAGGTGAAAATAAGTAAATAACTCTATTTTTGTATTACTCACAATTTTATCAATTGCTCGGACCATTTAGTCATCCATACATTGGGGACCAGGTTGTTCAGAATCGTCGTCATGAGAAGTTGAGAACCTTATCTCATTACGGCAGTACATGGTTAGGCTATTACTAACTTTATCTTTTCTATGATGTTTACTTAATCCTAGGTGCTTACAACATTCAGTTACAAGCACTCTTTTTTGCTGGTTCATCAATGTTAGTTACTACTACTATAAAGTTTTACCCTATGCACCCATATTACTAATAAGTAACGTCTTGGAGTTCTTAACTACAGTTGTTTTTAATGATTTTATTCTAATATAGAAGTTTTATCTCCAAACATCTTGTCGTGACAAACACTTTAATCATTGTACTCATATTTTCATGATTTGACTGTGTAATGCAAATTTGTTGTATGCTGAACCTCAAGTGGTTGTAGAGTGTATTTGAGACTTCTATGAATTGTTCAACTTCATTGTTCAGTTTCCATTGTCATCATTTTATTTCAGGGCTCCGGGTTGCCAGAGAGAATATGAAAGTCGTGTAGCTGTAAACACGGTTGTGCTACATCCAAACCAGGTAACGTTACCATATTAACCTCCTGTACGACCAGTGGGGGTTTATTTTACATCATAGTTCAAATTTTTAGAAACTAGATGGGATGCTAACAGTTGGCTTGATACTTTCTTTTGGTACCCAGAACCAAAATCTTGCCAAAATCTGAGCCCTTGGATTTTGTTAGCTTCTAATGTTCAACTCATACACATCTGAGGCTTTGAACTTTGTTCCCCATAAGACATATTGATTCTTCATTTACTGCTTCTGAGAAACAATGAAAAACCTTTGACATGTGGTCTTTATTTTTGTTATAAAAGGTGACTGGATCCTATAGCGGACTCCATTGAACATTTCATTTAGACAAAATACCCAACCAGAGGGAATACCCAACAAATGTACTGGATCCTATAGTATAGTCCGCCGGCACCGCTGTGCACGTTTTTCCTGATAAAGAAACTCGCTTCGGATATGACATGGCTCTCTAACAGATCGCCTCTTCTGATAAGATAAAATTCATGGAACACTTATTTTAAAAGTACATTTGTTGCATGTGGATTTGCAGAGGGAACTTATATCTGGAGACCAAAATGGCAATATACGGGTTTGGGATTTGACAGCTAATTCATGTAGTTGTGAGTTGGTACGTATCCCCAAGGCATATTTAGTGCTTGGATATATGTTGTTCTAATCTTCAATCTCTAATATTCTGCGTTTCTTTCGCGTTGTAACATGAGGTTCAATTAGTTGCATTTATAAAGTTATGATACAGTATTATAATTTATATCTTAAACCGAATCGTGCAGGTTCCAGAGGTAGATACAGCAGTAAGGTCCTTAACAGTGATGTCGGATGGGAGCTTGGTTGTTGCTGCAAACAACCATGGAACATGTTACGTGTGGCGCTTGATCTGTGGAATGCAGGTATCATGTTATGATGTATGGTATAGCTTTGGAATTGCAGAGTAATGCATATAGTTTCTTTCTTTCATTTCTGTATGAAACAATTAGAAGATTTACTTCTGTAGTGATCTTCTGTGTTGCCGTTAGCATTTTGACTTGAGTTAAATCTACTGCAGACTATGACCAATTTTGAGCCACTTCATAAACTACAAGCACACAACGGCTACATCCTTAAGTGTCTGTTATCACCTGAGTTTTGTGAACCCCATAGGTTTGAACATCCATGTTTCCTTTTCATTGCTATTATCAAGAGTTTAAGTTTTCCATCTTATAATCAAGTCGGGTGACTTCTGACCCACTATGGAACTCCATTTTTGGTAGATATCTGGCTACGACATCATCTGACCATACAGTTAAGATATGGAATGTTGATGGTTTCACCTTGGAAAAAACTTTAGTCGGTTTGTATACAATTAGCACTGAGATGTTAACTGTTCTTATTGTTTCCAACAAGCAAAACCTTATAGTTAGTTTGTGACAGGGCATCAACGCTGGGTATGGGACTGTGTCTTTTCCGTTGACGGTGCTTACTTAATCACAGGTGTGGTATAAAATATCTTATTGGAGTAACCCGAAACATGTTCATCTGTTTTCTTGTGTTGTTAATTCTTGAAGTGACCTAATTTGTACATTACTACAACCTGTGCAGCTTCATCTGATACAACAGCAAGACTCTGGAAAATAGATAGTGGTGAAGCCATCAGAGTATACCAAGGCCATCATAAAGCAATTGTTTGTTGTGCACTTCACGATGGTGCTGAATCTTCTCAATCTTGAGCTTTGGGAATACCTGGTACCTTCTTCTAACACCCCTCAGAGTAGTAGAAGTCCACGTGAATATAAGCTTCAGAATTTTTATATTTTCATCTAGTAAGCTTTTACTGTTGTCTAGTGGTATTAGAGGTATGAATCATTGTTATGTAGAAAGTTTGAATGTTTTCCTATTTGCATAGTCTTAATCTTTGGTTTGATATCTTAAAAGAAAATCTGAAGCAAAACCCGTTATCTAGTTAAGTTAGTTTTGTATAAAATTTTTAGTATTACATTATGAAATGAGTGGTTACAGCTATTTATTCCAGGAAATCTCCATAGTCCAGTTCATTCAGTTGTGGAATTCTTTAGAGAATAAATTAGGCAACCTGATCTGTTATACATTCCTCCCGGAAAGTAATATTTATAAAATAGAAGGTTTCTATATTGACCCACTTTTTGAATTGTGGGTAGCATGTCAATATCCGGATGCCCTCAGTTGTTTACTGCCCATGTCGAATACATCCCTTTTTATTCTTAAATAAAGTAATTAAGTATATCTCAAATATCATGCAATATTCCAGTGTTATTTTTTACATTTGATAATATTTTATGATAATTGAGATTTAGAAAAGTGGAACTGTAGTTTTTAAATTCCATATTCATATGGATTGTTTTGTATTGCCAATTATTACTAAATTAATTCCCAACTCATAAGTCTCTTCAACAATATGATATCGTTAGTCGTTACTAAAGTTTGTGGTCCTTGGAACTATGATGAAAGAAATGTGACTTAGGATAGGAACAGCTTTCGTGAGAACAGTTAATGGGTTATCTGCCTGGAGAGGTACCCTAACCAATTTCAGTGTTTCCTTCCCTTTTCAGTATCAAATTTAGATAGATAGATAGAGAGAGAGTGAGAGTGAGAGTGAGTGAGACCACAACTTTCTTTATCCTTGACCAACCCCCACCAAACCAATTGCAGTCTGCCACCTAAAAATGGGCCAGATATACTTTTACGTTTCTTGTAGAAGTGTGGAACACTTGAATTATATACAGCTGTGCATCAAAAATGTACCTAATTTACATTTGGGTGTATAAGATCGGATTTAAGATTTAAGATTGTGTACTCGTTTTAGCCAATCTCAGATTGGGTACACCGAGCACAATCCAAATAGAAACTCATTTTAAAGCTTGATGTAGTATTATCTCCAACCTTAAAACTGATATGGATATAGCAATTATAGCGATCACCTGTGTGGGATATTTTTATATGTTGTTATCTACATGTACTCGGAAAGAAAAATAAAGATGATTTCAAAGCAAAAAATTTTTTAACAAAGCAGACTCTCTACCTATAAAATTAGTAGACCTTTTAGCTGCACATGTTATGCTTCTGATTTCTGAATCATCAGATAGGACCTCGAAGTTGAACCACAGTTGGTTTGGCATTAAATAAATATATCCCAGTGTCTTCATAACCTACATCAAGCTTGATACTCCCCACCTCAGGGGTTGACCCCTCGCTGCCTTGCTGTTTCATGACATATTTTGGACAAAAGATAAGCTTTGGATTGCCACAATTCTACACCTCATTTACATTTCCGAATCTCTACATCATGCTATGATGCATAAGTAAACACATAACCAAAAAACAATTCAAGTTAGTGTCAATATCATGAGGGTCTTTCATTAAAGTAAGTTATACCCAATAATGCCCCCCTAACTTGTTTTCCAAAAAAAAAAAAAAAAAAACTTATTTCTTTTTGAATTATCAGGTCCTTATCGAGTACCAATTCACCTTTCTCTTGGCTTTTGATCACTCCTTGAAGACCTCTTGAATGCAACTTCTTAATACAAAGAAAAGCAAGAAGCCTTGGATTGTTTTATCATCAAAACAAACAAGTAAACAAATCCAATCTTTTCTGTACATCATAATTCCCACCACAGAGAAACTTCCATTTTAAGAGCCAATACCAAAATCATGGGAGAGAATGAGCAGAAAAAAAAGAAACAGAAACATAAACACACAGATCAAAAATCATCAGAGCACCCGGCCTTCAAGCGGAGTTCAGACGTCAAGGGAATTCGTTTCGGTAGTCAATTCATTGTAAAATCGTTCACGGTTCGACGAGCTTCATCTCTACAACTATCACGCCTTCTTTGTCTTGCACCTTCTGATCATCCTCTCTTTCCTTCAACGACAGCTTTCATACCAACTAACTTCACCATTTTGGCTCACCACGCGTGGCACACTCTTACACTAGGCCTTGGCACAAAGAACTCCAAAGTCGTCGTATTTGTTTTTGAATCAGAAAATATGAAGCTATCTGTGGATCGCTTATGGCCGTCGGAAATTCCATTAGGAGAAGTTAACAGAAAGCTCGTGCGCGGTTTGAATGGGTGCGAGATAGCTCGATTCAAGTTTAGAAAAGGGTGCATCACTTTCTATGTTTTTGCAGTACGGAAGGTGAATGTTATTGGGTTCTCGCGCGCAGAAGATCTTAGGTTAATTCTTCAATCAGTGGCTTCACTCAAGGATTTCTTGGATCATACTGCCATGCTTGCGTTGCCAAATCAGAGAACAATCAATTACTCATCACAAGAAGCTGCCATGGCTCATTAGCTAGAACATACATACTCTTATTCATTGTATTTCCTCCATGATTTTCATGGTATTTCTTTGTTCCCTTCTCCGATGAAGATTATTTTTGGCGCACCGATTTTATGTAATTTATTAATATGGAAATTGTAGTTATTCATTTTATGTCAAAAATTACTGTGCAGATAAAATTAAGGACAATAATTTTGGTACGGATGGACTATTGCCAGTTTTTCTGTGTGCAGAAGTTATGTTTTACTTTGGACTTTGGATTATCCTGCAATTAAGGCTGTAATGAATAATCTTGTGCCTTAATTTGTCAACTCTGAATCTGAATACAACAATGAAGAATTCAAAGACTGTGTCATGGTTTCTGAGGTGTGTAATACTTTAGCATTATTAGCTTGTCTGAGCTCTGACGTATTTTTAACGTCAGCTCGATGACTAACACATAATAATAGATTTAAAAAAGGTACTTGAACTTATGCTTTTCTGTGTTAGGGTCTGGGGGTGTGGGGGACTTGTTGACAGCCACACACAGGGGCGGAGCCAGCCCATTGCAATGGGGTGCACTTGCACCCCTTGCCCAGCTGGCTCCAAAGCCTAATTTAGGGCCAACAGAAAAAAAAAAAATTAATACCCAAGCCTAATTTTGCATTTTTACACCCCCTAAAAATTTATTTTGCACCCCATAGCAAATTTTGCACCCCCTTAACAAAATTCTTGGCTCCGCCCCTGGCCACACATCGCCACTAAAAACTCAATCATGTCTCTCCCACTTCCCACGCTATCATTAACAAGTTAGCACGTTATGATGTACTTCAGTTCTTGCAGTTCCTCGAAACCAAGACATTTAGTAGACATTGCCATCCTGAAGGACCTTGAGATGATTTTGGGATTTGATATTAGCTGAAACCCACAGAGCCTTGGTAAATGAGTTCACAACTTGAAATATGATAAATGGATAACGATGTGGAACACAAATGTGATTATGCAAAGCCAAAGAAAGGGTCCAAGGAAGTTAAGAAATTCTAAGCAAAAAGCAGGAAGAAAGAAGGTAAGGGATCACTTTCCTTGTAACTAGCACGGTAAACACCAGAACAGTCTCTATTTTGCTATGAATATATGTTCACTCCACGCTGTAGAAGGCAGCAGAAAGGGAAATGCAACCAACTGTAACCCATAGAGAAATACAAGATTGACCAATAACTACAAATATAGGACGTTGATTTCCAACAAGCAATGAAAAACATGGACCAAAAGTATCTTACTTCCAGAAGTTATTCAAAAACTTTGGTCAGGTTTAGCAACTTACACCACCTAATAACCAATTAAAATGTAGCTTTCACTTGGTTAAATAAAAACAAAACAATTTCGCAGCAGCTGCTAATATTCTATTTAATGTAAACAGAAACCACTTCTTTATCTCAGAGTTTAGTATAAATTCCTCAGGAAACAGCAGTTTTCATGTGGTAACTAGTTTTCCCTCCTAGTTTTGTGTTGTGGATATTAATTAGGTGTCAGGTGTAGCTGTCCCTTGGTTGAGCTCTGCAAATCTCATGCCTACACGCATAGAGTGTTTGAGAAACTTCTCCGCGCATCGACGAATGCAAGACTCCTCTTGTTTGTCAAGGGACTTGCGGCGGAAAGTGTCCACACAGTCAACGAAACATCTCTCTACCAAAGAATTGTACATCCTCAAACTGCACATTGATTTGGGAACAAAAGAAAATAGAAACGTCAGCTACGACAACAAGGAAGAAATCTAGATAGAAAAACATTAGTAGACTTGGTTTCCCTTTTACTTTTACCCAATACAAGGGTGAGTGAGGGAAACAGACGATTGATGAAACACAATGTAGTTGTATGTACATGATATTTGTACAGCGAACATGCATAAGCCTAATCAACATTTCAAGGATCAATTTAACCTTTCAAGGATCCATTTCCTATGAATAAACTTTGGAAATCAAGTTTAACATTTTGTTCCATGACATCCATATTAACAAAATGTAAGCATATAGTATCATTAGGGAACTCTAGCAATTTGGTGATACTGATGCACAAAAAATTTCGAGAGGTTGACACCACGAACTGGAGTCCTTATAGAGGTCTGAATACCACGCAAGCACACAATACAAATTGTAATTTTGTCAATGAGTTTATTCCTAGAGCATATCGATTTTACATTGAAAATTCCAGCATGAACAACCTGCTAGAGGCACCTATTGAAATTAGTTCAGGGTCATTCTTAGAGTTTATGCGTCCAAAGAATTTGTGGTGGAAAGCCAGAAACCAACCGGGGAAACACAAACCCCAAATACCTCCAATTTAAGATTCCTACAGACACATTAAAAAATAATATGTGGCAGCCTAAGAAAGTAATTGCACTAAGAAGCCTCTGTCTATAGGAATACATGTAAGCTTAATAAAGTAATTAGCAGTAAGAAACCCCTGCACTACCTTCCCCATCCGTCCTACTTTCATAGGAAACATATAAAGTAAGCTGTCATTCTATCACTCTACTAATGTCACAGAATTCGGGGATGGAACGAGACCAGTCCAATTAAAGTGAATTTGGAGGCACGACCCATTGCTTGTTAGGAAAAAGAAATGGATTTGTAGTAGCAAACAGGTTGAAATTTGGGCACTGCTTCATTGTTGTATGTCTCTCTATAAGACTTACATTTTGTAAAAAATAAATTTTGAAATTCCACTTTATACTAAGAATTGTGCTACTAATGTATCACAAGTTCACATCTTATAGACAAAGGCCTCCTCAAAAGTGAAATGTAAATTTCGAGCACTCCCATTGCTCATCACTATATGAGTACACGAGTAATTAAGCAAAACTGGAGCAACTCAACTTGTGATAACTGCGGATACAGACATCATACGTGGGCACTGGACAGAAAGAGACTATTTCTACTGTCCAAACTCCTAATCCATCTACCTATATCATATCAATCGGTGCTGAAGCAAACAATTACTTTAATTATTCTAAAACTACATCAACTGTAACAGGACCAAATTTGTCCAACAAAACCTAATCAAACCAAAACTTTCCATCCACCCAATCACCAAAACACCTATCATCACTCAAAAAATGCATCTAAATCTAGATAAAACCTTCCTTTAGAAGGATTCATAATCCAATTAATTCATTATAACATCGTTCTTGGCAATTTGATGTGTAAATGATAAAATAACAGATTATAACCAGTCCAAATAATAGATCTCTTACAAAGAAAGGAATTCAACGAATGAAAAGGAGAAACATCGAAATACCTGTCCCTAACTTGGAGCTGATCAATCATAGTAGACATTCTCATCTTGTCTTCCTCAGGCATAGCATCAATATCTCCCATCATACTCTTGTCCATCTTTACTGTGAATTAGGGTTTTGCTCACGAAACACTTACTTCTGCCTCTTTAGCTTTACCCTCTCACACAAGCTTTGTTTGTTGTTGTTCGCAAACCAAAACCCTAGTTAACAGTACCTTTCTTGTGTAGGACACTCAGTCAAATAACAGTCTTTCTGTATGCTTTCGTGGGTAGTTCTGTTTACACCCAAACAAGTTTGCAGTGCACCCAGCTCTTTTCATAAAATGTTACTCCAGTTTGATGCCTAGGGCTGCACATGAACCGCTGGACCGACCGATAACCGATGAAAAACCCAACCGATGATCCCACAGTCGGTGGAACTTCCAAAGTTAGGAACCGATGATCCAACGTTCGGCTAGCAGTTTGAGGGTCAGAGCCGACCGAGCCAACTTTTAAAAAACACTCACTATGCGAGAACTAAATAAATCATAACCATATATTTATATTAAATATAATTCCTAACCTTAGAAAAGAGAGAACTTCTTGTTCTCCAACATACTCCAGCCACCACCTCCACTCATCAGCACAAGTACCACCAATCCACCGCCTCAATTATCATCAAATCACCATTCTTCTTCAAAGGAAAGAATGATTTGGTTTTCTTCTTTCACAGATTTATAATTTATTAGCAATATGGTAATAGTCACTTACCTCTTTATTTCGATTACGGTTACTCATATCTTCTCGTTTTTATTTTAACGTTTTTATTTTCGGTTGAAATATGATTTGGTTCTTCCATAGAAATCAATTTTTGGGGTTTTCATATGAATGAAAACCTAGTATTTTTATAATTGGGTGTCTCAACATGCAATCATTTGATTGTTTCTGTTTTGGGGGTTGTAATGTTGATGTTGTTAAAATTGTTAAATCTGAAATGAGTATTTTCTGTTTTGGGTTCTTCTTTATTAGATTAGAATTGGATTCTTATTAAAATAAAATAAAATAAATAATAAGTATATTGATGCTTGTTCGTTTGTTATTGTCTTTTGCAGAGATCTTGCGGTCTCTTCCTGCTCCTACAAACTTTGAAGAATAGTGGTAAAGAGGCAAGTTATGGCTGAAAGCCTGAAACCATATGGGAGCTCGAAGTTGCAAAAAAAAAAAAAATCTTGCTCCTACCACTACCTTGGTTGGTCATTCATTTATCCACCTTGATCAGTCCCTCTTGCACCATCTCGGTCCTCCTTTCATCACTTTTTGCTCCTTATACCAAAGTTGACATAATGCTCCAAGAACCATAATTTTAACTAGATCTAAACACCAATCATTTTGTATAAGCCCAACTATCAATATTTTAAAATTCATTATTTTATTGGTCTTGCTACTAATAATTTTCATCGATAAATCAATTGTTATTTATAGCAATATTTCTCTGAACAACAATAATCATCCAACTAATAACATTGCTCTTACTAGCAATATTTCCCGATTAGCAATACTGACATGGCTAGCAATATCCATCTGACTAGCGATTAATTATCGAGATATTTGCTCTGACTAGCAATATTGCTGCGCTGGAAAAGTTGCTAAACATTGCGCAATATTTTGTTGGTCTATGCCTAATCAAATAATCTCATCAGACTCATGACTATCGATTCAAATCGCCTAAGTATTTGCCTTAACTAACGTTATAATATGCAAAGCATCACTGCTCTTGTCTTAACGGATACTTTATGTGCCATTCATAGAAATGACTAGTCGTTGTAAAGAATGCTAGACTCATCATTGGGAAAATGCTAGACTCATCAATATGCTAAGACTAGCATCTAGGTCAACAATTGACCAATTAAACACACGACTATATAATAGAAGTAACCATGCTCGAGACACAAATAATGTCACATGGGGGATATTCACTAAGGTTTTGGTCCAACGGCCTACAGCACGTGCGATGCAACAATGAACCCATGATAAGAAAATGAGTAAGTCGTGTTGTCAGTTGAAGGAGTAAATGGGTAGTGGTATAACAAACACCAAGTTTCCCTAGCGAAGAGAAACTGGTTTCACCATGATTTTCACTTCTCTACTCTTCCATTTCTTTGCAACTGCCACCACTTACATGAGATCAATGTGTTAACTACCTCGACTACAAAAAGGTTTTCAATCTATCGACAAAGGATATCAGCCATATCCCAAAAATATACAAAAGCTTTCTCTCGGTCAACACAGATAAATCATCTTCAAAGTAGTTCAACATATTTACAGTCAATTTCCACTGATCTCAACACTTTCTCAGCTTCCCTCCCCACAAATCAACCATTATCCTTATATTGTGACTGAATTGAATCTGGAACGACCATTTTTTGTCTATCCAATATAGTCTTACATATTAGTTTCGAATTCAAAAGACTCTCATGTAGTGCATCTTTTTAAGGATTTAGACGATTTTCTTCATCTAGCGTTCGCTTACTCCACCATTTTACTCTTTTCTCAAACTGTTTTTACCAACAAACACCTACATTGTCTTCAAACTATGTTAGTGATTACTTGAAAGTTGGTTATTATTTCTACTGGGCACTACTTCGGGGATGATGTGCTCACTCAAAATCCAATTTTAGTTTCAGAGATATATCAAGTGGTGCACACGTTGATGGTCGGTCAGAAGTTTGAAAGCTTCGAAGAGCTAATTCTGTTTGTCAATTAGCTTCTGCTACTTTATTATTTTATTTTATTTTTTGTATATATTTGATTTGAAAATCAACTCACAATTGTAAGTGTATTCTGATAGTATTCTTATATATATATATATATCTTCTTAGAGAGGGTTTAAATTTGGATTAGTCTTTGTTTAGAACTTCTAGTTTAATGATTGCATAAATATTTTAGATTCTTAATGGCTTAGAATGTCAAATTGTTCTTTTCTAATTTTGAGTAGCTGGATTTTGGGGAGTTAACATAGATTTTTTAGATCTTTAATGCCTCTGAATGCAAAGTCTTTAAAATTGTAGCTGGATTTTAGAGTGTTATACATCATTTCCAAGTGTCTTGAGGTTTTTATTTGGTGGGGAATTGACCTTCGACATCACTTTTCAAGTTCATTGATCCCAATTAAGGATTTTCACACTGCTTTCAGGATCGTTACACCGGTTTTAGGATCGTTGATTCATTTATCCTCCCCCATCGAAGAAATGTGGTTCAGAGGTAAATGTGACTTTATAATAACTGTCAACTTGCATTTAACTGAATGAAGTCCTTTTTTTTCAAAAAAATAAAATAAAATAAAAATAAAATATATAGGACCTAGTAAAAAATAAACCATATTTTTAAAATGCAAAAAAAATGGGGTAGATTTGAAAAGTGCAAAAAAAAAAGGTACATTTGTATTTGGCCCTAGAAAATATCGCTATATATGATTGAATGTTTGTTTTGTTAAGTTGCAAATTGATTGAACTCATATTCATATCTACAACTAAGTTAGTGTTGTTAATACGAAAACGCTAACAAATCTTAGTACAAGTAGCATAGTGTGATTACAAATTATAGTGATATTTTCTTGTAATTGCATGTAAACTGTGACTTTTATTAAATTGAATACTCAGGTATGTCAATTGTATTGATTAACCTATTTTATAAATCTTAATGTTCATGGGGAACTGAACTTGATTGCACGGTGATTTGGGTTATTCTCTAAATAAATTTTGTATTTGCAACGTTATATTTGTATTGTGATACAAGGAAATTAACGGGGTATACTTGTGATCAAGGCATTCTAGGACTTTTGATAATAGAAAATTAAATTAAATTATAATTGTTAATTCAATCACATGTTTGTAAATGAAAACGAATCCTTAACCAATATTTTCATCTCATTAATTAATTTTATTATTTCCTCGCTATCATTTAGGTTGAACTACTTTAGAAAGTTTAGATAATTCATAAAAGTACCCTATTTTCAAACAAGTCTTCGAATTCAAGTAACAACCAATACCTGTCGTGAAACGAAATCTTTCTTACCATTGTGCTTAATCAATAATATTGATAAGTGAGAATGTGAAATAATTTCGATGGATACGATACCCGTCAGTATGCTGCACAACAAGTCTTAAAGAATTTAGGGTGTCAGTTTGACTTCTAATAATTAGCCAACGACCTTTATATTGGAACCAATATTGGTAGTGAACGAAATCATATTTTCTTTGCCAACATTTGCAATTACTTTTAGGAAAATCTACAAAATAGCTTGATGGTCACAGATCATATCAGAATAAATAATAAATTTCAGAACAATGGTCCTTTTAGGAAATTTACTAAGAAGTTAATCAATTTACCGTTTTTGTTATTCGTTCAAAAATTAGACATTATGTATTGAACATCTAAATTGCTTCAAAAATGGCATAAAGAGTCAACAAACTCATTTGATTTTTACTATTTGGCTTTTCATCAATGTGTAATTGTTAGATTGTAGTAACTTGGAGGTGGTATTTCTTTCCCATAATCCCCAATTGCTTGTATTGCAGCTTCAAAACTTGGTGTTCTTATTACATTGAAATGTAACGCTACTTCATGTTCTCATATTGTATTATTTATTCCCAAACGATTTCCTTGAACCTCTTCATGTAGGATAATATTTGTATAACGTACACTTGTTGTCCATACTTGGACACCTCATCCACAGAAATTTTAATATTATTTCCATGAGCCATCTTCTTGCTCTTAGGTGCAATATCACCCCTGATACTAGGTTGTTGATTTGTTGTTGTATGTTCTCCATTCATATCCCCCATTTTGGTGTATTGTCTTAATCCCCCACATTGTTGTATTTCCCAAATGAATGGTGATATTTATGAATGATTTTATTGATTAGGAAAATGAGCTTTGGTTCAAATTCCAATATGTGAATAGTTGTGCAGTGAGTTGATTAGACGAGATTTCAGCGATGATTAGGGGACACTAATAGATGATATGGAGTTTCTAAATAACTAGGACAGTTGGGCTATTCAAAATGAACAAGGAATCATTTATTAGTGCAGACTGAATATTGACGTTACAGCCGTGATTTGATGTTAAACTGATGATTCAGGTGAGTAAGAGTTTGGTCTTGCATTGAGTAAAGGAGATTTTGAATGCAATAAGAAATTGTAGATGTGTTGGTGTTGTGTATATGAAGGTGTAGGAATGGAGGAGATGATGATATGAATTTATGGCATGGAAGTGCTTATCGATGATTAAGAATAAGTTGTCAGTTCTATGTAACTGATAGTTTCTTTGGAACTAATAGTTGAACAATGAGAATAAGTTGTCAGTTCAATGGGCTGATAGATTATCATATGGTCTGGGTAGTTATCTTTGGCATGATCCCATTAAGACTTTTTTGGAAGGAGATAAAAATTATTTGGGCTTGACCTCGACTTAGGGCAGTTTATGTTATATTTTAAAAGTGATTCTACTCCTAACTGGAATTTACAAGTGAATAGTCTATAAAAGGGGAGCCTAGACAAACTTAAGGACACACCTCTCCTTTAAACACACACAACAATTTTCTTTAAGTATATGTTTGCTTTCATTTTAATTTGTGTTTTGAACTCAAACATGAGTAGTTAATTTTCTTATAATTGGTTAGGGATGTAGTCAATTTTACATTACATGTTTCCTGGTTAATAAATTGGTTTTGTCTCATAGTTATCGTTCTTAACTTACAGAAAATCGTCATGTATGGTTGGATGTTTGTTTAGTTAAGTTGCAAATTTATTGAACTAATATTCATTTCTAGAATTAAATCAAAGTTGTTAATACACAAAAGTTGACAAATCTTGAGCACATATAGCGTGGTGAGATTACGAATTGTAGTGATATTTTCTTGTAATTACATGTAAATTGTGGTTTTTGTAAGTTGACTATTCGGGTATGCCAATTTTATTGATTATCTTATATCACAAAATATTAATACTCTTGGGGAATTGACGTGATTGAATGATGCATTGGGTTGTTCGCTAAGTATAATTTGTAATCGCGTCGGCATGTGTGTATGGTGATACAAGCTTAACGGGGTATACTCGCGATTGATTTATTTTAGGGATTCTGATAATGAATTTCAATTCTAATTATTAACCCAAGCACTGTTTGTGAATGGAAACGAATTCTTAACCAACATTCTCATCTCATTGATTACTTTTATCATTTACATGTTTTCAATCTAATTAAAATCACTTCAGATAAATCATAAAAATCCCCCCTTTTCACACAAGCCCTTGAATTCAAACAAAAACGAACACCTCTTGTGGACCGAACTTGTTCTTACCATTATGCTTAATTTTTAATTTTGATAAGATAGAATGTGTAATAATTTTGACGAATACGACCCCCTTCAGTATGCTGCACAATGAGTCCAAACGAATGTATGGTGTTATTTTAATTTCTAATCATTATTTAACGACCTTCACAGTTGGAACCACTATCTGTTATGAACCGTATTATATTTTCTTTGCCAATATCTTCAATTACCTCTAGGAACATCTACAAAATATCTTGATGGTCATGGAGTATATCAGAACAAATAATAGATTTCATAAAAATGGTCCCTTTTATACAACTTACTAAGAAGTTAATCAGTCTACCGTTTTTGTTATTAGTTCAAAAATCAGAAACTATATAACATCTGAATTGCTTCAAAAATAACATAAAATCCTCAACAAACACATTTGATTTTTACCATTTGGCTCTTCATTATTGTATAACTCTTAGGTAATAGTATTGGTAGTTTTGTAATAATGGTAAATAAAGATCGTTCGAGACTTGTTAAGATTTGATTTTAAACCTAATTTTTAAAACTAAAATAGAAATTCAATCAAAAGTGATAACAAGATTTTAAGAATAACCAAGACTCTAGATTCCATTAATACTCATGATTGAGTGTACTATAAAGATTTCAAAACTCTAGTCACCTTTAAGTCCTCTTATATCTTAATTCACTACAAAGATTACAATAATGATATCAATGATATTACCAATATTTTCTAAATATCAAGAAAATGGGACTTTAGGACAAGTATCTTGGAGTCCCTCTCCTTCTCCAGACCAATAAAGCTGAGTCTTTTAGTGGTATGCTTGATAGACTAGGAATATAGAAATCAAAACATTTTAATCAATCTGCTAGAACTGTTCTTTGTTAGACTATGCTAGGATCTCTTGCTACCCATCAAATGTATGTGTTTCCCATGCCTAAGAAAGTAACTGATATAATAATGTTATTCAGAGAGAAATCTTTTGGCATAACCAAGGGCATTTATTTTTCGAAAAATGGATTGTTGTAGTTGATCCCAAACATAGAGGTGGTCTTAATATAAGACAATTTTTTATATTCAATTTTGCCTTGTTAACTAAATTAGCTTGGAGATTTTTGCAGGATGACCATGATCTTTAATTTTAAATCTTAAAACAAAAATATTTCCATAATTACAATCCTTTCTATGATTAGGTAAGTGAAAATGGTAGTTGGATACGGAGAGGTTTTTGTAAGGGTTTAGTTGTAGTTAAAAAAAATTATTGCTGGGAAACTGCTAATGGTAAAGATATAAACATATGAAAGGATATTTGTATTCCTTCCTTAGGTAAGCATGTTCCTAGTGTTATGGCATCTGAAAACATTTCTATAGTAGACCAACTTAGTGACAATGACACTAAGAATTGAAATCTGAACATTCTTAATGCTCCTTATACCCTTGATATTGTAGAGCACGTAAGTAGAAAAAGAATTCCAATGATAGGTAAAGATCCAATTATGTGGACATGTAATAAAAATTATATTTTTTTATGTCAAGTATGCTTACAATATTCTGCTTGATAGTTCTCAACAAAATGTGGCATCGACTAATGTTTTCTTAATTTCCCTAGGAAAGATTATGGAGTATTCAACTTCCACCTAAAATGTTACATTTTATGTGGAAATGTATGCAGGATTGTTTTCCTATTAGAGATAAGATTATTAGGTATGTTCATAACATCGAGGCTATTTGCCTTTTATGTGGAACTAAAAATGAAAGCATGCAACACTTATTTGTTAATTGCGCTAACACTCACAGAATTTGGTTTACAATGAAGCATTCTATTATAGGTATGTTAGGGAGCAATAGTTTCATTAAGTTGTTAATAAATCTTTTTAAATATAACAATTTCCATGATGAGCCTATGAAGGAAAAGTTGAGGGCTATAAGTTGTATTCTATGGGACATCTGGAAGATTAGATGCTCTATAGTCTTTGAAAATATCCAGTCCAGACCAACTAAATTTATAAATTTTGTTAGAAAGTTCATTACATATACATAAAAGGAAATTGTATCAAAAAGGGTTGTGGTAGATCCTATTGAGACTACAGCTTGTGAAAAGGCGAGGGTACCCAAATATACCTCAAGCTAAAACTTTTCCTTCCTATAAGTCCTTTCTCCGAAAGTGATTGTCTATGGACTGAGTCGATACAATGCAACTAATCGGTTCACACTTCGTGTGATCGTCTATGGATACGAGATTGAGACAATACAACAACCAAGTATGTTTACTTGATACAAAGGTTCGGACTTAACCAAACTCAATAGGATTCACATATCAAGTAAATAGGAATTAACGTTTGTGAAATTTACTTTAATTATATTAAAACAATTATAATGCGGAAATATGAAGTAAATGACACAACAATATTTTGTTAACGAGAAAACCGCAAATGCAGGAAAAACCCCGGGACCTAATCCGGAATTGAATACACTCAGGATTAAGCCGCTATACAAAATTACACCAACTTCGTATGGTTGATACCAAGCAACTAAACCTATAGTTCACCTTGTTCCGTCTGTATTCCCATGCCTCCAACCTATAAACAAGTCACGTACTTGGACCAATTTCGTTGGTTCGTATTCCAAACAGTAAAGGAACAACAAATCTGTTTGGTATCATCTCTCTTCAACCAAGTGATATGAGTTGCGCAAAGGCTCTTATGTTTATCTTAACATAAACTCCTTCGCCAGGTTCCAAGATCTATCTTATGTTCAATCACCAAAAGGTAATCATTAAGATTAAGCCAACAACACTCTTAATCCAAAGAATTGTGTTGATGCCGATCTTCTCAATTAATCAATACAATCTACCACAAGGATAAACCGATTATTAATTGGATCCTCTGTTAACGAAACAAGTATTGTGCACACCAAAGATTATAAAAACCAAGTATGAAATCTTATATCTCTTCTTTGTCTTCAAATCTTATTAGATCTTCAATAAAAACCTGCACACAACTACTTGAATCTCTTGTGATCAATCAAACACATAACGGAGTCTGTTAACAATAGATTATCACAAGATCATCTTTAGATCTAACAACAATCTAAAGATCCATGTCGAAACCTTGAACTAGTTTGAGTGAATCTTATATCAAAAGAGAAGATTCTCAAGCATAAACAAACTAGGTGCAATCAAAGTTCAACCACCGATAGTCAATCAAATAAATATGAAAACTAAAGATAAACCCCAATTATTTAGTTTCCCACCAATGGTACGCACTAGAGCTTCTCAATCCCAAAGAAGACTTTAAATTGAGCGGTCGTAAGAGATTTCGCCTAATTAGGTTACTCTCCTCTCCGAATAGGCGGCTTCACCAGTAACAGTACAACAGAGGAAGTTTACTGTCACGAAGGATTAGTTTGCTAGAAATGAAAACTCAAATTATTTATAGACAAGGAAGTTTGGACACCAAGAAATTTCCAAAACCGAAAATATTCTCAAGATATTTCCATATTAACCCATATTCGGTTTTCATAATTCTTGTGAATGCACTGTCCAAATTTAGGATCGAAATCTCCTTGATAAATCTTTAACTAGCAAATGCACATTACTAATTCTTATTTTCCATATATAATTAAAAACCTTAATTAAAAGATTTATAACTTATTTAAATTCGATATTGGGATTTACTTCCTTCTTAGTTGTTAAGGAATATCTTTGAACAATAAAAGATACACATTAATGCGCGTGTTCAAAGTGTGTCGACATCTTTCTCTTGCAAGTCCTTTTTCATACTTTCTCACTTGAAACCGATTTACCACACTTCCAAACAAGTTTAGAATTGGTTCATCTGACTTTCAAGAACTATGTGATTGATCAAGTACCACTCAATCACAAACCATGGGTGTAACGGTTCTACCAAAAAAAGTTTCGGTTCTACCTCCATGTGAGTACTGTGCATAGTCACACTAGCTTACCAAAATTCGGCTGACTAGGTACTAGGATCGGTTCCCCACATATATTTGGTATCTAACTTGTATGTGTTACACATGTCCATAGGATCGGTTTCCCCTTGCCTAAAAACGTGTTGCACATGTTCATAGGATCGCTTCCCCTTTCTTCTATAAACCTTGTTGCACCTCATACAAGGATCGGTTCCCCCTTGTGATGTATTGCACCTCTTACTAGGATCGGTTCCCCTTTCCCAAATTTGGTCAGACACACACAAACCCGATCATACCCCAGGTGATTACTTAAGATCGGTTTCACTAATAAAAGTCATACCAATATGTAAGTCAGGCCTCATGTGAATAGTTTTACTAAGAACACAAACAAGTCATGAGAGGTTATACTAATAACACATATTGGTCGTTCATAAGATATGCAATGAAGAACATCCCCAATAACGCCTGGCGATTTACTTTTCGGTTCACAACACATATCATGAACTTACTTCCTTAGAACACATGTAAACATCATTCCCTAGGATGAAATCCTCACCTCAAACCAATACATAATCACAATAACATTCATACAATTATGTTGATGTCTTATAATACAAAGTTTAATGGTAAAGCAAGAAAGTTCATATTGCATTCCTTAATACTATGTCTATCTGGAGTGTTCATGCTTCGCAGTTTTGTGTTTTCAATATGTACGACTTGAAAGATACGTTAGGGAATGAAACAGTTCAAGTCAAATATCACTAACCTCAAGTGGAAGGATGATGTTGTGGTTGTAGCTCCGTACTTCTTCACTTCTTCAAGTCTTCGCAATACTTGTAATGTCTCATCCTAATACTTTCAAGCTAACCTATACGAAGTTGACTCTAGGACATTTAAATCAAGCGACTCTTAAATGAGTTTTGGCTCACTAAAATATGACAACCAAACTTGACATACCAACACTTGGTGGGTTCAACCGAGCTATGCTCTAACAATCTCCTCCTTTGTCAATTTTAGTGACAAAACTCTTACAATCATATGGATAAATAAATTACAATAATTCATTACAGATACGCTTGATTCCCGAATTCAATAGCACATAACCTGCATTAATTCAATCCTTAAAATGTCGATGTTGAAATTATAATAACAAAGCTCATACTCCCCCTAAAGGTGAGATAGGTAGATGTTCAATACGCGCGTCATTATTATACCAATCATATGATATGTTACTCCCCATTAGTTTGTGCTTTTCCTCATTCGTTAGATAAATGTTCAAGCACCATTGTCCTCTTCCCTAGTGAGGCCAATCAATATAAAATTGATACCAGCATCACCTATTTACTCCATATATTTCTCCCCCTTTTCGTCACAAAAATGACAAAGAAACGAAAAAATAAAGGACAACACGAAAAGGATCTTACAAATCTCAAAATAGACTTGCAACCTGTTGAGTCAAGCACGAGGGTTCCACATACCATTTTTGATAACCAATATCAAAACCGAAACTACAAAGTAATTACGTTTTGATATGTTATCATGGAAATAATTTCCCGAAGCAATTTTCCCAACTAGTTTAGCAAACCAAAAATCAACTAAGCAACTTAGTTCCTTTGCTAAACCGATTGTATGAATATAACCGCTTCATTCGATAAGACCAAAACGAAGATAAACTCCATTTGTCTCATCAGGTTCTAATTATCCATATAACTTAGACCTTTAGATTTTAAACAAGCCAAATACTAGGTTAGTTAACTAGCATTTCCTTATTTAGCCATTCGGCTAGACTTGAATAACCGAAACCTCCACTTTGATAAGTCTAACTAAGATCAGAATTAATTTAGTTTATCTTATCCGGAATCAATTTGGACTAAACAACTCATCCGGTCTATATATTCATTCGTTAAGACATAAATAATTCATACAAACCAATAAATCAACTTGCATGATTATTCACCTCAACCGGAAGCAATTGAAACAACATATATCATTAAAGTTCCACTATTGCACCAAAATTTCGTAAGCCTAAACAATTGATACTACACAATAAATCAAAATAACAATTGTTTTACTTAACTAGAAGCAATTGAAATAACATAGACATTAAAGCACCGCAATTGCACCAAACATTTGTAATCCTAAACGATTGATACCACACAACAAAGCAACGTAAAAATAGTTTTACTTAACCGGAACCAATTGAATCACGCAAACATCCACATATACATAATGGAATAAACACATCAATTGTAAAGAAAATTTTGTTTAATAAAAAAGCAATAAATATAAATAAAAACAGGCTTTTCTTAAACAAGAAAACAATTAACTAACAAGATTGTTACCTCAATTTCGCATCCAACTTCTCCAATATGATCGCACCTTCTTCTTCTAGGGAGAATTGATATATAAATACCATTATGTTGTCATACTTATGCAAAAAAACAATAGAATTACAACAACCAACCTTTACCAGAGAAAGGTTGAAAATCGGTTTTAACAATTGCAAGCAAAAGTTGAAAACCGTCGAAACACATATGCTTTTTATGCTAAACCAAAACCGATTCAACATATTGTGACTTTTTTACATATTGTTTCCACAGGAACCCCTCATGATCCTTTGATAAAGCCTAACAACATGGGCTAGAACTTAATCCTGCTAAATCAAAAAGTCACCCAAACCATAAGGGTTCACAACATATTATGAGATCGAATATCAAGGTAATAAAACCAAAATCAAACATCCCATAATCATCCATAGAAAATAAATAAAGCATTAAAGCACCGGCTATGTAAATCAAAAAACTATCACAAGAAAATTATAAATCAAATAACTTTATTCATAATAGTTTTTATTCATAATATACTTATACAATCAATGAAAGAAATAAAAATTGATATCTATTTTTCCAATACAACTCAATCCTTCATATCAGTGCCACATGAAGGTGGATTTCTACTTTTATTCTTCAGCTTGTGAATCTCTTCAAGTAGGAAACCTTGTTGTTTGACCAAGACCTCTTGCATATGAGAAATTTTCATGAAGGATTCTGCAAGAGCATGTAGTTTTGTCTTTGATTGAACAAAAAAGAGTGTCAATGCTTCAATACACTGATCTTTCTTCAACGTATTATCTCTTTCCTTCTTGCTAATCCAATCTCCGTTTTTGATTTCACTCCTAATCTCAAGAGAAGATCCGGACTTAATCTTATGTTGATCATTTTGATATATCATCTTTTCGTACAAAGATGTTGGATCCAGACTCATGGTTCGGACAAGGAAAGACCACAGAGAGAGGAGGATCTCTTTTTATTTCTCATACTTCTGAAAATATAATATTCCTAAAGATACGAATATGTTAAATATTTTCAATTACTAGATTTTATTTCCATAATATATACAAAAAGTGCCTTGTTTTTCTTGTTACTCACTCGAAATTGGCACACATGGTGAGGAAAGAATTCTAATACCGATCAGATGGTATTAGTATGAGATTTTCTATCATTATGGAACTTTGAACAACCCGAGTGTTCTTGATCTAGAATCACATGAGAAATTCTCCTCTTGCTACCTCGAACTAGCGAAGTATCTTGACATTGACTTGGGTTGCCTATGAAACACTTAGAAATTCTGTTTTTGAGACAGTTTTGCATCTTATCTTATTTTTCCCTTTACCATTACATGATTTAATAACATCGGAAGACATGTCCATTCTTAAAATGGGTAAATTACTAATGGAAAAGGAAGAAATAAGATTCACAACTAATGCAATATTAGATGTTTCATCTTCTTCAGAATCGTATGAATCAGAGTCCCATAGTTACAGCCAATGCCTTACTTCCAGTGTATTTCTTACGATTGGGACAGTCTTTAGCAATATGACCAAACCATTTATACTTGAAGCATTGCGGCTAATGTTCATCATCTTCTTCATGTTCCTTTTTGACAGGAACTCGATCATGTGGTCGAGAAGATTGTTGAGTATTCTTTATGAATCTCTTATTTCTTTTCCTTAAGAGATCTAATCAATGATAATGATTGTTTGATTTCATCATCAGAGTTTCCTGCAATCTGTTCGTCTGAATCATCCAACTATTTATTCCTTTCTATTGGAACTTTAGGAATTTTTTCAGCTTTAAAAGCAATTCCTTTATTTTGAATAGACTGTGATTCATGATCAAAGATCTTTAACTTTCCAATGAGTATGCTTCGTGAGAGAGTTGAGAGATCATTTGCTTCTATGATTGCATGCTTCATAGAATCGTATCTTGGAGGCAATGATCTGAGAATTTTGCACACTATATCTTTTTCAGAAATAGTCTTTCCAATAGAGAAAGAGGCATTAATTATCTCAGAGAGTTTAAGATGAAACTCTTCAAAAGTGTCGTTGTCATCCATTCGAAGGTTTTCCCAATTAGATGTAAGAGTTTGAAGTCTAGCTTCTTTCTCTGATGTGTTTCCTTCGAACATGATTTGAAGATTATCCCAAGCTTCTTTCTAAGTTTTACATGTTGATACATGATGTTGTAGATCACGGCTTACAACATGTATTATAGCATTCAAACCATCTGAATTCTGCTTAGCTAGTGCCTTTTCTTCGTTTGAAAAATCTACTAGGCGTTTAAGCTCAGTATCCGAATTTTCAATCTTTGGAAGAATATAACCATCGACGACTAATAGATTAATATTAAAGTCTCTTGATTGAAGAAAAGATCGCATAAAATATTTCCACCATAGATAGTTTGTTCCATCAAATCTTAGGGGGACGTTAATTGAAGTCGATTCATGAGAACTCGAGTTCATTCTTATAGGATGGATCGCACCAAACATATATTGTTATATCTTTTCGTGTTTGCCTGCTCTAATACCAATTGAAAAGGCAAGGGTACCCAAATATACCTCAAGCTAAAACTTTTCCTTCCTATAAGTCCTTTCTCCGAAAGTGATTGTCTATGGACTGAGTCAAGACAATGCAACTAATCGGTTCACACTTCGTGTGATTTCTATGGATACGAGATCGAGAAAATACAACAACGAAGTATGTTTACTTGTTATAAAGGTTCGGACTTAACCAAACTCAATAGGATTCGTGTATCAAGTAAATAGGAATTAACGTTTGTGCAGTTTACTTTAATTATAATAAAACAATTATAATGCGGAAATATAAAGTAAATGACACAACAATATTTTGTTAAAGAGGAAACCACAAATGCAGAAAAACCCCGAGACCTAGTCCAGAATTGAATACTCTCAGTATTAAGCCGCTATACAAAATTACACCAACTCAGTATGGTTGAGACCAAGAAACTAAACCTATAGTTCACCTAGTTCCGTCTGTATTCCCATGCCTCCAACATGTAAACAAGTCACATACTTGGACTAATTTCTTTGGTTCATATTCCAAACAGTAAAGGAACAACAAATCTGTTTGGTATCAACTCTCTTCAACCAAGTGATATGAGTTGCACAAAGGCTCTTATGTTTATCTTAACATAAACTCCTTCGCCAGGTTCCAAGATCTATCTTATGTTCAATCATCAAAAGGTAATCGTTAAGATTAAGACAACAACACTCTTAATCCAAAGAATTGTGTTGATGCCGATCTTCTCAATTAATTAATCCAATCTACCACAAGGATAAATTGATTATTAATTGGATCCTCTATTACCGAAACAAGTATTGTGCACACCGAAGATTATAAAAACCAAGTATGAAATATTATATCTCTTATTTGTCTTCAAATCTTCTTAGATCTTCAATAAACACATGCACACAACTACTTGAATCTCTTGTGATCAATCACACACAGAATGGAGTCTGTTAACAATGGATTATCACAAGATCATATTTAGATCTAACGACAGTCTAAAGATACCTGTCGAAACCTTGAACTAGTTTGAGTGAATCTTATATCAGAAGATAAGATTCTCAAGCATAAACAAACTAGGTGCAATCAAAGTTCAACCACCGTTAGTCAATCAAATCAATATGAAAACTAAAGATGAACCGTAATTATCAAGTTTCCCGCCAATGGTACGCACTAGAGCTTCCCAATCCCAAAGAAGACTTTAAACTAAGTGGCCGTAAGAGATTTCTCCTAATTAGGATACTCTCCTCTCCGAATAGGCGGCTTCACCAGTAACAGTACAATATAGGAAGTTTACTGTCACGAAGGATTAGTTTGCTAGAAATGCAAACTCAAAGTATTTATAGACAAGGAAGTTTGGACACCAAGGATCGGTTCCCCTTTCCCAAATTTTGTCGGACACACACAAACCCGATCATATCCCAGGTGATTACTTAAGATCATTTTCACTAATAAAAGTCATACCAATACATAAGTCAGGCCTCATATGAATAGTTTTACCAAGAACACAAACAAGTCATGAGCGGTTATACTAATCACACATATTGGTCGTTCATAAGATATGCAATGAAGAACAGCCCCAATAACGCCTAGCGATTTCCTTTTCGGTTCACAACACATATCATGAACTTACTTCCTTAGAACACATGTAAACATCGTTCCCTAGGATGAAATCCTCACCTCATACCCATACATAATCACAATAATATTCATACAATTATGTTGATGTCTTATAATACAAATTTTAATGGTAAAGAAAGAAAGTTCATATTGCATTCCTTAATACTATGTCTATCTGGAGTGTTCATGCTTCGCAGTTTTGTGTTTTCAATATGTACGACTTGAAAGATACGTTAGGGAATGAAACAGTTCAAGTCAAATATCACTAACCTCAAGTGGAAGGATGATGTTGTGGTTGTAGCTCCGTACTTCTTCACTTCTTCAAGTCTTCGCAATACTTGTAATGCCTCATCCTAATACTTTCAAGCTAACCTATACGAAGTTGACTCTAGTATATTTAAATCAAGTGACTCTTAAATAAGTTTTGGCTCACTAAAATATGACAACCAAACTTGAAATACCAACTCTTGGTGGGTTCAACCGATCTATGCACTAACATCTTGTTATCCTCTAAGTGGATTAGATGTCAAACTTAATTTTGATACCAGCTTCATCCATAAGAATCGATTTATGAGTATTGGACCAATTATGAGGAATTTCGCATGTCAATTCACTGGAGCAAAATGAATTCAAATTCCTGGGACGGATGAAGAACAAGAGAAGCATTAGCGACATTGGAAGCAGTAAAATGATCTAGACATATGGGCATCAAAGAGTTACATCTGGAGGGAGACAATGTGAATGTAGTTGCATCTATCAATGGTGCAGTTGGAAGAATAAGCTGGACAACAAATAGTGTGGTTCGAGAATGTCTAAGTTTTTTCAGTAATTATTCTAGTTGGAAATGCTTTCATGTTAAAAGAGATGCAAATGGAGTAGCTGATAAGTCACCGAAGTATGCAAGAATGAGTTCTACATGTGAATGGTACACCGATCCACCTATTTTTCTCATAGAATCCGTTGGAAAAGACTCTGTAACAAGCTAATTTTATTTATAAATTCCTTTTTTTTATAAATAAAAAATTAAAAAAAATTGTAATCATTTGACATAGATTAGCAACTGAATTAACAAAGCATACCATATCAATTTGAATGACAAATAATTAAGAAAATTATGTAATTTAATTAAAAATATGCAAAAGCAGTGTTTAAGTGAATAAATATAAAATTAGAGTAAATGAAATAATTAAAAACATATTACCCATCAATCATGCGTAAATAGATTTCTCCATTGCCTTGATTAAGTGGGAATTAGATCATTATGGTAAACAACCTTTCAAAATATTTATTCATGGCTCAAAAATTATTTACAATGATGAAAAAGAGAGAAAATAATGAAAACAAGGTTTTCGCAACATTTATAAGCGTCGTAAAAGTGTTACAGAGGAAATAATAAACAAGACCGTCACAGAAATGATAGTCTGTCTTCAACAGTTTAATGTTCTTCATTTTCTTCTTCTTCTGTAGCAGCATAAAATTCTGAAACTCTCTATGCAACTCTCTATATTCTCTCCAAAACTCTTTTTGTATCTTCTATGACTTTCGAACAACCTTTATATACACAAGGGACCCCAAAATCTCTCGTACAATCAATCAAATGTATTCTCATTAACTTTTTATTAAGTTACGAGAATAATTCATTTTATTTCTCTTTTATGCGCGTAATCTTAGCTGTCAAATCTCTCCCAATCTTACAAAATAAAATCCCATGATAATATCTTCTCTAAAGTGCACACAATTTCCCAAAATAACACCAACAAAATCTCGAGAATATCACCATCCACCGTTTAACTTCGAATCCACGTAACTTCCATTTTCTTCAAATATAAACAACTCACCATCCTGTAAATATACGAGAAAATCTCTCGTACTCTCTCCAAAATCAATCCAGAATATCTTGTAGGTGGAAATAAATTTTCCCCGTCAAAACTATTTTTAAGAAATGAAAACGATGGAGTGCACCTATCCAATGCGATGGTGTCTTTAACACTAGGGTGCCCTGCGGATGCCCTTATCCAAAGTGAGGGTGCCTTTAGTAACTTTTTTCCCCGGTTTCCTTACATTTTTCGAGCCAATTTTCCAAATAAAAAAAATATTTCCCAAAAACACCTACAACACACATAAAATGACGCAATAAGTACAAAATTGAACACTAACAATATAGAGAATTATGACAAATCAGACACAAAGATGTGTCTATCAAGTGACTTGGAGGTGGTCTTTCTTACCCATAATCTCAACCATAGTTTTAAAATTTAGTGTTATTATTGCATTGAAAGGTAACCTTGCTTCATATTCCCATTATGTTATTTATTCCCAAACGATTTCCTTTAACTTCTTCATGTGAGGATAATATTTATATCAAGTACACTTGTAGTCCAGACTTAAATCCTCGTCTACAAAGATTTTAACATTATTTTCGTAAACCATCTTCTTACTCTTAGGTGCTCTATCACCCCTGACATTAGGTTGTTGATTTGTTGTTGTAGGTTCTCCATTTATATCTATGGTGTCACTACTTTGACCTAACTTGTATTTGACATAACTTTTTTTTTTTAATATTATATTAGGACATCCCTTAATATCTATAGTGACATGGGATAAATGTTATTTCAACCAATGAATTCCTCACTACATCTTTTAACACAAGGATTACACCAAAATTTATCTGGAATAACCTCTCTTTGTTCATCTTATTCCCATGTTATATACTTTTCATTCTTTTGTATGTGTATTATGGCATTAGTGGATGAGTTGGTAGCTATTGATGAAATGGGAGTACTTGATTCATATAACAATGAATCAGGCCTAGTCCTCGTGGTACCCTTCGCTTCGTTATCTTCATCTGAAAATTTACAGGAATATCCCTTTTCAAGTATAGGGTATCACTTTAACTCGGTTTCCCAGTGTTCTCAGTATGTCAACTCTCATCGTTTTATTTGTATTAATGCATAGGCTCATGTTATTGAAAAACCACTTACATCGGTCCATCCATTTCTTGTCAAAACCACAAACTTTAATTTTTTTCTAAATTTACTCATATATAATTTTGAAAGAATAATTTATAGAAAATATCGACTTAATAGTATATGTATCATCTTAGGGAATCTTGATTTCCATTTATTTTCCTTCCTGAACTTTGGAGTATCTGATAGACACATTTTTGTGTCTGAATTATCCTCAATGTCCCTGTTGTTAGTTCTTGATTTTGTACTTATTGTGGTGTTTTATGTGTTTGTAGGTATTCTTTGGAATAAAATATTGTTTGGAAAATTCGGCTCGAAAAGTTGATTTTGGCACCACATTGGAATTGATAAAGGCACCCTCATCTTGGATAAGGGCACCCCAGCAGTTAAAGGCACCCGGTTTTGGTTAGGGGCTGTCCATCTTCAACATTTCAAACACCTAGTTTTGGCGGGAAAGTAGTTTCTCACTGGCAGAAGTTGTTTTCACGAGATATTATTTGATTTCAGCGTGAAATTCTTTGCATGGAACGTGCATACTCAGTTGGGAGGCTAGTAGACGCGTGAAGGGATGAATTTGGACAGCTGCAGACGCGTGGAGGAGCTAAACAGAGAAAGAAAATCTTGATTATTCCCGTACCATGAATAAAAGATATTGTGAATATTTTTGAATTAATGGAGGAGATTCAACGCTTGTTTCTGCTATAAATAGAGTCCCTGGGAGACCTATGGGGGGATGGAGAGAGTTTGGGGTCGATAGAAGGTCCAGAAAAGCAGAAATCAAGAGTTGATGAAACTCTGTTTCTGCTGCTGCTGCTGATGAAGAACACCAAGAACATGAAGAACGGACCAGCAGGAACAGTCGTTTATCCACAGTGAAAAAGACTCACATTCTGGGTCGTAGTGGTACAACGAAAACAGCACTTCAGATGTGTCGTTGTTTCAGACGCCATCTGTGGGTCGCAGATTTCAGTTTTATATCATTTTCTTGTCTTTCTCTTCATTGTAAAACACTTTTGAGCATCAATGAAATATTTTGAGAGGTTTTCTAACATGAATAGATAAACCCCAACACTGGGTCGATGGAGGAAGACGAAATTCAACATGGGTAAAATTATTTAATTCCTTTTATGACTTTTGCATTATTTTAAATTGATTTATGATTCGATAAAATTAGTTGTGATTCAATTAGATAGGTTATGCTTTGTATTAAGATAATCTATGCTTAGGGGATACAATTAATGTTTTAAGGATCTACTTTGGCAAAATAAGAGTCCATGTTTTTATTTGTTGAGCGATAATTGTTAAAATAATTAATTTTTGAACCTTTTGTTGTGAGTTTGGCCGAATCCTGAGTCCCAGTACATCTCTTCATCCTGTGACAATTTTTGTATATATATTTCTATCTTATTTTAGTTTTATTAAGTCTAGAACTCTTTGCTTTCACAAGTCCAACGAACTCTTTACTACAACTATCATTGATAAATACCATCAATATCCATGTTGTATTGATGTTGCCTCGCTTCATGATCCATATTTTCCTCATAAGGATGAGACCACTCTTGTATCTATTCCATGTAACCCGCATCGGCTTCGGAAGTGCCATAAGAAGTAACAAGCCCTCCCAAATATATTTTGTTTTCACTTTGAGTGCGAGCATTCCAATGATCCATCACCGGAGATGGGTTATAGTTCAATCTCACATTATTCTCAGTAAAAATAGAGATTGTTTTGTTCAGTTTAAAAACAGAGTTTTCAGGTACTATTTTCTGTTGGATATTTGAATAGAAATTAAGTTAGTTACAACCAATTTGTGAAGGGTTGTGTCTATTCATATAAACCCTTTCAAGGGATGTGTCTCTCCACTAAGGGATATGACTTTTCATGAAAGTACTTCTCCAAAAGTAACATATAGACTTATATAAACCCCACATATTCTCCATTGCATGTATGTGTTTTTTAGAGTCATAAAAATAGTACTAGAAATTTAAGAGTTTGCATGTGTCTTCAAGAGTTAAAGAAGAGTTTGTGCTACATCTATTAGCGTTCGCTGTTCGGTGTTATCGAAGTGCTGCGAAAAACATCGAGGTATTGTTGAATGTTGGATACATATGCCTCTAAATCTGTAATAACATTATATACAGGGCATCAAATGTCTTAAGCAAAGAGATTACTCGCCTCAATACACCCAAGTAAGTTTGTTTAAGTTTTGTGATTGATCATCTTTTTCTATCCTTCTCTTCTTGTTTTGTTGTTGGTATTAAAAGATGTAATATGTAAATGAAAACCATGTTACAAAGAGTTGTAACAGATCAGTGGATAATACACGAGTTGTATTATTGGAGAATCGGTAACAAAGATATTTATCCAACATTTTCTTGACCAAACCAAGTTGACGAAGCATTCTACGAGGATTAAAAATGACAAACCCGGTTGGATGAAACAAAGGTCCATGGTGCCACATTCACAAATACTTTATCATCTACATCATTATCAACTATTACATATGGATCAAAAACCACATCGGCGATTGTCAAAGTTTCCAACTTTTTCCTCATATCAACTATTTGTCTCTCTTTAGCCTTATGTTGGATCCTTCTAAAGGGGTGTATTCCTCCCATAGATTTATGGAGAGCCAATTGTTATCCCGAGATGGCCTCGAGATTTTAACATAGTCGTATGCCCATGAATGCAATTTTTTTTATTTTTTTATTTTTCTTATAAATACGAGATTGGACACAAACCAATATAAAATTACATCAAATTTGGAGATGAAAACCAAAAAATACCTAGAGAAGAAAAACATTCCCCACAATTTGTGTTTCACTCCACCTAAAAGCTTTGCAAAGACTGTTAGTCAAGCAAGAAATGATGGTGATGCCCCTTCGGTACCTTTTTTATATCCAAATCAAGACTGAGAGACTTCAACCACTGTAAATAACAATCATTGACCTTATTTCTCGAGAAATCAGGGAAAAGGACGGTTCCAAGAGCGTGCAACAAGTGAAATATAGTTGTACTCTTCGTTCATCACCACCTGACCACTTTTAACTTTGGCACCAGAATTCTCAAACTTTTCCCTCGAATAAACCAAGTTAATCTTACTTGCAATGGGAACTACTCCAACATCTGTTGGTTCCTTTTTTCTTAGAGGTTCTTCTCTGAAACCAACCTCATACTCTTCTCATTCTTCATCTTTGCCCCACCCAAAACAATCTTTTACCAAGGCATAAATAACTTCCAAAGGATTAGAGTAGTTGAAACCGCCAGATGCAACTTTTCCATCTAAATCAAGTCCGGTAATTTGGTGATTGTCATCCGGAGTGATAGTCATCTCGCCGAACATGAGATGAAAAGTCATAGTTCTAGAATCTTTTTCTAAATCAAAACAGTAACAACATCATAAGTTCTATGTGTAGACTCAATTCGAGACCATAACCCCGAAAATTTGGTTATTGAGAAACCACAATTGCACCTCTAGCTATCTCTTGTTTTCTTGTTTTACTACCAATGATAAGTACACCTAGGTTTCTATAACCTACACCTAATGGTTTTCCATAACAATGGCCAGAATCTGGTCATTACTTGGTGTTACTTCTTATGTTCTTTTCTTCTTCTTCTCCTAAAAAAATTTAAGAACCATGTTCAATATATGCATTTAAAAAAGTTCAATACATATCACATACAATTTGTTTTAAATACTTATTGAAAAAACAGGGGTCTAACAACCACACCTAATATTTCGTTTGGCAATCTGAATAGACAAACTCCAATATACTTTCAAGAGAATCAACTAGACATTCATACTCAATCTAGAGAAAAGTATATCAAAGAGTTTTATATCTTTATCTCTTAATTAAATCCACAATCAGCAAATAGGAATTTCCGAGCCCGGTTGAATATAAGAGGAATAACTTGAAAGGTACCAAATACCAATGTTCAAGGATAAATCAATTTTAATCAACAATCAAAGGTTGGATTTACCAATTGATTGATTCAACATATAACCTGTGATATTTCAATTATATAAAAAAATATAATGCGGAAAATAAATAACACAGACACCAAAAGTTTTGTTAATGAGGAAACCGTAAATGCATAAAAACCCCGGGACCTAGTCCGGCTTTGAACACCATAATGTACTAAGCCTCTACAGACATTATCCTACTACCAATTAACTTCAGACTAGACTGTAGTTGAGCCCTAATTAATCTGACATTGATCAAGGTATATTTCCGCTCCTTATGTCTCTAAACCCCAGCAAGATTCAACGCACTTGATTAAGATTATTATGAGGTGATTGATAACACTAGGCTGTTCTTCGGGAATATAAGATCGGTTTATCAATTGGTTCCTGTTCACCTTTATTTATCAAAGGACGGAACAAAAACTCATAGGTATTTTTGTGGGAGACAGATTTATCTATTCCAATAGACTTTTCTGTGTGAGACAGACTTGTTTATCAAGTCTTCGACTTTAGGTCATAGCAACACTTGGTTATGGGTGAGATCAGCTAAGGGAATAAAATGTGCAGTATCCTGCTAGGATCAGAGACGTAAGGAACACAACTGTACCTTGAATCAGTGTGAGATTGATTAGGGTTCTAATACAGTCAAGTCCGAAGTTCATTGGTAGTAGGCTAGTATCAGTAGCGGCTTAATATAGTGTCGTGTTCAAAGCTAGACTAGGTCCCGAGGTTTTTCTGCATTTGCAGTTTTCCTTGTTAACAAAATTCTGGTGTATGTGTTATTTCTTTTCCGCATTATATTTTGTTATATAATTGAAATATCACAGGTTGTGTGTTGTATCGATCAATTAGGAAATCCAACCTTTGGTTACTGATTGAAATTTATTGATCCTTGAACATTGGTTTTTGGTACCGTTCAAGTTACTTCTCTTATATATTCAATTGAGCTCGCAAATTTCTATTTGCTGATTGCAGATTGAATTAAGAGTTAGAGATATAAACTCTTGTATATACTTTTCTCTAGATTGAGTCTGACTATCTAGTTGATTCTCTAGAGAGTATATTGGAGTAAGTCCTCTCATATTTCCAAACTAATTGTTGGGTGTGGTTGTTGTACCCCCACATTTTCAGATCACACATATGCAAGAGTACACAACATGTTTATAATCCAATGTTGGTTAAGTGTTCTAAAATATTATTTCAATCATTGAAACTTTCTTAGAGGATGACAATAGTCATTTTCACACACTATTAGCATCAAAGCAGTTTTCAAGTTATTGAAATAATCATAACGAAACATTCCAAGTCTACACCAAATAATTGTATCACACAAACCATGTAAGATGTTACTCGGATATTTTCATATGATCATCTATTGACTTTCGTCAAGAATATAAGATAAACTTGGTTGAAGCGAAAGCTTACCAAAACATATTTCGAGAAATATGTAAGTGAGCTAAACTCGGCTCGAAAATCAAATGTGCATAATCGAAAAACTATAGTAATACGACTTTTGTCTCAATATAGGAGATAGATTAGAAATAGACTTCCCAAGTGATAAATGAGTTTTAGTCTCCACATACCTTTTGTTGATAAAGTTCCAAAAGCTCTCCTTAGTAGTTCTTCGTCTTCAATTAATGACCGCCGTGAAGTCTAATGCTCAACTATTGTAGTTGCAAGAAATCTTACAACTACACCCTCAGTAGAATTCATAAACTTTAAGATGTTCTTGAAGAATAACAATTTATTGATTAATGCTCTCAATTAGTTACAAAGAAATATATCAATGGAACTTGGAACAGTTACAACTTTCTCTGTTCTCTTTCCTAGATTTTTTCTCACACTCACTAAAAGAAGGTCCCTAAATTTTACATTTGAACTACTATTTATAGTGAAATTTGTACAACTGTATTTAACTTGCGAAGTTTCGCAACTTATATTCGTAAATCTATTTTATGTTCGCAAACCCTTCATACTTCTCTGTGCTTCTTCTATTATCGCACTATCTCGTAACACTTTTCTCTTGTATTTGTTGCTATATTCGCAACCCAATAATCTTGCGATATTCAGTACCTTTATCTTGCCTCTTCTCATGTCATTTCTGCGAAGAAGTAATGATCGTGAGAATATAACCGTTACAGAATTCGAACACGTCTTTTGTAACCGTTTTTTCCTAATTGTTCCCTTATATATACTCCTTTTATTCCCTTCCTTATCTTTTCTACTTTCTTTCTTAGTATTATTTTTTTTACTTTTGCAACTTCATCTCCTTCTTTCTTTACCTCTTCAATTATCACCTTCTCCTGCTGTTAATCCCATCATGAGCTCTCCAAGGTAATTTTATTTATCTCTCGCATCTTTCACTTGTTTATTTCTTTTATTTTTGTCTAATTCATTGTTTGATTTTAATTTCCTTCAGTAAAACTGCTTCTCCGATGAAACCTTCAACTAAAAACTCAAGACCTAATCCTCGAAGAAGAAAGCCTGAGAATCAAAAGGTAGTTAAAATACTCTGTCTTCCTCCTGAATCAATATATTGTTGCCTCAGTTTTTAATCTACGTTTTGTTTCGTAGGTCAATGAAAAATCCCACCCTATCAAGAGATCTCGTATTACCAAATCCAAGCCATCAGTTTCAATCATTGATTTCCTTCTTGTAATTGATAAATAATTTTCCTCTCCTCCTCGCGAAAGCACTTCTTCGCAAACTCCTGCCTCTACTCCATTACCCAGTTTTCAGTCTCCTACCCCTTTCAATTTATCGACACTTCTTCAAGATCAACCTTCGCAAGCTACCTCCTCAACTCCTTCTCTTGAAAAACCCATCTTAACTCCTAATCCTTTGAATGATGTTGCTCCAAACAATTTACAACTTGCTCTTATTCCTTCAAATTCTTCCCCACTTCCTCAAGAAGTTCGAGATGGAATATACTCAACTTTTCAGATGTTATCTGATGTTTTGAGTAATACTGCGAAGTCTTCAAATGTTCGCTCGCAGTCTGAATTTTGCGAAACACTCAATAACTTCATCAATCCTGATATTTCTATTTTACGCCAAACCTTGGAAAAAGAAGTTGAATTGCTTTGCCAAACCCATGAGTCTTTGAAAGCGGAGTGTGGGAATCTTCGTAGAGAGAATCATCAACTTCAAAATGATTCTCTAGATTGTGCGATCCTTCTTAAGAGGAATGATGCATTAAAAGGTATTGCTATTATCTTTATATTTTATCCTTTTGTTTGCTTCTATTACTTGCATGCTTAAAACACCCATTAAAACCCATTCCCCTTTATAGAAGCAATCCAGAAATGTAGAATGCTGGCACTTTACCATGAATCAAACGCAAAAGAATCTCAATCCAAGTATGAAAGTCTTTTGAACCAGTTTTCCTACTTATCTGGTTTTCATTCATGTGCTCTTGACAATTTAGATGCCCTTTTCCAAGAGAATACCCAATTGATTTACGATCATAAATTCTTGAATGACGAAATATCTCAGCTCACTTCTTCTTTGACTAAAGCCGATTTAAGAATAGAAACCTTATTAGAAGAGAATAAGACCTTATCAGAAGAAAGATGTTCGTATTTGAATACAATGGTCATTTCTTCGCAACAATTGAAAATTCTTCAGAGTAAATGTTGCGATCAAGAAAATCTCTTTTATTTGTTAAAAGGTGAACTTGAGGAACTAAAGAAGTCTTCAGATGCAGAGAGAAACTCTTTTGATGTCGAGAAGAAATCCCTTCTTAATAAGAATATAATCTTAAACACTAAGGAGAATAAACTTAAAGAAGATTATTCTCAGATAGAAAACCTTACTGCAAAACTTACTAAGGATAAAAAATTTCTTCTTTCCAAAGATCAGAAGCTTCAATCCAGACTTAAAGGATTAGTCGGTGATGGTTTCGATAAAGCTATGGATCAGATGAAGAATTGTTTTCTATCTTTAGCTCAATTTATTACTTCACAGAGAGAAGGTAGTCATTAAAATTTGACTGCCTTTGATATATCTTTAATTTTGTTATATTTGCAGAATTGACTCTTGTAATTTTATTGAACTCGCAGAATATGAGAACAATCTTCGCAACACTAAAGATGGGTTGGAGACCACTTGTTCTGAGCTTCGTAAGAAGAACACTTTGCTTTCTACTCGCTTGATCAATTCTCGTGATCATGCTAATCGAAGATTCAACTATCTTGCTTATGTTAAAGATATTGAAGATAAAAACCAACAGAAGGCTTTACTTCGTGAGAGTCATCTGAAAGCTCAAGTCTACGTAAAAAACATTCTCTTATCAAAATCCTTGTCTCCAGAACAAATTAAACCTTTGGAAATATCTGATGATGAAGTTTCCCGTGACCCTGATAGTGACTTTGATTACGATAGTGATGATGAAGAACTTGATGGTGAGAAAGAATCTATCCCTCAAGGAGAAACTCCTGTTAAAGGATCTACAAAGGATAATGTCTCGCAAGAATTGCAGAATGTTGATGAAGAGCTCTAAGCATGATAAACTTCTTTCTCAAGTTATCGTTAATCCTCCTGTTTTTCTTTCTTTTGAACTCTTTCTCTTGGCTACTATTGGTTTTCTTTTTACAAACAATTCTGCTTATTATTTGTGTTCCTTAAGAAGTATACTTTATATTTTGCGATAATGATTCGACTTTTCTCTAATTGAATACTTTCTTGATTGATCACATGAAGAGAAATAAATTATCTTGAAAACTTGGCTTAGCTTTCCCTTTCTCCCTGATTATTTATCTTCAGTTGATCAATTTTTGTTGTAAGTATTAGAATACCTGCCTCATCTTAAGTTGCGAAGTTTATGATTGTTGCGAAGTAAACATATCCTTAAATATCTTCAAGAAATCTTCCCCTTGAAGTATAAGAAGTATGAAACATCTTTGAAGAATTATGAAACACCCTTGAAGAAGTAAAAGTAGTATGACATATCCTTGAAGAAGTATTTGAAGTATGAGATATATTTTAAGAAGTATTTGAAGTATTAGATATCCTTGAAGAAGTATAAGAAGTATTCAATCTTCGTAAAATTTAATTGGTATGAAATATCCGTCCTTGCTTGCGAATAAAATTTCCTTCTTAGGTAGGAATTCTTGATGTATATTGTTATTGAAAATATATAAAGATTCTCCAATGGTATTAATGGAATTGACTTTATTAGTTTCCGTGGTCTTATTATGCCTTCCTAAGTAAAGGTCTTATTTAGCCACGTTTCTTTGTTTTTGCGACAAAATCGCAGGACGTCCTTACATTCGCATGTAGAGACCCATTGATTTTGCCTTATCATTTCTCTTAGTATTATAGCCTCTTCAGGATATTTTTCATGCGATAATATGACAGGCCTAAATATTCTTGCGAACATAAAGCCCCATGACATTATCGTCTTGCGATGAAATCGCAGGACGTTTTTACACTTTCATGTAAAAACCCATTGATCTCATCTTAACTTCTTTGTTATGTTCTGCGAGTTCTCTTTTTTTTTTTTTTTTTTTTTAGAAGGCTCGCAGAAATTAGATTGTTGCACAAATATAACAAGGCTTTATGTTCTTGCGAACAAAAATCCGCATGACATTTGCGTCTTATAGCACGTATCATCTCCCTAATGGAGGGTGCTGCCCATTATCTTCCCCTTGGTTGCCCCTTCAAGGAAGCGTACATCGACCATACAAGGTTAGCTCTTCCCATATGGTTCTGCCAACAACCAACTTTTGATCGCAACCTATTATCCTTTTTGCCTATAGGGATTATAGTTACGAGATTGCACCCTATGGGGTATCTTTGGGCCAAGTGCATCATTTTCCAAGACTTGTCAAGAATGGAAGATGTGATTCAAACCCATCCGGCACTCTTGACTCAACCGTGTACCTCGGCGCCTTGATCTTTTTCTGCACTTCTTGGGAAAGATAGTATGCCTTAGTCGCCCAACCTAAATCATGTTACATCGCAAGATTAGGTTGAGAATCCAAGGTGTCTAACCCGGATAGGTACCCCGTTTTTGGGTTATGTACCCCGTAATGTTCATGTACTCAGGTTCCTTGGTGGTGTTCCGGTTTCCCTGAGCCATGCTTATAGGTACCCCCTTAGATGACGTACTTTAGGACTTTGCCTCTTGCGAAATGTTGCTTCGCGAACTAGGGTGTACGCCACAAAGGTTTGCCTGTGTAAAATTTCTGCGGCTTCCTTTCTTTTTTTGAAAGCTGATCACAGTTTGCGTCTTTCTTTTATGAAAGCTGATCGCAAGTAAAGTTTTGCGTCTTTCCTTAATAAAAGCTGATCGCAAGTGAATTTTAAAATTCGTAATTTTAGTAATTTGGTGCGAACAAACAATATTCGCAAAATTATAATGAGTTTTATGGATAATACCTTTTCAAATACAATCTATTCCAGGGTCGACCGAGTCTTAAACCCATGTATTTTCCTTATGGATCTATCAATCGATAAGATCCACTTCCCACAACCTCTTTAATGACATATGGTCCATCCCATTTTGGTGCTAATTTTCCTCCATTTTCTTTCTGGTACGAAGGTGTTTCTCGCATGACCAAATCACCCGGTTGATATTCACGTTCAATAACTCTCTTATTATACTCTCGAGCTAATCTTTCCTGATAAATTTTCATATGTCGCAGCACCTTTTCCCTTTTTTCTTCCAAATCATCCAGCTCACTTAATATCACCCCTGCACTTAAATTTCTTTCCCAAGCTTCTTTCTTTGTTGTCGGAATTACAACCTCTGTTGGAAATACTGCTTATACTCCATATGTTAAACAATAAGGGGACATTCCAGTTGCTTCCCTTCTAGTTGTATTGTATGCCCAGACTGCACTAGGTACCTGTTCGCACCACCCTTTGAGATGTCCTTCTAATTTCTTTTTGATTGTATCTGCGATTGTTTTATTTGTTGCCTCTGCTTGTCCATTAGCTTGTGGATATAGTGAAGTTGATTTGCCACATTTTATCCTAAAAGCACTGAGTAACATCTCTATATTCTGCCCTTCAAATTGTTTCCCATTGTCAGATACTAATTGTGCTGGAACTCCATACCTACAAATGATATTCTCGAATATGAATGTAAAAACATCTTTATCACGAATATGTTGTACTGCTTTTACTTATGCGATCTTCGTGAAATAATCTGTTGCGACTATTAAAAATCTTCTCTGCCTCCAGGTAAGAATGGGCCAACAATGTCCAATCCCCATTTCCCAAAAGGCCAGCAGCTTGTTGAAGAGGTTAATGGTGCCCCTGGTGCGTGAGTTCTTTTCCCATGTCGTTGACATTCTTTGCATCATCTTACCAACAATTTTGCGTCTGTGTGAATATAAGGCTAGTAATATCCTTGTATTTTTGCTCTGTACGCCAGAGATCTTCCCCCACTATGATTTCCAGCTTCTCCTCCATGTAACATCTTCAATATTTTTTCTCCTTCTTCACGAGTTAAACATCTGAGAGGTGGTCCACTGAAAGATTTTCTGTATAAAATTCCTTCTCGTAACTCATAATTTGTTGCACGACTCTTTAATTTATGCGCTTCTAGTCTGTTCCTGGGTACTTCTCCTTTTGCGAGATATGCATGAATGTCCTTTATCCAATCTGCGATATCTTCTGCGATGTTATCTGGTAGTTCCCTTTCTACTTCCATCGCAACTGCTTCTTCAATTTCTTCTTCTTCTTTATTTACTGATGGGTGTTGAATTGTCTGGATTTTGATATTTCTTGCATTAGGGTTTGTCATCATACTTGGAATGAATGCAAAAGCATCTGCGAGTCGATTGTATTTCCTTGTGATATGCCTTCATTTTAGCTTTGGTATCTTCGCAGATAATTCATCAACGAGTTTCTTGTATTTCTTCAAAGAAGACTCATTCGTGGTATATTCCCCTTTAATTTGACAAATTACCAGCTGAGAATCACTTGTTATTCTTATACTTTCGAGCTTCTTTTCTATTGCGATCTTCAATGCATACACTACAGCTTCGTACTCTGTTTTATTGTTCGTGGATGAAAATTCCAGTCTGAATGAAAATGTTGTTCTTTCTCCTTCTGGTGAAATCAACACAACTCCCACTCCATTCCCCTCACTGTTGGATGATCCATCTACTAAAATTTCCCATCTGTTTGGTTCTGTTAACAAGTCTTTTGGATTCCCAAATTCTTCTTCAACATCCATCATCTCTTCTACTGCCTCATCTTCTTCCAAAGGAAATTCTGCCAAAAAATCTGCGACAACTTGTGATTTTTGCGATGATAATACTTCGTACTTTATCTTGTAATGGTTTATTTGTGCATTCCACCTTTCTATTCTTCCTGATATTTTTGTGTTCTTTATGACTGACTCAATTGGAACTTTGGTAACCACTTTTATCACATGTGCTTGAAAGTATATTCGCAATTTGAATGATGCATAAACCAGGGCTAAGATTAACTTCTCCATTTTAGAATAATTTCTCTCTGTTGTGTTAAAAGTTTTATTGAAGTAGTAAATAGGCCTTTCTATTCCTGCGTCTGTTCGCAATAGAACTGCACTTAAAGCATACTGAGTTGTTGCGAGGTACACCAATAATTCTTCATCTTTCTCTGGTTTCTGTAATATGGGGATGTATTCGTGAGATATTCTTTGATTCCTTGAAAAGATTTTTCACATTCATCAGTCCACTTGAATTTTGCTCCCTTCTTAAGTATGTTGAATAAATGTTTGCACTTATCTGACATTCGCGAAATAAATCTTCCAAGTGAGGCCAAGAGTCCATTTAGCTTTTGCACTTCTTTTACTATTGCAGGTGTTGGCATGTCACGAACTGCTTGTATCTTTTCTGGATCGACTTGTATTCCCTCCTTTGATACTATGTATCCCCAAGAATTTTCCTGACGCAACTCCAATTATACATTTTTCAGGATTCAATTTGATGTGGAATCTTCTCATTTGTTCAAATATCTCCTTCAAATCTTGTACATGATCTTTGGCCTCTTTACTTTTTATCAACATATCATCTACGTACACTTCCAAAGTTTTATGTATCCACTTTGCGAACACCTTTTCAACCATTCGTTGATATGTAGCACCCGCATTTCGCAAACCAAATGGCATCTTCACATAACAATATAAACCTCTTGGAGAAAAAAATACAGTATGTTCTTGGTCTTCTTCTGCGAGTGATATTTGATTGTACCCTTTATACCCATCAAGTGAAGTGACTATATCATGTCCTGCAGCTGATTCCACCATTTGTGGTATATCTGGCAATGGAAAACTATCTTTAGGACAGGCTTTGTTTAGATCAGTGAAATCTATACAAATCATTATCCCTTTATTCTTCTTTGGAACAATGGCCATATTCGCAATCCATTCTGGGTATTTTGCTTCTCTTATGATTCCTGCATCCAGCATCTTTTGTAATTCTTCTTCTATTTGTGCATGATAATTCTGCGAAATCTTTCTTATTCTTTATTTGAATGGTCTTACGCTTTTATCTATGTTCAACCTATGACACGCCACCAATGGATCAATCCCTGGTATTTCATCTACACTTCCTGCGAATATATCTTTGTATTCTCGTAAGATATCAATAGTTCTTTTCTCTTCTTCTTCATCCATCTTAGTCCCAATTCGCAAGATTAAAGGCTCTTCTTCACTTCCAATATTTATTTCTTTGGTTGGTTCTGCTGCAACGTAACTAGGAATTTGCTCTCCCATAGGTGTTGGTTCTTTGATTACTTTCATTGGTTCTCCTTCTTTTTTTGGGATCTCACTTGGTATTACTTTTCCCTCTCTTGCTCTTATTGCATACACTCTGAACTCCTCTTCCTTTTTCGCTTTTTTCGCAAATTTTCTACGAAGTTGTTTCTTTCTTGCTCTCCCTCCACACTGTTTTACTTCAATCTGATAACAAAATTTTGCATTATCAAGATCTCCTTTTATTTCTTGTATTCCTCTTGGTGTAGGAAACTTAATTGATTGATGTAATGTCGAAGAAACAGCTTTGATTGCATGAATCCATGGCCTTCCTATCACCATATTATATGGAGATTCCATATCTACCACACATAAAACTACGTGTGTTTCAATTTCTCCCAGCGGTATTCGTAAGATTATTTCCCCTTTGGATTTTGTTGTAGATTTTCCCAATCCATGGATAAGACATTCTTGATTTATGATCTCTTCATCTTTAATCCCCATACCCTTGAGTGCATGATAGAATATAATATCAAGAGAACTCCCTGCATCGATCAAAATTCGGTTTAATTTCCACCTTTCTATGGATTTTGCAGTTTTCTTTTCTTCTCGCATAATCGGAAGTGTGACTACTAATGGTGAGGTGTGATTCAAGTCTTTATTTGGAATTTCTGCTACTGAAAATGTGATTTTCTGCTTTTCCCATTCTTTCAAAGTTGTTATTTTTTCCACTTCCATGATCTTCCTTCCTCTACAATCTCGTTTGTGTATCCTCCCCTTCATGTTGTTATGAAATTCATCAATCATTGTCTTTGTGATCATATTACATTCTTTTCTTTTACAATCTTCATCTGCTGATTCCATTTGATCTTCAAATTTCCAAAATTCCTTCAAATTTCTGCTATGATGATCTTCAGGTCCCTGTTTCTAGCGCCAATTACGTAGTTGCAAGAAATCTTACAACTACACCCTCAGTAGAATTCATAAACTTTAAGATGTTCTTGAAGAATAACAATTTATTGATTAATGCTCTCAATTAGTTACAAAGAAATATATCAATGGAACTTGGAACAGTTACAACTTTCTCTGTTCTCTTTCCTAGATTTTTTCTCACACTCACTAAAAGAAGGTCCCTAAATTTTACATTTGAACTACTATTTATAGTGAAATTTGTACAACTGTATTTAACTTGCGAAGTTTCGCAACTTATATTCGTAAATCTATTTTATGTTCGCAAACCCTTCATACTTCTCTGTGCTTCTTCTATTATCGCACTATCTCGTAACACTTTTCTCTTGTATTTGTTGCTATATTCGCAACCCAATAATCTTGCGATATTCAGTACCTACAACTATACAATCTATCCTAGTCTGAGACATTAATTTAAATATACTAGAAATAAAGACTTATAGTTTTGATCACTAACATTGACAAAAAAGCTTGAGATAGCAACGCTTGCGATTTCGACCGAGCAGTGCTCTATCAATCCCCCCCTTTGTCAATTTTAGTGACAAAACTATCAATACATATGGATTACAAAATAAATAAGCTTTGTAGCTTCACATCCAAATGCTTGATCTCCTTGGTTCTTCAATATTACTCGAAATTTTCATCACTTCCAAGTACTCCAATGATTCCAAATGTGTTCAATTCAGCATCATCGTTGTTGAAGATCCGTAGCTATAAAAATGAGAAAACAATTGCTCTCAATCATTGTTATATAGTGTCATAGTATCATTATACAACATCAAAGTCCAATTGCATCACAACTTTGACAACAATACTATGGTGATATGTGATCACTCCTCCTTAGTCAATACTTCATCTCAAGACGAAAACCACTTCCCCTCACATAATGATCCGTAAACCATATGTATTTTTAGTGTGAACTACACATTAATTCTCCCCCTTTTTGTCAATATAAATTGGAAAAGGTACGAAAACTAGTGGGATCCTCATGAAATTTTCATAGAGATACTTCATGACCAAAAGAAAACAACATACCAACTTGTTTAGATGCCATCAAATATCCAAAACTAAATGCATTCATCAAGGAGTTTATAAAGATACAAGACAACCCCTATAATATTCCACAGCCGCACTCCCCATAAAGATTTGGCAATTAAGCACAAGTTCAATTAAGAACTCTCCCCCATAAAATGTCATTCCCGAAAGAACAACAAGACCAACCTTACTTTTACAAGAAAATAAGGATTTCTTTGGACATTAACAAATCACATGAAACATGAATTTGTATCAAAAAACTCAATTGAATTAACCACAAGGAAAATGATCAATTCAATTGACCATACTCAACATAAGAGAACTTACGGAGTAACACAATACATAGACAAAGATGTGGAGTAGGGAAAGACCAATACTGCGGAATAATCAAAGATTCACTCTATTTTTCAAGGTTCACGGATATAAACAACATATCCCATAGCAATTTGCAATATATAAAACCATAAAGATTAATGATAGACACATTTTTGTGTCTGAATTATCCTCAATGTCCCTGTTGTTAGTTCTTGATTTTGTACTTATTGTGGTGTTTTATGTGTTTGTAGGTATTCTTTGGAATAAAATATTGTTTGGAAAATTCGGCTCGAAAAGTTGATTTTGGCACCACATTGGAATTGATAAAGGCACCCTCATCTTGGATAAGGGCACCCCAGCAGTTAAAAGGCACCCGGTTTTGGTTAGGGGCTGTCCATCTTCAACATTTCAAACACCTAGTTTTGGCGGGAAAGTAGTTTCTCACTGGCAGAAGTTGTTTTCACGAGATATTATTTGATTTCAGCGTGAAATTCTTTGCATGGAACGTGCATACTCAGTTGGGAGTCTAGTAGACGCGTGAAGGGATGAATTTGGACAGCTGCAGACGCGTGGAGGAGCTAAACAGAGAAAGAAAATCTTGATTATTCCCGTACCATGAATAAAAGATATTGTGAATATTTTTGAATTAATGGAGGAGATTCAACGCTTGTTTCTGCTATAAATAGAGTCCCTGGGAGACCTATTGGGGGATGGAGAGAGTTTGGGGTCGATAGAAGGTCCAGAAAAGCAGAAATCAAGAGTTGATGAAACTCTGTTTCTGCTGCTGCTGCTGCTGATGAAGAACACCAAGAACATGAAGAACGGACTAGCAGGAACAGTAGTTTATACACAGTGAAAAAGACTCAATTCCTGGGTTGTAGTGGTACAACAACAACAGCACTTCAGCTGTGTCGTTGTTTCAGACGCCTTCTGTGGGTCGCAGAGTTCAGTTTTATATCATTTTCTTGTCTTTCTCTTCATTGTAAAACACTTTTGAGCATCAATGAAATATTTTGAGAGGTTTTCCAACATGAATAGATAAACCACAACACTGGGTCGATGGAGGAAGACGAAATTCAACATGGGTAAAATTATTTAATTCCTTTTATGACTTTTGCATTATTTTAAATTGATTTATGATTCGATAAAATTAGTTGTGATTCAATTAGATAGGTTATTCTTTGTATTAAGATAATCTATGCTTAGGGGATACAATTAATGTTTTAAGGATCTACTTTGGCAAAATAAGAGTCCATGTTTTTATTTGTTGAGCGATAATTGTTAAAAGAATTAATTTTTGAACCTTTTGTTGTGAGTTTGGCCGAATCCTGAGTCCCAGTACATCTCTTCATCCTGTGACAATTTTTGTATATATATTTCTATCTTATTTTAGTTTTATTAAGTCTAGAACTCTTTGCTTTCACAAGTCCAACGAACTCTTTACTACAACTATCATTGATAAATACCATCAATATCCATGTTGTATTGATGTTGCCTCGCTTCATGATCCATATTTTCCTCATAAGGATGAGACCACTCTTGTATCTATTCCATGTAACCCGCATCGGCTTCGGAAGTGCCATAAGAAGTAAAGAGCCTTCCAAATACATTTTATTTTCACTTTGAGTGCGAGCATTCCAATGATCCATCAGGAGATGGGTTATAGTTCAATCTCACATTATTCTCGGTAAAAATAGAGATTGTTTTGTTCAGTTTAAAAACAGAGTTTTCGTGTACTATTTTATGTTGGATATTTGAATAGAAATTAAGTTAGTTACAACCAATTTGTGAAGGTTTGTGTCTATTCATATAAACCCTTTCAAGGGATGTGTCTCTCCACTAAGGGATATGACTTTTCATGAAAGTACTTCTCCAAAAGTAACATATAGACTTATATAAACCCCACATATTCTCCATTGCATGTATGTGTTTTTTAGAGTCATAAAAATAGTACTAGAAATTTAAGAGTTTGCATGTGTCTTCAAGAGTTAAAGAAGAGTTTGTGCTACATCTATTAGCGTTCGCTGTTCGGTGTTATCGAAGTGCTGCGAAAAACATCGAGGTATTGTTGAATGTTGGATACATATGCCTCTAAATCTGTAACAACATTATATACAGGGCATCAAATGTCTTAAGCAAAGAGATTACTCGCCTCAATACACCCAAGTAAGTTTGTTTAAGTTTTGTGATTGATCATCTTTTTCTATCCTTCTCTTCTTGTTTTGTTGTTGGTATTAAAAGATGTAATATGTAAATGAAAACCATGTTACAAAGAGTTGTAACAGATCAGTGGATAATACATGAGTTGTATTATTGGAGAATCGGTAACAAAGATATTTATCCAACATTTTCTTGACCAAACCAAGTTGACGAAGCATTCTACGAGGATTAAAAATGACGAACCCGGTTGGATGAAACAAAGGTCCATGGTGCCACATTCACAAATACTTTATCATCTACATCATTATCAACTATTACATATGGATCAAAAACCACATCGGCGATTGTCAAAGTTTCCAACTTTTTCCTCATCTCAACTATTTGTATCTCTTTAGCCTTATGTTGGATCCTTCTAAAGGGGTGTATTCCTCCCGTAGATTTATGGAGAGCCAATTGTTATCCCAAGATGGCCTCGAGATTTTAACATAGTCGTATGCCCATGAATGCAAATTTTTTTATTTTTTTATTTTTCTTATAAATACGAGATTGGACACAAACCAATATAAAATTACATCAAATTTGGAGATGAAAACCAAAAAATACCTAGAGAAGACAAACATTCCCCACAATTTGTGTTTCACTCCACCTAAAAGCTTTGCAAAGACTGTTAGTCAAGCAAGAAATGATGGTGATGCCCCTTCGGTACCTTGTTTATATCCAAATCAAGACTGAGAGACTTCAACCACTGTAAATAACAATCATTGACCTTATTTCTCGAGAAATCAGGGAAAAGGACGGTTCCAAGAGCGTGCAACAAGTGAAATACAGTTGTACTCTTCGTTCATCACCACCTGACCACTTTTAAGTTTGGCACCAGAATTCTCAAACTTTTCCATCGAATAAACCAAGTTAATCTTACTTGCAATGGGAACTACTCCAACATATGTTGGTTCCTTTTTTCTTAGAAGTTCTTCTCTGAAACCAACCTCATACTCTTCTCATTCTTCATCTTTGCCCCACCCAAAACAATCTTTTACCAAGGCATAAATAACTTCCAAAGGATTAGAGTAGTTGAAACCGCCAGATGCAACTTTTCCATCTAAATCAAGTTCGGTAATTTGGTGAGTGTCATCCGGAGTGATAGTCATCTCGCCGAACATGAGATGAAAAGTCAAAAATTCATGGTTATGACCCAAAAATCAAAAACCGAAAACCCAGAGGAGCAACCGTTTAGAAACATGTTTTGAAAACAAGTTCTGAACATATGACAGGAAGCTTTGTCTCTTGAAGAGTGCAAAACAAAGTTGAAAATCAACTGTCATTGAGGAAGAACAATCTAAAGATTTAATTAAGGCATCAGACAGAAAAGGCACAACAACTGTCCTGAGAAAGGCTCAGAAGGGAGGATCAAAATCAACACAAAATGTACAACATGGACCATTTTTTAAGAAAGAAACATATTCTTGAGAGTTATGTGTATCATCTTATGGTATTACAGAGGATACACATACAATAAAATGGTCAGGTTGTAATATGATGAGCATGAAGCTCATCAGTTGTATTGATATTTTCTTTTTCGCTCCCTTGACATAAAACAAAATCCTTACGAGATTCTTCTAAGGAATTAACAAGAGAAGGACTGAAGTTACCTGAACCTGCTGCTTTTCTCGCCTCTTGATCTTGCGCTTGAGACTGTTGATAATGGTATTGAGTTCCGAAACGCGATTATTGTTGTGAATATAGTCAGGAACACTTATTTTATGAGCAAGATCATATTTGAAGATAAGAGATGAGTTTGAAGTTCTCTTATTCCTTCGAAACCTTTTTCTCTTTACAGACCTTTCAGATTTATCAGTCATCCATATAACATTGTTCTTTTAATAGTTGTAAGAAGGAGACGTATTATATTTGTAATCAGGAAAAAGCCCATCACCACACTTTTCTTGATTGAGATATGGATTTCTAATTGTACATTGAGAAGCTGGTTTGATTACTTCTTTAGACATCCATACAAGAATGTTATGAAGTTTTTTATTCCGTAATCGAAGATGACATCTTCTTTCAATGTGACCTTTCTTTCCGCAACAGTAGCAATTGAGGGAAATGTTTTTAATCGTTCTCAACTGAGTAGTCCTAGAGGCATGGTATTCTTGGTTTCTAGAGACATCTGCTGCTGAAGAGAGTTTTTCACTTTTGCTATCAGTGAAATTTTCAGGAGGAAGGTTATTAGAAGGAACAAAATTGCTCTTACCAGTGCTACGAGCGTCTATACCGTTATAGCCCAGACCACGTGTATCACGATGTTATTTACATGCTCCTAACATAGAATATAATTTTGTAGAGATAGAAATTAAATCTTTTCAAATTCTCTTCCAAAGTTTTAACCTTCTCAAGAGCAACACTAAGATCAGTCTCCAATTGTTTCTCATGAGTGAGAAAAACTTTTTCTCTATCATTTAAACACTTTTGTTGAGAGTCATACCTTGCCTCAGTTTCTGCAAGTCTTTCTTTCAACCGAAAGAGATTTTGACGAAGTTCATCACATTCAAAATTCTTTGAATACAGATCTTCCTCACGATGTTTAATATAGCAGACTATAACCATAGTCATATCCCTTAAAGAGTTTTCTCATTTTCCTGTTTTCAAGACAGAGTGGAGTCAGAAATTCAGCCAAACAAGATGTTGACTTTTCTTTCTTTAGGAGATGATCAAAAAGCTTGATGTACTGCGATACTTTATCATCAACATCTTGTCCCTCTTCTGAATCACTTTCATCATAGAGTTCATCCAACTGTTCTTCTAGGCGTGCTTCCTAGTTATACAAATTTTTGGATGATGGAGAAAGGAGAGAGATTTCTCAGGGAAAACAAGGCTCTACACCAAGTTAGAATGCTCCTGAACTGGTGATGCATTGTCAGAGATATCACTTATGTCCATATTCAGATCGCTACAAACACAAACTTATAAGGTCTTAAACGTGTTTGCTAGCTCTGATACCAATTGAAAAAGCGAGTGTCTAACAACCACACCCAATATTTTGTTTGGCAATCTGAATAGAAAACTCCAATATACTTTCAAGAGAATCAAATAGACAGTCAGTGATGTAGGACATCTACCTATTTTCAATATATCAACTGTCCCAGTTGATCCAATTGGTCTGTATCAACAATGATAGTTTATCCCTTTACGTTGTATCAACTTTCACAGTTGACCCATAGCATCTACTTTGGTTTACTTGTTTATCAAGGCTAGAACTTCTTCTTTTAGAGTTTTCTTATTTCTTCTTTTTAGAGTTTTACTATTTTTAGGTTCTTGTGATGCCTATTTAAACAGGCTTACTTCGTTTTTGTAAAACACATTATTATTATCAAATTATAATTAAAACAACTCTTTGTAAAATCTTTAAACCCTATTATTCTTTATTTTTATCAAATTATTGCTTTTTTATTATTCAAAACAATCATATACAGAGTTTTTATATTTTTATCTAAAGACAGATCCTTAAAACAGCTTCCGCAACTCAAAACCCTAAAATTTTTCTTTACAAACTGTATTAGTTTCTTTGCAATGACAGGCAAAACTTTTACAAAATCTAATATGCAAGACTTATTGAAGAATACTGTCACTGAGATTACAAACTCTATCAGTTCTCTTGAGACCAGACTTCAAACTAAAATTGATGAAACAAAAATTTTTTATTAGTTCATGAAGAGTGTATACTCAAATTATGGAAACTCGTAGGTTTTGAAGATAAGGACATGCCAGGGTTGTCTGATGATAAAGAGGAAAACATTGAAGGAAAAAAAATCAAATGAAACAAAAGACGATGAAGCAACTATAGTTAAGAAAAACCCTTTTGTTCAGTTTACTTCTATTCCTGAGGAAATATTTCAATTTATTAAGTTCACAAAATAATTTGAGAGCTTTCTTAATTGTCCTTATAAGAAGCTTGCAACTGTGATTCTTCCAAGTGATGAAGACGAGGACAAGATTGAAGCCGAGCAAGAACAAAGGTAGGAGGATGAGAAAAGGTTAAAATATGGCATAAATCCTTATGGAACTTTGCTAAAAATATAAATTGAAAATTGATATTCTTTCATGGTGGTTTACAAATAGAAGAATTATTGGATTGGTTTTATGAAGTGGAATTTTTTTTTAATTTCATGGAGGTACCTGATTCTTCTAAGGTTAAACTAGTTACATATAAACTAAAAGGTGGAGCTGCATCTTGGCGGGATAAAATCTTTGAAGATCGACGTAACATTCACAAGCCTCCAATACATACTTGGAAAAGAATGAGAGACTTATTAAGAGATAAGTTTTTACCTAGAGATTATATGCAACAACTGTTTCTCAAGCTTCAACATTGTCGACAAGGAGCTAGTCTTGTGGAGGATTATATAGCTGAATTTTACAGCTTGGTTGCACGTAACCAGTTGAATGAGTCTGAAGAACAATTTGTTGCACATTTTGTAGATGGATTAAATAGCTTAATTCATCAAGGGATGACACAATCTGTGTTTACTATGGTTGAAGATATCCAACAAGCTATTAAAATCGAAAGGCGTGTACTTAATACTTCCAGATAAGCAACACCACGACAAGCTCGTTATCAGAATTATTATAAAGCTGCCAGACCATATAATTATTCTTATGGTAATCAAGGTGAAAAGGGATCAATAGTCGTTGTTGATCCACATGAACTCAGTTATGGTCCATATTATCAACCACAACAGCAACCTGTGAGTTTTTATTTTGCTCGGCCAACTTCAACTACAAGTACTTAACCTATTTTACCATCACCTGTTGAACCTCAATCCATTCAACAACAACAAACTAAACCAGCAAGTACCAGATTCTCTAATAGAATGAAACAATAATTTCCACCTCACAATAGGGCTCCTAACATTAATTCAAAATTTCGTGGAGATAAATGCAATAAATATAACCCATCCTGGTCATTCTTTGTCTGGTTGTCGTCGCTTTAATGGTTTCATTGAAGATAATCAGATACATAGTGAGTCAAAGGATACTGAAGTTTTTGATGATGATAAAGGTAAACAAGTTGAAAATATTGAATTACTTGAAACTTATGGTGATCATTTTGTTGGGATTATTCGTCCACTCATGCTTACTGAACCATGTTATTCTCAAAGACATAATATTTTCAAAACCAAGTGTTTTATTGGTGGTAAAGTCTGTGACATGATCATTGACAGTGGCAGTGTAGACAATTACATTGCATATGTTGTTGTGGAGAAAATGGGATTACCAACTACCCCATATTCTAATCCTTATTATGTATGTTGGGTGAATAGTTCTTCAATACAACGTATTACTCATCAATGTGTTATTGAGTTCTATTTTGCTGGATATAAAGAATTTGTGCTCTGTGATGTTATCGATATGACTGCAACTCATCTTCTTCTTGGAAGACCATGGCAGTATGATGTTAGAGCATTTCATAAATATTTTGAGAATACTTATACTTTTTACAAAGATGGTAAATGAGTAACTCTATTTCCTTCAAAGTCTTCTTCAGTAATTAAAGACCGTAGTGATTGCAAGACTACTTCTTTGGTGGATACTATCTCTCACTCTTTACATTTAACTCACACTTTGATTTCTCATGAAGAAACCAAACCCATGGTACCAATTCCTACTCAGGTAAAACCTTTATTATATAAATATCATGCATTATTTCCTGAAGAATTACCTGTGAGTTTACCACATTTTAGAGATGTTTATCATTGTATTGATCTTATATCTGGAACTTCTTTACCTAATCAATCTCATTATAGGTTAAGTCCTACTGAACATGGTATTTTACAGGGTCAAGTTAATGACTTATTGACTAAAGGATTAATTAGACCTAGTAATAGCCCTTGTGCTTGTCCTGCATTTCTGGTACCTAAGAAGGATAATAGATGGAGAATATGTATAGATTGCAGAGCTTTAAACCGTATCACCATTCCCTATGGGTTTCTTATTCCTCATATTGAGGATATGATTGATCGTTTATCAAGGTCTATTATTTTCACTAAACTTGATCTTCGCAGTGGTTATCATCATATTAGAATAAGAGAGGGAGATGAATGGAAAACTGCTTTCAAAACGAGAGAAGGTTTATATGAATGGCTTGTTATGCCTTTTGGTTTGTCTAATGCTCCTAGCACCTTTATGAGACTCATGAATTAGGTTTTACAACCTTTTCTGAATAAGTTTGTCATTGTATACTTTGATGACATATTAATTTTCAGTAGAAGTGCAAAAGAGCATATCAGTCATCTTTCTCAGGTGTTCAAAATTTTATTCGACAATTCTTTGTTTATGAATTTGAAGAAATGCACATTTATGTCCTCTGAAGTTACTTTCTTGGGATATGTAATCTCCTCCAAGGGTATTCATGTGGATCCTTCTAAAGTTCAAGCTGTTATGGATTGGACTGTTCCTACTTCTATCAAAGAGGTGAGAATTTTTCATGGATTAGCTTCTTTTTATAGACGTTTTGTCAGAAATTTCATCACTATTGCTGCACATCTTACTGATTGTTTAAAGCAATAAAAGTTCATATGGACTGAGGAAGCTGATAAAAATTTCAATACTCTTAAAGAGAAATTATGTTCAGCTCATATTCTTGTAATCCCTGATTTTCCGAGCCTCTTAAAGTTGACTGTGATGCTTCTATTATTGGAATTAAAGCATTTATATCTCAGGAAGGACATCCAGTTGCTTACCATAGTGAAAAGAATTCTGAGACACAAAAAAGATGGTCTACTTATGAATCGAAATTGCTTTCACTTGTACAAGCTCTTAAATATTGGCATGCCTATTTAGTTCATCGGGAGTTTGTCATTAATACTGATAATCATGCATTGAAATATATCCAGACTTCATCTAAGGTTAACTGCATGCATGATAGGTAGTTTTTGGGGTAAAAACTGATTCTGCTGTTTTTGGTAAATTTGGGTGTGTTTATGAGAAACAAATTCAAACCCTAAACAAATGCATTGCACGGGAGCACTTTTAGATTCAAGAGATCAATCTGTAAGACTCTGGCCTAAACCAAGAAATGGCCATTCCAGATTCAATTCGGTCACAAAGTGAATGAGAATGATTAATCTTAGGGAGGGAAGCAAAGAACGTGTTTGAGATCAGAATGTTGAATTATGAAGGTGTGGTTGTTTTATGACTTGTATAAGAATATGGTTTCTGGATACTTGTGTTGATAACACTTGTGTATATTTTGTTTGAAATAGGTTGAAATCTTATTTATACAAGTCATGTTCGAGCACACCCTGATCTCGTAGAGGTGATTAAGCAATGGAGAGGTGGGTTTGTGTAAAAAGTGGTGATCACCATGTTTCTATTATGAGGGAAAACTGGTCACACTTTCACCCACCACTCTCATTGTTGTTAACCATCCATTATTTCCTAACACTTTATCGTAATGGACGCGTTTCATACTACACGCTGTAAACCGCCAGACCAATACCCCAGTGAGCATACCCCAGTTTTTGACATGTTTGATGTCTCGAGTAAATGGGTGAAGTCGTGAGACTCACCGCTAAAAGAAGCACATAGTGCTTTTAGGTCAAATAATAAATTATTTGTGAAATTGATATTTATAAAACATCGCTTATAATCAATGTATATAAAGCATCGCTTTTAAACAAGCAGCTGAAATAATCGATGTGCAAGAAACATTGTTGTTTTAGAGTCGTTCAAATTAGTTGCGAATTGAACGTCTTAAAAATGGTAGTGTGACCGGCCACCTTTGGGTGATCGTTTAAGAACCCTATGGGTGAGCTACCACTTTGTCGATCGGTCCCTGTGGAGGAAGGGTGGCCGATGATCACAACGTTACCATGTTGGCCTCCAAAAAATAAATCTAAACCATCCGACTAGGCTAGCAAAGTTGGATGGATAACATGATTTGTGGCAGTTGTGTACTGCCGTTGGATTATCCAAGAAGCGTTCCAGCCTCTTTTGGGTAATCGTTCGAAGGCCATATGAGCAATCCATGGCTTGGACGATCGCTCCTCATGGAAGAGGGGTGGTCGGCTATCACGGTTCCACGCTGTTGTCCATATAGAATCTGATCTAAGCTGTTTGACCAAGCTGGAAAAGATGGACGAACATGATCAATTTGTGGCAGTTGCATAACACCGCTGACTTAATTTTGGGGTTTTAAAAATCACGCGATCCCCCTTCTTTGGGCGAGTGATTCAACACGTTTCTGGTTTTCCGTGGGAAAGTAGATTGACCAAGAATATAGTTGGGTCGCCGGTGAACACGTCAGTACCCTTTTGATCATTCGAGGGAAGATCTAGGCCGTCCAACTAGGCTAGCCAAGTTGGACGGTCATGATGTTTTTTGAGACCGTTTTTGCCGGTCTTAGCTAGTTTGAGCTTATATTTCAACAACGCGATCATCCATGTTAGGGTTAGCGTTAAAAATAATTACGGGTGTACTAGATGGAATCCGATTGGTCGGGATGTTAGTGGGCCCATCGGTGGTCATCATGATGATCGCCTAGTTCTGTTAGGAGTATGCTAGGCCTGTTGAACTTTGTGGCCAAATCGTGTGGCCGTGATCGCTTTTTAAGACTGATATGGATAGTTTATATTTTCCTTAAGGAATTTAAACGCATTCGATCGCGCTAACTTTTAATTAAAAAGTGTGTAAACACGCTGATCTCTTTGTGAATGTTTTCATGCAGGTCTCAATACTGACACTACGGGAGATTCATGCTACTCCGTTGCAAGTGAACATTAATCGTCATGTCATGCCAATATTGAGAGTTCAGCTGGGGAACATAGCATAGGAAAACACTAGGCGGGCAATGCATTAGTGAATAATGCCGGCAGAAGATAAAATTCATAGAATATTTGGGATTATTGCTACATGCACCATCCTAAGTAAATTTTATATATACAAATATATTGAATTGATCAATATGCATGTAAGTAAAGAGGCATGAGCACTCTTCACTTTTAAATGGCTCAACTTCTTTGCAGAATGATGGCGCATTAAATAGAGGGTTTTACGATTTTAGCCATGAACTAAAAACCACCATCAACATTAAGTCCCCTGCTTAGTACGTAACAGTGACATTGTTGTGGGGTAAGCACTAGATGGTGATAAATAAATATAAAACTTATGAGGCAAGGTATACAGATGTTACCAGTATAGAGACCAACTAGTTCTTTGAGCAAGACATGTTTAACGAAGTATCAAAGCATGCAGTGATCGTCCTCCTATCATACGTCAATTGCCTCTAGTTAGATTTCGAAATTTGCTAAACTCCATTGCGCTCGATTGCGAGAGGCTTTGACTTTAAGTTGGTTGGAGTCTGGACTGCTGAGTCGCAACTATTTTTTTTTTAAACTCCTAAGCATTGACTGGAATGGAATTGCTTTCTTCCTGACTCTTTATCTCATCGGCTCATTCTTTCCCTTCTGATTGCGATGATGAAATGCTTGGAATGCTTATATGGGAAAAATCTTCCGGAGTCTTTGAGTGAAGTAAACGATCTGAGAGGCATTTTGTTTCCGTCGTGCTGCTATCAAGTCTTCAAGGACTTCGTTACAAGCGACATCCTTAGAACCATCTTCTGAATCTTGGATTGTTGTATGGAATGGGATGCGATTGAGCATTCCACAGTTATACTTTATATCTGATAGCGTGGCTAGATATGTGAAAATATCTCTGCGATGTACTTTTAGATTCGTCATTTGTTGATCAATGAGCGGGAGTCGTATTTGATAGATCTGTATTGTATCCAAACTTTTGGCAGCTCATGCACCCTTTCCATAGGAAATTGGAAATCTGGAAACACCGAATCTGACTTTGTCAGCGATGTGGAAGACATGATGTGGTTGGTCTGTGTGGCTTGCTGAGGCATTGAAGCGGCTTCGGCTTATGTAGAGGACATTGAAGCATCTTATGGGGAGAACGTTGATGCGGCTTCTGGAGAGAACGTTGAAGCGACTTCTGGAGAACCTCGAAACAGCTTCTAGAGAGAACATTGAATGGGCTTCTATAGAGAACTCCAATGAGGGTGCCATTAACCCTTGATTTCGAAAAACGAGTTCTTCCCATTCTTCTGTTTGATAATCCCCGGTGCATACTACATGCTTCTTGAATATTTGTGGCGTACACATTGTCACGAATTAAGAAATCCAAAAGCCAGGTGTGTAGAAGCATGGACACATTGCCACGAACTAAGAAATCTAAAATCCATGCTTGTTAGGTGAGGTGGCTTCATCTCCAATTAATGGAGGGTATAATGTGATTTGATGCACCGTTTTTAAAGAAGTAGTTGCAACCTGGGAATGTTATGTGTGCTGACTTCAAATTCATTGCTTCTTGGTTCCGTGAAGGGGATTCCCAAAATCCGGGAAACTGTAGATAACAAAACTTCTTATGGGAATATCGTGAGGCGAAGGTTGAAGTAGGCTGCTCTTCAGATACGAAAGATGCTTGCTCCAGAAAGAATGTGCCGCTGCTTGATGATCTTGTGCTTTCTTTTCCTTTACATATTCCCCTCTTAGGTATTTACTGAAAGATGTAAGGTATTTCTTTCATGGTTTGATTTTTTTTTGGTTTTGAACTGATGGGTAATGATTTTGTGAGGAAATGATTTTTCGATTAACTGATAAAATGAAATCCTAAATATGAATGCAATCCGTGCAGTCATTTTTGGAGGAATTACAAATATTGCATGAAAAGTAGAAATACTAAAAGAAATGCTAAAGAAAAAGGCGACGTGTCGTCTTAGGTATTGAAAGGTTTAAGCCACCTGGCGTGTATTACTACGCCTTCTATATTTTCAGCATTGATAAGTTTGCATTATCCTTCCAAGATAATTTCTACTACTAGGTACGGCTCATCTTCTGGGGAATTTGGCGGAGCAAGTTGGGCAGCGACCCTTACAACTATATCTCCAACTTGAAATAGATTTGGGTGTTGCACCGTTACTTGATTCTTAGATTCCCTATCTTTGACTGTGATAACTTCTAAATTTTTAATAAAATATTTGAAAGGCCCGGCACCCCATTCATATCTCCTAGTGACGGCTGGGTTGACGATTGGGTCAAGTCCCCGGCCCTTGACGGAAGGAGAAGTGACTGATTACAGAAAGGGTTGTTCAATAAGACTTACTTGGGTTCGGAATCTACGAATGTACATCGCCGGGCTCTCTCCAGGAAATTGGGTCACATTTGCAAGTTGTTGATACGGAAAAAAATAATCCTTAGGGTTGGATGGCTTGTTGGAAATCCTTTCAGGTATAAACACTGGTAAAGGATATACTCCTAGCTTTGCTTTGTTGTCATGCACCCACGAGCACCCTAGAACCATATCATAATTTGGGCATTCTTTGACAATATGAAATTTGGCGTGCGTTAGAGCATATCCCACGTTGATTTCGAGATTGATGTACCCATAAACGTCTCTAGACTCCCCTTCCGAGATTTTGATCATGGCTGGACAGTAAACGGCTTCCTGTTTTTGGATCTTTGCGGCCTTAAAAATCTTGATGGTGACAACGTTGAAGTCATAGGATGTGTCAATCAGTGTGCTATCAAACTCGACACATTTCAGGTGTCCAGTGGTCAGCATTCCCCAGTTGTATTTTCCAGTAGCGCCTTCTAAGAGAGGTTGGGGATTAGGAGTAGTTTCTCCGACTGAAAACAGTCGCTTGCCTGACACATTGTGATTTAGAGATGCAAATATGTTTCGATGATGTGCCTTGGAAAAAAAAATTCACATACACGCTCCATCATAGATTATACGGTTTTGTGAGCAGAGTCCCAAGAAAGCGTGCAACTTCTTACTGGGAGAGGGTCTCTGTGAACTCCCTCAGCGCCTAGTTGAAGTTCTCCCGCATCTATTTTCTCTTTGAAAATGCTCTTCAATTTGTTGCATTCGTTGGTGGGATGATGGACGAACCTGTGGTAATGGCAATACTTGGGATTTTCTATCTCTTCCTTAGTTGGTGGGCGTCTGATAGGAGGTAGTTTAATGGCGTCATCTTGAATCCATACTTCCAGGAGTTCAATGACTTCAATCATTGGAAATGGGAATTCTGTAGCAGCATCTCCAGTTTCTTGTTGTTGCACATGAGTCTTAGCCGCGGATTTCCGGGATGGGGTTGTCTGTGCTGGTGATGTACGCTTGGGTTGTTGTTCCGCTTCCGGAGATTTCCTTTTCCCTCCTTCAATTGCTACGTTAACAGAGGGACCAGTGTTATATTGCTTGTTGATGAGGCATCTGTTTCGAGTCTCACATGCATCTTCACTCCTGGCTGGTCTGGTTCTTTCCAACAGTGCTAGTGTTGTTGTAGCTGACCGCTTAGAAGCTTCATAGAGTTCATAGAATGTCTGCAAGCGTAGGTTCTCCAATAAAGCGCAATAGATGGGAACCATACCATTAATACATGACTCCACCAACTGTTGTTCAGTCATATTTGGATCATGACAGTCCAGTGCCTGAATCTTGAATCTCTTGACATAATCATTTGGATGCTCATTGTTTCGTTAGAACATTCTTCCCAAGTCTGAAAAGCTGATTTGCTCGGACACGAAGAAATGTTTCTTGTAAAAAGCGATCATCATCTCACACCAGTTGGATACGATGTTCGGTGCAATGTTGTTGTACTAGGTGTACGCTCTTTCGGTAAGTGACTTTGAGAATTCTTTCAGGAAGAGGACATGATTGTGTTCGTCCTCTCCTAAGGATTCCAGAAAACGAGAGATGTGTTCACGAGCATTACCAATACCATCATAAAGGGAAACTTGAGGAAAAGAGTATCCTCTCGGGAGAGGAACTCTTTGCACATCAGGAGGATAAGGAGGTTGATGCTGGTGTAGGTCTATCGGGGTTTCCTTTTCTCGATTTTGGAGAAGTCGTTCCATATCCTCATGCGTGGCGAAATTGGATAGCTGATTCCTTTCTAATGGACGTTCAGGAACAAAACGAGCCTCTTCATCTACATAGGCGCGCCCTACTAAAGTGCCTGCGCTGGGAGCATTAAAAGTACTCCTTATTGGCTCTATTTGGGGCTGACGTGACTCTTGTGCTAGCTGCTCCGTTAACATCTTGAGGAAAGTGAGTACCTTTTTCTAAGTTGTAGCCATGTACCTCTGATCCTGAGTGAGAAATTCTTGTCTTTCCATCAAATCAACAATGGAAATAGGGATTGGCTTCATCTGGCTCCTTCAGTCTCTCGTCCCTATGAAGAAATGGTGGAAGCCCTTGTGAAGATTGGAGGTGTCATGATCGAAGAAATATTAGGAGTAGCAGCGACTCTGGATCTGGTAGTAGGAGGCGTCAAACCAGAGGGTATGCTTCTAGCGTTAATGGTGTTGGTGTTGGAGGATATAACACCATGCGATGTGTTGACTGTGATGGAAGGCGGTGCATAGGTGTTAACGATAGGGATATTGGCACAAGGAGTGTTATCAGAGCCCGTAGCATCAGGATTGGTAAGTGACCCAGACATAAGATCTACCATCTTGAATTTGAGAAAATTGAAATGAAATTGAAAATTATATTGCAACCGAGAGATTAATCTCCCACTGTGGTCGCCAGTTGTTTTAGGGTAAAAACTAATTTTGCTGTTTTTGGTAAACTTGGGTGTGTTGATGAGAAACAAATTCAAACCCTAAAAAAATACACTGCATGTGAGTACTTTTAGATTCGAGAGATCAATCTGTAAGACTCCGTCCTAAACCAAGAAATGGTCGTTCCACATTCAATTCGGTCACAAAGTGAAGGAGAAGGGTTGATTTTAGGGAGGGAAGCAAAGAAGGTGTTTGAGATCAGAATGTTGAATTATGAAGGTGTGGTTGTTTTATGACTTGTATCAGAATATGGTTTCTGGCTACTTATGTTGATAACACTTGTGTATATTTTGTTTGAAATAGGTTGAAATCCTATTTATACAAGTCATGTTCGAGTAGGAAGTGGAGGTGATTAAGCAGTTGAGAGGTGGGGTTGTGTAAAAAGTGGTGATCACCACGTTTCCATTATGAGGGAAAACTGGTCAGACTTTCACCCACTACTCTCATTGCTGTTAACCATCCGTTATTTCCTAACAGTTTCTCGTAATGGGCGTGTTGCATGCCGCACGCTGTAAACCGCCAGACCAATACCCCAGTGAGCATCCCCCAGTTTGTGACATGTTTGATGTCTCGAGTAAATGGGTGAAGCCGTGAGACTCGTCGCTAAAAGAAGCACATAGTTCTTTTAGGTCAAATAATAAATTATTTATGAAATTGATATTTATAAAACATCGCTTATAATCGATGTATATAAAGCATCTCTTTTAAACAAGTAGATGAAAATAATCGATGTGCAGGTAACATCGTTGTTTTAGAGTTCGTTCAAATTAGTCGCGAATTGAACGTCTTAAAAAAGATAGCATGACGACCACCTTTGGGTGATCATTTGAGAACCCTATGGGTGAGATACCACTTGGTTGATGGCTCCATGTGGAGGAGGGGTGGCCGATAATCACAGCGTTACCCTGTTGGCCTCCTAAAAATAAATATAAACTATCCGACTAGGCTAGCGATGTTGGATGGACGAGATGATTTGCGGAAGTTGTGTACTGCCGTTGGATTATGCAAGCAGCGCGACCAGCCTCTTTTGGGTGATCGTTCGAAGGCCATATGAGCAAGCCATGGCTTGGACGATCACTCCTCATGGAAGAGGGGTAGCCGGTGATCACAGTGCCACGTTGTTGTCCATCTAGAATCCAATCTAAGCTGTTCGACCAAGCTGGCAAATATGGATGGACACGATCGATTTGCGGCATTTATGTAACGCCGCTGAATTAATTTTTGGGTTTTAAAAATCGCGCGATCACCCTTCTTTGGGCGAGCGATTCAACACGTTTCCGGTTTGCCTTGGGCAAGTTGATTGACCAAGAATATAGTTGGATCGCCAGTGAACACGCCAGTACCCTTTTTATCATTCGAGGGAAAATCTAGGCCATCCAACTAGGATAGCCAAGTTGGGCGGATGTGATGTTTTTTGAGACTGTTTTTGATGGTCTTAGCTCGTTTGAGCTTATCTTTCAACAACACGATCACCCATGTTAGAGTTAGTGTTCAAAAGCATTGTCGGTGTACTAGATAGAATCTGATCGGTCGGATGTTAGTGGGCCCGCTGGTGGCCATCATGATGATCGCCTAGTTCCGTTAGGAGTAGGCTAGGCACGTTGAATTATGTGGCCAAATCATATGGCCGTGATCATTTTATAAGAATGATATGGACAGTCTAGATTTTCTTAAGGAATTTAAACGCGTTTGGTCACGCTAACTTTTAATTAAAAAGTGTATAAACACGCTGATCTCTTTGTCAGAGAGTGGTGTAGCCTATGTGAGTGTTTTCATGCAGGTCTCAATACTGACACTTCGGGAGATTCATGCTACTCCGCTGCGAGTGAACATTAATCGTCATGTCATGCCAATATTGAGAGTTCATCTGGGGAACATAGCATAGGAAAACACTAGGCGGGCAATGCATTAGTGAATAATGCCGGCGGAAGATAAAATTCATAGAATATTTGGGATTGTTTCTACATGCACCATTCTAAGTAAATTTTATATATACAAATATATTGAATTGTTCAATATGCATGTATGTAAAGATGCATGAGCACTTATCACTTTTAAATGGCTCAACTTCTTTGCAGAATGATGGCGCATTAAATACAGGGTTTTACGATTTTAACCTTGAACTAAACACCACCATCACCAGGTGGTTATCCACAATTAACAAGTACACTTTTTCTATCAAACATAAAAGTGGAAAGCTTAATGAAGTTGCAGATGCTCTAAGTAGACGCCGACATCTTTTAGCAACTATTCGAAACGAGAGTTTTGCCTTTGATTATATAAAAGAGATCTATGTTGAGGATGATGATTTTAAATCACTTTGGGAATAATGCATCTCTTTGGCTTATGGGGTTGATGATTTCTCATTCAAGATGGCTTCTTGTTTAAAGGTAATCGTCTTTGTATTCCTAATGGTTCTCTGCGTATTCATTTAAAATGTGAACTGCATGGAAGTGGACTTGGTGGTCATTTTGGTAGAGATAAAACTATTGCACTTATGGAAGAACGCTATTATTGGACTTCGCTTAAGCGTGATGTACAAAAATATGTTATGAGATGCATGGTTTGCTAACTAGCTAAGGGTACTGTTCAAAACACTGTCCTTTATACGCCTTTACCAATTCCAGAAGCTCCATGGGTGGACATTAGCATGGACTTTATTCTTGGTTTACCTCGTACAACTAGAGGAATTGATTCAGTGATGGTTGTTGTGAACAAATACTCCCAAGATGGCTCATTTTGTATCCTGTAAAAAGTCTACCGATGCTTCAAATGTTGCATCTTTGTTTTTCATAGAAATAGTTCGATTACATGGCATTCCTAAGTCTATTACTTCTGATAGAGATACTAAATTTTTGAGTCATTTCTGGAAGACATTATGGATGCGTTTGGGAAATAGTTTGCAGTTCAGCACTACTTCACATCCTCAAACAGATGGACAGACTAAAGTTGTCAATCGTTCTTTAGGAAATTTGATTCGAGCCAAATGCATTGATAACAACAAACAATGGGATATTTTTCTACCTCACATGGAATTTGCATTCAACACTTCAGTAAACAGATCCACAGGTAAAACCCCATTTGAAATTGTTTATTCAAAGATCCCAAATCATGTATTAGACTTGGTTGTACATCCTAAGTTACATAATTCCAATGTCAAAGCTAATAATCTGTTGGAGAAAGTTTCTCAACTACATCATGAGGTCAAAACAAAACTTGAAGAGTCTAATGCTAAATACATGGATGATGCCGATAAGCATAAAAGATTCAAAACTTTTCATGAGGGAGAGTTAGTCATGATTTATCTGCGCAAAGAACGTTTTCTAGTAGGTACCTATAACAACACTAAGATGAAGAAGTACGACCCTTTTAAAATCTTAAAGAAAATCAGTGACAATGCTTTTGTCATTGATCTACCCAAGGAATGAAACATCTCTAATGTGTTTAATGTTCAAGTGGTTTTTACCTTTCATGGTGATAATGAACTATTATTTGTTTCCAGTAACTCATAGACGAGTTTTTCTCAAGAAGGGGGGACTGATGTAGGACATCTACCTGTTTTTAATGTATCAACTGTCCCAGTTGATCCAATTGGTCTATATCAACAATGATAGTTGATCCCTTTACGTTGTATCAACTTTCATAGTTGATCCATAACATCTACTTTGGTTTACTTGTCTATCAAGTCTAGCATCTACTTTGGTTTACTTGTCTATCAAGTCTAGAACTTCTTCTTTTAGAGTTTTCTTATTTCTTCTTTTTAGAGTTTTACTATTTTTAGGTTTTTGTCATGCCTATTTAAACAGGCTTACTTCGTTTTTGTAGAACACATTGTTATTATCAAATTATAATTAAAAAAACTCTTTCAGAGTAATTTATCTTTCTCATCTTTAAATCCTATTCTTCTTCTGTTTTCTCATCCTTTTCTTCCCTTCTCAACACCAACAATCTATGAATTGCTTTCTTCTTATTCGTATTACACTAGTCAGACTCAATCTAGAGAAAAGTATATCAAATAGTTTTATATCTCTTTCTCTTAATTCAATCCGTAATAAGAAGATAGGAATTTGCGAGACCGATTGAATATAAGAGGAATAACTTGAACGGTACCAAAAACCAATGTTCAAGGATCAATCAATTTTAATCAACAACCAAAGGTTAGATTTACCAATTGATCGATTCAACGCCCAACCTGTGATATTTTAATTATATAACAAAATATAATGCGGAAAAGAAATAACACAGACACCAGAAGTTTTGTTAACGAGGAAACCGCAAATGTAGAAAAACCACGAGACCTAGTCCATATTTGAACACCACACTGTATTAAGCCGCTACAGACACTAACCTAATACCAATTAATTTCGGGCTGGAATGTAGTTTAGCCCTAATCAATCTCACACTGATCAAGGTACAGTTGTGATCCTTACATCTCTGAACCCCAGTAGGATTCTACATACTTGATTCCCTTAGCTGATCTCACCCACAACCAAGAGTTGCTACAACCCAAAGTCGAAGACTTGATAAACAAATGTGTCTCACACAGAAAAGTCTATTGGAATAGATAAATTGTATCCCATATAAATACCTATGATTTTTATTCCGTCTTTTGATAAATCAAGGTACACATGAACCAATTGATAAATCGGAGTCACCGGAATTATATTCCCGAAGAACAGCCTAGTATTATCAATCACCTCACAATAATCTTAATCGTACGATAGCGAAACAAGATATTGTGGAATCACAAATGATGAGATGAAGATGTTTGTGACTACTTTTAATCTTGCCTATCGGAGATTAAATCTCGAGCAAATCTTAGAGAAGATAGTACTCAATACGATAGAACAAAGCAAGATCAGAACACGCAACTACAAAGAAAATAGTTGGTTCTGGCTTCACAATCCCAATGAAGTCTTTAACTCGTTAACCTATAGGGTTTCGTGAAAAACCTAAGGTTAAAGGATAATCGACTCTGGTTGCAACTAGTATCATACACAAGGTGTGGGGATTAGGTTTCCCAGTTCCTAGAGTTCTCCAATATATAGTTTTCAAATCAGGGTTCGCAATCTTAGTTACCTTGGTAACAAAGCATTCAATATTCACCGTTAGATGAAAACTTGATTAAACCTAAGCTAATATCTTTCACCCGTTAGATCGAAGTTAGATTGTTATACACAAATGAAATGTACTCTCATTTAGGTTTATGTAACCATACCTAAACGTGTACACCATGTTAGCTCAACAGTAGTTAACCGAGGTTAGGTATATGAATACTCTCATATCAACATTATTCATCTTAACCATAACTAGTTCAAATGACTCAAATTAAACTAGATAAAGAGTTGTTCAATTGCTATATTCTCATAGAAGTATGCAAGAACACAATTGAAGCAAAATCTGTTTGATTCACTCGAATCAATTCATGAACATTATAACCATGGTTTGCAAAGAATGCATTCCTTATTATATAAATGTATTTGTTCATGTCACAACCGATTTTAGAAATTTAACCATTCAAGTATGCAAACCGGTACACATACTTGAAATAGCCAGACTAAGTTTGGTTTTTGCCAGTATGCGAACGGGTACGCATACCTCCAAACCCATCATAAATTTTCGGTCACAAACCTACGCCAGTATGCGTACGGGTACGCGCACTTAGGTTCTCAGACTTCTCAAACCAACATGTACGCATACGGGTATGCATACTATGTGTTCCCGGACATGGATCACACATATGCAAGAGTGAACAACATGTTTATAATCCAATGCTAGTTACGTATTCTAAACTCTTATTTCAATCATTGAAACTTTCTTAGAGGATGACTCTAGCCGTTTTCACACACTATTAGCATCAAAGCAATTTTCAAGTTATTGAATTAATCATAACGAAACATTTCAAGTCTACATCAAATGATTGTATCATACAAACCATGTAAGATCGATGTTACTCGACAATTTTCACATGATCATCTTTTGACTTTCGCCAAGAATATAAAATGGACTTGGTTGAAGCGAAAGCTTACCAAAACATATTTCGAGAAATATGTAAGTGAGTTAAACTCAGCTCGAAATCTCAAATGTGTATAATCGAAAAACTATAGTAATACAACTTTTGTCTCAATATAGGAGATAAAGTAGAAATAGACTTTCCAAATGATAAATGAGTTTTAGTCTCCACATACCTTTTGTTGATGAAGTTCCAGAAGCTCTCCTTAGTAGTTTTTTGTCTTCAATTAATGACCGTCGTGAAGTCTAATGCTCAACTACACAATCTATCTTAGTCCGAGATATTACTTTAAGTAGACTAGAAATCAAGACTTATAGTTTTGATCACTAACGTTGACAAACAAGCTTGAGATAGCAACTCTTGCGAGTTCGACAGAGCAGTGCTCTAATAGTTATAAACAAGGAAAAAAAAGTTACGGTTGGAATATTGGATATAACCCTACCGTAAATGAACTTTCGGCTGTAAACTTTGAACTTCCTAGCCGTAAATATATACCTATGGATGAGATAAAAGTGTAGTGGCTAGGTTTTTTCCTATCACGTTTGAGAAAACCAAGACGTAGAAAAATACTTACCGATGCGATTTCCTATTTTCCTAGCCGCAGACAACACTTACGGCTAAGATGAATATAATTTCCCAGCCGAAGTCTACGATTAATGGCTGAGAAAATAATAAATGCCAGCCGTTAACAGTTTCAGAAATTGTTTTTAGAAACCTAAATTTGTCGAGTATTTAACCAAACAAAAGCAGAAATAAATGGCCAATGACGGGTTTTTTGATTTATACCTTATAGAAGTCATTTCTGGTGTATGAACTTATTTTTGAAATCCTTGGGTCACCAATTCTTGATTTTCACGTTCATCATCATCTTCAAATGAAGATGATGAAGTTGGATTTGCTGGTTCACTGGCTTGTTTTAGATTTCCTTTGTTGCCTTTGACAATTTCCTTCGTCCTCACCATCTTTTGTATGAAGAGCTTAGCCAACGAAGATACTTTTAGAAAATCTACGATTGATCGTCGTCAAAACGAATTGGAGAAGAAGAAGATCGAAAGACAAAAATGAGAGAAGAAGGAAAAAAAGACGAAAACGAAATTTTTACTTAGGTTTTTTTTGTTTTCAATTTTAATTAGATGATAGATTATGTGAAGGTTAATAAGGTAATAAATTTAATTGACTGTGGGCTATATAGATCCCTTATCCACATTTTGGACATTGTGATCCATTATAGTCGCGGTCCATTTTGCTTGCAGACATAAGGCCAAGCACTATGGTCACTCTTTTCCCTTCTTTATCCCTTAAACGTATGGAAAAATATCAATTTGCAACTACTATAGTCTCCCATAACCCTACATAAGTAGCGATATCTCTTCCCTATTACTCAAAGTTGATCAGATATGATCAGGGAAGGGAAATGGCACGGAAACTCAGTTTTCGTGTAAAATTGTGCTTTACAGATACTCAGTTTCTTTTTTTCAATTCAAATGGATACTCAGTATCCGTGACTTTTTACACGGAAACTAAGAGCATCTCCAATGGAGTATAGGTTTTAAAAAATATTGATGCCACCTTGGATTTTAGAAACTCTCAACAAAAAAAAACCTCTCCAGTGGTGGCTGGGTAATCAAAATTTAATATGACATGGAAGTTTGAGTTTGGAGGAGAGTATGGGTTTTTGGAGACTCCCATCCATACCCACGTCTAGATTTTGTGAATTATTTTTTCTATAAATAAGCGACAAGTATATAGATACAACTACCACTGGAGATGCTTATCAAAATAAGATTTGTATTTGGATTCTATGTTATTAAATACATTTTTATTAGGTTTCCATAAATGATAAATACTCATACTCCATTGGATATGCTTTAAGTATCATTTCTGGTTTTCCAAGTTGTACCCTAAAACTTTCCTTTTTCACATTTTTTTTTTACTAAAACTCTTTTTGTACCTATTATATCTCTTTTTTTACTCTAAATTATCTTTTTTACCTATATAGATATTCCAACGGAAGGGGAGAAAAACACACCTGACACTCCGTGCAATGTAGGGAAGGAATAAAAGCACACCGTAGTGAGGTTGCCTTCTGACATTTAAGGGATAACCCTTCCGATAGTGCTTGGGCTAATAATAGGGTTCACCTAAAAATAAAAACTCATCGACATATCAGAAGAAAAAGTTACACGTGGTAACCCCACGTGTTCACGGTACGATATTATTCCAACTGATGACAACTCTTAACGGAACTAGGAAATACCAATTAGTCCTAATAATAATATATTAGAGTGAGTTTGGCCCAGTTGACTAGGTCAACTGTCTATTTGGTAATTTTTTTTAAATGCAAATTATTGTTTGATCTTAAAATTTACTGTTTGGCCCTAGGATGATGTCATCAGTGATGTCACAATCTTTTAATAGCGGCAGAAATATCTCTTTTCTCTTAGTAAAAATAAATAAATAAAAACTTAAAATTGAAATATCTTATGAACCATATGTCCAAAAGTGATAAACTTTATATCTTCAGAAAGCCCTCGACGAGAGCTTTCCAACGAGTACCATTGTTGCTATATTTCAGAGCTTTTAATTTTTACCTTGTTATTTAGCTAAAAATTAACTATAAAATAAACTATTATACGAGTTGATTCTGCAAAATGAACTACTTTAATGAATTAATGAGCTACCAAACTAGCTAGTTCATTCTAAAAAGTGAACTCTTAGGATAAAATAACAAATGAGTTAATTCTACAAAATGAACTGGTATAATGAACTACTATGAAGAGTTCATTCTACCATATGAAATACCATTAGGAGTTCATTCTACAATATGAACTCCTATCACGGGTTCATTCTACAATATGAACTACCATTTACGAGTTCATTTTATAATATGAACTACCATATTAAACAACTATTACGAGTTCATTCTACAACATGAACTATCATACTGAGTACATTTTACAACATGAACTATAATAATAATGAACTAACATTGCAACTTCATTCTTCAAAATGAAATACTATTATGAGTTCATTCTACAAAATAAATTGCTAGTACATATGAGTTCATTCTACGAACTGAACTGTTGGGAACTACAATGAACTAGCATGTTCAACAATATTGTTCATTCTCATATATGAACTACTATTATATCGAAAAATTAAAGTTCTGAAACATAATATAATGAGTACTCGTTGTGTAGATCTCGTCAAGACATTTCCGAATATATAAAATTTATTAATTTTCAACTTATATTTCCTGCCGAGATTGGGGTATACCCAGATTTATATGGACATAGTGCCCTTACTAAGGGCAGGCCAAATATTGGTGAAATTACTCTAGTACCCCTTATCCTAAATCAGTTTTATTATTTTCATTTCATCTTCCTTCTTATCTTATTCTTCTCCTCCACAACCATACCGGCTCCTTCATCCCCCACCACCGAAACTCGTCGATTAATTCATTAACATCGTCGATTCAAAAACTCCGATTAATCTTTATCAATGGATCCTCCAAGACCTAGGGCAAGTCGTATGAAAGACGCTAATAGAAAACCCAATCAATACAACCCAAGAATTGCAAAACTAGTTCAACAAAAAGTGAATAAAAAAACAGTTGCTGAAGAAGAAATTGAACCCGCTCAAAACGAAGAAATGGTGCGATTAAGAAAGTAAGGGCCTACTTAAAATCACTCAAGTACTTCAATTTCATGTTTGCATGTCAAATTAGGTCAGAAAAATCAATTCTTTGATTTTAAGTTATTTTCGCCGGCAAGGTATTATGTTATCGACCCTGTCGGGTTTTCATAGTTAGGGTTTGGCCGACAGACTCTTAGGTTGAAGATCGTGCCGGCTATTGAATACCTATAACTGGTACTTGTAGTGTCGGCAAGTTATCCAACATCAGACCCTGCCGGCGTCAGTTTTGTTTTTTAGCCGGGCTGGTTATAAAATTTTACCTTGCCAGCTGTATTTCAAGTTTTGTGTCTCCTAATGCCTTAAATTTTAAAACCGGTATGGTATTTGGAAAAAACCATGCCGGCTGTCTGTTAGCCGGAAATGTATGGTTAAATGATCATGCTGACTTGTTTGCTGAAAAATCCTTGTATCTACTGTGTTCATATTTGTTATACGCCGGCAGGTTATGTGAATCACACGGCTTCTATTAGCCGGAATGTAGTTTAGATATCGACCCTTCCGACCATTTATCCGCCGGATTGGTTATATATATCGAACTTGCCGACCTTTTTTGTTTCTTAATCGTTCTTGTTCAGGTTGCAAAAGGAAAATAAGAAATCTATGAAATCTCTTAGACCTCCTCGTGTTGGTGATAAACTCTTGACTTCAACACATCGAGGGGCATACGTTGTGACGGGAATGCTCAATATCCATGTATCGAATGATTATGAACCACCATCGGAACCCAGTGATTCAGACGAGACTCCAGATAAAGACCAATCAATTCCATCTGGTAGAAGAGGTGATGATGATGATGTTGATAAAAGATCTCCGGTTGCTGGAGGAGGCAACAATGATGATGATGGTGGTGATAAAGACATGCCTAATGTTGGAGGAGGTAATGATGATGATGATGGAGATAAAGGTAAGGGTAGAGAAGATAAAATTGTTGAAGAGGAAGAGGAAGAAGAAGAAGTTGGGGAACAAACTCAAGCTAATGTTAAACAAACCGAAGCTTCAACTTCAACTGAAACCGAAAAGAATAAGAGGGTTATCACTAAACCAGCTGATTCCCAAATGCCTTCCCCTCACTTGATGGTTAGACTGAAACCATGTAAGCCTCCAAGGGGGACCCCAGCAGATGATGGAAATGTTCTTTTTGGATACAAAGACTCCTGGGCATGTACGATCCATAATACTATCGTAAGTAATCTCAATCCGACTTTGTTTTTTATTTAAGTGTGTTTCTATCTTAAATTTACATCAAGTGTTTGTATTTCTTTTCATTTTATTTTTTTGGTATTTAGGATCACAAGCATGCCGTCTGTATCATGAGGCGCCAAGATTCATGTTCAGTGACTAAGACTTGGGATCTTGAGGATGAATGTGAGGAGGTGAAAGTGATTGTTAAGAACTCCGGGTTGTGGCCTACGGTGGAGAGTTCGAATATTGAGTATGATAGAGTTATCGTATCTGCATTCTGTGAGAGGTTCTACGGAGAGACTGATACAATGTTATTCCCATTCGGCAAGATGGCCATAACTCCCGATGATGCTCATCAAATTCTAGGCCTCGAGGTTGAGGGAAAAGTAGTCAGTGAGGGATTCAATAATAAGTTTTCTTTCATGGATATTTAAAGATTGTTCCATAAATTGTTCGGTTGGAATCAGATTAAAACGGAGTCTATACTTATGAAGAAGGATGGTCGTCTAAGCAAGAAGTTTAATCTGAAACTGTTGAGGGACATATTATGTGACACCAAGAAAATCTTTGATGAGGAAAGAAGGGTGAAACCGGTGCGAATCAATGCTATCGCGTTACATCCTAGGCAAATGTATCTTCCCCGACAGTTCCGGAAGCTTGGTCGACGCCAGTTATTTGAAACTATTGGATCCCTTAGATAAGATGCATGAGTATTCTTGGGGTAATGCGGTGGTCACCTTCTTGAACAATAAGTTGACAAAGGGTTCTAGAGCACTCACTGCGCAAGTTAACGGAAACATATGTCTCTTCCATGTAATTGTATTATCTAAATCATTTATATTTGTAAAATTCTCCTAAGATAAGATTCTTACTAAACTTTTTTTTTTTTTTTTGCATAGGTTTGGATATATGAGCACTTCCCTTCTTTGGTGAAATCTAACTCCCACATCAAAGTGGATGCGAATGTTTCGGTTGATAAGCCAAGAGCGCAAAGGTACAGTTTTAAGGGTACTCAGGATAAGGAAATGCCGCAAAATCTTATCAAAATCCGAATGGCCATAGAAAAATTGACTGCGGATGATGTGATTTTTGATCCGTATTGAGATGCTAGAAATCAAGGTTTAATCCAAAAGAGAGATGAAGTTGCATTATACTATGGACCCTTGTTATTGTGCACCCAAGGATATTCAATGTACGATTCACATCGGGTAATGCGACAATTGGGTTATGTCCAAGAAGAACCTCATTTCGATGAAGATAAGCCGTTCTTTACTGTGAACAGGGATGACTGCACCACATCCCAAAAAACTATTAACGTCTCTTGCGATCCAGCGCCAACTCAAGAACATTGGGACGATAGACGTGGCCGTAACATCGATGTGAGTCTTTTGGATGAGGTGACCACCGGTCATGAAGCTAGTGAGAGATACATGTCATGGTACTTGGGTTGGGCTCGTCCTACTGTGACTAGGGAAATGACTGCTGAAGAGTTGGCTCGTAAGAGGAAGACGGCATCGAAAGACCCAGCAACAAGTCTTAAGTTCTTTGTAAGTATTTTAGAGTTGTTCTTATTATTTTAAGATCACATTATCGAATTATTCTATTAATTGTTTGTTGTTTAATTGAAAATAGAAGGATCAGTTGAAGACCTTTGTGAAGGTGTTGTGTTGCGCGAAAGACAGAGGAGAGCCTTTGTCGATTGAAGATCAAATCAGGCATATTGACTATGCTTGCAATATTGAAAATGATGATGCCTATGCATTGTTCAAGAAAGCTGATGCTGAAGTAAAGATGGAAGAAAAATCTAGGAGGGATGCACAAGCCAAGATGAATGCTGACAAAAAAGGGCTCGTAGTGGTCATGGTGGTGAAGGTAGTAGTACTGGTGGTGTTCCTAAATAGGGCCGGGTCGTGGTCGCGGTGGTGAATGAATGCATTTCTAGTTCATTTATTTATGTTGTGTTGGACAAATGTTAAGGTTAATGGTTGGACAAATGTTTTTTAAGGTTTATGGGACATGTTTTCGTATTTTGGACAACAAGTGTTGGATTTCTAGTTGTTGAATAAATGATTTTTTTAGCTACGTAAAGTTTCAATACTTATGCTGGCATGTTTTTTTTAAGTTACACTGCCGACCAAACCAGGGATGGAAAGGTTTTTAAGTGTTAGACTGCCGGCCCTGACAACAGAAAATGCTTGCATACCAGGGTCGGCAAGGTAATCGAACATGCCGGCCATTTGTTGCAGAAAATACCTTCTAATGATGCCTAAAATTATCATAAGGTCGGCATGGTAAGAAAATTTCTACCTTGCCGACCACATCATAGTCGACACGATAGTGAACAAATATCGTTCCGATGGTTTAACAGAAAATTGCATGAACTCCTGATGCCTAAAAGTTATAAGGTCGGCATGGTAAGAAAATTTATACCTTGCTGACCATATCATAGTCGGCAGGCAAATGGAAAAATACGTTGCCAGCGGATACACAAAAGAAAAAGTTTTCCAAATGCATAAAAGTCATAAGGTCGGCATGGTAAGAAACTACCTACCATGCCGGCCATAAGTAGTCGGCATATTGAGGGGGAAAAAGCTCGCCGGCAAATTCAAAATTCAAATTTTTTGCAAGTACAATTCCATTAGTTGACTTGTACTTGGGCACTATAACGGCCAAATTTGGCCACCATCCTATAAATACACTAGTTCTATGTACAACAACAACACAAACCTATTTGCATATACTCTCCAAAGCTCATATCATCATACACTCCATCTAACTCACCCAATAGCTCTCTACAAACAACAATGGCATCATTTGATTCAAATGAAGATTTGGAAATCACCAAAGCATGGTATGCGGAAAATCGACTTAGACGTCAGTCCTCCGAAAGGGAGGATTCCACAACCTTTTGATCTATGGTACACAACAAATTTATCCAAGAGTTTGGGAATCCTAATGCAAGAAGTGTTCAACAAATACACGCTAGGCACTTAGTCATCGAAAAAACGATACTTGCTTTTTTGGCTCTCCAACCTCGGATTATTAACACTCGCCCCTTCACCTTGTCCAGTGCACAATTTGTAAGTAATTTTGTGGTTCTTTTTACGTAACCCATGTTGTTTTATCTTCCAATGAAACACCACTAACAAATGTAAGTTTGTTTTTGTGTTTTTGTAGCATGAAGTCGTGAAAGAGCGCTACTTGGAGGAAAAGGGGGAAGCATTCGCTTTCGATGCAAGCTATCACTTCTTAGCAGAAAGAATCCCGGAGGATAACCCGGACTACTTGGATGCTGTATCGTCTTCGGAGGAGGAAGATTGATGGTTTTAGAAGTTTTTGTGTAGGTTTTGTGGGTCTCTATGTAAACCCTCACGAGACTATAACTCATCCACTAGGGTCGCCTAGGGGTTCAAAGGCTTGATGCACATGCTAAGTGCATTCGTTTTTCCGTCGACAAGGAGTTAGGTTTTATGTTTCAATCAATGTAGTAACCAAAATTGCATGAATAAAGTGAATTACGTCTTCCCATATTTTGTTTTATGTTTGGTATAAGTACAGGTCGGCATGGTTAGAAATACTTAACATGCTGGCTACTGGTCAGCCGACAGTGTTATAAATTATGTGCATGCCGACTATATTATAGCCGGCATTGTAGGAAATATTTACATGTCGACCATAGTATAAAACGTAGACCATGGTTCGGTTTTCTACCCGAACCGAACTGGTCCAAACCAATAAAAAAACACAGAAAACCAGAGACCGAAAAATCCAAAAACCAATAAACCCAAAAACCGAGAAAATCGATTCTAGGTGGTTGGTTTTGGTTTGATGTCACAAAAGAACCAAAAATCCAAAAAAGCCAAACCATAAAAGAAACTGAGAGTAAAAACCAAAAAAAACGACAAAAGCCATAATAATATGTAGCGAATTTTCCATCATAGTATAATATATATTCACTTCAATGAGTATATCCATAAATAAAGCAAATATAATTTAAAATGTATCTAATGTTGAATTATATATGTAATAATATAGTTCAAAATATATCTAATTCTGATGATTTGATTTACAATTTTGATTTATGAGTTAAAAATGAAAGTCTATTAAAAAAAAACCAAAAAACCCAGAAAAACAAAAAAAAACCGGTGGAGCTGTTCTGGTTTCTAATATTCTAAACCGAGCATGATTTGGTTTGGTTTTTGGTTTCTTATAAGAGATATTGGTTTGGTCCTTGGGTTTGACAGAAAACCAAACCAAACTGAACCATGGGCAGCCCTAGGCACCTTATTCAAACGTCAACCTTGCTGACCTTTAACATTTTTGAAAACCAATTTTTTTTATCGAAATCGAACTCATAAGACGGATTAAAGGTTTAATCTACTAAATTTTCATTTTCAAAATTTTAATCTAAACTTAATTAATTAAGCTAATCAGATTTTTTAGTGTTAATTAAACAAGGGCATATTAGCCATTTTGAAAATACATGGTTAAGGGGTGACCTCTTTTACTTCAAAATGACCTTATTTTGTCTCACTTGGTATATCCCAATTAATCTGGGTATACCCCAATCTCGCCAGGTTATATTTTGAGAGATATTTAATTTTTATTTATTTATTAATGTTAAGAAATGAGAAATTAGTAGAGACAAAATAAAGAAGAAAGAAAAAAAATCGTCATGCATATCACGTAAGGAAGAAGGAAAATAAGAAAAATATATTTTTGAATAAATAATGACCAAACATAACTCCCCTTTTATTGGTGGACCAAACTAATTTAGGACCACATAAAATAGGAGCAAACAATATTTTTCCTTCCTAAATTGGGGCCTATAGGAATTAATTTGGGCCTATAACTACGTGACAAAAAAGAGACATTTTGAAGTTAAATGGCTAACCCATTAACCAATTATTTTTTAATGGCAAATTTACCCCCGATAAATTAGTGTTAATTTGGATGATTAGTGATAAAATTTCGTGTTAGATGTGAAATTAACTTGTGTTAATGAATCATTTGAATATGAAAAAAATTTAATTTTTAATTTTTTTCGAAGAACACTAACTCAGAATCGGTATATGTTGCCATTGGTATCAACCGATTGTAACTTCAAAAACATACAGAGATTTTCTGAAACTTGCTTCTACCCAGAATCGGTTTATATGGACATGAAAATCAACCAATTATCCAGAATCGGTTTATATGGGCATGAACATAAACCGATTGTGGGTAAATTTTTTCTTTTTTATATGTGAATTATGTGTTGTTCAACATCAAATAAAATCAAAATTCATTCTATACCCGAGTTAATGAAATGAAATCGAGTATGATTTCATACTCATTTTATGATCGAATATTAACTGAAAAATTTTTGGGTTAACCAGAATCGGTTTACACGATACATATGTAAAAACCGATTCCTGGCATTGCACAACAGGAATCGGTTTATAAGAATGCTCATGTAATCCGATTCTAACAAAAAAAAAAGATACAAAAAAATTGAGGACAACAATCGGTTTACTCGACACACATATAAAATCCGATTCTAACATTATACATCAACAATCGGTTTTTATAAGTGCTAATGTAATCCGATTCTGGTTCAAATCTCTCGAACCAGAATACATATCAAGGACAATCGGTCTTTGTGTGCATGAACATAAACCGTTTTTATTTGCAATCGGATCACATATACATTAACGTTAACCGATTCTCATAAACCAGGAAAATTTGATTTCAAAATTTTCAATTTTTGAGCAATTTTATGTTACTAAAACCTAGTTTATAGGATTGGGTTGAGAAGAAAAGAAGAAGAATCAGTTTAAGTGGAGATGGAAATGAATTTGATTTTGATTTTAGTTTTTAAATTTTATGATTTTAGTTTTATAATTTTGATTATAGTTTTTAATTTTATGATTAGGATTTGATGATGACAAATTAGTAGTATTAATATTTGATAGAGGATAAAATAGTATTTTCATCAAACATAGACACCCCTTATCATTTGTTATGGGATGGATGAAAAAATCCATAGGCCCCAATTAAGTCTTATAGGCCCCAATTTAGGAAGGATATTTTTTCCTTAACGAAAATCAAACCGTTCATCTCGAAAGAGCATCACATGACTAATAGTGGAATCTAAAAAAATGCCAATCTGTTTAGCGTTTGACTAGTTAACTGTCATAATTTTTTTATTCATCCACGTGTCTACTATGCAAACGGGTAAGGGGAAAAGGTGGGACATCTAAATTACCGTGTTTCTCAAATTTATTAAAAGCCGTCCATTTAATTCACTCACAACCGTTACTTTAACCAGGTGGGTCTCTTTTCCTTCGCATAAAAATATATGATTTCTAGAACGGTCCGCGAGTTATAACCCCATAGGTGTCACCATCCATACAAAAAAAACTCATTAAAACAAAAGTAACATTAAAAAAAAAAAAGTAACACAAAAACCCCAAATTTTAATATTAGTTTCATCAAATTTTATTTTGGTTTCATCGATGAAACCAAAATAAAATTTGATGAAACCAATATTGAAATTTGAGGTTTTTGTATCAATTTTTAAAAATTTGGGGTTTTTGTATCAATTTTGTTTACGATAGAGTTTTAATGGATCCCAACATTTGAGTGGGGTTTTTGTAGCACAAGCTTGGTCACCTTGGATTTTTATGACTAGTTTTGTTTCTAGAAACGCCAATATGATTAGCGTTTGGCGCGCTTCCTTTTAGCGTTTTTTGTTTTTTTTGCGGCAGATATTACGCTACTTTGAATAGCGCTAAACGTGAATTAGATTAGCGTTTACATTTGCCTTCCACGAAACCATGAAATATGGCTTGGAAAAAATATGAAAACTCCCTATTTAAAAGTTATTAGACTTGTCATTCCACGTCTTTTCCAAGCTTGGAATACCTTGGATTCCACCGTGAGTCACAGCTGGCGGAAGAATATCAAGTATGCATTTATTGTTGGACAGATCCTAAAACAAAAGAATCGAGTTGGAGTTTGTATTGTAACATTGTGCCGACATCTCTCAAAGAATTTGTACATTTTTTTTTTTTTTTGTTATTTATCAATTTGTATTTCTGTATCGATAATCACATTCATGGCAATGCCTTCACAATTCACATCCACTCAAAGAAGCTTGAAATAAGAAGAGTACCATAACAGGGTGGTACAAAATGACGCATCTACCCAAAAAGAGAAAGACAAATTCCAAGGGTATTATAGTAAAAACAAATGAATATCTCATGTGACCAAGAAAGAGATAGGAGTGAGAGAGACTGAGAGTCTACATAAGCACTAGAATTAACGCATTTTGCAATTGAGAATTTTCATTAGGGTTTTAGTATTTTCCAAACTTTTGATTCTTTAGTTGCAGAAGAAAAAAAATGCCGAGGTCTAGTTTTTCAAGTTCTCTATCAACTCCAAAAGTTGATTTAGCAGTTGACATGGGACATCCTCTGCTAAACCACACTGTTGATGGTTTCTTGAAGATCGGAGCTGTAATATTCACTCACTTAATTTTACTTGTTTGATCATTCTTTTCTGAACCGATTGCTATAGATCTCTCATACCCATTTTGTCTGAACAGGTTGCTGCATCCAGAGTAGCTGTAGAAGAGACTTATCACTGTATCAAGAAAGGTCCTTCATATCTTTTGATTATTAGATAAATTTCTTGCAATGTTGGAATTGAATGTTTCTTTTTAATTGGTAGAACCGTGAATGCATGTGGGAAACTCCTTTTTAAGTAACTAGCCCTAGTCAAAATTTGTGATTAGTGTAAGGTACACATGTATATAAGCAAGATTGAAATTAGAATGAACTGCCTCTCTAGAGCGAGATTGAATATAGAATGGAGTGTCTCTACAGCGAGGTATGAGCTCCGGGTGCTATAAGCAAATGATACAGATCGACTGCAACCCCAGGACTTTACACCATTATTTCAATATAAATTCCATCTTCTTCTTTTTCAATATAAAAATGAAAAATGCAACTCTAGGACTACTATCTATCTTTTTGCATGATTAAGGTTATTTTCTTGCATTAGCACCATTCGAATATTCACTTGATACCAAGTGCGGATAATGAGCTATCATAATTTTCTAGCTGATTGAAACCAACGAAAAACGTGAATCCATTTGGTTCTCGTTATGCGTTCGATGATTTTGTTGTGCTGAACGTTATGTCAATGCTTGTTGCAGGGAGTGTCTCAAGTAATGGCTTAGAGAAATCGGTAAGTTATATAATTCATTTAAACCGCAGTGTCGTAGTAAGTTCTGTTTCATGATATACTATTCCGTTCCACGACCATTTTATCTACTTAGCTTAGACAATATAGTCATATGACTCATATACTAGAGTGTGCTATGTTCTGTTGCCACTGCTAACCATACTGATAGAGACCATTTTCGTTGCAGTTAAAGAAGATGTGCAAGGAGGGTGCTTACTGGGGTAAGTCTGTATATGTATATATATCTGCAAATGATTTCCAAGGAGTTGTTCCATAGACGTAGGTTGTCATGCTTTTACATGCATTACTTTGTCAGTTTGTCATCAGTAGAATTCCATAAATTGATTGTATGATTTCACACTTTGCAGGGGCTGTAGCTGGAGTTTACGTGGGAATGGAGTATGGCATGGAGAGGGTCCGTGGTACTAGAGATTGGGTAAGTCAAACACTGAAATGCTGAGTTGGTGCCTTCTTTTGGTATGAAATGAAGTTAGCTTTGTGTCTGAATATGTAACTTCTTCCATTGCCAATTCAGTCTTGCTTTAGTGTAAGCAGTAGTACATCTAAATGCTCTGAATTGCACAATCTATTCTTAGTGGAGTAGGTCGAGTTATATATATACAAGAAGAGACCAAGTTTTATGCTGGAAGTGGCTCACTTTGACTTGAATGTTAATTTTTCACCAGTTCAGTGTTTTGTTTTTATTTCTTTCTTGATTGAAATCCCAGTGTTTTATCTGAGATTATTCTTCATAGATAATAGTAATATTTTTTCTGAGAACGAAGCTTTCAAGTTTAACTGTTTCTATTGTGTCAAGTTCTTTGTTGAGTTAGGAAAGTTGATGTTTAAACCTCCACCCGCCCGATTTTAGAGTGGGGCAAATCCTTTGACCAGTTACCAGTTAATCTGTACTTCAAGATGTGTTCCAAGTTAAATCTACAGAGTGGCATGAAACCAATGACCGGGTTTTACTTTTCAATTCTTATTTTTAGCCATACTGAATCTATTGTTATTGTGGTGTTGCAGAAAAATGCGATGCTTGGGGGTGCTGCCACAGGAGCTTTGGTGTCTGCTGCTAGCAGTAACAACGGAGAGAAAATCGTGATAGATGCGATTGCAGGAGGTGCTATCGCCACAGCTGTAGAGTTTATCAATTATCTTACCTAAGCCAAGAGAAACAAATGTACCTTTATCATTTGGCCTGTGAGAAAGAACAATTTAGTAACGTGTATTCCTTTTTCATAATGTACCTTTATCATTTGGCCTGTGAGAAAGAACAATTTAGTAACGTGTATTCCTTTTTCATGTTTTACCGTCTGTTGCTTAGTTAATAATTGCCTTTTCCAGGAGGTGCTATCGCCACAGCTGTAGAGTTTATCAATTATCTTACCTAAGCGAAGAGAAACGAATGTACCTTCCATCATTTGGCCTGTAAGAAAGAACAATTTCGTAACGTGTATACCTTTTTCATGTTTTACCGTCTGTTGCTTAGTTAATAATTGCTCTTACAGTTTGTAGTAAAGCACTTTCTCAAGTAAATAATATCTACTCTGGGTGCCTTGATATATGAATCGAGTTTTAAACCGGAAGTAGCAAGTTATGGCAATTAGTTTGCAATTAAATCTTTCAATTGTGAAATTTACTTTGCAGCTGTATGATTTCTTTTGGTATAACTGCAAGACGTTGAATGTTGGGATACCAGCACCAATTAGGAGAGTAGTAGTTTTATTTTAGGAATTATGTTGGGATCCTAGTCACACATTGGTTAGATGAGGCTTAATTGGTAGTTTATAAGTCAATGGGTTCCCTCATCTAGTCCACCGGTTTTCGAGTCGAGTTCTACCAATGGGCTTATGACGAGTTTAGGGTCGGTACCCTAACATTCGGTATCAGAGCCAACCACCACGATCCATGCCCGCTCCACGGAAGGGGTGACCTATAGGCTAGATTAAAGTGTTGGGGCACTTATGTATGGGCGTAGTTGTCACCCGCATTGAATACTGATAGGGGAATGAAGCCGCCATAAGAGAAAGGGCTACCTTCGGGTCAGTGTCGATAGTGGGCCAACGAAGATGTTGGGTCTGGAAGCGTGGTGGGATGTTGGGATCCTAGTCCCACATTGGTTAGATGGTGTTTAATTGGTAGTTTATAAGTCAATGGGTTCTCTCATCTAGTCAACCGGTTTTCGAGTTGAGTTCTACCCATGTGCTTATGACGAGTTTAGGGTCGGTACCGTAACAAATTAGTTCATATTTCCTTACTGCTTTCTAAGTTTTATTCTATATAATTAGATAGTTTGTTCTAGGGTATTATTGAAGGAATACAATCAATATTATTAAGCTTTGCTTAGTTTGGTAGCTAATCCCCGATTCAAAGGATTAAATCGGGAAGAATAACATTTAGGATTCTGGTGTCGTTTCCTATCATCCGGGGTGAGTAACAATCAGGAGAACTTTGTAAGGATGAGTAATAGTAATCCATCATAACTAGAAGGGATTGATGAAGAAGAACATTATCGCAGATCGATTGATGCTCACCAATTGACAGAAGAAGAGTTATAGCATATAACACCTGAGCAATATATGAGACTGTATGATAAAGAGGATGAGGAAGAGGGTGTAAGCATGGACATCAACAAGGATGGTGCACAAATTTGTATCCCCAAAACATGGAAACGCTGTTTTGGTTGGGAAGATGGGAATTGTGAAGAAGGTCCGGGCTTCATTGCTGTGGAAGATATGAATGGTTTGGTGAAGATGAGGAGAGAAAAAGAAAACAGGTTTTACTTTAGAGTTAGTTATCCCAGTATATAATCATGCAAAAGAAAATCATTCTTCAGGATCTTGGATCTCAACTCTTAACGAGTCTTTTGATTATAAAAAAGGCTAAGGAAGTAGACATCAAATTTTAAGTGCAAACCTATTTGCATTTTGTAGATGATATTTTAATTTTCCTTGATGCTGATGTTGAACAAGTTAGAAATCTTAGATCAATTCTTCTCTCTTTTGAACTTCTTACTGGTTTGAAGGTTAATTTTACCAAAAGTCAAATTTATGGCGTTGGTTTTGAAGGTGATTTAAGCATTTTCTCTTGCATTTTGGGTTGCTATAGTGACTGTCTTCCAACTACTTATTTAAGCCTTCCTTTGGGTGGCAAATGTGGTGGAGTGTTAAAATGGGATAAGATTATTAAGAAATTTATCAGGAAGTTAGCTGGCTGGAAAAGCCATTACTTTCTAGAGCTGGGAAAATTCAGTTGATCAACAATGTTCTAGCTAGCCTGCCAATATACTACATGTCTCTGTATGAAATTCCTATTTCTGTTTTGAAGAAGTTGGAGAATATTATGAAAGATTTTTTATGGCATGATAATAAGGGAAGAAAAAAACTTCATCTGGTGAAATGGTTTGCTCCTAGTAGAAATAAAAAACAAGAAGGTCTTGTATTAAAATATTAAATAAAGTGAATGAAGCCTTACTTACAAAGTGGTCTTGGAGATATGCAGTTGAAGAAGATGCTTTATGGAAGTCTATTGTTGAGGAGAAGTATGGTCCTGATGAGACGGTTCGGAGTCCAAAAATACCTACTTGCACTTATGAGGGATCAGTTTGGAGGTCTATTATGAAGCACACTTCAAATTTTTTGAAGCACGTCAGGTTTAAAGTCAATGATGGTATTCTTTACAGGTTTCAAGATGATAATTGGATTTATGATACTCCTATAAAAATTTGTTATCCTAATCTTTTTGCTCAGTCTAGAGCAAAGCATTCTTATGTGGCAGATTTGGGTGTTATTGTTGGTAATTCAGTTGTCTGGAATCTTCATACTCCCACTAGAAAAAATACTGCTGCAAGAACAAAATATGCTCTCCTTTCTTCTGATCTGAATAATTTTAAATTCAATTTGGAGAAGTCTGATGAACTGCAATGGTCTCTTACTAAGAATAAACTCTTTTCTGTTAGCTCTCTCTATGACAGACTGTCTTTAGAGGATGAATCACTTCCTTCTGGTAACATTTTCTCTCTTATATGGAAACTGAAATGTCCACCCAAATTTTTTTTTTTCTTCTTTGGTTACTAGCTTACAAAAGATTACCAACTAGAAACCTTCTCAGAAGAAGAATAGATGTTCCATAAAATTGTTTGTTCTGCAATGAAGCCATAACTAGTTTGTTCCTTTGCAAGACAAGTCTGGGAAGAGTTCATGAATAAGATGAACTGGTTTTTCACCATGCCAAATGATATTATCTCTTTACTGTATGCTTTGGGTTTACTGCAGTATGATAAAGCCAACACCAACATTTGGAATTTAGTTCCTGCATCCATCTTGTGGAGAATATATGGAAAGAAAGAAATGGAAGAGTTTTTACAGATACAAGAAGTACATTGAGGGATGTTATTAGCAAATCTATTTACTGCCTCTTCACTTGGCTTTATCTATTTCAGAGTTTGAAAATGTGGATTCTTCTGCTATTTTGAGGAACTGGTGTTCTATTTATTTTGACCCTCACTAAGTTGATAGTTTGTTATCAACTTCTTTTTTGTTTTGTTTTTTCTTCTTGTATCTCTTTCTAGGGTGGTATAATCCTTTTATATCCACTATTTTTTGATCAATAAATTCCTTCTTTGCCGATCAAAAAAAAAAACCCAATAAAAAGAGATATAATACTAAATCTAGGTACCTCGAAGACCCTGTACAAATATCACATAATTGAAACTCAATATTGAGACAAACAAAAGAATGGGTTTGTTTATGAGGAAGATACCGATTGTTGTTTCATCATCCTTACCCTCTAAAATTAATATGCATGAAAATCCATTAGAACTGTATCCGCCATTGTAAACGACTCAGACTATGAGCATACGTTTTACACTTTCAAATGCATTCCGGATTATTTTTTTTGAAAATCCATACTCCCTCGATTGTATATTAGCCTATAATTATTTGTTTCAACAATTTTAGAGATATCCCGTTTACAGCGGAGCAGTACATAAACTTATGATCAATTATTAAGGATATTATCTACAATTTTAGAGACGTCCCGTACACAATGGAGTAGTACAAAAACTTATCAATTATCAAGCATAAGCATAAGTATTCAGATAAGAAATAATAATTTGTAATTTAAGGGAAGTCAAACACAAAAAGTAATCGGTGGTGTTCCAACCTAGGGTTTCTAACTTGGTGATCCATCAATGGGATGTTTTTTCATCGGTAAAAAAGAAGAAGATAAAAGTGTTAATGGTCATGGTTATAGTTAATTTGACTTTTGTAGGTGTTAAATAGGAAAAAGTAAAATTGGAAAGTAGATTGATTTAGAAATTGTGAGGGGATGGTAATTAGGAAAAATAGGGAAAATCATTGTTAAATTGTCAATTGCGAAGTATTATTACCCTTATCTCGACTATATTGGTAGGATATTTGGTTGTGGAAGGGAATTTTAAGAAACTTCCCATGTGGGGAAATGCATTTAAAAAACTAACCCCATTTTGTTTCAAACTTTAGTAAATGCCCATACAGTTAATAAAACCGTCATGACCTACCTGAATAGTTATATTTTATCGACTTTGGTCCATTTCTAACCCGGATTTACTTACTTACCCTCACAAAATGAATAACCTTACAAGCACTATCACAAATCATTGTCATCTCTCTTTTTCACTCTCTATGTTTATCTCCATTATCTATCTCCCTCACTCAGATTCATTCAACATAATCAACTCAAAAAAAAAACAACCACAAAATCATCGTTATCATCAACATAATCACTACTACCTTCCGCTTCGTCAAGTAATATTAAAATGGTTTCTTCAACAAATAGAGAAGGTATAAAGAGCAACAACAATTGATCTTTTATCTCAAAAAATATTGATTTGGGGAGAAAATTTGGGGGTTTGTCAAAAATTGATTTTAATTTATACGATTTTAAGAGTAGGGTTGAACATGATTTTTTTCTTTTTTTTCCCCATAGGTTTTAATTATGTACTTTGATTAATCAGAGTTTGTAATTATTTTGATTACAGATCGTTAACAAAATAAAAGATGTTTATGATTTGGTCATGATGAAGCAAAATCAAATAATGAAATAGAGTATTAGGTTGAGGTGGATTCGAGTTTGGTTTGGTTTTGAGTATGTTTTGTGCAGCCAAGTAAAGGGGATCTGTTGCCATTCAAATAGGTGAGTTATGCCGATTTATAGATAGAGGTTGGTTTTATAAGTTGAAATGAAAACGAACATTGGGTACAAGGTGATTCACCGTTTTGGTTTGAGTTAGTATGAAATTAGATAGGGTTTTGGAAAAGATTTCATGAAACAAGATAACTGCCGCTGCCGCTGAATTTGGTGCCTGAATGATGGGTTCCGGTGGATGTGCTTGAGGAATCTAAAGCTCAAGAAGAACATGAAGTTGTGGTTCAAATTTATGGCAGTCTTTAAAGATTAATACTCAATGGAGAAGAGATCCGAGTATTACCTGGGTTGAGCATCATTTGTCACAACTCAAGAATGGTTTTTCTGTGAAGATATAAGCAAAAAGGAATAGATCTCTTAGTTATTGTGGTTGTGGGATTTCCAAGTTAAGGTTCAAATTTGTCCAGTAACTTCAATATACCGTATCACTTATTCCGAAGGAGTGAAAGAGGGAATTGGTGGTTACAAGTATGGTAATTAAAATTTTATCCAAGCACATGACATCATAATACATAATAGTCTATATTCATAACTTGGCTGGTAGTACAGAAACTAACGTATACATCTATTTGGGTGTGATTTGATGGAAAAAATGATGGTGGTGGAGAGGCAGTATAGTTGGTGGTATTTCGGGGTGGACAATTACAAAAAATGGTGTTGCGAAGTTCTACGTAAGTCCTCTTAGCTCTATCTCCTGTTGGTAAAGCTGTATTATCAACATAGAGATCGACTATCAATTAAAAATCTTCGTGGCTTATGCTTGATTTAATATTTTTCGCAATCGCATGAAGTCTATAATGTTGATATGACGAGTACGTAGTTCCACTAAAATTGATAGATATTATCTCTAGTTACTAAACAAAATCTATGCTAAGACTAAGAAAAGATCTCTAAGGATTTTTTGTGATTTTTAATTAAAACCAAGAAAAAATAATTTTTGTTGACCAAAAAGAGAGAGAACTATGGTTTAGTATTCCACTACTTTTGATGTTTGTAAACTCAATAATTAATAAATTTAATACACTCTCAGATTACTCAAGGAAGTTTGAACTCAATATCATGTCTTGGAGGACAAAACATTAAAGAATATTCACGTGACTACGTCATTACAAAAGAGTATAATTTTCCTTCGCTTATAGAGGATCTATATCTTAAAAACTATTCAAGACAATTAAAACGAAGCTTTTAAAGAAGAGAAACTTATTTGTTAAATGATAGCATGAAAACAGAGTAGAAGGATCAAAGAAATTAATTACTAAAAATTACACATCAAAATAGCTTCCTCCAACCCTAGAAATTAAAATTTAGCTACCCATGAATCGAAAATTGAAAGAAATTTAACTAATCATTGTATTCAAAAGTAGTAAAAATTGCTTACAATGGTTTTTTGTTGCTAAATATATTCAGCTACAAAGACAGCTCAATAATTAAAATCCTATTGCAATAGAACTGTAAACAATAGTCTTCATCTGTGGTTGATTAAACGACCATTTCCGCGACATTTCTGGACAATTTAATGTTCTTCGCGTTCTTGAGTTTTGCAGTAGCAGGAAAGTTTCTGTAACTTCTTATCTCTCGATTCTAAGCCTCTCTCTATATCTTCTAATGACCCCCCATCACCTATATATACCTACCAGGACCAAAGATATCTTGTAATAAGTCCAAATAATCCTTCATTAGATACTTTATTCTCTTCTTCCATTTACGGAAATAATTTCCGAAGAAGCCAAAGAAAGTGATGATATTCTTATCCGTCTAGGAATTCAGGCTTCCGAAGTTAATAGGCTGAAAACCAAAGTCAAAAATCTTTAGTAAGGTTAATGAAAATGATTCACGGATGAGGATTCTTCTTGAAGAAAATATTGAAGTAAATAATCATATTTGAAAACGCGGGGGTATAACAACCACACCCAACTATTTCGTTCGGAAATATGTATGGACTAAACTACAATATAAATCTGAGATCACCAAGTTATTGAGTCTCAATCAGAATATTAAAGTGATTTATCTCTTTCTCAGTACAATCAGTAAATTAAACAGATAGAAATCCGCGAACCTGATTGTTATGAGAACAACTCGGATGGTACCAAATACCAATGTCCGAGTGTCAATCAAGTCTTATCCAACAAACAAGGTCGGATTTATCAACTATGATTAAACTACGCACAACCTATGATATTTCAATTATATAAATAAAATATAATGCTGAAAAGAATTAACACAGATACCATAAATTTTGCTAATGAGGAAACCGCAAATGCAGAAAAATACCGGGACCTTGTCCAGACTTAAACACTACACTATATTAAGCCACTACAGACTCTAGCCTACTACAATATATTAATGTACTGTCATGTTCCTTACGCCTTTTGAATCCCAGCAGAACTCTATGCACTTGATTCCCTTAGCTGATCTCACCCACAACTAAGAGTTGCTATGACCCAAAGTCGAAGACTTACAAACAAATCTATCTCCCAAAGATAAGTCTATTCTGGTTGTTGTTTCAGTCTTAAGATAAAGATCAAGGTGTATAGAAAACTCAACTAATAATCTAGTCTTATACTCCCGAAGAGCATCCTAGAAATATTAGTCACCTCACAATAACCTAACTGACTAACAAAAGAAGTTATTGCGTAATCACAAGAGTCTAAGACGAAGAACTGTTGTGATTACTTTTTATATTTTACATATCGGAGATAAATCTCGAGAAAAATTAGAGAAGATTAAACTCAATGCGATAGAAAAAGTAAGATCAAAATACGCAACTACAGAGAAAATAGTTGGATCTGGCTTCACGAATCCCAAATGAAGTCTTTAAGTCGTTAACCTAATAATGGATTTGGAAAACTTAGGTTAACGGAGAATTGACTATAATTTACAACTAGGACACACGAGAGTGTCGGGATTAGGTTCCCAGATACTAGAGTTCTCCCTTATATAGTCTTTCAAATCAGGGTTGCTTACAATCAAAGCTAAGATAGCTTAGTAAAAAAGCAATTGATATTCATCGTTAGATGAACTCCTGATTTAAGATTCAAGCTAAGCCTGCTTAGAAAATAAGCAATCAATCTCCATTGTTAGATGGTATTAGCTTGATACACACAAATAAAATATTCTTATATTTAGATATGGATGAACAATACCTAAACGTGTATAACCAGTTGGCTCAATAACAGTAATAAACACTTTTAGTTAGCCATATTCATCTAACACTTCTAGATCAAATATGATGATCAATCAATCATGATATATAATCAAATGAATCTAAATGTGCTTTAAGAGAGTTGTTCAAATGTTCACTATCTCATAGAAATATCCATGAACAATTTGAAACATATTCAGTTTGGTTTGTAGTTGTACAAAGTACTTATAGAAGTACCAATTCATGAACATAATGTCACGGTTTGAAAAATAAGTTCTCATACCTTATTTCATTAAAGTTTCAGGGACTTTAGTTCACAAACGAACCTGAGTTCATGAGTATGAATTGTCATACTTATCGATTTTAGAACCTAACATCTGTGTTCGCAAACTGAGGAGGCAAACCACCATTCCGGACATGGCCTAGTATTTCCGTTCGAAAACCACAGTTCCGGACCTTTCACAGGTATACCTGTTCGCAAACACAGTTCGCAAACAAGAGTTCCAGACCTGAACTAGAACTCCACAGTTCGCATACTAGGTACGCATACTATGTTATATCCAGACATTGGTAGTGGTTCTAAAACTCTCATTTAATCATTGAAACATCCTTAGAAGACACCAATGGTAATCTTACACATACCAATAGATTTTAGTAATTTCAAGTGATTAATTGATCAATATGAAACTTCCGAAGTTAACATCAAATGATTGTCTCACACAAATCATGTAAGATGTTCAAGGTAATTTTCACATGATCAACTTGACTTAATATTTAGTTTCCGACAAATAAATTATCTATAACTAAACTTGTCAAGTAGATGATAAAGTTTAGCTAAATCTAAAAAGCTTCCAACATGTGTTTCGATAAATATATAAACGAGATAAACTCGGCTCGAAATATCAAATATGTATAATGCAAAGTCTATATATCTATACGACTTAGTCTCATTAGAAGATAGAATAGAATAGACTTCTGAGAGATTGATAAGTTTTAGTCTCCACATACCTTTTGTTGATGAAGTTCCTCCAAGTTCTTCAATAGATCTTCTTCTTCAATTGGTGAACGTTGTGGAGTCTAAAGCTCAACTACACACTTTTATCTTAATCCGAGACATAACTATAAGTAGATTAGAAATCAAGTATATAGTTTTGATTAACTAAACTTGAAAAATAAGCTTGAGATAACAACGCTTGCGAGTTTGACCGAGCAGTGCTCTAACAACATTATTTCACTTGAGGCTCAACTTGAGAAAAACTCCTTGGATCTTCAACGTCTTATGGAGATCCCTTCAAATCCGTGTAGTACGTGTGATTCTGAGAAATTACCCGTATATATTGCCACTTTAAAAATAAAATAGTTAGAAGATGTAATTTCCAATGGCATTCACAAAGACTCGAGTAAATAACTTTTAGAGGGTTATTCTCAAAGTCTTACTGCTTCGACTAAGGATGATCAGTATTATTTCTCTGACCAAGAAAAAATTGTATCTCATAGAAAGAAAGGTTATGTTGCTAAGCCTTTGCAAACTGACTCCTTCAGGGTTCATAAACTTTGATTCTTTTGTATAACATAATGGCATGTTCATAAAAAGTATAAGCTTAGATTGAAAAGCAATCAGATTGAGTCCATTCAAGAAACCTTGAATCTCATCTTAAAAAAAGTTACTGACATTTAAAAATTCAAAGCGAAGGTGTTAGAGCACTGCTCGGTCAAACTCGCATGCATTGCTATCTCAAGCATGTTTGTCAATCTTAGTGATCAAAACTATAAAGTATTGATTTCTAGTCTACTGTAGCTAAGGTCTCGGACTAGGATATCAAGTGTAGTTGAGCTCAATAACTCCATGGCGATCATCATACAAGACGAAGGACTACTCAAGGAACCAGTGGATCTTCATCGACTAAAAGGTATGTGGAAACTTGAACTTATCTATCACTCAAAAGTCTATCTACTCTATCTCTTATCTTGAGACATAAGTCGTTTTACTATATAGACTAAGAATATGCACATGTGACATTTCAAGTTGAGTATATCTCGATTATATATTTCTCTAAATGGGTGTTGGTAAAGCTTTCGCTTTAGCCAAGTTCATCTTTGCCTAGTGACGAAAGTCATGTTATGTTTCAATCACTTTGGAAATCGCTCTGACGAAAAATAGTTTGTGAATAACAACTATATAACGTCCTCTAAGAATGTTTCAATGATTGATATGAGAGTTTAGACTATATAACCATTAGGGGATATAAACATTATTGTGGCAACACATATATGTATAAGTCCTTAACACTTGAACCGAAGTTTGCGAACTTTGTTGATCAAGTGGAACCGGAAAATGAGCAGCAACTCAGTCCGTGAACTGGAGTAAGTTCTCGAACCCGAGAATATCTGCTGAAGTTGAAGTTCAGGTGCAGTCCGCGAACTGACGGAAGTTCTCATCCCGAGAAATTCTGCTGGAGTTTATTAACTTCAACCGGTTATCTTGAGTCCGCGAACTCAAGAGGTTATGTCTGAAAACGTTGTAAATGAACTTATCTTAAATTACTAAGGAATGTTTTTGCAAACCGTGGTTTTATTGTTCATGAAATGATTCGAGTGAATCACATCGTTTTTGATTCAATTGTGTCTCTTGTAATACTTGGGATCTCATATCAATTGAACAACTCTCTAATTAATTCATTTGAGTCATTTGGACTAGTTATGGTGAAGAAGAACATGGTTGATATGAAAATTATCATTTGGCTAACCATTTGGTTGACTAATATTGAACCAACCATTGTACACGTTTGGGTATGGTTATACGAACTCAAAACGTCAAGTACATGTGTGTATGACAAGCTAAGTTTTTGATCTAACAGTTGAGAGATATTAGCTTGTATCTAATTAGGTTTTCATTTAACGGTGAATATTGAATGCTTTGTTAACAAGCTAACATTGATTGCAAACCCTGATTTGAAATACTATATAAGGGAGAACTCTAACAACTGGGAAACCTAATCCCCACACATTTTGTGTGATACTAGTTTGCTAAATCTAAAGTCGATTCTCCTTTAACCTTTGGTTTTATTCTTCTAAAACCAGGTTAACGACTTAAAGACTTCATTGGGATTGTGAAGCCAGACCGATACTACTTTTCTTGTAGTTGTGCGATCTGATCTTGCTATTTCTATCGTACAAGTACAATTATGATAATTGGATTGAGATTTCTATCTCCGATAGGCAAGATAAAAGTATTCACAAACATCTTCGTCTCATTGTTTGTGATTCCTCAATAATCTTCTTCGCTGCATCGATTAAGTTTATTGTGAGGTGATTGATGAAACTGAGCTGTTCTTCGGGAATATAAGTCTGGTTTTATCGATTGGTTCATGTTCACCTTGATTTATCAAAAGACGGAACAAAAATTGTAGGTTTATTCATTGGAGACGAATTTATCTATTACATGTAGTCTTTTCTGTATGAGACAGATTTGTTTCCTAAAGTCTTCGACTTTGGGTCGTAACAACTCTTGGTTGTGGGTGAGATCATCTAAGAGAATCAAGTGCGCAATATCCTACTGGGATCAGAGGCGTATGAGCATAGTACCTTGGATTAGTGTGAGATTGGTTAGGGTTCAACTACAGTCCAGACCGAAGTTAATTTGGAGTAGTCTAGTGTCTGTAGCCGCTTAATACAATGTATGTTTAATCTGGACTTAGTTCAGGGGTTTTTCTGTATTTGCGATTTCCCCGTTAACAAAATTTTGGTGTTTATGTTATTTTTATTCCGCATTATATTTTGTTATATAATTGAAATAATACAGGTTATGCATTGTTCAATCGATTAGAATATCCGACCTTATTGGTTGTTGATTTAAATCGATTGACACTTGGATATTGGTCTTTGGTGCCATCCAAGTTATCTCTCTTTGATTAGACTCGCGAATCATATTTTCTTGAGTAAATCAAATCGAGAGATTGAGATAATAACTCCTTGAGATATTTTCTATTGATTGAGTCTTGTTGATACTCTAGAAAACAACTCGGAGTTGTCCATACAGATTGTTAATAGAAATATTGGGTGAGGTTGTTAGAGCCCCACTTTTTCAGAAGGATACCGATTTTCGAATCAAGGAACCTTCCAGGAATGCTAGTAAATCCTACTCATCAAATATAACAAAGAGCACAGGTTTTAGTACAATTAAGAAAAACCCAAAAAAGTCTTCAAAGACATGGTTTCCGATAAGAACTCAATTTCTTGGAAAATCTAAGGATTTACTAGTTAAAGAGACAACTCAACTTGCAAACATGGACCTGATGATTGCAGGTTACAATGATCTCATAGACAAGTTATTCACACCTTTCAATGGCATAAGAACTCAAGTAAAGTTTTTAACTTCATCTCTCTTCATGATGATAGTGAGTTTTGTGATAACTTCTCGAAACCAGACGGTAAACAAAGAAGAAGAAGAGTGAAATAAAAATGTGGAAAAGTCTCAAATAATGAGAATGAAAATACCCATCTTATCGCTCTCTAGGCAAGGAGACTGTAATCCTCATCATCTAAAAACCTGAAAGGTGAGGATTTAAGAAAAACGAGTGTTCTATTTGTTTCAAATAGTTCTACTGGATGACATAGTTCTTTTTGTTATTTCTAAGAGAAGGTATAACATATTGCTGTGATTTTTCAAAAGGCATTACAAATTTATTGTTGAGCCTACTCCAAGAATTTTAAATTGTCTATTATACTTCACAAATTGTTTATGTATGCATTTTAAATACTCTTGGATGAAGTTTAAAAGACATTATGTCTCTAAAAGTAATTTCATGTTTCGTTTAAAATAAAACTCTGGAGTTAAGGAAGTTTGGTTCACGAACTCTTCCCTTGTTTAACTCAAATTCCAAAATTATAGTGGAACGAACTGATCCTATTCTTAGAAGACTCCTTGTTGTTTACCAATAAATACCTAAGACTTGAGTTGAGTTATGTCATTCAAAGTCTTTTATGCATTCAAGTTTGTCTCTCATGGAAATTTCTAGTAACAACATGGAAAAAGTTCTTGATAACATTTGCAGTGGTATTGGTTAAAAGCGAAGAATAAAAGAACTCTGGTTCAAGATGAAGTTGATGGCTATGAGGATCATCCTAATGTCAATTGCTACTTCGCATATGATCATCAGGATTTAGAACAAGAAGAGATGATTTATGATAATGTTGTTTATGATTTTCTTAAGCAATTTGAATAAGCAAAGATTAAGCTTGTCGAATCACTGAAAAGTCAAGACTTGCTAAGGAATGAGTTGGAAAAGATTTCGTCTGACCTTGTTCTTATGAAATCGCATGTTAACAATCTTCTCAATGAGGAGATATTTCCTAAAGAGTTCATGGATGTTGTTGATGATAAATTCAAAGGTTTCAGAACCGATGACGTTTCTTCTAGTATTTAATTAGTGTTTTTCTTCTTTTATTTTTACTAGCTAACTCCTTGTAGGAATTTTGTTTTTATTGTTTAAGGAGGGACACTAGTTTTTGGAGTAGTTTTTATGTGTTACATTAGCTATTTCAAATATTATCATCTTGCAAAGTTAAAGTTTATTAATTAAATTTTATTTTGGAAGATGACTTGCAATACCTAATCTTCATAGTTATATATATGTATTGCTTATTTTGTAAAATTTGTTCTTTGCTATCATTATTGGTGATTAGAACATATATATCATATTTTCTCATAGGTTAATCTCTTTCACTCTTGCAAAAGAGGAGCAAAATATTTTGAGAATGACAGTTTTTTATCTCTATTCCATTACACTTTTGTGAATAAACTGCTACAGGATTTCGTAAGATGTTCTTTAGGGATCGTTTTACTTCCTTAATTGTGTCACCTCCAGGTAATAAGTGGTGAGCTTTAATCTCTATGTTCGTACATGGCTAGAGAAGTTATATTCTTATGTTGAGGCATATTTCACTTATTGTTCTCTTGTTCGTAACTGGCATAGATAATAGTTTGTGTTGATGATTTTTCTCACAAAATATTGTATCTTTGTGACTCTAACATTAAGATCGCTATCACCTTCTTTGTTCGTAACTGGCGAGGAGAGAGAGAAATAGTGGATACAAAATTATTTTTTTAGTAACTGGTGAATAAATTTAAAGTCCAAGAAAATCCTTTTCTTGTGATTAGAGTAAAGGTCGCATTGTCGTTCTTTCAGAAATGAATTTAATGGAGGTGAGTTCTTTTTGAACTTCTGTTTAATGATATATCTTTGTGGGGAGTGTGGATGTAGAATTGTAGGAGATGCTTATGCCTTATGTCTCCTTGACCCAAACCGAGATTTCTTGGTTGAAATCGTCTAGACTAAAGGTTGGTGTTCTCTAGTCTTGAAACTCTTTTGATTAATTCATGATTATCCCGATTTTTCACCTTTGCCAATTTTGTTGACAAAAAGGGAAAAAAATATTAAGTAGTATCTTACTGCATACATATGGCTTTACAAAGCATCATGTAAGGGGGAGTGAATTATTATCAATAGGTTTACCTATTTTTCAAAAATAATATGTATTGACTAAGGGGGAGAACATATCACCGTAGTATTGCTTTAAAATTGTGGTGCGAATGAATTTTGAAGAAAATAATAATACCTTGTTTATATTTAAGGACTAATGAGTAGAGTATGTTTACCTCATTCTATAAAAGCTCTAAATGAGTATTCTCATAAGTTGTTACCGATACAGATCTTCAATAACAAAGTGCTGAACGAACACATGCAGAACATTAGAAAAACTTGAAGTACGAATAATTCAAGACATGTGTTGAAGAACCAAGGAAATCAAGCATAGTAGAATGAGATAAACATTTATTTATTGTATCCATATGTATTGAATAGTTTTGTCACTAAAATTGACAAAGGGGGAGATTGTTAGAGCATTGCTCGGTTGAACCCACAAGTTTTGTTATCTTAAGCTTGTTGTCAATGTTAGGTGATCAAAACTATATCTTGATTTCTAGTCTACTAAGTCAAGTCTCACTCTCAAATAGAATATAATTGTAGTTGAGTATCATAGATCACCCTTGAAGACTAAAGATCGACGAAGACATTTGGAGAACTTCTGTATCGGGTATGCAAAGACTGAAACATTCTATTTTACTCACTATACCATCGTTCTATCTATTGAGACTATGTCATATGACTTATAATAGAATCACAAATATATGTTTCGAGTCAATCTTGTCTTGTGAAAAATATCGAAATATCATTTAGCAATTAGATGTTCAAAGGTCCTTAAAAATATTAGTTCTATGAATTAATTTGTGGATCGATTGAAAATTGCCCACGCAAATGATTATATCACTTGAGAATGTTTCAAACATCATAAGAGAGAAATATGAACTTACTGAAATTCCTATTCGGGATAGGTTGGAAAACCAGTTCACAAACCATATATATCTGAGATATATAAATACATGAAGGTTGGCGAACCAGTTCGCAAACCGCAAGTTCACAGACCCGGTTGACGAATCGTGGTGAACTGATTTTTACAAGTTTGATAAATAGGCTAGCAGTTGGAAAACCCGGTCCACAAACCGCGGTTAAATGAGTTCAGTAGTCTAGTAGGGTTGGCGAACTCGGTTCACGAACCATAACACCCTGACTCGTGAACAAGCCCTACGGTTGGCACGCCGTATTACCAATTGTTCCAACTATTTAACAAACGCTTAAGGACTTATTATTTTTATATGTTTAGCATTCCTCGTACTCTCTTAAACACTTCTAAGACTTCATTGATTACTTAAACATATAATTTTTTTGTATCATGATTACTTTCTTAGGTGTTTAAATGAACATCAAATAACTTTCAATTCTTTGGCTAACTTTCCAAACCGAACAATCACTATACAAGGTTCTATAATCGAACATGTGTGTATATATTCTATTTTATCTTGAAGACCTAAGTTGTTTGGTTGATTCTCTAGTTATCTTATCTTGAATTCTAAGCTAAACCCGATCTTTGAAAACTATAAATAGAGCATCTCTGTCAACTGGGAAAATCAATCCCTGACACTTTGTGTCCTAGTTGATTATAGAGTCATCCTTTATTGACCTTTTAGGTATATGACTAAAATACTTTGCTTTGGGAATTCGTGAATCCAGGTGCGACTATCTTTACCCTGACAGTTCATGAATCCTGATCTTGCTTTTATGTTATCGAGGTTCTCGTAATATCTTTCAGGCAAGATAGATACTAATCGCAAAGTTCTCATCGTCTCAGACTTTGTGATTCCTCAAGATAGATATCTAAAGACTAATCTTAATTGATCTTTCAAAGATTTTCTTATGAGGTGGTTAAGAATCTAAGATGATCTTCGGAAGTCGTAAGTTCCACATTTATGAGGTTTGCTAGCTTTGTCTATTGCAAACATATTTCCACACCTTGATCTTTGATCTAAACGAAAATAAAATAGCTTATCTTTTAGAGGCAGATGAGTATCAAAAGTATTCACATTGGCTGAAGCAACTCTTAGGTTGTAAAGGACGTCACCTAAGGGAATCAAGTGCGTAGAACCTTGCGAGGTTCATACGTAAGGAGCACGACTGTAACTGAATTTCTTGGAGGTTAGATTCGGTTTCAAATATATTCCAGTACGAAGTCTGATAGTAGGACAGTGTCTGTAGTAATTTAATATAATGTGGTGTTCAATCTGGATGAGGTCCCGATATTTTTTTGCTATCGAGGTTTCCTCGTGAACAAATTTTTTGGTGTCTTATGTTATTCTTTTTCTACATTATATTGTTTATCTTTATAATTAGATTTACACATGTTTGTACGTATTCAATCTAATAAAGTAAATCCGTCCACCTTAATTGTAGTCAATTACGAGACTACTTTCTTGTAGAATTCGTATCTTGAAAGATAGATAACAAGTTTATATAATCACTTGGTAGAATTCCAATTGAATTATTTGGATACGACTAGATTGATCTTGGATATTGATTTTTGATATCGTCCAAGTACTCTGCTTAACAATCAGGTTCACGGACCTTGCGTCTATATATTTACTGATTGAGTAGAGGTTGATATATTAACTCTATATACATATTGTCAAGGATTATTAAGTTGATCTACTTACAATTTTATTGAGTTTTGTCTATACAGGTTTTCGAACGAAAAAATTGGGTGTATTTGGTATCCCCAGTGTTTTCCACCTGTTGTAATTTCTTCGAATGAAGAAACTCCCATGACTTTATTAGACTGCGATAATAAGCCTAGTTGTGTTACATTTGAAATAGATCATGATTCTCACTGTAAAGGTTTATCACATATTCGAATCATAAAGTCAGAATATGATCATAGAATTCCTATACCTACTGATAGAGATAGGAGAAGTGGCTCACGTTTTAAAATCTGCACGATTTGAAAAGTTTCTGAAATTTATATGGGATTTCTGATAACAAATGCGCACGAGTCTTACACTGACCTAAGAGATTCCAAATTGGATGAAATTTTATCAAGAGGTAGATTATCCTTTTATGTTTGGGAATTGGGTTAACCACTCAAAACAGAGTCCATATGAAGATTCTGTGGAAATTTTCTTGGAAGGTCTCCTATCTGGAATAATCTAAATGGAATAGGATGTAGTCATTCATATCCTTACCTATTTAGGATTACCAAGAGGTCATGAATGTAAAGAGATGAACCAAGATACTTACAAAAGGGTTTTCAACATCAAAGGAATTTTTAATCCTTCCAGTGAAGAGTTTTTATCAACTTGTTTTATTCCCGACTCGCTAAATCGAAGGTTGTTTGTAAGACAAAGGTGTGTCGAGGGCTCCATTTGGCAAAAATTGAGATAATAGACAAGAAGTAATGGTGTTAAAGAGAAAAAGGTAGCATAATTATATATGTGTACTAATATAATAGTTTGAATACAAGTGGGATTCGTTATTAGAGGAGGTGGCTGACCAAGGCTTGCTCACGGCAAATGGGAATTCGTGCACACGGTTTTGGTTTTCCAGAATCAAGCTATGTTGCTAAGGATTTCATATACAAAACCATGTCAAATAACAAAAGAGTTATGTTGATACATGGATATAATTTCTCAAAGAAAAATCCGCGCCTAGCAAGGTCATTCCCCAAGGGGTATACACAATTTTGGATTATTTAGCTATAGAGGCTTTTCACTCCAAGCATAAATGCTTTACATGAAGAGTTTGGATCAACTTAGGAAAGATTTGATGAAAAGGGGAGTTTCGAAGGGATAAGGATTTGTCCACATGAAGCGATGGCCGGTCAAGGCCTAGGCATGACCAATCAAGCATATACACGGTTTGGGTTTCCCTAATGAAGTCATGACATTTATTCTATATCAAAAAGGAAAAGCATATAAAAGGAATTTGAGTCAATACATGAAAGTTTTTGATTTAAAGTGAAGAGATTCCATAAGGGAAATTTAGTTAAATAAATAGAATATATTTAATTAAATAAAAGTGAATATTCAATGTGGAAACCAGGAGAAAGTACAAGCAAAAAAGGAGTTTGACTCAAATAAGGAAACCTAGTCCAAATGTCTTCCATAAGAGGTTTAATTAATCAAGGAAACTAAACCCTAATTTTCATGTCGCCTCTTTCTAGGCATGCCCTGTGTGAAGCCTAGCGTACTCTCATGTCCTTAGTCGAGCCTCTGCACATTCAACTACTATTTTGATGCAAATGAAGTTCAAAATATGGGTTTCCATCATAAAATACCTAGAATTAGGGTTTTCACTTGTTTTGGAAGCAATTACGATTGTCACAAACTCATGGTGGAATGCTATCGCGTCAAGTATGCCTCAACTATGTTTTATTCAAAAAGGACGTGAAAATGCATAAGTGGGAGTGTTCAGGATCGAGCCTAAGGAAAGATTGCAAATGAAGATGTGTTAACACTGGGAACTCGCGTGTATTCATCACAAACTATCCCCCATCTCCCAACCAGCAAACTCAGAAGCTATGTATCAACAAAGCTCTTATCATAATCAGATTGCATGATATGTACTTAACAGAACGAATGGTGGTGATTCAGCAAAGTCATGATAAAACTCTTTCAGCAAAAGTAATCATGATTTCGTAGGAAACGTACGCACCATCAATGTACTCAGCACGCAATACTTACAGTTCCATGCTGTGTATGAGACTTATAGATGGTGATTTTTGGACCACGGGTAAAACAATCATTTTAAGGCCCAGGGGTAAACTTGTCATTTAGGTAACCCAAGGAGAAATTATCACTCTACCAAAATTTTCAACCCGGTCGAGGTACTCAGACCCACGGGTACGGTTAGCTACCATGCCATACATAGGAGCGTGTGAGCTTAAACAGTATGAATCCCAAGAAAGGTGCGAAGAAGGTTAACTCCTGAAGAAAGAAAAGTTAAAAGCTGAAGCATCCTGGTTAGGTCTGAAGAGCTTCCATCACCCCGAGGCAAAGAACTTCCATTACTCTAAGACGAATAGCTTATATTTCTTCAAGGCAGAGAGCTTTTGTCGCTCCAAAACGGAGAGCCTTCCTCGCTCGAAGGCGAATAGCCCGATCACTCTATAGAAAAAGTACTTCACTACTCGAAGGTAAGCGATATCGTTATTCTATAGGTCAACATTCGACGGCTTGCCTCAACTTTTAAGATTAGGTCACGTTAGACCTTATCCAAGATTTTGTTCTCCACATGACACACACGGCTATAAAAAGCCTTATATACTACACCAAAATGCCTAATTTACCACGTTTATAAATGTTGCTAATAATTTCAGCAACGCTTATGTACATTGCCCATACGTCGTCACAAATTATTGGCAACACTTATATACATTGCTTTAATTAATTAACGCAACGTATGAAACGTTGCTTCATCCGTTGCTTTAACTAATTAAAGCAACGCTTATTTTAATTTAGCAACTCTTATATCCGTTGTAGAATATTTAATGAAAATTTAAAAAAAATAATTAATAAAATAAACAAAATTACAAAATCTGTATATTTCTTCAAAATCCTTTCAGAACATTCTTACAAACCGAACAAAATGCAAACAACCTTAGTAGAACTAATTCATCCACCGGGAAAAAAAAAGATGACATGATATTGGAAATTCAATAATTTCTTCTAGTCACCAGTAGGGATGCAGAGGTCACTGAGCTACTGAAAAAGAGCCTTCCTGTTCACACCCCTATTATGTATGAACTCATGTAAGATAACCGAAGAGCACACTTCATAAGTTGTTACCCAAAAACAAGTGTAAAAAACTTACAATCTCTGGTACCGGATCAGATTTTATAGAAATGCGGAACTTTTCCTTCAAGGAAATCCTTCCCAAATGCCTAATAAAGGACGATATAGATACAACTAAGTGGACATCAAAGCAGATGACATCTAATTTACAACATTTACTTTATTCAGCTGTATTGATTAAGTGCTGATACAAAAAAATATTGAATGAAATAAAGAAGAAAGGAATCCAACCTTAATATATTGTCAAGAGTCACTTTGCCGACAAACATGTAATTCTTTGCATCTTCAGTTCCAGTGTAGTAACCTAATGCAAATGGTCCCAACCAGTACCCTTAATTAAGATGTTGATTGTTCTGAGAAAACCCGCAAAACCCGAAATCGATTAGGAAAGAAATGAAGATATTTTTATTACCATAAGAACATGTCCATTGACGCTGAAGAACGCAGAAAGTCCTACTCCAACTATCTTTGCAATCTAATTACACATAGATAAGGTTATATGCAGTAAGGAAATACATTTAGGTAAAATTCCAGCATCAAAGATCGACACACGAATAAAATTATACTCAACTCATGTCATATTATAAAACTCCGAGTAGTTGTTCATTTAATGAAATCTAGAAAAAAAAAAGCATCTGTCACTTCAAATTCTGGAATCAACTTCACCGAATCACTTGAAGTGGAGACGGCTAATGTTGAGACAACTAGCTTTTTCCTTATATATACTGATACACTATTGAGATTACAGTAGTGCTGGTGGAAAGAGTTCCTCTAGACTCAATGCAACTGGAATGACTGTCAATGCAAGCTTGAGTTGTGAGGGTGAACTTGTTCTCTACTTCTAGTATGATGAAAATAAGAGAGTCGTTGAACAGATTATCACATTAACTGAACTTATCATCAACAGAAATCAGATAGTAGCATGACTATTAAGAAAGCAGACAAATTTACCAAGGAATGTATAGTTTTAATGTTTAGTATTGACCGGCTACAACCTACAAATCAAGTGAAACAACATAAGTAAACACATGACAAATCAACTGAATAGCCACACAATGAATAAACAAACTACCATAGGAATAAATTGTAAATATAAGATGATATACCCCATGGGGACTCCTTGTTTCGGATGCGCATGTACGGGTATATAATCAAGTTCAGATTACTACAGATCAATAAGAAATCCACACAGAGACCAAATACAAATGCAGGAGGTAAAAAAGCAACTATGCTTTGTCACACAAGCTTCTAACTAATATCTTTAAAAGCCTTGAGTAATTATGCAGCAACAACTACAATAGATAGAAGTAGTCCTGTCTCCAACTTATCCATATTGAAGTACAACGAACTCTAAAAGTACATACAGCTCACAAGGAGAATTCACATAACGAACTCTAAAAGTACATACAGCTCACAAGGAGAATTCACACAACGAACTCGAAAAATCCAAATGAAATCGCAAACAAGTCCTGGTAGTGACTATGGTTGTGCAAGTCAGGTAGTTTATCCCACTTCTAGACTAGCTCTGTCTAGTAAACATGTAGTAATAGAACACGAACTAAGCAAAGAAAACAGATTAACTCTTCCTAAAACTTAACCATGATGATTAGGCAATATAATATTTTGTCATGGTGCCATGTAGCATACAGAAGAGATATAATTTATGAATTAATGTAGAAAAACATTCAAAACGAGTATACCACAGATTCACAGAACTAGTAACTCCTATTCCATTTTGCTACTTTTACCATCTCCTCCGTATCCACATATAGTTTAGTTTATTAGTTAATAATGATTATAAGACGTAACATGAAAACCCATAACTGTGTTTTCAAGTATTAGAAGAAGATAAGTGAGAAAAGTAAGTTAACCTGTCATTTCATAACTATCATGGTAATACAGCAAAGTAATGGACCTAATGGTACATTGTACCGGCCTACCGGGTCTCAGCCAATGCTACCTCACCCTGAGAAAGCAACACTCTCTGCTTCAATTCTATCAAGATTGATGGTCTTTGTTGCCTTGTCTTCAGATGATACCACTCTTCATCTGTTTTTCTTTAACAGCTGCATCAACATCAGAGAAAATGCATGGTGATTAGCTTATTTCAGCTATCAAATTAATCTTTAAGTTCGGGAGTGCAAGGATCATGCAACCTCATGTTGGGAGTAAATGTACTGAAAATAACATGTCGCTTCAGCTTAGCGGGATGACATCGCAGAAGCATTAATGATAATTGCAAAGGAACTCTAGAAAATCATGAAGAAGCACCAGCTGAACACAGTTCTCTGAGCTGAGCATTTCCAGCATTTCTTAAATACGGACTCAATGATAAAAACAAATACTAGCTTGTATTGAATCACCCCATATTTTACAATCTACGAAGATTCTTTGTTTTTATTAAGCTCAAAACTGAATGTGCAAGTAAACAAAAGATTTATCAACACTTATAGTATACATGAAACTGAAATGATTGTATTTATAGTTGTATTGCTATATCTGTATACCTATTACCTCAAACTGCAGGTTCGGTGTATAGATTAATCAACTTCAATTTGAGTGCTTGGAATAAACAGAGAACACCCTCTGAAACTCAAACTTGATTAATCTCCTCTTACTTAAAATTTGGTGTCAACAAGGTTTTTCCATCCTCCTTCACAACATGAGCAACAACCTACCACAGATGTAACGAAGTTGTATTCATAAGAATACATGAATCTAAAGGCAAAACAAAAATGAAATTCACATTAGTTTTGATTCCTACCTCTTCGAGAAAAGTGAACTTATAGGTCTTTCCAGATACTCCAAGATCATAGCATAGGTACCAGAAATATGGTTAAAACTCTAATCAGCAGTTCATCCTCGCCAACCATTACATGGTTGTAACACCAAATAAGAGACATTCATGAATTAGCTTTAGACGATCGACAACATATACTTAAGACATTTACCCCCAGCTATCCTGTGCCTGTGCAGAAGCCAAATCAGAGGCTAAGCCTAGTAAAACAAACTAGATGAGCTGTAGTGGCATGTGTATTATGACGTGTATGGTGTACCACTGATTACCAATGCGCATCCAATGTGGCAATACCCAAAGGTATGTTCAGAACTCGATCTCGCAGTTGAAACTGAAATAATTAGAGTTGCACTGCAATTTCTATATACCTCAGATTTTGTATTTAGATTAATGAACTTGTATTTGATTTCCACCTCTCTTCGAAGTGAACTGCAATCCAAAGGCAGAACAAACAGAAAATCTAGCATTAGTTTTGATTCCCACCTCTCTTCTATGTGAACTTGAACCCATGTACCAGTTAAGCTAATACTCCAAAACAAGATAACAGGTACTTGATGCTCAAGTGCAACCAGTTCAGAACTGGATCTTGCAATTCAAATATGTTGGTGTGGCCTATCAATGACAACATACAATATGCAAAGCAAACAAAAGATGTTAAACTACACTGGTAGTTTAATGAAACAGGAAAGAAAATACACGAATCCAAAGGCGCCACAAAAAGGAAATCCAACATTAATTTTGAACTTGTTTGGGTTTTCTTTTTGTCAATCTACTTCAACCTGACAACGTTCTTGACTAATCTTCTTAGCATCTGAAAAAAAAAAAAAAAAACAGAACCAAACTCATTATAAACCCCACAAACCTCAGATTTAGATGGTTGGATTCAGCTAAGCCAAACCAAAATAAAATCCAAGCAATATTAAACCCTAGAAAATCAATACAGCTAGATGTAAGGAAATAAAGTATCAGAACTCAAAAGTCAGTTCATAAATCTCAAATTCGGACCAAACCCATTATTTAAACTCGATAAAATCTAATGAAAAACATTAAAATTGCAAATTCATACAGAAATTCGGCTAATCACAAAATCAAAATCAAAGAGATAATTTTATAAACTCACCTCCTTCGACTGGTATGTAATCAGTTGTGTAAAGGTTTCTGAAAAAAGGGTTTTATGTGAGGTTAGTAAAGATAACTTCGATTTCTGAAGAACTAGACATCGAGTTAGAAAAGAACAAAAGAAAAGGGGAACCAGAAACTGGTTTCAGAGGAAACCTAGGGTTTCAATCGGAGAAGAGAGAGAAGTTGAAGCACAAATTAGGGTTTCAAATATTTATTAAACATGAAATTTAAGTAAAAGAAAAAAAAATCCTAGGAGGGAAACGGAAAAATTGAGAGGGAAATTTTGGATCTGAGATTTCATTTGGGGGGACTTTGGGGTGAGGAGAGGGAAACAAAGTTTCTGTTCTGTTTGGGATAAATAAAAATGAAATAGAAATATAAGTAAAATCTAATTTAAACAAAAAGACATAACTACCCCAATGAAAGCAACGGAAATGAACGACTAATATTGGTTGCTTAATTATTTTTAGTAGGAAATACCATATAGTCTTAATAATAAAATATAAGTATTAGTCTAGTCCAATTGACTCAGTCAATTGTCTGTTTGGTCCTATTTGGTAATATAAATTATCATTTGGTCCTAAAAATTATCATTTAGTCCTACGCTGATGTCATGGATGATGTAAATATCACCCTGTAGTGGCAGAAATACCCTTTTGAATAAGGACCATGTATATAGTTAAAAAGTAGGAGAGAATAAATCATTCTCAGATTTACTTTCTCTCTCTATTTTTCAGATCTAGAATTTCTCTCTCCTTTTTTTTTCTTCTTCTTCTTTCCTCCTGTTAATGGCGGTTTCATTTTTTTTCTTCTCTTTTTTTGTTCCTGCTGCTGTAAACGACGGCGATGAAGGTGAAGAAGAAAAAGACGAAAAAGAAAAAAAAGACGAAGAAAAAGAAAAAAAAAATTCTTTCTGCTGCTGTTGTTAACAAAGAAGAAGAAAAATATGAAGAAGAAGACGAAGAAGAAGAAACACATTTTTCTGCTGCTGTGTATGACGAAGAAGAAGAAAAAGATTATTTCTGCTGCTGTTGCTTAAGATGAACTTCATTTCTGGAATGAAGTCTATCTTTTTTAGGTTTTTATATGGACTTCATTCCTGGAATGAGGTCTGTTTTTTTAGGTTTTTATATGGACTTCATTCCTGGAATGAAGTCTGTTTTTTTAGTTTTTTGTATGGACTTCATTCCTGGAATGAAATGTGTTTTTTTAGCTTTTTGTATGGACTTCATTCCTGGAATGAAGTCTGTTTTTTAGGTTTTTGTATGGACTTCATTCCTGGAATGAAGTCTTTTTTTAGGGTTTTGTATGGACTTCATTCCTGGGAATGAAGTCTGTTTTTTTTAGCTTTTTGTATGGACTTCATTCCTGAGAATGAAGTCTGTTTTGTTTTTTGCACGGAAGAACTGCTACACAAAAAAAATTAACACGAAAGGGTATTTTTGTCAATTTAAATATTTTTAAATAATTATGGACCAAACAGTAAAGGCGTTTGACCAAAGGACTAAACAGACATGGGCCCACCTAAAAAAGGACCAAACGATATTTTTCCCTTATTTTTAATAATAAGGATTTAACGCAACGTAAGATTTAAGTAAGCAACGGATATAAACGTAACCAAGCATGCAACGATAATATCCGTTGCAAATCGAAAAAATCAACTTTGCAAAAACCAGGATATGGTGTAGGTGGATCTTTTTACACAACTCCAGATGGCCTCCACACGCAAACACGTGCAAAGATGTGACGACTCGTATGAATGCTAGAATGTCACATGACACATCACATACAAAGGCTAGTCACGTCACAAATGGGGTTTTGGTATGGCGGTTTACGACAACATGTGGGTATAAACCTAACCACACATAAAGATAATAATCGGGTGTAAGGAGTCAGCTTAAGGAGAGACTAGACAGGCTGTTTATCCTTAGCTATTCCTGGGATCTAGGAGAAGGTGATGATCCTCTCTCGTTATCTTTATCCCACCGACTAGACATTAGCGTTTTGCAGAGCTATAAATAGACCTATGATTGGTCATTCTAAAAACAACAACAGAATATCTAGAACAACAAAAAATTCTCAGCAACTCTCTCTCTCTCTCATAGTCTCTTCATCTGCAACTCTCTACAACTGAGAAACTCTAATCTCATCTCTTTCGACTTCCCTCCCTATACCAACCCTACCTCTCATCTGTGAATGAAGCATTATTTGAACGACCATCATCTTGGTTTAGGCAAGGACCTTTTGTCATCAGCCTCCCTTTCTCACAGTCGAACAAGTCATATTACCCCACTAACCCTCGTATATTTTTCGACATATACAACTTCAGGACCCATTTTTCTTCTTCCTAGTGGTAGGTCTCAAATAATTTTATAGATCCCAAACTAGGCGGGATAAATAAATACATGTCACAAAATATTACCGTTATTCTTCAGGTATGAAGAGCAAACCTATGCGACAAAACAGATGTGACCGTTGGGGTGCCCATAACAAAATTTCCAAGATTTCTTTTCTCCATTCAATAAAAGACGACATCAGGGAATGATGAATTAATGTAGAAAGATTTTCTCTCTCCTAAAATCGCTCTGCAATTTTACTATCTCACTAGATAGTTATTTCCATCTAACAATCAATTATTTATTTCTTCTTAAATTTACTTTTGAATTTCTATATGGATCTTGATTTTGGTGAAATTCGGGTAGAGTAATTTTTTTTTTAAGTGTTTTGAATAAATAAAATTGTATTATAGCAATGATCTATAGTTTGTATTATATCTTTTAATTCTCATGCATATGGTAAGTGTATTCCATCACGATTTCTCATACCCATCCAGGAGAGCCTTCAATTTCGTTCAATCTTTCATTCAACCAACTATGATCAGAGATTATAGAATTCAAAATTTGTGCATATTACTTCTTTTTTTGGAAGCATCATATCTTCTCGGAGAGTATCCAAAAAAATGGTGATAAACCGTTCAAAAATTTCAATTCTTCTATTGGTTTACATATATTTGGTGCATAATTTTGTTTTCGATTTTTTTCGGTGAAAAATTATTATACTAATCCTGTATTTCGATTTATGGATGTAACAAGATATTATGTAATTATATATAATTATCAATAAAGTTTGGGGCTTTCATGCCTGGAAATAATTTATATCCCGAAGAATATCTCCCGCTACACACAAAGTAGTGGGACCCAAATCCCCCCCCCCCCTATATCTCCTCGGTGTGGACCCCCGGGGCTGTGTGTGTCGGGAAAATTCTCGGGAGATTTTTTCGGTCACTGTAGCATTCCCCCTTTCATGCCATTTAATCCTTCATCAAAATATAATAAAAAATAATGATGGGTTTGGATGTGGAATTTCAAAGATGGAATTACGGTTCCCTTGGCACGTTTGATTGCACAAATCCGTCGAATTCACGTTTCCTCGGGATTTATAATTTCACAAAATCCCCCATTTTGAATACCCCCTAAGATTTGCTGGGAAACTTAGAAGGGATATATGAACCCACTTTATTTTAAGAACGCGCAATTAGGGGATAGTATTTCTAATTGGGGGATATAAATTACTATCCCTATCCAATGGTGTATGTTAAGGGGTGTTTTTTTGGTGTCTACCCTTTAAAAAAAATAAAAACTAAATCAAACATAAAAATTCCCCACTCCCTTTAAAATTCTCTTCTCCTTCTTTGCCGACTCCTTAAATTGAAAAATATTTTTTTTTCTACATTCGGTAGTGATGAAGACCATGCCGATATCTTGTGCCGGCATGTATTTTAGGATGAATACCATGCCGATATCTTGTGCCGGCATGGCTGTTAATATGAATACCATGTCGAGGCCAACATAGCTCAAAATGTTCCAAAACTTGTTTGTGCCGGCATGGTCGATTCCCAAGTGTACCGTGCCGATTTGAGGACAAAAACATACAAAAAATATGTCTGAAATAGAAATTTACAATATACATTGCTGGCACTACTACCGGCATGCTCGATAATGAACTTTCTGTGCATGGTGAAAGTATGAATACCATTTCGATTTGGTCCCTTCCAGCATGGTTCATACTTTTACCATGCCGACACTGAGTTTTTCAGGCATAACAATGGCGAATTCAATGGAAAAAAAATCAATTTTCAATACATTAATACCTATATATAACTAATTGGAGCACTTGTATATTCAGCTTGTTTACTTTCCTGGGTTGGTTCTTCACCTAAACATTATTGATTTAATGTTGTTGCATTAACAAATTCAATAATAATGATTTATTCTAATGATTATCAAGCTAATCTATTAACTTCGCTAAATATAATTAACCACTAAACATGATTAGTGAGGGATAAATTAGGAATTAATTAAAATACATGGATAAGGGGTGACTCTGATATACTATTTATATCCCGTTTTTGTTTTTTTCCTCTATCCCCTAATTAATATAAGTATCCCCCAATTGCACGTTCTATTTTAACTTTAAAAGCCATATTTTCTCCCATTAAACAACCTCCAAACAATATATGGGATTTAAAATAGGGAAATCCTAAGAATTTTCTCTTAGTTATTACATTTTTTTTATTTTTTTATTTTTAATGCAATCAGGGGCTTCAAAAAGCCCCTAAATTTTATTTATTAGACTACCTCATTCGAATTGAGGTTTAAAGGATTACATTGATTTATTTATTAAACATGACAATACAGATAGTACAAGATTTATAATCGAAACTTAAAGAAACGAGATATTAAAATCGTATTATATTTTTGAAGCCCGCCGAAGGATTTGAAATTCTTATAATGGCTTTAAACCATTTTGTTTCTTGATCATCAAAGATATCATATGCTTCCATAAAAGGGAAGTAATACGCCCAAATTAATAACTTTAGAAACGATCTCCATATCTGACGAAATAGATCGTTCTCATCCAAAACATGCTTGATAACAATGCAAATCCAAAATCCACCAAAAAACCTAATTAGAGAATATGAAAACAAGTCCTGATAGTATTGTGAAACCATCAGACTGATCAAAAAACAATAAAAATTGTTTAGAAACAAAAAAATTTATTGGAAAAATAAATATATACAGAAAAACAAAGTCGATTCGTCCGGTAAATCTGAAAAATAAAACCAAAACCGGACATCTAATTTTGAAGAAAGTAGTTTTTTTTTCTTCGTAGTTACCAAACGCGCAATGAATTTACATGATTCTGGTATTTATAATCCCATGTAATTATATATCCCATGAAATACTAGATGACCGTTGCCACGGTGGGATGGCCGACCGAAGAAATCGGCGTGAAAGTATCATTTTTCGTGACACGACGCGAAAGTTTCATTTTTCGTGGCACGGGGTGAAAGTATCACTTTTCTTGAAACGAAAAATTAAACGATGCATAACCCAAAATATGGCTGCATAATGTGTTATGCATCCTTTGTAGTGGGTTGCATAATGGCTATGCATTCAATTTTCGAAAATTGTGTCTAAAGTAAAAGTATCATTTTTCTTGAAACAGAGGGAGTACATAGTTTTATTAGTTTCAATGGAAAATAAGTTGATGTATAAACCAAAAAATGGCTACATAAAATATTATGTATCCTTTGTGTAAGGGTGTAAATGGATGCATACGAATGCGGACATGGCACTATCTGCATCCGAATCCGAAAATACCATATACTGTCCGAATCCGATTCGAAATCTGAACGGATATAATGATTTTCACTTCGAATTTGTATCTGAATTTCTATCTGGATATCAGATAATTATCCGATCCGAAATCATCAGAAAAATAATAATAAAATATTTTTATTTTTGCATTACACAATAAAAATTAATAATATATTAAGAGAAATTAATATTTTACACTTTTGGTTGGTAACCGAGATACAAACTGGGCACCAACCCCTTTCTGAATAGCAACACCCAACCTATGAAAAATAAATCTACCAGGACCACTACCAACATCATTACTAACTAAACAATTCTTCAAACGCTTGAAAAAACAAATCATATCTTCGCCAAGCTCCCCTAGAGTAGTGAAAGCTAAAACACCCAACCCAAAACCATGTGAGGTACATTCGTCCAAGTACTTAGTACGCTTCCGCGAAACTGCCCTTGAAATGGCTTGCCCTGGAATAAAGGCACGAACACCCTCACCAGCGAAAGGAGAGACACCTGTAACATCCATACACACGTCTTGGCCATTTTCCCAGTTAAGAACAAGAATGTATGCCGGTCATAAATCCTTGTTGTCATCAGACAGAAATAGGTTTATTGCAACACGAGCATAAACTATTCTCAGCAAATAAAGGGATACCAAGGCGATAAAAAACTACCGCTCTGAACTTTCTGGGCCCCAGGCATTGATCCAACCCGCTGATTGGAATAGCTAGAAGGTAATCCTGTGCGTGGTTGACACGGTTGCATTTCCACAGAATAGAGTCTCTTGCAGATAGTGAAAATTGGGTAGGTATTTGCTTCTTAACTGCATCAAAATAAGTGACTGCCAGGGCATTCATAGATGTGTGTGTGGGTGGGGGGGGGAGTGTTATTGACACAGTAAGTTGAAGGCAAACCACATACCTGAATAAAGTTCTGAAGAGTTGTCTGGTAAGCAGATCTTGGTCTGGAGGAAATAAATTACCACGAATAACCTTTCGCATGGGAGCAGTTTGACTCTGGGAAGCAAGATAACAATAGTTGCGAGTGTCATACATAGTGTATATACCAAGACCGTCATCCTTGATAGGAAAGGTATCCAATCTCTGTTGCAAAGGCCCAAAACCTGCACCATCTCTCGTGAGTAAAGGCCTCAAATATTGAAGAAGATGGTCGTCATAAAGATCAGTGGATTTTTGTAAAGCTGCAGGATTGGTGGTACGCATCGCAAAGTATAGTCTGAACACACCGACGCAACTGCGAATTAATAGCATCTCACTTTGCGGGTCTCTGAGTTTTTTGATAGCGGACATGAGCTGAATGGTCTTGTTCACCCTACTCAGAACTATGTCACTCATGAAATCCAAATCCAAACTCACAGGTCCACCCAGAAGTTTAACACCATTGCGAGGTCTACCAATATCATTGGGAAAAACACCTTCAACAATGCTACGAGGATCAACTGTAGGCCAAAAAAACTTCAGTTTTCTTAATGTTCAGATGTAAACCTCTACATGGGCCTTCGGATTCTATTATTCTCAAAGCTTTAGCAACCTCAAGCGTATCACCAATGATAGTACCATCATCCAAGTACCAGGCATGTAGATCAAGTTTGCAACAAGAGGCAATGGACTTCACAAGGGGGTGAAATGTCAGAGCAAATAAAAGAGGATCGAGAGGGTCACCTTGTTGAACACCAAGAGCGGAAGACAAAATGTGTTGATCGTAGTACAGTTTAGCAGGCCTAGCATAGCAGAACTCAACCCAACGAGAAATACCTGGACAGCGAAGCCGTACCTCCTTTATGAGATGGGATCTGCACACCATGTTGAAGGCATTGGAGAAGTCAATAAGCAACATTAACATCTTGTCTGAATGACCCTTCAACTCCAGCAAACCATTAACCGTGTGAAGAATGCTTTCCCCTCCAGCTGACATCCCAACACCAAACTGATGGTCGCCTAAATAAGAAGACATTTCCTTACCGACAGAAAAGGCAGCTACCTTAGAGACCAAGCGACGCCAAATAGTTCCAACCGCGATAGGCCTTAGTCCTCCTCCTGGCTTAAGTAATGGCGTAAGGGGTGCACTGGCAATGTACTCACCTAGAACACCAGGACATTTTCCTGCCAACCAAAGGTTGACTACACCAGCAATCGAATCTACCAAACCATCTGAAACTGCTGCTGCTGCCCCACTCAAGGCATCAACTAGATGTTGTGCTCGCAAGCCATCACGACCACACGAAGTACCTTTTGGGAAACTCTTGATAGCACCCAAGACCGCTCTCGAATCAACCGTTATGGGATCATTACAAAAGATAGTATTCGGAATGGAAGGAGGAGGGGCAGTCTGGTGTTTGGATTCAAGTTCAGCCAAGGTGTTATCATCGCGAGAATCAATACTATTCGATGACAAAACACGAATTGCAGATGCATAGTGCCCATAACCAATCTTCTTTCCGCAAGCACCCAAGTTGGCAACCTCCGGCTTCTTCTCACAATCCTTTTCACTGTCCTTTTTGGTGTGTTGATGTCATGGCTGCTGTAATAACTTTGAAATCAGCTGGTAACACCAATTGGGTTCCTTCCAAACCAATAGAGCTTGCTGAATCGCAGCTATTTGGAGCTTCTTCCGATTACTCGACTTCCCCTTCGCTGAACGCTTGGGTCTGTAGAGAGACAAGATGCAAATTGGGAGGAGTAGGAGCCGTAACCAAGCAGTCAAGTCCGCAGGTCTGCATAACACGTTATCAAGGAAGGTCTCCAAGGTACGTGAGAAAGCAAGCTTGCACGGATGCAGTATGCTAGACACTGTGGTAAAACTCTTTTGAAAAACAACGTTGAGAAGTTCAGTAGACAAAGAGAAGCATTCCTACTCCCTATCATCAAAAGAACTCACCTCTGCCAAGGGAACTGTAGCTGCATCAGACGTGTTCAAAACAAGAACTTCACTTGACGATTTGCCAATACCGTGAATAGTGAATTCTGCAGAGGTACCGTTAAAGGGGCTAGGAATGATGTTGTTGTGCTCGCCTTTGTGACCTTTGCACGGAGATCTCCAAGCGTGTAATTTCATGCACGCACGACACAACCACATGTGGAGCTGTAAGAGAACATTGTCAACAGTTTGAAAAACCTGCAAATCGCCGGCAATGGAGGCTCTGCAGCTGTCCTTGTTCGCAATCGAAAAATGTCTACTCTGCAGGTGATTAATGATAGAGCTCCTGGCGTATCCCCTTCCATTTACTCCGTCTTGGCATCCATAGAGGTGTTTGAACGGGCAATGGAAATAACCATTATGCTCAGCATCTTTAATGGACTGAATTGCGGTATGGGAAGACGAAGGAGATGGATTTGGCGAAGCAGATGATCGACAACAAACCGCAGTTCAGTCCATTAAAGATGCTGAGCAGAATGGTATAAAAAAATAATTATTTATCTTTTTAAATAAAATTTAACAAAATGTCGGAATATAAAGGAAAATTAAAAAAATAGATACGATCTACACTTTCATATGTATAAAAAAAAATATATTCATACAAAAATTTCGGATACGGATACCTCCATATCCGAATTCGTATCTGTTTAGTTACATTTTCGGATAAAAATATCCGTGTATCCGAATATGAAAACTATTTTCGAATAATATTTGATATTTCGAATACGGGAGTTTTTGGACATCCATTGACACCCTTACCTTTGTGGTGGTTTGCATAATGGATATACATTTAATTTTCGAAAATTGTGCCTAAAATAATAAGCACCCCGAAATTTTTGTAAAAACTCTAGATTGATATTGTTGTTTGTACTCGTTGCGAAGTTTTTTTTTAAACCATTCCAACGAGATAAAATTTGTAAACTTCCAAGGCACGGAATTTTAGATATGTTATATTAAAGTTTGGTTGCCAATTATACCCCTAAAAATATGATAATAAGGAGTTATAGTAATTAGACTAAAAATGAGGGTCATTTAGGATATTTCATTATTGATTTAAATTTTTTTGGGACACCAAATTTAATCATTTTGTGTCAAATTATAAAAAAATGTAATGTCCCACATTAATACAAAATCATTATATATATATATAGTCCTCCCTCACTTCCCTCGTTATCTGCAGCCAAACACACCGTAAAAGAAAAAACGACATGCATAGAAAACCGCGCCTCCGGTTTAAAAACTCAAATTTTTTACACATTAAATTAAATAACAACGGCTCTTAAAAGACATCTGCCCCACCCATTTGAACGTTCAAAAATCACATAATTGAAAAACCCTTTTCATCTTCATCTATACCTTCTTCATTCTTCTTGTCAGACCTATCAACTCAACTAAAAATCTCCGATCCCTCTCTTAATTTCCCTCTCTGATTTACAGAATTTCATTTCTATATGGCTACTACTCTAACAGATAAACAACCCGGAGTCAGAGTGATTGTTAGGGAACGTCCTTTTCTCGATTCAGAAAAGGATTCTAACTCAAACCCTAGATCCTGCGTTTCCTCAGAATATCTATCCACGAACGAAGTTTCAGTACTACTCAAAGATCTACAAACCAGGTCAGTAAACATTTCATTTCCCCCCTTTTTAACTTTTCAAATTGTTCGGAATTTTTTAGGGTTTTGATCGAGACATCTGATAGTTGATAACATGTTTTCCCCTAATTTCAGTCGAAAAGAGTGTTACAAGGTAGATTCCTTCTACGGGCAGCAAGATGAAAATGTTTCTCAGATTTTCAGGGAAGAAATTTGTCCTTTGCTTCAATGGATTTTTCAAGGCTCTAATGCTACGGTTTTCGCTTATGGTGCAACCGGTAGTGGAAAAACCTTCACTATGCAGGTATTTTTCTCTCTAGCTCTTTCTCTTTTTGAGTCTCTTATCGTGGTTTGTCTGAAATTAGGGTTTATGAAATTGTAGGGAACTGATGAACTGCCAGGTCTGATGAAACTATCAATGTCGAGTGTTTTATCCTTGTGTGAGATTTCAGGGTGTTCTGCAGAGATTTCATACTATGAAGTTTATATGGATAGATGTTATGATTTGTTAGAACCAAAGACCAAGGAAATTTCTGTGTTGGATGATAAAGATGGGAAAGTTCAACTTAGGGGACTTTCTACTGTTCCTATAAGGTCAATGGTTGAGTTCCATGAGGTTCTTTCATCTGGGATTCAGAGGAGGAAAGTTGCTCATACAGGACTTAATGATGTTTCGAGTAGAAGTCATGGTGTTCTTGTTATTGTAGTTACTAAAACATGTACAAATGGCGATGATTCTACTTCTGTCACTCCCGGAAAGCTGAATCTTATAGACTTGGCAGGTTCGTTGAAACATATTCATCATAGACTCATTTGTTTTTAGAATCATTGAAACATATTCATCATATTCTGTATGAATGTGTTTTGTAATTGATATCAGGAAATGAAGATAATAGAAGGAGTTGCAATGACGGGATTCGTATTCAAGAAAGTGCAAAAATCAGTCAATCCCTGTTTGCGTTGTCGAATGTGATTTATGCTCTCAATAATAACAAACCACGAGTGCCTTATCGAGAAAGCAAATTGACTCGGATATTGCAGGATTCTCTTGGAGGAACTAGTCGGTCTTTAATGGTTGCTTGTCTGGTGAGGAATTGAGATATTTTCTTCCTTCTTTACCGTTTTTTTACTGGTTATACAATCTCATAATTGGCTTGAATTACCATGCTGTTCTTATATTTCTCCACAGAATCCAGGAGAGTACCAAGAATCTGTTTACACTGTCAGCTTGGCTGCTCGTTCCCGCCATTTTTGTAACTATGCTTCTGCAGTACAAAACCCAGAGACTCCGAAGGTGAAAGTTGACATGGAAGAAAAGCTTCGTGCGTGGCTTGACTCTAAAGGGAAGACAAAGAGTACAAAGAGAATTGCAGGTCTTGCTTCTCCATGTGCGAGCAAAACTCCCATTCCCATGAGCTCTGTGAATAAACGAAACTTATTTCAAAATTCTGGAAAAGCAGCTTGTGCTACTTATGGCAGAAGTATATCAAAGCCTAAAGAGAGGTAAAGACTTTAATAACTTGAAACGGTGTTTCTAGGATCATCCAACTAACCTTTTGCGTTCCATCACTAAATTTCTTGTGAAATGCCTGTGCTTGTAGACGGATGCTCAATTTTGAAGCTACAACTGTCTCTTCGGTGAATGTAAGTATTATAAGATAAACAATTTTGCATTCTTGTCCTTCAATTTGTTAGTATATGGATTACTAAAAAGGCTGTTTTGATTTTTGTGTAGGCTGATGGATTAAAAATTTCTGGAAGTGAGAGCCAGATGGACCTTGTAGTTGATCGAAATTGTGTGGATTACCGCTTGAAATCAATTGATGTAAGTCATTTTCCATACATCTCTTTGAAAATATGATGATACACAGTGTTTTATTTCTCTTAAATGAAATTTTTGCTGCAGAAAACTACTAATGAGTTGGGGGAAGATGATAAGAAGATCGATATCTGTAATGGGTGTACAGATGTGTTAGAATCCCAAGCCTGTATAACTGGTACATACACTATTAGTTGGATTATAGTTAACCAAAGAAGTTGTTTTCTTAAGAATTTGAGAGAGAATCTAATGTGTTCTATGTTTTGTGCAGATAAGTTCTTGGAGGACAGTGTTAAAGCGCCGGAGGATCCAAATGAGAATGTTATGGTTGTCTCTTTGGCGAACGTAAGTATTAGAAGTGAGAAATACCTTTCATGGGCCATTTCAGTTCTTCTGTTTGTTACTGTATAACTTACTATACGGGTTGTATTTGTGCAGGGTAATGGCTCAAAAATTGCCGAGAGAGGAAGCCACAAGGACCTTGGAGAGAGTCTAAATAGTGTTAATGATCACTTGGAATCATTCAATGTAAGCCATTTTCTTACATCTGTCCAAACAGATGATGAACAGCCGTTGATACAGTATTTTTCTTTCTTCTGAATGAACTTTTTACTGCAGAAAACTGGCACTAATGTGTGGGAGGAAGATGGCAAAGAAACTGATACCCATAATGGGTGTACAAATGTGTTGGAACCCGGAGCCTGTATAATTGGTACTTTATAATCGACTAGATTTGAGTTGGTCAAAGAAGTTTGCTTAAGAATTTGAGAGCTTAAACTTGTGGATTCTGTGTGTGCAGGTAAATCCTTGGAGGAGAAAATGAGAAGGATTTCAGTCAATACATCTGAAACCCCGCTAAATAGTGAAAGGGTCCAAACAGTGACAGGTTCCGTGAGAAAAGCTCTTTCTCCTATCAATTCCAACGTACACATGAAACAATTGGAAGATCTCCTCCCACCAAAAGTCCCGAGCTGTTTGTTCGTGGTTGAGCCAAGTACTCCCAGGGCACCTTCTGTTTTGAGCCACCATATTGATGAAACTACTGAGTCGTGCACTCCACTTGATAGATTTTGTGCTCGTAGTTCGAATTTGAAGGTGTATTTAATTACTTAGAACCTACCGAAATTGACTGAAATCTCTCCATTTTTTGTTGTACTGACAATTTATGAACTCTATATGCTGTACTGATACACAGACAACTCTTGTGGAGGAGTATATTTCTTTCTTGAACGCTGCTAGCAAGTAAGCTTCTTTTGTATGATTCAGATTTTGTTTCTGTCTCTATCACGAGCTTAACATTCATTAGTTTGCTGACTTAAGTTTCCATTTTTATTTTTCTTCTTTCATTGCAGAGAGCAGCTATTGGGACTTAAGGTACTTCTTAGGGACCCAGATCTGCAGAAGTTGAATATTAATATGTTAATTTGTGTTTCTCTAACACTTAGTTAGCTTCTAATATTTTTATATTTCAGGGAATTGGTCTGAAAAGAGCTGAGTACATCATTGAGCTCAGAGAAGCAAGTCCAATTAAATCGGTTAGAAATACATTGAATTAGCATCAGCTATGACATCTTGATTTTGGTTTTCTGTTTTTTGCTAAACTGAATTGAATCTACTTGGGTTTTCTTATGCAGCTGTCTGATTTGGAGAATATAGGGCTTTCTTCTAAGCAGGTATAGTCCACTAAAGCTCCTTTCTAGGTCTATCTTTCTATCAAGGGTCTAGAGTTGAAACAGAAGAAAATAATGACTAGTTGGAAATATTTATGTACAGGTAAATGACATATTTAGAAGAACTGCTAGAGGTATATTTGACTAAACCGAGCAGCAGATAACATGATTATGAAAGATTCGCAACCTTGGTCAATTCTTGTGAAGTTTATCACCTTCCTTGGTGAATCCTCATTTTTATTTTGGGATCTGTTCAAATTCAAATATTAGTTTTGTCTTAATTTAATGGGAATGGTACATGTTCAAATATTTTTACATTTAACTGCTTGTTGCTTGGGTTTCTGACACAGTGCTGGTATGGGAGTTGATTTTCTATGAATCTTGTATAAAGGGCCTAAGCTGGTTCTCTAAATTTGCTGTAAAAGTTAAAGCTGTTATCAGTTGCTGAAAGTTGTTGTCTTAAGCAGGGAATGAAAAGATTGATAAAAATTCAAATCAGTAATATTATTTGCTGAAACATCTCCCATTACCACTTTTACACAACACAACAAAACAAAACAAGTTGTTCAAAGCTAATGGGAATAGGTTCTCTAAATTTGCTGTAAAAGTTAAAGCTGTTATCAGTTGCTGAAAGTTGTTGTCTTAAGCAGGGAATAGGTAGACTGTAATAGGTAGACTGTAATATTATTATGAAAATTGATAAAAATTAAACCCTCCAAAGAAATAGGTAGACTGTAATATTATTATGAAAATCCACGAGTGAAACATCTCCCATTACCACTTTTACACAACACAACAAAACAAAACAATTTCTTTTTCCTGTTTTGCACATACAAACATTGTGTAGCTAGGAATATATAACAACACTTAAGCTCACTCAAGCATTGCTAATGATAGCTACTTTATTTAACACCAAATACACAATACAATTATACAAAGCATACTATAATAAAATGATGTCAGGAATCTTCATCATTTTCTTCATTAACACTTGCAGTCGGTACATGAGCTGTCTCCGCACTTGCATCCTCCCTCGAGGTTTCTGCACCCATGCAAAAAGAATTATCATGTTAATTGACTTCTTGTGGAAATAGATAAAAGCACAATTTATCAAAATCAAATTAGTTATAGAAGAAACTTGGGTTTGAGATCATACTCCTTAGCAGCGGACTTGCATCTGCAAAAGAGGAAAAGGGAAAAAAACCATATAAGCATTAATCAGAACCTTCAATATAAGCCGTGACCATGTATGTAACAAGCTAACAGGACTGGTAAAGAAAATAAGATCTTACCCACAGCCACAGTTAGAGGCACAGGTAGAACCACATCCACAAGCCATTCTGATAGTATGAGGCGAAGTAGAAAGCTTAAGAAATTTGATTCTGATGAAAGTTTTTTGAATTCAGATAATTCCTAGTGTGCTTGTATTTTCAAATGAAACTATGTAATCCTATTTATAAAGCAAATGAAGTTGTAGTACTGACTGTTTACCGTACACGCGTCAAAATCTTCGCCATTGAAATATATTTCTAATGCAATTGGAATTGTTCTCATTTAGTGACAAATATTTCTATAAACTAGGCAGTTTGGTGGGAAGGAACGACAACTACTCGATGCATGCTTTCTTATGATCATAAGAGCATCTTCAATGCTAAGGGTGAAGGTTTAAAAAAATATGACATCTAAGATTTAATATATTTTTAATTAAAAATTAATCTCCACCTTCTTCATGACCCTGCTATTGACACATCATCATTTTTTTTAATTCCAAAATCGATTTTTCTTAATTAGAAAATATTGTTATAGAGTGATAATTTCAAAAATACTTTTTCCTCATAAGAATGACTCCTTATAAAACTTATTCTAAAATTGATTTTATGATAGAAAGATTTTGTCATTGGAGATGAAATTTGAGTTAAAATGTTCAATTTTTATTTGTTTTAGCCACATAAAAATGACTCACAAAAAAAAATATTGATAAGACCCACGTAAGATGATTTCCACCCTTAACATCAGAGATTCTCTGGCTAAGAGGAATAAGGGATAAAGTTATACCCGCTTTACTTTTGTGTTTGTCGTCTAAAACTGCTTCCACTTTCACTTTCTCGGTACAGGACTTTTACTTGGTGCCATCCCTGGGTGTAAAATCCAGCCAAGCTCAGCAAATTTTCTTCTTTGGATTTGTTATTTTTTCTTTTAGTTAATTCTTTTCCTTCTAATTTTGAATTTCTAGCAATCGAGTGTTTTGTTGATTTCCGAAGGGCCTCCATTTTGTTAAAACTAAAGATGCTGAAGTCAGTGTTTATAAAATTTTATAAGCCGAAGAACTTAAAAATAGATTAAAATGTCCACACATGACAACATTTGGGACTCGAGAGCATCACTTGCCTGACACTAAGTAAGGCACCAAAATAGACATGTACGACTTAATAGAACATGCGATAGTGGAAACGTTGTCTAGTTGATTACTTCACTAACCAAAACACTTGATATGCTGTAATTTTCTGAAATGAGAGTTGAATTTGAATTCTGGGTTTTTTTCTTCTTTTTTTGATCGGAAAAGAAGAATTGATTGATCAAAAAAGGAGAGGCCACAATAGGTTTGTACCACCCTCAAGGTTACAAAGAAAGAAAAGAAAAAGAAATGAAGTTACAGACAACTTCCAAACTACACTACCAAATTACAATTGCTCAAAATAAAGCTTAGGCCAATTAGTCATAACATCTCCAAAACTAGGCCAATTTGAATTCTGGGTTATCATTTGATAGATTGAACTTATAGCCCGTTCGGTTGGGAGAATTGGAAACCTAAGAATTCAATTGCGGGGTAATCCAATTCTTGGAATTGGATTCCAAGGAATGCGATTCAAATCCTAAAAATTCATGTTCGGTTGAGGTAATTCAATTATCTTTGTTTTTATTCCGGAATCCAATTCCATTGCACTATTGGACCAATGCAATAGAATTCTAACATTTTAGAGGGAATTGGATTCTTAGGAATCAAAATTCTTGATTACAAAAAGTTCATTTTTACTGTTCGTTTCAAGGAATTGGTTGCATTCCCTAGAATCCAATTACTTGAAACAAACATGCTGTTAGGGTAGTTCATCCCCTTAAGTCCGTCCTAGTCGTTAATAATTTTATTTCATGAAATTCTCATCAATTACTATGGAGTCGTGCAAGGCTCACCTTAGTTGGGAGTGAAAAAGAAAAAAGAAGAAGAAAAGTAGAAACTTAGACGACTTTACTATTGGCTAAGTCAGCCTTACGTCTTTTAGGAGGTTAACTTGAAATTAGTACTAAACCTAAGAGATAAGACGGGCCTCATGTAATCGTCATCCTAACAGTAAGCGTAGAAAAAGTCCACCGGCCTGTCGCTACTTACGAAAGTCTTCCCAGTTCGTATGTTAGTGAACTGATTATTTGAGGTTACTTATATCTCATGATAAAGAAAAGAGATGTCCAAAATTAGAGGTTGCAAATGCCTTTGTTAAAGAAGCCAGTTCCAATTGATAAACTCATAAACATGACCGATTGCCTAATTTAATTAGGCTTCTCTTAAATGGAGCCCATACTTTTATTAACCTGATTTAATTGGGGGCCTTCCACATTAAATGGGGGCCATCAATATTTATTTGCACCCCAAAATTATCAGGGGCCTGTTAATCCGACTATGAAAATATTATTTTACCCTTACCTAAAACTAAAAATTAAAAATCAGTTAACCTTAATTAGAAACCTTAATTAGGCTGCTCTTCTTCTTCATCTTCCTCTCCTCCCCGTTCTCTTCTCCACCACCACCATTAACGACTATTTTGAAGAAGTTTTTTTTCTTCAACCGATTCATCGTGTAATCGTCGCCAAAAAATCGAAACCCAAGAAAGCTATGGCTCCAATTAAACCCACCTTGTATTCGATTTTTTGTTGTGTTTTGATTGTGAAAATGAGTTTGGTAACTGAAAAGTAGCAGTTGCAGAGTTAGGGTCGTTAGTCTGTAAATAAAAATCCCTAACGACTTTTGATATGCATGCAGATTCTATGAAAAATCGTTAGGGTATTAGGTTGAAGATGACGACCCTCTTTCTTCTACTTCAAAAATTTCTTCCCTAGAATAGAGTCGTTAGTGTTAAAGGTTGAAGATGACGACCCTGTTTTGACGACCCTTTGTTATTGGTTAACGACTCTATGTAAAATTATTAAATGGTGGGTTAGGTCACAAGATATCGAATATACCTATGACGACTCAAACACACAAAAACTTGCCTTTTTATACAGAGAGTTTGGATTCGAGAGTCGTCTGGGTATTAAATGAATCAACTAACGACTCTAGGTGAACATTATAAACAGTCGTCATGGTTTAACACACCACCTTGACGATTTTTCATCACCATTAAAAGTTGCAGGTTTGAGTCGTCCACTTGAGTGTCAACATACTGACGACTCTTTAGAGTCGTTGGTGTATAAAACACCCGACTATAACGACCCTCACTCTGAATAGTTCCATAGTGACCATGAATCGACCACTTGGAGCACCATTCAGACAATTTGAAGAGTATATCAAGTTTACCTGATTGTTTTAATGGAGGAAGCCATGAAAAATGGTGGAAATGAAGATCCTACTGCTCATTTCTAAAAACCCTAGTTTTTCCTCTCAAAACTCCTCTTCTTCTTCCCAAAACATAAAAACCCAAAAAAAAAAAAAATCCTAAAATCTGATTTTTATGTAAACACAATTAACACACTAATCTATTTCATTAACTCTTAATACTAATCACTCAAGGCTATTTTAGGCATTTAGAAAGATTTTTTATAAAGGGTGACCCAAATTGCTATTGGGAGAGCTGTTTTGTTTTCTAGTGCCTGGCCCCCATTTAATGTGGAAGGCCCCCAATTAAACCAGGTTTATTAACCATAGCCCAAGAAATTTAAGTTTAAATGAAAAGTCAAAAGTTAAAATGAAAAACCAAATAAGTTTTAATTTTTTGCTAACAATTAAATGATCTTCTTACTCAAAATCAAAATCAAAATAAACCCTAACTTTTTCTTTTTAATCGTACTTAAAATTAATTATAATTACTCTTTTACTATTCTCATAAATTGAACATATATAAACCCTATATAATTCTTACTTTTTCTCTAAAACAAAATAAAGTCTAATTATTATTTTCTCTAAAATAAATTTTTCTTAATCATGATTACATAAAAAATTATCGGGGTGTATTCTAATTGTTCCTTGAAAATAAATTTCACAACAATGTCAATTGAAATAGAATTAACCGAAATGAAATTAACCAAGGTTTTAATTATTTTCCTAAAACCATTCTTCTAGAACTCCATAAACATAATCAATAAAAAGATAAAAGCTATAAGATGATGTTTTTTTCTTCTCAATCATGATTATACTAAAATTGATTGACGGATTGATGGTGTTGATTATTCTTAAAAATACACTAGATGACCGTTGCCACGGTGGGGAGGGCCGACCGAAGAAAAAAAGAAACACTGCTGCAATTGGACTGTAAAAGAAAATTTGTGCCTAAAGTGAGAGTATCACTTTCTTGAAACGGGAAGAGTACATTGTTTTATTAGTTGCAAAGGAAAATTAATTGATGAATAAACCAAAATATGGTTACATAAAGTATTATGTATCCTTTGTGCATAAAGGATATACATTTATTTTCAAAATTGTGCCTAAAATGATAATAGGAAAAGAGAGGTTTTTTTATTAGCTTTCCAACGAGATAAAATTTATAAAATTCCAAGGCACGGATTTTTAGATATGTTATTTTAAAGTTTGGTTACCAATTATACCCTTAAAGAAATAGGATACATAAGGAATTATAATAAAATTTGTGACGTGAATCTATAAGGAATATTCCTTTTCAATCTTTTTCTTAAATTGTGTTACTCTTCAATTGACAAAAAAGTGGTCATAAAAGGGTCTCCTTCCCTACGGGCCCTTCGGGCCCTCCGGTCGGTCGGCCCAATTAAATATCTTACATAAATTTGATTAGATAATTAACATTTTTAATCTTTTTGTTTTTGTTGATGTTGATGTTGATTTAGTGATTTAATGATTATCTTAATACTAAGAGCTATATATAATAATTATACATAATTTCGTGGGCTATGTCGAATGATTTTAAAGATCTATTTGGTTAGCTTAAGCGCTTATTTTAAAAGGGTTATGGTTAATAAATGTGTGGGCTATATTTAAAAGAAGCCTTTAAATAACCACTATTTAGTTTCCTGTTCACATAAAGAAAACATGACCAACAAGTCATTCTCACTAAATTCAATTTGTTTTCAGAACCCGGGGAAAACCATCAATTGTCTGGAAGATGTCTTAGAACTTGTTGTTTAGCAACAAGTTAAAATATGTGGGATTAAGCGGAAACACTTAGTTCCCAATCTTACTGATTATTTGGAACAAAAAAATTGCTATGTGTAAGGAAGTGAATCAAGAAAAATTCAGTGTGTGGAAGAGTTACACAATCGCTGAATATCTCATAAGTAGAGAGCAAACTTCTTGAAGGAGAACTCCTTCAAGAACTAAGTCAAAGGTTATCTTTTGATGGATTTTTAAAGACACACCTTCGTCGGAGTCTCAACATCTTATGGAGACATATTAAAGGTCTTGAATCAAGGATTTCATTTTATGAAACACATAGTAAGGTTTCAAAGCAAAAATTCGAGGATTCAAATAAAAGGAACCTACACGATGGGCTCAGAAAGTCAACTTGGACATAACTTCTCGCAACCATCATGGTGTAAAAGATGAATCTCATTCTCATAGAGTTGTACAAGGATTCAAGAATAACCCCTCAAAGATGAGAAAAAAATTGTCTCATCAATGCTTAGTGAAAAAAATTATATCTCATCCCAATACCTACTAAAAGTGTTCGAATGTGCATTCTCACTAAGTGCCCAATCGAATATGATACGAGGAAACACAAGTAACTTGGCATCCGAAATCATGTTAAACCTCTTATTCAATATATAGCAAAATTCACAAACCTTTTGAGGATATATTTTGTATTTCCTAACTTCAAGTCATTAATCTATCTTGGATAGTTGTGTAAACAAGATGATCATAATTTTTCATCATATAATGTACACATGTATTGAATGTTTGAATCTACTGCTTTGGAGGGTTTGCTCTTCTCTTACTAAACCTTTTATTATGTCCACATGTTCATTTTTTTGAATTACTTTCGATTTATCTTGTCTACATTCGAAAGGAATAAAGGATTACATAATCTTTATTGTGGAAGGAAATAAAATATGCATGTAAAAGACGAAATTATTTTCGGATCTGGTCAGGCTTATCTTATAAGCCCCTCTATATAGGGCTGGTACCTATGTTTGGTAAGTGTTAGAATTTTTTTTCCATGTCATTTCAAAAGAATTAGTATAAATATTTGATTCTTGTGATTAAGAGTTTATACTGAAGATGCATCCTCAAACCATATCTCAATATAAGATCCTTAAAGCCTTGAGCAAGAAAATTTCTAATGAAACCTTCAATCTTGATATGATTTCGTCAAGAAATATAGATGTGATAATATGATTAAATAATGCAAAGATCAAGAAGAAACGGTTTCATATCATGATGGAGTCCCATATCTTCTTGTCCAGAACATTTAAAAAACTAAGATTGATATCTTCAATCTTCGTTAGATTCTCCTCATTACTGTTGAAACTCATCACAGACATGTTGCACTACTAAGAACTGTTATCTGTATAACCAAAGAAAGCTGATTAACCTTGGAATCAACAATAGGAGTATGCTCGAAATATTAATCATAAAGTAAATGTTCTAGCCCATGAACATAATCAAGGTACTATTAATCGAGTTCTGGAAATTAGTCGTGATGTTGTGAATATCTCAAAAAATTTGAGGATATTGAAGATGATCTCTTAAAGGGATGACTCTGAGTTAAATAAAGTTAAACGATGATTATTTTTTTTGCTAAATTATATAATTTTAGTAACCATTAAAAACACAAAGAATACAAAAGTAACCAAGATATAAGTCTCAGCTCTTAGGACAAAAAACCACCAAAAAAAGATAAAACTAAAAACTATAGGAAAAATCAAAAAAATCTAATATATGTGGTCTGCTCACACCATATCGCTCCCAGAAAAAGATGGTTTCTCATCATAAAATGCACCTCTCCTCTATCCAGAAGATCCCCCTTTTTGGCCATTTTATCAGCTGAGAAATTTATCTCTCTGAAAGAGTGTCTAAAAGCAATACTGAGAAGTGATTCATTAATCTTATGCCATCTTTTCACAAATATCCAAGGAATTCTACCCCCCATATAAGCCACCAACACTGCATTAGAGTCAATACTAAACCATACATCCAATGTTTTTGTCTGACAAGTCATTTTCTAGTGTAAATCAAAGCCATTATCTCTGCCAGATAGTTTATAACAATTCCCAATTCTCCAATGCTGCATCAATAAAACCACCACCATGACTCCTAGCAACAAAACCAAATCCTTCTTTTCACGGGTTTCCTCTTGAAACACCATCACAACATAAAAATAATCTGACTTGGTCTTGGAAATTTGAAGAAACATTTCTTAAGTTAAATAGGAGAAGCTCTAATCCCTTTAATCCCAAAGCTCATAAGGACCTGTAAATCATAAACACATCCCCACCTACTTACCTTCATTCACACAATACATTCATTTGTATAATTCATAACTTTATTTTTCACCTTCTCAGTACTTGGCACTTCACCCTCATACATAATATTTATTCTAGTGAATAAAAGATCCATCACTGTAAAAGCACTAATACACCAAACTTCCTTCATCACAATACTTTTACTTTTAACAAGACTCAACGCCTCTTCAAAATTATTTGGGTTCAAAAAATGGAAAATCCCACCAAGCCAATGCCATATACTTTCACTAAGCATGCAATGGCATAGTATATAATCCATCGTATCTTGACAAATCCCACAAAGATAACATTTAGAAATAGTGCATAATCCTTTTTCTTTTGACAGCCTCCTCTGTTACACAATCTTCCCTTAATATTTTCCATAAATTAGTAGAAGTATATAGGTCAATGAATGGACTTCATAAGATCAATTGTTGATTCATGTCAATTCTTGCGTAAGATTTATTCAGACTATCAATAAATATGAATGATGAGTTATTATTTTAAATCTTTGTGTCATTTTTTTGATAGTTGAGATTCCATTGCTTGTTCCTATTTAAGATCTCTTTGCTTTGATTTCAGTTACGAGATAAATTTTTGGTTTTTATCAACTATAACTTCCAGTCTCATATTAGCACATCTTATGATTTTGTGACTTTTTAATTTAGTGAATTTCATATCTAACCTTTTGGGTTGCTTTATTAAATAATCATAAGAATATGGTGATTAACTCATGTATAAAGTCACATATATACTAATATCGATATATGTTTCATAAGTTATGTATTTTTATACATACGAATTTAGGATTTAGCTTTTTTACTTCATGGCAGGTAATATCTAAGATCGATCTATCACCTTTCTCTGATAAAGGTTATCTTCGTGTTATTATTTTGTTTTGCAGTGAATAACATACAATGGGGAAGATTTCTACGTTGAACCGGTGCTTAATGATATATTTTTGCAGTGTGTGTGGTTATGGAAGCCAAGGGAAGAATTATTTATGATAATCTCTTTTTTGATAAGTAACTAGATCGATCCTGATTCTAGTTTGGCTTATCAGAGTTAGGTAATGATTTTCTTTTTCAATCATTTTCCTAATAAGAAAACTAAGTTAATTCTGATTTTAGTTTTCTTTCTCATAATTTTTTTTCTTTCTGTTTTTAGTTTATTTATCTCTGTTCTAGTGATTATTTATCTAAATCCTTTCAAAGACAAAAGAAAAAATGTCACTAATGGTCATTTAAGGTTGTTGGTAAAATATCTCACCTCTCGGCGATTCACACCTATTCAAAGCCATGTGCACCTTCTCTTGAATAATCATCATTTCTTGAAACCATCCTTTCAAAGTCTAATTCTAGACGTTTTAATGGACCTAATTCTTATCATAATTAACATTAAGAGGTTTATAGGCAGGCTTATGATCTTTATGACTCTATACGAGCACTAATTGAAATCTTTGATTTTTGCAGATCTGGAATAAGCAGCACCTACTGAGAGGCATCATTGTTGGTCGAAGTATACTGGCCAGGCTACATTTTTCTTACCTTACATGCCCTCTAACTTCAGAAATCCTAAAACATCCCGTTCAAGAAACCTTTGCACTTCGACTCTTGGTCAATATAAAAGTGTATCCATTCATATGTTTAAACCCAAAAACTCTAATATTTGTATCTGCTTATCTCATACCTTCCCTCCAGAAATTTTTCCCATATACATTTCCACTACATCCCTGAAGCTTTAATGTCATTTGGAAGTTTATATGTTCACCATTTACCTTTTTGGCTAGAGAACAAGTATATTCATTGTTCAGGTATCATAGCCTTCTAGATAAAGGTGTAATTGGTATACGTCATATGGATGAGAAGTATGAAAACCTTCAGAAAATATATTTTACTTAGTTTGCTTTCTTAAATTCACGTGAGCAAATATTCTAGAGATTTGAGGTGTCTTTGACCATATACATAACTAAAAATCCAAAACTCTATCATTGACCATTTTCTTTATCTCTCACAAGAAAAGCATTCAACTCTCGAATATTTCTCAGTTTAAGGTTGAACCTATGAAGTCTCCTAGACTTTGTACCTATGTTAGTATCAAAAGGAAATATTACTCTCATAGCATATCTTTCACCTTGATTTGGTATTGACTCAGTCAACTCTATGGGTATAAACACATTACAACCACTCGATTCGAAAACCATGCTAAGGATTTTGTCACCCCTATCTTCTCTATTAATATATTACTCATTGTCACTCTTTATAAGGACCAACTCAGTACCTCATAAGCACCTTCTTCATTAGAAAATGATATCGAAAACCTAAATGACAGAAAAACTTACTATACCAACAAATATTCCTACAACTCTTACTGAACTAGATTTTATAGATAAAATAGTAGTCATCTGGGAGAATGATAACAACTGGAAGTGTTGTATGAAAGGTTATGTATGAAGTGAAACTCTTGTCCGAATGGCGTCTATCAGAAGTTATATTTTTCTCCCACTGGCCATTTGTTTAGACTCCTACAACTTTTAGTGGTTTGAGAAATAAAGTTTTGATAAGATTCTTTCTAAAAGTGATCTCAAAAAGTGGAAGAATAACATCCATGGTTTGCTTGTGGTTTTCTGATAGTTCTAAGAGTTTTCCCCATAATAGGCTGGGTGGTTAACTGCCAAACTACTTTCTCTTATGAGTTGATGTGGCTTATTTTATGTAATGCACCAAATGAGTGCATAAAGTTTGAAGACCTCAGAAAACTAAAGTTTAGATTTGGTGAGCTTATTGAAGAAAAAGATCCTTATGAAAATCTTCCCCTGAAGAAGAACGTCATAATATGCGTTTTTATCCCTATCCAAAAACTTCTTCCAACTGGCATCCCACTTGTCACAAGAGGGAGGATTGATTCATTCCTCTTAGAATGCAGATACTTCCTGGTGCCAAGGCTTTTCGGTACTTCTTGCCACATTATTGATCATAGTGATGCAGTCTGTTCATGGATGAAATGTAAACAGAAATCCATTCAAGAAGCTAGTTCATTCTCTAGTGCAAAATAGTGCCAAAGTTCTTTAAATGGATGCCTCCACGATACTTGTTACTTCCACCTAATCGGTCTCAGTGGTTTAGATAACCCCACAATGGTTCATGATTATATCGTTTTGGATACTCAAGATGATAATCTAAATCATGATAACTTTTGAAAAGAAAAAGCTTTTGCGGCAGTGTAATCATCTAAAGATTAAGAAGACGTTTTGAAAGAAGGTTAATATGGGGTCCATTCATGAACAATTTCAACGCTCTTAAGATCTACGACATGGGTCCAGCCCAAGCTCATCATTCTACATTTATAGACAATGGATTACCAGTTATTCTCAAATATGAGACAAATCTGAATGATAACTCTGCTGACTTAGTATCAATTATTCAAGATCCTTTCGAATCGTTGAGTTCGGGGCTGATCTGCACTTCAGACTCAACTATATGATTTAAAAGGTCTGTTATTCCAGCTCAACCACCTACTCTTACCATAGAAGAAGTTATCTCTCTTGATATTGAACATGATGCTCTTTCTAGCTTCAAACGTAAAATCAATCCTAAAATTGATTCCACCAATCAGGTAAATTCCTCTATCCTATCTCCTTCCAATGATTCTGCAAATTACTTATAAATTCTATTACTCTTTCTCCTGTCAATAATGTGAATATGCTTTATCGGAATGTTCATGCTCTAGGAAAAAAGTCAGGAAATAAAGAGTTAAATCTTCTTTTTAAAAATATCAACCCTGTTTTTTTGTCTGAGACTAAAATGAAGAAGGATATTGTTACTAGGAAGTAAAAAAAAGATGGGTTTTCCTTACACTTTCAATGTTCCTTGTGTTGGAAGGAGTGGTGGTCTTTTTTGGAAAAATAAATTGATCTAAACATTTTATCTTCCAATCCTAGGGGCATCTATGTCACAACTAATTATACTCAAAAATTTGTCACATACATTTCATCTATGGTGAGCATAACAGTAGTCTTAAACAAGCTTTTTGGGATAACCAATGTAGTCTACCACCTACACCTCTTAGTGAGCCGACTTTCTTTGTAGGTGATTTTAATGCTTTATTAGGTACTTAAGAAAAGAATGGTGGTCCAGAGGTTGATGATAATGATTTCTATAATGTTAGGAATGTTTGTAATGTGTTTTCTCTCCTTGATCATGTTTTCTCTAGTCATGGATTCACAAGGTCTAACCTACAGCATGATTCAAAATAAATTCTTGAAAGACTTGATAGATGTCTTATCAACCAATCTGCTGAAGTCTTATTTCTTAACTTATGTGTCAATAATATTCCTAGAGACTCATCTGACCATTGTCCTATGCATATTGGTTTTAATTTTGAATATATTTGTATGTATAAATCTTTTCACTTTATGGATATATGGATTGACGATCCAACTTGTAGGGATATCATAGAAAATTCTTAGTCTATCAATGTTATAGGATCTCCAACCTTTAATCTGAGAGCTAAACTCATGAGTACTAATAAAGGTCTTAGAGACTGGAATAAATCCTCTTTTGGTAATACACGAACCAATATATGTACCATCAAAGATGATTTAGTTGGTGAAAAAGCGGGGGTCTAACAACCACACCCAATATTTCGAATTAGCAATCTGTATGGACAAACTCCAATATACTTTCTAGAGAATCAACTAGACAGTCAGACTCAATCTAGATAAAAGTATATCAAAGAGTTTATATCTCTCACACTTGATTTGATATTTACTCAAGCAAATAAAAATCTGCGACTCTTTATCAAATACAAGGAGATAACTTGTATGGTACCAAAGACCAATATCCAAGTGTCAATCAATTTAAATCAACAACCAAAATGTCAGATATTCTAATTGATTGAATAAAGCACAACATGTATTATTTCAATTATATAACAAATATAACGCGAAAAAGAAATAACACAAACACCAGAATTTTGTTAATGAGGAAATCGCAAATGCAGAAAAACCTCGGGACCTAGTCCAGATTAATCATACACTGTATTAAGACGCTATAGACACTAGCCTACTCCAAGCTAACTTCGGTCTGGACTGTAGTTGAACCCCAATCAATCTCACACTATTATGCTCCTACGCCTCTGATCCCAGCAGGATACTACGTACTTGATTCTCTTAGCTGATCTCACCCACAACTAAGAGTTGATACGACCCAAAGTCGAAGACTTTAATAAACAAATATGTATCACACAGAAAAGTCTATGGTGATAGATAGATCCATCTCCCACGAATATACCTACGAGTTTTGTTCCGTATTTTGATAAATCAAGGTGAACAAGAACCAATTGATAAACCAGACTTATATTCCCGAAGAACAACTCAATATTGTCAATCACCTCACAATAGTCTAAATCGACGCATCGAAAAAAGATATTGTGGAATCACAAACGATGAGACGAAGATGTTTGTGATTACTATTTATCTTGCCTATCAGAGATAGAAATATCAAGCCAATTATTACAATTGTACTCGTATGATATAAACAACAAGATCAGATCACACAACTACAAGAAAAATAGTATTGGTCTGGCTTCACAATTCCAATGAAGTCTTTAAGTCGTTAACCTGGTTTAGAAGAAGAAACCAAAGGTTAAAGGAGAATCGAATCTAGATTAGCACAAGTAGTATCACACAGAACATGTTGGGATTAGGTTTCCCAGTTGCTAGAGTTCTCCCTCATATAGTCTTTCAAATCAGGGTTTCCAATCAATGTTAGCTTAGTAACAAAGCATTCAATATTCACCGTTAGATGAAAACCTGATTAGATTCAAGCTAATATTTATCAACCGTTAGATCGAAAACATAGCTTGTTATACACACATATAATGCACGTTTGTAGGCTTGTGAAACCGTACCCAAACTTGTACATTAGTTGTTTCAACAATAGTTAACCAAATGGTTAGCCATATGATAACTTTCATATCAACCGTATTCTTATTCACCATAACTAGTTCAAATGAATCAAATGAACTAGTTAGAGAGTTATTCAATTGCAAGGAAATCTCATGTACTACACAAGACACAATTGAAGCTAAAACGATTTGATTCACTCGAATCGGTTCATGAACTATATAAAGATAAGTTCACAAACATTGTTTTTAGACATAACCTACTCAAGTTCGCGGACTTAAGTTCCCAGATGGAGTTCACAAACTCCAACAGAAATTCTCAGGTCGAGAACTTCCGCCAGTTCACAAACTGAAGCTCACGCACTTCTCCGGTTCTCTTGATCAACAAAGTTCACAAACTTTGGTTCTAGGAATAAGGACTTATACATATATGTGTTTCCACAACAATGCTTATATCCTCCATTGGTTATATTTTCTAAACTCTCATTTCAATCATTGAAACATTCTCAGAGGACATTATATAGTTGTTGTTCACAAACCATTTTTCGTTAGAGCAATTTTCAAAGTGATTGAAACTTAACATGACTTTCGTCACTAGGTAAAGATGAACTTGGATAAATCGAAAGCTTTACTAACACATATTTCGAAAAATAGATAGGCGAGGTAAACTCGGCTCGAAATACCAAATGTGTATAATCTTAGTCTACACAGCAAATCGACTTTTGTCTCAATATAGGAGATAAATAGACTTTTGAGTGATAGATAAGTTCAAGTCTCCACATAACTTTTGGTCGATGAAGATCCACCAGTTCCTTGAGTAGTCCTTCGTCTTGTATGATGATTTCCATGGAGTTCTTAAGCTCAACTACACTTTCTATCCTAGTATGAGACCTTAGCTATAATAAACTAGAATTCAAGACTTATAGTTTTGATCACTAACATTGACAAATATGCTTGAGATAGCAACACATGCGAGTTTGACCGAGCAATGCTCTAAAAATCTCCCCCTTTGTCAATTTTAGTGACAAAACTATCAATACATATGGAATACAAAAAATATATAAATAAACTTTGTAGCTCCTATTCCACATGACTAATCTTCAACATTACTCGAAATTTTCCTCACTTCCAAGTACTCCAATGATCCCAAAGGTTGTAAGTTTAGCATCATCGTTGTTGAAAATCCATAGCTATAACAACGAGAAAACAAGAGTTCTCAATCATTGTTATACAGTGTCATAGTATCATTACACAACGTCAAAGTCCAATTGCATCACAACTTCAACAACAATACTATGGTGATATGTCACTCCCCCTTAGTCAATACTCCATCTCACATGGAAAACACTCCTCCTTACATAATAATCCGAAAACCATATGTATTTATAGTGTGAACTACATATTAATTCTCCCCCTTTTTGTCAATAAAATTGGCAAAGGTACAAGAATGGGATCCTAATGAAATTCCCGTAAGAGACGTTTCATGACCAAAAGTAAGTATATATCATCTTAGTTAGATGCAATCATAAAGTCGAAGCTAAATGCATTCATCAAGGAGTCTATAAAGATACAAGATAACCCCTATAATATTCCACATCCGCACTCCCCACAAAGATTTGGCAATTAAGCACAAGTTCAATTAAGAACTCTCCCCTATAATATGTCATTCCCAAAATAACAACAAGAGCGACCTTAATTTCAAAAGAAAAGAAGGATTTTTTTGGACATAACAAATCACATACAAGTATGAATTTGAATCCAAAAATATTTAATTAAATTAACCGAAAGTGAACCTATGATTAATTTAACCAAATATGCTCAACACAAGTAAATTATGGAGACTTAAGAAACTCAATTAGATTAATCACTAGAGAACCCATAATTAATCTAACCGGAATACATAACTAAACTAATCACAAAAGTAATCAATTAAATTGTTCATACTCGACATAAGAAAACTTACAGATTCATAACTAAATAACCAAAAAAGATGATTAATTTAGCTCAATATGCTCGACATGAAGTATCTTACAGAACAACATCTAAGCTAATCATAAAAATAATCAACTTTGGTTGTTTAGTGCTCAACATAAGACACATTACAAAGCCTCACAGTAATACACAAAATATGGATCAGGGAAGATCAATTACTGCGGAATACACATGATTCATTTTTATTTTCCATCAACATTTGCACAATGACATAGACATAATCCTTGAAAACAAAAGATTTTAACCTATCTTCCATCAAAAATTGACATAATAGGCTTAACTTTTGTATTTGTCAAAAGTCAATTCATTCCTTTAAGTATATCAACTCATGAACGACTTTACTTTTGACAAGGTATGGGACAATCAAGTTCACGAACGTAAACACACATATCCCATAACAATATTGCAATATAAAAAATCATAAAGATTAATACTGGAATAATCATCTTCCAAACAGTTTTAGAATTTAAACAAATAAACATAAAAACATGAAGATGAAAATGTTGGACATAGCTATGTGTAATCACAATAATGGCTATACCAAACTCTAGTTATTCTTCTAAACAAAACAAGAAAAATAGAATATTTACTAGGCAAACAAAATCAAATAGACTAAACCGAAAACACTTCAATGCCAAAGCCGAACATAAACTGAAGTCATATTGACAATTCTGGATTCTCATGAGTCTTGAGATCGTTGAATCTTGTGATCGGCAGCATCTACTGCAACTTTAGAAAATATGTCTTCATGAAGAAGGTCTTTAATTTGTGTTTTCATGAGATTAAGGTCAGAATTAACCTTTTCCAACTCTGTGTTTAACACATCAAGACTTTTCAAAGTACCATCAAGTTGCAGTTTTTCTTCCTTGTAATATTTAAGAAAGTCATGAACCACTTCAGCAAAGATCATATCCCCATTCTCAATATCCTCATGTGAGTAGGCATAGTAATGAGGCATTGGGATGATCATATTGAACAAGGGTTCACTTCTTCCTTCCTTTAGACTCAAAACCAATACCTTTAGCAAGAAAGCCTCTAGCAAAACCACACGCTTGTGAAGATAAAGACATTTCTTGATAAAACAAAATAACCTATAGTACATAAACGTAACCCAGAGGTTTGGTATTTAAAGGTTTCTTAGGGAGGAATATTTTCTAGGGTTTTCAAACTCTTGACTCGAGATGGTAACTTGTGTACACATTCGAATACAGTATACCCCATAAGGAATAAGAAGGCAAGAAACTTTAAAAAGAGAAGAGAAAAAACAGAACTAAGTACAAACAATACTTAGGAAAACTTGTAAAATTTTTAGCTATGGACGATAAGAAAATAGCTTAACTAACCAAGAACAATTTTTCCATTAGTATACCTGATTAACTAACACATATTACTCAACATGATTTCTATGAGTAAGTTATTTAACCTTGTGATTAATTAGCACAAGTATGAGCTCTAAGCTCATTGAAAGAATTGTGTTTATGATCATGTCTCTTTTCCCTTCTTAATTTAGAGAGGGATCCCTTTTGATTTGAGAAATTATCATAAAACTTACTGTCATCAAAATACAAGACATAGTTTGAATTCTTACTAGAAGAGTCTTGACTTGAGGAGGATGACAACCTGTTGATAATTTCTTTGTACCCTTGAATTATCTCTATCAGGTTATTTCTCATATCATCAATTTTTCTTCTTTCTCCTGGAATTTCTTTCATATCAAGGAAAACGACTTGATCTTTCCTTGGATGATTCTTATTAAGACTTCTGTTCTGCTTTCGAGATTTTGAGGAACTCATTGAACTAACCTTCCGAGTAACATACACAGGGTAAGTATGAAAATAATAGATTTGGACATGGGAATGTCAGTTACACCTTTGAGAATTAGGTCTAAGGTGTGTTGAAGTTGAACAAGATAATTTTTATTCAACCTAGAGTTTCCCTTTTGTATGACAGAACCTTTTTCCTCACAAAAGAGATATACTTTCTGATCACACTGGTGATTAGGCAGTTTAGTCTTAACGTTCTCGTCATGAGATTTCTTCCTTCCATGTGGTGTGGAATTTCCTTGATTAGAGGAGACTAACACATCTTTCTTGATTGGAAGGGACTCCGATTTTACTTCTGGTGCTTGAGCATTTTCAGTTGTAGCAGAAGTAGTTGGTATATTGGACTGCTTAGAGAATCCTTGAATAGAGAGCTTACTCAAGCGATGTTCTATTTCCAACACATCCCTTTTAAGGCTTGCCTCAAGAGTCATACATGAAGAATGATCTTCAGTATTTTCTTTGAATTTGCAGTCTCTTATTACACCAAGAATAACATTGACATGTTGTTTCAACCGATTGAATCTACCATCTTGGATTCTAACGAGATTTAGAATCAAATTACTCTCTTCAGCTGTTTCCATTTTATTTTGATAAATAGACTCTTTTGAAGGGTAATCGGGACAACACATGTCGGAACCTATTTTTCTAGTGTGAACACAAGGTTCGTCTATGTTCGAGATTGAAGAATCGTTATCTTTAATAGAAATAGACGAGACATGGTTTTTATTTCTGGTGATGCGTTTATTAGAGATACTACTCTTGTTCATAGAGTCAGATCGCTACAAACACAGACTGATAAGGTCTTTAAACATGTTTGCCTGCTCTGATACCAATTGAAAAAGCGTGGGTCTAACAACCACACCCAATATTTCGAATTAGCAATCTGTATGGACAAACTCCAATATACTTTCTAGAGAATCAGCTAGACAGTCAGACTCAATCTAGATAAAAGTATATCAAAGAGTTTATATCTCTCTCACTTGATTTGATCTTTACTCAAGCAAATAGAAATCTGCGATACAAGGAGATAACTTGGATGGTACCAAAGACCAATATCCAAGTGTCAATCAATTTAAATCAACAACTAAAAGGTCGGATATTCTAATTGATTGAACAACGCAAAACCTGTATTATTTCAATTATATAACAAATATAATGCGGAAAATAAATAACACAAATACCAGAATTTTGTCAACGAGAAAACCGCAAATGCCGAAAAACGGGACCTAGTCCAGATTAAAAATACATTGTATTAAGACGCTACAGACACTAGCCTACTCCAAGCTAACTTCGGTCTGGACTGTAGCTAAACCCCAATCAATCTCACACTGATCCAAGGTACAGTTATGCTCCTACGCCTCTGATCCCAGCAAGATACTACGTACTTTATTCCCTTAGCTGATCTCACCCACAACTAAGAGTTGCTATGACCCAAAGTCGAAGACTTTAATAAACAAATCCGTATCACATAGAAAAGTCTATGGTAATAGATAAATCCGTCTCCCACGAATATACCCACGAGTTTTGTTCCGTATTTTGATAAATCAAGGTGAACAAGAACCAATTGATAAACCAGACTTATATTCCCGAAGAACAAATCAGTATTATCAATCACTTCACAATAGTCTTAATCAACGCAGCGAAAAAAGATATTGTGGAATCACAAACGATGAGACGAAGATGTTTGTGATTACTTTTTATCTTGCCTATCAGAGATAGAAATCTCAAGACAATTATTACAATTGTACTCATACAATAGAAACAACAAAATCAGATCACACAACTACAAGAAATATAGTATCGGTCTGGCTTCACAATCCCAATTAAGTCTTTAAGTCGTTAACTTGGTTTAGAAGAAGAAACCAAAGGTTAAAGGAGAATCGACTCTAGCTTAGCACAACTAGTATCACATATGGGGATTAGGTTTTCCAGTTGCTAGAGTTCTCCCTTATATAGTCTTTCAAATCAGGGTTTGCAATCAATGTTAGCTTAGTAACAAAGCATTCAATATTCACCGTTAGATAAAAACATGATTAGATTCAAGCTAATATTTATCAACTGTTAGATAAAAACATAGCTTGTTATACACACATGTAATGCATGTTTGTAGGCTTATGAAACCATACCCAAACTTGTACATTAGTTGGTTCAACAATAGTTAACCAAATGGTTAGCCATATGATAACTTGCATATCAACCATATTGTTATTCACCATAACTAGTTCAAATGACTCAAATGAACTAGTTAGAGAGTTTTTCAATTGCAAGGAAATCTCATGTACTACACAAAACACAATTGAAGCAAAAACGATTTGATTCACTCAAATCGGTTCATGAACTATATAAAGATAAGTTCACAAACATCGTTTTTAGATATAACCTACTCAAGTTCGCGGAATTATGTTCCCGGATAGAGTTCACAAACTCCAGCAGAAATTCTCGGATCAAGAACTTCCTCCAGTTCACGGACTGAGTTCGCGAACTGAAGCTCACGCAATTCTCCGGTTTTCTTGATCAACAAAGTCCGCAAACCTTGGTTCAAGGAATAAGGACTTATACATATATGTGTTTCCACAACAATGCGTATATTATCCATTGGTTATATTGTCTAAACTCTCATTTCAATCTTTGAAACATTCTCAGAGGACATTATATAGTTGTTGTTCACAAACCATTTTTCGTCAGAGCAATTTTCAAAGTGATTAAAACTTAACATGACTTTCGTCACTAGGTAAAGATGAACTTGGCTAAAGCGAAAGCTTTATCAACATATATTTCGAGAAATAGATAGGCGTGGTAAACTCTGCTCGAAATACCAAATGTGTATAATCTTAGTCTATACAGCAAAACGAATTTTGTCTCAAGATAGGAGATAAATAGACTTTTGAGTGATAGATAAGTTCAAGTATCCACATACCTTTTAGTCGATGAAGATCCACCAGTTCCTTGAGTAGTCCTTCGTCTTGTATGATGATTGCCATGGAGTTCTTGAGCTCAATTATACTTTCTATTCTAGGTCGAGACCTTATATATAGTAGACTAGAAATCAAGACTTATAGTTTTGATCGCTAACATTGACAAACATGATTGAGATAGAAACGCATAGTTCGACCGAGCAATGCTCTAACAGTTGGATTCCAAACTTATGACCCAACTGAGACTAGTTTCATCTCTAGATTACGTGCCAGATTGGCGTATCTGTAAAACCTTGAAGAGTTATATTGGAAGGATAAATATAAAGAGGTGTGCTTATTGAAGGAGATAAAAATACTCCTTATTTTCATGGAGTCACACTTTTTAGGAGAAAGATAAATGCTATTAAATGGATCAAAGATGTTGCTGGCACTACTCTAACTGATAGAGATAGTATAAGCAATTCCTTTGTTGATTATTTTGAAAGTATCTACTCTTCCCACCCTCAAAAGTACCGGGATGATATTCTCCAAGAGCTTCCCGTAAAATGTTCTAAAGAAGATTAAAAATGATGATGGCATTAATCAGTTATCTGTTGAGGAGATTAAAAAAAAAAAATCCAATTGGGAAGGAAAAAATCCCCAAGTCTTGATGGTTTCACTAGTCTTTTATACCAGAAGAATTGGGATATAGTGAGATAAACTATTGTTGATATGATGCAGATTTGTTTTCGAACAAGGCATATTGCTAAAGTATTTAATCATACTAAAATTGCTCTGATTCCTAAAGTTCTCCTGGATAAATTAATATCTCAGTATAGACCGATCAGGTTGTATAATTTATATAAAATTTTGTCTAAAACTTTGGTCAGTATATGGACTCTCTGACCAGAAAAGGCCTAGTTGAAGGTATTAGGGTTAGAAAGAATGCTTATAACATTACTAACCATTTTTTTAATAATAACTATCTTATGTTTTCTAAAGAAACTGAAAAGATTTTTAAACCATAAAATACTATCTGCAAAAAATATTGTTTAGCTTCTGTCTAAGAACTAAATTGCGATAAGTCTAGCATTATATTTAGTAAAAAGATCCCAAAATACCTGATGAACTAGTTTTCTTGTATTCTCAACATTCATATTCGCGATTTAGCTGAAAAATACCTTAGTACATCTATTGCATGCAAACTTATATTCGTATTTTGCAGTCTATGGATGTCAGAATCTCTTCATCTTTTTATAGATTCATCTCTCAGACTGCTATGACTTCTTTGGTTAAACATATCGGTCAAGCTATCCCTTTATACCATAGCCTTTCTAATTCCTAAATACCTCTGTAGGATAATGGATTATCATATCAGTAAGTTTTGTTGGGGGGAACTTTAGATCCTAAAGATAGAAAACCGCATCTTCTTGGTTGGGATATCCCGTGCTCTCCCAAATATGAAGGAGGTTTAGGTTTTATGAAAGTTGAGTTTAATAATTTGGCTATGTTGGTTAGGAACTCTTGGAAGATTATTGAGAACCCAAACTATCTGCTAGGTATCACTCTTAAAGCTAAATATTTTTCAAGGACTGATATTTTAAATACTAAGTGCCCTATTGTAGATGGGGCAAAACGATTTGTTGTTTTTTTAGGAAAGTGAAGAGAAGACCGTGCGGACGGAGACTCTTCGACCGAGAAACTTCTTAAACATGCTTCTAACATATGCACTGCACGGGAGTGCTTTGAGTTTGAGAGATCAATCTGTAGGACTCCGGACTAAACCAAGACAATGGTCGTTTCAGATTCAATTCAGTCACAAAGAGGGATGAGGGTCGATCTGCAGGAGAGAAGCTGAGAAGTGTGAGATCAATAATGATCAAGGATTGTGGATGTGTTGAAGGTTTTTGCAAGTTTTCTATGAACTGTTTAGTTCGAATAAGTTTCGGCTGATTGATTGAATTCTTGAGAGTGATTGCTCGGATGAGAATTCTTGGTTGTTCAATCGTGGATTCAAAAACTTATTTATATTGCAAGAATAATAGACACATTGATCCCATTAAGTGTGATGGTTGCTCGAGTGAAAGAGTGGGAAATCGTGGTCAAACCATTTCTATGTCGTGCGGAGACTTGGTTGATCATTCATCCACTACTTTTCTAACTTCCTAAACCGCTTGCACGACTTACTCACATTTCTCATCGTGGGTGAACACACGTTCCATAGGTTGCCAGACCAAAACCCTAGTGAATATCCCCCGTGTGATATGATTGATGTCTCATGAATGTTGAGTTTGCAAGGCAAACGTGTATTTAATTAGTCAGTTGTTGACTTGACTAGCCAATGAGTCTTAGCATTGATGAGTCGAGCATAATTAATAAATGTGATATGCTCTGAGACTCATGGATTGAGCATAAGTTGTCTCCTGGGATGCGCTCAGATGATGAGTCTTGATGAATTATGATGTATCATTTTACCAGTCGAGGTAATAATGAAATTTTTGGAATTTGAATGATCGTCCGATGAGGTCGCTCGATCGAGGATTTATTCTGATATGTTCGACAGAAAATCGGAGATATTGTTGAATTATCCAAAATGTTTATTTCTGATTTAATATATCATGAATGATCAAATGATAGCGAAGAATCAGAAATATTGGATGATCCTCTGTTCGAACCATGTTGCTCAGTCGAGCAAAAATGTTGATAGCAGGACCAAACATTAAATTAGAATATTGATTGCTGGATCAATAGAATTCTTGAATGTTGATAGTTGAATTAACATGAGGAATAGTGCTCGGTCGAGCAATTGATAGTTGAATCAATGAGTTCTGAACCCAGCTTATCGTGTAAAATAAATAATGCTCGTTTGAGCAAATATTGCTCGTTTGAGCAATATTGTTCGATTCATGAATTATTGGTAGCGGGATAAAATAATATAATTAATTAGAATGTTGATTGCTATATCAACATAAAATTATTAGGGTTTTAGTGTGTTAAGAATTATGATTTGCAAAGCATTTGATTTGAAACCCTAATTTTAGTCGATTGTTGATCAATTGATGATTTACTGAAAATCAACCAATGATCGAGAGAGGGACTAGATACATGGGATGATGGACGACCATGTAGCGCCCAAGTGCTCTAATGAGCATGCACCAAAGTCCTTTATAGACCAGTTGGTGAAAAGATGATTAAATGATCGTTTAATCATTATTAAAATAATGCTTGTCTGATCATTATGTGGAAAAACCTAATTATGGAGAGAGGAGGGACCGACCAAGGAGTGTGAAATTGTCCCTTGGTGGTCATGAGATTAGATGGTGGTCGATTGATCAAGTTCCAAGTTGATTGGAAAGAGTTTGAACCCAATATGAACTGTAGAAGATTAATTAGGTTAAAATCATTAATAAGATGTGGGACATGAATCTGAAAGCCTAAGGGCCGACCTTGGTCGGTCAAGGTGGCATTACCGTGTCACTACATTGTCCGTGACTCAATCTTGAGAATTTTTGGTATCTTCTGGAGCGCGTTTGAGCAATATTTTAGATTTTCATAAAAGTTTGATCTTGATTGAAACTCTCGATTTTTCTTAAGTGAGCAAGTAGAATTTTTCTATTGTGACCAATTTTTAACAATACTAATATTTGTTGTGGAAAGCTCGGATGGTCGTGTGGCCATTTGACTTTTTGGTTTTGATTGTTTGATCAATATTTGAGAAAATATGGAAAAACCCGGGTTTTTGCTCAAACGAAGGAGTTTCATGAGATGAAGGAAGAAATAATAATAAGAAGAATTTGGAGTTGTGGGACCGTCCACGGATAGGGCATAGACGGTCGGCGCGCATGCTCGTTCCCGTGCTCTTCCCTATTTTATATTATTAATTTTCAACACTTGAGGAAATATGGAGAAACTAGGAGTTTTGCTCAAACGAGGAAGTTTGCTCAAACAAGGGAGTTTTCATGGGATCAGGAAAGTAATAAAATAAAATAAAAAATAAAAAGGGTAGAGGCATGGACTGGCCACGGTGTCATGACCGGCCGGTCGGTGGGCCCGGTCCCGTGCACCTCCCTTATATTATTTTTTATTACTATTTCTCTCTTGTTTCACATATGTTTCCTCGTTCGTCCATATTTTTGAACGGTCATTCATGCGTTTGGGGTGCTCTTTCGTGCATTATTGTTAAGTACACTCGCACCATTTTCTCGGGGCTTACTCGGTGGTGGTCCAGATGCCCGAATAGTGAATATTTATTACTTATTCGTGGAATTCAGCTGAGAATAAGCCATGAAACAGAGTAATAAAATAAATTGATTATCTATTACTAATTCATGGAATTCAGCCAGGAATAAGCCATGAAACAACGTAATGAGATTGATTATCTATTACTAATTCATGGAATTCATGGTCATTTCGCTTCTGTTCTTATAGATATCGATTTCACAAAGCACTCAACTGATACGGTTAATGTTACGGTGGGTAATAGGGAATTCTGGCAACCGATTGAAATTCCTAAAAAGCCAAAGTTTTGTTCAAACTTTGGAATAATCGGTCATTTGGATGGGGAGTGTAGGAAGAAGAAAAATTAGACGACATCCCCGTCAAAACAGAAAGACGTGAGAAAGGAAGAAGATGTTTTGATCAAGAACAAGGTTGGCAAGGCTAATTTTGTCGCTTCTAACAGTACAGAAAATTGGCAGCAAACACGCAATAAGAGTGGTGAAAATGGTGTTGTCACTACAACGACTGTTGCAGACGCTCAACGCATTGTTGATGGAGATCATAAAATTGACGTCTGTCCAATAGCTAACGCGGCTGCGGGAGTCAAAGGTCTGAAATGGGGTGAGGTGCCAATGGAAACGAAGTCTACTTCTATTGATAATTTGAATAAGCTGAGTAACATGGCGGTTGCTGATGAACGGGATGTTTTGACTAAAGAGAAGTTGGGGGGAAAGCAATCTTCTCCTAATAAGCAAACAACTAAAGCTGGAGCGGCTCAAGTGCTCCAAGTAGAGGAAGCTGTAACGGCTGAGGAACGATTAGAGAGTTCAGCAACTTCTGGAGTTTTCACTACACCGTTTTAACAATATATCAACATACAATAGTTGTTGCTAAACGGGGTCGCAACGGGACTTCGCTGTTGCTAAACACGGTGTCGCAATTTTTAGCAACGACATAAGCTTCGTTGCGAATCTTGGTCAGCAAAGGACATTCTCAACGGTCGTTGCCGTTGCGATTTTTTTTATTAGCAACAGCAAGCTATTGTTGCTAATATGTTGCTAATTACAGGAATACCACTACCCAGAACCAGATACTGTTGGTTCTGGTTCTAATGTATTGGTTCTGGTTCTAATTTAGCAACAGAGCCCTGATGTTGCTAATCTTTTGCAACCTAAAAAAAAAAGGTCAAGTCCCATTCTATTGACCTAGTCAAAATTCATTACCCCAAATTTCCCCCTGTAATTACCCAGTTCCCCATATTCAACATCCAAACATATATACAAACTACAATGGAAATACAAAACAGATACAAATATAGTTGAGAATCACCACCAGATAATTTTATTATAAAATAAAGGATTCTTCAGTTGATACAAATGTACACAAGTAACTTATGTATGTTGTGACTGACATAAAATATTTGATCTATGTTGATGTTCATAAATGGATGGGTAACCTATTTTGTGTCAACTGGCAGAGGCATTGAAAAACAGGGAAATAAAGAATAAAATATCACAAGAACTATCACGAGACTCCGCTTGCTTAACTAATTTCCTCAGCAAATTATACGTAGAGTCAGCTGCTGCCAAAATATCACCAGAGTACTGTCTTTTGACTTAAGATAGATACCTGCATAATAATCAATTTGATGTTTCAGTACTGAGGTCACAATTACATAAATATGAAAGAATTAAGAACTTGTTAAATTTATGAAGACCCACCAGACCCAATGGCTTCATGGAAGTAATGAAGATCACAACTTACCGGAGAAAGGTCAGTAACAACATATTACCGGAGAAAGGTTAGTGACAGGGGAAGGAGCATGGGCACCATTTGGTTGTCCACACATATGGTCCACAAAGAGGGTCTTGATGCCAGGGTTCAGCCTGATATTTATACAAAGTTGATGCTGCCAATTCAAATTGCAAACAAATATAAGAATTAAAGAAGACTAATAAGTAATAACCATAACACTAATATGGAGTATTCTACAATATGAAACTATCAACTCAGCAAATGCAACAAAATATTTGGTAAGACAGGTATCAACAAGGTATACATTACTATGAAACACACAAAGAAATAACAACTCCTGATTCAAAAATCAAGTAATTAATCATCCATAAGCATGAGAAGCTAAATAATACATTTATTCTGTAAAATTTATTAGGAAGTAAGCAAGGTATAATGCACCAGAATAATCGAATGCTACCCAATTTAATATAAACGAGGATGCAAATGAAAATACATAGAAGGCATCTGGACATATAGGAAAGATAGAATGCATACACATGTGTCGTTTTATGGTCTGGCGTGTCAATACTGCTCTATTACGGACATTGCATCAGTACTTCTGTATAGAAGCTAACACCTTTTAGACTTTCCTCTTTGTGGATAATATTGAAAACCTAAAATTGCTAAACTATTGTTAGTTACCTCTGATTAACCAGTGTCTTCAGCCTCGAGTTTTTCAAAGTGGGAAATTGAAGCTGACCATTCTCCTTGAAAGCAAAAAAAGTGGAAATACACTAATCAGTAATCATAATGGAAGAGGCATCCAAAAAACAATAAATATTACCAGATTCTAATATACTTGATGTTCACCACCCTCACCATCACCAACTTCAGTAGCTTCCCCGTACTACAAAAAGTCACCCAAGTCCCCACCACCATCTATATAGCAAGTCTTATACTACTACAAGTCCCCACCACCATCAAATATATGTCATTATTGTATTCATAGTTTAATGATCTAAATCAACTTGTCCGTCCGTATGTGAGTGGAAATACAGGACTATCAAATTGGAGTTTCAAAATTCCCCAAATAAGCAATGAGCAAGGTATGGATGGTGTAATCCTGAATAGACATAACTTAATATATTTGCGCAAGACTATACTACAAAGCTTTGTGTAGTTGTCCCGTCAGGTAAGCTAATAATTAGAAGAGTATCTAGATTGAATAAATAAATAGAAATGTTCATGAACTAACATTTGAACAGAATCATGAAATAAGCATTTAAACATACTTATCTGGATTGAAGCTACAAGGTTTAGACACTGAATGTGTTATTTGCCTCTCAGAGTTTGCTCAAGGAGAGCGTATTAGAGTTCTACCCAAGTGTAACCATGGATTTCACATTAAATGCATCGATAAATGGCTCAGTTCACACTCATCTTTCCCTACTTGCAGGCATTGTTTGATTGAGACATGTGAGAAAATTATCAATTGGGGTAGCCAACCAAGATCTTTAATTCCCAAAGCGCCTGCACCACCGCCACCACCATCCAGCAGGGTGGTTCCTTCAGAACATGAAGCTATCATACTGACACCATCAATCATTGTTCCATCAGAATGTGAAGGTATGATACGGAATGTGGCTGATATCTACTAAATGTACATGTAATTGTAATTGTATACACATGTTAGCTAGGTGCTTCAAAGGACCCAGGAAACACATCATTGTACAGAAACTTGAGTTATATGAAACTATTTGATTTATATATTTGCATCTTTAATATAGTGGCCCATTTTGACTTTCAATCCAGTAAAGAAAGAACAAGAAATCAAATCAACATTAAACAATGATTCCTTGTATACCATTCATAACCCCAGTTTTAGTGGTTTCTCCAACTTCAGATCAATAAGGAAGGTTTTGCTAGTCCTAATTAGCTAGTCATCTACCAACTCATGATCTATAATGGTTGTAGGACCTGCATGTTTTACTTTTACTTTGAAAAAGAAGATATATGGAATGTTGATGGACAAAGAAAATCAACACTTCTATGGATTTTAGTTGTGGTGGTGGTTTTAGCCAAATAAATAGTGGTGGTGGTGGTTTTCTTGCAGTACGTAGTGGAAGTGCAAACCTTTCATATGGGAAATATAATTCTTAACTATCTTTTCACAGCCATCACAGTCCATTTTCACTTTGATCTCCACTGTCTGCAGGTAATAAAAAACAACAAAGAAACTTGTTTTAGGTGCTTAATTCGTATATCGTTGTAAGCTAGAGAAACAACAGCGGCAACAGATAAATCGAGGGAGAGAGGGAGAGAAGAGAAAATCTACAAAGATAATACATACACACACACGTAGTAGAAGTTGATAGTAAATTAACAAATTAGCATGACTATGTCTCTAATAAAAACAGAGATCCTAGCAAATGATGTACGAAGAATCGAGTATGTCCCACCACCATTGCTTTACCACCTAATTCTTGCAACGTCTATGCCTTTAGTTTGAGGAGTATGTCCAACCACCATTGCTTTACCACCTAATGCTTGCAACGTCTCTTTGCAGAATCGAGTATATCTGATTTAAGAGAATACATTAAGTTTAGGAAGATAAAGGATATATGTAACAGCAAAAACCAAAGTTACTTGCCTGGCATGCTTGATAATTATATATGTCACTGGTCTGTCCGGAGTACAATCGGTTCCATTCAAGTATATCTCCTAGTTGAACCAATACCTACACGCATTACGCAGAACACAAGTCCTACTTGTAATCATTCAATAAACAAGAATCATATTTCTTGTCTCTCAGTAAATTAACCAAGCAAAAAACAGACATAATACAAGCAAGGACCATTAGTTACCGTCTCTCCACTGGTCCATGTAGTTTGTGCCATATCACCATGTAAATCTCCAACTTTAACTAAAACATCAAGTAGAGATGTCGATACAGGCAACCTCCATAGCATCGCAGACCCATTCTGGAATATCACCTTTGGGAAACTACATGAGTTAGAAAATAATTGGGACATATAATACATCAAAGGGTAAGGAAGCTTACAATTCGCTTTGTTTGAAGCAAAAATGGTGGCGCGAGAACTTAAGTTTGAACCAACTTCTGCTGGGGCTTAAAACTAAAATGATGTTGTTCTAGGACGAAAGAGTAAAAGTTGTTGAACGTCTCAACTCAAGGATGAATGGTGATCATGTGTGTATCCACGTGTTAAAAGAAACTAACCTGACTAGTTATGATATTGCCAATGTTTCACATATAGTCATCAATTTGAACGGTAATAAAAAGAAAAGACAAGAAAAAGTAAAACGAAATCAGATGCATCTAAAACACATTTGACTAAGAGGAATTCCCTATTTTTAATAAGAGAATGAAAATAAGCTGTAGTATACTTCTTGCAGACCTATAATGATAACACAGTAGAGATGAAATATGCAAACATTAAGTTCTTAACACTTCAGTTGTCAAAGAATATGGAACCATACCATATAGGTGTATTCTGGATCAATGGGACGCATATCACTGGCCATTACTTTGTGCTTTAATTTAAGCAACCCCTGTGACATGAAGTTTGATTGAGAAAGAAATGTCACTTGTAAGTACAAGCTTATGAACATGGAGTTACATTTTAAAGAAATATCACTTCCAAATTCAACTCTGACCAGTTCTTCTATGTACAAACTCTGATGAGCACACTGTAATCATATAACAACAACAAACCATTAAATCAGTTCATATTATGAAATCCTAAAATAGAAATTAAACCCAAAATTGAAAATTGATCAAAACCCCTAAAACAACTTAACAAAAAACAATAAATTAAACTTATACCTTCTGTCAGTTCTTCAGAGTTCTTTCTTCAAAGTAGTCCATCTCTTCAACCTTGACAAACCCTAAAATGGAAAAAATAAAATCGTGTTAGATTCAAAAATAAAACCTTTTAAATCGAAAGAGAAAGAAGAAATCAAAAAACTAAAATCGAAAAACAACAAATTAACAGATGAAACCCTAAAATCGAGAAACTGAAATTGAAAAACTAAATTCAAAATCTTTTAAATCGAAAACAGATTTAGAGATGAACCTAAAATCAGTAAACTAAAATGGAAAAAAAAAACAGATTCATAGATGAAACGTGAAATCAAATGCCCTAAAATCGTGAAACCCTAGAATCCGTAAAATGAAATCGAAAAATTAATAATGATAAACACTTACCAGATCGAACACGAGCAACCAAACCTCTAATATTAACACTTAAGATCGAGCTGCAACTGAATCTTCAAGGGGAGAAAATATCATGCGGGAGCAGAAAAAAAAAGAGATGAAAAATGAAAATGGTTGAATGGCTGTGAAAATTCTAAGTATAGGTAGATAAGGTCAAGGGGTGGAAAAATAAAGCGAAGTTCGACCAAACTTTGACTTGGGCGAAAAAAAAAACGTCAAAGTGTTTCCGACCACAAGCGTGCTTCGCATGCATGCACATCTCGCCGTTGCTATTCGCAACTCGAAAATCTGCTGTCGCTACATTAGCAACAGGCAACAGCTGTTGCGAAAATATAGCAACGGGAATTAGCAACGGAAATTTCGCAACGGCACTAGCGCTGTTGCTACTCTGGGTTGCTATATCCTTAAAATGGTGTAGTGTTTGTCTCCAAACAAATTTATTGTTCTACAAGAGGAGACGGCTGTAGAAGAATCCAGGAAATCTAATTTGGATTCTGCTAGTGAAGAGGTGGCTTCGGGGAGTGTGGAACAAAGTGTATCGCTTAGCGGCCATACCTCGAATACGATTCCTAAGTTATCCAAAAATGAGCATGAAGCATTTGGTACCATTACAAAATTCGATACACATCATTTTTTTATTAATAATTTACCTTTTCGAAAGGAGTTTGTTAGACAATTTACTACCGCGTGACATAGGAATAGGGTACTAGGGATAGCTTAATGTTAAACTGGGTTAGCTTGAGGTGTAGAGGAAAATCTCCGTTCCTCCGCTCTTTCGTTTTCTTTTGTTTTGTTTTTGTCGTTTCTCTCTTCTGTTTGGAGGTCAGGCCTAGCCCCCCTCCTTCTTTTTTCTTGGATCCAATAAAAATTAAAGCCACTTGGCTTTTCGAAAAAAAAAAGGAATTCAGTAGGGGAATAATCCATCAAACGGAGTAATGAGATATATTGATTATCTATTACTAATTCATGGAATTCAGTCGGGAATAAGCCATGAAACAGAGTAATGAGATAAAATATATTATTTTTCTAGGAATTTGATTGATGAATATTGCGCTAGAATTTAATCCATGAATTTCTTTATACTAGCATGTAATATGTTAGGAGAATTGCTTATTCGATAATGAGGTATGAGATGATTGAAGCATCATACTCATTCTGAATATTGATTGTGCATTGTCGAGGAACAATGTGGCATCCCGAAGACGTTAGTGCTCTATACTAGCATGTAATATGTCTAGGAGCCATCCAATTGTTAAGAGATTCTATATATTCGCTCTACATAGTCAGGGAACAATGTGGCATCCTGAAGACGTTAACGCTATATAATAGCATGTAATATGTCTAGGAGCCATCCAATTATTTCGATTCTATATAGAGGTGTTGATGAAATATGCGAAGTGTCGAAAAGCTCAGCCGGGAGGATTTACGAATAACATATTTATAGAGAGCTTTGAGAGGGTGTAAGCCCAGTTAGAGATTGTGAATATTAAACCATGAGTTTCACATACGTTCCTGAAGCCGTGCCAGAAACATGCAAGATGATGATTTTACGATTTTATCCTTTGTTGAAAATCCACCATCAACACCTAGTAGCTGCTTATGGACATGGAGGTGTCTGCGTACAGTAAAAGAGCTTATCAAACCCTTTATCTCTTGGATAATTGGAGATGGGAAATTCGTTCACCCTTGGTGTGATAAATGAATACAAATATGGTTTCATCTACTCCTAACCCCTTGGTACCTCAGGATTCTAGTGTTGAAGTTTCATAAACCATGACACCAAAACTTGGAACATAAGTAAACTAAATACCCATTTTGATAATGATTCTTTTAAGAAGATTGTCACAATTCCCATAAGCTAGTTGTGACTTCATATAGGAGGGATTGGGAGCTATCAAAGAACGACAGATTTTCATCTAAATTTTCTTACTTGGGACTTAGAGGGTCTAAACCCTTCCCTTGTGGTAAACTTTAAAAGTATATTCAGAAACTTAGAGTTTCACACAATATTCAGACTTTCGTTTGGAAAGCTGCTAAGTATGCCATACCTGCTAGAATTGTTCTTCGTATCTCTAAATATTTGTTGTTATATGAAAATGGTCTACACACTTATCTTTGAAATTTAAATTAAGTATATTTCGATATATTAATAATTTATTAATTTATTGAGAAACTAATTCTTCGCTAATTTGATAGATTTTAGCAGTCCCAAGGTTATTAATTTATCGAAGTTTTACTGTAGACTCATTTCGCTATTATTAATAGAACCAGGGCTATGTTGTTGTCTAGAAATAAGTTACAAATACCCATTAATATTAAGGTCAGTAGTCATGATAGATGGACGCCTCTCCCTTTTGGATGAATTAGATGTAACATTGATGGTGCTTTTGATGAAGTATCTATGGATAATGGTCCAGGGTATGTGATGAGAGATTTTACAAATAAAGCCTCTCTTTGTACCTCAATGGTATTTTAAGTTGAATCTACCACTGAAGCTGAAGCCACAACTATCTAGGATGCTCTTAATAAAGTTGTTGAACAAAAGCATACTCATGTCATCATTAAGCGTGGTGCAAAGGATTTGATCGACCAATTTTAAACCGGGAAGTTTGATGGAGATTAAATGGGATGCTATCTTAATTATTCTACTACTTTTAAACCACATATATGTAAATATGTAGCTCATGCTTTAGCTATATGGGGCTAAAGGAAGATCAATGGACACTCTTAGATGGACATTATCATACATGATGTGCGTTATTTTTTCCTGGAAAACCCAAACGATAATGGACTTAGATCTAATATTTTTATGATATATTCCTCTTATAAGACTCGACATTCCTATAAAAAATGAGCATAATTTAAGACTATAACACCACCATATACCCCATTGAATATTAGTCGTTAAAAGTTAATGGTTGACATTAATTAAGATCAGTAGATGGTGAAGTTTGGTATCTCGAATTGTGCCTATTTTTTTTATAGAAATGTAATATCTTATAAGCAGAATGTATCATCAAAATATTAGATTTAAATTTAATATGGCTTCCTGAAGGCGTTTGCTTATAAAAAAACACTCTAGTCTATCCAAAGTATGCTTTTTCCAATCAAACTCCTATTTAAAGCTCAAATTAAATGCCCTGGCCCGTTCACTATGGTAAGCCATTACTTTTAGTTTTTTAACAAGTTGTTTATAATTCGGAAAATGGGCCATTTGTCCAAATATTTTTAAAACATGGTTCTAATGGACGAATAAAAATTAGTATGGGTGAAATGGACACCAAAAAATAGCAAGGATGAAACTGGATTCATCCTGTCTTAAACTTAAAAAATAGCGAGGATGAAACTGAATGCATCCTGTGTAAATTAAAAATAAGAAAAAGTATTTAAAAATGGGTAGGATAAAACTTTTTACATCCTGGCTATTTTTACATTTTGTCCATTTAAACAGTATCAAAATCTAGATGTATTTTTCACCCAAAAATTGTTGATTTTGGTATTTTAAACTAATTTTGTGTTTATAATTTAGTACACGACCCTTCTGGAGAGAAATTGTTTAAAAAATATTTGAAGTCTTCTAGTTACACTACTGGGTAACAAAACATTTTAATAGTTGGGATTCACTATTTGCTTAGAGCAACTGCAGTGGTGCAAGTATAACCAAAGACCAAAGAGGGAAAAAAAAGACCAAAATTTGGGTTTAGTCTGGTGTGTGACGCTACGGGTAGAAGACTAAATTTGGTGGAGTGTAGAATATACGTTCTCCTGGTGTGGGGCGTGAAGTATACGTTCGCCTGGTGGTGGGGCATGGATTATAAGTTCGCCTGGTGTGGGGGAGATTTCGAAAATTCAAAAAAAAAAAAAAATGAGGCGGAGGTAAACTCAACTCCCCATTCAAAACACTTTAAAAATATTCATGGGGCGGAGGTATAAATCACGCATGATGTGGGGCGTACATTATATACCCGCCTGGTGGTGGGGCGTACATTATATCAACGTCCGACTATATTTGGGTTTAGTCTTTGGTCCAGAACAAATATAGTCTGGGATTTAGTCGATAGTACGTCCCACTACGTCTCGTTCATTTACCAAACTTTTGAGTATAGTCGCCCACTGTGGTTTCTCTTAGAAACCTCCTTGAGGTTTTGCTATCCCATTTTCTAATCTTTCCCTTTCATCGTAAAATATTGGCTTTGCTTGTTTCTTTGTCATATGATGAGGATGAGACTCGAACCTCTAACATAAAAGTTCAACCCTGGCCTAGGTTATTCCTAATTGGTAACTTCACTGGTGTTAGGTTAAGTTTTTCTCAATCTTAACAAGCGATTGTTTTTCAATTTATCTTCGCTTTTTCAATAACACAAAAATCTAACACATATACACAACTTAACAAATCACCCTATTTCGATGATCAAACTAATTTTTTGCAAATACAAACACTGTGTAGCCAGGATTATAACAGTACTTGAAGCTCAAGTATTGGTAGTCATACTAGCTACTTTATTATAATGCAAAAGAAAGACACGGTACACATACAAACAACACCACCACAATAAGATCATTCATGGATTCAACTTGTAAAGAATCCCTTATCTTCATATATTATTTTCTTTGTTAACACTTGCAATCGGTACATGAGCAGCTGTCTCCGCACTTGCATCCTCCCTCGAGGTTTCTGCACCCATGCAAAAAGAATTATCATGTTAATTGACTTCTTTGAAAATAGATAAAAGCACAATTTATCAAAATAAAATTAGTCATAGAAGAAACTTGTGTTTGAGATCATACTCCTTAGCCGCGGATTTGCATCTGCAAGAAAAAGGAAAAGGAAAGAAAAATTAAAAAGCCATATAAGCTTTAATCTGTCTTTAATATATGCCGTGACCATGTATATAACGAGCTAGTAAGACTAGTAAAGAAAACAAGATCTTACCCACAGCCGCAGTTAGAGGCACAAGTAGAACCACATCCACAAGCCATTTTTATGGTATGAAATTAAGTAGCTAGAAAGCTTAAGAAATTTGATTCGAATGAAAGTTTTTTGAATTCAGATGAATCTTAGTGTGCTTGTATTTTCAAATGAAACCATGTAATCCTTTTATAGAACAAATGAAGATGTAGCACTGATTGTTCATCGTACACGCGTCGAAATCCTCACCGTTTTTGTTGTTGATCGGTTCGAAATCCTCACCGTTGAAATATTGTTTAAGTAATACCTTTTCGATCCAATATACTATGTATCAAGTAATACCTCTTCGATCAGTTTATTATTACTGCAGCAGTATCCATCAATGTCATGTATATTATTAACCGAAGCTGCTACGCTTCGCCCTCCCTTCCTCTATTAGGTGACACTGTTCATAGCCTTTGATCCCTTGGATTGAGCTTAACATGGGGTCTCATTATTATTGGATTTAACCAATGCCTGCATGGTACATAGGCGAGGGAAAGGAGTGGAGGTAAAGAGTGGGGATATGCATCACTGCCAATATGTAATTTTTGCGTGAGAAACTAAGCCATTGCGTGAAAGTGCCTTTATTTTTGTTTACTTTTTACGGTGAGAGAGGATCCGTGGACAATCTATCCATATAACATTGAACCAATTTTTTTAAGAGTTTCAATGACGATGAATTTGAACCCAATATTTTGATGATATTTTCCTCTTATTAAACTCTAGATTCAAAAAATAAACACATTCCGAGATTATAACACCATCATCTACCACTTTGAAAATCAACCGTTAAAAATTAACGGTCAAAATTAAAATTGGTAGATGGTATACTGAATTGTGCTCATTTTTAGTAGAAATCTAGAGTTTAATAGGAGGAGCAATATCATCAAAATATTGGGTTCAAATTCATTGTTATTTGGACTCTAAAAGAATTCTGATTCAATCTTGTATGGAGTATAAGATTGTCCATGAATCCTCCCTCTTTTATTGGGCCGACCGGCCGGAGGACCCGAAGGGAGGGAGTCCCTTTTATGGTCATTTTTTTGCAAATTGAAACCTAACACAAATGTGCAATTTGATAAAAAAGATTAGATTAGGTATCCATGATTAGTCTTTTTCACTTGACATAATTATCCTTTCCTTTTAGTTCAATTATTATAGCTCTTTATGTATCATATTCTTTTATGGGTATAAATGGAAATCAAACTTTAACATAACATATCTAAAAATCCGTAATTTGGAATTTTACAAATTTTATATCGTTGGAAAGCTTATAAAAAAATCTTCGCAATGATTACAAACAACAATATAAAATTTTGAGTTTTTACGAAGAATTCGGAAATATTTATCAATTTAAGCAAAATTTTAGAAAATTAAATGTATATTCATTATGCAAACCACCACAAATGGTACATATACTTTATGTAGTCATATTTTGGTTTATGCATCAACTAATTTTTTGAAACGGAGTGAAAGTATTAAAAGTATCACTTTTTCTTAAATATGGCGAAAGTATCACTTTTTTTGAAACTTAGCGAAAGTATCACTTTTTCTAAAACGGGATGAAAGTAGTCGCAGACAAACCCCATCTTTAGATTCTTCTTCGGTCGGCCCTTCCACCGTGGCAACAGTTGTACTAGTAATTATTTTCAAAACTAGTGTAACAACATATCTATATTTATTTTACTTTTCTTTGAAAAAATATCTATGTTTATATAGTATGTTTTCTCAGAATATTTTTCTTTTTGTTTTTGATTTGTTTATATTGGTGCTAAATTTCGTTTTCCGATTTGGGCCATTTCAAATGCAAAAGGCTTGACTATCTACAACTTTTTTTACTTTTCTATGGAGTTGGTTATCCGTCCATTCATTGAATTTTGGCCTTTTCTTTTTTTTTCATATTTTTGTGTTGTTTATTTTTCATGACCTTGATGTGAAATTTGTCTAAAGCTATTCATCCTCCATGAGTGAGCACTATTGGTACAAGGGCTGTAGGACATATGTGATGCCGATCATTGTGATAAATTAGGTTGCTTGCTGATATAGATTGCTTTGTTTAGATTATGCACCGGTTGAAATAACAAATTCAAACACTTCATTGACTACATAAAAGACAGATAGAGAATTACAAACATTTTGTGTTTTCTTGTTCTAGTCATAACCTTCATTTATATTTTTTTTCCTTCTTGCTTTAGGTGATAAACTCTTGTTTATACCGATCCTGTTATCTTCTCCCGGTTGAGATAAAATACTCTATTATTCAAACTTATCAGTAATCGCTTCGGGTCGGTATCACAATTTCTTTTAATAGTATCACTAGCTAGTCTATAATACAAAACAGAATGGGTTTTTGAGCTTGGACGGTCGGATAACATTTTGAGAGACAAACGTTGCATTCGACCATCACAGTCTCATCCCAACCAAAGACATTCGAGAAGATGTAAGATTTATAACCTCCTTGAATTATAATATACCTTGATTAGATTTCCTCATCATTGTGATCATAAAAAAACATAAAATGTGACAAAATAAATAAATAAAGATCATCATTAATATCTCTTGGAGTTAAAAACATGTACATTTAATGTTATAATTAGTAATAAATTAGCCATCCTTCATCAAACTATAAAGAATGAACAACATTAAAATCTTTATCAAAAAAGAAATTATTTTTCATTTGGGAACCAGTGAAATATGATAAGGTACCATCAAGAGAAAATTTGAACAATAATGTGCATGCATGTTGATTCTAATAGTCTAATGTTGAGCAAGTGTGTAAACTAATCGTACTTCTGAAATAAAGGTGCACAAAGATTACAGTTGAGTACCTTTTTCTGTTCCTGTGTCGATTTTATTTGATAAACTCATGTATTAAATGTTTAGTGGAAACTTTTGAGGAACTTTTAGGTGTCATAATTACCGTGCACGCATCATGGGGTAGATGAGTTCATATTGGGTTTTGTTAGTACTAAAATTTTAAACCTTGCCAAGTTCCAGATTTTTACCTGTTTTATAAAATCACAATTGTAATTCTATATAGTAAATAAAACCACAAATTATGTCCTTATCAAAACCACAATTTGGAATTACTTTATAAAGTCCTTCCATAAATTATGTCAACCTTGGAATCAGGCTTGGGACATCAAACTCCACATCTGGGTCATTTGGAAGGGTCAATCTAGTTTTGCATCATTGGGAAACATTAATACATAATTAGTCAAATTGTAATCTCTAATTAGGTGTGGTTTCTAATCTGGGAGTGACTATTGTAAAGGGCTTTGTCCTCTTTTCTTTTTAATACATCCTTTCTTATTCAAAAAAAAAAAAAACCACAATTAGGGTCTTCAAATGGAGGAGGAAACATATGGTAGTTTTTTCCTGAAAGTGCATTGTAATGTAACAAACACTAATACATTTATCATAGATCAGATAAGATCAAGGCAGTTCCGTTATTTAGATGACAAATATCTAAGATTTTCATAACTACAAGTTCTCATGGGTCAAAATAAGTCTTATCATAGTTTATTTAAATCAGTATAACCAAAAATTATATCGTTTCATGCCGTGCCGTTACGACACGAGTTATTTCTAGTTTCTAATAATATAGAACTCTGGCTGATTCAAATCCATAATCATCAATTATAGTGACTTTATTATTACATTCACTAATCGCCAATGTTGACATGTCGTGCAAGGCTCACCTTGAAGTCTCAAATAATGCTTGCCTATATACAGGTAATAACAACTAGTTGCGCATTTGGACAACAGTAGCAAAGAATGATTTTTTGTTTCCAAAATTCATTCTGAATTTTTATATCGAAACTAACTTTTTTTCTATTATTTTTAAAAATTGAAAACCTGCTTCTAAATGTGGATCTAGAAACTCTCAAAAATAATATTATAAATTTATTGTACCATATTGCTTGGTTAATAATATTTAATCTTCCCATCAGAAAAAGCCCGGCTTTAGGAAGTTAAGATGACTTGTTTGATGGTTTAGGATGTGATTGTGATATAAGCCTCTCATATAATCTTTCTTTTTCCTTTAATTGATAACATTCTTTGCAAATTAAAAAAGAAAACACTTCTTCAGTCAACCTAAAACAGAGGCAGAAGTTAGTCGACCAAAAAAATTATTGGCTAGATTAAATGGGAAGAATCGAAAGGAATCTTCTTCTTCTTTTTTTCCCGTAAAGCTTTTAACTGAACTGCCTTCAATTGAATAATGGTATTTTCAATTTGGATCAACTCTTTTTTTATTTTTATTTTTTATCCATTTTCTTGTATTTACCTCTTGTAAGTGTTTGAGCATGAAGGAAAATAAGAAAAAAATACTAGTTCACAAGTGATCTATATTTTCTCTTTTCGTCCCATTTTTTTTCTTCGGAGATTCAAAATCCAATTTTATTATTACATTTATCTATCTTAAATAACGTTAAATATGGTATTAAGTTTTCATGTTTCATAAAAAATAGTTTAATGTTGTAGATGGTGAAATTTAGATGAGGCAGAAGTGTTATTTCAAGACTAGAAGAAAAATTGTAATTCCTCAGCTAGGGATGAGTCATCATTCAGAGCCACTATTTGACTCCTTGCACATCTCTGCAAGATACGCTGGTAAAATACAAGTGAGCCGAGGTATCGCAGAGACGTTATTAGGTATGTGAGCCTCCATTTTCTCTCAGATATGTCCCAACTGACTACGGAGAGACTCAATCGCATGAGCCAAGATTCAACCGGCCTCATGCTAATCCGAGCTGAACCAGCTCGTCTGAAGAATCTTATACAAGCACAAGACTCAAGAACAAGCCTCACCTAGGGATCATGCCTCTTTCTCGGCGTCTCAAACATACTCACGGCTAGTAAATTGAGCATGAAATGTACATGCCTATCCAAAAACGTGGATATGCTCCCTCGAGACCCTCGTGCTCAATAAAGGGACCCACGAGCAATAATACAGCCCCCACGTGACATATATGACCGTTCATGAAGAGGGGAAGCCTAATCTTATCTCTTCTCACACTTTAAACATCTTGAATTTTAACGTGACTTGTCCTAGTCATTCTTACAAATCAGAGAACATCCCTTTATCCTAAACAACGCCGGCTTTAGAGAATATGTCTATCTCTAAATACGTCATCACAAAGGATGACTCAGCCACACATAAATGAGGGGATATCAATTAGGGTTTTGGTCTGGCGATTTACTACACGTGTGAGAAATATCTAGCTAATTTCTCACAGAAGAAGAGAGTAAAGGCAGTGAAATAAGGAAACAAACTCAACCTAGTTTATCTTCATCTATTCCCGAGGAAAAGGGAAAAGTGCTTCACACAACAAGTGATCCCTATCTTTACTGACCTGAGATTAGAGAATTTCAACTATAAAGTCCTTTATTTATCCAAGATAACATACCACTTTCTCACAAACTCTAAGTGCAATAACTTATTCTCTGATCTCTCTCTTCATCTCTGCTTCCCTCCCTAAGACGATCCCTAACCTCTCTTATGATTGAAGCAACCTTTGAATGTTCACTATATGTGGTTTAGGCGAAGACTGTCCGTGCTCAACCTCCAGTAAATCTTTTTCAAACCCAGGAATCCCACTTTTAGTCTCACCGATTTTAGGTAACTAGATTTTGATGACCAAAGTGAGAGGTTGTTCATTCAGTTAAAAATCTCAATCATGCTCATTGCTAGAAAGGAAACCGATTTCATGAACCCAAACACAAAAAATGTTCATTTGATTTCGTCTCTATAAATCCACCTCATACATGCTCGAGCAGGTTATCCTTACCTGAATTTTCTCTCTCAGAAGAGTGTTTGACCTTAATGAATAATCTAATGCACCCTAGATCACCTGGATATCGCTCTCTATATACAGAATTCCCTGGTGACCTATTTCCATTAAAATATGCTACTAACCCTTGAAAACATTGGGAAAGGACCTAGGCAAGCTCATGAGGACTCAACAAAATCTTGTAAAAACTCAGATCGACATCTTGACTTATCTGAAGACACCTTTAAAATAAAAACGTGGATGTATATAATAAATCAAGACCGAATACCCATTTCCCAAAGACACGGTATTAAAACTACTACGAAGATCATGGAAGAGGTATCCAATCTGTCCTATGGAATCGACCTCACCGGAGGAGATGAAGCTCATGTTGAACGTGACAAGGATCAATAGCAGCCATCCAACCAGACTTATCACTCTCGAGGATTATATGACGGTATAAACTTGGAGATTCTGACGAATATTCGCTCGAAAGTTCGTTTATTTCAAGGGTCCCTCAACCCTATCACAGGGGACTCGGGAAGTTTACTACGTATACTACATAAATGTTACTCATAACTCTTTAATTTTGTATCCGATTGACCTTGTTCGTTTTTCATTAAATTCGTATTTTCATCATCTACATGATAAACTTAGCAAACAATTGAACAACTCCAAAAATCTGTGAACTAATAAAAAAATTTGAAGAGCCACATACTATCATAGTCTGATCCAGCCAAGATACATCTTGTCTCTCTTCCTTCTCTAAAGGAACATGACCAGAATGCAACAGAGTATAAAATGAGACTAGATCCCAAATACAAAGATCAACTAAAGCTCATCCTTATCCGAATGCAAAAAGCTTCTGTTAGAGCATATCTCGGTTGAACCCACTAAGCATTGGTATGTCAAGTTTGGTTGTCATATTTTAGTGAATCAAAACTCATTAAAGAGTCTCTTGATTATATACTAGAGTCAACTTCGTATAGGTTAGCTTGAAAGTGTTAGGATATGAGAGTACAAGTATTACATGAAGACTTGAAGAATGTGAAGAAGTATGGAGCTACAACGACAACATCATCCTCCCTCTTGAGTTTAGTAATATTTGACTTGAACTGTTTCATTCCCTAACGTATCTTTCAAGTCGTTCATTTTGAAACTGCGAAGCTGTGTATGATACTCTATTTAGACATAATATTAAGGAATACAATACGAGGTTTATTTCTTAACCATCAAACTTTGTATATAAGACATCAACATGATCATATGAATGCTATTGTGATTATGTATGGGTATGAGTGAAGATTTCATCCAAGGAAACAATGTTTTACATTTGTTTCAAGGAAGTAAGTTCATAAACTTGTTTTGTGAATCGAAAGGGAAATCGCTAGGCTTATTGGTATTGTTATTCATTGTAAATCTATTTTGAATTACCAATATGTGTATTTAGTATAACCGCTCATAAACTTGTTTATGTATCTTGGTAAAACTATTCACAAGGCCTGACTTGTGTATTGGTATGACTTTTATAAGTGAAACTGATCTTAAGTAATCACTCAAGATGGTATGATCGATGCCTTGTAAATAACAACTTTTATCTAGTAATTGGGAAACCGATCCTAGTAAGAGGTGCAACAAATTTACAAGAGGGAATCGATCCTTGTAAGAGGTGAAATACGTTTTTAGTAGACGGGGGAACCGATCCTATGAATATATGCAACAAGTTTGTAGTTTTGAGGGAACCGATCCTATGGACATGTGCAACCGAATACATGTAGTTACCATAAGTTATGGGGAACCGATCCTAATACCTAGTCAACTGAATTTTGGTAACTATCGTAACTATGCACAATACTCACATGGAGGTAGAACCGAACTCGTTTTGGTAGAACCATGAAACCCATGATTGGTGATTTGATAGGATAATCAATCACATAGTTCTTGGAATTTTGACGAACCAATTCTAAACTTGTTTGGAAGTGTGGCAAATCGTTTCCAAGATTGTAAGTATAAAAAAGGATTTGTAAAGTAAAGATGTCAACATACTTTGAACATGTGCAGTAACTTTTATCATTAATAGTTCAAAGATATTCCTTAATAGCTAAAGGACAATCTCAGGATCGAAATAAATCGAGAATCTTTTATTTAAGGTTTCTTAGTTTTTATATGCTATTTATTTTCTAGCAAATAAATGCATATCTTTAGAAAATAATAATTAGTAATGTGCATTTACTGATTATAGATTTTTTTATTGGGATTTCGGTCAATATTTGGACAGTGCATTTCCAGGAGTTATGAAAACCGATTTTGTGTTTATTGCACATGTTTGAGAATATTCGGTTTTGGAAATTCCTTGGTGTCCAAACTTCATTGTCTATAAATATTGAAGTTTGCACTTCGAGCAAACTAATCCTCATAGCCAGCAAAACTACCTAGTTGTGTTGTTGCTGGTGGAGCCACCTATTCAGAGAGGAAAGTAACCTAATTAGGAAAAAGCTCTTACGGCTGCTCATTTTAAAGACTTCTTTGGGATTGAGAAGCTCTATTAGTACCATTGGTGGGAAACTAGATAATTGCGGTTTATTATTAGTTTTCGATTGATTTAATTGACTAACTGTTGTTGAACTTTGATTGCACCTAGTTTGTTTATGCTTGAGAATATTCTCTTCTGATATAAGATTTACTCAACCTAGATCGAAGTTTCGATGGGGATCTTTAGACTATTTGTAGATCTAAAGACGTCGTGTGATAATCCAACTTTAACAGACTCCGTTCTGTGTGTGATTGATCACAAGAGATTCGAGTTGATTGTGTGCAGGTGCTGATTGAAGATTAAAGAAGATTTGAAGACAAGAAGACTTTTTGGGTTCATAATCTTTAAAGTGCACAATACTGGTTTCGTATGAAAAGGGATCCAACTATAATCGGTTTATCTTTGTGATAGATTGGATTAATTATTTGAGTAGATTGGCATCAATACACTTCTTTGTGATTAATAGGTTTGATTGCATAGTCTAAAAATTACTTCGGTAGTTGTTGAGAGATTGATCTAAGGACCCGACAAAGGAGTTTATTGGTTAAACGGAAGAGCCATTGTCAAACTCATATCACGTTGTTTGAAAATAGTGGTTACCGAACATATTTGTTGTTCCTTTACTGTTTGGAATACTAACCAAAGGAATTGTTCCAAGTGCGTGACTTATTTACAAGTTGGAGGTGCAAGGATACTGAGGAAACTAGGTGAACTATAAGTTTAGTTGTTTGATCTCAACTATACGAAGTTGGTTTGATTTTGTATAGCGGCTTAATTCTGAGAGTATTCAATTCTGGACTAGGTCTCGGGGTTTTTCTGCATTTGCGGTTTCCTACTTAACAAAATCTTGATGTGTCTTTTACTTTTCTATTTCCGCAATTATAATTAGAAGTAAAATACACAAACGTTAATTCCTATTTTACTTGATAGATAATCCCCAGTGTTTGGTTAAGTTTGAACCTATTATCAAGTAAATATACTTCATTGTTCTATTGTCTCGATCTTGTATCCATAGAAAATCACTTTCAGAAAAGGACTTATAGGTGGAAAAGTTTTAGATTGAGGTATATTTGGGTATCGTCGTCTTTTCAACTTCTAGTTAATATTCTACCTCAACACCCGTTCTTTCATAAAAAGGAGAAACTAGCCCTAGCAATGATATGTCCAAGTCTTGATGAGCCTCTAGCTCAGCTGCACCAACAAATATCAAGTTTTATTTATCGATGAGACCTCTGTTCACCAAGACGGACAAGGAGAATATCTTCGCAGCCGAACCCATCAAGGGAAAACAAATCCGTATTGATACTCGTGAGGTCAACTATTCAGATAAAGACATCACTACTCGATATACAGTCACAAACAGATATTATCACTGAAGTAATTAAGTGGAGGATTATTCCAAGACCATAACTCTTGATCAATTAGGCCATAAGAAACTCATCCAGATGCTCCTAGCAGTTCCTACAGTCAAAGCCTCTTCTCTCGAAAAAACCGGCTCGACGAGCTTCTACATGTGTCAGAGTCAGACGTAATGACTAAAATATAAGATACGACAACCACTCACATCTCCCTCTATTAGAGCATTTCTCGATCGAACTTGCATGCATTGATATCTCAAGCATGTTTGTCAATATTAGTGATCAAAACTATACCTCTTGATTTCTAGTTTACTTATGACTAAGTCTCGATCTAGGATAGTTAAGTATAGTTGAGCTTCAGACTCCATGGCGATTATCTTAAGAAGACGAATAACTACTCAAGGAACCGGTGGAACTTCATCTGACCAAAAAGGTATGTGGATACTTGAACTTATCTAGCACTCAAAAGTATATCTATCTCCTACTACTCTTGAGACAACAGTCGTATAAGTATGATAGTTTTCATACATTTTCTATTTCGAGCCGAGTTTACTCGCCTATCTTTTCTCGAAATATGTGTTGGTAAGCTTTAGCTTTAACCACCTTTCATCTTTATCAGTGACGAAAGTCATGATGATGTTTCAATCTTGAAAATAACTTTGATGACGATTGTCGATTCTTTATGTCTAACGACTATTAACATTATAGAAGAATATTTCAATGATTAAAATATAAAGTTGAGATTACGTAACCACCTATGGATATAATCATATATAGTGTGTTCTCACATTAGTGTATAAGTCCATGTATCGGAAACCAAGTGCGTGCATATGTGTGCATGCAATATTGGTGAAGGAGACATGTTGGGTACGCGTACTGGCGAAAGTTCACGTCCATGAATTTCTGCTGAGTTTGGAGTTTACGAACTTACAAACTAGTCACCTTAGGTACGCGTACCCACATAAGTTTTCATCCGAGAATTTCTGATGGGTTTTCAAACCCAATTCCGGTAGCTAAGGTACGCATACCCGTAAGCGTACCCAAGATGGTTATATATCTCAATTCGGTTGTTCATGAACTTAAACAATAAAACAATAAGGAGTGCAATCTTTGCAAACCGTGGCTATATTGTTCATGAATTGATTTAAGTGAATCAAACCGATTTTGCTTCAATTATGTCTTTTGTAGTTACATAATATTTCCTTGCAATTGAACAACTCTTGAACTAGTTCTTATGAGTCATTTGAACTAGTTATGAGAAGATGAATATGTTTGATATGAAAATGCTCATATGGCTAACCATTGGTTAACTATTCGTGAACCAACTAAATGTACATGTTTAGGTACGATTACTCAAACCTAAATGAAATACATTTCATTTGTGTGTGTGACAAGCTAAGTTTTGATCTAACGGTTGAAAGATATTAGCTTGGATAAATCATGTTTTTCATCTAACAGTGAATATTGAATGCTTTGTTACCAAGGTAACTTCGATTGCAAACCCTGATTTGAAAACTATATAAGGGAGACGTCTAGCAATTGGAAAAAACTAATCCCCACACCTCTTGTGTGATACTAGTTGGTTTTTCTAGAGTCGATTCTCCTTTAATCGTAGGTTTCTTCTCAATACCCTGTCGATTAACGACTTGAACACTTCATTGGGATTGTGAAGCCCGACAAAACTACTTCTCTTGTAGTTGAACGATCTGATCTTGCCATTTTTTATCGTACGAGTTCAATTGAATAATTGGCTTGAGATTATATCTCCGATAGGGCAAATAAAAAGAAATCACAAATATCTTCGTCTCATCGTTTGTGATTCCGCAATATCCAGTTTCGCTACCATACGATTTAGATTATTGTGAGGTGATCAATAATTCTAGGCTATTCTTCGGGAATATAAGTCCGGGTAATTGATTGGTTCCTATTCAACTTGATTTTATCAAAAGACGGAACAAAACTCGTAGGTTTATCTGTGGGAGACAGATTTATCTATTATCGTAGACTTTTCTGTGTGATACAAATTTGTTTATTCAAGTCTTCGACTTTGGGTCGTAGAAACTCTTGGTTGTGGGTCAGATCAACTAAGGGAATGAAGTGCATAGTATCCTGCTGGGATCAGAGACGTAAGGAGCGCAACTGTACCTTGAATCAGTGTGATACTGATTAGGGTTCAACTACAATCCAGACTGAAGTTAGTTTGTAGCAGTCTAGTATCTGTAGCGGCTTAATACAATGTGGTGTTCAATCTGGACTAGGTCCCGGGGTTTTTATGCATCTACAGTTTCCTCGTTAACAAAATTTCTAGTGTCTGTGTTATTTCTATTCCGCATTATATTTTTTTATATAATTGAAATATCACAGGTTGTACGTTGTATCGATCAATTGTGAAATCCAACCTTTGGTTGTTGATTGGAAATTGATTGATCCTTGGATATTAGTTTTTGATACCATCCAAGTTTATATCTCTTGTATTTGATAAAGACTCGTAGATTTCTATTTACTTGAGTATAGATCAAATCGATATATAGAGATATTAACTTCTTGATATACTTTTTTATTAAGATTGAGTCTGACTGTCTAGTTGATTCTCTTAAAAGTATATTAGAGTTAGTCCATACATATTTCTAATCGAAATATTGAGGGAGGTTATTAGACCCCCGATTTTTTAATTGGTATCAGAGCAGGCAAACACTTTTAAGACCTTAAAAGTCTGTATTTTTATCGATCCGACTCTATGGACAGAAGTACTATCTCTGATAAATGCGTCACCTCTATAGACGAACCTAGAGTTCAAATGAAATAGACTAACACTGACATGTGTTATCCTGGTGAATTTGAATTTGTTGCTCAAGAGGAAATAACTAGTGAGAGTAAACTAATTCTAAATCTTGTTGGAATTCAAGATGATAGATTCAAACAGTTAAAAAACATGTCAATGTTCTTCTGGGTGTAGTAAAAGATTGTGTCTCTAGTGAAAAGGCTTCTTACAAGGAAAATACCGAAGTTATATCAACTCGTATCTTACTTAAGGAAAAACTTAAAAAGGATGCTTTAGATATTGAACATATCTTGAGTAAACTCTCCATTCAAGGATGTTCAGAAAAGTCTTCTATACCATCATCTACTTATATTCAAACTGAAAGAGCCCCAGTTTCAGAAGTAATCTCAGATTCTCTTCCCACTCAAACTAATGTGCAGGGGATTCACACATCAGTTGGAAGAAAGAAATCTCCAGACAATAATATTAGGTATGAAATCTCTAATCACTCTCGTGATCAGAAAATGTTTTTTTTTTTGTGATTCAAAAATGCATACAGTGCAAAAGAGGAAATCCAAGTTGAAAAACAAATCGTTGTTTCAACTCCAACACACCTTAGATTTAATTCTTAAAGGTGTAACTGACATCCGTATGTCTAAACCAATTGGTTTTAACACACATCCTATTTTACCTACTAGGAAAGTCAGTTCCATGAGTTCCTCAAATGCACAAAATCATAATAGACCTTTTGAAAAATATTTTCCAAGAAGAACTCATGTTCTCTCACCTGTTAAAAATGGAGATAATGATGTGAATCATGTACCAAGTGAAGCATGTAGATATGAGAAGATGGATGACAACCTAAAATTGATTATTGAGGGATACAAGGAAATCATCAACAAACTGTGTAGTTCATCCAGACGACATTCTTTAGGTAAAAATCCTTACTATGCGTCGTATTATGATGATAGTAAATTTTATGATAACTTTTCACATCATAACTGTAAGGACCCTCAAGCTCGTCAACGCTATTAGACCGGTCAAGTGTCGAATTAGCCGTTAATAACTCGATTAGTTTAAGATGAACATTAATTATTAGAAATTAATCTAACAACGAACTAGATACGAAACTAATGTCTTTAGACAGAACTCGAAAGGTTATGTGAAATGGACTACTTAAATGTGTCAATCAGATATCAGACGAAGAAGTAATCATATGATGAGTATTAAGGGAAAAGTATTATTTTTGCAACAGACCGACCTGGGTGGCCCTTATCCAATGACGGATGCCTTAATCAATTTTTGTTGGTATTATCTCAACAGCAGGATCGAAGAAGTCATTTTTTCTTATTCTTTTTTTTTCTCGTTTATTCTTTATTCTTCAGCTTCTCTTCTGTTCTTCCTCTTTCCTTTCTGATAATCTTAATTCAAGGTTTGAGTTTGATTTTAGTTGAGTGAATCTTAGTCAACGTGGGATGTAGATGATACGAGAGTGATGATGGAAGTATTGGAAGTTGATTTACCGCTTGGAGATGAAGAAAAGATGAAATGAATTAGGGTTCTTGAGTTGATTGAGGATTTGTGTGAAATTAAGGAATGAAATCAACCAATTGAAGATGAGTTTTGTGTATCTAGAGCAAAGGAACAGGGTTAGTATGTAATTTTTGATTCAGGGAGAAGAATTGAAGAAATTAGGGTTTGTAAGAAGTACGCAGAGATTAATCTAGAAGATGAAATTGATATTATGGGATGTTGATTAGAGATGGGTTTTACGTGAATTAGGTTTAGACCGAAGAATTATTTGAGTTTATTAGTTAGGGTTCTAGAATTTGGTAAATAAAGCTGATATTGAAGTTTAAGGTTGATGAGTTGTAGATGATAAAGAATTAGGGATCGATTCTATTGGTAAGAATATTATGAAGATGTTCTTAGGGTTGAGATGATTGTAGAGTGGACAAGACAAGGAATTAGGTTCTGCTGTTTTGTTCAAGGAACCTGAACTGAGGTAAATCTTCTTTACTGAATTGAAGGCATTTATAATCATTTTGCTTATGTTTCTGTTTGAGTGTATGAAGTTGATTGACAGGGATTAGATGTATGAGTTAGGTATAAATTGTGAAGGTGTAATGGAAACAGAACTGGAGATGGGTTATTGGTGGTGTTGTCTATGTAACTGAATTTGCAGGTGGAGATATAATATTGTGAATGAAATTGCTAAGATGAGTTTAGTTGTGGTGGTGATGATGTTGATTTCAAGGGAGGTTGTAGTCAGTTATCAAAAAGACTTAAATAGTTCAATTGTTGCTGGCAGTAGTGGTGTATGGATTGAAGATGGTTGTAACTGAGTAGCATTGGGGTTGAGGTTTGATGGCGTAGATGTGTGTGAATGGTGTTATTGTTGAATATGCCGAATCTAAGGGAAGTGAATGAGATGTTATAGATTTAGTGGTTTGAATTATAATGAGGACTAAGTTGAATTACAGGTTGTAATGGTGGTGTTGAATTGAGTTTGAGGCAGTGGTATGAAATGCAGTTGTTGGAGTCTAATTGTGCAGGTGATATGAAGTGTAGTTGAAATTATAGAACTGGAGTCGTCGTGCTAATTCAGTTAAGCAATTATTAATGCAGAAGATGAGTTACAGGGAGGTAGGTTGAATGCTGTTGGTGGTAGTGATTGGTTAGTACTACTATAGTATGGAAATGGAGTTTGCTGTTGAACTGAAGTACAAGTGGAAAGATTGTTTGAAGTTTGGTTTGGTTGTTATGGAATGGATGTTGGTAACAGGGGTTGGCAGTGTTGTTAGAATAGAGTTAAGTGAATGTGTGGAGTTGAATCTCTCTTGTAGAAGCTTAGAGCTGCAATTGCAGGTAAGCTGTAATTGTATTTGTAACTGATTCTGAAGTTTGTTTAAGAATATTGGTTGAACTGAAGTTGTTTGTAATGTAGTTATAGCAATGGCCTTAGTGAAAGCTTGCAACTGCAGATCTAGGTAAGCTTAATTACAATTGTATTGATTTATAGAATTCTGTTTAAATGATTAATTTGTATGATGTTACTTATATCGAATTAGGTTAGTAAAGATTATGTAACTGTAATGGTGTTAGGCATGTTAGTCATCTCAGTCAGATGTCTGACTGATTTTTTGTTGCCTGACTCAGTTAATCTGAATGAGTTGACTCACTGATTCCCTATTTGACTTAGTAGACTTTGACTAAGTTGACCAATTGACCATGGACTTGACCATACTTTGACTTGACTTGGACGTTGACTGTTAGTTGACTCTTGACTGTTAGTTCAACCGTTAGTGACCGTTAGTTGGTCCAGGCCCTTATTAATGGGTTTGTTTAATTAGGCTTGGGCTTTAGACTAGTTATCTTATATTGATGTTTTGGACCACTTATGGTCCGAATTGACCTTTGGCTTCTTCTACAAAGTTGTAGACATTCATAAGACTTAGCTAATAGATTATATAACCAACCTAATTTAATTAGTAAACCTTAGATTTGCTAATAATAGATAATGAAAATGTGTAGAATCATAAATGGGCCTACAATTGTGAGATGGAACTATATGATTCTTGTATGAGCCATTTTGGCTAGAATCTTAGAATTTTTATGTGATTAACAGTTAGTTATTAACAACGATCGACTCAAAGAATGAACCAGTGGATTGTGGATCTCGAGGTAGGCGTGGCTTGTCATAAAAAAAAGAGGTGTGGGAATACATTTGACTCTGTTGTAATCATTTTTGTTTCTTTTACGAAAGTATTCGTTTAATAAACTCATGCATTGTTTAGTTGTGCATTCCATGCTTTGTTTAAATTGCATTACGATTATTCTGTTAATTCTGTGAATCTTTCCATGATTTGGAAATGACTTGTAATGTGTTGTCAATATGAATTGTTATGGGAAATGAGAATTTCCACTTGTGGTATATAGGATACGCTCCCTCACATTTATACCTACTTTAATTCAGCTTTTATTATTTAGAGTTGGTCACCATGTTCTTGGTGGCATCCATATCTAAATAGGTGTGAATTTCCGGTTAGGAATTTACAACCATATTAGTACATTGTTTGAAAGAAGGAGTTTGTTCCATATACATGTATGATTATTTCAGTGACTTAGTCACTGTTTAATGGTTCGGAAAAACATGTATTGTTTTCCAACATTTGCCTATGATTACTTAGAAGTTAAATGTTAATTATTCCCACTTCAGTTTCTGTAGATTAGAGTTGCGCAGTGAAAGCTTCAAGGGTTGAGTTCGCTAGTTGATTAATTTCTGTTATGTTTATTATGTTGTATATTTTATTTGAAAATCAAATGACTATTTTATATGTATCACTGGAGAGGAGTTCTTGTATATATATTTCTGAGCGTGGTTAGCTTTGGGTTAAGTTTTTGTAGAAGATTTCTTAATTAAATGCTTAAGTACATGTTTTAGATTTTTAGTGCCTCTTATTTTAGTTAATCTTTTGGATTAGTCAGCTGCTAGCTTAGGGGGCGCTACAATATCAGTCTTCCTCCATAGTACAGAAGGAAAAAATTTAACCAAAAGCAATATTTATTTGGTGAGCTAAGATCTTATACTTGTGTTACTTAATCACAAGGTTGGAATCTCTCACACAAAAATCCTGGTTGAGAGATATGCTCAATGTTTTTTTTTCTTTTCCGGATTCTCAAGCTTTTTTCTTATCGTCTTTAGCATGAGTCTCTTTAAAAAAATTGCTTGCACAAGTATTTGTACTTGCTATGTCATTTTATTTTATTATTGTTGTTTGGTTAAACAAGGTGTTATCCATGTACTCTAAAAATGCTTCTCTTATGAGACATAGATTTTTGGAGTCATTCTGATTGCCTTTTTTTGCAAGGTCTTTTTAGCAAGGTCATGTGCGTACGACTCTTGTTCTTCTTTGGGTAGAGATTTATCTCTCACAGGTTACTGGTGTGACCGGCGCGAGTCAATTAAGGAAACCCTAAAATTCCTTCCCTGAAAAACCTTTTAAGTACCCAACCTATTGAGTTACGTACGCATACTCTGATATTTTTTTGGGGTTATCAAGAATGTCATCTTCTTCATCTCGTAATGGTGATTTTGCAAAAGGATTTCTTGAGAAAGGTTTTGGTTCTGAATCAAAAGGGAGGAAGAAAAGAACACTTGTAGAATATGGTGCACCTAATGCCTCATGCTACTATGCTTACTCACACTAAAATGTTGAGAATGAGGATATGATTTCTACTGAAGTGGTTCATGACTTTCTTATATATTTTGAGGAAGCAAAACTGTAACTTGTTGATACTATGAAGGATCTTGATGTGGTTAGAACTAAGTTGAAAAAGGTTACTTCTGACATTGGTCTCATGAAGTCACATATTAAAGAACTTCTCAACGAGGATACCTTTTTCTGAAGATGCATTTGATAATATGAATCACAAACTTAAGAGTCTCGAAACCCGTGAAGCAGCCGAACGTGAACCTTAGCTCGTGATCGGTTTCTAGTAGATTTGTTATTTAGTCTAGGAAGTCTTCGTATGAGAATTTTATTCTTGTATTTTAGGAAGAATAACTAGAGTTTGGAATAGCCATTATTGTGATTACACATAGCTATGTCCAACGTTTTCATCTTTTTGTTTTTAGATTTATTTATTTAAACTCTAAAATTGTTTGGAAGATGATTTTTGCAGTATTAATCTTCATGGTTTTATATATTGGAATATGTTATGGGATATGTGTGTTTGCATCCGTGAACTATTATTGTCCCATACGATGTCAAAAGTTATCTCTTTTATATGTCGATATGCAAGTATTGATACAAGATCGATGAAATTTTGACAAACAAAATTTAATCCTATTATGTCAATTCATTGATGGAAGATAGGTTAAAATCTTTTGTTTGCAAAGATTATGTCTATGGTATGTCATTATGCAAATAGTGATGAAAAATAGAATGAATTCTTGTCTATGTCGCAGTATTGATCTTTCCATGATCCATATTTTATGCATGTGTACTGCAATGCTCCATAAGTCTTTCTTGTGTTGAGCATAAAACTATTGAGTTAATCATTCTTTTATGGTTAACATAGTCGTAGCTCCGTAATTTTTCTTATGTCGAGCATGTTCAATTAAATTGATCACTTTTGTGTTTAATTTGATTGTGTATTCCGATTAAATTAATCATGGGTTCTCTTGTAGTTAGTTTAATTGAGAATTTTGGATATAGAAAATCATTTCTTATGGTTTTTGGTGTCCAATAAAATCCTTCCTTTCTCGTAAAAGTTAGGTCGCTCTTGTTGTTCTCTCGGGAATGACATCAAATAGGGGAGAGTTCTTTTGAACTTGCGCTTAATTTCCATATCTTTGTGGGGAGTGTGGATGTAGGATTTTTAGGGGTTATCTTGTATCTTTATAAACTCCTTGATAAATGCATTAGCTTCGGTTTTATGATTGCATCTAAACAAGTTGATATGTCCTTTTCTTTGGTCTTGAAGCGTCTCCGTGAAAATTTCATTAGGATCCTGTTTTCGTACCTTTGCCAATTGCTCTGCAACTCGGCGATGGAATCGGCGATTTTTTCTTCAATTTTTTCTTTTTCTAAGTGCATTGATCATCAACATCAGGTGAATTCAATGGTAAAATACCAATGATTGGTGATGAATTTTCTTACATTTTCGGTCTGAATAAGGTTTTTAGTACTTTCTGATAGTCTCTATTGAAATCGAAAGAATTTGGCTCAAATAAGGAAACCGAGGCTTTTACTCCTTCCAAAATTCTTTCAAGATGTGGCCAATTCTTCCCCCACACGTGAGAATGGTTTCCTAGACCTATAGGATGTCACTATATAATCTTATGCAAATTGCGTGGAGATTTAAGTGAAAATTTTAAGTAACATGATCCGCTCCCTTATTAAAAAAGGACTTCAGGATAATAAGGCCTTAAATTACGTGGAGAATAAGATACTGTTAATCTATGGTCCCTTATCATAAAAACAACTTTCTCGTAAAAACGGGATCCTCTCCCTTATCCACATTTGTGGCCATCAGATATTTCATAATATGCGGTCCTTAAATTGCGTGGAGATTTAAATAAAAATTTTAAGTAACAGATGCGCTTCCTTATAAAAAAATGGACTTCCGGATAATAAGGCCTTAATGGACGAGCCTGTCAATAAACTAATTCATTAATATAACACTAAATGGTAATCGTAATTCCTAATTTTTATTTTTGTTTTCCATGATTTATATGTGCTGATACATGGGACACCATTCGTGCGATCCAGCGGTCAAGATCGCTCAACATTTCTTTGTCCTATATGAAATGGTATCACTCCGCCAAAACAATATACCCTCTATAAATTGTGTCGTTTGTTATAAACTAAAAGGAGACATAGAAATTAGAGAGAAAAGACGAAGATAACTCTCATTAGTTGTGTATTACAAAGAGTCTCTATTTATAAGCTACTATATAGATAAGTATTGAATAACATTAAGGATGGAGGTTAATGGCATGCCCGCATGCTTGTATTTAGTGTATACAAGTTACAAAGTAATGGTGAGGAAGATGGAATATCAAGAGTTTGATGGTGTTGTAAAGGTGGTGTACGGGTGTTGTCATCCACATTTTATTTATTTATAACACTCCCCCTTGGATGACATCACACTACTTATTGTTGCCTCATTAAAACCTTGCTAGGAAAACTAAAAGGGAAAAACCTACCCGAAGGAAAAATAGTACAAAACATATAGAGTAGTGATGGACACACAAATGTTGCTTCGTTCAAACCTTGACAATGAAAACCCAGTGAGAAAACCTTGACAAGGTGTTGATGGTGGATTTTCCGTTTAAGGTTAAGATTGTAAAACCTAAAAAAAAAATGTGCGCCAACATCTTGTAAAATATAAGGCCATTAACAAGTGATGGATACTCCTTCACTTTATCAATTCACCAAGAATGGAGCATGTGGCAACAATTCCATTTTGTGAATAAAATACACGAAATTCATCTAGGTTGGAGCATGTAGCAACAATCCCATATACCCTGTGAATTTCCAGCATTATTAATTAATGCGCAACAGCCTTGTATTTCATGTACTCATTATCAGTGCGGCATGATGACTGAATGTTGCTCTTAGCGGAGCAACACGAACCTCCAAGCATTATAATGAAACCATGTACGAAATACCCGTACAGGCTGAACTCTCGGTGTGTTATAATAGCCCAATTGAGCCCCTATCGGTGTGTTATACTAGCCCGATTGAGCATCTCAGTCTGGATATGATCACGAACATCTAACTCCACCAGCCTGATTGGATGGCCCAGATCGATTCCATCACCCCCAAGCAGGTATGGAATACCTGCCGAACCAACGCAGAACCCGCATGGTCGGCCTCCCTTGGCCTAGCTTTCCAAAACGTCCAAACCATAGAAGTATGGATGGAAAACCCTAAATTAGGGTTTGCGGCACATTACATGTGTCGCAAAACAGCCTCAACCATCCATCTTCGCAGGTATAGATGGAGGGTGCAGATGTAGATTCAAAGGGCACGGAGTATGTCAATACAATCACCGCAGGCCCTCCTACATATCTGACTAATCGGTCAAGACCAACCATGGTTGGTCATTCCAAATCGTGTGCCTGAATGAAGCATGACGCACGGATTTGAAACCCAAAAATTAGGGTTTATGAATCACGAGCGTCCATCTTATCCGGCACGAATGGAGGGTCCGAGATTAGATCAAAGCAGGTCCGATCATGTCAACATGACCACCGTGGACCCGTCTATCCCCTCACCTAATCGTCCAAGGCATGCCATGCCTGGCTATCCCCAAATCATCCGCTCCAACATGCGTGGTCGCACCTCCCAAGCTGCAAATTAATCTCAACCACTCGATTTCTCCGGACGAATTGGGTGGCTTAGATCGTGTTTTCATGGGACGGTAAGACATAGGCGTGAACATCAGCCTACCACCTACACGTTGGAACAGTCGACCAAGACCGACCAAGCCTGGTCGTTTTGGAACGCCCGCCCGAAGTTGGTATGGGATACGTCTTTTGCGACACTAATCTTCTGTTCCAATTAGATCTCGACCACTCAACTTCGCCGGAAGAATTGGGTGTCCCAGATCATGTTTCTATGGGACGGTAGGTATAAGCGCCTATACCGTCACGCCATCTACACACAAGTATGATCGGCCAGTCCAGGATAGTTCCCTAAGTCTGGTTTCGGTCAGGGTGAAGATCAGTGCTTGCGCACCTCCTTCGAAACCCTAATTCCACCAAGTGTCGCAGATGAGTGTCTTAAAGTTCATCTCATCCATCCAACTTCACCAACTCGGTTATATAGCCCCGGTTAGGAGTTAACTAGTCAGTGCGGAGTCATGGTGATCACCATCCACCACTCTACCACACCATGTGGTCCGTCGAGGAAGGGTTTGCATGCGCAACTTCCAAACCATGCTGGATATACTCAATGTAGTACCTGCATAGTATACACACGATACTTTACAAGTATCAATTTCCTTCATGGGTTTTGCTTCAGGGCTGTTTTCTCCTCCCGAACGAGCTTAAAACCTAAATACTCCCGCGTGGGGAGATAGGAAATTATTTTTCGTATGGAATGGAGGGGCGGACCATCAAAATACGAGTCCGTACTAGAATTCTACAACGATTCTAGTAAGGGGCGCTAATTAGGGTTTCTAGTGCAACAATCAACGGTTGCCCCTCATCTCAAGATGCAAAATCTCGATCGTCGAAGGTCACCAAGCTAGCAAGTTTCCCGAGCCTGACTTGCCAAGACACAACAACATGCAACATGTTTTCCAAAAACATTCGAGACATCAATCATGTCACAAACTGGGGGATACATACTGGGGTATTGGTCTGGCGGTTTACAGCGTGCAGCGCACAACGCGCCATCACAAGAACGTGTCAGGAAGTGATGGACGGTTAGTGATGATGGGAGAAGTGGGAAAGCCTAGTCGTGTGACACAACACACTACTCCACTACTCCATCACTCCACTTTCTCCACTTCCCACGAGATACGAAGGTTAGACTAAAGGACTTGTATAAATAGCTTGTCCACCTATTTTCAAGAACAACACAAGTCCAGACAACAGAAGCAAGTGTTGATACAATCATATTCAAACACCGTAACTGATAGCTTACATCTTGCAAGCCAGATCATCTTTCTGATACAAGTCCTGAATTGCCAACACCTTCACATTCTCAACACCTTCTTCGATTCCCTCCCTAAGATCAACCCCATCTCCTTCACTTTGTGACCGAAACAAGTCTGGAATGGCCATTTCTTGGTTTAGGCCGGACTTGCACAGATTGATCTCTCGAATCTACAAGCACTCACCGCGCATTTCATTTTTTTTAGGCTTAAATTCATTCCTCATCCACACCCCAAATTACCAAAATTAGCAGGAATAGTTTTAACCCATAAACAATTGGCGACCACAGTGGGAGGTTGATCTCTCGGTCGTAAAGTCAATTTATTCAATACCATTCAATCTATTTGGAGATGGTTGGTCTTAGGACCGTCACAATAGTCTCGAATCTCGACGGTTCCTCCAACGGAGATACCCCTCTTCCCAAAGGTATAGCTGATGGCGTAACCGGATGAATCTCAACGTTAAGCGAACTAGCACGGGTATAGGAGATTCAAGCGAGGAACATGGAGCTAATCAAAGAAGCGGTAGACGGAATCCTTAATCTCCTCATCAGGATGACATTAGAGTTGGGCGTTTCGGAGACCTCCGCACCGGGGACTAATTCCCCTCAGATCAACATCTTTACTACGAACCAGAGACCAGTAGATCAGGAAGCGACATCTCTAGTGGAAATCTTATGCGAACTATTGCACCTCTCGAAGAATCAACGGGCATAGACGTTTGCTGCGATTAATAAAATAGCTCTGGACGTACACCTGACTCCTTCACGACCAAAAATCCTAACTGCATCGGAAAGATCGGTAAATAATTTTACATTTACAGAAGACGATATGATGGCGGAAGAGGGTCATAACCGGGCCCTTCATGTTACCGCATGCATCAAGAGTTCGGAGTTCAGAAGGGCCCTCGTCGACACAAGAGCATCTTCAAACGTGATTACCATCAAAACTCTTAGGACATCCAGGGTCAGCCCGTGAAAAATTGTACGACATCCCACCACAATGACGGACTTCGAAGGAAACCAGACCAGCACATACGGGTATGTCAAACTAAATTTGTCGGTAGGACCTGTTCAATCCAAAGTGAAGTTTGAAGTCATAGAAAAGGAGCCAGACTACCATATGATACTAGGGAGACCGTGGCTCCATGACAATAAGGTCATCCCTTCGACATATCACCAGTGCTTGAAGACCATGCTAAATGAGGAAGTCATACATATTCCTGCATCACTGTCTCCATACGCGCCGATATACGGAGTGGAGCTATTCAACCCAAAAGAAGCTTCGCAGGGAAAGTCAGACCAAGTCTTGTGCACCCCATTACCCACGTGGACTTCAATTTAGGAAGAAGACCAACTTACATCACTAGGGGCTAAACACCACAACACGCCTTCGCTGACGAGAAGCTCATTTTCATCCGGTGAAGTTTCAACCCATGCTCACGCCAAAAGGGAACGCACTTCCGAGGCAAGCCACGATCATGGGATTACAATATATCGGCGCCGCTATTAGCAATTAACAGGGGAGACTGGTACCCAGTCTCTCCGCCCAATTGAATGTTGTAAGAATGACGAGACACATGAAGAGGTGTTAGATGCTCCGCAACAGCTACAATATGGCACCAACTCCACAACCGATGAACTCGAGATTGTTGACATCGGGAATGAGAAGTCTCCCAGGCCAGTCTCTATCAGTTCGACTCTATCCGTAGACGAACGTGCAAGTCTTGTCCAGTTACTTAAAGAGTACCAAGATGTGTTTGCTTGGACATATGAGGAAATGCCAGGTCTAGACGAGAAACTGGTCACACATCACCTTCACATCATACCTGGATCCAAGCCAGTCAAGCAATCTTCGAGGCAGTTCAGGCACGAAGTGGAAGAAAAAATCAAGAATGAAATTCAGAAACTGCTAGCTGCTGGTTTTATCAGACCTATCCATCATCCGACCTGGCTAGATAATGTAGTTCCGGTAAAGAAGAAGAGCGAACAGATTTGGTGTTGTGTGGATTTCAGAGAATTGAACAAGTGCTTCCCAAAGGATGACTTTCCTCTACCCAACATCGACATATTGGTAGACGCTACCAGCGGACACGGCATGTTCTCCTTCATGGACGGCTACATCGGCTACAATCAGATAAGGATGTATGAACATGATGCAAGTAAGACAGATTTTCGAACCCCTCTTGGAAATTTTTATTATATTGTTATTCCATTCGGTTTAAAGAACGCCAGCGCAACGTATCAACGCGCTATGACGACAATCTTCCATGACATGATGCATAAACAAGTATAATATTACGTAGATGATATTATGGTCAAGTCCAGTGCTCGATCAGACCACGCCAACATCCTACATCAAGTATTTGAGAGATGTCGAGAATACAAGTTAAAGATGAATCCTTTGAAATGCGCTTTCGGTGTATCTTCAAGCAAGTTTCCGGGGTTCCAGGTAACGGCGGAAGGAATCAAGGTAGACCCATCCAAGACCCAGGATATCCTCACAATGCCGCCTCCCCAAACTGTGAAGGAACTCCAAAGTTTCATGGGCAAGGTAAACTATATCCGGCGTTTTATACCTGGTCTAGCCCAACTCATCGCCTCATTCACTCCCTTACTGAAGAAAGGAGCTAGCTTCGTTTGGACCGCAATCCAACATGAAGCTTTTCGAAAGATTCAACAAATACTGTCATCTCCAGCCATCATGAATTCTCCTGTCCAGGGAAAGCCGTTTTGCCTCTACACCGCCTTTAGTGACACCGACGTAGGGGTTCTACTCGCTCAGGAAGATGATGAGGGAGTCGAACATCCTATATACTACTTCAGCCGGATATTAAGAGACGCCGAACTCAGATACCCCAGGGCGGAAAAAGCATGTTTGGCCTTGATCCATTCCATTCAGAAGTTTAGGCAGTACCTACTGTCTAATAGGGTGATACTCGTATCTAAATCCGATCCTGCAAAGTTTTTACTTTCAAAACCGGTCCTTACGGAAAGAACAGGTAAATGGCTTCTCCAAATGTCAGAGCTGGACATAGCATGTGTGTCACCGAGAGCTATCAAGGGTCAAGCAGTTGCATACTTGCTGACATCATTTCCTGGAGAAGGCACTACTGGACTGCACAAAGACCTCCCTTGAGAGTTTCCAGACGTCTCCGTTTTGGAAGAGGAAGTGTGGATCCTATATTTTGATGGCTCTGCTACTCCTAGCAGTAATACTGGAGGAGCGGGCGTGGTATTAGTCTCTCCAAATGGGGAAATATTCTCGCACTCCTTCAAGTTGGACTTCGAATGCACCAACAACTTAGCAGAGTATGAAGCTTTCCTCATAGGACTATCAATAGCTAAGCAAGCAGGAGTCACGCATCTGGAGATAAGAGGTGACTCCAAGTTACTAGTAAATCAGATGAATGGAGTATACGCACCGAAGGAAGTAACACTAGCTCCGTATCTATTAGAAGCGCAAAGGTTATTAAATTATTTTGTCGACGCAACTATAGTCCATGTTGGTCGCAACAACAAAAAAAACGCTGATTGTCTGGCAACATTAGCTTCCAAACTGAAGTTTGAAGGTTCGGAAGAAACCCTAAAAGTAAATAGGAGAACTATAGAATCGACATGGCTATCACAATATAGAGACACCAAGACTGATGATTGGCGAACTCCGATTACTCAAGATCTCAACAACTCGGTCTCCCAGGGAAAGGTCAGTCTCAAAACCTTACAGAACTTCTTCATACTTCATGGAATGTTGTATTATCGAAATCCGGACGGTTCTCTGTCAAGATACCTTGGAGATGACGAAGCACAACTACAACTGGATCGTGTTCACGATGAAGTTTGTGTGCAATCACTGGTGATAACGCTTTACCAACGAATCCAACATCTGAGATATTACTGGCCAGAGATGGAGACTCAATCCAGACTACTTCATAAGTCCTGATCAAATTGTCAAGCGCCACCACACCAGTCGGAAGTTTTCAGTGTGAACCATGCTGGGGACTGGAGAGAGCCATACATCAATTATCTCCGTGACGGAACAACTTCTACCAATCAAAAGGACGCTATCAAAATAAGGCAAAAGGCGAAACGGTTCGTATTCCACGAAGGGATCCTCTACCGCAAGAGTTTCGGAGGGAATCTATTGAGATGCCTGGCTGGGGAAGAAATTTCAGTCATTATGAAAGAAACACACGAGGGGGAGCACCAAGGGAAGAGGAAGTTGTTTGTCCAGATACACGAGAAATACTATTGGCCAACCATGGAAGATGATACAACAACTTATATTAAAAGTTGTCACAAATGTCAGATTCATGGGAACCTTGTTCACACGCCCTCCACCCCCTGCACTCAATAAGAAGTCAGTGGCCGTTCTATAGCTGGGGACTGGACATTATTGGGAAAATCAACCCGCCCTCATCGAAGCAGCACGAGTACATCATAACTGCGACAAAATACTTCACCAAATGGGTAGAAGCCATTCCGCTGTGGGGAACTACGGGAGAAACAATTGCGGATTTCATTAAAGAGCACATCATTTGTCGTTTTGGTGTGCCTAAGCATATTATCACTGATAATGGCACTCCCTTCGCCATCAAATAGGTACACGAGTTGCTTGAAAGATATGGCATCCAACAGGTTTTCTCCACCATCTACTACCCTCAAGGGAACGGGCAAGCCGAAAGTACCAACAAGACACTGATCCGGATCATCAGTCGAACAGTACATGACAATCCTAGGGAATGGCACAACCAGTTACCAATGACACTGTGGGAATACCGGACGTCACCTAGAATCTCCATTGGAGTTTACCCATATTCACTTGTTTACGGAGCGGACGCAATTCTCCCGGCAGAGATCAAAATACCATCATCTAGGATTATAGCAGCGACTGGGATCCACTGGGACGAGGACGAAACTTCTAGCTCTAGAATAACGGAGTTAGACACTCTGGATTTCAGAAGGAACAAAGCGGAAGAACGCACTCAGGTGTACAAGCACAGAGTTTCCAGGGCATATAATAAAACCGTGAAGTCGCGTGTTTTCAAAGTAGGATATTTGGTCTTGAAAACGGAAAAGCACATCCAACAAGACATGTCCGCGCCAAAATTCTCACCAAAATGGGAAGGTCCCTACACAGTGACCAAGGCTTACAATACTGGCTACTACAAGAGTGTCAAGGTGGACGGAGGAAGGATGGAAGCGGTTATCAATGGAAAATGGCTCAAAGCATATCATGCTTGACCATTGTCCACTCTGTCTCACGACGCTACAATACATGCATTTACTTCATTACATGTTTGAATCCTCAATTATATTCATAGATGCATTAGTGAAAACATGTTTTATCAATCAAAAACCAGTGACATTTATTCCGCAAAGATGTTTAAAAGAAAACTTTAACACAAACATCATTGACAACAAGGGAACACAGCTACATGTGACCTAGAAGAGGCCGTCCAGCAGATTATAGTTCCTTGAGAGCATCATCTCCAGTCTCGCTTGATACCTCTTTGTCCTTTTCTTCAAGTCCTGTACTGCCTGTTCTACCTTCTTTGATTCCGCAGCCAGAGCCTTCTCCTCTTCCAAGATAGCTTTCGCATCAGGAACAACATTTACAAGGATACCGGCTCGATCAACCTTGATGATATCAAGACGCTGTCGCAACCAACCCACATTGAACTCCATGGATTTGCATGTAGATACCATATCCTCCCACTTTTCGAGGCTTGATTCGGCAACATTACGGATGGAAATATTCTCCATCTCAGCAATCATGGGAAGAAGGCAGTTCACCGTGGTGACCAAAGCAGAGGAACAGTGTCGGACCACATTCCTGGTTGCGATATGGCCGTACTTTCTCCATAATTTCGTGTACAAAGGTCGGCATCTTCGAGATCCGTAAGAGTAGGCATGTTTGAGTTTAAAGGAAGATGACTGCTTAGGTCATCATCATCAATAACTGTCACACATGTTCCGGTGGGGTATCTCTGCAAAAAGGAAAGGTTTGTTCACCTGATCCTTATGAGGAACAAATAAATCGATTAGAAAAGGAAAAGAAGATGAACCGGTATGATCTTCTTGACTCGGAGAACACGGGCCGGGGATTCATCATGAAACCCAGACGGAGATCGCGCACGCTTGATGGAAGATCCTGGGTGGTACGAAGAAGATGATCTACTGTTGCTCAACATGTTGGGAAGATAGAGTTTTTGCAGAAAAATTTATTAACGGTTTTTAACCCGCATGAATGCTAAAGGAAACCCTAAGGAAGACCGGATCAACTACAACGGGACTTATCCGATGAATAAGGTCCCAATGTCGACTAGGTCGTACTTCTCCTCCAAACCCTAATCAGGACTCCCAGGGCAACGCCTGACGATGTCGACCTATCCGGTAAATATGCATTCACTTTATCTTGGTCATTTCAATGTATAAATTTGTCACCATCTCATGCCTACCCCACAATAGTGTAAACATTATGTGCTAGTCAGGGGACTTAATGTTGATGGTGGATTTTCCGTTTAAGGTTAAGATTGTAAAACCTAAAAAAAAAATGTGCGCCAACATCTTGTAAAAGATAAGGCCATTAACAAGTGATGGATACTCCTTCACTTTATCAATTCACCAAGAATGGAGCATGTGGAAACAATCCCATTCTATGAATAAAATACACGAAATTCATCCAGGTTGGAGCATGTAGCAACAATCCCATATACCCTATGAATTTCCAGCATTATTAATTAATGCGCAACAGCCTTGTATTTCCTGTACTCATTATCAGTGCGGCATGACGACTGAGTGTTGCTCTTAGCGGAGCAACACGAACCTCCAAGCATTATAATGAAACCATGTACGAAATACCCGTACATGCTGAACTCTTGGTGTGTTATACTAGCCCGATTGAGCCCCTCTCGGTGTGTTATACTAGCCCGATTGAGCATCCAGACTGACCGTATCAGTCTGGATATGATCACGACCATCCAACTCCACCAGCCTGATTGGATGGCCCAGATCAATTCCATCACCCTCAAGCAGGTATGGAATACTTGCCGAACCAACGCGGAACTCGCATGGTCGGCCTCCCTTGGCCTAGCTTGCAAAAATGTCCAAACCATAAAAATATGGATGGAAAACCCTAAATTAGGGTTTGCGGCACATTACATGTGTCGCAAAACAGCCTCAACCATCCATCTTCGCAGGTATAGATGGAGGGTGCAGATGTAGATTCAAAGGGCACGGAGTATGTCAATACAATCACCGCAGGCCCGCATACATATCTGACCAATCGGTCAAGACCAACCATGGTTGGTCATTCCAAATCGTGCGCCTGAATAGAGCATGACGCACGGCTTTGAAACCCAAAAATTAGGGTTTTTGAATCACGAGCGTCCATCTTCTCCGGAACGAATGGATGGTCCGAGATTAGATCAAAGCAGGTCCGGTCATGTCAACATGACCACCGTGGACCCATCTATCCCCTCACCTAATCGGCCAAGGCATGCCATGCCTGGCTATCCCCAAATCGTACGCTCCAACATGCGTGGTCGCACCTCCCAAGCTGCAAATTAATCTCAACCACTCGATTTCTCCGGACGAATTGGGTGGCTTAGATCGCGTTTTCATGGGAAGGTAAGACATAGGCGTGAACATCAGCCTACCACCTACACGTTGGAACAGTCAACCAAGACCGACCAAGCCTGGTCGTTTTGGAACGCCCGCCCGAAGTTGGTATGGGATACGTCTTTTGCGGCACTAATCTTTTGTTTCAATTCGATCTCGACCACTCAACTTCTCCGGACGAATTGGGTGGCCCAGATCACGTTTTTATGGGACTGTAGGTATAAGCGCCTACACCGTCACGCCATCTACACACATGTATGATCGGCCAGTCCAGGATAGTTCCCTAAGTCTCATTTCGGTCAGGGTGAAGAGCAGTGCTTGCGCACCTCCTTCGAAACCCTAATTCCACCAAGTATCGCAGATGAGTGTCTTAAAGATCATCTCATCCGTACAACTTCACCAACTCGGTTATATAGCCCTGGCCAGGAGTTAACTAGTCAGTGCGGAGTCATGGTGATCACCATCCACCACTCTACCACACCATGTGGTCGTTCAAGGAAGGGTTTGCATGCGCAACTTCCAAACCATGCTGGATATACTCAATGCAGTACCTGCATAGTATACACACGATACTTCACAAGTATCAATTTCCTTCATGGGTTTTGCTTTCGGGCTGTTTTCTCCTCCCGAACGAGATTAAAACCTGAATACTCCCGCGTTGGGAGATAGGAAATTCTTTTCCGTATGGAATGGAGGGGCGGACCATCAAAATACGAGTCCGTACTAGAATTCTACAACGATTATAGTAAGGGGCGCTAATTAGGGTTTCTAGTGCAACAATCAACGTTGCCCCTCCTCTCAAGATGCAAAATCTCGACCGTCGAAGGTCACCAAGCTAGCAAGTTTCCCGAGCCTGACTTGCCAAGTGTCACACCTTCAAATGCCCTAGGAATTTTCTGCGAAAGTGTAACCCGGCATCACAATGGTTCTGTGAATAAAGCTTCACCCACTTGCACTTCAGCCTTATAAGTTTGCACCTTTGCAAACAGCCAACACTTCAGGTTAACAACGGAAGTCTTTACAGCCTTCTTTCACTTCTCTAAACTCATCAAATGCACCCAATTCATGCCATACTTTACCAACAACAATCAGCCAACCAAGAACACTTAGAATATGTCACAATCAACTCTTTTTATTGCATCAAAGGGAAGAAATACAAAACTTGCCCACTTGGGGACTTACACAGACTTGTTCACTCCTTGAACCAAGTCTAAGTCTTACAAAAACTCTCATATTCACTCACATATGCAACTTCACTCTCACATATGTTAGGCTAACTCTCACACAGGCTAGCTACCGAATTTCCCATGCCTTAGGACTATTTATATAGTAGCTTTGCTTGGACAAACCGTGCATAACCGTTACACACGCATGGGACATCCATTTGTCCCATCAGGTAGTTTCTATAACCTTGACTTGCTTTTCAACCGCCACCTTTTGTGTTGTCAAGCCAACAGATGCCACATCTGTTCTAGGTGGTTATGAACCTTCCACATGGTTATAAACTCCTTTATAACCGCTCATATTCATCACGCGTCATTGGCATGCTTGTGAAGCTCGTAACCAACTTGTAACCGTCACTTGAGCCGTATTGCGCCACTTGTCTTGGCCTACTGGATTCTGCCTTGCGCCAACGTACAACCCTCTTGGCCCTGCATTTTTATTACTCTAAGCTAATGCACGGACACTCTTTAGGCTTTACTTGTCGAGGCCAACTCCTTAAGCTCACTCTAGTTACTCATGCGTCACATATGCTTCATTTCGCCAATTAGCTTGACAATAGCAATGCAACTCTTGCATTGCCAACTTGTTTGCATTGTTCAAGATTTGGCCAGCCTTAAACTAATGCCATAGACCAACTCTTGATCTATTCTACACTCTTGCATCATCCTTGAGTTTGGGCCAACTAAATTCCACAGATATGCCTTAATGCCAACATCGCATGTTGCATCTGTCACTTTTGCCTTGTCTTGCCTTCCTTCAATGAAGCTTCATTGTGTCGGCCAATAAGATTCATTCCTTAGACAAATATATTTACAATATAACGCCACTCTTGCGCTTCATTGGCCCTGTATGGTTATGCCATTCTTGACACTTGATAGTCTATACAGTATACCGCTATTATAGCTTCGTAATGCGCCATTACGGCGGAACACTGACTTGGCATGCAACTCCGTGAAGCGCCATCATTATGCGTCACTTGCAGTACCGTAATACCAAGCCACAACAACATGCAACATGTTTTCCAAAAACATTTGAGACATCAATCATGTCACAAACTAGGGGATACATACTGGGGTATTGGTCTGGCGGTTTACAGCGTGCAGCGCACAACGCACCATCACAAGAACGTGTCAGGAAGTCATTGACGGTTAGTGATGATGGGAGAAGTGGGCAAGCCTGGTCGTGTGACACCAACACACTACTCCACTACTCCATCACTCCACTTTCTCCACTTACCACGAGATACGAAGGTTAGACTAAAGAACTTGTATAAATAGGTTCTCCGCCCTATTTTCAACAACAACACAAGTCCAGACAACAGAAGCAAGTGTTGATACAATCGTATTCAAACACCGTAACTGATAGATTACATCTTGCAAGACATCTCATCTTTCTGATACAAGTCCTGCATAGCCAACACCTTCTTCGCTTCCCTCCCTAAGATCAACCCCATCTCCTTCACTTTGTGACCGAAATAAGTCTGGAACGACCATTTCTTGGTTTAGGCCAGACTTGCACAAATTGATCTCTGCAATCTACAAGCACTCACTGCGCAGTGCATTTGTTTTAGGTTTAAATTCATTTCTCATCCACACCCCAAATTACCAAAATTAGCAGGAATAGTTTTCACCCATAAACACAAGGAAAAAGAGTACAATGTGATAGTCCAATAAAATACCTCTTAGTATGATCCTCCTCCTGATAAGTATTCCAGTTAAATCTTGGATTTCAAATCTTATTTGAATCGAGATTTCCTAATTTCGACGAACGAATTTCTTGAATGCAGAAGATTGTTGTGCTTTCATGAAGAAAATTGCTAGTTAACAAAGTTTTTTTTTTTTTTTTTTAATGTTGTAAGAGCAGTATTGCCTTTGATTAACAGTTTTCTAGAGTCTTCATGCTTACTGAGTACTTGTGTCTTGGATTGCTAGATTCTCTGAGATAATTTACGTAAGTAATTGATATAGATTCTTCAACAAAGGTCCAAGATGTGGATACATTACAACAAGTGAACAAAACTGTATATCTAGTCATACCTTATGTGGTCAGAATGACATCCAAATTCCTAAGGGATTTGTTATGTTGATTTGTTCTTATAAAATGACTTAGTTAATAGTGAGAATTCACCAAATAACCGAATCGATACAACTCCCCACCATGGATGACCACATGTTGAATAAATTGCCTCACTAAAAACCTTGCCATTAAAAACCCAGTGGGGAAAAAAATATAGGCGAAGGAAAAAAAGCACAATATCAACATTTTTAATAAAAAAATTAACGTCAACAAGATGTTTCCTCGTTATAATCTTGTCAGGAAAAACCACAAAAAATATATAGGCGAAGGAAAAAAAGCACAATATCAACATTTTAAATAAAAATTTAACATCAACAAAACGTTTCCTCGTTATAACCTTGTCAGGAAAAAAACACATGGTACAAAACCTGAAACGAAGGAACAAGAGTACCACTTTTGAGTATTTATGGATAATAACTCAACTGTAGGAGTATTATAGAAAACAAGCATCAAAACTATATATAATTATCTATCATAGACAAATTTTATGCAAGCATAATATTAATATGCAGATTTAAGAAAATAAATAAATAAATAAATAAATATCCAGTTTAATTGCCATCCAACCATTTTCAGCTTTAGAATGCTTCATAGAATCTATTAACTCATGAGCAATCACAATATTATCAGTTATAAGTCTACCAGAGAGAAAAGCAGACTGATAAGGAGTTATGATTCTATCTAACAGACTTTTTAACCTAAAATCTATCAGTTTTGATATGATTTTGTAAGCAACATTACATGAACTAATGGGTCTAAAGTCTGCAACAGTTTTAGGGTTATTAATCTTGGGAATAAGGCATAAAAAATTGTGATTAATCTGTTTCAACATATGTTTACTCCTAAAGAATGATTTAACCATTCTAGAAGTATCATCACCAATAGTGGACCACATTTCCTGAAAGAAACCAGGAGGGAATCCATCAGGGCCTGGTGTGGTCCATTGTTGCATACTAAAAATCACATTTTTAACTTCTTCATAGGTAGGGATTCTAGTTAACATATTATTCTCCTCAGTATAAATACAAGGCAGAATGTAACCTAAATAAGTACTAGCATTAGGTGGCATTGTAGTTCTACTCATTTTGTAGAAATGACTCTTCAAATTAGCAGCAATGTCATCTCTATCAGTTAACCAAATACCCATGTCATTTTGAAGAGTATCAATTTGAGTTCTTTTCCTTCTAAAATTTGTTTTATTACGAAAGTAAGCAGTATTCCTTTCACCAAATTTAAAAGCTTCTTCCTTACCTCTTTGCCTCCAAAAATCATCCTCAATGTCATACCAATGTTTAAGCTTAGATTGCACATCCACAACAATAACAGAGTTAAGAGCATGATTAGCATATAAAAGATTATGAAAAGTAGTTTCAAGCTTATTTATTTGAGTAATTCTATTACCAAACACACATTAGTTCCATTTTCTAAGATCCTGCTTAGTAACATCCAGAGATTTGGAGTGTCTAAAAGCAGGAGAACCCATTCCATATTTTTCCCAGCTGTTTTCAATAAGTTCTTTACAAGTAGCATCTCTAAACCAAGCTCTGTTGAATCTAAAAGGTTTAAAAACTTTAGACTCATTTCTAGCAGTAGTTAAGAGATTAGGGCAGTGATCACTTTACATAGGAATAAGGTGATAAACAACAACTTTAGGATAATTATGTTGTCACTCAAGGTTAGTAACACATCTATCTAGTTTCTAAAATGAGTTCTTGACCGTGTATCCTATTGGACCACGTGAAAGGGTTCCCTATGAAAGACATACTATTCAAACTGCAGCTAGAGAGAATAATGTTAGCCCTATCAAGATCAACTTGATTAACTTCATTTCCTCCCTATTTTTCATCTTAACTTAGATTTAAATGCCCTATGATAGCCCAAGGTAATTTATGTTGGTTGGATATATTCTAAAGATAGTCCCATTGGGAGTCTCTAATATCCTCATCCAGAGCTCCATAGACAAAATATAACAAAGAATCTTTAGTTCTAGCATCAAAGTTGATAATACAGTTGATAGCATTGTACTGACAGTCCACAATTTTCATATCAATACCATCTTTCCATAAAAGACACAACCCACCTGAAAGACCTATTGGATCATGGAAGAAAACATTAGGATATTTTAAGGATGCTATATATCTTTTCATCTTAGACAACTTATTTTTAGTTTCAGACAAAAAAAAAAATCTGAATCTTTCCCTCTAACAAGATTTTTTAAATGCATTCTAGTATATTTGTAACCAAATCCATAGACATTCCAAGATAAAATCTGCATTTTTCTAGTTAAAAAATAGTTGTAAAATCTACCAAAAGATAAGAAAAAGATATTAAAAGTAAAGATGGAGGTATTAAGTCTATAGCAAACCTTTTTCTCTCCTTTTGTGTTCTTAACATGTTTGTCCCGATGAATGGCCTTTGAGGTTGTTTTTGTCTCCATATGATTATCAAAAAGTTTAGTACTCATGTCATGCTTTTTAGTGATTTCCTCATTTCTCTGTCTCTTGCCTAACCTAGCATTTTCATATTCCTCACCTTCAGTAATAGCAAGGTCTGTTGATATGCTGATTTTTATACCATCTTGTGGTGGGACAAAAGGAGCCTTTTTAACATTGTTTCTCTGAATTCTTTTTGGGATTTGGATCATAGATCTTGGTTGAATCAATTGGCTTTTTCCTTGGATTTTTTTATTGCCAAAGTAGTGAGATTTTTTTTTACAGGACATCCAAGTACTCAGCAACAACTTTACATACTCCCTTCTTGTGGTTAAGAATAACCTTATCCATCTTGTGCATCCTGCATCAGTCATAGCCATCACTCCCCTTCTCAATGGTTTGTTAATATCAAGTATAACACACACCTTTACTGGATCTCCTGCTTTTGGAATGACATCTTCAGGATCAACAACTATTACTCCACCCATAAGCGCACCCATCTTCCTCACTGTATCCACCTTCATATGTTCAGGAAAAAAGTTTTTTAGTTGGATCCAAAAGACTTGGTTGGTCCAATCCAATTCTTGATAAAGCACAGTTGAATTGTAGTGATGCAACATTACAAGATACCCACTTACACTCCGTGGTATTTTTACGAAGATCTTGTTTAGAGTATCCTAGTCTTAGAATGTGAATACCATTATGTTGGTATCAATTTCGAGAACTTGCACCTCCTCTTCAGTAAGGAATGGCCATGTGAAGACAATATTATTCTACACCATCTTTAGTCCCATAGTATCTTCATTAATTATTTTCCTTATCAAGCAGATATCCCATTGATCATTTTCTTCAGTTACTTCTTCCTCAATGTTGTGCCGGATTATCTCTGAAGATTCACCTAGTTTAATTGTTGCTTTTTTGAATTGTTGAACCGGATCTGAGACAGTTTGATCATTTTCCGCAGCCATGGGGTTGTAGAAGGTTAAAGATTTTTCTTCTTCTATTGTTTGGTATGTTGACTCCAAAGAGACTTTGGTATATATCTTGATCCTTCGTGCTGATTAGGGTTTGAAAATCTTCTAAAGGATAATTCCTAAAAGATTGTATATTCTGTTTTAGTTTCTTTTCTATAATTATGTAAAGAGTATAGATGGAGGTTGACCTTACGAGTAAAATCAGGACAAGTAGCAAAATTTGGTAACCGATCCCTTGATTTTTGAATTTTTTGAACGCGGGATGAACGATTACCTCTCTCCGAGTTTAGAACTGAATTGGGAAAGACTCTGTTGATCAAAACATTTTCCTGAACTTTGATGATAATCATATGAGACAACAATGCTACAACGAGCAAGCAGACAACTTCTGCAAACGCTTTTACCACTTCATATACTACGGCAAACGCCATTCGGAAACAAACAAGTTGTAAACACAGTGAGAGAAAAAAAGAAAGTTAGTTAGACATGCTCAAAATAAAAACTCAAAAATAAAGTTTAAAAGCTTCCATATTGCTAAAAGGATTGATCTAAGATTGAATAGAAGAACTCAGATTAAAGAAACTAGCTTTTGATGTGCATAAGGATCAAAATTTTGATTAAAACCGGTGCAAAAACATCAAAAAAGTTTTGGTGAGTTAGAAAGAAAAATGAACTGCCGATTCACAGAGTCTCTCTCTCCACCCCTATCCAACACTCGTTCCTAGCTTTTTGATCACTGAGTAGGTTTTTATGAGTGATCATTTTTTCTTTAATTTTCTCAAAATTAATCAATTATTTTTCCTAGTTTTTGTGGAAACTAAATTATTTTTTTTAATTAGGTTTAATTTTAATTATTTTTACATCTAATTTGTACGAGCTAACTCTTTAGTTTATCTCATAGATTATCTGATGTATATGCAAAATACTTTTTGAAATAACGAGGATACCCAAGTACACCACAATCTTTTCGTTTCAACTTATAAGTCTGATATCAAGTGTGATCATCTATGGACAAAGTCGAGACAATACAACAACAAGGTATACACTTGATAATAGTTAAGGTATGAAACCAATATACTATAGGATCACAATCAAGTGTCTTGGTTCAACGTACTAGTGTATTGACTTTTAATTATAATTAAATAATTATAATTGCAGAAAGTAAAAGTAAATCATACAACAAGGTTTTGTTAAGGAAATCGCAAATGCAGAAAAACCCCGGCACCTAGTTCAATTTTTAATACTCTCAGAATTAAGCCGTTATACAAAGAACAGAGCCAACTTTGTATAGTTGAGACCAAGTAATCTACCCCCGATTACTTAGTTCCCTTGGTATCCTTGCGCCTACAACCGTCTGGATAACGCACGTGAATCCCAAGATAAAACCACTATCTTGAGTTTCTTTACCGATGTAAAGTCTTAAGCACTCAACTCATTTTGATCGTCTTCCAAACATTAAAAAAACAAAGCTATGTGATTATGAAAAGATTCGTTGAGTATTGATAAAGGCTCTTCCGTTTAGGAATTTGGTATAAAACCAAATATTCAGATTAATTAGTTGATGATATCAACTTTATAGGTCTCTTAGAGCGTCCACAATGGTGCGACCAAACCAAAGAGTAAAAACCAAAAAATTTGGTATTTTTATGGTTTATAGTCGATGTTAAACGCAATCATGACGAGTAAATTATACTCAAACGCACGTATAATGTCCGCCTAAAATGAAACCATGGTATAATCTGCGCCTCACTCACAGGAGAAGATTATAGGTACGCCTGATCCAGACGCACATTATAACTTCGTTTGACAACAGGCGAGCTTTAAAAGTTGGTTTGATTGACAAACCATGTTTAAAAGTTGGTTTGATTGACAAATCAACATTATACCTGCGCCTGATCAACAAACCAACACTATAAGTTCGCCCGTCAACAAACCATGTTTATAAGTTCGCCTGATCAAACCAACATTATACTTACGCCACATTCGAACGCACTTTATACTTGCGTCTATGTTTGGGGCGAAGTTTATATCTACGCCCCACTCCAAACCAACTCATAATATGGGCATGTAGTGAAACGCATTTTATACCTTCGCTCGACCAAATATAGTTTTGGTCGAGGTTTGAGACCAAATATACTCTATTTTTTGGTTTTGGTCAAGTTTTTTGGTTTTAGTCAGTCCCGCTGTGATTGATTTCTCGACCAAAATTATAGTTTTGGTCAACATTGTGGATGCTCTTAAAGAGTCCTTAAAAACACAAAAGTCCACGTTTTGGAAGCATAAATATTACAAAAGCTTTTGACAGGATTGAGTGGAGCTTCTTGTTGGTTTACTGCTGGTCTACGGATCCAATTCAAAGGACAATTAAGTTACATACAACTTGGTTAATGTACTCTACTGAGCAAATCTGAATTGCCACATATAAGGTAAACCTGGAAGAAGTTTTCAGATAGACATATTTGTTCAGAAAAATTTATGAAATAATGAATGTCATCAGTTCCATATAAGATACCTATGAAAGCCTACTCAACATCAATTTTATCCAACTCTAGCTTCTGATACTCTCCGCTATTAACAAGTGCTCTTAGACCATCTTTTAGCTCAAGCACACCCTCTCCCAAGACTGCACAAACAGGGAAAATGGGGACTCCTTGAACTCTGATCTTTAGTTCCTCCAAAACATCCTCTGTTCCATCCTCGTCGATTTTATTGGCCACTACCAAGGATGGCCGATCTGATAAACCCTCTTGATGAAACTCAAGCTCTAAAACCAAGTCGCTAAGCTGTTCCCATGGAGGTATACCTTTTTTCCCATCTAGTGCTGCTGCCAAGTCTACCACATAGGCAAGAACTTTTGTTCGCTCAATGTGTCGTAGAAATGCATGCCCAAGTCCACGATTTTCATGAGCTCCCTTTATAATTCCAGGAATGTCCGCCACTGTGACTGAGAAGAAGTCATCGTAGTTCAAATTTCCTATACTTGGCCTTAAAGTTGTAAACGCATAATGTCCTACTTTAGGTTTTGCTTTTGATATAGCCCCTAGAAGAGTACTTTTACCAGCATTTGGCAACCCAACGAGACCCACGTCAGCAATACTCTTTAGTTCTAAGACAAGCACAGATTCTGAACCAGGCAAACCATTTGACAGTGAAGGTTGATCTTCATCATCTGACACTTTACTCCTGAACTTGGAATGCTTCCCAAAAGAAATATTACCTCGGCCACCATCTCCACCACGAGCAACAAGAACTCGTTGGCCTTGTTTTGTTAGTTCTGCAACATTGTATTGAATTTCTACTTGCTCTTCCATATTATCTTCATCTAATTCAGTTTCAATTTCAGTATTCTCTAGGTCTTTATTCTCAGTCTCACCAATTTCGCGACGGGATATAAGTTCCTCCTTGTTGATGCTCGGTTGGCATGCACTATAAGATGATGCAGTTCGATATTCAGTGGAAGAAGTGTGCGAGGTTTTACTCATGCTAGTTGACCTTCCATTACTTCTTTTAAGGGTAGACGTTAACACATCCATTTCTTCTATGTTCAGAACTTCCGTTGCGTTGGAGGAGTTAGATTTAGTTATCTGATTGGAGTCGGTGGAATCAACCTCAAGCGAACCGGGGATTTCCCAGGGATCCAAAGGCTTCAATGAACGATTTTCAACAGCAGAAGGAGTTTCACCATCCACAAGATGAATAACAGTACCAACAGGTACAAGAACAACCTAGTAGATAAAAGTAAGGGTATTAGAGTGTGATTGCTTAATCATTTGACCCCAGACTCAGTTTTCAATCGCAAAACAGGAATTCTAATTGTAACCTTGTCCAGGCCTCGGCTTCCTATCATGTTTTTAGGCGCTCCATGTCCACCTCTTTTTGCATTCTGTGGACCAAAAAAACCTCAGTTATATTTGTAGGATAGCTAAATTTCTTAAGCAGAGGCCGTGTGACCAATTCGAGCAATTGAGAAATTGCCTTTGCACTGACCATATGATGTTGAAGATTCCTGAAGTCCCAAACTTTAGGAGAGCATTCTAGGATCACATCACCACCTCTCCCACCACTTCCACCTAGAACATTCAAACAAGATAATTAGAAACTAAAAGAAATCAATAAATTCATGCAGTGAATCATTTCAATATGCTTACACCTACTCAAAATAGGATATTAACCAGGAGTTCACAAGAAACAAGAATTGAATCTGTTAATCAGAGATTCATGGGAGGATTTTGGTAAGAAATCCAAACCAATGGCAAACTAAAGATTCAAACTTCATATTAACTTCGAAAATATTTTAATTAAAAAGGAGTCTTATTAAACCACCATCGGGTGTGCCTTGACGTTCGCTTCGACTGCGGCGAACACTACAACACCCATTGCCTCCATCTCCTCCTTTAGCCCAAAGCCTAAATCTGTCTATCATCTTTCTCTCCTGTTGTATAAAAACCATAAATTAGAAATAGAGGAAAATTCATTGTGAAAAAAATCATCAAGTGGTACAAGGAAGAGGGAAAAAAGTGAGAGAAAGACCTGCAGAGGAGCAAGCTTTGGTTCCTTAATTGGAGTATTTGAGTAAGAAGTGGAGGAATAAAGCATCCATGGACACTGAGTTGATTTTCTCAGAGCTTCGAATTTTGGAATGACTGGTGAGTGGCGCAACCACATCTCTCCTCTTAAGTGGCGTTTCGCTTTTAGAATCTGAATCTGATCTGCTGGATCTGGTAGTAAAGTACCAGTTACATAATATCACATGAACCGTAACAAAGCACAGCATATGCATAAATAAACGACCGTAATGGGCACATGAAACTGCATGTGAATATTATGCAAGGAGTAGTTTATTGTCATGCTTGTATGTTTGTCGTAATTCACAGTTTTTCGCCTATTGTGCTAACAATGGGTGATTCGCTGTATACTGGGCCCACAGTGGAAGTGCCCTGTTGAACAAGCAGATGGTGATCCTTCCCAGAGATGGAAAAAGATTTAATCGCTAACTGTACTACTACGGTAAGAACTACCCGTAAGTTATAGTTATCTGGAGGCTAATTAAAGGACCAATACCCTTTTGAGCATCATAACAATACAAAAGGGACACCACACAATCAGCTATTCAAAATGTACTGCGTCTCGGCAGCATATATAGGCCACATTATCCGTCAAACAAAATACTCAAGAAAAATATTGCAAGTATTTGATAATCATGTAAAGCAACATTAGTGTCCAATCAATCTTACAACTCTAATTGACAAAGACCACCAACTATTGTGAAACTGATGACAATGATTAGTAACTAGTATTTTGCAAGTTCATTTACCTAATAAATTTTATATTACTGTAGTTGATAAAACCAGTTACTAATATATAGTCAAGATCACTAACTAACATATCCACGAATGACCAGCTTCATTTAGCTATAGAAGTTGGTTCCCACTTAGAAGCACACCCTAGAAACAAAGCAAAAGCGTTCTGAAATTTCCTTTCAAGTTGTCCAGAGCAGTGAATTTTACGTATTTCACTCCCTTTCACTCCCTAGTTCGCCCATATGGCTGCATATATCAAATGATGTCCACTGAAGCTTTTCTACAGCATATTCTGACAAAGTAAAAACTAAATAATGAAACTCTAATAAATATAATTCCACTTCTTTGATGCAATACATCAAGCAACTTTTGAGCACAAACGGGTGAAGTCACTCTATATAAATATAATTCAATATCTAAGATGCATTTCATCAAACAACTTGTGCACATTCATTTGTTCCGATGACAGCATATATAAGTGGTAAGCACAATGTAATATAATGTCCACTGCACATTAGGCTGATTATAAGAGCTAAAGGACCATAAGCTTCCTTAGGAGGCGTACTTATAAAATAATCTCCAAAATGCTCCCCGAAGTAAATAAAAAAGAACTTCATTCACCGAGTATGCACTGTCGTAAAGTTCCTTACCTTATGATGTATGTATAATAATAATAGACAAAGTCGTTTTTGTTTGTAAATGCAGATATTGAAGCAAAGAGATTTCGATGCAATTGGTATGCAAGTGCAATACATGTTCTAAAGGAACTGTTCAAAGACTGCCTTTTGAAATGGTTCATACTACTGACCTGGTTTGCAGAAGGAATATATTTGTTTAGTGAATGGCTTGGAACTTGGACAAAGGAACTGTTCAAAAGCCTTTTGGATAACCCTGACTCTTGGAATTTGATTCTTATTAAATGTTAAAGGGATGCTTGGTATTATTTCCTTGAACTTTCTTCTATGATTCTGTCAATTTGTCGTACAAAATCAATTATGGACTTCTATTTAAAGCTGCTCTCTATCAAATAAAATCACACAACAATTCTCTTAACCTACTGGTGCATATATCTTTCTAGACAGAAAGTCATACAAAAGTCATATACGGCCAGGTGACAATGATGCGGACCATTTACTTCAAGGTTGCTTTCTTCTTTTTCCTAATGATTATTAATCAAAGTTTAGCAGCAGATGCGGACGGGTTTTTCTTCAACGACTTCAAAGCCGCATTTGTTACCCGTGATGGCGCAGCTCGCATCACGGACAATGGTCTCTTGCAGTTGACTGATCTCGGCGACAAGTATGAGACAGGTCATGCCTTTTATTCCGGCCCACTGAAACTGAAGAAGGGTGGTGTATCCTTCTCGACCACATTTGTCTTCGCGATTGCATCTGAGCTTGGCGCCAATAAATTAAGCGGTCAAGGGATGGCTTTCGTTATTGCACCTCAAAGAGCACTGCCAGGAGCTTTACCAAACCAATACCTCGGGTTATTCAATGAGACCAGCAATGGACAGTCATCAAACAATGTTCTTGCGGTGGAGATAGATACCGTCTATAATATAGAGTTTGACACCATCCAGGGTCCGCATGTTGGAATTGATATTAACAGTTTAAAATCTGTCAATTCTACTGATCCTGCATACTACGTTAACGGGGAATCCAAGCAGATAAATGTTAACAGCGGGGAACCAGTTCAAGTGTGGATAGAGTATGACGGGATAGACAAGAAACTTACCGTGACATTAGCTCCACTTAACACGTTGAAGCCAGATACTCCACTCTTGACGTTGTCTAGAGATCTCTCAACCATTTTCTTAGATGACATGTACGTCGGATTTTCAGCCTCTACCCAGACTGTACTGACATATCATTACATATTAGGGTGGAGTTTCAAGATTGATGGTGCAGCTGATGCGCTAAATCTCTCAAGCCTTCCTAAGCTTCCTCCTCAATCTTCTAGTTCTCACGACACCAAACCTAATTTGGCAGCAGATTCAGATCAAGGGTTTACTTATAATGACTTTAAATCCGCATATATCACTCGAGATGGTGCAGCTCGTGTCGCAGAAAATGGCCTGTTGCGGCTGACTGATGTCAGTGACAAGTATGAGACAGGCCATGTCTTTTATTCCGGTCCACTGAAACTGAAGGGTAATGTATCCTTCTCCACCACTTTTGTCATTGCAATTGCATCTGAGTTAGGCACCAATCAATTAAGCGGTCAAGGGATGGCTTTTGTTATTGCACCTCAAAGAGCAATGCCAGGAGCTTTAGCAAACCAATACCTTGGCTTATTTAACGAAACCAGCAATGGACAGTCAACAAACAATGTTCTCGCGGTGGAGATAGATACTGTCTATAATATAGAGTTTGACACCATCCAGGGCCCGCATGTTGGAATTGATGTTAACAGTTTAAAGTCTGTCAGTTCTACTGCCCCTGCATACTACGTTAACGGGGAATCCAAGCAGATAAATGTTAACAGCGGGGATCCGGTTCAAGTCTGGGTAGACTATGATGGGATAGATAAGAAACTTACTGTAACATTAGCTCCACTTAACACGATGAAGCCCGATACTCCGCTCTTATCGTTGTCCAAAGATCTCTCAACCATTTTCGCAGACGAAATGTACGTCGGATTTTCAGCCTCTACCCAGACTGTACCGACATATCATTACGTATTAGGGTGGAGTTTCCAGATTAATGGTGTAGCTAACGCGCTAAATCTTCCAAGCCTTCCTACGATTCCTCCTCAGTCTTCTAGTTCTATACATGCGAAGCCTAATTTGGCGGTAATAATTCCTGCAACACTTGGCTACATTCTTGCTTTGGTATTGCTGATGTTTTAAAATTTGTACATATTTCTAATATTTCTTTTCTGTGATTTGCTTTCTGAATATGTGCGAATAAGAAAATACTCCTAATCAACCTTGAATAGCCCAGTTGTTTGGTTGATTAGGGTCTAGTTTCAACTAGCAAAGTCAGTGGTTTGAGTGTCAATTTGATTACAGGTTATCTAATTTCACACTTTTTCGTGATGTAACTCATGCCTTTGTTGATATGCAATAAAGTCTATTTGATTTGGCAATTGTATTGTGTTTGTACTGATTATTTTCTGTTTTAATTTTTCTAAAGTTTCCATCTACTTGCATGTATACCTGATCCTAGCTAACATGACAGTTTCTTTTTACCAACTAGTAAGGACACATGTGCGATGCACATGCTTGAATTTTTATTCATCCAGCAATACTAAATTTGAGAGTCATGATTTTTTTTTTCGTAAAACAAAAATTTATTCTTATACTCGTTACGTAGATGATTGAAAGAACTTTTTAAATATATAAATTTTAAAAAAATCCGGTGTATATTTTAAAAGATATTAAGTTTTTAAAAAATTTGATCTATTTTTAAAACAATAGTATTTATGTAAATATGTAAAAGGTATGAACAACCAAATAATTTAAGGGTCTCCTACTAAAAATAGCTATTTTCTTTATATTAATAAGATAAGATAAAATACTTCCAATAATCCTTTCAGAGCTGCGGAAGGCAGTTATAAGGATCTTATAGTTTTATCTCTTTTTAATGTCAACGACTTGCTCATAACAAAGAGGCAAGAGCTTTGCAAGTAATGTAAATGAGGGTGTGTATTATGCAAGCGCTTTGACTTAAAAACGTGACTTCACCAGAAAATATAAAATGTTTTAAGTATAATTTTCTAAGAATTTCAGACATCGTAGTCATTAGATTTTTAATCACTAACTATACTACTAACGTAAGAACTACGCTATAGTTAGCTGGAGGCTAATTAAAGGACCATTACCCTTTTGGGAATCATAACAATAGAAAAAAGGACATCGCGCAATCAGCTATCCAAAATGTATTGCGTCTCGGCACCATATAGGCCACAGCCTAGTTAGCAATTCGGAATTCGGAAAACGTACGGAACGGTAAATGTACGAGTATTATACGGTTTTGTAAAATTCAGATTCAGTCCAAGATTCGGTTAACGGGACGTGATTCGTCAGTAATTCGGAACGGCATACGTACGTATATAATTCGATTTATAAATGTGAGTTCGGCTCTGAAAATTCGGTATTTATATATATTAAATAATTTATATTTACTAGTAATAACCCATGTGCGATGCACATGCTTGAATTGGATTTTTTTAACAACACCAAATTTGATAATAATGAAGAAAAAAAATCTTAAAATAAAAATTTAATATTCTTGTTTGTACTCATTATGTAGATAATTCAAAGAGCTTTCCAAATATACTAATTTTACAAAAATCCAATATATATTTTTAAAGATATCTAAGTTTTAATTTTTTTTTTAATTTTTTTTTAAAACAATGGTATTCCTGTAAATATACAAACATTGATTAAAGACTTATTTAATAGGTATATTGTTGTCATGTGAAAAGGCATCACCAAACAATTAACTCTTTTTTTTATATTAGTAAGATTATTTGAGGGTCAATTTAGACATTCCGCCGTGCTACACCAAAACCACCCAAAAAGGGGTCTTTTCTTTATTATAGTATAAGATAAGGTCATAGACCAATTTTTATGCATATGTGTAAGTTATTTAAAGAAAAAATAAAATTAATATGATGATATAATAATATATACAACATTAGTCATCCAAGATGACGTAGTATAGTGGTTTAGATGCTTGGTCAGTGAGTTTGAGATCTCTCTCACCTTCACCTTCAAAATTTTTCAGTCATTTTTATTTCATAAAAATTACAACAACGTCTAATATTGGGTCGTGTATGCCCGGGAGGCAGTATACCCCAAAAAGTTGGGCCTTTAAAAACGTAAAAGCTAAAAAAATTATGGAGAATTAAGCGGGCATATCATTCGGGATTCGGGATACGTAAAATTCGTGAACGATTCGCGAATAATCCGGGAATGCCACATAATACGCGATTTGGGTTCGGAGTTGCAAACGTACGCGAATAAAACGGTAAAATTCGTGATACGGAAAAATTCGTGAATGATTCGTGAATCATTCGCGAACTTACTAACTAGGGGCCACAGTTATCCGTCAAAGAAAATACTCAAGAAAAATATTGCAAGTATTTGATAATCACTTAAAGCAACATTAGTGCCCAATCATTCTTACAACTCTAATTGACAAAGACCACCAACTATTGTGTACTTTATGACAATGATTAGTAACTAGTATTTGCAGGTTCACTACCTAATAAATTTTATATTACTGTAATTGATAAAACCTGTTACTATATATCCACGAATGACCAGCTTCATCAAGTTGGTTCCCACTTACAAGCACACCCTAGAAACAAAGCAAAAGCATTCTGAATTTTTCTTTGAAGTTGTCCTGAGCAGTGTATTTTACGTATTTCACTCCCTAGTTCGTCGATATGGCTGCATATATCAAATACTGTACACTGAAGCTTTTCTATAGCATATTCTGGCAAAGTAAAAACTAAATAATGAAACTCTATAAAAATTTCTTTGATGCAATACATCAAGCAACGTTTGAGCACAAATGGGTGAATTCACTATAAATATAATTCAATATCTAAGATGCATTTCATCAAACAACTTGCGCACATTCACGATAACATCATAAGGTAACCTAATTGTAAGTACTGAATATCGCAAGATAATAGTTCACGAGTATCGTAATAAATAAAGGAGAAAAGAGATATAAAATGATACGATGATAGAAATAGCGCGGGGAAATATGAAATTTTGCGAGGATGAAGTAATTTTGCGAGTATGAATTGCGATACTTCGCAATTCATATACAGCTGTATAAGTTTTACTATAAATAGGAGTTCAAATGTAAAATTCGAGAGGTTCTTTTAGTGAGTGTTAGAAAATATCTTAGGAAAGAGAATAGAGAAAGTTGTAACTATTCTAGTTCCATTTAGATACTTCTTTGTAATCAATTGAGAACATTAATAAGAAAATTGTTATTCATCATCAAGAACTTCTTGAGTTTTTACTAATTCTATTGAGGGTGTAGTTGTAGGTTATTCTGCAACTACATAATTGGCGCTAGAAACAGGGATTTGAAGAATTCCTGTACCAGAAAGATGACAAGAAGAAGAAACACATCGAACCATTAAGCGAAGTAAGAAGAAGTGTAAGATTAGCGGGGAGGAGAAGCAAATATAACAGGAGAACCTAGTAGGAGAAGGAGTAATCGAAGAAATCAAGCTCAACAAGTAGGAGATCATGATCAAGTGAGTATACACACTTGGAGAACTAATATACCAGAAGAAGAAGATAGAGAACCACAAATCAGAGAAAATGGGAGGTTGATGGGAGGAACAATTCTTGAAAGAGAAATGGAGATGTTAGAAACATTGAGACAAGGAATCCAAAAAGAACGAATGATCGAAGCTGAAGAACGTGCCAAATTAACAAGGCAAAATCAAGAATTGAGGATGGAAAATGAGATGTTACAAAGGAGGAAATCTCAAAGTGTTGCAAGATCAAATGTTAGAACAGAAAGAGAAGGACAAAATTCACCGATAATCAATAATGAAAATAATATGCAAGAACAAGAGCAGAATCAAAATGAAAGAAATCAAGAGAATCGTTTCATTTTAATACCAAACCATGAACAAAGCATGGATAATTTACGAACAAGACCAAATCCTAGAGAAAACAATCAGAATCGAGAGGAAGAACAACAACTTATGGAAGAAACTGAGAGACAACAAGAAATACATCAAAACAATCACGAGAATGGAGCAAGAAGACATGAAGAAGTTCGTAACAAACAAAATGTTGAGTATGAAAGAATTAAGAGAAGAATTGTAAATCAACAAACAGAAGTGGAAAGGAATAAACCAAATTCTCGAATCAGAGTACAAGTAAATCAAGAAGAAATAAGTCACAGAAGAAGGAGAAATGAAGAAGAAGAAATTCCTGATATTCGCATGAGAAGAATGAGAAGAATAGAAAGGGAAGAACAAGAATTCCAAGATGCTATGCAACTGAACAATTATGATAATTTAGAAAGAAGATATTTGCAAAATTATGCAAATGAAAACATTAATGAAGAATATGATAGAATGCGAAGGATCGCAAGGGAGGAAGCGCAAGAACGTAGAAGAAGAGAAGCTGCATTAAAAAGACCAATGGATGAGAATTCTGAGACAAATGCACGAATCTTTCGAGAATTAGCAGAAATGAGAGGGATGATAAACAATAGAAGAGGAGGAGATAGAAGGAAATTAGATGAAGAAATAGAAGAAGCTGCGATGACTCCATTTGCTAGAGAAGTACAATTGGGAGGAATTCCACCAAAATGCAATTTTCCCACACTTACCAGTATCTTTGATGGGACTTCATGTGCTATTCAGCACATTAAAGCATACATAAGATGCATGTTACAATGGGAGAATCATGATGTTGTGTTATGAAAGTACTTCACATCAAGTTTAACAGGGGAAGCTTTAAAGTGGTTCGAAGGACTCCCTAAGAACACTATTACATCATTCAGTCATTTGCAAGCAACTTTCCTCGGAGCATATATCACAAATCACTCTTCACGGCTAGGTATTGAAGATGTATTTGGTTTAAAACAAAGAGTGGGTGAAAGTTTGAAGCATTTGGTAAGACGATGGAAGACTATGTGTAGTGATATGGCAGGGCGTGTGGATGAGAGATACTTGATTATGTCCTTCATAAATGCGATGTTCGCGACTGAACAATTGTATGTTCAAATCTTCAGAAGAAAAAATTCCATAATGATGACAGAGTTACGAGAATTGCAAGAAGAATACATTACATTAGAGGAAAAGCAAAACAATATGGAGTCATATCCAGTAGCAAACACTAGCAATCAAGAGGGGGGAGCAAATTTACTTCCCAAAATAATAAATGTAGTAGCAGGTACTTCGCAAACATCCTCACAAACTTCTTCGCAAATTTCAGAAGAGAAGAAAATCAATGATAGCCAGCCAAAGATGGTAGCAATGGGCAGTAGAGATCAAGAAGAGTATGATAGAGAGAAGAATTTCTATAATCGAATAGGAAATAACCAAATTCCAAGACTAGATCAACAACAAGAAAATTATGGGGGACAAAGGCAAAATTATTTTGGACAAGGGAACCAGAGACAAAATTATAACAACGGTCAAGGAGGTCAAAGAATGGTAAGGGAAGAGATAAAGTTGCCACCTTTGAATACGAGTGTAGAAAAGATATGGCAAGCAATTATCCTGGTAGAGAATATACCAACTCCATGGAACATGGGAAAGGAACCACCAATGGGTCCAAGAAGTCATGAATTTTGTTCATATCATCATTTTCATGGACATTCTACAAATAATTGCCATAATATCAAGAGGATAATCTTACGAATGATTGATCAAGGAAAACTAAATCAATTTTTACTTAGCGGAAGACACAGTCGCAACAATTACCACAGAGCTCCAACCATAACTCGCAGGGAGAACACAACAAAAGAAAAGGGAGAAGAAATCCTACATATAGAAGTGGGGTCAAAAGAAAGGAATATTTTCTGTAATTCCATTGTTCATTCATATAAAACCATAGAGGATTTTCATGATAATGTGTTAAGCAGGGTATATGCGAGGGATGGTGAAGGAAAGGAAATAATGAACATCGCAAAAATTTCACGACTTGAAGAATGGAAGAAACGTGAAATTTCTTTTGAAGCCACTGAAATTCTAGAAGGTTGTGAAGCACATGATAATCCATTGGTAGTAAGATTAGCAATCTACATGAATATGGAGGAAAACGAAGATGATATGGAGGAAGAATCAATTGGTCTTAATAGGATTTTGATTGATACGGGAAGTTCTATCAATATCCTCTTCTATTCTGCTTACAAAACTATGGGGGGAAAAGATGCAGATTTAATACCTTCTACTTATAGAATTTATGGTTTTAATGGAACTTCCAACAAGCCCAAAGGAGAAGTGAGCATGCGAATTCCATTGAGTGGAATGCGAACTGAAATTATGTTCTGCGTTGTTGATGTCGAATCACCATATAATGCTTTGATAGGAAGACCATGGATTCATGGAATTCTAGGCATAGCTTCCACTCTACATCAGTGCATAAAATTTCCTCATATGAAGGGTATTGGAATTATCAAGGGTGATTGGGCTGAGGGAAAGAAATGTTACGATACAGAAGTAGAAGTTTGCGAAGGAAAAACTGCTGAGAAGGAAAATTGGAGAAAAAGAGCAAAGGCTGTGAAAAGAAGTGAAAATTTAATGGCAGAGGATTAAGGAAAAAGAGGATAAAGTTACGATGATAATCATATAAGAAATTTACGATGATAATAAGGGATTGTGATTTGCGAAGAAAGAAGAAGGAAAATAATAAAACAAGAAGGTAATCATTATGTTTACTCGTGGAAATAAGGTATGTGGTAAAACAAAATTTTTAGTTTGTGATAAATTTTACGAATATTGTTTGCTCGCAGGAAATTGGGAAAAGTTACGAATTTCAGAATTTATATTCCGATTAAAATTTCATTAATTTGCGAATAAAAGACCGCAATCTGTGATCAGCCTCAAAAAAGAAAGAGAGCGCGAGAAAAATTTTATACTGGGAAAACCTTTGTGGCGTACACCTAGTTCGCGAAGCTATAATTCGTAAGAGGAAAAGTCCTAAAGTACGTCATTTAAGGGGTACCTATAACGTGGCTAAGGGTAACCGGAACACCACCAAGGGCCCTTAGTACATGGTAAAAATTTGGGGTACAACCCAATAATGGGGTACCTATCCGGGTTAGACACCTTGGATTCTCACCTAATCTAACGACATTACGCAATATAAAATGCGGTGTAAGAAGATTTAGGATGGGAGACTAAGGCATCTTGTCTTTCCCAAGAAGTGCGAAAACGATCAAGGCGCCGAGGTACACGGTTGAGTCAAGAGTTCCGGGTGAGGTTGAACCACATCTGCCATTTTTGACAAGTCTTGGTAAATGATGCACTTGGCCCAAAGATACCCCATAGGGTGCAACCTCGTAACTATAAGCCCTATAGGAAAAAAGGATAAGAGGTTGCGATCAAAAGATGGTTGTTGGCGAATCCGGATGGGAAGAGATAACCTTGTATGGTCGATATACGCTTCCTTGAAGGGGAAATCGGGGGAAGATAAAGGGAAGCACCCTCCATTAGGGAGCTGATACGTGCTATAAGACGCAAATGTCACGAGGCTTCTTGTTTGCGAAAACATAAAGGCTTGTCATATTTGTGCAACAAATGAAGTTCTGCGAGCCTTCTAAAAAAAAAGAGAAAAGAAAGAAAGAAAAGAATAAATAAGTTAAGATGAGATCAATGGGTCACCATATGAAAGTGTGGAGACGTCCTGCGATTTCATCGCAAGACGGCAATGTCATGGGGCTTTATGTTCGCAAGAATATTTAGGCCTGTCATATTGTCGCAACAATTCCTGAAGAGGTTAAAATACTATACAAAGAGGTTAAGATGAGATCAATGGGTTTTTGCATGAAAGTGTAAGAACGTCCTGCGATTTCATCGCAAGACGATAATGTCACGAGGTTGTATGTTCGCAAGAATGTTCAGACTTGTCATATTATCGCAAATACAAAAATTTACTACAAAAGAGGTGGCAAAATAAGACCTTTACTTAGGAAGGCATGATAAGACCACAGAAATTAATGAAATTCATTAACATCATTGAAGAAATTATACAAGAATATACATTATGAAGATATGAAAAGAAGATAACTTCGTCAATATCATTGAAGAAATTTTACAAGAATATACATCAAGAAATTTTGAAGAGAAGACAGCTCTGTCAATATCATTGAAGAATTTTTACAAGAAGTCCTATCAAAGAAGACAACATCAGTGAAGAATTTTAAAGAAGACTTAACAAAAGATGCGATTTTGATAGCAATCAAATACAGATAAGTTCATATTCGTAAAAATTTACGAGAATTGAATACTTCTTATACTTCTCCATATATTGAATATTTCTTCAAAAGATTGAATATTTCTTATGATTCTTCAAGAATATCTCATATTTATACTTCTTTAACGGATATTTAATTTTGCGAAGGTTAAGTACTTATTATACTTCTTCATACAATTCTTATACTTCTCCATATATTGGGCAATTCTTCATGAATTGGATACTGCTAATACTTCTTCAAAGATATTTTATACTTCTTATACTTCTTAAGGATATTTCATATTTCGTATACTTCATACTTCTTATACTTCAAGGGGAGATTCATTATTTACCTCATGACATTCCACAGAAGGAAAAAGGCTTATATTTCTTATACTTCGAAGGGAGGACTTTTTATTCATAATCACAATCAGACAAAACTTCGTAAGATAAATTGAGAAGGATATTCTAATACTTCCAGCAAGGGTTGATCATCTGAAGAGCAATAATAAGGGGAAAAGGAATACTAAGCTAAGTCTTTAAGATATATTATTTCTCTCCACATGATCAAGTTATGCGAATAAGGGAAACAAATATCAAAGAAAGATTAATTCAAATTAAGCTTTGAAAAAAAAATTGTTGGATTAATTCAAAGTGCAATCAAGAAGAAAGTGTTATATTGAAAAGAAACAGAACAGACATACAAAAAAAAAGTGAAGTTATTTTTCAGGCGATTTATCCCCATCAAAATGATCTTCTTCTTCAACTTCACTATCATTTTCAACTTCACTTTCAGAGATTTCCAGATATGGAGTATCTTCAGGAATTTCTTCATAAAGGAGCGTATGGTACTTCTTGAGAGGAATTTCATTATCTTCGCAAATCTTGCGATTCATCTTAGCTCGAAAACGCTTGACATATAAACTATGGTTATGCTGGGAAATTAGAAGCTGAGATCTCAAGTCATAAATTTTCTTATTACGATTAGCAAGGAGAGTTTCCAGATCATTATTCATCTTCGCATAATTTTCTGCAGAAAGGAGAGAAATTAAGGAACTGGTTAACAAATTACGAAGGAAAAGTAACCAAAATAATTACCATCGCAAAGAATTTACCTTCTAGTTGCTTCTTATCATTACGAAGAGAAGAATTTTCAAGCTTTAATTGATTATTCTCCTCAAGAAGAGAAGAATTATCAATTGTGATGCTCGCAGATTGTGAATTATCTTCGTGACGAGATATTAATTCTGCGTTATCAATATTTAGATCTTCTATTTTCTGACGGAGACTTGAATTTTCAACCTTTAACTTCTTACAACGATTTAAAGTTTTCTTCTCAGCAATAGAATGACGTCTTTCCCAATCGAAGCATTGCACAACTAACTCTTCCAACCTAAACAAGAAAAAAGGGGTTAAAAATCAACAAAATAAGGGAAATAAACAAGGAATAGAGAAGAAACTTACCATGCTACCTAAAGCATATAATGAAGCAGGAGAGACGAATCTTGAAATTCCTTTGAGGGAATTATTATCAATTACTGATGTAGGAACTTTACAAGCCTTCGCAATAAGTTTTTGCGAGCATTCGCTGTAGGAGAATTTCCTAATCCACGAGAAGAATGGAGGAAAGCCTCAGAGATGCTAACCATTCTTTGAGGCAAAAGTTTCTGGGATGCTATAATCTTCATTTCCACCTTCATCAACATCATTATCATCATCTCCTTTGTCAGAAAGGGTATCGGAATTAGAACTAAAGTCCTTCTCAGGAAGTTTATCATCTTCATCACCAAGATCTTCCTCAATGTTCTCATTAGAAGAAATTACATTGGAATGAGATTTGGTTGAGAGTATCTTCTTTTTCCTCCTCTCGTAAACAACATCTTGAAGTTTTCTTTTTCCTTTGCGAAGAGCATCATCTTGACTACCAAAAGCTTGGGAGACCTTCGCAGAATGAAGAGTTTGTTGCCTCGCAGTAAGCATTTTAGAAGAAGTAGAACTCTTATTTTCACTCGCAGCAATCTCGGAAGAAGTGGAACTCAGTAAATTCAAATAAGGATAAGAAACAGAGGCAACAATATATTGTTTAGAAAAATACAAGAGTGTTTCTTACCTCATTTGAAATTAAAGGGTAACAAAAAGATAAGGAGGTGGAAGTACATACATTTCTAAAAACCCAAGGTTGATAATAGCGATTTACGAAGGTTCGCAGGAAGTTCTACTATCCCGGTAATATAAGAACCTGATAACATTAAAGGGTACTTATACCAATCTTCATCATTAGAACGACGAGGTGTCTTATTATTTCCTGAAGCATAATCAATATCGTGCATGAGAAGATCATCTGCTGCGATATTAGCTTTACGATGAAGACGAACACCCCAACGATTATCTTCTTTCCTCGCAGAATTAGTGTCTAATTCTTGAAGAAACCCTCAAATTTGTATAATTCGCGACAACAATTTCTATATTTTCAAATCCAGGTTTCCTAAGATCAATGAATACAAAGATTTCCCAAAAGCGCACGATTTGCGAATTCAACTAAGAGGCGAATACAATCACCAGTCAATTGGTAAATAGCACAAGAAAAATTGGGGTGGGAAATAATTTCGTAGAATAAAGGAAAGTTAACATCATAAAGAGGAAGAGGAAGACCTGCGAGGATTTGACCTCGTGAGATTAAAATTTTCTGATCATCCCAAACATAGTTGGTAAAGAGCTTCACACAGAGAGAAGATTTATTATCATAACCTTCAATCTCAGAAAGAATAAGATCTCTATCAGCAAGTTCCGCATTAATTTGTTCAATAGTTTTCTTCTTTGGTGCCATTGAATATAAGAGGGAAAATAGAAAGGAAAAAAGATTGTAGAGGCAGAAGTGGTGAAGAAGATGAATAAGAGAATAAAAAGCAAAAACAAAGGATAATATTTATAAGAGAGTTTGATGAAGATAAAAACTCATTAATACGAGTAAGCGTGAACGGTTGAAAAGAACGGTTACGAAGAAACGTGTCATAAAGATAAGGGAAAAGTAAAAAGACGTGTTGTGAACCTGATGGGTGGTAATAACTACACTAAATTTATGAGAATAGGGATTCTCATGACATTTCTTCTTCGTAGAATTGACATGAGAAGAGGCAAGATGTAAGTACTGAATATCGCAAGATAATAGTTCACGAGTATCGTAATAAATAAAGGAGAAAAGAGATATAAAATGATACGATGATAGAAATAGCGCGGGGAAATATGAAATTTTGCGAGGATGAAGTAATTTTGCGAGTATGAATTGCGAAGTATCGCAATTCATATACAATTTGTATAAGTTTTACTATAAATAGGAGTTCAAATGTAAAATTCGAGAGGTTCTTTTAGTGAGTGTTAGAAAATATCTTAGGAAAGAGAATAGAGAAAGTTGTAACTATTCTAGTTCCATTTAGATACTTCTTTGTAATCAATTGAGAACATTAATAAGAAAATTGTTATTCATCATCAAGAACTTCTTGAGTTTTTACTAATTCTATTGAGGGTGTAGTTGTAGGTTATTCTGCAACTACCTAATCTCCACTACATTTGTGCTCTGAGGATCGGACGACGACTCGGCGAAAATTTTTTCTTCTTAGATTTCGATTTTCAGTCCTTTTTCAGCAATTTTTCAGGTGAAGTTAAGATCCAGTTATAGTTTTTATCGATCTTTATGATTAGTAGTCATTAATTCAGGTGTTTCAATGGATCCTGGTATGAGAAACGCCTGTTCTGATGATTACCGATCAGAAAAAGAAAATCTCAATAAAGTTAAAAGTTCAATTAAAGTTCCATCGATAGATCTCCCTGATGATTTATTTGAAGAATGCTTAAATCCATGGAAGTTTTCTTTAATTGGAAGGTTAGATTTACAAAAAACTAAGTTTGTTGATGCTTCAATTATTTTAAGACAACAATGAAAACTGAAAGGTGAATGCAAACTTATCCCACTTGGAAGAGGTTTTTTCACCATTAAACTAGATAATGAATATGATCAACAAACTATCAAATCTTGTCAATGGGAAGTTAATAATCAGGTTTTACAATTAAGGAAATGGGTTTCCAATTTTCGACCATCAAATATTCGTACTTCTAAGGTTTGGGTTAGGTTTCCTGGATTGGGTTTGGAATTTTGGAAGGAGAAGATATTATTCACTATTTGTAAAGAAATTGGTACTCCAATCAAGATAGACACTGCTACTAAGAACTTTGAAGTTGGTTATTATGCTAATGTTCTTGTTGAGGTGGATTTTGCTTAGCAGATTCCAGATAAAATTTGGATTAATACTAAATATGGTGGTTTATTTTAGAATGTATCAATTCCTGTCTATCCTAAGTTTTGTCATCATTGCAAGATAATTGGGCATTTAACTTCAGAATGCAGGATTGAGCAGAATAAACATCAAGCTACTAAAAGAGCAGAACAAACTCCTGGTACTAGCCAAATTCAACAAACACCTAAAGGCAGAAAAGAAGTTCATACTCCTTTTGATATCTGTGATAGATCAGAGACTACTTCAACAGAGAATCTCAATTCACCAACACAAGGTTCTTTTGTTAAAAGTATTTTAACTCCATTACATCCTCAAGTTAGCCCAATTAGCTCAGTGGGTGGAAGATTTAATGCCTTGAATTCAATAGTGGAGAATGATATAGAGGAAGAAGTGCAAGATCCTTATCAGTAGTATTGGAAGTTCCACAAATTCTAAAGATTGTTGAAAAAAATAATATGGAGAATAGTAATGTTGAGTTAGTAAACAACTCAGCCTCACCACACTCAGTAACATCTTGGGCCAATGTGGTGGAGAAAGAAATGGTCAAAAATAATACTGCTGCTTCTACAAGTAATTCTGACAAATCAAAGGTGAGTACTACTTCTACAATGAATAGTAAGTACAATTTCAGGAAAAATCCTGGTAAAGGGGGTACCAGAAACCCCCCCCTCTAAATAATGAAGATAATTTTTTAGAATATCAGGGGCCTAAGAAGGGTAAGGGCTCAGGATAAACTTTGGTCCCTTGTAAATCAGTTCAATCCATCCTTAATTTGGGTGGTTGAACCTAAAATAAAATGTAGTGCTTCTTTTTGTAATAAATTGAACTTACCAGGAACGCAGAGCATGGTAGTTCACAATTCAAATGCAGAGAATAAAGGTAACATTTGGCTTTTTTGGAATAAGAGTTTATCTCAACCTCAAGTTGTTTCAGTTTCAAATCAGATGATAACTGTTAGTGTTGGTAATGTTTTAGTTTCTGGAGTTCATGCTAAGGTTAAAGTTGTTCAAAGAAGAAGTTTATGGTCAGATATGGAGATTATCAGTGCATTGAATAAACCTTGGATTGTGTTAGGAGATTTTAATGCAGTCTTAAGTCAGGATGAAAAAATTGGAGGTAGATCTCCTAACATGAGTGCAATGTTGGAATTTATTGATTATTTGAATAACTGTGAACTTATACAGGCTCCTAAAATTAGATTACAGTATTCATGGTCAAATGGTCAACATGGTAGTAAAAGAATCTTATGTAACTTAGATAAAGTGGTTTTCAATCACAAATGGCTTCAATTGTTTGGTGATTGGGGATATAAAGTTGGGTTAAGGATTGTCTCAGATCATGCTCCTCTTTTGGGTGGTTGTGCTAGCATTCCAAAACCAAAAAATGTACCAAAGAAATTTCAGAAAATGTGGCTTAGTCATCCTGATTTTTTGCAAGTTGTTGCAACATGTTGGAACAAGCATGTAGAAGGTGACCCTGCTTATAGATTTTTATATAAATTGAAAGAATAAAAAAGAGTTTTGAATGATTGGAATTGGAAAGTCTTTGGAGATGTGAATGTAAAGATTCAGGAAGCAGAAGAGAAAGTCAAAGCTGCAATGCTATTATCAGATAATAAACCTTTTAATACAAAACTTTTGGATCAACTTGTTAGTGCTCAAAATGATCATGCTAGCAGAGAGGCACAAATCAATACTTTGCTATGGTAGAAGGCTAGAGTTAAATGGGTCACTGAAGGTTCAGCTAATACAAACTATTTTCATACAAAAATGAAGCTTTGAACTTCTAGAAATCTAATAAGTGAATTAGAAGATGAAGATGGAAATGTAATTGTTGACCAAAAACTAGTTGCAGAATCTTTGGTTCAACACTTTCAAAACAAATTCAAGTTCAAGAATGTTTCAATTGTGGAGGAATTGTTGGATGATGTTCCAAATGTTATAACTGCAGAAGATCAAGATAAACTAGATGTCATTCCTGGGGTTGATGAAATCAAGAACATTGTTTTTAGTATTGATCCTGATAGTGCTCCTGGACCTGATGGTTACTCAGGTATTTTCTATAGAAGCTGCTGGGATATTATTCAAAATGATCTAGTAGATGCTATTGAATTTTGTTGGAGAAGAAAATTTATCCCTAAGGGCATGAACTCAAGTTTCTTATTTTTGCTTCCAAAGACTCAAGGTGCAAAAACTGCTAGTCAATTTAGACCAATAGGTCTGAGTAATGTTATTTTCAAGATATTTACAAAGATAATCACAACAAGAATGAGTCTTCTTATGGAAAAATTAGTTTCTCCTCAGCAAGTGGCATATATAAAAGGCAAAAGTATTCATGAACAAGTTATGCTAGCCTCAGAATTGGTGAATGAAATGAAATTCAAAAGAAGAGGAGGAAATGTGGGTATTAAACTAGATATATCACAGGCTTATGACACAGTCAGCTGGGAATTCTTATTTGAAGTGTTACAAAAATATGGTTTCTCTTCAGATTGGTGTGATTGGTTGCTAGCACTGTTTGAATCTGCTAGAATATCTGTATTGGTAAATGGAGGGCCATGTGGTTTCTTTTCAGTTGGAAGGGGTTTGAAACAAGGTGATCCTTTATCACCCATTTTATTTGTACTAATGGAAGATGTGCTGAGTAGAAATATCTCTGCTTTGGTTTCCAAAGGTAAAATCCAACCCATGGTGATTAAAAAGGGCATACATCCAACACATTTATTCTTTGTAGATGATGTTTTCATGTTCTGCAATGGAGCTAAGAAGAGCATATTAAGTTTGCTAAAGTTGTTAGATGATTATCAAGCTAGTTCAGGTCAGATTATTAACAAGTCAAAGAGCAAATGCTTTATTGATGGAGCTTCTAATCTCAGAAAATAGATTATTTGTGAGCAAGTGAATATGGAATTATCCAAATTCCCTGATAAGTATTTGGGAGTACTTATTGCACCTGGAAAGATAACTTCTTCTTTGGTCTGGCCAATAGTGGAAATGCTACAAAGCAAGTTGGCAGCTTGGGCAGGTAATATGCTCTCTTTCCATGACAGATTGATTTTGGTTAAACATGTATTGTATAGTGTACCCATTTACAACATGTCAATATATAAGTGGCCATCCTCAGTAATCAAAATATGTGAGAAGATCATTAGAAATTTTTTATGGACTGGTGATAGTGAGAATAGAAAATTCAAAATTCTAGATTGGAAAAAAGTCTGTACAAATTTTGTTGAAGGGGGGCTTGGAGTTAGAAGACTAGAAGTAATTAATAAATCACTTCTAATGAAAATGATGTGGAGAATCTTAAACTCCAAAGAAGAATGGGCAAAATTCTTTCATGCCAAATTTCAAGATAAAATGGGACAATGGACAACTAATTGGAGACAATCATCTGTATGGAAAGGATTAAAATGGGCCTGGGATTACTTAAAGGAAGATGTAAGGTGGTGTATTGGCAATGGGAGGAATATATCTGCTTGATATGATAATTGGTATGGCCAAGTTCCATTAATCTCTTCAATAGGAATGACTGATTTTGTTAAGGCAAACCTTGGAATGAAGGTGAATATGTTGCTACAAGGAGATAAATGGGTCATTCCGCCTGAGATGCAATCTTTTATTTCTGAAAATGAATTACCTGATGTTGGTGGTGGAGAAGCTTTCAGAGTTTGGGCTGATGATAGTAGTGGGACCTTCATCACAAGAACTGCAGTAGAAAAGATAAGAAACAAAGAACCTGTTGTTTCTTGGTCCAAATATATTTGGAAATCATTTTTACATCCAGGGATTGCAAGTAATGTTTGGAAGCTATTACAGGGTGTGTATGTGGATGATGTGGTTATGAAGGACATGGGTTTTGAGATGGACTCAATGTGTAGTATATATCTAGCAGAGCAAGACAGTATGCAGCATACACTATGGATATGCAATTTCAGTGTTAAAATATGGTCATGGCTTAATGAAATATTTGGATTTCAAAATCCATCATCTTTTGAAGACATTTGTAAGGCTGCTAAGAATAAAAGTCCCCTGGTGAAGGAAATATGGTTAACTGCAGCATGTGCTACTATGAAAGAGTTGTGGTTTCAAAGAAATGAGAAGTTTTTTAATGAAGTTAAACCAAATATCAATAGGTTTAAATGCAGAATCTATCAGCTGGTGCATGAAGGTGGTTTCAGGATAAAAAGCAACAGGTGGAGTCAAAACTATGATAGTCAGGTAATTTCTTGTTTTCATTTGGGAGAAAGAAGAATCAAATATACTAAGATCTTTAAATGTTTTTGGAAACCTCTACCACCTGGATATACACTCTTCCGTTGTGATGGTGCATCCTTTGGAAATCCAGGGAATGCTAGTTTTGGAGTGATTGTCAGAGACTGTGAATGTCAGGCAGTAGCTACACTTTCAGGAGGTATTGAGGTTGCAACTAATTTTATTGCAGAAATCTTTGCAATTCTGTGTGCATTGGAAATGGCAGTGTTATTGAGGAAAAGGAAGGTAATGCTTCAATCAGATTCACTATTTGTTCTTAATCTCTTTAAGAACAAAACTGTTCCATGGTTTGTAAGGAATAGATACATTAAGGTGCTTAAAGAAATAGATGATATTCAGTTTGAACATAACTTCAGAGAAGTTAACTTCTCAGCTGATGATTTAGCTAAAAGGGGAGCAATACTTAGTGTTGGTGAAAGAAATCTACATATGGGGAGACCTGCTTTCCTTAGAAGAATTGAACTGCCAAATGTGGCTTATTACAGGTTTTGTTGAAACATTGTATCTCAAGAATGGGTGTAAAATCTTTTGATGTTTTCTTTTTTGGTACTTTTAAAGTCAATCATGTAATCCTTTATTAGGCTTTGACTTATTTTTAATAAAAATTTGCTTTAGCAAAAAAAAAAAAAAAAAAAAATCCACACATTTTAGGTTGTGCATGGAAATTATAAATTATAAGAGCTCAATGACCATAAGCCTCATTAAGAAAAGTACTTGTAAAATGATCTCCTAAATTCTCCCAGTATGCATTGTCCTAAAGTTCCTTACCTTATGGTATATGTATAATAAAAGACTAAGTCGTTTTTGTTTGTCAATGTATATACTGAAGCAAAGAAATTTCGATGTAATCGGAATGCAAGTGCAATGCATGTTCAGGAGGAATTAATCAACGACTGCCTTTGAAATGGTTCATACTACTGACCTGGTTTGCAGAGTGTATTGTTTAGTGAATACCTAGGAACTTGGATAAAGGAACTGTTCAAAAGCCTCTGGATATGATATAACCTTGGCAAACAGATACTGACTCTTGGAATTAAATTTGATTATCATGTTAAAGGATGCTTGTAATTGTTTCCTTGAACTTTCTTCTCTGATGATTATACGCAATCAATTATGAAACTCTATTTATAGCCCGATGCTCTATCGAAATTAAACCACACAAATTTTTCCTACATATCCTTGTTAACCATATATCTTCCTCAGACTCAAAAAAGTCATATAAGGCCAGATGACAATGATGCGTACCGTTTTCTTCAAGGTTTATATTTTTTTAATCGTTCTCCTACTGATTGATGGAAATTTGGCAGCAGATTCAGAACAAGGCTTCACTTACAATGGCCTAAAAGACGCTTTTGTCACCCGTGATGGTGCAGCCCGCATTTCAGAAACTGGCCTTTTGCGATTAACTGATCTCAGCGACAAGTATGAGACAGGTCATGTCTTTTATTCCCGTCCGCTGAAACTCAAGGGTAATGTATCCTTCTCCGCCACTTTTGTGTTTGCAATTGCATCTGAGCTTGGCGCCAATAAATTAAGCGGTCAAGGGATGGCTTTCGTTATTGCACCTCAAAGAGCACTGCCAGGAGCTTTACCAAACCAATACCTCGGGTTATTCAATGAGACCAGCAATGGACAGTCATCAAACAATGTTCTTGCGGTGGAGATAGATACTGTCTATAATATAGAGTTTGACACCGTCGAGGGTCCGCATGTTGGAATTGATGTTAACAGTTTAAAATCTGTCAACTCTACTGTCCCTGCATACTTCGTTAACGGGGAACACAAGCAGATTAATGTTAACAGCGGGGATCCGGTTCAAGTCTGGGTAGAGAGAGTATGATGGGATAGATAAGAAACTCACTGTAACATTGGCTCCACTTAACACCTTCAAGCCAGATACTCCACTCTTATCTTTGTCCAAAGATCTCTCAACCATCTTCGTAGATGACATGTACATCGGATTTGCAGCCTCTACCCAGACTGTACCGACATATCATTACGTATTAGGGTGGAGTTTCCAGATTAATGGTGTAGCTAACGCGCTAAATCTTACAAGCCTTCCTACGGTTCCTCCTCAGTCTTCTAGTTCTCAGCATACGAAGCCTAATTTGCTGCTAATATTGCCTGCAACACTAGGCTACATTTTTGCTTTGGTATCGCTCATGTTTTAAATTTGTCCATATTTCTTTTCTGTGATTTGCTTTCTGAATATGTGCGAATAAGAAAATACTCCTAATCAACCTTGAATAGCCCAGTTTTTTGGCTGATTAGGGTCTAGTTTCAACTAGCAAAGTCAGTGGTTTGAGTGTCTGTTTGATTACAGGTTATCCAATTTCACACTTCTTCGTAATGTAACTCGTGCCTTTGTAGATATGAAATCGAATTGATTAAGTCTGCTTGATTTGGCTATTGTATGTATGTGTACTGATTATTTCATGTTTTAGGTTTTCTGAAGTTTCTGTAGTGTAATGTGCCTTGATACCACTAAGAGAAGTGGAACAACCACTAAGAAGTGGAACTACCACTAAGAGAAGTGGAACAACCACTGAGAAGTAGAACTACCACTTAGAAGTGGAGCTCCCATTATGTTGCTTGTGTGCTCTATGTCAACATATACACTACCTCATACAACCTATATAAGGCCTTCTAGTTTCCATTGTATAAGCATACAAAAACAAGAGAGAAACATAAGTATCCTAGAGAGAGTGTGAGGCAGGCTTTGTAGTCTTGTTCTTGAGAGGAGTTTATACTCTTGTAATCTTGTTCAAATCATAGTGCAACGTTATCGTCGTCTTCCAAAGTGGATGTAGATCATCTTGATCGAACCACTATAAATCCTTGTGTTGTGTGTGCTTCTTTTACTTTTGATTTCATTTCTATTTCAATTCTTGATTGATTGTGCTTAGAAGAGCCATTGGTCATAACAAATTGGTATCAGAGCTTCGGGTGGAAGCGATCTACGATGGCGGCAAAGTATGAGATTGAGAAATTTGATGGAAGGAATGATTTCAATTTATGGAGGCTAAAGATGAGGGATGTTTTGGTGCAACAAGGTTTGGTAAAAACTTTGAAGGGGAAAACGGCTCTAGCAACAACATTGAAGGATGAAGAAAAAGATGAGCACTTGGAGAAAGCACATGGATTAATTCTATTGTGTTTGAGCAACGAGGTCTTGAGAGAAGTTTCGGCGGAAACGACACCGGACGGGCTATGGAACAAGTTGGAGAAGAGGTATATGACTAAATCCGTAACTAATCGTTTATATCTTAAGAAGAAATTACATACTCTTAGAATGCATGAAGGAATGTCTATTATAGATCATATTGATGATTATAATAAAATTCTCTTGGATTTGGAAAATATTGAGGTCAAAATTGAAGATGAAGACCAAGCTTTGGGTTTGCTTTGTTCCTTACCACCATCTTATGAAAATTTTGTTGAAACCGTAATGTATGGAAAAACTAAAATTTCCATGGAAGATGTTAAAGCGGCTTTGAACTCTAAGGAGTTAAAGAAGACGGGTATCGATGGTAAAGATAATTCGGGAGATGGGTTGTTTGCTAGAGGAAGAGGAAACCAAAAGGGTGGATTTGATAGGAGTAGATCAAAGTCAAGGTCTAAATCAAAATCCGGTAAATTCTATTGCTTTCATTGTAAGGAAAAGGGGCATTTCAAGAAGGATTGTCCAAAATTGAAGAATGTCGAGAAGAATACTAACCAAGGCACCGCAGCAAATGTTGAAGCAGAAAGTGATGATGGAACGGTTCTCACGGTTCATACCGAAATCTCGGAGAATGGGTGGATTCTTGATTCGGGGTGTACTTTTCACATGTGTCCTCATAAAGAGTGGTTTACTACTTATCAAGCTAGAGAAGGTGGTAAAGTTCTTATGGGAAACAATGTCACTTGTAAAGTGGTGGGTGTAGGTACAATTCAAATTAAGATGTATGACGGTATGGTGAGGACTTTAACTAAGGTTAGGCATGTTCCGGGACGAGAAGAAATCTTATTTCTTTGGGTACGCTTGATTCAAATGGCTGCAAGTATCAAGGTGAAGGTGGAGTTATTCGTGTCTCAAGAGGAAGTCTTACAATTATGAAGGGCGAGAGAATTAATGGTCTTTATACGCTGCAAGGTACTACTGTGACAGGTGATGCAGTTGTATGTTCTTCAAGTTCTGATGATGATACTACCAAGTTGTGGCATATGCGGCTAGGGCATATGAGCGAGAGGGGGTTGGCTGTTTTGAGCAAACAGGGATTGCTTTGTGGTCATAAAACAGGCAAGCTTGATTTTTGTGAACATTGTGTCTTTGGAAATCAGTGTAGAGTCAAGTTTAGTACAACTATTCATAACACCAAAGGTATTCTGGATTATATTCATTCTGATCTTTGGGGTCCTTCTCGGGTTGATTCACATAGTGGTGGTAGATATATGTTGACGTTCATTGATGATTTCTCAAGGAAAGTATGGGTATTCATACTTAAACACAAAGATGAAACTTTTGTCAAGTTCAAGCAATGGAAGACTATGGTTGAGAAGCAAACCGGAAGACAAATCAAGTGCTTGAGGATAGACAATGGTTTGGAATTTTGTGGGGGTGAGTTCAACGAGTTCTGCAAGGAGCAAAGGATTATGAGACACCACACAGTCAGAAAAACACCACAGCAAAATGGTGTTGCATAAAGGATAAATAGAACCATAATGGAGAAGGCACGGTGCATGCTCTCCAATGCCGGGTTACCAAAGCAATTTTGGGCAGAAGCAGCAAACACATCAGCTTATTTAGTGAACTGATCTCCATCGACTGCCATTGAGTGCAAGACTCCAAATGAAGTTTGGACAGGTTCGCATGCTAACTATGAAGACTTGAATATATTCGGATGTCCAGCCTATGCTCATGTGAATGAGGGGAAGCTAGAGCCTAGAGCAAAGAATTGTATATTTCTTGGGTATGCAAAGGGCGTGAAAGGCTACAGGTTATGGTGTCCTGCAGAAAGATCAAACAAGTTTCTTATCAGCAGAGATGTGAAATTTGATGAGCAATCGATGTTGAAGCCAAATAATGAAGAACTAGATGGAAAAGCTGAAGAGGGTGTTAGTGATAAGGTGGAGCTTGGTGACAAGGTGGAACTTGAGGTGCAAGTTCCAGGAAGCAATGAGACTGTTGTTTCTGATGATGATGATGATGATGATGATCAAGATATTGTGCAAGAACCTGCCCAGGAAAAAGAAGCACAAGGTCATCAGTACAATCTTGTAAGAGACAGAGAGAGGAGGCAAGTTAGACCACCTCAGAGATACGGCCATGCTGATTTGGTTGCATATGCATTTGCAGTAGGTGAGAGCATAGATAGGGATGATCCAACAACCTATGAAGAAGCAATCAGTGGTGAAGAATCAGCGGAATGGGGAGCATCTGCAATTGAATAAATTGAGTCTCTTGACAAGAATGGCACTTGGGAGATAGTTGCGAGACCAAAAGGGCAGAAGATTGTTGGAAGCAAATGGGTCTTCAAGAAGAAACAAGGTACTTCAGATGGTGAAGGAACAAGGTACAAGGCAAGGCTTGTGGCAAAGGGGTTTACACAAAGAGAAGGCATTGACTACAATGAGGTATTCTCTCTTGTTGTTAAACACAGTTCTATTAGAACATTGCTTGCTATAGTTTCCTTAAAAGATCTAGAATTGGAACAACTAGATGTTAAGACAGCTTTCCTTCATGGTGATTTGGAAGAGCGTATTTATATGCAACAACCAAAGGGGTTTGAAGTTCCTGGAAAAGAAGACCATGTATGTTTGTTGAAGAAATGTTTGTTGAAGAAATCTTTGTATGGTTTGAAGTAATCTCCAAGGCAGTGGTATAAACATTTTGACACGTTTATGGTGGCAAATGGCTATGACAGGAGTAAGTATGATAGTTGTGTATATCACAGGAAACTCCAAGATGGTTCATTTGTGTATTTACTCTTGTATGTTGATGATATGTTGATTGCTTGCAAAGACATGTCAGAGATACAGAAGCTGAAGGTGCAGTTGAATAGTGAGTTTGAGATGAAGGATTTGGGCGCAACAAAGAAGATATTGGGCATGGAGATTCATAGAAACCGAGCTGAAGTCAAGTTGCATTTGTCCTAGAAGGCTTACATCGAGAAGGTGTTGGAGCGGTTTGGTATGAAAGATGCAAAACCAGTAAGTACTCCTTTGGTAGCTCATTTTAAACTTTCTAGAAAGCAATCACCTCAAACTGCAGATGAGGCAGAGTATATGTCTCGAGTTCCATATGCAAGCGCAGTTGGTAGCATCATGTATGTTATGGTTTGTACAAGTCCGGATATTGCACAAGATGTGAGTGTGGTAAGTAGATACATGGGAAGTCCCAGGAAGGCTCATTGGCAAGCTGTAAAGTGGATTTTGAAGTATCTAAGGGGAAGTACAGATGTTGGTTTAGTGTTTGATAAACACTATGGTGATTCGACGAATGTTGTGGGTTATGTTGATTCTGATTATGCAGGTGATCTTGATAGAAGAAGGTCATTGACAGGTTATACTTTTACATTGTGTGGTAGTACTATCAGTTGGAGGTCGGTTTTGCAAAGCACGGTTGCATTGTCTACAATTGAGGCAGAGTACATGGCGCCGCGGAAGCAGTAAAGGAAGGTATATGGTTGATGGGTTTGGTTGGTGATTTGGGTTTCAAGCAAGAGAATGCAACTTTGTTCTGTGACAGTCAAAGTGCCATTCACTTGACCAAGAACCAGATGTATCATGAGAGAACGAAGCACATCGATGTCAGGTATCATTTTATCAAGGATGCAGTTGAGGAAGGTAGGATAGCGATGCTAAAGGTTCCTATAGCGGATAACCCTATGGGACATGTTGACGAAGCCAGTTCCAAGTATCAAGTTCAAGCACTGCTTGGACTTGGTTGGTGTCAACAGGTGTTGAGAGCCCCTGAGGGGCTGAGCGAAGACGATGATGATAAGTGGTGATGGTATTCAAGTCAAGGTGGAGATTTGTAGTGTAATGTGCCTTGATACCACTAAGAGAAGTGGAACAACCACTAAGAAGTGGAACTACCACTAAGAGAAGTGGAACAACCACTAAGAGAAGTGGAACAACCACTTAGAAGTGGAGCTCCCATTATGTTGCTTGTGTGCTCTATGTCAACATATACACTACCTCATACAACCTATATAAGGCCTTCTAGTTTCCATTGTATAAGCATCCAAAAACAAGAGAGAAACATAAGTATCCTAGAGAGAGTGTGAGGCAGGCTTTGTAGTCTTGTTCTTGAGAGGAGTTTATACTATTGTAATCTTGTTCAAATCATAGTGCAACGTTATCGTCGTCTTCCAAAGTGGATGTAGATCATCTTGATCGAACCACTATAAATCCTTGTGTTGTGTGTGCTCCTTTTACTTTTGATTTCATTTCTATTTCAATTCTTGATTGATTGTGCTTAAAAGAGCCATTGGTCATAACAGTTTCCATATACTTGCCTGTAAAAATTCTTTATGCCAATAAAATACTTCCAAAAAAATCCTTTCAGAGCTGGGAAGGCAATTATCAAGGTCTTATAGTTTTATAAGTAATTTCAGAAGTCAGAGATTTGTAAAGTAATGTAAATGGGCGGGTATTATGCAAGCGCTTTGACTTATTAAGCACATAAAAATTTACCAGATAATATAAAACGCTAAGCAACACGTTAAAAGTATAATTTTCAGACATCGTCGTAGTCATAGATGAAAATGTAAAAAGAAGGGAAGCGCCATGAAAATTTAAAGAGTAGTCAACATGACTTGGTCAACAATGTGGCTTTGTTATATTCTTCTGTAATAATTCTAGTACATTTTTAGTCGAACAGAAGCTGTTTGAAATACAAGCATGAGGAAAATAAAATTCTTAACTTTCTGTATTGCTAGAGTAAAGTAAATCTACATACAAGAGCAAGACTATCTTTTTTAATCTTCTGTATTGCTTACCATCACCTCTATTTTCAGGGTGAAGTTTTCAACTGACAAAGTAAAATAAAGATATACATACAAATCCGGCAGTAACTATGCGTGAAAACTCCTTTTCTAACACTTCAAAGGAGGGTAACACAAGTTGAAGTGCATATTAAAGTAGAGTGTGCTACAGTTGCGTAGCGACAATCTCAACTGCAGATAACTTCCTCCAATAGATCATCGAAAATTAAGTCTTCTAATTCAAGCCCCACGCAATCACAATCCATCTGAAGGTTCATCCAGCCATCCACCCTTGATAGATCTCGAGTCACGACATAATCCAACGAAGAGTATTCTTCTGGCTGTGAACTTAAATACCAGCTAATGATTCCCCACACCTCCTTAAGAATATTATACCCAGCAGGCATCGGACGAGTGGAGCTATTACGAGACAAAGGCCCCGGCCAATAGGTGAATGATCTTTCGTAGATTTCCAGTAATACCTCATTAACGGTGTCAAATAGAAGTTGGTGGTGATCATAGTAGCTGTCGCTGATCTCACCTATAGCGCATTCTGTTTTATATGGAGATAGATACTCCATCTCTTCAAATAAGGAAGGATGCAATGGCTGGTCAGGTGCATGCCAAGTCCCCAAGCACCTAGCCCCGGTGAAACCAGATAACTTCAGAAGATCTCTTATATAATTGAAGTCGGCTTCATCTTTCTTATCCACTTTTATGTAATGAGAGTCACTGTCAAAAGTCTTCCTCGGGATTGTTACATTCTCCTCAACTGTTGGGCTACTATCCACACTAGAAGAATCCAATGTGCCCGTCTCGTCAAAATGCATACACCTAGGCTTTAACTCATGACCTGCTAACATATTGACCAAAATCAACTAAATTGTTAGCTTTCAGCCAATCACATATGCTTGGTAGAAGTAGTGAGAAAGAATATCAGCAGATGGTACACTCATATAGTGGTAAACTTTAATCTATCATGGATTATGTCTTTACTGTTTGTTTTTTGTTTTTTTTAAACCTGCAAATTGCCACTAATTATCAACTATGCTTAAGCTTATTTCAGAAAGAAACAATCTACAAGGAAAAAATAAATAAATAAATTCAGGGTTTGGAATGGTTTTAACAGATGACGAGGAAACCGTACATATGTGAAGGTGATGGCATACATATACAAATAATTTAAGAGCAAGTGTAGTTACCTTCTGAAGTGAAAAGTTTTGAAGGGCTGGCTACACCTTCTTGAAGAGAGAAGTCAAAAACAGAAATTGGACTAGGCTGCGCCAGCTTACAACATGTGTTATTCGAGACAGTAGCAGCATGCTCGTGTGGAGAAATGGAACTGCATTCCCTCATTTTCGGATCACTTTTTCCACTCTCACCCCCTTCAACATGATCATTATCTCTATTCCCCAGTGCCAATCCCATCCTACCTCTTTCAAAGTGACTAGTTTCATCTACTTCTAGCAACTGCTTCTGGTGCCTACTTTCTGAAAAAGCATCTGATTGAGTGTCATCTTCCTTTATAGGTTTACCTATACTTAATGTCTTACATTCATTACCATTCACCAAAAACACCGACGGTTTCCCAAAACCAACGATATCAGATGTTGCCTCACTCTGAAGAGAACGGTAACACTCAAGATCAGGTAGAGAGAGAATCCTTCCTAAGGATTTTGGTTTTGGTGTACGTCGAACTTGTGAACACCCATCTTCTTTTGTCAGCCTTAATCTGTCAACTGGATGTTGCTTGGCCTCTTGGTTGCAAATGGACTCAAATAACTGAGCATACCTATCTAGGGATTCATTCAGAGAGGCCGTCCTTCTCATTTGGCAGAGCCGAGCAGAACATTCAAACTCATTAGTACTTTTCATTTTGTCTTTATTGTTTATGTCCATTTCAGAATCTTTCCAATGTTTACACATCTCCTTTCTTGTGTTCCTAGAAAATCTACGGCCATATGGAATTTTGTGAAGGATCGCATCCATAGAAACACGGTGGTAAACCTCCTTTCTGCTCTCTCTGATTGCATGTATTATTTTTTGCCTAAAATCCTTGAATCTACGTCTCCGTTTTTTCAACTCATGGGACGCACCTGGAGATGACTCCACGTTTAATTTGTTTTCATCGACAAAGAAGATCCCTTTGTCTATAGTATCTGCACTATTATCAGGCCCTAATGGTGTACTTGCTGCATTGCTATCCTCTGAGCATTCAGTTGTGGTTACCGTTGAAGTTGTGTTGTCAGTCTGCAACAATCCTTGCAGTTGTGTCTTTTCCTTCTGCTGGGCTTTTAGCTTCAAGCGCCTCATTATTTGTTCCTCTGTAGGACTAGCTATAGGAAATGTCCCTGACCGTGCCAACCCTCTCTTGGCATTAGAGGCCCACAATCCCTGGAAGTGATGGGCTAAAGCGTAATCTGGGTCCTCTAAGATTTTCAAAAACAATGCCTTTTTAACTGTAAATACCTCTAGAGCCTCCAGAAATTCCTTTGACTGGTAAAGGGTGACATCTCTGTGCAGCTCCATATCACTCAAAGCCTTCTTCTTAGGCATGGGCTGGCTTGAAATATCAGTTTCATTCTCAATTATCAACCTCTTCAGCTCATCTAGCTGGTCTACACCCAGAGTTTTTAAAGTACTAATGCTGCTACACACCTCACAGTACTTATGGAAGGGAATATTCTGTCTGACTAAATTCCATGCGCTTGAGGTTGGAGTGTTGCATTCATCCTCATTTTGATCTTGAGCTGAGGCTCCTATATGACGGAAGGAATCAGTTCTCCACAACTGCGAATGGTGTGCTTTTGTCCTATGCTTGTGGTGATCATGTTTAGACATCGCTTCAGCAATCAATTTTCTTATGCGGGCTTTACCAGATTTCCTCTTGGTTAGACTCACCTCTGCTGTCTTTTCTGGACTCTGTAGGATTTCAAACAGTTCCCTAGTCATTTTAGTGAAAGACAAATTGCTACCCTTTAATATGAAATCATCCAGTAACAACTACAGATGAAGATAAAAAGTCCCCAAGAAATAAGAAGAAAGGAACTTGCAATTGTTTCCTATGATAATTGGTTAGAAAAAAAACAATTATTCTCTTAAGTACTCTACTTTGATTTTTTTCCCCCCAACTTTTCTTCTGTATCAACTACATTTATACTATAGTGTAACTTACTGAGACTTGGGCATCCACTTCAGAATGCATGGATTCTTCTGCATCACCTATATCAGGGACGTCATTATCTGTTTCACTGTTTGTGTCTGCACAAATGATAACAATGGAATTAGAACTTTTATCTTGATTCAAGCAGAAACTGATGTAGTGGTGACCATTCACTTCATTCAATATACTAGATAAAATGAAAATTATGGAGAAGTAGAAATTGATCATAAACAACTGCAATACTCAACATATGATCTCACAACTTGGTCATATATGCCTTTTATATCCCAAGAATACCTGGTCACCCCTATATCCTACAGATAAAATGCATTACATCCAAACCAAGAGGCGCACAGTAAAGAACAAGAGAATCTATGTTTAGTATTGCAGCCATTATAACTTTGAAGCGACACCTTGTATAATTTGGACGCACAAACAGTTCTGAAAGTATTTGGAAAGTGATAACAAATTTTTGGAAAGGTAAGTCAAGGGTTTTCCACTAGTTATACGGTGAATCCATTAAGATCTACACATGAAGCTATCATAATGTCAAGCAGGAGACGACGTCTATGATGACCTCTATGACACTGTATTCAACAAGCCAACAAAACCATCTTTTTGCCAGAAATGGCAGGGATTCGATTTTTATTAACTGAAAAACCCATGTAAGGAATACCACTTCCTCCTCAAGGAGATCGCAACATTTTTTTAATACATTTTTCAACCGTAATGCTGCGTAAGGGATTCCATAAAGAGTTTCCAACTGTTTCACTAGATTGACTACGATGCCCTATAAAATCCAAAAAACTAACCAGCCATTAGAAAAATCTAAGATCATCTATTGAAAGAACAATGAGCTAAGCATATGGCCAAGAAATAGTGTGCATGAAATCTTGGAAGACTTTCTAGAAATTCATGATCACGCATGTACCGTAGTGAAAAGGCATAAATTAGGGGAAAATAACAAGTTCACAAATCGAATGTTGCAGCAAAATGCCATATATCCGTAAGTACTACTAATACACAACATAAATTAAACAAATTAAAAATGCATGAAAGGAAAGCGTGTAATTACCCTCAGGATGTCTTCCACCCCAATGCCTCCTATGAGGCAGCATCTTTTTGACACTATGCCACTGATGAAAGTTGAGAATATCAAGTATCCCCCACATGCAATTTCCAGGATGAGAATTTCTATAAATTGAAAAAACCGAGTAATCCCGGTTCGATTTCTTTCCCATATAACGAAAAGCGTTTCCTCAAACCTTCTCCAACCACAACAGAAATGGATATCAAATGTCACCTTATCGATTCTTTATCTGAACAAGCACAAAAGAAGAAAAGAAATGAACAACGTAAGAATCGTACCGTAATTTGATTGATCTTTACGGTATACATGAGAACGAAGGAATGAATTGACAGAGATTTCAAAGAACAAAATTAACCCATGCTTGAAAAAACGAAAATGCTTGCTTTACACACCAATACAACAAATTAATTTAATTTACTCAAAGACGTTAAGCAATATGAAATGAATGACATAAATAAATAAAAACTCCAAAGAGTAAAACGATCTTTATTTCCAAATTGGAAAGAACATGCACCTTAATTTGGTGGAGGAAATATCTCTTAATGGATAAATCAAGCTCGGCGGCGATGACCAAGAGAAATTACGACAATAATCAAATGTATAAGAGCAGAAGCAGAAATTCATAAGTTCCAGAGAATTGCAAAGAGAAACATACGGATCTGTTTCTCTTTCTTCTTTCTTGTCTTATTTTCCGTTTAGTTCGTTACATTCTGTATTTATGCGAAATTTACTCGTAAATTCCAATCTCTTTCTTCGTTCCCTCGCAAATACAGTAGTTTCGATTACGACTCGCATCTCGGGACCGATTGGGTGGGAACAATCAGACACGAGTTCGAACTGATAACAACGTCTCCTTCACGGAAGGGAGAGAAAGAGAATTTGGGAGTGGGGCACTGTCCAATTCAAGGTTTGAAAAACGGGTCACACATTGGGTCATGACCATAGGGTGCCGCGTGACCGTTATAATGAGATTTGATAGGTGTGAGCACGTTTTGTTACGATCCAACACCAAAACACAATGGAAATCAGACCAAATACTTGAGAAGATTAAGAGAAAAAGATTAAGAAATAGGGTTTGTTTAATTAATTGATAATCAGAGTATCTTATGGCCAGGTTATTTATAGCTTCAAAGCCTTGGTAAACAAGAAAAGAACTAGAGTTTAATAACTATCTAAACTGAGAAACTAAGCAAAGCTAAATAAGGTAGTTCTAAATAGGGAAATACGTATAATGTGGTGTTGGTGTCACAACATCCCACCCTCCTGGAAAATGGACTTGTCCTCAAGTCGATCATTATAACTCATCAGGAAACATCATTAGACTTTGTATCTGCTGACCAAGGTGGTTTCCATAATATTGTTGCGTCTGAGTCAGTTGTTGGTGTAACATTCAGCATCTCCATCGCATCTCGGCTACTGGTTACAGGGTTACTATCGGTGGTTTCAAGAATAATCTGATGTAATTGACTGTTGGATACATCCATTATACTAAGCCACTTGACAGAGAAATGGCCGCTCCAATTATCTTGCTGCCAATGTGATACACTTGTATCAAAATTCACAGGTCTTATCGTTTCAGCCACCCTATAGAATTGCGCACTTACATTTACTGAAAAGAAGACAAAAGGGCTGGATACATTTTGTTTCTCATTCATTTCACGATATCCAAAGATTCCATACTTTATACCATTGTAAACATTATCTTCACTGTACGATTCGATAATAATTGGATTACATAATCCATTCCAAGATCCGGCAGCATACTGCCCATTCTTATTACTGTCACCATTATCGCCAGTTTTAGCCAACACAAATAAACTTGAATCCATAAGCAATTTATATCCATGTTTAAGGACTAGCTTAAGAACAACTTTGTATGAAAAATGCGTAGACTGTAATATTTCATTTTCCGGAGCTACGCAAATGGCTTGAGTGTCGGGATTTTTGTATGACACAAGCATTATTACTTGGGTAGATGCAACATTAGGTTGGAATATAGAGCCTTCGCCTTCTCTATTTCCTCTCATTTCATACCATAAAGTTTTGTGTCTTGTAGTTAGTGACATGATATTATTTTGTTTTTGATCCCAGCAATTTCCTAAACCATGTGGACTTGATATGAGCGCCATCACAATATGACCATTCTGATCTGCTACTCTCCTTTTCTTCAAGTGAATTTGTATCATCGAACATAACATCGTTGTTGGCATCTTTAACAAACACAATTGAATTCGCAAATGAATGCAAGCTTGCATATACAACAATAGCTTCTTCGGATGAACTGAGCCCATCCACTACCAGTACCATCTTAAGGATTAATGCATCATTTGCTGACAAAAATCAAATGTTGTCATCTCAGCTGTAGTGGATCCAATGGATGCAGCTTTTTCGAAATTCCCTTGATTGTCAAGACCTGCACCAACACTAAATAATTCCTCGTCCATGGGGATGTTTACTCGTGCGTAGTTGATCCAAATTATTTTTGTTCTTGCTATCGATGTACAACCAAAAGAGAAACGAACGTTTCGTATTGAGTTCTCAAAAATCACCAACCGTTGGGACGATGAGGTGACAATTTCCTTAAGTTGTTGTCCTTCATTGAATACCTTCTGAAATATTCCAGATTGGTCTAACTTGGAAGTATTAACAACTAGTTCTTCATCGACAATACCATTATCGAACATAATAAATGGTAATTTTCCTCCTGGCTCCCATGTAACTTGCTCAAAGTCGTGTTTTACTATCAATCTTCCAGTGGAAGTTGAGCCATGTATTGCATCTAGGTGCGAAAATATATCTCCAAGGTAAGATTTCCTCTTCGACCCTTTCTTCCAAGGTTGGTATGTCCACAAAAACTCCAGGAAGATGTACCATATTCCAATAACGAAGAAGAGAATTATTTTCACAGCATGCACTAAAATTGATGAAACGAACTCGAAGAAATTGAAAAATATTGGAAAGTATTCTTTTATGAAATTACTAGTTCGAAAGGTCACACTTCCTTGATCGATACAATAATTTTCCACGATATCTTTATTATCACCATATTCCAGGACACCATTGTAAAGAGAGTCGTCCCTTAGAGTAATTTTTATAAGCGCGTAATCCAAGCAACAACTCATATCGATCAAAGAACCATCAATGGGTACAAGTTTACGGCAATACTTGGTTTCATCAGTCCACCATACAATAGTTGCAAGGATACGAAAAATTGTGAAATATATAGTTCCTGGATATATTTGAGTAAAGAAAACTTCACCATCAGTTTTGATAAGAACCACCAGCTTCCATGAAAGCAAAGTAATGTATGTCCAGTGTGTTACGTAGTAAAAGAAATCTGGAAAGTATAATTGAGCAAGCACGGAAAATTCCACCACACAGATGTCTGCTAGAACACTTGATATCTCTAAAATATTAGTAAGTACAAGCTGGCGATCTTTGATGCAAATATCATGAGATGTTAATGCAAATTCAAACAAAGCGACACAAAGTTGGATAAAAGGATCAATTAAGAAATCCTTCAGCTTACCGTCATACGATGTCTGTTTTGATTTGCCACGGTCAAAAATCAAAAGCATAATATGAACTCCATGCCAAACTTGAACTAGTAAATATTCTCCATCATACTTTTGGAAAACATCATCTTTACGGTACTGAAATTTGGAAGACAAATTATGTAGAGCCAAAGGAATACCCAATACTATGTAAATATCATTTATAACATACCCATTACTAGGGTCATAGATGCACATCATGTAACCCCAAACAATTTGTCGAACATTAATATCTATCCTTAAACTGTCTTTGCTGGGTTTTGTATTCTTCAGAGAATGTCTAACAGACAACAAGAAAGAACCAAACTTAGGTAAACTAGTATTAGCGGTCTTAGCCAGTGCCTTTGCGAAAGTATTAGGATGGATATAAGAACTTGGAAGACGTCTTCTTCATAAATTATGAACTTTATGTGACAGATATGTGGTTCTCCACCCGATACCCTTAGGCGTAGACCATTGCACAAACGTCTCTTTAATGTAATTTGGATCACCGGATTGTACAGTGCATAAAAAGCTTTTCAAATTCGTTAATAACATGTCAGCTAAAACTTGTCTACCAATGGAATCTTCAATATATATATATATATATATTGCAGAAATAAATGTTTATGCATATCCACAAATATATCAAACGACACCAAAGAATTCTTATCTTTTATCCCAACGAGTTGAGCCTTACGAGGACTTGTGTGCAATACTATTTGTGTTTCCAGTGGATCAATAACTTGATTATTATCAACAAAAGAATGAACATGCATATCAACAGCAGAAGTTAAGCCAAGATCAGATGACTTACCATTAAGTTCAGATAAATCATGTGATTCTTTAAGGACCAAGCTGACATGATTTTCTTCCTTATGAACATGATTTACTTCGTCTAGTTGAGAAGTATTTGTCATCTCTGCTGCACCAACTGATGTAGCTGAAAAAGCTCCAACGTCCAAATATGACGATAAATCCTCTTGAGTTGACAATGAAGCATTAAACTCTTGTGAACCATGCAAAATCTCTTGAACCTGATTTTCTTTATCCACTTGTGAACTAATTTTTTTAAATTTTTCAGCACCAATATTAGGGTTTATATAAGGGACGAGTGTTTCTTCATGATAAATAAATTGACGAACTTGACTGAGGCAATCCCCAAATGCAACATATTTTTGTGTAATGGTACGTAATGTCATTCTATTATCAAAAATTCTCTCAGGAGAAAAATGAGCAAGAACTAAGGAACAAAACTCCTCCCATGAAAGAACTTCAATCTTCGTCTTCCTCTCTCTATACCACTGATTAGCCTCACCCTTGAAATATGTAGAAGTTATTATAATTTTGAAAGCATCAGTAACATTGTAATGACTAAAATATTGATCGGCATTGGATACCCAACCGTCAGGATCTGAACCTCCAAAGTTAGGAAAATCCTTTGTAGTCTCAAAGCGCAGCATCGTAGAGCAAGGAAAAAAAAATTAGGTGAAATTTAGGTATGATCTAAACCTGCTCTGATCCAGGTGTTATGGTCCAACACCAAAACACAATGGAAATCAGACCAAATACTTGAGAAACCAGGATAAAACCCTTTGAGTTGGGGGTTAGCCACCTCTGCTTGGAAGATTAAGAGAAAAAGATTAAGAAATAGGGTTTGTTTAATTAATTGATAATCAGAGTATCTTATGGCCAGGCTATTTATAGCTTCAAAGCCTTGGTAAACAAGAAAAGAACTAGAGTTTAATAACTATCTAAACTGAGAAACTAAGCAAAGCTAAATAAGGTAGTTCTAAATAGGGAAATACGTATAATGTGGTGTTGGTGTCACAACACGTTTCGAGCAAAAAACGCGTTTTTTAGGGGGAAAAGCGTTTATTTGATGTTTTTATGAAATAACGGGTGTGATAATGGTTAAATAGAATAAATAAATAAATTATAATCTGAATTTCCTATCTAACTGTTTTAACATGCGTGAAAACGGTTATATCAGATCTAAATAACGTTGTTACTACGTTTTTTATTTTTTTATTTATTTGTTTATTCATTTTTTTTAATTTTTTTAATTGTAAATCTTAATCTTTTATTTTAGGAATAAAAAATTGATTAAAATTATATTTTTATATTTTTTTTCTTCTAAAAGACGGGTATAACGTGTGTGAAAACGGAAAAAACAATCTAAAAAACTTATGTTAAAATATTTTTTAGAAGAAAAAACATAAAAATCAATTTTAGAAAAATGGTTATCACATGCGTGAAAACAGATATAACAGATCATAATAACGTCGTTTTTTACTATTTATCGTTGTTATTTAGATAAGTGTATCGGTGACCCTCACGGGCACACTACATGGGCATGAGCATTTTAACGGCCGTTTTCTCGGGAAAAATAACCGTTTGGTCATGATAGGGAGGGTTTTTGGGTCCCACTTTCGATTTTTAGGGAGGGTTTTTGGGTCCCACTTTCGATTTTTAGGGAGGGTTCTTCGATATAATACGCCCCATTTGTCTTTCCCTTCTATAAGGAAGATGATTCGTTTTAACCTAAGCTGTCGCGATAGTAAATCAGATACCCATCGAAAAGGATGGTGATTTTGCTCAACTACGTGATGTGTTTCTACGTACGAGGAAGGGAGGTTCCATGATATGTTTCTCAGTATTGCTGTTGGGTGGATGAATTGCGACTCTTGTGGAAAGCAAGTGCTCTGTGGATTTATTGTTTCTGCACATTCATTTCTACATCCTTGAGGTGTCGATTGTATGGGTTTTGCTAGGAAGAACGCCATGATGGCGCGAGGAGAGCTCCACTGGCTGAGGAAGACAAATGACACTTTGGAAAACAAGCCAATCGTGCCGATCTCAATTTAAAGTTATTTTAGTTGCGATCAATTTTATCAAAGTCTAAGAAACCTGTCATTGAGGGGGACAACCGACTGTTGAATAAGGACAGGAAAAAAAAAGGTCATGAAATAGGTAATTTTCAAAACTATTTATCTTACTGAAATGCCTCAATTTAATTTGTGTTAACGTTGTTGATTAACTAAACTAGTTAAGACTAGTGGTTGGATTAGAATCATTAGATTAATGTTTTGTTTTGAAAAAAGTGATTTTGTTTAACTAGTAGTTCTGCACCTTAGTTTTGAGATCAAAAAGAATAAAAATAATTTTTGTTGAAGACGAGATCATACCAACATGGAAAGCTATTGAAAACTAAAATATGTAACTTTTGAGAATTTGATTTTTGTTTTATGAACTAACCCCATTATTGTATCTGACTAGAAATCCCTTTTCGAAATAGAAAAGTAAAATATGCCACCATGTCTGCAATTTAGCTTTGCTTCTTCAACTTTAAACTTGCATATAGATTTCGTGTGAAACCAAAGATGGTATAAGTCACAATGTCTCCTTAATTGAATCTTAGCATTTGAGGAAACGTTTAAGAAGAACACATGGTGTACCAAAGGACTAAACTTGCATACAGATCATAACTTATATATGTCTTGGGTACAATCAAATTCAGATATAAAGTAACCAGTGCAATCTCTGTCCCCCATAGAATATGATGTCGATCAACACATGCAAAAGTTTTAAAAAAGAAATTTTTCGATAAACATGAAAGTCACAAGCAAGTGACGGATGACTTTATTGAATCATCAAATGCTAATAATGCTTCAATGTACAATCACATTCAAAATAATATTTTAAAACCCCGGACCGGACCGGACGGTTCGACCTGTCCGGTAAACCACTGAGAAAAAAAGGATTAAGGGGGTCCAACCGGTAGGGCTGTCAATAGTTGTACGAAATCCGAGATCCGTTTCCGACATCCTATAGGATTTAATCCGATGTATCAGATTTCGGATTTCGGAATCGGATTCCTTAACGGAGTTTTCCACCTTATCGTAACGGAACCGGATCAAGCCCCATCCGGTTGGCTAACATCCGATATCCGATAGTGACTTATTTAAATGTTTATGCCCTACTTCTATTCTCTTGACTGACATCCGATAATACCAATGCGTCTCTCTACGTGTCCGAAAATAAGCTATCCATCTGTCCTATCTTATCTTTTTCTCACTGTAAATAATAAATAAATTTCTAGATCTTAGATTGAGAATGATTCTTCTTCTTCTTTCTACTTCTGTTTTTCTTTTGAACTTGTGAACTGAATCGTTCTCGTTACTTCTGAAGGAATCAATGAAAATAGTACATCAAGGAAATAGTTGGGTTGTATATTGATTTTGGTTAGGGATTTATATCAGTTTAAGAAATATGAATCAGTAAGAATTATGATTAGGGTTTTTCCAGAATTGAGACTGAAAAGTATTGAGAGATGAATTGAGTTTATATAAGTTGTGATTCTGGAGTTCAAGATGAAACAGATGATTTGAAAGTTGAGAGCTCTTTACGATTCTTCGGAGAATCGAGGATGGTGATGAAGATCGATTTGTTGAGTGTTGTTAACTGATGGGGTGGTGATGGTTGGAGATGAGGTGGTGAATCAAGGCAAAGAAAAAAATTAATCTAATTGCTTCAGTAACACTAATTTGAGGTAATTGCTTTCTTAGTAACTCAGTAAAGAAACTTGTTTTCAATTGATGGGTGTATGAGTTATGGATATGGATGTGTATGTCTAGAGTTGAAGATTAATTTTGCATTTTCGGAATTGGATCAACTGGTGTATTTTTATGATTATTTACGGTACCTGCTCGGGAAAGTGTATATGCCAAGTTTATCGAGTACCCATTGAGGAGATCTAGCTTGTATATGATGATGTATAGTTTTCAAACATAATCAACAAGAAGAAAGTTTTACCAAGGATTATTTTTTTTACTCGATCCTCATTTGAAATACCTTTGCAACGGAAAGTTATTTTGTAGGTTTGTTGCCATGGTTTTTTTTTTTTTTTCCTACAGTTTGATTTCAGTGTAAATAAACATTTTAATGACGGAAAGGAAAGAAAAGTGTTTTGTTGAATCCATGGATATTGATGTTGAATCGACACGTAAGAAATTGTATATGTACCGGATTTTATCGGAATAAAATCCGATATCCGATATTCTTACCGTAACGGAATCGGATTGGTTTTTTGAAATTTCGTCGGATTTTATCGGATATTAGATTTCCGATAAAACTAAACCAAACGGAATCGGATTGGACAAAATCCGACGGATTTTTGTCCGTTGACAGCCCTACCAACCGGTGAACCAACTGACCCAGCTGGTTTTCAGCCGGTCCACCCGGTTGCCTTCTTATTCAACTATTTTTTTTCTTTTTCTTTTATGTAATTTTAATCTTCTTTGCGTAAAGCTTGGGGTTGTTTTTAGTTTTTTGATTGAGAAATGATACATATTTCCAACAGAGAATTAGTGTTTGTGCTTATTTTCAAAGCATCAGTGGAGGAAATCAACTGTTAAGAAAAGGGATTCAACATTGTTCTAAGGTGAAACACTGAAACCTAAAACTAAAAGGGAAAAGGAAAACCTAAAATCGTTGCCATGATCATAAATTTAATACCCTTTGATTTTATTTTCTTTGATATATTTTTTTGTTCCAAATAAAACTCGTTTGCCCTAATTTTAACATCAAAGTGTGGAACATTTAATTACAATTGTACTACCCTACTTACCTAGTACAGAGTAGTCTTAAAAGGTTATTGTAATTAGTGTACATTTTTTTAGTTTGCATCATTTGATTTTATGCCAATTCATTTTTGCTAGTGCATATTTAGCCTTTGCTTTCTCAAATTTTTGATTGTCATTGTTTGATTAAACTTCATGCTCTTAATCTTCATTGCAGTAAATTATTAACATCATCATGAGAAGAGGTTAAGGAAACAGAGAACCTGTATATACTTAATCTTGATTGCCATCTAAATATATATATGGTTGATCGACAATTGTGATGGTTAATTTTGATTTATTAAACGCTTTCTATGAACTTTATCAGGAAGTATTTATAATTTAGTTGGATATACTGAAATTAAATTGGTATTGATGAGTTAGGAGGCTTATATGATTGACCCAGTGACCCGGTTGAACCACTGGTTAAATCAGTTGACCTGGCGATTTTACTGGGTCGACTCCCGGTCCGGTTATGAAAACATTGATTCAATATATTAGTTACTGCACCACTACAGCCGTTGGCTGGCGTCAAATTTTATTAGCTAAAAAATCTTGGAAATAGTAATCTTGCACTACATGAATGAAAAATAATAAAGAGAAACCAAAGGTTGAGCCGGTGCCGTAGGCCCCAGCGATACCTAGTCTATTACTATGAATTAGCTATTTACTCGGTATGAAAATGAATACATATTTGTACTCACGTTAAGATTGAGTATATATTTGTAGGAAAATGAGTATAAGCTGATGCTCATACATATGTTGCATTTTTATTCTCGAATTTCAAATCTACTTGTGGTTAGGAGCCTATTCGTAATACACTTAATGGATATGAATTCTACATTTTTCAACCATAAACAACAAAATATTACTAGCTTACGACTAAAAAATGATGAATTCCTAGCCGTGCATGAATTTCTTGTGGTGCGGTTAGGAGCAGATGAACTGCTAGCTGTAAGGAGTGTTCAGGGTAGAAATTCAGTTTTCCTAGGGGTAAGTAGTTCCTGAGAATTAAATTGAATTATACATTCATCAATCTAACATATTTAAGCAATCAAAAAGAAATTAGTGGGTTTGTCGATTCTTACCTAATAGAAGTTATGGATTGAAGATTATGTAGTTGTTGAGGTGTCTAAATTTCTGGATTTATTAATCCATTATTTTTTTAGTTCAATCACCAATTATGAAGGAGAAGAGAAGAGAAGGAAACGAGTTTTTTTTTTTTTTTCAAATGAGTAGTTGTTAGATCTAAGCTTATTTATGGAGGAAGGGTATCTTTGACTTTTATTATAGATAAGGTCATGCATATCCATACTTAGGAGGTGTGAATCCTATACAAAGCAGCCCCAATAATAAGGTTTCAAGTTTAATCGGATGATGTAGACTTCCAATCTTATCCTTTACCTTTTGTGCAGCTTGTATAATTCTTAAGGAGTTGTGGTTTCAAAAGAACGAAAAATTCTTTGAAGACACAAAACCTAATATGCAGAGATTCAAATGCAGAATTCTAAAGCTGGTCCATGAATGTGGTTTGAGAATTAAAGGTACTAAATGGTGTCAGAACTATGATCAGCAGATCATTACTGCTTTTGATTTGGGAATTAGGTATTCCAAGTTTCAGAGTATTAAAAAATGTTGTTGGATCCCTCCTGAGCTAGGGGTTGTTATGTTTTGTTGTGATGTCTCATCCTTTGGTAATCCAGGCTTTGCAGGTTTTGGTGTTGTAGCTAGAGACTCACATTGTCAGGTAATTGCTACTCTCACAGGTGGTATAGGAGTGGCTACAAATTTCCTGGAAGAATATTATGGTGTCATGAATGCTTTGGAGTTGGCAGTTGAATGGAAATTGCAGGATATCATTATTGTTTCATATTCAAAAACAGTTCTTGCAGAATTTGCTCAGGGGAAGGTTCCTTGTTTTCTGAAAGGGTGATGGAAAAAGGCACAAGGAAAAGTATTGAGAATAAGGTATCATCACTGCTATAGAGAAGTAAATTTCTCAGCAGACAGTATTGCCAAGAAAGGAGCTTCTTTAGCTACAGCAGATAGACTGTTACACATGGGGAGACCTTCTTATCTACCAAGAATTGAAATGCCAGATGTGGACTATTTTAGATTTTGCTAGAGAGAGCATTTAAATTCAGTTAGAGTTATAGTTATTATTTCATATATCAATGTTTCTCTCTTGTAATTGAACTGCAACAATTTTGAATTTTAATAAAAAGCATATGTGATTCAGAAAAAAAAAAAAATCCTTTACCTTTTAAAATTGTAAACAGAAGCTAAAAGCTTTGATGTTACGGCCTAAGCCGATTGAGCTTCCTAGTCTGATTTTACCTTCCTTAATCAAATTTTACCTAAAATATTAGTATAATCTTTTTTTTTTCCAACACCGAAACTTGGTATGTGTGGAAATAATAAATGTCAAATCCCTAAAAAAAATTGTTGGATGACCAGTTGAACGCTCTTTGTGAGATGCTCTAACTGTGAGAAAAGATCCATGATTCCAACTTGGTGAGTTGGGATTTATTAGAAAACATGTCATCATAGTCATATGGTCTTACAGTCTAGTTCCTAGCTAGAAAATCGGGGTACGAAAAAAACTCGGACTAGAAAAAAAGCGCACATAATTATACGGTCTCAATACGGAAAAATTTAGGGAACTTGTAACTTCGGCATGAAAAAATCGAAAAGTTAAAAAATATATATTATATAGCATATGATTTTTTTTTTTTTAAATAAACTATCTATAGAATATACACATTATTATCGTCAAAAAAGATCAAGCTTAGTGGTTAGGGGCTTTGAATGGGATTTGTATGTTATAGGTTCCACCCTCTTAAATTACGTTAAGTTTTTGAAATATTGATTTGGATTGAAATACTAGAATTATTCGAACATCCCTTAAAAAACTATGAATGTATTAGTTTTCCCTTTAGCGTTCAAAGTGTAATACCCCAAATTTCTAACCAAGGCCTATTTAGCATGATTGTAAAGGAACATGATTTCGGAGTCTAGTTAGAGTGATTTCAAAGGAATATGAAAAAATTGCTAATTTGATGGTCCCACAAGATTAATTGGTATGTAAGAGCTAAGGCTGAACCGAGAAGTCAAAATATCATGAATTCGAAATCCTATAAATATTCCCTCAAACTCATGCCTTCGTATAGTGTATCTCATACAACTCTCTTCGATGATTTTAATAATTTCCTGAAATATGGTGGGACCATCACCCTAGTGAGAGTTCATGGCCCAAAGTACACAATAGAGGAAGATGAAGAAATTCGTAGAAATTATATATATATTGTTCATTATGTGGTACCGACAACAAAAAAACAACTCATGAACGATAAGTGATTGAATATTCTAAGAACAAACTAGGAACCCTAGTTACCATGATTATGATGGGTTGTGCAGTCATTTTCAACCAATCGGCAAAAAAAATGACCTTATATATTGGATCAATCCACAAAAAAGGTGAAATTGATGTTCAAGTGGTAAGAATAATTTACAAATTATGTAACTGTTTTACTTGTTTTGATCTTTAACTCATGGTTAACTTATTTAGTTTTACAAGTTGGAGCAATAAAGAGTTATGGGTACAGTTGACAAAACTTTTCTACATAAAGGTTGTTTTCATATCCTTACAGTGCTTGACAATTTTGATTTAAATTATTTTAAGTGGGAGGTAGAGTGTTTAATATTAGTCGCATTGTTCTCGTGAAACTATTAAGTCATAAAAACTTGTTAAATGGGAAGAGCATTTATTCTTGTTAACCGTTTAAACCTTTATAAATCCTAAATATGGCTAGATTTGTCAGATTGGTTTCAAAGAAAAATAGTATATAAAATATAATTACTCTTTTTTTTTTTTTTTGATAGAAAACAGGCTGCCAAAGAAATAGCCGACAACAGAGCAAAAACCAAAAAATTAACTAGAAAAGGCTACATTTTCTTCCAAACTAAGACGAGAAGAAATGCAGGGAGGTTGGGAAGATATCCACCGTTGGTGAATATTATGCTTAAAATCATAGTTAGCGAGTATATGAGCAACTTCATTTGCCTCTCGCGGAACATTAGTGAAGACCACCTGATCAAACTTGCAAGCCATCTGTTTGATCTGGTTAATATACCGAAGCAGTCTCTAAGGAACCTTAGGAAGAGCATCAGTTAAGGCTAGAAACACAGTCTGGGCGTCCCCTTCAATAATAATTTTATTGAACTTCAACTCAACAGAAATTGTGAAGCTTCTACTAGCATTGGGCTCGTGTTATCCGCTACATCAGTTTCCGCGCAAATGAACTTTCCAGCGTGATTCCTAGCTACAACACCACAAGAAGATCCAATTCTCTGCGAGACTGCATCCACATTAAGTTTTATCATATCAGCAGGAGGTGGACACTATTGCTGAATCCTAATAGTAGGAGATAAAATATGAAATGGTACCGTGTCGTGCCCATCAGGCTCTTCCTCAAAAAAGTAAAACGTATTGAACCAATACATTCCATGCGCTATAACCGATTGAACATTGATAGGTTTTCTCTCAAACACCAGTGCATTTCTTCCACTCCATATGGCCCATAACATACACACTCCAAGGTTGAATGTATAGTTATTATCTTGCACCAGTAACCAAGCAGCCAAAAAATCTTTCACACTGCCAAACGGATTATCCTTCAGTCTCAAGCTAAGAGGACAAGCAAAGAGAATAGCTTGAGTAACACGACACTGAAGAAAAAGATGAGAGACGAATTTCGTACCATTGTCACATAGTAAACATTCAGTTGGTACCCCTTCGATAAATCTACCAAATTTATTTGAAAATCCAAGTCCTTCATGCACCACCCTCCAAGCAAAATTTAGTATCCTAGGAGCTAGTTTCTTCACAGCCCAAAATTTTTTCCACGGAAAAGAATCATCATTAAGAATAGAAGATTCTCCCGAGTTGTCATGAAGAACTTTCTGAAAATATTGAGTAGTGAAATCACCGTGCGAAGTAAGAGACCAGATTAATTTATCTTCCTCCCCTCTATTGATATAAATTTTAAGAATCTGCTCAGCCTCATATGGCTCAAAAAGCTGTACAATCAATTCTTGGTTCCAGGCTGTACCGTCATTATTCATTAAATCCCCAACCAACTGGATATTCAGAGCATTATGCAATGGTGTCGTAGGAGTGAAACCAGGTAAGCAAGAAATCCATGGGTCATTCCAAATACTTACCTTATTTTCTTTCCCTATAAGCCACATGCAACCTTCCTTTAACTGAGGTCTGGAACCAAACATTTCCGCCCAAGTAGATGTACACTTTTGAGGCTTCTTAGCTGCCCAAAATGAAATATCCCTCAAGTATTTAGCCTTCAAGATTCTGCACCACAAAGCCTTTTGATTCTGCAAAAACCTCCAAGTCAATTTTTCCACCAAAGCCTTGTTTAACTCTTCCAAGGATCTTAACCCAAGACCACCCTTATCTTTACTTGTAATAAACCACTCCCACTTCAGAAAGTGCATTTTACGTTGTTCCTTAGAATGACCCCACCAGAAATTTCTTAGAATCTGATTCATTCTGTTAATTACCTTCTTAGGAAGCATACCAGTAGCTATATAGTAAATCGAGATAAGCGCTAAGACTGACTGAATCATCATCGTCCTCCCTGCATGGGTTAAGTTATGTCTTTTACAACCGGGGAATCTGTTCTCCATCTTCTCGATCAAGTAATTATATGAGGTACAACTATTACCATGTTGTAAAATCTTCACACCCAAATATTTTTCCTGACTGCCCATAGACCTTACCCCCAATTTAGCTTTCACTGACGCTTGTCTCGCTGGATCTACATTTTTGCTGAAATGTAAGGAAGATTTGCTATAATTGACTTGTTGGCATGACATTGTGTAATAATGATGAAGGATAGCTTGCACAACATCAATAGTAGTGTCCGTCAGTGTTCCATAAAGCATAACATCATCCGCAAACATTGTATGGGTGACTGCCGGATCCCATCTGTTAAGCTTATAACATGCATATAACCCTTGTCTTTCCATACTGTGCATAAGACTGGACAAACTATGAGAACAAATAATGAATAAATAGGGTGAGAGTGGACAGACTTGCCTTATTCCCCGTTCCCCTGGAAAAAACCCTTCCGGATACCCATTAATCAACACAGAGAAAGTGGCAGAAGTAACACAGATCATTATCAGCTTATGGACATTCCCATAAATTTCAAAACTATGAAGAGCATGACTTAGAAAAATATAATACCACTTAATTCAGAAGAAGTCATCATGCATGACATTAAAAAACAATTACGAAATTGGAATATTCCTAAAGTCCCAGTTAATGAAGTATATAAGAAAGGGTATTTCCAACTTAGGAGCGATTATGCAATTAAAACTGCGAAAAAAACCATAGTGAGTTAAATGATAATTTCGAACTTTTTTCTCCTAAAATGATACAAGACTATAAAAAAAAAGGATTTAATTATCTTTATATAGGCATAATCCAAATAGCCATAAAACCATTGACGAAGACATAATTTTGTACTCTTATGTGTCAGAGATTATAAAACATAACGAATTAGTGTTAGGAATTATTGAATCCACTTCATGTGAAGGTCCGATTTTTTTTTTCTTGTTTTCTAAATTTTTCGGTATCGATATATGATTCAGGACTCCTAAAAACTCTAACTTTAAATGTCAGAACTCAAGGGTTTTAAACGATTGCTGGATCACAAAACTTAGAAGTCGGGTATAAAATATATTATAAGGTCATGAATACCTTATGTCCCAACGCTCGGGTTTATGATACAAAGGTTCAAACGACCCTTTTTCATACCAATATTGGTAAGGCTCATAAATTATTCCCGGAAATGTTAAGTGGGATCAGGCCACTCTTCCTGAAAAATGGACTTTACAGGTGGAGGTCCCTACGAAACCTGGCCAAAACCAAAATCTTCAACAAATAATTGAATAAAGAGACGGGGATGTAGGAATACAATTTCCATCTTTTAGGAAAACTAGGATTAAAATATCAGATGGTGAGAGTAAAGCACCAAGGACATCTGTAGCATTTTCTTCTAATACAGATCATATCCATAGTTTTATAAATAACCAAAATGATATCTCGATAGAAGGAGTTAAATAAACTTCACGTCAGGTTAATAACCTTATTTTATTATAGGGTGGATACGCCAAAATTTGGTGTTAGAAACATTCCATAACAAGTAGAGACAATATTTTTCGATTCATAATTTGAGGTAAATGTAACTCAAGAACCCCTAGCGGGTTCACACGAACTCCAAAACCATAGCTTAGAAAATAAAGCTAAAAGGGCTTGGTTTGAACCCAATTTCAGTTCTATTCGTAGAATAAAAATATACAAAACTTATGGTTTATACTTAACTTATAGTTTAAATCCAAATTCATTCTTTACTTGGTTTGAAGATTTTATCGAAACTTAAAATTTATATGGGTATAAGAACTCACTTAATATGTTAGAGACTCAATTTGAATCTTATATGACTAAAGATGGATGTCTATTCATTCAATCCATTATGTGGAAGTAGTTCAAAATGTTAAAGGTGGTGTAGCAGCTCCATATAAATTAGAAAATTATGAAACTCATTCAATGGTAACTCAGAAAGATATTGGTCAATTAATGCATCAAAATAACTACATCAATTTATATTTACATTCATTAGGAAAACAAACAACCAGAATTAAAAGTATGTTTGATAAGGACAAAAAACAAGACATACAACCTAACGGGCTTCATACTTAGTCCATCACCATCTAGTGGGCTTCTAATTGAGCCACATCTATCAATAGATCTAAATGTCTTCAGATTATCCAATCCATATCATAGTTTTGTAGATGCATTTGTTGAAAACCTATGAGCATTAAGCTTGTCTTCTACAAGCTCATCTAAACCACTCAAGACTTCGAAAGGGGCAATAAATGTTCTTTCCAAACAAGAATAACACAATCATATTGATGTTGAAGTACTTGAATAATATTCCATACATCAAATTATAGTAACATTAATAAAATATGTTTTGGCAAAAATAAATTCACACCTACAGTCCTTACCGTAAATTATTACCCTAGACCAACACCAATAGACTTACAACTTGAAGAGGATTACAATTGGAATCAAACTTCATTTGATGGAAGATCCAATAGTCGAATGAAACACAAATGAAATGAAAAAAAAATAATTTAAATATTATAAAACAAGTGGTGATGTATGCTTCCACTTATTCATATTTACATGGATTTACATTCTTGGAATCGGTTATACCACACTTCCAACCAAGTTTAGAATTGGTTCACCTATATTCCAAGATCACTATGTGATTGATCAAATATCGAATCACATACACGGGTTCAATCGGTTCTACCAATCACTAGGATCGATTATACCTTAATATGGAAACACTTGTGGTCGGTCACACAAGTTACTAGGACCGGTTACATCAGTTACCATGATCAGTTACATCAATTACCAGGATCAGTTACCATATACTCATGGTATTGCTTGTGATCAGTAACACCAATTACCAGGATCGGTTACACCAATTACCAGGACCGGTTACCAACTACAAGAATCGATTACACACACTATGTGATCGGTCACACCAATTACTAGGATCGTTCACAACAATTGCAAATATCGATCATACCATCTCATGGTGATTACTTAGGATAGGTTGCACTAATTAATAAAAACTAGTCATACCAAATCATAAGTCAGGCATTGTGGTTAGTTATACAAAGATACATAACAAAGTTACGATCGGTTATACCATCTCACACATATTGGTAATCCAAAGATATGCAATGAATAGTTATACCAATAAGCCTAGCGATTTCCCTTTCGATTCATAAAACAAGTTCATGAATGAACTTCCTTTAAACAAATGTAAAATATTGTTTCCTAGGATGAAATCTTCATCATAACCCATTCTCATAATCATAACAGTATATACAAGATTATGTCGATGTCATATCTATGATGTTCAAAAGATAAGCATTATACTTCGTAGTCTAATTCCCTAATTCTATGATCATACAAATATGACCATGTCATATCACTAGAGTATCATACAATATGTACAGTATATACAACTTCGTAGTTATGTTTTCAATATAGCACGACTTGAAAGATACGTTAGGAATGAAAGCAGTTCAAGTCAATATTACTAACCTAAAGAGGAAGGATGATATTATTGTTGTAGTTCGCTTTTTCTTCATTTTCTTCAGGTCTTAGAGTAATACTTGTATGTCTCAATATTCCTAGACTTTCCAGTCTAACCTAAACGAATTAGTTGACTCTAGTATACAATCAAGCGATTTTGGATGAGTTTTGAGTCACTAAAATATGACAACCAAACTTGACATGCCAACGCTTGGTGAGTTCAACCGAGCTATGCTCTAACAATCTCCCCATTTGTCAATTTTAGTGACAATATTCTTATTACATATAGATAAACAAATTACAAGAATTCATTTTAAATACGCTTGATTCCAAGTTTCAACAACACAATAACCTGAATATATTCACTTAATAAATGTCGTTGTTGCCATTTGAATAACAAAGCTTATACTCCCCCTAAAGGAAAGCTAGGTAGATATTCAATTCGAACATCTTTGTTATTCCCATTTTTTTTAGTCGAAATACTACAACAATATGATATGTTTCTCCCCCTTAGTCAATGCTTTACTATTTCGTTATATATAACGTTTAACCATAATTGTCCTTTCATTAGTGATTGCAAATCACTTGTTTACTCCGTATATTTCTCCCCCTTTTGTCACAAAATGACAAAGGTTAGAGCAAATAAAGGACAAACCAAAAAGATCTTACAAATCTAAAAGACTTGTAAACAACCTATAAGAGTTAAGCACGAAGGTCTCACATACCACTTTAGATAACCAATATTAAAACCGAAACTACAAATAATTTAGTTTTGATATGTTATCAAGGAAACAATTTCCCGAAGCAATTTTCCCTAATAGTTTAACAAATAGAATAAGAAACTTAATTCCCTTGTTAAACCGATTGCAAATATACAATCGCTTATTTCGATAAGACCAAAATAAAGATTAGAATTAACTGTATTTTTCTCCTCATGCTCTAATTATTCATACAATAACTTAGACCTTTCTCTTTAGACAAGACACGCACTAGGTTAGTTAACTAGTTTTTCTTGTCAAGCCATTCGGTTAGACTTGAGTAACCGAATCCTCCAATTTGATAAGTCTAACTAAGATCAAAATTAACTTAGTTTCTCTTATCCGGAATCGATTTGGACTAAACAAATGATCCCGTATTTCGTTAAGCCATAAACAATACATACAAACCAAAATAAAGTGACTTGCAAAATTATTTTCTTAACCAGAAGCAATTGAAACAAACATAGACATTATAGCACCATAATTGCACCGAATTTCGTTAAGCAAAAACACATGATACCCAAAAAATAAAGAAGACACCAAATAATAAGCCAAATAGATTGACAAAGTTTTTTGTTTGTACCCTTAATATTCTACACCAAAAATGGGCTAACTTAGGCCTAAAAAGCTCCTTCTGTTAACTAAAGAGGGTTCATTGGGCCTAGAGTTATCCCTTGTTAAGCAAGAATGGCCAACTAGGCCTTACAAGGAACCCCATATGCAAGCCCATATGCAAAATACCCAAATTAAGTATAGACAAGTGCCACATCAACAACGACGATGACATGGCAGGAGACACATCAGTGAAGTGTGGACACGTCAACAAAGGGTGATGACGTGGCAAGTGCCACATCAGCAAAACATACGCCACGTCAGCAGGGTGATGACGTGTCAGGTGACACGTCAGTAAATGTGGGCCCAAGTCGGTGAAGTGATGCCACATCAGCAATACCGTTAAGATTAACGTCGTCATTAACAGCGACAGCATATACCAAGTATATTCCGTTAAATCCTAATGGCGTCAGGATCTTCCGTTAAGGTTAACGCCATCAGTAACGGCGTCAGCATATTACTAATGGTGACGGAATATTCTATCTGGGACAGGACTGCATCAGCAGGTTGTCGGCGGCCTCAGCGAGCGGCAATCGGTACGATTGATCGGCCATTAATTTTAGGCGGAGACTAGTCGGCGATTAATCGTAGGCGTTTCTAATTCGGTATATCTCGGTGCGACTTAATCCCGTAGCCCCCGGATATTTGCGCCCCAGTCCAACTACTCTTAGGATATTTACGCCCCGTCTGATTACACCCACTTCTCTTACACTTTTGGTTATCCACACCCCATTGTAATTCCTTAACTATAATGGAAGTTTCTGGAATATTCTGGGAGCATGTAGGTGATCAATGCCAGAGTCATGCAACCATGTAGTCATGTAGGGCTAGTTACTATAATAGGCTTGCAAGGGCCATCTATAAAAACAGACATGCAGGATAATTTACCGCAATTCATGCCTGCATCTAAAACGGAAATGGGTAACCTATAAATGGATGGTTATACAACCAAAAAGGTAAGCAATCTTCCATACCAAAAATATTTGTGAAAAATCCTAAACTGACTTTAGCATCAGAGGTTTTTTTGTAGGTACCCTCCCCTCTCCTCATCCATAATTCAATTGAAGATTGAAGAAGCGATCGATTCCCAGCAAAAGCATCATACAATTTCTGTGTTTGGGGTAGAAGTAATTTTACCTTACAAATAGTGGCGCCGGCTAAGGGGATTTCGAGAAAAGATAATCGTGTTTTACTAGATCGAGTTACGGCAGTAATCAAACAAACTGCACGAATGGTAAATTCTGTTAACAATCCTCGACAGCACATGAGCGAGGCTGAAAGACACGAAATTGAGGTTCAGTCAGCCCCAGCAGTACCCACTGGAAACAGGCAGGGTCAAAATCGTGCTTATGACAGAGCCCTAGATCGGGATCGAGATGATGCTCATAACATATCCCTAGATCTAGGATGAGATCGAGATCGTTTCCGTGACAGAACTCCAGATCTAAATCGGAGAAGGGAAAAACAACCAGTGATCGATGCCGAAGAAATGGATGTTGGTGGGGAAAACCCATTAGTTCGAGGAAACATAGGTCATGTGTTCGGCAACCCATCTAAGAGGAATGCAGATGGACAGGATTTGCGAGACGGACGCACCGCGACTCCTAGTGCAGAGGAGGAATTGTTACTCAATCGGCTGAACGAGTTAGAGAAGGAGAACGCTCTCCTGAGATTGGAACATGAGAACAAGTCTCGACCTAAGACTTGTAATCTAAACAAAAATAGGGGTCATTCTGTACGGAAACGCCTTGGAAGTCGAATTGACCCTTAAGATGCAAAACCAAACAGAGAGGTGATCGATCTTGATCAAACAAAGAGAAATCTATTACCCACTGGAGATTTACCTAAACGAAGGCGTGTACTACCCCGCCGAGCAAGGACCCGGCCAGCTGCAACTCAGCAGAGTGCGGATAGATCCAATATCAGTTCAAAACGCCTCAGAAATGATGAGGATGAAGTTTGAGATTGGCACGATGATGGAGAATTTTCGAAGGATTACTATGCTCGTTGAGAGCAAGGCAGGGATGGAAAAGAACCTATTGGACCCTAGAGGAAAAGAATGAGATCTAAAACTCATATTCCAGAGGACCAAGATTATGAGCAGGAAGACATTTCCTCGGATGGCGATGTGGACGCAATAACAGAAGTTTTCCTTTAAAAAATGATTGAGAAAGTAATGTCGAAAAAGAAATCTAGAGAAGAAAAGTTGGTCTGGTTGCATCGATCTGTTGGAGCCCCTTTCAAGCTGAATATCAGAGAATTCCGACCGCCAATGAATTTTCAAATTCCGAAACTAGCAGAGTTCGACGAGAAGATAGGTGATCCGGATCAGCATGTTTTACACTATGAAACTTCCATGATTCTGTGGCAGCATAGTGACGAATTGATGTGCAAAATGTTTCCGCAGTCACTGGCGGGAGGAGCAATAAAATGGTTCAATCAACTCCAAGCACAGTCGATTGGCACCTACCAAGAACTGGTTGGAGAGTTCTGCTCCCATTACAAATATAACAGACGTGGTCGGAAGGGATGCCACGATTTGTTACTTCTAGGAATTCGAAAGGAGGAAAGCATTAGACAGTTTACTCGACGCTTCAAGCAAGAGTTATCATATGTAGATGGTGCCAACGATCAAATCATCATCGAAGCTTACAAACAAGCGTACCAGCACGATTAGAGAGGTGTGTACGGTTCCTTGGTCAAGAGACCACCAAAGACTCTGAAAGGACTATATGATCGAGTAGAAGAATATGCTCGAATGGAGGATGATTACAAAGATCGAGAGGCGAGATATGCTAGCAGATCATCCAATCATCCAAATGATGCGAAGAAAGACAAGTCAAAGAACCGTTCGAGCGGCCAGCATAATGATCAAGGTGAAGTCCGAGAGAAGAACCAAGGTGAACAAATGGAAACTGCATATCAGAAATTTCACAATATGAAGCTGACTCCATTGAGCATACAGCTTGCAGAGTTGTATGATAAAATCAGCAAGGACTTAAGTCCCCTCGTCCTTTACCAGCAGAGACACGTGATAAACATGACAGGAAAAAATACTGCAAGTTCCATAAAAACCATGGCTACAAGACCGACAATTTCCGCTCCCTAAAGATCGAGGTCCAGCGAATGATCGACGCTGGAAAGCTGCAAGAGTATGTGAAAAAGGACTTTGGGAAGGTCCTGGACAGTTTGGAACAACACATATGATTAACGCTCGTGTGATTAACATCAGTCACGCTAGGATCCATTCAATTACCAGGCGGGCATCGGAAGAAGATACCAGGAGGAAGCTCGAGCAGTTGAAAGAATGGTACTAGGTAAATCACATTGATTTTGTCAGCGGTAATGGAGCAGAAACTAGGGAGATTGGGTGCAAAAAGATCGAGTTCTCTGAAGAAGACATGATAGGTGTATATGCTCCACACAATGATGTTGTCATTATAACTTCTTGGATTGACATGTTTCGTGTGCACCGGATTCTAGTGGACACAGGAAGCTCAGTGAGTGTCCTGTTTTCAGGAGCCTATTCCTCTATGAACCTCCCACACGACTTGATCGAGGAGGATGAAAATCCAATTATCGGTTTCATTGGCGAAGTTAAAAAGGAGATCGGAAATGTGAAGATACCTATAAAAGTGGCTGACAAGTCCGTTTTGTGCAATTTCTTGTTGCTGGATTGCCGAGTACCCTACAATGCGATCGTAGGACGAGACTGGATGCATGAGATCAGTGAAATCACATCATCTAATCATCAATGCCTGAATTTTATTTCCCCAGAAGGAGTCGTGAAAGTGAGAGGTGACTAGATGGTCGCCTACAAGTGTCACGAGAGTGCAATGGATGAGTACAAGAAGTCAAAAGTTAGCGGAAACCAGATCATGCAAGTCGAGCATAAATAGCAATTACAGAATCCTCTCCCTCCAAAATCATATAGGGGAGAGGACGCATCTGAACCCCCAACGGCCGAGAAACTGATCGAGGTCCAGATTGGAGATGAGGAGCACAAAACAACGTTCGTAGGGGCAGATATGCCTGCACATGAACGTGATGGTTTGATTACATTGCTAAGGGCAAACACCGACGTTTTCGCATGGAGTTTTGCTGAGATGCCAGGGATAGATCCGAATGTAGCCTGCCACAGGCTAAATATCGATGAGAAGTTCCATCCTGTTCGACAGAAAATCAGGAATATGGCGCAAAGCAAAAAAGATGGAGTTAGTGAAGAGGTTGAAAATCTGTTGGAAGCAGGGTTTATTTGACCAGTGCAATTCCTCGTTGGATGTCAAATGTGTTACCCGTTCCAAAGAAGAATGGCAAAATTCGTGTGTGTATTGATTTTACCGATTTGAATAAAGCATGTCCGAGTGATCCGTACCCGCTGCCAATGATAAGAGATTTGGTGGATAAAACCTCAGGGTATGGGAGACTGTCATTCATGGACGGTTTTTTTGGGTATAATCAAATACCTTTGTTCGAGGATGATCAAGAGCATATTGCATTCGTGACTGACAGAGGAGTTTACTGCTATACTGTAATGTCGTTCGGGCTAAAAAATACAGGGACAACCTACCAGCACTTGGTAGACCATATATTCAAGGATCTGATTGGGAAGTTGATGAAGTATACATTGATGATATGGTAGTGATATCTCAGCAAAAGGAATTGCATTTTCTTGATCTGCAGAAGACGCTCGATATCTTAAGACAATATCGTATGAAGCTCAATCCATCAAAATGTTCATTCGGGCTGTCATCGAGAAAGTTTCTTGGATACTTAATGACATATAGAGGAATCGAGGCGAATCCGGAACAAATCAGATCCATCAGAGAAATGCCATCCCCAAGAATGAAGAAGGAGGTCCGGAAGCTAGCAGGACGATTAGCAGCCTTAAACCGTTTCATTTCACGCTCGTCGGATCGATTCAAGCCATTCTTTGATGTTTTGAAGAAAACAGTGAATTTTGGTTGGACGGCTGAGTGTGAAAGGGATTTTGATGAGATCAAGCAGTATTTGTCAACCCCCCCGGTTTTGGTGAGTCCAAAAACTGGACAACCTATTGGAGTTTATCTAGCTACAACGGAGAACGTTGTGAGTGCAGTGCAGTGCTGTTTGTTACGGATCCACATGAGAAACATGTTTACTTCGTCAGTAAATCCTTGATAGGGGAGGAAACATGGTACAAGAAAATTGAGAATTTAGCACTTGCATTGTTTCATGCATCTCGTCGCCTCAAGACTTATTTCCAAGGAAGGCAGATTGTAGTATACTCGGAATACCCACTGAAGAGAATCCTGTAACGTGCTGATGATTCCAGTCGACTAGCCATATGGTCAAATTTTATAGGGGCGTATGAGATCAAGTACGAAACCAGAACTGCAGAAAAAGGACACGCCTGGCTGCACTGATAGCAGATTTTCCTATGGACGATATAGAAACGGTTGTTGGAGAAGAAGAGGAGTTGTTCAAACCCACAGAGCCAATCACTGATTAGACTGGGGGGGGGGATTCCTCAATGGAGTTTGATACACCTGAACCATTATGGACCGTGTTTACTGATGGATCATCAAATGTTGGTGGAGCCGGAGTTGGATGCGTCATCTTTACTCCCGAAGGTTCGAGGATCGAGAAAGCGACAAGGCGGGGTTTCCAAGCATCAAACAATGAATCTGAATATGAAGCTGTAATTATCGGTTTAAAAGCTGTCAAGCAGTTAAATGCGAAGAACGTGAAGCTGGTGACTGATTCCATGCTAGTAGTTAACTAATTTCTGGGGACCTACAGGGCAAAGGAATAGAGAATGGCCCTGTATTTGGATCATATGAGAGAGCTGGAAAATGAGTTCGACCGATTCCCTATTGGGAAGCAACCACGATTGGAGAACATGCACGCAAATGCTTTATCATATCTTTCTTCCGCAGTCGAAACTGATACCGCCCGTTTCGTTGTAGTAGATTTCCAATAATTACCTAGCATCTCCGACAGCCACTTTGTTCTGGCTCTCGAACACGCTAGTAGGGGCAAGAGGGCAACTACATCAGCACATGGGGATACTAAGAACATTGACTATAATATGGATGTTGACAATCCAGTGTCAGATAATTCAAGCAGTCATGTTGAAAACATTGCAGACTAGCGTTAACCTTACATACAATACCTGATAATCGGCGAACTCCCTGAAGATGAGAAACAAGCTGCAAAGGTGAAAAAGAATTCATGGAGATACTCAATGATCGAAGGGATATTTTTGCGATTTTTGCGATGATCGAAGGGCTATACCGCAAACCTGTAGCTTTGGAGCCATTTTTGCGATGCGTATAAGCCGAGGAAGGGCAACTAATATTGGCAGAGGCTCATGAGGGAATTTGTGGTAGCCATTCTGGAGGGCGCATTCTCGCGCCCAGGATACTTACCCAGGGGTATTTCTGGCCGTACATGCATAAAGACGCTAAAAAATATGCTCAGAAATGTGTGCCATGCCAAGAACACGCTCCAATCCCGAAAAGGCCCGCCAACGAATTACATCCAGTTTTTAGTCCCTGGTCGTTCTCTATGTGGGGATTGGACATCGTCGAACCACTTCCCAAATCTCCTGGAGGCGTCAGATTTGTGCTAGCCACTACTGATTATTTCACCAAATGGGTCGAAGCAGTGGCACGGGTACACGTCACCAGACATGATGTGAAAAGGTTCATATGGGAGAATATCGTCTACAGGTTCGGAATACCAGACGCGATAATATCAGACAATGGGAAGCAGTTCGATTCAGGAGTGATCAAAGACTTCTGCAAGGGCCTGAATATTCGCCACAATTTCTCATCTCCTTACTATGCTCAGAGCAACGGACAGGCAGAAGCGACCAACCGTGTTATTATGGACAATCTCAAGAAACGACTGGAGAAGGCAAAGGGAAAATGGACAGAAGAATTCCCTGGAGTCTTATGGTCCTATCGAACAACCCCAAAAAGATCCACTGGATTTTCGCCATTTACATTGGCATATGGGACAGAAGCAGTACCCACCGAGGTACAACTCAAGACTACCAAAACTCGTGCTGTCAAATCTGGGAAAAATGACAGCATATTGGCTATGGATAAAGAGTTGTTGGAAGAGAAAAGAGAAACAGCCTTGCAGCAGTTGGTCTGATACCAGCAGGCAATCAAGCCGAGATATGACCGCAAAGTCAGAGAACGGTCATTCAAGCCAGGGTAATATTCCTTGAAGAAAACCAGAGCAGCCACAATGGAACCAAACTGTGGGAAGCTCGGAGCAAACTTGGAAGGTCCATACATAGTGATAGGCCGGCATCTCATGGATCCTACTACTTAAGGAACCTCGATGGAATTGAGGATTCAAAGCCATGGAAGCCGTGGAATTCATTCCACTTGAAGAAGTTTTATCATTAGGAGTAGATTCAAATCCTGCTGCGCTGCACTCTTTTTCCTTTTTGATGGTTTTATCCCATTGGGTTTTCCACTCAAAGGTTTTAACGAGGCAGCTGTTGTTGGAGCAGTAGGTATTTATATTGTTATTTCAATTCAGAAATTTAATTCAACATTATTTTGGCATTCCATTCTCAATCAAAATTGTTCGTGATAAGCTGTTGTGGATGAACAAATCCGCATTCATCCCTAAATGGAAAAACATCACAGTTCGAGTTCACTGTCATCAAATGTCTCTGACATCTCGTAGATAGGGTGAGTGCACAGTTCGAACATTTTTACCCTATCTTAATTTTATCCCCATCGTACGGGGAAACAACAAATGTGGCGAACATTTTTCATCTGTCCAGGCACGTGAAAATGTACACATCTCAACTCTGCGCGCATCTTGAATAGCATGATTTCCCCCCTGCGCGAATTCAAGATAGCAGAAAAATCTCATCTTTTCATTCCATGCGCGAGCAAAATGCAGCAGGGAGGTACACCCTTGCGCGAGCATTAAGAAGCATGACACATAACATATTGGGGGAGAGTTATATGTCACCTCAACCATTTAGGGGCGATATATATAACACTTTAGCGCAATTAATACATTCCTGGGGGCGAGTTGCATAACACTCCGAACAACACGCTCGGGAGCGAGTTATGTAACACTCCAGAAAAATGCAAATTCAGAGGGGAAACTGAACTTCTTAACCCATAACATGTTATGGATTAAGAGGGGGTGATGTTTGTACCCTTAATATTCTACACCGAAAATGGGACAACTTAGGCCTAAAAAGCTCCTCCTATTAACTAAAGAGGGTTCATTGGGCCTAGAGTTATCCCTTGTTAAACAAGAATGGTCAACTAGGCATTACAAGGCACCCCATATGCAATCCCATATGTAAAATACTCAAATTAAGGCTAGACAAGTGGCACAACAAACAACAACGATGATGACATGGCAGGATACACGTCAGCAAAGGGTGATGACATGGCAGGTGCCACGTCAGCTGAGCATATGGTACGTCAGTAAAGGGTGCTGACGTGGTAGGTGACACGTCAACAGAAGTGATACCGTGGTAGGTGCCACGTCAGCGAAACATACACCACGTCAGCATGGTGAGGACGTGTCAGGTGACACGTCAGCAAATGTGTGCCCAAGTCGGTGAAGTGATGCCACGTCAGCAATACCGTTAAGATTAACGTCGTCATTAACAGTGTCAGCATATACCAAGTAAATTCCGTTAAATCCTAATGGCGTCAGCATCTTCCGTTAAGGTTAACGCCGTCAGTAAAGGCGTCATCATATTACTAACAGTGACATAATATTCTATCTGGGATGGGACTGCAGCATCAGGTCATCGGTGGCTTCAGCGAGCGGCAATCGGTACGATTGATCGGCCATTAATCGGCGATTAATTTTAGGCGGAGATTAGTCGGCGATTAATCGTAGGCGTTTCTGATTCGGTATATCTTGGTGCGACTTAATCCCGTAGCCCCCGGATATTTGTGCCCCAGTCCAACTACTCTTAGGATATTTACGCCCCGTATGATTACACCCACTTCTCTTACACTTTTGGTTATCCACACCCCATTGTAATTCCTTAACTATAATGGAAGTTTCTGGAATATTCTGGGAGCATGCAGGTGATCAATGCCAGAGTCATGCAACCATGCAGGAGAATTATGGCAGGGAAGCATAAAGATATCTCAAGTCATATCACAATAAAGTGATGTCGATCTGATGCAACTAATCAATCGAATAAATCCGATTCTAGTTGGATCCCAGCTGATCAAGGTTTGTGCACACCCAAAGATAAGAGAACCAAATAAGAAATCTTTTTTGTCTTCAAATCTTCTATAATCTTCAATAAACACCTGCACAACACCACTTGAATCTCTTGTGATCAATCATCACTTACATCCTGATTCCAACGAGAACAATTCTTTGGATCGTATTTTAACAATGAATTATCACAAGATATGTTTAGATCTACAAATCCGATTCTAGTTGGATTCTAAAGATCTCTTTTTGTCTTCGATACTTCGATCTAGTTTGAGTGAATCTTATACCATAAGAGAAGATTCTCAAGAATAAAAAAACTAGGTGCAATCAAAGTTTCAACAACCATTAGTCAATCAAATCAATCGAAAGCTAATAACACCATAATTATCTAGTTTCCCACCAATGGTACTCGTAAAGCTTCTTGATCCCATAGAAGTCGAGCGGTCGTAAGAGATTTCGCCTAATTAGGGTACTTTCCTCTCCGGATAGACAACTCCACCAGAAACTACAAAAAGATGAAATTTTCCTGGCTCTTAGGATAGTTTGCTAGAAATGCAAACTTAGGTATTTATTGACCAATGATGTTTGGACACCAAGGAATTTCCAAAACCGAAAATATTCTCAAGATATGCAATGAGTAACGAAATTCGGTTTTCCTAATTCTAATAAATGCTTGTCCAAAATTTCCGAAATCTCTCAATAGAAAATCTCCAATTAGTAATGCACATTACTAATTTTCATTCTCTAAAGATATGCATTTAATTGCTGGTAATTAAAGCATAAAAAACCAAAAATCTTAATTAAAAGATTCTCAATTAATTTCGGCACTGGACCTTCTTGAGTACTAAGGAATATCTTTGAACAATAAATGATAAGAGTTATTGCATATGTTCAAAGTATGTTGATATCTTTTCACTGTGAATCCTTATTCATATTTACATGGATTTACATTCTTGGAATCGGTCTACGAGCCACTGATTCTTGGTGTTCTTCGTCAATTAAAACATCAACCCTGAATCGGTCTACGAGCCACCGATTCTGGGTTGATTTTTGTCGTGGGAAAAAAACAACAAATTTTTTCATGTTTTGATGATGAATTAATGTTAGTTGATTTCAAGATTAACTTGATTAAACATCTATTAATCACCAAAATTAACATTGACAATTAGGGATATAAATTATTATCCCCATACAGTGATGTTTGTTGCTAAGGGGTGATTTTTGGGAGCATAAGTACGAAATTACCCTTTAAAAAATAAAAAATAAAATAAAACCTAAATATTCCCCACTCCCTTTCAAATTCTAAATATCCCTCACTCTTCCCCACTCCCTTTCAAATTCTAAATATCCCCCACTCCTTTTCAAATTCTCTTCTCCTTCTCTATCGGTTCCTCACTTTGAATACGATTAGTTTTTTTACATTCTGAAGTGATGAAGACCATGCCAGAAGTGATGAAGACCATGCATGCTTTTTTTTTCTTTTTCTAATGTTGCCGGCATTGTATTAATGATGAAGGCCATGCCGAAAATAATGAAGATCATGCTGGAAGTGATGAATACCATGCCGAATAATGGTGCCGGCGTGCTCAATAAATAACTTACAATGCCGACATTGTAAGTTGGGACTGGAGTACCCATTTTTTGGCATTGATTTTGTCGTCATTTTGTAAGTTGGGAGTAATCATTTTCTAACCAAATTCATATTATCGCAAAAAAAAATCCTTATACTCTCACCAAAGTGATGAGATTATGATTTATACTAATCATTTATCAAAAAATCTAATAACTTAACTAATTTTAATTAACACTAAACCTAATTAGTGAGGGGTATATTAGGTATTAGATAAAATATATGTATAAGGGGTGACTCTAATTTACTATTTAAATCTCATTTTTATCTTTTTCTTGTATCTCCAAATTAGTTTTGATATTCCTCAATTTCAATTCTTAATATCAAGTAAATTAGCCGCTAAAAACACATTGGCTAAGTGGTTTTTCATTTTACGTAAAGGTGTATTATTTTAAGGGAAATTAGGGGGAGACCCAAAAAAAAAAAATCTCGTTGTCAAACCCACAATTAATTTTTGGTACGGTGACACCCATAATTATATGAAATTATTAGGGAATCAATACATAACTCGTTATGCATACTATCTTTTCAGGCATAACTCGTTATGCAGCCTAATTTTTCAGGGGTATAATTGGAAGTGCAACTTGGACATAACATATCTAAAAATTCGCGCTTTAGAATTTTACAAATTTTATATCGTTGGAAATCTTTTTAAAAGAGCTACGCAACGAGTACAAACAAGAACATCAAATTTTTGTTTTTCACGAAAAAATCGGAGGTGGTCCTCATTTTAGGGAAAAATTTCGAAAATTTGATACATAACCATTATGCAGTCACCAAAGACGATGCATAACACATTCTGCAGACGCATAACGAATTATGCAACCATTTTCTCCACTGCATAACACATTATGCATTTGGATAACAAAGTTATGCATCTATAACAAGTTATATTACCATTTTTTTTGGTTGATTTTAGCGCGTACATATAAAAAATTGATGTATAATGCAGTATGCATCCATATTTACGGATGCATATCAGGTTATGCATCTATTTTCTCGATGCATAAAAGATTATGCAACAATTTTCTCAATGCATAAGGCATTATGCAGTCATATTTTCGGATGCATAACAGGTTATGCATCCATTTTCACGACTGTATAACATGTTATGTAGCTATTATTGTAGGTGCATGACAAATTATGCAACCTTATTTTTTGTTGGTTTCAATACTAAGAAAAAATAAATCGCATAACGTGTTATGCAACCATTTTCTGGACTGCATAACAAGTTATGCAAAAAGAAAAAAAGTCGTAGAACGTGTTAAGCAATCAATTTCGAGAATGCATAACAAGTGATGTAACAAATTTGATAGATTCTTTTTGCATACAAAAAGTGGAGACCCCTGTTATGCAGCATCAACAAATAAATAGCGAGAGTAGGTTCTTTTTCTACTGGCAGCAAATTATGTGTGAGACCCCCTGTTATACAGCACCAAAAAAAAAGCGAGTCAGGTTCTTTTTCTACTGGCAGCAAATCTGGATTTCCATAGCAATATTTTCCCATATATTTATATAAAACTTTGTGCAGCACCAACAATGGTATGTGTGAGGCAAAATCCCAACTCTTCTTTGCAAAAAAAGAAAAAAGTGACTTATTGCAACATGACCCGATTCTTTGCACCTATGGAGAAAATTTTTGATGCTTGCAAAAGTGATGCAATAGATAAAATCTCCTTGTGTGGGGTAAAGAATAATCTCAACAGAAATGTCATCAAAAACGCTAATCAACCCAAAGTTAGCAAGGCTGGGCGGTAAAGTTCTCATCTTATTCGATTAAACATCCCCATACATAAATAGTCAACATTTCCACTTTCTATAGCAGATAAGCTCGCTGTTTTGCTTCTTGAAATCCCAGAAAAAATTCATCACCACTAGCTGCAATCTCTTCTTGACTGGCAGCAATAGCTCCATCACTTCCATCATCGAGACATTTGCATCAACTTCCTTTCTCTTGGACAATTTCTCAAGCATTAGCATGCTATAATTTCTTACTCTAGAGGTATATCTATGCTATTTCTCCAGTTGCCTACATCTTGTCACCAATTCGAATAGAATCACAACGAAACCCAATTTCATCAACAACAACACCTATCTGTTCTTCTCGCTGGTTCCTCGCAGAATCGAGTTCACCCTTCAATCAATCAAACCCATAGAGAAAAACTCCACAAACCAAACCTTCATTTTCTTCTTGTTTCTGTGTCGTTTCCAATTGTGAATCGAAGAATTCTCGATACAAATTCACCATTATTCTACAACATCAGATCGACTTCCTTCTTGGATTTCTCGGTTCCTTTGAACCCAAAATTATCACATCTCCTCACTATAATCTTCTCCTCAAATCAACAATAGCAGTTATTGCTCTTTGTTCTTCTCGATTCAACCAAACAGCTGCTGGAAAATGTTATAAGTATTAGGTTATGATAACGGAGCAACATGAAGAAGAAGAAGAAGAAGAAGAAGAAGAAGAAGAAAGGAAGAAAAGACGAGAATTTGTGAGGAAGAAAATCAGATTTTTTATTTGCTTTCGCTCGGATGATAATTTTGGAAAATATGGGTTTGTGAATAATTTTCACTCAAAAATTGGGGACGCGCCTGAAGATTTCCCACCGTGGATTTCACAGTGAAAAAAAACTGTAGAATGAGTCTCCCTGTAGTTTTCACATTATTTTATGACGAAGTGATAAGCCCTAAATAATTCATCTAGGCCCCAAAATAGCTGGGTATACTCAAGGAATTGCGTACCTTTTTTTTAACGGCGTGAAACGGAGTAGTGACAGGAGGGCAACCTCAGTGCTATTGCAAATAGGGGGCAACCCAGAATATCGTTTTGTGGAGGGATAACATAAAAAAAGAAACCCAAGATCAACAACATCATCATCACCCTTGACATCCAATCCACACTCTCTCTCTCTCTCTACTCTATCCCTTGCCTACACTCTCCATCACTTACAACTTCTGCAACAAAGAAGAAAATAGTATAACAAATAAAAATGGCTACATATTTATTTTCCAATTTTACCCTTATAATCTTCTTCCTCACATCTTTCCTCTTCTTTCAATCTTCACCACCTCAAATCTTAGCGTTAAACATTACTTCACTTCTCTCAAATTTTCCTGATCTCTCAGATTTCAACAATCTTCTGTTAAACACTTCTGTTGCTCAAGATCTAACCCAACGATCATCACTCACTCTTCTGGTTGTTCCTAACAATTTTCTCCGTTCTTCCGATCTAGCACACCATTCAAATAATCTCGCTGATGTTCTGAGGTACCATGTTCTACTTCAATACCTATCTTGGCCAGAACTTCGGCAGATTCCGGCAGCCGGTAAACTCATCACGACACTTTATCAAACAACAGGTCGGGCAAGTAATAATCTTGGTGATGTTAATATTACTAGAAATCCTAAAGATGGAACTGTTTATGTTCGTTCACCTGTTTCTTATTCACCATTAAATGTTACCTTAATTTCAATGATAAAAACCCTTCCTTATAATGTAAGTATTTTTACAGTTAATTCGTTGTTAATACCATATGGATATGATTTAATGGCTTCAGAAAATAGACCACCATCGGGGTTAAACATACCTAGGGTTTTATTCGATGCCAAGAATTTCAATGTTGCTGCATCAATGTTAACTGCATCTGGTGTTGCTCAAGAATTTGAAGCTGATGAAGGTGGTGCCGGAATTACTATTTTTGTTGCTACAGATGAGGCTTATGCGGATCTTTCAGTTACCGATAGATTGCAATCATTAACAGCTGATCAAAAATCTGTGTTTTTGCAATTTCATGTCTTGCATTCTTATTATCCATTGGGTTCTTTGGAATCCATAGTAAATCCTGTTCAACCAACATTAGCTACTGAAGCAATGGGTGCTGGTAGATTTACATTGAATATAACAAGAGTTAATGGATCAGTTGCAATTGATACAGGTATTGTTCAAGCAACAATTACACAAACTGTTTTTGATCAAAACCCTGTTTCGATTTTTGCTGTTTCTAGGGTTTTATTACCTAGAGAAATTTTTGGTAAAGAACCTATGATGAGATCTGGCAAATCTGGTTCTCAAGAAGATATTGGAGCTCCACCACCTGATATTTCTTTATCTCCTGATGATGGTAATTCACCATTATCTTCTCCTAATGGTGCTCAAATCAATTCAAGTAGTAATTGCATCAGATCTTCATTCATTTCTTTTGTTCTTCTTTGTATAGCTCTGTATTTAATTGTATGAAAATCATTGTAATTTATGTTCATTAAGTTTTTTTCCTTTTTTTTTTTTTTTTGATGATGGGATCCTTTTGAGTTTATTATACAGAGGCTGTAAAACAGCACATTTTCATTTATTATTGGAGAAATTTATATCATTAGGTCACTTTTTGTAATAGTTTGAGAAGGCAGTAACTTGGGTTTGTATAATAATTAAACTTAATAAAAAAAAATTGGCCTTTTTTTTCTTCTTCTTTCAGTTTTGTGCTTAATGAAGAAAAAGGTGAGGCCTTTCACAGAATTCCAACCGTGTAAACCTGAGCAAGGAAATCTATAGATAATCCTTCCAAAATCAAATCGGAGAAGAGAAAGTATGTAAATTCTCAAAGGAAAATTCAGTGGATTTCTTTTAATTTACAGTAAAACTTTTTTCTTCTTTCTCTGAACTTTCAGATTCTTTCGACAAAGCTTTTCAGACTAATGTGGGCCGTAGTCAGACTCACCTAATTAAGTTTTCCAGCTACTTTATTAGATCTTTGTCTTATAGACAAGTGATTCTTTTTTCCAAAAATACAAAACACAGTGTGACTAACATATGTGATTTTTTTTTTCGAGAATACAAAACATGACTTGGCTAACTTAGCTTTGATATAAAGAGTTAATAATTATAAATACTTCACTAGGCTGCGAGTTATAACCTCAAATGTGTCACTATACATGCATAAAAACTCCAACAAAACAAAATGTTTTAAAAAATCTCATTTAACATAAATTGTCTATATTACCCTTCTAGTTTAAATCACCTCAACAAAAACCAAAATCAACCCCACTTTTAATTTTTATTATATTATCACCAACAACAATAACCCACCACCAGTGATCGTCGCCGACCACCATCATCACCGACCACCGACCGCCACCATCACCACCATTGACCACCATCGTCGTCAACCACCACCACCGCGCCGCCACCACCCGTCGTCGCCGCCCACCACCACAGGCCGCCGCCGCCAATCAAGACAACCATTATCGCCGCCTACCACCACCACCTACCAGCCACCACCGCCACAAAAAATGAGTTTCATTGATCAATATTCAACAAAATGAGAAAAAAATGATGAAACCAAACTGAAAATAACTAACAATATTGGTTTCCTCAGTAACAATTCGAAAAATAAGATGAAACCAAAACTGGTTCCAAACAAAATTGAAAATAAAATAAAATCATTGTATACCAACAAGATTGGTTTCATTGAAAAAATAGTGTAACAAAATTGGATGAATCAAAACTCATTTTAATATACAATTATCGTATCACCAACAAGATTGGCTTCGTCGACATATCCAAAAAAACTGGAAAAGAAAAATAAGATGAAACCTACCACCACCGTCAACAACACCACCCCCATCGCCGCCACAACCACCAGCACCATAACCACCACTACCATTATCGCGCCACCACCATCGCCACTGCGCTACCGCTGCCTTCAACACCAACCAGACGCCACCAAAACAGAAAATAACCATCTTACTAGTGGTTTCGTTGATAAAAACTTGAAAAAAAGATGAAAAAAAATCAAATTAAACCAAAATTGGTTTAAACAAAAAATATCACTAATAAAATTTAGTATCGTCGATAAAATCTCTGAAAATAAAACAAATTCTGACGAAATCAATACTTGTAGAAAACTATTTATTACCAGCAATGTTGGTTTCACCGATAAAAGTTCAAAATTATATGAAATCAAAATCGGTTTCACCAAAATTAGATGAAACTAAAGTTGGTTTCATCATAAATTTTCCTTTTCCAATATTTTCTGGACTCAAAGTTTTGTAAGAACTATTGTGATTGTGTATACATTTCCATCACAGGCCAATAACATTCTCACCAAACAAGGCTTCTGGATAAGGGATTAAGCCTAACACTCAGAAAATAAAATATTTTAAATTTGAAAATCATGAATATCGCCTCCAACAATAAAACTCATATGGCCATCGACCATATAGATTGACAATGATGTTTCAGCATAATGAACACATGGCAATAATATGGTATTTCATTGAAACCTTTCAACATGACTTACTACAGTAATACTAAATCCATCTCAACAGTGACCAAACTACAACAAAGACTAATAAAAATTAGCAAAAATTAGATGGAACCAAAATGGTTTCATTAAAATGAAAAAAATACAGATGAAACCAAAATTGGTTTCGTGCAAATACCTTTTCAGCATCTCCACTGAAAAGATATGTACTTGTTTTGTACCTGAAGGAGAAATTACTAGAGGTATTATACAATTAAATAATTTAATGCAAACAAGAATGTCCAAAACCACAAATTATACAGTCTCATGCATTTGTGGGAAATTTTTATGGAATTTAAATATTGTTTGGGTAAAGTCTATTAAATAACCTTGTGTTATAAGTTTTTAATCACAACACGACAAGCTAATATAGCTCACGAACAAGACAAAATCGTTGCTTGTTCAAATCTCCCCAAACTCCAGCCATAATTCTGACCTGCCAACAATGAAAACTCAAAACTACTGAGATATAAACTTGTACAAATTATCAAGTACAATACAATGCTGAAAATGCACTTAAATAAGATAAGAAAGAAGGAATGAAAAATCCCATTCACCACCATCACCACTTACTAACTCAATCACCAACGACACTACTCATTCAATACTGACCACCTACACCGATCACTCAATCATTCACCACCATAATGTGGTATCAGTACTTAGTTGAGAAAAATTAAAACAAAATTAGATGAAACCAAAATCTCAACATATGGGTGAAGTGTTAAAAATATAAAACAAAATTAGATGAAACCAAAATCGGTTTCACCAAGATTAGATGCAACCAAAATTGGTTTCATCATAAATGTACTCTTGAGTGTTTCATAATCGATGAAAGCTGGTCGAACTAGGGCGGTACTCTCCAATACCTAGCAGGTACTGCATAATTGGAACTATCTTTATGTACGCAAAGAAAATTACTTCATCTTCTACTCAAAATATAGAATGACCATATCGATCCATCAAAGAGGCATGGGTGTAGATAGTTTTCCTTCTCAAATGAAGGGCAAGATCTATACCTTTTTCCCTCTTAGTAGCTCGCTTGTTCTCCTGAAACTGGAAATCTACCATTTGGGTTAAACTCATTGAGCTCCACAAGTGCAAGAACAACTGCAGTATATACTTCCTCACCATGTTCATTTTTCAAGCCTTTCAACAATTCATCCTCCTCGATGATCAATTCCCGCATCAAACAAACATACACATAAATGATCCCGAAGTAAATATTCTCGGTATCTATTCGCAGTATAACCAATAAGAATGATTTTCAATGACATAAACTCAAAAACAAGAATTAAATAAAATGAGAACTGGTAATAGCACACAAAAAAAGACATCATATCACCAAAGGATTGGTTTCGCAGAGAAAAACTAACAAAAATTAGATGAAAAAAAAAAGATGAAACTAAAATTGGCTTATGCAAATACCTCTTCCACATCTCTATTGAAGACAAGTCCACTTGTATTGTACTTGCAAGATAAATTACAAGAGGTATTATACAAGTCCAGATGAAAATTAAATGGTTCAATGCAATCAAGAGAAGCACAAAAACTACACATCATATCTAGTCACTTTCTTGAATTTTATAAAATCAAGGTATAACGTGGAGAAAAAGCAATTTTCATTAGCATGGACGAAGTGAAATCATTACCATAAATTTAAAGGGAATTTTGAAATATCCATTTAATGAAAAATGCAAGACTCGAGGCTTAAAGGGAAACAAGGTATATCTTTCTATCAATATAAAAGTAGCAATCAATGTTTGGAACATCATTGATTTTGTGTTCAAAAACTATATCATATCACCAACAACATAGGTTTCGTCTAAAAAACTCAAAAAATTAGATGAAGCAAAACTTGGTTTCGACACATAAATATAATTTAGCCAACAAAACTTGGTTTTATCTACCAAATTTCAAAAATATAATTCAAATTCGGATGAAACCACAATTAGGTTTCGCCGAAAAAAATATATCACAAAACTGAAACAAAATCACATAACACCACAAAGATCTATTGGATATCATGTAACTAGTTAGGTACAAATTATCTAACTCTTTGAAATGGCATCATCGGTGTATTATAGTTAAAATTAACCTGTGTTGTTCTTCCAAACTAACAATATTTCAACTTGCAACATACTTGTCAATTTCCAGTACCAAAACTACCAACAACTAACCTATTAAATGATTATAATCCCTCTTACGAATAAATGGAACTCTATAAATTAATTGACAGTCACACCTTCGACATTTTCATATATGTCAGGAAGTATGACAATTCATTTCTTGTTAAAAATCTTAACTAAAGGAAGACCAAACAACATCCACATCAAGGTTAACGAAATGACTAGTAAAATTACCTTGTTTTGTATCAGGATCATTGATTATAAACAAAAAAAATGAATATCAAGTTTAATTCTCCATTATTCTTCAGTACCCTAGATTGAGAAGAAGAAAATTTGTGACCAAATTATCTAATTTATCAAATCAACAAACCAATTAAAATTTGTGACCAATTTTTTTGGCATTCAACTTTAAAATAGATATATTGAGAAGAAAAATTACATTAATCTTACACTGAAAATTAGATCCCTAGATTTAGTTTAATTTTTACCTTTTTCCTTTCCCAAATTCGCATTCTCGATATGCATTTTATATACATTAGTACAAAAGTAAAAGGAGGAGGTGTTTTTGTTGGTGGTGGGGGAAAAGAAAAGAGACGGAGGATCAAGATATTGTCATCGATTTGGTGGTGGTGCAGAAGGAAGAATATGAAGTGCTGCTAGTAATTGGAGAAGAAGAGGTGGTGGAAAAAAGAAATGAGATAACAAGAGGAGGCGAAGACAGAAACAAGAAGAAATAAACTATGGGAGGGCTGTTATGGAATTATTATTAGAAAATTTGAATGATCTAATTTAAACTTTATAAAAAAATTTGGGGTTTTTGTATCACTTTTGGGGAAAATGGAGTTCTTGTAACTCTCAACATATGGGTGGAGTTTTTGTACTCCAAATATGGTCACCTTGGTTTTTCTCCCCTTATTCTGATACTACTTTATTAGTTAGTGTCTCACCAATTGTTTATAATGAATGATTATTAATGTTTTATTATAAATGTCCCCTTAATTAATCTCATAAATGTATATTTTTATTAATAATTAATTTTACTAAAAATCATCGTATTACTAATGGTGGTAGTGGAAGAAGTAATGGGTGGTAGAAATGGTGGCGGGTGTTTGTGAGTGGTGGAGGCGGTAACATTACTGGTGGTGGAAAAAATAGTGTCGGTGACTGATTTTTATGGTGATGGGTGTTGGTGAATAGTAGTGGACAATTATAGTTTTGTATCTTTACAAAACATGCAATTGAATTGTGAAAGATGTAATTGGTTTTTTTTAGCACGATTGGTAAGGACAAAAACCAAATATTCGATGATGGTACCAGATCATATAAGAAAATATGATTATGACTGCTGGATCACTCAAATGGTATCCCTACTATATATGGTACCCAGTCGAATAAATCATGGTTTTTAGTGTTAAAACAAAATTAATTACAATATAAAAGAGAATATAACAAAAAAAAATAGTGAAATAAATTAATTGATGATTTAAATTTGTTTAGACTAAACATTATACACGACGTTTGTGATTAAAAAATTAAAAGCACACCCAACTAGGGAGGGGGTGGTAGCGGCGGCGGTATGGGAAAGAAGTGATATCAGGTGATTTTGTGGTGGTGGCGGGTGATGGTGAGTAATAATATGTTATGTTAATTATGTGTTGCCAAAAATCGGTTAACATTATAAAGCAAAGAAGATGTGGTCGACTGTCTTAATGATAAAATAATTTCGGTTAAAATACATGACAATTGAAAAAACACTAGAATGCCATGTTATATAATCGCTGCAAATGAACGGTACGAGTCAAAATCATCAATACACAATAAAAAAAAAACTTATTATTGAGTCGTACTGTTACGACAAGGGTTATATCCTATCTAGGTGATCTTTTTTTTACGTTTCTTTTTTCAAGTATTATAAAACAAAGTTGGCATAATTTAGTCCACATAAAGAGCGATCTTGATTTTATGTCCCAATTGATAAATCCATGGTCGTGGTCGATTCTATAAATAAAAGCTTTAATTGAGAAATAATGCATTATGTGTTTTGTTTTTCCCATCTCAAAAGTCAGAAGCAAAGCGGAGAATTTGATCGACCGAAAATAATAAACCTACATTCCCATAAAACTAAATAATTGATTCTCTCACTCACATCCGGTAGGAGAAGTGGATTAAAAAACTTTAATTTCCCACTTTTGTGCAAATCTAAATCAAAAATAAACTTGGAAGGAGATATAGACTATAGAGACAAAAGAACTTAAATCCAAGAACATACTTCCGATCAACCTTCTTTCCTCGATGATTTGGTATCATCCTCGGAATATTTGATATTTGTCTTAATTTATCAATTATTTTTGTTAGCGTCCTCAAGATTTGTTTAGGAGAAGATAAATCAATGGTTCTTTACCTAAGTGTTTATAAATGACTGTATGACTGAAAGTTAGAAATTCATCTAACGGTCTTAATCTGTGATTGTGTATATCATCATTGTCTCATTAATTTCTCATAATAAATATTTCATTAATCCCTCGTAATAAATGTCTTATTAATTATCATAATAAATATATACTCCCACTAAACAATTTTGTTAATAATTACATCAGTAGTGTTGATGGTGGTTTTTAGTTTAGGGTTAAAATTGTAAAACCTCACATTTAATGTGTCGTCACTCTGCAAAGAATAAAGGAGCCGCGGAGTAAGAACAACAATAAGAGGAAGCGTGGCCATGCCATAGGCCAAACGGTGCCACTTGGCCATGCCCCATGCTACCCAACCGTCCCTTACTCCTTTGTCGACCAATCAGGTCGCATTAAACCTACCACACACACCAGAAGTGTGGCCACACTCGTACTTGGATGGCCCCCTCTTTTTATTGACCAATCATGTTGCTATAAACCTGCCACAATATTAAAAGAGGTGGAATTGCGTCAAGTGGTCACCATGCCAAATTGGCTTCCCAAAGATTGTACAAACCACTGGGAACGTTTGGTAAACAATTTTAGTATGCGCTACATGCCAAAATTTATTTATGGATGTCTAGCATAACATACTAAAAATTCAAATCAATCGGAGTAACGAGCTAAGAGATACAACATAAAAGACGAGCTACGTCATGGATGAAAACTGACAGAATCCATCCTGAATTCTTCCTGAGTTTTACTGTCGGGCAGTTTTCACCTCCTAAACGAGCTCAAAACCTAAATATTTCCATGCAAGGAGATAGGAAATTCTTTTCCGATCATAATGGAGGGGCGGACCGTCAAAATCCGAGTTCGTACAAGAATTCTACAACAATTTTAGTGAGGGTCCCACATCTAAATTTTCTGATTACGAAATTTCATGAGTTAAGACAAATTTATGTGAATCATCTAGACCATCCAACTTAGCCAGCATAATTGGATGACTTAGTGATCGGTTGTCAGCCGACACAAAAATAATTCACTTTCTTACTCGACAATATATGAATGAAGTATAAAGTAAGGAAGAGTTCGTATCCACAGAGAGGCGATTGTTGTTATCAAATTCTAGTTTCTTAGTAACCCAAAGGGGGGATTTCTGATTTTTGTAAAATTAAAGTAAAATAAAAGCAAAGTAAATAGTTGGAAATAATCAATGGAGAAAGATATTGGTCAAGGAATTCATCTTCAATCTTAAACATGTGCTTGCATACATGATTAGAATTACGATTTAATCTCTTTTATTATCAAAAGCCTAGAAAATCAAGAGAGCAAGATAATCTATTTATTTCCCAAGTTAATCAACACACACATTAGAGCTGCGTATGTGAATTCTACCTAAAGAATAACCTAACGCCTTGCGCTAATCAAGTTCAATTCCCAGGAGCATTAAGTTTTGGAAATAGGCTAATCAAAGCAATTGTCATACATTGCGCATAACAATTCGGACAATGGTCAAACTCTACATATGATTATAAGAGTGTATCACTACAAACTATAATCATATCATGCTACTTGTATTTGGGGTTATCGCTCGATGAAAAACCCTAAAATAGATATGGATAAGATGCAAGTTCAATTAATTGGCCACTTAACTAATCAAACATCTATATCCTACCACAATACATCATTCATGTGATTATAAAAACAGTAGAGATATGAACGAAAACAAAGAGAGAAAACTAATACATTAATTAAGCACAAGTTATAGATATATGACTACATCCTTAACCAATAATAAGAGATTTAGCTACACATAGATATGGAGTTCATCATAATCTATAATCAAATAAAGGAGATGAATATTAAATACGAAAGCAAACCCTAGTTGTTGTTTCAACGGCTCTCTCCTTTGCTCCAAGAATAATACGTGATATGTTTGTTGTACAAACTCTCTTTTTTATAGCCCTTTGCTTTCCAAAAATAGGTCAAAGTTTACAAAATCTTCAAGTCCACGTCCATCTACATGTCCACCAAGCCCATGTGTGAAAAATATATCTTTGGAATTTTCGGGTCCAAAACTGGTCGCCGGAGTGCTGACGTCATTGCCGGAATCCGGTCGCCGGAAAAATTTCTCCGATCACTTGAACCATTGGAAACTGTCACCAGGCAATTCTACACTTCCAGTAGCTCAACTTTGCTTTCCTTCATTTCAAACATTTGCATAACCCATCTAAATCCAATTCCATTCTTGCGAAAACGTACCTGATAAGAGACTAAAATACATCTTTTGAATGTCTATTTCTTTTGCTTTTATTTGTTATTTCTCTTGAATTTTTGTATATTACGCTTTGTTTTTATTTTGCAGGTACTTTGGAGTCATGCGATAAGAAAGAAGGAAAATTATGTGCTTAATTCTCTTAGAGTCATTGGGCGTTAACGGACTTGAAGCATTGCAAGGGTACCAGTCTCCAGTGCGTCCAAACTGGATTTTTGCCAGAGCCATCTAGCTGCTATTACATAGGAATTGCTAAAGACAAGCTATAGTTCGTTAAGGGGTGCCCGCTTTTATTTATAACCCAGGAGGTCGAGACCACAAATTCAGTTCAGATCCCAACCTAGATAACTACACCACAATTAACATCGACAAGAATAGGCTCATGGCTGAGCACCAAGGGTTCGAAGAGGATTTTGAATACAATAAGGAACGAGTTCGTTACTCGAATTTGCTGGCACGTTGAACAGAGTTTATGGCAAGAAATTCAGAGCTCAAGGTGTCTTCTGTCATGGCTAACCATGACAAACATGGAGGAGATTAAGAGGATTAAAGATGAAACAAAGTGGATTACAGGGGTTTGATTTGGAATTGAAATTGGAATGAGTCTCCAGCCGCAAGAACATCCAAGGAAAGACGTTTGCTTCCATTGATCCTTGCTGATGAACTGTGAATGATTTATGAATGTTCTTGAGCCCTAAGTGATTAAGAATGATGGGTTGTTGTGTGATTGAACTCGTACTGTGCAGGGAAGGAATTTGTGAAATCTCAAATGTACAGCCAGTGCATAACCATTATCAGTTTTCCAGACGCACTGCAGCTGTATGAAAAAAATGCTTGAACCATCAGTTTGCCTATATCCACTAGTTCTGACCTAGATGTTTACCATCGCGAGCCAGATTCTTGTGGGTTAATGCCATGAATTAGGAGAGGTGTTTGGAGCTGAGAAGGAAATGAAGTTTGGGTATTTGATTTTAGAGAGTTTGGTTTGGTTTTAAATTCGTTATGCAGCCAAGAAAGTCAGTGAAGAAGATAAGATGTTGTCGTCGATTTTGGTAGTGCACAAAGGGATTAAGTGAAGTTTTAGAAGTTCAGAGAAACAAGGAAAGTTGGGTTATGGCTTAATTTGAATTTGAGAGTGTCTAGGTCCTGTCAATCTCACCTGAACCACCAGTCTAGTTCCACCAGTTCGTGGGCTATGTTTAGATAGAGTGGGATTCCTTTGTAGAAGTGCAGATGACTCAGATGGAGTTTTTAAGCCGAGAAAACAATGAGAAGCTTAGAGTTTGTGAATGAATGGGAGACTTGGGCCAACAAGAACAAGAAGAAGACGTTGTGCTTTGGTTGTTTTGCATCTCAGAGTTTGGAGCTGATATGGGTTCGATTTGGGCCAGAATCGCATGGAACTTGGGGTCAGAGTCGTTAGAAGATTTGGGGTTTAGTTTTGGCCGAGAAGATAGCCATGTATGGAAGTTGCTGCCGTCAGTTTTGTGTGATGAACGACTGAGATTTGAATGCAATGTAGAGTTTATACAGAAATAGGAGTAGGGTTTCAACCCGATTCGAATTTACAGGAGTTTGAGAGTTATAAAGAGGAAGACCTAAACCTACATCGATCATCATCTCATACCCATTCACGACTGTAGTTTTCATCACCAGCAGAGAGGAGCTCTTTGCTCCTCTCTAACCATTCCAAGCTGCATCAGCGTAGCATATCATCCCCACCTGCATTACCATCCTCCAATCATCTCATATGCATACCTATTCCACCTGCACTTGCATAGCCACCACCATCATTCATATCCACCTACATACCTATTCCATCTGCATACATCCACCCTCACCTGCACCTGCATACCTATTCCATCTGCATACATCCACCCTCACCTGCACTTGCATACCTTCACAACATCTGCATATCCATCTCCACCAGTGCATACCTTCACCTGCACCTATACCTGCATACATCATACCACAAGACAACATCAGGGAGCATAGACAACACAGCTCTACAGCAGCAACACAGCAGTACCAGTTCAGTCCATCTCTATAGCAGCAGCAACATCTTACCACCAGACCACAGTTCCTACTACTAGCTGTTGTTCCGTCTATCACCACTACCAGCACCTCCACAATCCATCACCGCAAAAGACTACTAGGCAACCATACCAACATCAAGTGAATATTCAGTCGCAACTCCATCCACAGTTCTCGCAGCTTTTCCACCACCACTTCATTACTTCACACGAGCTGGACACTTTGTGTCATTGGTTTGATTTGTCTTTTAGATTTTTTTGTGGTGTGCTATTTTGCTGTGTATGCTATGAACTCTATTGTTATGTATAGCTAAGCATCTTGATTAGGGACGACTTCGACGTCCGAACTTGAACTCCAATTGATATTTAAAGTGCCTGTTTTCTTGCAATTTATTTTGTTATTGCTTATTCTCTATCGTGCTAATATTGCTTATGTGAGTTATTTATGAATCGTTTAAGTTGCAAATTAAATTGGTTTATGGATGATTCGATTGCTAATTCGAGAACTCTTCAACCCGTAATTGTCTATATATTCCGAATATAAGTAGTAATATGTGGTTATTGACGATGGGATTTTGTTAAATAATCATATGTATTGAATGACACTAGTAGATGAATCGAGCTTATGTGTTTGTCACTAGGAATAACCTATCTCACGGAGATTATTGCATTTGATTAAGTCACACCTAGTAAGTGTACCTCTAGGAAACTTGGCAAGTAGAATCCGGTAGTCGAGCGCTTCCGTGTCCGGTGAATTAAGAGATTGCGGGATATTTGAGCGTACTAAATATTCTAGGGTTATTAGTAATGGGTACTTTGCAGAAACTAGCTATATCAATAAGATTCATGTTTTGTGACTTAGAAGAAGTCCTTGATCATTCTCATTCTAATATTTGCATTTCTTATTCAAAAATTGAATCGACAACTTAGAATCAACTCTCCCTGTGGATACGAACTCGACTTGCCTCACTACTTCTTTATAGATTTGTGTAGCATAAGAGAATTATTATTGATAGGTTGACAGCCTCGTCAGTACCCAAAAGCACGACGCGTAGCTCATATGTCCGACGGCCAACTCTTGAATCCAACACATACCCCCTTCGCGATTCAATGAAGTATTGTGATCCCAACTTTCGGTTTAGAAATCCGAAAACCGGAGCTATGCTCACCGGCTCACCATTTTCACCCACTTTTCGCACTATTTCTGCATTCTCAGGCCTGCAACTGTTGCGCATCTCAGGCCACAACCACCTTGTGTAGTAGTCATACAGCTTTAGTTCCATGCCTGCGCAACCTCATTTGCATATACCACCTCTTGCATATCCACCTGCAGATGTAGTTCAGTTATGCAATTGATTCATCATCTCACTAACTGCAATACCACACAGCACCACTATCTCCATGGCAGCGACACCTTTCTTTCGACAGTTAAACCATCTCGAAATGAGCATCTCGAATACTCAAGCAACTTATCACACACAACCAACAGCAAACTCAGCCACTACAGACAACCATTCACTCATTTTAGTTTCATATCAATCACCCCCTGTAACTCATGTTCACTGCTAGTCCCAGTTCTCAGTTGCTCTTTGCTTGCTTCTTAACCTGTAGCATCATCAGTGCACCACCTCTTGAGTCCACAGCTTAAAATTTCTGTGCCTCCTCCATTCATTATTCAACCTAAAGTTACATCAAGCCACCAGCTCTCATTCAACATCAATGCTTCATTTCCATTGCAGGCTTCAAATTCCACCTGCAGCTGCACATCAGCCTTCGCAGCAACACACTACACTTTCCACTTCATACTTCAGCTCAACTACCAATCAAGCTTTACTGAACTTGCTTACCAGGCACTCAATACCACTCAAATGCAACCAGTCTTTAGGCACAGCCACAACCATTCAGCTCCATAGCTCCTTAGACCCAACCACACTACTCCCAGTAATATCCACCAGACTCCAATTGCAACTTCTATGTGATACAAAACATATTAGCACCATAGTAAAATAGCAACAACAAACTAGTTTCTCCTCCATTCCACTCCTTTGATCTGGTTGAAAGAACACTCCAGCTCAAAAACTTGGTGGTTCAGGCATTGTTGCAAACACCCTTTGTGCATTTTGTTGGTAATCCATAGACAACAATTTTGCCATTGGATGATCTCTCTTTAACCTGCAATTTCACATTCATTCGTGACCCATAGTCATACAACACAAACATAGGTTAGCACCTAATCATTCAACCTTTATTAACAACAGCAAAAACCATTATCAAAACCCCAAATAACAGCTTCAGTGGTTTGCTGTTTTAATGCTTGAAAATTATACCAAAACCTCATTCAATTCAAACCCACTTCAGCTTGCAGTCTCCAGCTATGAATCGAATCTATCAGCCTGCAATCTGAGCTTTAACCTCCTTTGTCCAAGTGCTTTCCCATGCTCCAATGTTCACCCAGAATGTACATTCAAACCAGCTTTTTTTTCTTGTTAGTTTCAGTCCATAGCCACCACTGAGGCTCTTGATTCCTGGCGTACCCATCTCGATCACTGTCTCATCTCTGATTTAAGCTCTCATAGCAGCGCCTCCATTCTTGTTTTCAGGGAGCATGAGTTAATGAGGAGTAAAGGGAAAATTGATTTGTCTGAGAAGCAACTCGACCTAAATCAGGTCTGTCCGTACAGATTGGGATATCTGCACCCACTGTTTTTATATAGGCCACAAACATATTATCTGGATTGTTAGTTCCAGATAACTGACAGACCAATTCTCTATTCGACCTCGTTCTTAATCTCCTCCTTGCGCAACCGTAGCTAGTTTCGCTCGCCTGTGAAATGTTCTCTTTGCCCTTTATGCTTCAAATGAACGCTTTCTTATTCTTTGAACTCTTTCACCAACAACAACCATCTCTTACTCCTCATATTCACTTCTCCTCTTCAATTAGAGTCATCACTAAAGTTGTCGTGCTTTTCAGACAGAAATTTGCATCACTAAAGCCGACATACTTTTCAGACAGAGATGAAGAAATAAAAACAAATAATGAGAAATAGTCCGCCTCCAACCGCAGTTGCACTTGAGATGACGCTTTTTCCCTGTTTCCTCTCATTTTATTCCAAATGACTCCAAAGTACCTAAATACTCAAAAACAAAACATAAGATACATAATTTACAAGAAAACTAGCATAGAAAGCATAAATACTAGATATTAAATTAGGTGTTTATCACACCTATCAAATTCCCCCACACTTAGACTTTTCTAGTCCTCGAGCGAATCAAACAAAACAATTATAAAGAATAAATACAACTCCGTCTCGTCGAGGCTATGGTCACTTTAAGCATAAATAACAAGCCTTTAAACCCCTAGATGTCCCTAGTGGACGAGTTATAGTCTCGTGAAGGTTTACAAGAGGTCTACCTACAAAACCTATATTTCCAACTCCGTCTATTTGTGACAAATCAATGAACGAATCCAAAATGACTACAGTAGGAGGTACATTGTGCAAATTCAATTCATATATTAGTAAATAAACTCTAATTAGATAGTCGAACAAGCCACAATACTCGGAAACTAACAAACCACAATCACAATGAAAAGATTAAGAAGATGGATAAAGATGTAGATGTTGGCGAATGTTCACAAGTGATCGATGTTTCCCATATCTGTCTGAAGGTCACTGCCAAGATGAACCTATGCCTATTGGATTGAGCTACTTGGTTTGAATTCTACATCAACTCACTGGCATATACAAGGGAACCATAAGTGACTTTATTCAACCATATAATACTTTCTTTTCTTTTCTTTTTCACTTTTTTTTTTCACTTTTTTTTTTCCTCTTTTTGTTTTAGACAACATGATTGGATCAAACTGGATCCAAGCGCATGATTCTTGTCAGCAAGTACATGATAGTTGCCTTGGATCCTGCATTCCACACTTGTTTAGGCGACGGAGACAGGGACTACGTTTCACACATACTGCTATTCCCAAGTGTCATTTTATTCCGTTTGGTCTAATTGGTCGGTCTTTTTTTTTTCTTTTTTTATTATTATTATTTCTTTTTCTTTTTCTAGTAACTCAATCACTCTATTTCATCCTAGCAGTAATAACAACTCGATTTTTAGTGACCCACCAAAGCACTTAGAGAACAATAGATAAATATGGAAAAACAAAAATAGAATGCGATATGGTGATATTCCGAGATATGGTAACAACTATCATGTTAATTGTGATTTCTGAGCTATGTTCGTCCCCTTTAGTTAATTGGTTCCTCAACTCCAGCAATCAAATGGTTCCATCCACTAAAGGTGTCATCCTAAAGGCACAAGTTTCTAGATTTCAGAGTTCAAAAAGCACAAATTTTTTCTTGGTTTTTCTATTTTTCTGATTTTTATTTTAGGCATAAAAAACACTAAAACAAACTATACAAACATATAAATGCTCCCCCACACTTAAACTTTACATTATCCTCAATGTAAAATTGAATCGTCCAAAGAAAGTTCAAGGTGGGAAATTCCGCAAATGATATGCAAAAAGAATAAAATAAAGATAAAATGCATAAAGAATAAAAAGATAAAGGTAAAGATACAAAACCGGTGGGTTGCCTCCCACTTATCGCTTGGTTGAAAGTCGTCAGCCCGACGTACTCCTTGTTTGCTAAGACTCCTCCAGAGGGAGCACTTCCACAAGGTTCACTCCTTCCACAACTTCCGAAGAGAAGTTCTCATAATATGGTTTCAACCGGTGCCCATTCACTTTAATTTCATTTCCTGTAGCCAAACTACGAATTTCAACTGCACCATGAGAAAACACATTAGTCACAATAAAAGGTCCAATCCAACGTGACCTTAGTTTACCCGGAAATAATTGCAAGCGAGAATTAAACAAAAGCACTTTCTGCCCAATGCAAAATTGTTTCTTTGTAATCATATTATCATGAAATGCCTTAGTATTTTCCTTGTAAATCCGTGAGCTCTCAAATGCATCATTGTGAATCTCTTCTAGCTCTTGAAGTTGCAACTTCCTTTGCTTTCCAGCACCATCCAACTCCATGTTGCATTTCTTAATAGCCCAAAACGCCTTATGCTCAATTTCAACGGGTAAGTGACAAGGTTTACCATAAACAATCCTAAAGGGAGACATCCCAATAGGTGTCTTGTATGCGGTTCTATACGCCCACAAAGCATCATTGAGGCGCATGCTCCAATCCTTCCTTGTTGGATTCACCGTCTTCTCTAGAATGGATTTCACCTCTCGGTTGGAAACCTCGGCTTGTCCATTTGTCTGCGGATGGTATGGTGTTGCAATCCTATGCGACACATTGTACTTCTTTAACAAGCCTTGCAAAAACCTGTTTTTGAAGTGTGAACATCCATCGCTAATTATAGCCTTTGGAATTCCAAACCTTGCAAAAATATTTGCTTGCACAAAATCTGAAACAACTTTAGAATCATTAGTTGGGGTGGCCTTAGCTTCCACCCATTTCGAGACATAATCAACAACAAGCAAGATATAATAATTCCCATTAGAATTGACAAAAGGTCCCATAAAATCAATTCCCCATACATCAAAAACTTCAACAAATTGAATAACAGTTTATGGCATTTGATTTCGAGCACCTAGATTTCCTGTTCTCTGGCACCTATCACATGTGATACAAAATGCATGCGCATCCTTAAACAAAGTCGGCCAATAGAAACCACATTCTAGTACCTTGAGAGCGGTTCTCTTGCTCCCAAAGTGTCCTCCACATGCATATGAGTGGCAAAAAGACAAGATAGAGTTAAATTCGGATTCGGGAACACACCTTCGTATTACTTGGTCACTACAATGTTTCCATAAATATGGATCATCCCATATGTATTGGTTTCCTAACTTCTTAAGTTTGTCCCTCAATGCAGTTGAGACAAGTTCTTTGGGATTTGTTTAGAAACTAAGTAATTAACAATATCAGCGTACCATGGTTCTCCAAAGGCAATTGAGAATAGTTTCTCATCCAGAAGGCGTCTGAAACAACGACAAAGATGAAATGCTGTTGTCGGAAACTTTCACGCTACTCGACCCCAGAAACCTATTTATACTCCTAAGACTCATTTAATCACGGATAGCTTTTGTCATCATCGCCCATAACACGTCCAAATCTCATGCAACTCGTGTAAGCTTGTGTTTTTCCTCCAACTCACCTGCTTGGATTAAACCGAGTTATCCACCAAATTTGACCCAAAAAAACACCCATACCAACATTATATAGTTATATCACATCTACCCATGAATTTTCAAGATTTTCCGCCAAAACGAAATTCCACAATGTTGAAGGTCGAAATAGCAGCTGCCGCCCTTATCCAAAATGAGGGTGCCTTTATCACTTTTCTCCGAGGGGTCCAAAAAGCTCAAATGATCCGTTAAAAACTAGGTTACCCACAAAACCTTTTAAGAGTGTTCTAAATTCCTTTCTTGTCTTTGATTTCAATATCAAACAATCTAAAAAAAAAATAATATCTCTCTCTTTTTTTTTTTCTCTCTCTTTTTATAAAAGAAAATAAAATAAAATTTCTTCTTTCGCTCCTTTCGCTTTGCCTTTACTTCCAAGTCTTTAAGTTTTCACCAACAACTTTGGCAAAATTTTCTTTTTCGCTCTGAATTCCAAATTCTGTATGGAAAAGACAACAACCCAAAAACGTAAAGAAGAACAAAAAAATAAAAAAAAATAAAAGTCTAAAAACTCTAGCTTTAAAGACAAGCTCGTCGGCCAGGCGCCCAAAAATTGATGGTATTTATCAATGATAGTTGTAGTAAAGAGTTCGTTGGACTTGTGAAAGCAATAGAGTTCTAGACTTAATAAAACTAAAATAAGATAGAAATATATAAAAAAAATTGTCACAGGATGAAGAGATGTCTGGGACCAAGATTCGGCCAAACTCACAACAAAAGGTTCAAAAATTAATTCTTTTAACAATTATCGCTCAACAAATAAAAACCTGGGACTCTTATTTTGCCAAACTAGATCCTCAAAACATTAATTGTATCCCCTAAGCATAGATTATCTTAATACAAAGCATAACCTATCTAATTGAATCACAACTAATTTTATCGAATCATAAATCAATTTAAAATAATGCAAAAGTCATAAAAGGAATTAAATAATTTTACCCATGTTGAATTTCGTCTTCCTCCATCGACCCAGTGTTGGGGTTTAGCTATTCATGTTGGAAAACCTCTCAAAATATTTCATTGATGCTCAAAAGTGTTTTACAATGAAGAGAAAGACAAGAAAATGGTATAAAACTGAACTCTGCGACCCACAGAAGGCGTCTGAAACAACGACAAAGATGAAATATACGACCCACACCTACGACTCGGGATTGTGAGTCTTTTTCACTGTATCGAAACGACTGTTCCTGCTGGTCTGTTCTTCATGTTCTTGGTGTTCTTCATCATCAGCAGCAGCAGAAACAGAGTTTCATCAACTCTTGATTTCTACTTCTCTGGACCTTCTCTCGACCCCAAACTCCTCCATGCCTTCTATTGCCCTCTAACCCAATCAAGAGTAAAATCCATCGTTATGAGCCTCGGTTTCAAAATGAGGGTGCCTCTTTCTTTGTAAGCAAGTACTTAAGTGATGCATGAAGCAAAAAAACAACAACTTTTGTACCAATTAGATAAGAGCGAAACTTTTCCAAAGCAAAAACAATAGCTAATAACTCTTTTTCAGTGGTTGTGTAGTTTTGTTGGGCCTCATTTAACGTTCTAGAAGCATAATAAATGGCATGAGGTATCTTCCCAACACGCTGCCCAAGCACCGCACCAACCGCATAATCACTTGCATCACACATAAGCTCGAAAGGCTTGCTCCAATCCGGTGGTTTAATGATAGGGGCTGAAATCAAAATTTCTTTCAAACGATTGAATGCCGCCATACACTTTTCATCAAAGTTAAAAACCACATCTTTTTGCAATAAGTTGCAAAGTGGTGATGCTATCTTGGAAAAATCCTTGATGAATCTACGATAAAAACCTGCATGACCAAGAAAAGAATGTATCTCCCTCATCTTAGTGGGAGGGTTTAGAGCACGAATAAGGTCTATCTTAGATTTATCAACTTCCAAGCCTTTAGAAGATATTATATGGCCTAAAACTATGCCATGAGTTACCATAAAATGGCACTTCTCTCAATTAAGCACAAGGTTTGTTTTAACACATCGTTCAAGGATTAGTGACAAATTATTCAAACAAAGGTCAAATGAATCACCAAAGACACTAAAGTCGTCCATGAACACTTCGATTATGTTTTCAACATATTCTGAAAAGATACTTACCATACACCTTTTAAAGGTAGCTGGAGCATTGCATAAGCCAAAAGGCATCCTTCTATAAGCAAAAGTACCAAAAGGACAAGTGAAAGTGGTTTTCTCTTGATCCTCTGGTGCTATCACAATCTGATTATAACCTGAATAGCCATCAAGAAAGCAATAGTAAGCGTGTCCATCTAATCGTTCAAGCATTTGATCAATAAAAGGTAATGGAAAGTGATCTTTTCTAGTAGTGGCATTTAATTTCCTGTAATCAATACAAACCCTCCAACCGGTTTGCACACGAGTTGGGACAAGTTCATTTTCATCATTCTCCACCACCGTCACACCTGATTTCTTTGGTGCAACTTGTACTGGGCTTACCCACTTGCTATCGGATATGGGGTAGATAACACCCACTTCCAAAAGCTTAAGTATCTCCTTTTTCACAACTTCCATCATAGGGGGGTTCAAACGACGTTGCGCTTCCCTTGTAGGCTTTGCATCGTCCTCCAAACGGATCTTGTGCATACAAACGTCATGGATTATACCCTTGATATCGACAATTTTCCATCCTATGGCCGTCTTGTTCTTCCTTAGCACCCTTAGAAGTTTTTTCTCCTGTAATTCACTAAGATCGTTAGAAACAATCACAGGTAACTCTTCATTGTCACCCAAGTACAAATACTTTAAGTGACTTGGAAGAGGTTTCAATTCTAACTTTGGAGATTTAACAATTGAAGGTTCAAGCTTTTCATCATTGCGAGGTAAAGAAACATATGAAACATTCTTAAGTGTAGATTTTTCCGGTAATGAGTTAAGAGAACCAATGGTTTCCTTAATCTCATCACCGTACTCCAAACCGTTATCAATAGGTGTAGTGAGCACGATTTCCAAAGAATCAACGCCATTCAACTCAAACATTTGTTGCGCCAATATGTCCATCACATCAATGGAGAAACAAGAGTGGATATCACTAGGATATCTCATCGTCTCGAAAATGTTGAAACGTATTATTTCTCCATCAAACTCCATAGTCAGCGTTCCCTTATCAACATCAATAACGGTTTTCGCCATTTTCATGAAGGGACGCCCAAGTAGCAATGGAAGAGACGAGTCCAGTGAATCTTCATCCATCTCTAAGACACAAAAATCAGCTGGAGATACAAGTTGATTAACCTGCACAAGAACATCCTCAACAATACCCATTGGGTATACATTAGAGCGATCGGCTAATTGAAACACAATTCTAGCCTTTTTAAGAGGACCTAAATCAAGTGAGTTATAAATAGATGCAAGCATAACATTTACGGATGCACCTAAATCTAACATAGCTTTCTTAAATGTAGTGGTACCAATTGTGACGGGAATGTCAAAGCTACCCGGGTCCTTGCATTTTAGTGGGAGTTTGTGTTGTAAGATTGCCGAGGCATTCTCCCCCACACTTAGAACTTCATTACCTTTGAGCCTTTGCTTATTGGTACACAAGTCCTTCAACACCTTTGCATACTTTGGAACTTGCTTGATTTCATCTATGAGTGGTATGTTCACATGAATCTTCTTGAGAACGTCTAAAATCTCCTTTTCTAGTGCCTCCTTCTTGGAACTTGCAAATATGCGAGGAAAAGGTAAAGGAGGAACATAAGTAGAAACCGGAGTTTTAGAGTTAGAAATAGGTACCTCAGAAGTTTGGGGAGAATCCTCATTCTTCTCCTCCAAAACAGGTTCCTTTGGTGTTTCCACCTTGCCCGAATCAGCAACTTCGGGTTGCACAAGTGTTGTACCACTTCTCAACGTAATTGCATTGACACCCTCTTTTGGGTTGATAGGTTGATAAGGGAGTTTCCAACTATTTTGTGCCTTCAATTGGTTCAACTCAAGATCCATAGAACCAAATTGGGTCTGCAACTCCTTCATCGAACTCTTGGTCTCTTGTATAAACGATTTCATCAACTCCTCCATACTTGATCCCTGATTCTGAAGTTGTTGTTGTTGTTGTTGAAATTGTTGACGCGGCTGGAATTGTTGTTGTTGAGGTTGGAATCCACCCGAATTGTTGAAAGTAGGTTGTTGGACTGCTCCTTGCTTGTTTGCATAGCTAAAATTGGGGTGATCTCTCCATCCCGGATTGTAAGTGTTGGAATAAGGATCATACCGTTTTTGATGACTTGGAAAGACCACGTTAGCTTGTTCATTGGCTTCTTCATACCCTTGATGAGAACTTGGTATCACCGCGGCTAAAACTTGTTGTAGCATTGCTGAGATGTTACCCATTTGTTGACGAAGTTCCTCGACCTCGCTCACTTCATTGACTCACCGAAGAAGCACATCCGAGCCATGACTCAAGAATTGTTGGGAGTTTGCTTCCATGTTTTCAATCAACTCTCTAGCTTGTGCCACCGTCTTGTTTACTAGTGCACCACCACCCGCAACATCAAGAAGATTCCTATCACTTGATTGGAGTCCTTCATAGAAGTATTGGATAATCATAGCGTCGCTGAATTGGTGATGAGGACAGCTTGCCACTAATCTCTTGTATCGTTCCCAACATTCATATAAGGATTCCCCCACATTTTGCTTCATCCCGCAAATATCCTTGTGAATTTGAGTAGCCTTAGACGCAGGAAAATATCTCTCTAGAAAGAGTTTCTTCAACCCATTCCATGTTGTGACACTTCCGGGAGGCAAGTAATATAACCAATCCTTAGCACTATCCATTAAAGAGAATTGGAAAACTTTTAACATAGCACCATCTGCCTCAACATCAGCTGGAAGCATGGACGTGACAATGGTGTGGAAGTCCATAAGATGCTTGTTTGGATCTTCATTCACCATGCCATGGAACTTTGGAAATTCCCTAAGCAACCCCGGTTTGATCTCAAAAGTAGAGTTTGTTTGAATACAACCCTGTTGAGTATCAAGCTTGTGCGAAGCCAAGTCCTTGAGTGTACGATTTGCAGCGTCACCCATTGCTTCTTCTCCTTCTCCTTCTCCTTCTTCTTCAAAAGGAATCTCGTGTTCTTCTTCCAAGTTGTGTTCTTCCGTTGTGCCTTGCCTTGGTTGGAGTATTGTGTCTTTTCGAGTAGCTATCCCGCACCTTGGATAATTCCAATCTTTAGAATCCAGAGATTAGGTACCTGAAAAACAATTCTCGCAAACAAGTGAGAAACAAGACAAGAAACGAAACACAAGTATGCAAGTAGAAAAATAATAAAAAGAAACTAAAAACTTAATAACTAGCCGAATGCCTCCCCGGAAACGGCGCCAAAATTTGATCGGTTGTCAGCCGACACAAAAATAATTCACTTTCTTACTCGACAATATATGAATGAAGTATAAAGTAAGGAAGAGTTCGTATCCACAGAGAGGCGATTGTTGTTATCAAATTCTAGTTTCTTAGTAACCCAAAGGGGGGATTTCTGATTTTTGTAAAATTAAAGTAAAATAAAAGCAAAGTAAATAGTTGGAAATAATCAATGGAGAAAGATATTGGTCAAGGAATTCATCTTCAATCTTAAACATGTGCTTTCATACATGATTAGAATTACGATTTAATCTCTTTTATTATCAAAAGCCTAGAAAATCAAGAGAGCAAGATAATCTATTTATTTCCCAAGTTAATCAACACACACATTAGAGCTGCGTATGTGAATTCTACCTAAAGAATAACCTAACGCCTTGCGCTAATCAAGTTCAATTCCCAGGAGCATTAAGTTTTGGAAATAGGCTAATCAAAGCAATTGTCATACATTGCGCATAACAATTCGGACAATGGTCAAACTCTACATATGATTATAAGAGTGTATCACTACAAACTATAATCATATCATGCTACTTGTATTTGGGGTTATCGCTCGAAGAAAAACCCTAAAATAGCTATGGATAAGATGCAAGTTCAATTAATTGACCACTTAAGTAATCAAACATCTATATCCTACCACAATACATCATTCATGTGAATATAAAAACAGTAGAGATATGAACGAAAACAAAGAGAGAAATCTAATACATTAATTAAGCACAAGTTATAGATATAGGACTACATCCTTAACCAATAATAAGAGATTTAGCTACACATAGCTATGGAGTTCATCATAATCTATAATCAAATAAAGGAGATGAATATTAAATACGAAAGCAAACCCTAGTTGTTATTTCAGCGGCTCTCTCCTCTGCTCCAAGAATAATACGTGATATCTTTGTTGTAGAAACTCTCTTTTTTATAGCCCTTTGCTTTCCAAAAATAGGTCAAAGTCTACAAAATCTTCAAGTCCACGTCCATCTACATGTCCACCAAGCCCATGTGTGAAAAATATATCTCTGGAATTTTCGGGTCCAAAACTGGTCGCCGGAGTGCTGACGTCATTGCCGGAATCCGGTCACCGGAAAACTTTCTCCGATCACTTGAACCATTGGAAACTGTCACCAGGCAATTCTACACTTCCAGTAGCTCAACTTTGCTTTCCTGCATTTCAAACATTTGCATAACCCATCTAAATCCAATTCCCTATTCTTGGGAAAACGTACCTGATAAGAGACTAAAATACATCTTTTGAATGTCTATTTATTTTGCTTTTCTTTGTTATTTCTCTTGCATTTTTGTATATTACGCTTTGTTTTTATTTTGCAGGTACTTTGGAGTCATGCGATAAGAAAGAAGGAAAACTATGTGCTTAATTCGCTTAGAGTCATTGGGCATTAACGGACTTTAAGCATTGCAAGGGTACCAGTCTCCAGTGCGTCCAAACTGGATTTTTGCCAGAGCCATCCAGCTGCTATTACATAGGAATTGCTAAAGACAGGCTATAGTTCGTTAAGGGGCGCCCGCTTTTATTTATAACCCAGGAGGTCGAGACCACAAATTCAGTTCAGATCCCAACCTAGATAACTACACCACACTCAACATCGGCAAGACTAGGCTCATGGCTGAGCACCAAGGGTTCGAAGAGGATTTTGAATACAATAAGGAACGAGTTCGTTACTCGAATTTGCTGGCACGTTGAACAGAGTTTATGGCAAGAAATTCAGAGCTCAAGGTGTCTTCTATCATGGCTAACCATGACAAACAGGGAGGAGATTAAGAGGATTAAAGATGAAACAAATTGGATTACAGGGGTTTGATTTGGAATTGAAATTGGACTGAGTCTCCAGCCGCAAGAACAGCCAAGGAAAGACGTTTGCTGCCATTGATCCTTGCTGACGAACTGTGAATGATTTATGAATGTTCTTGAGCCCTGAGTGATTAAGAATGATGGGTTGTTGTGTGATTGAACTCGTACTGTGCGGGGAAGGAATTTGTGAAATCTCAAATGTACAGACCAGTGCATAACCATTATCAATTTTCAGACGCATGCTGCATTTGTTTGAAAAAATGCTTGAACCATCGGTTTGCCTATATCCACTAGTTCGACCTAATTTGTTTACCATCGCGAGCCAGATTCTTGTGGGTCAATGCCATGAATTAGGAGAGGTGTTTGGAGCTGAGAAGGAAATGAAGTTTGGGTATTTGATTTTAGAGAGTTTGGTTTGGTTTTAAATTCATTATGAAGCCAAGAAAGTCAGTGAAGAAGATAAGATGTTGACGTCGATTTTGGTAGTGCACAAAGGGATTAAGTGAAGTTTTAGAAGTTCAGAGAAACAAGGAAAGTTGGGTTATGGCTTAATTTGAATTTGAGAGTGTCTAGGTCCTGTCAATCTCACCTGAACCACCAGTCTAGTTCCACCAATTCGTGGGCTATGTTTAGATAGAGTGGGATTCCTTTGTAGAAGTGAAGATGACTCGGATGGAGTTTTTAAGCCGAGAAAACAGTGAGAAGCTCAGAGTTTGTGAATGAATGGGAGACTTGGGCCAACAAGAACAAGAAGAAGACGTTGTTCTTTGGTTGTTTTGCAGCTCAGAGTTTGGAGCTGAAATGGGTTCGATTTGGGCCAAAATCGCATGGAACTTTGGGTCAGAGTCATTAGAAGATTTGGGGTTTAGTTTTGGCCGAGAAGATAGCCATGTATGGAAGTTGCTGCCGTCAGTTTTGTGTGATGAACGACTGAGATTTGAATGCAGTGTAGAGTTTATACAGAAATAGGAGTAGGGTTTCAACCCGATTCGAATTTACAGGAGTTTGAGAGTTATAAAGAGGAAGACCTAAACCTACATCGATCATCATCTCATACCCATTCACGACTGCAGTTTTCATCACCAGCAGAGAGGAGCTCTTTGCTCCTATCTAACCATTCCCAGCTGCATCAGCATAGCATATCATCCCCACCTACATTACCATCCTCCAATCATCTCATCTGCATACCTATTCCACCTGCACTTGCATAGCCACCACCATCATTCATATCCACCTGCATACCTATTCCATCTGCATACATCCACCCTCACCTGCACCTGCATACCTATTCCATCTGCATACATCCACCCTCACCTGCACTTGCATACCTTCACAACATATGCATATCCATCTCCACCAGTGCATACCTTCACTTTCACCTATACCTGCATACATCATACCACAAGACATCAGCAGGGAGCATAGATAACACAACTCTACAGCAGCAGCACATCAGTACCAGTTCAGTCCATCTCTATAGCAGCATCAACATCTTACCACCAGACCACAGTTCCTACTACTAGCTGTTGTTCCGTCTATCACCACTACCAGCACCTCCACAATCCATCACCGCAAAAGACTACTAGGAAACCATACCAACAACAAGTGAATATTCAGTCGCAACTCCATCCACAGTTTCATGACTTTTCCACCACCACTTCATTACTTCGCACGAGCTGGACATTTTGTGTCATTGGTTTGATTTGTCTTTTAGATTTTTTTGTGGTGTGCTATTTTGATATGTATTCTATGAACTCTATTGTTATGCGTAGCTAAGCATCTTGATTAGGGACGACTTCGACGTCCGAACTTGAACTCCAATTGATATTTAAAGTGCCTATTTTCTTGCAATTTATTTTGTTATTGCTTATTCTCTATCGTGCTAATATTGCTTATGTGAGTTATTTATGAATCGTTTAAGTTGCAAATTAAATTGGTTTATGGATGATTCGATTGCTAATTCGAGAACTCTTCGACCCGTAATTGTCTATATGTTCGAATATAAGTAGTAATATGTGGTTATTGACGATGGGATTTTGTTAAATAATCATATGTATTGAATGACACTAGTAGATGAATCGAGCTTATGTGTTTGTCACTAGGAATAACCTATCTCACGGAGCTTATTGCATTTGATTGAGTCACACCTAGTAAGCGTACCTCTAGGAAACTTGGAAAGTAGAATCCGGTAGTCGAGCGCTTCCGTGTCCGGTGAATTAAGAGATTGCGGGATATTTGAGCGTACTAAATATTCTATGGTTATTAGTAATGGGTACTTTGCAGAAACTAGCTATATCAATAAGATTCATGTTTTGTGACTTAGAAGAAGTCCTTGATCATTCTCATTCTCATATTTGCATTTCTTATTCAGAAATTGAATCGACAACTTAGACTCAACTCTCCCTGTGGATACGAACTCGACTTGCCTCACTACTTCTTTATAGATTTGTGTAGCATAAGAGAATTATTATTGATAGGTTGACAGCCTCGTCAGTACCCAAAAGCACGACGCGTAGCTGATATGTCCAGCGGCCAACTCTTGAATCCAACACATACCCCCTTCGCGATTCACTGAAGTATTGTGATCCCAACTTTCGGTTTAGAAATCCGAAAACCGGAGCTATGCTCACCGGCTCACCATTTTCGCCCACTTTTCGCACTATTTCTGCATTCTCAGGCCTGCAACTGTTGCGCATCTCAGGCCACAACCACATTGTGTAGTAGTCATACAGCTTCAGTTCCATGCCTGCGCAACCTCATTTGCATATACCACCTCTTGCATATCCACCTGCAGCTGTAGTTCAGTTCTGCAATTGCTTCATCATCTCACTAACTGCAATACCACACAACACCACTATCTCCATGGCAGCGACACCTTTCTTTCGACAGTTAAACCATCTCGAAATGAGCATCTCGAACACTCAAGCAACTTATCACACACAACCAACATCAAACTCAGCCACTATAGACAACCATTCACTCATTTTAGTTTCATATCAATCACCCCATGTAACTCATGTTCACTGCTAGTCCCAGTTCTAAGCTGCTCTTTGCTTGCTTCTTAACCTGTAGCATCATCAGTGCACCACCTCTTGAGTCCACATCTTAAACTTTCTGTGCCTCCTCCATTCATTATTCAACCTGAAGTTACATCAAGCCACCATCTCTCATTCAACAACAATGCTTCATTTCCATTGCAGGCTTCAAATTCCACCTGCAGCTGCACTTCAGCCTTCGCAGCAACACACTACACTTTCCACTTCATACTTCAGCTCAACTACCAATCAAGCTTTACTGAACTTGCTTACCAGGCACTCAATACCACTCAAATGAAACCAGTCTTTAGGCACAACCACAACCATTCAGCTCCATAGATCCTTAGACCCAACCACACTACTTCCAGTAATATCCACCAGACTCCAATTGCAAATTCTCTGTGATACAAAACATATTAGCACCATAGTAAAATAGCAACAAAAAACTAGTTTCTCCTCCATTCCACTCCTCTGATCTGGTTGAAAGAACACTCCAGCTCAAAAACTTGGTGGTTCAGGCATTGTTGCAAACACCCTTTGTGCATTCTGTTGGTAATCCATAGACAACAATTTTTCCATTGGATGATCTCTCTTTAACCTGCAATTTCACATTCATTCGTGACCCATAGTCATACAACACAAACACAGGTTAGCACCTAATCATTCAACCTTTATTAACAACAGCAAAAACCATTATCAAAACCCCAAATAACAGCTTCAGTGGTTTGCTGTTTTAATGCTTGAAAATTATACCAAAACCTCATTCAATTCAAACCCACTTCAGCTTGCAGTCTCTAGATATGAATCGAATCTATCAGCCTACAATCTGAGCTTTAACCTCCTTTGTCCAAGTGATTTCCCATGCTCCAATGTTCACCCAGACTGTACATTCAAACCCGCTTTTTTTTCTTGTTAGTTTCAGTCCATAGCCACCACTGAGGCTCTTGATTCCTGGCGTACCCATCTCGATCACTGTCTCATCTCTGATTTAAGCTCTCATAGCAGTGCCTCCATTCTTGTTTTCAGGGAGCATGAGTTAATGAGGAGTAAAGGGAAAATTGATTTTTTCTGAGAAGCAACTCTACCTAAATCAGGTATGTCCGTACAGATTGGGATATTTGCACCCACTATTTTTATATAGGCCACAAACATATTATCTGGATTGTTAGTTCCAGATAACTGACAGACCAATTCTCTATTCGACCTCGTTCTTAATCTCCTCCTTGCGCAACCGTATCTAGTTTCGCTCGCCTGTGAAATGTTCGCTTTTCCCTTTATGCTTCAATGAACGCTTTCTTATTCTTTGAACTCTTTCACCAACAACAGCCATCTCTTACTCCTCATATTCACTTCTCCTCTTCAATTAGAGTCATCACTATAGTTGCCGTGCTTTTCAGACATAAATTTGCATCACTAAAGCCGACATACTTTTCAGACAGAGATGAAGAAATAAAAACAAATAATGAGAAATAGTCCGCCTCCAACCGCAGTTTCACTTGAGATGACGCTTTTGCCCTGTTTCCTCTCATTTTATTCCAAATGACTCCAAAGTACCTAAATACTCAAAAACAAAACATAAGATACATAATTTACAAGAAAACTAGCATAGAAATCATAAATACTAGATATTAAATTAGGTGTTTATCACACCTATCACTTAGATCAGGCCTAGGGCCGTCAGTCAGGTATCACCATGTTCACCACCGACCCAATGTAGGTCTCACATGGTTGGCCTCCCCAAAGGAGGAGCCTAGCCTGCCAAACCGTTAGGTTGAATTCGTGTACACACGACCGATCCAAAACCCTAATTAGGGTTTGCGGCATATTACATGTGTCGCTAATCGATCACGAGCGTCCATCTTCGCAAGCATAGATGGAAGGTGTAGATGTGGACTTAACAGGTCTTGAGCATGTCAACACAATCACCGTGGGCCCATTTACACGCCTGACCAATCGGCCAAGACCGACCATTGCTAGGTGCCTTGATTAGTGTGCCCAAACTAAACATGGACGTACGGTCCCCGACTCCTTTGCAGCATAGGATTCTTGTCGCAAATCAATCTCAACTACTCCTCTTTACCGGTAAACTTGAGTGGCCTAGATCATACCTTCGTGGGACAGTAAAGTATGAACATGGACACAAGCATGCCGTCTACACGCATGCATGTTCGATCCTCTATAAAACACTTCCCATGCTTGGTTTCGACCAAGCTGAAGAGTGATGCTTGCACACCTCTTCAAAAACCCTAATTCCACTAATGGTCGCAGATGGGTGTTTCAAAGATCATCTCGTCCGTTCAACTTCACCTGCTTGGTTATACAGTTCTAGTCAGGAGTTAACCGATGAATGAGGTTTCGTGGTGATTACCATCCGCCACTCTTCCACACCATGTGGTCGGCCAAGGGAGGACTTGCTTGCGCAGCCTCCAAACTATCACATGAAGTATGCTAGACATGATGCTCAATAACGATGCTTCATACATGCTAAATATATTCGATGCATTACCTACATAGAATACACACGATATTTCATAAATGTCGATTTCCTAAATAACTTAGTTATTTAATCTAGCATTACATGCTACTTTCCGTGGGTCCCACGATCCATACACTCGAGACATCAATCATGTCACAAACTGGGGGATACTTACTGGGGTATTGGTCTGGCGGTTTACAGCGTGCAACGCGCCATCACAAGAACATGTCAGGAAGGCATGGAAGGTTAGCGATGATGGGAGAAGTGGGTTGAGATGTGATCGTGCAATCACCAACACGACTCCACTACTCCATCACTCCACCTCCTCCACTTCCTACGAGAGATGGGGGTTAGGCTCAATGACTTGTATAAATAAGTTTTCCTCCCTATTTCGACGAGAGGACATGACAGACAGAAACCAAGTGTTGATACAACATATTCATACACCAGAGCTGATTCCTTACATTATTTCAAGCCAGTTCGGTATTATGATACAAGTCATAAACAGCCTACACCTCCACAATCTCAACACCTTCTTCGCTTCCCTCCCTAAGATCAACCCAATCTCCTTCACTTTGTGACCGAAGCAAGTCTGGAACGGCCATTTCTTTAGGCTGGAATTGTATAGATTGATCTCTCAAATCAAAAGCACTCCCGTGCAATGCATTTTTTTAGGGTTTAGATTCATTTCTCATCCACACACCCCAAATTACCAAAACCGGCAGAGATAGTTTTCACCCATAAACAATTGGCGACCACAGTGGGAGATTAATCTCTCGGTTGTGAAGTTAATATCTTCAATAGCCAATCCTATTTGGCCGATTTCAAAATGGTTGGTCCTAGGACTCCCCCAAAAATTTTAAGTTCCGGTTGAAGCTCCTCCAATGAAGATACCCCTCTTCTTAACGGTGTATCTGATGGCGTAACCGAAAGAATCCCAACGTTGATCAAGTTTGAACGGGTGCATGAGATTCACACGAAGAACATGGACCTGATCAAGGAAATGATAAACGACATGCTCAATCTCCTCATCAAAATGACATCATATATGAGCGGTTCTCCTGTCATAGAGATTTCTACACTGGGGACTGATCCTCGCAATGACCCTCCTCAAGTCAATAGTTTCACTATGAACCAGAGGCCGGTGGATCAGGAAGTGGCTTCTCTAGTGGAAAGTTTATGCGAACTCTTACACCTCTCGAAGAGTCAGCGAGTGGAGACGTTCTCTGTAATCAACCAGATAGCCCTGGATGTTCATTTAACTCCTTTGCGTCCAGAAGCCTCAAAAGAGTTAGAAATGTCTATAAATAACGTTACATTTATCGAAGAAGACATGATGGCGGAAGAAGTTCACAACCGAGCCCTACATATTAATGCACGCATCAAGGATTCAGAATTCAATAGGGCCCTCATCGACACAGGAGCGTCTTCGAATGTTATTACTCTCAAGACACTCAGGATGTCCAAGGTTCGCCCAAGAAAGATCGTGAGATAGCCTACCACGATGACAGACTTTGAAGGAAACCAAACCAACACGTACAGGTGGTAGAGCTCAGGATCGGTCAACTATCCTTCCAGTAACATCGATGTACCACGTGTCAGCATGATCAATATCAGCAGCGTAGGAAGCGTTCCCTCAAGCATTACTCCGTCGATCACCTAAGCCAGATCCGCTGCTGCCACATTCCTTCCTATCGAGAATCGTGATCGCAGCCAGACAAGTTGCTTCCAAGAACCGATGTTGCTCGTTTTGTTGATACTAGCCAGAGATTCACCATAGCAACAACCACTACAAAGAATATTTTGTCTGTGTGATGTTCCAATCATCCCAACATTGCATTCAGGAGAGTACAATAAGCTTGTATCAAATGACAGAGGCGTGGATTCAAGGTGGTACAACCAAAGTAAGATACACTTGGGGACTGAAGCCTCCTTCAGGTTTAGAAGCTTAAACGGAGTCACTGCTTTACCAGAGAATGCAATGGGAGCACATCTTCCACGGGAAAATAAACTCAGGATAATTACACATGAGACTTTTGTCACGCTGCTTACTCACGGGAGAGACTGATACACTCAAAGCCCAATCATGCGCGAAGGATATGCCTAGCGGAGACAGAGCTAAGTAACTATCCTCAAACTAAATGTTTTATATCTATTAGGCATATCAAGTAAATTTAAACTTCTTGGTGTTGAGACGTGAAAATTCCTCAACACTACTACTGTGTTGTCAGGCATACTGCCTCAACACGTTTTCATCTTGGTGTTGAGACGTGCAAATTCCTCAACACCACTATTGTGTTGCCAGTCATACTTCCTCAACACTGTATTGTCAGGCATACTTCCTCAATATGTTTAGCTCCCTGTATTTACTAACCACCTCACCCTTAGGACACTTCCTTATGATGGGCGTAGTGTACGCTGCACGTTGTAAACCGCCAAACCAATACCCAAAGAGGATCCCCACTTTGTGATATGTGTTGATGTCGTGAATGTTTTTTTGGAAAACATGTAGCATATAGTTGTTTCCTGGAAAGTAGAGCTTGGGAGACTTGGTAGCTTGGTGACCTTCGAAGGTCGAGATTTTTCATCTTAAGAGGAAAGGTAGCCGTTGATCGTTGCACTCTTTCATCGTTGGTGGCCGCATAGGGAAGGCCAGCATGGTGGCGCGGTTAGGTTGGCCTGCCATTGGCATGGCATGGTGGCACATCTAGGTTGGCACGCCATTGACATGACATGGTGGCGCGGTTATGTTGGCATGCCATGGTTTGGCATGGACAAACTTATAATTTCAGGCCAAAGGTTACCATGCGTTGTCTGGTAACCTTGGATGGCTAAGAGTTTCTCCTGGGATTGAAGGGAAACCGTTGATTATTGCACGCCTTCACTTGGGTAGCCATGTAGGGAAGGCCAGCATGGTGGCGCGGCTATGTTGGTTAGGGACAAGGCATGGTGTGGTTTCGCTTGGCATGGCGGGGCGGGGCCAAGTGTTTTTCATGGGCACATGGTGCGGATAGCTTGGATTGGGCCAAGGAAAGGCGTGTTTGGCTTGGAATGTGGGGCCAAGGGTTTGCCATTGGCGCATGGCGTGGCTAGATTGGCTTGGTGCGGTTTGGGTTGGCGTGTGGGGCCAAGGGTTTGCCATGGGAGCATGGTGTGGATAGCTTCTCTAGGTGCGGTTTGTCTTGTCATGTGGGGCCAAGGGTTTGCCATGGGCGAATGGTATGGCTAGCTTGTCTAGGTGCAGTTTGGCTTGGCATGTGGGGCCAAGGGTTTTCCATGGGCGCATGGCATGGATAGCTTGGAAAGGTACGGTTTGGCTTGGCATGTGGTACCAAGGGTTTGACATGGGCGCATGGTGTGGCTAGCTTGGCTAGGTGCGGTTTGGATTGGCGTGTGGGGCCAAGGGTTTGGCGTGACCAAGCTAGGGTTTTAGGCCAAAAGTCGTTTGGTAACCTTGGAAGGCTAGGATTTTCTCCTGGGATTGAATGACAACCGTTGATTATTGCACGCCTTAGTTTTGGTAGCCGCGTAGGGAAGGCCAGCAAGGTGGCGCGGATAGGTTGGCATGGGGCCATGGAAAGGTGCGTTTGGCATGGCGCGGTAGGTGTGGCTGGCATGGTTTTCCATTGGCACTGGGGTACATCTAGCATGGTTGGAATGCCTTGGCGCGGTAGGTGTGGCTGGCATGGTTTTCCATTGGAACATGGGTGCGGCTAGCATGGTTGGCATGCCTTGGCACGGTAGGTGTGGCTTGCATGGTTAGCCATTTGCACATGGGTGCGGCTAGCATAGATGGAATGCCTTGGCGCGGTAGGTGTGGCTGGCATGGTTAGCCATTGGCACAGGGGTGCAAGAATTAGTGTTTTGGCCTGTCGAAACCCTAATCAACATTAAAAAAAAAGGTACCTTGGTAATTTTCTCGCAGACAAATTAAAGGGTTCAATAAATGTGCTTGGTTTGGACATTATTACTCAAGTTCCGTGACGTCACTGTCTGACTAGGGTTTTACGAATTTACCCCTAAGCTAAAAACCACCATCAACATTAAGTCCCCTGCTTAGCTCGAAACCGGTGTCTTGTTGCGAGGTAAGCATATGATGGTGACAGAAAATGACGGAATCAAAACGTAAATCATTGCAAAGATGGTCAGAAAAATATGACTAACCTTTTGAGGGGTGAAGATAGTTTTTACTTCTCGTGTTGGCGGCCCTGCATAAGTTGTACTGGGGATGCAGAGCATGGAGTGGTGAGACGAAAGTTGTTGGCTTGGTCTGGCCGTACATCACCGAGGAAAAGCGGGAGCGGTATTAGAAGGCAATGCATAGCGGATGGCTTGGCACGTGGGGCCAAGAGGTGGCGTGGTCTTAGGAAGGAAAGCATGGTGGATGGCTTGACATGGTTGCTATATGTAGTAAGGAGAGTTCATGATCCCTCGTTTGGCAGCCTTACATAGATTTTATTCGTGTAGACCATGAAGCGGTGAGATGAGAGGCGTCGACTTTATCTGGCTTATCATCATCTTGGCTAGGTTAGGGAACATCATAATGCTGGCTCGACGATTTGTTGGTGTCGGCGTGGAAAGCTATGGCATGGACATCCTGGCATGATAGGGCATGCGGCAATGGAGTGAATGGCTTGGCATGGTACGGTCATGGCAAGGCGCGGTTTGCTTGGTGATTTGTCTTCAAGGCGTGTACGGACGGTGTAGTGTGGTGGGACCAAGACGTGGCGCGGTTAGCTTGGTGATTTGCCTTCAAGGGCCCAACTGGCTGTTTTCCTTATTTGGGTCAAACAAGAAGTTATTTTCTCTTCAAAAACCCGAGAGTGTTATGCCCACAAAATAGGCGTTACTCCTTCTGCTTAGGTTACGTTATCGGTCTTGCTTCCGAATCTCAGTATTGGCAGCGAGAAAGCAAAAAACGAGCTAGCATGTCTCAAATAGGTTCTTCCATGTTCTCTCACCAAACCCTAATTATTTTGCATATCCATGCATGAGGCTTTCCCTTATATTGACTGATGGGATGAGGTTTAATTAGGATCGGATATCATGCCTTAACTCAAGGCTAGTATAAAAACTTTCCTTTTCGGGACAGCGTCATTCTTCTAAACATAAAAGATGATCTTGAACCCTCCATTCGCATAGTTTGTTCACGCCCATCCTCTTTATAGGTATCGTCACGTGTTTTCTTCCGATTCTCATTTTATCCTTTTTGTTATGTATGTTGTCAGTATAGATGGGGTGAGAACTTGACTACTTTCTCTGTTCTTTGTAGTGTATGATGGGATCATCCAGAGTCAGCCATACCTTTAATTCTTCGGAGAAAAACTTTGGAATCGGCGAAGACCAGTTTTCTTCTCATGGGAAGAAATTAGGTAGAATCGAATCTCTGTTCCATGAAACTGGTGGAATTATCAAGAACCTTCCTTATATCTATCTCGGTGAAGTACGGGCGCGTGTTGGGACTTTCTTTGGTTCGGTGAACATGAAGGAGGAATGGGAAGGTGGTGAAGAACCCTGGTGTGTTGAGAAGCTCCAGTGCAGCAAAAAAATTTCTCTGTCCAGTATTAGGGAGGATCGAACTGCTTATAGGTTGAAACAACGGAGAACTGAGCTTGTGATACTTTTATAGGAAAGCCAACATAAATTCTTCGTTCATGATGGCGTTATAATTCTCGATCCTGATGCAGATGAATCAAGAAATCTTCCTCGAAAGGTCACTGAGAAGACCTTTGAGGAAGACGTTGCGTTTGACAGGGCTGAAGCAGCTTTCGGAGTTGACGTCGGAGATGTCGTCGGCGACATTTGGGGGTCATGGTGGCATATGCTGGACCAGTTGTTGAAGCGGGTGCCGGAAAATAGATGGACGCTGTTGCTGCTGAGGTTGCTTCGGGATGGGATGTTGAGGTTGCTGCTGATAATGCCGTCGAATGAAATCTTTATTGCCCGAGAGATTGTTGGGGAAAGTGCTTGAAAATAGCCTTGACCGAGGGGACTTGTGTTCCATCTTTCGATGACTAGTTTCTCCCTTTTATCGTTCCTGTTTGTTTCTTAGTCATCCTGATATTTATTTATTTTGAATAATTGAATAAGGTATTTCTGGTTGTGATATGATGGCCAATGGCATTTTCAAAGGTTTTGGGTTAGTTTGATGTACTTCTCACGAAAACCCATTCGGAAAGAGACGCATGTTTTTTTTTTTATGAAAATAAAATTCCGGAGAGGAATACAAATGGTGTATTCGTCTTAGGTAAATACATATGTCAAGAGAAACTGTCGAAGGAAATACTAAAGGGAGATTGGCTGGAAAAGTACAGCATTTTAGGGGTTGGAAAGCTTGAGCCATCGTGAGTGCACTATCATGCCATCCGGCTTGTCTGTGTTGATGAGCTTGCAGTACCCTCCTAAAAGAACGTCTGCCACCAGATACGGATCGTCTTCTCTTTCATTAGGAGGACTAATTCGAACAGCTATTTTTACCGCCATCTTCCAAACTTGAAACGAGTTTACCTTAACCACTATATCTACGATTGAAAACGGGTTCAGGTGTCGTGTGACCATTTGAATCTTGGCCTCGTCGATTTCGGTGGCTGCTTCTAAGATTCTTGCAAAGTGTTTGAATGGCCCAGCACCCCATTCACATCCCTTGACAGTGTTTTTGCTAGTAATTAAGCCGAGTCCCCATGACGGAATAGGGGAATAAATGACTGGTCGTAGAGAAGATCGTTCGGCCAGACTTACTTGCATTTGGAATTCATGAGTTAGCGCCAACAAGTCTTTTTCAGGTGTCCAGGTTCCCTCGGTAACTTGTCGATGCAGCAGCAAGTGGGACGGTTTGTTGGAGATTCTTTCGGGTGTTGACATTGGTAGAGGGGATGTACCCAATTTTGCCTTGTTATTGAGTACCCATAAGTGCCCCAATATCATGTCGTAACCCATCTCTTTGACAATGTAGAGTTTGCTATGCGTTATAGCGTCTCCTATCTTGAACTTGAGGTTGATGTAGCCATGCGCGTTCAAGGCTTCTCCTCCCGAGTTCTTAATCATAGACGGGGAATGGGTAGCATCTTGTCTCGTAAATCCCGCAGCTTTCTGGGTCTTGAAAGTAATAATGTTGAAGTCAGAGGACGCATCGATGAGTGTGTTGTCGAATTCAATACCTCTTAAATGGGATGTGGTCAGTAGTCCCCAGGTTCCCCTTTCGATTTCGCGCGCTGGGAAAGCTTGGGCCCTTGGCATGGTTTCCATGGAGGGAAAAAGACGTTTTCCCGACACAACTCGATTGAGAGCCGCGAAAATATCTTGGCGCTGCACCTTGGAAAGGTAGAGAATTTCACATACATTCTGTATCATGGATTGTACAGTCTCGTGCACGGAATCCCCAAAAACTGCATAATTTATTACTGGAAGTGGGTCTCGATGTACTTCCTCGTTTCCTAGTTGGAGCTCCCCTGCTTCTATCTTTTCTTTGAAGATATGCTTTAGTCTATTGCAATCACTGGTTGGGTGGTGAACAAATCTGTGGTAGTGGCAGTATTTTGGGTTTGCCATCTCGGCCTCATTCGGTGGGCATCTGGGAGGCGGTAGTCTGATAACGTCATCTTGAATCCATGCTTCTAAGATATCTATCACCTCCTCGATGGGAAACAGGAAATCCGAGGCATTCCCTTCGGTTTCGTGATGACGCATGTGAGTTTTTGCAGCTGCCTTCCGTGGCGGAGTTTCCCGTTGTGCCGGTGCTTCACGTTTAGGCTGATGGTCTGCAGATGGGGCCTTCCTTTTCCCTCTCTCGTTTACTACGTTCACATAGGAGGGGACATAGTTAAATTGCTTGCTGATGAGGCGTCTATTCCCGCGAGTTTCGCGTATGTCTTCGATTCGAGTCGGTCTAGCTCTTTCCAATAATGTTGGTGATGTCGTTGCGGATTTTATGGCAGCTTCATGGAGTTCGGAGAATGTCTAGAAACACAAGTTCTCTAGTAGGGCGTGGTAAATAAGAGCCATACCATTGATGCACGTGTTTACCATCTGTTGTTCGGTCATGTTCGGGTCGTGATAGTCCAGTGATTGAACCCTCGATCTCTTAACAAAATCATTCAGATGTTCGTTGTCCCGCTGGTACATCCTTCCTAGGTCATGTATACGCTATTCCGGTAAGTGATTTCGAAAACTCCCTCAGATGAAGAACATGATTGTATTCATGTTCACCTAGGTACTCCAAGAAGCGGGAGACATGCTCGCGTGCATTTCTGGTGTCATCATACAAGGTGAATTGAGGAGAGGCGTATCCTCTTGGAAGAGCGATTCTTTGTATTTCAGATGGGTAAGGAGTTTGATGTTGATGCATGTATATTTCATCATTCTTGACTCGGTTGCGGAGAAGTTGCTCCAGATCCTGTCGCATAACGAAGTTGGACGGCTGGATTCTTTCCAATAGGGTTCTAGTGCGAATCTCCACGTCCACAGAGACATGTTCCGCCGAGGTGCTAGCGTCGGGGGTATTGGGGGCGTTTCTAAATGGCTCTGTAGGACGTGACTCACGTGGTAGCTACTTTGTTAGGGCCTTGAGAAAGATGAGTACTTCTTTCTGTGTTGAAACCATATCCGTCTGAGCTCTAGCGAGAACTTCATGTCGTTCCATCAAATCAGCGATGGTGACATAGGGTCGGCTTCCTATGGCTCCTCCAGTTTCTCGTCCCGTTGGCGGGGTAACAGGAATCTTAGCGGTGGTTGGAGGTGCCATGCTTGACGAAGCGTTAGGAGCGGCCCTGGCTCTAGTGACCGGTGGTGTAACACCCGAAGGGGTGCTTTCGGCACTTCCGTGGTTAGTATGTTGTGCAGGGACATTAGAGGAAACGACAACTCTGGCCCTGGTGATTGGCGGTGTTACACTTGAAGGAGCGCTTTCGGTGTTACCATGGTCAGTAGGTGACACAACGACGTTGTTGGAAGTAACGTTAACACCAGGGATGTACTCTGTGCTGGTGTTCTCGTCAGATGATCCGGATCTGAGTTCTACCATGTTGGGATCGATGTTTGAAAAATGGAATTAGGAATTAAAAGATGATATTGTAACCGATAGATCAATCTCCCACTGTGGTCGCCAATTGTTTGTAGGTGGAAATGGTTTCTGCTGATTTCGGTAATTTTGGATGTACGGGTGAGAAACAATTTAAACCCTGAACAATGTAATGCAAGGGAGTACTTTAGATTCGAGAGATCAATCTATACAAATCCATCCTAAACCAAGAAATGGCCGTTCCGGACTTTCTTCGTTCAGAAAGTGGGGGAGAATAAGTTGGTTTTGGGGAGGGAAGCAAGGGAAGTGATGAGACCAGAATAGCTGATTCTGGAAGAGTAGTTGTGTTACTACGACTTGTATCAGAAAAGTAGGAAGGCTAACAAATGGTAAGGTAACGAGTATTTTCTGAGTGTTGTATATTCCCCAATGAACTTGTTGTTCTGTGGAAATAGGTAAGACCTATTTATACAAGTCGAAGTGAAACGTACCCTGGTCTCATTAAGGAATGGAAAAATGGGTAAGTAAATGGGAGGAGGTGGTAACCGTATGCATGGTATTTATGTTCCATAAAATCGTTAACGTATGGAATTGATGTTACATAAAACCATTAACGTATGGAATTGATGTCCCATGAACATTCCACCTTTAACTCCCTGTACTTACTAACCACCCCACCCTAAGGACACTTCCTTAGGACGGGCGTAGTGTACGCCGCACGCTGTAAACCGCCAAACGAATACCCAAAGAGGATCCCCTAGCTTGTGATATGTGTTGATGTCTCGAATATTTTTGTGGAAAACATGTAGCATATGGTTGTTGCATGGAAAGTCGAGCTTGGGAGACTTGGTAGCTTGGTGACCTTCGACGGTCAAGATTTTGCATCTTAAGAGGAAAGGTAGCCGTTGATCGTTGCACGCTTTCGTTCGTTGGTGGAACGACTAGGTTGGAATGCTATTGGCATGGCATGGCATGGTAGCGCGGATAGGTTGGAATTCTATATGCATGGAATGGTGGAGCGGATAAGTTGGCACGCCATTGGCATGGCATGGTGGCACGGTTATGTTGGCATGACGTTGGCATGGCATAGTATGGCGTGGCCAAACTTAGGATTTCGGGCCAAAGGTTACCATGCATTGTCTGGTAACCTTGGATGGCTAGGATTTTCTCATGGGATTGAAAGGCAACCGTTGATTGTTGCACGCCTTCGCTTGGGTAGCCGTGTAGGGAAGGCCATCATGGTGGCACGTCTAGGTTGGCATTCCATTGGCATGTCACGGTGGCGCGGCTAGGTTGGCACGCCATTGGCATGGCATGGTGGCGCAGTTATGTTGGCATGTCGTTGGCATGGCATGGTTTGGCGTGGCCAAACTTAGGATTTCGGGCCAAAGGTTACCATGCGTTGTCTAGTAACCTTGGATGGCTAGGATTTGCTCCCGGGATTGAAGGGCAACCATTGATTGTTGCACGCCTTCGCTTGAGTAGCTGTGTAGGGAAGGCTAGCATGGTGGTGCAGCTATGTTGGTTAGGGCCAAGGCAAGGTGTGGTTTGGCTTGGCATGGAGGGGCCTAGGGTTTTCCATGGGCACATAGTGCGGCTAGCTTGGCTAGGGCCAAGACAAGGCATGTTTGGCTTGGCATGTGGGGCCAAGGGTTTTCCATGGGCGCATGGCATGGCTAGCTTGGCTAGGTGCGGTTTGGCTTGGCGTGTGGGGCCAAGGGTTTTCCATAGGCGCATGGTGTGGCTAGCTTGACTAGGTGAGGTTTGGATTGGCATGTGGGGCCAAGGGTTTGCCATGGGCGCATGGTGTGGCTAGCTTGGCTAGGTGTGGTTTGGCTTGGCATGTGGGGACAAGGGTTTTCCATGGGCGCATGGCATGGCTATCTTGGCTAGGTGCGGTGCCATGGCCGTATGGCATGGCTAGCTTGGCTAGGTGCGGTTTGGCTTGGTGTGTGGGGCCAAGGGTTTGGCGTGACCAAACTAGGTTCGTGACCAAGATTGGGTTTTGGGCCAAAGGTCGTTTGGTAACCTCAGACGGCTAGGATTTGCTCCTGGGATTGAAGGGAAACCGTTTATTTTCGCACGCCTTCGTTTTGGTAGCCACGTAGGGAAGGCCAGCAAGGTGGAGCGGCTAGGTTGGCATGGGGCCATGTCAAGGTGCTTTGGCATGGCGTGGTAGGTGTGACTGGCATGGTTTGTCATCGGCACATGGGTGCGACTAGCACGGTTGGCATTCCTTGGCGCGGTAGGTGTGGCTGGCATGGTTTTCCATTGGCACATGGGTGCGGATAGCATGGTTGGTATTCCTTGGCGCGGTTGGTGTGGCTGGCATGGTAAGACATTGTCACATGGGTGCGGCTAGCATGGTTGGCATGCCTTGGCGCGGTAGGTGTGGCTGGCATGGTTTTCCATTTGCACTGGGGTGCGGCTAGCATGCCTTGGCGTGGTAGGTGTGGCTGGCATGGTTTGCCATTGGCACATGGGTGCGGCTAGCATGGTTGGAATGCCTTGTCGCGGTAGGTGTGGCTGGCATGGTTTTCCATTGGCACATGGGTGCAACTAGCATGGTTGGCATGCCTTGGCGCATAAGGTGTGGCTAGCATGGTTTTCCATTTGCACTGGGGTGCGGCTAGCATGGTTGGCATTCCTTGGCGCGGTAGGTGTGGATGGCATGGTTTTCCATTGGCACAGGGGTGCAGCTAGCATGGTTGGCATGCCTTGGCGCGGTAGGTGTGGCTAGCATGGGTTTCCATTTGCACTGGGGTGCGGCTTGCATGGTTGGAATGCCTTGGTGCGGTAGGTGTGGCTGGCATGGTTATCCATTGGCACATGGGTGCGGATAGCATGGTTGGCATGCCTTGGCGCGGTATGTGTGGCTAGCATGGTTAGCCATTGGCACAAGGGTGCGAGAATTAGGGTTTTGTCCTGTCGAAACCCTAATCAGAATAAAAAAAAAATGTACCCTGGTAATTATCTCACAGACAAATTAAAGGGTTCAATAAATTTGCTTGGTTTGGACGTCATTGTCTGACTAGGGTTTTACGATTTTACCCCTAAGCTAAAAAACACCATCAACAAGGGGCCACTCAAAAGGATTTAGGGCCAACAATAAAACAAAAAAGGTCACCCATAAGTAATTGTAGCCATCCCTTATCTCGCGTAATTCGTAATGGCCAAATTTCCCTTACATAATCGGGAGATAATGTACTATTTCTATCTTCTGAATGCATTGGGTATACACAATATTACCAAGACTTCCGATTGTAGTCGGTGCAGTATTAGAATAATTTTTGTTTTATTTTTTTGAAGTTGTCATATTCGAAGGATAAGTCATTTGATTAAACTCCCGAATATACGATGGCCCAAAAATCATAATTTGGAAAAAATGGAGATTTTTTTGGTTTTGAACTTGACATAATCGGAAGTAAATTTAAAAACCAAAACCTCTGAATATATGTTGGCTAAACTTCTACGATGGCCTTTGGAACCGCCTAGAGCCATGGCGTGGTTGGTTTTGAACTTGTCCTATTTGGAGGATAAGTCATTTGCATAAACCTTCGAATATACGATGGCTCAAAATTCAGAATTTGGGGAAAACAAAGATTTTTCTGGTTTTGAACTTGACATAATCAGAAGTAAATTTAAAAACCAAAACCTTCGAATGTATGTTGGTGTTTATGGGTGAAAATCGTTTCTGCCAATTTAGGTAAATTCGGTAGGTGAGTGAGAAACTGGTTCAAACCCTAAACAAATATGTTGCACGTTGAGCACTTTTAGGTTCGAGAGATCAATCTATACAAGTCCGGCCTAAACCAAGAAATGGGCGTTCTAGACTTGCTTCGGTCACAAAGTGGAGGAGAAGGGTTGATTTGGGAAGGATAGCGAAGAAGGGTGTTGAGACCAAAGAGTTCTGGAAAGGTAGTATCTCGACTTGTATCAGAAAAGTAGAAGCTTAGGAAGCTTGCTAGTGATAGAATCTTTTGAGAGAGCTTGCAAAGTGGCTATCTGATAGTGTTGTCTTTTTCCTGACCAAGACTTGTTGTCTGGTAGAAATAGGTGAGACCTATTTATACAAGTGAGATCGAACGTACCCTGGCCTCATTAAGGAATAGAGTAAAGTCGCGGATTAAATAGAGGAGGTGGTAACCGTAGGTGTTTATGGTGAAAACGTTTTTCACCATTACTTCCTTATTTAATTGACCGCTTTTATTCCTTTTCACGCCGTTCTTATTACGAGCGTAGTGTACGCTGCACGCTGTGACCGCCAAACCAAAACCCCAAGAAAGCATCACCCTGTTTGTGTTGATATCTCGAGTGTTGGTCGCACCTTGAGTGCAAGTGGCGCTGCTAGGGGAGCGTGTGGCATGTGCCAATGGCATGTGAGAAATGCCTTTGTTGCGGGTTACACCTCGAGCGTAAGTGGCAGTGCCAGAGCTGCTAGTGGCGTGTGTGGCATGTGTGGAATGCCTTGGTGGTAGGTTGTACGTTGAGTGTAAGTGGCAGTGCCAGAGCTGCTAGTGGCGTGTGTGGCATGTGCCAATGGCATGTGTGGAATGCCTTGGTGGTAGGTTATACGGTTTGCAAGTTAGGCTACCAGCGTGGGTTTTGGCATGTGCCAATGGCATGCGTGGCCAACTTGGATCATGGCCTGGTAAGAAAAGCTACCATCGAGCGTGTTGGCATGTGCCAATGGCATGCTCGGCCATTAGGGCCACAGTTTGGCAAGAAAAGCTACCAGCGAGCATGTTGGCATGTGCCAATGGCATGATCGGCCATTAGGGCCATGGTTTGGTAAGGAAAGCTACCAGCGAGCATGTTGGCATGTGCCAATGGCATGCTCGGACATTAGGGCCACGGTTTGGTAAGGAAATCTACCAGCGAGCATGTTGGCATGTCCCAATGGCATGCTCGGCCATTAGGGCCACGGTTTGGTAATGAAAGCTACCAGCGAGTATGTTGGCATGTGCCAATGGCATGCTCTGCCATTAGGGCCACGGTTTTGTAAGGAAAGCTACCAACGAGTATGTTGGCATGTGCCAATGGAATGCTCGGCCATTAGGGCCACGGTTTGGTAAGGAAAGCTACCAGCGAGCATGTTGGCATGTGCCAATGGCATGCATGACCAATTTGGCCTAGGTTACACAATTTGCAAGCCTAGGTGCGGGCGCTACTTTGGCATGGCGTGGCTAGGGCCAAGGTAAGGGTGTTTGGTTTGGGCCAAGGTAAGGGTGTTTGGATTGGCGTGACTAGCGTAGCTAGGGCCAAGGAAGAGTGTGTTCGGCATGGCGCGGCTAGATTGAGCTAGGTGTGGCTGACATGATTTGCCATTGGCATGGAGGTGCGGCTAGCATGGTTAGCATTCTTTGGTGCGTTTGGTGTGACTAGCATAGATAGGGCCAAGGAAGAGTGCGTTTAGCGTGGCGCGGCTAGCTTGGGCTAGGTGTGGCTGGCATGATTTTCCATTGGCACGAAGGTGAGGCTAGCATGGTTAGCATGCTTTGGCGCGTTTAGTGAGACTAGCATAGATAGGGCCAAGGCAGAGTGCGTTTGGCATGACGCGGCTAGCTTGGGCTAGGTGTGGCTGGCATGATTTTCCATTGGCACGGAGGTGCGGCTAGCATGGTTAGCATGGTTTGGCGCATTTGGTGTGACTAACATAGCTAGGTCCAAGGAAGAGTGCATTTAGCATGGCGCAGCTAGCTTGGGCTAGGTGTGGCTGACATGATTTTCCATTGGAACGGAGGTGCGGCTAGCATGGTTAGCATGCTTTGGAGCATTTAGTGTGACTAGCATAGCTAGGGCCAAGGCAGAGTGCGTTTGGCATGGCGCGGCTAGCTTGGGCTAGCTGTGGCTGGCATGATTTTCCTTTGGCACGGAGGTGCGGCTAGCATGGTTGGCATGCTTTGGCGCGTTTGGTGTGACTAGCATAGCTAGGGCCCAGGCAGAGTGCGTTTGGCATGGCGCGGCTAGCTTGGGATAGGTGTGGCTGGCATGATTTTCCATTGGCACGGAGGGAATTAGGGTTTTGTTCGTTGTTACCCTAATTTGAAAAAATACCCCCCATTAATTATTGACTATATGCATTAAATGTCCTAATAAATGTGTCACCGGTGACATTAGGTTATTTGGGGTTTTACAATTTTACCCTTTGTTTAAAAAACCACCATCAACATTAAGTCCCCTGCTTAGCTCGGAACAGGAGCTTTGTTGCGAGGTAAGCATAAGATGGTGACAAATTATCAACAACAAATCATAAAGAGAATTGAGGAGGCTTGTCTGACCATTTTATAAATAGGATTTAGAACCCTTGCCTCTGGAAGTTTGCATAACTCGGGAGGCTGGCACAATTGGGAAGCCATCGTCATTGAGAGACGGGAAGCTGTGCGGCACTGAGAAGTTGACGTGAGTTGGGAAACTGAGCATGTTAGCCGGGGAGACCGGTGCAAGGTGGGGAATCATGCTTGGCGCAAGGTTGAGCGGCATTGAAAGTTGGTCTCCTTCATGGGCCCATCTTTTACACACGCGGCTTCAAGAAAGGGAAATCCTTCCTCATTGAGGAAAAATTCACGCCCGCCTATATATATGAAGGTATCCTATTTTATTTTGTGCTTTGTTTTTTCATCCTTTCACACTAGCGACAGAGTCACAAAGAAAAAAAAAAAACCCTTCTTCCAGGTATGTTCTCCAATGCTTCTCTTGTTTCCCTTTTCATGTAGGTGCAAACCCTAACAACATGCGTTTTTATTGCACTGATATTGCGCATATGATTTTTTGGCATGCTTCTTGTAGAAAATATTGTTGTATATTCCCTTAAACCCAGAAAATATATTGCGCATATAATTTTGAACCCAGGAAAGGATACCGTATATGCTCTTGAACCCAGAAAATATACTGTATATGAATATCGAAGAAGAATATCGTATATGTGCTTGAATACGTAGATAATGTTGCTGTAGGAAACACTGCGTATATGCTTCATGTTAATCTTGAAGAAGAAATCTTGCTCATCCATTTAGAACCATACACTACCGCATATACGATTTGAATCCATAGAAAATACCGTATCCCATGAACCCGGATAAGAATGTTGAATACGTATTTTGAAACCGTAGAAAATATTGTTCTTCCATGCTTTAGGGATCTAACTTCTTCTGTTTTGTTACGTGCAGATATCTAGCTGTCGATTTGTTCTGAAGCAGTCTGACAAGATGTTACCTGAACAAAATTTCGCCTTATCGAAGGATGTTCATAGTTCCAAACCAAACACGGATGATGAATTCTTTTCCAAACCCCTTGCCCCTGTTCGGAAGAATCACCCAGGTTTCATGCCAATTTTGTTAACCAGTGGTGAAGATGAAAATAAGACACGTTCGGTTCGTCCAGAGAACACCATACGGTTCTGTCTTCATAAAGGGGTATATTCTTCTTTCGACATTGATTTCAGGATGTGTCAAAGCCCATTGCATTCTTTTGATAGATGGGTTGAGTTCATGGTGAGTAAGGAGCACATAAATACCAACTTGACTCGGGCAAAGATTATTGATGCTGTCAGAGCTTCGGTAAATCTCCAGATTAGGAAGGATATCCCGGGCTTGGTTGCTTTCATCTCCAGATGGTGTTCAGACACCCATACGATCATATGTAGATGGGGTGAAATAACTTTCTCCTTGGAGAGTGTGGCTCTCTTGCTGAATCTTCCGGTAACCGGGAATCTCAATATCCGATTGTCTGAAGGTGAGGAGAAGATGCGGGATGACCTCGCCGCTAAGTTGGGAGATTTCGCTCAAAAAGACTCCACTGCGAAGTCGAAGGATTCTGTTCGGAAAGAGGATGAAATGTGCTTTTATAGCTGGTGGATATCTCAATGGTTTCCGGACGAGCTGGAACCTAAACAGAAAAGCAGTGATCTTCATGTTGCGGCATTTTTGGCTCTCTGGTTGTCTAGAAACATTTTTGATGATGGTTCTAGCAAGAAGGAAATAAGACCAGAGTGCTAGTGATTGCTGTGAAGTTATCAAAAGGTTAAGTTCTTCCCATTGGAAAGCTATTCCTTGGTTCCCTGTATGTGCATCTGGATCACCTAGTTGCGAACATGCGAGTTTCGAATGGTTTCATGAAAGTGGATTCATATGTGCACGTTGCTTTTCTGCAAGCCTGGTTATGGGAGCACTTTGAGAAGTATGCTCCAAAACCGTTGCCTTTGATTCCCGCGAGTTGGGGCGGCTCCCGAATTCTTCGATGGGTGAACAGGCGTCCAAGAGTTGGCATGAGCTTGGTTAGTCTTCTCGATAAGTCGCATGAAATAAGTTTTCGCCCATGGGAGTCGGTCCATAGGTCAGTGACTCAAATTGACACCTCTGCTTCTGCTCCGATCATGTCTTTGTCTTCTGACGACAACTTGAGTGTTGGTGAAAACTTGTTTATTCAAAGCTGCATTCCCGACTATATGCCGTCTTTCTTCATGGGGTCTTTCTGAATAGATGCTTACAATATTGACCGTGTTGCTCGTCACATGGGCTTCGATCAAGGGGTGCCTCTTGCTTACCATCTGGTGGTTCCTAAGGATTCATTGCATGCCGCCCTCAATGCAAGCTCCCTTGAGTAGGGTATCCTCCTTCCCTTATTTCAAACGGGAAGAGTAAATTCGACGACCTTTGGCTATAATGAGTTATGGTACGATGAGTTCATTATGATCCAAGATTTTGTAAATAACGTGGTGGAGAATGTTCGTTGTAAACCTTCCCCAGCAGTTTTGAAGAAGTATCCAATGTTGAGAGATCCCAAGCGAAAGTTTCCTGGAAACTCGGAAAGTCCCCAGGCAAAGGAACAGAGAACGAAGAATCGTGCTGGCGAGTTCCGGGCGATTTCAAAAGATCCTCCCGCAGCTCTTGTGTCTTTCAGTTCTTCCAATAACCAGGTATGTGTCGCCTCCTCGTTGGTTTGTCTCAAAACACCCGAATTTCTGCTGAAAACATGTGTCTTGTTTCTTCTAGGGTTTCAATAGTGTTAATGCTTTCGTTGCCCTTGCACGTTGCCAGGAGACGGAAATTTCTTCGAAGAATTCCGGCGGTACCGAGCCTTCTCATAGTGGTGATGAGTCAGAGAAAGGAGAAAGTTCGACAAGTGAGAGTGATTCCTGGCAAAGACTTGGTTCTTTTTCGGGAAGTGGTTCGGTGAGTTTCACGCTTCTTTTCTTTCTTCTTCCGTTTCTTCTTTTGGAAAATGCCTAACTCAAGTTCGCAAGGGGGAATCCGGTTTGGAGGACGATTCTGGGGTGGAGCCACATGAAAACTTGCCCTTGGTGACCACCGCTGGTGACTTGGAGATGGGAGTTAGCCAATTATCGGGCACCGATGTGGTTCAGACGGTGGATGATTCCCTGATGGTTGCTTCCGTAGACATGGAAAAAGACCCTTTGCGAGTCGTGAGGCCAGTTGCGGCGCCCATTTTCGATCCCCGTACTTGGTTCCTTATCCAGGTCATGTGTTGGTTGGCGGTTTCAGCGTGCTGGCTAAGTATGAGGCGTTGTACACCAGAATCTGGGAGAAGTATGGACATATGGCCACAACCAAGAAGATCACTAGTCGATTTGCGCTGGTTAAGCGTGTGGAAGAGGCTTTATCTTCCATCGAGGACATGCGTGAGGTGACTGGCCACACCGTTTCTGAAGACGTTATTGCCAACTGGGAGCACCATCGTGACGTGTGTGTAGAAAAGGAGTTCAACGCTTCGTGGTTTGTCGAAGGCCTTGCTAAGATCCAGAAGTCGAAAGATGCAGCAGTCGAAAACCTTTCTGCAGAGGAGATTGCACGACATGAGGTAGAACTCGAAAAGCTTTCCGAGATGTTGATTATGAAGAGAGAAGCTCTTGAAGATGCAAAGTTGACTTTCTCCAAGAAAAGCAGACCTCTGTTGGATGATTTTCCTTGAATGTTTCTCTGTTAAACTTTCATTTAGGTTCTTTTTTCTTTTCTCTTTTTGGAAAAACATACCGGATGTCTAGTTCAAAGTTCAACCGGTTTTGATAGACAGCTGGTAGCTTTTGAGGATATTGGATTATTTCTGGGATGAATGGTTTTGATAGTATAACTCTGATTATATTTTGTGAAAGGAATATTGCTTTTATGAAAGTGTGTGCTAGCAATAGGCACAAGACGCAGTAGTATGACAGGTTTTATTAAGAACCTAAAAACAGATCAAACACGCCCCTCTCCATGTAAAAAGGCGGCTTTGATGGTAGCATCGCCAGCAAGTCCCCAATCGCTGGTAGCATCTTCAGCGAGTCCCCGGTTTTATGGTGTATTTTTATAACTGGTAACCGGGTCGTCTGGCAGTTGATTCGGATTAAGTCGCCTTCCCCTACTATATTGACATCTGGGTCGAAGAACGAGATCGACAGTCTGACATTATAGTCGATAGATCAATCCTCCCACCGTGGTCGCCAATTGTTTATGGGTAAAAATCATTTCTGCCGATTTTGGTAAATTCGGTAGGTGAGTGAGAAACTGGTTCAAACCCTAAACAAATATGTTGCATGTTGATCACTTTTAGGTTCGAGAGATCAATTTGTACAAGTCCGGCCTAAACCAAGAAATGGTCGTTCCAGACTTGCTTCGGTCACAAAGTGGAGGAGAAGGGTTGATTTGGGGAGGATAGCGAAGAAGAGTGTTGAGACTAGAGAGTTCTGGAAAGGTAGTATCTCGACTTGTATCAGAAAAGTAGATGCTTAGGAAGCTTGCTAGTGATAGAATCTTTTGAGAGAGCTTGCAAAGTGGCTATCTGATAGTGTTGTCTTTTTCCTGACCAAGACTTATTGTCTGGTAGAAATAGGTGAGACCTATTTATACAAGTGAGATCGAACGTACCCTGGCCTCATTAAGAAATATAGTAAAGTCGCGGATTAAATAGAGGAGGTGGTAACCGCAGGTGTTTATGGTGAAAACGTTTTTCACCATTACTGCCTTATTTAATTGATCGCTTTTATTCCTTTTCACGTCGTTCTTATTGCGAGCGTAGTGTACGCTGCACGCTGTGACTGCCAAACCAAAACCCCAAGAAAGCATCCCCCAGTTTGTGTTGATGTCTCGAGTGTTGGTCGCACCTTGAGTGCAAAGTGCTAGGGCGCGTGTGGCATGTGTGGCATGTGCGAAATGCCTTTGTTGCGGGTTGCACCTCGAGCGCAAGTGGAAGTGCCAGAGCTGCTAGTGGCGTGTGTGGCATGTGCCAATGGAATGTGTGGAATGCCTTGGTGGTAGGTTATACGTTGAGTGTAAGTGGCAGTGCCAGAGCTGCTAGTGGCGTGTGTGGCGTGTGCCAATGGCATGTGTGGAATTCCTTGGTGTAGGTTGTACGGTTTGCAAGTTAGGCTACCAGCGTTGGTTTTGGCATTTGCCAATGGCATGCAGGGCCAACTTGGATCATGGCCTGGTAAGAAAATCTACCAGCGAGCGTGTTGGCATGTGCCAATGGCATGCTCGGCCATTAGGGCCACGGTTTGGCAAGAAAAGCTACTAGCGGAGCATGTTGGCATGTGCCAATGGCATGCTCGGCCATTAGGGCCATGGTTTGGTAAGGAAATCTACCAGCGAGCATGTTGGCAAGTGCCAATGGCATGCTCGGCCATTAGGGCCATGGTTTGGTAAGGAAAGCTACCAGCGAGCATGTTGGCATGTGCCAATGGCATGCTCGGCCATTAGGGCCACGGTTTGGTAAGGAAAGCTACTAGCGAGTATGTTGGCATGTGCCAATGTCATGCTCGGCCATTAGGGCCACAATTTGGTAAGGAAAGCTACCAGCGAGTATGTTGGCATGTGCCAATGGCATGCTCGGCCATTAGGGCCACGGTTTGGTAAGGAAAGCTACCAGCGAGCATGTTGGCATGTTCCAATGGCATGCGTGACCAACTTGGCCTAGGTTGCACGGTTTGCAAGCCTAGGTGCGGGCTCTACTTTGGCATGGCGTGGCTAGGGCCAAGGTAAGGGTGTTTGTCTTGGGCCAAGGTAAGGGTGTTTGGCTTGGCGTGACCAGCGTAGCTAGGGCCAAGTCAGAATGTGTTCGGCATGGCGCGGCTAGCTTGAGCTAGGTGTGGCTGGTATGATTTTCCATTGGCACGGAGGTGCGGCTAGCATGGTTAGCATTCTTTGGCGCGTTTGGTGTGACTAGCATAGCTAGGGCCAAGGCAGAGTGCGTTTAGAATGGCGCGGCTAGCTTGGGCTAGGTGTGGCTGGCATGATTTTCCATTGGCACGGAGGTGCGGCTAGCATGGTTAGCATGCTTTGGCGCGTTTAGTATGACTATCATAGCTAGGGCCAAGGCAGAGTGCGTTTGGAATGACGCGGCTAGCTTGGGCTAGGTGTGGCTGGCATGATTTGCCATTGGCACGGAGGTGCGACTAGCATGGTTAGCATGCTTTGGCGTGTTTGGTGTGACTAGCATAGCTAGGGCCAAGGCAAAGCACATTTAGCATGGTGTGGCTAGCTTGGGCTAGGTGTGGCTGGCATGATTTTCAATTGGCACGGAGGTGCGGCAAGCATGGTTAGCATGCTTTGGCGTGTTTAGTGTGACTAGCATAGCTAGGGCCAAGGAAGAGTGCGTTTTGCATGGCGCGGCTAGCTTGGGATAGGTGTGGCTGGCATGATTTGCCATTGGCACGGAGGTGCGGCTAGCATGGTTGGCATGCTTTGGCGCGTTTGGTGTGACTAACATAGCTTGGGCCAAGGCAGAGTGCGTTTGGCATGGCGCGACTAACTTTGGCTAGGTGTGGCTGCCATGATTTGCCATTGGCACAGAGGGGATTTGGGTTTTGTTCGTTGTAACCCTAATTTGAAAAAATACCACCCATTAATTACTGACTATATGCATTAAATGTCTTAATAAATGTGTCACCGGTGACATTAGGTTATTTGGGGTTTTACAATTTTACCCTTTGTTTAAAAAACCACCATCAACAGTTGTCTAACCTTATTCAATGGCCTTTGGAACCACCTAGAGTCATGGCGTGGTTGGTTTTGAACTTGTCATATTCAGAGGATAAGTCATTTGCATAAACCTCCGAATATACGATGGCCCAAAAATCATAATTTGGGAAAAACGAAGATTTTTCTGGTTTTGAACTTGACATAATCAGAAGTAAATTTAAAAACCAAAACCTATGAATGTATGTTGGCTAACCTTCTACAATGGCCTTTGGAACAACCTAGAGCCATGGCGTGGTTGGTTTTGCACTTGTCATATTCAGAGGATAAGTCATTTGCATAAACCTCTGAATATACGATGGCCCAAAAATCAGAATTTGGGAAAAATGGAGATTTTTCTGGTTTTGAACTTCACATAATCGGAAGTAAATTTAAAAACCAAAACCTCTGAATGTATGTTGGCTAACCTTCTACGATGGCCTTTGTGTATGCGTGTCGTAACCACAACAAATTAATTAATATTTTACTACCTAATTAACAAGTAATATAGGGTAGTCAAGATCGATCCCACGAGGAGCACGAGATTCTAGTTGTAAAATTGTCACACAAAAGGGGGGTTGAATTGTCACAAAAAGTAAATAAAGCAATTAAAAATATAAAGGAAATCAATAAGAGAGAGTAGATCAAGGAATCCTTCTTCACTGCAAAACAATGATTAAAGTTATGTTCTTTTCCACTTTTTATTAGTCACAAATTATCACCAACCGTAGGTATAGCAGCTAGATCAGTGCTAACCCCAAAATCCCTTATATCACCGGATATGGAAGTTCTCGACTACCGGATTCTATTCACCAAACCACCTAGTAGTAGATCACTCAAGATGTAATTTAGTTAAACACATTAAGATTTATGAATTTATTAGGTTGATATTAATAGTTAGACTCTTAGATCAAGGTCCACTTGCTAACGTTGTTTTTACACACAATTGCTCCACGGAATCCCTACGCAAGGTCTTGTGTTTTCTACTTATGTAAATAGTCAAGAAACGATTACTTATCCCCTAACTTTCACTAGCTTTAGATTGGATTAACAAATCAATTTAGCGTGCACTCTAAACAACCTATCAATCAATCATGAATGTGTAAACATTCCTATTAGTAAAAACAAACGATAATCATGTGAAAACTTCAAAGTAGATTTAAAAAAAAACTCAAAACATGTTAAGAACTAGGAATTCATCCTCAATCAAATTAGTTACTCATACTTAAAGAGTTCACACAAAGAATAAAGAAAAGAATTGTGTTGTGTGTGTAAAAGGTGTGCAAAAGTATTGTAAAGATGTCTATAGAAAAGTAGAGAACTTCTCTATTTATAGGCTTCGATGTTCTCCATATCTTCCAAGGAATAGAATCCCTTTCCTTTAGCAAGCCAATTTCCAAATCCAAGCCTTTCTCAAATCTTCCATCTCCTCTTTCCATATTCAAACCAAATTCTTCATTCAATTCCAAGTCCAACTCTTCACATCCCATGAGAGAAATATACACAAAATTCTGCAACTTTAGCTCGCCGGAAAACTGGGTTTTTGGCCGGAAATTGGCCGAAATCCGTCACCGCCGGCCACCTGAAAATTCCTTCCCCGGTCAAGGTATATTCCGTCAGTCTACCGTTAGGACTAACGGTCAAAGAGGTCAACCTTCAGTCTTCCGTTAGTCAAAAGTCAAGGGAGAGTCAAAGTCAGCTTCTGAGTTAGCTTTCTGATTCTGGGCTGATTGGTCTTATTGGAGTGGGTTGAATCGACTCATCGGCCGGTGCTGAGTTAACTCGTCAGAATGAAATTTCGGCAGAGTTTATTTTGTTTTTCCGACATCTCCTGGCCAAATCCCGGCCTCTTCTTTCCCTGTAATCATTCCTAACATACATCTAGTAATTCGAGCACATTTTCCTGCTAGTGTTACATTCACCATTGCAGACCGCAAACCCACCTTCGATTCAATTAGCAGCAGTTCTTCTATATCTTATAACAATACCCAGCTTCGATTCAAACAATAACAAAAACCCGTCGCCATCTCCTCTCTGTAAATTCGAACACAATCCATCTTTTCCAGCATACAATTTGGATCATACCCATCCTTAATCAACAGGATCAACAACAACAACTTCATCCATCCTTCAAATTCGTCGCCATCATCAACTGCTTTTTCTGGTCTTCAGATTCAAAACCTAAAACCACTTTTGATTCATACCCATCTTCCATATTTTTTAGCAACCACCAGAAATTCAATCTCGGCTTCTAATTTTGCTTCATCTCATTCTCAATTATTTCCAGATTCCCTTTCTGTTTATCATCGTCTCTATCAAATTTGCTTTCTTCAACAACAACTGAATCTCGCCTCAATGGCAACAATTTCGATCTGAACTTCGAGATGGCCATCATCTTTATCAATCCTGATCTGATAACCAACCCACTACGGCTACTGCTTCTCGAATTTTTCTCTGTATCTCTTTCACAATAATTTGAGAATGATGAGAATGATTTCTCAAATTAGAGTGTAAAGTTAGGTTCGGGTTATAACACCCAATTAGGTAGATCCACCCAAGCTGGTGCCCCATAACAAATGTCACTTCTGATAAGGGATAGCCAGATGGCAGCCCCTTAACCTGTGGTAGTTGCCTTTTATAATTCTTCCCAAAAAGAGTTGCCCCTTAACCTTGACTGGACACCAGATAGTGCTCGCCCCTGAAATGACCTTTTTTCCCTTTTAGCTCAAATTGAACTATTTCTTCTCCTTTTCGTATGTGCGACTCCAGAGTACCTAATAGCTCAAAAACACACGTAAAATACATAATTTACAAGAAAAATAGCAAAGAAAGCATAAACTACTAGATAGTAAATATGGTGTATTCTACACCTATCACTTTGGAACCGCCTAGAGCCATGGCGTGGTTGGTTTTGAACTTGTCCTATTCGGAGGATAAGTCATTTGCATAAACCTTCGAATATATGATGGCTCAAAAATTAGAATTTGGGGAAAACAAAGATTTTTCTGGTTTTGAACTTGACATAATCAGAAGTAAATTTAAAAACTAAAACCTTCGAATGTATGTTGGCTAACCTTATACAATGGCCTTTGGAACCACCTAGAGGCATGGCGTGGTTGGTTTTGAACTTGTCATATTCGGAGGATAAGTTATTTGCATAAAACTCCGAATATACGATGGCCCAAAAATCATAATTTGGGAAAAACGAAGATTTTTCTGGTTTTGAACTTGACATAATCGGAAATAAATTTAAAAACCAAAACCTCCGAATGTATGTTGGCTAACCTTCTACAATGGCCTTTGGAACAACCTAGAGCCATGGCGTGGTTGGTTTTGCACTTGTCATATTCGGAGGATAAGTCATTTGCATAAACCTATGAATATACGATGGCCCAAAAATCAGAATTTGGGAAAAACGAAGATTTTTCTGATTTTGAACGTGTAATAATCGGAATATACTTTATAAACCTAGACCTCCGAATGTGTGTTGGATAACCTTCTAAAATGGCCCTTGGAACCACCTAGAGCCATGAAATGGTTGGTTTTGAACTGGTCTTATTCGGAGGATAAGTCATTTGCATAAACCTCCGAATATACGATGGTCCAAAAATCAGAATTTGGGAAAAACAAAGATTTTTCTGGTTTTGAATGTGCAATAATCGGAAGGTTGTAATTTTTCATAAACTTTCGAATGTATGTTGGATAACCTCAGCAACTACTTGCTCTTAAACATCAGTTCCGATTAAAAATAATATAGCTTCAAAAATATGTTCTAATAGTTTCTAAATCATCAACAAAACATACAAATATATCTACTATATCAATGGAAATTATTACTAATGGTCTCACAGAAATATTGAAGAAATTGGTTCATGTTGTTTCTCGAGAGATTGGTCTGGCTTGGGGTGTAAAAGATGAACTCAAAAAACTTCAAGGAACTTTACAGATGATTCTTGTTGTCACAAAAGACGCTGAAGCAAAGCAAGTGACTAAAAAATCTTTAGGTGTTTTGCATGTTAAGAAGGCTTAAAGATGTTGCTTACGATGCAGATGATGTAATGGATGAGTATTCCTATGAAACCCTGCGCCGATCCGTAAGGGGGGACAACTTGAAGTATAAGGCTCGTGATTTTTTTTTCATTTGATCATTTTCTTTAGGTGAAAACTTAATCATATATTTATGTGTAACCTTGTTTCTATTGATTATATCTTTGATATAAGTAGTTTTCACTTTGATGTCTGATCTTAGGGTAATTTATTTTTTAAAGGGTTTTTGTATTTCCATATGCTACTTATCTGTCTATAATCGAGCACGATAATCAGCTGATCATCACGTTTTGTCGTTTAAACAAAATATAAATGATTAACCTGATTATGAAGGATATATTTAAGGTAATAGCTAGATATGATTTATCCTCCTTGCCATTTTAAGATTAAAATTAAATTAACATAATAATTTATTAAAAAAAAGATAATGGTGAGTTTAAAGCAACCAATAGAATTAGTTTTTTATGTGCACACTCTTTAAAGGAGTGTGCACAAAATTGGACTCTAGAAACAAAATGTTGTCTCTTATGTGCCACTCTAGCTAGGAATCCTTTTAGCTAACAACTAAGTGGTGCCCATTATCATGTCTCATGATTAGCTAACACTATAGAGAGGTAAACCTAATTAGTTTCGATCAGGTTTGATCCTTTCTTATAGGATAAAATAATTTTTTTCCATACCACATGTCATGTTCCTATTAGCTAAGATCAAATGAGATAATTAACAATCAGAACGATGAGAGGACTTTGGGATGTATAAAAAGAAATGTTAAAATCTTATTAGGTCGTCATCCACATAGAAAGACTAGCGGAGAAAACTTTTCATCTGTTCTTGTTTTACCATCCGAAAGAGCCAGAGAAACCTATTTTGTGTGGCAGTAATTTTGGATCCTAAAAGGAAATAGTTTAATGCTTGCGTAAGGATTTCTTATCATCTGTTGTTGTTCTACTTGTCTTTGTTAGCGTTCGAGGTAGGCGCAACACAATCAAAAATATTTTTCTATTTAAGTTTTTTTTAATTAAATTTTTATTTACAAGTTTTATTGTTATATGGATAATAAATGATGTTACACTACACCATATCAGCTATTTTGCCACGTTTGTATTTTTGGATTTGCAACGTATATTAACGTTGCTTAGTTTGCAACAGAAATATCCGTTGCAAACCAATAAATACGTTGATGTTATTATAATTAATTTTACAAAAATTAAGCAACGTATTTTTACACTTAATAACGTTGCAATTATAGCATTTTAGGTAGGTTTTATTTTTGGTTTCATATTATTGAATTTAATTCCATTTTTTTTAGAAAAAAAGTTTAAAATTGTTTCCCTCAAAATTTTCCCTCTCTATTTATCACCAAAAAAAATCATATATATCCTTTTAAAATTATATCAATAATTCTTTCCCCCCAAAATAAAATTTAGAATAATTTTCCCTCCAAACTTTCCCTCTCAAGTATCTTTTTTTTTTTTTAAGAAAAGTATCTACCTAAATAAGGTTTCCCTCTTCAATTTGTATTTCTCCCTCCATTTTCCTCAACTTCCCCCCCAAACTGAAAACTAATAATATTTAGTGTATTTGTGTCTTCCTTCAAGACTCAACACGTGTCCCAGTTAACTTTCTCACACCTCACCTCATCCCATATCACCACTCGTCACTCTTACTTGAACAAAAAAAAATCTGGTCCCTCTCTACTTAGAATAAAACCAGATAGAAACTGAAAAGAAAAAACTCATCTCTCCCAAATTCACCGATGTCTAAACTACAACTATTTCTCACAGAGAAGATGCGTGAACTATGAATCAATCCTATCTAGCTTGTTAATCTTTGAATCGAAACCTCAAAGAAAAACCCCTAATTGAGATTTTATAACCCTAGAAATTTGATTTGGTTTGTGAAATCGAAGAAAATCCTAGTTCAGTAATAGTTGATTGCGGTCAAATCTACAAGGAAACAGTTGCGGTATAATCCCTAACTCAGTTTGTTGTTCTTTCTATTTGATTTTTCGACCTAATTTTTTCCTTTGTTTTCTCTTTCCAAATGAAGCAGTCGAGTTTAGAACAGGAAGACGACGTGCTGGTGCAAAATCAAGGTATATTTTTCACAAACCCTAACTCTATTTCTCTTCTGTGTTGTTCAGAATGTTCAGTTTTTGTTCTTATTTGGGGTTTTTTCTTTCTCCATTTAAAACTAAGGGTTTCAGTTTTGGATATTTTTTACTCATTTTCAATGATGGGTTTTTAATCAATTGTGAAATTAGGGTCTTTATAGTTGTTCTATGTTGTTTTGATTGTTCAATTTTTGTTCTTATTTGGGGATTTTCTTTCTCCATTTAAAATTAAGGGTTTTAGTTTGGATATATTTTACTCATTTTAAATCACGGGTTTTCAATCAATTGTGAAATTAGGGTCTTTGTAGTTGTTTATGAGTGATATTAACTCTATTGGTAGAGGTGTTGTCTTTTATTAGTGAAGTGGTATGTGGGTTTGTTAGTGAAGATGCTCTTTGTTTGTGTGGAAAAATAGTGATAGTATTCTCTGTATTAGTATGGTCTGTTAAAAATGCATTGATGTGTTTAAAAGGCCATGTCTCCTCTTTCTTTCAACATGTTTAACACCTGCAACACCTAATATTATGTTTGTTCTTCTTCTTGATATTATGCTTGTTCTTCTACCTGATATTATGTTTAACACCTGCTTTCTAGAGGATAAAAACTTTTGAACATATCTACCTGATATTATGTTTGTTCTTCTTCATACAACACATGTAGTGGTAGTGATAGAAACCTAAGAAGAAGTCAAGTGAAAATCAAAACCGTGTGAATCCTATTCTAATTTCTAATCAGAGAAAATAAAGTGATTGATGTGAAATAAAATTAGTCGACCTTAGTAGGAATTTGGCATCAATCGAAAAGGGAATTTTAGTGTTCTTGACTGAAAATTTAAGGTATGAATTCAACTCTTTTGATACCTGCTCCACTGTTTAAAACTTGAATAGCTTATTGAATGGTTCTACAGATCTGATTACTATTTAGTCTCTCCAAAATTTCTTGGAAGGACCTAGGTTTGCTAATGAAATTGAATTCTTGTTCAACGATTCTTCAACCACAGTGAATTTGTGTTCCGTGATTCAAATACCTCTACTACTATCTATTCTTGTCAATTTATGCGTAAACTGACTAGGGTTTGTTTTGAGTTTGGTCTTTCATATTAATTTGATGTTAGGGATAAAATTTGTTAGGGGTTGGTATTTTGAATCTACAAATCACCATGAAACTTAGGTTTTATAAGAAAATTTGTTGAGTTGAATTAAACAACATCATTTCATAATTTATATATGTTGTCCTGTGAATTTTGGCCTGATTCTATACATTTTAGAAAATGTTTTGGATTGAGGTTTCTTCTCATGAAATTTAGTCCTTTTAAAGATTAATCAATTGTGATATTAAGTGTCATGTTCCGAACTACTCGATGTAAGATATCCTTATTTCAGTAATTGATGTTCTACACTCTTGGCCAACTATATTTTTCAGTGATTTTGGCATATATGTCTTAAACTAGCTTAAGATTTCTAATGATAAGATTTAGTTCATCTTCTGAACAAGTGTTCCAGCATGACATTTGATGGTTCAGTTAGAATTATGCTTTTGAAATTATGCCATCTTGTGTATCGACTGCCCTCCACTCTTGGAAGTTCTATTTTCTACGAATTGGTCATGAATACATCTTGAATCAGCTTTAGGTTCTAACTATTAACTTTTCGAGCCTTTGTCAATGATTCCAGTTGGGTTTTGTATGTTGTTGTGCGATTTATATAGGCTGTACCTTTGACTAGTTCAGTCTGTAGTACTTGTTTAGGTCAGTTTCGATAAAGTCATTCTGTTTTCTAACTTAATTTTTGTTTACTTAAGGTATTATCGGGTTCGGTAGGTGGGCTACGGCGGTTAACGTTTGAGTGCGGTTCGAGGTGGGAATTTACATTGTTTTTTTGTAACCATTGATGAATCTTTACAAAACTGCATTGATGTGCTTTAACAAATTCGATACCACACACAAGAAAAAGAATCCATACCTGCTGGGATGACACTATCTGAAACACTTTTCTTCTTAATTTTAAAGAATCACATACTTAGTCGTTGTATGTATTTCATAGTTGTATCTAAACGGTTAGGTTCTTATGTTTCTTCTTGTTGATTTTTTTTTTGTAAGTGTTGTACGTGAAAGTAGTTTATTGCTACAAGATCGCTGGTGAGTAGTTTGTTGTCCAGTATTTCTTAAGACACTGTAAAGGTTTCTTGTTTCTAACTTGTAGTTGGCCTGGAGCACTCATTATTTTGTTTCTTTTGATGCAGAGCGTGTATAAAACGATTAGGGTAAACTTGAAAAGGTCAGGTAATCATTGTAGTGAAATTAAAATGTATCATATTAATGATTCTCTCCCTGTTATGCTGGTTAGTGGGTAAGGATGATATGTTTCTGAAATCAATTATAAAGTAATGAAGATAATATTGCTCCATGTTAGTTAAAAATATGCTCTCAAGTTAGTGTTACTATGCTATGAAGTTTGTTCTGTTATGATAGATATGTATGTTAGTTATGACTCATAATGTCCCATAAGTTAGAGTTTTCTATTTTGGTGCAGTCTAATTGGTGTAGTCATACTTCACTTTTTGTTTTGTTTTTTGTCGTTATTTATATTCTAATTTGTGTCGGCGGTTGTAGAATGTCTGAAAAATGTGATAAAGGATGGATGACTATCGAAGATAGGTGTAGTCCTTTTTATAGAGAGGGGGTGGCTAAGTTTATGGAGTTTGCATACAAGAATAGAACTAGAAACTCGGAGTTCTGCTCCTGTCCTTGTCGTCGTTGTCGTAATAGAAAATCCACGAGTTTTTATCTGGTGAGGGATGATTTACTAGCATATGGCATGCTTGATACGTATGTACTTTGGTCTTTACATGGAGAGAAGTTGACACCGGGATCAGCATCAGTGTCCGCATCATATGTAAATCAAAACAATGAAGCAGATATAGTTGAAGAAACAATAGTGGAGGAAGTCGTTGAAGAGAGTCGTCGAGATGATAGGTTAAACAACTTTGTTGATAATGCATTTGGGATATACGAAGGATTAAATGAGGATGTCAATGCTGGTGATTCTGAACAGCCCTTTCAGGAGCCTATTGTAGGTGAAAAATACAACAAGTACCAAAAGTTAGCGGAAGAGAAGATTTATCCAACATGTGAGAATGGTGCGACAACTCTTTCTGTGATTATGGAACTGCATCATGTAAAGAAGCGATTTGGTTGGTCTGCAAATAGCGTCACTTACCTCTTGGGATTACTAAGAAAATGGTTTCCGGAGGGAAACACTTTCCTTGAAAAGTACCCGGTAATTAAAGAGATGTTGAAATACATGGGAATGAAGGCAGATAACATTCATGATTGCATTAACCACTGTGTGATGTTCCGAAAAGATTTGAAGGATGATATAGAATTTTCGAGTTGTGGATCATCTAGGTACAAATTCAGACAAGGGAAAGATGGAGTTCAAAGAATAACAAAGGAGCCTGTTTTGGTATTGCGGCATTTTCCACTTCTTCCAAGACTTAAGAAATACTATACTATTCCGTGGATTTCTGAAGATATGACGTGGCATGATCATGCAGAAACTTATTCCGAATATATGCGACACCCGATCGACTCTACACAATAGCAGAACATAAAGAAAAAGTGGCCTGATTTTGCAAGGGAAGCGCGAAATGTGTGGCTTGGAATTTCTACTGATGGTTTTAATCCTCGCGGCATCCAGTGTACCGGTTACAGTTGTTGGCCAGTCTTCTTGGTTCCTTACAATATGCCACCATCACTGTGCATGAAGCCAGAGTTTCAGATCATGTCACTTCTAATACCAGGACCTAAGGCACCAGGTCAAGATATTTTTGTTATGCTCCAGCCATTAATAGATGACCTGGATAATCTTTGGGAAGGAGTGGATGTTGTAGATATGCATCTAAAGCAGTCATTCAAGTTGAGAGCTATCTTAATGTGGGGTATACATGATTTACCTGCATACGGTAATGTTTCTGGTTGTGTAGTTCATGGGTACAAAGCGTGTCCTGGATGTGGAGATGAGACTGAAAGAAATTGGTTACATCACTCGAGAAAGATTGTGTACCGAAATTTTGAAGATTTGTGAAGTCGACTCATCCTTTCAGGAAAGGAAAGTACTTGGGACTGAAAACAGTGGATACTGAATTGGCGCCATCTAGATTAAGTGGAGAAGAAGTACTGATGAAGACTAGTAATGTTCATTATCTTCCCGATAAGCTTACCAAAGACGACAGAAAGAGAAAGAGAGATTTTTATGAAGTTGTACCTGATGAACCCAATGCCACAACTAAAGAATTTTACAAGAGGCTGAAGCTGTTTGATATTCCGACATGGGTCTCTAACACTTACCGTCATTGTCTCGACGTAATGCACTGTGAGAAGAATTTTTCTGAACATCTAGTAAATGCACTTCTCAATATAAAGAACAAATCAAAAGATAGTGTTAATGCAAGAGAAGATATGAGGGATCTGAATATTCAAAGAGAGCAGTGGATTACTACAGATCCTAGAACAGGAAAAAATGTAATACCTGAAGATCCTTATGCATTGAATAATGAGGAGAGGAAAAACTTTCTACAGATATTGAAGAACATCAAGTTTCCAACTGGATTTTGTTCAAATCTTGGAAACAATGTCAGTATCGAACCTCCTGGTCTGCATTATTTGAAGTCGCATGATTATCATGTCATTATGGAGTATTTGCTGCCGGTGCTGCTTCAACATGCCTTCCCACACTACCCAGACCTCCGCAAGGCTCTTCAACAGATCAGTTTATTCTTTAGAATCTTGTTCTCGAAGGTTTTAATCAAAAGTGAACTACAACAAGCTAAATTCATGGTCATCGAGGCGATGTGTGTCCTTGAAAAGTATTTTCCACCATTTTTCTTTGTTATCAGCATCCATCTGGTGGTGCATCTTGCTGATGAAGCTCTAACTTGCGGACCAGTTAGATACCGATGGATGTATCCTTTTAAACGGTAATACTTCAAAAAAAATTGTTCAACTGTAGTTACACTAAGTCTCTATAAGAAATATGCTTCTCTATATACCAATGATTTTATATGAATTCAATTTCAAATGTGATACATATGCTAGTGAACTAATTTTGTTCAAGGAAGAGGTTAACAGTAGAGTTCACATTAAGTCTCTCTTACTATTTTATTTTATTTGATCTTACAACTATGTTGTTATTCAGGACAATGAAGTAATTTAAGAACATTCCGAATAACAATCGTTACGTAGAAGGTAACATCAAAGAATCTCAACTTGTAGCTGAAGGAGTTGTTTATGCAATGGAACATGTGGAAAACTCAAAGGATGGCAATCACAAAGCTACACGAGAATAATTCTTAGATGGTGATTCTGAGTACAGTGATAAAGGCCCTATGGGATATGGAGATAAGATAGTGACTTTGTCTAGTGTACAGCTCACACAAATAGTTAGCTGGGTTCTGTTTCGTCGTGAAGTAGAAGGTCTCGCAGACTACTATGTGTGAGTACTTGTTATTTTTCCAATTAATGCATGATTATTTCTTCTTTGGTTTTTACTAATTGTTCTAATGTGTTACTGGTTTGCAGTGAATACTGCGATGAAATTCCTCTGAGTACAAATGGGATATCGAGCACTAGCAGCGAAATAGAGCGACAAACATATTTCGTAAGGTGGTTATATAAAAAGGTAACTATGTTGATATATTATCGTAAATAATTGTGCTACTTAATTAGTAAACATTATTTGTTGTTTTGCCTTGAGACTGACAAGTAATTTAATGCTTCCAGTTGGTGAAAGAGGGTAAAATGAACTCCAAATTGTGGCGATATGTAAAAGGGCATGTTGGAGCAAAAGAATATAACAAGTACAGGGTTAACGGTTTTAACTTTGTACCCAAATCCCATGAGCTAGGTCGCGTTTCACAAGATAGTGGTGTTTGCATGGAAGCAACTACAACATATAGAGCAAGTCGTAAAGATAAAAACCCCATTGATGATGTGACCAAATGGTATAGTGTGGTGAATCAGATATTGGAGCTTGACTACATAGACTTTATAGAGGTGGTGTTTTATTGTGACTGGGTGAAGGTGGAGAGTAAAAGTCGTGGGTGTAAACTAAGTGTTGATGGTAACCTTGTATTGGTTAACTTGAACAATTTCAGGAGTTCACAGAGTTACTTTGATGAACCTGCGATACTTGACTTCGAGGCTTCTCAAGTGTTCTATTCTCCAGATTTGAAGGATACTAATTGGTCTGTTGTAATGCACTCAAAGAAGCTTCTCACCGTAAAAGCAGATGATTTATTAAAGTCGCAGTTTGAAGAATTCCAGTCGATATTTGCTGATGAACCCCATTTGAGAGATTTTCTTGAACTGCGACGATGATTAAGAACTATGGGTTGTGTTGTAATCTTATATTTGGTTATCAGACTAGTCTTTCTATTGGGTGTTTAATCTGTTTCTACCTGTGCTTGTATTTTGGATCCTAGTCTGTTATTTTTGATAATGTGTTGGTATGATAAAGTGTTCTAAATAGTGCTTGCTTACCCGCACTGTCAGTCATGTGATGTTTGAGTGCCTCGTATTATTATCTATTTTCCATTTGTATTATTGTACCAATATTGATACTCTTCTCTCTTTTTATGCAGTAAAATGGAACAACAACAAAGATCCAATTCTAGAGGTACGACTTCGTAGCAAAATGGATCTAGCTCTTTTGCAGTGAAACCGAAGAAGCTAGTCAAACTCACCACTGCTGGCAGTGTAGTTGCAGAATAACCTACAACTACACCCTCAATAGAATTAGTAAAAACTCAAGAAGTTCTTGATGGTGAATGATAACTTTCTTATTAATTCTCTTAGTTGATTACATAGAATTATCAAAATGGAACTAGAATAGTTACAACTTTTTTTATTCTCTTTCCTAAGATAATTTCTTACACTCATTAAAAGAACCTCTCGAATTTTACATTTGAACTCCTATTTATAGTAAAACTTATGCAGCTGTATATGAATTGCGAAGTATCGCAACTCATACTCGCAAATTTATTCCATCCTCGCAAAACTTCATATTTCTCCGCGCTACTTCTATCATCGTATCATTTTATAACTCTTTTCTCCTTTATTTATTACGATACTCGTGAACTATTATCTTGCGATATTCAGTACCTACATCTTGCCTCTTCTCATGTCAATTCTATGAAGAAGAAATGTCATGAGAATCCCTATTCTCGTAAATTTAGTGTAGTTATTACCACCCATCAAGTTCGCAACACATCTTTTTACTTTTCCCTTATCTTTTTGACACGTTTCTTCGTAACCGTTCTTTTCAACCGTTCACGCTTACTCGTATTAATGAGTTTTTATCTTCATCAAACTCTCTCTATTTATAAATATTATCCTTTTTTTTTTTTTTTATTCTCTTATCTTATTCATCTTCTTCACCACTTCTGCCTCTGCAATCTCTTTTATCTTTTTTACTTTCTATTTTACCTCTTATATTCAATGGCACCAAAGAAGAAAACTATTGAACAGATTAATGCGGAACAGATTAATGCGGAACTTGATGATAGGGACCTTATTCTCTCTAAGATTGAAGGTTATGATAATAAATCTTCTCTCTGTGTGAAGCTCTTTACCAACTATGTTTGGGATGATCAGAAAATTTTAATCTCACGAGGTCAAATCCTCGCAGGTCTTCCTCTTCCTCTTTATGATGTTAACTTTCCTCTATTCTATGAAATTATTTCCCACCCCAATTTTTTTTGTGCCATTTACCAATTGACTGGTGATTGTATTCGCTTCTTAGTTGAATTCGCAAATCGTGCCGCTTTTGGGAAATATTTGTATTCAGTTGATCTTAGGAAACCTGGATTTGAAAATATGGAAATTGTTGCTGCGAATTATACAGTTGAGGGTTTCTTCAAAAATTACACACTAATTCTGCGAGGAAAGAAGATAATCGTTGGGGTGTTCGTCTTCATCGTAAAGTTAATATCGCAGCAGTATGATCTTCTCATGCACGATATTGATTATGCTTCAGAAATAATAAGACACCTCGTCGTTCTAATGATGAAGATTGGTATAAGTACCCTTTAATATTATCGGGTTCTTATATTTCTGGGATAGTAGAACTTCCTGCGAACCTTCGTAACCGCCATTATCAACCTTGGGTTTTTAGAAATGTATGTACTTCCATCTCCTTATCTTTTTGTTACCCTTTAATTTCAAATGAGGTAAGAAACACTCTTGTATTTTTCTAAACAATATATTGTTGCCTCTGTTTCTTATCCTTATTTGAATTTGCAGGTTCCACTTCTTCTTGAAATTGCTGCGAGTGAAAATAAGAGTTCTACTTCTTCTAAAAGGTTTACTGCAAGATAACAAACTCTTCGTTCTGCGAAGGTTACCCAAGCTTCTGGTAATCAAGATTATGCTCTTCGCAAAGGGAAAAGAAAACTTCAAGATGTTGTTTACGAGAGAAGGAAAAAGAAGAAACTCTCAACCAAGTCTCATTCCAATGTAATTTCTTCTAGTGAGAATATTGAGGAAGATCTTGGTGATGAAGATGATAAATTTCCTGAGAAGGACTTTAGTTCTGATTCCGATACCCTTTCTGACAAAGGAGATGATGATAATGATGTTGATGAAGGTGGAAATGAAGATTGCAGTATCCCAGAAACTTTTGCCTCAGCAATGGTTAGCATCTCTGAGGCTTTCCTCCATTCTTCTCATGGATTAGGAAATTCTCCTACAGCGAATGCTCGCAAACTTATTGCGAAGGCTTGTAAAGTTCCTACTGTAATTGATAATAACTCCCTCAAAGGAATTTCAAGATTCGTCTCTCCTGCTTCATTATATGCTTTAGGTAGCATGGTAAGTTTCTTCTCTATTCCTTGTTTATTTCCCTTATTTTGTTGATTTCTAACCCCTTTTTTCTTGTTTAGGTTGGAAGAGTTAGTTGTGCAACTGCTTCTGATTTGGAAAGACGTCATTCTATTGCTGAGAAGAAAACTTTGAATCGTTGTAAGAAGTTAGAGGTTGAAAATTCAAATCTCCGTCAGAAAGTAGAGGATTTAAGTATTGATAACGCAGAATTAATATCCCGTCATGAAGATAATTCACAATCTGCGAGCATCGCAATTGATAATTCTTCTCTTCTTGAGGAGAATAATCAATTAAAGCTTGAAAATTCTTCTCTTCGTAATGATAAGAAGCAACTAGAAGGTAAATTCTTTGCGATGGTAATTATTTTGATTACTTTTCCTTCGTAATTTGCTAACCAATTCCTTAATTTCTCTCCTTGCTGCAGAAAATTATGCGAAGATGAATAACGATTTGGAAACTATCCTTGCTAATCGTAATAAGAAAATTTCTGATTTGAGATCTCAGCTTTTAATTTCCCAGCATAACCATAGTTTATATGTCAAGCATTTTCAAGCTAAGATGACTTGCAAGATTTGCGAAGATAATGAAATTCCTCTCAAGAAGTACCATACGCTCCTTTCTGAAGAAATTCCTGAAGATACTCCATATCTGGAAATCTCGAAAGTGAAGTTGAAGATGATAGTGAAGTTGAAGAAGAAGATCATTTTGATGGGAATAGATCGCCTGAAAAATAACTTCACTCTTTTTTGTATATATGTTCTGTAACTTCACTCTTTTTTGTATGTCTGTTCTGTTTCTTTTCAATACAACACTTTCTTCTTGATTGCACTTTTAATCAATCCAACAATTTCTTTTTCAAAGCTTAATTTGAATTAATCTTTCTTTGGTGTTTGTTTCCCTTATTCGCATAATTTGATCATGTGGAGAGAAATAATATATCTTAAAGACTTAGCTTAGTATTCCCTTTCCCCTTATTATTTCTCTTCAAATGATCAACTATCGCTGGAAGTATTAGAATATCCTTCTCAATTTATCTTACAAAGTTTCGTCTTATTGTGATTATGAATAAAAAGTCCTCCCTTTGAAGTATAATAAATATAAGCCTTTTGTCATTTGCGGAATGTTGCGAAGTAAATAATAAATCTCCCCTTGAAGTATAGGAAGTATGAAGTATACGAAATATGAAATACCCTTAAGAAGTATAAGAAGTATAAAATATCTTTGAAGAAGTATTAGCAGCATTCAATTCATGAAGAATTGCCCAATATATGAAGAAGTATAAGAATTGTATGAAGAAGTATAATAAGTACTTAACCTTTGCAAAATTAAATATCCGTTGAAGAAGTATAATAAATATGATATACTCTTGAAGAAGTATAAATAGTATTGAATTTGTAGAGAAATATTCAATATATGGAGAAGTATAAGAAGTATTTAATTCTCGTAACATTTTACGAGTATGAACTTATCTGTATTTGATTGCTATCAAAATCGCATCTTTTGTTAAGTCTTCGTGAAAATTCTTCAATGATATCTTCTTTGATAGGACTTCTTGTAAAAATTCTTCAATGGTATTGACGAAGCTGTCTTCTCTTCAAAACTTTATGATGTATATTCTTGTAAAATTTCTTCAATGATATCGACGAAGTTGTCTTATTTTCAGATCTTCATAATGTATATTCTTGTATAATTTCTTCAATGGTTTTGATGTAATGAATTTCATTAATTTTTGTGGTCTTATCATGCCCTCCTAAGTAAAGGTCTTATTTTTCCACCTCTTTTGTAGTAAATTTTTGTATTTGCGATAATATGACAAGTCTGAACATTCTTGTGAATATACAACCTCGTGAAATTATCGTCTTGCGATGAAATCACATGACGTTTTTACACTTTCATGTAATAACCCATTGATCTCATCTTAACTTCTTTGTTTCATTATGCGAGTTCTTTTTGTATGTTTTCCTTCTTTTTTTTTTTTTTTTTAGAATGCTCGCAGAACTTCATTTGTTGCAAAAATATGACAAGCCTTTATGTTTTCGCAAACAAGAAGCCTCGTGACATTTGCGTCTTATAGCACGTATCAGATCCCTAATGGAGGGTGTTGCCCTTTATCTTCCCCCTGGTTGCCCCTTCAAGGAAGCTTACATCGACCATACAAGGTTAGCTCTTCCCATCCGGTTCGCCAACAACTTGACTTTTGATCGCAACCTCTTATCCTTTTTGCCTATAGGGCTTATAGTTACGAGGTTGCACCCTATGGGGTATCTTTGGTCCAAGTGCATCATTTGCCAAGACTTGTCAAAAATGGCAGATGTGGTTCAACCTCACCGGCACTCTTGACTCAACCGTGTACCTCGGCGCCTTGATCGTTTTCTGCACTTCTTGGGAAAGACAGTATGCCTTATTCGCCCAACCTAAATCCTCTTACACCGCATTTTATATTGCGTAATGTCGCTAGATTAGGTGAGAATCCAAGGTGTCTAACCCGGATAGGTACCCCATTATTGGGTTGTACCCCTAAATTTTTACCATGTACTAAGGGCCCTTGGTGGTGTTCCGGTTACCCTTAGCCACGTTTATAGGTACCCCCTTAAATGACGTACTTTAGGACTTTGACTCTTACGAAATATAGCTTCGCGAACTAGGGTGTACGCCACAAAGGTTTGCCTGTATAAAATTTTCTGCGGCTCTCTTTCTTTTTTGGAGGCTGATCACAGATTGCGGTCTTTTATTCGCAAATTAATGAAAGTTTAATCGTAATATAGATTTTGAAATTCGTAACTTTTCCCAATTTCCTGCGAACAAATAATATTCGTAAAATTTATCACGAAATAAATTTTTTTGTTTTGCCACATACCTCATTTCCACAAGCAAACATATTGATTACCTTCTTGTTTTATTATTTTCCTTCTTCTTTCTTCGCAAATCACAATCCCTTATTATCATCGTAAATTTCTTGTATGATTATCATCGTAATTTTATTCTCTTTTTCCTTAATCCTCTGCCATTAAATTTTCACTTCTTTTCACATACCTTTTGCTCTTTTTCTCCAATTTTCCTTCTCGTAGTTTTTCCTTCGCAAACTTCTACTTTATGTATCGTAACATTTCTTTCCCTCAGCCCAATCACCCTTGATAATTCCAATACCCTTCATATGAGGAAACTTTATGCACTGATGTAGAGTGGAAGCTACGCCTAGAATTCCATGAAGCCATGGTCTTCCTATCAAAGCATTATATGGTGATTCGACATCAACAACGCAGAACAGAATTTCGGTTCGCATTCCACTTAATGGAATTCGCATGCTCACTTCTCCTTTGGGCTTGTTGGCAGTTCCATTAAAACCATAAATTCTGTAAGTAGAAGGTATTAAATCTGCATCTTTTCCCCCCATAGTTTTGTAAGCAGAATAGAAGAGGATATTGACAGAACTTCCGTATCAATCAAAATCCTATTAAGACCAATTGATTCTTCCTCCATATCATCTTCGTTTTCTTCCATATTCATGTAGATTGCTAATCTTACTACCAATGGATTATCATGTGCTTCACAACCTTCGGAATTTTAGTGGATTCAAAAGAAATTTCACATTTCGCCAATCTTCAAGTCGTGAAATTTTTGCGATGTTCATTACTTCCTTTCCTTCACCATCCCTCGCATATACCCTTCTTAACACATTATCATGAAAATCCTCTATGGTTTTATATGAATGAACAATGGAATTACAGAAAACATTCCTTGCTTTTGACCCCACTTCTATATGTAGGATTTCTTCTCCCTTTTCTTTTGTTGTGTTCTCCCTGCGATTTATGGATGGAGCCTGTGGTAATTGTTGTGATTGTGTCTGCTTAAGTAAAAATTGATTTAGTTTTCCTTGATCAATCATTCGCAAGATTATCCTCTTGATATTATGGCAATTATTTGTAGAATGTCCATGAAAATGATGATATGAACAAAATTCATGACTTCTTGGACCCATTGGTGGTTCCTTTCCCATGTTCCATGGAGTTGGTATATGCTCTACCAGGATAATTGCTTGCCATATCTTTTCTACACTTGTATTCAAAGGTGGCAACTTTATCTCTTCCCTTACCATTCTTTGACCTCCTTGACCGTTGTTATAATTTTGTCTCTGGTTCCCTTGTCCAAAATAATTTTGCCTTTGTCCCCCATAATTTTCTTGTTGTTGATCTAGTCTTGGAATTTGGTTATTTCCTATTCGATTATAGAAATTCCTCTCTTTATCATACTCTTCTTGATCTCTACTACTCATTGCTACCATTTTCGGTTGGCTATCATTGATTTTCTTCTCTTCTGAAATTTGCGAAGAAGTTTTTGAGGATGTTTGCGAAGTACCTGCTACTACATTGATTATTTTGGGAAGTAAATTTGCTCCTCCATCTTGATTGCTAGTGTTTGCTATTGGATATGACTCTATACTGTTTTGCTTTTCCTCTATTGTAATGTATTCTTCTTGCAATTCTCGTAACTCTATCATCATTATGGAATTCTTTCTTCTGAAGATTTGAACATATAATTGTTCAGTTGCGAACATCGCATTTATGAAGGACGGAATCAAGTATCTCTCATCCACGCGCCCTGCCATATCACTGCACATAGTCTTCCATCGTCTTACCAAATGCTTCAAACTTTCACCCACTCTTTGTTTTAAACCAAATACATCTTCAATACCAAGCCGTGAAGAGTGATTTGTGATATATGCTCCAAGGAAAGTTGCTTGCAAATGACTGAATGACGTAATAGTGTTCTTAGGGAGTCCTTCGAACCACTTTAAAGCTTCCCCTGTTAAACTTGATGCGAAGTACTTGCATAACACATCATCATGATTTTCCCATTGTAACATGCATCTTATGTATGCTTTAATGTGGTGAATAGCACATGAAGTCCCATCAAAGATACTGGTAAGTGTGGGCAAATTGCATTTTGGTGGAATTCCTCCCAATTGTACTTCTCTAGCAAATGGAGTCCTCGACTTCTTCTATTGCTTCATCTAATTGCCTTCTATCTCCTCCTCTTATATTGTTTATCATCCCTCTCATTTCTTCTAATTCTCGAAAGATTCGTGCATTTGCCTTTAATTCTCATCCATTGGTCTTTTTAATGCTTCTTCCTCTTCTTCTACGTTCTTGCGCTTCCTCGCTTGCGATCCTTCGCATTCTATCATATTCTTCATTAATGTTTTCATTTGCATAATTTTGCAAATATCTTCTTTCTAAATTATCATAATTGTTCAGTTGCAGAGCATCTTGGAATTCTTGTTCTTCCCTTTCTATTCTTCTCATTCTTCTCATGCGAATATCATGAATTTCTTCTTCTTCATTTCTCCTTCTTCTGTGATTTATTTCTTCTTGATTTGCTTGTACTCTCATTCGAGAGTTTGGTTCATTCCTCTCCACTTCTATTTGTTGATTTACAATTCTTCTCTTAATTCTTTCATACTCAACATTTTGTTTGTTACGAGCCTCTTCATGTCTTCTTACTCCATTCTCGTGATTGTTTTGATGTACTTCTTGTTGTCTCTCAGTTTCTTCCATAAGTTGTTGTTCTTCCTCTCGATTCTGATTGTTTTCTCTAGGATTTGGCCTTGTTCGTAAATTCTCCATGTTTTGTTCGTGGTTTGGTATTAAAATGAAACGATTCTCTTGATTTCTTTCACCTTGATTCTGCGCTTGTTCTTGCATATTATTTTCATTATTGATTATCGGTGAATTTTTTCCTTCTCTTTCTGTTCTAACATTTGATCTTGCAACACTTTGAGATTTCCTCCTTTGTAACATCTCATTTTCCATCCTCAATTCTTGATTTTGTCTTGTTAAATTGGCACGTTCTTCAGCTTCGATCATTCGTTCTTTTTGGATTCCTTGTCTCAATGTTTCTAACATCTCCCTTTCTCTTTCAAGAATTGTTCCTCCCATCAACCTCCCATTTTCTCTGATTTGTGGTTCTCTATCTTCTTCTTTTGGTGTATCAGTTCTCCAAGTGTGTATACTCACTCGATCATGATCTATTATTTGTTGAGCTTGATTCCTTCGATTACTCCTTCTCCTACTAGGTTCTCCTGTTATATTTTCTTCTCCTCCCGCGAGTCTTACACTTCTTCTTACTTCAGTTAATGGTTCTGATGTGTTTCTTCTTCTTGTCATTTTTCTGGTACAGGAATTCTTCAAATCCCTGTTTCTAGCGCCAATTATGTAGTTGCAGAATAACCTACAACTACACCCTTAATAGAATTAGTAAAAACTCAAGAAGTTTTTGATGGTGAATGATAACTTTCTTATTAATTCTCTTAGTTGATTACATAGAATTATCAAAATGGAACTAGAATAGTTACAACTTTTTCTATTCTCTTTCCTAAGATAATTTCTTACACTCATTAAAAGAACCTCTCGAATTTTACATTTGAACTCCTATTTATAGTAAAACTTATGCATCTGTATATGAATTGCGAAGTATCGCAACTCATACTCGCAAATTTATTCCATCCTCGCAAAACTTCATATTTCTCCGCGCTACTTCTATCATCGTATCATTTTATAAATCTTTTCTCCTTTATTTATTACGATACTCGTGAACTATTATCTTGCGATATTCAGTACCTACAGGCAGGCCCAAAGGAGATAATACAAACAAATTTTCTAGTAGGTCAGGAGAGATCATACGCCAGCATATTCCTGTTAACTACAAAGACTGGAGGCTCGTGCCGGATAACTTTAAAGATGATGTTTGGAATTATTTGATGGTATTTTTACTAATCCTTGCATTATTTACATTTGTGTTATTTTACTACCCTTAAGGGTATTACACTTATGTTATTAACGTAAATCTGTATTTTTCCCAGGGGGAATTTGAATTCAATGTGGACTATGTCCGCTCAACTATAGAAACTGGATTTTCATCATTGTGGAGGAGATACAAGTATGACTTAAGGGACATCATTTTTGGAGAACGCCGGAAAAAACCAAAGAAGAGATCTGCAGTACGTAGGGAGGAGGGGGAGGAGGAGGACTTTGAAGAACCTAGACCAGCAGTTGAACTCACTCCAGAGGAATGGGAATCTGCAAAAAAGAAAGTTCCGGATGGGATGGATCGATACATTTGGGAAGAATTTGTTGAGAATGAGAGGGATGATGCACAGATTTCAAAGAATACTGAATACCGTAAAAGGCAGGTGATCCGCCATACACTTGGGAGATGCTCTTACAGCAATAGGCAATAAAAACTAGTAAGTAGTGTATCTGTAATGGTTAGTATGTTCTGTTTTGATGGTTGGTATGGTATGTTTTAATACGATGTCGTGAAACGCGTAGGACAATGATTCTGACGTCAAAGTTGTACCCGATGGCACTACAGACAAGTGGTTGTGGGGACACCAACGAGGAGATGGGTCTGTGCATCCCAGTGCAGTCGAGGCATATGTAAGTGCACTCTGTTTCTTAGAGTAACGTGCATAACACCACACTTACTTGTATGTTTTAGTATTTGTTGTCAATGCTAACCACCAATTTTCAAATATGGAAATGCAGACGAAAGTTAAAGAAGCTAAAGAGAGGAACAATGAAACAAGAGCAAGTGGTAGCACCAACGAGTATGTCATTTCAGCAGAACTGGATGAGGTATTTGGACATAACCGAAAAGATGGGATTCGTGGATACTCATCCAATGTATCGAAGAAGCAGGCTGAGATAGCGATGATCTCTTTTTCTGCTCTTCAAAAAAGAGAGACCATAAATGAGGCAAGACTGGACACAATTCAAAGTGAAGTGGGTGTTTTGGCTACTAAGATGACTGCATTTCAATGTGACATGGGTGGTAAATTTGATGTAAGTGTTTTATTCCGACTTACTGAGCATTAGTGGATAAGTTCGGTCCACCTTAACCAAATACATTAATATATAATGCTCAGTTGTTCTTTTCACAGGCGATACTACAGATGTTGATGGTTAATGGATCTACAGCAGGTAGAGTAGGCACTCCTAGCCCAGATAAAGGGTCCACTAATTATCCTGGTGGTGTAAATGATCGTGTTTCAGAGATTGAGGTCAGTGCAAGTAATGCGCACGCCACTGGTCCAGTTGAGCTACTAGACAATGGAGGTAGGGTTGTCGCATTGGGTTCTGTAGTCCTTGGTTATATCCTTCACCACAGAAAGTTGAATCTGAATGAGAGGAAGGTCTACATCGAGCAAGTGTATGAGCAAACAGTCGTTATCTGGGATTCCCCTCAAGGAGATGGTTGGTGTACCTTGAGTCAGCTACCACTGCCTACTTGGTTGAAATGGGCTGAGGATAGGTTGTCACTTGTGTGTAGACAAGTTTAATATCAGGTGAGGAACTATTTTGTTTTTTGGATTATCAGCAGACGTTAACAGACATAGCAAATCCTACATACTACTTTTTTTGGTTGCTAAACAAGTCTATAAATCTAACATACTACTTTTTTTGGTTGCTAAACAAGTCTATAAACACTTGGAGAATCCTACAAACTACTTTTTGATGTTTTGTTACTGTAGGAAGATTAGACAGACTATGCATCTGTCTAATCTATTTGTAATACATTTTGTAATCGTCTTAATGATATATATATATAATTTTGTGTTTCCTGACTTTTTAATAGTCAACACCTTCTTAACTCCGCCAATGCAAATGCATTGCCGGTCCCAAGCCCGGTAAAGGAGGAGGGGGAAGGTGCATTATAATTTATTTTGTTCTAGCTTATTATTGCCTGTAAGTGGTCGCAAGGGAGGGACCAGTACTAAGGTTTCTAAGATCAAAGTAGGTGGGTGTTTTCTTATTTCAACAAGTGATCTTATAAGTTTAGTTTTGCTGGAACAGGTTGGAGAAGCTGAAAAAGCTTGTTTGCATTCTTTTCAAGGTTGCGATTTCAAGGCAGCCTTCCGCAATCTTCATGGATGAGGTATGATTTCAAGTCCATCTTTGTCCTTCAAAACACCACTGCTCAATGGTTTTTTTGCACACATCTTTTGGGTCTGATCATCTGGACATTTAATGATTTTTTTCACTGTATTTAGTTGAATATAATCCGAGAACTTGTTTGGATAAACCGCATAGATCTGTTTTGTATTAAAGCATAATGTCAGAGTCGTATGATTTATTTACTGATCTATATTGTACTGAAACAGATCCATGTGTTGCATGTTCTTCAATGTTCATTTTAAATTTCCAAAACAAATGAGTTAATATTGTAATTCTCCAATTGATCTATTGGTAATTTGTAAAATTTATTGCTGCCTTTTGAACTTATAGATATGTTGTTTCCTAATTTGTAAATGGCTGACTAACTTATGTTTTCTTACATATGGAAATAATTGGTGGGATAGGCTATGTTATTCCTCAACTTCAGTTGTTGAACTTGCTGATGGTGTTAAGTCAAAAATTCCAAGAGGTCGCCAAGGATGAAAAAGGAAAGGGTGTAAGATTTTTAATGGGTGGTCTTGAAGCTATCAAAGGTGCTTTCCAGGTTGGTTAAAATCTTGCTCAATCAAATTCAATGTATATAATGATACATTGAATTTGTGTTTTGGTTTTGAATATCCAGTATTTCGGTCTCAAGCAAGAGCACGTACCTATCATCATCGTACAAAACAATGATGGGTCAAAATATATTAAAGCAAACTTGGAGGAAGATCAAATCGTACGTTGGGTTAAGGAATACATGGTGATTCTTCTTGGTCTTTTATTTCAAGTGTTACACATGGATTACATTATTTAGTACCTCTAGCTTATGACTTGGCGCTTTCCATGCAGGAGGGAAATGCAAAGCCATTCAAAAAGTGAATGCTTTTCAAAAATAGACTTAAAAGGTCAAGCATTTTCAATACCAGGTAACACAGTTCACACATCACTACGATACTACTTGAACATGCAACCGATAATATTTGGAAAATGTTACCTAATTAATCAGCTACTTCCATTCCTTAAAAATCAAGACTCTTATCATGTAATTCCCATGCATAGGTTATTCTGGAAGCGATTTTCAAACCTTATGTGAAGAAGCTGCTATGATGCCAATTAGAGAACTTGGATCAAACATTTTGACAGTGAAGGCCAATCAGGTAACTATTTGAAGTTCATTTGGGATTTTTATTTTGTTCGACTGCAAGCATCTAAATACTAGTTGGAGTTTTTCATCGTCAACTTTAAACTTCTCCATTTACTCCTACATTTCAGATACTTACATTTCAGATTGTATAGTAGCCTTTCTGGATCTATAAGACTTGAGAAATACCTTGAGGTCAGTCACACTAATGTTATAAACTTATTCTTAAGAGGTGCTCCCTGGACAACTTCATCCACTTCAGTTCAATTTGTCCTTCTAAACAAAAATTTGCACATAATGTTTGTTAATTTCGACGCTCATGCTTTCTTCTTTGTTAAAGGAATTGGTTATGGTGGTTTTTAAAAGAAACGTCTTTATATATGATTTATAGTGAACCAATAGGGTGTGCAGGTTGAGAAGCAGGTGTCATGTGCAGGTTGAGAAGAAGGTGCCGGAAACTGAACGACCGAGACCTTTTTTTTTTAAATCTGATAAAAAATTTGCAACGGATATAAAGGTTGGGAACTTTAACGTTGCTGAAAATCTAATAATTTGCAACGTTTATAACTGTTTCAAAAACAAAACATGATGTCATCTTTTTGGGTGGGACCCACTGACACGTGGTCAAACAATAAGGAACAGTTCAATATGCGTTGCTTAAAAACTAAATACGTTGCTTTATTTAATTAAAGCAACAAATATATACGTTGCTTTAATGAAGTTAAGCAACGGATGATGTGACGTATAAAATGTTGCTTAATTTATTTAAAGCAACGTTTTTAGACGTTACAAAAAAATTGTGACGCCGTGTGGGCAACGGACATAAGCGCTGCTGAAATTCATAGCAACAGAAATAAACGTGACAAATCGGGCATTTTGGTGTAATGGTATTGATGATGATGCGAGCATGATTATGATTGTCGGGCTGCGGTCCATATGTTATTATCCATAAAAAAAAAATTGACGGGATACGAGATATCCTTGGGAATGGTTTTGTTTCCCTAAACCCACGTGGGGATCCCTTGGGCGTGTGGATTGATTGATTTTATTGTTCTTATGGATGTGGTGTTTCCATGTGTTTGTGATGTTGTTAATCATGTTAGTTGTTTTTAAAAGGAGTTGAAAAATATTGTGTAAAACAATTTGTTGCTTCTTTTCCTACTGGGTGTCACAACTCACGTCGTTTCATGACAAAGAAAATCCGGATTTTATGGTACCACAAGGAGCTAATGGAGGGAAAGTGTTAGAGCATTGCTCGATTGAACTCGCAAGCGTTGCTATCTCAAGATTTTTTGTCAAGTTTAGTTTCCAAAACTATAAGTCTTCATATCTAGTCTACTTATAGCTAAGTATCGAATTGGGATAGTAAGTGTAGTCGAGCTTTAGACTTCACGGCGTACATCGAATGAAGACGAAGAACTACTCAAGGGAACTTGTGGAACTTCATCGACAAAAGGTACGTGGAGACTTGAACTCATCTGTCACTCAAAAGTCTATCTACTCTATCTCTTATTTGAGACAAAAAGTCATATTGCTATATAAACTTCAATTATAGACATTTGGTATTTCGAGCCGAGTTTATCTCTCTTATCTATTTCTCGAAATATGTGTTGGCAAGATTTCGCTTTAACCAACATCATATTTTATTGTTGACGAAAGTCAAAAGATGATCATGCGAAAATAGCCTTGTAACATCTTACATGATTTGTGTGACACATTCATTTGATGTAGACCCGGAATGTTTCGTATTGATCATTCAATCACTTGAAAATTGCTTTGAAGTTAATAGTTTGTGTGAGACAGCTATTGTCGTCTTCTAAGAATGTTTCAATGATTAAAATGAGGGTTTAAAACATGTAACCATGATAGGATTTAAACATAATGTGTAATCACATTTGTGTAAAGTCCAAAATCGGGAACCATGGTATGCGTACCCATACGCGTACTGGTCGGTTGTTGAAAGTCCGGGAACTGGGTATGCGTACCCGTACGCATACTGGGGGAAGTCCAAGTCCCGTGAATTTCCGCTAGAGTTTGGAAGTGTAACAAAACTCAGTCCGGCTATTTAGGTATGCGTACCGGGTTGCATACTTAAGTAGGTTATGTTCTAAAATCGGTTTGTTCATGAAATAATACATTTTATAATAAGGAATGCAATCTTTTGCAAACCGTGGCCATAATGTTCATGAAATGATTCGAGTGAATCAAAATTGATTTTGCTTCAATTGCCTTGTATACTTTTATAAGAATATAAACAATTGAACAACTCTCTAACTAGTTTCATTTGAGTCATTTGAACTAGTTATGATAAAGATGAATAAGGTTGATATGAAAGTGCTCATATGGCTAACCATTGGTTAACTATTGTCGAACCAACTAAGTGAACATGTTTAGGTACGGTTACCTTTATCTAAATAGGTACATATTATTTGTGTATAACAAGATAAGTTCGATCTAATGGTTCAAAAGATATTGGCTTGAATCCAATCAGGTTTTCATCTAACGGTGAATATTGAATGCTTTGTTACCAAGGTAACTTAGATTATAAACCTGATTTGAAGACTATATAAATGAGATCTCTAGCAACTGGGAAACCTAATCCCCACACCTCATGTGTGATACTAGTTGCGACTAGAGTCGATTCTCCTTTAACCTTAGGTTTTTCACGAAACCCTATAGGTTAACGACTTAAAGACTTCATTGGGATTGTGAAGCCAGACCCAATTATTTTTTATGTAGTTGCATGATCTGATCTTGATATTTTCTATCGTGATTGAGTACTATCTTTTTTAAGATTTGATCGAGATTTATTCTCCGATAGGCAAGATTTAAAAGTAGTCACAAACATCTTCATTTCATCGTTTGTGATTCCACAATATCTTATCTCGTTAATCGATTAAGATTATCGTGAGGTGATTGATAATACTAGGTTGTTCTTCGGGAATATAAGTCTGGTTTATCAATTGGTTCCTATTCACCTTGATTTATCAAAATACTGAGCAAAACTCATAGGTTTATCTGTGGGAGACAGATTTATCTATTCAATAGAATTTTCTGTGTGAGACAGATTTGTTTATCAAGTCTTCTACTTTGGGTCGTAGCAACTCTTAGTTGTGGGTGATATCAGCTAAAGAAAAAGAGAAAGTTATGGGTGAGATCAACTCTTAGCAACTCTTAGTTATGGGTGAGATCTGTTTCCATGGAATCTATTAAAGAGAAAGATTTTTCAATCTCAAATATAGATGAAACTAGTGTTTCAAAAAAACAGACGTGCACTGACAAGTGTTATTATGAGTACTTTTCAAACGAGTCTGACTCTGTTAATGAAAGGGAAGCAGCCAAACAGATTGAACTGATCCTAAATATTGTTAGAATCCAGGCTGATATAATCAATCGGTTTTAAAACAATGTCAATGTTCTTCTCGGTATAGTGAAAGCTCGTAACTTTAAATTAAAGGAGCGCAACTGTACCTTGATTAGTGTGAGACTGATTAGGGCTCAACTACATTCCAGTGCGAAGTTAGCTTAATAGTAATCTAGTGTTTGTAGCGGCCTAATACAGTGTGGTGCTCAAATCTAGATTAGGTCCCGGGGTTTTTCCTCATTTTCGGTTTCCTCATTAACAAAATTTCTGGTTTCTGTGTTATTTATTTTCCACATTATATTTTTTTATATAATAGAAATATCACAGGTTGTGCGTTAAGATCAATCAATTAGTGAATCCTGTTATACCCTGTATTTTTTTAGCTACTGTTTTGGTTCGGGTTATACCTGGATTGGTTAACCTTGTGCTTAGATTGTTGTTCCTTAGCCTTAGCCTAGGTGGGTGGATTGAACAAGAAAGGATACAAGTTAGGGTGGAAATAGAGCCACCCAAATTCATTGTTATTCCTTAGTAATGTTATTAAGGTTTTATAACTAAAAGTTTAGAAGTTTTAGAGAGAGAAACTAAAAACTAGGGAGAAGAAGGAGATGAAGCTAGGGTTTATTTTAGAGAGGGAAACCATGGAAAATCAGTGGAGAATCAAGAGGAGTTTTTTTTTAAGCAATTGAGGTAGAATGATAGATCCCCTTTCTCTTTATGTTTTTGTTATACTTGATTTTGAATTTGTATAATTAGGTTTCATTAATTTATTGATTTAAATCTATGAAGCTAATTGATGATCGGACTTTTAATATTGATAGATAACATGCCTAGGTATCTCTAATTAAATTTTGAGAATACTTCACCACAGATTCACCGTTAAATGTTTGTGTGAACTTGGATGTTGATTTCTGAAATTTCTGTACATTTTCGCTTTGTCTTTTCTTGACTGTGTTTAGGTAATCTTGATGATATCAAAACGATTTTAGGTCTTGATAAAAGTTGTGGATTTATGTCTTATCTTTAATTTTGCGTTGAGTTTGCTAAATTTTGAATTATTATGAATTTACTGTGAATAGTTTGGTAAATTGATGCAATCTGTCCAGATTTTAGAATGATTATATAAAATCAATAACTTTCATTTGAACCGTTGGATTTTCGTAAATATGTTATAAATGCTCCCCTGAAATTTGAAGACGATCGGATTGAGGAATCATTATGAAACATATAATATAAAATTCTGTAGTTGTTGTGCTTGCTTAGATGTTTCAAAGAATTCTTTTTGATTGTTGAAAGTAGTTGTTATTAAAAAAAATTTATTAGATTAAAGAATTCTTAGTGGTAGACAAATAATTCTTTTTGATTGTTGAAAGTAGTTGTTATTAAATTTTTTTTTATTATTATTAGATAGATTAAAGAATTCTTAGTGGTAGACAAAGAATTCTTTTTGTTGTTAAAAGTAGTTGTTTTAATAATGAAAGTCTAAGAAAGAATAGATATTAATAACTTGTTCTGTTCAAATTTGAAAAATAAAAATTCTTTTTGGTTTTTGGTGGAATCCTATGAATCACTCAATGAAATACTTTTCTTTATAGTACTGTTTGCTTAAATAAAGAATAGACAAAGAATTAGTCGTTTGGACTTGGGCCAAGTGTGGAAGTTTAGGCTTGTTAATAAAAGTAGCATTTCGGATTTTGGGTTTGGATTTGGGTCGAAATCCAGGCCCGAAATTCGGGGTGTCACAAATCCAACCTTTGGTTGTAGATTATATTGATTGACACTTAAACATTGGTCTTGGTCCATTCAAGTTGTTTCACATAATAATCAGGCTCGCGGATTTCTATCTGTTTGATTTGTTGATTACATTGTGAAAAAGAGATACAACTCTTGGATGTACCTTTCTTGAGATTGAGTCTGACTGTCTAGTTGATTCTCTCGAAAGTATATTGGAGTTTGTCCATACAGATTGCTAAGCGAAATATTGGGTGTGTTTGTTAGACTCCCGCTTTTTCAATTGGTATCAGAACAGGCAAACACATTTAAGACCTTATAAGTCTGTGTTTGTAGCAATCTGACTCTATGGATAGAGTTATCTCTGAAAATCGCATCTCCAAAAACAAAAGTTCTGTTTCCATGGAATCTATTAAAGAGAAAGATTTTTCAATCTCAAATATAAATGAAACTAGCGTTTTAACGAAACAGACGTGCACTGACAAGTGTTATTTTGAGTACCTTTTAAATGAGTCTGACTCTGTTGATGAAAGGGAAGCATCCAAAGAGATTGAAATGATACTAAATCTTGTTAGAATCCAGGCTCATATAATAAATCAGTTTTAAAACAATGTCAATGTTCTTCTCGGTATAGTGAAAGATCGTGACTCTAAAGTAAAGGCTCCTGGAAAGGAATTCGCCAATGTTCGCTCATCACGAACTTTACTTGAGGAAAACTTTAATAAGGATGCTTTGGAAATTGAATATCTTTTAGGTAAACTCTCTATTCAAGGATGTTCCAAAGAGTTCACTATACCAACTGCTTTTGTCTCAACTGTAAGAAATTCAGTTCTAGAAGTAAAATCAGAATCCCTTCCTATTGGAAAATATGTGCTTGTGTCTTCCTCTAATCAAGGATACTTTGCATCACTCGGAAGGAAGAAGTCTCCTAGCAACGGTGGTAAGTCTGTTCATTCTAATCACTCAGGTGATCAGAAAGTGTGTATCTTTTGCGATTCAAAAGGACATGTTAAACGGAAAAGAAAGTATAGGTTGAATATCAAATCTATTTTTCATCTTCAATACACCTTAGATTTAATACTCCAAGGTGTAAATGACATTCAGACGTCTAAACCTATCGGTTTTAGTACTCACCCTGTGAACTATAACCAGTAAAGTCAGTTCTACTTGCTCATCGAATGTGCAGACAAATTGTAACTGTAATTCAATTTGGTCAAGGAGATGTCAGAAAGGTCCCTTTCAACCAAATATAATGAATGATGTTCAAGATGTGAAAAAGGTTCAGGTGGATGAAAGCAAAAATGGAGATATGAAGGATGAAAAGAAGAGGGTACCCAAATACACCACAATCTTTTATTTTGATCACAACTTATATAAGACCCACTGTGTATAAACCTCTTAGAGAAACAATCACTCAAGGAATATTTCAACACAATGTCCACATGAAATAGGGTTAGTCCGGACTGGCCTAACACGTGAATTATTATATCAGATAAGTGGAGAAGTCCAATTGTAGGTACTGAATATCACAAGATAATAGTTCACGAGTATCGTAATAAATAAAGGAGAAAAGAGTTATAAAATGATACGATGATAGAAGTAGCGCGGAGAAATATGAAGTTTTGCGAGGATGAATTGCGATACTTCGCAATTCATATACAGCTGCATAAGTTTTACTATAAATAGGAGTTCAAATGTAAAATTCGAGAGGTTCTTTTAATGAGTATAAGAAATTATCTTAGGAAAGAGAATAGAAAAAGTTGTAACTATTCTAGTTCCATTTTGATAATTCTATGTAATCAACTAAGACAATTAATAAGAAAGTTATCATTCACCATCAAGAACTTCTTGAGTTTTTACTAATTCTATTGAGGGTGTAGTTGTAGATTATTCTGCAACTACATAATTGGCGCTAGAAACAGGGACTTGAGAATTGTGGTAGCCTAAATTTGAGGGAATTGTGGAAAATTTGAAGATCAAATGAAGTCAGTAGATGGAGATTGCAAAAAATAAGAATGTAATATGATCACAAAGACAATGATTGATGAATTTCATAGTAATATGAAGGGAAAAATATACAAGCGAGATTGTAGAGGAAGAAAGATCATGGAGGAAGAAAAGATAACAACTTTAGAAGAATGGGAAAAGCGGAAAATCACATTTTCAAAGCAGAGAAATTCCAAATGAAGACTTGAACCACACTTCACCATTGGTGATCACAATTCCGATCATGCTAGAAGATAAGAAAGTTGTAGAAAAATGGAAATTAAACCGAATTTTGGTTGATACAGGGAGTTCTGTTAATATCATATTCTATCATGCACTTAAGGGGATGGGAATTAAAGATGAAGAAATCACAAATTCAAAATGTCTTATTCATGGATTAGGAAAATCTACAACAAAATCTAAAGGGGAAATCGTGCTGCGAATATTACTAGGAGAAATCGAAACACATGTAATCTTGTGTGTGATATATATGGAATCTCCATATAACATGTTGATAGGAAGGCCATAGATTCATGCGATCAAAGCTGTTGCTTCAACATTACATCAGAGAATCAAATTTCCTACACTAAATGGAATACAAGAAATAAAAGGAGATCTTGATAGTGCAAAATTTTGTTATCAAATTGAAGTAACGCAATGCGGAGGAAGAGCAAGAAAGAAACAGCTTCGTAGGAAACTTGCGAAGGAAACAAAAAAGGAAGAAGAATTCCGAGTGTATACAATAAGAGCAAAGGAAGGGAGAGGTATACCAAATGAGATTCCAGAAAAAGAAGGGGAACCAGCAAAAATAATCAAAGAACCAACACCTATGGGGGGAGAAAAGTCCAAGCTATGTTGCAGCTGAACCAACTAAAGAAATAAATATTGGAAGTAAAGAGGAGCCTTTATTCTTGCGAATTGGAACTAAGATGGATGATGAAGAAGAAGAAAGAACTATTGATCTTTTGCGAGAATATAAAGATATCTTCGCAGGAAGTGTAGATGAGATACCAGGAATTGATCCATCAGTGGCGTGTCATAGATTGAACATAGATAAAAATGTAAGACTATTCAAACAAAGAATAATGAAGATATCACAAAATTATCATGTACAGATAGAAGAATAATTACAAAAGATGTTGGATGCAGGGATCATAAGGGAAGCAAAATATCCAGAATGGATTGCGAATATGGTCATTGTTAGAAAAAGAATAAAGGAATAAGAATTTGCATAGATTTCACTGATCTAAACAAGGCATGTCCCAAAGATAGTTTTCCATTACCAGATATACCACAAATGGTGGAATCAGCTGCAGGTCATGATAGAGTCACTTCACTTGATGGATATAAAGGTTATAATCAAATATCACTCGCAGAAGAAGATCAAGAACATACTGCCTTTTTTTCTCCAAGGGGTTTGTATTGTTATGTGAAGATGCCATTTGGTTTGCGGAATGCGGGTGCTACATATCAACGTATGGTTGAAAAAGTGTTCGCGAAGTGGACACATAAAACTTTGGAGGTATATGTAGATGATATGTTGATAAAAAGCAAGGAAGCTAAAGATCATGTGCAAGATTTGAAGGAAATATTTGAGCAAATGAGAAAGTTCAACATCAAATTAAATCCTGAGAAATGTATAATTGGGGTTTCGTCTGGAAAGTTCTTGGGATACATAGTATCAAAGGAGGGAATACAAGTTGATCCAGAAAAGGTCCAATCAGTTTGTGACATGCCAACACCTGCAACGGTAAAAGAAGTACAAAAGCTAAATGGACTCTTGGCTTCACTTGGAAGATTTATTTCGTGAATGTCAGATAAGTGCAAGCATTTCTTCAACATACTTAAGAAGGGAGCAAAATTCAAGTGGACTGATGAATGTGAAAAAGATTTTCAAGGAATCAAAGAATACCTCACAAATACATCTATACTACAGAAACCAGAGAGAGACGAAGAATTATTGGTATACCTCGCAACAACTCCATATGCTCTAAGTGCAGTTCTGTTGCGAGCAGACGCAAGAGTAGAAAGGCTCATTTACTACATTAGTAAAACCTTTAATGTAGCAGAGAAGAATTATTCTAAAATGGAGAAGTTAATCTTAGCCCTGGTTTATGCATCATTCAAGTTACGAATATACTTTCAAGCACATGTGATAAAAGTGGTAACCAAAGTCCCAATTGAATCAATCATGAAGAACATAAAAAGGTCAGGAAGAATAGAAAGGTGGAATGCACAAGTAAACCATTACAAGATAAAATACGAAGTATTGTCATCGCAAAAATCACAAGTCGTCGCAGATTTTTTGGCTGAATTTCCTTTGGAAGAAGATGAAGCAGTAGATGAAATGATGAATGTTGAAGAAGAATTTGGAAATCCAAAAGACTTGTTAACAGAACCAGATAGATGGGAAATTCTAGTAGACGGATCATCCAATAGTGAGGGAAATGGAATTGGAGTCGTGTTGATTTCACCAGAAGGAGAAAGAACAACATTCTCATTCAGACTAGAATTTGCATCCACGAACAATGAAACAGAGTACGAAGCTGTAGTGCATGCATTAAAGATCGCAATAGAAAAGAAGCTTGAAAGTATAAGGATAACAAGTGATTCGCAGTTAGTGATTTGTCAAATTAAAGGGGAATATACCACAAATGAATCTTCTTTGAAGAAATACAAGAAATTCGTTGAGGAATTATCTGCGAAGATACCAAAATTAAAATGGAGACATATATCTAGAAAATATAACCGTCTCGCAGATGCTTTTGCATTTATTCCAAGCATGATGACAAATCCAAATACAAGAAATATCCAAATACAGACAATTCAACACCCATCAGTGGACAAAGAGAAAGAAATTGAGGAAGCTGTTGCGATGGAAATAGAAAGAGAGTTATCAAACAACATCGCAGATTGGAGAAAATAAATTCATGCATATCTCGCAACAGGAGAAATATCCAGGAACAGACTAGAAGCACATAAATTAAAGAGTCGTGCAACAAACTATGAGTTGCGAGAAGGAATTTTATATAGAAAATATTTCAATGGACCACCTCTCAGGTGCTTAACTCGCGAAGAAGGAGAAAAAATATTGAAGATGTTACATGGAGGAGAAGCTGGCAATCATAGTGTGGGAAGATCTCTAGCATATATGGCAAAGATACAAGGATATTACTGGCCTTATATGCATACAGACGCAAAATTGTTCGTACGAAGATGCAAGGAATGTCAACGACATGGTAAAAGAATTCATGCACCAGGGGCCACATTAACTTCTTCAACAAGCTCTGGCCTTTTTGGTAAATGGGGTTGGATATTGTTGGACCATTTATACCTGGATCTGGACAAAGGCGATACTTGATAGTTGCAACAGATTATTTCACGAAGCTCGTAGAAGTAAAAGCAGTACAGCATATTCGTGATAAAGATGTTTTTACATTCATATTTGAGAACCTCATTTGCAGGTACGGGGTTCCAGCACAACTAGTATCTGATAATGGAAAATAATTTGAGGGGCAAAACATAGAGATGTTACTCAGTGCTTTTAGGATAAAATGTGGGAAGTCAACCCCGTTATATCCACAAGCTAATGGACAGGCAGAAGCAACAAATAAAACAATCGCAGATACAATCAAAAAGAAATTAGAAGGAAATCTCAAAGGATGGTGCGAGCAAGTACCTAGCGCAGTTTGGGAATACAATACAACTAGAAGAGAAGCAATTGGAATGTATCCTTATTGTCTAACATATGGAGTAGAAGCAGTATTACCCACATAGGTTGTAATTCCAACAACAAAGAAAGAAGCTTGGGAAAGAAATTTAAGTGCGGGAGTAATATTAAGTGAATTGGATGATTTGGAAGAAAAAAGAGAAAAGGTGTTGCACCATATGAAGATTTATCAGGAACGATTAGCTCGAGAATACAACAAGAGAGTCATTGAACGTGAATATAAACCAGGTGATTTGGTCATGCGAGAAACACCTCGATATCAAAAAGAAAATGGAGGAAAATTAGCACCAAAATGGGATGGACCATATGTTATTAAAGAAGTTGTAGGAAGCGGAGCTTATCAGCTGATGGATCCAGAAGGGAGAGACATGGGTTTGAGGCTTGGTAGACCTTGGAACAGACTATATTTGAAAAGGTATTATCCATAAAACTCATGAAAATTTTTACGAATATTGTTTTCTCGCAAGAAATTGGGAAAAGTTACGAGTTTCAAAATTTATATTGCGATTAAACTTTCATTAATTTGCGAATAAAAGACCGCAATCTGTGATCAGCCTCCAAAAAAAGAAAGAGAGCCGCAGAAAATTTTATACAGGCAAACCTTTGTGGCGTACACCCTAGTTCGCGAAGCTATATTTCGTAAGAGGCAAAGTCCTAAAGTACGTCATTTAAGGGGGTACCTATAAACGTGGCTAAGGGTAACCGGAACACCACCAAGGGCCCTTAGTACATGGTAAAATTTTAGGGGTACAACCCAATAATGGGGTACCTATCCGGGTTAGACACCTTGGATTCTCACCTAATCTAGCGACATTACGCAATATAAAATGCGGTGTAAGAGGATTTAGGTTGGGCGACTAAGGCATACTTGTCTTTCCCAAGAAGTGCAAAACGATCAAGGCGCCGAGGTACACGGTTGAGTCAAGAGTGCCGGGTGAGGTTGAACCACATCTGCCATTTTTGACAAGTCTTGGAAAATGATGCACTTGGCCCAAAGATACCCCATAGGGTGCAACCTCGTAATTATAAGCCCTATAGGCAAAAAGGATAAGAGGTTGCGATCAAAAGATGGTTGTTGGCAGAACCGGATGGGAAGAGCTAACCTTGTATGGTCGATGTACGCTTCCTTGAAGGGGAAACCAGGGGGAAGATAAATGGAAGCACCCTCCATTAGGGAGATGATACGTGCTATAAGACGCAAATGTCACGAGGCTTCTTGTTTGCGAAAACATAAAGGCTTGTCATATTTGTGCAACAAATGAATTTCTGCGAGCATTCTAAAAAAAAAAAAAAAAAAAAAGAGAGAAGGAAAACATACAAAAAGAACTCGCAGAATGAAACAAAGAAGTTAAGATGAGATCAATGGGTTATTACATGAAAGTGTAAAAATGTCCTGCGATTTCATCGCAAGACGATAATGTCACGAGGTTGTATGTTCGCAAGAATGTTCAGGCTTGTCATATTATCGCAAATACAAAAATTTACTACAAAAGAGGTGGAAAAATAAGACCTTTACTTAGGAAGGCATGATAAGACCACAAAAATTAATGAAATTCATCAAAATCATTGAAGAAATTATACAAGTATATACATTATGAATATCTGAAAAGAAGACAGCTTCGTCGATATCATTGAAGAAATTTCACAAGAATATACATCATGAATTTTTGAAGAGAAGACAGCTCTGTCAATATCATTGAAGAATTTTTACAAGAAGTCCTATCAAAGAAGACAACCTCATTGAAGAATTTTAACGAAGACTTAACAAAAGATGCGATTTTGATAGCAATCAAATACAGATAAGTTCATATTCGTAAAAGTTTACGAGAATTACATACTTCTTATACTTCTCCATATATTGAATATTTCTCCAAAAGTTGAATACTTCTTATAATTCTTCAAGAATATCTCATATTTATTATACTTATTCAACGGATATTTCATTTGGTGAAGGTTAAGAAATCATTATACTTCGTCATATATTACGTAATTATTCGCAGATTGAATACTTCTTATATCTCTTCATTTGGTGAATTGAGTACTTCTAATACTTCTTATATCTCTTCATTTGGTGGATCGAGTACTTCTAATACTTCTTATATCTCTTCATTTGACGGATTTAGTACTTCTAATACTTCTTCAAAGGTATTGTATATGTAGTATATTTATTAAGGATATTTCATATATTTTATTTCTTATACTTAAAAGGGAGGATTTCTTATTTACAATCGTAACAAGTTGAAACTTCGTAAGATAAATTGAGGCAGATATTCTAATACTTCCAACAATGTTTAATCATTTAAAGAGAAATAATAGGGGGAGAAGGAGATACTAAGATTTATCTGTGAGTTATATATTATTTATCTTCATATGATCAAATGGGGCAAAATAATCTTCGCAAAATATCAGATATACTTTTTAAGAAAGGTTAAATCATCTTCGCAAAATATCAGATGTACTTCTTAAAAAACAGAATTGTTCACAAAAAGAAAACCAACAGTAACTAAGGGAAGGAATTCAAAAGAAAGGAGGACAAGAGAGTCAATGATAAATTGAAAAAAGAATGTTATCATGCTTCATCAACACTCTGTGCTGGATCTTTAAGATGATTAGGGTCATTAGCAGCTTTCGACTTTTGCGAGATATCATCCTTTGAAGAATATGCAACAGGAACATCTCCTTGAGGAATAGATTCTTTCTCGTCATCAAGATCTTCATCATCACTCTCATAATCGAAATCACTATCAGGCTCACGAGCAACTTCATCGTCAGATATTTTCAGAGGAGTAATTTTCACAGGAGGCAAGGCTCTTGATAAGAGAATGTTATTCGTAAAGACTTGAGATTTCAGATGACTTTCACGAAGTATAGCTTTTTGATGGTTAGTATCTTCGATATCTTTGGAATAAGCAAGATAGTTGAATCTCCGAGTAGCACGGTCACGAGAGTTGATTAAGCGGGTAGAAAGCAAAGCATTTTTCTTACGAAGCTCGGAACAGGAGGCTTCTAATCCAGCTTTTGCATTACGAAGGTTTTTCTCAGATTCTGCAAATAAAACAAAATTCAAAGGATAAAATTTGCGAGTATAACGAAATTTAAAGATATACCAGAGGCAGTCAAATTTTAATGACTACCTTCTCTTTGCGAAGTAAGAGATTGAGCTAAAGATAGACAACAGTTCTTCATCTGATTCATCGCATTATCAAAACCATCACCAACTAATCCTTTAAGTCGAGATTGAAGCTTTTGATCTTTAGAAAGAAGAAAATTTTATCCTTCGCAAGTTTGGCATTAAGACTTTTTAATGACGAATAATCTTCTTCAAGTTGATTCTTCTTAGTACTCAAGACTATATTCTTATTAATAAGGGAATTCTTCTCAATAACAAAAGAATTTCTTTCAAAGATCTGAAGACTTCTTTAATTCCTCAAGTTCACCTTTCAACAAAGAAAGAAGATTTTCTTGATCGCAGCATTTATTCTGAAGAGTTTTTAATTATTGCGAAGAAACAATCATTGTATTCAAAAACGAACATTTCTCTTCTGATAAGGTTTTGTTCTCTTCTAATAAGGTTTCTATTCTCAAATTAGCTTTAGTTAAGGAAGAAAAAAGTTGAGATATATCATCATTCAAAAAAATTCGATCATATATTAGTTGAGTATTCTCTTGAAAAAGAGCGTCAGAGTTGTCAAGAGCACACGAGTAAAGATTGGATAAATGGGGGAATTGGTTTGAGAGGCTTTCATGCTTGGTTCGATATTCTGTTGCATCTGATTCATGGTGAAGTACCAATCTTCTACATTTCTGGATGGATTCTATAAAGGGGAATGGGTTTTAATGGATGTTTCAAGCATATGAAGAGAATAAGTAAATAAAAGGGAAAATATGAAGATAGTAATCATACCTTTCAATTCATCATTTCTTTTGCGAAGAATCGCGCAGTCGAGAGAATCATTTTGAAGATGATAATTTTCTTTACAGATATCCTCGCATTCTGCTTGAGAAGATTTCAAAGATTGGCAAAGCAATTCAATTTCTTTTTCCAAGGATTGACGTGAAGAAGAAATGTTTGGATTGACGAAATTATTTAGAACTTCGCAAAACTCATATTGCGAACGAACATTAGTAGACTTCGAAAGATTGGTCAAAACCTCGAGATAACATTCGGAAAGTTGAATAAATTCCATCTCGAATTTCTGAGGAAGAGGAGAAGAATTTGAAGGAATAAGAGCAAGCTGCAAATTGTTTGGAGAAATAGCACTCAAAGGATTTGGGGACAAGATAGGTTTTTCAAGAGAAGAAGTTGAAGAAATATTTTTCGAGGGTTGTTTTTCAAGAGAAGAAGTTGAAGAAATATTTTGCGAGGGTTGTTTTTCAAGAGAAGAAGTTGAAGAAATATTTTTCGAGGGTTGATCTTGAAGAAGTGTTGATAAATTAAAACTGATGAGAGATTGAAAGGTAGGTAATGGAGTAGAGGTAGGAGTGTGTGAAGAAGCATTTTCACGAGGAGGAGAGGAAAATTCCTTATCAACTTCAGGAAGGAAATCATCAATCGGAATTAATGGTGTGGGTTTAGTTACTCGAGATCTCTTACCAGGGTTTGTTTTTTCGCCAACCTGCGAATAAAAATGTAGATTAAAAACTGAGGCAACAATATATTGTTCAGGAAAGAAGGCAAAGTATTTTAACTACCTTTTGATTCTCAGATTTTCTTCTTCGTGGATTAGGGCTTGAATTTTTTAGTTGAGGTTTCATTTGAGGAGTTATTTTGCTGAAATAAACCAAAATTAGATAACAAATTATACAGAAATTAAAGAGGAGAACAAATGAAATGCGTGGAGATAGAAGGAAATTACCTTGGAGAACTCATGAAGATATAATAGAAGAAAAAATTGCAGAGAAAACATTAATGGAGAGTATGAACAAAAGATAAAATTGCAGAAGTCAGAAGAAGAAAAGGAAGAGAATATAAAGGAGTTATATAAGGGAATAACTAGAAAAGGACTGTTACAAAAGACGTGTCCAAATTTTAAAAGACTAAGTAACGGTTATGTTCTCACGATCATTTCTTCTTCGTAGAATTGACATGAGAAGAGGCAAGATGTAGGTACTGAATATCGCAAGATAATAGTTCACGAGTATCGTAATAAATAAAGGAGAAAAGAGTTATAAAATGATACGATGATAGAAGTAGAGCGGAGAAATATGAAGTTTTGCGAGGATGAATTGAGATACTTCACAATTCATATACAGCTGCATAAGTTTTACTATAAATAGGAGTTCAAATGTAAAATTCGAGAGGTTCTTTTAATGAGTGTAAGAAATTATCTTAGGAAAGAGAATAGAAAAAGTTGTAACTATTCTAGTTCCATTTTGATAATTCTATGTAATCAACTAAGACAATTAATAAGAAAGTTATCATTCACCATCAAGAACTTCTTGAGTTTTTACTAATTCTATTGAGGGTGTAGTTGTAGATTATTCTGCAACTACACCAATACACTTTGTGTGATCGTCTATGGATATGAATCGAGACAATACTACGACAAAGTGTTCATTTGATAACCGAAACCTTATAAGATAAATATCAAGTGCCTAGTTAACGTACAAGTATAATTACTTTAATTATAATATAAAAACAATTATAATGCGGAAATAAAGTAAAGCACACACACCAGAATTTTGTTAACGAGGAAAACTACAAGCTTGTAGAAAAACCCCGGGACTAGTCCAGATTTGAATACTCAATGAATTAAGACGCTACAAAAAGTAAACCTGAAACTTCATGTAAACACTACTAAGTAAAATAAGATCCTAGTTACTCAGCTTCAGCAGTGTTCTTGATTTGATAATATCTAGCAGAACCGAAGTTCTCAATAGATATTTAATACCCAATATCCTAGCAGAACATACGTTCTCTTTAGGAGTAGATCTAGCATATCTTCTTAATAATTCACAACAACTTATTCTTCAAATCTTCAAAATCTCCAATCTTCGATTTAATCTTCAAAGTAACAATCTACAAAAACAAACTTGATTCCTTATTGATTTGTCGCACATAACGGAGACTGTTAACAATGGCAAATCAATGAATCTATCTTATGGATCTAGAAAAACTTAGATCCGTAGAAACGTTGATCTTTGATCTAGTTTGAGTGAAAATAAGGTTCTCAAGAATAAATAAACTAGGTGCAATCAAAGATTCAACAACCGCTAGTCAATCAAATCAATAATCGAAAACTGAAATAACAATGCAATCTTCTAGTTTCCCACCAACGATACACACTAGAGCTTCTCAATCCCAAAGAATACTTTAAACTAAGCGGCCGTAAGAGATTTAGCATAATTAGGTTACTCTCCTCTCTGAATAGGCGGCTTCACCAGTAACAGTGCAACAGAGGAAGTTTACTGTCACGAAGGATTAGTTTACTCGAAAGCAAGCTTCAAGTATTTATAGATCAAGGAAATTTGGATGCCAAGTAATTACCATTAATATCCAAATAATATTACCGAAATCTTGATACCCAAATATTAGCTAGCATATAAAATACTTTACTAATATAAATCAAGAGATATGCTTAATATATATCAAATGTGTTAAAAACACAATAATATATATGATTCCGAAATTTCATAATCCGAAAATTTCCATATTAATATACTATATTATCATATTAATTTCCGAATGTGTTAAAAACATATTTATGAAATTATCATAATAATATTTTTTCGAATATTAATTTATTAAAAGCATATTTCCAAATATCAAAAGATATTAGGAATATTTTGGTTTGAGTATCAAGGAATATCTTTGAACAATTAATAAATAAGATTTATGCACATGTTCAAGTATGTCGACATCTTTTACTTTGTAAGTCCTTCATACTTACAACCTTGAAACCAATTTGTCACACTTCCAAACAAGGTTAGAATTGGTTCATCTGACTTTCAAGAACTATATGACTGATCAAACCAACATTCAATCACAATCATGGGTGTAACGGTTCTACCAAAACAAGTTTCAGTTCTACCTCCATGTGAGTACTGTGCATAGTCACACTAGCTTACCAAATTTTCGGTTGACTAGGTACTCGGATCGGTTCCCCACATATATTTGGTATCTAACTTGTATGTGTTGCACATGTCCATAGGATCGGTTCCCATTTGCCTAAAAACGTGTTGCACATGTTCATAGGATCGGTTCCCCTTTCTACTATAAACCTTGTTGCACCTCATACAAGGATCGGTTTCCCTTGTGATGTACTTCACCTCTTACTAGGATTGGTTCCCCTTTTCCAAATTTGGTCAGACACACAAACCCGATCATACCCCAGGTGATTACTTAAGATCGGTTTCACTAATAAAAGTCATACCAATACATAAGTCAGGCCTCATGTGAATAGTTTTACCAAGAACACAAACAAGTCATGAGCGGTTATATTAATCACACATATTGGTCATTCATAAGATATGCAATGAAGAACATCATCCCCAATAACGCCTGGCGATTTTCTTTTCGGTTCACAACACATATCATGAACTTACTTCCTTAAAATACATGTAAAAACATGGTTTCCTAGGATGAAATCCTCACCTCATACCCATACATAATCACAATAGCATTCAAAAGATTATGACGATGTATTATATACAAAGTTTAATGGTTAAGTAATAAACCTCGTATTACATTCCTTAACTCTTTGATCATAATAATATAACTTTGCATGTTATGTTTTCAATATAAAATATTTGGAAGACACAAGATAGATATGGAACAAGTCAAGTCACAGTTACTAACGTCAAGCTGAAGGAAGATGTCTTCGTTGTCTTCAATCCATCTTCAGATCTTTGTGAGTAACTGGAACACAATACTTATATCATTTCTAGTCTAACCTATCGAAGTTGACTGTAGTTTTCATAATAGCGACTCGAGTTTTGGGACTAAATATGACAACCAATCTTGACATACCATCGCTTGGTGGGTTCAACCGAGCAGTGCTTTAAGAATCTCCCCCTTTGTCAATTTAGTGACAAAACTCTATTACATATGGAGAAATAAATTACAAAAATAACTCATTCTACATACGTTATATTCACATTTCAACAGCCCCAAAACCTGGAGATATTCAAACCATAAATGTCGTTGTTAACATTATAATAACAAAGCTATACTACTCCCCCTAAAGGTAAGATAGGTAGATTTTCAATCCACACGTCTTTTTTATACCAATCATATGATATGTTACTCCCCCTTAATCTGTGCTTTTCCTCTTTCGTTAGATAAACGTTCAAGAACCATTGTCCTCTTCCCTAGTGACACTAATCAATATAAAATTGATACCAACATCACCTATTTACTCCATATATTTCTCCCCCTTTTTGTCCCAAAAATGACAAAGAAAAGAAAAAATAAAGGACAACACGAAAAGGATCTTACAAATCTCAAAATAGACTTGCAACCTGTTGAGTCAAGCACGAGGGTTACACATACAATTTTTGATAACCAATATCAAAACCGAAACTACAAAGTAATTATTTTTTGATATGTCATCATGGAAATAATTGCTCGAAGAAATTTTCCCAACTAGTTTAGCAAACCAAAAATCAACTAAGCACCTTAGTTCCTTTGCTAAACCGATTATACAAATACAACCGCTTCATTTGATAAGACCAAAACAAAGATAAACTCCATTTTTCTCATCAGGTTCTAATTATCCATATAACTGAGACCTTTAGATTTTAAACAAGCCAAATACTAGGTTAGTTAAAGAAGATGGCAGCGAACACAGTTAGGGTCTGTGATTGAAGGCAGTAGTGTCTGTCAAGTTCTGAACAACAATAACAACAATGGCTTTGATGATGTTCATCTCATTTGAAGGCTAGGGTACTGATAGCAAAGGGTTTTGGTACAGAAAAGGTTGAACGGATGGGTTAGTTGCAGGCACTGGTGGTGACGTCTAGTGCGAGTTTTTCCTGAAAGCTGAACACATGGGGCCACTAAATGGAAATGGATGTTATGGTCCGGGCGGTAAAGTGGAGGTGATTGAGTTGGGCCTTTGGCACAAGACCCACTAGCTAGGTCTTATTCTTTGCAGCAACTATATAAGAGTAACGAACAGAAAGCATCGGGGGAGGTCGGATTGGAGTTTCTTTGCGCTGCTGGTGAGGAACTGTGAGAAGATAAGGAGGCAAGGAAGTTGTGTTGGCCGTAGAAATCATTTTGGAATCGAAAACAAGAGAAGGCGACGGTTTAATCTTTCTTTTCTCTTGTTATTGTTTTTAATGGGTTTTAAGAAACCCATAACCATGTTTGGCTAGATATTTTTGTAACTAGGGTTTATGGTTGAAACCATTTGGGGTATTAGGCTATATTGAATTGTTTATCTAGCAATAGACCATTATGATTTGATTTGATTAATTCTTGAATAATTGTTTATTGATTGATTGCAAAACAAGTTGTTGCTTCACCGGTTTCTTATAACCTTTGTGCATAATTGTTAGGTTCAAAAATATATTTGTCTCATTATTTGATATTCCATGCTTGGGTTAATTTCTTTGATGGGTTATTCTTAGAAGAGTCAAATAATATTTGCGAATCAATATTTTAGTTTCGTATAATTTTCTCGCTAGCGCAATTTGATGGTGCATGCTTTGGTTTAATCTTTTGATGTGTCATGCTTAGGGCGTCCCAGTGATATTTGCGACTCTAATACCTATAATAGGTGATGTTGATAGAACGAACAATAAACATATATTCATAATTATGTTTCATTTCAGTAATTAAATAGAAATAGTGGTGGATACCAATAAAACCCTGGTTGCCGATTCTTCCATTGGATTCGTTTTGTTACTTTACTTTACTTTAGTTTATTTTTATTTTATTATTCTTTCAAAAATCTAAAAACATCTTTTCTGGTTAATTTTTATTAGAGATATTGATTACGGTATTTCCACCGCTCCCTGTGGGAACGACCCGTACTTGCATATGTCTACATTGTAGACACCGTGCGATTGCGGTTATTTATAATATAGGCATCTTCGGATCCTATCATAGACTAGAAATCAAGACTTTATAGTTTTGATCACTAACATTGACAAACATGCTTGAGATATCAACTCATGCGAGTTTGACCGAGCAATGCTCTAACAGCCGGTCCTTCCTTTACTCCGTGGTTAATTTTCAATAAATCATCAATTGATCAAATTAAGGTTTTGAGTCCAAGGTTCATAGTTCCAAATTCAAACGCTAATAATTTTACGTTGATCTCATGATCAACATTTTATTAATTATACTCGGTTCAGTTGCCTGTATTTTGATTTAATACTTTATTTGTTCATGCTACCAATAATTCATCGAACGAGCAACATTTGCTCAGATGAGCAATATTTTCTCAAACCAAGGAATATTGGTTCAACTATCAATATTCAACAATTCATCGAATGAGCAATATTTTCTCACCTTAACTATTAATGTTTACTTTAGAATCATACCTCTGTCTCAACAGACACGTTCAATTCATGAATCTCAGAACATTTTCAAATCGTGTTCGACTCAAAAATACGAGGACTCATCGTCCCATGAAGTCAGCAACTGACTAACTAAATATACGTCTGCCTTGGAGGTCTACGACACGTGTGTTCATACACACGATGAGAATGTGAGCAAGTCGTGCAATCAGTTGGAGGAGTTAACAAAGTAGTGGATGAAAAATCAACCAAGTCTCCGCACGTTGAGCAACTGGTTTTAACAAGATTTCCACTTCTCCACTCTTTGATTCCATCAACTGTCACACTTCATGGGATCATGGTGTTTACAATTCCAGCAATATAAAAGGTCTCTGAATCTTGATTGAAACAGACAAGAATTTCTCGACAAGTTCATACAAACAATCTTTCGTCTACACGAACTCATCGTCTGGGAAATCACTCTCAATGAGTAAATTCAATCATTCAGAACTTTCTTACGCATAATGCATAACACACCTATAATCTCAATCACCATTGATCTCACACGTTTCTCAGCTTCCCTCCTACGGATCGACCCATCCTCTCTTGTGACCGAATTTACTCTGTAATGGCCATTGTCTTGGTTTAGGCCGGAGTAATACAGATTGATCTCTCGAATTCAAAGCACTCCCTTCTTGCAGTGCATCTGTGTGAGTTTTGACAGTTCGCTTGGTTCAAGGAGTTTCCTCCGCACGGTCATCTCCTCAATTCCGTAAAAACCAGCAACTCGTTTTTCCCCATCTACAGAAGGTTCTCAAGAATAAACAAACTAGGTGCAATCAAAGATTCAACAACCGTTAGTCAATCAAATCAATAATCGAAAACTGAAATAACAATGCAATCTCTAGTTTCCCACCAACGCTACACGCTAGAGGTTCTTAATCCCAAAGAAGACTTTAAAATGAGCGGTTGTAAGAGATTTCGCCTAATTAGGTTACTCTCCTCTCTGCATAGGCGGCTTCACCAATAACAGTACAACATAGGAAGTTTACTGTCACGAAGGATTAGTTTACTCGAAAGCAAGCTTCAAGTATTTATAGATCAAGGAAATTTGGATGTCAAGTAATTACCATTAATATCCAAATAATATTACCGAAATCTTGATAACCAAATATTGGCTAGCATATAAAATACTTTACTAATATAAATAAAGAGATATGCTTAATATATATAAAATGTGTTAAAAACACAATAATATATATAATTCTGAATTTTCATAATAAATGTGTTAAAAACACATTTCCGAAAATTTCCATATTAATACACTATATTATCATATTAATTTCCGAATGTGCTAAAAACACATTTATGAAATTATCAAAATAATATATTTTTGAATATTAATATATTAAAAACATACTTCCAAATATCAAAAGATATTAGGAATATTTCGGTTTGAGTATCAAGGAATGTCTTTGAACAATTAATAAATAAGATTTATGCACATGTTCAAGTATGTCGACATCTTTTACTTTGTAAGTCCTTCAAACTTACAACCTTGAAACCGATTTGTCACACTTCCAAACAAGTTTAGAATTGATTCATCTAACTTTCAAGACTATATGATTGATCAAACCAACATTCAATCACAATCATGGGTGTAACGTTTCTACCAAAACAAGTTTCGGTTCTACCTCCATGTGAGTATTGTGCATAGTCACACTAGCTTACCAAATTTTAGGTTGACTAGGTACTCAGATCGGTTCCCCACATATATTTGGTATCTAACTTGTATGTGTTGCACATGTCCATAGGATCGGTCCCCCTTTGTTAGAGCACTGCTCGGTCAAACTCGCATGCGTTTCTATCTCAAGTATGTTTGTCAATCTTAGTGATCAAAACTATAAAGTCTTAATTTCTAGTCTACTATAGCTAAGGTCTCGGACTAGGATAGAAAGTGTAGTTGAGCTCAAGAACTCCATGGCGATCATCATACAAGACGAAGGACTACTCAAGGAACCAGTGGATCTTCATCGACTAAAAGGTATGTGGAGACTTGAACTTATCTATCACTCAAAAGTCTATCTACTCTATCTCCTATCTTGAGACAAAAGTCGTGTTACTATATAGACTAAGAATATGCACATGTGACATTTAAAGTTGAGTATATCTCGCTTATCTATTTCTCGAAATGGGTGTTGGTAAAGCTTTCGCTTTAGCCAAGTTCATCTTTGCCTAGTGACGAAAGTCATGTTATGTTTCAATTACTTTGGAAATTGCTCTGACGAAAACTAGTTCGTGAATAACAACTATATGATGTCCTCTGAGAATGTTTCAATGATTGAAATGAGAGTTTAGATTATATAACCATTGTGGGATATAAACATTGTTGTGGAAACACATATATGTATAAGTCCTTAACACTTGAACCGAAGTTTTCGAACTTTGTTGATCAAGAGGAGCCGGAACGTGAGCAGAAACTCAGTCCACGAACTCATTCCGCGAACCCAGTCCGCGAACTGGCGTAAGTTCTTGAACCCGAGAATACTTGCTGAAGTTGAAGCTCAAGTGCAGTCCGCGAACCCAGTCCATGAACTGACGGAAGTTCTCATCCCGAGAAATTCTGCTGGAGTTTATTAACTTCAACCGGTTAGCTTGAGTCCGCGAACTCAAGAGGTTATGTCTGAAAACGTTGTTCGTGAACTTATCTTAAATTACTAAGGAATGCTTTTGCAAACCGTGGAATTATAGTTCATGATTAATGATTCAAGTGAATCACATCTTTTTTGATTCAATTGTGTCTCTTGTAGTACTTGAGATCTCATTGCAATTCCCACTAATTAACTGGTAATTTGGTTGTCATTAATTTGATTATTAACCCCCCTTTTTCTTTATTGGCCCTTCTCTTCGGGGAGCAGTCGCTAATTGATTTGTTATTTGTTCAGCTTGTTTTTATTTATTTTTTTATATTTATTTTTTGTTTATTTTTTTCTTGTGAGTCGCCATGTTTCCCTATGGAAATAACATGTACGGAGCACAAGATTACACATACAACAGTGGTAATCAATATGGTTTTCAATCTCATTCATATGACAACTACCAACCATCATTTGGGCATAATCAAAACCAATCTCTTGGCTATGATCAATATCCCACGAAACCTTATGGATATTCTCATACATGTCAACAACCTTATGACGGGCATGTAAGTGAACAATCACAAGGATGGGAAGATAGTTATGCTTCTAATCCTATTTCTTCAAGTGTTGCAGAACAAATTTGTACCGTGATGGAAGATCTTCATGTGCAAATAGAAAAATATTGTGAAGGATTAGAGCAACATCAACAAAGGTTGCGCCAACACATTCAATTTCAATAACAAAGGGAGGAGTCATATTGAGAAATTCAAAGGAATTCAGAGAAATTATACGAACAAATTGCTCAACTTGGTAAAAATAGGGATGAAGAAGAAGTTTGGCCTCATAACCAAACCAATTCTGAAATTTCTGAGGACGAAAACAAATATGTTGGAGATGAGAAACCTTTGGAAATTTCTTATAACAGTGATAAAGTTATACCAGCTCCGGATCGTAATAATGATCATTTGCCTATTCAAAAGGAGGAGCCTTGGTATGACCGAACCATTGTTATGAACGGTGTGACATATTCAAATGCATATCAAAGTTACAATGAACATCCATATTACAATGTTTTTAGGCCGGTTGATTTGCAAGAAGTATACCCGATTTTCTCTTTGTTGGAGACTCATACAAAAGACCCTAGTATTTGCACCAATGAACTAGAATTTTTAAGGGAAGATTCCGACTCCGATGACGAGATTGTTGAAGAGATGGAGATTGAGAATGAAACCAAATTGATTGATTTTGTGGAAGACCCAATTGAGATAGATAATAATAGTTCGATAGAGGACCACGATATACTTGAGGTAAATAACTCATTGGAGATAATTGATGCGGATCCGGAACAAGGTTTGTCTAATCCTTTGCATAATTCTATATCTATTGATCCTTTTCCTCTAATCGAAGTAGCTTCTAAAAGAGTTGTTAATCCAACTTTTAAGAAAATACCTCACTTAGGATTAGAGTTGTGTGCTTCCAAAGTTTTAACGGATTATTTTTCTTCTAAGTGTCCACCACTTGATGTGTTTGATTCGAGTATTGTGCAGGTTCACCGAACTGAGGAACCTTTTGAAGTTCCCGAATTCTATGTTCTCTATCCACTTTCGAGTGTAGAAAGGACTAAGTGTGGGGGAAACTTCAATAAAGTGATAGCTTAAATATTTATGTTTTGTGCTAATGTTTTTGTGAAGCTATTATTTGAATTGCAGATTGTTAATTGGAAGGACTACCAAATTTTCATATTATTGGTGTACGGACGATAACAATAACGTCGGGCTTTGACGACGTTAAACCAAGCGATGCGTGGGAGGAAACCCATCGGTTTTGTATCTCTATCCCTTTTGTTTTTAGTTTTATTAGTTTTGCATATCATATCTTTCATTCTCATCTTAGATTTTACAAGTCCTATACCTATAATGAAAGTTTTGACGAAACTATTTTCGTCAGAAAAATTCTGACTGCACAGTTGTCACGAAAACATCTCTCGAGACTTCATACGAAGTCCGATTTGAGTGGTTGACCCCAAAATTTAAAGAGGACAAACATACCTTTCTTTTACAAAAAGAAAATTTGAATTTGAAGTCTGTTAATTTGGAGCGATAGGCCAGGACATTTGAGTTTCGGTATATTTCCAGAACTTTTTCAGATTGCATGTCTGTCAGTCCGAAGGCCATAAAGGTCAGAACGTTTGTCGAAACACTGTGCACTTTTGACTCCATATAGAAAAGACATAGGAGAACAACTTTCGTTTAGGATTTTTTTCCTAGTTCCCTACCCATTTGTACAGTTTTCGAGTTTTTCAGGGATGTTATGTCAGAAATCAGAATTTTCGGTTTTGAACATTGAGGACAATGTTGAGTTTTAAGTGTGGGGGAGTAGTTGAGCATATTTGGTTTGCATATAATAAATAATAATAATAAATAAATAATACTTTATGATTTCTTGAATCTTGAGACTTCATCTTTTGGAGTTAATTATGAGTTATTTAGGATGACACTCTAAAACTTTTCAGGTTTAAACAGTTCATACAGCTATATATTGAGTTCTATTTTATCATTCTACAATCCTTAAATATATACGTTCATAATTGAATGCGAAACTAAGCTATGGTAGTCATTTGAAAGATTCATCCTCGCAATTAATCATTACTGAATCACTTTTTTTTTTTTTTTTTGCAGTTATATGTTTATTTAAAGTGATTTGGTGGGATCCTGATACTGCCGTGGATGTTGTAGCAAGGTAATCATTGGTTGAGTATTTGAAAGCCCCATAAGACAATTGTCTTACACTCTTAAATAGTGAGCCGGAAAATATATATATATATATATATATATATATATATATATAAGGCTCCTCTTCTTTTATCGACACTAATAAATGATAGGCCCGGAATCGCGGATAATCATGGACGATAAAATAAAAACCATATCATCATTATATAATAAGTCAAAAAGATTATTGATGAAGTTCTTGACACTTGGATAACAATATGTGTGCAACGTTATCCCTGTCTCCGTCGCCTAAACAAGCGTGGAATGCAGGATCCAAGGCACCTATCATGTACTTGCTGAAAAGGAACATGCGCTTAGAGTATCTAATCATGTGGTCAAGTTAAATGGGTGCTTCTCTCAACTATCCGCTATAAATACATATCCTTTGACGACATTCACACAAGTATTGTGGGTAACATCTTTCACTTAAGTCAACATTTGCACACTTCACTTTTCTATTTCCATTTTTTTATCTATCCATGTGATTTCAGTATGCGAGTGTTGTGATAAATGTTGCAACAAGTACTATGACTATCTTAGTCGAGTTTAGCAATCAGGTTGAATGTCATACATAAGTAATTGCTTGTGTGTGCGGATTGGAATGTATGTGGGATGTTTGCAGCTAAAGAACGTATGCAAGCTAATTATTTAGCTATTACTTTGTGTCTATCCTTAGCGGTTCTTCCAAGGCGAGAGATTAGAGTAGGTTTTGTGGGTATACCTCTTGTAAGCCCTCACGAGACTATAACTCATCCACTAGGGACACCTAGGAGTTTAAAGGCCTGTTATTCATGCTAAGAGTAACGGTATCCTCACGACATGGAGTTGTTGTATTTAGGATTAGTTTTATTTTAGTTTGCTCGAGGACTAGCAAAGGCTAACAGGGGTTTACTCAATAAATACATTTGTAGATTTGTAGAGATTTAAAAAGAGTCATGAAAATTAATAACTTTGCGAGAATTATACAGAGTTGAGCAAAATTTTGCGGAGTTATGCGGAGTTGTCTAATGTCTTGTAGACATTTGAAGAGTCCTAAAGAGTTGTAAAAACAAATTTTATATGGAAATATGCATGATAGACATAAATACAAAATTTATTGTAGCTTATTTATTATTGTAACTTAAATTAAATTAAATTAAATTATTATTATTATTTTATATATATAACTTATTTTTTTTGTTCAATAAAATACAATAAAGTGTAACAATAAATTAAAATAATAATTATTGTACAGTTGTGAATAATAATTAAAATTAAAAAATGTTTAATCATACCATATAATTTATATCATCTATAATATGAGTTTTGTAGATTATGTATTCATTCATTAAATAAAATAAAAGAGAGCAAAAAACATCTTTATAAAAAAAAATGGAAGTCTTCCAAAATCTTACATATTTTGCAAGACTTTTATCAAGGCAATATATGTACAAAAGTCACTCAAAGTCTTCAAAATAGGTAAGTATACAAAGTCTTTGAATTTTCAAGTTTACAATAAGTAACACAAACTTTAGAAGACCTTTTGACAATCTACAACGAGTAACATAAACTTTGAAAGAGATTTCAAAAGAACGCCCAATTGGGGGATATGAATTACTTCCCCCAACCAAAGGTGGCTGCTAAGGGGTGACTTTTGGGGGCGAAAATACTAAAACACCCTTCCCTCAAAATAAAAATCAAAAAACTTAAAATCAAAAAACAAAAAACAAAATCATATCCCCCATTTCTATCTCCACTTCCTATTAATCTCTTTTAGGGTTAAAGCTTTGAAACCCAAATGTTCCCCATTCTCTTTCAAATTCTAAATTTTCCCCACTTCCTTTCAAATTCTCTTCTCCTTCTCTGCCGGAAGTGATGAAGAACATGTCGAAAATGATAAAGAACATGCCGGAAGTGATGAAGACCACGCCGGAATTGATGAAGATCATGCCGGAAGTGATGAAGAACATGTCGTAAATGATGAAGGTCACGCCAGAAGTGATGAAGACCATGCCGAAATTGATGTAATTCAATGCCGGAACTAAATTCCGGCATGCTCGATATAAATCTATCAATGCCGGTAGTCAAGTGAAAAAAAAATCAATTTTCTGGATACTTTTCATCATGTGCCGGCATAGAAATTTAGGATGAAGACCACGCCGGAAGTGATGAAGAACATGTCGGAAATGATGAAGACCATGCCAGAAGTGATGAAATTCAATGCCAGAACTAAATGCCGGCATGCTCGATATAAATCTATCAATGCCGGTAGTTAAGTGAAAAAAAAAACAATTTTCTGGATACTTTTCATCATGTTTCGGCATATAAATTTAAGCAAAAACCATGCCGGAAGTAGTTCCGACATGCTCGAAAATCATATAATTGTGCCGGAAGTGACTGATTAAAACCAGAAAAATTAGGTTTTGAAGATCAAAACCTGAAAAATTTTGTAACGAGATAGTGGCAAACAATTTATGAAAATTTCCAACAAATGCCGGCATGGTTTTGTGGTTGAATACCATGCCGGCGCCGAGATTTTTCAGCTGCAACAATGGTGGATTCAAAGAAAAAAAAATAGAATTTTCAACCTCTAAGCAGCAATTCTCTCGTCACAATCATCTTCCATTTTCAAAAAAAAAATTCCACTCAAAAATATTTTTCCCTCCTTCTACTCTAAACTAACCCACACAAATTCAAATTAAAATAAATACACACTAATTTATCCCCCAAATACTTAACATTTTACTAATTATAATTAATCACTAATCCTGATTAGTGGGGCTAGATTAGGAATTAAAAAAATAATTACATAGGGGGTCACCCAGAATTGCTATTGGGACATTGTTTTTGTCCTGTAGCTATATCCCCCAATTGAGCGTTCTTTCAAAAGTATACAACCAGTAACACAATACTTTGTAAATCCATTAAACTCTTTGGAAATCAATAAAAGTATTTATTGAGTAAACCCCTGTAAATGTGGGGGAATTTGATAAGTGCATAATTCATATGATTTTAGTGTTCATTCCATACTTGCTTAAGCTATTATTCTTGAATATTTTCGTATTATTACTCTTGTTTTCTCTTATTTTCCTTTATTAGGTGAATCATCCAAAAAGGAGCTACAAAGTGCTGAAAAGAGCTATGAAGATAAGTATTCCAAGAATCCATGTGCCAAAGTCCAAGGGAAGTGGAAGAAAAGCGACGAAAATGAGTAAAACACTCAAAATCAAGAGAAGGGACAAATACCAATCTTAACTTATTCAAATTAAGGATTTATCATCACCATATTGAAGAGAATTTAAATATAAAAATAATTCAAAAAGAATGAGGTCATTCCGAGTTCGGATGAAGAAGTTGTGGCCAAAACAGTTTTATTGAAAACCGAAGATAGTGCAGTCCATGAACTGGGTTTGCGGACGGGGTTCGCAGATGTATTTCCGAAAATATCTGCTAGAATTTGAAGTTTGCATACTGGGTTCGTGAACTTAGCAAATGGGAAACGTGTATAAACTCCTTGGAAGGCTTAAGGGCACGTTTGGGAACGCTATTTCGTTATTTTAGGTTGGGTTTTTAAACCTAAGTAAATACGTGATGACCAGGTAATGTAAACCTATAAAAAGGTATTGGGTTATGTAAAAATACATCATTAGGTCACGAAATTGTTAGGGTTTGGAGAGAAGAAACATCACACGGAGCGATCATCAATCGTAACGTTATCTCTTACTTTTCTCATATGTATATCATGGATGTTTCTATATCCATGAGTAGCTAAACACCTATTGATTGAAGATGAATTCTAAGTTGTAAACTTGATTTGATTTAATATATGAATCTATTTTGATTTCTTCATATGATTATCGTTTGTGTTTACATTAAAATACTTATGATTAGTTGATAGATTATTTAGGTGGCCAACTAAATATATTTGTTAATCTAATCTATTGCTAGTAAGGGTTAGGATATCCGTAATTGTTTAATAATTCCTTACACAAGTAGAGAACGCGAGACCTTGCAGAGGGATTTTGTAAAGCAATCGTGTGTAAACACAACCCTAGCAAGTAGACCAAGTGTACTGAGTCTAACTACTAGGATCAAACCTAAATTCACAAACCCTAAAGCATTCGATGAATTACATCTTGTAAGCGTACCTCAAGGTGGTTCATGCGAATAGAATCTCGTAACTAAGCGTACATGTTATCCAGTGATATAAGGAATTCTGGGAATAACTAAGTGTACCTGCTATTCTACGGTTGGTGATAATCTATAATTAATGACGAATAGATGAATATATTAACTCATTGACGATTTATATACGAATAAGGATTCCTCGATCATATCTCTCTCTATTGATTACAATATAATTTTATTTGCTTTGATTGTTTACTTTGATATAAAATTTCCACCTCTAAGCATCAATTCTCTCGTCACAATCATCTTCCATTTTCAAAAAAAAAAAATCCACTCAAAAATATTTTTCCCTCCTTCTACTCTAAACTAACCCACACAAATTCAAATTAAAATAAATACACACTAATTTATCCCCCAAATACTTAACATTTTACTAATTATAATTAATCACTAATCCTGATTAGTGGGGCTAGATTAGGAATTAAAAAAATAATTACATAGGGGGTCACCTAGAATTGCTATTGGGACACCGTTTTTTTCCTGTAGCTATATCCCCCAATTAATAAATGTATCCCCCAATTGCGCGTTCTTTTAAAAGTATACAACCAGTAACACAATACTTTGTAAATCCATTAAACTCTTTGGAAATCAATAAAAGTATTTATTGAGTAAACCCCTGTAAGTGTGGGGGAATTTGATAAGTGCATAATTCATATGATTTTAGTGTTCATTCCATACTTGCTTAAGCTATTATTCTTGAATATTTTCGTATTATTACTCTTGTTTTCTCTTATTTGCCTCTATTATGTGAATAATCCAAAAAGGAGCTACAAAGTGCTGAAAAGAGCTATGAAGATAAGTATTCCAAGAATCCATGAGTGCCAAAGTCCAAGGGAAGTGGAAGAAAAGCGACGAAAATGAGTAAAACACTAAAAATCAAGAGAAGGGCCAAACACCAATCTTAACTCATTCAAATTAAGGATTTCTCATCACCATCTTGAAGAGAAATTAAATATAAAAAGAATTCAAAAAGAATGAGGTCATTCCGAGTTCGGATGAAGAAGTTGTGGCCAAAACAGTTTTATTGAAAACCGAAGATAGTGCAGTCCATGAACTGGGTTTGCGAAAGGGGTTCGCAAATGTATTTCCGAAAATATCTGCTGGAATTTGAAGTTTGCGGACTGGGTTCTTGAACTTAGCAAATGGGAAACGTGTATAAACTCCTTGGAAGGCTTAAGGGCACGTTTGGGAACGTTATTTCGTTATTTTAGGTTGAGTTTTTAAACCTAAGTAAATACGTGAAGACCAAGTAATGTAAACCTATAAAAAGGTATTAGGTTATGTAAAAATACATCATTAGGTCACGAAATTGTTAGGTTTTGGAGAGAAGAAACATCACACGGAGCGATCATCAATCGTAACGTTATCACTTACTTTTGTCATATGTATATCATGGATGTTTCTACATCCATGAGTAGATAAACACCTATTGATTGAGGATGAATTCTAAGTTGTAAACTTGATTTGATTTAATATATGAATCTATTTTGATTTCTTCATATGATTATCGTTTGTGTTTACTATTAAAATACTTATGATTAGTTGATAGATTATTTAGGTGGCCAACTAAATATATTTGTTAATCTAATCTATTGCTAGTAAGGGTTAGGATATCCGTAATTGTTGAATAATTCCTTACACAAGTAGAGAACGCGAGACCTTGCAGAGGGATTCTGTAAAGTAATCGTGTGTAAACACAACCCTAGCAAGTATACCAAGCGTACTGAGTCTAACTACTAGGATCAAACCTAAATTTACAAACCCTAAAGCATTCGATGAATTACATCTTGTAAGCATATCTCAAGGTGGTTCATACGAATAGAATCTAGTAACTAAGCGTACATGTTATCTAGTGATATAAGGAATTCTGGGAATAACTAAGCGTACCTGCTATTCTACGGTTGGTGATAATCTATAATTAATGACGAATAGATGAATATATTAACTCATTGACGGTTTATATACGAATAAGGATTCCTCGATCATATCTCTCTCTATTGATTACAATATAATTTAATTTGCTTTGATTGTTTACTTTAGTGAAATCTAAAACAACCCCCCCCCTTTGTGACATTTTGACAACTAAAACTCACTGCTCTTCGTGGGAACGATCCTTGCTTCCATTATATTACCAGTTAATTGTGTGGAAATAAGATTATTAATTTGACAACCAAAACTCCTTGTATCACCGGATAACAGGTACGTGGTCGGTTGTCAGCCAAACAAAAATAATTTAAGTTCTTTCACTTCACAATTATAAATAATAGTATAGTTATAAGAACAGATTCTTTCCACAGGGAGATATGGGTTATTATTCGTATTTGAAAACTTAAGTAAACTGGGGGTTTTTGTTGTTTAAAATTAATTTTAAATAAAAACAAAAGTTGAAACTGTTTAAGAAAATATCAGAGGAATATGCTGGTTAAGGAATTCACCGTCCATCACTACACATGTTAATCAATCAAGCATCATTCACACACTCATTCACCAATAACCCTGAAGTATCCCCAATCGGTGTATATACTTCGTTACGTCTCCACAAATCAACAAATAATGCAATCGCAATTATATGAATTATTTTCCAACAAATAACCTAATGCTTATCGCTAGAAGATTCAACTTGAGGAAATCTTTAAATCTATGAAACGAGTTATTCATAGGCAATACAAACACAATCGTGGTATATTCAACCTAGGCCAAGTTTTACTTGTGACTTCCTTCACGATTCACACCGCTAGTGATCACAAATTACTACTCCCTCCGTCCTAGTTTAGATGCTAAAATTGGGGATTTTTTTTGTCCTAGAATACTTGCTATACTTCATATTTTTCCACCTTTTATCCTGATTTGCCCCTGACTTGGAATCATACCATAACATGGAGAATTGTGTATTTCAATTTTCAAGACACACTCTTAAATATTTTTCTCTATATATTTCTTCTAATTTGAATTTTTCCAACTAAACAACAAAACCTAGACATCTAAAAACTAGAAACATTAAATATCAACCTAGGGTAATTGTGGAAAAAAAACTATTCTCTTTGTGTTTCTTAATCTTTGTGCAAAATCCTATTTTGGCATCTAAACTAGGACAGAGGAAGTACTAATTATTAGAATCTTGATAAAATTACCTAAGACTTCTAATTAGTGATAGATAAGTTATTATGATATTTAATTCGCGACTTAAATATGCAAAATAACTAATCATATTACATGAACAAAATCATATAATTATTATGCTTAGTAAAACTTGAACGATAAATAAGAAAGTGAATGAAAAACTCAATGCATTAATCAATTAACATAGTTGTGATTTTAGGTTACATCCCTAACCAATTAAAAGAATTAGCTACTCATATTTGAAGTTCACAATAATCAATTCAGAGAAAAGATAGAGAGCAAACTACAATTGAAGAAGAGCTTGAGCCGAAGTCGCCACGAATTCCAACTACTTGTGCATAAATCAACTTCTAAGCTTCTGAAATTCTCTGAGGACTTTTATCAAACAGGTGGTGTGCTTAAAAACTAGGGTGAAGAGATGACTTTGGGTTGCGATTTGGACCTCTATTTATAGCAATTTAACCCTGAAAATTCGAATCTGATAACCACACAACAATCCTAAACTGCCATAAACACTCAAACGTGCTTAAATATTCACCATTCATCTCCAAAATTGACGGCAAGAAGGGTACTTGGTGGCTGTTTTTCAGCTGAAAATATCAATCCAAATCCAAATAAATCTTATCAATTCTCTAAATTCTCGTTCAAGTCTTCTAATTCAACACAAACCCAAGTTTCCTAACCGTATTGGACTCACAAAACGCTCCTTAATCTTCTCAATTGATCACCACATCAATGGCAGCAAACTTATCCCATTGGAACTGAATTTTGGTCGAGTTTTGGAGTTCTAATGCAATCCAAACTCTACCAAATCGTACCCAACTGTCCCTGACTTGTCTCGAGCTTACAAACACCTCTTAATCTCCTCCATCCATTCTTCAATCAATGGCAGAACTTGTCTCTTGTTTGCTGATTTTTTGTGGCCAAATATCTTCTTAAAACTTCATTCAAATCTCCAATAAAATCGTACCCAAGTTCCTTGTGTACCTCGAGCTATTAAATCTCTTAGTAAGACCACAATCCCATGGCTACAATGTAGTTTCTTCAACTGTTCTTCTCTGTTTTAAAACTCCACCAAACTGTAAGCAACTTAAACCAATATCTTCCTGGCCATGAAGTTTGAATAGAAATATGTCACCCCTTAAGATAAGTTAGGTTGCCTATAGCACCTGCCCTTAAAACCAATTAACTCTTCACGTACGTGTATTTCAGGAGAGAAATGTGATCTCCCCTTAGCGGCTCCTGGGGTGGCAATAATGACGAGCACCCCTTATGATTTCCTGGACTCCCATTAACAATTTTCCTTGAATTGACCATTTTGCCCTTTTAATCTTCCAATTTCTTATTTTGCTCGTAACTTTCTCATACGATGTCGGAATGACTCCATTCTTTCGCCATTGTCTTCATCTTTTCGTCCTCTTCAAGATGGAAAGTAGAAATCTTGTACTTGAATGAGTTAATTTGGTCTTTTGCCCTTCTCCACTTGTAGCTAGTTTCTTTTATTGCACAATTAAGTGCCAATTCACTTCTTTTGGGTGATTCACCTAATAAAACAAATAAAACACAAACAAGAGTAATACAAGGATAATATGCAAGAAATATAGCTAAAACAAGTATGGAATGGACACTAAAATCATGTAAATTATGCACTTATCAGTACGCTTAGTTACCGGATTCTCTCCAACTGAGCCGCCTTGAGGCACGCTTACAAGGTGTAACTCGATCGAACGCTTTAGGTTTTGTGAATTTAGGTTTGATCCCAGCAGTTAAACTCAGTACGCTCGGTTCACTTAATGGTGTTGTTTCCACACACGATTGCTTTACAGAATCTCTTTGCAAGGTCTCATGTTTTCTACTTGTGTAGGAGATGCACGACAATTACGGATCGTTCAACTCACTACTAGCAATAGAATGATTAATAGACTAATCTAGTTGCGCACCTAAATTAATCTAAGAATCAATCATAAACCCTAGATATAATAAAAACAAACGATGATGACTAAAACCTCAAATAGACTTGTACTATTAATAAAGCTTCACGCTTAGAACATTGAATTCATCCTTAATCAACAAAGGATTTAGCTACTCATATTACAAAGAAGATGATAATGATGGTTCCCCCCTAAAGGGGTAAACCCTAGGTTTTGATGTAGAACTTGTGATATGAGACGATGATATGATGATATGATTTTACATAACCTAATACATTTTTATAGGTTTACATTGCTTGGTCTCCAAGTATTTAGTTAGGTTTAGGAACCCGACCCGAAATAACGTTCCCAAACGTGCCCTTAGGCTTCCCAAGGTGTGAATACACGTTTCCTAATACCTAAATTTGCGAACCCATTCCGCAAACTTCAAATTCTAGTAGATATTTTCGGAATTAAATCTGCGAACCCGGTATGCTAACTTAGTTCGCAGACTTCGCTGTCTTCGGTATTCAATAGAAACTATTTTGGCCACAACTTCTTCATCCGAACTCGGAACGACCTCATTCTTTTTGAATTATTTTTATGTTTCAATTATATTCAAGGTGGTGATGATAAATCCTTAATTTGAATGAGTTAAGATTGGTATTTGGCCCTTCTCTTGATTTTGAGCGTTTTGCTCATTTTCGTCGCTTTTCTTCCACTTCTCTTGGGCTTAGGCACTTGGATAATTGGAATACTTATCTTCCTAGCTATTTTAAGCACTTTGTATCTCCTTTTTGGATGATTCACATAATAGAGGCAAATAAGATAAAACAAGAGTAATAATACGAAAATATGCAAGAATAATAGCTTAAGAAAGTATGGAATGGACACTAAAATCATATGAATTATGCACTTATCAAATTCCCCCATACTTAGCCTTTGCTATTTCTCGAGAAAAATAAATTAAACTAATCATAAATACAACAACTCCATGTCGTGAGGATACGGTTACTCTTAGCATGAATAACATGCCTTTAAACCCCTAGGTGTCCCTAGTGGACGAGTTATAGTCTCGTGAGGGCTTACAAGAGGTATAACCACAAAACCTACTCTAATCTATCGCTTTGGAAGAACCACTATGGATAGACACAAAGTAATAGCTAAATAATTAGCTTGCATACGTTCTTTAGCTGCAAACATCCCACATACATTCCAATCCGCACACACAAGCAATTACTTATGTATGACATTCAACCTGATTGCTAAACTCGACTAAGATAGTCATAGTACTTGTTGCAAAATTTATCACAACATTCGCATACTGAAATCACATGGATAGATAAAAAAATGGAAATAGAAAAATAAAGTGTGCAAATGTTGACTTAAGTGAAAGATGTTACCCACAATACTTGTGTGAATGTCGTCAAAGGATATGTATTTATAGCGGATAGTTGAGAGAAGCACCCATTTAACTTGACCACATGATTAGATACTCTAAGCGCATGTTCCTTTTCAGCAAGTACATGATAGGTGCCTTGGATCCTGCATTCCACGCTTGTTTAGGCGACGGAGACAGGGACAACGTTTCACACATATTGTTATCCAAGTGTCAAGAACCTCATCAATAATCTTTTTGACTTGTTATATAATGATGATATGGTTTTTATTTTATCGACCATGATTATCCGCGATTCCGTTCATATATATATATATATATATATATATATATATATTCGGCTCACTATTTAAGAGTGTAAGACAATTGTCTTATGGGGCTTTCAAATACTCAACCAATGATTACCTTGCTACAACATCCACGGAAGTATCAGGATCCCACCAAATCACTTTAAATAAATATATAACTGCAAAAAAATAAATAGAAAGTGATTCAATAATGATTAATTGCGAGGATGAATCTTTCAAATGACTACCATAGCTTAGTTTCGCATTTAATTATGAACGTATATATTTAAGGATTCTAGAATGATAAAATGGAACTCAATTTATAGCTGTAAGAACTGTTTAAACCTGAAAAGGTTTAGAGTGTCATCCTAAATAACTCATAATTAACTCCAAAAGATAAAGTCTCAAGATGCAAGAAATCAAAGAGTATTATTTATTTTTATTTTTATTATTTTTTTATGCAAACCAAACATGCTCAATCATGTTTGGAAGATGATGGTTGCAGTATTAATCTTTATGGTTTTTTATACTGCAATATTTTGATGGGATTTGTATGTTTACGTCCGTGAACTTGATTATCCCATGTTTTGTCAAAAGTAAAGTCGTTCACATATTGGTATGCAAAAATTTAATAAAGGAATGAATGGACTTTTGGAAAAACACAAAAGTTAAGCCTATATTGTCAATTATTGATATAAGATAGGTTAAAATCTTTTGTGATTCAAGGATAAAGTCTATTATGTCACTTTGTGATGGAAAAATAGAATAGGTCCTTGATTTGTGATCCACGGTATAGAGCTTAATTGTTCCATATTATTATGTTTTACCGTGAAGGTTCCATCTTGTATCTTATGTTGAGCACGATACGACTAAGTCGATTTCTTATTGGCATGGTTGGTTGTTCCATAAAGATGCAAAATGTTGAGCATTAAGAACTATTTTAATAAACTTGTGTGGTTATTTAGTTTGTATTCCATGAGTTCTCTCATGTTGAGTACATGTACGGTTAAGGTTGTCATTTTCCATGATAATCTTAGTCGGTGTTCCATAATCTCTTATGTTGAGCCTAAATGAACTAAATCAATCATCTTGTGTGATTATTTAGTTATCACTCCATAGATTTTTCTCATGTCGAGTGTGGAAAATTGAATTGATTACTTTGTGATTAGTTTAATTGTGTAATCCGGTTAGAATATTTAAGGCTCCTCTTGTGAATAATCTAATCGATGAATTAAGTCTCCATAAGTTTACTTGTGTTGAGCATATTTAGTCAAATTAATCTTGGTTCGCTTTGGTTTATATGATTGAATATTTTGGATTCCAAATTCATACCTGTATGCAATTTGTTGAGTCTAAAGAAATCCTTCATTTCTCTTGAAATTAAGGTCGCTCTTGTTGTTCCTTTGGGAGTGACATCTTATGGGGGAGAGTTCTTTTGAACTTGCGCTTAATTTCCAAATCTTTGTGGGGAGTGCGGCTATGGAATTTTTAGGGGTTATCTTATATATTTATAAACTCCTTGATGAATGCATTTAGCCTCGTCTTTATGATTGCATCTAAACAAGATGATAGAACATTTACCTTTGGTCATGAAATGTCTCTTACGGAAATTTCATTAGGATCCCGTTCTTGTACCTTTGCCAATTTTATTGACAAAAAGGGGGAGAGATAATTGTAGTTCACACTACAAATACATATGGTTTTCGGATCATTATGTAAGGGGGAGTGGTTTCCATGTGAGATAGAGTATTGACTAAGGGGGAGTGAAGTATCACCATAGTATTGTTGTTGAAGTTGTGATGCAATTGGACTTTGACGCTGTGTAATAATACTATGACACTATATAACAATGATAGAGAACCAATGCTTTTCTCATTGTTATAGCTACGGATTTTCAACAACGATGATACTAAACTTACAACCTTTGGGATCATTGGACTACTTGGAAGTGACAAAGATTTCGAGTACTGTTAAAGATTAGGCATGTGGAATAGGAGCTACAAAGTTTAGTTATATAATTTTTGTATTCCATATGTATTAATAGTTTTGCCACTAAAATTTACAAAGGGGGATATTGTTAGAGCACTGCTCGGTCAAACTCGCATGCGTTTCTATCTCAAGCATGTTTGTCAATCTTAGTGATCAAAACTATAAAGTCTTGATTTCTAGTCTACTATAGCTAAGGTATCGGACTAGGATAGAAAGTGTAGTTGAGCTCAAGAACTCCATGGCGATCATCATACAAGACGAAGGACTACTCAAGGAACCAGTGGATCTTCATCGACTAAAAGGTATGTAGAGACTTGAACTTATCTATCACTCAAAAGTCTATCTACTCTATATCCTATCTTGATACAAAAGTCGTGTTACTATATAGACTAAGAATATGCACATGTGACATTTCGAGATGAGTATATCTCGCTTATCTATTTCTCGAAATGGGTGTTGGTAAAGCTTTCGCTTTAGCCAAGTTCATCTTTTCCTAGTGACAAAAGTCATGTTATGTTTCTACCACTTTGGAAATTTCTCTGACGAAAACTAGTTCGTGAATAACAACTATATGACATCCTCTGAGAATGTTTCAATGATTGAAATGAGAGTTTAGACTATATAACCATTGTGGGATATAAACATTGTTGTGGCAACACATATATGTATAAGTCCTTAACACTTGAATTGAAGTTTGCGAACTTTGTTGATCAAGTGGAACCGGAACGTGAGTAGCAACTCAGTCCGCAGACTTAATCTGTGAACCCAGTCCGTGAACTGGGGTAAGCATCCAGACAAATTCTGCTGGAGTTTATTAACTTCAACCGGTTAGCTTGAGTCCGCGAACTCAAGAGGTTATGTCTGAAAACGTTGTTCGTTAACTTATCTTAAATTACTAAGGAATGCTTTTGTAAACCGTGGCTTTATAGTTCATGATTAATGATTTGAGTGAATCACATCGTTTTTGATTCAATTGTGTCTCTTGTAGTACTTGAGATCTCATAAAAATTGAACAACTCTCTAACTAGTTCATTTGAGTCATTTGGACTAGTTATGGTGAAGAAGAATATGGTTGATATGAAAGTTATCAGTTGGCTAACCATTTGGTTGACTAATATTGAACCAACCATTGTACACATTTGGGTACGGTTACACGAACTCAAAACGTCAAGTACATGTGTGTATGGAAAGCTAAGTTTTCGATCTAACGGTTGAGAGATATTAGCTTGTATCTAATCAGGTTTTTATCTAACGGTGAATATTGAATGCTTTGTTACTAAGCTAACATTGATTGCAAACCCTGATTTCAAAGACTATATAAGGGAGAACTCTAGCCATTGGGAAACCTAATCCCCACACATTTTGTGTGTTACTAGTTTGCTAAAGCTAGAGTCGATTCTCCTTTAACCTTTGGTTTTCTTCTTTTAAAACCAGGTTAATGACTTAAAGACTTCATTGGGATTGTGAAGCCAGATCGATACTACTTTTCTTGTAGTTGTGTGATTTGATCTTGTTGTATCTATTGTACAAGTACAATTGTAATAATTTGCTTGAGATTTCTATCTCCGATAGGCAAGATAAAAGTAGTCACAAACATATTCATCTCATTGTTTGTGATTCCTCAATAATCTTCTTCGCTGCGTCGATTACGTTTATTGTGAAGTGATCGATGAAACTGAGATGTTCTTCGGGAGTATAGGTCTGGTTTTATCGATTGGTTCCTTTTCACCTTGATTTATCAAAATACAGAACAAAACTCATTGGTTTATTCGTGGGAGGAGAATTTATCTATTACATGTAGACTTTTCTGTGTGAGACAGATGTTTTTTCTAAAGTCTTCGACTTTAGGTCGTATCAACTCTTGGTTGTGGGTGATATCAGTTAAGGGAATCAAGTGCGTAGTATCCTACTGGGATCAGAGGTGTAGGAGCATAACTGTACCTTGGATCAGTGTGAGATTGGTTGGGGTTCAACTACAGTCCAGACAAAAGTTAATTTAGAGTAGGCTAGTGTCTGTAGCGGCTTAATACATTGTATGTTTAATCTGGACTAGGTCCCGGGGTTTTTCTGCATTTGCGGTTTCCTCGTTAACAAAATTCTGGTGTCTGTGTTATTTCTATTCCGTATTATATTTTGTTATATAATTGAAATAATACATGTTGTGCGTTGTTCAATCGATTATAATATCAGACTTATTGGTTGTTGATTTAAATCGATTGACACTTGGATATTGGTCTTTGGTACCATCCAAGTTATCTCTCTTTGATTAGGCTCGCGAATCATATTTGCTTGAGTAAATTAAATCGATAGATTGAGATAATAACTCCTTGAGTATTTTCTATTGATTGAGTCTTGTTTATTCTCTAGAAAATGTGTTGTACATGTTCATAGGATCGGTTCCCCTTTCTACTATAAACCTTGTTGCACCTCATACAAGGATCGGTTCCTGATTTATGGTTTTTCTTGTTTTCTTTGTAGTAATTAAAGTTCGTTCTCTCGGAAGTTGTTAAGATTAAATTAAAAGGTTTAAATAAAAATAATAAAAAGAATAGAGATTCACTGGGCTTAGGATTTCACCAAATTCATAACAATAGGTTCAATTATTCATTCTTCAGCAGTTATAGCTCAAACAATAAAACAACAAGGACTCTTATTTTTGCCAAGGTAGATTCTCCAAACATTAATTGTAAAACTTAAGCATGGGACATCTAAACATCTAAGTAAGCATGACCCATCTAATGAAATGACAACAAATTTTTTCAAATCATAATTTTATTAAAATTAATGCAAAAGTCTTAAAAAGAATCAAATCATTTTACCCATGTATGAAATTTGGCTTCCTCCATCGACCCAGTGTAGGGGTTTAGATACTCATATTTTAGACACTCTCAAATTATTATTTTTATCTCAAATGGTGTTTACAATGAAGAGAAAGACAAGAAAATGGGATAAAACAGGATTATGCGACCCACAAAAGGCGTCTAAAAACAACGACAGAGATGAAGTGTTGTTGTCGGTGGAAAACTACGACCCGCCACTGTGAATCTTTTTCACTGGAAAACAACGACTGCTTCTGCAAGTCTGTTCTTCGTGTTCTTCATCTTCATCAGCAGCAGGAAGCTTGCTGTTCATGCTGATTTCTTGCTCCTCAGTTCTCCTCAAGCCCCCAAAATCTCGACATCCATTTCTTCATCTCCTAGAGCCTTTGTATCCTCCACAGGACCAAAAATAATCCGTAATAACTCTCAACAATCCTCCATAAATTCCACGGGTTTTCTTTTCCTTTTCTATCATCTTCACGCGTTATCCTCCAAGATGCCACACTCCAACACATGATAATATGTACCTCAACACATTTAGCTGGAGTAAACTCTTTTGTAGCTCACGCAGCTACCAAATATACAACCAAAACTCCGAGTATCTTCTTCCTGTTTTATTTTCTCACGCGTCTGTATTATCGAGTTAATTGTAATCTTCCTTTTTATTCTCATAAGTGTCTTCTGATATGGATTTCCTTGTTTATCTTGGCTAGATATAGTCGAATCTTGTTGAGTAAAGAAGAGAATATCCTCTCATGCAATACGTATCATCCAAAAATAGGAAAATTAAACCCAGAATATATCCTCCCTGATTTGACTTTCTTTGCTCGTATTAAAACACTTACCATCTCTGTATCGATTAAATGGGAAGGTATATATCCAAGTCCAACAGAAAATCACGAGAAAATCTCTTATAATCACATCCAGAATATTTTGCTTTTCAAACCAACATTTCCCGCCAAAATTCTGTGAGCCGTGAGGAAGATGAGGTGCCCTTAGCGAAGTCTGGGGTGCCGATAGCATGTAGGGTGCCCCTTAGTGATTAAGGTACCCCTTATCCAAAGTGAGGGTCCGTATATTAATTGTCCTCCGGAGGTGCCTTTAACAGTTTTTCGAGCCATTCTTCTAAAAACGTTTATTTGCCAAAAACACCTACAAACAAGATTATTAGTAATAAAATGAGTCCTAGCTAATGTATTTATGGGTGAAAATGCGTCGCACTTTCGTGCTCATCAAATTCCCCCACACTAACATTTTACTAGTCCTCGAGCAAAACAGAAAATTGACCTGCTACACAGCTGGTCATAAAATAAAAGACTTAGACCCGCTACACAGCTGGTCATGACAATTGCCAGATACACAAGACAATATTTTTTTTAGAGACCCGCTACAAATTGGTCATAATATGCAAGAAAAGAAAAGACCCGCTACAGCCTGGTCATAAAATGCAAATGCAATTTTTTTTTTGGACCCGCTACACAGCTGGTCATATAATGCAAAAATAAAAAAAATTAGACCCGCTCAACAGCTGGTCATATCATGCAATTTTTTTTTTTTTTTTTAGAGAGAAATTCCTGAAACAGAAAAATAAAACGTTAACTACTCCCCCACACTTAAATATTACATTGTCCTCAATGTAATTGAGTCATCCAACGTAAAAATTAAGATGGGAAATAAAAATAAACAAATAATTATACCTACTGGAATGTACATAAAAGATCCCCGTAAACTAATAACCTGAAAACTTGGGGATCGACCCAAAATACAATATTTACAAATGACAGCTTCACAATTATTTTATGGAAAAAATGGGACACTGAAACTGTCAGCAAACAAAATTTACCCCTAAACCAAGTTTTTACTGCACATGGAAGTGCGTAAAGAACAAAGTATGGGGATTCGATTGAGACTGGGGAAATATTAATTGATTCAGGCACGATATCAGGAATAGGAAAGTCTTCTGGGTACTTAGATGCAAAGTAGTCCAACAACACTTTAGAAGCACACAATTCTAACCCTAAATTAAGCAACTTTTGGAAGTCGAGGGGCCTAGAAACAACCGCTAAGTCGGGTGAATGATCTTGTGAGGTAGATTCATCTATGGAATTAAGCGAATCCTCCACACAATCATCCACATGGTCATATATATGTTCAGTCTGGGACAAAGAGTCACTATCACATTCATCATCGTCGTCATTAAATAATTTTTGGCATTCCAATATTCTCAGTCTTTGTTCCAAACTAAGTGGTGTGTGTTTATAATACTTCTCATATATCTCTAACGGAGATTCTTCACGTACCTCATGTGGAGCAGAAACTCCATACCATTGCCTATGCATATATTGACCAAGCGTCATCTCTGATGAAGTTGCCTGATGATTTGAATTTCTGCGCATATATTCCGCCAGCGTCATCGTAGACGACGTCTCCTCGGAAGAAGTCATCATCCTGAAAAGAAATAGAAAAAGAAACGCATAAAAAGGAAAAAATAAAAACTAAAATTAAAAGTAAAAGTAAATACTGTACAAAATAAAAATAAACCTAAAAATTAATAATCTAAAAACAAATCCGCGTCGCAACAGCGCCAAAATGATTTATGGTTTTTCTTGTTTTATTTGTAGTAATTAAAGTTCGTTCTCTCAGAAGTTGTTAAGATTAAATTAAAAGGTTTAAATAAAAATAAGAGAGATTCACTGGGCTTAGGATTTCACCGAATTCATAACAATAGGTTCAATTATTCATTCTTCAGCAGTTATAGCTTAAACAATAAAACAACAAGGACTCTTATTTTTGCCAAGGTAGATTCTCCAAACATTAATTGTAAAACTTAAGCATGGGACATCTAAACATCTAAGTAAGCATGACCCATCTAATGAAATAACAACTAATTTTTTCAAATCATAATTTTATTAAAATTAATGCAAAAGTCTTAAAAAGAATCAAATCATTTTACCCATGTATGAAATTTGGCTTCCTCCATCGACCCAGTGTAGGGGTTTAGCTACTCATATTGTAGACACTCTCAAATTATTATTTTTAGCTCAAATGGTGTTTACAATGAAGAGAAAGACAAGAAAATGGGATAAAACAGGATTATGCGACCCACAAAAGGCGTCTAAAACAAACGACAGAGATGAAGTGCTGTTGTCGGTGGAAAACTACGATCCGCCACTGTGAGTCTTTTTCACTGTAGACAAACGACTGCTGCTGCAAGTCTGTTCTTCGTGTTCTTCATCTTCATCAGCAGCAGGAAGCTTGCTGTTCATGGTGATTTCTTGCTCCTCAGTTCTCCTCAAGCCCCCAAACTCTAGACATCCATTTATTCATCTCCTAGAGCCTTTGTATCCTCCACAGGACCAAAAATAATCCGTAATAACTCTCAACAATCCTCCATAAATTCCACGGGTATTCTTTTCCTTTTCTATCATCTTCACGCGTTATCCTCCAAGATGCCACACTCCAACACATGATAATATGTACCTCAACACGTTTTATCTGGAGTAAACTCTTTTGTAGCTCACGCATCTACCAAATATATAACCAAAACTCTGAGTATCACCTTCCTGTTTTATTTTCTCACGCGTCTGTATTATCGAGTTAATTGTAATCTTCCTTTTTATTCTCATAAGTGTCTTCTGATATGGATTTCCTTGTTTATCTTGGATAGATACAGTCGAATCTTGTTGAGTAAAGAAGAGAATATCCTCCCATGCAATACGTATCATCCAAAAATAGGAAAATCAAACCCAGAATATATCCTCCCTAATTTTACTTTCTTTGCTCGTATTAAAACACTTACCATCCCTGTATCGATTAAATGGGAAGGTATATATCCAAGTCCAACAGAAAATCACGAGAAAATCTCCTATAATCACATCCAGAATATTTTGCTTTTCAAACCAACATTTCCCGCCAAAATTCTGTGAGCCGTGAGGAAGATGAGGTACCCTTAGCGAAGTCTGGGGTGCTGATAGCATGTAGGGTGCCCCTTAGTGATTAAGGTACCCCTTATCCAAAGTGAGGGTCCGTATATCAAATGTCCTCCGGATGTGCCTTTAACAGTTTTTCGAGCCGATTCTTCTAAAAACATTTATTTGCCAAAAACACCTACAAACAAGATTATTAGTAATAAAATGAGTCCTAGCTAATGTATTTATGGGTGAAAATGCGTCGCACTTTCGTGCTCATCAGTTCCCCTTGTGATGTACTTCACCTCGTACTAGGATTGGTTCCCCTCTCCCAAATTTGGTCAGACACACAAACCCGATCATACCCGAGGTGATTACTTAAGATCGGTTTCACTAATAAAAGTCATACCAATACTTAAGTCAGGCCTCATGTGAATAGTTTTACCAAGAACACAAACAAGTCATGAGCGGTTATATTAATCACACATATTGGTCGTTCATAAGATATGCAATGAAGAACATCCCTAATAACGCCTGGCGATTTCCTTTTCGGTTCACAACACATATCATTAACTTACTTCCTTAAAGAACATGTAAAAACATGGTTTCCTAGGATGAAATCCTCACCTCATACCCCTACATAATCACAGTAGCATTCAAAAGATTATGACGATGTCTTATATACAAAGTTTAATGGTTAAACAATAAACCTCGTATTATATTCCTTAACTCTTAGATCATAATAATATAACTTCGCATGTTATGTTTTCAATATAAAATATTTGAAAGACACAAGATAGATATGGAACAAGTCAAGTAATAGTTACTAACGTCAAGCTGAAGGAAGATGTCTTCATTGTCTTCAATCCATCTTCAGATCTTTGTGAGTAATTGGAGAACAATACTTATATCATTTCTAGTCTAACCTATCGAAGTTGACTGTAGTTTACATAATAGCGAATCGAGTTTTGGAACTAAATATGACAACCAATCTTGACATACCAACTTTGGTGGGTTCAACCGAGCAGTGCTCTAATAAAAGATAGTCTTAATATGATAATTGAAGGATACAAGGATCTTATCAACATGATGTCAAAATCCTCCACACAAACCCTTCCTGATAAGGATTCTAACTTTGTCTCATGTTGTGATGACAACAAGTTTTATGATAATTTTTCACATCAAAGGGAATTCTTTCATAGAATTGGAAGGAAAAGGAGACTCAACCATGAAAAATGTTTATTTAATGAGCTTAGGGCTCATACTTTTTCTAATTAATCATAAGGGTTGAATGCTTACTCATAAAAAATCCCGTTGAGTAAGATTTGTTAATAATCAGGTATACTTTTGGCAATTTCTTTCTGGATAGTTAAGTTATTTTCTTATCGTCCGTAGCTAAACTATTGTCTGCAGACAACACTGCCTAAGTATTGTTTGTGTCTCAAGTTTCTCTTCCTCATTTGTTTTTATTTCGAAAAATCTTTTTTTTGCAACCAAGTTTCCTGCTACTCTTGTGCTCTAAATTGTTTCTCTGTGGAGATATAAAATTTATTGATTCAATATTTTTGTGAAAGAAAATCTTCACGTAGCAAAATTATATATATATTTTTATTTTATTGGGTCAAGCTTGTGTGCGTACAAGTACCCGTGTTACTTGTCACGAACCAACTTTGGAAACCCTAACAGTTACCGTCCCTAAAAACCATTTATATACCAAACCTATTGAGTTACATACGCGTACTCTAGGTTATTTTTGTTAAGAATTTCTTCACCTTCTAGCACTAGTAGAAGATAATGATCAAAATCCTGATGCCTCATGTTACTATGCATATACACATCATGATGTTGAGAATGATGATATGGTTTCTACTGAAGTGGTTCATGATTTTCTTAAATACTTTGAGGAAGCAAAACTGCAACTCGTTGATACTATGAAGAGTTTTGATGTGTTAAGAACTGAGTTGAAAAAGGTTAATTCTGACCTTGTTCTCATGAAGACACATGTTAAAGATCTTTTTAATGAGGATATCTTCTCTGAAGAAGCAGTGGATGCTGTCAATCACAAGCTCAAAGGTGTCAAGGCTCGTGAGGATTCCGGAAAAGCAAATTGATTTCAGTTCATGTTCGGTTTTGATGGTTTAGGAGTCTTTCTTTGTTTCTTAGCTTGTCGATTTCTTAATGTCTAGGAAACTTCTTATGAGAATTTATTCTTGTGTTTTAAGAAGGATAACTAGGGCTTGAAATAACCATTATTATGAGTACACATAGCTATTTCCAACGGTTTTCATCTTGCAATGTTTTTAGATTTATTTATTTAAATTCTAAAGTTTATTTGGAAGATGATTTTGCAATATTAATATTTATGGTTTCATATATTGCAACTTGTTATAGGATATGATTGTTTGCGTCCGTGAACTATGATTGTCACATACGTGGTCAAAAGTTAAGTTTTTCATATGTCATTATGCAAATATTGATAAAAGATTGAATAAACTCTTGACAAACAAAAGTTAAGCATATTGTGTCATTATGTAAATATTTATGGAAGGTAGGATGAACTTTTGTTTACAAAGGTTAAGTCTATTATATATCTCTATGCATATATTTGATAAAAAATAGAATGAATCTTTGAATATTCCGCAGTATTGATCTTTCCCTGATCCATATTCTTATGAATATACTGTGTGGCGCCGTAAGTTTTCTTATGTTGAGCATTTCCAATTAAATTAATCATGGGTTCTCTTGTGGTTAATTTAATTGAGTACTTTGGATACAAATTCATGTTTCATATGATTTGTTAATGTCCAAAAAAACCCTTCTTTTCTTATGAAAGTAAGGACGCTCTTGTTGTTCTTTCGGGAGTGACATTTTATGGGGGGGAGTTCTTATTTGAACTTGTGCTTAATTGCCATATCTTTGTGGGAAGTGCGGTTGCGGAATGTTATGGGGGTTATCTTGTATCTTATAAACTCCTTGATGAATGCATTTAGTTTCGACTATATGATTGCATCTAAACAAAGTTGATATGTTCTCTTTTGGTCATGAAGTATCTCTATGGAAATTTCATTAGGATCCCACTAGTTTTCGTACCTTTGCCAATTTATTGACAAAAAGGGGGAGAATTAATGTGTAGTTCACACTACAAATACATATGGTTTACGGATCATTATGTAAGGGGGAGTGGTTTTCATGTGAGATGAAGTATTGACTAAAGGGGAGTGATACATATCACCATAGTATTGTTATCAAAGTTGTGATACAATTAAACTTTGATGTTGTATAATAATACTATGACAATGCATAATAATGATTGAGAGCAATTGTTTTCTCATTGTTACAACTACGGATCTTCAACAACGATGATGCTGAGTTGAACACATTTAGAATCATTGGAGTATTTGGAAGTGATGAAGATTTCGAGTAATGTCGAAGAACCAAGAAGATCAAGCATTTTGATGAAAATCTATAATGTTTATTTATTTTGTAATCCATATGTATTGATAGTTTTGTCACTAAAATTGACAAAGGGGGATATTGTTAGAGCACTGCTCGGTCGAACTCGCAAGCGTTGCTATCTCAAGCTTGTTTGTCAAGTTTAGTTTCCAAAATTATAAGTCTTGATTTCTAGTCTACTTATAGCTAAGTCTCGAATTAAGATAGTAAGTGTAGTGGAGCTTTAGACTTCACGGTGCTCATCGAAAGAAAACGAATAACTATTCAAGGGAACTTGTGGAACTTCATCAACAAAAGGTATGTGGAGACTTGAACTATTCAAGGTATTTGAGACAAAAAGTCGTATTGCTATATAGACTTCAATTATACACATTTGGTATTTCGAGCCGAGTTTATCTCGCTTATCTATTTCTCGAAATATGTGTTGGTAAGCTTTTGCTTTAACCAAGTTAATCTTTTATTCTTGACGAAAGTCAAAAGATAATCATGTGAAAATTGCCTTATAACATCTTACATGATTTGTGTGAGACACTCATTTGATGTAGAATTGGAATGTTTCGTATTGATCATTCGATCACTTGAAAATTGCTTTGAAGCTAATAGTTTATGTAAGACAGCTATTGTCATCTTCTAAGAATGTTTCAATGATTGAAATAAGGGTTTAGAACATGTAACCATGATTGGATATAAACATAGTGTGTAATCACATTTGTGTAAAGTCCAAAATCGGGAACCATGGTATGCGTACCCGTACGCGTACTGGTTGGTTGTTGAAAGTCCGGGAACTAAGTATGTGTACCCGTATGTGTACTGGCGGAAGTCCAAGTCCCGTGAATATCTGCTGGAGTTTGGAAGTGTAATGTAGTATGCGTACCCGTACGCGTACTGGCGTAACCAAACTCAGTTCGGATACTTAGGTATGTATACCCGTTTGCATACTTAAGTAGGTTATGTTCAAAAATAGGTTTTTTCATGAACTAATACATTTATATAATAAGGAATGCAATATTTTGCAAACCTTGGCTATAATGTTCATGAAATGATTCGAATGAATCAAAATCTATTTTGCTTCAATTGTGTCTTGTATACTTCTATAAGAATATAAACAATTGAACAACACTGTAATTAGTTTCATTTGAGTCATTTGAACTAGTTATGATAAAGATGAATAAGGTTGATATGAAAGTGCTCATATGGCTAACCATTGGTTAACTATTGTTGAACCAACTAAGTGAACATGTTTAGGTATGGTTACCTTTATCTAAATGGGTACATTTCATTTGTGTATAACAAGCTAAGTTCGATCTAACGGTTGAAAGATATTAGTTTGAATCTAATCATTTTTTCATCTAACGATGAATATTGAATGTCTTGTTACCAAGGTAACTTAGATTGCAAAACCTGATTTGAAGACTATATAAAGGAGAACTCTAGCGACTGGGAAACCTAATCCCCACACCTCTTGTGTGATACTTGTTGTGACTCGAGTCGATTCTCCTTTAACCTTAGGTTTTTCACGAAATCCTGTAGGTTTACGACTTAAAGACTTCATTGGGATTGTGAAGCCAGACCCAACTATTTTCTCTGTAGTTGCGTGTTATGATCTTGTTGTTTTCTATCGTGATTGAGTACTATCTTCTTTCATATTTGCTCAAGATTTATTCTCCGATAGGCAAGATTGAAAAGTTATCACAAACATCTTCGTCTCATCGTTTGTGATTCCACAATATCTTGTTTCGTTAATCGATTAATATTATTGTGAGGTGATTGATAATACTAGGCTTTTCTTCAGGAATATAAGTCCGGTTTATCAATTGGTTCCTGTTCACCTTGATTTATCAAAAGACGAAACAAAACTCATAGGTTTATCTGTGGGAGAAATATTTATCTATTCAATAGACTATTCTGTGTGATATAGACTTGTTTATCAAGTCTTCGACTTTGGATCGTAGCAAATGTTAGTTTTGGGTGAGATTATCTAAGGGAATCAAGTGCATAAAATCCTAGTGGGGTTCAGAGACGTAAGGAGCGCAACTGTACCTTGATTAGTGTGAGATTGACTAGGGCTCAACTACATTCCAGCCTAAAGTTAACTTAGTAGTAGGCTAGTGTCTGTAGCATCTTAATACAGTGTGGTATTCAAATCTGGACTAGGTCATGGGGTTTTTCCGCATTTGTGGTTTCCTCGTTAACAAAATTTCTGGTGTATGTGTTATTTCTTTTCCGCATTTTACTTTGTTATATAATGGAAATATCACAGGTTATGAGTTAAGATCAATCAATTAGTGAATCCAACCTTTGGTTGTTGATTATATTGATTGCCACTTGAACATTGGTCTTTGGTACCGTTCAAGTTGTTTCACATAATAATTAGGCTCGCGGATTTCTATTTGTTTGATTTGCTTATTACATTGTGAAATAAAGATACAACTCTTGGATGTACTTTTCTTGAGATTGAGTCTGACTATATAGTTGATTCTCTCGAAAGTATATTGGAGTTTGTCCATACAGATTGCTAAGCGAAATATTGGGTGTGTTTGTTAGACCCCCACTTTTTCAAAAAGCGTAGAGATCGGTTTTGGTGCTATTATTAGTAGTTTGCATAGGATTTATGATTGAAAATTGTAATAAAATATCATCAAACTCTTTTAGATGATTTAATGAGTATTTATTGATTATTAATACTTTATACATTATTGGGTTAATGTATAACCAATGAAACAATGCTTTGTTAAAAAAAATTTTTTTGATTAGACACTGAAAATTTCTGAGTCATGTTAGTTTGACTGGTAATGATAATTATTTTATAATATAGTATATTCGTTTCATTCTATTTTTAACCTATGTAGAAATCCTTAGGAATATATTCACAAGAATTTCAGAATTTTCTGAGTACCATAGATATTTTTAAAATAATTGTTTCTCATTGTATTAAATTCAGAAGTTATCTGGCAGATTCAACAATATCGAAGTTTGTCTGTTTTAAACATATTCTATGATACGTTTTAGGCTTTGGTGTCTTCTGTAAAATTTAAGATTTTTTTTTTAAAATGGTATACCAAAGATGATTTTGAGTTTTGAGTGATTTTATATGATTTTTGTAAAACAAACTATCTCTGTTTTGATTTTCTGCAGTGCTGGTCAACTACACGCTTGACTGTGGTCAAAATATCTTTAAGATAAACTAAGAATTACAGAAAATTTATGAATAGAACTATACTTAGTTAGGGTTCATAATGTACAATCATAATAATTTTTGGATTTGAATTTCGTTCAGAAAAATTCTTGGAGTGATCTTGTGTCTAATTTTGTTTTATGATCCTTAAAAACGTGACTTTTTCTGATTGAATCTGGAATATTTAACGGTGAAATTAATTTTTCTGGTAAACTATAGATCTTTAGGGTTCGTATGGTTTAAAAATCACATCAAAGTAACGGTTAGATGTTCCTAAAAGAAATTTTATATATCCGTTGCGACATGATTTCAAAATTTAACATAAATAAAGGATAGACTAATAAATGGGCGTTTGGGTTTGGGCCAAAAGTGCAAAAGGATTGATATTAAAAGTAACATTTTGTGTTTCGATTTGGATCGGAATCCAGACCCTAAATTTGGGGTGTTACAAAGATTTTATAATTTTCATGTTAACCGAATTATAATTACCATAACTAACTGATTAACTGATGGGGGTAGTGTTAGTATTTTTACGGGGTATATAAAGCAACGCTCCCTTAAGAGCATCTCCAAGAGTAGATGCAAAAAATTCTATGTCGCGTTTTAATTTAATCATTTTATTGGGGTATACACATAAAGTAAATATAGAATGCGCAATTGGGGGATATAGCTACAAGACAAAAACGGTGTCCCAATAGCAATTCGTGGTTACCCCCTATCAAAATATTTTTTTAATTCCTAATCTACCCCTCACTATTCCTAATTAGTGTTTAATTATAATTAGTACAAATGTTAAGTATTTGGGGATAAATTAGTGTGTATTTTTATTAGAATTTGTGTGAGTGAGGTGAGAGTAGGAGGGAAAAAAATATTTGTGAGGGATTTTTTTTTGTGAAAATGGAGGATGATTGTGAAGAGAGAATTGCTGCTAAGAGGTTGGAAATTTGATTATTTTTTTTTGAATCCACCATTATTGTAGCTGAAAAAGCTCGTTGATGGCATGGTATTCAACCAACAAACCATGCTGGCATTTGCTGGAAATTTTCATAAATTGTTTGCCACCAATCCAATTATACTTTCTTTCCTTTTACTCAATTCTGCTTTTCTTTCATCAATTTCTAAACTACTAGAATTGAATTGCCAGGATATGAGTCTATGAATTTCCGCCGACCATCCAGTAAACGCCGAAAACCCAACAGTAATCCTCTCAGGTAGAACTTTGCTCAGATCAATAATATGATACAAAATGGAATTCCCATTGAAAACAGGATTATCATCAGAAGCAAGATAAACACTTAAATTTTTTGTAGTAGAATTATAACTTACCCAAGCATTAGCTGTTTTTCCACTCTTTATACTATTGTTTTCTAATGCAACATACGCGTCAGATATTATCGAGTTAACGTTGATGCCCACATGGTCAGTAATTAGATCCCATGGGTTCTGAAAAGTGTCAAGCTCAACTGCAACAATTTGATTTGTGGGCAACTTTTTTTCAGCATTGACGCGATCGAATAAGGCAAGATATCCACCTGAAGATCTTAGAGGCACTTTAGACCCGGACAGGGCTAAGAAGAAAGTAATACCATCACCATAATTGCTTAAGTTTGTCCTTGTCACCATGAAGGAGAAGTGCGTGAGAAAGTCTATGACCCTTCCGGTGGTTGCATTCCAAAGTTATATTGGTTCTGAATAGGTAGCACGGCCAACACTCCCACGAACAGCTTTGTCTAAGTTTGGAGTGAGTTCAATGACATTATTATCGCCTCGGGTTGAATCATTTTCCAGGCTTTCCAGACAAAGTCTCGTAACAAAATTTTCTGGTATTGATCTTCAAAACCTATTTTTTTTGTTATAATCAGTCCACTTCCGGCACAGTAATCTAATTTTCGAGCATGCCGGCACTGATTCCGGCATAATATGTTGCTTAAATTTCTATGCCGGCACATGATGAAAAGTATCCAGAAAATTGATTTTTTTTTTCACTTGACTACCGGCATGGATAGATTTATATCGAGAATGTCGGAACTCAGTACCAGCGTGGTCTTCATCCTAAATAACCATGTCGGTACTGAGGAACCCAGTATCGGCATGGTCTTCATCATAAATAACTATGCCGGCACTCAGTACCGGCATGGTCTTCATCACTACTGGCGCGGTCTTCATCCCTACCGAATGTAAGAAAAAAAAAATCAAAGTGAGGAGCCGGCTGAGAGAATGGAATTTGAAAGGAAGTGAGAAATGTTTCGAATTTAAAAGGGAGTAGGGTATTTTTTATGTTTGATTTAACTTTTATTGTTTTAAAGGGTAGTTTTGTATTTTTGCCCCCAAAAACACCCCTTAGCAGCCACCTTTGGTTGGGGGAAGTAATTTATATCCCCCAATTAATTCACATATCCCCAATTGTGGGTTCTAAATATATGACCTCATATCTAAAAAACCATCTCCACCAGTAGAGAATTTTTTAAAAACTAGATGACCGCTGCCACGGTAGGACGGCCGACCGAAAAAATTGACGCAAAACTAAATTTTATATAATAGCTATGCAATCAGTTTTCGAAAATTGTGCTTAAAATGGAATTATCACTTTTCCTGAAACGGAGAGAGCAAATCGTTTTATTAGTTGCAACCTAAAATTAGTTTATGCCTAAACCAAAATATGAATACATAATATGTTATGCATCCTTAGTGGTGGTTTGCATAATGGTCATACATTTAATTTTCAAAAATTGTTCCTAAAATAATAAAATATTTCTGAATTCTTCGTAAAAACTCAAAATTTGATATTGTTGTTTGTACTCGTTGCGAAGATTTTTCTATAAGCTTTCCAACGATATAAAATTTGTAAAATTACAAGGTACGGATTTTTAGATATATTATGTTAAAGTTTGCTTTCCATTTATACCCCTAAAAAGATAGGATACATAAGGAGTTATAGTAATTGGAATAAAAGGGAGGGGTAGTGGCGTCATTTCAAATGGGACACCAAACAAAATCCAATCTTTTTGCTTCAATTTGTAGAAAATGTCACGAGCCACATTGACATAATGTCACCATATATAAAGTACTCCCTCGCTTCACTCGGTCGGCCTAATAAAAGTGAAAAATATGACGTGGAGGTGTAGATAATACTTTCTTAAACACCTTCATATTTAGTAATTGGTCCCTTCTATTTTGTAGGACCCTACTGTTGGAGAGTCTAAAATCCAATTTTTCATTAAAAAATTCACCCTGCATTCAATTTGCTCCAAGCCCTTATCGGATTCTTCTTCAAAATAATTAAAAATAAATTATATATATAGTTTCAGGAGAAAATACTCAGATGTGGTTAAAAGTTGTATCAAGCTCAAATTCTAGAGCTTCTGGCCCCACCGAGAATGTTTAAACCAATCGGAAGTTGTCTCTATTTCACACCACCAACCATAGTTTTTACGCCCCCATCTCTCCTAACCCTAATTTGCTGTGTCGACGAATTCTGAGACCCCAGTTCATATTTTTTTCTCTAATGGTTAATCACAATTGTGGAAGAAAACGTCCTCCAGGTGTTCATCCTACACCAGCTGTGTCAACAGATCAGGCACGTTATAATCGATTCTTATGGATAAGCATACTTAGCAGAAGAAGAGATCCACATAAATTACAAAAAATATCAATCGACCAAGGTATCAAATTTAATGTTTGATTTCTAAAGGCTTCTCTTAAACGTAGCCCATGCTTTTATTAATCATAGCCCAATAAATTTAAGTTAAAACGAAAAATCAAAATTACCAAACGAGTCTTAATTTTTTTAATTGATAATCCTTCTTCTTCCCCAAATTAAAATATGAACCCTAATTATTATTTTTTGATCCAAACCAAATTATATTTCAATTTCTTTCTAATGGTTCTTCTCTCATTATTCTTACAAATCAACATATTATAAATTTTAATTTATTTTAATTTTCCTCAAAGGACTAAACCCAACTTTTCACTTTTTCTATAAAACAATGTTATTTTTCAAAATCATGATTATCAATTGAGGTTACATATTCTAACTATTCCTTTAAAATTTCTCTACAACAATATCAATCGAAAAACGAAATGAAATCAATGATTCTTTTCCTAAAATCAATTTTCTAAAACTCCATAAGTATTATTATTCTATAAACAAAAATCTAAGATGATTTTTTTTTCTCAATCATGATTACATAAAACTGGGTATTCTAAGATCATCAATTATATGTCACAGATATTATATAAATCTAATTATGAAAATTACATGATTAACTTTATTTTATTTTTTTGATTTAGGGATTTGATAATTTATTTTGGGCTATATATAAGAATTATGTCTAATTTTATAGGTTATGTTAATAATCATAAGAACCCGTTTGGTTGAATTAATGACTTATTTTGTGTGGGTTATGGTTAATAAAAGCATGGGCTATATTTAAGAGAAGCCTTTCTAAATATCTTCTGATTTTGTTTTATTGTTTGATTTTTAGGCGTTTGATTTGTTGATTTTACAGTCTCATTCACTTTGATTTTGCTCGATTTATGATTTGCTACTGATTTCCATTTTAGGTGTCCATCCTAAACCAGTTGTTTCTACTTATTTTGCAGGGTTTTTTTTAGTGAAAATCGTAAACCCTAACCATATTTTTAGACTAAAAGAACATCTTCCGGTATGTTTATTTTTATTCGACTGTAGAACATTGGGTTTGATTTATTTTTTTCGATTTAATTTTAGTTGCTAGATTGAGCTGGCCCTGGGTTTAATGTTATTGGTGGTCTAATTATGGGACAATGGTTACACGGAAGTGTGTTGTGTTGTGAGATTCTTGCTCCAAATTCTGATAGAAACCTTATCGAATAAGATAAGGAACCCTTAAATAAGGTAATCGTGATTCCCCTTCTATATTTTGATCTTTGTTTTTTGTTTGTTTGGTCTGATATCTGTATTGAATTATTTTTTGGTTCTTCTACTATATTATTTAATCATGATTTTTACATACATCCATACTATGATAAGGTAGTTTTATTTCTTAATCATATTGCCAATGTACGGAAGATGGTCACTCTTAGAGTTAAAATATAGATTTCGTCAACATCATATTGAAAGCTTTATCATTTGGCTGAATAATTTGGTAGAATAACGACGGTATCTTTAGTGCATTAAACCTTACATGGTTTAGTTCAATTCATTTGATTTCCTATAAATATGAAAAGAATAATATTGGTGGTTAAATTGTTTAGTGTACACATGTGCGTGGTTATGTAATAAGCACTTGGCTAAATGATAAGTATGGATATGATTATAGTGATTTAAGATTAGTGCAAGCAAGAAATGTCGATACCCCAGTCAAAAGTATCTCTCTAGCTTGAGATTTTATGTTAGGGTGTTTTCATGTTTAAATAGATATAGGTACATAATCTATGTAGAAGTTTGTGATAGGTGTAGAATACACCTAATTTACTATCTAGTAGTTTATGCTTTCTTTGCTATTTTTCTTGTAAATTATGTATTTTACGCGTGTTTTTGAGCTATTAGGTACTCTGGAGTCGCACTGAAGAAAAGAAGGAGAAATCACCCAATTTTAGTAAAAAGGGCATAATTGTCATTTCATAGGGAGAACACTATCTGGAGCCCAGGTAATGGTTAAGGGGAAACTCTCTTGGAGGAGTATTAAAGACAGTCCAACTAAAGTTAAGGGATAGCCAGCTGGTTAAAAGCACCAAAGAAGATACTTAGGGCACCATCTGGGGTTGGGTGTCTCAATCACACCCACCTCATAAACCTACATCGAGACAGATTTCTTTTCAATTCATTTAACCTAAAATTGAGAAAGTAGAACAAACAGCTACAGCTGCTGCTGCTACTGAGAGTCAGACCGAGAAATCGAGAGAACCTGGGAGAGGAAATAAGTTCTTCGATGAAATTTAGAGACGAAATCGAATATGTGTTTCGATCCGAGGTTGTTGCAGACGAGATTCAATGGATTTGATATGTTGATGTCAATCTCAGTAGATCGAGAAGAGCAGTAGATCGAATCTGAGATTAGAAGATTGGGGATTTGATGTGGTTCAATGAAGTACACAAGAGATTGAATAAGATGATAAACTTGCTGGTGTTGTTAATTGGAGACATGGGTTTGAAACGAATTGAGTGTTTGCTGATGAAATCGAAATATAGAAGAAGAAGCTCATAGATGTGTTAATTGGATTGAATAGGGAAGAAGAATTGAAGAGTGGGTCGAGATTAGGTTACTGTTGGACTGCATCATGGGAGAATGGTAATTGAATACTAGGTTGCAGTGGTTGAGCTAATATGAAGAAAATAGTTGTTGTTGAATCGGAGATGGGTTTGAGGCTGTGAGTCAAAGAAGAAGCTGCTACTGAGAAGCAGATACTGGTGCTACTGAACTTTGTGTGGGGTTGGAATTGAAGCAAGATGGTGGATGTTCTGGTGATTGATTTGGGTATTTTTGCTAAGGTTTGCAGTGTGCAACTGGGGCTGTCATGGATTCAGGGATGGTGATGATTAAAGGGTGTTCTTTAGACAGAGAATTGCAATGGATTTCTTTGAGCAGATTCAAGTGAAGCTAGGAGCTGGTAAGGAATTGAAGTTTGATACTGATTCAAGACTGAGTTACTGATTAAGAGAGGATGCTAGTGCTGCTGCTGTTTGAATTGAAGGAGGATATGAGTCTGTGAAGGAATTGTTGGTATGAGGCAGAGCTCAAGGACACAGCTGCTAAGAGTATGAGGCAGGACACAGCTGGTGATGCCGGTATGAATTGCTGCAGAACAAAGATGCAACTGTTGCTGCTGATCAGGGGAATGGAGTGAAGGTGCAGCTGCTGGCTAATTGAATCTATATTGCAAGACTAAGTGCCTGAACGAATAGATGTATGTGCTAGGATTTGTGCAGGGATTGAAGACTATAGATCGGCCTGAGAAAGTCCCATAAACAAACTGAACTCTGTCCAGTTTACTGCACCGGCGAGTCAACTCAGCGCTAACCGATTCAACTCAGCTGAGTTAGCCGAGTAAGATGCTGACTCGGTGGCTGATTCGCTCTTTCTGCCTTGACTCATTGACTGACGACGACCGTTAAGTTTGACTTTTGACCGTTAGTCCTAATGGTGGACTGACGGAATATTCCCTCACCGGGGGAGAATTTCGTGTGGCCGGCGGTGACGGATTTCGGCCTATTTCCGGCCAAAAATCCAGATTTTCGGCGAGCAAAAGTTGCAGATTTTTGTGTGGATTTCTCTAATGGGATGTGAAGACTTGGACTTGGAATTGAATGAAGAATTTGGTTTGAATATGGAAATAGGAGATGGAAGATTTGAGAAAGGCTTGGATTTGGAAATTGACTTGCTAAAGGGAAAGGGATTCTATTCCTTAGAAGACTTGGAGAGCATTGAAGCCTATAAATAGAGAAGAACTTCTACACTTCCATACACTTACACACATCTTTTTTTACACATCTTTTTGCACACTTCTACACACACAACACTTTTCTTTTCTTTATTCTTTGTGTGAACTCCTTAACATGAGTAGCTAATTTTATTGATTGAGGATGAATTCCTAGTTCTTAACATGTTTTGAGTTTTGTTTCAAATCTACTTTGAAGTTTTCACATGATTATCGTTTGTTTTTACTATTAGGAATGTTTATACATTCATGATTGATTGATAGATAGATTGTTTAGGTGCGCAACTAAATTGATTTGTTAATTTGATCTAAAGCTAGTGAAAGTTAGGGGATAAGTAATCGTTTCTTGACTATTTACATAAGTAGAAAACACAAGAACTTGCGGAGGGATTCCGTGGAGCAAGTGTGTGTAAAAACAACGTTAGCAAGTGGACCTTGATCTAAGAGTCTAACTACTAATATCGACCTAATAAATTCATAAATCTTAATGCGTTTAACTAAATTACATCTTAAGTGATCTACTACTAGGTGGTTTGGTGAATAGAATCCGGTAGTCGAGAACTTCCGTATCCGGTGATATAAGGGATTTTGGGGTTAGCACTGATCTAGCTGCTATACCTACGGTTGGTGATAATTTGTGACTAATAAAAAGTGGAAAAGAACATAACTTTAATCATTGTTTTGCAACGAAGAAGGATTCCTTGATCTAATCTCTCTTATTGATTTTTCTTATCTTTTTTAATTGTTTTGTTTATTTATTTTATTTTCTTTTACTTATCTAAAACATACCCCCCCTTTGTGACATTATAAGACAACTAGAATCTCGTGCTCCTCGTGGGATCGATCTTGACTACCCTATATTACTTGTTAATTAGGTAGTAAAGTATTAATTAATTTGTTGTGGTTACGACACGCATCAGTTTGCTACTGCATTAGTAATTATTCTTCTTTTTCTTACTTGATTAATGCATCTCATGTATGTAGACAGTCTTTTTTTTCCTTCAATGTTCAACAAATGTTGCTATCACCCTTTTTCTATTGTTTGGACATTTTTCTTAGGATATTTTTGCAAACGGTTGATTATTGAAAAGGACCAAAGCAGTTGCCATATAAGCTTTGGGATGGAGAACCAATATTCCTACTACCACTCATGGAATCAGTTTGTGGAGAAATATTGCCAAAGTAGCTGATGATTTCTTTAAGTGCACTCAATTCAAAATTGGAAATGGTAAGAGAATACGTCTTTAGGAGGAAAAATGGTGTTCTCAAGGTCCTCTTTTCGTGGATTTTCCAAGAATTTATGAAGTCTCCGGCAGTAAAAATTGTTCCCTTCAATCGTTATATGCTAGTGTCGTTTCCGGTTTTCACTGGGATCTAAAAATCAAGAGAAGGAGGCTTTATGATGTTGAAATATCTGAGCTCACTTTTGTTTATCCAATTGCTTGATGTTATAGTGTTTTCTCCTGATGTGGAGGAAGAATTGGTTTGGGTGGGAGACAAATATGGGATGTTTACAGTTAAGTCTGCCTATTAATGGATACCAATGACTCTTCTACCGTCGCTTTCCCTCATAAGAAAATTTGGTCAACTTATTGGCCACATAAGGTAGGATTTTTTCTATGGCAGTTGGTTCAAGATAGGCTCCCAACCATATTTAACCTGCAACGATAGAACTGCACCGTAGTTTCTTTCGCTGGCAACCCTTCACCAACCTTGTGCCCTCTTTGTAACATAGTTCCGGAATCTAGTACTCATCTCTTTTGGGAGTGCGCATTTTCTAAACATATCTGGGATTAATTTTGTGCTCGGGATAACACTCAAGTTCCTTCTATCAATAGTTTACTTGACCTGTTTAAAAACTGGGATTCTACAAAGGTCCTTCCTTGTCTAAGTCGGTGTGGAAATGCTTGCCTGCTAGCATCTGTTGGAGCATTTGGCTGGAAAGGAATTCACGTTGTTTCAATGGGAAGAAGAGAAGGTTGGACGCTGCTATCACTGAAGCTAAAGTGAGCGCTTTCCACTGGGATGCAGTCAAGACAAAAACAACTAATTTCTATCTTCATGAGGTTATCTCAAACTGGAAGACTCTCTTATTTGATCCTCTTTAGCTTGATGGTCATGCTTGGTTGTAATTTTGGGTTTTTTCCTTTGTTCTTTTTCCTTTTTTCTCCCTGCTTGGTGGCTAGCCTTTGTGATGTTTTGTAATTCTGCCTTCTTTCTTAATATATCTTCTATTTACCGAGCAAAAAAAAAAAAAGCTATGAGAAGGCAAAGTAAGTGACGGCATAGTTTCTTTGATTCCACTTTAACCTAGATAAATAAACTCTGATTCTTATGTATTTTAAAAGGCATTGTTGTCTTATGTACATTAATGTTGACGATATCGACAAGATGTATGGGAAATATATAACATCAAACCAATTCAAGAAGCACCGTAATAGAAGACAGGGTTGTATGTTTTAAATGGGTAAAGGCTTGGTTGTTGGTTAATGATAAGACAAATTACGAGGAGGAAATGACATCAGAAGTATCATTCAAAATTTTTCTCTGGGGTTCTTGGTATTTCTTTACGGACCGCACAAGGGACTGAATATTGAGCAAAGAAAGGTGTTGGGGGCCTAGAAGTTGATGAAAACTCTGTCACAACGTCACATATCAAAGGCATTTGGCGCGGCATTCAGGCGCAGGGGTAAGCATGCCTTTGAATCACTGGATAGCATATTCAAAGATCTTATGGGTACACCCATAGATATATTTTGAGGAAAGCTATTTTGTGTCAAGATTTTAGGTAGATATTAACGATGATTCCCAAAAGAACCAAGTAATGAGTGAAGCATGGGTAAATTGGTTAGATTTGTGGGGTCATTTCAAAATCTTAAAACTTATTGAGAATGCGACTGAATTTGGAGTAATGGCTGCAATGAAAGAAACAAAAGAATTCAGAAAATGGGTACTGGATCTCGGGAATGGGTTATCAGAAGAACAGTTCTGCGATAATCAAGTAAGTTTTTTTTTTCCAACTTTCTTTTAGATTTGATGTATTTAGCTTTGGAGTTATGTTGTAAAAGGATCAAGTAATTAACTCTCTTCTTGCTCAACGTTTTATGCTTACAAAAAAATTCGTGAATCAGTACTGACCTTTAAAAATTGGAGACGACACCACATCATATGTAGTATCATTTCGTTTTTCTAGATTTCACTTGATGCTCAAATGTGTGTTACAGGAGCTGACAACATGATTGACATAACAAAAGAGGGTTTCCTTACCTCAAATCCACATGATTGACGTCACCCGAGCACCCATTGTCACATAACTGTTGTAGATGATTCTTTCATAAGAAATAGTAAATTTTTAGGTCATTTTGTGGTTTATTTATCTGTTAAAGAAAATATTTTTATGATTTTCTTTTTACTCAGAATTTTTAGTTGTAAAGATTTTACTATCAAGAGTATAAAGCACAGTTTAGCTAACTTTGCCTATCTGAGTGGTGGTCAGGATTTATCCTTGGCAAAGATAAATCAAAGGCTGTGGTTCTCCGTGCTACACCCTACAAGTCGCACACGTGGTGTTCATTCCAATATTATGAATTAAAAATGAATACTCAAGTCAAGATATGGAATTTCAAAAATTATAACGGGGAGGTTCGAACTCATGACCAATTGTGTCATAAGAGTGGCCTCTAACCATTGTTCCACCTTGGTTGGAATTGGTAGAAAATATAAATCAACAGTGGTTGTTTTTTCAACTTAAATATTAATTAGTATAAGTGATTTGTCTAGAGAGAAGATAAATCTATGGTTATGGTTTGTTCAACTTAAATATTAATTAGTATAAGTGTTTTATTAATTGATGTCTCATTAATTTCTCATGCTAAATGATTTATTAATTTACATCATAAATATCCCTTAATTAATATTAATACATATCTCCATCAATAATTAATAATTTTGACAAAAATTATTTCAATAGATATTAGTGGTGGTGGTGGTAGTAGAGAAAGAAGTAAGTGGTGGAAGCGGTGGAAGGTGTTACTAAGTGGTGGAGGCGGTAACATTAGTTTTGGCAGAAGAAATAGTGGCGCTGGATGGTTTTAATGGCGATGGTATTGGTTTTTTATTTTTGAATCAAAAATAACAAAAAAAAATTACATGACGGGTAACATTGTATTGTGAAAATTATAGTTGGTTGTTTTTGACACGATAAAAAAAGGCGGATAACAAATACTTTTGGGATGATACCAAATCATATAAGACAAAATGGTTGTTTTTGGTACCACTGCTATCTTTGGTAACCGTTCGTACTCATTATTTTCAGTATTAACAAAAAACATATAGTTGAATAAATTAATTGACGACCTAAGTTTGTTAAATCTAAACTTTATACATGACGTGTGGGATTAAAAGTTATAAGTGTGCCCAATATTCTACGAGGGATGGAAAATGGTGGTGGTGGAGAAAGAAGTGATATCTGGTGGTTTGTGGTACTAGCCGGTTTTGATGAGTAGTAATTGACTATGTTAATTATGTGCCGCTACAAAAGGATAACACTATAAATTATAAATGTGGTTGATCGTCTTAATGCTAATATAAACTCGGTTAAAATACATGAAAATTAAGAAGAAGCAAAAATCATTTGGATGTCACGTTATATAATATAAATAACACTAAAAACTACATATTTAGTATCAAGGTTTCTCCGTCCAATAGATAAATCTAAGGTTGTATTGAGATCCCGTAAGTAAAGGGCGAGTTGGTCTTGGATTTCTGAATGATAATGAATATAATGAAATGCTCCCTCTCGGTTTCTCCAATGAAAACCGAAACCTTCTAAAAAAAATAATCAATCAAACAACACTTAGATGGAACGCATCACCACCAGTGTAAACTTCTCTGAATTGCTACATATCCAGTGAAATTTCTACAGATTAATCTGTTGATTTCGTCCTACCGTAGTTTTTAACGAGGCATGCAATTAAATCTCTAATAGTGATTTTAAAGGTATTTAATAATTACAAAATTCTCTTATAAGTTTTGTTTATGCAAGTATTGATTTAACTTGGGTTCTTTTATATTTTTGTGTTAAGTTGATGACTTTTTAATTTGAATACATGTTTGGTTAACAAACTTTGATACATATAGGGTATTTTCTTTGTAGAACTGATGTTAGTCTCTCATTTTTTCCGTTAGCACTTTGTTTCGATCCCGTATTTGTAGACATTATTTGACTAATGTTGGGGTATTTGTTTAATCTCAAGGCCGATTAAACCCAATGTGTGTTGTATACATTGAAGGCGACCGAAGTTTGTGTCGGCTCTACCTTGAAACTAATAATTTTTCTTCGGAAGGTTAGTTGAATTTATGTAGATACAAATATCAATATGACTATGCTCTTTAAAACTCCAAATTACTTGAGTAACACTAGATGTGAGAACGTCATTCATGCACTACTTAGCATAGTTGGTGTGAAACCTTTTTATCCACGAATTTCTTCAATTTTATGTTATCAATATGATTGAGAAAGAATCTTACACATGTTTTGATTAACTATTATAAGTTTATTTTTTCAACTCACATGTGTATATCTCAGCCTTCCAATAGCCAAGGGTTCTTCATTTTTATAACTCTCACATTTGCAAAAAATAAATAAATAGTGTTTATCTATAGTAGGGAAAATATTATGGGTTTTTGCTTCACTCCTTAGAGACTTAGTTATCAATAATTTCGGAACAAATGTATTCATAAACATCATGGAGTTGGATTGGCAGTTTAGGTATATGCACTGTTAGATGAAATATTCTTTTTGAAGTTTGAAATTATGGTATGATGGAACAATAAATGGGGAAATTTTTTATTTACTGCATTTTTTATTTTATTTTCATGTTGGCACAACATTATTACTCCGTCCAGATAATAAATTGGAATAACATGCTTAAGTAAAAAATAAAAAGATCAGGTACCCATTTTGTTTCCCAAAACCTATTTGAATACCAAAATAATTACTCACGAATAAAATGAAGCAAGAGGAATGTGAACAATATCGTATTAGAGACAAAATATCCCGTGCCGTTACGGCACGGGTTAAGATCAAGGAGCAAAGATTACAATCTGGCGATCAACCACATTTCTAATTTAACCCGTTGGCACAACATTATTACTCCGTACAGATAATAAATTGGAATAACATGCTTAAATAAAAAATAAAAAGATCAGGTAACCCATTTTGTTTCCCAAAACCTATTTGAATATCAAAATTACTCACGAATAAAATGATGCAAGAAGAATGTGAACAATATCGTATTAGAGACAACATCTCATGCCGTTACGGCACGGGTTAATTTTCATGTATTTTAACCGAGTTTATATTAGCATTAAGACGATCAACCACATTTCTAATTTATAGTGTTATCCTTTTGTAGCAGCACATAATTAACATAGTCAATTACTACTCATCAAAACTGGCCAGTACCACAAACCACCAGATATCACTTCTTTCTCCACCACCACCATTTTCCATACCTCGTAGAATATTGGGCACACTTATAACTTTTAATCCCACACGTCATGTATAAAGTTTAGATTTAACAAACTTAGGTCGTCAATTAATTTATTCAACTATATGTTTTTTTGTTAATACTGAAAATCATGCGTATTTAACGGTTACCAAAGATAGCAGTGGTACCAAAAACAACCATTTTGTCTTATATGATTTGGTATCATCCCAAAAGTATTTGTTATCAGCCTTTTTTGATCGTGTCAAAAACAACCAACTATACTTTTCACAATACAATGTTACCCGTCATGTAAAAAATTATTGTTTTTGATTCAAAAAGAAAAAACCAACACCACCGCCACTATTTCTTCCACCAAAACTAATGTTACTGCCTCCACCACTTAGTAACACCTTCCATCGCTTCCACCACTTACTTCTTCCTCTACTACCACCACCACCACTAATATCTATTGAAATAATTTTTGCCAAAATTATTATTTATTGATGGAGATATGTATTAATATTAATTAGGGGATATTTATGATGTAAAATTAATAAATCATTTATCATGAGAAATTAATCAGACATCAATTAATAAAACACTTATACTAATTAATATTTAAGTTGAACAAACCACAACCATAGATTTATCTTCTCTCTAGACAAATCACTTCTACTAATTAATAAAACACTTATACTAATTAATATTTAAGTTGAACAAACAACCACTGTTGATTTATCTTTTCTACCAATTCCAACCAAGGTGGAACAATGGTTAGATGCCACTCTTATGACACAATAGGTCATGAGTTCGGACCTCCCCGTTACAATTTTTGAAATTCCATATCTTGACTTGAGTATTCATTTTTAATTCATAATATTGGAATGAACACCACGTGTGTGACTTGTAGGGTGTAGCACGGAGAACCACAGCCTTTGATTTATCTTTGCCAAGGATAAATCCTGACCACCACTCAGATAGGCAAAGTTAGCTAAACTCTGCTTCTTCCTCTAATACGATATTGTTCACATTGAAAAACATCCCGTGGCGGGCTAAATCATATTAGAATATACTAGATCTTAACTCGTGCCGTAATGACACGGGATGTTTTATCTCTAATACGATATTGTTCACATTCCTCTTGCTTCATTTTATTCGTGAGTAATTATTTTGATATTCAAATAGGTTTTGGGAAACAAAATGGGTTACTTGATCTTTTTATTTTTTACTTAAGCATGTTATTCCAATTTATTATCTAGACGGAGTAATAATGTTGTGCCAACATGAAAATTAAATAAAAAATACATTAAATAATAAATTTCCCCATTTATTGTTCCATCATACCATAATTTCAAACTTCAAAAAGAATAATTCATCTAACAGTACATATACCTAAACTGCTAATCCAACTCCATGATGTTTATGAATACATTTGTTACGAAATTATTGATAACTAAGGCTCTAAGTAGTGAAGCAAAAACCCATAATATTTTCCCTACTATAGATAAACACTATTTATTTATTTTTTGCAAATGTGAGAGTTATAAAAATGAAGAACCCTTGGCTATTGGAAGGATGAGATATACACATGTGAGTTGAAAAAATAAACTTATAATAGTTAATCAAAACATGTGTAAGATTCTTTCTCAATCATATTGATAACATAAAATTGAAGAAATTCGTGGATAAAAATATTTCACACCAACTATGCTAAGTAGTGCATGAATGACGTTCTCACATCTAGTGTTACTCAAGTAATTTGGAGTTTTAAAGAGCATAGTCATAATGATATTTGTATCTACATAAATTCAACTAACCTTCCGAAGAAAAATTATTAATTTCAAGGTAGAGCCGACACAAACTTCTGTCGCCTTCAATGTATAAAACACACATTGGGTTTAATCGGCCTTGAGATTAAACAAATACCCCAACATTAGTCAAATAATGTCTACAAATACGGGATCGAAACAAAGTGCTTACGGAAAAAATGAGAGACTAACATCAGTTCTACAAAGAAAAATACCCTATATGTATCAAATTTTGTTAACCAAACATGTATTCAAATTAAAAAGTCATCAACTTAACACAAAAATATAAAAGAACCCAAGTTAAATCAATACTTGCATAAACAAAACTTATAAGAGAATTTTGTAATTATTAAATACCTTTAAAATCACTATTAGAGATTTAATTGCATGCCTCGTTAAAAACTACGGTAGGACGAAATCACCAGATTAATTTGTAGAAATTTCACTGGATATGTAGCAATTCAGAGAGGTTTACACTGGTGGTGTTGCGTTCCATCTAAGTGTTGTTCGATTGATTATTTTTTTTAGAAGGTTTCGGTTTTCATTGGAGAAACCGAGAGGGAGCGTTTCATTATATTCATTGTCATTCATAAATCCAAGACCAACTCGCCCTCTGCTTACGGGATCTCAATACAACATTAGATTTATCTATTGGACGGAGAAACATTGATACTAAATATGTAGTTTTTAGTGTTATTTATTATATAATGTGACATCCAAATGTTTTTTTCTTCTTCTTAATTTTCATGTATTTTAACCGAGTTTATATTAGCATTAAGACGATCAACCACATTTCTAATTTATAGTGTTATCCTTTTGTAGCAGCACATAATTAACATAGTCAATTACTACTCATCAAAACCGGCTAGTACCACAAACCACCGAGATATCACTTCTTTCTCCACCACCACCATTTTCCATCCTCGTAGAATATTGGTCACACTTATAACTTTTAATCCCACACGTCATGTATAAAGTTTAGATTTAACAAACTTAGTTCGTCAATTAATTTATTCAACTATATGTTTTTTGTTAATACTGAAAATCATGCGTACGAACGGTTACCAAAGATAGTAGTGGTACCAAAAACAACCATTTTGTCTTATATGATTTGGTATCATCCCAAAAGTATTTGTTATCCGGTTTTTTTGATCGTGTCAAAAACAACCAACTATACTTTTCACAATACAATGTTACCCGTCATGTAATTTTTTTTATTATTTTTGATTCAAAAAGAAAAACCAATACCACCGCCATTAAAACCATCCAACGACACTATTTCTTCCACCAAAACTAATGTTACCACCTCCACCACTTAGTAACACCTTCCACCGCTTCCACCACTTACTTCTTCCTCTACTACCACCACCACCACTAATATCTATTGAAATAATTTTTGTCAAAATTATTATTTATTGATGGAGATATGTATTAATATTAATTAAGGGATATTTATGATGTAAAATTAATAAATCATTTATCATGAGAAATTAATGAGACATCAATTAACAAAACACTTATACTAATTAATATTTAAGTTGAACAAACCATAATCATAGATTTATCTTCTCTCTAGAAAAATCACTTATACTAAATACTTGTTTGTTCATTCAGGTATTTGTTAATGTATTATTTGTTGAATACATTTAATCCATTTTGTTCGGGGCTTACTCGAAGGTAACTCAGATGCCCGTGTGTTGAATATTTATTACTAACCCATGGAATTCTGCTGGGAAGAACCATAAATTGCAGTAATGAAATATTATAAAATATATTGAATATTTTTCAGGGATTCAGTTAATGAATCTAATGGTTCTGAGAATGATTAATTGATGGCTCCATATTAGTACGATCATCTAGGAGCATCAATTGTGAGCGATATGAGCTTGTTGAAGCATCATATTTCTTTTATATAGTCAGGGAAAACATTGTTACATCCTGAAGACGTTACTACTCTATACTAGCATGCAGGTTGTCTAGGAGCCATCCAATCTTTCGATTCTATATAGAAGTAATTACTGAAGTGTTCGGAATTCATGAGATATGTCGTTGTCTAGCCGAGAGACTACATATCTGCATGTACTCTGAGAGACAGTATTCTCAGTCAGAGGTTTGATGAGAGACCCGTGTATCAATACATATATGCCGTTGTCCAGCCGAGAGACTACATATCTGCATGCACTCTGAGAGATAGTATTCTCAGTCATAGGTTCAATGATAGAACCGTGTCTCAATACAGATATGTCGTTGTCCAGCCAAGAGACTACATATCTGCATGTACTCTGAGAGACAGTATTCTCAGTCAGAGGTTCGATGAGAGACTCGTGTCTCAATACTCGCGTCTGATTGCTGGATCAGAAGTTCATATAATTATGGGTTTACGATTTTAGCCTTTATCGAAAATCCACCATCTACATTAAGTCCCCTGGTTAGTGAGGAAAGCCGTGTTCCTCATCCAGCATTGAATGGTGATTTTTCGGTCATAAACAATATAAGTAATTTAACTTAGTCGTAAGTTCAGACGTTACCGGATTTTGATAGTAAGAGCAAATCATGACTTGAATGAAGATCCCGGTGGCATGAAAGAGCATCGTTCGGTGAGCATAAATTGGTGTTGAACCGCTGATTTGGACGACGAGACCTTGGTCATTTAGGATTCGCGGGTCCGGACCCATGAAAATAAATCCTTGTTTTAGGAATAAATGCTCGTTCGTTCATTAGTTTAAGTAACAAACAAAATAGACCCGAGTCTAATGATGTAAAACTTTGTCTATGAGCTTTCACGAAAACCGAAATTTTATTTATAAATATGTGAGATTTCACAAAGTGGAATAAACTCTCGTTTCAAAGGTAGATGCTCGTACGAGAGAAAAGTTTTTTTTTTTTTAATAGACGTGCGTCTATTAGTAATAAAATTTTGTTTATGAGCTTTCATGATTTTTTTTTATCTTCGAGCTTTTGGAAATCTTTGAAAATATACTCTCGCTTCAAAGATAGATTCTCGTGCAAGGGAGCCGAATATATAGATATATTTTCCAATTTTCGTGAGTTTCAGGTTAAATATATATATTTTGTAAAATCAATGTTTTGATTTTGAACAATTGTTGAAAGTAGACAATTATACATGGTGAAATAATGTCTGTATGTGAGTTTTCACAATTGTAAAATGGACGTCTGTCCAATTTTTGAAAAACCAGTGGATGTTAAAATTCACGTGGGTTGTTCACTGTTTGATGAAAAATCAAGTCATGATTTTGAATAACGAATTTTGCTCGTCTTTGCAGGTTTGAAGGAACGAGCAAGTTTTCGAAATTTTGACGTTATAATCACTACAGCTAGTGAAATTGTAAATAGGCAAGAGTTGTATTGTTACCGTTTCAACGCGTGCTTGTTGTTGGTATATCCATGACTCCATGTATTTCGCCTCAGATAGTGGTGACTTCTGGTTACAACCACCCTTCTGGATCTTCCGGAGAACGCTCCAGAAATATAAATTCAAACATGAAGACTTTTGCAGATGTTTATCCTGGGATGAATCAACCTTTCAGAGATGCCGGAAAGCTGGTACATTGTATTCTCTCGATCATCTGTGAGTCATCCCTTGTCAGTAGAAGCACCGCCGACTTCAGCAAATGAGACTATCGGCTGACGATGAAGGTAGGATTTTCATTGATGGTGTAGATCCTGATTCAGATGTGGATGAACGAAGAATTTCGTCATAATTCGTCATCAAAAAATTCAGAAGTTAGGTCTTCATTGAAATTGTTGGAGAATCTTCGTCCGATGTCGGATTTTCACGGTCTTCCCATGTATCATCATGCCCAGGAAATTTCCAAACTTTAACAAAGAAGGTTTTTGGGTTCCGAGCATGTTTAGGATCCTAAATTGATGAAACAGTAAACTTCTAGGAGACCTTTAGAAAAGTTTCAGTTGGCATGCGGTCCAATGTTATAGCCACAACTCTTCGCTCTTTTCTCCAATTGCTGTGAATTTTAGATATGTTGTAGAGTACATCCATACAAAGAGAATGGTGTATGACCAATCCCCAAATTCTTCACCAATTTCTCCCAGATCGTCTTTTTGTACAGGATAGTGTAAAATCATCTCAGACGAGCTTGCTGTAAAACACTCATGTTGTGTCTTTAGATCATTTGCTTGTGTCTTGATCGGTTGGTGAAGGATTTTAATGTCATTGATTCGTTTGAGATCAAGACCCCTTGATTGATACATGAGCATGGTGCTTGCAGTGCCACCTTGCTTCTGTCAGTCGCAGAAACATCACTTCTGAAACCCTGGTCACGGGACCATAGCTGAGGCTTCTCTCGAGATGGGATGATGTAATGACCATGGATTCATGTCCCGGTGGCAGAATTACTTTTATGATGAATAATTATCACATGATAGTCTGGTGCCACGAGTCTTGGACTGTGAAACTGATCGTCATGATCAGTGGACCATCAGTCCCCAGTATTTTGTTAAATCTCTCCTTTTCGTTTTCTCTTCTTCTGGTAAGATTTAGATAGAGGACCCGGGTGAAAATTGATGTAAAAATCCAGGTGGCAGAAGTTTGAGGTACCTTGATGAAGGACTTAGCGAAAAGACCTGGTGGACATCGATCGACTATAGAGGTTATGAATCCCGTCCACGAATTTCTGCTTGCATGTTGTATGCTCTGGAAGCTGTAGGAACCTCGCACGACGTCGGAATTCGATGCTTGACCCAAACTTTTGAAGCTAAGAGACTGAGTTATTAAATGATAGAATAATCACTCAATTTGGAGTTGTAGAGCTCTGCCAACGAAGCATGCACATTTGCAATTTGTAATCCCGTATAAATTTTTCAGGTTTCGTAGACCTGACGGTAAAGGCCATATCTTTCACCTTGTATGTCTGATTAATGCGTCCTTTTGGTATGTTGTAGAAGAGACATAAACGAACATCTTTTGTTGAGGAATCATTATCGCATTCCTCACCCATTGTTACTTTTATAGAAACCCATGACCTGAAGTGTGTTGTATCTCATTTGTAGAGGTGATGGGAACATCTTGTAAATGACTTTGGATTATGCCCACCAGTCGTGCCAGCTTTGGGAAGACTTTCATGTGAGCATGTTATCAGGTCTACACATCTTGATATGAATCATTGGTTCTTAGAGAAATCCGCTTCATGTGTAACACTTCAGAGAATGATTAGTTGATGTAGCCCTGAGGATGTTGCTCCTAAGACCGTCGTTGGTGCTGCGACTATGAATGATCACGCTCCAGAGATCCTTATCGATGTTGAGATCATGGATGGTGCTCCTCTAGATATTGTTGTTGATGCTGATACCATGGTTGAAGTTGCTCTAAAGACCGAAAAGGCTAGAACCATGATTATAGATATAATCCTTGCTCCATCATCCAGTGAGCCTTTTACATTCACGAACTAGATCTTAACCCGTGAGTTCTCAACCTAGGTTTCCATCCCTTCCACAGTTCAAAAGGAGTCTTTGGAACTGCTTTGCTTGGAACTCTATTTAAAATGTACACATCATAACGAAGAGCATACATCCACAAACTTAAGGGTAAACTCGCATGACTAATCATGCTTCTAACCATTTCCATTAGAGTACAATTTCGCCTTTCTGCTACACCATTCTTCCAAGGTGAACCTGGCGTTGTGTATTGAGCAACAATTCCAAGCTTTTGAAGAAGTAAAGTGAAAGGTCCATGATGTTGTCCTGTCTCGTCATACCTTCCATAATACCCTCCACCCCTAGCAGACCTAATGATTTTCACCTTCTTTTCTAATTGCCTCTCAACTTCGGTAATGAATTGCTCCACAATATTCACAGCTTGAGATTTATCATGCAATAAGTAAAGATAACAATAATGTGAAAAATCATCAATAAATGTGATAAAATATTTTTCTCCTCCAAAAGTTGGAATGTCGAAGGGTCCACAAATATCTGTATGTATTATTTCAAGGAGTTCGGAACTTCTTGTGGCACCTTTCTTTGTGTGTTTTGTCATCTTGCCTTTAATACAATCCACACAACTATTGTAATCAGTAAAATCAAGGTTCTGTAGAATCCCATCTTTTACCAAAAGTTGGGATTCTACAAAATCAAGGTTCTGTAGAATCACAACTATTTGACAATGATGAAGTCCGAACTCGAAAGCAGTTCCAAAGACTCCGAGGAGGAAATGACATCAGAAGTATCATTCAAAATTGTTCTCTGGGGTTCTTGGTATTTCTTTACGGACCGCACAAGGGACTGAATATTGAGAAAAGAAAGGTGTTGGGGGCCTAGAAGTTGATGAAAACTCTGTCACAACGTCACATATCAAAGGCATTTGGCGCGGCATTCAGGTGCAGGGGTAAGCATGCCTTTGAATCACTGGATAGCATATTCAAAGATCTTATGGGTACACCCATAGATATATTTTGAGGAAAGCTATTTTGTGTCAATATTTTAGGTAGATATTAACGATGATTCCCAAAAGAACCAAGTAATGAGTGAAGCATGGATAAATTGGTTAGATCTGTGGGGTCATTTCAAAATCTTAAAACTTATTGAGAATGTGACTGAATTTGGAGTAATGGCTGCAATGAAAGAAACAAAAGAATTCAGAAAATGGGTAGTGGATCTCGGGAATGGGTTATCAGAAGAACAATTCTGCGATAATCAAGTAAGTTTTTTTTTCCAACTTTCTTTTAGATTTGATGCATTTAGCTTTGGAGTTATGTTGTAAATGGATCAAGTAATTAACTCTCTTCTTGCTCAACGTTTTATGCTTACAAAAAAATTCGTGAATCAGTACTGACCTTTAAAAATTGGAGACGACACCACATCATATGTAGTATCATTTTGTTTTTCTAGATTTCACTTGATGCTCAAATGTGTGTTACAGGAGCTGACAACATGATTGACATAACAAAAGAGGGTTTCCTTACCTCAAATCCACATGATTGACGTCAACCCGAGCACCCATTGTCACATAACTGTTGTAGATGATTCTTTCATAAGCAATAGTAAATTTCATAAGCAATAAAACTATTAAGCTAATGTCTTCTATCAAAAATCTCAGGGACCCCCAAAGCGAGATGCTGCTGCTCCGTAATTGCGTCGGTGTTTCCAGACTCTATTTTTCTATGCGCACTACCAACCCGACAGCTTTACAACATGCTTATGACCTCTTCTATGACCACTTGTTCCAATATTTGAGGCTTTTAATCACCGGAGATGGAGCTGGGTTTGGGCCTTTGCAGCAGAGACTGGATACTCTCCCTATTAAGGATGGTGGACTTGGAATTTATACCATGGATGAAACCCGTACCTATTGCTATCTTGCCTCTCAGAGTCAGACTGCCTCGGTGCGTAAGACGATACTTGGTAGATCGTTCTTAACAGATAATGGTGATGCCTATCAGTTGGCTCTTCAGAACTTTATTCAGGTATGTGGTTTGCCTCATAATTATTGCGTCAATGATACTTCCACCCCCCCAGTCTATGCACTCCCTAGCATTCACTTATTTTGATGCGGTTAAGAAGCAAATCCCCGACCAATTTACTCTATATGCAAGAGACTCTATTCTTTGGCAATGCAATCAGATCAAACATGCTCAAGACTATCTTTTGGCTGTCCCGATCAGCGGTTTAGGTCAGTGCCTTGGCCCCAGACAGTTCAGAGCAGTAGTTTGTTATCGTCTTGGTATCTCGTTATTTGTTGAGGATGGATTGTGCGCTTGTTGTAGTAAGCCTATGGATATCTTTGGTGATCACGCGCTCCACTGTGATAATGATGTTAGTCTAAAGTTCCGTCATGACCTGGTACGTGATGTAATCGCGCATATTTGTTTCAAAGATGGCGTCCCTGCTCGCAAGGAAGTTGATTTTGGGTTGTCTAAGAATAACAAGGATTTACATCCGGATGATATCCTTGTTCCCAACTGGGAAAATGGCCAAGACGTGTGTATGGATGTCACAGGAGTCTCCCCCTTTACTGGTGATGGTGTACATGCGTTTGTCCCAGGCCAAGCTATCTCCAAAGCTATTTCGCGTAAACGTTCCAAATATTTGGATGAGTGTACTTCGCACGGTTATGGTTTGGGAGTGCTAGCCTTTACTACCTTAGGAGAACTTAGTGAGGACACAATTTCATTTTTCAAACGTCTGAAGAATTGTTTAGTTAGTCATGATGTTGGTAGTGGTCTCGGTAGTTTTATTTTTCACAGATTGGGTATTACTATTCAAAAAGGGGTTGGTGCCGAGCTTGTTGCTCGGTTACCAACTAAAACCTTTTTTGTAAATTGACTTATGCCAAAGACTTATTAAAATAAAAAATAATAATCCTGGAGTAATTTTTTGTGGTTTATTTATCTGTTAAAGAAAATATTTTTATGATTTTCTTTTTACTAAAATTTTTTAATTGTAAAGATTTTACTATTCCATAAATAGAAGACAAAAAAATTAAGTGTTAAAATTTTTGTACGAACCTGCACACTGTTTGTGCAATTCAACTATTAATTATGTGGGAATGTTACTTATGCCCCTACTATCCATGGGTCATGCACAAACACCCTTATGGGGTCTTTAATAATACCCCTGATGGAAGAATCAAAATTATCTATAGAAAATAATTAATATAATTCCAGTTTTAACCTTCCTACCTTCTACTTTCGATTTAATCTTCATTATTCACGATCAGAAAAACCATTTTCATTTTTCACGTCTGAGAAAAACAGGAAGTCGTCGCCACCACAACCAACGCTACCAACACCACCATCATCTCCATCGCCGTCAACGCCACCAACAATAACATTATTATCGAAATAGATCGATCAGAATTTCGAAATAGATCGATCACCATCATCTCCATCTCCTTCGCCACCACAACCAACGCTACCAACACCACCATCATCTCCATCTCCGTCAACGCCACCAACAGGGGTATTATTATCGAAATAGATCTGAATCTGAGTAGATATGAATCTGAAGTTGTTGTTGAATGAATCGAGATGAAATTGAAAATAGTATTGTTAATATTAGGGTTTGAGTTGAAGTTGCAGTCAGAAGGGAGATGGAAGTGAATAAATCAGGGGAGATGAAGTGAAGTTTCAGGTAATTTTTTAATCGTTGATTTGCTTGTTTGAACCATTGATTTTGATTTTCGTGTTTATTTTTATTTGAAGATTCAGATTCAGTCACGAGATTTAGATTTCGTGTTGATTTTGGCTGATTTAGTTATTCTTCTGATTTCAAACCAGCTTCATAGATTAATTTTATTTTTGGTTTTCAATTTGGTAATTTTGAATCGAAATTCAGATTTCGTGTGGTTTTGAGTTGGAGATTAGATGGTGGAAGTTGTGGTTGTGTAATGGTGGTGGATGGTGTTGTTGCAGCGTTGGTGGTGGAAGTTTTAACAATGATGCTTTGGTGAATGCTAAACAGAGAAGATGAAATTGAAGAACTGAGATTGCAGGTGGTATGAAGAGATATTTGTGTTTAAATGGTTTATGTAGTGGTTGTAGAAGGAAATGGTTGTGGTTTTGAGCTAATTTAATGCAGGAAATTTCTTTGCAAGTTACCTAAGTTCAGGTGGTCAAGAAGGTGCAGTTTTGTAGATGTGTGTTGCTTTTAAGGGTAACTATTGCAGGTGATGTTGCAGGTGGTCTGAGCTACATAAAGTTGTGCATTGCATGGAAGTGATAGCTACAGCTGGAGTTGAGGCTGTGTTGGTTGGATGCAGTGGTAAAGCAATGGGGGTATTGAGCTGATGGAGAGATTCAGATGAAAGAAATGGCTAGCTAGCTATGGCACTGTGTTGGTGTTTGAGCTGTTATGAAGCAGAGATGAAGCTACGATTCGGGTGGAATAGGTACGAGATTACGGGGAAGCTGGAATGCATTTGTGGTGCCAAGCTTGGAGGTTGGGGGAGGCTACTTTACTGCAACTTAGTTGGCTAAATTTCGGGTATACTCTCTCTTGATGCCATTATCGATTCAGTTAATTTTATTTTTGCTTGAATAGTGTGATATTGAACAGTAGAAACATCGAAAATAAATCCATTCCGATGGTGTGATATTCAACTTGACCAAGTTGCTTCTACTATTTGGAGACAACTTATGCTAGTTGCTTCCAACTTTGAAGACAACTTGACCAAGTTGCTTTCACTTTTTGGAGGCAACTTGTGCTAGTTGCTTCTAGATTGGAGGCAACTTGACCAAGTTGCTTTCACCTTTTGGAGGAAACTTGAGCTAGTTGCTTTCACTTTTGGAGGCAACTTGTGCTAGTTGCTTCCAGATTGGAGGCAACTTGAGCTAGTTGCTTTCACCTTTTGGAGGAAACTTGAGCAAGTTGCTTTCACTTTTGGCGGCAACTCGTGCTAGTTGCTTCCAGATTGGAGGCAACTTGAGCTAGTTGATTCCATTTCGGAGGCAACTTGGTTATGTTTTTGAGCTTGTTGACGAATTTGTGGTGCAATGGTAACACAGGGTTGTGTTGTTTTGCTGATGATGGTTGTGTTGTTGATGCTCATGATTTAAAGTCAAGAGGATAGATGGATGCTTAGGAACTTGAGCATGAACTCAATATGTATCCAGGAATGAAAGCGAACAAGAAGTTGTTCTTGCTTGTGTGTTGTTGATGGTCTTTGAGTAGGGGCATGGAAGTGACTGCAGTTATTGGCTCATGTTGCAAGTGTGCATAAACGGTTGTGGTCATGAAGCTGTTACAGGTAGAGTTGCAGTAGCAGAGATGGATGGTGTGGTGTTGTATGGTGGCGGTTTTAATTGTTGGTTGAACACTAATGGGGTGGCGAACCTATGGTGCAATGGTAGCACAACTGACTATATGTCAGAAGATGTGTGTTCGATTCACACTAGGTTCACTTATTTGTGTATAATTTTTATTTTTTTTAGAGACAACTTGTGCAAGTTGCCTCCATATATGGAGACAACTTAGGCTAGTTGCTTTCACTTGTTGAAGACAACTTGAGCTAGTTGCTTTCACTTGTTGAAGACAACTTGAGCTAGTTGCCTCCGATGTGGACACAACTTGAGCAAGTTGACTCCACATGGTGGTGGTGGTTGGCGACGGTGATGGTGGTTGACGGTGGTGATGGTTGTTGGCGGCGGCGGGTAACGGTTATTGGCGGCGGCGGGTAACGATTGTTGGCGGCGGTGGTGGAAGTAGACAGTAGTGGTGTTGGTTAGCGGCGGCGGCGGCGGTGGTGGACAGTGGTTGGCGGTGGTGGTTGGTGGTGGTGGTGGTGGTGGTGGTGGTGGGGTGGTGGGAAGCGGTGGACAGTGGTGCTGGTTGGCGGTGGACAGTGGTGTGGGCATTAGAGATTTTTTTTTTTTTTTTTGAATAGTGGTAATGGTGGTGGTTTTGTATATACACTATATAAAAGAGAGTATTTTAGTAATGTATTAGGCTTAGGGATATTTGTATAAGTTAATAAGGATATTTTAGAAGAGGCTCTATAATAAGGGTATTTAAATAATATTCCCTTTAATTATTTGAGATGATGAATCTGAGCCCGTGCAGAGCACGGGTCCACCACCTAGTAAATAATAATAATACCAAACGCCATTTTGAGTTGGTGGTTTAGTCGAAAGAATAAGTACAACAAATACGTTCCACTAAAAGTCAACTTCATTAAAAGGGTATATCTGTAAATTCATAAATGATACGAGCATTACTCAGAAATTCTGATTCCCCAGAAAACCTGCTTAAGTAAAAGTCAAAACACAAAGGCACCGCCACACCGACTAACCCCGATGCCACGTGTCAGTAACTCCATTATATATGCTTCGATCTAACGGATGGTACACTTCATTGCTTTGAATTCTAACCCAACTCGTGGTTTTACTTGTAAACCCTGATTAAAGTCAACCTGCTCACGTGAAAAAATGAGCATAAAACTTTAAGAAATAAAAATTGATATCACCAAAGGTCAACTCATTCTCTCTCTACTTCTTCCAATCGTCAGAACTTCAACTACATATTCCCATCATAAACACCAAAGGTCAAATCCAAAATTCTGCAAACAAATTTCAAAAAAATTTTGTATTTGCTATGAGAAATAGGGCTGAGATATAAATATTGGGATCAAAACTGTGTGCTTTTGTTTCAATGGGTAACGGCTGTGGAAAGCTTGGTGTTTGTTTCAGTGGAGGTAATGGAAAAAATGAAGTGATAATAACTCCAGAACCATATGATGAAGGATTGGGTCATTCATTTTGTTATGTAAGACCAACAAATCCATGTCCAAAAATCTATTCATCAGAAGAAGAATCAACAATATTTAGATCAATATCTGGTGCATCAGTAAGTGCTAATACATCTACACCTCTTTCTACATCTTTTATTGATCTATATTCATATAATAATTTTATCGATAGATCTTCAGTTTTTGAAAGTTCTAATTCTTTTACCTCAATTCCATTACAACCAATTCCAAAATATTTTCTGAATTCTATGGTAAGAGGAAATTGTTGTTCTTCTGGTCCTCTTGAGAAAGGGTTTTTCTCCGGTCCATTAGAACGTGGGTTCATGTCTGGCCCCCTTGAAAGAGGTGTATTTTCAGGTCCTATTGACAAAAAGTTGTCTGATCAATTTCAAAGAAATTCTTCTTCTCATGAACCCAAGAAATTGAATAAAGGGTGTTTTGTTAAGAATCTGAAAAGAGCTGTTGCTAGGAGAATTTCTGGTTCTTGTAGCCGAAAACCGGTTGTTGCTCCTGCCGATAAAGGGGTTGTTTCTGTTAAAGAATTGGATTGGATTATTGGGTCTGAAAGAAATGTTATGAGTAATGAACTCACTATAAGTAGTACTACAAATTTAAGTAGTGACTATAGTCTGGATTCTAATGAATCATATGAAAGTCAGAATGTTCAATGGGCACAAGGCAAAGCTGGTGAAGATAGAATTCAAGTTGTGATTTCTGAAGACCATGGATGGGTTTTTGTTGGTATTTATGATGGATTTAATGGTCCTGATGCTACTGACTATCTTCTGACTAATTTGTACCCTGCTGTTCATAAAGAACTCAAGGCACTTTTATGGGAAGACAATTTCGAAGAGGAAACGGATGTTGCGGATTCCAGTAATGAACAAGTGAGTTCGTTTCAAGTTGATGAATCAGAAAGAACTAGTGAGAGGCTTGAGAGCTGTTCTCACTGTGTAGACGACCCAGAGAAGCATCCATCTAGATTGGAAGAGGCTTATTTTCATTCGAAGTTAGGAAGGGGTAAGAATTTAAAGAGAAAACTTCGAGGGGCATTGAGAAATGAGGAAATACAGAGAAGGTGGAAATGTGAGTGGGATAGGGAGAGAATGGAATTAGATAGGAAGTTGAAGGAAGGTTTGAATAGGTCTAGTTCAGAAGGAATGAAAAATCTTAATCATCCCGATGTATTGAAAGCTCTTTCGAGAGCCTTGAAGGAAACAGAAGAAGCTTACTTGGATATTGCAGATAAGATGTTTATGAAGAACCCTGAGTTAGCTCTTATGGGTTCCTGTTTATTGGTAATGCTGATGAAGGGCGAAGATGTTTATTTGATGAATGTTGGAGATAGTCGTGCTGTTTTAGCTAATAAACCCGAGCCTGATATTGGGCTAGGGAAAACTTGCAGTAATTTGGATCAAATCAAGGAGGAAACTCAACTTGATCTTCAATCCTGCGACGAGGATCAGTATGGTGCATTACCTGCATTAACTGCTCATCAGCTTACAACAGATCATAGTACTTCCGAAGCAGAGGTGAGAATTTCACTACTTTCTATTTCTTTCAATTTCTGATGCTGTCATCCAATTACTGAATAGATTGTTCCAAGTTGTTGAGCATTTTCATGACTTAATTGTGGTCTCATTACAGGAAGTTCAGAGAATAAAAAATGAACATCCGGATGATTCATGTGCAATTGTAAATGATCGTGTCAAAGGATCATTGAAGGTTACTCGAGCTTTTGGTGCTGGCTTTCTCAAACAGGTACATTTAGTTTATTAAGCATGTTTTGAAACATTTATATTTAGTCGTTCAGCACAAAACTCTCTTTGGTGAAGATTTTAGTTGTTAAATCTGAATATTGATTTGTATATTTGTGCAGCCCAAGTGGAACAATGCGCTTCTTCAAGTGTTCAGAATTGATTTTGTAGGCAGTTCTCCATACATCAACTGTTTGCCGTCTCTCTACCATCACAGACTAGGTCATAGAGACAGATTTTTGATATTATCTTCAGATGGTCTTTATCAATACTTCACCAATGAAGAAGCAGTCTCTGAAGTTGAGTCGTTCATTACTTCATCTCCCGAAGGAGATCCTGCACAACATCTTATTGAAGAAGTAATGTTTCGTGCAGCAAGAAGAGCGGGTAAGGCTTGAAATCTTAACATTAACTGACCAATGACAAATTATATCAGAAACTAAAAGAACAGTTATTCTAATATATGCTTTTTTCTTTGGCCACAGGTTTGGACTTTCATGAGTTGCTTGAAATACCACAAGGGGATCGTAGACGATACCATGATGATGTTTCTGTCATCGTCATTTCTTTTGAAGGAAGGATATGGAGATCTTGTGCGTAACTATGCACATTCGTATATTAAATTATATCTATGTACAGGGAGAGAGATATAAGCTCAGACAGTCTGAGCACATTTTTGCTTGTAAATGTCCAATTCACTCCGAAGCTGCTAGGCTTCCCTCGCTATCTTCCCCGTTATCTTTCCCATTAGGTGGCAGTGATCTTAACCCTTGATCCCTGGATTGGAGTTAACAGGGGTCTTTTTTTTTTTGGCATCACACCAGTATCTTCACGACACCTCAAGGTGGAAACGGTTGGGGGAAGATAGTGGAAACGGTTGGGGGAAGATAGTGGGGGAAGTCGAGCATTTTCGAATTCACTTATATCATACTGGCGAAGCTCTGGTAGCAAGATTGATGGTTGTCAGTTACATGAAACGATCATGCAGCAGATTTTGGGGATTGTAAAACCGCTTCATGTTTGAAACTATTAGGAAAATAAAATTGTAGTTTCTTTAATAAAGCACAATCTCAGGCCTGAGGAGATGTGTTATTGTTTTTTTTTTATTGAAAGGAAAGATACTATTTGAGTTAGAGAATAGAAAATAGAAAATATACAAAATGTACAACAATTACAAGAGAAAGAGAAAACAAAAGAGAATTAAAAAAACTAGTCCCATTCTAAATCAGTGAGCGAGAAGGTGAGCCAGAAGTTTGAGTAAATAGTATGACCAGCAGCTTTACCAGCAGCGACCTTGCCTCTGAACTCAAATCAACATCTGTTTTACAACTGTTTTAAAAGCATAAGCTCGATACGTTAGTTCCGCTCCGCTCTCTCCATGATAGAACCCAAGATGTGTAGTGATTCCACTACAAACTGGATTATCAGGAACAGCTTTCATCTCTAGGGATTGAGGTAATTGGGAATAGATTGAAGGTTGTAGAAGGTTAGATGAAGAAATAGATGAATTAGGGGAAGAATTAGACGAATTGGATGAGTAATAAGAAGAAGACATTAGAGATAAGAAGTTGCAGAGCAATTAGAGAAGAAGATAGAGTTTTACATTTCATTAGCTAATTTGAAAGGGAGTACAATAGTCAAGATATAAGGCTGGACGACACACTAACATCGTGCACAACACGTGTAACTCACATGAACAACTATACCTAGACTACTAACGGTACCCGGCGCTTAACCAATTAAGGCTTGCCCATAACCAGGATGGTCTGCCTCATGTAGGTTCATGACAAATACCCACCTCTCCAAATCATCCTTGTCCTCAAGGATGTGACTAAGGGAAGCACTAAAAATGGAGAGACAGCGCCTGATGGACGATATAGATAGTAGTTGTCGCACACCCCAGGCACAAGAGAAGCCCATTACGCACCATGTCATTTTAAACCCATGAGAGGCGCAATAGGTTCCTATACCAAGCCCATCTGTCCACTGCTCTGGTAGATTACATGTGAGTCGCACGGTTATGAGTATTCTTCCAAAATAAACCCTTGGCATTTCTCCAAAGTAAACCGGTCCCTTGCCTTCATAACATCCTGTAGAGTGTGAATCCATAGTCTTGACCTTGTTTATCATGGAATGATGTGGCTGTCCGACCCCCTTGGTTATTCAAAAATTTGACAAAGAACAATACTCAAGGCAGTAATCCAAAAGTTAACCTCTGGGTACTTAAAAAGTTTAGTGTGGAATGAATTTGAGACCCTTCCAGTAAAACCCCCAGTCTGGCCAAGAATTCTCATCAGTACACAGTCGAGATTAGTGCCAGAATGTGCTTCAAGTGTCCATCTCGAAGAGACCCCCAACGGTAATGCAGTTCGAAACCCCGTTATCTCATTTAGGTAGTTGGTTGTGCTCAGAAAAGTTCGGCGAGACACGTCCATTAGGTATGTGGAGGTGTTTGAAACTGAGAACAACAATTCCATTCCAACAATCCTCACCACAGTGCTCGAATTCCAACTCAGATGACAACTGAGAATGATTTTCTTGTAAACTTCAACTTTACAGGGTGCTTTGCCATAGTACCAGGGTATTTTCATGAGACACATAGCTGATATAAGATTCATAATAACCCACCCTTCGACAGCACTCCATTGACATGTCGAGAACGATTTCCATTTCAAGAAGTGAACCATTTCCAACACATTGCGAATGTTCAGCACGATGAGTAAGACCTGAGTGTCCACCCTTCTTCCATAGACCACTAGTTTGAATAACCATCTCATTGGTTGATAAGATCGACTCAATAATTGATAACAGCCATATAAATCATGTAGGGTATAGTGCAGGTAGTAGAGAACAACAACTATGACAGGGTTCAGAAATACCTTGGTCATTATAGTGAAAGCACAGCTCAGAACTTCAAGATAATACTTGATTTCCACTAATCTGTCGCTGAATCCCAGTCTTCTATAATGCACCGTGTCTAGAAATCACAAGGCTATCACTCGACTGTTACAAGTAAGGTACTGCTGAACAGCAACAAGAATAAGAGTTCTCACTACTGCCCATAGATACAATCTTAGCTTGCAATTTGTCCAACTACCCACTGCTAGGTACAGATCAATACACTTCCTTTCCATACTACCAGCACAAAATGAATTACACAACTCCTTTTTATAATCTGTACATCTTAAGATAAACCAACTTCCATACCCAGCAATCCAACATCCCGGAGAGTAGTGATACATATATGAATTGTAAAAGTGCTTAAAAAATTGATTTAACGAATCTTCACGAGTGGCTAGTTTTGGCATTTGAAAATTCAATTGAGTGGTCCAGAGAATGTGACATTGATGCTTCACTTTGTCTGGAAGATTTTTAGTATCACCCTTACCCTCTCCTTCAGCATTTACAATCACCATTAAATTCGCAAAGAAAAATCTGAACATGTACCCAAGTTTATGAAGAGGCTCATACACACATTCCCAATCAATTTTATTCATTACCACACAAGAAGTAAGAATGTGAACACAGAGTTTAGAGATAATGCTTGCATAAGGAGAACTGCCACTCAATTCAAATAATTTTCCTCTATCAATTACTCTTCCAGTAAAACCCAGGACAACGGAGGAACAATCTCCACTTCTTCGATGAAATAGCATATGACCATGAGCGTAACCGGTGAAACTATCCCCCTGTGACCATTTCAGACACAGCTTCCAACCATATCCATTGTTACCATTTTCAGCAATTACAAACACACTTGGGTAAACAGACAATAATTCCATGTTATAGGCAAGCTTAATATCTGGCTCATAAGCAAAGTTCTCATTATAATCATTCTTTAAAATCGAACCAGGCATCTTCCAAGCCTCACTAATAAGAGCATCATTAACCAACACAGAAATAATTGTAGGTACATAATTAAACTCTGTTTGAAACCCAAGGATATGTAACAATAAACAATTCAATTTCGCATAAGAATTCGAAGATATAGTTGCATTCTTACCACGATCGAATAACGAGCTGATGTCGACCAGAAGAGGATGAGAACAATCCTGACAGTGTAAATTTTTCGGGAGATGGAACAACTCTTTCAAGTAATAAACATTTTTGTAATTTTTCACTTCAACTGTGTAAGTATGACACTGGAAGAAAATTGAACAATAGGCAGCTAAACATTTCGGTAAGCACTTCCAGAACATGATTTCAAACAGTTTACCTCGATCAAACAACATTTTAGTAAAATTGAATTCAATCATTGTATCAATATAGAGGTACCTTGTGTTACTGGTTGAAGAAGTAAATCCTTAACAACATCAGAACCGATACTAGGTAAGAATTTAGCAGAAACATTGAAATCGATGTGAACATTCTCTTGATAATCCAGAATTGAATCTATAGTTCCATCAGAGAAATCAAATTTGAGTTCCGATCGAAATTTACCCTCGTTTGTTGCTGTAAGAGTGGAAGACTTTTGAGTGAAAGTACTACCTGAACTTGAATCAATTATCACCTCTTCTATGACGATCTCTTCCTCCATCTCTGTAGGTTCTAAATCCCCAACCTCTTGTAGTGATTCCAACTTTTTCTCGGCGATGGAAATGAGAGTTTCAATTTGTAGAAGATTAGAATCACGTTCTGGTGAATTCCTATCCCAGATTAGACGTATATACTTCATTCTCAAATCAAATAACTCACTGTATAATGCTTGTCTGGCTTCATATTTATTTTGTTCTAAGATATCAACCTTAGTGGTTAATTCTTCCATTTCTGGTTCTACTGGTGAAGCTTTAGTTGTTGCAGCGACCATCGTAACGGTCGGAGAATCCACTGCTCTGATACCACTTGTAGTGATTCCACTACAAACTGGATTATCAGGAACAACTTTCATCTCTAGGGATTGAGGTAATTGGGAATAGATTGAAGGTTGTATAAGGTTAGATGAAGAAATAGATGAATTAGGGGAAGAATTAGACGAATTGGATGAGTAATAAGAAGAAGACATTAGAGATAAGAAGTTGCAGAGCAATCGGAGAAGAAGATAGAGTTTGACATTTCATTAGCTAATTTGAAAGGGAGTACAATAGTCAAGATATAAGGCTGGAAGACACACTAACATCGTGCACAGCACGTGTAACTCACATGAACAACTATACCTAGACTACTAACGGTACCCGACGCTTAACCAATTAAGGCTTTCCCATAACCAGGATGGTCTGCCTCATGTAGGTTCATGACAGGATGCAGCAGCCGGAATAAGTGTCCAAATCAAGCGACCATCTTGGGACAAGCCCATGGACTGCCATCTATGTGCGAGATTGAACCCTTCTAGGAAACGCCCAAGACCAACCCTTTGGGGGTTAGACTCAACCAAACCCTTCTTGCTACTTTCCAATAAACATGTTCTAGAGACTCTTCACAGTATGCATGAATTTTTCAAGGGAAAAATATCGTTTGGTCCTTTTTTAGGTGGTCCCAAGTCTGTTTAGTCCTTTCAGAAATCACATTTTTCATTTGGTCCATAATTATTTAAAATATTAAATGGATCAGAGTACTCTGCAATTTCACCACCTGCTCCGAGCTTTACTACGGCTAAACAAACAAAACATGTTCTAGAGCTTTAAAAATATCTGAATTTTCTGTGGATTTCCAAAACCCAAAGGTACCTGCAATTTTACCACCTTCTACGAGCTTTACTACTGCTACAAACCACCCATTCCAACCCCTTGAATCCATCATACCTGTCGTGATCCCTCTATTCCCATATTACCACCCACAACTAATTCACCTGTTTCCCACCTACTTTTCGCTCAGCACATAGTTGTTTGCTCCCACCAGAACCTATAAGGGTTAATACCAGACTTCACATGGTACACATGCAGCAGTATTTTCAACTCTCAATACCAACCTGGATATTGAATGAAGTAAATCGGCTATTCAACCTGGGTATATCACTTGGCATTGGTTTCTCGTCCATGCCAAATCACTCTAGGAAATTCTTAATTTCCAAGATGTCCAACGCTAAGCCCATTCTCAAACCCATCCCAATTCTACCACTCAAGAAACAACTAAATGAAGATTTTGTTGTTCAATGTACCTTACTCATTGGTGGTGTAGATTTCTTTCCTGCATATGAGGAAAAACAATATGTTGTTCCTTTATTGGGTCTTGAAGACTCCTTCCTGATGAGTATTGACAATAGTGATTCACCTTGCTCTTCATATTCAGGCACACCCTTATACCCACCTGGATTTGAGCCAACCACAGGAGACTCTCCCGATGACGCGTGTTCAAGGGAAACTTTGGTATCAGACCCTCTACATGTCATACCGCTAAAGTTAAAAAATGAGTTAAGAAGGTTAGGTATCATTATCGATGTTATCACCTGTCCTCCAACAAAATCTAGTAGAGAAGTTAGAAAATAGGGCAATTGCAGTTCCAAATGAGTCTTAAAATCCTCACTTGGAATGTCATAGGTTTAAACTCTAACAGTAAAAGAACGGTTGTTCACAAGATGATCCAGATGATAAGGGCTCCTATTATCATCCTTAAAGAAACTAAAATGATGCAGTGTACTCCTTGGGATATCAAACAAATTTATGGGTATAAAAATGCTAGGTGGACTCTACAACAATCTGTAGGAAGCTCTGGTGGTATGTTAATTCTTTGGGATAAAGATCTTGTGGAAGTTGGTGACTCTCTTGTAGGTGCGTATACACTTTCGATACTTTGCACTAACAAGATAGATAACTTCAAATGGATTCTCACGAATGTATATGATCCAAATAAACCAGTTGAAAGAATTGAGTTTTGGGTGGTGTTGGACAATATTTTTAGATACTGGATGAATATTCCTTAGTGTCTTGGTGGGGATTTCAACATTATTACCAAGTGTGACGAGAAAAAGAAATGTAACAAGATTACAAGCAGCATGAAGAAGTTTAATAAGTTTATTGATGAGCATGATCTTATTGACCTTCCTCTAAAAGGAGCACGACACACTTGGTCTAATGGTCAAGCAAACCCAGTAATGTGCAGATTAGACAGGTTTCTTATCTCTCCTTACTTCGAGCAACACTACCCATTTGTTTTCCATTTAGCCAAAGCCATACCTACCTCTGATCATATCCCTCTAGTTTTAGACATCTCAGACCCTTCTTGGGGACCTAGTCCTTTTAGGTTTGAAGTCATGTGGTTTTTGGAGAATGGTTTCTTATAACTATTGGAAGATTAGTGGCTATCTTTTTGTTTTGTAGGTACACCTAGCACAGTTTTTTGGCTAAAACTAAAAGCTCTCAAAGAGAAGCTGAAAATATAGAACAAGGAAGTTTTTGGCCACACAAACACGAAGTTGAATTATATTCTTTCAGAAATTCACACTATTGATGGGATAGCTGAAGATAACATCCTTTCAGAAGAGGAATTGAATGCACAGTTGTTGAAAAAAAATAAATTTGAGAAGATTACAAAAATGGAAGAGACCTCTTGGAATATCAAATCTTATACAAAATGGTTGCAAGAAGGAGATAGGAATACCTTTTTTTCTTCATCAGTAATGCTTCTGCAAGAAGAAGATACAACAGAATTAGATAGCTCTATATCGGTAGTGAATTGGTTTCTGACAGAGTACAACTTCAAGAGCATATTGTAGACTACTACAAGACCTTATTCACTGAAGAAGAAGTTATTAGGCCTGATTTAGAGGGTATCACTTTTGATAGTTTACTTCTATGGAGGTTGGAATTTTGGAAGCGGACTTCACCGAAGAAGAAGTTATGGATGCCATAAGGGACTTAGGGAATGACAAGGCACCTGGTCCGGATGGTTTTCCAATAATTTTCTTCCTGAAGTGTTGGCATTTCGTTAAAGGAGATGTTATGAGTACGGTAAATGAGTTTTGCACCACATGTACGATCAATACTAAGAACAATTCTACTTTCATTACTCTTGTTCCTAAAAATGATTACATTGAAACTATTAAAGATTGTAGACCTATCTGCCTGCTTACAAGATTATTTCAAAAGTTTTGGCCACAAGACTCAAATTGGTTATGGATAAGCTTATATCTCCAGTGTAGTGTGCTAATATTGAAGGAAGACAGATTATTGACGGTACCTTAATTGCTAATGAACTTGTAGATTCTATACTCAGGTCTAGGAATCCGTGTATTATTTGTAAAATTGATCTTGAGAAGGCTTTTGACCGAATTAAATGGAGGTATCTAGAATTTGTTTTGAATCAAATGGGTTTCATTCGGAAATGGTGCAATTGGTTGAAATTCTGTTACTCTACTTCTTCCTTTTCTGTGTTGATAAATGGTTCTTCTTTTGGTTACTTCAATAGTTCAAGGGGTGTCAGGTAAGGTTGTCCGGTTTCTCCTCTCTTATTTAATATTGCAATGTAAGGTTGTCCACTAAACAATCAAGGCTTGTTTAGTGGCTTCTCAGTTTCACCTTCGAGTATCATTGGAAATCACTTATATTATGCAGATGATGCTATATTTTTTTGTAGATAATAATAAGGAGGAATTACACAATTTGTTTCAGCCTTGTGTTCTTTTAAGTTCATTGCTGGTTTAAAGGTAAACACTTCCAAAACCAGACTCATTGTTTTCGGTGAGGTACCCGATTTATCTATATGGGATGAAGAATTTGGTTATTCAACTGATAGCTTACCTTTTATGTACCTGGGGATGCCACTTGGGGAAAAGTCTGGCTCAAAAAGTATTTAGGACCCAATCATAGAGAAATTTGATGTGAGGTTATCAGTTTGGAGAAGAATTTCACTTTCTAAGGGAGGTAAACTTGCTTTTTTAAAGTGTATCTTACCCTCTTTGCCAACTTATTTCTTCTCATTGTTCAAAGCTCCTATTTTTGTCATTAAAATTCTTGAGAAGAAGATGCCCAACTTCTTGTGGGAGTACAAAGAAGGCGCAAAACATTTTCACTTAGTTAATTGGGACCTGGTGCGTGCTAATAAAGAAAGGGGAGGATTGGGTCTTTATAATCTTAGACTTATGAACCTAGCTTTGTTAGCAAAATGGAGTTGGAGGTTTGGTGTCGAGAAGAACAAACTTTGGTACAAGATTATATTTGACAAGTACGGGTCGGAATTCTCTTACTGGATACCTAGTGCAGTTACACAAACATACGGTGTGTCGTGCTATTGCTGATTCTGCTTCTTTAATCAGTGCATACTCAACTCTCTATTTGCATTCAGGTATGAATATTTATTTTTGGAATGATATCTAGTGTGGTCAGCATACATTAGCAAAGGTCTTTCCTATTCTTTAAAATTTGTCTCGGGATAGACATATTAAGGTAGCAGGTATGATCTCCTCGGAGGCAAGTTGGCAGTTTGATTTTAAACAAACTCTAACAGATACATAAGTGAAAGAATTTACAGACCTTATTACTGTAATTGGAGACTCTCCTCCAATTTTATACGACTTACCAGATACAAGGAGATGTGCATTACACTCAATAGGTGTGTTCTCGGTTAAAACTCTTTATGCAAAATTAATGGAAAAAGATGGGGTAGATAACTTTCTGTGCCAATTCATTTGGAAGACAATTGTTCCGCCAAAGATAAATCTTTTTGTTTGAAGTCTCATTCATGGAAATATGAATACAAAATACGTATTACAGTACAAGAGGATTTACATATACAACTCTTGTGTGTCGTGTGGAGATGATCTGGAAACTCACGAACACTTGTTTTTGCATTACAATATCGCATATCGTGTTTGGTCAATGTTATTTCCAAGTACCTGTTACGCCTGGGTTATTCCTAGAACGGTGATGATGTTAGCTCATTCTTGGCATACTACAATCTTTTCTACCAATGGCAATTATATTTGAAGCTTGATACCGGCTGCTATCTTCTGCACTTTGTGGAAAGAATGTAATAGTCGTTGCTTTGATAGTAATCATAATTTCAAAATGGATGAAGATCTGGGGAATGAAGCTAAAACTTAAGTTCTTCTTTGGGATGCTGTTGCGGGAAGACATTTACACTTGAATTTTGTTAGCTTTGTAGTCAGGGACTGGGATAATATGTTTTTGTAACATATTGTATTTTCCTTTTCTTTCTTGCTACCTTTGGTAGCCCTGTACATTCTTTCAATCTTTAATATCATCTCTTTTCTGATAAAAAAGGAAAAGAGTACCCTTCCATGTTAATTCCTACTTATTTTTTGTAGCAGTTCATTTTGTCTGATGAAATCCAGAGTTCATTCTTTCAATAAACACCAAATAAAAACCTAAAAAAATTCTGTTTACTTGTTTTTTGTAGCAGTTCATTCTGTCTGATGAACTCCAGAGTTCATTCTGTAAAATGAAACCAAACTAAATCACATATGAAAACATAGTTCATTCTGTAATATGAACACAACACAAAACTTCATTATTATAATAAAAAACAAAGTTCATTCTTTCAAATGAACTCCTAATAAAACCTATATGAAAACCGAGTTCATTCTCTCAAATGAACTCCTAATAAAACCTATATGAAAACCGAGTTCATTCGTAAAATGAACGCCTATTAAACCTATATGAAAACTGAGTTCATTCGTAAAAATGAACAACAACAACATCATCTTCGTCATCTTAAACAGCAACAGCAAACATCATCGTCTTCAACAACAGTATAACTTCATCTTTAATATGAGCAGCAAAATCAAGATCAAGATCTTCAAAATAAAAAAATAATTAAAAAAATCCAAATAACATAAAAATCTCCATCGTCTTCATCATATTCATAGTCTCCATTATCTTCAAAAGAAGCAGCAGACAACAAAGAAAAAAGAAACACAAATTCATCGTCGTCTTCATCATCTCCATCTTCTTCAACAGAAACAACAGCAACAGTGACGAAGAAACACAAAAATATCCATCATATTCAACAACATCAGTAGCAACATAGAAGAAAACCCAAAAAAATTATCATCCTTCTTCATCGTTTTCATGAGCAACAACAGAAAAAAGAAAAAAATGGAGAGAGAAACTAGATCTGAAATCAGGAGGAGAGAGAAAGTAAATCTCAAAATAAGATATTTTCAAATGACTTTTTATATATATATATGGTCCCAAAAGGGTATTTCTGCCACTGCCTAATGACAGTTACATTATCCATGACGTCATCATAGGACCAAACCATAATTTTTAGGACCAAACAATAATATATATTTTTAAAATGGACCAAACAGACAGTTGACTCAGTCAACTGGACCAAACTCTCTCTAATACTCCCTCCATCCTAAATTAAGAGTCCGCTTTGACTTTGTCAAGATATTAAAGAAATCCTATAAAATGTCATGACTAGCTCTTGACTAACCTATTTAATGTTATATTATTACCAAAACTAAATTATCCCAGCTTGATTGGGGTATACCCGAATTAATTGGGGTATACCCAATTTTAAGGGGACCTAGTATCCTTACTAAGGGGAGGTTAAAAAAGGGTGATTTTACTTTAATACCCTTGAACTAATTAAATCTTAAAAATAAACCCATTTATTAATTTCATTAATCCTAAAATTAAAATACTAAACAAATCTTAATCTTCACTTCTTCATCTGCATCTTCCATCAACAAAAGCCATATAAAAATCTTCAACTTTGATTTTCCAAAAAAATTGTTGACTCTACCGGCGAAAATAAGACTATAAGTGATGTTTAAACTCAAACCCATCATTGTGTTGTGTGATTTGATTGTTATATTAGGTTAAAAATCGAAAATTGTGATTTCTGTGGTTTTAGTCGGTAAGGTCGTAACATGCATATCTTGCCGACTTTTCATAACAACCATGGCGACTGTAAATGTTTTCAACAGCCGGCAGGGTATTTTTTAAAGATCTTGCCGACTAACAAAAATTTTCAACAGCCGGCAGGGTATTTTTTGAAGACCTTGCCGACTAATACATTTTTCTCAATAGCCGGCAGGGTATTTTTTGATGACCTTGCCGACTAATAAATTTTTTTTGTCGTCTCCTGTGTATTAAAAAAAAAAAGTCGGCATGATCTTCATTCGTCGACCTTGCCGACTTTTCAAACTTTCAGAACTGAAAGTGTTGATTTTTGATCTAATTTTGAGTATTATTTCATACAACAGCTTTGCAATCCCCTCTTTATAAGTGCTTGGGTAGTGTGCTTTCATTTCCGTTCCAAAAGATTTTTTCAAAACAAAATTTATTTTATCAAAAAACTTCCCAAAGTTCAATCAAAAATTTCATTACTCAAATTCATAATTTGAGAAGTTTTAATCTACTCAATTAATTAACCTAATCAGATTTTTAGTATTAATTAAACAAGGGTATATTAGCCATTTTGAAAATATATGGTTAAGGGGTGACCTATTTTACTTCAAAATGACCCTATTTTGTCTTATTGGTATACCCCAATCAAGCCAGGTAAATTATTAGCTTAAATTTGATAGTATTATTATTTTAGGAAATATTTTAAGAAAATAAAAGCAAATTTATATTGCTTTTATTATGGAATCCACAATTTAAGAAATATTTTTTCCTCCATTTGATTTTGGTTTCCCGCACTAAAACTTTAAAGTCTTTGAAATCTTTATTTGAGAGGGAAAAAAAATTGAAAATTGAAATTGTAGACATGGCCAAATCAATAAAAATTGGGCAAATATACTCTCAACATTTGTTGAACAACTTCATCACACTCGGGAGACATGGACAAATCATCATCTTCGGATGTTGAATTTGCTCGTTTCTTCTTCCCATAGACGAACTTAACCAATTCATGAGATCGTAAATATGTCCTAGCTAGAGAAACTAGATAGTCTAGCTTATGTTCTTCCATGGTGTTTCAGAAATCAACACTTTCAGTTCTAAAAGTATGAAAAGTCGGCAAGGTATATGAATGAAGAAAATGCCGACTAGCTTTGGTCGGCAGGGTATTTAAATGAAGAAGATGCCGACTTTATTTATTTTTTTGACACACAGGAGACGACTATTGAAAATATTAGTCGGCAAGGTCTACAAAATAAACCTGCCGGCTGTTGAAAAATACCCTGACGGCTGTTGAAAATACCCTGCCGGATGTATTAGTTGACAAGGTCTTCAAAAAATACCATGTCGACTGTTGAAAAAATTTACAGTCTCCATGGCTGTTATGAAAAGTCGGCAAGATATGCATGTAACGACCTTGCTGACCAAAAACACAGAAATCGTAATTTTCGATTTCTAACCTAATATAATAATCAAATCACACAACACAATGATGGGTTTGAGTTTAAACATCATTTATATTCTTCTTTTCTCCGGTAGAGTCAACAATTTTTTTGGAAAATCAAAGTTAAAGATTTTTATATGGCTTTAGTTGATGGAAGATGTAGAAGAAGAAGAAGAAGAAGAAGAAGAAGAAGATTAAGAGTTGTTTAGTTTTTTAATTTTAGGGTTAATGAAATTAAGAAATGGGTTTATTTTTAAGATTTAATTAGTTCAAGGGTATTAAAGTAAAATCATCCTTTTATGAAAATGCCGACTAGGTCCCCTTAAAATTGGGTATACCCCAATTAATCTGGGTATACCGCAATCAAGCCAGGATAAAAAAGGACAGAGGGAGTATATTATTTCTAGGACCTATTGGTATTTCCTACATTTTTCAACTGCAATATTTTTCTTCTTATCTATCGTATTTAACCTTCTATGTACATAATCCACATTTTTATTTTTTCCCCGCAAAATCATTAAAATTTTATTACCAAAAATAGAATCTGAAGCTTACAACCAAATTACATCTTAAAATAAGAAAGATTAACCCAAATCTGAAATATTTTTGTGATACCCACTCTAGTCTCGTCAAGAAAGAAGAACTTATTGAGTAAGTAACTGATTGACCCCACTCTACAACCTTTCTTAGCAAAAATATGAGAAGTTAACCTCCCTGTATCCATGCCTGAATTGCAGAACCTAAATGATTGACTTTAATCTAAGCTATCTTGCATGAAAAATCCATGGCATGGATTTGGACTGAAATGCAGCGAATAACTGATTTATAGTCTGACTGGATTAGTATATGTAGATAATCATTAACCACAGCCCATTCTAGTTTCTTGATTACATCAAATATCTCTGTTAAATTTTTTGTAGCTACACTAATTCCACCTGTTTCAGCACCCAAAAAAACACCTTCGACTGATCTGTTGATGAAACCATATCCAGCTAATCCTGGATTTCCCATTGATGCACCATCATAACAAATTAATATACCAGAAGAAGGAAGTTTGGATATACATTCTAGAACCTTCAATATTTTAACTCTTCTGCATCCCATGGATAAAGGTTTTCATAATCTGCAAGTCATAAACTCCATTCCTCATGTGACCTTTCATTCTTGAACTATGGAGGTATATTCAACTTATTAAATCCTACTTCATTCTCAGATGGTGTGTATTTTCACAACCTTTCACTACAAATCCCTTGATTTGTTCCATATAATTTTCTTCATCTAATTTACCATTAAGAAATGTTGTTTTTACATCCATTTGATGTATCTCTAGGTTATGGACAAAAGGTATTGAAAAGGCGAGGGTACCCAAATATACCTCAAGCTAAAACTTTTCCTTCCTATAAGTCCTTTCTCCGAAAGTGATTGTCTATGGACTGAGTCGAGACAATACAACAAATCGGTTCACACTTCGTGTGATTGTATGTGGATACAAGATCGAGACAATACAATGACAAAGTGTGTTTACTTGATGCAAAGGTTCGGACTTAACCAAACTCATTAGGATTACGTATCAAGTAAACATGAATTAACGTTTGTGCAATTTACTTTAATTATATAAAACAATTATAATGCAGAAATATAAAGTAAATGACATAGCAAGATTTTATTAACGAGGAAACCGCAAATGCAGAAAAACCCCGGAACCTAGTCCAGAATTGAATACTCTCAGGATTAAGCAGCTATACAAAATAAACCAACTTCGTATAGTTGAGACCAAGCAACTAAACCTATAGTTCACCTAGTTCCATATGTATTCCCACGCCTCCGACCTGTAAACAAGTCACGTACTTGGACCAATTCCTTTGGTTCGTATTCCAAACAGTAAAGGAACAACAAATATGTTTGGTATCAACTCTCTTCAACCAAGTGATATGAGTTGGACAAAGGCTCTTCTGTTTATCCTAACATAAACTCCTTTGCCAGGTTCCAAGATCTATCTTATGTTCAATCACCAAAAGGTAATCGTTAAGATTTTGCTATCAATACCTTTAATCCCAAGGAAATATATTGATGTTGATCTACACAACTATTCTTGTAGTAGCGGGAAATCCCACACTACACCCCTCACAAGAATTCATACAATCAAATCATTTTTAGATCAACAATCATAATTTTTATTGATTAATCTCACAAATTTTACAAGATGAAAAGGAAATAAAGCTAAAGAATTAGCAACCGCTCTGGAATTTCTCTCTCCTAATGACTTGCTCAACACTCGAAAAATATCTCTCTCCTCCTTGCGCCTGTTCGGCTCTTTATATAGGGAATTACATAGTGAATGACAGCTAATTTATCCTTTATTTTAGGATCTGACTTGCGATATTCTCGCAAGAGTTCTATTGTTAATCTTCGCAAACACTCTAATCATCGCAGAGTCATCACACTTTTCTCATTTTTCTGCCATGGTCATCTATTACGTCATTCTTCAAATCATTCTGCGACGCTCGCAAAGTGTTGTTGATCAAACTTCGCAAATGTGTCCTTCTTGCGATATTATGATCCTACATCTTGCCTATTCTCATGTATTCTCTGCGAAGGAGAGAATGTCATGAGAAATTATTCTTCAAAATGCCGCAACTGTTCATCTTGTCATGTTCTTCTGTATTGACACGATTCTGTATTTTGCGTGAATTTTGTTACACGTATCTTTTCTTCCATCCATCTCTTGACATGTCTTTTTCAACCGCTGCTTTTTAACGGCTCACGTCTACTCCTCGCATTAAATGCACTTATCTTCTCAAGAATTCTACCCTCTATATATATTATTCTTATCCCTCTCTTTTCTTCTTTTTACTTTCCCTCTTACTTTCTCTGCAACTTCACTTCAATGTTCTTCCGTAACTTCCGCTCCTGCTACTGTAATTTTTCTTGATTCTTCTTCTTTCAATTTTTGTTTTCTTCTTCATTCCTATACTAAAAATGCCTCCAGCTGGTCGTAAGAATGAAGTTGCTCTTGAAGAAATTCGAAAGGAATTTCTAACTGTTTTACTTTATCTCCCATTCCTGGTCAAAACCCTAAATCTGAACTTTCTATTAGTTTATTTTCTGATCATCCTTGCAATCATGAAAATATCATAGTCTCGCTAGGTCAGCTTCTCGCTGGTCTTCCTATTCCCCTTTATAATCCTGAACTTCCCTTATTCTATGAAATTCTTTCTCATGCGAAATTATCGCGAGCGGTATATCAATTGAGTGGAGACTACATTCGCTTAATGATCGAGTTTGCGAATCGTGGTGCTGGTAAGGGATCTCTTTACCCCTCAAAAGTTAAGAATCCCAAGTTTGTTGATGTTGCGATTATCCCTGCGAAGTATACCGTAGAAAATTTCTTTGCGAATTACTCCCTCCCTCCCACTATTAAGTGACCTAGTTTAAGTTTGCACAATTTTTAAGGCAAGCAAGGAAAATAGTACTTTTAAGCATTTTTTTTTACAATTATACCCTTATGGATGATAACTAGTGAAATTTAGAAATGATTTATCTCTCAAACTACTCCACGGATATTCGCAAACTTCATACCATTGAAAAGCATTTTAAAACACATACGTAACGAATATAAACATGCCTATTAAATTATGCATATTTCTTATATTTTTTCTAATTAACTATAAAAGGATAATTTTATAAATATCTCCTTGTTTAGTTATATAGGTCACTTATTAGTGGGACAAAATTTAAAATCAAATAGGTCACTTAATAGTGGGACGGAGGGAGTATGAGATAATTCCCATAAAAAGAGATAGCACTTGCTGGGGCGTTCGTTTGAGGAAGAAAGATGATGTTGCTGATGACAAGATACTCATGCAAGACATTGATTGGCATCCTGGCACTAATACAATTCCACGCCATTCTAGCGAAAAATAAATGGTGTATCTTTTCCCTAATCTTAGAGGGTCTGTACATCTCCAGTTCTCATACTTTACCTGGGAATCTCGCGGCATACTAACCATGGGTATTTAAATGGCCTGAGAGAGAAGCAGAGGTATATTTCCACACTTTGCTTGCTTGAATTGTTGTTTTTTTTACTCTTATATATAATTTTTCTGACCACTCCAATGTTTTCACTTGCGAAATTATCAGATTAAAAGTTTGAAAGTAAGTTATAGCAAGACTGGGAAAGTCAGCACTTTATCAGCTCTTCGATCATTCACAGATGAAGTAAGAAATATTCTTTTATGATTCTTCACAATATATTGTTGCCTGTATTTCTTATCTTTATCTGTGTATGTAGGTTATCTTTGAAGTGTAAAAACATGTCAAAGTTGCAAAGACTAGGGGTAAAGGCAAGAACATTTCTCGCAAAGATAAATCCGCTGCCCCTCCTTCAAATAAACAAAAAGTCCAATCTAGCGAAAATTCTAGTGATTATAGCGATGATGATGATGATGTTTCTTCTGCTAAGGAAGCTTCACAACCTGAATCTTCTATGGCCCAATTGTCCAGTATTTTTTCTAACTCTTGGCAAGGAATTGGTGATACTTCTCTTACCAATGCATGCCAATCCATAGATGCTATTTGTGATGCTCCCCTCTTAGAGAATAATGAATCTCTTCGCGTGGTTTCAAGATATATATCTCCAAGTTTCTTACATTCACTCAATAGTTTGGTAAATTTTTGTTTATTACACCTTTCTTATCTTTTTATTTTTGTCTTGAATTCTTAATTTATTCTGAAAATTCGCTGCATTATTTCGCAGGCTGGGAAAGCTTCTTATGCTGTTACCGCAGACTTGGAAAAGATGTGTGCGGACTTTGAAAATAAGTATCTTGAACTTCGCAAGAAGAATGCAAAATTGGAAGTTGAAACTGCTGGTCTTCGCGAGAAGAACAATCAATTAGAATCTGAGACTGCTAATCTTCGTGAAAAGAATAACCAGTTGGAATCTGAGACTGCTATCCAAAAGAATAAAATTTCTGGTCTTCAAATGCCAATAAGCAACTCTATGGTATAAAACTTTTTCTTCTTTTTCTTTATTTCGTTTTCTCATTATCTTTTCTTATATGGTTCATCATTTTGCAGACGTTTATGGTCTTTCTGATGAGGCTATTCTTCTTCATACAGTTCCCAATCTTATGGATGATGATACTCTTCTTGAACACCTAAATACTTCTCTAAATAATGATAAGATTGAACCTCTTCCCATAGATGAACTCAGATCCAAACTTTGCTTCTTAGAAATTGATTATAGATCTGCCTTGACTATGGATAATAAGTTTAAACGTTTCTTCCTTAATTCCAAAGAATAAATCAATAGTTTAAGAACCAAATATAGTGATCTCATAGATGAAAAAGATCGTATTTCTCTTCAAGGTGCTCAAACTTTAGCAAAATTCCAAGAAAATTTTCTTGAGGTCCAAATTGAAAGAGATGATCTCAAACATAGAAATGTTGTGCTCTGCGAGAGAGAGAACCAAACTCGCTCCCGTCTTCTCATAAATGATGATGCTGAATTTGCTTGGGCTGCGAAAGTTCTAGATAACGCCGGAAATAACTTAGGTGTAAATGTTATTCTTCAAGCTGAGCAGAAAACCTTGATTAGAGATATGATCTCTAACAAAGAAGGTTGTTAATTGTTCTTCTTCCTTTAGTTTTTTGCTTTTTCATAAACTATTATCAGGTTGTTGACTTATTGTTATATTTTCGTAGAAGCTGAAGAGAGATATCGCAAAATAATTGAAGAGCTTGAGAATGAGAAAGCAAATCTCGCAAAAGATTTATCTTCTTGCAATGATGAATGTTCAAGGTTGAAGGCACAAATGAAGATCACTATTGCAAATTTTGGGAATAACGCAATTTCTTTATGTAATGACACCATCAAGGAGATCTGTGATGACTCTTAGATAAAATCCCAAAAAATACTCTTTCTCTGGTAATCTTTGATAGTGAAGCTGATGAAGAAGAAGAGTTTGATGAAGAATCTAATGAAGATAAGAGAGAAAGTTCTAGTGAAGAATCTGATGGAGACAAGGAAGAATCTAGCAAGAAATAGGTTTCGTTTCTTTGTTCGATTTTTTTGTAAAACTTGTACATTCGTTCTTCCGATCTTCTATTCTTGTAATCTATTACTGTGAATTTTTCTTCAATATAGGCTCTACTTCTCTTGTTTCATCCTGCATGTGTTAGAAAAACTTTTCTCTCTTGCAATATGATTGACCAAAATACAATTAATTTTTTGCTTTATGCGTAAATCTATCATGTGGAGACAAATAACATTTAACTCATTTCATACATTCTCATACTTGCCTCTGTTATTTGTATTCAGATGAGTGATTGAGAAAGCTACCTCTGTTTAGTAAAATAATTTGTGATAAAATCGCAATTATCCCTACATAATCTCGCAATCATAAATTGTTAGATTGCATTCATTCTTGTATTCTGACATGGTCTTATTTTGCCTTCCTAAGTAAAAGTCTTATTTTGCCATCTTTTTTCTTTGCGACAAAATCGCAGGACGTCTCTACACTTTCATGTAGAAACCCATTGATCTTGCCGTAACTTTTTGTTCTTTTGTATTTTTGCTACGACAATATGACAGGTCTAAATTTTCTCGCGAAATTAAAGCCCCATGACATTGGCGTCTTGCGACGAAATCGCAGGACGTCTTTACACTTGAATGCAATGACCCATTGATCTCGCCTTATCTTCTCTTTTGTATTATTGACTCTTCAGGAATGTTGCATAAATATTACAAGTCTAAATATTCTTGCGAAAATATAGCCTCATGACATTTGCGTCTTAAGACACTTATAAGCTCCCTAATGGAGGGTGCCACCCTTATCTTTCCCCTGGTTACCCTTTTAAGGAGACGTACTTCTGACATACAAGACTAGCTCCTCCCATCTAGTCTTAACAACAACCAGTTGTGTTTGCAGCCTCTTATCCCTTTTGTCTATATGGCTTATGGTTACGAGACTGCACCCTAAGTGGGGTTACCGAGAGCATCATAGCCAAGACTTGCCAAGAATGGCCAGGGTAGTTTTATATGCCCCAAGCACTCTTGACTCAACCGTGTACCTCGGAGCCTTGGTCATACTCTGCACCCCTTAGGTGAGCTCTTATTACCTTAGTCGCCCAACTCAAGTCATATGCTCAAGTTGAGAATCCAAGGCGTCTCTCCTGGATGGGCTTTCATTGACCCCAAATCTCCATGACTCAGGTTCCAGCAGCGGTGTAACCTTATCCCTGAGCCATGCAACAGATACCCCCTTCTATGATGCACTTTAGGTCTTACATTTTCCTCTTCCGAAATTTTACTCGCGAACTAGAGTGTACGGCATAAAGGTTCATCCCATTCTGAGGATTATTCTTTTGCATTTCAGCTCTGCTGTAATTTCTCAATATTATTTTTATCATTAAGCAAAATACATTTTTGAAATTTTTTGCAACAAATCAATCAATCATACATCTTTTTATTTTTACTCAATATTTCTTTCATTTCACAACTTAATTTTTTTACCTTTACTGTTCTCTGCCTCTGCGAGATTGTTAGCTACTTTCTCACCTTCTGCGAGATTTTCTCCGCTTGTTGTTTTCAGCAAGTTATGACTTCGCAATATACCTTCTTCTCTTTGCTCTATTGTGTCAACCATCAACATCTCATGTTTTTGTCTTTGCTTAATGTTATATTTCCAATTCTCCTTCTTGGAAGCTCTTTCCTCGCAGGACTCCATATCAATCTCATAACATTTCTTACCCTCTACCCAATCTCCTTTTATGACTCCAACACCACTGGGATGAGGAAACTTGATACATTGGTGGAAGGTTGATGCCACGCATAGAATCCTATGTAGCCAAGGTCGGCCAATGAAAGCGTTATAGGGAGATTCTACGTCAACAACACAGAATAGGATCTTAGAAGATATCCCCTTTAATGGAATTCACATAGTGATTTCCCCTTTAGATTTATTGGCAGTGCCATTAAAACCATATATTTTTTAGGTCGAAGGTATTAGATCCTCATCTCTGCCTCCCATTTTCTTGTAAGTATGATAGAACAGGATATCCACAGAACTCCCCGTATCAATTAAAACTCTTTTAATTTCCCATGAATTTTCGGCCTCATCATCACAATCTTCTTCTTCATCTTCTCTTTGTTTTGGGTTTATCTCTAGCCTCACCACCAATGGATTGTCATGCATTTCTCCTCCTGTGGGAACTTCTTCTGCGGTGAAAGAGATAGTCTGCTTTTGCTATTCTTTTAGTGGCGAGATTTTCGCAATGTTTATTATCTCTCTTTTATCAGCATCTCTTACGAAAACTCTGCTTAGAACATTGTCATGAAAGTATTCAATTGTTTTGTACAAATGTACAATAGAATTACAAAACAAATTCTTCGCCTTCGCTCCAACTTCTATGACAAATGTTTCTCCTCCTTTGGTTGCGTTTACCTTGCGAATTTCTGGCGGTGGTGGTAAGGTTTGAGATTGAGGGTGCCCTATTAGGAAATGATTTAGCTTTCCCTGGTCTATCATTCTGAGAATGATTCTCTTTATGTTCCTGCAGTTATTTATGGAATGTCCATGAAAGTGATGATAAGAGCAAAATTCTTGACTTCTGTGATTTGGAAGTGGTTCTTTTCCCATGTTCCAGGGTGATGGTATGTTCTCCATTAAAATTATTGCTTCCCAAATTTTTTACACATTAGTATTCAAAGGCGGCATCTTGATCTCTTCCCATATCATTTTTTGACTTCCTGATCCTCTATAATAATTTTGTCTTTGTCCTCCATAATTTTCCTGCGGCTGATCAAGTCTTTGGATTTTGTTGTTTCCACCTCGGCTATAAAAGTTTCTTTCTCTCTCAAATTCTTATTGGTCTCGACTTCCCATATTTACTATTTTCTGCTGATTATTCTCCATACCCTTTTCTTGTTGGGTCTGCGAAGTGTTTGCAACTGTGTTTATCAATTCTGGTAGCAAACTCGCATTCGCTGCTGCTGAGCTTATATTCGCAACGAGATATGATTCCATTTCATTCTATTTTTCTTCAAGGGCAATGTACTCCTCCTGCAACTCCCGTGATTCAGTCATTGTGATGGTATTCTTGATTCTAAAATTTTGAATGTACAACAGATTGGTTGCGAACATTGCATTGATAAATGATAAATAAGATATCTCTCATCCACTCGGCCTGCCATATCTCTACACGTTGTCTTCCATCTTATGGTTAGATGCTTCAAACTTTTTCTAATTCTCTGCTTTAAGCCAAAACATCTTCAATCCCTGGTCGCGAAGAATTGTTACTTATATATGCCCCTAAAAATGTAGTTTGCAAGTGGTTGAAAGATGTTATCGTGTTTTTGGGCAAACCCTCAAACCATTTTAGTGCCTCCCCTGTTAAACTAGATGCGAATTACTTGCACAATAAAGCATCATGATTTTCCCACTGTAGCATACACCTTACATACGCCTTGATGTGTTGAATTGCACATGTTGTTCCGTCAAAAATGCTAGTTAATGCAGGAAGATTGCACTTTGGGGGTATTCCTCCTAATTGTACTTCTTGTCTGAATGGAGTTTTCGCAGCTTCTTCTATAGCTTCATCCAATTTTCTCCTACCTCCTTCCCTCCTATTATTCAGCATTCCTCTCATTTCTGCCAGTTCTCTTAAGATTTGTTCATTTACCCCGGATGCTGATCCCATTGGTCTCTTTAGTTCTGTTTCTCTTCTCCTGCGTTCTTGCTTGCTTGGTGTTGCGAAATTTTTATTTTCTTCTCCATCATTTTCTTCTTGTCTTTCTCTGTGATCTTCTCTTTCATTTCTTTCATGAATTCGCACACCATTATATCTCTCAATTTCTCTTCTGCGATTTTGCTCACTCCTTATCAACTCTCTTTGTTGTCTTTCGATTCTCCTTTGTATTCTATCATATTCTTCATTGATATTACCATTGTTGCGATTTTGTTCGCGTCTTCTTTCTCGATTGTTATGATTGTTCTGACATATTACTTCTTGGAGCTCTCTTTCCTCCATTTCTTCTCTCAATCTTTCTTTCTCGCAAGCTAAACGTGCTTGTTCAGCATAATGTCTCTCGATTTCTTCTTCAATTACTTGCTCATTCCTGCGATTTTCTCTCCCATGTAATATTCTTCTTCCTTCTTCTTGATTTTCTTCGTCACCTTGGTTGTTTCGTTCTTGATGCTGCCTGTTTTGAGGAATTTCTCCATATAGAATGTATCGATCTTCAATCATTTCTATATTTTCGTGACGTTCTTCATCTGGATTTTGCACCTCCTACCAAATATTTCCATCAACATTTTCTTCAGGTGAGTTTCGTCTTTCTTCCCTTATGATTGATCTTGAACTTGATCTTGTAGTGCTTCTTGACCTTCTATTTTGTAGTCTCATATTCTCCATTCTCAACTCATGATTCTGTCTTGTCAATTTAGCACATTCTTCTGCTTCTATTCTCCTTTCTTCGTGTATTCTTTGTCTCAATGCTTCTAATGCTTCAATATCTTCATTTCCATGAATTATTCCTCCAACTGCTTCCTGATCTTCCTCTATTCGCCTATCATTTCTTAATTGTTGCTCCTCTTCCGCTTCACCTGCTGAATCTGACTGCCATGTGTGTACACTCACTCTATCATAATCTATAACTCTATTTTGAGTTGGCGTACGCTGAATTTGCTATTGAACTTGATTTTCTCCATTGTTTCTTGCGTTCATTCTTGAAAATTCCCCAACTTCATTCTTTCTTTCTCCAGCAAGTATCTTACTCCTTCTAACAGTTGTTGGTTGTCTTGGAGCATTTCTTCTTCTAGCCATCTCTTCAATCTCAATGAATTGTTGAAAATTATATGAAACTTTTCACCAACTACTCCAAATTCTTTTAAATCACAATATTAATCTTCACACTAAAAACAAGGAATTCCCTGTTTCTAGCGCCAATATGTAGTAGCGGGAAATCCCACACTACACCCCTCACAAGAATTCATACAATCAAATCATTTTTAGATCAACAATCATAATTTTTATTGATTAATCTCACAAATTTTACAAGATGAAAAGGAAATGAAGCTAAAGAATTAACAACCGCTCTGTACTTTATCTCTCCTAATGACTTGCTCAACACTCAAAAAATATCTCCCTCCTCCTTGCTCCTGTTCGGCTCTTTATATAGGGAATTACATAGTGGATGACAACTAATATGTCATTTATTTTAGGATCTGACTTACGATATTCTCGCAAGAGTTCTATTGTTAATCTTCGCAAATACTCTAATCATCGCAGATTCATCACACTTTTCTCATTTTTCTGCCATTGTCATCTGTTACGTCATTCTGCGACGCTCGCAAAGTGTTGTTGATCAACCTTCGCAAATGTGTCCTTCTTGCGATATTCTAATCCTACAATTCTATCAAAATACCACAAGGATAGATAGATTATAGTTGGATCCTCTATTACCGAAACAAGTATTGTGCACACCAAAGATTTATATAACCAAGTCAGAAATCTTCTATCTCTTACCTATCTTCAAATCTTCTTAGATCATCAATAAACACCTGCACACAACTACTTAAATATCTTGTGATCAATCACGAACAAAACGGGTCTTTTAATAAGGATTATCACAAGATCTTCTTTAGATCTAACAACAGTCTAAAGATCCTTGTCGAAACTTTGAACTAGTTTGAGTGAATCTTATATCAGAAGAGAAGATCCTCAAGCATAAAAAAACTAGGTGCAATCAAAGTTCTGCCACCGTTGGTCAATCAAATCAATATGAAAACTAAAGATAAACCGAAATTATCTAGTTTCCCACCAACGGTACACACTAGAGATTCTCAATCCCAAAAAAGACTTTAAACTGAGCGTCCGTAAGAGATTTCTCCTAATTAGGTTATTTTCCTCTCCGAATAGGTGGCTTCACTAGTAACAGTACAACAGAGGAAATTTACTATCACGGAGGATTAGTTTGCTAGAAATACAAACTCAAAGTATTTATAAACAAGGAAGTTCGGACACCAAGGAATTTCTAAAACCGAAAATATTCTCAAGATATTCAATAATAATTTCCAAATTCGGTTTTCATAATTTCTGAGAATGGTCTGTCCAAATTAATGATCGAAATCTCCTTGGAAAATCTTTAACTAGTAAATGCACATTACTAATTCTTATTTTCCATATATAATTAAAAACTTAATTAAAAGATTCTTAACTTATTAAAATTTGATCCTGATATTTACTTCCTTCTTAGCTGTCAGGGAATATCTTTGAACAATAAAAGATATGCATTAATGCATGTGTTCAAAGTGTGCCGACATCCTTTCTCTTGTAAGTCCTCTTTCATACTTACTCACTTGAAACCGATTTACCACGTTTCCAAACAAGTTTAGAATTGGTTCATATGTCTTTCAAGAACTATGTGATTGGTCAAGTAATACTCAATCACAAATCATGGGTTTAACGGTTCTACCAAAACAAGTTTCGGTTCTACCTCCATGTGAGTATTGTGCATAGTTACACTAGCTTACCAAACTTTGGTTAACTAGGTACTAGGATCGGCTCCCCACATATATATGGTATCTAACTCATTTGTGTTACACATGTCCATAGGATCGGTTTCCGTTTCTGCTATAAACCTTGTTGCATCTCATACAAGGATCGATTCCCCTTTGTATGTGTTGCACCTCTTACTTGGATCGGTTCCCCTTTACCCAGTGTTAGGTCTTACACACACAAACTCGATCATACCATCAGGTGATTACTTAAGATCGGTTTCACTAATAAAAGTCATACCAATACATAAGTCAGGACTCATGTGAATAGTTTTACTAAGAACAAAAACAAGTCATGAGCGGTTATACTAATCACACATATTAGTCATTCATAAGATATGCAATGAAGAACATCCCCAATAATGCCTGGCGATTTCCTTTTCGGTACACAACACAAGATCATGAACTTACTTCCTTAAAACACATGTAAGAACATTGTTTCCTAGGATGAAATCCTCACCTCATACCCATACATAATCACAATAGCATTTATACGATTATGTTTATGTCTTATATACAAAGTTTAATGGTTAAACAATAAAACTCGTATTGTATTCCTTAATACTTTGTCTATCTAGAGTGTTCATGCTTCGCAGTTTTATGTTTTTAATATGCACGACTTAAAAATACGTTAGGGAATAAAACAGTTCAAGTCAAATATTACTAACCTCAGGTGAAAGGATGATGTTGTGGTTGTAGCTCCATACTTCTTCACTTTTTCAAGTCTTCGCAATACTTGTAATGTCTTGTATCCTAATACTTTCAAGCTAAGCTATACGAAGTTGACTCTAATACATTTAATTAAGCGACTCTTAAATGAGTTTTGGTTCACTAAAATATGACAACAAACTTGACATACAAACGCTTGGTGGGTTCAACCGAGCTATGCTCTAACAGAATCAATCCGAAATAAAAATCCAGTCCATGAAAAACCGGTTTTCCAAAAGAAAGACCTAGATACAAAATCAAAATTGTTTCCTCATAAGTCTTGGTTTCCGATTTTGTTAGTATTTCCTAAAACTAGTTATTTCCGGTCTTTGATGTCAAGTCTTCCTATAAAAGATAGCCTATTTCTATGTGTTTAAACATATTGGGGAAGACTAGTCAAAACCGTAACTAGGGTTTTTCATATTTTCGCAAGTATGAGAAAGAGGAAATCAATGGAAGAAAACTCTGGAATAGATAAGTATGTCTTGAATCAATTTATTCCTCCTAAAGAGGTTGAGAAAATCAAGTATCCTCACTTGACCAAAGGAAAACATGAACTTACGTAGTTAGTAGACACCACATGTTTTGAAAGATACCAAGCCTTGAAGGGAGTAAGCTTCACTGAAGAGAAGAGATTCGATCCATAGGTTTCAGAAACTAATTATGTGAAATTTTTCAAGACCGAATTTGGGGAAATATGTTCGGATTTGAAAAATATTCACCTGACTTAGTAAGAATTTTTTATGGTAATATTCACAATGTTAATCATGAAAAACTTATTTTTAGCACCTTGGTTGGATACACTTTTTCCATGTCAACATAAAGATGATACCAGAAATCATAAACTACAGTGTAAAAGGTCATATGATTACAGGTTCTGAAATTGATCACGATAGCATTTCAAAACTTATCACTGGAAAAACTGTTGAATGGAGAAAGGGAAAGATGATAACCAAAGATGTACCATTTCATCTAAGGGTGTTCGGAAAACTGGCTATAGCAACTTCGTTTGCTTGTACAAGAGATTCCTCACTATGGAATAAAGATTTTGTTGAACTAATTTGCTATCTTCTTGAAGGAAAGAAGTGAATTAATATTTGTGGAATGATTATCAATCAAATGATTAAAATCATTGAATCTTTAAATTTCACAGGATTTCATAGAAATCTTGGATATCCCTGTGTCATCACCAAGTTATGCGAAGGTGCAATAAGGAATTATCTGGAGATGAGAAAGGTATTAAAACTATTTCTCAAGGAAGTATCAATCGGATGAGTGGAACTCAAAAGGATCTAGTATCTTGTATGATCAAGTCTATAGCAATGGAGATCTCTTGTTCCATATTTTACGTCTTAGAAGACAATTAGACTGCATTCAGAAACAATTGGCTTTTTCCTATAGAGATAATCCGGAAACTCTTGAAGGAATCCTAAAGATCAATGATGAGTTCTTAAAGATAAAACAAGAAGAAGATTCTAGGGAATATTCTGATGAGAAAACAAATGAAGATTGATTTATCTTCAAGAAAATAAAAGTAGACATTAGTTGTTGATTTATTTTCAATTTTCGCCTTGTGTCCATTATGAATAAAACTATCTCATTATTATGAATAAAGTTATTTGATTTATAATTTTTCTTGTGATAGTTTTTGATTTACATAGCCTATACTTGAAAGTTTTATTGCTATGAATTTTTATGGGATGTTTGATTTCGGTTTTATTACCTTGATATTCGATCTCATAATATGTTGTGAGCCCTTATGGTTTGGGTGAATTTTTGATTTAGAAGGATTAAGTTCTAGCCCATGTTGGTAGGCTTTATCAAAGGATCATGATGGGTTCTGATAGAAACAATATGTGAAAAGGTCAAAATATGTTGAATCGGTTTTGGTTTAGCATAAAAGCATATGTGTTTCGACGATTTTCAACTTTCGCTTGCAATTGTTAAAACCGATTTTCAACCTTTCTCTGGTAAAGGTTGGTTTTTGTTATTCTTTTGTTATGCATAAGGATGACAACATAATGGTATTTCGATATCAATTCTCCCTGGAAGAAGAAGTTGCGATCATATTGGAGAAGTTGGATGCGAAATTGAAGTAACAATCTTGTTAGTCAATTGTTTTCCTGTTTAAGAAAAGCCTGATTTTATTTCATATATCTTGTTGCTTTTGATTAACAAAATTTCGGTTCAATTGATGTTTATTCCATAATGTGTGTGTGGATGTGTGTGATTCAATTGGTTCGATTAAGAAAAACTATTGTTATCTTGCTTTATTGTGTGATATCAATCGTTTAGGCTTATAAAATTTCGGTGCAATTGCGGTGCTTTAATGTTTATGTTATTTCAATTGCTTCCGGTTGAGTTGAATAATTATGCAAGTTGATTTATTTTGTTTGGATGAATTATTTATGGCTTAACAAAAGAAAATGTTGACGGGATGAGTTGTTTAGTCCAATTCAAATCTGGATAAGATAAACTAAGTTAATTCTGATCTTAGTTAGACTTGTCAAAGTGGAGGTTTTGGTTATTCAAGTCTAATTGAATTCCTAAACAAGGAAATGCTAGTTAACTAACCTAGTATTTGGCTTGTTTAAAAATATAAAGGTCTAAGTTATATGGATAATTAGAACCTGATGAGAAAAATAGAGTTTATCTTTGTTTTGGTCTTATCAAATGAAGCGGTTGTATTTATACAATCGGTTTATCAAGGGAACTAAGGTGTTTAGTTGATTTTTGGTTTGCAAAAATAGTTGGGAAAATTGCTTCGGGCAATTATTTCCATGATAACATATCAAAACATAATTATTTTGTAGTTTCGATTTTGATATTGGTTATCAAAAATGGTATGTGGAACTCTCGTGCTTGACTCAACATGTTGCAAGTCTATTTTGAGATTTGTAAGATCCTTTTCGTGTTGTCCTTTAATTTTTCGTTTCTTTGTCATTTTGTGACAAAAAAGGGGAGAAATATATGGAGTAAACAGGTGATACTGGTATCGATTTTATATTGATTGGTGTCACTAGGGAAGAGGACAATGGTTCTTGAACGTTTATCTAACGAAAGAGGAAAAGCACAGACTAAGGGGGAGTAACATATCATATGATTTGGTATAACAAAGACAATGGTGCTTGAAAATCTACCTATCTCACCTTTAGGGGGAGTATGAGCTTTGTTATTATGATGTCAACATCAGCATTTTTAAGGATTAAATGAATGCAGGTTATGTGCTGTTGAATTCGGGAATCAAGCGTATGTGTAATGAATTCTTGTAATTTGTTTATCCATATGATTGTAAGAGTTTTATCACTAAAATTGACAAAGGGGGAGATTTTTAAAGCATAGCTCGGTTGAACCCACCAAGTGTTGGTATGTTAAGTTTGGTTGTCATATTTTAGTGAACCAAAACTCATTTAAGAGTCGCTTGATTAAATGTACTAGAGTCAACTTCGTATAGGTTAGCTTGAAAGTATTAGGATATGAGACATTACAAGTATTGCGAAGACTTGAAGAAGTTAAGAAGTAAGGACCTACAACCACAACATCATCCTTCCACTTGAGGTTAGTGATATTTGAATTGAACTGTTTCACTCCCTAACGTATCTTTCAATTCGTGTATATTGAAAACAAAACTGCGAATCATGAAAACTCTAGATAGAAATAGTATTAAGGAATACTATACGAGGTTTATTGCTTCACTATTAAACTTTGTAGATAAGACATCAACGTAATCGTTTGAATGCTATTGTGATTATGTATGGGTATGAGGTGGGGATTTCATCCTAGGAAATAATGTTTTACATGTGTTTTAAGGAAGTAAGTTCATGAAATTGTTTTGTGAACCGAAAAGGAAATCACCAGGCGTTATTGGGGATGTTCATCATTGCATATCTTATGAACGACCAATATGTGTGATTAGTATAATCGTTCATGATTTGTTTGTGTTCTTGGTAAAAATATTCACATGAGGCCTGACTTATGTATTGGTATGACTTTTATTAGTGAAACCGATATTAAGTAATCACATGTTGGTATGATCGAGTTTGTGTGTGTAAGACCGAATCTGGGTAAAGGGGAACTGATCCTAGTAAGAGGTGCAACACATACAAAGGGGAATCGATCCTTGTATGAGGTGCAGCAAGGTTTATAACAAAAGGGGAACCGATCCTATGGAGGCAAAGGGGAACCGATCCTATAGACATGTGCAACACATATGATTTAGATACCATGTATATGTGGGGAACTGATCCTAGTACTTAGTCAATCAAATTTTGGAAATCTAGTGTGACTATGCACAATACTTACATGGAGGTAGAACCGAAACTTATTTTGGTAGAACCGTTAAACCCATGATTTGTGATTGAGTGTTACTTGATCAATCACATAGTTCTTGAAAGTCAGATGAACCAATTCTAAACTTGTTTGGAAGTGTGGTAAATCGGTTTCAAGTGTGTAAGTATGAAAGAGGACTTACAAAGAAAGGATGTCGACACTCTTTGAACACGTGTAGTAATGCGTATCTTTTATTGTTCAAAGATATTCCTTAATAGCTAACATGAAGTAAATCCCAGGATCAAATTTAAATAAGGTAAGAATCTTTTAATTAAGATTTTTAATTATATATGAAAAATAAGAATTAATAATGTGCATTTACTAGTTAAAGGTTTTCCAAGGAGATTTCGATCATTAATTTGGATAGAGCATTCTCAGGAATTATGAAAACTGAATTTGGAAAATTATTATTGAATATCTTGAGAATATTTTCGGTTTTGGAAATTCCTTAGTGTCCAAACTTCCTTGTCTATAAATACTTTGAGTTTGCATTTTAAGCAAACTAATCCTTCGTAACAACATACTTCCTATTTTGTTGTTGTTACTGGTGTAGCCGCCTATTCGGATAGGAGAGTAACCTAATTATACGAAATCTCTTACGACCGCTCAGTTTAAAGTCTTCTTTGGGATTGAAAAGCTCTAGCGTGTACCGTTGGTGGGAAACTAGATAATTGCGGTTTATCTTTTATTTTCATATTGATTTGATTGACTAACGGTGGTTGAACTTTGGTTTCACTTAGTTTGTTTATGCTTGATGTTCTTTTCTTCTGATATAAGATTCACTCAAACTAGTTCAAAGTTTCGACTGGGATCTTTAGACTGTTGTTAGTTCTAAAGAAGATCTTGTGATAATCCATTGTTAACAGACTCCATTTTATGCGTGATTGATCACAAGAGATTCAAGTAGTTGTGTGCAGGTGTTTATTGAAGATCTAAGAAGATTTGAAGACAAATAAGAAGATAGAAATTTTTTGACTTGGTTATATAAATCTTTGGTGTGCACAATCCTTGTTTCGGTAAAAGAGGATCTAACTATAATCGATCTATCCTTGTGGTATTTTTATAGAATAGTTGTGTAGATCGGAATCGATACGTTTCCTTGGGATTAAAGGTATTGATTGCAAAATCTTAACGATTACCTTTTGGTGATTGAACATAATATAGATCTTGGAATCTGACAAAGGAGTTTATGTTAAGATAAACAGAAGAGCCTTTGTCCAACTCATATCACTTGGTGGAAGAGAGTTGATACCAAACATTTTTGTTGTTCCTTTACTATTTGGAATATATATGAACCAAAGGAATTGGTCCAAGTACGTAACTTGTTTTAAAGGTTGGAGGCGTGGGAATACAGACGGAACTAGGTGAACTATAGGTTTAGTTGCTTGGTCTCAACTATACGAAGTTGGTTTATTTTATATAGCAGCTTAATCCTGAGAGTATTCAATTCTGGACAAGGTCCCGGGGTTTTTATGCATTTGCGGTTTCCTCGTTAACAAAATCTTGCTATGTCATTTACTTTATATTTCCGCATAATTATTTTATTATAATTAAAGTAAATCACACAAACATTAATTCCTAGTTACTTGATAAGCAATCCTATTGTGTTTGGTTAAGTCCGAACCTTTGTATCAAGTAAACATACTTCGTTGTTGTATTGTCTCGATCTCGTATCCATAGACGATCACACGAAGTGTGAACCGATTTGTTGTACTGTCTGGACTCATTCCATCGACAATCACTTTCGGAGAAAGGACTTATAGTAAGGAAAAGTTTTAGCTTGGGGTATATTTGGGTAGCCTCGCCTTTTCAGTTGGAACTTAAAAAGTTCTTTGGAAAAATGGATTTGGATGTGAAAGGTTCTAAAGCGATCTCTTTCCTGATAATCCAAAAATGAAACAGAATAAGCCAAAAACTATAGATGGTGAAAAATACATAGTTGCGGAAAAGTATGTTTGAGTCACTTGTGGTGAGAAAGACCTTGTTCACCTCAACACAACTTGATTGTGTTGTAAGTGCATCCTCACCAAGGAATGCCATGTTTGGTAAGGCTGTAGAATTCAATTGGATTCCTCTAAAAAAGTATGTTTATAAACTTGAGCAAGATTTATGTTTTTATTATTTGCTTAGAGTACTTTGCTTATTGTTCATTTCTACCTAACTTGATATTTGTTTAAGGTTCTTAAATGTTTAGGTTTGAAAATATTAGTTCGGGATGTTTGGACCTCATGGTACACATACCAAATATGCACACCATCATTTAAAATCAAAATCCAGGGATTTTAGTATGCAAATCCATTTGCATACTGCTCCTGGTCACAAAAATTTGTTTGCAAACCCGTATGCATACTGGCATGTAGACGTCGATTTTCGGTAAATTTGTTTTGGATGTATTTTTTCTTCATCCGAAATCGTAATGACCTCATTATTTTGCATTCTCTTCCTCTTTGAATTCTCTTCAAAACGAAGATGAGAATTCTTGAATTTGGATGAGTTAAGATTGGTCTTTGTATTGTCTCTTGTTTTTGAGTATTTTGCTCCATTTCTTCGCACTTGTTCCACTTCTCTTGGACTTGGGCACTTGGATTCTTGGAGTACCAATCATATAAGCTCATTTGTAGCTTTTACAAGAATATTGTTGGTGAATCACAAAGAAGAAATTTCAGGAATGGGCAGTTGTACGTATTTCTATGGGATTCTTGAATGCTCACAATCATCTTATGTGAACTATGGTGCATGGTCATTAATGACTTTGTATGTTCTTATTTGTTAAGAAAATATCTTTATACGCCTTTGGTAGATATTATTGGTGTAAATCCGTGCGAAAAATATTTATTCTGCCTTCTAAGGGCAAAGATTGTGTTTGCAGTATTAATCTTTATTGATTTTATATATTGCAGAAATAATGTTATGGGATATGTGTGTTTACATCTGTGAACTATGACTGTCCCATATATGTCAAAAGTTAAGTCTTTCATATGTCATTATACAAATATTGATAAAAGATTGAATGAACTTTTGACAAACAAAAGTTAAGCCTATTATGTCACTATGCAAATATTGATGGAAGATAGGATGAACTTTTGTTTACAAAGATTAAGTCTATTATACGTCCCTATACAAATAGTGATGAAAGATAGAATGAATCTTTATTTATTCTGCAGTATTGGTCTTTCCCTGATCCACATCTTTGTGTATGTATTGTGCGTCTCCATAAGTTCTCTTGTGTGAGCATTTCCGATTAAATTAATCATGGGTTCTCTTGTGGTTAATTTAATTGAGTTTTTGGATACGCATTCAAGTTTCATGTGATTTGTTAATGTCCAAAGATCCTTCTTTTCTTGTAAAAGAAAGGTCGCTCTTGTTGTTCTTTCTGGAATGACATTTTATGGGGGAGAGTTCTTATTTGAACTTGTGCGTAATTGCCAAATCTTTGTGGGGAGTGCGGCTGTGGAATATTGTAGGAGTTATCTTGTATCTTTATAAACCCCTTGATGAATACACTAAGTTTTTACTATGTGAAATCATCGAAACAAGTTGGTATGTTGTTCTCTTTTGGTCAGGAAGTATCTCTTTGAAAATTTCATGAGGATCCCACTAGTTTTCGTACCTTTGCCAATTTATATTGACAAAAAGGGGGGAGAATTAATGTGTAGTTCACACTAAAAAGACATATGGTTTACGGATCATTATGTAAGGGGGAGTGGTTTTCATTGTGAGATGAAGCATTGACTAAGGGGGAGTGATACATATCACCATAGTATTGTTGTCAAAGTTGTGAAACAATTGAACTTTGATACTGTGTAATAATACTATGATACTGTGTAATAATGATTGAGAGCAACTATTTTCTCATTGTTATAGCTACGGATCTTCAACAACTATTATGTTGAGTCGAACACATTTAGAATCATTGGAGTTCTTGGAAGTGACGAAAATTTCGATTAATGTAGAAGAACCAAGGAATCAAGCATTTGGATGAGAAGCTACAAAGTTTATTTATTTTGTAATCCATATGTATTGATAGTTTTGTTACTAAAATCGACAAAGGGGGGGGTATTATAAGAGCATTGCTCAGTCGAACTCGCAAACTTTTTTATCTCAAGCTTGTTTGTCAATGTTAGTGATCAAAACTATAAGTCTTGATTTCTAGTCTACTTATAGTAATGTCTCGGACTAGGATAGATTGTGTAGTTGAGTATTAGACTTTACGACGTTCATCAATTGAAGACGAAGAACTACTAAGGAGAGCTTGTGGAACTTCATCAACAAAAGGTATGTGGATACTAAAAGTCATCTATCACTTGGAAAGTCTATTTCTACTCTATATCCTATATTGAGACAAAAGTAGTATTACTATATAGTATTCGATTATACACATTTGAGGTTTCGAACTGAGTTTAACTTGCTTACATATTTCTCGAAATATGTGTTGGTAAGCTTTCGCTTCAACCAAGTTCATCTTATATTCTTGATGAAATTCAAAATATGATCATGTGAAAATTGTCGAGTAACATCTTACATGGTTTGTTGATACTATTATTTGGTGTAGACTTGGAATGTTTCGTTATGATTATTTCAATAACTTGAAAATTGATTTGATGGTAATAGTGTGTGAAAACGGCTATTTTCATCCTCTAAGAAAGTTTTAATGATTGAAATAGAGTTTAATTAGAATACTTAACCATCATTGGACTATGAACATAGTTTGCATTCTTGCATGTATCTGATTCATGACCGGAACTATAGTATGCATACCCGTATGCATACCTGTTAGTTGTGAAATTCTGAGTACCTAAGTATACATACCCGTACGCGTACTGGCGAAGGGTTTGGGTCCGGGAATTTCTGTTGTGTTTTGGAAGTTTGCAAGTATGCTTACCCGTTTGCATAATGGCGAACTCAAACTCAGACCGGTTACTAAAGTATGCATACCCGTTTGTATACTTGAGTGGTTAAAGTTCTAAAATTGGTTTGTTCATGAACTAATACATTTATATATTAAGGAATGCATTCTTTGCAAACTGTGGCTATAATGTTCATGAATTGATTCGAGTGAATCAAACCGATTTTGCTTCAATTGTGTTCTTGTATACTTCTATGAGAATATAGCAATTGAATAACTCTTTTAACTAGTTTCATTTGAGTCATTTGAACTAGTTGTGGTTAAGATGAATAAGGTTTATATGAGAGTGTTCATATAGCTAACATCGGTTAACTACTATTGAGCCAACATAGTGTGCACGTTTAGGTACGATTACTCAAACCTAAATGAGGGTACATTTCATTTGTGTATAACAAACTAAGTTCGATCTAACAGTTGAATGATACTAGCTTGAGTCTAATCAAGTTTTCATCTAACAGTGAATATTGAATGCTTTGATATCAAGGTAACATTGATTGCAAACCCTGATTTGAAAACTATATAAAGGAGAACTATAGCAACTGGGAAACCTAATCCCCACACCTCCTGTTTGATACTAGTTGCAACTAGAGTCGATTCTCCTTTAACCTTAGATTTTTCACGAAACCTTGTAGGTTAACGACTTAAAGACTTCATTGGGATTGTGAAGCTAGACCCAACTATTTTCTTTGTAGTTGTGTGTTATGATCTTGCCCCTTTCTATCATATTGAGTACTATCTTCTATAAGATTTGCTCAAAATTGATTCACCGATAGGCAAGATAAAAAGTAATCACAAACATCCTCGTCTCATCGTTTGTGATTCCACAATATCTTGTTCGCTACCATAAGATTAAGATTATTGTGAGGTGACTGATAATACTAGGCTATTCTTCAGGAATATGAGTCCGGTTTATCAATTGGTTCCTGTGCACCTTGATTTATCAAAAGACGGAACAAAACTCATAGGTATTTCTATGGGAGACAGATTTATCTATTCCAATATACTTTTCGGTATGAGACTGTAGATGGTGGATTTTCGACAAAGGCTAAAATCTTAAACCCATAATTACATGAACCTCTGACTCAGCAATCAGGCGTAAATATGGAGACACGGGTCTCTCATCGAATCCTCTGACGGAGAATACTTTCTCTCAGAGTGCATATAGATATGTAGTCTCACATTTGGACAACGACATATCTCATGAGTACCGAATACTTCAAGTCATAATTTCTATCACGGGATGAACAACAACGAACGACTTGCTCGCTAGTATAAAGTCATAAATTAATCATTCCTAAATTATTGGATTCATCCGAGAATTCCTGAAAATATTCAAATATTTTCGCAGATATCTCATCACGCAAACCATGGTTCTTCCAGAAGTACATGGATTAGTAATATTGGACGACGGCATCGGTGCTACCGCCGAGCGAGCCCCCTGTCTCAAACCTAAATTCTTGGATTCATCCGTATAAATTGCTGAAAATATTCAAATATTTTCGCACATATTTCATTACGCAAACCATGGTTCTTCCCAGCCAGAAGTCCATGGATTAGTAATAAATATTAGACGCACGGCATCGTGTCTACCACCTGAGCAAGCCCTATCTTAAACTTAAATTCTTGGATTCATCCGTTAATTGTGAAAATATTCAAATATTTTCGCACATATTTCATTACGCAAACCATGGTTCTTCCCCAGGATAAGTCCATGGATTAGTAATAAATATTGACGCACGGCATCGGGGATACCGCTCGAGCAAGCTCTGTCTCAGATGGTGCAATTTTATTCAATAATGATACATTAACAACCACCGCACGAGCAAGTATTTCAAAATACGACGAAACGATGAACCTATGCAAAATAGGACGAAGAATAACAAATAAATAAAAATTGACCAAGGCGCTGGGAGCATGGACCCACTGACCGGCCGACCGTGCCGTGGTCAATCCCACACCAGTCTCATATTTTTATCATATTTTGTTGTTTTTTCTGAGTTCATGAAAAAACCTTTCGCTTGAACAAATATCCTTTTGTTTTGAGGAAACTCCTCAAATTCATGGTGCTTCCTCCGCGCGGAGGAAATAATATAAAATCAAGGAGAGCATGAGGGGGCGTGACCATTGGCCAACCGGCCATGCCTGGTCCCAGCCGGCCCCACACCTCATATTTCCTCATTATTTTATTAATTTCCCTAATTTCATGAAAACTCCTTAACCTCATGATTTTTCCTTCGTCCCATGAAAAATAATAAAACTTAGGAAACCCGTGTGCACGAGTCATGGTCGGTCGGCCAAACCCTAGATGGCTCACATGTCCCACTCTTTTATTAGCATATTTTTCATGTTTTCATAATCCCATGAAAATTCCCTGATTTCATGATATTTCCTTCAAATTATGAAAATTCCTTCAAATCATGAAATAATGCATAAAATAGGGAAAACGCGCACGGACCGGGCCTTGGTCTGCGATCATGCTCTAAGCGGTCCCACACGCTCACACGTCCCTTATTTTATTATTTATGATTTTTGATGTTTCCTTCGTCTCATGGAAACTCATTTATTTCAACAAAACTCCTTCGTTTCATCATATTAGGAAAAATGTTATGGGACCGGCCCCTTTGATTTTTCCTGAGTTTTACTCTCTGGATGTTTTCACCTCCCGAAAGAGCTTAAAACCTAAATACTCCCTCTTTGGGAGATAGGAAATTCTTTTCCGTACGTAATGGAGGGGCGGACCATCAAAATCCGAGTTCGTATGAGAAATCTATGCTGATTCTACCAAAGGACGATGAATAGGGTTTCAACCAATCTGGGAGTGCTCGAACGATCAACATTTGATCCCGTGACCACCCAGGGCCGGTTTCATGACCCCTTGGTCGGTCCCTCACCTCTTCATAATTCCTTCACTTTTCATTATTTTCCTTCATCCGATGAAGTTTTGACGGTTTTATCAGAAAACCTTAATTTTGTCATATTTTCTCAAATTGTCGGTCAAACGAGCACCAGAAAATATCAAAATTCTCAGAACTGAGACACGGACGTCTCAACGACGAAAGCATGTTACCTTGACCGACCAAGGTTGGCTTTGTGGCTCGCAATGAGCCAATCCCACGTGTTTCTCACAATCTGACCAAATTTGCACAATTGCACGTATTAGGTCCAAAAACTCTCCAAACAATTTCGAATTCGGATTGAGCGATCGTCATTTGATCCCGTGACCACCCAGGGCTGGTTTCACAACTCCTTGGTCGGTCCCTCATGTTTTAATAATAATTAATTAGGTTCTATCACCTAATGCTTTGAACCAATGATAAGCAAGGTAAATGATTAAACCAAACATTTAATCATTCTTTCAACAACTCACCAACTCTTCAAAGAGGTCTTGGATTTCGCTCACGTGAGCATATGAGAATTTCATGGTTGATCCACGGTCCCATGAAGCCGGTTCTCCTTCATTCTATGGTTAATTTCAAATAAATCATCAATTGGTCATCAATTGATCAAATTAGGGTTTCGAATCCAAGGATCATGATTCCAGATTCAAACACTAATAATTTCACACTGATCTCATGATCAATATTCTTATTAATTATGCTCGGTTAAATTACCAGCGCTTTAATTAATATTTTATTTTGGTCACGCTACAAATATTTCATCGACGAGCAACACTTGCTCGGATGAGCAATATTTACTCAAATATTTCATCGACGAGCAACACTTGCTCGGGTGAGCAATATTTACTCAAATTAACTAACTATCAATATTAAATAAATTAGCGAGCAACACTTGCTCTCCTCAACATGAGGATCCTATCACTATCTCAAAGATACACGTTCGATTCATGAGTTGCGAACATTTTACAAAATCATGTTTAACTCAAGAAATACGTGGACTCATCGTCCCACGAAGTCATGAAATCAAGAACGACTTAATTAACCACGAGACATCAATCGTGTCACTTGGGGGGATATCAACTAGGGTTTTGGTTTGGCGGTCTACGGCACGTGTGTTCAAACACACGATGAAATGTGAGCAAGTCGTGCAATCAGTTGAGGAAGTTAGAAAAGTAGTGGGTGGAAAATCAACCAAGTCTCCGCACGATGAGCGCAACTGGTTTTGAGCATTATTTCCATCTCTCCACTCCTTCACTCCATCAACTATCACACTTAATGGGATCATGGTGTTTTCAACTCTGGCATTATATAATGTTTCTGAATCCCGATTGAAGGACAAGATTCGAAGAGTTCTCAAACATTCGAACAACAATCGTCTGAACGAGCAATTTCTCAACAAAAGTTCATACAGACGCTCATTCGTCTACACGAACTCACAGAAATCACTCTCAATCAGGCAACATTCAATCATTCAGATCATTACACGAAAACCATAACACACCTACAATCTCAGATCACCATTGATCTCATACATTTCTTAGCTTCCCTCCTACAGACCAACCCATCCTCTCTTGTGACCGAATTTACTCTGGAACGTCCATTGTCTTGGTTTAGGCTGGAGTACTACAGATTGGTCTCTCGAACTAAAAATCACCCCCTTCATAGCGGTGCATCTGTGTGAGGTTGAACATTTCGCTCGGTTCAAGGAATCTCCTCCGCACGGTCGTCCTCAATTCCGCAAAAACCAGCAGATTATTTTTCCCCATCTACAGATTGGCGACCACAGTGGGAGATCAATATCTCGGTTGCAATTTCAATTATCACAAAATGGTTGGTCTTAGGATTAACTCAACTACTTCAAACTCGATCCAGGATCCTTCAAATGGGAACGCTCCTCCTCCTAACGCTATGTCTGGCAGCACGGAAGATGGAAGAGTCCCAACTCTAATCGAATTAGCTCGCACCTTGGAGATCCACACTAGGAACATAGATTTGAAGAAGGATACGATGAATCATATACTTGATTTCCTCATCAAACTAACATCTGAGTTAGGCAGGATCTCCGATCCGGAAGTCCCAACATAGGGGACTTATTCATCACACAACCACCGTCAAATCAACAGTTTCACTACTTATGAAAAGTCGGTGGACCAGGAAGTGACACAGTAGGTCGAAGGCTTATGTGAACTCTTACATTTTTCCAGAAAGCAACGAACAGACACGTTTTCTGCGCTCAACCAGATATAATCTGAAGTGCCCTTAGTCTCCTCACCTTCAGCAGTTGAAGAAACATTCGTGATATCTAAGCATTCAGTTAACAACATCACCTTTGGAGAAGAAGACCGCATGGCAGACGAGGGACATAACCGAGCCTTGTATGTAACCGGTTTTATCAAAGACTCTGAATTTAAAAGAGCTCTCATTGATACAGGCGCCTCTACAAATATTGTCACCATGAAGACTCTCAAGGCAGCCAAGTTTCCACGGAACAAAATCGTTCGTCATCCCATCTTGATGACAGGTTTTGAAGGAAGCCAGATCCATACATATGGATACGCGTACATAGACCTGAAGGTGGGGCCTATCCAATCGAAATCCAAATTTCACGTGATCGAGCAAGATCCCGACTATCACATGATACTCGGACGACCGTGGCTTCATGACAATAAGGTGGTCCCTTTAACATATCATCAATGCATGAAAGCTCTAATCAACAACAAGATTGTTCGTATTGCGGCTTCATCATCTCCATATGCCCCAGTCTATGACGCTGAGTTCCTTGAGTCTCATAAGAACATCCCCAAACCTCCAAACAAGGTTTACAGTTCTACACTCCCAAAGTGGGGGTCTATCGAAAAGGTTGCAGACAAGCCATCATCCTTAGATGTCACGACGGCCAATCCATCCGCTACACCGATTAAGCGCCGCAAGGATCAGATGTCGACTCATGGATCCAAGTTCATCACCAGTCATGATGCGGACGGGAGGATTATTTACCAGCGCAAGGATTAGCAATTAACATGAGAGAATGATGAAGAATCTCCCCGCACCGAAGAATCATACCAGAGTGAGCCATCACTCGAAGAAGAGATCCAAGATGCTCCTAGACAATTACAGGACGGCACTTACTCCACCACTGATGATCTTGAAATGATTAATGTCGGAACGGAGGACAATTCAAGGCCTATTCTAATCAGCCAAGATTGTCATCGAGGAACGGATTGAGTTAATAGCGCTGCTGAAGGAGTATCAAGATATCTTCGCGTGGACATATGAGGAAATGCCTAGTATGGACGGTAAATTAGTTACCCATCATCTGCACATAACACCTGGTTCCAAAGCCGTCAAACAACCACCTAGACAGTTCAGACACGAAGTCGAAGAACAAATCAAGGTGGAGGTTCATAAATTACTGGCAGCAGGGTTTATCAAACCAATTCAATATCCGACATGGTTGGCAAATATTGTTCCCGTCAAGAAGAAAAACGGTCAGATCAGATGATGTGTCGATTTCAGGAATCTGAATAAATGATGTCCAAAAGATGACTTTCCTTTACCCAACATCGACATGCTTGTGGATGCAACCAGCGATCACGGTATGTTCTCATTTATGGATGGTTACAGCGGATACAACCAGATCAAGATGTACGAGCATGATGCCAACAAAACTGCATTTCGTACTCCCATCGGGAACTTCCACTACACTGTGATGCCTTTCGGATTAAAGAATGCCGGTGCTACCTATCAACGAGCTATGACCGCCATATTCCATGACATGATGCACAGGTGGAAGATTATGTTGATGACGTCGTGGTGAAATCGAAGACTCGAGCATCTCATTTCCAAGTTCTGAGACAAGTCTTTGAAAGATGCAGAGAATATAAATTAAAGATGAATCCTCTGAAATGCGCTTTTTGCGTTTCCTCCGGAAAGTTTCTGTGATTCCTAGTCACAGCAGAAGGAATCAAGGTCGATCCAGATAAAACGAAATCTATTACCACCATGCCTCCTCCACGCACTGTGAAAGAACTCCAAATTTTTATGGGCAAGGTAAATTATATTCGGCGTTTCATTCCCGGATTGGCTCAACTTATTGCTTCGTTCACCCCTCTATTTAAGAAAGGAGCAAGCTTTACATGGACAACCGTTCAGCAATAAGCATTCCAGAAAATACAGAAGATACTATTATCACCTGCTGTCATGAAATCTCCAGTGCAAGGTCGACCGCTGATACTCTACACGGCATTCAGTGATGTTGCAATTGGAGCACTCCTTGCACAAGAGGATGATGAAGGCATCGAACGACCGATATATTACTTCAGTCGTACAATGCGAGATGCTCAGCTCCGATATCCAAAGGCTGAAAGAGCATGCTTGGCATTAGTGCATGCAATCCAGAAATTCAGGCACTACTTACTGTCCAACAAAGTCGTGCTCATCTCCAAGGCAGACCCTATAAAGTTTCTACTATCAAAACCAGCCTTGATAGGAAGACCAGCAAAATGGTTACTTTAGATGTCAGAATTTGACATAGCATGTACGCCACTAAGAGAAATCAAAGGGCAAGTGGTAGCAGACTTACTCGATGCTTTTCCAGGAGACGATGCAACAGCACTACACGAAGACGTGCCTGGTGAGTTTCCAGATGTCTTGATCATCGAAGAAGAAACATGGCTTCTGTACTTTGACAGTTCTGCCACCCCTAGCAACGACACTGGGGTAGCAGGCATAGTGCTTGTCTCTCCATCCGGTGAGGTTTTCTCACATTCATTCAAGCTGGATTTTTACTGCACCAACAATTCAGCAGAATATGAAGCCTTCTTATTGGGATTATCCCTGGCTAAACAAGCCGGATCAACACATCTCGAGATAAGGGGAGATTTAAAAATGTTGGTCAACCAAATGAATGGAACGTACTCCCTTAAAGAAATCACACTGGATCCCTTCAGAACTGAGGCTCAGCGTCTGTTAAATTACTTCGCCAACGCAATGATCATCCATACTGGATGAACCAACAATAGGCACGCCGACTTCCTAGCAACTCTCGCCTCTAAATTGCAATTCGAAGGAGCAGAGAAGACGATCGTTGTACAAAGACATGATGTTTCATCTACATGGTTAGCTCAAGTTGAAAATATTCAAGCAGATGATTGGCGAGCACCTATAGTTCATGAGCTAAATAGTTCTCTTTCAGAAGGGAAAATCAGTCTCAAAGAGTTAAAGAATTATTTCTTACTTCATGGAGCATTATATTATCGAAACCCTGATGGGTATTTGTCACGATGTCTTGGACCTGACGAGGCGGACGAGCAGCTCAAGCGCATACATGAAAAAACCTGTGGACAGACGCAGGTGGTAACACTTTACCGAAAGATTCAAAGAATGGGATACTATTGGCCTTCCATGGAGGTTCAATCAAGAGCTCTGCAAAAGTCATGTCCTAACTGCCAGACGCCTCCCCATCACTTGGAGGTTCTAACATCCCATCACACCGGGGACTGGAGGGAACCGTACATCAAATATCTTCGGGACAATGAATTGCCGCTGGAAACGAAGGAAACAATCAAGCTCATTCAGAGGGCTAAGAGATTTGTCTTCATCGACGGGATCTTATATCGCAAAAGTTTTGGGGGAAACCTACTGAGATGCTTAGCCGAACATGAAATTCCAACAATTCTGAAAGAAGTACATGATACAGAACATCAAGGGAAGAAGAAATTATTTCTCCAGATTCATGAGAAATATTACTGGCCGACCATGGAAGATGATGCAGCTGTGCACGTGCAGAGATGTCACCAATGTCAAGTCCATGGTAACCTCATTCACACTCCTTGTCTCCCATTGAACTCTGTGAATATTCCATGGCCCTTTTATAGTCGGGGACTGGACATCATTGGGAAAATCAATCCAAAGATCTTCGAAGCAGCATGAATACATCATCACTGCAACCGAATATTTCACCAAATGGGTTGAAGCTGTTCCTCTTCGAAGTACCACAGGAGCCACGATTGCAGCCTTTATCAAGGAGTACATAATATTCAGATTCGGTGTTCCCAAGCATATCATCACTGATAATGGAACTCCTTTCGCCAATAAGCATGTTGCAGAATTGCTCGAAGAATATGGAATCAAACAAGTTTTCTCTACGCCGTATTATTCCCAAGGAAACGGGCAAGCAGAGAGCACCAACAAAACTTTGATCCAGATTCTCAGTCGAACAGTTCATGATAATCCCCGATCATGGCATGAACAGTTGCCTATGGCTTTATGGGCTTATCGAACTGCACCAAGAAGCTCCATCGGAACTTCACCATATTCTCTCATCTACGGAGCTGACGCAATATTACCGGCAGAAATCAAAATTCCCTCAGCAAGGATTGCAGCATCCAGTGGAATACGATGGGACGAAGCTGAAGTATCCAACTCAAGAGTTTCTGAGTTGGACATGATCGAATCAAAAAGGGATAAAGTGGAAAGACACGTAGAAACCTATAAACAAAGGATCTCCAGAGCCTACAACAAAATGGTAAGACCTCGAACATTTCAAGTAGGAGATCTGGTATTAAAGACATCAAAATACATTCAGCAAGACATGTCCGCTCCCAAGTTCTCTCCGAAATGGGAAGGACCATATGTGGTTATCAAGGCGGTGTCTAGTGGATACTACAAAATCTTAAAAATTGATGGAGGTATAGAAGGAAATATAATCAACGGCAAGTGGCTCAAAGCATATTACGCCTTATCCTTAGAAAACAAATACCTTTCATCATTCCATCATTGCAAACATTTTCAAAAATGTAATTTTCATTCCTTGAAAGAGAATTCAAATTCTCCTTTTTTCATTAAATGTTCCATGAATGAGCAAAATTCATACCATGATCAATTATTTCACCTAGCCAGAAATTAATTCAAAACAATAATCATGAATGCTCACTCAGAGCAAACCGTCCAGCAACGGATGATCCCTATAGGAAACTTCGTCAAGTTTCTTCTGAAAGGTCCTGGTCTTTACCTTGAAATCCTCAACTGCTTTCTAAACCCTAGCAGATTCCAAAGCCAATGTCCTCTCCTCTTCCAATAAAGCAGTAGTCATGGAAATTGCATCAGCGGCCTCTGCTGCCTTATGAACCTTGATTATATCAAGACGACGACGAAGCCAGCTCACATTGAACCGTAATGCTTCACAGTTCGAGATCATCTCATCCCATTCATGCAGCTCATGATTTTTGACATCTCGCAAACGCCTCCGGTTCATCTCCTCAATGATCGGCAACAACCCGACATCGTAGTCAAGAGAGTTGGAGGAAAGCCTTTCCATACCTCTGTAGTAGCAATGTGGCCATACTTCTTCCAGATCTTGGTGTACAAGGATGCGTGACATTTAGGGACGACAAACCCGCCAACCACTTCATTGCCCGCAAAAGTGTTGATCAAAGGATCTTCGAAGGGGAGTCCAGCTGCAGGATATTCACGGGCGTGAGCACTATCTCCTGTTTTCACAGAATCAACGGGATCTTCACCAGCTCGGTCGCCGATGTCCTCAACCTCGACTATGGTTACATATTTCCCGCTCCTTCTTCTAGCATCAACAACGACGCGAACGTCCGCCTGCAATAAAATGAATAAGTATTAAATTCGAGTAGAGCACAGTATAATCTCAAGAATTATAAGATTACTTACAGACGAGCCAGATTCATCACGAGATGACATGTACCGGACATGAGCTCTAACAGTCCGCTTGGGCCGAGAAAAAGCATTCTTCTGATTACCCTGCAATAAGCTGTTTTGTTAATGGTCGAACCATCGTCTTGATCATGCAAAGATAAAAGGATGAAACTTACTGAGATGGACGCTACTATTTCACGCTTCGACTGGGCATTATCTTGAGAAGAGACACCATTGCCCGACATGGCAGCAACAAGGTATGATCAAAAAACTTTCCGCACGATGAAGCTAACTCAAGATCGGAAGAAAGATTTGCGCAGACGGTAAATCTTGAAGTCCTGAAGATATATATTAGACGTGGTAGAGGCTTATCTTCTGTGATGGTAAATTCAGTTGCGGGTTTTACTGAAACCCTAAGATTTCAACGAGAGCAACGCTAAAGATACGGAAGAAAGATAGCTGGGGACTGGCACACACGGTCAATATTCATGTGCAACTTGTAATCTCCCAGCCTATGCAACACGTATCTTTTAGTTCCTTCTACAAACGGAAATCACTAAGGCAAATTGGAATCCATGATGAATTCGAGGCGCAAACGTTAGTTTATTTATTCAGAAGAATCAACATGGAAAAGTTTTCTCATTCAAAGGAAATCTCTAAGATGGAAGGAAATTCGTTCAGATCATCGAGGAAATTCCTACTACGAAGCCTAAAAAACACTCACATGTTCAGAAAAAAAAACTACTCGTCAGACTCATTATCAGAACTTTCATCGCTATCCTCTTTGTTGTCCGAACCGTCATCACTATCTTCTTCATTTTCAGAATCAGTGTCGACGAATCTCGGATAAGCTTGTGGATCATCATCTGAATCTGAATCTTCCTCCAATTCAGCTCCAAATCGCTTCATGGACCTCTGGTACTCTCTTTCATCTTGAACAGTCCAGGTCCCGGGTACCTCCCATATGTCTTCTTCAGAATCATCAGCATAGGAGTTAGCAGGCAGCCCGTCCAAGAATTGACGCTTCTCCCCAGCCCTTTGCACTCTACGCCGGATTCGAGCCTTCTCACGCTGACGAGCATCTTTTGCGTCATCCTCGGCTTTCCTTTTCCTGATTTCAGCGAAAGAGATCCTCCGTTCATTCAAGGGTACGCTGGAACTCGGCCCCACACCCTGAGAGAGTTTCGTTTTCAATATGGGAACTTTAGAATCTTCATCAGAAGAGCTAGAGGAAGAATGATTGCTGTTGTTGGACATTTCCTGAAATCAGAAGAACAAAATATTACCAACCTGCAAACAAATCCATCGGCAAAAATGACGTTCAAAACTCAGATTTTTCATAAAATCATCAATTTTCTACCGAGCGAGCATTCACCATAGAATTATGGAAACTGAAACATTATAATTGATTTTATCTCTAAGCAACATCGCACAAAATTCAAGTTTTGATTTTAGAGAAATAATATATATCCGCACATATATATATATATATATATATATATAAACAGAATGTTTATTTACTCATGTAAATAAATAAATATTTTTCAACGAGAGCCAAGCTCACGAAAATAAGTCGTGGATACTCTACGGTTTCAAAAAGAAAAAAAAACTTTTCATGAACCGATCATGTTTTACAAGAAAACTCTTTTCCTTCATGTCGTCATATGTATTTGAAACGAAGGTTTATTTCAATTTTGTGAAAACTCACGCATTACATGATAAAGTTTTACATGAAAGCTCATACATAAAATTTTATCACTGTACATAAGCTTATATATACATAAAGAGGAGAACCCGCTTCTCCGCACCATCGTTATTCTTTAAAACGAAGATTTTACTACGGTTTTTGTGAAAAATTCACTTTTTGTGATAAAACTTTGGCTCACGTGAAAGCTCATCAACATAGTTTCATCACTGGACCTACATATTCATATATGAAGGAAAACTTCTCCTAAATCAGGAATTACTACTAGTTTTCAAAAACTAACGATCAAACGAACATACGTTTTCAGAACGAAGGTTTTCAATGAAACTCACAATCATATATACATGGGTATATAATTTCATCATGATCAATATGTGAACAACTCATAAAACTCATGAGCATCAGAAAAAAAAAATTAAAAAAAATGGACGCATACCTGTCGGTGCCGGCGCAAAACTGCCGGACGGTGGAGGCAACGGCGGCGGCGCTGGAGCTCCGGAGAATTTTTCCTCCTCTCCTAGTACTGACGTGAAGGTGGTGAATTGATGGAGGATGCTGGTCGTGGGAAAATAAAAAAAAAAGAAGTAATTCCTTTTATATCAAACTTTGTTTCCAAAACCTAATTTTCCAAGGATTTCCTTATTGGGCCCGGCCCGCGAATCCCGAACGACCAAGGTCCCGTCACCCAAATCAGCGGTTCAACACCAACTCATGCTCACCAAATGAAATTCTATCATGCCAATAGAGCCTGCTTTCAAGTCATGATATGCTCGTACGATCGAAATCCGGTAATATCTTAACTTACGACTAAGTTCAATTACTTGCACTGTTATGACCGGAAAATCACCATTCAATCCTGACTGAGGAACACGGCTTTCCTCACTAAGCAGGGGACTTAATGTAGATGGTGGATTTTCGACAAAGGCTAAAATCGTAAACCCATAATTACATGAACCTCTGACTCAGAAATCAAGCGTAAATATGGAGACACGGGTCTCTCATCGAATCCTCTGACGGAGAATACTTTCTCTCAGAGTGAATATAGATATGTAGTCTCACAGCTGGACAACGACATATCTCATGAGTACTGAATACTTCAGTCATAATTTCTATCACGGGATGAACAACTCCCGAACGACTTGCTCTGCTAGTATAAAGTCATAAATTAATCATTCCTAAATTCTTGGATTCATCCGCAGAATTCCTGAAAATATTCAAATATTTTTGCATATATCTCATAACGCAAACCATGGTTCTTCCCAGCAGAAGTACATGGATTAGTAATATTGGACGCACGGGCATCAGTGCTACCGCCTGAGCGAGCCCTGTCTCAAACCTAAATTCTTGGATTCATCCGCAGAATTGCTGAAAATATTCAAATATTTTCGCACATATTTCATTACGCAAACCATGGTTCTTCCCAGCAGAAGTCCATGGATTAGTAATAAATATTGGACGCACGGGCATCAGGGCTACCTCCTGAGCAAGCCATGTCTTAAACTTAAATTCTTGGATTCATCCGTTAGAATTCTGAAAATATTCAAATATTTTCGCACATATTTCATTACGCAAACCATGGTTCTTCCCAGCAGAAGTCCATGGATTAGTAATAAATATTGGACGCACGGGCATCAGGGATACCGCCTGAGCAAGCTCTGTCTCAGATGGTGCAATTTTATTCAATAATGATACATTAACAACCACCGCACGAGCAAGTATTTCAAAATACGACGAAACGATGAACCTATGCAAAATAGGACGAAGAATAACAAATAAATAAAAATTGACCAAGGCGCTGGGAGCATGGACCCACTGACCGGCCGACCATGCCGTGGTCAATCCCACACCAGTCTCATATTTTTATCATATTTTGTTGTTTTTTCTGAGTTCATGAAAAACCTTTCGCTTGAACAAATATCCTTTTGTTTTGAGGAAACTCCTCAACTTCATGGTGCTTCCTCCGCGCGGAGGAAATAATATAAAATCAAGGAGAGCATGAGGGGGCGTGACCATTGGCCAACCGGCCATGCCTGGTCCCAGCCGGCCCCATACCTCATATTTCCTCATTATTTTATTAATTGCCCTAATTTCATGAAAACTCCTTAACCTCATGATTTTTCCTTCGTCCCATGAAAAATAATAAAACTTAGGAAACCCGTGTGCACGAGTCATGGTCGGTCGGCCAAACCCTAGATGGCTCACACGTCCCACTCTTTTATTAGCATATTTTTCATGTTTTCATAATCCCATGAAAATTCCCTGATTTCATGATATTTCCTTCAAATTATGAAAATTCCTTCAAATCATGAAATAATGCATAAAATAGGGAAAAACGCATGGGACCGGGCCATGGTCGGCCAGTCATGCTCTAAGCCGGTCCCACACGCTCACACGTCCCTTATTTTATTATTTATGATTTTTGATGTTTCCTTCGTCTCATGGAAACTCATTTATTTCAACAAAACTCCTTCGTTTCATCATATTAGGAAAAATGTTATGGGACCGGCCCCTTTGATTTTTCCTGAGTTTTACTCTCTGGCTGTTTTCACCTCCCGAAAGAGCTTAAAACCTAAATACTCTCTCGTTAGGAGATAGGAAATTCTTTTTCGTACGTAATGGAGGGGCGGACCAGCAAAATCCGAGTTCGTATGAGAAATCTATGCTGATTCTACTAAAAGGACGCTGATTAGGATTTCAACCAATCTGGGAGTGCTCGAACGATCAACATTTGATCCCGTGACCACCCAGGGCCGGTTTCATGACCCCTTGGTCGGTCCCTCACCTCTTCATAATTCCTTCACTTTTCATTATTTTCCTTCATCCGATGAAGTTTTGACGGTTTTATCAGAAAACCTTAATTTTGTCATATTTTCTCAAATGGTCGCTCAAACGAGCACCAGAAAATATCAAAATTCTCAGAACTGAGACACGGACGTCTCAAAGACGAAAGCATGTTACCTTGACCGACCAAGGTTGGCTTTGTGGCTCGCAATGAGCCAATCCCACGTGTTTCTCACAATCTGACCTAATTTGCACAATTGCACGTATTAGGTCCAAAAACTCTCCAAACAATTTCGGAATTCGACGGAGCGATCGTCATTTGATCCCGTGACCACCCAGGGCTGGTTTCACAACTCCTTGGTCGGTCCCTCATGTTTTAATAATAATTAATTAGGTTCTATCACCTAATCTTTGAACCCAAGATAATTCAGTAAATGATTAAACCAGCATTTAATCATTCTTTCAACAACTCACCAACTCTTCAAAGAGGTCTTGGATTTCGCTCACGTGAGCATATGAGAATTTCATGGTTGATCCACGGTCCCATGAAGCTGGTTCTCCTTCATTCTATGGTTAATTTCAAATAAATCATCAATTGGTCATCAATTGATCAAATTAGGGTTTCTGAATCCAAGGATCATGATTCCAGATTCAAACACTAATAATTTCACACTGATCTCATGATCAATATTCTTATTAATTATGCTTGGTTAAATTACCAGCGCTTTAATTAATATTTTATTTTGGTCACGCTACAAATATTTCATCAGATGAGCAATATTTACTCAAATATTTCATCAGACGAGCAACACTTGCTCAGGTGAGCAATATTTACTCAAATTAACGGAACTATCAATATTAAATAAATTAGCGAGCAACACTTGCTCTCCTCAACGTGAGGATCCTATCACTGTCTCGTGAGACACGTTCGATTCATGAGTTGCAGAACATTTTACAAAATCATGTTTAACTCAGCAAATACGTGGACTCATCGTCCCACGAAGTCATGAAATCAGCAACTGACTTAATTAACCACGAGACATCAATCGTGTCACTTGGAGGGATATCAACTATGGTTTTGGTTTGGCGGTCTACGGCACGTGTGTTCAAACACACGATGAAATGTGAGCAAGTCGTGCAATCAGTTGAGGAAGTTAGAAAAGTAGTGGGTGGAAAATCAACCAAGTCCCCGCACGATGAGCGCAACTGGTTTTGAGCATTATTTCCATCTCTCCACTACTTCACTCCATCAACTATCACACTTCATGGGATCATGGTGTTTTCAACTCCGGCATTATATAATGTTTCTGAATCCCGATTGAAGGACAAGATTCGAAGAGTTCTCAAACATTCGAACAACAATCGTCTGAACGAGAAATTTCTCAACAAAAGTTCATATAGACGCTCATTCGTCTACACGAACTCACAGAAATCACTCTCAATCAGGCAACATTCAATCATTCAGAGCATTACACGGAAACCATAACACACCTACAATCTCAGATCACCATTGATCTCACACATTTCTCAGCTTCCCTCCTACAGACCAACCCATCCTCTCTTGTGACCGAATTTACTCTGGAACGGCCATTGTCTTGGTTTAGACTGGAGTACTATAGATTGGTCACTCGAACTAAAAATCACCCCCTTCATAGCGGTGCATCTGTGTGAGGTTGAACATTTCGCTCGGTTCAAGGAATCTCCTCCGCACGGTCGTCCTCAATTCCGCAAAAACCAGCAGATCGTTTTTCCCCATCTATAGAGACGCATTTGTTTATCAAGTCTTCGTCTTTGGGTTGTAGCAACTCTTGGTTGTGGGTGTGATCATCTAAGGGAATCAAGTGCGTAGAATCCTGTTGGGGTTCAGAGACGTAAGGAGCACAAATGTACCTTGATCAGTTTGAGATTTATTAGGGCTCAACTACATTCCAGTACGAAGTTCATTGGTAGTAGTCTAGTGTCTATAGAAGCTTAATATAGTGTGGTTCTCAAAGTTGGACTAGGTCCCGGGGTTTTTCTGCATTTGCAGTTTCCTCGTTAACAAAATTTCTGGTGTCTGTGTTATTTCTTTTCCGCATTATATTTTGTTATATAGTAAAAATATCACTGGTTGTGCGTTAAGTTCAATCAGTTCTTGAGTCCGACCTTTGGGTTGTTGATTGAATTGATTGACATTTGGATATTGTTTTGTAATACCGTCCAAGTTATTTCTCTTATTCAAATGGGCTCACAAATTCCTATTTGTTTAATTGCAGATTGAATTGAGAAATTGAGATATAACTCTTTGATATACTTTTCTATAGATTGAGTCTGACTGTCTAGTTGATTCTCCTGAAAGTATATTGGAGTTTGTCTATTCAGATGGTCGAACAAAATATTGGGTGTGGTAGTTAGACCCCCGCTTTTTCAAAAAATATAAACATTCATTCACATTCTATGTAATCGGTAACTATCGCACACAAATTATAAAATATTTTGTTCATAAATAATAATTAGAAAACGGGTACCTAGCTAAGCTGGTCATCCCCGTTCCCCAAAGTTTCATGTGTTCCAGGTGGTCCCAGGTTCGAGCCCCCAAAGGCGTAATATTGCAGAAATTAACATGAAAGGTAGATTTAGTTTGCCCCCTTGTGACACAATCTCCCCCCCCCCCCATCTGATTCGGCTCCCTTGGCTAGGTAAACCATGAGGCTCGCTGGTAGGATAGCACAATAACCTGTTCAATTAATGTAGTAGTATGTTGTAGGAGCTTAGCTTGTTAGGATAATGTAATACTCTTTATCCAATAATAAAAAAAATATTTAATAGTAATGATAGTTTTATTCAAAATATACCTTATACAATTATTGAAGTAAATCTAAACATTGACGTCTATTCTCTAGTTAAATCTTTGAATAGTTTTTTTCATAGATCATCTTCAATGTCCTCAAATTTCTATGGATCTTCATCTACAACATCAGGACTGATTTTCCGGATTCTACACACAGTACCTTGATTATGTTCACATGCTAAAGCATTAACCTTTAGATTAATATTCCGAGCATACTCCCTTTTACCGATTCCAAGTTTAATCAATTTTCTTTAGTTACGGATAAAATTTCTTAGTAATGCTTCCTGTCTATGATAAGTTTTAACAGTACTGAGGAGGACTTGTCGTAGATTGAGAATATCAATCTTAACATCAAAACTGTTTTGTACAAAAAGATTCGTCATATCTTCATTTTGTTTCCTTTGTCCTCACAACCAGATTTCTTGAAGGAAACAACAAGATTAATGGTTTCATTAGAAGCCATTCCAGTCAAGGCTTTCATAATCTTAGCTTGAGATCTGGTTTGAGGATACATCTTTTAGTATAAGTTCTCAATAAAGATGAGTACATATACAAGAGGACTTCAACACATACCAAACATAGGTATCAGCCTTAAATAAATAATTGTTACCAGATTCGAAAATAATTTCGTATCTTGTGTGTTCCCAAATCCTAAAGATTTTTCGAAAAGAATTAGTTTTCAGAATCATGTATCTAAAAATATATTAGATAGGAAAACTCATCCTGTTTACACAAGTTGTTGTAAGACAACCTACATGAAAAAATATTTTTAAATATCTTCAAGTAGATTGTGTATTTTTCTCTATGCTGAATAAGAGATACTAACAGGATACAAGATGCCCTGATACTTGTGCTTCCTTACCTCAAAAGATTGGGCGTTGTAAGGGTGCCCTTTCCAACATTTTTAAGTGTTTGGGTGAGAGGAATTTTGTTCACCAAGTACTATTGGAACAACATCTTCCTTCTTATATTTAAGGACGTGATCTTGTGTCCTTCTATGGGTTTCGAATATGTTTGATACACCATTTTCATCAGGAATATTATGTGACACTATATTCTTAATTACTTTTTGAGCCCAGGATGGTACATACTTTTTATTCAAACCCAAGTAGTCTTGATCAGACATCATACAGATTGTAGAGATCTTTATTTCAAGACTTTCGATATGCCTTTTTAAGGTATCCATACCTTGTTGAAAATGTTTTTCTAAGGATTTTCCAAAGCATACCTTTTGACGTGATTATGTAAGAAGGCCTCTACAAGGTTTTTATTCCTTATTTGTGAATATTCCAGCGATTGTGTAAGATAATCACAATCTGAATTTTTTTGATTCACTTCATTACATAAACCAAATTTTTGTTCCGAATAATCTGCCAAACTATTTTGGAGGCTAAGTGTTTCTCGCCTGGTTTCACACATTCTTACTTTTAGTTGAACAAAAAGCTCTAAGACATCTTCCAGGTTATCAATGGATTTTCCTGCTTCTCAAAAGGTTTTGAACTTGTTTGAAAAACCGTTGTAATCCAGCCACTAATTCAGGATTAGAACAAGAAAATGAATTTAAATCCTTCTTACTTTTGGAAACAGAAACAAAAGATTTTTTACTAATAACTGGAGTCGGATCCAAAACAAAAATTACCTTTTGTTTTGGATGCATTATTTTCTTATCATGAACATGATTCTCAATCAAGAGTTTATCAGTTGTGGACTTTGTCCTTGATTTCAGAAAATAATTATGAGACCAATTTCCATTGACCCTTTTCGAGAGATTATTCTCAATATCTTGATGTACGCTAACAAAGTTCTTTATAAGCTTAAATTTACTTTTCTTATTTAGACTCATATCTTAAAGGTTAGATCGCACCAAACGAAGATTTTTAGATGTTTTCGTGTTTGCCTGCTCTGATACCAATTGAAAATACGAGGGTATCCAAATACCCCATAATCTTTTTGTTTCAACCTATAAGTCATCTACCGAATGTGATCGTTTATGGACAGATTCGAGACAATACGACAAATCAGTTCACACTTCGTGTGATTATCTATGGATACGAGATCAAGAAAATATAACAACATGATAACTTGTGTTATTTACTATGGATATAAGATCGAGACAATACTATAACAAAGTGTGTTACTTGATAATAGGTTCGGTAATAACCAAACTCTATAGGATCACTATCAAGTAATATTGAGTTAAAGTATATGTATATTTTATTTTATTATAATAAACAATTAAGATGCGGAAATCAAAGTAAAAGACACAACAAGATTTTGTTAACGAGAAAACCGAAAATGCAGAAAAACCTCGGGAACTAGTCCAATTTTGAATACTCTCATAATTAAGCCGCTATACAAAATCGAATACCAACTTCATATAGTTAAGACTGTAGGATCAGAATATCGTAACAACAACACACTTGTGAAATCTCCATCAACAACATAGCGAAGACGTCGCAGAGTGATTTAAGAAATTACATAACGGATGACGATAGCATAAACATGAGAAAAGTGTGACGATCTAGCGAGATTTAGGATGTTTGCGAAAATAAACGTTTGTATAGTTGTGAATATCGCAAGGCTAGATCCGAAAATAAAGGACAACTTAGTTGTCATCTACTATGTAATACTCTATATAAAGAGCCGAATATGCGTAACGAGGGAGAGATAATTTTTGGAGTGGTAAGAAAGTTTTGAGGAGAGAAAAAGTCCAAAATAGTGTTGTACTCTTGATTTCATTTCCTTCTTGTAAATTTTCTAGATTCAATTAAAAAAAAGTGTCGTTATTAATCTTAAGAAATGTGTTGATTGTTATGAATTCTTGTGAGGGATGTATTGTAGGATTTCCTGCAACTACATAATGGCGCTAGAAACAGGGTGGGGTTGAAGGTTGAAAGTTGCTGAAAAAACAAGATTAAAAGATTGTTATTGAGATTGTTCAAACCAAGAAAGTGATGGAACAAATCAGTAAACTAGTTAAGAAAAAGATAATTAAAATCAATGAAGATAATGAAAGATTGGAGTGTAATGTAATCACAAAAACAATGATTAATGAATTTCATAAAAGCATCAGAGGAAGAATACATAAACGAGAATTTGAAGGAAAGAAAATCATGACAGTGGAGAAGGTATCACCCTTGAAAGATTAGGAAAAACATGAAATTACATTCACAGCAGCAGAGATACCAAGAGAAAATTTAAGCCATACATCTCCTTTGGTAATCACAGTAACCACACAGAAAGAAAAAGGGAAATCAGTAAAAACTATGGAAGAATGGGCGATAAACATAACTTTGGTGGATACAGGGAGTTCAGTGGATATAATGTTTTATCATGCGCACAAAGGAATGGGATACAAAGATGAAGAAATGTCTCATTCAACATATCATATTCACGGTTTCGACAAATCTACAACAAAACCAAAAGGAGAAATAGTGGTGCGAATTTCGCTAGGAGAGGTTGAAACACAAGTGACGCTATGTGTGGTGGATATGGAATCGCCATATAACATGTTGTTGGGAAGGCCCTGGATGCACGCAATTAAATCCGTAGCATCGACACTACATCAGTGCATCAGATTTCCAATAGCAATCATAATTGGTGAAATTAGGGGAGAAACTGATAGTGCAAAATTGTGTTATCAAATTGAAGTGAAGCATTATGAAGAACGACCAAAGAAGAGAAAAATTCGCAGAAAAATGGCGAAAGAGGCAAAGAAAGAAGAAGAGTTGAAAATTTACATGATTAGAGCAAAAGAAGGGAAAGGAATACCCAGCGAAATTCCAGGAGAAGGAAACGAATTTGCGAAGATGATAAAAGAACCAACACCCATGGAAGAACCTAAGGCCAGTTACACCGCAGCAGAACCAACAAAAGAAGTGAATGTTGGAACTAAAGAAGAACCCAAAATGCTAAGAATTGGGACTAAGATGGGAGCAGATGAAGAAGAAAGAATTATTAATATTTTGCGAGAATACAAAGATATTTTCGTATGGAACATGGATGAGATGCCTGGAATAGATCCGTCTGTGGCGTTTCATAGGTTGGAGATCGACAAAAATGTAAGACCATTTAAACAAAGAATAAGAAAAATCGCAACAACATATCATCCGCAAATAGAAGAAAAATTGCAGAAGATGCTTGATGCAGTAATTATAAGACAATCCAAGTATCCGGAGTGGATAGCAAACATGGTTGTGGTCCCAAAGAAGAATAAGGGGATACGAATTTGTATAGACTTTACTGATCTAAACAAAGCTTGTCCGAAAGACAGTTTTCTATTACCAGATATTCCATAAATGGTTGAGTCAGCGACGGGAAATGATAGAATATCTTCTAGATGGGTACAAAGGTTACAATCAAATCCCTCTCGCTGAAGAAGACCAAGAACACATTGCATTTTTTCGCTCCAAGAGGGTTATATTGTTATACAAAAATTCCATTTGGTTTGCGAAATGCTGGAGCAACATACCAAAGGATAGTGGAGAAAGTGTTCGCAAAATGGATACACAAAACTTTAGAGGTGTATGTAGATTATATGTTAATAAAAAGTAAAGAAGCTAAATACCATGTACGAGATCTGAAGGAAATTTTTGAACAAATGCGGCATTTTAATATCAAAGTAAACCCAGAGAAGTGTATTTTCGGGGATGCGTCAGGAATTTTTTTAGGCTATATTGTATCAAAAGAAGGAATACAAGTTGATCCAGAGAAGGTGCAAGCAATTCGTGATATGCCAACACCAGCGATGGTGAAGGATGTACAGAAGTTAAACAGACTCTTGGCTTCGCTGGGAAGATTCATTTCGCGATCATTAGATAAATGTAAATATTTTTTCAACATACTCAAAAAGGGCACAAAATTTAGGTGGACAAATGAATGTGAAAAAGCTTTCCAAGGAATAAAAGAACATCTGATGAATATATCTATTTGCAAAAGGTAGAGCCATGAGAAGAACTATTAATTTATCTTGCGACAACTTTGTATGCATTAAGTGCTGTGCTATTGCGAATGGATGCATGGGTTGAAAAACCAATTTATTACATCAAAAAAATGTTCAATGCCGCAGAGAAAAATTATTCAATGATTAAAAAATTAATTATGGCATTAGTTTATGCAGCGTTTAAGCTTCACATATATTTTCAGGAACACAAAATAAGGGTTTTGACAAAGGTACCAATTGAATCGGTGATGCAGAATTCAAAAAGGTCAGGCAGGGTGGAGAGATGGAATGCACAAGTAGGACATTTCGAAATTAAATATAAAATATTGTCTTCACCAAAATCACAGGTTGTCGTAAACTTCTTAGAAGAGTTTCCTCTAGAAGATGATGAAGCTGTGGAGGAAATGATGGATATAGAAGAAGAACATGGAAACCCAAAAATATCTATTAACAGAACCCGATAGATGAGAAATATTGGTATATGGATCGTCAAATGGGGAAGGTATAATGGAATTGGAATTGTCTTACTCTCGCCAGAAGGAAATAAAATGGCTTTTTCCTTCAGACTGGAATTCGCATCCACTAATAATGAGACAGAATATGAAGCTATGATACATGCCCTAAACTTCACAATAGAAATGAAGTTACAAAATATGAGAATCACGAGTGACTCACATTTATTTATTCGCCAAATAAAAGGAGAGTACACTACAAATGAACCATCCTTGAAGAAATATAAAAAACTTGTTGAAGAATTGTCAGCGAAAATCCCTAAAATAAAATGGAGGTACATATCAAGGAAAACTGTATGCGTGTCGTAACCACAACAAATTAATTAATACTTTACTACCTAATTAAAGAGTAATATAGGGTAGTCAAGGTCGATCCCACGAGGAGCAAGAGATTCTAGTTGTAAAATTGTCACAAAAGGGGGGGTATTGGTTGTAAAATTTATAGAGCAAAAGAAATAAACAAAGTAATTAAAAGTGTAAGTTGAAATCAATGAGAGAGAATAGATCAAGGAATCCTTCTTCGCTGCAAAACAATGATTAAAGTTATGTTCTTTTCAACTTGTTATTAGTCATAGATTATCACCAACCGTAGGATAGCAGGTTCGCTTAGCTAACCCCAAAGTTCCTTATTTCGCCGAGTAACAAGTCCGCTTAGTTATCGGATTCTATTCAAAAGAACCACCTTGAGGTTTGCTTACAAGATGTAATTCCCCGAATGCATTAAGATTTATGAACTTAGGTTTAGTACTAGTAGTTAGACTCGGTTCGCTTGTTCCACTTTCTAGCGTTGTTTTCACACACAATTGCTCCACGGAATCCCTCCGCAAGGTCTCGTGTTTTCTACTTGTGTAAAGAGTCAAGAAACTATTACGTATTCCCTAACTTTCACTAGCTTTAGATTAAATTAACAAGTCAATTTAGCGTGCACTCCAAACAACCTATCAATCAATCATAAACATTAATATTAGTAAAAACAATCGATAATCATATGAAAAACTTCAAAGTAGAATTGAAAAAAACTCAAACCATATGTTAAGAACTAGGAATTCATCCTCAATCAATAAGAAAATTAGCTACTCATAATTTGGAGTTCACACAATAATAATAATAAAGGAAGAAAGAAAAACTTATTGAAAAGATGATGGTTGCTCCTTCCTCCAATCCTTGTGCACTTTAACTCCTTCTCCAAAGTAGATGTGTGTAAAAAGTTGTAGAGAACTCCTCTATTTATAGGCTTCAATACTCTCCATATCTTTGTAGGAAAAGAATCTTCATTCCAAAAGAACACCACTTTCCCAATTTGAGCCATATTCCAATTTCTAGTCCAATTCTCCAAAACTTCCAAGTTTTCATCCAATTCCCAATTCTAAGTCTTCACACCCATGAGAGAAGTCCATCCAAAATTATGCATTTTTCTCGCCGGAAAACTGTGTTTTTGGCCGGAAGTTGGCCGGAATTTGTCGCCGCCGGCCACCTGAAAATTATGTCCCGATCAAAGAATATTCCTTCAGTCCACCGTTAGGACTAACGGTTAAACATGTCAAACCGTAAGTCAAACGTTAGTCAAAAGTCAAGGGAGGGGAGTCAGCTGGCGAGTTAGCTTTCTGATTCTGGGTTGACTCGTCTGAGTTACTGCGCTGGATCGGTCGTCGGACTCGTTCTGGAACGGTTGTCGCCGGCACCGAGTTGACTCGTCGGAGGGATGATTTGGCCGAGTTTCGGCTAATTACAGGACATTTCCGGCCATTGTTTTCAGGCCATTCTTCTCTTCATTCCCTGCACAAATCCTAGCACATACATCTAAATTGAGTCATTCATTCATTCAAACCACAGGGCTTCAAAAGCGTCAACTCCCATTTGCTCTGAATTGCTTTCTGACGCATACCACCAACAAACCACCATCCTGTCTGTGTTCTTCATTGCTTCAATTCTGTACCCTCATCAAATCACCACAGTACTGATCCAACATCATTCAGAAAACCCACTCCTCTTTCACTCAATAAAATCAATTTCTTCATGATTCTCCTCCTCAGCAGCATAAATTCTGAACCCAATTTCTACTCCATTTGCTCAAATCATCACAAGAACTGCTAATCTTCAATTCATCGGCAATAATATCGATCAGAAACACAAAACCCACCTTCTTTATCTTTGTAACGTTAGTACCATCTCCCACTTCTCAGATATCGAAATTCATAATCTCCTCACCATTTCTTCCACTGTGTTCTCTCGATCTGTTTCTTGGAGACAGTAGCATCAATTTCTTCTTGTTCTTGTACAGATTCAGTTCAACTTCAAACCCTAATTAATCACCATAATGACAGCCTCCCGATCTCAAGCTTCACGATCACCAGCTCTTCTCAATTTCTCTTCCTTTTTCGATCTCTCGATTTCAGTTTCTCTCGACAGTAACAGCAGCCATGGCTTCTTCTTCTTTCTGTTTCAGTAACAAATGATGGAGAATCGATTCTAGGGTTGGGGTTATAACATCCGGATCCGGGTTTGGGTCCGGGTTGAGGTTTGTGCATAGACCATGGATACAGACCACCCATTTGGATGTCTTATAACAAGCAATCTTCTTTGGATAAGGGCTTTCCAGTTAGGTTGCCCCTCAATAGTTAACTAGACTGTCTTTAGTGCTCCTCCAATTGAGTTGTCCCGTAACCTTGACTGTGCTCCAGATAGTGTTTGCCCCGTGAAATGAATTTTTTTTCCCTTTTAGCTGAAATTGGACGATTTCTTCTCCTTTTCCTCCGTGTGACTCCAAAGTACCTAATAGTTCAAAAACACACGTAAAATACATAATTTACAAGAAAAATAGCAAAGAAAGCATAAACTACTAGATAGTAAATACGGTGTATTCTACACCTATCAAATTCCCCCACACTTAGACTTTGCTAGTCCTCGAGCAAATCAAACCAAAACTTACAACTTCAAAGCGTTCTAGCGTCCCAAGCATCCAAAAAGTTATGAAGACATATAGTTTCTGCATGCTAGTAATAAGAAGTTAGAAATACTAAAGAACATATTCTCATTCTTAAATGTTGAGTGAGAAATAACCACACCATAATGAGAGAACACATGTTTGAGAAACGATCAATAAGCATTTCGCCTCGACTTCTGACTTACCAAAAGGGTTTTATGATAATTGCACTCAAAAAGACGGCTTTTTTATGGGTCTCACATGTGTGCAGGTAGGAATGAAGAGAGAATTCCTGCAACACGTTGAATGGTGGGAAGGATAACTTCCGAAATTTTGAAAAACCCACATCTTTTAACATTTTGAAAAACCATTTTTCTAACGATCTCTAAGAAAGGAAATCAACCACTTATATCGAGGATGAGATTACTTACTTTCCTTCACATCTGATTGCCAATTATGATAACACCACTCTCACGGAATCCAATAGAAACGTCTTCCACTCCTTGTCTTCATCTTCTTGGTCTTCGGCTTCAACTATTGATGATAAACACTTGAATTTCATAGATCCTTGACAATTTGTAACATTTTTCCTTAAAATCCATGTCACTTGAAACTTCCTTATAAATTTTCCTTCCCCACGACTTATTCAAAAAAACAATAATAGATATTTCTCTTGTCTTGTATATATATTTCTTTTCTTTTCTTTTCTTTTTCTATTTTTTTTTTCATTTTTTTTTTAGACAAGAGAAACAAAATACAAAATAAACAAAACAAACATGACCGTGGAAAAGTACTTTACCGCTTGATTCTTCACAACTTGTATCGTCTCGAAATCATAAACTTCAATAATTTTCACCTTTTACTTTCTTCGCTCTTGTAAATTAGTCTTAATACTTGGATATAGAATTACCTCATTGCATTTTAAGTCTTCAACATGTATGTAAAATCTGCTCATTGTATGTTGCTTTACTTGAATATAAAAATTTGCTCTTTTTATTGTTTCATTGTTGCTTGCAAACCTTGAACCTTTTCAACTTCCCTTGTAGATTTTGATGTCGCTCCCTTGTTGTTGATGTGGTGTTTCTATGGACCCGTTGTTGTCGAGCGAGAATGGTGCTAACTGCAAATCGAACTACAAGAAGGTGGCTTTCATCTATAGACGTCACCCTCATGATTGACAAAGATTAGCACTCAAGAAATCAAAATAGTGCTGAAATTGGTGTGAAATTGGGTAGCTCACCATTCTACCCGGAATTATCGTATGGTGACACACACTCAAAAGAAGCTTTTTAGTAAAGGAAGAATTTTTGGTCGGTGCCTTGGTTGATATGAAAATGGGTAGTCTCCACTAATGATTGATCAGCAACTCTAATAACGCACTTCTCCCTGCACCAAATTTGCATCACCGGCATGATTAAATCCATTATTTAACACTCTAACAAGCAAGAAATCGAACGTAGTTCCCTAACACTTCCAAGTTCAATTTATGTCGGTCAGAATTCTCTATGTAATCATACCTAGAAGCATGCTAGTGACTCTAAAATCTCTAAAAGTTGAAATTTTTATGCAAAAAAAATCTCTTTTTTTTTTCTTTTTTTTTTTTATGCAAAAATATATGCTTAGCCACTCCCCCACACTTAAACCTTACATTGTCCTCAATGTAATTGAATCGTCCAAGCAAAGTCAAGGTGGGAAATCCTAATATGATATGGAACAAGAAAAATAAACACACAAAACAAAAAGCAAATAAAAACAAAAGGATAAGAAATACAAAACCGGTGGGTTGCCTCCCACTTAGCGCTTGTTTTAAAGTCGACGGCCCGACATAGCTCTTGCTTCACATTACTCCTCTAGAGGGAGCACATCTCGAAATCCAATCACGTCCACATGCTCCGTTGGAAAGTTCTCATAATATGGCTTCAACCTATGGCCGTTGACTTTCAAGGGTTGTCCTGTTTTTTCATTAACAATTTCAACTGCACCATGATCATAAACATTAGTAACAATAAATGGTCCCACCCAACGGGACTTAAGCTTACCCGGAAATAAACGTAAACGAGTATTAAATAAAAGAACTTTTTGCCCCACAACAAAACTTTTCCGAGAAATCATCTTGTCATGAAAAAGCTTGGTCTTTTCCTTGTAAATCCGGGCACTCTCGTAAGCATCATTACGTAACTCCTCTAGATCATTTAGTTGTAACTTTCTTTGTTTCCCCGCTGCATCAAACTCCATGTTGAATTTCTTTATCGCCCAATAAGCCTTATGTTCAAGTTCAACCGGAAGATGACAAGCTTTGCCATAAACCAACCGATATGGAGACATACCAATCGGTGTTTTGTACGCCATTCTATACTCCCAAAGTGCATCATTGAGCTTAAAGCTCCAATCTTTCCTTGTGGTATTCACCATTTTCTCAAGGATGGACTTGATTTCACGGTTTGAAATTTCTGCTTGTCCACTAGTTTGTGGATGGTAAGGAGTACCAATCTTGTGTGTTATGTTGTACTTCTTGAGGAGAGCGTGGAAATACTTCTTGAAATGTGATCCTCCATCGCTTATCACCACTCTTGGTGTACCGTGCCTAGTGAATATGTTTTCTCTTACAAAATCACAAACAACTTGAGAATCATTAGTTTTGGTGGATCTAGTCTCCACCCATTTCGAAACATAATCTACGGCAAGAAGTATATAAAAATTTCCATTCGAATTGACAAAAGGGCCCATAAAATCAATTCCCCACACATCAAATATCTCTACGGCGAGAATTGGTGTGAGTGGTATTTGATTTCGAGCACCTAGATTGCCCGTTCTTTGACATCTATCACACGATTTACAAAAAACATATGAATCTTCAAACAAGGTGGGCCAATAAAATCCACTTTCAAGAACCTTGAGAGCGGTACGTTTAGAACCAAAGTGGCCACCACAAGCAAAAGTATGACAAAAAGAGAGAATAGATTGAAATTCGGAGTTAGGTACGCACCTTCGTATGATTTGATCAACGCCATATTTCCATAAGTATGGTTCATCCCACACATATTTCTTGGCTATCTTCTTAAGCTTCATCTTTTGGAAGTTAGACATTGTGCTAGGTACCTTCCTTGTCACCAAATAATTCACTATATCCGCATACCAAGGTGTTGATTCTTCCAAGGAGAAAAGTTGTTCGTCCGGAAAGCAGTCTTGTAATGGAAGTTCTTCTTGAGACATAAAAAGTCTACTAAGATGATCCGCAACGGTATTCTCCACACCTTTCTTATCTCGAATTTCTATGTCGAACTCTTGTAGTAATAGGATCCACCGGATTAGTCTTGGCTTAGCTTCTTTCTTCTTTATTAAGTATCTAAGTGCCGCATGATCGGAATACACAATAACCTTTGTACCCACCAAGTATGAGCGAAACTTTTCCAATGCAAACACTATAGCCAATAACTCCTTTTCCGTATTAGAATAGTTGATTTGTGCATCATTAAGGGTCCTAGATGCATAATAGATAACATGGGACAACTTGTCCACTCTTTGACCCAAAATGGATCCAACCGCATAATCATTAGCATCACACATTAATTCAAATGGAAGATTCCAATCCGGTGACTTGATAATCGGCGCACTTGTCAACATTGCTTTCAATTTGTCAAAAGAATCCTTGCAATCCTTGTTGAAGTCAAAAGGTACCTCCTTTTGTAGTAACTTGCACATCGGCATGGAGATTTTGGAGAAATCCTTGATAAACCGCCTATAGAAACCTACATGACCAAGAAATGAACGAACTTCCCTCACCGAAGTGGGATATTGTAAGTTTCTTATTAAATCTATCTTTGACTTGTCCACTTCGAGCCCTTGAGAGGACACAATGTGACCAAGTACTATGCCATGGTTTACCATAAAATGACATTTCTCCCAATTAAGAACAAGATTAGTGTCTATGCATCGTTTAAGAACTAGTTCAAGGTTGTTTAAACAAATATCAAAAGAATTGCCATAAACACTAAAGTCGTCCATAAATACCTCGATAATGCGCTCCACGTAATCCGAGAATATGCTTACCATGCATCTTTGGAAAGTAGACGGTGCATTGCAAAGATCAAACGGCATCCTCCTATACGCAAATGTTCCAAACGGACAAGTAAAAGTGGTCTTCTCTTGGTCCTCCGGTGCAATAACAAGTTGATTGTATCCCGAATAACCATCCAAGAAGCAATAATAAGAATGCCCCGCTAACCGTTCCAACATTTGATCAATGAAAGTTAAAGGAAAGTGATCCTTTCGGGTTGCGGAATTAAGCTTTCTATAATCAATGCACACTCTCCAACCGGTTTGAACTCTTGTAGGAACAAGTTCATCGTCTTGATTTTGAACAACTGTAACACCGGACTTCTTTGGCACCACTTGCACCGGACTAACCCATTTGTTATCGGAAATTGGGTAGATCACCCCCGCACTTAGCAATTTGAGTATCTCTTTCTTCACAACCTCCATCATGGGAGGATTAAGCCTACGTTGAGAACCACGTACCGGCTTCACGTTCTCTTCCATTAGAATCCTATTCATGCATATGGATGGACTAATGCCCTTGATATCCGCAATTGTCCAACCAATATCCGTTTTGTGCTCTTTCAAGACTCTAAGCAAACGGTCTTCTTGTACCGGTGTGAGGTTCTTTGAAATAATTACCGGAAGCTCATCTCCATCTCCAAAAAATGCATACTTCAAATGATCCGGAAGTGGCTTCAATTCTAGTTTAGGCGCCTTCACAATAGATGGTACAAGTAATTCATCATTCACGGGTAAATAAATATAGGAAACATTACCCTTAGCTTCTTGTAATGCCGTCAAGGCACCACATGTCTCCACCAATTCCGTGGAAATTTCAACATCCAAGTTAGGCAAGCCGTGGACGTCCAATTCAATGCTCTTTTGCAACACCACATCAAGTTCGTCCTCTCGATTCAATTCTACCATTTGTTGCGCTAATGAACCAACCACATTAATGGAGTAAGCGGAATGCACATCACTTGGGTAGCGCATGGCTTCAAATATGTTGAAGTGTATTACTTCCTTATCGAATTCCATAGTAAGTGTACCCTTGTCCACATCAATCTTCATCTTTGCGGTATTCATAAATGGCCTCCCAAGAAGTAGAGAAGTAGTCGACCGATTCTCATTGTTGTCCATATCCACCACAAAGAAGTCCACCGGAAAAATTAACTCAGTCACTTGTACTAGAACGTCTTCTACAAGTCCCTTTGGATAGATGTTAGACTTGTTTGCTAGTTGGATAATAACTCTTGTCTCTTTCAACGGGCCAAGATTCAAGGATTCATAAATATCGTCCGACATTACACTAATGGAAGCTCCCAAGTCAATTAAAGCATGTTCAAACCGTTTCTTACCAATAGTAATTGGCACCGTGAAACCACCGGGATCCGTGCACTTTGTAGGCATCTTCTTCAAAAGCATAGCCCACGCACTTTCGCCAACTTTAGTAATTTCATTATCAAGTAACCTATCCTTCTTTGTGCATAATTCCTTCATGAACTTAGCATACCTTGGCATTGTCCTTATGGCCTCTATGAATGGAATGTTGATTTCGATCTTCTTGAAGATATCCATGAGTGCCTTATCTTGAGCTTCCTTCTTGGATTTAGAAAAACGACTAGGAAAAGGAGGTGGAGTAATGAATGTAGGAACCGGTTCCTTGGATTGGGTGGTTGGTGCTGAAGTCTCCCTTGGTTCGGCATCCTCCTTCTCTTTGACTACCTCTTCACTAGCTTCTTCATGATGAGTTGGACTCTCCACTTGTCTTCCACTTCTTAAAGTAACCGCACTAACATTATCTCTTGGATTCACAATTGGTTGCGAAGGTAGCTTTGTGGATGCTTGATCTTTCATTAAGTTCATATCGGTCGCCAATTGTCCCATTTGAGTTTGTAAATCCTTGATTGCCGAATCGGTCTTTTGTTGGGTTTGTTGTAACATAGAAGTGAGACCTTGCATACTTTGCATTATCACATTCAACTTGTCATTATTCGAAGAATCTTGCTCATTGACTTGTTGTGGTTGGAATTTTTGTTGTTGAGGTTGGAAACATGATTGTTGGAATCCACCTTGTTGCGCATATGGATTAGGAGCCGCCGCTTGCTTGTTTGCATAGCTAAAGTTGGGATGATCCTTCCAACCGGGATTATAAGTATTTGAGTATGGATCGTACCTTGGCATTTGATTTGGATATAAAGCATTTACTTGTTCGGTTTCATCATCCGGAATAATTACCGCGGCCAATCGCCGCACTACCCTCTCTATGTTGTTTAACCGTTGATCGGATTGTGAAGACGAGTCACTAACCTCATGCACCAACTTAACCATTGAATCACCTCTTGCATAGAATTGTTGCGAGTTTGCCGCCATACTTTCAATCAACTCGGTAGCTTCGGCCACCGTCTTGTTCACTAGTGCACCACCACCGGCGGCGTCAAGAAGATATCTATCACTTGTTTGGAGACCTTCATAGAAGTATTGGATTATCATGGCGTCACTAAATTGATAGTGTGGACAACTTGCCACCAATCTCTTGTATCGATCCCAACATTCATATAATGACTCTCCCATATTTTGCTTTATCCCACAAATCTCTTTGCGAATTTGAGTAGCCTTTGATGCGGGAAAATATCTCTCGAGGAAAAGTTTCTTCATCCCATTCCATGTTGTGATACTTACAGAAGGCAAATAGTATAACCATTCCTTAACATTGCCCGCCAAAGAGAACGGAAAAGCTTTCAACATTGCTCCATCCACATTAGTATTCGGTGGAAGCATGGCCATGACTATGGTGTTGAAGTCCATAAGATGCTTGTTTGGGTCTTCATTCACCATGCCATGGAACTTTGTTAATTCTCTAATCAACCCCGGCTTGATCTCGAAAGTTGAGTTAGTTTGGATACACCATTGTTGTGTATCGAGCTTGTGAGAAGCTAGGTCTTTGCCTCTTCTTCTATGTCCGAATATGCGAATTCACTTGATGTAGAACGAGGAAGCGGAGTGTTAACCGCTCGAATAAAGTCCCTTAGTTGAGTGTCGGATCGAAGACGTATTCTAATTGGACTCGGTCTTCCCCCTTGAAGCATTCACCAAAGATATAGTACCTACAACAAGGTTCACAAAACTAAGTTAGATACGGTATAGAATCTAACAAAGCAAGAATAATGCAAAAAGAAAAATAAAAACAACTAAAATCGCCCGTTGCTCCCCGGCAACGCCGCCAAAATTTGTATGCGTGTCGTAACCACAACAAATTAATTAATACTTTACTACCTAATTAAAGAGTAATATAGGGTAGTCAAGGTCGATCCCATGAGGAGCAAGAGATTCTAGTTGTAAAATTGTCACAAAAAGGGGGGTATTGGTTGTAAAATTTATAGAGCAAAAGAAATAAACAAAGTAATTAAAAGTGTAAGTTGAAATCAATGAGAGAGAATAGATCAAGGAATCCTTCTTCGCTGCAAAACAATGATTAAAGTTATGTTCTTTTCCACTTGTTATTAGTCATAGATTATCATCAACCGTAGGATAGCAGGTTCGCTTAGCTAACCCCAAAGTTCCTTATTTCATCGAGTAACAAGTCCGCTTAGTTATCAGATTCTATTCAAAAGAACCACCTTGAGGTTCGCTTACAAGATGTAATTCCCCGAATGCATTAAGATTTATGAACTTAGGTTTAGTACTAGTAGTTAGACTCGGTTCGCTTGGTCCACTTTCTAGCGTTGTTTTCACACACAATTGCTCCACGGAATCCCTCCGCAAGGTCTCGTGTTTTCTACTTGTGTAAAGAGTCAAGAAACTATTACGTATTCCCTAACTTTCACTAGCTTTAGATTAAATTAACAAGTCAATTTAGCGTGCACTCCAAACAACCTATCAATCAATCATAAACATTAATATTAGTAAAAACAATCGATAATCATATGAAAAACTTCAAAGTAGAATTGAAAAAAAATCAAGGTTATTATTGGCCATACGATGAGGACAAAAATACAAAAATACAAGTTATTATTTTTGTTATTATAACAAAAATACAAGTTACATGAGGACGCGAATCAACTTTCAAAACGATGTGAAGATTGTCAGCGATATGGAAAGAAAATACATGCACCAGGGGCACCATTATCATCCTCAACCAGTGTGTGGCCTTTTGGAAAATGGGGGTTGGATATTGTGGGACCATTTATACCGGGTTCTGGACAAAGAAGATATTTAATTGTCGCTACAGATTATTTCACAAAATGGGGAGAAGTAAAAGCAGTGCAACACATCCGCGACAAAGACATTTTTACATTCATATTTGAAAATATAATTTGCAGATTTGGGATTCCTGCACAGTTGGTATCTGATAATGGAAAACAGTTTGAAGGACTAAATATCGAATTGTTACTTAATGAATTTAAGATTAAATGTGGAAAATCAACACCACTATATCCACAGGCCAACGGACAGGCAGAGGCAACAAATAAGATAATTGCAGGTATACTGAAGAAGAAATTAGAAGGACACCACAGGGCATGGTACGAACAAGTACATAATGCAATATGGGCTTATAATACAACTAATTGGGAAGCTAATGGAATGTCACCTTTTTGTTTGACATATGGGTTTGAAGCTATGTTACCAATAGAAGTTGCTATTTTTACAACAAAAAGAGAAGTTTGGGAGAAGAATCTTAGTGCAGGTATGATTCTAAATAAATTTGATGAGTTAGAAGAGAATAGAGAAAAATCCCTACAACATATGGAAAATTATCAGCGGAGATTAGCTCGCGAGTATAAAAAACGTGTCAAAATACGTGAGTTCCAACCAGGTGATTTAGTGTTGCGAGAAACACCAGGGTATCAACGATAAAATTGTAGGTACTGAATATCACAAGGTAGTAACTTACGAACATCGTGACAAATATAAGAGGAAAGAGTTACAAAACAATACGAAGATAGAGGAAGCACAGGGAAATATGAAGATTTGAGAAAATAGAATAATCGTACGAAGATGTGTTGCGATACTTCGCAACACATATATAGCTGTATAAAGTTCATTATAAATAGGAGTTCAAATGTAAAATTCAGGAGGTTCTTTTGGTGAGTATTAGAAATTATCTTAGGAAAGAGAATAGAGAAAGTTGTAACTATTCTAATTCCATTTAGATACTTCTTTGTAATCAATTGAGAGGATTAATAAGAAAGTTGTCATTCAACATCAAGAACTTCTCAAGTTTTACTAATTATACTGAGGGTGTAGTTGTAGGTTATTCTGCAACTACATAATTGGCGCTAGAAACAGGGATTGTGATAGCCAAAATTTGAAGGAATTGTGGAAAATTTGTAGATCAAATGGAGTCAGTGGATGGAGATTGTAAAAAATAAGAATGTAATATGATCACAAAGACAATGATTGATGAATTTCATAATAACATGAAGGGAAAGATATACAAGAGAGATTGTAGAGGAAGAAAGATCACGGAGGAGGAGAAAATAACAACTTTAGAAGAATGGGAAAAATAGAAAATCACATTTTCAGTAGCAGAAATTCCAAATGAAGACTTGAACCACACTTCACTATTGGTGATCACAGTTCCAGTCATGCGAGAAGAGAAGAAAGCTATAGAAAAATGGAAATTAAACTGAATCTTGGTTGATACAGGGAGTTCTGTTAATATCATATTCTATCATGCACTTAAAGGGATGGGAATTAAAGATGAAGAAATCACAAATTCAAAATGTCTCATTCATGGATTAGGAAAATCTACAACAAAATCTAAGGGGGGAAATAGCACTGCGAATATTGCTAGGAGAAATCGAAACACATATAGTCTTATGTGTGATAGATATGGAATCTCCATATAATATGATGATAGGAAGGTCGTGGATTCATGCGATCAAAGCTGTTGCTTCAACATTACATCAGAAAATCAAATTTCCTACACCAAATGGAATACAGGAAATAAAAGGAGATCTTGATAGTGCAAAATTTTATTATCAGATTGAAGTAAAACAGTGTGGGGGAGAGCAAGAAAGAAACAGTTTCGTAGAAAACTTGCGAAGGAGGTAAAAAAGGAAGAAGAATTCAGAGTGTATACAATAAGAGCAAAGGAAGGGAGAGGAATACCAAGTGAGATTCCAGAAAAATAAGGGGAACCAGCAAAAATAATCAAAGAACCAACACCTATGGGGGAGCAAAGTCCAAGCTATGTTGCAGATGAACCAACTAAAGAAGTAAATATTGGAAGTAAAGAGGAGCCTTTATTCTTGCGAATTGGAACTAAGATGGATGAAGAAGAAGAAAAGAGAACTATTGATCTCTTACGAGAATATAAAGATATATTCGCAGGAAGTGTAGATGAGATACCAGGAATTGATCCATCAGTGGCGTGTCATAGATTGAACATCGATAAAAACGTAAGACCATTCAAACAAAGAATAAGGAAGATATCACAAAGTTATCATGCACATATAGAAGAAGAATTACAAAAGATGCTGGATGCAGGAATCATAAGGGAAGCAAAATACCCAGAATGGATTGCGAATATGGTCATTGTTCCGAAAAAGAATAAAGGGATAAGAATTTGTATAGATTTCACTGATCTAAACAAAGCCTGCCCCAAAGATAGCTTTCCATTACCAGACATACCACAAATGGTGGAATCAGATGCAGGACATGATAGAGTCACTTCACTTGATGGATATAAAGGGTATAATCAAATATCACTCGCAGAAGAAGATCAAGAACATACTGCCTTTTTTGCTCCAAGAGGTTTGTATTGTTATGTGAAGATGCCATTTGGTTTGCGAAATGTGGGTGCTACATATCAACGAATGGTTGAAAAAGTGTTCGCAAAGTGGATACATAAAACTTTGGAAGTATATGTAGATGATATGTTGATAAAAAGCAAAGAAGCCAAAGATCATGTGCAAGATTTGAAGGAAATATTTGAACAAATGAGAAAGTTCAACATCAAATTAAATCCTGAGAAATGTATAATTGGAGTTGCGTCTGTAAAATTATTGGGATATATAGTATCAAAGGAGGGAATAAAAGTTGATCCAGAAAAAGTACAAGCATTGCGTGACATGCCAACACCTGCAACAGTAAAGGAAGTACAAAAGCTAAATGGACTCTTGGCTTTACTCGGAAGATTTATTTCGCGAATGTCAGATAAGTGCAAACATTTTTTCAACATACTTAAGAAGGGAGCAAAATTCAAGTGGACTGATGAATGTGAAAAAGATTTTCAAGGAATCAAAGAATATCTCACAAATACATCCATATTACAGAAACCAGAGAAAAACGAAGAATTATTGGTATACCTCGCAACAACTCCATATGCTCTAAGTGCAGTTCTGTTGCGAACATACGCAGGAATAGAAAGGCCCATTTACTACATCAGTAAAACTTTTAACGCAGCAGAGAGAAATTATTCTAAAATGGAGAAGTTAATCTTAGCCCTGGTTTATGCATCATTCAAGTTACGAATATATTTCCAAGCACATGTGATAAAAGTGGTAACCAAGGTGCCAATTGAATCAGTTATGAAGAACACCAAAAGGTCAGGGAGAATAGAAAGGTGGAATGCACAAGTAAACCATTACAAGATAAAACACGAAGTATTATCATCGCAAAAGTCACAAGTCGTCGCAGATTTCTTGGCAGAATTTCCTTTGGAAGAAGATGAAGCAGTAGAAGAAATGATGGATGTTGAAGAAGAGTTTGGGAATCCAAAAGACTTGTTAACAGAACCAAATAGATGGGAAATTTTAGTAGACAGATCATCCAACAGTGAGGGGTATGGAATTGGAGTTGTGTTGATCTCACCAGAAGGAGAAAGAACAGCATTCTCATTCAAACTAGAATTTGCATCCACGAACAATGAAACAGAGTACAAAGCTGTAGTTCACGCATTGAAGATCGCAATAGAAAAGAAGCTTGAAAGTATAAGGATAACAAGTGATTCGCAGCTGGTAATTTGTCAAATTAAAGGGGAATATACCACAAATGAGTCTTCCTTGAAGAAATACAAGAAACTTGTTGCTGAATTATCTGCGAAGATACCAAAATTAAAGTGGAGGCATATAACAAGGAAATACAATCGACTCGCATATGATTTTGCATTCATTCCAAGTATGATGACAAATCCTAATACAAGAAATATCAAAATTCAGATGATTCAACACCCATCGGTGAACAAAGAAGAAGAAATTGAGGAGGCGGTTGCGATGGAAGTAGAAAGAGAATTACCAAATAACATCGCAGATTGGAGAAAATAAATTCATGCATATCTCGCAACAAGAGAAGTATCCAGGAACAGACTAGAAGCACATAAATTAAAGAGTCGTGCAACAAACTATGAGCTACGAGAAGGAATTTTATACAGAAAATCTTTCAGTGGACCACCTTTCAGGTGCTTAACTCGTGAAGAAGGAGAAAAAATATTGAAGATGTTACATGGAGGAGAAGCTGGCAATCATAGTGGGGGAAGATCTCTAGCGTACAGAGCAAAGATACAAGGATATTACTGGCCTTATATGCATACGGACGCAAAAAATTTAAAATACGAAGATGCAAGGAATGTCAACGACATGGTAAAAGAATTCATGCACCAGGGGAAACATTAACTTCTTCAACAAGCTGCTGGCCTTTTGGGAAATAGGGGTTGGATATTGTTGGACCATTTTACTGGATCCGGACAAAGGCGATATTTGATAGTCGCAACAGATTATTTCACGAAGCTCGCAGAAGTAAAAGCAGTACAGCATTTTCGTGATAAAGATGTTTTTACGTTCATATTTGAGAACATCATTTGCAGATACGGAGTTCCAGCACAGTTAGTATCTGATAATGGAAAACAATTTGAAGGGAAGAATATAGAGATGTTACTAAGTGCTTTTAGGATAAAATATGGGAAATCAACTCCGTTATATCCACAAGCTAATGGACAGGCATAGGCAACAAATAAAACAATCGCAGATACAATCAAAAAGAAATTAGAAGGACATCTCAAAGGGTGGTGCGAGCAAGTACCTAGTGTAGTCTGGGCATACAATACAACTAGAAGAGAGGCAACTGGAATGTCTCCTTATTGCTTAACATATGGACTAGAAGCAGTATTACCAACATAGGTTGTAATTCCGACAACAAAGAAAGAAGCTTGGGAAATAAATTTAAGTGCAGGGGTAATATTAAGTGAACTGGATGATTTGGAAGAAAAAAAATAAAAGGTGTTGCATCATATATAGATTTATCAGGAACGATTATCTCGAGAATACAACAAGAGAGTCATTTAACGTGAATATCAACCAGGTGATTTGGTCATGCGAGAAACACCTCCATATCAGAAAGAAAATGGAGGAAAATTAGCACCAAAATGGGATGGACCATATGTTATCAAAGAGATTGTGGGAAGCGGAGCTTATCGGCTGATGGATCCAGAAGGGAGAGACATGGGTTTGAGACTTGGTAGACCTTGGATTAGACTGTATTTGAAAAGGTATTATCCATAAAACTCATGATAAATTTTACGAATATTGTTTGCTCGCAGGAAATATGCAAAAATTACGAATTTCAAATTTTTTATTGCGATTAACTTTCATTAAAGAAAGATGCACACATTAACTTGCGAAGAAAAGACCGCAATTTGTGAATAAAAGACCGCAATCTGTGATCAGCTTTCAAAAAATAAAGAAAGCCGCAGAAATATTACACAGGCAAACCTTTGTGGCGTACAACCTAGTTCGCGAAGCAACATTTCGTAAGAGGCAAAGTCCTAAAGTACGTCATTTAAGGGGGTACCTATAAGCATGGCTCAGGGACACCGGAACACCACCAAGGCACCTGAGTACATGGAACTTTACGGGGTACAACCCAATAATGGGGTACCTATCCGGGTTAGACACCTTGGATTCTCACCTAATCTTGCGACATTACGCAATATTATGCGGTGTAACATGAATTAGGTTGGGCGACTAAGGCATACTGTCTTTCCCAATAAGTGCAGAAAACGATCAAGGCGCCGAGGTACATGGTTGAGTCAAGAGTGCCAGGTGGGCTTGAAGCACATCTGCCATTTTTGACAAGTCTTGGCAAATGATGCATTTGCCCCAAAGATACCCCATAGGGTGCAACCTCGTAACTATAAGCCCTATAGGCAAAAAGGATAAGAGGTTGCGATCAAAATCTTGTTGTTTGCAGAACCGGATGGGAAGAGCTAACCTTGTATGGTCGATGTACGATTCCTTGAAGGGGCATCCAAGGGGAAGATAAAGGGCAGCACCCTCCATTAGGGAGCTGATACGTGCTATAAGACGCAAATGTCACGAGGCTTCTTGTTTGCAAAAACATAAAGGCTTGTCATATTTGTGCAACAACTGAATTTCTGCGAGCATTCTAAAAAAAAAATATATATATATATATATACAAAGAGAACTCGCAGAACATAACAAAGAAGTTAAGATGAGATCAATGGGTTATTACATGAAAGTGTAAAAATGTCATGCGATTTCATCGCAAGATGATAATGTCACGAGGTTGTATATTCGCAAGAATGTTCAAACTTGTCATATTATCGCAAATACAAAAATATTATCACAAAATAGGTGGAAAAATAAGACCTTTACTTAGGAAGGAATGATAAGACCACAACAATTAATGAAAATTATTCCATCAATATCATTGGAGAATTTTTACAAGAGTATATATATCATGAAGTTCTGACAAAGAAGACAGCTCCGTCAATATCATTGAAGAATTTTTACAAGAATATAAATCATGAAGTCCTAAAAAAGAAGACAGCCCTATTGAAGAATTTTCATGAAGATATAACAAAAGATGCGATTTTGCTTGCAATCAAAAACAGATAGTTCGTATTCATTAAATTTTACGAGAATTACATACTTCTTATACTTCTTCATATACTGAATATTTCTCCACAACTTGAATACTTCTTATAATTCTTCAAGAACGTCTTATATTTATTATACTTCTTCAACGGATACTTCATTTTGCGAAGGTTAAGTACTTATTATACTTCTTCATACATTGAGTAATTCTTCATAGATTGAATAATTCTTATACTTCTTCATACATTGGATAATTCTTTACGGATTGAATACTTCTAATACTTCTTTAAAGATATTTTATACTTCTTATACTTATTAAGGATATTTCATACCTCGTATTTCTTATACTTCAAAGGGAGGATTTATTGTTCACAATCACAACAAGCTGAAGCTTCGTAAGTTGAATTAGGGCAGATATTCTAATACTTCCAACAATGTTTAATCATCTGAAGAGCAATAATAAGGGGAAAGGAGATACTTAACTATATTCTTTGAGTTATATTATTTCTCTTCATATGATCAAATGATGCAAATAAGGAAAGCATTCAATTTAAGAAAGGTCAAATCAAGAAAGGTCAAATCACCTTCGCAAAATATCAAATGTACTTCTTAAAAGAACAAAAATAGTAGGCATAATTGTTTGCAAAAAGAAAACCAACAGTAGCTGAAAGAAGGAGTTCAAAGGAAAGGAGAATAAGAGAATAAATGATAATTTGAGAAAGAATATTATTATGATTCATCAACACTCTGTGATGCATCTTTAAGATGAGCATGGTCATTAGCAACTTTCGACTTTTGCGAAATATCATCCTTTGAAGAATCTGCAACATGAATATCTCCTTGAGGAATAGATTCTTTTTCATCATCAAGTCCTTCATCATCACTCTCATAATCAAAATCACTATCAGGCTCACGAACAACTCCATCGTCATATATTTTCAGATGAGTAATTTTCACAGGAGGCAAGGCTCTTGATAAGAGAATGTTATTCGCAAAGACTTGAGCTTTCAGATGACTTTCACGAAGTATAGATTTCTGATGGTTGGTATCTTCGATATCTTTGGAATAAGCAAGATAGTTGAATCTCCGAGTAGCACGATCACGAGAGTTGATTAAGAGAGTAGAAATCAAAGCATTTTTCTTACGAATCTCAGAACAGGAGGCTTCTAATCCAGCCTTAGCATTGCGAAGGTTGTTCTCAGATTCTGCGAGTAAAACAAAATTTAAAGGGTCAAATTTGCGAATATAACAAAATTTAAAGATACATCAGAGGCAGCCAAATTTTAATAACTACATTCTCTTTGAGAAATAAGAGATTGAGCTAAAGATAGACAACAATTCTTCATTTGATCCATCGCATTATCAAAACCATCACCAACTAATCCTTTAAATCTAGATTGAAGCTTCTGATCTTTAGAAAGAAGAAAATTTTTATCCTTCGCAAGTTTGGTATTAAGACTTTTTAGTTCAGAATAATCTTCTTCAAGTTGATTCTTCTTAGTACTTAAGATTATATTCTTATTAATAAGGGACTTCTTCTCAACGGCAAAAGAACTTCTCTCTGCATCTGAAGACTTCTTTAATTCCTCAAGTTCACCTTTTAACAAATAAAGAAGATTTTCTTGATCGCAACATTTATTCTGAAGAGTATCTAATTTTTGCGAAGAAACGATCATTGTATTCAAACATGAGCATTTCTCTTCTGATAAGGTTTTGTTCTCTTCTAATAAGGTTTCTACTCTCAAGCCGGCTTTAGTTAAATAAGAAGTAAGTTGAGATATGTCATCATTCAAAAAAAAATCGGTCGTAAATCAGTTGGGTATTCTCTTGAAAAAGGGCATCAAAATTATCAAGAGCACATGAATAAAGATTAGATAAATGGGAGAATTGGTTCAAGAGGCTTTCATGCTTGGCTTGATATTCTGTTGCATCTGATTCATGGTGAAGTACCAATATTCTACATTTCTGGATGGATTCTATAAAGGGGAATGGGTTTTAATGGGTGTTTCAAACATATGAAGAACAAAAGTAAACAAAAGGGGAAAATATGAAGATAGTAATCATACCTTTCAATTCATCATTCCTTTTGCGAAGGATCGCACAATCAATAGAATCATTCTGAAGCTGATAATTCTCTTTGCGGAGATTCTCACATTCTGATCTTGAAGACTTCAGAGATTGGCGAAGCAATTCAACTTCTTTTTCCAAGGATTGGCGTGAAGTAGAAATATCAGGATTGATGAAATTATTTAGTGCTTCGCAAAACTCATATTGTGAACGAACATTAGTAGACTTCGCAGTATTATTCAAAACCTCAGATAACATTCGAAAAGTTGAAGTATTTTGCGAGGGTTGATCTTGAAGAAGTGTTGATAAATTGACATTGGTGGGAGATTAAAAACTGGGTAATGGAGTAGAGGCAGGAGTTTGCGAAGAAGTATTTTCACGAGGAGGAGAGGGAAATTCCTTATCCATCTCAGGAAGGAAGTCATCAATTGAAATTATTGGTGTGGGTTTAATCACTCGAGATCTCTTGTTGGGATTGGATTTTTCACCAGCCTACGAATCAAAATGTAGATTAAAAACTGAGGCAACACTATATTCTTCAAGAAAGAAGACAGAGTATTTTAACTACCTTTTGATTCTCGGATTTTCTTCTTCGAAGATTAGGACTTGAATTTCTGGGTGGAGATTTCACCTGAGGAATAGTTTTGCTGAAATAAACCAAAATCAAACAATAAATTATACAGAAATCAAAGAGGAAAACAAGTGAAAAACGTTAAGATAGAATAAAATTACCTTGGAGAACTCATGATGATATGAACAGGAGGAAAAAATGGTAATGGAGAGTGTGATAAGAAGACAAAATTGCAGAAGTAAAAAGAGAAAATAAGAAGAAGAAAAGGAAGAGAATATAAAAGAGTTTATATAAGGGAATAACTAGAAAAGAACGGTTACAAAAGACGTGTCCAAATTCTAAAAGACTAAGTAACGGTTATGTTCTCACGATCATTTCTTCTTCGCAGAATTGACATGAGAAGAGGCAAGATGTAGGTACCGAATATCACAAGGCATTAACTTACGAACATCGTGACAAATATAAGAGGAAAGAGTTACAAAACAATACGAAGATAGAGGAAGCACAGGGAAATATGAAGATTTGCGAAAATAGAATAATCGTACGAAGATGTGTTGCGATACTTCGCAACACATATACAGCTGTATAAAGTTCATTATAAATAGGAGTTCAAATGTAAAATTCAGGAGGTTCTTTTGGTGAGTATTAGAAATTATCTTAGGAAAGAGAATAGAGAAAGTTATAACTATTCTAATTCCATTTAGATACTTCTTTGTAATCAATTGAGAGGATTAATAAGAAAGTTGTCATTCAACATCAAGAACTTCTCAAGTTTTACTAATTATACTGAGGGTGTAGTTGTAGGTTATTCTGCAACTACAAAAATGGTGGAAAGCTGGCGAGAAAGTGGGATGGACCATACATCATTAAAGAGATAGTTGGAAATGGGGCATACAAATTAATGGATCCAGAAGGTAGAGATGTTGGTCAAAAACTCGATAGACCACAGAATAGATTATATCTGAAAAGATATTATCAGTGACAAATTCTACGAGATTTGAGATGTTATATGACGAAATGGATAATTTTTTTTTCTCTCTATCACAACTGCGAGATTCTTCCAATAACAGAGCAAATAATAAATGCGAAAATATCGCAAGAAACGCGAACAAAATTTCGCAGAGACTCAAGAATGGGACGAAACTTTATGGCGTACACCCTAGTTCGCGAATAAAATTTTGCAATAGGAAAATGTAATACCTAAAGTGTGTCATATAAGGGGGTATCTCTTTGCATGGATCAGGGATAAGGTTATACCGCTGCTGGAACCTGAGTCATGGAGATGTTGAGGTTAAAGAAAACCTATCCGGGGGAGGTACCTTGGATTTCCAACTGTATAAGGTTATACCCTGGTTGGACAACCGAGGGTCTCTTCTAAGGAGTGCAGAGTATGACCAAGGCTCCGAGGTACATGGTTGAGCCAAGGGTGCCCGGGGCGTACGAAACTACCCTGGCCATTCTTGGAAAGTCTTGGCTATGATGCACTCGGCCCGAAGAAAATCCCACTTAGGGTGAAGTCTTGTAACTATAAACCATATAGGCATAAAGGACAAGAGGCTGCGAAAACAATTGGTTGTTTTTAAGACCGGATAAGAGGAGCTAGTCTTGTATGGCCGATGTGCCCTCCTTGAAGGGGCAACTAAGGGGAAGATAAGGGCGGCACCCTCCATTAGGGAGCTGATAAGTGTCTAAAAACGGCAATGTCATGGGGCTTTATGATCGCAAGAACATTTAGGCATGTCATATTGTCGCGTGACAAATATTATACAGAGGCAACAAGCCATGAGAAAAAGTTGAGATGAGATCAATGGGTTTTTACATGAAAGTGTAAAGACATCCTGCGATTTCATCACAAGACGGCAATGTCATAAGGCTTTGTTCTCGCAAAGGAGCTTAGACTTGTCATATTATCGCAGAGAAATTGACAAAATACGGATAAGGCAAGATCAACGGGTTTTTACATAAAAATGTATAGACGTCCTGCGATTTTGTCGCAGACACAAAAAATTGGCAAAATAAGACCTTTAACTAGGAAGGCAAAATAAGACCAACAGAATAATCCCAAACATTAACTATTTTCTTTTAAGAATGCAGGAAATATTTGTTCATTACAGGAGAGATGATGAGAAACAAGTATCCTTCAAAATTTCTCAGAAATATTATTCAGAATCACATAGCAGGATTATTCATAATATCGCAATACTATCCATAATTTCGCAAGTACTATTCGCAACACAATTCGCAAGGAGAAATGCGGGAAACACTTGTTCATTACAAGAAAGATAATGAGGGGCAAGTATGGGAGTTGATAAATAAAATATCATTATCTTCCTTGAGAATATTCAAAATAACAGAAATAAAATTGAATTCCAAAGTTGCATAAATATACATTGCTCCCAAGAAAGAGGAAGAGAAAAAAAAAACTCAAGCTTCAATATTGGTCTCGCCATTAGTCTCGTCAGCTTCATTCTCCTTGCCAATATTCTTCGCGTCACGATCAGCTTGAGTTTCTTCTTCATCTAACTTTTCACCAGTAATTGCTTCACCACTAGTAGCTACTTCTCTAGAAGGACTTTTTTCTTCTTCTGTTGGGTCTTCTTGAGAGACATATTCTTCACCACTTGCATAGTTTAGATCATTATCAATGGGAAGAGGAATTTCATCATCATCATCTACTTCTAGAGGCTCAATGGATACAGGAGGGAGAGACTGGGATATCAGAATGTCATTCATAAGAACTTCAGCATTAAGATGAACCTTGCGAAGGAAACCTCTATCACGATTTCTAATCTCTATATTTTTGAAGTATTCAAGGTAGTCATATCTCCTCTCTGCTCGATCGCGAGATTGAACAAGATTGGAGGTGAGCACTCCGTTTTCTTTGCGAACTTTAGCCAGTTTTTCCGTCAGATCGGAAATGGTAGAATGAAAGCCTTTTTCAGATTATGCGAGAAACATAAATTGACAAGAAAATATTCAGATGAAAATCTCGCAAGAAATATATCAGAGAAATTAACAATTAAGGCAGTCAAAATGACTACCTTCTTTTTGAGAAGTTAAGCTTTGAATTAATGTTAAGAAACAATCCTCCCATTGGTTCATGGCATCATCAAAATTATCTCCAACTATACCCTTCTGGCGAGATTTTATAATTTCTTCTTTGGAGTGGAGATAAGTGTTTTCTTTTGATAATAAGGAGTAAGATTCTTCTAACTAAGAATATTGATCTTGGAGTTTACTGGCCTTTAAACTTAGATTTAACCTGCCTTTGATAAGTTTATCTTTCTCAGCAGCAGAATATTCAGTTACTTCCTTGAGTTCGTCTTTTAATGAATGAAGAGATTGTTCTTGGTCGTTACACACTTTCTGAAGAATATTTATTTGCTGCGAGGAGATCGCCATCTTGTTTAAAAAGATACATTTCTCCTGAGATAAAGTTTTATTTTCATCTGATAAAGATTCCATCACCAAGTTAGCTTGGGTTAACAAATATGAGAGGCGGGTAACTTCGCTACTTAATAGATTTTGCCTTTGCGCTAATTGATCATTCTCATTGGTAAGATTATATATTTGATCGATCGAGTATATGTAAATATTATCTAATCTATTATATTGATCCATCCAAGAATCACTCTCAACACGGGCTTCCTCAGAAACAGACTCAAATTGAAATATCTTCATTAATCATTTCTGATTTAAAGCTAAATAGGCAAATCAAAATATTTAAAAGGGAATTGAGTACAGAAAAGATGAAAATCTACTAGAACAGAAAAATTAGAGGCAGAGACAGAAGAACTATACCTTTTAACTCCTTGTTTTTATCGCGAAGATTTTTGCAATCTAGTAAAGAGTTGCGAAGCTTGTGATCAAGAATATCACATTCTGAAGTTTTGGCTTGGAGACTTCTCTTTAGAGCTTCAACTTCATTTTCTAAAGACGCTCGTGAAGTAGTTCAATCAGAACCAAAATATTTGATTAAGGTCTCGCAGATATCATATTTGAAAGGGTCAGTAGAAGATTTCCTGGCATCATCTAAAATGTCAGACAAAACTTTAAAAGCAACATCAACCCCTAATGATACTTCTTTAGATGAGGGAAGAGGTACACAAGGTGAAGTGGTAATGATGGCGAGTTTGAGATTTGAGTCATTTGCGATGGTTGCATCACCAAAAGGTGGAGTGTCTGGGAAAGTAACGGTTGGAAGTAAAATAGGAGAGGAATAAGCTGTGTTCATAACAGTTTTGGGAGTCTCAGTCATTGGAGGATTAATGGCATTGGGGGTATTGATAATGATATTCTCGCAAATAGAGGATGGAGGTTCCATCTGCGAAGTAGTAGAAACAAATTTTGAAGATGAAAATTTGGGAATAATAATATCAATCTCAAGAGTCTTGGCTTTGCGATATTTCTTGCGAGGTTTAGCAACATTTTCATCACCCTACGAGTAATAATATAGATAAGAAACAGAGGAAACAATATTATTATTAAGAAAACAAATGTTTCTTACTACCTTATGACTCGTAGACTTCCTTTTCTTTTCAGTGAGTGTTTGTTGTGAATCTTCTCGAAGATTAGGATTTTGGTCGACAAATTGGGTGTTGGATGTAGTTCCACTAAAAAGAAAACAAAGTATGAGAGTTATATAGAATCAAGCAAAAAAGATCAAATATGGTGAATAAATATGACTCAGACAAGCAAAATCGAGTTTAATAATGTCAGAAGAACACATACCTTGGTGATTCTATTAAAGCAGCAGCAGGTGAATATGCAGAAGAAGAAAGTTGCAGGTAGAAATTTTTTGCAGAGAATGAAGAGGTGAAGAAGACGAAGAAGTAAAAAAAGAAAAAATATTTCTTTGATAGGTTCTCTCTTTTATAGACAGAAGGATGGTAACCAGGTAATAAAAGATTAACCGGTAAAAAAAAGGAATATTCGACACATGTGGGCGGTAACACTTAATTTACGGAGTTTTGTTGATCATAGAAGATGAAACGATGAATAGCTGCGGCATTTTCTTTCTCATGATATTTTCTCCTTCGCAGAAAAGGCATGAGAAGAGGCAAGATGTAGGATCAGAATATCGCCACAACAATACTCCTGCGAGATTTACAGCGACAGTTCTGCGATCTGTTCAACAACACACTGCGAGTGTCACAAAATAACTTAAAGCAATGACGTAACAGATGACGATAGCTGAAACATGAGAAGAGTGTGACCATTCTGCGAGGGTTATATCATTTGCGATAGTTAGCTTTATCACTACAGCGATAAGATCGCGAGTCAGATCCAAATTAAAGGACAGATTATCTGTCATCCATTATGTAATTATCCTATATAAAGAGACCCGGTAGGTTCAGAGGATGGGATGAATTTTTGAACGCTAAGAAAGTTTTGAGGAGAGAGAAAATTCAAGAGAGTGATTGTATTCTTGATCTCTTCTATTTCTTGTAAACATTTCTGAGAATCAAATAATAAAGTGTTGTTTTTAATCTTCAAATATGTGTTGATTATTGTGAATTCTTGTGAAGGGTGTAGTGTAGGTTTTCCTGCAACTCCAATATCGAAGATCCTTTAATGGACCATCACTTAGATGTTTAACACGAAAAGAAGGAGAAGAGATATTGAAGATGTTTCATTGTGGGGATGCTGGCAACCATAGCGGAGGAAGATCTTTAGCATATAGAGCGAAAATGCAAGGTTATTATTGGCCATATATGCATGAATATGCGAACCAAATATCAAGATGTTGTGAAGATTGTCAGTGGAACGGAAAGAAAATAATGCACCTGGAGCACCATTGTCATCTTCAACAAGTGTATGGCCCTTTGGGAAATAGGGATTAGACATTGTGGGACCATTTTTACCGGGATATGGACAAAGAAGATATTTAATTGTCGCTACAGATTATTTCACAAAATGGGTAGAAGTAAAGGCAGCATAACATATTCGTGACAAAACATCTTTACATTCATATTTGAAAATATCATTTGCAGATTTAGGGTTCCCGCATAATTGGTATCTGATAATGGGAAATAGTTTGAAGGACAGAACATAGAAATATTGCTCAATGCATTTAGAATACAGTGTGGAAAATATACCCCTCTATATCCACAGGCTAATGGACAAGCAGAAGCAACAAATAAGACAATCGCAGACATATTGAAGAAGAAGTTATAAGGGCATGATAGAGCATGGTACAAACAAGTGCATAATGCAGTCTGGGATTATAACACAACTAGGCGAGAAGCCACATGAATGTCACCTTTTTGTTTAACATATGGAGTTGAAGCTGTGCTACCAACATAAGTTATTATTCCCACAACAAAAAGAGAATCTTGGGAGAAAAACCTTAGTGCAAGAATGATTTTAACCAAACTTGATGAATTAGAAGAAAAGAGAGAAAAAACACTACAACATATGGAAAATTACCAGCGAAGATTAACCCGAGAGTATAATAAACGTGTCAAAAAATGTGAATTTCAACCAGGGGATTTGGTGTTGCGAGAAACGCCAATATACCAGCGATAAAATGGCGGAAAACTTGCAAAAAAAATGGGACGGGCCTTATATAATTAAAGAGATAGTTGGAACAGGGGCATATAAGTTGATGGACCCATAAGGTAGAGATGTGGGTCAAAGACTTGGGAGACCATGGAACAAATTATATCTAAAGAAGTATTACCAATAAAATATTATGGGAAAGGATAGATTGACAAGCAATGTATGACTGAAACAAAAGGAATATTTGCGAAAATATTATGGAAGAGAAATTCCAAAATTCCAAACATCCAAAACAGAATGACAATGTGCGAAAATTTCGCAGAGATTAATGACATATTAGAATGGGGCGAACCTACTATGGCGTGAACCCTATTTCGCGAGATTAAAATTTCTCAATAGGAAAATGGAAGACCTAAAGTATGTCATAAAAGGGGGTACCTATTGCATGGCTCAGCGAAAAGGTTACACCGCTACTGGAACCTGAGCCATGGATATTTTGGGTCAATAAAAACCCATCCAGGAGAGGCACCTTGGATTCTCAACTTAAGCATATGACTTGAGTTGGGCGACTAGGGTAATAAGGACTCTCCTAAGGAGTGCAGAATATGATCAAGGAGCCGAGGTACACGGTTGAGTCAAGAGTACCCGGGGTATCTGGAGCGTACCTTGCCATTCTTGACAAGTCTTGGCTATGATGCACTCGGCTTGAAGAAAACCCCACTTAGGGTGCAGTCTCGTAACCATAAGCCATATAGGAAAAAGGGATAAGAGGCTGAAAAAACAACTGGTTGTTGTCAAGACTAGATGGGAGGAGCTAGCCTTTTATGGCAGAAGTACATCTCCTTGAAGGGGAAACCAGGGGGGAGATAAGGGTGGCACCCTCCATTAGGGAGATGATAAGTGTCTTAAGACCCAAATATCATGAGGCTTTTTGCTCACGGGAGTATCAAGGCTTGTCATATTTGTGCGACAATCCTGAAGAGGTAATAATACAAGAGAAAAATATAAGACGAGATCAATGGGTCATTACATGCAAGTGTAAGGACGTCCTGCGATTTCGTCGCAAGACGACAATGTCATGGGGCTTTATTTTCGCGAGAAGTTTTTAGGCATGTCATATTGTCGCAATAAAAATTTCAATGAAATAGAGAGAGTTAAGGCAAGATCAATGGGTCTTTACATGAAAATGTAAGGATGACCTGCGATTTTCTCGCAATGACAAGAGGTGGCAAAATAAGACCTTTAACTAGGAAGGCAAAATAAGACCACATGACAAAACATAAAATTTATAAAAATTAACTATTCTTTATGCAGGAAAAATTTGTTCATCGCAAGAAAGATAATGAGAGGCAAGTATGGGAATTAATAAACCAGATGTCATTATCTTTCTCGAAAGCATACAAAATACTAAAAGAGCAAATGAATCTCAAAGTTGACTGAAATACATTATTTGCAAGAAAAGAAGAAGAATAAGAAATTCAAAAAATTAAAACTAAGGCTCAGACTTCAGCGTTAGTTTCGCCAGAAGGAGATAGTGGACGTTCTTCGCCAGCTTTATCATTTTTGTCAGTATTCTCCTTATTTTGGTCTACTCTGGCTTTCTCTTCATTTGGGTTATCACCAACAGTTGACTCATTCATTCTAGACACTTCTTCATCTAGGACCTCACCAGCAATTGTTTCTTTAAGATGGATTTCTTCCTCATTTGCGAAATATTCTTGAGAAAAAGCTTCTTCACCACTTTCATAGTCAAAATCGCTATCAGCAGCATGGGGAATTTCATCATCATCTACTTCCAAAGGTTCGACTGATACATGAGAAAGAGACTTGGACAGCAAGATGTCATTCACTAGAACTTCAGCTTTGAGATGGACTTGGCGAACAAATGCCTTCTGATGGTTTCTATCTTGAATATCCTTGAAGTAGGCAAGACAATCAAACCTCCTTTCTGCTCGATCACGAGAACGAGCAATGTGAGAGGCAAGTAATGCATTCTCTTTACGAATTTTAGCCAGTTTAGACTCCAAGATAGAAATGGAAGAATAAATCTTTTTCTCCGACTCTGCAAAAAATAGAATACAAGAAGTTCATTAAGATGAAGAATTCGCAAATAAATATTATACAAAGAATTAACAGAGATAAAAGACGGTTGAGGCAGTCAAATTTTTATGACTACCTTCCTTTTGCGAAACAAGATATTGAGTTAGAGCCAAACAGTTATCTTCCCAGTGGTTCATTGCATCATCAAATTTATCTCCGACTAATCCTTTCAAGCGAGATTGAAAATTCTTTTCTTTAGAAATAAGTGAGGCATTTTCCTTCGCAAGAGAAGTATATGATTCTTCTAGTATTGGTCCTTGAGTTGACTTTCTTTTACACTTAAAGCTATTCTACCACGGATAAGTTCATTCCTCTCAGCAGCAGATGACTCTGTTATTTCTTTAAGTTTACTTCTCAAAGAGTAAAGAGACTGTTCTTGATCATTACATACTTTTTGACAAATATTATATTAATGCGAAGAGATCGCCACTTTATTTAAAAGAGCTCGTTTCTCTTGAGATAGGGTCTTATTCTCATCTGATAAAGTTTCCATCTCTAAGTTAGACTTAGTTAAATAATAAGAGAGGCGAGATATTTCACTACTTAATAATTTTTTCTTCTGAACGAATTGAGTATTCCCTTTGGTAAGATTATCTATTTGATCGACAGAATATGTATGAAGGTTATCTAATTGGTTATATTGATCCATCCAAATATCTCTGTCGACATGGGATTCTTCAGCGACGGATTCAAATTCATATCTCTCCATTATTCGTTTCTGGTTTAAAACTTAAAGGCGAACAAAGGATTTTAAGAAAGTTGAATACAGAAAGAACAAATTTATTGAAAAGGATAAATTAAGAGCAAAGTTAAGAAAGTTGTACCTTAGAGCTCCTTATTTTTCTTGCGAAGGTTATCACAATCTAACGAGGCATTTTGGAACTTTTGGTTCTCAAGACGAAGATTGCTACATTCCAATTTCTTGGTTTGGAGATTCTCTCTCAAAACTTCAACTTCTTTCTCCAGAGTTATTTGTGAAACATTTCTATCAGAACCAAAATATTTACTCAAAATCTCGCAGATGCAAGACTTGATAGGATCAGTAGGGGACTTCTTAACATCATCCAGAACATCAAATAACACTTTAAAAACAATATTTATTCCTTCCACAGTTTTTTTACATAAAGGAAGAGATTCAGATGAAGAAGTGGTGATGACAGAAGATGGAGGAATTGAATCATTCTTCGTGACGGATGTATCATTTGAAGGTGAATTTTGAGGAGGATTAGTAATTGAAATTAAGGAGGAGTCGACTTGAGAAGCATTAACAACATGAGAAAAGGTGGTTTCATTAGCATAAGGGTTAATAAGAAGGGTTTCATTCACTAGAAGACCAGTTGAAGGGGTGAAATCTGAGGCAACATTTTCGCGAATAAGAAGTAAGGATTCAGTTTGCAAAGTTATCGCAGGAGATTTTGAAGGGATAAGTGAAGAAAATGGAACATAAGTTTCAATGGTCTTAAGATGGCGAGATTTCTTGGGGGGATTGTTGGCATCTCCATCACCCTGCAAATCATAATCCAGATAAGAAACAGAGGCAACAATATTGTGTTATGTTCTTACATTGTCATGTTCTTACAAGGAGTACTTGGCTCATTAATGGGTTGCAGAAAATAATAAGTTGTAAATTAATTTTGTTGGGCTTGTTTTGAGTTAGAGTAGAATTATCGTAAATCCTAGAGATGTGAGAAGATGGATGTAATCCTAGATGTTGGATTTTATCTTTCAGGATTGGTGATTAAATACCCAATGATTGTGTAAGAAATCCTTAATGAATGAAAAACCCTATTTTCCTTTGGAAGATAAATTAGGCTCTGATTTCATAGAGAAGGTAGCTTGCTACCAAGTAATTCATTCCTTCTTTGTACTAGATCAGTACAATTGGTATCAGCCTTCTTATGGGACCTAAATCATGAACATCGATGAGAAACCTACCATCAACAGTGTTCATACAATTGCTCAGGAGAATTCAACTGCCATATACGATATTCGTGATCAATTGAAGACTCTTACTGAAGCATCATCTCAGACGAATGCAAATTTCGACCGAATCTTCAAAGCTCTACAGATCCTTCTTCCTCCTGAGACACAATCTGATGAAACGATGGATCCTGGTTTACCTCCTAATTCAAATCGAGATTCCTTAAAAGGAGTTACAGAACATCATGAGTTTATCAAAGCTACTACTACTAGTAAGTTTTCTAGAACACCCAAGGTTGATTTTCCACGATTTGATGGTACTAATCCAAGGGGTTGGGCTCTAAAATGTGATCGGTATTTTGATTTTCATAATTTTCCTGAATCGGAAAAAGTTGACATGGCTGCAATCCATCTTGACTCTAAAGTGGATCCATGGTTCTTAAATTACCAACATGGAAAACATAAATTGTCTTGGAAGGAATTTGTTCATGATCTGTGTGTTAGATTTGAGGATGTAGCAACTGATAATTATTTTGATAGATTTGAACATTTCAAAGCTTTTATGGTAGCCAATAATCCAACATTACCCGAATCTTTCTATACTTTGAGTTTTATTAGCGGTTTGAAAGATGAAATTCGTACCACGGTGCAAATGTTTAAGCCTGGGGATACTTCTAGAGCTTTCTACTTGGCCAGAATGCAACAAGCTTCACTTATGAATTCTCCTAAACCTGTTAAAACCCCTGTTATACCATTCTTTCCATCACCTATTTCCATCCCTCCAAACCCCTTTACCTCTTAACCATATATTTTTTCATCATCTACTTTTCATAAGACCTCTACTTCCTCAGCACCTCCATTCATAACTCACCCTTCTACACCCACAAAAACTGACCCACCACTTCCCCCTATAAAAAAGCTTACCCCTCAACAAATGAAGCTTCGCAGAGATAAAGGCCTTTGCTATAACTGTGATGAGTTCTATAGGACTGGTCACATTTGTAAAACTCAAGAGTTATTCATGCTTGTTGCTAGTGAGGAGGAGCTAAGTGATCAGAGTGAGGTCTCACCAGATGAACCTATGACAGATTCTCCCTCAATTTCTGACACCACTATGGAGATTTCGCTACATGCCTTAACTGGACAGTCTGTTCACGACACTATTTGTATTTCAGGACATCTCCATAAGCACACTATCATGGTTTTAATCGACATAGGAAGCACGCATAGCTTCATCGATTCTCATCTGGCTGACAAGCTTAAGGTCCACATTTCACCTACAGCTCTTATGCTTGTAACTGTTGCCAATGGAGACAGCACCATCAGCAAGGGTATGTGTCGTAACCTTCATTGGGAAATGCAGGGTTACACATTTTCAACATATTTACGCGCTCTTCCGCTCGGCGGCTGTGATATGGTGATGGGTGAAGATTGGTTGCGACAACTCGGTAATGTACTCTTTAACTTTTCTAAGCTCACCATTTCTTTTATGCATCAGGGTTGTCACATTACCTTACAAGGTATCTCTTCTAAACCTTCACTCAGTCTTTTAAGTGCTACTTCATTTAAGAAATTTATCAAAAGCAAGGCACCAACATTAATTGGACAGTTTTTCCATATTCATACTACCCCTTTGCAACCAATTCCTAGTGAGGTTTCTACCCTAATAGACTCCTTCTCGGATATATTTTCAAAGCCTACACAACTACCACCTTCTCGTCCATTGGATCATAAGATTCCACTTAAACCTCACTCCACACCTCCTTCTCAGAGACCATACAAATGTCATTTTATTCATAAAGCTATTGTAGAACAACTTGTCCAAGAAATGCTTTCCTCAGGGCTTATTCAAAAGATCCATAGCCCCTTTGCTTCTCCAATACTCTTAGTGAAGAAGAAGGACGACACGTGGAGGTTTTGTGTCGATTATTACAAGCTCAATGACTTGATTGTGAAGGATAAATTTATTATACCCTTAATTGAGGAGTTACTAGATGAATTGAATGGTGCAGTTATCTTTACCAAGATTGATTTGTTGTCGGGATATCATCAGATTCTAATCTACCTACCAGACATTCCAAAAACTGCCTTTCGCACCCATCATGGACACTATGAGTTTCGTGTCATGCCATTCGGCCTTACAAATGCACCGGCAACATTCCAAGCATTACTGAATGAAATTTTTCAACCATTTCATCGCAAGTTTGTCCTGGTTTTTTTCGATGACATTATTGTATACAGTTCTTCTCTCACAGATCACTTGAAACACCTTACTATGGTTTTTTCACTGCTACGCCAACATTCCTTATATGCCAAACTCTCCAAGTGCAGCTTTGCTCAGCCACAACTTGAGTACTTAGGCCATCTGATCATTGGGAATGGTGTAGCTGCAGACCCTGCTAAAGTTGAAGCTATGCTTAATTGGCCTCAACCACAGAATTTGAAACAAATGCGTGGGTTCTTAGGACTGACTGGGTATTATCGCAAGTTCATCAAGGGGTATGGCGCTATATGAAAACCACTCACAGACATGCTAAAAAAGGACTCCTTCTTTTGGAACAATGATGCACTTACAACTTTTTCTGCTCTCAAGTCAGCTATGACTCAAGCACCAGTTTTGGCTTTACCAGATTTCACAAAAACCTTCACATTGGATACTGATGCATGCTCAAGAGGTGTGGGTGATATGCTTCTACAAGATAACGGACCAATCGCTTTTTTTCAGTAGACCATTGGGACCTAAGGCATTGTCTTTATCTACATATGAAAAGGAATTTTTGGCTATTATAATGGCTGTACAAAAGTGGAAATACTACCTATGTCACAACCAGTTTGTCATTAATACCGATCACCAGAGCTTAAAATACCTGATGGACCAGAAACTTTCCTCTTCCCTGCAACAAAAATTGTTGGTTAAGCTAATGGGGTTTGACTATGTCATCAGATACAAGAAAGGACAAGAAAATATAGTTGTTGATGCACTTTCTCGCCTTCCACATGCTTCTTGTTCTGCAGTGTCCATCTCTCAACCCCAATGGACATCTGATATTATCTCTAGCTATGCTTCAGATGATGTGTCCCAACAGCTTATTCAGAAGCTACTAGTCTCTCCATCTTTACCTAACTTTACATACCAACATGGAATTTTGAGGTTCAAACAGAGGTTATGTATTGGCTCAGGTAACGACATTCGTACCTCTATTCTCCATTCAGTCCACTCATCTGCAGTTGGTGGCCATTCTTGCATTGTAGGTACTTATAACAGAGCAAGGGCGCACTTCTTTTGGCCTCGAATGAAGCAAGACATTATCCAATATGTCTCAACTTGTGACATCTGTAAATGCAATAAGGGTGAACATTCATTTCCTGGAGGTCTTCCGCAACCTCTTCCAATACCTGACACAGCATGGAAAGATATATCTTTGGACTTCATAGAAGGTTTGCCTATGTCTTTTCGTAAAAATGCCATTCTCGTAGTGGTAGATCGCCTCACTAAATATAGCCATTTTATTCCACTTAGCCACCCCTTCACTGCTATCACAGTTGCTAAGGAATTTCTTTCAAACATTTTTAAGATGCATGGTCTACCTAGTACTATTGTCAGTGATAGGGACAAAACTTTTATCAGTCAGTTATGGAAAGCATTGTTTAAATCCTTAGGCACTACCTTGAAATTGAGTTCAGCTTACCATCCTCAGACAGATGGTCAAACTGAAAGAACAAATGCTTGTGTCGAACAATACTTACGTTGCATGATAGGTTCACAACCTAAGCATTGGGTTCAGTGGTTGGCCTTAGCATAATATTGGTTTAATACCAATTATCATACCAGTCTCAGAATGTAACCCTTCCAAGCATTGTATGGGCATCCACCGCCTCATTTGGTTTTTCCAATTCCTACACCTACTTCTGTGGATACTGTCGAAGACTACTTGCAAGAGAGAGATGTTATGCTTCAACTACTCAAGAATAATTTGTCTAAAGATCAGAGCAGAATGAAGTTCTTCGCAGACAAGAAACGGTCAGACAGGGAGTTTGCTATTGGGGATATGGTGTTTCTAAAACTGCAGCCCTATAGACAGACTTCAGTTGCTATTAGGAGAAACTTCAAGCTTTCTTCTAAGTATTTTGGTCCATTTCAGATTCTTCAGCGCATTGGTGATGTTACTTACATGATGAAACTGCCAGTGGGTTCTCGCATTCACCCCATCTTTCATGTCTCACAGCTAAAGAAGAAAATTGGCCAAACTGCAGCAACCCTGCCCCAACCACCTCGTGTTGATCACAATGGACATTTTGTCATTGAACCATAAGCTATATTGCAACACAGATCGACACTCCGTGGTGGCTTCTCAGTACCTCAAGTTCTAATTCAGTGGTCTAACTCCACTTCTGAGGATGCAACTTGGGAGGATACCACACACATACAAGCTCAGTTCCCTGATTCATCCTTGAGGGAAAGGATGCTTAAATGGGGGAGGCATTGTCATGTTATTACAAGGAGTACTGGGCTCATTAATGGGCTGCAGGAAATGATAAGTTATAAATTAATTTTGTTGGGCTTGTTTTGAGTTAGAGTAGAATTAGCTTAAATCCTAGAGATGTGAGAAGATGGATGTAATCCTAGCTGTTGGATTTTATCTTTCAGGATTGGTGATTAAATACCCAATGATTGTGTAAGAAATCCTTAATGAATGAAAAACCTATTTTCCTTTGGAAGATAAATTAGGCTCTGATTTCATAGAGAAGGTAGATTGCTACCAAGTAATTCATTCCTTCTTTGTACTAGATCAGTACATATTGTTATTAAAAGAATAAGTTTTTCTTACTACCTTGCGATTCCCAGATTTTATTTTGTTTACAACGATTTTGGGTTGCGATTCTTTGGGAGCATTAGGGTTTTGGACTGAAAATCTGGTATTAGAGGTGATTCTGCTGAAACATAAACAATGTGGGAATTACATAGAGTCGAATAAAATCAGATAAGATAACTTCAATAAACAAGATCGGTTTCAGCAAAATCAGAAGAATATCTACCTTAATAACTCCATGAAAGCAGTAGCAGATGAATCTTCAAAAGAAGAAAGTTGCAGACGATAAGAACTTACGGTGAGCGTAAATATAAGGAAGATGGAGAAGTAAAAGAAGGAAATTATCTCTCTATTAGATCTCTCCTTAAATAGACAAAAGAATGGTGGCTAGATGACAATAAATGTGCCGGTGAGTAAAGGAGTATTTGAAACATGTAGGTGGTTATACTTAATTCACGGAATCATGTCGGGAGAAGAATATGGAAAGATGAACAACTGAGGCATTCTGAAGTACAAATTCTCATGACATTCTCCCCTTCGCAGAGAAGACATGAGAAGAGGCAAGAAGTAGGATCAGAATATCGCAACAACAACACAATTGCGAAATCTCCATCAATAATATAGCGAAGACGTCGCATAGTGATTTCAGAAATGACATAACGGATGACGACAACATAAACATGAGAAAAGTGTGACGATCTAGCGAGATTTAGGATGTTTGCGAAAATAAACATTTGTATAATTGCGAATATCGCAAGGCTAGATCCGAAAATAAAGGACAACTTAGCTGTCATCCACTATGTAATATTCTATATAAATAGACGAATAGGCGTAAGGAGGGAGAGATAATTTTTTGGAGTGGTAAGAAAGTTTTGAGGAGAGAGAAAGTCCAAAATAGTGTTGTATTCTTGATTTCATTTCCTTCTTGTAAATTTTCTAGATTCAATTAAAAAAAGTGTCGTTATTGATCTTAAGAAATGTGTTGATTGTTATGAATTCTTATGAGGGATGTATTGTAGGATTTCCTACAACTACAGAGACCAAGCAGACTACCCCTAGCAACTTAGTTCCCTCAGTATCCCTACGCCTTTGACTTCTAGAGTCACGCACGTGAATAGCAAATAATTTGGATCATTATCCAAATAGCAAAGGAATAATTCTTTTGGTAACCACTCTAATAAATCTTGCTAAAAGATTTAGATGAGTTTTTGACAAAGGCTCTTCCGTTTAATTTGATAAACTCCTTTGTCTAGTTGGATCAATATAACTTTAACTATCTAAATAGTAAAGTATAGATTCACATTCAATCAATATAGATCTCAAAGAGATATATAGAGAATTCTGATCTCACGCAACTAATCAATCGAATAAATCCGATTCTAGTTGGATCCTATCCAATCAAGGTTTGTGCACACAATTCACAGGATAAGAAAACCAATAAGAAATATTCTTCGTCTTCAAATTTTCTTTTATTTACAATGACCTGCAGAACACCACTTGAATCTCTTGTTATTAATCACGCACAGAATGAAGTCTGTTAACAATGGATTATCACAAGATGTATTTAGGTCTAAAAACAGTTCTAAAGATCTCGTCGATACTTTGATCTAGTTTGAGTGAATCTTATATCAGAACAGAAGATTCTCAAGCATAAACAAACTAGGTGCAATCAAATTTTCAACAACCGCTAGTCAATCAAATTAATCGAAAACTAATAACACTTCAATTATCTAGTTTCCCACCAATGGTACTCGTAGAGCTTCTTGATCCACATAAGTATTTAAATGAGCGGTCGTATGAGATTTCACCTAATTAGGATACTTTTCTCTCCGAATAGACAACTCCACTAGAAACAACAAGAAATGAAGTTTTCCTGGCTCTTAGGATAGTTTGCTAGAAATGCAAACTTAGGTATTTATAGACCAAGGATGTTTGGGCACCAAGGAATTTCCAAAATCAAAAGTATTCTCAAGATATGTAATAAATGGCAAAATTTAGTTTTCCTAATTCCAATAAATGTTTGTCCAATATATCAGAAATATCTCAATAAAAAATCTAAAATTAGTAAACACACATTACTACTTTTTATCCTCTAGAGATATGCAATAATTGCTGGTAATTAAAGCATATAAAACCAAAAACCTTAATTAAAAGATTCTTAATTTGTTTCAGCATAAGATCACCTTGAGTACTAAGGAATATCTTTGAACAATAAATGATAAGAGTTACTGCTTGTGTTCAAAGTCTATTGACATCTTTTCACTGCAAATTCTTATTTCATATTTACATGGATTTGAATTCTTGGAATCGGTTATACCACACTTCCAAATAAGTTTAGAATTGGTTCACCTGTTTTTTAAGACTACTATGTGATTCATTAAATACCAAATCACATACATGGGTTCAATCGGTTCTACCAATCATTAGGATCGGTTATACCTAATTATGGAAACACTTGTGATCAGCCACACAAGTCACTAGGATCGGTTACACCAGCTACAAGGATCGGTTCCATCTATACATGGTATCACTCACTCACACTAGTTGCTAGGACCAATTACACCAATTAGAAGGATCGGTCATATACACTCATGATCGGTCACACCAGTTAATAGGATCAGTCACACCAATTACAAGGATCGATCATACCATCACATGGTGATTACTAGGATCGGTTACACCAGTAATTAACAAAAATCAGTCATACCAAATCATAAGTCAGGCATTATAATTAGTTATACCAAGATACATAACCTAAGTTAAGATCGGTTCTACCATCTCACACATATTGGTGATCCAAAGATTTGCAAATAATAGCTGGACCAATAAGCCTAATGATTTCCCTTTCGATTCACGAAACAATTTCATGAATGTACTTCCTTTAAACAAATGTAAAACATTGTTTCCTAGGATGAAATCTTCACCATAACCCATTCACATAATCATAACAATATATACAAGATTATGTCGATGTCATATCTACAAAGTTCAAAAGATAAGTGTTATACTTCGTAGTCTAATTCCTTAATACTATGATCATACTATTATGATCATGTCACATCACTAGAGTATTATACAAAATGTACAGTATATACAGCTTTGCAGTTATGTTTTCAATATAGCACGACTTGAAAGATACGTTAGGAATAAAATAGTTCAAGTCAATATTACTAACCTCAAGTGGAAGGATAATGTCGTTGTTGTAGTTCGTTACTTCTTGACATTCTTCAGGTGTTTGAAGTAATACTTGTATGTCTCAACATTCCTATACTTTCTAGTCTAACCTAAACGAAGTTGACTCTAGTATTTAATCAAGCAACTCTAGATGAGTTTTGATACTAAAATATGACAACCAAACTTGACATACCAACGCTTGGTAAGTTCAACCGAGCTATTCTCTAACAATATCCCCCTTTGTCAATTTTAGTGACAAAACTCTTATTACATATGGAGCTAAACGAATTACAAAAATAACTCTTTTTTTTGTTTTTTGCTCGGTAATATGAATTTTATTAACCAAAAGAGTTCAAAAGAAACAACCAAAGCCCATTAGGCACTAAACCGGGTCTTTATCACCAGGATGTTTACATTATTGAATACATAAAAGCTAAAAGGGGCTAAAATAAAATGAACTTCAGTAAAATCTATAATATGGATGGTTTTCAACTTCCATACCGTGTAAAAAAGGTGGTCTTCCTGTGAAGAGTAAACTTTCTCCTCTTGCCATATTTTCTCATTTTTTAGCCATAGAATTTGCAGAGAAAATCACTTCTCTGTAGCTGTGAATAAAACTCCAGTATTGTAACCTTTCAATAATGTTACCCCATCTTGTAATAGCAAACCATGGAATGTGTCCTGATGTAAATGTTGTAATGACTGCTTTGGAATATATTCTGAAAATTACCTCCAATTTGCCATTCTTGATAGCCCATTCTCTATCACACAACAAAGCCATGACCTCTGCAAAGTAGTTTGTAGCCACTCCTAGTCCTCCTGCCACATCAAATATACATTCACCCTTTGAAGTTCTCCCAACAAAACCATACCCTGACATTCCTGGGTTCCCTTTTGATGCACCATCACAACAAAGTAAAATCTGAGTGTTCACTGGAAAAAATAAGTAGATTTCTTGGATTCTTATTGAGACAGTTCTTCTACAGCTCATGTTAAAAAAAAGAATCTACAAGTCATATGCTGAGTTCCACATTTTTCCTTTCATTCTTACTTCACTCTCAGTAGTAAGTTTAAGAATTATGGTGTTGATAATTTGTTCACTGAATCTTTCATTTTCAAATACACATTTATTCCTCAAAAACCAGAGTTCTCTCGAAGTAATTAAAGCAGCAGTCATCCATATTTCTTTAACTGCATAGCTCTTTTGCTTAGCAAACTTAAAGATCTCCTCAAAAGATCTTGGATTTTTAAAACAGAACATGTCACCAAGCCATTTCCACACAATCTTACTATGATTACAGTTTCACAGGATATGTTCTAAGTTTTCTTCTTCATTTCTATAGAAGGGACATCTAGAAGCAAGACTAAAATTTCTCTTTTTCATGTTTTTGTTAGAGCATTGCCCGGTCGAACTCGCATGCGTTACTATTTCAAGCATGTTTGTCAATATTAGTGATCAAAACTATATGTCTTGATTTCTAGTTTACTTATGACTAAGTCTCGGTCTAGGATAGTTAAGTATAGTTGAGCTCCAAACTCCATGGCGATTATCTTACAAAGACGAAGAACTACTCAAGGAACCAGTAGAACTTCATCCGACCAAAAGGTGTGTGGATACTTGAACTCATCTGTCACTCATCTGAGGCCAGTTACATCGCTGCAGAACCAACCAAGGAAGTAAATGTTGGGAGTGAAGAAGAACCTAAGTTGCTGAAAATTGGAACTAAAATGGATACAGATGAAGAAGAGAGAACCATAAATCTTTTACGAGAGTATAAAGACATCTTTGCATGGAACATGGATGAGATGCGAGGCATAGATCCATCAGTAGCGTGTCATAAACTAATAAAGATGCAAGACCATTTAAACAAAGAATAAGGAAGATTGCAACAACATATCATTCCTAAATATAAGAAGAGTTACAGAAAATGCTTGACGCATGAATTATAAGGCAAGAAAAATATCCAGAATGGATTACAAATATGGTGGTGGTCCCAAAGAAGAACAAGGGAATAAGAATTTGGATAAACTTTACTGATTTAAACAAAGCTGGTCCTAAAGATAGTTTTCTATTACCAGATATTCCACAAATGGTTGAGTCAGCAGCGGGAAATGCTAGAATATCTTCATTAGATGGATATAAAGGATATAATCAAATTCCCCTCGCTGAAGAAGATCAAGAACACACCGCATTTTTTGCTCCAAGAGGGTTATAATGTTATACAAAGATGCCCTTTGGCTTGCGAAATGCGGGTGCAACATATCAAAGAATGGTGGAAAAGGTGTTTGCGAGGTGGATACACAAAACATTAGAGGTATATGTGGATGATATGTTGATCAAAAGTAAAGAAGCTAAAGACCATGTACAGGATTTGAAGGAGATTTTCGATTAAATGCGACATTTTAACATCAAAGTGAACCCTGACAAGTGTACTTTTGGAATAACTTCAAGGAAATTTTTGGGGTATATTGTGTCAAAAGAAGGAATACAAGTTGATCCAGAAAAGGTACAAGCAATTCGTGACATGCCAACGCCTGCAACAGTAGAAGATGTGCAAAAATTAAATGGACTCTTAGCCTCGCTAGGAAGATTCATCTCGCGATCCTCAGACAAGTGCAAACATTTTTTCGATATACTCAAGAAGGGAACAAAATTCAAGTGGACAGATGAATGTGAAAAGGCTTTTTAAGGAATTAAAGAACATTTAATGAACATAACTATCTTACAGAAAGCAGAACCAGGAGAAGAACTATTGATTTATCTCGCAACAACCGCAAGACGCTAAGTGCAAAAGATATTGCTGCGAGTAGATGCAGGGGTAGAAAAGCCAATTTATTATATCAGCAAGACATTTAATTCTGCAGAGAAAAATTATTCAAAGATTAAGAAGTTAATTCTAGCATTGGTTCATGCAACTTTTAAACTTCGCATTTACTTTCAAGCGCATAAGGTAAAATTATTAACAAGAGTGCCAATTGAGTCATTAATGAAGAATTCAAAAAGATCAGGCAGAGTTGAAAGATGGAATGCACAAGTAGGGCACTTTGATATTAAATATGACATTTTATCTTCGCCAAAGTCACAAGTTATAGCAGATTTCTTAGTTGAATTTCCCTTAGAAGATGACGAAGTTGTGGAAGAAATGATGGACATAGAAGAAGAACATGGATACCCAAGAGAGATATTAACAGAACCCAACAGGTGGGAGATATTAGTGGATGGATCATCAAATGGAGAAGGTAATGGAGTTGGAGTTGTTTTTATCTCGCCAGAAGGAGAAAAAATGGCTTTTTCATTTAGTTGGTTGAAAGATATTAGCTTGGATAAATCAGTTTTTTCATCTAACAATGAATATTGAATGCTTTGTTACCAATGTAACTTATATTGCAAACCATGATTTGAAAACTATATAAATGAGACATCTAGCAACTAGAAAAACTAATCCCCTCACCTCCTGTGTGATACTAGTTGGTTTTGCTATAGTCGATTCTCCTTTAACCGTAGGTTTCTTCTCGAGACCCTGTCGGTTAACGACTTAAAGACTTCATTGGGATTGTGAAGTCAGACGAAACTACTTCTCTTGTAGTTGAATGATCTGATCTTGCCATTTTCCATCATACGAGTTCAATTGAATAATTGGCTTAAGATTATATCTTCGATAGGGAAAGATAAAAATAAATCACAAACATCTTCGTCTCATCGTTTTTGATTCCGCAATATCTAGTTTCGCTACCATACGATTTAGATTATTGTGAGGTGATTGATAATTCTAGGTTATAATTCGGGAATATAAGTCTGGGTTATCGATTGGTTCCTATTCACCTTGCTTTTATCAAAAGATGGAACAAAACTCGTAGGTTTATCTGTGGGAGACAGAATTATCTATTATCGTAGACTTTTCTGTGTGATACAGATTTGTTTATTAAACTCTTCGAATTTGGGTCATAGCAACTCTTGGTTGTGGGTGAGATCAGCTAAGGGAATAAAGTGTGTAGTATCCTGATAGGATCAGAGACATAAGGAGTTCAACTGTACCTTGAATCAGTGTGATATTGATTAGGGTTCAACTACAGTCCAGACCGAAGTTAGTTTGTAGTAGGCTAGTGTTTGTAGTTGTAGTGGCAGAATAACCTACAACTACACCCTCAGTAGAATTTGTAAAACTTAAGAAGTTCTTGATGATGAATGGCAATTTTCTTATTAATTATCTCAATTAATTATATAAAAGTATCTAAATGGAACTAGAATAGTTACAACTTTCTCTATTCTCTTTCCTAAGATATTTTCTAACACTCACTAAAAAGAACCTCCTGAATTTTACATTTGAACTCCTATTTATAATGAACTTTGTACAGCTGTATATGTGTTGCGAAGTATCGCAACACATCTTCGTACGATTATTCTATCCTCGCAAATCTTCATACTTCCCTGTGCTTCCTCTATCTTCGTATTGTTTTGTAACTCTTTCCTCTTACATTTGTCACGATGTTCGTAAGTTAATGCCTTGTGATATTCGGTACCTACATCTTGCCTCTTCTCATGTCAATTCTGCGAAGAAGAAATGATCGTGAGAACATAACCGTTACTTAGTCTTTTAGAATTTGGACACGTCTTTCGTAACCATCCTTTTCTAGTTATTCCCTTATATAAACTCTTCTATATTCTCTTCCTTTTCTTCTTCTTATTTTCTCTTTTTACTTCTGCAATTTTATCTTCTTATCACACTCTCTGTTACCATTTTTTCCTCCTGTTCATATCATCATGAGTTCTCCAAGGTAATTTTCTTCTATCTTCACGTTTTTCACTTGTTTTCCTCTTTGATTTCTGTATAGTTTATTGTTTGATTTTGGTTTATTTCAGCAAAACTATTCCTCAGGTGAAATCTCCACCCAGAAATTCAAGCCCTAATCTTCGAAGAAGAAAATCCGAGAATCAAAAGGTAGTTAAAATACTCTGTCTTCTTTTTTGAACAATATATTGTTGCCTCAGTTTTTAATCTACATTTTGATTCGTAGGCTGGTGAAAAATCCAATCCCAACAAGAGATCTCGAGTGATTAAACCCACACCAGTAATGTCAATTGATGACTTCCTTCCTGAGATGGATAAGGAATTTACCTCTCCTCCTCGTGAAAATATTTCTTCGCAAACTCCTGCCTATACTCCATTACCCAGTTTTCAATCTCCCACCAATGTCAATTTATCAACACTTCTTCAAGATCAACCCTCGCAAAATACTTCTTCAACATCTTCTCTTGAAAAGCCTATCTTGACTCTTAATCCTTTGAGTGCTATTGCTCCAGATAATTTACAACTTGCTCTTATTCCTTCAAATTCTTCTCCTCTTCCTCAAGAAATTCGAGATGGAATTTACTCAACTTTTCGAATGTTATCTGAGGTTTTGAATAATACTGCGAAGTCTACTAATGTTCGTTCGCAATATGAGTTTTTGAAGCACAGAATAGTTTCATCAATCCTGATATTTCTACTTCACACCAATCCTTGGAAAAATAAGTTGATTTGCTTCGCCAATCTCTGAAGTCTTCAAGAGCAGAATGCGAGAATCTTCGCAAAGAGAATTATCAGCTTCAGAATGATTCTCTTGATTGTGCGATCCTTCGCAAAAGTAATGATGAATTGAAAGGTATGATTACTATCTTCATATTTTCCCCTTTTGTTTACTTTTGTTCTTCATATGTTTGAAACACCCATTAAAACCCATTCCCCTTTATAGAATCCATCCAGAAATGTAGAAGATTGGTACTTCGCCATGAATTAGATGCAACAGAATATCAAGCCAAGCATGATATCCTCTTGAACCAATTCTCCCATTTATCTAATCTTTATTCGTGTGCTCTTGACAATTTTGATGCCCTTTTTCAAGAGAATACCCAACTGATTTACGACCGAATTTTTTTGAATGATGACATATCTCAACTTACTTCTTCTTTAACTAAAGCCGGCTTGAGAGTAGAAACCTTATTAGAAGAGAACAAAACCTTATCAGAAGAGAAATGCTCGTATTTGAATACAATGATCATTTCTTCGCAAAAATTAGATACTCTTCAAAATAAATGTTGTGATCAAGAAAATCTTCTTTCTTTATTAAAAGGTGAACTTGAGGAATTAAAGAAGTCTTCAGATGCAGAGAAGTTCTTTTGCCGTTGAGAAGAAGTCCCTTATTAATAAGAATATAATCTTAAGTACTAAGAAGAATCAACTTGAAGAAGATTATTCTGAACTAAAAAGTCTTAATACCAAACTTGCGAAGGATAAAAAATTTCTTCATTCTAAAGATTAGAAGCTTCAATCTAGACTTAAAGGATTAGTTGGTGATGGTTTTGATAATGCGATGGATCAGATGAAGAATTATTGTCTATCTTTAGCTCAATCTCTTATTTCTCAAAGAGAAGGTAGTCATTAAAATTTGACTGCCTCTGATGTATCTTTAAATTTTGTTATATTCGCAAATTTGACCCTTTAAATTTTGTTTTACTCGCAGAATCTGAGAATAACCTTCGCAATGCTAAGGCTGGATTAGAAGCATCCTGTTCTGAGCTTCGTAAGAAGAATGCTTTGCTTTATACTCGCTTAATCAACTCTCGTGATCGTGTTACTCGGAGATTCAACTATCTTGCTTATTCCAAAGATATCGAAGATACCAATCATCAGAAAGCTATACTTCGTGAAAGTCATCTGAAAGCTCAAGTCTTTGCGAATAACATTCTCTTATCAAGAGCCTTGCCTCCTGTGAAAATTACTCCTCTGAAAATATCTGACGATGAAGTTGTTCGTGAGCCTGATAGTGATTTTGATTATGAGAGTGATGATGAAGGACTTGATGATGAAAAAGAATCTATTCCTCAAGGAGATGTTCCTGTTGCAGATTCTTCAAAGGATGATATTTCGCAAAAGTCGAAAGTTGCTAATGACCCTGCTCATCTTAAAGATCCAGCACAGAGTGTTGATGAAGCATAATAATATTCTTTCTCAAATTATCATTTATTTTCTTGTTCTCCTTTCCTTTGAACTCCTTCTCCCAGCTACTGTTGGTTTGCTTTTTGCAAACAATTACGCCTACTATTTTTGTTCTTTTAAGAAGTACACTTGATATGTTGCGAAGGTGATTTGACCTTTCTTGATTTGACCTTTCTTAAATTGAATGCTTTCCTTATTTGCATCATTTGATCATATGAAGAGAAATAATATAACTCAAAGAATATAGTTTAGTATCTCCTTTCCCCCTATTATTGCTCTTCAGATGATCAAACATTGTTGGAAGTATTAGAATATCTGCCCTAATTCAACTTATGAAGCTTCAGCTTGTTGCAATTGTGAACAAGAAATCCTCCCTTTGAAGTATAAGAAATACGAGGTATGAAATATCCTTAAGAAGTATAAGATGTATAAAATATCTTTAAAGAAGTATTAGAAGTATTCAATCCATAAAGAATTATCCAATGTATGAAGAAGTATAAGAATTATTCCATCTATGAAGAATTACTCAATGTATGAAGAAGTATAATAAGTACTTAACCTTCGCAAAATGAAGTATCCGTTGAAGAAGTATAATAAATATGAGACGTTCTTGAAGAATTATAAGAAGTATTCAAGTTGTGGAGAAATATTCAGTATATTAAGAAGTATAACAAGTATGTAATTCTCGTAAAATTTAATGAATACGAACTATCTGTTTTTGATTGCGAGCAAAATTGCATCTTTTGTTATATCTTCATGAAAATTCTTCAATAGGGCTGTCTTCTTTTTTAGGACTTCATGATTTATATTCTTGTAAAAATTCTTCAATGATGTTGACGGAGCTGTCCTCTTTGTCAGAACTTCATGATATATATACTCTTGTAAAAATTCTCCAATGATATTGATGGAATAATTTTCATTAATTGTTGTGGTCTTATCATGCCTTCCTAAGTAAAGGTCTTATTTTGCCACCTCTTTTGTGATAATATTTTTGTATTTGCGATAATATGACGAGTTTGAACATTCTTGCGAATATACAATCTCGTGACATTGTCATCTTGCGATGAAATCGCAGGACGTTTTTACACTTTCATGTAATAACCCATTGATCTCATATTAACTTGTTTGTTATGTCCTGCGAGTTCTCTTTGTATGTTTTGTTTTTCTCTTAGAATGCTCGCAGAAATTCAATTGTTGCACAAATATGACAAGCCTTTATGTTTTTGAAAACAAGAAGCCTCGTGACATTTGCGTCTTATAGCACGTATCAGCTCCCTAATGGAGGGTGCTGCCCTTTATCTTCCCCTTGGTTGCCCCTTCAAGGAAGCGTACATCGACCATACAAGGTTAGCTCTTCCCATTCGGTTCTGCAAACAACCAGCTTTTGATCGCAACCTCTTATCCTTTTTGCCTATAGGGCTTATAGTTACGAGGTTGCACCCTATGGGGTATCTTTGGGCCAAGTGCATCATTTTCCAAGACTTGTCAAAAATGGCAGATGTGCTTCAAGCTCACCCGGCACTCTTGACTCAACCGTGTACCTCGGCGCCTTGATCGTTTTCTGAACTTCTTGGGAAAGACAGTATGCCTTAGTCGCCCAACCTGAATCATGTTACACCGCATAATATTGCGTAATGTCGCAAGATTAGGTGAGAATCCAAGGTGTCTAACCCGGATAGGTACCCCGTTATTGGGTTGTACCCCGTAAATTTCCATGTACTAAGGTGCCTTGGTGGTGTTCCGGTGTCCCTGAGCCATGTTTATAGGTACCCCCTTAAATGACGTACTTTAGGACTTTGCCTCTTATGAAATGTTGCTTCGCGAACTAGGGTGTACGCCACAAAGGTTTGCCTGTGTAATATTTCTGCGGCTATCTTTTTTTTTTGAAAGCTGATCACAGATTGCGGTCTTTTCTTCGCAAGTTAATTTGTGCGTCTTTCTTTAATGAAAGTTAATCGCAATAAAAATTTTGAAATTCGTAATTTTTGCATATTTCCTGCGAGCAAACAATATTCGTAAAATTTATCATGAGTTTTATGGATAATACCTTTTCAAATACAGTCTATTCCAAGGTCTACCAAGTCTCAAACCCATGTCTCTCCCTTCTGGATCCATCAGCCGATAATCTCCACTTCCCACAACCTCTTTGATAACATATGGTCCATCCCATTTTGGTGCTAATTTTCCTCCATTTTCTTTCTGATATGGCGGTGTTTCTCGCATGACCAAATTACCTGGTTGATATTCACGTTCAATGACTCTCTTGTTGTATTCTCGAGCTAATCGTTCCTGATAAATCTTCAAATGGTGCAACACCTTTTCTCTTTTTTCTTCCAAATCATCCAGTTCACTTAATATTACCCCTGCACTTAAATTTCTTTCCCAAGCTTCTTTCTTTGTTGTCGGAATTACAACCTCTGTTGGTAATACTTCTTCTACTCCATATGTTAAGCAATAAGGAGACATTACAGTTGCCTCTCTTCTAGTTGTATTGTATGCCCAGACTGCACTAGGTACTTGCTCGCACCACCCTTTGAGATGTCCTTCTAATTTCTTTTTGATTGTATCTGCGATTGTTTTATTTGTTGCCTCTGCCTGTCCATTAGCTTGTGGATATAACGGAGTTGATTTCCCACATTTTATCCTAAAAGAACTTAGTAACATCTCTATATTCTGCCCTTCAAATTGTTTTCCATTATCAGATACTAACTGTGCTGGAACTCCGTATCTTCAAATGATGTTCTCAAATATGAACGTAAAAACATCTTTATCACGAATATGATGTACTGCTTTTTACTTCGCGAGCTTCAGTAAAATAATCTGTCATGACTATCAAATATCGCCTTTGTCCGGATCCAGGCAGAAATGGTCCAACAATATCCAACCCACATTTCCCAAAAGGCCAGCAACTTGTTGAAGAAGTTAATGTTGCCCCTGGTGCATGAATTCTTTTACCATGTCGTTGACATTCCTTGCATCTTCGTACGAACAATTTTGCGTCTGTATGCATATATGGCCAGTAATATCCTTGTATCTTTACTCTGTACGCTAGAGATCTTCCCCCACTATGATTGCCAGCTTCTCCTCCATGTAACATCTTCAATATTTTTTCTCCTTCTTCACGAGTTAAGCACCTGAGAGGTGGTCCATTGAAAGATTTTCTGTATAAAATTCCTTCTCGCAGCTCATAGTTTGTTGCACGACTCTTTAATTTATGTGCTTCTAATCTGTTCCTGGATACTTCTCCTGTTGCAAGATATGCATGAATTTCTTTTCTCCAATCTGCGATGTTATTTGGTAATTCTCTTTCTACTTCCATCGCAACTGCCTCCTCAATTTCTTCTTCTTTGTTCACCGATGGGTGTTGAATCGTCTGAATTTTGATATTTCTTGTATTAGGATTTGTCATCATACTTGGAATGAATGCAAAAGCATCTGCGAGTCGATTGTACTTCCTTGTTATATGCCTCCACTTTAATTTTGGTATCTTCGCAGATAATTCAGCAACAAGTTTCTTGTATTTCTTCAAGGAAGACTCATTTGTGGTATATTCCCCTTTAATTTGACAAATTACTAGCTGCGAATCACTTGTTATCCTTATACTTTCAAGCTTCTTTTCTATTTCGATCTTCAATGCGTGCACTACAGCTTCGTACTCTGTTTCATTGTTCGTGGATGAAAATTCTAGTCTGAATGAGAATTCTATTCTTTCTCCTTCTAGTGAGATCAACACAACTCCAATTCCATTCCCCTCACTGTTGGATGATCCGTCTACTAAAATTTCCCATCTATTTGGTTCTGTTAACAAGTCTTTTGGATTCCCAAACTCTTCTTCAACATCCATCATTTCTTCTACTGCTTCATCTTCTTCCAAAGGAAATTCTGCCAAGAAATCTGCGACAACTTGTGACTTTTACGATGATAATACTTCGTATTTTATCTTGTAATGGTTTACTTGTGCATTCCACCTTTCTATTCTCCCTGACCTTTTGGTGTTCTTCATAACTGATTCAATTGGCACCTTGGTTACCACTTTTATCACATGTGCTTGGAAGTATATTCGTAACTTGAATGATGCATAAACCAGGGCTAAGATTAACTTCTCCATTTTAGAATAATTTCTCTCTCGTTGCGTTAAAAGTTTCTTGATGTAGTAAATGGGCCTTTCTATTCCTATGTCATGTTTGCAATTTAACCGCACTTAGAGCATATGGAGTTGTTGCGAGGTATACCAATAATTCTTCGTTTTTCTCTGGTTTCTGTAATATGGATGTATTTGTGAGATATTCTTTGATTCCTTGAAAAGATTTTTCACATTCATCAGTCCACTTGAATTTTGCTCCCTTCTTAAGTATGTTAAAAAATGTTTGCACTTATCTGACATTCGCGAAATAAATCTTCCGAGTGAAGCTAAGAGTCCATTTAGCTTTTGTACTTCCTTTACTGTTGCAGGTGTTGGCATGTCACGAATTGCTTGTACCTTTTCTGGATCAACTTGTATTTCCTCCTTTGATACTATATATCCCAAGAATTTTCCATACGCAACTCCAACTATACATTTCTCAGGATTTAATTTGATGTTGAACTTTCTCATTTGTTCAAATATTTCCTTCAAATCTTGCACATGATCTTTGGCTTCTTTGATTTTTATCAACATATCATCTACATATACTTCCAAAGTTTTATGTATCCACTTTGCTAACACTTTTTCAACCATTCGTTGATATGTAGCACCAGCATTTCGCAAACCAAATGGCATCTTCACATAACAATACAAACCTCTTGGAGCAAAAAAGGCATTATGTTCTTGATCTTCTTCTGCGAGTGATATTTGATTATACCCTTTATATCCATCAAGTGAAGTGACTCTATCATGTCCTGCAGCTGATTCCACCATTTGTGGTATGTCTGGTAATGGAAAGCTATCTTTGGGGCAGGCTTTGTTTAGATCAGTGAAATTTATACAAATTCTTATCCCTTTATTCTTTTTCGGAACAATGACCATATTCGCAATCCATTCTGGGTATTTTGCTTCCCTTATTATTCCTGCATCCAGCATCTTTTGTAATTATTCTTCTATCTGTGCATGATAACTTTGTGATATCTTCCTTATCCTTTGTTTGAATGGTCTTACATTTTTATCGATGTTCAATCTATGACATGCCACTGATTGATCAATTACTGGTATCTAATCTACACTTCCTGCGAATATATCTTTATATTCTCGTAAGAGATTAATAGTTCTCTTTTCTTCTTCTTCATCCATCTTAGTTCCAATTCGCAAGAATAAAGGCTCCTCTTTACTTCCAATATTTACTTCTTTAGTTGGTTCAAATTGCAACATAGCTTGGACTTTGCTCCCCATAGGTGTTGGTTCTTTGATTACTTTTGTTGGTTCCCCTTCTTTTTCTGGAATCTCACTTGGTATTACTCTCCCTTCCTTTGCTCTTATTATATACACTCTGAATTCTTCTTCCTTTTTTAGCTCCTTCGCAAGTTTTCTACGAAACTGTTTCTTTCTTGCTCTCCCCCCACACTGTTTTACTTCAATCTGATAACAAAATTTTGCACTATCAAGATCTCCTTTTATTTCCTTATTCCATTTGGTGTAGGAAATTTGATTTTCTGATGTAATGTTGAAGCAACATCTTTGATCGCATGAATCCACGACCTTCATATCAGCATATTATATGGAGATTCCATATCTATCACACATAAGACTATATGTGTTTCGATTTCTCCTAGCAATATTCGCAGTGCTATTTCCCCTTTAGATTTTGTTGTAGATTTTCCTAATCCATGAACGAGACATTTTGAATTTGTGATTTCTTCATCTTTAATTCCCATCCCTTTAAGTGCATGACAGAATATGATATTAACAGAACTCCCTGTATCAACTAAGATTCGGTTTAATTTCCATTTTTCTATAGCTTTATTCTCTTCTCGCATGACTGGAACTGTGATCACCAATGGTGAAGTGTGGTTCAAGTCTTCATTTGGAATTTCTACTACTGACAATGTGATTTTCTGTTTTTCCCATTCTTCTAAAGTTGTTATTTTCTCCTCCTCCATGATCTTTCTTCCTCTACAATCTCGTTTGTATATCTTTTCCTTCATGTTATTATGGAATTCATCAATCATTGTCTTTGTGATCATATTACATTCTTCTTTTTTGCAATCTCCATCCACTGACCCCATTTGATCTTCAAATTTTCCACAATTCCTTCAAATTTTGGCTATCACAATCCTCAAGTTCCATGTTTCTAGCGCCAATTATGTAGTTGCAGAATAACCTACAACTACACCCTCAGTAGAATTTGTAAAACTTAAGAAGTTCTTGATGATGAATGACAATTTTATTATTAATTATCTCAATTGATTATATAAAAGTATCTAAATGGAACTAGAATAGTTACAACTTTCTCTATTCTCTTTCCTAAGATATTTTCTAACACTCACTAAAAAGAACCTCCTGAATTTTACATTTGAACTCCTATTTATAATGAACTTTGTACAGCTGTATATGTGTTGCGAAGTATCACAACACATCTTCGTACGATTATTCTATCCTCGCAAATCTTCATACTTCCATGTGCTTCCTCTATCTTCGTATTTTTTTGTAACTTTTTCCTCTTACATTTGTCACGATGTTCGTAAGTTAATGCCTTGTGATATTCGGTACCTATAGTAGTGGCTTATTCAGTGTGGTGTTCAATTTGGACTCGGTCCCGGGGTTTTTCTGCATTTTCGGTTTCCTCTTTAATAAAACTTCTGGTGTCTGTGTTATTTCTATTCCGTATTATATTTTGTTATATAATTGAAATATCACAGATTGTGCGTTGTATCGATCAGTTGTGAAATGCTACCTTTGGTTGTTGATTGGAAATTTATTGATCCTTGGATATTGGTCTTTGGTACCATCCAAGTTTATTTCTCTTGTATTTGATAAAGACTCGCAGATTTCTATTTGCTTGAGTATAGATCAAATCGAGATATAAAGATATTAACTCCTTGATATACTTTTTATTAAGATTGAGTCTGACTGTCTAGTTGATTCTCTTAAAAGTATATTAGAGTTAGTCATACATATTGCTAATAGAAATATTGGGTGAGGTTGTTAGACCCCCGCTTTTTCAATTGGTATCAGAGCATGCAAACACGTTTAAATACCTTATCAGTCTGTGTTTGTAGCGATATGACTCTATGGACAGAGGTGCTATCTCTATTAACGTACCACCAGTCTTCGATGGCTCTAATTACTTATGGTGGAAAATTTCTTTGCGAGCTTTTCTTCAAGCGCGTGATTTTCAATCATGGGTATATGTTATTAATGGCTATGATGCTCCCGTTGTGGCAATAGGTAACGCTACTATTCCAACGAATATTGGCGAATACGATGCTGCTGAGATACTTGCTGCTAAACAAAACTCCAAAGGTTTGAATGCCATCATACATGCCATTACCCCAAATCTTCATTACCATGTGTCAAATTGCACTAGGACTAAAGATGCGTGGGATATATTAGAAACCATGTTCGAAGGTAATACCAGTGAAAAGGAAGCCAGGCTTCAAAACATAAATTATGTTTGGAAAACCTTTATATGGCAGTTGAAGATTCATTTGATGAGTTTTATCACAAAAAGTCTAAAATTGTTAATGCATCTTTTGCATTGGGTAAGACTATTCCTAAAAAGGACATTGTGATGAAAATTCTCAGATCACTGCTATCTAGTTACGATTCTAAGAAGCATGCCATCACTGAGGGAAATAAACTTGATAACCTCTCCAGAAATATGCTGGTTGGGAAGCTTAAGATCTTTGATCACGAACATTCCAAATCTAAGGATGTTGCGTTCAAAGTACTGAAAGACACAAAATTACTTGATAAAAATAAAAATGTGTATATATCTGAAGATGATCACTCTGAGACTGATTAATCATACGAAGATCTTGACAAATTCTTTCTCGATGATCACAAGACAGTTTAGAGATCTTCTGTTGAAGAAAAGTAAACAGTTCTCCAGAGATAAGCTAAAAGCATCAGTCAAACCTCATAATCGTATTCCTCCTAAAAACATGGACACCGATGAAAATGATGGCGAGGATATGCCTCAGTGCTTTAAGTGTAAAATATTTGGTCATTTTTCAAACGAGTGCCCAAATCGTAGAAAATACACTGGGAACAAAGGTCTTGCTGCGACACTTGATGAGATGTCTGACAATTATGATTCTGATGAAGAAAAAAATCAAGTGTTGCTCTTCTATGTGAAAATATTAATTTTGATAATTGTAGCAATACATACATCAATCTTGATAATCTTTTATAAGATAGCTCAATCAAGATGGAAGAATCAATTGACCCTTCTTTTGAAAACCCTTTGATTAATGTTTCAGGATCTACCTTGTGCCTAGCATCTTGCGTTTCAAAGGCACCTGAATCATATTTTGCGTTGACATGCTCCTATTGTTCTCTCAAGGGACATGAGTTTTCAAAGTGTTTCAAATACAAACACAAGATGAGATATGTCAACAAGCTTCAACGAAGAGCAGATCGTCTAGCCACCAAGCTTAAACTCACGGAGAAAACAGCTGAGGTATGTATGATCCTATCTTCCTCGAAGATATTAGTTTCCAAAGATAGAAATAAGCCATTATAGAATAAAACATGGTCTAAACATACGGAAAGGCAGGGTTCCATGAATTCCATCCAAAAGGGTCATGGTGGACAGATTGTTGTTCACCACGGCACAACTTGATTGTGTTGTCTTTGTGCATCTTGTATCATGTGCCTATTCAAAAGAGACAAGATCTTGCACACCTCAGGCTTTAAAATAAAAAAATAGATATATTTTTTGTTTTTTATAGCTTTGTGTTGTTTGGTTTTTGGAATTCCTTCATATCACTGTTGATATTGGAAAGGACCTGCTTGCCAAAAGAAAAGGGTTATTTGCGATAGTTCCACTCTTTATAGGGTTATGAGCTTTGCGTACACAAACCTTTTATAGGTTTAGAAACCCTATATTCCTTTTACCTTCTCTGATGCTCTTTATATCTTTAAACTGCTTACTGAAGTTTAATTGTGAATTCCTCTCATAAAACCGTACCACATGGAAACTCCAAGCACCATGTCTTCTGATGGAAAAGATATCAATATGATTGTTAAGCCATCAATCACCAAGGAAAAATATAAATCTCAATTGCCTCCAACTTTTAAAATAAAAAGAAGGAATGTGAGGAAGCCAAGAGTTGTTCCTTCAAACTCTCAGAAATTTTCTGATGTTCTCGAAGAGTTAAAGCTGGAATAAAAATATATTAAACAAATAAAGGATTGTGTTTTAAGATTATTGGAAATTCAGAAGTCCCTGGTTCGACATCATCATCCAAGAAGGTTTATTGGTATTGACTCCTTCATCCATGAACCATATGTTCCAATGGCTGTTGACGACAAGGAGCTCGGGGACGACAAGGAATTTTTAAAAGATCTTAATGTCTAAGAAACTTCTTAAGAGAATTTTTATTCTTGTTTTTGTTAAGAAGGATGACTAAGGTTTGGAATAGCTATTATTGTGAGTACACATAGCCATGTCCAACGTTTTCATCTTGCAATGGTTTTAGATTTATTTATTTAAATTCTAAAGTTGATTTGGAAGATGATAATTGCAGTATTAATCTTTATGGTTTTATATATTGTAATATGTTATGGGATATGTGTGTTTGTGTCCGTGAACTATTATTGTCCCATATGATGTCAAAAGTTATCTCTTTTATATGTCGATATGAAAGTATTGATACAAGATCGACGAACTTTTGACAAACAAAAGTTAAGCCTATTATGTCAATTCATTGATGGAAGATATATTAAAATCTTTTGTTTACAAAGATTATGTCTATTATATGTCGTTATGATGAAGATAGAATGAATCTTTATATATTTCACAATATTGATCTTCCCTGATCCATATTTTTTGTATATACTGTGTAGCTCCATAAGTCTTCTTGTGTGAGCATTTCCAACTAAACTAATCATTGATTCGTTTGTGGTTATTTTGGTTGTGTATTCCGATTAAATTAACCATGGGTTCTCTTGTGGTTAGTTTGATTGAGAATTTTGGATACAAAATCATTTTTTGTGGTTTCAGGTGTCCAAAGAAATCTTTCTTTTCTTGTAAAAGTAAGGTCGCTCTTGTTCCTTTTCGAGAATGACATCAAATGGGGGAGAGTTCTTTTGAACTTGCGCTTAATTTCCATATCTTTGTGGGGAGTGCGGCTGTGGAATTTTTTAGGGGTTATCTTGTATCTTTATAAACTCATTGATGAATGCATTTATATTTGGCTTTATGATTGCATCTAAACAAAGTTGATATGTACTTTTCTTTGGTCTTGAAGCGTCTCTGTGGAAATTTCATTAGGATCCTGTTTTCGTACCTTTGCCAATTTTATTGACATAAAGGGGGAGAGTTAATATGTAGTCACACTACAAATACATATGATTTTCGGATCATTATGTAAGGGGAAGTGGTTTTCGTGTTGAGACGAAAGTATTGACTAAGGGGGAGTGATACATATCACCATATTGTTATCAAAGTTGTGATATAAGAACTTTGATACTGTGCAATAATACTATGACACTGTATAACAATGATTGAGAACTTTTGTTTTCTCATTGTTATGGCTACGGATCTTCAACAACTATGATGTTGAACTGAACATCTATGGAATCATGGGAGTACTTGGAAAAGACGAAGTTTTCAAGTAATGTTGAAAAACCAAGGAGATCAAGCATGTGGACGAGAAGCTACAAAGTTTTATCTATTTTGTAATCCATATGTATTGATAATTTTGTCACTAAAATTGACAAAAAAGGAGATTGTTAGAGCATTGCTCGGTCGAACTTGCATGCGTTGCTATCTTAAGCATGTTTGTCAATATTAGTGATCAAAACTATATGTCTTGATTTGTAGTTTACTTATGACTAAGTCTCGGTTTAGGATAGTTAAGTATAGTTGAGCTCTAGACTCCATGGCGATTATCTTACAAAGATGAAGAACTACTCAAGGAACCAGTGGAACTTCATCCGACCGAAAGGTATGTGGAGACTTGAACTCATCTGTCACTCAAAAGTCTATCTACTCTATCTCCTACTCTTGAGACAAAAGTCGTATAATTATGATAGTTTTCATACATACACATTTTCTATTTCGAGCCGAGTTTACTCGCCTATCCTTTTCTCAAAATATGTGTTGCTAAGATTTTGCTTTAACAATTTTCATCTTTACCCGTGACAAAAGTTTTGATGATGTTTCAATCTTGAAAATAACTTTGATGAGGATAGTCGTGAATAACGATTGTTATCACATTATAGAAGAATGTTTCAATGATTGAAATGTAGAGTTGAGATTACGTAACCAACTATGGATATAAGCATATATAGTATGTTCGCACATTAGTGTATAAATCCATGTGCCGAAAACCAAGTGCGTGCATATGTGTGCATGCGGTATTGGTGAAGGATACAGGTTGGGTACGCGTAACCGTAGCGTACCAGCGGAAGTTTTAAAACCAAAAATTTCTGCCGAGTTTGTAAGTTTGCAAACTGTTAAACCAGTCACCTTAGGTACGCGTACCCGTACGTGTACTCACAGAAGTTTTCGAACCATAAATTTCTACTGAGTTTGTAAACTCAAATTCGGTAGCTATGGTACACGTACCCGTATGCATGCCGAATATGGTTATATCTCTCAAATCGGAAGTTCATGAACTTAAACAATAAATCAATAAGGAATGCAATCTCTGCAAACCGTGGGTATATTGTTCATGAATTGATTCAAGTGAATCAAACCGATTTTATTTCAATTATGTCTATGCATAAAGATCTAAGCAATTTAACAACTCTTCAACTAGTTCTTATGAGTCATTTGAACTAGTTATGAGAAAGATGAATACGGTTAATATGAAAGTGCTCATATGGATAACCATTGGTTAACTATTTGTGAACCAACCAAATGTACACATTTAGGTACGACTGCTCAAACCTAAATGAAATACATTTCATTTATGTGTGTGACAAGCTAAGTTTCTATCTAACGGTTGAAAGATATTAGCTTGGATAAATCATGTTTTTCATCTAACGGTGAATATTGAATGCTTTGTTACCAATGTAACTTAGATTGCAAACCCTGATTTGAAAACTATATAAAGGAGACATCTAGCAACTGGAAAAAATAATCCCCACACCTCCTGTGTGATACTAGTTGGTTTTGATAGAGTCGATTCTCCTTTAACCGTAGGTTTCTTCTCGAGACCCTGTCGGCTAACGACTTAAAGACTTCATTGGGATTATGAAGCCAGACGAAACTACTTCTCTTATAGTTGAGTGATCTGATCTTGCCATTTTATATCGTACGATTTCAATTGAATAATTGGCTTGAGATTATATCTCCGATAGGGAAAGATAAAAAAAAATCACAAACATCTTCGTCTCATTGTTTGTGATTCCGCAATATCTAGTTTCACTACCATATGATTTATATTATTGTGAGGTGATTGATAATTCTAGGATGTTCTTAGGGAATATAAGTCCGGGTTATCGATTGGTTCCTGTTCACCTTGATTTTTTCAAAATACGGAACAAAAATCATAGGTTTATCTGTGGGAGATAGATTTATCTAGTATCGTAGACTTTTCGGTGTGATACATATTGGTTTATTAAAGTCTTCGACTTTGGGTCGTAGCAAGTCTTGGTTGTGGGTGAGATCAGCTAAGGGAATCAAGTGCGTAGTATCCTGCTGGGATTAGAGACGTAAGGAACGCAACTGTACCTTGAATCAGTGTGATATTGATTAATATTCAACTATAGTCCATACCAAAGTTAGTTTGTAGTAGGATAGTGTCTGTAGCGGCTTAATACAATGTGGTGTTCAATCTGGACTAGGTCCCGGGGTTTTTCTGCATTTGCGGTTTCCTCGTTAACAAAACTTCCGGTGTCTGTGTTATTTCTATTCCGCATTATATTTTGTTATATAATTGAAATATCACAGGTTGTGCATTGTATCGATCAATTGTGAAATCCAACTTTTGGTTGTTGATTGGAAATTGATTGATCCTTGGATATTGGTCTTTGGTACCATCCAAGTTTATTTCTCTTGCATTTGATAAAGACTAGCAGATTTCTATTTGCTTGGGTATAGATCAAATCGAGAGATAGAGATATTAACTCCTTGATATACTTTTTTTTTATTAAGATTGAGTCTGACTTTCTAGTTGATTCTCTTAAAAGTATATTACGAGTTAGTCCATACAGATTGCTAACCGAAATATTGGGTGAGGTTGTTAGACCCACGCTTTTTCAGTTTTCATCATTGGAGCATATCATTCTTCTCATTTTCCACACATTACTAGAAATAGATGGATGAATTGATTGATTCCATACCTTTTTTGTCCAATGAAGTTTTGGATTTTTCCTTCTGATAGACTCCACTGCTGAAGCAACTGTGAAATCTCCAGTTATGGTAGGACTCCAGATTCTTCTATATTTATTATTATTAGTTACATGGAGTTCATTTGTATCAAACATCTCTAGCATATCTGTTGGAATAACCCATTCACCCTCTAATAAATATCAGAGACTTTCATATATAAAAATTGGATCAAAAAAGAATTTTCAGGGAAAAGTTCTAATAAAGTTTTCCATTTTATCCATTTTTCTTTCTAAATTGATATTTTCTCTCCATTCCCCATTATCCATCTAGAATGATTGTGCACATCAGTTGCTACCCATTGCATACCTGGCCATATAGAGGATTTTTTATAATACTGAATCCAACCACCATTCTTGTCTTTATACTTAGATTGAAAATATCTTGACAATTCATCTTCACCAATTAGAATTTTCCAATATAACTTCATCAACAGGGATTTATTAAGAATCTCCAACTTTCTTAATCCAAGTCCACCTTCATCCAATGGAGAGCAAACTAAATCCCATTTTAATGTAACCACTTTATTTACAGAAGGATCACATGTCCATAGAAAGTTTCTGATGATTATTTCACATTCCTTGATGATTTTTTTGGGCCACTTATAAACTGCAATTGTATATATGAGATAACTGCATAAGACAAATTTTACTAGAATCAGTCTTTCTTGGAATGAAAGAAGTATGCCTTTCCATCCAACTAAACTTTCTTGCATGATCTCAACGATATGATAGACACATTTCTGTGTCTAATATGATCTCAATTATATGTATTGTTAGTGCTCGATTTTGTATTTATTATGGCTTTTTATATCTTTGTAGGTGTTTTTGGAGAAATACACTTGTGCGGAGAAATTGGCTCGGAAAAGTGGCACTGGGATAAAAAGGTACCCAGAAGATGTACTACAGGCACACCAGAAGTATGTTGGAGACGCCTCAGAAAAGTTATATTGACAACCCCAGAAGAGTTGATAAGGGGTACCCAAATTACTAAGGGGCACCAACTTACTATCCACATCTCATCAGCATGATAAGGGGTAACTGAATTATTATGGGGCACTCACATTGCTATTCGCACCCCATCATTAGTTAGGGGGACTTCATCTTCTTCACGTTTCAAAATAGAAAAAAAGGCGGGAAATGGATATTCACGGACAGATTTAGGGATGGATAATTGGAGCTGTTTCAGGGTGATTCAACTAGAGATTTTGATGGGCTGGACTTCTCATGGATAGACAAGGTTTGTATAGTTGTTATAATCGATCAAAATGGGCCAGATTATCCGTTTGCAACAAAACATGAGAGGATAAGTATTACCGAGTTTCTGGACAAGGTTTACTCAGGTTTTCTCACTGGATTAGATTCTAATTAGACTGTTAGGAAAACACAGGGATGGTAAGAGATTTGTAAATGTAAAAAGAGAAGATTTCACGTAATCTCAGTAACACAGGGAAGGTACAATATTCTCGGAATTTTGATTCTATTACGGGAAGTTACGTGTAATATAGGGGAAGATATCGTCCATGTTGATTTGATTCTATCAAAGTGGATATATTTTTGGGAAATAATACAACTAAGACGCGCAAAGAAATCCTAAAAAAGGATTATTTCCGGAACTTGGAAAAGAAGAAAAACAAGGGTGTTCTCGGGATTCAAGGACCCTGTGAAGTATATAAAAGGAGTTGGGATGTTTAAAGGAGGTAATCGGGAGTTTGGGTACGCTGCAGAGGAGAAATAAAAGTTGCATAGGTGCAGCAGCAGCAGGAGAAGGAAGAAGAAGAAGTTGCATACAACAGAAAAGAAGTGTCGTTCTCAAGAACACGAAGAACAGACAGAAACAGACAGTCCTTTATTCTGCTACACTTTCAATTTATCGTTTAGAGCAACTGTGACTTTGCAACACTTATATCTCGTTTTAATTTCACTGCTTATTATTTTTCACCTCTTGTAAACACCTTTTGAGCCATGAATAAATATTTTGAGCGTATTTTCACCATGTGGAGCTAAACCCCATCACTAGGATGACGGAGGAAGCCAATTCTCAGCACTGTGGTAACTTTATTTAATTCTTTTTATGACTTTTGCATTAATATAATTTGAATTATGATTTTAAATTAACTAGTTGTCATTTAGTTTGATGAGTTATGTTTAGATTAAGTGTTTTGATAAATCATGCTTACCATTTACAATTAATGTTTTATAAAATCTACCTTGGCAAAGATTAAGAGTCAATAACTATTGTTTTTGGAGCTATAAATGTCTAAGAATTAATATTAAAACCATAGAATTATAATTTGGTGAAATCCTGATTCCAAGTAATCTCTCAATATTGTCATTATCTTTTCTTTTATTTGCCAGATTAATTTTATTTAAGTCTAAAATCAACAACTTCACAAGTCCGAGAATCAAACCCTTTACTTACCACTTCAAAACTACATAAGTTTTTGGCGCCGTCGACGCGGACTTGTATTTAGGTTTAGGTTTTAGGTTTTGCATTTTTTTTTTTAGGTTTTGTATATTTTTTATTTTATTTTTTTAGATTCTTTTTTGTTCTATTTTACGTCTTTGGTATTTTTGTTTTTTCTGTGCAGGATTGGCTTGAAGCGAAACGTGGAAAGTTGAACTTGCCTTACAAAAAGGGAGAAACTGAAGATTTTATTTTTAGACTTTTATCTTATTTTTAGTAGTTTCTTTATTTATTTTGGACTTGTAATTTTTCTTTTATTTGTTTGTGTTTATTTTTAGTATTTTATTTATAATAAAAAAAACACTGCACACGCCAATTGCATCTTCTCCAGACTACCGAGTTTAGGAAAACTGGTGGATTAGTAAGCTGAACCCGTGCCTTGGGACTTATGGGAGTTACCAGCTGAAAGTCCAAAAACCTCAGCCTCGTACCTTTGGGTATATTTCGTTGTAGGTAACCCAAGCTTACATAAATTAGTTAGCCTAGCATTTTCATGTGCACGATTTTCTTGATTCACTAGTATTACTTCTATTTTTATCAAAATGGTGAAGGAAAATGATGATGAGGTCCCGGTAAAAACCCTTAGGGATCGTTTGAACCCGTCTAGAGTATTACGTGACCCAGGTGTAGTCCTACCAGCTTTTACGGTCCAATTTGATATTAGACATGAGACTATTGGCATACTTCGTAAGTTTAGGGGGTTATAAAATGAGAACCTGTATACCCACATAAGAGACTTTGAAATGATTTGTGACACAATGAACTATCCGAATGTCTCCAAAGATGTGCTTAAGTTACATTTGTTTCACTTCTCTCTATATGATAAAGCCAAAGAGTGGTATCATTTAATTCCTTCTAAAACAATTACCACATGGGATGGTCTTGTAGAGGTATTTGTTAAGAAATTCTACCCACACCATAAGACCGCTGATGTTCGGCAGTCTATCCAAACCTTTAAGCAGAGATTAGGTGAAAAACTTCATGATTATGTAGAAAGGTTTAGTGAATTGTTATACCAGTGCCCACATCACGACTTTGAAAAATCCCACATGGCCCAAATTTTATATGAGGGCCTTGATAGTGAAACCCATATGCATGTAGAAACAATTAGCTGTGGAGAATTTACCCATCAAGACCCAGATGATTGTTTTGACGAGTTCATCGAGTTAGCTGAGAAAACTAGGCAACATGCTTCAATGAGTGAACCAGAAATACCTAGAAATCCCATCCATAGGGTCGATAGAGTTGATTACGGTTCAGATATTCTTATATGTCTAGAGGCCATATAAATGAATCAAGGGTCAAAAAATGCTAGATATGAAGAGCAAGCTCATGCTCTTTATAACAACTCTAAGTTTGAAAACCATCAAAGATTAGATCCATATTCAGATACTTATAACCCTGGTTGGAGGAACCGCCCTAATTTTTCTTGGTCTAAGGGTAAGAGTCAAATTCAGCCTAGTAGTTCTCAGACTCTCACGGGTTTTTGGAATACTAAGAACCATTTAGGGCCAAATCAGTATCAGAACCTATCGGATAAGAAGATCATGAGTTTAGAAGAGTATCTAACCATCTTATCTCATAACACTGCATAGTTTAAGCAAACGGTTGAGAAAGGTTTACATGAAAACTCTCAGGCTATTTCAGAGCTAAAAAATCAGGTTAGTATAATTGCAGAGTTTTTGAGTGAAAGAGAAAAGGAAAAGTCCCCCAATCAACCACTACCCAATACTAGAGCAATTCATGAAATATCTTCTAGAGAAAAAGAATTCGATCATGTGAACTCTATAACAACCCTTAGAAGTGGTAAATTGGTAGACAATAAGGTATCCATGCTAATATTGGACATACTATAGATCCACCTTCTATTTCCCAAGATGAGCCCCAGAAGGAGCCATTAGATGAAGAGACCGATAAAATTTCTAGTGATGCCAATACGGTTCCCGATAGGTCTCACTTTGTGCCCAGAGCCCCATATACGCAGTTGTTAGCTCTAACAAAGAGAGAGTCAACCTTCAACGAAATAATGGAAATATTTAAGCATGTAAACATGAACATCCCTTTACTATCAGCAATTAGACAAGTGCCTGCATATGCCAAATTCCTTAAGGATCTTTGTACACAAAAGCGTAATCTTAATTTCCATAAGAAATCCTTTTTAGCTGGTCAGGTAAGTTCAATCCTTCTTAACCAAACATTCCCTAAGTATAAAGACCATGGATGCCCCACCATATCTTGTACGATTGGTAATCACCTGATTGATAAATCATTACTTGACTTAGGAGCTAGTGTTAACTTAATCTCGCACCATGTGTATACCCCAGCTCGGTCTTGGTGAGATGAAACTAACTAAAATGACCATACAGTTAGCTGATAGGTCTGTCAAAGTACCTTGTGGTATCATAGAGGATGTACTGATTGAGGTTGATAAATTTATTTATCTGGTAGATTTTGTTGTTCTAGACACTCAAACTGTTCAGGACCCTAGTGCTCAAATACCGGTGATTTTAGGTCTCCTATTTTTAGCCACATCTAATGTTATAATCAACTGTAGGATCGGGCTTATAAATATATCCTTTGGTAATATGACTACTCAATATTGCTAGACAACCTTCTGAATTAGAGGAAGTGAATATGATTAGCACTTTAGTTCAGGATATAGTTCAGGATAATTGGGACGACACCTTAATGGATGATTCTTTGGATGAATTTGATGAGATTCTCTTAATTCAGTTAGGTGACCAAACTGTTGAACTAGAAGAATCTCTCGAGTACTTTAAAGACTCTAAGGACCCTGAAATTCAAGTAATAGTTAGAGGTTTGTCCGAGAATACTGACTACCCTAATTTTGGGGTAGTGATGGTCAAGTATCCCCATTAGAAGTCTCTAACTTGGGATTCGATCCTAGTGTACCTGAGGTGTTACTTGAGTCACTTCTGACTCCACCACATGATCCTCCTGATACTGCCTAGGAGGAAATCCATTTGTTAGAGACATGTTGTTTGAATGGATCTATTTGTCAAGATACCCATATGAAGCCCAAGTGGGCGCCACAGATAAACCCTCAGGTTTTGCTATATATGCTTATTTATCTAATCCGATGCATTTTTATTATAAGTGTGGCAGTTTTATTTGGTTTTGTTGATCCACAGTTGTTTCGACTATTGATATATGATTCGAAAGGTAATTATCCATTTTGTGGTATTTGACGTCTGACTAAAGACTTTAAATTTAGCACTTATTGGGAGGTAACCCATGCTCATGCAACACGGTAATATCTTTCCTTAACTCTTTTGCTTCAAATGGTAACAGTTTCTCCTTGTTCATGCTTTTAATTTCATCTTTAGAACATTGAGGACAATGTTAGATTTAAGTTTGGGGGTATGGGAGAAACTTTTTTTAGTTGAATTATTAAACTCCAGAGCCTAGAAATTTATGCTTATTAAGGATGGCACTAACCAATCTAAGTGGATGGAAGCATCTTGGCTGTGGGAGTTGAGGAACCAATCTGATTAGATGGAAACATCTAAAGAGTCTATTCATAAAAGCACATAGCTCATGTGTTAGAAATAACATGGTAGTTTCGCCATATCTCGTTGAGTCCTTTTCACTTTTGTTTTTATTTTGTTTTCTTTTGAAAATATGTTTCTCTAAGTGATTAGGTGGGGCTCACGATTCAAGTTGTTACCACTGCTAGGGTGAAATAGAGTGATTGAGTTACTAAAAAAAAAAAAAAAAAAAGGAGACCTGACCAATTAGACCAAACAGAATAATTCTCAAAAATAAAATAAAATTAACACTTGGATAAAAATATGTGTGTGTTCTCCTTGTCTCCGTCGCCTAAACAAGCGTGGAATGCAGGATCCACGGGAATTACCATGTAATCTACTGACAAGAAGCATGCGCTTGGATCCGCAAGATTTAATCATGTTGTTCAAAAAATAATAATTAATGTTCAGTAAATAAATCGACCGCTGGTTCCCTTGTATATGCAAGTTGTGTCGATATTAGTCAGACCAGTATCCCAATCCATTAGGATAGGTTCATTTTGGCAGTGGCCTTCAGACAGATATGAGAAACACCGTTCACCTAGTTAACATCAAAACCATCTACGTTTTTCTCTATATCCATTTATTATTCTATTCATTGATTGGTTGACTCCGGTTATGATGTCCAGAAACTATCTAAGTAGAGCTTTGTCACTTATATATGAATTTTAGTATGCTTGAGTGCAAACTCGTGTACATCAATTGGAATTTCGCATTAGGGTATTTCCTACTGTAGTCAATAAGTATACCAACCAAGGAGATTCTTTAGTGCCTTCCAAGGTTCAGCGTCGATAGCTAGAGTATGGAGTAAAGGTTTTGTGGGTACATCTCTGGTAAGCCCTCCCGAGACTAGAACTCGGCCACTAGGGCCACCTAGGGGTTTAAAGGCTTATTGCAAACGCTAAATGCAATCGAAGATGCCTGTGACAGTGAGTTAGGATTTTATTTTCTAATTTAGATTTGCTCGGGACTAGCAAATAATAAGTTTGGGGGTATTTGATAGACACATTTATGTGTCTAATATGATCTCAATTATATGTATTGTTAGTGCTCGATTTTGTATTTATTATGGATTTTTATGTCTTTGTAGGTGTTTTTGGAGAAATACACTTGTGCGGAGAAATTGGCTCGAAAAAGTGGCACTGGGAGAAAAAGGTACACAGAAGATGAACTACAGGCACACCAGAAGTATGTTGGAGACGCCCCAGAAAAGTTATATTGACAACCCCAAAAGAGTTGATAAGGGGTACCCAAATTACTAAGGGGCACCTACTTACTATCCACATCTCAGCAGCAGGATAAGGGGTAACTGAATTATTATGGGGCACTCACATTGCTATTCGCATCCCATCATTAGTTAGGGGGACTCCATCTTCTTCACGTTTCAAAATAGAAAGAAAGGCGGGAAAATGGATATTCACGAAAAGATTTAGGGCTGGATAATAGGAGATGTTTCAGGGTGATTCAACTAGAGATTTTTATGGGCTGGACTTCTCATGGATAGACATGGTTTGTATAGTTGTTATAATCGATCAAAATGGGCCAGATTATCCGTTTGCAACAAAACATGAGAGGATAAGTATTACCGAGTTTCTGGACAAGGTTTACTCAGGTTTTCTCACTGGATTAGATTTTAATTGGCCTGTTAGGACAACACAGGGATGGTAAGAGATTTGTAAATGTAAAAAGAGAAGATTTCACGTAATCTCAGTAGCACAGGGAAGGTACAATATTCTCGGAATTTTGATTCTATTACGGGAAGTTACGTGTAATATAGGGGATATCGTCCATGTTGATTTGATTCTATCAAAGTGGATATATTTTTGGGAAATAATACAACTAAGACGCGCAAAGAAATCCTAAAAAAGGATTATTCCCGGAACTTGGAAAAGAAGAAAAACAAGGGTGTTCTCGGGATTCAAGGACCCCGTGAAGTATATAAAAGGAGTTGGGATGTTTAAAGGAGGTAATCGGGAGTTTGGGTACGCTGCAGAGGAGAAATAAAAGTTGCATAGGTACAGCAGCAGCAGCAGGAGAAGGAAGAAGAAGAAGTTGCATACAACAGAAAAGAAGTGTCGTTCTCAAGAACACGAAGAACAGACATAAACAGGCAGTCCTTTATTCTGCTACACTTTGAATTTATCGTTTAGAGCAACTGTGACTTTGCAACACTTATATCTCGTTGTAATTTCACTGCTTATTATTTTTCACCTCTTGTAAACACCTTTTGAGTCATGAATAAATATTTTGAGCCTATTTTCACCATGTGGAGCTAAACCCCATCACTAGGATGACGGAGGAGGCCAATTCTCATCACTGTGGTAACTTTATTTAATTCTTTTTATGAATTTTGCATTAAGATAATTTGAATTATGATTTTAAATTAATTAGTTGTCATTTAGTTTGATGAGTTATGCTTAGCTTAAGTGTTTTCATAACTCATGCTTACCATTTACAATTAATGTTTTATAAAATCTACCTTGGCAAAGATTAAGAGTCAATAACTATTGTTTTTGGAGCTATAAATGTCTAAGAATTAATATTGAAACCATAGAATTAGAATTTGGTGAAATCCTGATTCCCAGTATTCTCTCAATATTGTCATTATCTTTTCTTTTATTTGCCAGATTAATTTTATTTAAATCTAAAATCAACAACCTCACAAGTCCTAGAATCAAACCCTTTACTTACCACTTCAAAACTACATCACGATATCCCATAAGTGAGTGGATTTTATTCTTCCTGGTTCCAGCATGACTCCCAAATACTTGTCAGGGAATGTTGATAGAGGCATATTACAAATTTCTGCAATTTTTATTTTTCTTGCTTCACTTGTACCATCTATAAAACATTTGCTTTTTTCTAAGATAATTACCTGACCAGAAGCAGCTTGATAATCTTTTAAAGCCTTCAACAATTTTCTCACATTTCTTTTATCAGAATTACATAATATAAATATGTCATCTGCAAAAAATATATGAGAAGGATTTATATTCTTTCTAGATACCATTGAATGGATTTGATTTTCCTGCACCATTCTTGTTAAAATTCCGCTTAAGATATCTTCAGCTATAACAAAAAGAAGAGGAGATAGTGGTTCACCTTGTCTCAACCTCTACTTACTTGGAAATACCCTACAGGTCCACCATTTAATAAAATAGAAATCCTTGCAGATTTGAGAAGAGTATGTAACCATTTTGTGACATCTCTTGAAAATCCAAATTTCTTCATGACTGGAAACAAGAATTCCCAACTCAGAGAATCATAGGCTTGGGTTATATCAAGTTTTAGTCCCATATTTCTACCTCTTCTCTTGTACTCCATGTCATTAACTAATTCAAATGCTAATGCAATCTTCTCTTGTATGTTTCTCCCTTTTGATGAAATCACCATGTTGAGGAGATACCACCTTCTTGATCATTTCAGTAAGCCTTTTTGTGATAATTTTAGTGATTAATTTAAAACTGAAATTCATCAATCCAATTGGTCTAAACTGCTTTGATCTCTTAGCATTTTTTACTTTTGGGAGGAGAAGTTAGAAATTTGCATTTAAGCCATTAGGTATGAAACCTTTACTCCACCAAAATTTAATAGCAGTTATAAAATCTTCACCAATGATCTCTCATACCAGCAAAGCCATCTAAACCAGTTGCACTATATATATTTAATTCAAACACTGCTTATCTTATTTCTTCTGCTTCCGGGGTAGCTTCAAGTAGAATATCATCATCTTCATTCACCACCATAGGAATATCCTTTAAAAAAAATTAAATAAATTTAATTTCCTGATATGTGAAATTTTCTTCAAAATGCTTGGTTAGAATATCAGATATTTCTTATTGATTAGAAGTAATACCACCTACCTATTTTTCTAATTCCAATATTACATTATGAGATTGTCTTATTTTGATATTAACATGAATTTTTTTTGTGTTTGCAGCTCCTTCTTTTAACCATTGTGTTAGAGCATTGCTCGGTCGAACTCGCATGCGTTGATATCTCAAGTATGTTTGTCAATGTTAGTGATTAAAACTATAAGTCTTGATTTCTAGTCTACTATAACTAAGGTCTCGGACTAGGATTGAAAATGTTGTTGAGCTCAAGAACTCCATGGAAATCACCATACAAGACAAATGACTACTCAAGGAACTGGTGGATCTTCAACGACTAAAAGGTATGTGGAGACTTGAACTTATCAATCACTCAAAAGTTTATTTATCTTCTATCTTGAGACAAAAGTTGTTTTGATATATAGACTAAGATTATACACATTTGGTATTTCGAGCTTGTTTACCTCGCCTATCTATTTCTCGAAATATGTGTTAGTAAAGATTTCACTGTATCCAAGTTCATCTTTTACCTAGTGATGAAAGTCATGATTAAGTTTCAGTCACTTTAAAAAATTCTCTGATAAAAAATAGTTTATGAATAACAACTATATAACGTCCTCTGAGAATGTTTCAATGATTGAAATGAGAGTTTAGACTATATAACCATTGGAGGATATAAGCATTTTTGTGGAAACATATATATGTATAAGTCCTTATTCCTTGAACCAAAGTTTGCGAACTTTGTTGATCAACAGAACCGGAGAAGTGCGTGAGCTAAGTCAGCGAACTGGCGGAAGTTCTCGACCCGAGAATTTCTGCTGGACTTTGTGAACTCCATCCGGAACTTAAGTCCGCGAGTCCAGTCCGCGAACTTGAGTAGGTTATGTCTAAAAACGATGTTTGTGAACTCATCTTTATAAACTAAGGAATACAATTGCAAACCTTGGCTATATAGTTTATGAACCGATTCGAGTGAATCAAATCATTTTTGCTTCAATTGTGTCTTGTGTAGTACATGAGATTTCCTTGCAATTGAACAACTCTCTAACTAGTTCATTTGAGTGATTTGAACTAGTTATGGTGAAGAAGAATATGGTTGATATGAAAGTTATCATATGGCTAACCATTTTGTTAACTATCGTTAAACCAACTAATGTACAAGTTTGGGTATGGTTACACAAACCTAGAAACGTGCATTTCATGTGTGTATAACAAGCTATGTTTTCGATCTAATGGTTGATAAATATTAGCTTGAATCTAATCAGGTTTTCATATAACGGTGAATATTGAATGCTTTGTTACCAAGCTAACATTGATTGCAAACCCTGATTTAAAAGACCATATAAGGGAGAACTCTAGCAACTAGGAAACCTAATCCCCACACATTCTATGTGATACTAGTTGTGCTAAGCTAGAGTCGATTCTCCTTTAACCTTTGGTTCCTTCTTCTAAACCAGGTTAACGACTTAAAGACTTCATTAGGATTGTGAAGCCAGACCGATACTACATTTGTTATAGTTGTGTGATCTGATCTTGTTGTTTCTATCGTACGAGTACAATTGTAATAATTGGCTTAAGATTTCTATCTCCGATAGGCAAGATATAAAAGTAGTCACAAACATCTTCGTCTCATAGTTTGTGATTCCACAATATCTTTTTTCGCTGCGTCGATTAAGACTATTGTGAGGTGATCGATAATACTGAGTTGTTCTTCAGAAATATAAGTCTGGTTTATCAATTAGTTCATGTTTACCTTGATTTATCAAAAGACGGAACAAAAACTCGTAGGTATATTCGTGGGAGACGGATTTATCTATTACCGCAAACTTTTCTGTGTGGTACAGATTTTTTTATTAAATTCTTCGACTTTAGGTCGTAGCAACTCTTAGTTGTGGATGAGATCTGCTAAGGGAATCAAGTACGTAGTATCCTTATGGGATCAGAGATGTAGGAGCATAATTGTACCTTGGATAATTATGAGATTGATTGGGGTTCAACTACAGTCCAGACCGAAGTTAGTTTGGAGTATGCTAGTGTCTGTAGCGGCTTAATACAATGTATATTTAATCTGGACTAGGTCCCGGGGTTTTTATGAATTTGAGGTTTCCTCGTTAACAAAATTCTTCTGTCTGTGTTATTTTTTTTCTGCATTATATTTACTATATAATTGAAATAATACAGGTTGTGCATTGTTCAATCAATTAGAATATCCGACCTTTTGGTTGTTGATTTAAATTGATTGACGCTTGGATATTGGTCTTTGGTACCATCCAAGTTATCTCCTTGTATTTGATAAAGACTCACATATTTCTATTTGCTTGAGTAAAGATCAAATCAAGTGAGAGAGATATAAACTCTTTGATATACTTTTATATAGATTGAGTCTGACTATCTAGTTGATTCTCTAGAAAGTATATTGGAGTTTGTCCATACAGATTGCTAATCGAAATATTGGGTGAGGTTGTTAGACCCCCGCTTTTTCAATTGGTATCAGAGCAGTAAAACATGTATAAGACCTAAAAAGTTTGTGTTTGTGGCGATCTGTCGCTATGGATAAAATTATCTCTGATAACGCAACATCAGTCCAAAGTCCTGGAGCTTCTGAGAAAAACTATATTTTTTGTCCTTTGAATGAATCTGCATTCGACTAGGAGAAATCTCTTGATGAGAAGTTGGATGAACTTTCAGATGACAGTGATTCAGAAGAAGGACAAAGTATTGATGAGGAAGTCTCTCAATATATTAAATTGTTTGACTGTGCATTGAAAGAAAAAACGTCAACAACTTGCCTGAGTAAGTATATGGCTCATCTTTGTCAAGATAACAGAAAATTGAGAAAACTCTTTAAAGGATATGATAGTGGGTATAAACTCTTACAATCTATCGTTAAGGAAGAAGATATTCACACAAAAAGGTCTGAACGTGACAATCTTCTCCAAAATCTCTTTGTGTTGAAAAAAAGACTTGCAGATGCTGAGGCAAGATATGACTCTCAACATAAATGTTTTAATGACAAAGAACTCAGTCTTCTTGCCAAAGAAAATTCATTAAAGACTGATCTTGCAGCTGCTCTTGATAAAGTAAATTTACTAGAAGAGAGATTCTGAGAAGATTCAATTCTAGCTCTACAAAATTATCTTCTATGATTGGAGCATTAAATAACATCGTGATACACGTGGTCTGGGCTATAAAGGAATAGATGCTTCAAAAACTAGTAAGATCAATTTCGTTAAATCTATTGATAATTCTTCATGTGAAAAAACGTTCGCATCTTGCAAAGTGCCTAAGATCAAGGGTTATATTTCTTCTAAATCTATTCACATGAGAACAGCTAGGAATAATTCCTTGAACTGCTATTACTGCGGAAATAAAGGACATTCTAAACGAAAATGTCGTTTTCATTTAAGGAATGAAAAACTTCACAACATTCTTGCATGGGTGTCTAAATAAGTTGTTAAAATTGTTTCTCATATTGTTGGAGTAAAAGGCACCTTCAAAAATCAAGAAAACTACCTTGATAAGTTTTTTAATCGTGCCTTGAAAACAAAAAATGTATACCAAGGTAGAAGGAAGAATGGCAAATATGTAACTGACTTTTTATACAATTCTGAAAGGAGAAAAAGGCATAGGAGAAAGAAAAAAGGGTCAAGTTCTGTGTTTCCTTCTGAAAAAGGCTGTGAATCCAATAATTCAGCCCCATATTTTCTACACATCAATAATCGAGTCTCAGAACTTAAGATAAGCATAAACATACTCAAACGGGGTGTCAACAAAACATGGAAAGCGGTTGACTCAGGTACTCCTAGTTCATCTCTTAATAAAACTTCATCAACTTTGTTGTGTGATTTGTCTCTAAATCCCCTTAAAGGAGAAAAATAAGAAGTCAATATTGACACACCATGACTGCTTTCTATAGCATCCCTCTTTTAGATTAAGAAGGATGCTCTTTGTTCTCAAGAAGATTGTCTTGAGAAAGCTGTCAAGGGTGTATACTATCTTCTTGTTGATTTCAAAATTTGTTTGAACCTCTTTTTCTTCTCTTCTTTCTTTCGAAGTTTGTTTTGAAATCCCTTGTTCAATTATCCTTCTACTAGTCTTTTTCTTCTCCATTTACTTGGTCACATAAGTACCTTGACCATAAGTGCACGACCACTAGACCCACGTGAACGGCATGTTTCCTAGGGTTTTTATGGAACCTCCTTATTTCTCTCTCTCTATCTCTCTCTCTCTCTCTCTTTATATATATATATATATATATATATATATATATGTCATCAATAAAAACATTGCTTCAATAACCTCAAAAGGATTCTCTGATTTCTTTTGCACAATGGATGGAAGCAATAAAGATTTGGTCGAGGAGGGCAAGACTATCGAGTTTCATGAAGATCCTATTTTTATTACATGCCATCATGCTATTGATCATGAAAATAAACTACCAGTTCAGATGTCATCACAACTGGTAGGAAATCTTCTTCGGGATTTTGAGGTCGTTCGTGAGCAACTCGGAATTGCAACAAGGAATCTTGAGTTCCTGAAAAACAAAATGAAGAAAGCAACTGATGAACTGATTCTTGTTCAATCTTTAGTTGCTAAACGGGTTTAGTGCTTATCAAATCATGTGTTTTCCTAGTAAATCTTCTATTTTTCTTATTTTGTTTAGAAGAATAACTAGAGTTTGGAATAGCCATTATTGTGATTACACATAGCTATGTCCAACGTTTTCATCTTCATGTTTTTAGGTTTATTTGTTTAAATTCTAAAAACTGTTTGGAAGATGATTATTGCAGTATTAATCTTTATAGTTTGCAATATTGTTATGGGATATGTGTGTTTACGTCCGTGAACTTGATTGTCCCATACCTTGTCAAAAGTAAAGTCGTCCATGAGTTGATATGCATGTATTGATAAAAGAATGAATGGACTTTTTACAAATACAAAAGTTAAGCCTATTATGTCAATTTTTGATGGAAGATAGGTTAAAATATTTTGTTTTCAAGGATTATGTCTATGATATATCATTGTGCAAATGGTGATGGAAAATAGAATGAATCCTTGTGTATTCCGCAGTAATTGATCTTCCCTGATCCATATTTTGTGTATTACTGTGATGCTCCGTGATGTGTCTTATGTTGAGCACTAAAACAACCAAAGTTGATTATTTTTATGATTAGCTTAGTTGTTGTTCCGTAAGGTACTTTATGTCGAGCATATTGAACTAAATTAATCATCTTGTTTGGTTATTTAGTTATGACTCCGTAAGTTTTCTTATGTTTGAGCATTTTTGACTAGGTTGATTATTTTCATGATTAACTTAGTCATTGCTCCATAGATTTTCTTATGTCGAGTATGAACGATTAAATTGATTACTTTTGTGATCCATTTAGTTGTGTATTCCCTTTTCTTCTTTTGAAATTAAGGTCGCTCTTGTTGTTCTTTCGGGAATGACATATTATGGAGGAGAGTTATTAATTGAACTTGTGCTTAATTGCCAAATCTTTGTAGGGAGTGCGGCTGTGGAATATTATAGGGGTTATCTTGTATCTTTATAGACTCCTTGGTGAATGCATTTAGCTCCGGCTTTATGATTTCATCTAAATAAGATGATATACGCTTACCTTTGGTCATGAAATGTCTCATTTGGAAATTTCATTAGGATACCGTTCTTGTACATTTGCCAATTTTATTGACAAAAAGTGGGAGAATTTATATGTAGTTCACACTACAAATACATATGGTTTTCGAATCATTATGTAAGGGGGAGTGGTTTCCATGTGAGATGGAGTAATGACTAAGGGGGAGTGACATATCACCATATTATTATTGTTAAAGTTGTGATGCAATTGGATTTTAATGTTGTGTAATAATACTATGACATTGTATAACAATGATTGAGAACTCTTGTTTACTCGTTGTTATAGATATGGATTTTCAACAACGATGATGCTAAACTTACAACCTTTGGGATCATTGGAGTACTTGGAAGTGACGAAGATTTCGAGTAATGTTGAAGATTAGACATGTGGAATAAGAGCTACAAACTTTATTTATATATTTTTTTGTATTCCATATGTATTGATAGTTTTGTCACTAAAATTGACAAAGGGGGAGATTTTTATAGCATTTCTCGGTCGAACTTGCATGCATTGCTATCTCAATCATGTTTGTTAATATTAGTGGTCAAAACTATAAGTCTTGATTTCTAGTCTACTATAGCTAAGGACTCGGACTAGGATAGAAAGTGTAGTTGAGCTCAAGAACTCCATGGAAATCATCATACAAGACGAAGGACTACTCAAGAAACTGGTGGATCTTCATCGACTAAAAGGTACGTGGAGACTTGAACTTATCTATCACTCAAAAGTTTATTTATCTCCTATCTTGAGACAAAAGTCGTTTTGCTATATACACTAAGATTATACACATTTGGTATTTCGAGCTGAGTTTACCTCGCCTATCTATTTCTAGAAATATGTGTTGGTAAAACTTTCGCTTTAGCCAAGTTCATCTTTACCTAGTGAGGAAAGTCATGATTAAGTTTCAATCACTTTGAAAATTGCTCTGATAAAAAATGGTTTGTGAATAACAACTATATAACGTCCTCTAAGAATGTTTCAATGATTGAAATGAGAGTTTATACTATATAACCATTAGAGGATATAAGCATTATTGTGGAAACACATATATGTATAAGTCCTTATTCCTTGAACCAAAGTTTGCGAACTTTGTTGATCAAGAGAACCGGAGAATTGCGTGAGCTAGGTCCGTGAACTCAGTCCGCGAACCCAGTCCGTGAACTGGAGGAAGTTCTCGACCCGAGAATTTTTGCTGGAGTTTGTGAACTCCGTCCGGAACTTAAGTCCGCGAACCCAGTCCTCGAACTTGAGTAGGTTATGTCTAAAAACGATGTTTGTGAACTCATCTTTATAAACTAAGGAATATAATTGCAAACCATGGCTATATAGTTCATGAACCGATTCGAGTGAATCAAATCATTTTTTCTTCAATTGTGTCTTGTGTAGTACATGAGATTTCCTTGCAATTGAACAACTCTCTAACAAGTTCATTTGAGTCATTTGAACTAGTTATGGTGAAGAAGAATATGGTTGATTTGAAAGTTATCATATGGCTAACCATTTGGTTAACTATTGTTGAACCAACTAATGTACAAGTTTGGGTACGGTTACACAAACCTAGAAGCATGCATATCATGTCTGTACAACAAGCTAGGTTTTCATATAACAGTGAATATTGAATGCTTTGTTACCAAGCTAACATTTATTGCAAACCCTGATTTGAAAGACTGTATAGGGAGAACTCTAGAAACTAGGAAACCTAATCGCCACACATTTTGTGTGATACTAGTTGTGCTAAGCTAGAGTCGAATCTCCTTTAACCTTTGGTTTCTTCTTCTAAACCAGGTTAACAACTTAAAGACTTCATTGGGATTGTGAAGCCAGACCGATACTACTTTTCGTAGTTGTGGGATCTGATCTTGCTGTTTCTATCATATGAGTATAATTGTAATAATTGGCTTGAGATTTCTATCTCCAATAGGCAAGATATAAAAGTAGTCACAAACATATTTGTCTCATCATTTGTGATTCCACAATATCTTTTTTCGCTGCTTCGATTAAGACTATTGTGAGGTGATTGATAATACTGAGCTGTTCTTCGGGAATATAAGTCTGGTTTATCAATTGGTTCCTGTTCACCTTGATTTATCAAAAGATGGAACAAAAATTCGTAGGTATATTCATGGGAGACAGATTTATCTATTACCGTAGACTTTTCCGTGTGATACAAATTTGTTTATTAAAGTCTTCGACTTTGGGTCGTAGCAACTCTTAGTTGTGTGTGAGATGAGCTAAGGGAATCAAGTATGTAGTATCATGTTGGTATCAGAGACGTAGGAGTATAACTGTACCTTGGATCAGTGTGAGATTGATTGGGGTTCAACTATAGTCCAGACCGAAGTTAGTTTGGAGTAGTCTAGTGTCTGTAGCGGCTTAATACAATATATGTTTAATATGGACTAGGTCCCGGGGTTTTTCTGCATTTTCGGTTTCCTCGTTAAAAAAATTCTGGTGTCTGTGTAATTTATTTTCTGCATTATATTTATTATATAATAATTGAAATAATACAGGTTGTGCGTTGTTTAATCAATTAGAATATCCGACCTTTTGGTTGTTGATTTAAATTGATTAACGCTCGGATATTGGTCTTTGGTACCATCCAAGTTATCTCCTTTTATTTGATAAAGACTCGTAGATTTTTATTTGCTTGAGTAAAGATCAAATCAAGTGAGAGAGATATAAACTCTTTGATATACTTTTATCTAGATTGAGTCTGACTGTCTAGTTGATTATGTAGAAAGTATATTGGAGTTTGTCCATACAGATTGCTAATCGAAATATTGGGTGAGGTTGTTAGACCCCCGCTTTTTCACATTGAACTCTGGATTTCTGTTGAATGATTTCTTTTTGTTGAGTTTATAATAACTCTTGATTTCCACTTGCAGTAACTAATTTGTTCAAAAGATTTAAATCCAAAGGATTTATGTCTAAAAGCAATGAAGCCTTCATAACATCTTCTTCTGCTTGTTTCAGATTTTTTGTGACATCTCTAAAACAATTCAAGTTCCAATTTTAAATATCTTTTTTGAGTATTTTAAGCTTACTCATGAATATGAAACCAGGATTTCCAATTATATATGAATTCCAAGATTCTTTAACAACCTGTTTAAAGGAAGGATGATTTTTCCAAACCTTTAGAGCTCTGAATGAGATATTTTTTGGCTTTGGCAAATCAGCATTAGCACCATATAACAGACCATGATCAGAAACACCTCTTGCTCCCACTTTATAACCCCAACTTGGGTAAATTTCCATCCACTTGTCATTAAACACTGCCCTGTCAAGATTACATACATTCCTCTTCTCTCCAGATCTATTATTACACCATGAGAATTCTAAACCAGTTTTTGGTGGTTGAATCAATCCACAACCATTTAAGCAATTATTAAATTCCAACATGGAGATTCTTAAAGGTTCAAGCCCACCTCTCTTCTCCTCTAGGAAAGTTACTACATTAGAATCACTAATTACAAGCCATGGTTTGTTAAGATCATTTATTTCTTCCATAACTTTCCATAGTTCGCTTCTATCTACAGTAAAAAAATAACTCATTTTTCATACGCTTGACTCTAAGTTTCAACAGCACAATAACCTGCATATATTCAATCAATAAATCTCGTTGTTGACATTTAAATAAAAAAAGCTTTTACTACCCATAAAGGTAAGCTAGGTAAATATTTAATCCGAACATCTTTGTTATTCCCTTTTTAGGTAAGAATTACTACACATCAATATGATATGTTTCTCCCCCTTAGTCAATGCTTTAATCTTTCGTTATATATAATATTTAAGCACAATTGTCCTTTCCTTAGTGATTAAAAATCACTTGTTTACTCCATATATTTCTCCCCCTTTTTGTCACAAAATGACAAAGGTTCGAGCAAATAAAGAACAAACAGAAAGGATCGTACAAATCTAAAAGACTTGTAAACAACCTATAAGAGTTAAGCACTTTAGATAACCAATATTAAAACCGAAATCACAAGTAATTTAGTTTCAATATGTTATCAAGGAAATAATTTCTCGAAGCACATTTCCCTAATAGTTTAACAATTCGACGAAAATACTCAATTCCCTTGTTGAACCGATTGTGTAGGCACAATCGCTTATTTCGATAAGACCAAAATAAATATCATAATTAACCTTATTTCTGTCATCAGGCTCTAATTATTCAGACAATAAATTAGACCTTTCCCTTTAGACAAGACAAACACTAGGTTAGTTAACTAGTTTTTCTTGTCAAGGTATTTGATTAGACTTGAATAACCGAATCCTCCAATTTGATAAGTCTAAATATTAGAGCATAGCTCGGTTGAACCCATCAAGTGTTGGTATGTCAAGTTTGGTTGTCATATTTTATTGAACCAAAACTCATTTAAGAGTCGCTTGATTTAAATGTAAAAGAGTCAACTTCGTATAGGTTAGCTTGAAAGTATTAGGGTGAGACATTACAAGTATTGCGAATACTTGAAGAAGTACGGAGATAAAACCATAACATCATCCTTCCACTTGAGGTTAGTGATATTTGACTTGAACTGTTTCATTCCCTAACGTATCTTTCAAGTCGTGCATATTGAAAACATAAAATTGCAAATCATGAGCACTCTAGATAGACATAGTATTAAGGAATACAATATGAGGTTTATTTCTTAACCATTAAACTTTGTTTATAAGACATCAACATAATCGTATGAATGCTATTGTGATTATATATGGTTATGAGGTGAGGATTTTATCCTAGGAAACAATTTTTTTACATGTGTTTTAATGAAGTAAGTTCATGATATGTGTTGTGAACAGAAAAGGAAATCTCCAGGCGTTATCAGAGCTGTTCTTCATTGCATATATTATAAATTACCAATATGTTTGATTAGTATAACCGCTCATGACTTGTTGTGTTCTTGGAAAAACTATTCACATGAGGCCTGACTTATGTATTGGTATGACTTTTATTAGTGAAATCGATCTTAAGTAATCACCTGGGGTATGATCGGGTTTGTGTGTGTCTGACCAAATTTGGGAGAGGAGAACCGATCCTAGTAAGAGGAGTAGTACATTACAAAGGGGAACCGATCCTTGTATGAGGTGCAGCAAGGTTTATAGAAGAAAGGGGAACCGATCCTATGAACATGTGCAACACGTTTTTAGGCAAAGGGGAACCGATCCTATGGACATGTGCAACACATACAAGTTAGATACCAAATATATGTGGGGAACCAATCCTAGTACCTAGTCAGCCTAATTTTGGTAAGCTAGTGTGACTATGCACAATACTCACATGGAGGTAGAACTGAAACTTGTTTTGGTAGAACCGTTACACCCATGGTTTGTGATTGAGTATTACTTGATCAATCACGTAGTTCTTGAAAGTCAGATGAACCAATTATAAACTTGTTTGAAAGTGTGGTAAATTGGTTTCAATTGAGTAAGTATGAAAAGGAACATGTAAGAGAAAGATGTCGACACACTTTGAGCACGCACATTAATGTGTATCTTTTATTGTTCAAAGATATTCCTTAACAGCTACGAAGGAAGTAAATCCCAATATCGAATTTAAATAAGTTAAGAATCTTTTAATTACAGTTTTTAATTATATATGGAAAATAAGAATTAGTAATGTGCATTTTCTAATTAAAGATTTTCCAAGGGGATTTCGATCATAAATTTGGACAGTGCATTCCCAGGAATTATGAAAACCGAATCTGGGTTAATATGGAAATATCATGAGAATATTTTCGGTTTTGGAAATTCCTTGGTGTCCAAACTTCCTTATCTATAAATACTTTGAGTTTGCATTTCTAGCAAACTAATCCTTCATGACAGTAAACTTCCTATGTTGTACTGTTGCTGGCGAAGCCGCCTATTCACAGAGGAGAGTAACCTAATTAGGCGAAATCTCTTACGGCCGCTCAGTTTAAAGTCTTCTTTGGGATTGAGAAGATCTAGTGTGTACCGTTGGTGGGAAACTAGATATTGTGGTTTATCTTTAGTTTTCATATTGATTTGATTGACTAATGGTGGTTGAACTTTGATTGCACCTAGTTTGTTTATGCTTAAGAATCTTTTCTTTTGATATAAGATTCACTCAAACTAGTTCAAGGTTTCGACAAGGATCTTTAGACTGTTGTTAGATCTAAAGACGATCTTGTGATAATCCATTGTTAACAGACTCCATTCTGTGTGTGATTGATCACAAGAGATTCAAGTAGTTGTGTGCAGGTGTTTATTGAAGATCTAAGAAGATTTGAAGACAAAGAAGAGATAAAATATTTCTGACTTGGTTTTATAATCTTTGGTGTGCACAATACTTGTTTTGATAAAAGAGGATCCAATTAATAATCGGTTTATCCTTGTGGTAGATTGGATTGATTAATTGAGAAGATCGGTATCAACACAGTACTTTGGATTAAGAGTGTTGATTGGCTTAATCTTAACAATTACCTTTTGGTGATTGAACATAAGATAGATCTTGGAACCTGGCAAAGGAGTTTATGTTAAGATAAATAGAAGAGCCTTTGTGCAACTCATATCACTTGGTTGAAGAGAGTTGATACCAAACAGATTTGTTGTTCCTTTACTGTTTGGAATACGAACCAAAGGAATTGGTACAAGTACGTGACTTGTTTACAGGTTGGAGGCGTGGGAATATAGACGGAACTATCTGAACTATAGGTTTAGTTGCTTGGTCTCAACTATACAGGTTTCCTCGTTAACAAAATCTTGTTGTGTCATTTACTTTATATTTCCGCATTATAATTGTTAATTATAATTAAAGAAAATTGCACAAACTTTAATTCCTATTTACCTGATACGTGAATACTATTGAGTTTGGTTAAGTCTGAACCTTTGTATCAAGTAAACATACTTCGTTGTTGTATTGTTTTGATCTCGTATCCATAGACGGTCACACGAAGTGTGAACCGATTAATTGTATTGTCTCGACTCATTCCATAGACAATCACTTTCAGAGAAAGGACTTATATGCAGGAAAAGTTTTAGCTTGAGGTATATTTGGGTACCCTCGCCTTTTCAATTGGTATCAGAGCAGGCAAACACGAAAAGATCTCACAATCTGTGTTTGGATTGATCCATCCTATAAGTTATGGGCCAAACTAAAGTTAAGCTAGAGAGAAAACTTAAGAAATGCTCAATTAACGAATTGCAATACATATGCTCAAAAGAAGAATGCTCTTCGGACTGTTCAATTGATGAGTTCTCTAACGAGACATTTTGAAATCTATGATTGAGATTTCGAAAAAAAGATCAAGTGTGAAAACTTCTGAACTAAAGGAATTAAGCAAACAATTTCTCTATGTCTCTGAAGAACTTCTCTCTACACTTAAAAGTGAACGAGAATTATCCTTAAAGGTTAAAGTTCTCTATAAGGAGAATGAGCTTCTAAAGGAAGAAATCACACATCAAGCAAGTGATCATGAGGAAAGAATGATTACTGAACGTGATCATGTTGAAACTTGTAAAAATGATCTGGAGAAAACTCAAGAAAAGATTTTCCTTTTAGAAAAGGAGCTTAATAACTCTAAAGAAAAATTGAACTCTCAACAGGAGCTCTTCAAAGAAAAAGACGGAGGTTTTCTTTCCAATATAAAATGTCTAGAGGAAACTCTTAACTCTACTCTTGATGAAAATACTTCATTAAAAGAAGAAGTCTCTATGTTAAGAAAACTTAATGAAAGTTCAAACAACTTATCTTCCTTATTGGAGATAGGAAGAAGTCACAGAGACACACGTGGTTTAGGATACAAAGGTAATAATACTGTAGTTCCTAACAATGAAATAAATTTTGTCAAATCCGAGTGTGCTCTAACACAGGATTGTCTAAAAGAAGATACTTAACATAATGGAGGAAATTCTAAGGACAAACAAACAGGTGATGATCATTCAGACCAGAAGAAGAAAGATCATAAAGAAAGGAGGAAGTCGAAATCTCAAAGAGTAGAGAAAAAGGAAGGAGCATTCTACAATCTTGCACAAACAGGTAACAATCCACATCATAATCCTTATAATACCAGATGTTGCTATTCTTGTGGGAGTAAAAATCATATACATAAGGGTGTAAGATTCGTAAAATGCAAAAGTCTCTCCATTTTGTTACAAAGGAATTAAGTAAAATGACCTTTGTTCCGTATACCTTAACAAGCAAAGTAAAAGACTATTTTTCCGATCCTTGGTCTACTCAGTTTACACCAAAAACATTTAAAAAGGGGTGTAAGAAAAGTAACTTTAAGCAGGCAAGTTTTGTCTCTCATCCTTTAAAAGCAAAAATCTCTGAGCCACTCTTTGATTATGATGATATATCATTGTTAAAAATATGGGATAGAAAAAACAGTTGAAAATAATACACTGTTACAAAATAATAAATTTCTCTGTTCCCAAGCAATGTTGTGTTATAGAAATTTGTTTAAAAATGAAAATATTTTGTTATTTATTTTTGAAAGATTTCAAAAATTCTCTGTATAAAAGGTTTCCTTTTATAAGTGGTTAAAGTCTCTTAAAAAACCGAATTCATATTCGAATTCTTCATGAATGTTTAGGATGAAGGACTTAAAGATTGTTATATCAAATTTGATATACTCCTGTAGATTTCATGATCTTTTAACAAGAAAGATTCATGTAATTCGTTTTAATGAAAATAAAAGATCATTCAATGAATTTGTAGGAGAATACTGTATCCATGAAGTGGAAAGTGTTTTGGATTCCTCTGATAAAGGAAGAGTTGAAATCTACTCTGATTAATGTTCATATAAGATCGTGCCATCTCCCACTGAGATAAGGGCTACAAGCCTATGTGAAGGAGTTCTTGGACTAATAGGAAGAAAGGAACTCCTAAAGGAATTATCTTCTGTTACTCGAAAGGAAATTATCTTTCATGTTGTTTGCTGGCATCTTTTAGAGACTTTCATGATCTTCAAAAGATTAGTATTCTCTCTAACAATCTTGAAGTATATGAATATAAGTAGATAACCTTGATGAAATCATGGAGATAGAAGATAACAAGGATGAATAAGTTTAGACTCTTGTTCAAAGGAAAAATAAACATCAATTTTTGATTTCTTTCATTGATTGTATAAGTCTATTATGAATAAAAACTATTATGAATAAAGTTATTTGATTTATAATTTTTCTTGTGATAGTTTTTTTATTTACATAGTCGGTGCTTTAATGCTTTATTTATTTGCTGCGGATGTTTATGGGATGTTTGATTTCGGTTTTATTGCCTTGATATTCGATCTTATAATATGTTGTGAACCCTTATGGTTTGGGTGACTTTTTGATTTAGCAGGATTAATTTCTAGCCCATGTTGGTAGGCTTTATCAAAGGATCATGAGGGGTTCATGTAGAAACAATATGTGAAAAAGTCACAATATGTTGAATCGATTTTGGTTTAGCATAAAAGCATATGTGTTTCGACGGTTTTCAACTTTTGCTTGCAATTGGTTGTTGTTATTCTTTTGTTTTTGCATAAGGATGACAACATAATGGTATTTTGATATCAATTCTCCCTGGAAGAAGAAGATGCGATCATATTGGAGAAGTTGGATGCGAAATTTAGGTAACAATCTTGTTAGTCAATTGTTTTCTTGTTTTAAGAAAAGCCTATTTTATTATATATATATATATATATTGCTTTTTCTTAAATGAAATTGTCGGTACAATTGATGTGTTTATTCCATTATGTATGTATGGATGTATGTGTTATTAAATTGGTTCCGGTTAAGTAAAACTATTGTTATCTTGCTTTGTTGTGTGATATCAATCATTTAGGCTTACAAAAGTTTGGTGCAACTGCGGTGCTTTAATGTTTATGTTATTTCAATTGCTTCCAGTTAAGTAAAACAATTGTTATTTTGCTTTATTGTATGGTATCAATTGTTTATGCTTACAATATTTCGGTGCAATAGTGGAACTTTAATGATATATATGTTGTTTCAATTGCTTCCGGTTGAGGTGAATAATTATGCAAGTTGATTTATTGGTTTGTATGAAGTATTTATGGATTAAAAAATGAATATATTGACGGGATGAGTTGTTTAGTCCAATTCGATTCCGGATAAGATAAACTAAGTTAATTCTGATCTTAGTTAGACTTATCAAAGTGGAGATTTCGGTTATTCAAGTCTAGCTGAATGCCTAAACAAGGAAATGCTAGTTAACTAACCTAGTATTTGGCTTGTTTAAAATCTAAAGGTCTAAGTTATATGGATAATTTGAACCTGATGAGAAAAATGGAGTTTATTTTTGTTTTGGTCTTAGCGAATGAAGCGGTTGTATTTATACAATCGGTTTAGCAAAGGAACTAAGTTTCTTAGTTCATTTTTGGTTTTCTAAACTAGTTTGGAAAATTTCTTCGGGATATTATTTCCATGATAACATACCAAAACAAAATTACTTTGTAGTTTCGGTTTTGATATTGGTTATCAAAAATGGTATGTGGAACCCTCGTGCTTAACTCAACATGTTGCAAGTCTATTTTGAGATTTGTAAGATCCTTTTCGTGTTGTCCTTTATATTTTCGTTTCTTTATCGTTTTTGTGACAAAAAGGGGGAGAAATATATGGAGTAAATAGGTGATGCTAGTATCAATTTTATGTTGATTGGTGTCACTAGGGAAGAGGACAATGGTGCGTGAACGTTTATCTAACGAATGAGGAAAAGCACAGACTAAGGGGGAGTAACATATCATATGATTGGGATAACAAATACGCGCGTATTAAAAATCCATCTATCTCACCTTTAGGGGGAGTATGAGCTTTGCTATTATAATGACAACATCGGCATTTTAAAGATTGAATTAATGCATGTTATGTGTTGTTGAATTCAGAAATCAAGCGTATGTGTAATGAATTATTGTAATTTGTTTATCCATATGATTGTAAGAGTTTTGTCACTAAAATTGACAAACGGGGAGATTGTTAGAGCATAGCTCGGTTGAACCCACCAAACGTTGGTATGTCAAGTTTGGTTGTCATATTTTAGTGAACCAAAACTTATTTAAGAGTCGCTTGATTTAAATGTACTAGAGTCAACTTTGTATAGGTTATCTTGAAAATATTAGGGTGAGACATTACAAGTATTGCGAAGACTGGAAGAAGTGAAGAAGTACGGATCTACAACCACAATACCATCCTTCCACTTGAGGTTAGTGATATTTGACTTGAACTGTTTTATTCCCTAACGTATCTTTCAAGTCGTGCATATTGAAAACATAAAACTGCGAAGCATGAACACTCTAGATAGACATAGTATTAAGGAATACAATATGAGGTTTACTGCTTAACCATTAAACTTTGTATATAAGACATCAACATAATCGTATGAATGTTATTGTGATTATGTATGGGTATGAGGTGAGGATTTCATCTTAGGAAACAATGTTTTTACATGTGTTTTAAGGAAGTAAGTTCATGATATGTGTTGTGAATTGAAAAGGAAATCGCCAGGCGTTATTGGGGTTGTTCTTCATTGCATATATTATGAACGACCAATATGTGTGATTAGTATAACCGCTTATGACTTGTTTGTGTTCTTGGTAAAACTACATGAGGCCTGACTTATGTATTGGTATGACTTTTATTAGTGAAACTGATCTTAAGTAATCACCTGGGGTATGATTGGGTTTGTGTGTGTCTGACCAAATTTGGGAGAGGAGAACCGATCCTAGTTAGAGGAGCATTACATCACAAAGGGGAACTGATCCTTGTATGAGGTGCATTAAGGTTTATAGAAGAAAGGGGAATCGATCCTATGAACATGTGCAACACGATTTTAGGCAAAGGGGAACCGATCCTATGGACATGTGCAACACATACAAGTTAGATACCAAATATATGTGGGGAACCGATCCTAGTACCTAGTCAGCCAAATTTCAGTAAGCTAGTGTGGCTATGCACAATACTCACATGGAGGTAGAACCGAAACTTATTTTGTTAGAACCGTTACACCCATGGTTTGTGATTGAGTATTACTTGATCAATCACGTAGTTCTTGAAAGTCAGATGAACCAATTATAAACTTGTTTGAAAGTGTGGTAAATCGGTTTCAATTGAGTAAGTATGAAAAGGAACTTGTAAGAGAAATATGGCGACACACTTTGAGCACGCACATTAATGTGTATCTTTTATTGTTCAAAGATATTCCTTAACAGCTACGAAGGAAGCAAATCCCAAGATCGAATTTAAATAAGTTAAGAATCTTTTAGTTAAGGTTTTTAATTATATATGGAAAATAAGAATTAGTAATGTGCATTTTCTAATTAAATATTTTTCAAGGAGATTTCGATCATAAATTTGGACAGTGCATTCACAGGAATTATGAAAACATAATCTGGGTTAATATGGAAATATCATGAGAATATTTTCGGTTTTGGAAATTCCTTGGTGTCCAAACTTCCTTATCTATAAATACTTTGAGTTTGCATTTCTAGCAAACTAATCCTTCGTGACAGTAAACTTCCTCCGTTGTATTGTTACTGGTGATGCCGCCTTTTCGGAGAGGAGAGTAACCTAATTAGGCGAAATCTCTTACGTACGCTTATTTTAAAGTCTTCTTTGGGATTGAGAAGCTCTAGTGTATACCATTGGTGTGAAACTAGATATTGCGGTTTATATTTCGTTTTCATATTGATTTGATTGACTAACAGTGGTTGAACTTTGATTGCACCTAGTTTGTTTATGCTTGAGAATCTTCTCTTCTGATATAAGATTCACTCAAACTAGTTCAAGGTTTCGACAGGGATCTTTAGACTGTTGTTAGATCTAAAGACGATCTTGTGATAATCCATTATTAACAGACTCAGTTCTGTGTGATTGATCACAACAGATTCAAGTAGTTGTGTGCATGTGTTTATTGAAGATCTAAGAAGATTTGAAGACAATGTATAGATAGAAGATTTCTGACTTGGTTTTATAATCTTTGGTGTGCACAATACTTGTTTTTCTAAAAGAGGATCCAATTAATAATCGGTTTATCCTCGTGGTAGATTGGATTGATTAATTGAGAAGATCGGCATCAACACAGTTCTTTGGATTAAGAGTGTTGATTGGCTTAATCTTAATGATTACCTTTTGATGATTGAACATAAGATATATCTTGGAACCTGGAAAAGGAGTTTATGTTAAGATAAACGGAAGAGCCTTTGTGCAACTCATATCACTTGGTTGAAGAGAGTTGATACCAAACAGATTTGTTGTTCCTTTGCTGTTTGGAATATGAAACAAATGAATTGGTCCAAGTACGTGACTTGTTTACAGGTTGGAGGCATGGGAATACAGACATAACTAGGTGAACTATAGGTTTAGTTGCTTGGTATCAACTATACGAAGTTGGTTTATTTTGTATAGCGGCTTAATCCTGAGAGTATTCAATTCTGGATTAGGTCCCGGGGTTTTTCTGCATTTGCGGTTTCCACGTTAATTATGTCATTTACTTTATATTTCCGCAGGTTTTTCTTGCTATGTCATTTACTTTATATTTCCGCATTATAATTATTTATTATAATTAAAGTAAATTGCACAAATGTTAATTCTTATTTACTTGATACGTGAATCCTATTGAGTTTGGTTAAGTCCAAACCTTTGTATCAAGTTGTTTATGGGAGAAAATCGCCTCTGCCGAATTTGGTAAATTCGATGGTGGAGAGACTGGTTTAAACCCTTAAACAAATGTGCTGCACGTGAGCAATTTTGATTCGAGATATCAATCTGTACAACTCTGGCCTAAACCAAGAAGATGGCCGTTTCAGGTTTGCTTCGGTCACAAAGTGGAGGAGAAGGGTTGATTTGGGGAGGATAGCAAAGAAGGGTGATGAGACCATAGAGTTCTGGCTAGGTAGTTCCTTGACTTATATCAGAAGTGTAGAAGCTTGCGGAAGCTTGCTAGTGATGGAAGATTTTGAGAGAGCTTGCAAAGTTGCTATCTGATAGTGTTGTATTTTTCCTGACCAAGACTTGTGTGTTTTGGCAGAATAGGTGAAACCTATTTATACAAGTGAGATTGAACGTACCCTAGCCTCATTAAGGAATTGAGTAAATGTGACAATTAAACAGAGGAGGTGGAAACCGTTGTGGCTTTATGGTGAAAACGTTTTTCACCATAACTTTCCTTATTAATTGACTGTATTCATTCCTTGCATGCCATTCTTTATTTCGAGCGTAGTATACGCTGCACACTGTGACCGCCAAACCAAAACCCTAAGAAAGCATCCCCCAGTTTGTGTTGATGTCTCAAGAGTGGGCGCAAGTGGCAATGCCAAAGTTGCTAGTGAAGCGTTGCGGCATGTGCCAATGGCATGTGCGGGATATCTCGACCGCAAGTTATATTTTGAGCCCGGATGGCAATGCCAAAGTCGCTTGGTGGAGCATTTGGCATGTGCGGAATGCCTTGGACGCAAGCTACACTTTGAGTGTGAATGGCAATGCCAAAGTCGCTAGCGGAGCATTGTGGCATGTGCCAATGGCATGTGCGGAATGCCTTGGAAATTGGCTAGCAGGTTGGGGATGAAAGTGGCTAGTGGTAACGTGTTGGCATGTGCCAATGGCACGCACGACCACCTTGGCCAAGTCGCGGGCGCTACAATTAGGTAGCGGCTTGGAATAGAAAGTGTCTAGTGGTAACATGTTGGCACGTGCCAATGGCACACACGGCCACCTTGGCCAAGTCGCGGGCGCTACAATTGGGTAGCGGCTTGGAATAGAAAGTGGCTAGTGGTAACGTGTTGGCATGTGCCAATGGCACGCACGACCAACTAGGACAAGTTGCGGGCGCTACAATTGGGTAGCGGCTTGGAATAGAAAGTGGCTAGTGGTAACGTGTTGGCATGTGCCAATGGCACGCACGTCCACCTTAGCCAAGTTGCGGGCGCTACAATTGGGTAGCGGCTTAGAATAGAAAGTGGCTAGTGGTAACATGTTGGCATGTGCCAATGGCACGCACGAACATCTTAGACAAGTCGCGGGCGCTACAATTGGGTAGCGGCTTGGAATAGAATGTGGCTAGTGGTAACATGTTGGCATGTGCCAATGGCACGCATGGCCAACTAGGCCAAGTTGCGGGTGCTACAATTGGGTAGCGGCTTGGAATACAATTGGATTCATACTCTTCTGAAATCAGCAAGAATCTCAGTGCTTCTCAATGGTGGTCCAGTGGGTTACTTCCAGGTAGGAAGGGGTCTCAGGCAGGGAGACCCATTATCTCCTCTTTTGTTTGTGATAGCTGAAGACTTACTAAGCAGAGCAATAACAAGAATGGTGCAAACTGGTCAGTTACATCCCATGATTTCTAGAAATAACATTCATCCTTCTCACATCTTCTTTGCAGATGATATCTTCTTATTCTGTAATGGAGATAAAAGAAATGTCAAAAAGTTGGCAAAATTACTCAAAGACTATCAAGAAGTCTCGGGTCAAATTTTCAGTTTGTCAAAAAGCAAATGCTTCATAGGAGGAACAAGTACTTCAAGAAAGCAGAAGATAGCAAATGAATGCAGAATGCCATTGGCTAATCTCCCTGACAAGTACTTAGGAGTTTACCTCACTTCTGGCAGAATTAGAGCACAACATATATGGTATTATGTAGAGCAAATTCAAGCAAGTCTAGCAGGCTGGATGGGTAAACTTCTATCTTTTCAAGAAAGACTGATTTTAATAAAGCATGTTCTTGGTAGCATTCCAATATATTGCATGTCAGTTTATAAATGGCCTATAAGAGTTATAAAGGATTGTGAGCAACTGATAAGGAATTTTCTCTGGTCAGGAGATCATTCAAAAAGAAAGTGCATTGTTTTGAAATGGGATAAGGTTTGTTCCCCTTATGCAGAGGGAGGTCTGGGACTGATAAGACTTGAAATCATGAATAAGGCTTTTATTATGAAGCTTTGGTGGAAGATTTTAAACATCACAGAAGATTGGGAAAAATATTTCCAAGCAAAATTTATCAATAAGAAAGGAGACTGGATTAGCTATTACTAGAAATCTTCAATTCTCCCTGGGCTGAAATGGATTTCTGAAGAAGTTAAGCAAAACACAAGGTGGATAGTGGGGAATGGAGAAACAATTTCAGCTTGGAATGATGTTTGGATCAAGGATAAGACTTTATGTGAATTGTTCCCAGATAATGAATATATTAAAGCATTCCCTGATATGAAAGTGGGAAATCTTATAGTTGATGAAGAATGGGTCATACCTTCAGAACTTCTGGATATGTTTACAACTAATGAGCTTCCTATAATCAGCTTGGAGGAAGACAAAAAAATCTGGAGTGGAACAATCACAGGTGAATTTACAGTTTCTTATGCAGTTGAATGCATTAGAACAAAGTATCCAAAAGTGAACGGGTGCCATCAGGTATGGAATCATTCTATTCATGCAATTATTTCAAGTAATATCTGGAAACTTGTAAGAAAAATTTGCCCAACTGATGAACAAATGAAGTCTAGGAAGTTCCATATTGCTTCTAGATGCAGTTTCTGTAAGAATGAAGAAGAAAATCTAGATCATATTCTCTGGAATTGCAACTTCAGTGAGCTTATTTGGCAATGGCTAGGAGATATGTTTGCTTTCAAGAAACCTAAGTCTTTTGAGGAAATGTTTAACTCAGCAAAGAACAAAAGTCCTGCAATTGGGGAACTATGGAGGTATGCAGCTTGCACAACTCTTAAGGAAATATGGTTTCAGAGAAATAGAAGTGTTTTTGAAGGAGACGTCATCAATGTTCAAAACAAGAATCATGAAAATTACCACTGAAGGGGGAACAAGAATGACCAAACCAATGTGGAACACAGTTTATGATCTTCAAATGCTCAAGAAGTTTGATCTGAAGTGTAGAAAAGTCAAGTCCAGAACTGTTAAAGAAGTCTTCTTCAAGTTACCAAAGAAGAACCAAATTGTTTTATCCTGTGTTGGTACTGCAAAAGGAGATCCAGGAAATGCAGGTTACGGGGTAGTAGCTATAAATGAAAAGGGGGAAATGGTGATAGCCATAGAAGGAGGACTAGGCATTTCCACCAAATATTTAGCAGAAATCATGTCAGTTCTTAGAGAAGGATAATGGGCAATTCTTAATGGATACAGAAACCTTCTTTTCATCATTGATTCTAGAGCAGTAATTGAGGCTTTTGAAAATCTGAGGACCCCTTGGTTTGCTGCAGCTAGATGGAAAAAGATCTATAGTATGACTACAAACTGTAACTTTAGGCAAAATTACAAGGAAGTAAATTTCTATGCAACTGCATTAGCTAAAAGAGGAGCAACAAGACAGGGAGGAGAAAGTCAGATTTACACAAGTAAACCTGCATTCATTATAAACCTTGAAAGTGAAAACCAGAAATATTTTAGGATGGTCTAGTTTTCATCTTTTAGATGTACTTTTTTGTTGACTTTGTTTTCTTTTTTGTATTTGCTCTTCTTTGGTTATCAATAAAATTATTACTTAGCAAAAAAAAAGTGGCTAGTGGTAACGTGTTGGCATGTGCCGATGGCACGCACGACCACCTTAGCCAAGTTGCGGGCGCTACAACTGGGTAGCGGCTTAGAATATAAAGTGCCTAGTGGTAATGTGTTGGCATGTGCCAATGGCACGCACGTCCACCTTGGCCAAGTTGCGGGCGCTATAATTGGGTAGCGGCTTGGAATAGAAAGTGGCTAGTGGTAACGTGTTGGCATGTGCCAATGGCACGCACGTCCACCTTAGCCAAGATGCGGGCGCTATAACTGGGTAGCGTCTTAGAATAGAAAGTGGCTAGTGGTAACGTGTTGGCATGTGCCAATGGCACGCACGGCTACCTTGGCCAAGTTTCGGGCGCTACAATTGGGTAGCGACTTGGAATAGAAAGTGGCTAGTGGTAACGTGTTGGCATGTGCCAATGGAACGCATGGACACCTTAGCCAAGTTGCGGGCGCTACAACTGGGTAGCGTCTTAGAATAGAAAGTGGCTAGTGGTAACGTGTTGGCATGTGCCAATGACACGCACGACCACCTTGGCCAAGTTGCGGGCGCTACAACTGGGTAGTGGCTTGGAATAGAAAGTGGCTAGTGGTAACGTGTTGGCATGTGGCAATGTCACGTACGGCCACCTAGGCCAAGTTGCGGGCGATACAACTGGGTAGCGGCTTAGAATAGAAAGTGGCTAGTGGTAACGTGTTGGCATGTGCCAATGGCACATACGGCCACCTAGGCCAAGTTTCGGGCGCTACAACTGGGTAGCGGCTTGGTTTTGGTATAATTGCCATGGTGCGCAGTATGCGGCTTGATTTTGGAATTAGGGTTTTGTGTCGAAAACCCTAATCCGGTATTTTGAAAAATACCTCTATTAATTATTTACACCTGAATTAAATGTTCTCAGTTAATGTGTTGCGGGTAACACTAGGTCATGGGGTTTTACGATTTTACCCCTTGTCTAAAATCCACCATCGACATTAAGTCCCCTGCTTAGCTCGGAACAGGAGCTTTGTTGCGAGGTAAGCATAAGATGGTGCCAAGACAAAATCTGAAAGAGAAACGGGAGATTTATCTAACCTTTTTTCTGAGATGCGAACTGGATTCGGAATCCTTGTCCTTAGCAGTTTTGCACGGAGCGAGAGGTTGGCACCATTTGGCGGAAACAGGAAGCTGGGAAGCATTGAGTAGCCGGCGCGAGTTGAGAAGCTGAGCGTGCTGGCTGGTGGGGCCGGTGGGAGAAGAACGTGATGGCTGGTGCGAGTTGGGCAACGTTGATAGGTCAGCGCGATTGGTGGGCCCGGAAAAAAGGAGTATGCTAACTTTGGCGGTGGCGCGAGGTTGAGAGGATGGCATGGTGGGACTGGTGCAAATAGAGCACGCTTGGGGAGATATCGGCGCCGTTGATGGGGCTTGAGCGGCCGTTGGGAAGTTGGGAACCCTTGCGAGCCCAAAACTTCCTTTACACGCATGGCTTTGGAGAAAAGGAATCCTTCCCCATTGTGGAAACCACCCGCATATATATATATATACATGAAGTTTTCCTTTTTACCTTGCGCTTTGTTCCTACACTCTTTCTTGCTAGCGGTAAAGTGATAAAGGAGAAACTGGCTATCCAGGTATGTCTTCTAATACTTCTCTTGTTTTCCTTTGTAGGTGCAAACCCTAGCAGTAGGTGCTTTTCCTTTTATAAATCTTGCGTTGATATCGCGCGCAACGATTGGTTGGCGTGCTTCTTGTAGAGAATATATGTTTTGATTCCGTAGACAATACTGCATATATGGTTTTGAACCCGTAGAGAATGTTGCGTGCATAATTTTGAACCCGAAGAAAGATTCCGTATATGCATTTGAACTCGAGAAATATACTGCGCATGTAATTTCGAACCTGAAGTAGGATACTGTATATGCACTTGAACCCGAGAAATATAATGCACATGAATCCCAAATAAAAATACCGTGTACGTGCTTCATATGAACCCAAATGAATCCCGAAGAAGAATACTGCATATGTGCTTCATATGAACCCGAAAAAATTACTGTATATGAATCCCGAAGAAGAATACTTCATATGCTCTTCACACGAACCCGAAAGAATTAATGTATATGAATCCCGAAGAAGAATACTGCATATGCTCTTCACACGAACCCGAAAGAATTACTGTATATGAATCCCGAAGAAGAATACTGCATATGCTCTTGAACCCAGAAAATATGCTGCGCATATAATTTTGAACCCGAAGTAGGATACTGCATATGTATTTCGAAACCATATAAAATACTATTATCCCATGTGTCAGGGATTTTTCTTGAACCTCGTGCATCAAGTGTCTGTGAAGACCAGTTTTTCATTTCCTCTGGTTCATGTATATAAGAAGCTGTTAGAATCATTGATTCCTAACTTTAAGTCCCGTGAATTGATTATCTATGGGCAGCTTTGGTTTTGCCTTTTTTTCTCCAATCATGAGTTAAAAACTCAGTCAAAGTTGAAAATAACAACTGATGTTTGCTTTAGGGACAATGGTTTCCTCTGTTTTTTCTCTATAGGTACCACCACGAAGCTTTCAGATTTTGTAATTATTATGAAACTGAAGGATATTATAGTAATCTGTTTAATAATTAAATTTTATATTAATTTTCTAATAATTACTAAACAGAAGTTAAGACTTAACCTAGTCAACACAGGTCAACGTCTAGTCCAGGTACCAAAGCCTAACATTGGACAAATGTTAGACCAAAGCCTAGTGTTGGTCTAAACCTGAGTACCAAACTCAAATTATCCCTAAAATTTATATGTGAATTTTTAATTATTTGGAATATGTGGACTTTTACAAAAATAGAAAAGACCCTCGTTTCATAGACGAATGCTCGTTTGAGCAAAAATAAGGTTTTTTTTTCAATTAACTCACGTAAAAAGGGGAAATATATATATATTTTAAACATATGTATTTAAAATATCTATTTTAAACATATATATATATATGCTCGTGAGTTTTTTTTCTCCGATAAACACACACACACACATATATATATATATATATATATATATGCTCGTGAGTTTTTTTTCCAATAAAAAGCCAAAATATCAATTTTGAATAATTTTTAGAGATAAACAATTGTATTTTATGATTTTATGATGTGTGTTTGCGGCATAAAATCATGGAACGTTAACATGAAGAGTTTATGTGAATTGTTTATGGTTTCGTGAAAAATCAGTGTCGACTCTTGAATGATAGATTTTGCTCATCTTCGCAGGTTTGAAGGAGTGAGCAAGTTTTCGAAGTTTTACGTTATTATCACTAAGTTCGTGAAACCGTAAACTGGTAAGAGTTAAGGATTACCATTTTTGTGGACGCTGATGTGAGCATCATAATTATCCAGTTGCTTTAATTCCATTGCTTTGATGAAACCTGCATCTACGGATGATATACTAAAGTAGGAATGATGTATGGACGTCACAGTAGCTTTGCAAGAATGAATCATTCCCATGATGACACTTCCAAATATGATACTTCCAGAGATGACATCCCTACAGATGCAACTTCAAGAAATATGCTTCTGGGACCTCTGAGTGATGGTGAGAGATCCTTCATACTGAGTTGTACTCCTGGTTACGTAGTATCAATAATGAACGGTAAGTCTCTGATGGAGAAATATAACATCGCATCTCGACAAATGGGTCCTTGTTCGATTGATATGGGATTACTCAAAGATAGCAGTAAGTCTTCAGAGTGGAGAATCCAGAAATAAGGATCATAGAATGATATCGAATACTGTAAATTCCCCGGCTGTCTCTTTGGTGAGTTGTTAGCGATCCTTATATCATGACTTTTTCTTGTCCATGCAATTAGGATCATGAAACCAAGGTTTGTTATTTCCTTTCATAATTTTGCTTCATCAAGCCTTGACGGTCCTTAATTCTCTGCGGGTGAACAAGCAGTCTCTGAATCGAGCGTTGAAGAAGAAGTTGATGTAAGTATCTCTTTTTATAATCGTTCATAGCACTCCTTGAATGAAATATTAATAATTGTTGCTGATGTATCCAGAAGGAAATTTCAACAAAGTATTGACAATTCTCATTCTTCCTTGAAAAATGGTGAGACGGAGCATTCTCAGAACCCAGGACCGAATGAAGGAAATAATGCTACTAATGGTGATTCCAGCAATATTGATCCTCCGAACGGCTTAGAGACCCCTAAAGTATATATTCTCCTATAATTTCTTCATAGAAGTATGAAAATGATGACTTGTGAATGATTGAATGAATGAGAATCCATGAGAAATTTTTCCGAAATACGTCACCAGAAAAATTCAGCCTTTCAGCAAAAACGATGTAGAATCTTCGTCCGATGTCGGATTTTCGCTATCTACCCATGTTTTTTCATGCCCTGGAAATTCTCAAGGTTTATTGAAGAAGCTTTTTGAGTTTTGAGCATGTTTAGGGGCCGAAATAGGCGAAACAGTAAACTTCCAGGAGACTTCCAGAAATTTTTCAGCTGGCATGTAGCCCAATATTTTGGAAACATATCTTTGACCGTTTCTCCAATTGATGTTAATTTTGGATATGTTGTATAGGACATCCATATGAAGAGAATGGTATATGACCCATCCCTATATTTCTTACCAACTTCTCCAAGCTCGCTGCTTTGTGCGGGACAGTGTAAAATCATCTCAGACGAGCTTGTTGTAAAACACTCCTGTTGTGTCTTTAGACCATTCGCTTGTGTCTTGAATGGTTAGTGAAGGATTTTAATATCATTAATTCATTTGAGATCAGGAACCCTTGATTGATACATGAGCATGGTGGTGCTTGCAGTGCCATCTTCTGTCAGTAGTAGAAATATCACTTCTGAAACCCTGGTCATGTGACCATAACTGAGGCTGCTTTCAAGAGGGGATGATGTAATGACCATGGTTTCATGTCCCAGTGGTAGCATCCTTTTATGATGAATAATTAGCAAATGAGAGTCTGGTGCCACGGGTCTTGGACTGTGAAACGGATCGTCATGATCAGTGGACCGTCAGTCCCCAGTATTTTGTTAAATCTCTCATTTTCATTTTCTCTTCTTATGGCAAGACTTGGATAAAGGAATCAGGTAGAAAAATTGATGTAAAGACCTAAGTGGTCGAAGTTGGAGGTACCTTGATAAAGTACCTAGTGGAAATACCCGGTGGACACTGATCGACTGTGGAAGTTATGAATCCCGTCTAAGAATTGTTGCTTGCATATTGTACGCTCTGGAAGCTGTAGGAACCTCATACGACGTCGGAATTCGAGTCTTGACCCAAACTTTTGAAGCTAAGAGACTGAATTATCTCATGAGAAAAGAATCACTCAATTTGGAGTTGTAAAGTTCATCCAATGAAGCATGCACATTTATTATTTGTAATCCCGTACAAATTTTTCAGATTTTGTAGACCTGGCGGTCAAGGAAATATCTTTCAGCTTGTATGTCCGATTGATGCGCCCTTTTGGTATGTTGTGGAAGAGATATAGACAACCATCTTTGTTAAGGAATAATTATCATATTCCTCAACCATTGGTATGTTTTTGTAAACCCATGGCCTGAAGTGTGTTGTACCTCATTTGCAGAGGTGATGAGGATATCTTGTAGAAGTCTTTGGCTTGTGCCCACCAGTCGTGAAAGCTTTGGGAAGACTTTCATGTGAACATATTTTCATGTCTACACATCTTGACATGAATCATTAATGCTTGGGAAGTCTGCTTCACCGAGCAATGCTTCGGATAATGGTTAGTTGATGAAGACGAATGTTGCACCTGAGACTGTTGTTGATGCTGATATCACGATTGAATTCTCTGAAGAAATTCTTGTTAATGCTAAGACCATGAATGGAGTTCCTCCACATATCCTTATTGATGTCGATACTATGGTCGGAGTTGCTTCAGAGACTGAAAAGGTTAGAACCATGAGTTATCGACATAGCCTTTACTCCTCTATCCAGGAAGCCTTTACATTCATGAACTAGTTGGTGGTTTGCGCATCCCTAAGATGTAAGTGTACTAGGAGTACAACCCAAATTTTCCTGTTCAATATGACTTTACTGTGAACTGGCTTCGTCAGTGAGTCGATGTTGTTGCGGCAGATTGCATCAGCAATCTCCATTCTGGGTGTGATCGGTGAAGAGAGAAATTCCTTAGTCATGCAAGGTTCGTAATGTAAAGAGATTTCGTTGATAAATTTTTCATGGAATCGTATCAGGTTGCACTGACTTGCTATGTCTTGGATCTTGTCCAATAAGATCAAGTCCCCAGTGTATGTTGAAGGAATTCGTGCCATCGGTGGATGAATGATGTTGCATCTGCTTCAAAAGTATTGTCATGGAGATAGTGAAGACTTATCGTTTAAAGTTCAGTTACACTTTAATTGTGCTAGATGGTGTTTGAATCAGTGTGTCGAGATATTTGTGCTGAAGCTAGATGCATCATGCCATTATCGAATGTGTACTCTTTGATTGGGAGTACAATTTGGAGGCTTCTTAGATACTTGATAATTTAAGCATTATATCCCTTTAGAATCGAATGTCTTAGGTTTGATCGTCTCGCCCTGAGTATCTTCTGTTGATTTAGCATCCCTTTTGTTACGTAGTAGGATTCAACACTTGTGTAGATATCAGAGCTTTATGATTTTCTAAAACACATGGAATTCCTGCAAGGCTATGGAGAAACGCCCAAAGTGCTCTTTGCCATGCTTGGATAATCATCTCAGTAATGAATGTCTCAATGCTCGATTCGGAGAAATGTCAGATTCAACCACTTGGTAAAATACTAATGTAGTGAAGCTAGCATTCATAATATCTTGTAGAGTTGCTAGCAGAATTCCCCATGCTAGGATAACATGTAATGAAATAAATGACATAGATATGGAAGGAATGAGACTTTCCTGAGTGCGGAACCTCTTGATGAATGTTTGTGCATCTTTTGCAGGTTCTTGCTTCGACCTCTTCAAAGTTCGAAATTCCTCCAAGTGATTTGATGATGGGATGTCCGCCAAATCTTCTGGATCAGAATTTTCTTCGTTGGAGAGATGTGGAACCAAAGACGCTTTGTCGGTAGCCATATTTTCAGCGTGGATCCACGCTTGTCCGAAGAACATGTCATATCCTGGATCTTCCTGATCATGTGAAACTTGGTTTTTTTCCTGGTTGAACTTATGTTCACTTTGAGAATAAGTATTTCCGAGCGTTCCTCCAAGGTCTCTGACTGAGATAGGATCAGGAGTATAGCTTCTTGTCGAGTGATGCCTGCGGATATGAGGGTTTTCAGTGGAATGTTGTTGATGGCGGTGTCAGCATCGACCAACATTCTTCCAAATTCATTCCCTCTAAGATGGACTGTGGTAAGCAGTCCCCAGTTGTGCATTTCCTTATCTGTGGATGAAGGTTCAAGGAGTATTTTTGGGATGGACATGCGTCTGAAACAATGTAATTCGGTGTTGTGAACATGTCTTACCTCTGAGATCTTGACAGATAAAGCAATTCGCAAATGTGCTCGATAAATGACTAAATTGCTTCTTTGACTGATTGTTCAGGGAGTGTGAAGGTTAAGATTGAGAGAGGATTCTTGTGTACTCCTTTAGTCCCCAGTTCTCCTGAATCGGAATTTTCTTCGAATATGCATTTCATAGTTTTGCAATCACTTGTTGGATGACTTACATACCTATGAAAGCGACAGTATAGCGGATTTTCCATTTCTCTCCCGGTGAGACTTTTATGAGTTTCGAAGTTGTTGTTGATAAGGAGCAGAATAATCACCGGGATTAGTTGTCAAGAGCTGTTGTAATTGCGGTGATCGATGGCTGTGAGATGTTGGAAATGGACGGAGTTTTGTAAGGAGTGTACAAACTGAAGTTTTCATGGCATAGGAGTGGAGATGGTTGGAAGAAGGTGAATCGATTGGCAGTCCTGGAGAAGAATTAAGTGGCTACAATTCTCAACATGTTCGTATGAGCTCATTGTGGCTGTACAGAGAAGAATATCAGCTGTCATTGCTTGAATCGGCCGGTGATGGACTCTGTGAAGGTGAATCTCGAGTTGTATGAGAGAACTCGGGGAAGGAATGAAGATGGAATCAAGCTTATTGGTGCTCATTCGATAACACCCACTGCCTGGAATTGCTGCTGGTTATGAAGGCAGTGAGCTCTTCTAAGAAACAATGTATTTAGGGGTTTTGTATTGCGTTGTTGATTGTTGAACAGCTGGAGTTGGTTGTAATCGGGTTTGGTTCAGTGAAGTGGGGTTTTCAAATCTGGTGCTGGGTGTGTTTCGATAGGTGAATTAAACACTGGTGAAGGTACTTTGTCGAACTGGTTACAGCCGGTGCAGAGCTGTTAAGGTCAAGGAATAGTGGTGTTGCTATGGTCGGATGAGAAGGGACGGAATTTGGAAATCAGTGTGGGTGTTGATTTGGGCCTACGGGGAAGTTTCATGTTTGGCCCGATTAAAACCTTTCACAGCATTATATGTTGGAACTTGGAATAGAGATTGAAGAAAGGAAAAAGGGGGCTACGGCTACAGAGCCACTTTACGGAGAATATGGTTTAAAATTTGAAGTTTCATCTCTTTGATTTTGTTTTTGCTTAGCTAGTTTCATTCGAATATGTTTATGGATTTTAAGAAAGCCATATCTATCTAGAGCTATGCTAGGGTTTAGATAGAAACCAATTTGATTATATAAAGTTTACGATGATATTTCTAATAATGATTCATTGAGTAGTAATTTCTCTTCATATTACATAGCTTGGTATTTATTCGATTATGTGATTTTCTTAATTATTTATGCTTTTCAATTGATATTTCGTACTTTTGTCAAATCCCTTGACGTGATATGCTTTAGGGTTGATAGGTAATGCTTTAGAATCACTACACATGAAGCGAAGGAAATTACAGTGGAGAAACTATAATTTATAATTTAACATACCATCTTCCGAGACATGAAATTGATTTCGATATTTGTCTTGAGTAATAAATAGAAATTAGTAGATTTTTATATGATTGAGTTGGTGGAAATCGAAAACCCTAGCAACCCTTTTCCTGTTTTGTTTATTGTCAGAATTATTATTATTTCATTTTGTTCCAAATTTCTAAAAATCGTTAAAACATCATCTTGTCGATTAGTTACTTTTGATATTAGTTAATATTAGTATATCACACTCCTCGTGGGAACGACCTGTACTTTCCATTGTCTGCCAGTTGGACGCTATGCACTTGCAGTATTATTATTGTAGGTTTTCCGAGCCTACCAAGTTTTTGGCGCCGTTGCCAGGGATTGGTTTCATAATACTCTCTAGTTGATATCATTGTTTATAGTTTATTTTATTTTTAGTTTTTGTACATAATTTATTTTTCTTTTCTTTAGATTTTCTTTAGTTTCTTTTTACGCAGTTTGTTTGATTTCTTTTTAGGTACATTAGTTTGAAATGATGCGGGCGAAAAGAAACTATGCACTCGCAAAGCTTTTACAAGAGCAACTCGGAAGATCCATTAGAGGTTTTCTTAGCTCATTTTGGGTATGATTTTGATGATGATAGTGTTATTTGTGAAGTCAATGCCTTATTAAACTCCACACCGCTGCTAGACAATAATAAATGGATGTCCAAACTAGAACCTCTTGTTATGCCCGAGTCTCGACTAGTACCACCAGTCGAGAAAGCTCCGACCATGACCTTTGAGCTATTGAGATCTGAATTTTTTCGTCTTGATGATATTAATAATGAAACCATTTTAGATGATAATGGGTCTATGAGTCGTGATATTATTGCACCATTGAGCTCTTGTTCCGTGCATGAATTTGAACCAATATCAGTCGCGGAAGTTATTTCTACTGATTTAGAGCCTGATTTAAAATGTGCACCTCAACAAAAAGCTATTAAACAATTCTTACCTCTTTGTGTGAATGAATTACTTATCTCGACAATGCATGGATTGATTACTAAGGATTGTTTTGTATGGGGAATAGATTCACATATACGTTTGGATGATTATAGTGATTGCAGGGGCATATCTTCAGCTGATTGGGTTAGTTGGGTTGATCCCCAACTCTTCAGGCTCTATATATATGATTCACAGCTTACTTTGGGGTACCAACCTCACCTTGTGTGAGTTTACATGCTACTGAAAGCAGGGAAACAAATACATTTCGCTTCATGGAAGTCAACCCATCAGATTTGTTCCCTTTTCTCTATCTTTTTTTTTTTTTTTCAAAATCTCCCATCTAAATTTCTACGATGGATGACTCAATTACACCGATGAAAATGTAATGTTTAAGTGTGGGGGTGTGGCACTTTCATTAGGAATTAAAAAAAAAAAAAAATTATGACCAGCTGTGTAGCGGGTCTTTTTTATTATTTTTCAAATTTTCCATGATCAGTTGTGTAGCGGGTCTAAAAACAAAAATTATGTTTGTTAGGCTTATGACCAGCTGTGAGCGGGTTTATTATTATGTATTTTCTTATTATGACAAGCTGTGTAGCGGGTCTTAAAAAAAAAAATCTGTAGTTTTTTGGCCATCTTTTCTTTCCCTGTAGTTTCTTCGTGAATCTCATCACTCATTTTTCTTCTGTGAGTGATTGATGAAATAATTTTCTACGAAATTTTCTTTGATTCATTATCGTGTGTGTCCGGAGAAGGAGAGGTAGCGTTCTATTTTTGAGGGTTTGTCTGTTATCTTCTTTGTTGATCAATTAGGTTTTTGAGAAAGGGGTTTTCGAAGTTTTGAAGAAGGGGTTTGTGTGTTGTGGGTTCGTCGATTGAAGAGGTGATCTGGGTTTTTGAGTCAATGGTTTTCGCCAATTCAATATAGGGTTTAGGTTTTGTTGAGATTCTTCAATTACAGCTTCTTTTCTCAGAGAATTTTTGGGGGTTTTTCTGTTATTCCTCTTTGATATTTAATTAGTATATCGAGGAAGTGTTTTTCGGACAGTTGGTCAAGATTTGTGTGTTGTGGTTGGTGGTTTGTCGATTGAAAGAAAGAGTAGGTTTTTCCCAGATTAGGGATTTGATTTGTTTTGTTTTCTCTTTTCCTCAGTGTTCCCAGGGAAGAAGGCTTTGTTCCTAATTTTTTGAGGGGTCTTCTTTTAGTCTTGTGTAATTAGGGATTTGATGTATGGTAATTTGAGTTTTCATTCCTTCTGAAATCTTAATTTCCCATCCGTCAATTTCTAATTTCCTGTTTCCATTCTTCTTTGGTGAATCTGTAGAAGTTTTAAAGCAAGATCAGGGTTTTGAGGAAGTGGGTTTCACAAGTTTAAAATGAGGGTTCGAAGAATGACTAGGGTCACTAGGGCTAGTCAGGAACATTACTTGAGTCCAATCTCTCAAGGTTTTGATACTCAAACTACTAATAGATTTCTACAATGCCCTTTTAGGGGTTTTGATAGTTGTAAGAATGGTGTGAGGGGAAGGGGTTTAGTTAGGAGTTCTTTTTTTAAGCATATTAATGATACACATCTTTTACATGGTGTAGAACATGATAGATGTAGGGATAGAATTGCTCATAATGATATTGTTTATGCTTTATGGGAAAAGGCTCTACTTCAACTTAGGATGTGGTTATGTACCAAGTGTATGCTTCTTTGAGCTTGGAGTAAGTGCTGCATGAATCATGATGGTGATATAATTTCTGCTCTATTAACTGGCAGAGAGGCGGAATTTCTTATCCATGGCATCGCAAAACTCATTGCTGAGGTAAGTCCTTGTTCTGCTGAAGATATTAATGCTGATATATTTAGTAAACCATGCATTGATGTGGATTTATTAGATAAGGTATTTTAGGCTCAGTTTTATACCATTCGACATGTACCCATCAAATGCAGACTTAGCTTCTCTAGGGCTTTCAAACAAACAATGGACTCTGTTTTGCTTAATCATTTAGATACAACTTGCTGGATTAAGTTACTACTATTTCCAATATGTATTCTAAGAAACTACACTCATAAGTGTAAGAATGAAGAGAGATCTGGTGTGCGTAAGAGATTGCAAATTGCTTCTATAAATCAAGCTTTAGCTAAATGGCATGAGACTGATGGTTGTATCTCTTTGATTACGGATTTATTGGCAGAACATGATGTCTTAACTAAACTTAAGGTTTCAGCTCATAAGGATAACCGATTAGATGTTAATCTTAGACTTTGTAGAAGGAAATTAAGCCAAGGTTCATATACTGCTGCGATCAGAGTTCTTACTTCTTCTGGTGTAGCCTCTTTATCTGACAACACTTTGGAAGATTTGCAGCTTAAGCATCCTTATGCATCGTCGCCTACCTTGCCTATTGTACCTAATGGAGTTGTTGCAGCATCTGCTAGCTCGAATATGGTTCTAAACAGGATTCGTAGTTTTGCCAAAGGTATTTCATGTGGCAGAGATGGACTTCATGCGCAACATTTTCTAGATGCTCTCAGTGGGTCTGCCGCGGCTGCTGCAGATGATCTGTTAGCTTCTATCAAAGCAATTGTTAATCTCTTATTGGCTAGTAACTTCCCCCCTCAGCTTCGTATGTTTTTTGATAGTGCACCTCTTACACCCTTGCTTAAACCATATGGTGGTATTAGACCTATTGTTGTTGGTACTATATGGAGAAGGTTAGTATCTAAGTTTGCTGATTCTATTGTAGGTAAAGAAATGTCAGTTTATTTGAGTGATTTTCAATTTGGTGTGGGAGTACCATGTGGAGGGGAATCTATTTTACATTCTGTTAATTGCATATTGGATGAGAACCGTAATCTGAATTCCATGTCCATGCTTTTAGTTGACTTCAGGAATGCTTTTAACATAGTTGATAGATCAGCCATGTTAAGTGCAGTAAGGAATAAATGCCCTAGTATTTCAAGATGGGTTGAGTTTTGTTACTCGTCCCCTGCTAAGTTGTATTATGGATCCTATTCTTTGTCTTCGGCGCAGGGCGTACAACAAGGAGATCCTTTAGGTCCTCTCCTTTTCTCTTTGACCTTGCATCCCATTGTGTTGAAAATTTCTCAGCAATGCAAACTTGATTTGCAGGCCTGGTATTTAGATGATTGTACCATAATAGGAGATACACTGATGGTTTCTCGAGCCTTCCACATTATCAAGAATGAAGGAGCTGCTGTAGGGCTTGATCTTAACATTCAGAAAACTGAACTCTTTTGGCCTTCTTTTGATGTGGGGAGTACTCAGGTTGGTGTTTACCCTACTGACATAGGTAAACCATCTGTGGGTGTTAAACTTCATGGTGGCCCTGTGAGTTTGGATGCTTCTTTTTGCAGTCAGCTTGTTTGTGACAGAGTGCACAAGACTACTCAGTTAATGGATGCAATTCATAAGCTACATGATCCATAAAGTGAAATTCTGCTGCTTCGCAACTGTGCAGGTGTTTCTAAACTCTACTTTACTTTGCGCACTACCGCACCTTGTTATGTGAAGGATGCTCAGATTATGTTTGATAAATATCTTTCTAATTATATGAGAAAATTGGTGACTGGTGATGGCCCAAGATATGGTTTGTTACAACAGAGGGTTGTTTCCTTACCCATTAGAGATGGTGGCCTAGGTATCTATTCCATGTTTGATACCATGCAATATTGTTACTTAGCATCTTGTTCTCAGAATTTACAACTGCAGGAGGCAATCCTACAAGGTTCGGTAATTCCAGTTGAAGGTTTAGCATTTCAGAATGCTTTTGATAATTTCCTTCAGGTTAGTGGTATTTCTTCGTCACAACTTTACAATCTTATTATTTCCCCCCACCCTATGCATAATTTGGCAGATCAATATTTTGTAGTTGTGACTAGGGACATGCCCTCTCATTTTGATATGTCAAGACGGGATTTAGACCTTTGGAAGTGTAACAAAACTATACATGCACAAGATTATCTCCTTGCTATTCCTGCTGATGGTTTGGGACAGAAGATTGGGCCACGTCAGTTTAGTGCTGTTCTTAGTTACAGAATCAGTATCCCCTTGTTTGGGGTACCAACCTCACCTTGTGTGAGTTTACATGCTACTGAAAGCAAGGAAACAAATACATTTCTCTTCATGGAAGTCAACCCATCAGATTTGTTCCCTTTTCTCTATCTTTTTTTTTTCTTTCAAATCTCCCTTCTAAATTTCTACGTTGGATGACTCAATTACATTGAGGACAATGTAATGTTTAAGTGTGGGTGTGTGGCACTTTCATTAGGAATTAAAAGAAAAACATATTATGACCAGCTGTGTAGCGGGTCTTTTTCATTATTTTTCAAATTTTCCATGATCAGCTGTTCTAAAAAAGAAATTTTTTTTATGTTTATTAGGCTTATGACCAGCTGTGAGCGGGTTTATTTTTATGTATCTTCTTATTATGACTAGTTGTGTAGCGGGTCTTAAAAAAATTATAAAAAAATTATATGATCAGCTGTGTAGCAGGTCTCTCTCTCTTATTATATGACCAGCTGTGTAGCGGGTTTTGTTTTGTTTTGTTCGGGGACTAGCAAAATGTAAGTGTGGGGATGTTGATAAGCACGTAAGTGCTACATTTTATACCCATATTTATATGAGCTAGGACTCAATATTTTTGCTAATAACACTACTTTAGTGCTTTTGTAGAAAGTATAAGCAAATCTGATCATCGGAGAAATAAACGACTAAGTGAGAAACTTAATGACGTTTGCGATGAAGATGACAAAATGTAGCTGGCCTGGTATTTCTATGTATCGGCAGCATGGATCATTTCACCGCAAGAGAAGAAAAGAGTTGGTGGTACATATGATTTCTTTACTTTCTCAAGCTTGTGAAACCTACATAGAGTGGAAGAAAAGTGGAGGACGTGTCATCTGTTCCACCACATTTGCATTTGTGCCTTTGTGGTTTGTGTCTCAAGCTATACTCCTCATTTCGGTCAAGGAAACTTGCATTTCTTCTATCCAAGCAGCATCGTCATTTCTAATCAAGGAAAGGGACCGGAGCTCATCTCGAGAAGCTGCAGTCAAGCCTTGTTGGATAATTTGATACAGGCGGTGATTGAACAGTGGAAGAATGTTATGAGAACTGGGTTGCACGGACGCGGACGCGGCGACGCGGACACGACAGGACACTGACGCGGACACGAGGCCAATATTGCAGCGTCCCAGTGCATATTTTAGCGTCAGCGTCGGTATCAGCGTCCGAGCGAGTCGGACGCGGACACGGCTCAAGAAATGGAGCGTCCGTGCAACTCAGTATGAGACAAAGGGAAGTTGATGCTACAGATGTGAAAGAAGAGAAACATTGAGTGTCGACTTTGCCGGTGATTCTTTGGTATTGTTTGGTCGAGAGTTAAACATGGATGATAGAAGAATCATTGGATGGGTTCGTTAGCAGAGGAATTAATGATGAGAGAACGCAGAGAGGGAAAGTATCAAGAGCTACTGTCGGAGTTCTTGCCTTCGGCGATTAGGGGTTGAATAATATTGTTGTTTGTTTTGGGTGATTTTTGAAGATGGTTTGTGATGATTTTTGTTAATGGTGAGGTGAGAACTCTATTTGGTTCTTCTCACCTTCACTTTTTTCATTCACTTGGAAGATAATATCTTCTTCTTGTTACATTCTCTTTCTTCACTTGGTCAATATAAGACCCAAGGGAAGAGTTACATGTGGACTATTCTTGTCCATACAATTTCTATTACACACTAAAACAGATGCAGTCCAGTGTCATGACAATAAAGCTTCTGGGGCATGACACTACTGTTACATGAGGAGAGAGAATGGCTCCTGGATGTTTTAGATGCTTTAGATGCGATCCAGTGTCATGACAATAATTCCATGGCTCATGACATTTCTGGAACATGACATTAACTCTCAACAATCTCCTCCTTAATGTGATGTTCTTCTACTCCTAGTAGTTCACGGAAATGTTGAAATTTACCTTTGGGAAGTGCCTTGGTGAATATGTCCGCCAATTGGTCTTCCGTCTTGCAATACTTGAGTTCTATCTCACCATCTTCAACCGCTTCTAGAATGAAATTGTATTTGAGTTTGATGTGCCTTACTCTACAATGCTCTACCGAATTCTTGGACATAGCTATTGCTGATTTGTTGTCACAAAAGATTACGGTGCTTTCTTCTTGATTCTCTTGAAGGTCTTCCATGATTCTTCTTAGCCATACAACATGAGATGTAGCTATTGATGCCGAAATGTACTCCGCTTCCTCCGTAGATTGAGCTACAGTTTCTTGCTTATTCGATGCCCATGTGAATATACCCGAACCAAGAGAAAAAGCATAACCCCGATGTACTATTCATGTCATCAATACATCCTCCCATGTGAATATACAACAATAGCCAACTAATTTGACATCCAAATTTCTTGAATACATTATTCCAAACTTCATTGTTCCTTGAATATACCTTAACAACCTATTTGCCGCGCCAAGATGTAAATGACTAGGTGAACTCATGAACCTAGAAAGCATACTTGAAGCAAACATAATATTCGGTCTTGTATGTGTAAGGTACATCAAGTTTCCAATAAGACCTCTATAGTAAGTCTCATCAACTTTTCTTCCTCCATCATCCTTCTTAAGTTTCCCATTCACTACAAGGGGTGTAGATGTGGGGTTACAACCAAGCGTACCAAATTTCTTCAACACCAGTTTGGCATATTTGCTTTGAGAAATGAACACTCCATCTTCACCTTGATGAACTTATATATCAAGGAAGTACTTAAGTAGATCCATGTCACTCATCTCATATTTTATCATCATTTCTCTTTTGAATTGCTCAATCATATGAGCATCATTACTCGTTAAGATAAGATCATCAACATACAAGGAAACGATGAGAATAGACGTACCTTTTGTTTTCACATATAGTGTAGGCTCACTTTTTCTTTTGTTGAAGTTTTGCCTTTTGAAGTATCCATATATCTCACTATACTAAGATCTTGGTGCTTGCTTTAGGCCATACAAACCTTTCTTAAACTTGTACACCTTATCTTCTTCTCCTTCCACCACAAAACCTTATGGTTGTTATACATAGACTTCTTCATGTAGTTCTCCATTAAAAAATGCCGATTTGACATCAAGTTGATAAAGTAACCAACCTTTTTGGGAAGCCATAGCAATCACGGCTCTAATGGTATCAATACGAGCAACCGGTGTTTCACTGTAGTCGATACCGGGTTGTTGTGAGTAGCCCTTTGCTACCAACCTTGCTTTGTATCTTTGAACCAATCCATCCGTGTTCTACTTGACCTTGTATATCCACTTCACACCAATGACTTGTTTGTTACTTGGCCGTGCTACCTTCTCCCATGTATCGTTCTCGTCGATCACAAAAACTTCTTCTTCCATAGCTTTTATCCAAACAAGTTCATTTGATGCTTCTTCAAAACTTTCCGGTTCCACCATACAAAAGTAACATCTTTCATACACTTCACTCAACCGTTGTATCTTCCTTGGTCGTAGTGGTGGTGATGTTGATGCACTAGTACTTGGAGTCATACTTGGAGATGCTCATTGTATTGAACTTGGAGGTGTTTGAGGTACTTATTCCTCATCTTCTTCACCTTCTTCAACTTCACTTGTTGCTGAATTTTCTTGCTATTCATTAACAATAATTGTTCTCTTCTCAATTTTACCTTCTTCCCAATTCCATGAATCTCCTTCATCAAATAACACATCACGGCTTGTGATCATTGTGTTGTTATTCAAGCTATACAACCTATAACCTTTTGATTGGAGGCAATAGCCAATGAATATACACTTCTCACTTGATTCATCAAGCTTTGTTCTCTTCACTTTAGGAATTTGAGAATAACACACACTACCAAAAACTTTGAGATGTCTTACCGATGGTTTTCTTCCACCCCATGCTTCAATTGGAGTTTTGTCCCATACAGCTTTTGTTGGACACCTATTCATCAAGTAAACGACAGTGTTGACGGCTTCGGCCCAAAACACTTTAGGCATACCCTTGTCATGAAGCATGGACTTCTCCATCTCCATCATGATTTGGTTCTTTCTCTAGGAAAAACCATTTTGTTGTGGAGTATAACCCACAGTTAGTTGCCTTTCTAATCCTTCATCTTCACAAAATTTATCAAACTCTTTGTTGTTGTATTCTTTGCCTCTATCGCTTCTCAAAACTTTGATGTAGTGACCACTTTGCTTTTCAACAAGGCTCTTGAACTTCTTGAAGATGCTAAAAACTTTGGACTTTTGTCTCATGAAGTACACCCAAGTCATACGACTAAAATCATCAATGAATAAGATAAAGTATCTATTACCTCCATGAGTTGGTGTCTTCATTGGCCCACACACATCGGTATGTACCAAACCAAGAAGTTCTTTTGCTATCCATGCTACACCTTTTGGAAATGGTTGGCGATGTTGTTTCCCAAGTGCACAACCTTCACACACTCCATCTTTGTGGTTGATATGTTGTGGAAGTCCTTGCACCATGTTCTTGTTGGAAAGAACCTTGAGACTATTGAAATTCAAATGCCCAAGTCTTTTATGCCATAACCATGTTTCATCAATGGTTTCCATCCTCATTGCAACATTCTTCTCCTTTTCAAATACAATTGGAAAGATTCTATTCTTCTCCATCTTGATACTCTTCATCACTTGTCTCTTTTCCTTGTGTTTCTTGTCATAAATCGTGTAATATACATCTTCAAAATGAACCGCATACCCAAGCTCCACAAGTTTCCCAACACTAAGTAAATTTTGTGCCAAATCCGGAACATATAACACATCTCTAATGTATTTTGCTCCATTGATAGTTTGCATGAAAATTGTACCTCTTCTGTTATCTTGAACCATGTTTCCATCACCCATCTTCACTAGAGAATTTACGGATGTATCCTTGTCAACAAACAATCTCTTATCAACGGACATATGAGTTATACAACTACTATCCACAAACCACACTTCTCTTTTGGAAGTCTCCATAGCACTTTGACAAGCATAAAACAAGTTTTGTTTTCCTTTTTCTTCTTTCTCTTCCGCTCTTCCGGCGTGTTCATCTCTTTTGTATCTACAATCCTCCTCCAAATTTCCATACTTCTTGCAATAATGACATTGAGGTTTTCCTTTGTTCCAACAATTCTTCTCCACATGACTATTCTTCTTGAAAAAATTACATTTTGGTACTTGTTGAGAATCACCAGTTTGGTAGTTGTTGGAGCTTTCTCCTCCTTTGTTCCAATTTCCCTTTCCTTTGAAATTAGATGAAGCATCACCCTTGTACTCATTCTTCTTATTTGCTGATTTTTTTTAGTTCAAGTTCATCTTTGATTGAAATGCACTTTCAATCGACTTCTCAGCATGTTGTGACACCCTTTCTTCATAGACTTTCAATTGAGCCCATAACTCTTGCGACTCCAATGTAGAAATATCTTTTGTTGCTTCTAAAACTGCCACAATGGGTTCAAATTTTTCCGGTAAGCAATTTAAAATCTTCTCACAAATTCTTTTTTCTTCTAACTTTTCACCACACATCAATATTTTATTAACAATTTCAATAACTCTAGAAGAAAACTCATTTAATTTTTCATTATCTTTCATATGTAGATTTTCAAAATCTCTTCTATATGATTGAAGTTTCAACTCTCTTACCTTCTTGTTTCCTCCATACTCCTTTTGAAGAATATCCCAAGCTTCTTTAGCTTTAGGAAAATGAATTACTCTTGTTAGAATAGTGTCTCCAACTCCTTGTTGAATGTACATGGATGCTTTAGCATTCTTCTTCCTACTCTCCTTAAGTAAATCCTTTTTTTCTTTGTCAAGAGTTAATGTATCTTCAATTTCATCATACCCGTTTTGAACAATCTCCCAAACATCTTGAGACATGAATAAGGTCTTCATCTTGATGGACCAAAAATCATAATTTTCTCCATGAAAAATTGGGATTGAAGGTTGTTGAATATAAAGGTTTGAGTTGCTAGAACTTGTCATTGATTGGGTTGAAGATTAATTGAAGAAATTGGATTTTTTTCTTTTCTAGATCCACTTTTTGAAATTTTCTTTGGTTGCTGATTTTTTTGATTGAATGGGTGTTGATTGAATTTTTTTCTACTACCAAGATCAGATTCGGTTGATCTTTTCTCTGATACCAACTGTTGTTTGTTTTGGGTGATTTTTGAAGATGGGTTGTGATGATTTTTGTTAATGGTGAGGTGGGAACTCTATTTGGTTCTTCTCACCTTTTACTTTTTTCATTCACTTGGAAGATAATATCTTCTTCTTGTTACATTCTCTTTCTTCACTTGGTCAATATAAGACCCAAGGGAAGAGTTACATGTGGACTATTCTTGTCCATATAATTTCTATTACACACTAAAAAAGATGCAGTCCAGTGTCATGACAATAAAGCTTCTGGGGCATGAAACTACTGTTACATGAGGAGAGAGAATGTCTCCTGGATGTTTTAGATGCGATCCAGTGTCATGACAATAATTATCTGGCTCATGATATTTCTGGAACACGACATTAACTCTCAATAAATATTGGCAACTGCAGTTCTGCCATGGTTGCGACTGGTGGAGATGGAAAATAGGTTGTTACTGCCACGGTTGTCGTGGTTGAGCGAAAAGGGAGCTGTTGCCATTATTGGTGATTAATGGTAGTGATTATCGTGATGGAGGGACTGCTATGAGTTTTGAACCTATTGTTGATAAGGAGCAGAATAATCACCGAGATCAGTTGGCAAGAGTTGTTATACTTGCGGTGATCGATGGTCGTGAGATGTTGCAAATGGATGGAGTTTTGGAAGTAGTATACGGATTGAAGTTTTCATGGAAGAGGAGTGGAGATGGTTGGAAGCAGGTGAATCGATTGGCAGTCCTGGAGAAGAATTAAGTGGCTGTAATTCTCAACATGGTCGTATGAGCTCATTGTGGCTGTACATAAAAGAATATCAGCTGCCATTGCTTGGATCGGTCGGTGATGGACTCTGTGAAGGTGCAACTCGAGTTGTGTGAAAGAACTCGGGGAAGGAATGAAGATGGAATCAAGCTTATTGGTGCTCATTCCATAACACCCACTGCCTGTAATTGCTGCTGGTTATGAAGGCAGTGAGCTCTTATGAGAAACAATGTACTTAGGGGTTTTGTATTGCGCTGTTGATTGTTGATCAGCTGGAGTTGGTTGCAATCGGGTTTGGTTCAGTGAAGTGAGGTTTTCAAAATTGGTGTTGGGTGTGTTTTGGTGGGTGAATTAAACACTGGTGAAGGTACTTGGTTGAACTGGTTATAGCCGGTGCAGAGATAAGAAAGTCAAGGAATAGTGGTATTGCTATGGTCGGCTGAGAAGGGATGGAATTTGGAAATCAGTGTGGGCATTAATTTGGGCCTACGGGGAAGTTTTATGTTTGGCCCGATTAAAACCCTTCGCAACATTATATGTTGGAACTTGGAACAGAGATTGAAGAAAAGAAAAAATGGGGTTGCGGCTACAGAGCCGCTTCACGGAGAATAGGGTTTAGAGTTTGAAGTTTCATCACTTTGATTTTGTTTTTGCTTAGCTAGTTTCATTCAAATATGTTTATGGATTTTAAGAAATCCATGTCTAGATAGAGCTATGCTAGGGTTTAGATAGAAATCAATTTGATTATATAAACATTACGATGATATTTCTAATAATTATTCATTGAGTAGTAATTTCTCTTCATATTACATAGCTTGGTATTTATTCGATTATGTGATTTTCTTAATTATTTATGCTTTTCAATTGATATTTCGTGCTTTGGTTAAATCCCTTGATGTGATATGCTTTAAGATTGATAGGTAATGCTTTAGAATCACTACACATGAAGCGAAGGAAATTACAGCGGAGAAATTATACTTTTATAATTTAACTTACCATCTTCCGAGACATGAAATTGATTTCGATATTTGTCTTGAGTAATAAATAAAAATTAGTAGAGTTTTATATGATTGAATTGGTGGAAATCGAAAACCCTAGCAACCCTTTTACTGGTTTGTTTATTGTCAGAATTATTATTATTTCATTTTGTTCCAAATTTATAAAAATCGTTAAAACATCATCTTGTCGATTAGTTACTTTTAATATTAGTTAATAGTAGTATTTTACACTCCTCGTGGGAACGACCTGTACTTGCCATTGTCTACTAGTTGGACGGTGTGCACTTGCAGTATTATTATTGTAGGTTTTCCGAGCCTAACAGGGCCGCCTGAGCTTTTGATTTGAGCACTATATAATCCACATAGTCTTGAACTTGCTTATGCATCATGTCGTGAAAGATTGCCGTCATAGCACATTGAGACGTTGCACCGGCATTCTTTAAATCAAATGGCATTATATTATAATAAAATTTTTCGAGAGGAGTTCGAAAAGCTATCTTACTCGCGTCATGCTCATACATCCTTATCTGATTGTAGCTGTTATATCCATCCATGAAGGAGAACATGCCGTGTCCGCTGGTGGCATCTACTAACATGTCGATGTTAGGTAGAGGAGAATTATCTTTTGGGCAGCATCTGTTCAAGTCTCTGAAATCTACGCAGCACCTGATCCGTCCGTTTTTATTTTTCACCGGAACTACATTAGCCAACTAGGTCGTATGATGGACGGGCTTAATGAAGCCATCAGCTAGCAGATTCTGAATCTCGGTCTTGATTTGCTCTTCTATCTCGTGCCTGAATTTCCTCGGAGATTGCTTGATCGGCCTGGATCCAGGTATGACATGTAGATGATTGGTGACCAATTTTCGTCTAGACCGGACATTTCTTCATACGTCCTAGCGAATATGTCCTGGTATTCTTTGAGAAGTTACACGAGCTTCGTGCGTTCATCTGTGGACAAGGTTGAGCTGATGGAGATAGGCCTAGAAGATTCTTCATTCCCGATATTAGAGATTTCGAATTCATCGATCGTGGAACTGGTGCCGTCTTGCAGCTGTCATGGAGAATCTAGCACCTCTTCCTATGGCTCGTCATTGTTGTAGCATTCCATTAGGCGGAGAGACTGGATAACAGTCTCCCCTGCTAATTGATAATAGCGGCGTCGGTAGACGGTTTTCCCTTTCTGATCACGACTTGCCACAAAGGTTTGCTGCCTCTTAGTGTGAACATGGGTCTCGGCTTTATCGGATGAAGAAGAACGCCTTGTCTGCCAAGATGTATCGCGAATCTTAGCCCTCAATGATGCGAGTTGGTTATCCTCCTGAATTGATGCCCACGTAGGGAGTGGGATACAATGAACTTCGTCTGATTTTTCCCGCGGAGCTTCTCTTAGTTCGAACAATTCCACTCCACACTTTGATGCATAAGGAGACAACGATGTAGGGATACGAATGACTTTCCTATTCAACATAGTCTTCAGGCACTGGTGATATGTCGAAGGGGCAATCCCGTACGTGTTGGTCCGGTTTCCTTCGAAGTCTGTCATCGTGGTAGGCTACCGTACGATCTTTCCTGGGAGAACCTTGGCTTTCCTGGGAGTCTTGAGAGTAATCACATTCACAGATGCTCCTGTGTCGATGAGTGCCCTCTTGAACTTTGAATCCTTGATGCGTGCAGTAACGTGCAAGGCCCGGTTGTGACCTTTTTCCGACATCATGTCTTCTTTTGTAAACGTGACGTTATTCACAGATATCTCTGATGTTTATGAGGATTCTGGACGTAAATGAGCTAAATGCACGTCCAGAGCTATCTGGTTGATGGAAGCAAATGTAACCAACAACAGGCTCTTTGAGAGGTGTAAGAGTTCGCATATACTTTCCATTATAGAAGTAGTCTCCTGATTCACTGGTCTCTGATTCATAGTGAAAGTGTTGACTTGAGGAGGATCGTTATGAGGATCAGTCCCCAGTACAGAAATCTCTGTGACAGGAGAACTGCTCATATCTGATGTCATCTTGATGAGGAGATCGAGTATACCGTTTATTATTTCCTTGATCAGGTCCATATTCTTCGCGTGAATCTCTTATACTCGTGTTAGCCAAATCAACGTTGGGATTCTTCCGGATAAGCCATTATATACACCGTTGGTAAGGGGGTATCTTCATTGGAGATACTTAGACCGGAATTTGAAATTGTTGGGGAAGTCCTAAGACCAACCATTTTGAAATCAGCTAAATAAGATTGGGTATTGAAGAAATGAAATTGGGAATTTGGAAATTGATATTGCAACCGAGAGATTAATCTCCCACTGTGGTCGCCAATTGTTTATGGGTAAAAACTATTTCTGCTGGTTTTGGTAATTTTGGGTGTGTGGATAAGAAATGAATCTAAACCCTAAAAAATGCACTGCACGGGAGTGATTTTGATTCGAGAGATAAATCTATACAATTCTGGCCTAAACCAAGAAATGGCCATTCCAGACTTGCTTCGGTCACAAAGTGAAGGAGATGGGGTTGATCTTAGGGAGGGAAGAGAAGAAGGTGTTGAGATTGTGAAGGTGTTGGATGTTTATGACTTGTATCAGAATATCGAACTGGATTGCAATAATGTAAGCAATCAGCTCTGGTGTTTTATGGATACGAATGACAACACTTGGTTTTTTGTGCTTGTTTATCTTGTATTTTTGAAACAGGCAAAGGGCCTATTTATACAAGTCATAACGCAAACCCTCATCTCGTAGGAAGTGGAGTGATGGAATAGTGGGGTCGTGTGGGTGATTGCACGATCACGTCTTAACCCACTTCTCCCATCATCACTAATTGTCCATGCATTCCTGACACGTTCTTGTGATGGCGCGTTGCACACTGCACGCTGTAAACCGCCAGACCAATTCCCCAGTAAGTATCCCCGAGTTTGTGACATGTTTGATGTCTCGATTGTGTGGATCGTGGGACCTACGGAAGGTAGCACACGATGCTAGGTTAAATAACTAAGTTATTTGGGAAGTCGATATTTATGAAATATCGTGTGTATTCTATGCATGTAATGCATCAAATATATTTAGCATGAATGAAGCATCGTTGTTTTAAGGCTTAACGGAGTAGGTCGCGGATTAAGTATCTTAAAACAGGTCCATGCCTAGTCATCTTCGAATAACCGTTTGGAGGCTGTGCATGCAAGCTCTCCCTTGACCGATCACTCCATGTGGTAGAGTGACGGACGGTATTCACCACGACATCTTATTGGCCGCTTAACTCCTATCCTGGGCTGCCCAACCAAGCTGGTAGAGTTGAACGGACGAGATGACGCATCTGGGACCGTTGATTAGGGTTTTAAAGAGGTGCGCAAGCATCACTCTTCAGCTTGGTCGAAACCAAGCATGGGAAGTGTTTTAGAAAGGACCGACCAGGTATGCGTGTAGACGGCATGCTGGTGTCCACGTCTATACCTCATTGTCCCAAGAAGGTGCGATCTAGGCTACTCAATTTGTCTGGCAAAGATGAGTGGTTGAGATCAATTTGCGACAGATATCCCATGCCGCAAAGGAATTGGAAGCCGTGCGTCATGCTTCCTTGGGTGCGCGTTTCGAGACTATGGCCATGGTTGGCCTTGGTCGATCGATGATACATGTAGACGGGCCCACGGTGATCATGTTGACATGCTCGGGAACCTTTAAGTCTTCATCTACACCTTTCATCCAAGCTTGAGAAGATGCACGCTCGTGATCGATTATCGACACATCAAATATGCCACAAACCCTAATTAGGGTTTTATATGGTTCACGCCCATGCAACTTCACCCGATCGGTTTTGCGTGTTGTGCTCCTCCCTTGGGGAGGCCGATCGTGTGGGGCCTATATTGGGAAGACGGTGAACGTGCTGGTACATGTTCCACGGCCATAGGTTTGATCTAATCCATCCAAACATGTACGTGAAGTTGGATGGTCGTGATCAAACTGCGACACATATGATATTTCGCGACCCTTAAAGCATCACACCAACCTTGTTTTGGGCAAATGTTTATTCCTCCAAGGCTTGCTCGTGAGAATGTCGGTCAGGTAGGTAGGACAAGCTTGTCCGACCGATAATGGGATAATCCACGCCGTCCAATTGAGCCAGCGAAGTTGGACGGATGTGGATGATTTTGAGACCGCCATTGACAGTCTTGCTCATTCAATTTTTCTCCAATATGCTCTACGACCATCCTTCTTCAGGTTGCCGTTTGGTGGATGTTTTACTGGCATGATACATGTTCGACCTATCAGGGCATAAACGGTCTCGCTGGTGGTCATTGTGGTGACAGCCTGCTCCTTCTGAGGGTCGTCTAGGCTGGTTAAATCATGCGGCCAACTTGCGTGGTCGTGATTTTTTCTGAGACTGATATGGACAGTACAGATTCTCAATCGGGATGGTATAACATATCGAGAGATATATGCTCAATCGGGCCAGTATAACACACCGAGAGATGTAGCCTGTACGGGTACTTCGTGCATGCCTCACTATTGACACTTGGAGATTTGTGTTACTCTATTGAGAGCAACACTTAGTCATCATGCCGCACCAATAATGAGGGTCATGTTGAGAACAACACAGGAAATACAAGGCTAGGCATGCATTAATTAATAATGTTATAAATCACAGAATATTAGGATTGTTGCTACATGTACCATTTTGGATGAATTTTGTGTATTTATCGAATTGCTTCAAATAAATAAAACAAGAGGATTTCTGCGCTCATCGTTTGTCACAGGGCCTTACCCTCTGCAGGATGTTGGCACAAAAATTGGTTTTATAATCTTAGCCCTGAACTAAAATCCACCATCAACAATACTTTATTAAGATTGAGTCTAGTTGATTCTATTAAAAGTACATTGGAGTTAGTCCATACAGATTTCTAATCGAAATATTGGGGGTGGTTAATGTACCCCCGCTTTTCCAATTGGTATTAGAGTAGTCAAACAAGTTTAAAGACCTTACAAGTCTGTGTTTGTGGCAATCTGACTCTATGGACATAAATTCTACCTCCATAAACGTACCACCAGTCTTCGATGACTCAAACTACCTATGGTGGAAAATTGTTATGCGTACTTTCTTCAAGCTCGTGATTTTCAAACATGGGTACGTGTTGTTAATGGAAATGATCCTCCGGTTAATACAAAGGGAGATGTATCTATACCGAAGGATATTGGTAGATATGGTCCAGAATAAATTCTTGTTGCAAAGAAAAATTATGATGGCTTGAATACATGCCATTACCCCATACCTTCAGCACCATGTGACAACGTGTATTAAGTCTAAAGAAGCCTGGGATATCTTAGAAACCGTATTTGAAGGTAATACCAGTGAGAAATAAGCTCGGCTTCAAAATCTAAATTCTGATTGGGAGAACCTTCGTATGGAAGATGAAGAAACATTTGATGAATTTAATCACAAAGTGTCTGAAATTGTTAATGTATCTTTTGCATTGGGTAAGACCATTCCTGAAAAGGACATTGTGATAAAAATTCTCAGATCGCTGCCATCTAGATACGATTCTAAGAAGCATGCCATTGTTGAAGGAAATAATCTTGCAACGCTTTTCAGAAATACTTTGGTTGGGAAGCTAAAGATCTTTGATCATGAGCATACATCCAAGTATAGTAAGGATGTTGTTTTCAAAGCACTAAAGAACACTAAATTACTTGATAAAAGTAAAAGTGTTTGCATCTCTGAAGATGATATTTCTGAGGCTGATTCATCATATGAAGATCTTGAAAAGTCAGTCTCGTTGATCACAAGACAGTTTAGGGATCTTCTTTTTAAGAGAAGTAAATGGTTCTCGAGAGATAAATCCAAGTAATCAGATAAACCCCATAATCGTGTTCCTCCTAAAAATATGGATAATGATGAAACTGATGACGAGGATATGCCTCAGTGCTTTAAGTGCAAAGGTTTTGGTCATTTTTCAAATGAGTGTCCAAATCGAAAGAAATACACTAGGAACAAAGGTCTTGCTACAACTCTTGATAAAATGTCTGACAGCTATGATTCTAATGAATACGAGAAATCAAGCGTTACAGTTCTTTGTGAATATTGATTTTGATAATTGTAGCAATACACACATCAATCTCGATATTCTTTCAGAAGAAAACTCAACCAATCTGGAAGATAAAATTGATCCCTTCTTTGGAAACTCTGTGTATGATGTTTCAGGTTCCACTATGTGCCTAGCTGCTTGCATATCTCAGATGCCTGAATTATATTCAAGATTGACGTGCTCATATTTTTCACTCAAGGGTCATGAACTATCAAAGTGTTACAAGTACAAACACAAATTGAGACATGTCAACAAACTTCAACGAAGAGCAAATCGATTAGCAAGCAAGCTTAAACTCGCTCAGAAGATTGCTGAGGTATGTAAGATTTTATCTTCTTCTAAGAAGTTAGTTTCCAAGGAAACAACAAGACCATTAGAGAAGAAAGTATGGTCAAATCGTTTTGATAGACAGAGGTCTGTGGATTCCTCTCAATAAGAACATGGTGGAAAAATTATTGTTCACCGCAACACAACTTGATTGTGTTGATTTGCAGGTCTTGTCTCATGTGCCTGATCAAAAAGAGACAAGGTTGTGCACCTCTCATACTATAATTTTTTTTTTGTCTCATCTTTTCTTAGTTTTGTTCTTGTCTATCAATAAAGGAGGGTTATTCTCGATAATTCTACTCTCTCTAGGGTTCATAGTTGTGCGTGCAAGAAACTGTTAAAGGTTGCATAACCCTATATTCCTTTTTCCTTCCCTGAAACTTCTTTTATCTTAAGACTACTTGTTGAGATTGTGATTTCCTCTCACAAACCCATACGTTTATGGATACTCCAAGCATCATGTCTTCTGATGGAAAATATGTTAATATGATTGCCAAGCCATCAATCATGAAGGAAAAAGAGAAATCTTCGTTGTCCCCGACATTGAAAAGAAAAAGAAGGAATGTGATGAAGCCTAGAGTTGTTCCTTCAAATTCTCAGAAGTTTTCTGATGTTCCTGAAGTGTTGAAGGAGACGCAAAAGGAGATTCAGTAAATAAAGGCTTTTGTGTTTAAGACTCATGAGATTCATAAGGCCCTGGTTCGACATCAGTCAAGAAGGTTTATTGGTATTAACTCCTATCTTCATGAACCTTATGTCCCAATGGCTGTTGACAACAAGGAGTTCGGGTACGATAAAAAATTCATCAAAGGTCTTAACATCTAGTAAATCTTCGGATAAGAATTTTATTTTCTTGTTTTGTTTTGTTTGGTTTAGAAGAACTAATAAGGACACATGTGCGATGCACATGCTTGAATTTTTACTCATCCAATAATACAGAATTTGAAATCCATGATTTTTTTTTCCTAAAACAAAAATTTATTATCCTTATTTGTACTCGTTATGTAGATAATTGAAAGAATTTTTCAAATTTATAAATTTTAAAAAAATCCGGTGTATATTTCGAAAAATATTAAGTTTTTAAAAAATTTGATCTATTTTTAAATCAATAGTATTTATGTAAACAAGCACTATGCACCGGCTGTTTCGGGAGTATCAAAGGAAATTTGAAGTATAGAAAACTTCAAAAGTAGTAAGTACTATCCACAAAAAAGATTGTTATGATAGTGATCATGAAAATATCTTCTTGTTTTTCTACTAGGAAGAAGCTAATTCAGTTGGTCAGACTCACCTATCTCGGTTTTGTAATCGTGTTTGACAATCAGTATTTGAAAATATTTGGTCGTTAGTTAATTATGCTATTATACCAAGGTTAGTTATATCTTGGGTACAGGGAGCAATGTTGTTCCTTTCATCGTTATAATATGAGTTTCTGAAAGAACAATTTTAGCTTCATCACCGTTAAACCCATATTTCTTATATCCCAGCAATCATCGTCATAGTCATACTTAATTGTTGCAAAATGAAATCCCCAGTTTCCTCTCGGTCTACATATTGAAACCCTTAAAACCCCAAATGTTTCTTAATACAAAAGGTAAGTTTGCGCCACTAGGAGACAATATCATCCTTGGAATCTACATATGTAAGCCGATACGGTTCCTTGTTATGATCTGCTTCAATAGCCCTTTTACCATATGTTTTACAATTAACCATGTTCCGTTGCAAAGACCGATGCTCTTATTTATGTTCTCCAGTAGCATAACTGGAACTCCAATTTTAAGTGGTTCTCCGGAATTCCAGGAAATTGCAAGGAATTTAGAAATTTATAGAGTATGGAACATCTTGTCGTTGAATGGATCTTGTCATCGGGGTAATTCAAAACTTAACAAATGATATGTTTCTCCTAGGAATGTCGAAACAATGTAGTGATTAATTTCATCAAAACTATCGTTGGTTGGTGCGAAATATACATCTTTTAATGCTTTGCATCTCCATATTTGTCGAGCATGCTTGAATATATGAGAGTCACATTATATTTAACACAATCCTCATCGGTTATTCTGATCCAAGTTTGGTCTTTCATATCCGTAAGGTAAGTGCGATCGACGAAAATATTTCTATTTCCTATATCAAGTACCTGTTGGAATTAATTACAATAATCGAATGCAAATGGGAAATAATACTTAGATTACACTGATAGTAGTAACAAATAACTCAATAAACTTAGTAGAGGCACGTATGAGATACGCTGAGCTAAAGGTAATATTGCCTGCTACTCATCTGAGATGCTATAGCAATTAACAAATTACCTCCAGGATACAACTACGTTAGTTCTCCTCTATGTGTAGCATACGGAGAGAACCCTTAGAACTTGGCAAAGCAAAAGTAAAAACAAAAACACAAATTGAAAATACAAATTGTTTTCGAGTAATGTAAAAACAATTTTATGTTTCAGTAAAACTATATTTCGTGAACTAAAATTCGTAAATCAAGAAGTAGTTATACAAAATTATGTTTACGTAAACTACAACTTGTTTTGAAAAGAACCGAACGTTTTCGAGTTTTAAGACAAATATGAATAAGAACTTAAGTTTTTGAAAATAATTAGAGAAGAAGGAGAAATTAGGAAGATAAGAGTTCGAATGGTATGTTTTTAAACCGAAAGCCTTAACTCGTATTTATAGGTAAGAATTGAACGTTTGAGACACAGATCCGTAAATCACGCGTTCAATTTGTCGGACGTAAAGTAAAAGCAAAAAGCATCCGTTAGTTAAGATAAAAAACGCATCGCGCCGGGCAAGATTCTTCTCGACGAGAAATCTCTCACGTACGCAGTGTCCACACACGTGAGATTAAAGATTCTTTACGATGAAAACAGTTAAGAGAATTCACGCGTGAGAATTAACCGTGTGTGACTAAAGATGCTTCTAGTGGCTGTCGGATATCCAAAACCGAGAAGATAAAGAATAAAATTCTTCACATGTGTGGGAGAAACGTGTGGAAAAATTCAATAAAAAGAAAGGTTCGGACACACCCTCGCCCACACCGAGCCGAGCCGAGCCTGCGAACGGGAAAGGCAATAAGAAATGCAATAAGGTTTAGGCAACCTTGCCATAGTCTAGGGCTTTCCCCATACACAAAGGTCTAAAGACCCAAAGGGCCATGCCCTTAAGGCTAAACCCATGGTATTTAAGTCTAAAACTCTTAGTGTTTTAGTCTATATGGGACTAATGTTTTATTCATTCACATGAAAAAACATCTAGAGAGCAATAGGTCTTGGGATCAAAACATGGTCCATGCATTTTTTGATTAAAACAAAACATTGTTTTTTCTAACAGTACCCACTTACCAAATTCTACTTTTTCTCTTGTTGTCGATGAAACTCCGGAAATTAGTCGCATATTCTCATCATGGCTAGAGATTTTGAAATCTCTCCACAAATTTGATCTATATATCGATGCGTCAACAATCATTTTCATGATTCCTTTGGGAGTCCTCCGTAATATCTGCCTAAATCTCCACCCAAAACTATAGTTTTTCATCCAACTATCTTAAACAGACTGCACATCAGATCCTTGAATGTCCTATCCAGTTCTTCGAAGGAATGTTTGTGCACCGTAGTCTCTTCATCTCATATTATCAGGTCAACCTTACACATCATCTTTGCCTATTTTTACCTGTGTATGCCACAAACTGAGTCTTTATTTAGTGGTAGGGGTATTAAATACTGAATGTGTTGTCCTCCCTCCGGACAGTGAGAGTGATGTTATTCCTGATGAAACCAATGTTAAAACATATTCCCGACCACGATCTTAATCCAGTTGCCAACACATTAAATAGATGTGTTTTTCCCGTCCCATTGCTTCCTAAGACAAAAAAACGCTCCCTTTTTTTTTGCTTCAACTGCCTCTTTTACAGCCTTCAACACGTTTTTTTGTCGAATTTCAATCCATTGTAAAGCCGTAAGAAATCTCCAGAAAGTTGTGATGTGATGTAGTCTAGTTCTTCATGGATGATTCCTTTTCCTATTTTTGTCAAAGTGGGTAAGGAAGCAGTGGGAATTCTTTGATAAACCTATTGATTAGCTTCACTGATTTCTATATTTCAAATAAAACCAATTTTTTGAGTTGTTCATCTCGATCTCAAAATCTTCATTACTTATTTGTTTTTTGTTTTTTGTCCATGCAGGATATCTAGATATAGTAGTCTCCAATGTAAGTTCCACATTTCAGATGGATTTTTTATTTCGCAAAACAATATCAATGTTATGGACATTTCACGTTGGGACTTGCTGGATCCCCAGGTACTTTCCTCTTGAATCAATTCTTGCCATTCGTCCTCCATTTTTCTGGGATTTTGGAATGTAAATTGAGGTTTCAGTAGTTGAGGTGGTTTGTCTGTGTATTTAAATTCTGCGAAATGATATGACTGTATCAGAGGGGTTGTGACTGTATTTATATTGTTTGTGACTTTTCGCTGATTTTGCACGAGCGAATGTGAAGAGTATATTGTTTGCGATTTTTCGCTGATTTTGCAAGAGTGAGTGAATGTGAAGAGATTGGGAGACACGAGCAACCTTTCAAGTTATCCACGTAATTGGTGCCTGTTAGAGCGGTGGCCAATAGGATTGTAATGACATGGAAATATCTTGTTGACTTGGCTTTACCACAATCAAGAGTGATTGTGGTGCTGACATATGGCGATTTGGGTCCCTAATTATAAAGAAAGATATGTAAAAAAATGGGGACAACTAAGTAATTTAGGGGGTCTCGTACCAAAAAGAACTCTTTTCTTTATATTAGTATAAGATAAGATAACTAGAGTTTGGAATAACCGTTATTGTGATTATACATAGCTATGTCCAACGTTTTCATCTCCATGTTTTTAGGTTTATTTGTTTAAATTCTAAAAAATTGTTTGGAAGATGATTTTTGCAGTATTAATCTTAATGGTTTTACATATTGCAATTTGTTATGGGATATGTGTGTTTGCGTCCGTGAACTATGATTATCCCATACCTTGTCAAAAGTTAAGTGTTTCGTATGTCGATATGCATGTATTGATAAAAGAATGAATGATCTTTTGACATAACAAAAGTTTGAAGCCTATTATGTCATTATGCAAATATTGATGGAAGATAGGATTGAACTTTTGTTTACGAGGATTGTCTATTGTATGTCATTGTGCAAATAGTGATGGAAAATAGAATGAATCCTTGTCTATTCCACAGTATTGATCTTCCCTGATCCATATTTTATGTATATACTGTGAGGCTCCGTAAGTTCTCTTATGTCGAGCAATTCCAATTAGATTAACTCTTGTGGTTAATCTAATTGAGTATGTTTAGATTCAAATTCATATTCGTATGTGATTTGTTATGTCCAAAGAAATCCTTCTTTTCTTATGAAATTAAGGTCGCTCTTGTTGTTCTTTCGGGAATGACATATTATGGGGGAGAGTTCTTAATTGAACTTGTGCTTAATTTCCAAATCTTTGTGGGGAGTGCGGCTGTGGAATATTATAGGAGTTATCTTGTATCATTATAAACTCCTTGATGAAAGAATTTAGCTTCGGATATATGATTGCATTTATAAAAGTTGATATGTACTTTATTTTGGTCATGAAATGTCTCTATGGAAATTTTTATTAGGATCCCATTTTCGTACCTTTGCCAATTTTGTTGACAAAAGGGGGAGAATTAATGTGTAGTTCACACTACAAATACATATGGTTTTCGGATCACTATGTAAGGGGGAGTGGTTTACATGTGAGATGGAGTATTGACTAAGGGGGAGTGATACATATCACCATAGTATTGTTGTCGAAGTTATGATACAATTGAACTTTGATGTTGTATAATAATACTATGACACTGTATAAATATGATTGAGAATTCTTGTTTTCTCATTGTTATAGCTTCGGATTTTCAACAACGGTGATGCTAAACTTACAACCTTTGGAATCATTGGAGTACTTGGAAGTGACGAAGATTTCGAGTATTGTTGAAGATTAGGCATGTGGAAGAAGAGCTACAAAAGTTTATTTATCTATTTTTGTATTCCATATGTATTGATAGTTTTGTCACTAAAATTGACAAAGGGGGAGATTGTTAGAGCACTGCTCGGTCAAACTCGCATGCGTTGCTATCTCAAGCATGTTTGTCAATGTTAGTGATCAAAACTATAAGTTTTGGTTTCTTGTCTACTATAGCTAAGTCTCGGACTAGGATAGAAAGTGTAGTTGAGCTCAAGAACTCCATGGCGATCATCATACAAGACGACGGACTACTCAAGGAACTGGTGGATCTTCATCGACAAAAAGGTATGCGGAGACTTGAACTTATCTATCACTTAAAATTCTATCTACTCTATCTCCTATCTTGAGACAAAATTCGTTTTGCTATATAGACTTTGATTATACACATTTGCTATTTCGAGCCGAGTTTATCTCACTTATCTATTTCTCAAAATATGTGTTAGTAAGCTTTCGCTTTGGCCAAGTTCATCTTTACCTAGTGACGAAAGTCATGTTATGTTTCAATTACTTGAAAATGGCTTTGACGAAAAATTGTTTGTGAATAACAACTATATAATGTCCTCTAAGAATGTTTCAATGATTGAAATGAGAGTATAGATTATATAACCATTGTGGGATATCAGCATTGTGTGGAAACACATACATGTATAAGTCATTATTCCTTGAACCGAAGTATGTGTACTTTTTGCTTTCCGGGAAAACCGGAACGAGTCCATGAACCAGTCAGCATCTCTGTCGGAGGTTCTCTTCCCGAGAAAATATGCTGGAGTTTGTAAACTTTTACAAACTTATTCCGGGTACTTAAGTCCACGTACCTAGTACGCGTACTTAGGTTGGTTATTTTCTAAAAACGATTATTCATGAACTTATACTTATATTAACTAAGGAATGCAAGTTTTCAAACCGTGGTTATAATGTTCATGAATCGATTCGAGTGAATCAAATCATTTTTGCTTCGATTATGTCTTATATACTTCTATAAGATCTAAGCAATTGAACAATTCTCTAACTAGTTCATTTGAGTCATTTGAACTAGTTATGGTAAAGAAGAATATGGTTAATATGAAAGTGATCATATGGATAACCTTTTGGTTAACTATTGTTGAACCAACAAATGTACATGTTTGGGTACGGTTACACAAACCTAAAACGTGCATTTCATTTGTGTGTAACAAGCTAAGTTTTCGATCTAACGGTTGAAAGATATTAGCTTGAATCTAATCAGGTTTTCATCTAACGGTGAATATTGAATGCTTTGTTACTAAGCTAACAGTGATTGCAAACCCTGGTTTGAAAGACTATATAAGGGAGAACTCTAGCAACTGGGAAACCTAATCCCCATACCTCCTGTGTGATACTGATTGTATTAGTTAGAGGCAATTCTCCTTTAACCTTAGGTTTCTATCTAGACCCTGTAGGTTAACGACTTAAAGACTTCATTGGAATTGTGAAGCCAGACCGATACTACTTTCTTATAGTTGTGTGATCTGATCTTGTTGTTTCTATCGCATTGAGTACAATCGTAACTATTGGCTTGAGATTGATATCTTCGGTAAGAAAGATATAAAAGTAATCACAAACATCTTCGTCTCATCGTTTGTGATTCCATAATATATTCTTTCACAGCGTCAATTAAGATTATTGTGAGGTTATTAATAATACTAGGCTGTTCTTCGGGAATATAAGTCCGGGTTATCAATTGGTTCATGTTCACCTTTATTTATCAAAAGACGGAACAAAAACTCTTGGGTATTTCTGTGGGAGACAGATTTATTCAATCCTATAGACTTTTCTGTGTGATACAAATTTGTTTATCAGGTCTTCGACTTTGGGTCGTAGAAATTCTTAGTTGTGGGTGAGATCAGCTAAGGAAATGAAGTGCATAGTATCATGCTGGGATCAAAGACGTAAGGAGCGCAACTGTACCTTGGATCAGTGTGATATTGATTGGGGTTCAATTACAGTCCAGACCGAAGTTAGTTTGTCGTAGGCTAGTGTCTTTAGCGGCTTAATACAGTGTGCGTTCAATCTGGACTAGGTCCCGGGGGTTTTTCTGCATTTTCGGTTTCTTCGTTAACAAAACTTCTGGTGTCTGTGTTATTTCTATTCTGCATTATGTTTTGTTATATAATTGAAATATCACAGGTTGTGCGTTGTATCGATCAATTGGGAAATCCAACTTTTGGTTGTTGATTGGAAATTGATTGATCCTTGAACATTGGTCTTTGGTACCGCTCAAGTGATTTCTCTTGTATTCAATCAGACTCGCAGATTTCTATTTGCTTGAGTGAGAATTGAATCGATAAAGAGAGATAAAACTCTTTGATATACTTTATTAAGATTGAGTCTAGTTGATTCTCTTAAAAGTACATTGGAGTTAGTCCATACAGATTGCTAATCGAAATATTGGGTGTGGTTGTTGTGCCCCCGCTTTTTCAAAGTGTATTGCATGGGAATCCATCCTCCATCTGATTTTTCGATAGAAAGAAATCACAAAAGGTATGTTACTACCGTTTTGAAAGATTAAATATCATTAAGGCAGTGAATAAGCAATTACAACTGCTAGAACTTGTAAAGAACAAGTAAAGTTTTTGTATCTGTCAGAATGAAGGCCCCCTGTAATGTTGAAACATGAATATGGCATTATGGCCAATTTTATGTGTGACAGTGTGCACACGGTGTGTCAGTACCGAAAGATCTTGTTCAGCTGCTGAATGAGGGCATGAATAGCTATTATTACATCAAAGCGATGGCAGAATTTTTCTAGACCCCGTGATTATTTTGTTTGAGTAGTGTACGACAACCTTAACTGCACAAGCCTGGGCCTACCTCCATCCCGAGGGAAGCCGTATGAGGCGAAAGCTCCACGTACAGTTTTGAAGCCGAACCTTTCCAACAATGGGGCTTAGGGACCGATATGATGATTGGTTTAGGTAGGGTGGCCGGCCTACTAAGGGCATTCTGTAGAGGGGCGACTTTATGCTCTAACTGCAATCTTTATGCAAGTACAAAAGAAAATTGATCGCCGGTCCAATTGAGGAACGGGCCCTAGCTCAGCTGGTCATCCCCGTTCCCAGAAGTTTCATGCTTTCCAGGAGGTCCCAGGTTCAAGTCCCCAATGGCGTAATATTGCAGGAATTAACATGGAAGGTAGTGTTAGTTTGCCCCCCTTGTGACACAATCCCCTCCCCCTCGGCTCCCCTTGGCAAGGTTACCCATGAGGCTCGCTGGTAGGCTAGCACAGCAACCTGTTCAACTAATGTAGTAGTATGTCGTTGGAGCCTAACTTGTTAGGGTTCCAACTAGTTTCATGTAATAATATTAAATAATAAATTGAGGAAAAAAAAAAAAAAAATTACGCTCCGCAATTGATTACGCCGTTCGTTTAATTAGATTTCGCAGGGAACATGAATCAACGCAGTTCTTAATCAAAAACTTGACCCAAAATGGCAACTGAAAATAGACAATGTCGACGTTTTTGTACATACTGATACCTCCTACATTAGTAAGGATTTTATACCAAGACTTCCACGGCTACATATTGATCACTAAATATATGCTTTTCTATACATACAAAAAAGGAAAAACATGTGGGGGGAGGGGGGCTTAGAATCGAAATTTTCAGTTAGACAAACTTTGCCCGGAAAATCTTAATTTTTCATGGGCAAATTAAGTCCTGAAAACCTCGATTTACAATAGAATCTGAATCCTATATGGTTTGTATTACCGAGCAAGTGGCTTCTCACTGTACACATGCTTGCTTAGCATGCATTCATTCAGTCAGATATACATTAGATACCAAGATCAGATAACCGCCAACTCTCAGACCACAGTTTTTATGCATACGTGAATGCATTTCTACCTTCAAGATTGGCACAGCCAATCCCTGATAGCAAGTTGAAGTGCATGATTAGGAGTGAGATGCAAGTGACTTAGTTTCAGATTGGTCATAGGAGAAGTATCACGTCCGTTCTTCAACCACCCACGCATGGCCTCACCTTCATATGTGAACCCATCTGCAGCCACATGAGGATCGTGCATGATCTCCTGTAACCATCCCAGTTGTATGTAAGTAACTAAGAAAAGGTATCTTTATTTTTGTTGTTCAATATAAGTTGAAAGATTATAGTCTAACCCCAAGAGGTTAGAACCAAGTCAACGCTCACCTGGCGGATAGGACACAAGAAAAAAGAGGGAATTGGCCGATCTTCCGCAAGGGGCAAGCGCTCTAGTTCCCGGATCAAAGTTGGCGTCAGCTCCGGCCTATCTCGGCTGTTCATCTCACAGCAATGTAAACCTAGTTCCACTAACCTCCTGGCAATATATGTAGGCCACTCTCCAGCCGATTGGTCCAAGATGGACACCATTCTACCACATAACACGGCTCTACGAACTTCACTTACTAAACCTACTGGAGGCTTCCCTGTTACTAGCTGTAAAATTATCACCCCGAATGAGTAGATGTCTGATTTGGTGGTTACATGTCCACTTGTCTGCATCTCTGGATCTCTGTATGGTAAGGCAGACTTTGGCTCCGCACTTCTGCCAAAACTCGGACAACGAGCAGTATCCTCTGGAACAAGCCGCCAAATCCCATAATCCCCTACCTTACAGTGAAACTCAGAATCCAACATGATATTTTCGGGTTTAAGGTTACAGTGAACAATCTTTTCAGGTTTGGAAGAATGCAAGTATAAGAGCGAGCTTGCAATCTCCGCTGCAATACGCGTTCGAGTTTTCCAGGGAAGAAGGTATTTGCTGGTTCTGCTAAAGAGGTGGTCTTGAATGCTCCCATTGGGTATGTACTCGTAGACTAGTGACAAAGCTTCAGGACATGCTCCAATCAGAGTTACCAGATGAGGATGTTCCAATTTGCTCAGAACATGGACCTGCATACATGATAGCAAATGTTAGTTGATCATATTGAAGTAATTTTTCTTGAAGGTCCCATCTTACAACATACTTTTCTCCTCCTTCTAGTAAGATACAAGAAAAATAGAACTTCACCTCTTGCTGAAACTCCAATCTTCCACGAATCTTAAATGGATACAGCTTCTTTATAGCAACGCTTCTGTCCAGCAACTCTCCCTTGTAAACACAACCATACTGTCCCTGTCCAATCTTGAAGCTTTCCGAAAAGTTGCACGTTGCAGTCTCCAAATCTGACAAAGAAAGCTCTGTTAACTCTTCTGAGTCGGTTAAAAGGAAAAATTCATCATAGTTTGAAGGTCCCACTAGCCCATGACTTTTCCACTGATCAACTCTTCGCATGGCGCCATCTCTCTGCCGTTGAACTTTCTTCTTTTCAACTCTGAGAGTTGCAAGGGACGCTTGGATAAGCCTTAGTTCTCTAGAAGCTTCCACTTGGCGAGCATTTGCCTCCTGAACACGATTACTAAGGACAGCAACATTTCTCATTGTTCTTTGTAGCTCCTCGGAGACTTCTTCCTTTTGCACTAACAGCTTTTCTTTCTCTTCTCTTATACTGCTTATTTCATCCTCGATTTGGTTTCTCAATTGAACTTCATCTGTACAAGCAGCTTCAAAACGTTTGACCTGCAAAGAGAAGACATAATATAACATTGTCGAGAATGCTTTCAAGATTTTTGCAACACCGTAAAGATTATAAGATAATCTCAAAAGTATGAAAGAGTTAAATTAAATGTCAGGACTACCTTATTCATGGTTTCCGCAGATTCCGATTCCAATCTTCTGCGCTCCAGTAACTCTGCAAATGCTTCATCCTTTGCTTTTTCAGCTTCCGTCGTGGCTTCAATAAGTTTCTTACATAACATTTCTTCTTCAGCATCTGAATCAACTCCTGATGACCCTCTAATTTCAATAGGTGTATACCCAGATGTAGCGGTGACATTGTTAAAATTTAATGTATTTCGTGCAACTGATCCAGAAGCGGGTAGAGGTTCTATCTCATCTTGTCTGATAATCCCATCACGGCATCTGCCAGTAGCGAATGAACTTGTGCCGTCTGTAAGTGATGCTTTGGGTGATCTAATCATTGTTGGCATAAAATTTACAGCATTTTCAGTAGCCTCCCTTGTCCAGAGAAGTTTTCCTTTGCTCACAAACCAAATGTCACAGAATGGAGGTGCATTTTTGGCAGCATGGCTCTTCTTCACCTTCGCGCAACTGTAATATACCCATGTAAGAACTATTTTACTAGGGGAAAGAATGTCAAACCAAAATTTATATTGGCTTAACAATGAAATTTTAACATACTAGAAAATCACAATGAATATTTTATAAAGAATATGTCACTGACAGGAACACTGGGATATGAAGTGCTGTAAACAGACCAAATTTCAGCACAAAAAAACTAATCAAACGCACAAACTGGAACTCAGCTCAGTGAGGTCACAATGGTCACATAAGTTGCTAGATATAATAATCTCAAGTGCCAATACCAGATACAAATCCTTTACTTAATATTAGATATATTTCGAGAAATTTGTTTACGATAAGTTGCAGTTAGGTTTCAATTGTAATGCCAAAAGAACTTACTTGTCTCGCATCATCTCCATAACCAATGTTTTGATGCCATGTCTCGTAATTAGCTCTATGATGCCCTTGTGTAAATTTGTAGCTTCAATTGTAATGGTGCTTGCTTTGACCTGCAAAATTTTATTCCTTTCCATTAAATTCTATAGAAAAATCATAGCAAACAACTTAGACAAATATGCTAGATAGGCATTTCAACTGTGAATCAAAAAATCTTCAAACAATCCAATCCTAGAAATTTCTTAATTGAGAAAAAAGAGGGATGATACCTTGGATCTGTTGCAAATGCCCAGGTAATTAGAGATAAGTTTACTATTCCTTTGTCTTTCTTCTTCTCTATAGACAGCAAGCGATTCTTGATTGGCTTGATTTGCAGGAAGTTTTCCCACTACAAGAAAAGGTATATAAAATGAAAAACATAGAATATTCCCACAAAAATTTCATACAGAAATAAAATGTTGTTGAAGAACAGTTCTACAACGCACCAAAATTAGATCATTCTTTTCTAGAGATTATCTTTTCTTCACGTATACCTGATTAATTTTGTTTTTGTTAAACAGGATATTCCAGTATTGTTCTTTTTGAATGAAAATTATAATACTATGGAGCCTCATTATAATAATACTTAAGGAAAGTTTAATAATAATTTAGATTTACAATTAGAAATAAGCTTTTGTTTTTTTTAATCTCAAAGAGGATGCAAAAATGGAAATAATTAGGGTTTTTCACTTAGTTTAGAAGGTTAGTAGAGTAATTTGATCGGTTGTATGACGTTTGGAGATTGGTCTGCTGGCATTAAACAAATTTAGTTGAAGAAGACATGTTCTGGTCTAGGAAGCGTGTATCCACATTACCAATCGTACGGTCAAAGGACGTTTAAGTAATTATGTTGACTTAAATTAACAACACCATTAATCCAATCTCATTTAAGGCAGGAGAAAATTCTTTCAAATGGGTAATGCTGTGCCCTCTTTGTTCTTAAACTTATCAAAGCACTGAAGAAGAAGAAAAAGAAGCACAGCTCTATCTATATCTAAAATATACAGGTTGCCTTTACTAATATCGAAGTATCAGATGTTTTCTACGCCTAAATTTGTTCGTGAATATCTTCATGTGCGTTGAAAACTAATCACAAAGTGACGTGTGAAATCCTATATATATATATATATATCCTATATATATATATATATATCTCCTCCTAGTAGCTGATGTTGCCTGCATATATTAGAAAACTCAAATGCATATATAATTTCAGTAGAGCAAATATTCACTTGGGCATGTTAGCGCGACAGCTAATGCATATGCAGAACATCCCAGTAATTCAAACAATGTTAAAAGCATCATACAAAAAGTGAATCCTTGCGACCATACAAATATGGGATCACATGCATGCAGCATGTACTCAAACAATTACTAGGAGTAGGCTGTAGGCACAAATGTGCTCTCAAGGAAATAGAAAGGAAAAAAGAAATGATATTACGTCTTCTAATATGTTCTCCCTGAGTTTTTTCCCTCAAAGTATGCCTATATCGAAGCTAGTAAACTTAATTTCATGATTCAAATTTAGTGATAAGCTCATAGAATGGTAAAGACAACAGAATGTGAATATCCATTATCTGATATGGAAACTCCACAGCATCTAAACTTCTACAAGTCGACAAAACAATTCATATCTATTGGTCATATGAAACCATATTCGAATTCAAACACCAACTATCATAATTTACTAGTGTTGGAATTTTTGTTTTAGCTCGAAGAACGAAACTCTAAAAACAAAATCGTTCTTCTAACATCAAGGCTCTATCAAAAATTCCTTTAGCTGTCGATAATTTTTTTTCTCTTTTAGACAAATTCCAACCTTCTAAATATAATTCGTAAGTACAATTGGTAAGTGAATTGTTATCTTTAGGATGCGATGAATTCTTACGACAACGTCACTTAATTTAATGATTATACTTAAAGTTAGGGTGAACTTGTTAGAATATGGGCATCCAACTCAAAACCAATTGGCTATTAGAGGAGCGGCCCTAAGGATTATAAACCGCGGTATCTTAGATAACCTAGACAATGTGGGATTAATAATTTCAACACGCTCGCTTACATGTAGCCTTGTTGGGTCTAACACGTGACAATAAATCGGGTGACGCAGAGTAAAGGCGCGGTTAAATGACTCGTCGCAAATAGCCTGCTCTGATACCATGTTAAAATATAGGCATCCAACTCAAAACCAAATGGCTATGAGTGGAGTAGCCCTAAGAAATATAAACCGCAGGATCTTAGATAACCCGGACAACGTGGGACTAATCATCTCAACAGAACTTGCATACATTAGGGTGTGCGAGTGTCAAATGGATTTCTAAGTTGGCACGACAACGTCATTAAATTAAAAGTTTATACTTAAAGGTGGTGAGAAACTTGCATACATTAGGGTGTGTGAGTGTCAAATGGACTTCTAAGATGGCGCCCTCATCCAATCTACTAACTATTAGACTTCTAAAATTGCATCCACATCCAATCCACTTGTTCACGGATAGGACGTTGTTAAATTTTCAGGCATCCAATTCGTAACCAATTGGCAATGAGTGGAGCGACCCTTCCATATTATATTTAAGTTAATTATGCAGAAACTAGTGATTCAGTACTATTGTCCTACCACAAGCCCCCTCAAGTGTAAGGCTAGTAACTCGGCCTAACACATGGACCTACATACGAGTGATCAAAATTGGGTCACGACCACGGGTGTACAGGTCCGTTGTGTAAGGCCAACAACTCGACCTAACACGCGGACCTACGTATGGGTGACCAAAATGGGGTTAATTATGCGGAAACTAAAAACTAGCAATGTGGGAACTATTGTCCTTCCACACATCCGCTCACGTGTAAGGCCAGTAACTCGGCCTAACACGCGGACCAACATATGGGTGACCAAAATGGGGTTAATTATGCGGAAACTAAAAACTAGCAATGTGGGAACTATTGTCCTTCCACACATCCGCTCACGCGTAAGGCTAGTAACTCGGCCTAACACGTGGACCTACGTACGAGCGACCAAAATTGGGTCACGGGTGTACAGGTCCGTTGTGTATGAGTGACCAAAATGGGTTAATTATGCAGAAACTAAAAACTAGCAATGTGGGAACTATTGTCCTTCCACACGTCCGCTCACGTGTAAGGCCAGTAACTCGGCCTAACACGCGGACCTACGTACAAGTGACCAAAATTGGGTCACGGGTGTACAGGTAAACATCCCTATATACGGGCCTAGCTGTGATATCATGTTAAATTCCGCGGCATCTAACTCATAGCCAATTGGCAATGAGTGGAGTAGCCCCTCCCTATTATATTTAAATTAATTATGCGGAAACTAGCAATGTGGGACTATTCTCCTTCCATAGATGTCCACCTGCAAAATATTGAATGGGTTGATCAGGTTGGCCGAATAGACTCCAAATGCCCAGCCCTAGTTTGCTGGCACAAAAGGGATACTTAAGGGGACAGCACCTCTGCATATTATAGTGTTTGACCTAATTAAAGGCTAGCTTGCAAAGGATGCCCCCTAACTCCCTTTGTACCAACAAACATAATGATTAGAATCCAAATATGGAAGTTACTGGATTTTCGGAACAAAGTGGAAGTCATAAACTTTAAAATTTCAGAACTTGTGTTATCTATTAGATTAAATATAATGTGGGCAGCTAATACTGCAGTTTATTGTAATATTTTCAATCTCCAAAACAGTTGGAAAGGAGAGGATCTAGGATATCTTTTGAACTTCTTCAATTCTCAGTATTTCAATGAAAACATATCATGGTCGAATCCAGTTTCCATCATGATAAGAATTATAAATGTGCAGTGCTAGAAGAGATCTTCCTCTATTTTATGAAGAAAAGAAAAAAGAATCCAAATACGAGCGTTAGGATGTTGGGTCCAACGGACACTTACCCTATGAATGCTATTGTTGAGATCTATTAGGAGATTTGTTTGGGGGACACTTACCCTATGAATGCTATTGTTGAGATCTATTAGGAGATTTTTTGGGGAACATCTAGCATTTTCAGTGTGATATAGCCGTAACTAGAATTGTGCTTAGTCCATGTACCATTTACTCTTTTGTCAGAAAGATATGGCTCATGGATTAAAGTCTTCAAATGAGACCACTCAAGGAAGACTTCTTGAGTAAACTGTGTGACAAATTGTCAGAAAGATATGGCTCATGGATTAAAGTCTTCAAATGAGACGACTCAAGGAAGACTTCTTGAGTAAACTGTGTGACAGACTTGTGCATACTTAGACCCACTTCTTCGAAATTTCACGCAGAACTCCATTAAAACAAAATGTAACCAAATGAAGAGAAAAAGATCCCACAAAACTAAACACTAGCACTACTACTAACATTAATTAAGATCGTCTATGATATTGTTATGTTAAACACGCCAACTAATTCAAATCAAGCCGAAGACGAGGACTCATGCATAATCATAACGGTAGGTGAAAACCTATAAACTAAAGATCTTAACACGAAAAACACTAAAAGTAATCTTAATCAAAAGTAATATACAGAAACAAACGAAAGATATTAAAGAGAAGAATGAAAGGACTTACAGAGAGTTGGTATTGTAGCAGAAGGTTGATAAACATGAACGAGACAAATTTCTCGGTTTCTAAATTGCCGAAAAGTCCAATGAAGTAAAGCCACAGTCACATCAATCGAATTCACCACAACTACATAAACTTTATCATCATCACCATAACTACTAGCACCACTTACTTCTACAATATCTCGCCGTCGGGGTGGAGGCTGAATCGCCATGAAAGCTCTTTGATCGAAGCTGTTAAGACTAAAATACGACGATACCGGAGTTATCAAACCGGCAAAATGACCACCGATTTGTTGGGTAGGCGGAGATGGATTAAGAAGTTCCATTTCGTACCGGAAATCCGACGCTAAGCAAAAATTTATTAACCAAATTTAAAAAGCTTGAATTTGAGCTAGATTTCATTATTTAAGTTGTTAATATACAATTATAATGGAATAAAAAATAGTTTGAGAGGAAACTGATAAATGGAATTTTGGGATCTTAGAGAATGATCCCTTTTTAAGCTCAAGCGGAATTCATGTGACCCTACTGGACTAGGTAGCCAATATTAAATTACTGCAAGTTGGAGACTATTAGGACAAGTACGATTTTGACACGTGGAATGGATATCCCCGGATCTGTACCCTTACTTGATTGGCCATTTCATCTTGATTTTGATGCTCTTTGTCTATCTTCAAAGGTTGGATGGGTTTTGGGTTTGGGGAACAGTTAATTAGATTGGGTTTAGGGTTCTTAATCGTTTTTGGTTGTTATTTGATAATAATAACAATAATAACTTCAATCAAACCTATTAATTAAACAACAATGACGTAGATAATAATAAGTATCAACATCATATCAAAGTGTGATGCGGTAGATATTGCATCTGCGATATCATTCAATGTTTGTGTTCTTGATGATGGAACCAACATTAACATTGGATTGAAAAAAAAACAAAGCTTGCCACTTCATTTAATCGAAGGAACTCATTTTGTCCCTTTTAATATGAATATATAGTTTTTAAAAACATTGCATAATTTTTCCTGTTTCCCTAAAGAGAATCAAAGATTATTCTTCGTCCCGAATATTAATTCCTTTATACGTAAATCTAATTCAAATGCTGAACTGTATTTTGATATTTTCCGTTTTTGTTTTACATAGGAATATCGGAGTTGTGGTCCAAACGTTTTTGCATGGATAAAAGAGGGCCCAATCTTCTTCTTTCTTGTAGGAAATTTTGGGAGCAATTATCCTGATTGTATATGGTTTAAGGGTTTCCGATCTTGTTTATGCAAGCCAGTGTACAAAGTATTTTTTTTTTTATTGTTATCCTTATACATCTTGGTTTATTGATCTATTTCTTTATTCTGACTGCAACTTGTCTAGTTGTTATTCGCTTTACAATCGTGTTATTAATGTTTTGTTGATCCATTCTGATTAAGAAGATGACTAGATATGACTCTATCTAGTTGTTTATCATTCTGTGTTGCCTACCTGTGCTTTCTACATTTTAGTGTTAAATTACATTTTGATGGATTGGTAATCACATTGCTGAGCCAATTAAAGAGCAACCTGTGTTTGAGAAATATGATACAGGAGTTTACTGATTTGCCTGTAGTTTAATAAGATGGGGATATCAAAACTAATTGGGGGTTATATAGCTACAGGACAAAAACGGTGTCCCAATAGTAATTTTGGGTGACCCCTATGTAATTATTTTTTAAATTCTAAATCTAGCCCTCACTAATCCTAATTAGTGATTAATTTTAATTAGTAAATTCTTAAGTATTTGGGGATAGATTAATTTGATTTTTTATTTTAATTTGTGTGAGTGAGGAGTAGAAGTAGGGTCAAAAAAATTGAGTGGAATTTTTTTTTTGAAAATGGAAGATGATTGTGATGAGAGAATTGCTGCTAAGAGGTTGAGGTTGAAAATTTGATTTTTTTTCTTTGAATCCACCATTGTTACAGCAAAAAAAGCTCGGTGCCGGCATGGTATTCCACCAAAAACCCATGCCGGAATTTGCCGGAATTTTTCAAAATTTGTTTGCCACTATCCGGGGGGGCTCAGGGGCATAGCCGGCACAGTTTTCTGATTTTCGAGCATGCCAGAACTACTTCCGGCATGGTTTTTGCTTAAATTTCAATGCCGGAACATGATGAAAAGTATCCAGAAACTTGATTTTTTTTTCACTTGACTACCGGCATGGATATATATATATCCAACATGCCGGAACTCAGTACCGGCGTGGTCTTCATCTTAAATAACTATGCCGGAACTAAGTACCGGCGTGGTCTTCATCCTAAATAACTATGCCGGAACTAAGTACCGGCGTGGTCTTCATCCTAAATAACCATGCCGGAACTCACTTCCAGCGTGGTATTCATCCTATATTTCTGTGCCGGCACATGATGAAAAGTATCCAGAAATTTGATTTTTTTTTCACTTGACTACCGGCATGGATATATATATATCGAACATGTCGGAACCCAGTACCGGCATGGTCTTCATCATAAATAACCATGCCGGAACTCAGTACCGGCGTGGTCTTCATCATTTCCGGCGTGACCTTCATCATTTCCGACATGTTCTTCATCACTTTCGGCATGGTCTTCATCACTTCCGGCGTGGTCTTCATCACTTCGTTTTCAAAGTGAGAGCCGGTAGAGAAGGAAAATGGAATTTGAAAGGGAAAATTTAGAATTTGAAAGAGAATGGGGAACATTTGGGTTTCAAAGCTTTAACCCTAAAAGAGATTAATAAGAAGTGGAGATAGAAATGGGGGATATGATTTTGTTTTTTTGTTTTTTGATTTTTTCAAAAACTAACCTAGTGCCTGAATTGATGGTGTAAATGGGGTATAAATGATTTGGTTATTTGATTTTATGTTTTAGGGGAAAGGGTTGTATAACCAAATGGTATTTTAATATTTTCATATCAAAAGGTCACCCTTTAGCAGCCATCTTTGGTTGGGGGAAGTAATTCATATCCGCCAATTAATAAATGTATCCCCCAATTGCGCGTTCTTTAATAAACCCGGCTAATTTGGGACCAATGGTGAATATTTTGGGCCTATGGCTAAAAAATAAAAAAGGATCAGTAAGAAGTAATCTCTAGAAACCCCTTATCCTCCTATTTATGTTAATGCCTAATATGCTCTTATTCATTAGTGATGATTAATTAAGTTAGTATTAGTTAATTAAATTAATTAGTGTTTGAGTTTGATTATAGTGTTCGGATTAGAGTAGAAATTCATTTCATCTTTTAAGGTTTGGAGGGAAAGAAGAAGTGGAGGGAAAAAAGAAAAAACTAGGATTTGTGATTTTCTTAGCAAAAATGAAACTTTATAGTGACGATGAAGACTCTAGCAGTGATGAAGAAGTGGGTGCATCAGATAATCTTGATTTTGATCCTACCGAATTGGATAATTTGTTGAATGAAGAAGAGCATGTCAACCAGAGAATGCTTGAGGATATTATTCAAGCACAAGAATAATGTAGTCGGGAAGAAGAAGATGATAATGCTTCAAATAGACAGATATGAGTTGTAATGATCTACAAACATGTATTTGCATGTCTCGATTGCCCAAAAAAGGAAAAAAATTCAAAAAAAAATAATCCCATAATTTGTTTATTCGATAGCACCACATAAACTGATTCAGGGTAAAATCCCCAAATTGGGTACCATAATCGGTTGTTGTTCATCCCCATATAATCCGATTGTATTAAATTTTTGGTGCGATGGGTACATGACCAAAATCAGTTTTTGTTGGTGATGTACATATGCTGATTCCTTCACTTGGATGTTCCAGTAAAATACACGAAGTTCGGTTCATTTACGTATATATGTAATCCGATTGTAAAGACGAAATGTCTCGGGAAAAAAGAGAACGAAAATCGGATTACATGTTATGCAACGTTAACCGATTGTGAAATTTAGGAATTTTTCTCTGAAATCATCAAGTCTTTAATCAGATTTTATAATTTCTCATATAATCCAATTCCTCACTATCGGTTGTCTCGATTGTGACACATAAACCGATTATATATCCTCAACTTGTCGATATATGTTGTAGATTGTTGCAGCGTTCGACGAAGATCGGCCCAAACCCGTATCTCTGCTGGGTCCTGATATCTATGCCCAATATTTCACCGATTTGGAATGGAAAGAAAGAAACGATGCAAAGCAATGATTTATAGACAAGGGCATAGAGATCAAATGTGCAATAGTTTTAGGTCTTCATTCAAGTTGTGATCGCTTCGAACTTGTTTGTGAGAGAGGTGGAATGAAATAATCTAGAATACAAAACAAAGCTGGGCTAAGTTAAGCTAGATAAAGAGCGGCCGAGATTTGTCTAGGAGAGATAAATCTACGGCCGTGGTTTTTTCAACTAACCATTATAAATACTTTATTAATTAGTGTCATATTAATTACTCATGATAAATGATTAATTAATTTTTCATAATAAATGTTCATTTAATGAATCTAATAAATATATATTTTTATAAATAAATAAGTTTATTAAAAACTATACATATATTGATCGTTAAAGAATTTGGTGCTGGCGAATTTCGAACTCAAGTAACTGGTATCATCACTCAATGACTTTACCACTGTACTACAGTGACCCCGGTTAAAAATTATATTAATAACTTTTAAAGGTGGTAGTGAAAGAACCAGTGGGTGGTGGAAACAGTTGCGGATATTTGTGAGTGATGGAGGTGGTGGAAAACAGTGGCTGGTTTTTTCGTACGGTGGTGAATGTTAGTAAATAGTAGTGGACAATAATAGTTTTGTGTCTTTACAAAATGAGAAACATTTTATTGTGATAGATGTAGTTGGTTGTTTTTAGCACAACTGGTAAGGACAAAACACAAATATTTTGAGGAGGATACTAAATCATATAATACAATATGATCATGACCGCTGGATCACCAAAATGGGATCCCATCTATTTATAGTACCTGATCGAATAAACCACGGTTCTAGTATTAAAATAAAATTGATTACATTTCCAGAATGCAAAACAAAGTTTGGACAAGTTAAGCTAGATAAAGAACGATCAAATTTATACTTGCAGAACATAATTCTAGAACGCATAATTGGGGGATATAGCTACAGGACAATTGGGGCATGCCAACCACCTTGCCGCGCCACGTCATACTGGCCTTCCCTATGCGGCTACCAAAACGAATACCTGCAACAATCAACGACCACTTTTCCATCTAAGGTGCAGATCTTAGCTGTCCAAGGTTACCAACTAACGCATGGAAACCTTTGCCCTAGTTTGGTCGCGCCTAAACAAAACCAAAACCCTAACTTTTGGTCGCGCCTAAACTAGGCCATATTAAAGCCATACTGGTCATGCTTTCATGTCACTGGCTACCAAACGAAGGGTTGCAATAATCAACGGCTACCTTTCCTTTTAAGATGCAAAATCTCGACCGTCGAAGGTCACCACCGAATCGGAAAGTCTCCCAAGCTCAACTTGCCAGACAACAATAACGTGATACATGTTTTCCATGAAAACACTCGAGACATCAACGCATGTCAAAAACTGGGGGATGCTCATTGGGTATTGGTTTGGCGGTTTACAGCGTGCGGCGTACACTACACCCGTTAAGAAAGTGTCATAAGGATGAGGCGGTTAGTAAATACAGGGAGTAATAGAACGCTTGCTTTTATGGAACATCAATTCTAGGCGTTACCTGTTACCACCTCCTTCCATTTACTCACCCGTTTTCCATTTCTTAATGAGACCAGAGTACGTTTCACTTCGACTTGTATAAATAGGCATTACCTATTTCCACCGAACAACAAGTTTAGGTCAGGAACATACAACACTCAGAAAATGTTTGCTAGCTCTCCATCTGTTAGTGTCTCACTTTCTGATACAAGTCGTAAAAAAAACTACTCTTCCAGAATCAGCTATTCTGGTCTCAACACTTTCTTCGCTTCCCTACCCAAAACCAACCCTTCTCCTTCACTTTGTGACCGAAGCAAGTCTGGAACTGCCATTTCTTGGTTTAGGCCAGATTTGTACTGATTGATCTCTTGAACCTAAAGTACCCCCTTGAAGTATATTGTTTAGGGTTTAAATTCATTTCTCACTCACACACCCGAAATTACCGAAATCAGCAGAAACCATTTTCACCCTCAAACAATTGGCGACCACAGTGGGAGATTGATCTTTCGGTTACAATGACAATTTTCGACCGTCGATCTCATCCTTAGACCCAAACATCAAGATGGTAGAAGCAGGCGATCAGCTCATGGATTGACGACTCAGTTACTAGACGATTCGGTTATCAGTCCTGACACGATGAGGGTTGACTGGGGACTGCCTAGAGATTAAAAGAGATGATCCAACCAGGGATCAACGACTCAATTATCAGATGAGGCGACTGGGGACTTTCCACAATCACTGCGGTGTTTCCCATAAAACTCGGTCTTACACTCGGAAGGTTCCCTTTTCATCAAGAGACCTGAAAAACCGAGTAAGTCTTACATAGAAAAGATACATGGTTTGCTATTTCAAGTTTTCATGGGAATGATAAAACCGATAGCCACTTTATGTTTCACCCCATGTCATCTACCAACACACTGTTCCATGGTTTTCCTGAGATATTTGTGTCACTCGCAATCATAACAAAGACAACATCATTCCCAAAACAATCCATTCCAAAACAATTCATTCCAAAAGAATAATCCAAAACCCTCAAGGTAACATTTTTTTATCAACCCAAGAAATCAAAACCATAAACTAGGCGTTTCATTCGCCTTTCAAAAAAAAAACCTAAAAATAAGAAGTTCAGAAGACAAAAATGCATTCAAGGAAAGTTTTTTAACAATGGCTTGCTCTTGTTAGCAAGAGCCTCCATCGTGATTTGGAGAGCCGCCCTTTTCAACTTCAGCTTCCTAGATAATTTTTCGACTTCCGCTTCCTACTTCTTCACAATATCCGCAGAAGGACCTTCGACTGTTTTGATCAACAACTTTTCAACCGCAGAGAAACCTTCAACGAACCAAGGAACATTGAATTCGAAGTTTACACACATGTCACAATGGAACCTCCAGCTCAAGATTACATCCTTATAAATAGTATGACCGGTCACGTTGCACATGTCATCAATCGAAGACAAAGCTTCCTCCACCCGCTTAACCAACGAAAATCGACTAGTAATCTTCTTGGTCGTGGCGATATGTCCGTATCTTTCCCATATCTTAGTGTATAGTGCCTCATACTTGGCCGGCACACTAAATTCCCGACCAGCATGTGATCCGGATAAGGAACCAAGTATGTAGGAGCGAAGGTGACTCCCGCAACTGAATCAACAACCGTCAAGGGACCCCTAACTACAATTGTGCCAGCAGCCCCTGGAGTACTCTCCACCACTTGAGTCGTGGCAACGTCTTCAGGATGATGAACTTCAATTTCCAAGTCACTAGCCGACACAGTTTTCGCAATTGAAGGTATGGCTACGTCTTCACTTTGGTGGGTTTCTACTTCAAGGCCATCCCCGGGAGCGGTTTCCTCCTGGGATATCAAGATTTTTGGTTTTATTTCAAAGGAAAGGAAGAAAAAAAAAAGGTGGAAGACTCACTGATTCACTTTCGGACTCACTAGAGGAAGATTCAATACTGCTGCCAGAAGAACTATTCTCGCCGTCACTGGACTCCGAACTTTCTTCCTTCTCGGATTCCCCTTCACCATGGGTTGGTTCAGCATCGCCGCCTTCCGTCCCAAGAGACGTTGTTTTCTGACTGCGTGCAAGTTTGGTAAAGGTATTCACACTGCTGAAACCCTGAGCAAGACGCAAGGACAGACACTCAGAGTTGAGGCGAAAATATACGTAATCCAACTAAATCAGGAAGAAAATTATATATACTCGCATATTGGAAGAACTAAAAGTCGGAAGAGCTATTGAACCCGACTGAAAACCACCAGCATGGATTTTTGACCTTCGCTCCTTCACTTGGGGACTGTCCGCATCCGGGATAGCGGACTTTCGCTTGGTCGAAGAGGGATCCCTCAACAGTGGATGCTCAGCTAAAACCGCAAGAGAAGGCTTACCAAGACGATTTTCTACCACATCATTCACAAACCCATGGATGGCGAGAAACTCATCCTGCCAGAACATGTTATATTTGGAGGTCATTGATGGACTTAGTTTCGAGAGCAGAAAAGGGAGACTTTTACCCGGCATGAGAATACTAGCATCGAGAGCAGTTGGTAACGAGTCTTCTGGAGAAACCAGATGACAAACGAGTGGGACCCCTTGGTCAAATCCCAAATGTCGAGCCGCCCTATCGATATTATAAGAGACTACCTTGCAAGATCCTCCAAAGAAAGACGGCACATGACCAAGTGTGCAACTTCGCATGAATGAAATCTCTTCAACGCTCAAATTCTTTTCATCGGAAGACATAGACATGTTCGGAGCAGGAGCAAAAGTGTTGACCTTAACTATGGATGCATGCACCGGAGCCCATGGACGAAAGTTGACCGCGTGCGAATTGTCGAGGAATTCAACCATGTTTGAGCCAAGCCTTGGGCGCCTATTCACCCAGCGAAGTATCCTGGAACCACCCCAAGACTCGGGAAGTAAGGACAATAGTTTAGGAGCATACTTATCGAAATGCTCCCACAACCATGCTTGGAGAAAAGCAAACATGGACATACGAGTCCACTTTCATGTAGCCATTTGAAGCGTGCATTCTGCAACTAGCTAGATGATCCAAGTGTGTGTACAAAGAACTGAGAAACAAGCCACCGATGGGGAGAACCACACCTTTCGCTAATTTTATGGCAAAATTGACAAGTTCATGTCTTATCTCCTTCTTACTAGAGCCATCATCGAAAATATCTCTGGACAACCAAAGATCCAAGAACGTCACGACATGAAGCGTACTATTCTTTTTATTCGGCTCCAACTCATCAGGAAACCATTGAGACACCCACCAGCTATAGAAGCACCTCTTCTTGTTTTCTTTCCGAACGAACCCTTTTGACTTCGCAACCAGAACTACGCGCATTTCTTCTTCATCTTCAGACAACTCGATATCAAGGTTTCCTATTACGGGAAGGTTCAGCAAGACGGCCACGCTCTCTAAGGAGATAGTCATTTCACCCCACCTGCATATGGCCATGTGGGTGTCCAGACACCATCTAGAAATAAAAACTACCAAGCCTGGAATATCTTTCCTAATTTGAAGAAGCATTGCGGAAGCCGCAATGGCATCAATGATCTGCGCCTTGGTCAAACTGGCTTTTACACATTCCTGGCTCATCATGAATCGCATCCATTTCTCAAAGGGATGCAACGGACTCACAGAGATTTTAAAGTCGAAAGGAGAAGCATGATACTCTTTCCTCTGAAGATAGAACCTTATTACACCTCCTGGCCGAACCGACCGGGCCTCTCCTTCACTTTCCAGACCAGACAGAAGAATTGACACATACTTGGGATGGTTTCTCCTAATCGTGGCGGATGTTGTAAAGAACTCATCATCTATGTTTGGCTTGGAATTGACAATGTCTTTCGGTACGGCTGAACATTTCTCAAATGACATCCTATAAAATTCTCTCACGCTACTTCCACCTTTGAAACAACTACAATGGAACAATACGAAGAGAAATTATTACGGAAAGTGCATGGAAATTATTTTATCAGACACATGAGATCCATCCTGGATGCAAGCCAATTTGTTTCAAAGTCATAATACATATAGGAAAAAAAATGGGGACTGGAAGACCCTGCATCACCACCCCATGCCAAGGCCGTACCCTGCAGCGGGAAACTTACGCCCGGTCGAGGAGGCGTGCCCCACCATGGGAACCATACACACGGCCACACCAGGAAAAGGAGTAAATCCTAGGAGCTAGGTTTTAATGGGAGGGGAATGGCAGTTACCAGCTCGTGCATGCCTACTTTGCACAGTAAATTGAGGCGGTCAACATTGCTACGGTATTCACGCCTAAATGCTACTACAAGTTCATGCAAAGCATACCTACGGCTAGGATTCATACCAACACATAAAGACAATATTTTCTACAAGATCATGAAAAGGTACGCCTACAGCGAGGGTTTGCACTAACACAAGAAAACAATAAGAAGAAAACAAGTTAAAGCGGAAGTGCTGGAAGACATACCTGGGATTCGCTCGTCCGCTTTACTGTTACCACACGGCCAGAGTAAAAAAAATATATATATATATATATATAATAAAGGTGTGAAATAAAAGGAGAGGCCGACCCCCTTTTTATAGGCATGATACTTGGGAATTTGGATAAGGAAAGGACTTCCTATTTGAGTCAAGTAAGGAAAAGAGGCAACCGGACCCGCAACTTTCCTCCTGAATTTCAATGTCGAGCTATTTTCACCTCCCGAACGAGCTCAAAACCTAAATATTCCTGCGTAGGAAGATAGGAAATTCTTGTCAATTCATAATGGAGGGGAGGACCGTCAAAATACGAGTTCGTACGAGAATTCTACAGCGATTCTAGTAAAAGGAGCTAATTAGGGTTTCGGCATGCCAAACCCTAATTTAGACAAAGTCGTCATCCTTCTACGGAACTGAAGCCAGTCGGCATCCTACCGAGGAACTCAAGATAGATCCACTCTAAGCCGCGCAACGCAAGCGGCTCCATTCTAAGCCGACCAATGTTGACGGCTCCATTCTAAGCCGATTCAATGCTAACGGCTCCATTCCGAGCCAGTACAATAGTTGTGTATCCATTCTAAGCCGACCAATGCTGACGGCTCCATTCTAAGCCGACCGATGTTGACGGCTCCATTTTAAGCCGACCACTGCTAACGCCAACGACTCCATTTCATGCTAAGTCTATACTAACGGCTCCGCTTCGCATTCCAAAGCCTGGCCCAGAAGACGCACAACCATTCCAGATCGAAACCATCAGCTTACATCTCAACCAGCCTCTACCACTCCACAGCCTAACCTAAAACACCACAAGTAGAATCTATGCAAGCAAGAGAATCATGAACTCTCCTTACCTCTCAAAAAAGGTTAGTCGGACCTTCCTGACCATCTTTTCATGATTTGTCATTTTGATTTTTGCCTTTGCCCATCACCATCTTATGCTTAACTTGCAACAATGCTCCTATTCCGAGCAAAGCAGGGGACTTAATGTTGATGGTGGTTTTTTAGCTTAGGGTTAAAATCGTAAAACTGTACAACTAACATGACGTCACTATGACCATTAGCACGTTTATTGAATCAATCATCATGCCTATGCAAAAATTACCAGGGTACCTTTTTTTTTGTTACATGGGTCATGTTCCACGGCAGAACCCTTAACATCGACTGACATCATCTATGCAAAACCCTAATTCTCATGTTATTGCGCCAAGGCATGCCAACCATGCCATCCACACCACCGTGCCAATGGAAAACCATGAATGCCACGTCTCCGCGCTAAGTCATGCCAACCGCACCACCGTGCCAATGGAAAACCATGCGAGCCACGTCTCCGCACCTAGGCATGCCAACCATGCCAGACGCACCACCGTTCCAATGGAAAACCATGACAGCCACGTCTCCGCGCCAAGGCATGTCTACCATGCCAGCCGCACCACCATGCCAATGGCAAACCATGCCAGCCGCACCAATATGCCAATGGAAAACCATGCCAGCCACATCTTCGCGCCAAGGCATGCTAACCATGCCAGCCATCCCAACATGCCATGCATGACGCTGGCTTCCAAAACGAAGGGTTGCAACAATCAACGACCACACTTCCACCTGAGATGAAGACCTTAGCCGTCCAAAGTCGTCATCTAACGCGCGTTAATCTTTTTCCCAACGCCAAGATCTAATTTTGGCCGCGCCCAAACTATGCCAAAACCCCAGTTTTTGGCCGCGCCTAAACTACGCCAAAATCATAGCCTGGCCAAAATCCTAGCCTGGTCACTCCAAAATCCTAGCCTGGATACGCCAAAATCCTAGCCTGGCCACGCCAAAATCCTAGCCTGGTCATGCCAAAATCCTAGCCTGGCCACGCCAAAATCCTAGCTTGGCCACGTCTCCATGCCAAAGCCATGTCAGCCCGCTACATGCAGCGCTGCCAAAACGAAGGTGTGCTACGATCAACGGCTAACCTTCCATCCTAGATGCAAATCCTAGTCGTCCAAGGTCGCCAAACAACGCATGGTAACCTGTGGCCCAAAAACCCTAGTTTTGGCAACGCCAAACCACGCCTAGGCATACCACATGCGCCAATGGCATGCCAACCACCTTTCCGCGCCACGCCATACCGGCCTTCCCTATGCAGCTACCAAAACGAAGGCCTGCAACAATCAACGACCACTTTTTCATCTAAGGTGCAGATCTTAGCCGTCCAAGGTTACCAGCTAACGCATGGAAACCTTTGGCCCTCGTTTGGTCGCGCCTAAACAAATCCAAAACCCTAACTTTTGGTCGCGCCTAAACTAGGCCATATTAAAGCCATACTGATCATGCTTTCATGCCACTGGCTACCAAACGAAGGGTTGAAATAATCAACGGCTACCTTTCCTCTTAAGATGCAAAATCTCGACCGTCGAAGGTCACCACCGATCCAGCAAGTCTCTCAATCTCAACTTTCTAGACAACAATAACGTGATACATGTTTTCCACAAAAACACTGAGATATCAACACAAGTCACAAACTGGGGGATGCTCATTGGGTATTGGTTTGGCGGTTTACAGCGTGCGGCATACACTACACCCGTTATCAGAAAGTGTCATAAGGATGAGGCGGTTAGTAAATACATGGAGTAATGGTGAAACGCTTTCTTTTATAGAACATTAATTCCAGGCATTACCGGTTACCACCTCCTCCCATTTACTCACCCGTTTTCCATTTCTTAATGAGACTAGGAGTACGTTTCACTTCGACTTGTATAAATAGGCATTACCTATTTCCACCGAACAACAAATTCAGGTCAGGAACATACAACACTCAGAAAACGTTTGCTATCTCTCCATCTGTTAGCGTCCCACTTTCTGATACAAGTCGTAAAACAACTACTCTTCCAGAATCAACTATTCTGGTCTTAACACTTTCTTCACTTCCCTCCCCAAAACCAACCCTTCTCCTTCACTTTGTGACCGAAGCAAGTCTGGAACGGCCATTTCTTGGTTTAGGCCATATTTGTACAAATTGATCTCTCGAATCTAAAGTACTCCCTTGCAGTACATTATTTAGGGTTTAAATTCATTTCTCACCCACAAACCCGAAATTACCGAAATTAGCAGAAACCATTTTCACCCTCAAACACATACATACACAATATTAAAAGATTCGAGGATAAGGACATGTTTATTAACCAACTCCTCAAAACATTTAGACCTGGATTGATCGGTTCGATTCTTCTCAGATAATTACGACATGTATGAATCGATGGATAAATTTGAAACACATATCCTTGCCCATGCCGTTACGGCACGGGTTGAGACCTAATATAAAACAAAGCATGGACAACTTAGCTTAGATAAATGACGTTCTAGATTCATTCTTAGGAAAGCTAAATCGATAGTTCTAGTTGTTTATGGTAAGCTTACAAAGATACCTACAACTATGTATACTGCAAGTGCATAGTGTCGAAAAGCAACACAGGGCAAGCACAGGTCGAACCACAGATACTTGGAGAGTGTAGAAGTTGTTTCAAAATCCTTACTAAAACTGATTCAAAGAGTGACCAAAAGGGGTTTGATTTTGTCGATACGACGAGAGATTGGCGAGTCTTAAACGAGAAAATAATTAAAAGTAACGGATGCAATTGATACAAGATGTAAATACTGAAAGTATGAATACTAAGGCATTCAAATCCACCACTAACCTAAGATATGCATTCAACTTGTGATATTATTCTTGTCCTTACAACAGATTCAAGTCTACCATGTGTCTAAGGTGTTTCTCCAATGGATAATTTAATCACAACTAAAGTATTTCTCCAAAGAATTAATTGTCTAATTAAGCACAACTAATCTAAGGATCAATATTTGGTTAAGCATGAGTTGCGGCATAATCAACATAGAGATATTCTAACTACAATGGATACATGGCATACATTGTGAGAGCAAGATGTTGACAAACTTGGATTAAATTATATCTTTAAACAATTCTAAACTTTCAAGAACAACATACAAGATATGAATAACATAGCAGTAGATTAGGGCTTCATCTAAACCCTAGTAAATAAAACTAGAACATGAAGAACATTATGAACACAACTGAAATTAAGAAACTATTATGAACAAGCTAGTCTTGGATAGCTCTTCAACACAACAACACCCTCTATTTATACACAACCTTCCTTGGATTCGAAAATGAGAGAAAGACACCAATTCAAAGCTTCAATCTTCTCCTTAGTTGATGATTGCTTTTTCTTTTTATTTTAATTAGAATATAATTCTAATTTCCTTAATTGATTGAGTGATTGAAGGGGAGGTGGCTCTTTTGGGGACAAGGAAAATGGATTTGTTGGGTCTTTTGTGCGATTTGGGAGGATAAGATAGGCTACTAGGGTGTGAGACGGGAGCAGCGAGAGTTGATGCATTGATTGGAGATGTCGTTGGATGCACATTGGTTATATCAAATCCGATGGCTCAATATGGAGACGGGCTTGGGTCTTGAATCATGGGTAGTTTAAACCCATGTATTTGTAAACAGGTTGCCATTGATGCGCAAGCGGGTTGTAACTCTCCCAAAGATGCTAGCCTCCAACTTTTTGTTCTTTTGGCTTCTCAATTCATCCAAGATTTATTTACTACCTAAAAAAAACACAAAATTAATTAGTACAAATATTTATTCTTGAAAACAGTAAATATACATAATTTGGGATAAAATATGAAAATAAAGCGCGAAAGATGAGTTAAGCGCCAATAAAAAGGTGTATGAATATGCAATATTTGGCACTCATCAGTTTACACATTATTGTATCATTAATTTTTATAATAAATATTTTATTAATCTCTCATTATAAATGTCTTATAATTATCTTAATAAAAATATATTTTCATTAAAAAAATTTATTATAAATATCTTCTTACATCATAAATATCTTATAATTATCTTCTTGAATGAACTTTCATTAAATATTTTTATAATCATTCATTATAAATGTCTCACAATTTTCTTAATGAACATATTTTCATCATTAAATATTTTTATTAATGTTTCCTTATAAATGTCTTATGATTATCCTAATAAATACTTTCATTAAATAAATAATAAATTTGTTGATAATCATATCAATTGGGTAGTATTTGTGGGTGGTGGTCCATGGAGATGATGATGATGGTGGTGATGAGGTAGTGGTGATGGGCGGGTTCTGGTGGTGGTGGTGTAGGTGGTCAGTGTGGTAGTCAAGTAGTGGGGAATTCTTACTCTTTGTGAAAATAAGCTAGTTATAATACAAAAAAAAAAAAGTACAGGCGGACCGTAATTTCCCTAAAAACAATCCGAGACAAATTTAACGATGATAGGATATGTGGCCCACAGCACGTGTGTTCATCCACGATGAGAAATGTGAGTAAGTCGTGCAAGAAGTTGAGTGAGTTAGCAAAGTAGTGGATGGACGATCAATCAAGTCTCCACATGACATGGAACTGATTTTACCATGATCTCCCACTTCCCCCTCTTTCACTCAAGAACCCGTCACACTTACTGGGATCAATGTGTTTTACTATTCTGACAATATAAATAAGTTCTGAATCGATGACTGAAGATAACATTCATCTGCACACAATTCTCTCGATCGAAACTTATTTGCAGAATTCTATAGTTCATATACTTGCAGAAACCTTCAACACATCCACAATCCTTGATCATCATTGATCCCACAATTCACAGCTTCCCTCCTAATCAACCCATCCCCCTCTTTATGACCGAATTGACTCTAGAACGGCCATTGACTTGGTTTAGGCCGGAGTCCTACAGATTGATCTCTCGAACTCAAAGCACTCCCGTGAAGTGCATATGTGTGAGGTTAAGCAGTTTTCTCGTTTAAGGAGTCTCATCCGAACGGCCGTCTCTTCACTTTCCTAAAAAACCAGCAAATCATTTTTCCCCATCTACAGATTGGCGACCACAGTGGGAGATTAATCTCTCGGTTGTAATCTAAAATTCTCACAAAATAGTTGATCTTAGGTCAGTTTCAGTCATAAATCCCAACCCAAACAACTCTAACACTAGCAACAATGGTGGTACTCTAGAAACTACTCCTGTTTACAACAACGGCACTTGCGATACCACTCCTCCGCAAACCAACATCGGAGACAATCCTCTATTCGGCAGGTCTCCTGAAGAAATCAGCCTACCATAGGTAATCTCATGAAGGTGCGAGAAATTCTTGCCAAAAATCAGATTGACATGGATAACACTCAGAGGGAGTTATGCAATTATCTCAAGACTCTCACTGAAAAGATGTCAGAGAAAACTCAGGAGAAGGGAAAATCTAAAGAAACGTCTTCAGCTGCTGATCATGAAGTCACTCCGATCCATGTAGTAGATGATGATAAAGTACACAAGGCTGCAGACAACCCACCAACGAAGGAACCCGCAGGTTTCATCACTTGTGAGGACCTGGAATGCTTCATGGAGGACCGAGGAAAAGAAAAAAAACCATATGTTCACCATCATCAACCTCCGTATCCTACTGCTACGCAAATAATTCCTTTCCCGAATGGCTACATCTCTCCAACGTTTACGCTGTACAATGGAACGGGGAATGATCGAAAACATGTCTCTCGATTCCTGGAGGCACTAGGTGAGCACGAACACAACCATGTCGTCCGTCTGAAGGAATTCTCGAAATATCTGACAGGCCGAGCATACACATGGTACAACAACATTGCACCTGAGAGCATCGCTAGTTTGGGGAAAATGGTTAATGCCTTCTACATGAAATACTTCTTCGTCTCAGAGCAGATTACTCTCTCTGACTTGGGAAGAATGGCTCAGAAGAACAATGAATATCCGGACGACTATGTGAAGAGGCTCAGAGTCCAAGCTTTGGATTGTCATGACCCTAATGTCACTAAAAAGCAACTGGTGGACTTGTGCATCAACGGAATGATCCCACTTTACAGAGATTTTTTGGAGAATCTGCGATTCCAGACTTTCTTAGAACTTCATGAAGCAGTCAAGTGATCAACAACTACTACTCCATCCTTACTAGAAAGAACAAGAACTGCAAAAGTCGAGGAACCATGAGAAACTCGAGGCAGTGCCAGGCGCCTGATCAACAAGCAGTACAATCTCTAACCTTCAATGAATATTATTGAATGAAGCAAGAGGAAAGCCGAAGCACAACATCATAAGAATGCTCCAACGTCACATCCTACAAAAACACCAAGGAATGGTCAGGCCCGAAACACAAGAGCACCGGCTTAGCGTCAACAGAATGACCAAGAAGAACCAGACTTTTATTTTCCCATTGAAGAGGTGATCGAGTTATTAGAAGTCTGGATTCAAAACGGTGCGATCAAACTACCTCCCGTCAGGAGAAAGCCGACATAGGAAGAAATGTAGAATCCACGCTACTGCTGATTTTATAGGTATGTCAGTCATCCAATAAGTGATTGCAGAACTGTGAAACACATATCCGATTCAGGAGAACTGGGGACTGAAGGAGTACACAAGAATCCTCTCCCGATCAGAATATTCACACTTTCTAAACAACCAGTCAAATAAGTTATTCAGCCATTGATTGAGCACATCTGTGAATTGCTTTATCTATCAAAGGCTCAAAGGATAGACATGTTTGCGGATTTGAACCATATAGTATCCGGGAAACGACTGTCCATTCCAGAAACGCTCCCTGAATCTCCATTCACTGACAAAGAGATGTATGAATGCGGACTGCTCACAACAGTCAATCTCAAAGGAAATGAATTCAAGCGAGCATTGGTTGATGTTGGCACTGCTGTAAATATCATCCCTTTGAAAACTCTCAGAGCTGTAGGCATCACTCGAAAAGAAGCCACTCATGTTCATGTTTCAGTCAGAGATCATAAAGGAGTCTCCAGGGATGCATATGGTTACATCATTCTCAAGATGAAAACTGGTTCAACTTGGGCAGAAACTAAATTTCACATAATTAGGGAGGACCCAGGATATGATATGATCCTTGGACGAACATGGATTCATGATGAAAAAGTAACTCCAACATCTCCAATCGCACATTTCTCTGTTGAAGAAAGCTCTAATTCAGAAGAAATAGAGGATACTCCATCATTCAAGCATATGGAGGAAGTCAAAGCCTTGATGGAACTGACGCAAAAACATGAAGAAAATGTGCATGCTTTCATCAAAAGTTTTCGCACTCTATCAAGTCTTATTTCCCCTCATGCGTCCATATTATATACTTTCAAACATGCTACCCTGGTCCGGGGACTTAATCTTGCTAATAACTCAGCACACACCAAACGCTATGAATGGTTAGTCTCACCTCAACAATGTTTTACTAAATGGTTGAATGTGGAGCCTCTTCAAGTTGATCATCTCATCGAAAATTTTATTTCTGGAATGATTAACAAGTATGACAAAGAATATCTCGGATATCCTTCTATAACTTTGCATGAGTGTCCATATGTGCCACAAAGTCAGAAAGCTTCGACTGCATGAGCATGGAACCCCATCATCAGAGGAATGCCGAATCAGCAGAAGATCTTCAGGGAACGAACTACCAAGCCTAACAAATTTCATGAAGGGGGTTTAGTTCTTAAAGCAACTAAACGCAATCTCCATTATGCAAGAAACTCTAACTAGGAAGGGCCTTTTATGGTCGCTAAGTCCATGGTTGGTGGATAGTACAAACTGATAAACATGGATGGCAAGACTAGCGTGCCAGTGATACATGATAATTGTCTCAAAGCCTTTAACGTCTGAGGCATTCAGCATCTTGGGGTGTTATTTGCTCAAGGAATGAACAAATGCTTGAGACGCCCAATGCATTTTAGGATTTTCTTTCACCTGTATTTTCAATACCTCCAAAATGTTTTCAATACTTGCATCCAGTATTTGAATTTATTAATTTATCAAAGTTCTTTTATTCAAAGAAAAATCTCTATCAAATTCAAAAGAAAATCCTCAATCACTCACTTATCCAAAATCAATCAAAAATCAAAACCAAAGTAAAACCTCACATCTCTCAGAAGTTCAAGGTTCAAGAGATTATGGAAAGGAAACTAAAGGAAATTATCAAAGAAATACTTTTGCTCCTCTTCAATATTTAGGTCTCACAAGGTTGCTTTCTCTCATTCCAACTCTTCATCAACTGGGCGACTTTATCCTCCTTCTTTATCATAACATCACTTGTCAGAGGTACATTTTTTTCGACTGCTTCCTTAATGACTTCAATTCTCTCACGAAACCATCCCACATTGAAACCCAAAATTCTTCAGGTTGTACTCCCAATCAAAGAGTACCTCTAGAGTGACGGTACTTCTAGCTCGGGTTCGTATATCTTCTATGATGCACAAGATGGTTCCCGCTTTCATTGTCAATAAGTAACTTTATTTGGAATCTTTGTTAACAACAATATAACCATACCTCTTCCATATCTCCTCATACATGCCGGCATACACAGTAGGAATGCTAAACCCACCAACTAATTCATGATATAGGAGTAACTCACCAAACAGAGGCACACAAACAATCCCTGTAGTAGAATATTTATGCACAATCATGCGGGTCTCTATCATTTGAGCAACTTCAGTAGTCGTGGGAACAATTTCTTCTATTATTGGATCAATCTCTTCCATTTTGGGTCTGGTTTCTTCTACCCCTGCAATAATGGTGATTTGAGCTTCATTCTCTTTGACAAATTTAGTAGCAAAATTCTCATGGCATTGAGGTACATATATGGTAACGTCATCAACTCGATTCTCCACATGGTTTGAATCATCATTGGCTCCATTATTCTCTACTTCGACATTTGGCACCTAACATGAAGATTACGATGGATTGGGAAGCTCCAAGCATGAAAATCAAAAGGCAATCATAAAATCCAGCATGTAAGTGAACTAACATTATCTAAGTTCTTTAATATGTTTTCAATACATGATCAAATAGCGTGAAAGTCATAAAATGCGTTTTGCAACAATCTTGTCTGTGGGGATTTTACACTGCCCTGTATAATACGATGAACTGGGAGAAATTGGTGATGAATCCAAGGTTTATTAATATACCATTCTCTTCGTATAGATGTTATCTACGACATATCAAAATCTCATAACAATTGGATAAACGAGCAAAAAGATGTGGCCAAAACATTTGATTACATGCCAGCTGAAAAATATTTGGAAGTCTCTTGGAAGTTTACTGTTTCGCCTATTTCAGCCATTAAACATGCTCAAAACTCAAAGAGCTTCTTTGAAAAATCTTGGAAATTTCCTGGGAATGAAAAAACATGGGTAGATCGCGAAAATCCGACATCGGGCGAAGATTCTACAGCGTTTTTACTAAAAGACTAAAGTATGGATTTTTCTGGTGACGTATTTCGGAAAAATTTCTCATTCGTTCATGTGGGTTCTCATTTATTCATCCCCAAATCATAAATTTCATACTTCTATAAAGAAATTACATGGGAATACTTACTCTAGGGGTCTCTAAGCCGTTCGGAGGATCAATATTGCAGGAATCACCATTAGTAGCATTATTTCCTTCATTCGGTCCTGGGTTTTGATAATTCTCCGTCTCACCATTTTCCAAGGAAGAATGAGCATTGTGAATAATTTGTTCATCCACAAAATCTCCTCCTGGATATATCAGCAATAATTATTAATATTTCATTCAAGGAGTGCTATGAACGATTATACGAAGAGGTACTGACATCAACTTCTTCTTCAACGCTCGATTCAGAGACTGTTTGTTCAGCAGCAGTGAATTGAAGATCGTTAAGGCTTGATGGGGCAAAGTTCTAAGACAAAGTAACAAATATTGGTTTCATGATCTTAATTTCATGGACAAGAAAAAGTCATGGTGTAGGGAACGCTAACAACTCACCAAAGAAACATTCGGGGACTTTATAGTGTTCACATGACCGTCCTATGGATATTTTCAATCTCGGCCGAACGGAGACCATATCAATAGTAGGAGGTTCTTTTGAGGGAGTCCGAGAAGCTATTACAAAGTCATGAAGGCGTTCAAGTTGTTGGGTCCGGAAACCGGTATAACCCGGAGTTTCATACGTGGCTCGGTTAGAGCAAGGAAACATATATTCACGACCATTCAGTATGAAGGATCTCTCACCATCACTCAGAGGTCCCAGAAGTACCATTTCTTGAAGTTACATATGTAGAGATGTCATTTCTGGAAACATCATCTCTGAAAGTGTCATCATGGGAGTTAGTCATTCTTGCAAAGTGGCTGTGACAGATGCATAACATTTCTACTTCATCATATCGTTCATACAAAGCGCAAGATTCAACAAAACAATGAATCATGGAATAAAGATGCTCACAGCATCTACAAAAATGGTAACTTTCAACTCTCACATCTACAAACAAGAGTTAATACTTCAAAATTTGCTCGTCTCCTCGAACCTGCAAACACGAGCAAAAATTTTATTCAAAAACCAAAACTTGATTTTTCATTGCGTGAACATTCACTACAATTATGAAAACTCACATACATACATTATTTCACCATTAATAATTGTCTACTTTCAACAGTTGTTCAAAATCAAAACATTGATTTTACAAAAATATATTTTAACGTGAAACTCACGTGAATTTGAATATATATATATATTTGCTCCCTCACGCGAGCATACATCTTTGAAATAAGAGTATAATTTCAAAAATTCATGAAAGCTCATAGACAAAAAAATTATTACTAACAGACGCACGTCTATTCAAAAAAAAAAAAAATTCTCTCGTACGAGCATCCACCTTTGAAACGAGAATTTATTCCCTTTTGTGAAATCTCACATATTTAAAAAATACGCATAAACAAAATTTTATCATTAGACTCAAATCTATTTTGTATGTTTCTTAAACTAACGAACAAACAAATGTCTGTTCCTAAAACAAGGATTTCTTTTTTTTGGGTTGGGCCCGTAAACGCTAAACCGACCAAAATTGGACATCTGACTGTCCATATCACCAGTTCCTCATCTCTCCTTACTCATGAGATGACATTCTATCACACTGCCAGGGTCCTTACTTAAGCATTTGCTCGTACATGACATCGTTGGAGCAAATCGGGGATTCTGGAAATGCCTTTGTACGACTAAGTCCGAATGCTTATCTCGTCCGTTGGAAAATCACCTTCTAAAAACATGACTGTCCTCAACTAAGCAGGATACTTAATGTTGATAGTGAATTTCGGACAAGGGCTAAAATCATAAAATTATGATACTGCATGTTTCTGACCCGGCTTCAGGAATGCATATGACGATTCATATTTTACATCCGTGAACCGTTTCACGATCTCTGACTGAGTGAGAATTCCTCTCAGAGCCATGATGAATATGTTTCTCGAAAGGCCTCCCAGCTGAGCGTTCAATGTTGCACATTTTATCATGACCTTTATGTAGAATCAAATGATTGGGCGGTTCTCTAGACATAATTGTTTGTTAGAGAGCTTAACGCCTTCAGGACGTCACGTTGCTCGTTGTTCCCTGACTACATAAATAGACCCACCTCTACATAGAATAATGACTGGGAGGTTCTCTAGACATAATTGTTTGTTAGAGAGCTTAATGCCTTCAGGACGTCACGCCGTTTGTTGTTTCCTGAATATGTAGAGAGACCGTGTATAGAATCTTGATGATTGGGCGGTTCTCTAGACATAATTGTTTGTTAGAGAGCTTAACGCCGTTCGTTTTTCCCTAAATATACACTCCTCATAATGAATATGATGCTTCAACTATCTCATATCTCAATTCTGCAAATAGATTAATTCTATCGTGACATTCATCCATTGAATTCCTAGAAAATAATCTGTTATATTTCATTACTCAGTTCCCTGAATTCCCCGACTAGATTTCATGGATTAGTAATAGATAATCAACTCATTTTATTACTCCATTTCATAAATCATTCTCCGCTGAATTTCATGAATTAGTAATAATTACTCAACAATCGGGCATCTGGACTATCACCAAGTAAGCCCCAATAAAATGGTGAAGTGTACTCAATGATCATGCACGAACAAGCATCCAAATGCACAAACGAGCATTCAAAAATATGGACAAACGAGGAAACTTGGGCAAAATAGGAGAGAAAAAATAATAAAAAAAAAATATAAAAGAGGCGCCTGGGGGCCGGGCCCACCGGCCGGCCGGTTATGCCGTCGTGGCTGGTCCCCCACGCCTCTTCCTTTATTTTTTTTCTTATTTTACTATTTTCATGATCTCGTGAAGACTCCTTCATTCGAGCAACTTTCCATGTTTGAGCAAAACTCACGGTTTCTCCATATTTTCATTCAAAGATGAAAAATAATAAAAATAGGGGAAAGTGTCATGGGACCGGGCTACCTAGACGGCCGGTCATTCCCTAGCCATGGACGGTCCCACACTTTGGAATCCCTTGTTTTCACAATTATTATTTTCCTCATCTCATGAAACTCCTCTGTTTGAGCAAAAACCCTGGTTTTTCCATATTTTCTCAAATATTGCTCAGACCATGAAAAAGCCAAAAAAGTCCAATGGTCACATAACCCGACTAGGCTACTCACGAAAAAATAATATTAAAATATTATTATTTTAATATTATTAAAATATTGATCAAATGATCAAAGTTCCACTTTCCCATTCGAGCAAAATTAAGAATTTCAGTCAAAGATCAAACTCTTCTGAAAACCCAAAATATTGCTCAAACGCACATCAGAAAATACCAAAACTATCAGGACTGAGACATCGACATTATGGTGACACGGGCATGCTTCCTTGACCGACCAAGGCCGGACCTAAGGCTTGCAAGGATCCGGTCCCACACATATTTATAATTTTGACCTAATTTGCTCAATTGCTCATATTGGGTCCAAACTCTTTCCAACCAACCTGGAATTTTCTCAAACGACCATCAGCTGGTCCCACGACCACCAAAGGCCGGTCTCATTCCTTCTTGGTCGGTCCCTCACTTCTCCACAATTAGGTTTTATTACCTAATGCTCAGACGAGCACTATTTTAATAAATGATTAAACCAACATTTAATCATCCTTTCACCAACTGGTCAACAAAAGACTTTGGTGCATGCTCACACGAGCACCAGGGAAATACATGGTCATCCATCATTTCATGTATCCGGTCCCTCTTTCACTCAGTTGATTTTCAATAAATCACCAACTGATCAGTAATCGATCAAAATTAGGGTTTTGAACTGAATGCTCTGCAATTAATCATCATTTTGAGCAAGTTTAAACACTAATAATTTTATGTTGATCCAAAAATCAACATCTTAATTAATTATATAATATTTGTTCTAGATACCAATATTTTAATTAATATTTTATTTGGTCATGCTACCAATAATTCATCAAATGAGCAATGTTTGCTCTAACGAGGAATATTGATTTAACTATCAATATTCAATAATTTACTCAGACGCGAGCAATGTTGCTCAGAGTGCTAATATTGATTCAACTGTCAACATTCAACGATTTATCAAATGAGCAATATTTTCTCAAACTATCATCATGCTAATTCAAGAACTATACGTCTCACCAGACATGTTCAATCCACGAATCTTAGAGCATTCGACAATCATGATCAACTAAACAATACTTAGACTCATCGTCTAACCAAGTCAATAACTGACTAATTAAATACATGTCTGCCTTGTAGACTCCACGTTCGTGAGACATCAATCACGTCACATTGGGGATATCAATTAGGGTTTTGGTATGGCGGACCACAGCACGTTTGTTCATCCACGATGAGAAATGTGAGTAAGTCGTGCAAGCAATTGAGGGAGTTAGAAAATTAGTGGATGGACGATCAATCAAGTCTCCATATGACATTGAACTTATTTTACCATGATCTCCCACTTCCCCACTCTTTCACTCAAGAAACTGTCAAACTTACTGGGATCAATGTGTTTTACTATTCTGACAATATAAATAAGTTCTAAATCGATGCCTGAAGATAACATTCGCTTACACACAATTCTCTTGATCGAAACTTATTTGCAAAACTCTACAGTTCATATACTTGCAGAAACCTTCAACACATCCACAATCCTTGATCATCATTGATCCCACAATTCACAGCTTCCCTTATAATAAACCCATATCCCTCTTTGTGACTGAATTGACTCTAGAACGGCCATTGACTTGGTTTATGTCGAAGTCCTATAGATTGATCTATGGAACTCAAAGTACTCCCGTGCAGTGCATCAGTGTGAGGTTAAGAAGTTTGTTCGGTTGAGAAGTCTCGTCTGAACGGTCGTTTCTTCACTTTCCTAAAAAACCAACAAATCATTTTTCCCCATCTACACTAGTGTTGAGAAGTACTAATTCCTCGACACTCAGTATTGTGTTGTCAGGCATACTATCTCAACACATGTCCATCTTAGTGTTGAGAGGTCCAAATTCCTCAACACTCGCTACTGTGTTTCCAGGCATACTGCCTCAACACATCTTTCATCTTAGTGTTGTGACGTGCAAATTCCTCAACACTTGCTACCGTGTTGCCAAGAAAACTTCCTCAACACATCCTTCCTCTTAGTGTTGAGATGTGAAAATTCCTCAACACTCGCTACTGTGTTTCCAGGCATACTGCCTCAACACATCCTTCCTCTTAGTGTTGAGACGTGCAAATTCCTCAACAGTAGCTACTATGTATCCATGCATACTGCTTCAACACATCTTTCCTCTTAATGTTGAGACGTGCAGATTCATTAACACTCACTATTGTGTTGCTAGGCATAGTGCCTCAACATAACCTTCCTCTTAGTGTTGAGATGTGCAAATTCCTCAACACTCACTACTGTGTAGCCAGGCATAATGCCTCGATACAACCTTCCTCTTAGTGTTGAAATGTACAAATTCCATAACACTCGCTACTGTGTTGCCAAGCATACTGCTTCAACATATCCTTCCTCTCAGTGTTGAGGCATGCAAATTCCTCAACACTCATTACTGTGTTGCCAGGCATACTACCTCCACACATCTTTCCTCTTAGTGTTGAGACGTGCAAATTCCTTAACACTCGCTACTGTGTTGCTAGGCATACTACCTCAACACATCCTCCTATTAGTGCTGAGACGTGCAAATTCCTCAACACTCCCTACTGTGTTGCCAGGCATACTGCCTCAATACATCCTTCCTCTTAGTGTTGAGATATGCAAATTTCTCAACACTCGCTACTATGTTTCCAGGCATACTGCCTCAACACATCCTTCCTATTAGTGTTGAGACGTGCAAATTCTTCAACACTCCCTATTATATTGCTAGGCATACTGCCTCAACACATCCTTTATCTTAGTGTTGGGACATGTAAATTCCTCAATACTCGCTATTGTGTTGCCAGGCATACTGCCTCAACACATCCTTCATCTTAGTGTTGAGACGTGCAAATTCCTCAACACTCGCTATTGTGTTTCCAGGCATACTATCTCAACACATCCTTCCTCTTAGTGTTGAGACGTGCAAATTCCTCAGCGCTCGCTATGCTGTTTCCAGGCAAACTGCCTCAAATACATCCTTCCTCTTAGTGTTGAGACATGAAAATTCCTCAACACCCGCTACTGTGTTGCCAGGCATACTGCCTCAAATACATCCTTCCTATTTGTGAGACGTGCAAATTCCTCAACACTCACTACTGTGTTTCCAGGCATACTACCTCAACACATCCTCCTCTTAGTGTTGAGACGTACAAATTCCTCAACACGCACTACTGTATTGCCAGGCATACTGCCTCAACACACCTTCCTCTTAGTGTTTAGACGTATTAATTCCTCAACACTCACTACTGTGTTGTCAAGTATACTGCCTTAACATATCCTCCTCTTAGTGTTGAGACGTGCAAACTCCTCAACACTTACTACCGTGTTGTAATGCATACTTCCTCAACATATATTCACCTTAGTGTTAAGCCGAAGTAATTCATCAACTCTCATTACTGTATTGTCAGGCATCACTGCCTCAACACATCTTCATCTTAGTGTTGAGACACGTAATCTCCTCATCACTCAGTCGTGTGGTCAGGCATCACTGCCTCAACACATCATAGTGCTGACGGCTCCACCACCTCAACACTCATCTTTGTATTCAAGGCTCAACTTCCTTAACACTCATCAGTCGAGGCTCCACTACTTCAATACATCATTTAGTGTTCTCGACATCAATGTACTAGAAGGGTGATTGTTACTTGCCTCGAAGTTTCTTTAAACATGTTCTACTCAAATGCCAAGTCCGCCTCCTTCTACTGGTAACGTCTGTTTACTCTTCTCATGAATTTTGTTTTCATCTATCACAATCTAGTGCTTACCCCGCAACCATGTCACTTTTACGTGCTAAGCAGGGGACTTAATGTTGATGGTGGTTTTTAGTTCAGGGCTAAAATTGTGAAACCATGTGCTTTAATTCTGTAAGAAACAGAGCCATTTAAAAGTGACTAGAGCCCAGGTCTCTTCACTTACAATATGTATTGATCAACTCAGTATATTTATATGAAGTTTATCCAGAATAGTGCATATGGCAACAATCCCAAATATTTTATAAATTTTTATTAAACTTTTGCTTACATTATTCACTAATATACAGCCTGTCGAGTATTTTCATATGCTATGTTCCCCAGTTGAACTCTTAATATTGGCATGACATGACAATTATTGTTCACTCGCAGCAGAGTAACATGAATTCCCCGAAGTTTCAGTATAAAGATCTGCATGAAAATACTCTTTTTTTTTGTTTGGTCAAAAAATATATTAAGAAAGAAAAAAGGTTACATAACAGTTGTGAGTAAATAGGACCAAATGACCCATAAACTTACAAACTATTTAAAACGGTAATATGAAACATTTGGAAGTTCAATATTCAAAAGAAACAAAGGGCCCTACATATTCTATTCCCGCTTCATTAACTTGAGAACAACCCCTCTTCGCCAAATTATCTGCCGTGAAATTTGCTTCTCTAAAAGTGTGTTCAAAATTAATAAAATCATAGTGTGTTTTGATGTTTCTCCATCGCTCAGCAGCTACCCAGGGAATTGAGTTGCTTTTGAAAGCAATCCTAGCAGCGCTTCGAAGATACGAACTGTGATTCTCTTCATCCTCCACTTGGTGGCCCATTCCAGCCCAATAAGTATCCCAAAGATCTCCGCCAGATAGTTTGTTGTTACACCAAGCCCAATCGAGATAGCACCTAGCACATCACAAGTAGCATCTCTAGCCACCACCCCCGCACCTGCCCTCCCTGGATTCCCTCTAGCCCCGCCGTCACAACAGATCTGAAGTTCCCCCGGCATTGGAGGTTCCCAGAAACATTCTATAGCATCCATCATCTTCACCCTTCTATGACGAACTCTAAAATAATCAAGAATTCTTACTTCTTCACAGCTGTTCTTCATGTTCCCTTTAAGACGGACCGAGTACTGTTGTATTTGGTTTAGCACCCTTTTGTAAAACAGAGGCCAATTTGGCTTCCTATTCTCAAAAACTTTCTTGTTCCTTGTGTACCACAGTTCTGCTCTAATAACCAGGATTGACAGTAACCACAATTCTTTAACCATTCCACTTTTGCTCCTTGCTTCCTTGTAAGCCGTGCCAAGATGGTGATGAGGCATGAGGTCAAACACTTCAGCTATCCACGTCCAAGCTTTCATAGCGAAATTACATTCCCACAATATGTGCTCAAGCGACTCCTCAGCAGCACAACATAAAACACATTTAGTAGGCATTTCGATTTTAAAACGAGAACGAACCTTATCCTGCGTAGCGCAAGCTCCACGAAGGATCTTCCAGTTCTGAGCCACTAAAGTTGGATGAATACACTTCTTCCAAATGAGAGAAGCACCTTCAAAATCCCCAATTATAGGACTAATAATACTCCTCATGAACGCACGGTAAAATTCCCTTTTGCTCCGCTTTCGAATCGACATCTCTCACTTCCAATTTCGGCTTCGGGAGCTTATTGGTCGATTCTGCATCAGTAAACTTTTGTAAGTGATATCCATCAATTGACCAGTTACCATCCACCAAAAGGTCACGACTTTTAGATTCATCCGGGTCTTGAGTATTAAGAATACATGCAATACTCTCATTGTTACACCAAGCGTTGAAGTACAAGGAAGTGTTGCGGCCATCTTCGATTAAGACTTTGGTATTCTGCTCCACCTGATCATAAACCCAACGAATCCCAGGCATTATCGAAGATTTAAAACCATACCTTTTCAAAGCTCCGTTTCTTCCAAAAAATTTTGCCCGAAGATAATTAGCCCATAGTTTCTGAGACGTACGAATTTTCCACCAAAGCTTCATCAATAAAGCTTTATTCATAATCAACATACTATTAATCCCAAGCCCACCCTCTTCATACGAAGTACAAACATTTTCAAAACCAACCACAAAAGACCTTTTTGAATTAGCATCACCTGTCCAAATGAAATTCCTGATAGCTCTTTCACTTTGCAACACAAATTTACGTGGCCACTTATAGACTGCCATATTATGTATAGAGTAACTAGCAATGACATGCTTCACCAGAACAGTTCTATCCTGAAAGAAAGAAGACTCCCCTTCCAACCAGTCAACGACTCTTAATCTTGTCAACAATATTACTAATATGTCTATATCTCACCGTACACGGCATGACTTGAACTCCCGGATAACGGTATGGGAAAGTAGCAATAGACATACCCAAATAAACATTAAGGTATCTACATCTGCTAAGAGAACCACCACCATAATAGATTTCTGCTTTTTCTTGCCTACAAACGGTTTGGCACGAAGCTTTTTGATAACTACCCAACAAGTCAACCAGATTATGAACACTCTTCAAATTACCCTTACAAAAGATCATTATATCGTCTGCAAAGAACAAATGAGTAGGAGATATTCCCTTACGAGTCACCATATGAGTCATCTTCCCTGTATTGAACAACTTCAAGATATTCCTGCTCAAAACATCTTCTATCAAGCACAAAAATAAGGGGAGACAGGGGTCTCCTTGGCGTGATCCCCTATTAACACCGAAGAAACCTTCAGGACTTCCATTCAAAAGAACCGAAATCCGAGCAGATTGCAGAATATTCAGAATCCAAGAACACCAGCTGTCTGAAAAACCATATCGTCTAAAAACTTCCAAAATAAAAGACCAAGTTACCGTATCGAAAGCTTGAGAAATATCAAGCTTCAAACCTAAGTTACCGTATTTTCTTTTGATGTGCAGCTCATTTATCATCTCCGAAGCCAAAGCAATATTTTCGTGAATGTTCCTTCCCTTAATAAAAGCAACATGCTCCTGAGAGACCAATTTATCCAACACTTTTCCAAAATGAGTAGCCAGAATTTTGGTAACGATTTTAATGAAAAAGTTACTCAAACCTATAGGTATAAAATTGTGAAGTGTGTTAGCCCCACGCACCTTCGCCAAAAGAATCAGTAGACTGGAATTAGCTCCCTTTGGAATATTCTTCACAGTCCAACAATAGGTAATTGCCTTAATAAGATCTTCTTGAATCACATCCCAGCAGTGTCGATAAAAGCACCCCGAGTAACCATCCGGACCTGGCGTACTGTCGGCATCCAAATCCCAAACAACCCTTTTTATTTCTTCGGCTGAAGGAATCGAGTCCATATCCCTACTTTCCTCCATAGTAATGCAATCATGCTCGTAGTCAAAAAGGCCTTCATCAATTGAGTCTTCAGTCCCATTGAATTTATCCTCATAGTAGCTAACCACATGATCACGTAAAAGCGATGTATCACTAATGACCGTACCTGCAGTGTCCACCAATTCAGAAATAACATTATTACTCCTGCGAGTCCTAATGCAGTTATGAAAGTAAGCCGTGTTACTTTCTCCTTCCACCAGCCATTTATTCCTCGCTTTCTGCCTTAGCATGGACAAGTTCTGAAGATTAGTATCATGAAGGATAGACATAGCATCTTTCATAGCATTCAAGTAATAAATATTTGATGGGTCCTCATCAGAAAGCCTAGCATCCCTTTCAAATCTGAGTTTGGTTTGCTTAAGACGAGAATGAATGTTGCCGAAAACCCTTAGATTCCAAGCCTTCATCTCCACTTTTAGCCTCTTCAACTTGAAATGAAAAAGGTAGTCCGGAGTACCAAAAACTGGAAGATTCCAATTTTCCGTTACCATTCTCACAAAATGTTGATGTAAGAACCACATTTTTTGGATTCGAAAGGGAGCACGCTGTGGCCTCGCCACCATAAAAGGGTATCCAAGCAGGGGAGAATGATCTGAAGCATCTCTTGTGAGATCTTTACACCTCCAATTCTCGAACTTTGTTAACCAAGCTGGATTGATTATTGCACGATCAAGCTTACTAATTATTCTGTCATTACCGGACTGCCCATTAGACCAGGTGAAGTTGTTTCCCAACGAGTCCGCCTCAAACAGATTATTGTTTTCCATCCAGTCACTAAATTCATTAATGACTGAATTCCTAGTTTCCAAGCCTCCCTTTTTCTCTTCATTACGCAGAATACAGTTGAAATCGCCAATTACTAACCACGGGATGTTGTCGTCAGTATTCTCAAGCTGTTCCCAAAGCCTTCTTCTAGTTATTTGGAGATAGCTTGCATGAACAAAAGAACAGTGGACTCCATTGACAGCCACCTTTATTGCTTGTCTACTCAAGTTAACCACTAACGGATCATCAAAAGATTCCAACCAGAAAATCCAAATATTTCCAATTGAGGTATTAGAAGTATTATGGATAACCCTTTTTTTAAAACCATTCAAATTCAGCCTAGAAATGAAAGAATCTGTACTACGTACCTTAGGTTCTGCTATACAAAGAATCTCAGGTTTGAAATCCCGAATTAACTCTCTTAACCTAGTTTGCGCTATAGGTTTCGCAACTCCATTTATATTCCAAAAAAAACCCGCATTAAGAACGTTTTGGATTTTTTATTGCTATCTTAGTTGAGTTAACCTCACCTTTGGAAGTACCATATGAGTCCGGAGAATCTGTGTGCTTAGCTTTAGGCCTAGGAGAAAATCCTTTCCTAGCACGGAAGCCTAAACCTGCTTCAGGCTCTGTGTCATATAAAGAATTTTCCACCGACTGAGGCTCGGAGTTAGAACTCTTAGGTTCGCCAGAGTTGTTCTTCCGACTCCTTGTTGCTCGCACTCCTCTAGCACCCCGTTTTTTCTTTTTTGCGGCCGCAGCTGCTCTTTTTTCCGCGTCGTATCCACCCCAATCCTTGATTTTCTCAGCAGAGTGTTCCAGGTTTGTAGAAGCATCAGAAGATTCCGTAACACTTGTATCCTAATCTTCAACCAAGGTTGCATTCAACACATTGTATCTATTTGAATTCAAAGCCTGTTCACTTGCCATTATATCATCACACAAAGGAGTTGGAGACGAGAAATCCTCATTCCTATCATTAGCATCCCGTTCAGCAACAGGATCATTTGACTTAGGTACTAAGGCGCTGGTTCTCTCTAACACAGTCCTTTTCGCTAAAACTAGTTTCGCAAATTGCATCAAGCTTAGTTCTTGCCAATTCAGCTTCAGCAGCGTGAATAATAGCTTTGGAATGAGCAATTTCATCTTCCAGATGAGAGATATTCTTCCCATCTCCAGCATTCTCCTCTATTATTACCTCAACCTCAGGTGACACAACCATTTCATCTCTGCTTGCCTCTGCGTAAGCTACATTATCATTCTCATTCTCAGTATCCAGTCCCTTCTTTGTAGTAATTTTATTTTTATTACGCCTCCTTGTTTTAGCTTTCTTCCAGTTTTGGTTTGTGTCTCCCTTATCAGTATTCTTTTCTTGTTGATGATTACTTTTAACCCTTCTACATTCATTTTCGCTGTGACCAATTATTCCGCAGTGCAAGCAGAATTTCGGTGGTTTTGGAATTTCTATATATTGCCAGAAACTACGCCCCCCGCCGTAATCTTCATCCTTGAAGGAATATGATTCGAAAAGTCTATGTCTACCAGAACGGAAGCAAAGTAACCAAACTCCAGATTAAGCGTTCTTTGATTAACCACAATAGGGTTACCAATAACCTTTCCTAAAGCCATTAGAGTTTTTTCATTCCATAATTCTACGGGCAAACTTGGGAAATGCACCCAAAAAGCAGCATGAGAAGTCTTCTGTCTTTCCGAGTCGAAGCCCGGGTACCAATCAATTAGACGAAGTTCAATCTGATTAACATACCACTTTGAATTGCGAATCTTTACCTTTGTCTCTTCATCTTGCAACATGATAACGAAAAACCCTTTACTCATTGGTATGAACCTAACACAATTAGTGTTTAATTTCCACTGAGTTTCTAAGTTCATCTTAACCTCGGCAAATTTCAAACCAGAGAAGTTCAGTCTGGATATGAAGTTATGTTGAAAAGGTTTGCAACCCTCTTGATAGAAATCTTGAGGGATTACCAGAGACGGTTCACCATCTATGAGCGATGGATTTGGTAAACTGTTAAGATCTACAGTTGAGGGTTGTAGAATTTGCTTACCTCTTAATTTTTCGACAAAAGAAGTCTTGCCCTTGTTTGGATCCAATTAAGTAGTCTCAACCATCATGAATAAGTTTGTGAATTTTGGAAAAAAGCTAGAATTTATGAAAAATTAGTGACGAAATTTTTTCAGATCCGATCGCTAATGAAATCGCCACTCCTTCTCTCTCCTCATTTTTTCTGCCAAAGAGGATGATTAAATTCTGCATGAAAATACTCAGGAACACATAAGTTGCATGTTGTCTAATAAAGAGGTTTCTTGTGCCAACGCACATATAATTTATCAAAAATTATTTAATTTTGTGTCAGCTCACGAAATTCAATTTTTTAACCTAATTTTACCTATTTGCAAAAATTTAGGTTTTCTGCGCCCTATGCGATATTTCGAACCCTATTGGTCGAAACTAAACCTAGGCAAACTAGTAAATTGATCCATTATGGAGCTAGCAGGAGCAGGATCCTATTAAAAAATAGAAATAAAGAGGAACTGCAGCAAGTAAAAGCAGCAAAAAACGGAGGCATGGCCATGCCACTTGGCCGACCGATCTTCTCCAGTAAACGCCACCCGTGGCCGATCGTACACACTCCATGTTTCCGCTTGTCGGCCCCCTTTGCATCGACCAATCATATCGGTTTAAATGCGCCACACACACTTTTAAATAAAATTGGAAGTTGGTTGGTCGACGCACCTAATTCCTTAAGGAATCTAATATAGGCCGCCCATGTCAGTCTTAAAACGATCATGGCCGTACGTTTTGGCCAGTTGATTTATCAAGTCTAACCACTTATTAACACGACCGGACAAGCTCCGCGGTACACACCAGCGGGCTCCTCTTTCCCATCAGCCAATCAAATCTCTCTAAAGATGTAGCCTACACTTATAATTAAAAGTGTCCGGAGACCCGTCTTTGGTTTTGACCAATCATATCTCTTCAACTTGGTCGGACGATATCCAAAAGGTCACCAAAGATTGGATGAACAGCTTGGAGCATTTGGTAAATAATTTGAGTATGAGCTACTTGCCAAAAGTTTCGTATGGATGTCTATTATAACATACTAAAAAATCACATCAATCGGATTAACGAGATAAAAGATGCAGCTTAAAAGGCGAGTTAGGTCATGGCTGAAAACTGACAGAATTCCTCCTGAATTCTTCCTGATTTTTTATTGTCGGGATATTTTCACCTCCTAAACGAGCTCAAAAACCAAATATTCCTACGAAGGAAGATAGGAAATTCTTTTCTGATAAGAATGGATGGGCGGATCATCAAAATCTGAGTTCGTATGAGAATTCTACGGCAGTTTTAGTGAGGGTCTCACATCTGAATTTTTTGGTTACGAAATTTCATGAATGTTGATGGTGGATTTTAGTTCAGGGCTAAAGTTATAAAACCAATTTTTGTACAGTCATCCTGCAAAGGATAAGGCTATTTGATAAGTGATGAATACTTCTTCGCTTTATTATTTCACCTAGAATAGAGCATGTAGCAACAATCCCAAGTATTCTGTGAATTTTAGCATTACCAATTAATGCATGAATCGCCTCGTATTTCATGTGTTGTTCTCAGAAGAATTCTCATGGCTGGTGCGGTATGATGACTGATTGTTACTCTCATCAATATCCAAGTATCAACAATGATGCATGCACGAAATACCCGTACAGGCTACACTATTCTCTAACAAAGAGGATCATCTCTCGGTGTGTTATACTAGCCCGATCGAGCATAATTGAATATGGATTGTCCATAGCAGTCTCAGAATCAATCATGACCACGCAAGTTGGCCACACGATTTAACCAGCCTAGAATAACCCTGGAAGGAGCAGGAAACCACTGCAATAACCACCAGCGGGCCCGGTTATGCCCTGGTTGGTCGAACGCATGCCTTACCCCAAATAGCCGCCAAACACAAACCCTGAAAGGGGATGGTCAAGCATGCATTGAGCGGCTTGAATGCATAAGACTGTCGAAAAACAGTCTCAAAGAGGTCGCAACCGTCCAAATTCACATGCATGGTTGGACGGTTTAGATCGTGCCTCGATCAAGTGGTGAAGTATTGGTACACCCATTGGCGGGCCCACTTTCTACCTGATTTATCGGTTCTCCCATAGCCAAGTCGTGTGTATGGGCTGTCGTAGGCTCAACAAATTAATAAATATATTTCCCACTAATTAACTGGTAATATAGTGGTAGTAAGAGATCATTCCCACAGAGAGCTGTGTAATTGATAGATTCTTTGAAATAACAAGATAAAGATGAATAGAAAGACAATAATAAAGAAAAGAGATGATTAAGGAATCCTTCGCCGTTACCAAGCGATAACTGGATTAGAATACTTATCTATTGTTCGTAAGAACCATTCATCACCAACCGTATAATAACAACTAGATCAGTGTTATCCCCAAAACTCCTTTAATCACTGGATACATAAGTTCTCGCCTACCAGATTCTATCCAACGAACCACCAAGTAGTAGATCACTCAAGGTGTAATCCAATCGAACGCCTTAGTCTTTGTGAATTTAGGTTAATCCCAGTAGTTAAACTCTTAGATCAAGGTTTACTTGCTGGTGCTGTCTTCACACACGATTTATCCACAGAATCCCTCTGCAAGGTTTCATGTTTTCTACTTGTGTAGAGAGTTAATCGACGATTACTTATCTCATAACTTCTACTAGCAATAGAACAATTAATAGACTAATCTAGTATGCATCCCAAATAAATCTAAGAATCACTCATAAACCCTAGATATGGTAAAGACAAACGATGATGATAAAAACTCTCAATAGATTTGTATTATTAATAAATCTTCACGCTTGGAACATTGAATTCATCCTTAATCAACAAAGGATTTAGTTTCTCATGATTATACAATTACCAGGTTTCCCCCTAAAGGGCTAAACCCTAAAATATGAATGAAGAACAAAACTATATTATGAGATGATCGATTCTATGACCTAATACCTTTTTTATAGGTTTACATTGCTTGGCCATCAAGTATTTAGTTCGGTTCAAGAACCCGACCCGAAAACACGAAGTAACGACCCCAAATTAACATGGCCTTAAGCCTTCCAAGGAGTTTATACACGTTTCCCATTTGCTAAGTTCGCGAACCCAGTCCGCAAACTTCAAATTCCAGCAGATATTTTCGGAATTAAGTCTGTGAACCCAGTCCGCAAACCCAGTTCGCGGACTGCACTATCTTCGGTTTTCAATGAAACTGTTTTGGCAAAAACCTCTTCATCCGAACTCAGAATGACCTCATTCTTTTTGCATTCTTTTTATCTTTCAATTATCTTCATGATGACAATGAGAAATCCTTAATTTGAATGAGTTAAGATCGGTATTTGGCCCTTCTCTTGATTTTGGGCGTTTTGCTCCTTTTCGTCGCCTTTCTTCCACTTCTCTTGGACTTGGGCACTTGGATACTTGGAATACTTCTCTTCCTAGCTCTTTTCAGCACTTTGTAGCTCCTTTTTGAATGATTCACCTATTAGAGTCAAATAAGAGAAAACAATAGTAATAATACGAATACGTGCAAGAATAATAGCTAAAACAAGTATGGAATGGACACTAAAATCATATGAATTATGCACTTATCAAATTCCCCCACACTTAGCCTTTGCTAGTCCTTGAGCAAACTAAAATAAAAATAATCATAAATACAACAACTTCATGTCGTGAGGAAATGGTTACTCTTAGCGTGAATAACAGGCCTTTAAACCCCTAGGTGTCCCTAGTGGACGATTTATAGTCTCATGAGGGATTACAAGAGGTATACCTACAAAACCTACTCTAATCTCTCTCCTTGGAAGAACCACTAAGGATAGACACAAAATAGAAAGCCAAATAATTAGCTTGCATAAGTTCTTTAGCTACAAACATCCCACATACATTCCAATCCGCACACACAAGCAATTACTTACATATGACATTCAACCTGATTGCTAAACTTTACTAAGATAGTCATTGTACTTGTTGCAACGTTTGTCACAACACTCGCATACTGAAATCACATGGATAGATAAGAAAATGGAAATAGAAAAGTGAAGTGTGCAAATGTTGACTTAAGTGAAAGATGTTACCCACAATACTTGTATGAATGTCGTCAAAGGATTCTATTTATAGCCCATAGTTGAGAGAAGCACCCATTTAACTCTACCACATGATTAGATACTCAGAGAGCATGTTTCCTTTTTAGCAAGTACATGATAGTTGCCTTGGATCCTGCATTCCATGCTTGTTTAGGCGACGGAGACAGGGACAACGTTTCACACATACTGCTATCCAAGTGTCAAGAACCTCATCAATAGTCTTTTTGACTTGCTATATAATGACGATATGGTTTTTGTTTTCATCGGCTATGATTATCCGCGATTCCGGACCTATCATTTATTAATGTCGATAAAAGAAGAGGAGCCTTATATATATAATCTTCTTTCTTTCTTTCTTTTCACCTTTTTTTTTTCCCGGATCACTCTTTATGAGTGTAAGACAATTGTCTTATGGGGCTTTCAAATACTCAACCAATGATTACCTTGATACAACATCCACGGCAGTATCAGGATCCCACCAAATCACTTTAGAGAAACATATAACTGCAAGAATAAAAAGAAAGTGATTTAGTAATGAATAATTGCAAGGGTAAATCTTTCAAATGACTACCATAACTGAGTTTCACATTCAATTATGAACTTATAAATTTAAGGATTGAAATAAATAGAACTTAATCTATAGCTGTAAGAACTGTTTCAACCTGAAAAGGCTTAGAGTGTCATCCTAAATAGCTCATAATTAACTCCAAAAGATGAAGTCTCAAGATGCAAGAAATCAAAGAGTATTACTTTTTTTTTATATATGTAAACCAAACATGCTTAACTACTCCCCCACACTTAAACTGAACATTGTCCTCAATGTTCAAAACCGAAAATTCTTATTTCTGACATAACATCCCTAAAAAACTCAAAAACTGCACCAATGGGTAGGGAACTAGGAAAAACATCCTAAACGAAAGTTGTTTGCCTATGTATTTTCTATAAGGTGTCAAAAGGTAACAGTGTTTAGATAAACGGTCTGACTTTGATGGCCTCCGGACTGACTGTCATGCAATCTGAAAAAGTTCTGGAAAAATAATACTGAAACTCAAATGTCCGGGCCTATCGCTCCAACTTAACAGACTCCGAATTTATATTTTATTTTTGTAAAAGAAAGGTATGTCTGTCCTATTTAAAAGTTGTGGTCAACCACTCAAATCGGACTTCGTATGAATTCTCAAGAGTTGTTTTCGTGACAACTGCGCAGTCAGAATTTTCTGACGAAAATTCGTCAAAGCTTTCACTATAGATATTGGACTTTGTAAAATCTAAGATGGGAATGCAAGATATGATATGAAAAACTAATAAAACTAAAAACAAAAGGGATAGAGATACAAAACCGATGGGTTGCCTCCCATTTAGCGCTTGGTTTAACGTCTCAAAGCCCGACGTTATTGTTATCACCCATACACCAATAATCTGAAATTTTGGTAATCCTTCCAAATAACAATCTGCAATTCAAATAATAGCTTCACAAAAACATTAGCACAAAATATAAATATCGAAGCTATCACTTTATTGAAGTTTCCCCCACACTTAGTTCTTTCTACACTCTGAAGTGGATAGAGAACATAAAATTCGGGAACTTCAAAAGGTTCCTCAGCTTGGTGAACCTGCACGATACTCGAAGCACACAACTCCAATCCTAAGTGAGGTATTTTCTTAAAAGTTTGATTAACAACTCTTTTAGAATCTACTCGAATAGGATGGAAAGGATCAATAAATATCGAATTGTGCAAAGGTTTAGAAAAACCTTGTTTCGCATCCTCATTCGTAATTAACAGTGAATTATTTACCTCAAGTATATCGTGGTCCCCTATCGAGCTATTATCATCTAGCTCAATTGGGTATTCCACGACTTCAATTAAATTGGTATCATTCTCAATCACTATCTCTTCCACAATCTTATCATCGGAATCGGAATCCTCCCCAAAAAATTCTAGTTCATTGGTGCAAATCCTAGGGTTTTCCGTATGAGTCTCCGACAAAGAGAAAATTGGGTCTACTTCTTGCAAATCAAACTTTCTAAAAACATTGTAACATGGATGTTCATTGTAACGTTGATATGCATTTGAATATGTCACACCGTTCACAACAATGGTTTGGTCATACCAAGGCTCCTCCTTTTGAATAGGAGAATGATCATTATTACGATCCGGAGTTGGGATAAATTCATCATTATTACAAAGTCTTTCCAAAGGTTGATCATCTTTCTCCATTTCCTCCTTAAGTTGATTCACGTCCCTTCTTAAGTTGTTCATTCCTTCTTGAAGTTCTTGGAGTGATTGATCAACACTTTGTTGACGTTGATCAATACTTTGTTGACGTTGTTCTAATCCATGGTAGCATTTTTCCATTTGTATGCGAAGATCTTCCACCATGATACACATTTGTTCTGCAACACTAGAGAATTTTTGATTAAAAGCATAACTATCCTCCCATCCTTGCGGTTGCTCACTTACATACCCATTATAAGGTTGTTGATATGCATGAGAGTATCCGTAAGGTTCCTTGGGATATTGATCATAACCAAAGGATTGGTTTTGATTATACCCATAGGATGGTTGGTAGTTGTCATATGAATGAGATTGAAAACCATATTGATTACCACTATTATATGATTTATCTTGTGCTCCGTACATGTTATTTCCATAAGGAAACATGACGACACACAAGAAATAGAAAATCAAAACAAAAACCTAAAAAAATAAAAAACAGGCTAAACAAATAACAAATCAATTAGCGACTGCTCCTCGGCAACGGCGCCAAAATTTGTATGGGCTCTCATAGGCTCAACAAATTAATAAATATATTTCCCACTAATTAACTGGTAATATAGCGGTAGTAAGAGATCGTTCCCATAGAGAGCTGTGTAATTGATAGGTTATTTGAAATAGCAAGATAAAGTAAATAACAAAAGGGGGATTTTGGTTTATAAGATGAATAGAAAAACAATAATAAAGAAAAGAGATGATTAAGGAATCCTTCGCCGTTACCAAGCGATAACTGGATAAGAATACTTATCTATTGTTCGTAAGAACCATTCATCACCAACCGTAGAATAACAACTAGATCATTGTTATCCCCAAAACTCATTTAATCACTGGATATGGAAGTTCTCGCCTACCAGATTCTATCCAACGAACCACCAAGTAGTATATCACTCAAGGAGTAATCCAATCGAACGCCTTAGGCTTTGTGAATTTAGGTTGATCCCAGTAGTTAAACTCTGAGATCAAGGTTTACTTGATGGTGTTGTCTTCACACACGATTGCTCCAAAGAATCCCTCTGCAAGGTCTCATGTTTTCTACTTGTGTAAAGAGTTGATCGACGATTACTTATCTCATAACTTCTACTAGCAATATAACAATTAATAGACTAATCTAGTATGCATCCCAAATCAATCTAAGAATCACTCATAAACCCTAGATATAGTAAAGACAAACGATGATGATAAAAACTCCCAATAGATTTTTATTATGAATAAAGCTTCACGCTTGGAACATTGAATTTATCCTTAATCAACAAAGAATTTAGTTTCTCATGATTATACAATTACCCGGTTTCCCCCTAAAATATTAATGTAGAACAAAAGTATATTATGAGATGATCGATTCTATGACCATATACCTTTTTATAGGTTTACATTGCTTGGCCATCAAGTATTTAGTTCGGTTCAAGAACCCGACCCGAAAACACGAAGTAACGACCCCAAACATGGCCTTAAGCCTTCCAAGGAGTTTATACACGTTTCCCATTTGCTAAGTTCGTGAACCCAGTCCGCAAACTTCAAATTCCAGCAGATATTTTCGGAATTTAGTCTGTGAACCCCGTCCGCAAACCCAGTTCGCGGACTGCACTATCTTCGGGTTTTCAATGAAACTGTTTTGGCCACAACTTCTTCATCCGGACTCGGAATGACCTCATTATTTTTGAATTCTTTTTATCTTTCAATTATATTCATGATGACGATGAGAAATCATAAATTTGAATGAGTTAAGATCGGTCTTTGGCCCTTCTATTGATTTTGAGAGTTTTGCTCCTTTTCGTCGCCTTTCTTCCACTTCTCTTGGACTTGGGCACTTGGATACTTGGAATACTTCTCTTCCTAGATATTTTCATCACTTTGTAGCTCCTTTTTGGATGATTCACCTATTAGAGTCAAATAAGAGAAAACAATAGTAATAATACGAATACGTGCAAGAATAATAGCTAAAGCAAGTATGGAATGGACACTAAAATCATATGAATTATGCACTTATCATCGTGGAGCAACAAATGGTTGCCCAAACAAAGCTGGCGTGATGCCTTAGAAAGCTGTGGAAGTCCAAACATATCACGACCATCCAACTTCGCAGGCATGGTTGGATGGCTTAGATCGCACCCAGGACCATGGAGCAAGCATACATGTGCTCACCGCCAGCCCAAGGTGGGACCCGCGCAATCGGCCTCCCCAAGGGAGGCGCGCAACCACCAAATTCGATCGGTTGAAGTTGGCCGTATGAAACCCTAATTAGGGTTTGCGACATCATTCATGTGTCGCAAATGGACCACGAGCGTCCATATTTGCAGGCTTAGGCGGTAAAGGGTCCCGAGCATGTCAATGCGATCACCGTGGGCCCGAATTCATGCTTGACCGATCGGCCAAGGCCGGCCTTGGCTGGACATCTCGGTTCATGCGCCCAAAGGTGGCATACCATGCCTTTACGACACATGATTCCTATTGAAAACTGATCTCAACCACTCCCCTTTGCCTGCCAAATTGAATGGTTTAGATCGGATCTTTGCGAGAAAAGCTGGCATGGGCGTGAACATCCGTGCACCGCCTCCATGCAGGAGCAATCGATCCCTCCAAAAATATTCCCTAAGCTCAAATTCGATTGAGCTGAAGGTGGGTGCTTGCATACCTCCTAATCCATAATCCGACGGTCGCATATGGGGTCGCAAGCCATCTCGTCCGTCCAACTACGCTAACTTGGACGGACGGCCTAGGATAGGAGTTAGGCGACCAGTGAGGTATCACCATGATCACAGTTCGCTATTCTTCTACAAAATGAGATCGGCTAAGGCATGGCTCGCCCATGAAGCCTCCAAACGGTCACTCGAAGATGGCTGGACATTGTGCTATTTTAAGACGCTTAATTCGTGACTTACTCCGTTAAGCTTTAAAACAACGATGCTTCTTGAAAATTAAATATATTAGATGCATTACATGCGCAGGATATACACGATATTTCTTGAGTATCGACTTCTTAAATAACTTAGTTATTTAATCTAATCTAGCATTACATGCTACCTTCTGTAGGTCCCACGATCCACACACTCGAGAGATCAATCATGTCACAAACTGGGGGATACATGTTGGGGTATTGGTCTGGCGGTTTACAACGTGCAGCGTGCAACGCGCCATCACAAGAATGTGTTAGGAAGTCATGGACGGTTAGTGATGACGGGAGAAGTGGGCAAGACTGATCGTGTAACACTAACACACAACTCCACTACTCCATCACTCTACTTCCTCCACTTCCCACGAGAGACGTGAATAAGGCTCAAATACCTTGTATAAATAGGTTCTCCTCCCTATTTCCAAAAGAGAACAAGACAAAAACCAAGTGTTAATACGAAATGTATTCAAACACCCAGAGCCTGCTTGCATTAATCGTAAGCCTGCTCACCCTTTTGTTACAAGTCATAAACAAGCCTACACCTTCACAATCTCAACGCCTTCTTCGCTTCCCTCCCTAAGATCAACCCCATCTCCTTCACTTTGTGACCGAAACAAGTCTGGAATGGCCATTTCTTTCTTTAGGCCAGAATTGTATAGATTGATCTCTCTAATCAAAAGTACTCCCGTGCAGTATATTTGTTTAGGGTTTAGATTCATTTCTCATCCACACACCTCAAATTACCAAAACCAACAGAAGTAGTTTTTACCCATAAACAATTGGCGACCACAGTAGGATATTAATCTCTCGGTTGCAATATCAATTTCCGGCTCTCAATTTCATATTTTCAATACCCGGTTCGATTTTATCAATTTCAAGGGGATAGATCTTATATCCATATCAATCATCAACATGTTCATTTATTTCAATTGCAAAGTCCAGTTTTTGTCTTATGATGTATCCTCCCCGACCGAGTTACCCGGAAGCTGTGAATGATCCAAACCTCATGGAGAGTGTATCCAGAATTTTAGAAGACGTCCTAGCAAATCAAGCTGGTATCGCTAGAAGGCAGAGCGAGACGTTCCATCTTTTGAATGATATCAGTTCAATTACAAGAAGGTTTTGCAGGTGCTTACCCAGGGAGCATCGCGAACGACGACACGGTTGAATCTCTACCTAGAAATCATATTTCTACCAACAAGGACGCAGAAAGAACACATGGCCACACCAGGAGGTCAGGGAGAGACGAGTGGCATAACCCGGCTAACTAAGGAGGCTCCAAGCAACTCTATAGAGGAAAGGACTTGTCAGGGATTCACAATCTTTATTGGACAAAGGAAAATGGCCAGCTTATGAAGCCTTGCTGGGAGATTTATATCTCAAAACCCTTACTGAAGTGCAGAAAGTTGTTCAATCCGCCGCGACTTTTCAGCCAAATGAAGAACTGCCTGAAGAAGGATAAATCCTCCAAGAGTCACATGAATACATAGGTTGGGAATACCTGACTCATCCACCTGACAATATGCTCTCGTCGATACGAAGCCCTCGATGGAAGCTACATCCCAGCCAAGACGGCCAACCAAGCGAGCCGCATATATGTTGATGCATGCTTACGCTCCAACTCCAAAACGTTCTTCATACCAAAGTCGACAAGAGATATCATAGAAGCATTTTTCAATGCAAAGAAACTCTAGATCGAGATACCCACACTTCCCATTCTCAATGAAGAAAGTCTTAGAATTGTTGGAGATGTGGGTACGAGACGGGGAGGTCCAGCTGCCTCAGGTATGGCGTCAACCGCCTGACCAATAGATAATAGATCCAAGATATTGTCATTACCACCCTTTTCTGCACCACCCTACCAGTGAATGCAACGCCTTGAAGCGCATTGTCCAGAAGAAGCTTGATTCGGAATATTTTCCTACCGTCTCCAAAGATTAATGCGTGCAATTTCTTGGAGTAAGTACTAGGAAAGGTCCAATATCATGCAGACGGAATTCCAAAAAGCAAGTAAGTATTATCACGCAATTTTTACAAGATAGTTTTAGAATTTACTAGGGACTTGGCATCCCACATGAGAGAGGGATTTAATGATCAGACACCATGTTTGTTCCCTTTCATGCTAGCAAAATATTTCACAAATTCATATAAACAATATTGTTGTAGCCACAACATTCATAACCAGAATGCAAATTCCATTCAGAATAATCTCTCTCAAAGAATCATTAAAAAAAAAACTATCTCAAAATAAACCAATTCATAATTCAATCACCTATTAACCCAATACCTAAAATTAAGTTGTGAAAGGAACCCTCACATCACTCAAAAATTCTAAAAGAAAGAGCATAAGTAGACGGCATAAACCATTCAAGGGAAATCCTTCAGCAATAACCCGTCCTTCTGTGCAATTGCGACTTTCATTTTCTGGAGAACGGCCTGCTCTAGCTTCAACTCATTATACAACCTTTCAATCTTCTCTTAATGTTGAACGATGATGTCTGCGGAGGGGAATTCATGCATTTCACCTCGCATCCTCTGGATTTCGGCAAGTCCTTCACAGAACCAATGGGCGTTAAACTCATACTTCACGAACACTTCCCGGTGGAACTCCCAGTTTTCTATTACCTCTTAAGAAACAGTGCGTCCAGTCACGATACTCATGTCGTAGATGGAAGATAAATCTTTTTAAACACGTTTTACAGATGTGAAGCGACTCTATGAGAGGTGGCGATGTGACCATACTTCTTCCATATTGTAGTATATAACTCCCCGAACTGAGCCGGCACACTGAATCCTCCAACCATCACGTGACCTGTATAAGGAGTATATAAAGGAGGCTCAAATATAGCTCCAGGAACAGCGGGTTGCATTACCAACACTTCGTCAGAGGCCTTCTCAGTTGCAAGAGATCTTACGATTGCTTTATTGATTGCTGGAGCTTGTTTAGGAGACTCTCTGGAGGGAGTTACCTCGATCGTGGGTGTTGTATCTCATGCGTTCCTCGCAATGGTTGTTTCACTCTGAAGACTTATTTCTGCCACGGCCTCATCTACAAGCTCACTGAAGTTGCCGCTCTGAGAATCATCTCTTTCGGGTTGAGTTCACACCATCCATGTCATTTTCTTGAAGAGGATCACTATCGCCAGACCTCTCAGCGTAAGGATCAGTATTTCCAGACTTCTCGTTGTAAGGATCAACATCTCCAGACTACTCATTATGATTGCGTTCCAGTATTGCGAAGGCATTCTCTTTCGGTATTCCCTGATCACAAATGAGAATTACCTTTAGTGGAGAATTACTTGAGAAGAGTGAATTGAAGGGTCGGAGAGATTTAATACCTGCATATTAAAAGATTTGAAGACCACGGGACCGCATGCTTGCTTCTTAGCCTGGGGACTGCAGTCAGTGGTATCGACCCTGGTTCGTTTACTTGGAAGCGGCTTCAATCGTTTGAATTTGTTCAAGATTTCAGGAGACGGCTCACCATAGAAGACTGTCGCGACTTCATCAGAAAATGCCTGGAAAACTAAGAGTTGCTCACTCCAAAAGTCCTTATACTTGGAAGTTATCATTAGCCTTCTTTCTATATACAGAAAGGGAAATCTCTGCTCTGATGTGAAGACGTCAGCGTGGGCAATAGATGGGATGAGATCCTCTGAAGGCACTGGTGGACGACGGATTGGAACACCCTGGTCAAATAATATTTGGTGTACAGCCCTGTCGATGTTATAAGGAACAACAGTAAGGATTCCATCAAAGAAATAAGGGATGTATCCTGACATGCAGCTTCGCAGAAAGACGGCTTCTCCCGGACTCATGGACTTCCCTCTAGATAACACAAGGCCAGGAGCGGTGGTAGAAGTTTTTGGCTGGACCACAGAAGGATGGACCGGTCCTCATGGGCGAAAATCTATAGCATGTACATTATCGAGAAAGTCAACAAGTCTTAACCCCGGCTTCAGACGTCTACTCTGCCAACGGAGTATTCTCGAACCACCGTACAAACTAGGAAGCGAAGTTGCAGGAGAAGGAGCGTAACTCTTGAAGTGCTCCCATAGACACGGCTGAAGAAAAGCAATGTGGATATATGACTCTACTTTCTTATACCCGTTGGAAGCATACATCTCTACTGCCAAAACATCTAGATGAGAATACAACGAGCCAAGGAATAAGGAGCCTAGAGGGAGGACCACACCCTTTGCCAACTTTATGGAAAACGTGACGAGATTGCTTCTTATGGTTTTATTCCCAGAACCATCATCAAAGATGTCCCTGGACAGCCATAAAGATAGGAATGAAACTACACCGTGGTCATTATCCAAAGCTTGGCCCGACCCTGGTGTTTTAGGAGACCATTCAGATACCCACCAAGTATAAAAACACTTCATGTTCTTTTTTTGTTTCTCATACTCATCTACTTTCTGAAGTATGGCATTGCGGATAGCATTTTCTTTGGTAGAGAGTTCGTAGCGAAGATTTCCAACAATAGGGAGGTTCATCAGCACAGCAACGCTTTCCAAGGTGATAGTCATTTCTCCCCACCTACATATAGTTGGGTGTGTAGAGGGACGCCATCGGGAAATGAAGGTGATTAAGCCTAGAGAGTCCTTCTTAATGTGAAGAGTTGTAGATGCCATAACTGCATTAACGATCTGCGCCTTGGTCAAGTTATCCCTGACATGCTTATTACTCAACATGCATCTCATCCATCCTTCATAAGAGTTCAGTGGAATCTTACAAACCTTAAAGTCAATAGGAGAAGGCGGATACTCCTTCTTCTAAAGATAAAACCTCATCACGTATGCTGGAGAGGATGATGGAGCAGCATCTTCATTTTCTGAGCCTGGAAGCAGTATTATTTTGTGGCCTGGATGTTTTCTAATATTTGGTAAAGGCATAGTAAACATCTTGTCATCTGTATTGGGCATGTCTTTGGAATTGTCCACACTTCCATTGGCAGCAGCGTAATCCCCAGGTGACATCTTAACAAGAGCCTCTTTGTTTATTTTCAAACAACTACAATGAAGTACAAAAAAAAAAATCATTACTTCGTGCTGAGGGGAAAATGGCCGGGTATTATATATATATATATATATATATCTCACCCGTGTCCACATTAGAGTGAAGAAGGAACGCAGCATGTCCATGTTCGAGCAAGGCAGGCACGGGCCCACTTTTGGTCAAGCAGGCATAGCCCCAAGAATCAAATAAGGAAAAACTGTATTAGTTCATGCAATCAGTATTGGTATTGGTTCATGCAAGATCGGCATTAGGTTGTACAGACAAGATACTTGGTCCAAACAGGTATAATAGCCCGATCCAAGCATGCACGAGATCGGAAAAGCATGAAAACAAGCCAAGCAGGCGAAGGTATCGAAGCCTGCATGGATCTAACCAAAACCAGCGCGAGAGTATCATTTGAACGAGCACGCATAGTAAGCTCACATTCGTACATGTTATGACATGATTTTTATAGGCAGTCCTTCATAGGAAATCGTGTTTACAAGCCTAAGTTGGAGATTTTTATCAAGTTACAACCTAAAAACTAGGTTTTGCATGCAACAATGAAAAAGAGTAAAAGGTTTACGTCCAAAAAAATAAAATGAAATGAAAACGAAACAATGAAGAACCATGCAGCACTTACCTTGTTGACGGACGCGGCGGCAAGCTCCGGCGGCGGGCGTGATCGGTGGCGGCAAGAGCTGTGGAAGGGGGTAGGACGAATGGGAGAATAAAAAAAAAAGGGGGGGGGGGGTCGGTCCCCTTATATAGACAAGCAATTGGGAAATCCTTATGGGAAAATGATTCCTCTTTTGTTTCAAACACCCAAGGAAGGAAACATGTCTCACTCAGGATTTCATGCTTGTAGCGGCGTGTTCACATGTGTAATCGATAGCGGACGATCAAGGCTTTCCGGGTAAGCTCTCTTCATCTCGTTTTTCTCCCATGTATTCATCACCATCTCATGCCTACCCCACAATAATGTAACCATTATGTGCTAGGCATGGGACTTAATGTTGATGGTAGATTTTAGTTCAGGGCTAAATTTGTAAAACCAATTTTTGTACAGTCGTACTGCAAAGGATAAGGCTATTTGATAAGTGATGAATACTTCTTCGCTTTATTAATTCACCTAAAATGGAGCATGTAGCAACAATCCCAAGTATTCTGTGAATTTTAGCATTACCAATTAATGCATGAATCGCCTCGTATTTCCTGTGATGTTCTCAGCAAAACTCTCATGGCTGGTGCGGCATGATGACTGATTGTTACTCTCAGCAGAGTGACATGAATATCCAAGTATCAACAGTGAGGCATGCACGAAATACCCGTACATGCTACACTATTCTCTAACAAAGAGGATCATCTCTCGGTGTGTTATACTAGCCCGATCGAGCATAATTGAATCTGGATTGTCCATAGCAGTCTCAGAATCAATCATGAACACGCAAGTTGGCCACACAATTTAACCAGCCTAGACGAACCCTAGCAGGAGCAGGCAACCACTGCAATAACCACCAGCGGGCCCGGTTATGCCCTGGTTGGTCGAACGCATGCCTTGCCCCAAATAGCCTCCAAACACCAACCCTGAAAGGGGATGGTCGAGCAGGCATGGGGCGGCTTGAATGCATAAGACTGTCGAAAAATAGCCTCAAAGAGGTCGCATCCGTCCAACTTCGCAGGCATGGTTAGACGGTTTAGATCGCGCCTCGATCAAGTGGTGAAGTATTGGTACACCCATTGGCGGGCCCACTTTCTACCTGCTTGATCGGTTCTCCCATATCCAAGTCGTGGAGCAACAAACGGTTGCCCAAACAAAGCTGGCGTGATGCCTTAGAAAGCTGTGGAAGTCCAAACAGATCACGACCATCCAACTTCGCAGGTATGGTTGTATGGCTTGGATCGCACCCAGGACCATGGAGCAAGCATTCATGTGCTCACCGCCAGCCCGAGGTAGGACCCGCGCAATCGGCCTCCCCAAGGGAGGCGCGCAACCACCAAATTCGATCGGTTGAAGTTGGTCGTCCGAAACCCTAATTAGGGTTTGCGGCATCATCCATGTGTCGCAAATGGACCACGAGTGTCCATCTTTGCAAGCTTAGGCGAAGGGTGTAGATGTCGATTTAAAGGGTCCCGAGCATGTCAACGCGATCACCGTGGGCCCGACTTCATGCTTGACCGATCGGCCAAGGCCGTCCTCATCCGGACGTCTCGGTTCGTGCGCCCAAAGGTAGCATACCACGCCTCCTTAAAGAATCCTTTACGACACAAGATTCCTATTGAAAACCGATCTCAACCACTCCCCTTTTCCTGCCAAATTGAATGGTTTAGATCGGACCTTTGTGAGACAAGATGGCATGGGCGTGAACATCCATGCACCGCCTCCATGCAGGACCAATCGGTCCCTCCAAAAATATTCCCTAAGCTCAAATTTGATTGAGCTGAAGGTGGGAGCTTGCATACCTCCTAAGCCCTAATCTGACGGTCGCAGATGGGGTCGCAATCCATCTCGTCCGTCCAACTACGCTATCTTGGACGGATGTCCTAGGATAGGAGTTACGCGACCAGTAAGGTATCACCATGATCACCGTCCGCCATTCTTCTGCATAATGAGATCGGCTAAGGCATGGCTCGCCCATGCAGCCTCCAAACTGTCACTCGAAGATGGATGGACATGATGCTATTTTAAGACTCTTAATTCGTGACTTACTCCGTTAAGCTTGAAAACAACGATGCTTCATGCATATTAAATATATTCGATGCATTACATGCGCAGGATATACACGATATTTCTTGAGTATCGACTTCTTAAATAACTTAGTTATTTAATCTAATCTAGCATTACATGCTACCTTATGTGGGTCCCACGATCCACACACTCGAGATATCAATCATGTCATAAACTTGGGGATACATGTTGGGGTATTGGTTTGGCGGTTTACAGCGTGCAGCACGCAGCGCGCAATGCGCCATCACAAGAACGTGTCAGGAAGTCATGGACAGTTAGTGATGACGGGAAAAGTGGGCAAGACTGATCGTGTAACACTAACACACAACTCCACTACTCCACTTCCTCCACTTCCCACGAGAGACGTGAATAAGGCTCAAATGACTTGTATAAATAGGTTCTCCTCTCTATTTCCAAAAGATAACAAGACAGAAACCAAGTGTTAATACGAAACGCATTCAAACACCCAGGGGCTGCTTGCATTAATCGTAAGCATGCTCACCCTTCTGTTACAAGTCATAAACAAGCCTACACCTTCACAATCTAAACTCCTTTTTCGCTTCCCTCCTTAAGATCAACCCCATCTCCTTCACTTTGTGACCGAAACAAGTCTGGAACGGCCATTTCTTGGTTTAGGACAGAATTGTATAGATTGATCTCTCGAATCAAAAGTACTCCCGTGCAGTGCATTTGTTTAGGGTTTGGATTCATTTCTCATCCACACACCTCAAATTACCAAAACCAGCAAAAGTAGTTTTTACCCATAAATAATGAATTAACACAAACTTCTGCAAATCATCTCAGCCATCCAACTTGGCTAGCCAATTTAACCCGTTTAGATTTAATTTGGGCCAACCAATAGGACGTAAAAATGGGTACCATCCATCATTATCCTATAGGGACCGACCACCACATCTATAATGTACATGGATAGCTCCTGGCAGCTGCTCAAATATGACCGCCCGCCGCCTAGATTGCACGTGATTGGTCAAAATATCTAGGTCCTGCAAACAAGACCCACTTAGCAACTTGTTACATATTTTCCACGAAAATACTCAAGACATCATGTCACAAACCGGGGGATGTTCATCAGGGTATTGGTCTGGCGGTTTACAGCGTGCGGCGTACAACATGCCCATTATATAAGAAAGTGTTAGGAAAGGTGGAAAGTTAGTGTCGGAAGAGAAGTAGTGGGTGTAAATCAACCGGTCTTATCTCATAACAAGACGTGGTTTTCAACATTTTTACACGACCCCACTTCTTCATCACTCAACTACTCCCATTTCCTATGAGATCAGGGTGCGTTCAACTATGACTTATATAGATAGGTTTTCAACCTATTTCAACCAAGACAAGTGTTATCAACACAAGTATCCAGAAAAACATCAAAGAACGGATAGATTACATTCCGCAATCCAGTTCCATATTCTGATATAAGTCATATAACAACCACACCTTCAGAGTTAACCATTCTGATCTCAACATCTTCTTCGTTTCCCTCCCTAAGATCAACCCTTCTCCTTCATTTTGTGACCGAAGCAAGACTGGAACAATCATTTCTTGGTTTAGTCCAAGATTGTACAGATTGATCTCTCGAATCTAAAGTACTCCCATGCAATGCATTTGTTTAGGGTTTAGATTTGTTTCTCGGTGACACACAAATTTACCATTTCCAGCAGAATCAGTTTTTACCCCAAAGAAACTGTGTTTAGATTAATGATTTGAATGGGCTTAGAGTTTTCATCTCTTGAGGTAGATTAGTACTAGTTGTCCATGCAAGTGTAGCTTTTGAGATGTTGTCTCACTAAAACCACCTGAATCCATGTATTCTGAACTAGAAAAATTGATTGTTGCTATCTATTTCTCTTTTGTTAAACTCATACCATACTTTTCAAGCTAGAAAGTGAATGTAATCACAAAATACCCAGTCGACAATGTATTGTCGAAAGAGAATAAAACTGGCGGATTAGCTAAATAGGGAGTCAATTTGAATCAATTTAAACTGAATTATATTCCTTGAAAGACAAACTTATATCAGATTTCTTGGTAAATTTCCTAGTTGAAGATCCATCTTCTGGTCTTAAATTTTGTGAATAACAACTAGAAATACTACCTGAGCCAGAAATGCAGTCTAACTGCAATAGTTCATCTGTGAATACCCTCTAAATATTAAAAGTTTTCATAGATGGAGCTTCAATTGATAAAGAAGGTGGAGTTGGAGTTGTGATAATCACACCATAAAATTGCTTCATCAAATATTCTTATATCTTGCCTTTTAGCCTAACTAATAATCAAGCTGAGTATGAAGCATTTTTACAAAAACTTTTAGTTATCAAAAGTTTTAATCTGAAAGAGTTCATTATATTTACTGACTCTCAGCTAATATCAAAAAAGTTGGGAGGTCGCTTAGAAGCTAGAGATATTGTCACGATAAAATGCAGAGATCTGGTTGTTAGAGCACTACTAGTTAAACCCACCAAGCGTTGGTTTGTAAAGGTTGATTGTCATAGTATCAAAACTCATAAGTCGCTTGATTAGATTATTATTGTCAAAAAATTTAGGTTAGACTAAGAAGTCTAGAAATGTTAAGACATACAAGTATTACTATGAAGACCTGAATATTTTGAAGACGTGTCGACAACAAATTTAACGTTATACTTCTACTTGAGGTTATTAATACATGACTTGACTTGTTTTCATTTCTATATAGTTTGCTTTCAAGTTGTTTCTGATTAAAAACATAACATGCGAAGTTATATATGTGAAACTCTAGTTTAACATACTTGATCATCATATTGTGATAAAAAATGTCACGGAACAATATATCAATAGTGATAAGTGTTGTATATAGGTATATTGATTTATAGAGTATAATGCTTATCTGTTGGACTTTGTAATTGCAACAATGACATAATATTTGTAACTCGTTACTAGATTGTATAGTGAACATAGGTTTGATTTCATAGAAAACTATATTTAGTTGCATAAGTTTAAGGAAGTAGACTATGAACTTGTTTCATAGTCGAAAGGAAATAAAAAAGGATTGTGGTCTCGGTTTTCATTGAATATCTTAAGTACGGACCAATCCTAACCTACATAGGGAATCAAGGCAGAACATATCCTAGCTTATGTTAAGGTGGCAGAGGGTCACCTTGCCTTATACCTCTAGTGGGATGAAATTCTTCATAAGGATATCCATTGAGCATAACTGACTGAGTGGTAGGTTAATACATTAATGTATCAGATCACAGAAGTCTTCACAAAAACAAAAATACCTGAGAACCTTGATGGAAAATTCCATTCAAGTCTGTCAAAAGCCTTAGACATATCAAGCTTCAAAGCCATCCATCCAATTTGTCCTATTTTTTTCTTCATGGAGTGAATAATCTCTTGAGCAATGACTGTATTGTCACTGATTAATATACCAAAAACATAAGCTGCTTGATAAAGAAAGATAATTTTATTTATTAATGGCTTCATTTTGTTGACACGAACCTTGGAAATAATCTTATAAGAGGTGTTGCAAAATCCAACGTGCCTGTAATAAGTTGCACATATAGAACTTTTTTTTTTTGAATAAGAGATATGTAAGTTTTATTGATTTGCTTTAGAATGTGCTTTGTTTGGGAAAAAAACTGGTCACCATCATGCAAGCATCTTCACCCACTATACTTCACTGACTTTTGTAAAAGCCTGCTTGAAAACCCTTACTCCAGTTCTCCATACTTTTGAGAGTATCTAATATTTCTTGATGAGAATGACTTCTTATAATATTTGCATTACCCTCACCAGTATTGTGGGAATCAGACTAAAAAGACCCTCCTCCAAGCTAGTACTGGTGATTGTACTTATGCTCTTGAAATGAGAAGTAATGTGTTGAGATATTTCTTCTCTAGAGTACATATACTGCTTGTCATGATTTTTTGTAGAACCGATATTATTTTTGGCCCTCTTTCTGTTGCTTTTTGTGTGGAAATACTTACTGTTGATATCTTTGATAAAGTGATCTCTGGATTTTTGTTGATAGAAGTCTTTGCTGATGCAGATTATACTATTATGCTTCTCAGAATTATGAGGTTGAGATTGAAGAGCAGGTAATTCTTTCTGAAGATCATCCACTTTTTGATTCACATTGCAAAGTGAGTTTTATTCCACCCAGTTAACTCCTCCCTTGTTACTTGAAGTTTCTTAACAAGCTGAAATCCAGGAGAACCAGAAATACCAGTCTTCCATGCATTTTCAATAATAGTGACACAAGATGCATCATTTAACCAAGTCATGAAAAAATTAAATGGTTTCCAGCAGTTAGGCATAGAAACATCAGAAATAAGCATAATAGGGTTGTGGTCACTACCAACCTGGTTAAGATGCATAAGCTTAGCATTAGGGAAATTAATATTTCAAACTCCATTGCCTAAGGACATATCTATTCTAGACCTTCTAGTGGCAGTACCTAGGTTGTTACTAGTCCAAGTATAGTCATTCCTAACAAAAACCAATGTCTTCTAAACCACAAGAAGAAACAATGCTATTAACCAGGCCATCTGTTGAAGAGAAAACACAAATATTGTTATTAAGAAGATGAAAAATTAGGTCCCCCAAGAGAATCCAAGGCAAGTTATTAGCATTACTGATATCCTGGATGTAAGACCACTGCTTTTTATTTTTAGAGTAACTAAAGAAGACATACATACAAGTGAGGAGAAATTATGGCTAACTAGGATCTGCTTGAACAATAATATTAAACATATTGTGACTAGTTCCTATAACATCACACTGAAATCCATTTTTACACATGAGTATTGAACCACCACACAGGCCCTCTGGCTCTATAAAAGCATAGTTTGGGTATTGGAATTGATTAAGGAGAGGTCTACTTTTAAACTGGTAGATTTTGGTCTCACAAAGAAAAATAAATGTCAGGGTTTTGGGCCCTAACTAGATCACTTAGGTGATTTCTCATTTTCGAGGATTTGAAACCATGAATATTCCATGATATGATTCTCATTGTTGCAATTCTAAACGAACTAAAATATAATAGTAATACGAAAACTATGTAAAACTGTAGAAGAATTTTATTTTATTTTACAGATGCATGCATGATTAATAAATGAAGAATGGTTTATAAGTGTCTTAAATGATGCAAAACTTGATGCAGAAGAAAATAGAAAAAGAAGGAATTTGAAAAGGCATGGAGTGATTAAAAATAATATTAAATCATGATTGAAAAAGATAAGTATAATAATTACATGAGTCTCCTTTTCTGCGATATAAGCTTGCTCATCTCTTGATGTGACCGTGTGAGTTATTGATGAGTCAGTACTGGTACTCGGCGGAAGGAAAGAGTTCACTGTCTCATTATTAGTTGAAACATATAGAGGTTTATCAGAAGGACGATGTATTTTACCAAGCCTAATATCTTCAGAGATAGACGTGTCTTCTTTGTTGCTCAAGAAATCCAAATTAATAGTAACACCATCCTTTGATGGTACAAAAACTATGTCTTTAGTATATTTCATTTGAGATTTTTTTGCAAATGGTGCAAAGGAAGTATATACCGAGGATAAAGTTTTCCTGATGTTGTTAACCTTACCAAAGAAGTATGGTTTCTCGTGAGCCTTGGTAAGAAATTTGTTGCATCCTTACAGACACCCTTGGAATGATCTATGATATAACAGTCAGTGCATATGCTGCTGGGTTGCCATTTATATAAATAAAATAAAATATATCCACCTGGTAACACCAACATTGGTAATGGCTTTAACTCTTTGTTGCATGGAAAAAGTTAGATCAACATTCACACAAACATTGTCTGGATCACTGCCTACTAGAATGACATCCTTTGGTTCTATAACTGTAACTTCTCCCACAACCTCGCCTATTTTTGTGACTACAGCTACATTCATATGCTCAGGAAGAAGAAATTTAAGTTGAATCCAAAACTATTGAAACCCCCATTGTTTCTTAGTGTGCACCATATCCAAAATATAGTCGTGAACCACAAGAAAGTGCTTATTGACACTCCACGATCTTTCCTCAATCACTTTTTTCAGGAGTGAACAAATACTGAACTTGAGGATCATCATGTTTAGGTCGATTTATACTATTTTGACATCCTACGGAGACATAAAAGGCCAGGTAAAGTTAATCCATTTTTTAACTGCTTGATGACTCATTCTTCCCTCTATAATGTTCATACCGATGGCACTTGCTTCCAAATTCAAGCTTTCTTCTTGTTCATTATTGTTTTCACCTTGCTGCACAACTATTATTTTATTAGTGTCTTCCAACTCTAACATTGCTTGTTTGAACTTATTCACTGAATCACTGATTGCATTGGGTTTTGGGTTTTCAGACTCCATCTTACAAAAATAATTATGGTTTGAGAGGATACAATGTTGAAGTTAAGTGTTGTTAACATAGAGTATATGGTGATTGTGCAATATACGATGAGAATAATGGTATATTTTTAGGCATAATTGAGGGAAACTGATTGATATCGTGTTATGATTAACAAAGGAAACTTCACAGATAACTGTTGACCATCTCATTAAAACCAGGAAACAAATTTTCTGTAATAATGACTTTCCAAAATTTGGATAATTTTAAAAGCAGGATACTCTAGAATTGAGACTCGGTGAGTTGAAACAGGAACCATCCTTCTCATCTTCAGCACCATTCATACCAACACAGACAAATTGATATGGAAAAAGCTATGATCACAACATGAATTTTAGTTAAATTGTTACAAATCTTAACAAGAATTTTTTTAAATTGTTAAATTGTTACAAATCTTAACAGGAATTTTAAAGCAACTCATTTGAGACATATAATGAGAAGCAGTTATATTTTTAACCATAACAGTTTCCCGCATTATTTAACTGAGATCTTTTCCAACTAGGCATTTTAGTGTTCATTTTTTTCTTCTACCAAAGGCTCAATACATTCAGTGAGGAAACTAAATATTATTCGTCATTTAGGGGATTAGCAATGACTATTAATGTATTTTCTTAACCTTATTTCTAATAAACCAGTTTTTGGGGCCAAAAAACACTCTATATTTTCTTAGGTTGATTAATTGGCTAGAAGCTAGACCAAAGTCACAACTTTACCGAATTATGACAAGATTTCCATTTACCTTACAAACAAGAGACAGTCATCAACAAACAGTGAGTGGCTTCTATAGCTTGGTTGAAAATATTTATACCTTTTAACAAACCTGAATTTGCAGCTTGAAGAATTGTTCGTGATAGTGCTTCCATGCAAAAACATGGACTAGTACAGATAGATTGGGTCCCCCTGTCTTAAACCTCTAGTTGGTTTAAAGAATTTTGTGGGAAACCCATTTAGCAAACCATAAAGAGTAGTTGTCGATATATACCGGTGAACCAGATTTCGCCATTTATTATTGAATCTCATTCTTTTCATTATTTGTATTAAGAAATCATTCGAATAGACATCAATTTGTAAACCCATGAATATCTTTTTAGATTTGGAATTTTTCATGTTATATATAATTTCGTGCCAATGTGATGTTTTTTTCAAATCCGCCTTCCAGGATTGAACGCAGATTGATATGGGGAAATAATTTTACCTAGCAAACCTTTCATCCTTCCTGATATTAGTTTAAGAGTTACTTTACAAGACGTGTTAGCCAAAACTATAGGTCTAACTTTGTAGGAGTTATGAGGTTAAGAGTCTTTGGAACCGAGAAAGTTTGGACCATTTTGGTTCAATTTTTTGATTTTTTTTTTTTTGGAGGGAAACCATCCAGGCCATGATTTTTATCCGGTTCCGTAAAGAACAAGGTTTTTTTAATTTCATTTTCAGCGGGAATAAAACAATTATCAGTATGAGTTATACTAGTAGTAAGTATAAGATTAATCGTATTATGATCAATTCCAGGCTTTACAGTGGATGCTATAGCTTGAAACTGGTCTGCCATGCAAGCGAAGATTCCCTTTCTAATGTTTAACCATTCATTTTTATCATTCTTAAGAATTTAAATTATATTTCTTCTAAGCCTCTATTTTGCTTTGTAATGAAATACTTTGTATTTCTGTCTGTCTCCAAGAGCTAAGTTATGGTCTCCACTTTTATCCTTCCAGAGCTTTTCCTTTATACCATACCAATTAGCAAGCTCTTTTCTAAGTGTAGATAGATCAATAATTTTATTGGGGTAATTTGCAAGTCTATTAGTCATATAAAGCTCTTTTTTAATGTTATCGATATTGAAGTGGATGTTTGCAAAGCTACTTTTATTGTGCTTGACATTAGCTACTAGCTAGCTTGTGTTTACTTTATGGGCCAAGGATCCATTAATATGGGTTTACCAACCTTCCTGAATTAGGCTTGCACTCTTCATGATTTATCCATTCCCCTATGTACTTAAAAGAAGTTGCACATCATTCCAATGGCTGTATGTGTATTATCTTATTGTGACATGGTCATAATTAAGAGTCCCTATGTGTTTTATGCTCGAACCCGGGAATTCCATATTCCATTTAGAGTGTACAGGAGCTCTATCTAGTCTTTCCTATATGTTTTCATACTTATTCCATGTAAAAGTGCAACTTGTAAACCTCAAATCCTTTTAAGTCACATCTATTTATCAGATTCTTGTCTCATTTTTGTTGAATGGAGATCTATTATTCTTCATGTAGAACCACATTTAGATCACCAATTATTACCCAACGTTTATCCACCGTTGCTGCCTCGTCTTTTATGATTTTCCAAGAATTCAAATTCAATTGTCAATATGGGCTCCCATAAGAACAGGTAAGAATCCAATTGTTATCATGTAAATGAGTCATTTATCTGAATATCTATATTGTTTTTCCATATTAGACACATTAGCTTAAGATGATAGTTATTATAATTATAAACATTAGCCTGTCTTAAGATGTTGTGCATTACTTTATTTTGTTGTTTTGTTTCTTATAAGAAGAATATATTCAGGTTCTCCTTATTGAGAGTGTCTAAAAGGCTATTCCTGGTTTCAATCTTTCAAACCCCTAACAATTCCAAGCTATCACAATTATAAATTGCCAAAAATACGAAATCACAGGATGCTCAAACTATAATAATACAAAGCAAATATAAATTCCACACTGAAGTTTAATGGTATCATCATGGTTTCTTCCTACATGCTCATGTATTGTGATATGTTGAAGTAAAATTCCAATTGATATTAAGTGAATACAATCTATTTGATATTTTTGAAATTACTTACTTACAAATGAAACCTCATTTGCAGAATGTTGAGTATCAATTTTTTTCTTCCAATTAATGCCTTTGCTTCAGAAGAATTTCTCTCCTCTTAAACAGGGAAGGAAACACCTCAGAGCCATAAGGCAAAGATTGCTGAATATTTATTTCAACTAAGCATTCCACATTTTTTTCTTCTTGATTTCTTCCGGACGGTTTTTTATGAGTCAAGTACTTTCCTGCAGGAGCACAAATATCAGTCGTGTGTTCTTCGTTAATGTAGTCAGTTGGGGTTCTTCATTAATGTGATCCAACTTATTCAAACGAGAGTTTTGTGTAGTACTAAGAAGCATCAAGTCACCTTCATTGAGTACGTAGTCTAGTCAGAATGTGGAACTTCTGGGAGGAGGTGAGCTCCGGGCAATGGCAGGAGATGGAAATCAATCACATCCGTGCCTCTCATGAACAAAAGAGACTGATTTTCAGTGGACTTGACCTTGTTTAAATTGGGCAGTTCAGTCAATTCCAAATTAATGTCAACTAGGCCAACTCAAAATTTACTGGTCAAAAACTATTCTTTTCCACTGAAATTTGACGACTCTCCTGTAAATTTTCTCAAATTAAATCAACCCGAAAGCAAGACGATGTTTGATTAGAACCTAGTACAACAACGCCACCATGGGATCTGCCAGCAAAAAGCTCGAACCAAGGTGGGACTTCAAAAGCTCAAAGCCTCAAACCAAGGTGGGACTTGGAGGTACACTTCATAAGATAACAGTAGTTTGCAGAACACAAGACACTTTGGGACAACGGCGTGGAGATTAATTTGATTTTGAAGAAATGCAGGCATACATTTCAAACCTGATTTAATTGGGGGCCCCAAAAAAACAATTAGGGCCCTGCACTACAGGACAAAAAAAGGACATGAAATAATATTTTAGGATCCTAATTTTTTTGAAATGGCAAAAATACCCCTAAGCCATTAGTGTTAATTAAATTTAATTAGTTAGTTAAAATGTTAAGTAGTAAGGTTAGATTAAAATCAGATTTTGGGTAAATTTTTGGATTAAAGAAAAAAATGTGTTTTTGTGTTGTGGGGAAGGAGAAGTAGTGTTTTTTGGGAAAAAATTTGGGTTATTTGAAATGAATGATTCTAGTGTAGGAAATGATGTTGGTGAAGATTCAAATAACAAACATGATTGTGATAATGGTAAGATTAAATTTGTCTGTTCGTTGCTCCAAGTGGTCGAATCATCCACACCATTGAACAACTCAAGTGTAAGGGTCGTCATAGTCGGGGGGTGTATACACTAACGACTCTCTTACGTCGTCACTTTACTGACACTACCAATAACGATTTTTCATAGAGTATACATGCAGAACTAGGGTCGTTAGGGTATAACATCATACAGAGTAACGACCCTAAATTATGAAAAATCGTTAAGGTATAACATCATAAATTATGAAAAAGGGTCGTTAGGGTATAACATCATAAATAGTAACGACCCTAATTCTGCTACTACAATTTTTTGCCCTAGATTATGAAAAATCGTTAGGGTAGCGTGATACAGATTGACGACCCTGTCAATATTTTAGACAATGAGTATTTTTGTTTGCAACTAGGGTCGTCATCTGTTACTATATATGGGTAACGACTCTATTCTAAACCAAAAGAGTTCAATGACGACTCTCTTATATATATTGACGACACTACTAATTTTTAAGACAGGGAGACTGTTCTTAGCAGAATTAGGGTCGTCAATAGATTCGGTTACAGAGGTAATGACCCAAATGTAGGGAAAAAAATTATAATAGCAGAATTATGGTCGTTCACTAGAACATCATACAGATTAACGACTTTTCATAGAGTATACATGCAGAATTAGGGTCGTTAGGGTATAACATCATACAGAGTAACGACCCTAAAGGGTCGTTAAGGTATAACATCATAAATAGTAACGATCCTAATTCTGCTACTACAAAAAATCGGTTCGAGAACTAAATTTCACAATCAAAACTCAAGAAAAATATCAAAACATAAGTGAGTTTTAGTCACTTACTTTCTAATCGACGAAGATTTTTTTTTTTTTTTTTTTCGTTACTGGAGGAGTGGGGGAGAATTCGTGTGGGAGAGGAAGGGAGGGGTGGAGAGTTTTCTGATTTTGGTTTTAGAAAATGAATTGAGTGGTTTTAGAAAATGAATTGAGGGCCTTATGTTTAGGGTTGATAGGTTTTTAAGTAGTAAGGGAAAAATAGTATTTTCACCACCTTTTGGAAGCCCCCTAAAAAATTTGGTGTGCCTAAAAAATTTGGTGTGAGTATAAAATGGTCAGGCCCCTAATTGTTTTTTGGGGCCCCCAATTAAACAAGGATTTCAAAAGTTGTAAAGAAATAATCTTCAAGAAGGGTCATTCAGGGGGGGTGGGGGGGGATCAGAAAAGGATAAGTCAAACAAGACCTAGGTATAATGCCATACAGTGATGCTACTGCTGTGCTTGAACGGCAGCAATAAATTCCACCTCAAAGATAGAACGAAATACAAATGAAAGAATAAGAATTTTATCAGAGATTGCTGCATCATCACCCTTTCAAGAGATACATCATCCAAATAAGAGAAGGAAAAGTACACACTCAGCAACACAACCCAAAAACAAAATGAAAAGAAAAATGTAAAATAAAAATAATGCAAACTGCATTTTGATTCCTAGACATAATAACTCAATAATACTCAGTTTATCTGCAGCTCTCCCTTTCCCGTGCAAGATGATTAGAAACATTTCCTGTGAACGATTGAGGGACCAGATTCGTCGTATTCTGCCTTTGCGATCCACATCTGCATTCGTGAAAGAAGAGAAGTTCACAAATCAATTGTCTACAGTTTTAGTCACTGCCAAAAGCTTTATTCTAGATATGAACACAATTTCTAATCATATACGGGAAAGAAAAACAGACCTGTTGGAAAGTGCTGAGAGAAGCCAAGATAGAACCTCCGATCCAGACACTGTATTTTCTTTCAGGTGGAGCGACCACCTTTATCTTCATGCTGCTTGGTGCAAGAGCTGTGATCTCCTTGCTCATCCTATCAGCAATTCCAGGGAACATGGTAGATCCACCACTGAGAACAATGTTTCCGTACAGATCCTTCCTGATATCGACGTCACACTTCATGATGGAGTTGTATGTAGTCTCGTGAATACCAGCAGCTTCCATACCAATCATGGAAGGCTGGAAGAGGACCTCTGGACATCTGAAACGCTCAGCCCCAATGGTGATTACCTGACCATCAGGCAATTCGTAGCTCTTTTCAACTGAGGAGCTTGTCTTGGAAGTCTCAAGTTCCTGTTCATAATCAAGGGCAATGTATGCCAGCTTCTCCTTCATGTCTCTTACAATTTCCCGTTCAGCAGTGGTGGTGAATGAGTAACCACGTTCCGTCAGGATTTTCATCAGCGCATCAGTAAGGTCACGACCTGCCAGGTCAAGACGAAGGATGGCATGTGGGAGTGCATAACCTTCGTAGATGGGTACTGTGTGGCTGACACCATCACCAGAGTCGAGAACAATACCTGCACAAGCCCAGTGTTAGAAGATGATACTACCAAACAATATCAGATATTTAGAACCACTATAGACGCTTACCAGTTGTTCGACCACTGGCGTAGAGGGAAAGGACGGCCTGGATGGCAACATACATAGCAGGAGTGTTAAAAGTCTCGAACATGATTTGGGTCATCTTCTCACGATTAGCCTTGGGGTTAAGAGGTGCTTCAGTAAGAAGAACGGGGTGCTCTTCCGGGGCCACACGAAGTTCATTGTAAAACGTGTGATGCCAGATCTTCTCCATGTCATCCCAGTTACTCACAATACCATGCTCAATAGGGTATTTTAGAGTCAAGATACCTCTCTTGGACTGAGCCTCATCCCCAACATAGGCATCTTTTTGGCCCATACCAACCATCACACCAGTGTGGCGGGGACGACCGACAATGCTAGGAAACACAGCTCTGGGAGCATCATCTCCAGCGAATCCAGCCTAAAAGACAAATAGCCGTCTCAAATACTTAGAATTAGGAAAATAATACTAAGAATTAGGAAAATAATACTAAGAATTAGGAAAATACAATGACCATAATTCAACTTCACAGGAAACCATCAGAAAATATCACCATTCCCATTACAGGAACTAATAATACCTTGACCATTCCTGTACCATTGTCACACACGAGTGGCTGAATATCCTCTGCATCTGCCATTTTTTATTACTTGCTGCCGAAAAGCAAGAAATCCAAAACCAAAACAATGATGAGAAGAAACGAAAGAAGATAACGATTTGACAAATCTTTTATCTTATAGAAAGTAGTGGTAAGCTAAAACTCTATGTATGCCAGTTTGTGTACAAATGCTAATAACAAAAAGATCAAGAGTATCATTTGGCTCACACAATCTATCATCAGTATTCCATACACATTGATAAAATCATATTCATCAATTTTCTTTACCAAAAAAAAGTGAAACTAAGACATCTGACAGATTAAGATCCTAAAAACAAATTCAAGACCTTGACACATATCAGATGCAGCAAGAATTTCAAAGTATTCCTACTAAAACCATTTTCTCAACAACAAAGATAGGAATCTATGGTCTCTATACTTCGATAAACACTAGTGTCATTTAACTGTTACATGAAATCAATTCTAAAGTATGCACACAATTTCAGATAAAAAGATTCCAATGCGTGAGAAAAGAGAAATTTATATCCACAACTCTCCAAATTCTCAACAGCCTATAAATGCAGATCCTTGACAGACAAAATCAACTCGGACAACACATCGTCTCAGATAGAAAACAAAATTTATCTCGAGAAAAGTTCTAAATATCCGTATCACTGTTTCAACCATTTGTAAAATTGAAATTGATCCCGAAATTGATCCAAAGCAATGAGCTCACACAAGCTTTGGATCAACATTATAACAAACGATAAAAAATATATAAATCCACGAATGGAAAACTCGCAATGACAATCTAAAAAACACCAAAGATTAACCTAGAAACCTAATAAAACGAATGCATAAGTAGAAATCGATTAACGTAATACTCACAATAAGATATAGAGACAAAACCCTTTGTGGATCTAAAAACAACGAAAGAAACAACAGATCGATCTAAGTAATCGATCTGAATGTCCAAACGTGAAAAGAATAACAATAATAAAGAACGAGAGAAGATGAAACTCTAAAATAATAGAGAAAGATGAGAATGATTATTACCTTAGAAACCCTAGATTAATCGTGAAGAAGAAACAAACTCTATTCCGATCTAAGCTGACAGCCGCACACACAACCCTCTACGTTTGGTATGTGGTTTCAAAATGGAAACCAGGAATGATAATTTGGACCTCAAATAAAAATGCTAAAAATTTCAAAAGTCCCACTTTTATGGGATCCCGACCGTCAACTCTATTAATCTAGATCTTCGCTTTGTTCGACTCGTCACGTTCATCTGGGGCTACCGTGGATACAGCTGTTCTCTTTTACCCTTTTTGCCGCAATCACTATATTGCCCTTTTCTTGATAATATCTTTAACGCACCCCTTTCTCATTGGGCTTTCATACATTCCTTCAAGATTGGGAGAGGAATGGGAAATTAGGGGGAGAACAAAAAAAAAAAAAAAATTCTTTGTTAGACTCACAATTAATTTTGGATACCGTGATACCCATAAATATTTTTGTGACACTCATAATTATCCGAAATTATTAAAACCTGTCTGCATGACGGTTTATGCATCCGCATGATGTGTTATACATACTGTTTTTTCAGGAATAACTCGTTATGCATCCTAATTTTTCAGGGGTATAATTGGCAACGCAGCTTGGATATAACATATCTAAAAATCCGCGTCTTGGAATTTTACAAATTTTATATCGTTGGAAATCTTTTAAAGAGAGCTACGCAACGAGTACAAACAACAATATCAAATTTTTATTTTTCACGAAAAAATCGGAGGTGATCATCGTTTTAGGGAAAATTTTCGAAAAATGACTACATATTCATTACACAGCCTTCAAAAAATATGCATAATACATTGTGCAGATGCATAACGAATTATGCAACCAGTTTTTCGACTGCATAACAAAGTTATGCATCCATAACAAGTTATGTATCCATTGTTTTAGTTGATTTTAGTTCGTACAGAAAAAATTGGTGCATAATGCGTCATGCAGACATATTTAAATGATGCATATCAGGTTATGCATCCATTTTCTCGATGCATAAAAGATTATGCAACAATTTTGTCGATGCATAATGCATTATGCAGTCATATTTTCGGATGCATAACAGGTTATGCATCCACTTTCATGACTGCATAACTTGTTATGTAGATATTATTGTAGGCGCATAACAAGTTATGCAACCTTGTTTTTTTGTTAGTTTCAATACTAAGAAAAAAGTATCAAACCAACTTTGACTTAAATGAGTGTTTGAGAAAATGAGAGTGAGTAAATGGTAATCCCTGAAAATTCTTTTCAATGTATTTTGAAATCCCATACACATTTGAACCTCCTCGGTCATTATTCATTTCCTTAATTGCTTCCATAATCACCTAAAAAAAGATGAAATTCAGATAAAACACACACAAATTAACAAACAGAAACATAAAAAACATCTAAACAAGAAAAGATTAAAGGGCTAACCGTTGCATAAGGAGGATGAGTTGGTCAAAATGCTTAATCGACTAAGGGGGCATGTCATGTAGTTGTAATTTACTTGTTTTCATCCTTCGCTAATGAGCACTACATATTGTAGTGTTGTAGAAACTCATTGTCTTCTATGTTTTCTATGGAAGTATGTTACCAGTAATCTATATTTTACTAAATCTGAGCAGTGAATAAAGGTATCAATGAGTAATTAGAATGTATTACTACTATTCAAGATAAGAACGAGTCTTGTTTTCTACAACTGAGCAAGCAATCAAATATCAAAAGAGAAATACTAATTAACACCACGCAACCATAACCTCTTTCTTGCTACATCAACAGAAGAACCGCCTGTTACCACAACTGGCTTCTTTTCATCAACAGATTCTCCGGCTGATAATTGATCATCACTCATGGATGAAGAAGACGAAATTTCGAGTTCTACAACCAAATCGTTTAAATCTGGCATTCCATTGATGACTATTGCAGGTTCTCCAGGTATCTCATAAATACTGGTTAATGAAGCTCCGAGATCGAGATCCAAATTTTTACCGGGCGTTTCGGTGATCGAGATTGAAAATTGATTAAGGAATTTTTGTGTCGCTGCTCAACGGATAGGATTAAGGAATTGAAGTTAGGGTTTCGGTGATCGAGATCGAGATAGAGATGACACTGTTGATAAGGGGTCGGTGGATTGAATATGAAGATGATTATGGGTTTCCTGTTGAACTCAAAAGAAAAAGATAGATCTGCTCTGAAGATCAAATGGTTGAATTTGTGAACAGGTAGAGGTTAACAAGATGAATGGGTTGCTGAGTGTTGAATCGAATTGATCCAAAATTAGAAGATGGATGATGGGTTGGTGGCGCTGTTGAAGAAAAGGAATTGAAGATGAAGAAGAAGAATAAAAAAGAACGTAACAGAATTTTATAAAATATGGGTTTGAGAATAATTTTTTCTTAGAAAATGGGTGCGCGCCTTCAGATTTTTGGGTGTGGATTTCACGGTGGGAAAGATCTGAAGAATGGGTCTCCATGTAGTTTTAACTTTACGAAAGTTGGCTGTATAATTTTGATCCATTTTTGCCGAATGGTCTCTAGCATTGGCTGAGTAAAACAACCTAAATATGCTAATTTTATTCGATCAAATTGCAGCGGCCGAGCTAGAAATCTAATATGGGAGGAAAAGTTTATTCAGGGAAGGCAAAAAGGCCGAAAAAGGCTTGGACTAGGAAAAAATAACCTTGTCATGTGATAAAAATGGGCTTGGCAGCCAGCCCCAGCAGGGTGGGCAACTTCATACCCTTGCCATAGACTGGCTTCGCCACTGTCAAATTGGCGGGTGGACATCTGACCCGCTTCTTAGCAGACAAGACGCAGACATATTTTTGAAATCCGTCATTTTTGTTGATAGGATGCGAATATAACATCAACATCGTATACTCGCATATTACATACATCTTATACGAATATCGGCATATTAAAGCATTGTGGAAACAACATCTCCGTTGAGCATATCTTTGAACACTTGATCTACAAGGAAAACGAACTGATATTCTACTGCAAAATAAGTAAAGCTTTACCCACATAACCAGATCGATCAACCCACATTCCTAAGTGTGAGTATGATAAAAAAAATTGTTAAGACGAACATGTATTGGTGAGAAGCAAAGAGAAAGTGTTGTCATCCAGTTTCATCATCAACTTGAAAATTTATTTGAATAAAGTAAAAAAAGCATAGACAAGGAGGACGAGGAGATTCTGAAGTTTTTAAAACATCTGATAATGGAATTCCATTGATAAACGGTTTGGAGGTAGAGAGCCAACAGATTTTGTTAAGTACAAGAAATGCATATTTTAGTAGGCAATATTTGTGGTAATAATCAAAGTGGAATATGGGATGAGGAACATTTTTTCAAAGAAATGAGCAACAATATGATTATTCTTTGTCTAACTCAAATCTTTTAATCCACCCTTATCCAGTTTTCCCATCAGACAACAAGTAGATGTTAAATCTGCTAGGTGATGAATTGAATGCGGGTGAAAATATTAAATCCTCTGTTGGATGGACTAGACTTAGTTGGCACCAAATCCCCGTCTAAACATCCACTACTGACCTTTATCTAGCTATTTGGCTGAACCAAGTGAAGGGTACGAAATACATCATATTTCTTTTTCGATCAAAAGTATTGTGTGAAATATAAATATTCTTTTATCTTCCTTTATTACGCATATCCCATAGGTACATGTACAACGTTTGAATCTATAGAGAACCTTTCAAACTACTTGAAAAATATTTTATATTGAGTCATATCCGTTTACGTTTTTGTGATCGACGTGTTTATGAGCGAATTGATAGTTACACTACTTATTTATGTATTTATGTATTTATTTGAAATATTTATATGATTATTAAATTTATTTCAGACGATCAAATTTTGTCTTTTAAAATAAATTTTATTAGTATTTACTGTTTATGTTTTCCTTTAAATATAAGAAATGTATAACTTATAACTATTTAAAAATCAATCTAGTGTTTATGGGAAACTATTTAATATTCAAAAATCTACATAAAAACCATGTAAAATTAATACAAAAAGTATTCTTTACAACAAAAATAAAAGGTTTATGAAATAAGAACAAATACTTTTTTGTCAAGTTTTGTTATAAATAAGTTCTTTTGTGAGAAATTAAGCAACAAGAAAGAAAATTGTATTTTATTAATTAATTGTATAAAAACAGCGACATGGAGAAATATCAGATAGAAAGTTTATTTTGAAGGAGTAGATCGGAATTAATTTTCATTGAAGGAAGGAAAAAAATTTCCTAATGGAATTCATATTTAACCCATTTTAAACACGATAAACATTCATTTTTGAAATCCCTTCTTCAATTAAACTCACCAACACCCTTGTATCCTACTTATTCCTAATAGCACAAGTAGTACATAATAAATCTTAGTAGATAAATCCATATTAATTGTGATCAACTACAGGACTTGTTTTTGTAGAATGCGTATCTTGAAAGACATATAACAAGTTTCATACTTGGCAGAATTTGGATCCTCTTTATATGGATACGAGATTGATTTATAAGATCATCCAAGTACTCTTCTATTCAATCAGGTTCATGGACTTTATTATCTTAAACATTCTGATTGTGAAATCGAAAGAGTATGCACATATTGTTCAAAGATCTTTAGTTATATCTTCTTGAGATTGTATTAGGTTTTGTTCATATATATTGTCGAATGAAAAAGTTGGTGGCGTACTTGGTACCCTCCCCTTTTCATAACACATACTTACTTTATCTCAAATAAATGTCTCATTCATAAAGATATGAACAAACTTGATCTAGGAATATACTTTCCTAAAATACGCTTTCATCAATACATGTCTTAGCGAGAATAATCAAGCCCACCATATATAACTAGAGGTCAAATTCGTGTGATCATTATAGCCTTAACTCAGAAGGGATCATGAACTTTCCAGAAATAAACTTTAGGCAATAGTTTCTAAATTAGGTTACGAAACCAAAAGGAGAATGGTTTCGGACTTAATATTCATTACCAAATAGAATTTTTTATAAAATAACTACTGATAAACACGTTTTTTGTAACTATTTTGTTCTCGATTCTATATATTGTTGGCACTCGGTTTTGTACTTATCATGGTATTTTATGTGTTTGTATGTGGTTTTGAAGAAATAAGCTTTTATGGAAAAATTGGATCGAACCCCGGAAAAAATTACTAAAGGTACCTGAAGAAAGTGTTAAAGGCACTACCAAAAATTACTAAGAGTTCCCACTTTGGATAAAGGCACCGGGTTAAAGGAAAACGCGATTTAGATGGGGCACTCACCTTCTTCTCATTTTCTCGGCGGTTGATTCATTGTTTGCGATTGGTATTGATTTATTACCATATAACAAGGATGGTAATTGGTTTGTTCGTGAAAAAAAGAAGTTCCCATTTTTATCTCGATAAAACAGGAAAAAATAATATATCGGCATTTTCTAGTTATAGCTTATTCATCTTGTTTAGTCGAAACAGCACCAAGCTCATTCCCTGGTTATGACAGAAAGGCCGATTAACTTAAGAAATGTTTTAGGAGAGTTATATTCTCTCTAAGATTCGATTTTATACAGTTTAGAGAGTTTTGGTTAAAACATGAAACGCGTATAGATTAAAAAGGAAATAAATCTCCATGACTTTGCTTGGAAGAAAAGAAAAAGATTTCAAGGATTTTTGAGAGATATCTTCCCTTGTGAGTATAAATATAGGTTACTGGTGTCACATAGATGAGGATTGGGAGTTTGGGGTATCGGTAGAGAAAAAAAGAGTTGTAGAGAAAGATGCAGTATGAGGAGGAAGAATAATCCGAAGAACATAAGACCCAAGAAGTCAGTCGCAAATCGCACATGAGAGTCGTTAATAAAATAATGATATTTTGTGTTGTTTTCAGCGACATAAAATATACACTTATATTTGTTGTTATTTTATTCTTTTTTGCAACGAATGTATACGTTGCAGTTTCCTGTAACAGTCTATAATCTTTTCTTCTCTTATTTTTAAACACCATTTGAGCTATGTTTCGATCTTGTGAGAGTGTTTTGAGCATGATAAGTTAAACCTCATCACTGGGACAATGGAGGAAGTCATATTTCATAATTGAATGGTAACTATATTTGATTATTTTGACTTTTTGCATTATTTTTAATTGATTTATGATTTTCATTTATAAGTTGTGATTTTGTTTGATGATGTATGCTTAGACTTAGTGATTTTGATGCATCATGATCATAATTTATAACTAATATTTTAGAAATATACTTTTGACGAAGATATAGAGTCCATAAAAGAGTTATAATTGTTAAGAATCACTATATGAACCAACTGAATTTAGTTGATGGAGGAATCCTGAGTTTCAGTTTCTCCCACTATCGTTATCATCTTTTACATATTTTCTAGTTTAAATTAGAATTAGGTATAAAATCAATCTTCACAAGTCTAAGTTGAACGAGTCTTTTATTACCGGTTCTCTACAACAATTAAAAACACATCAACTATTCAAAAATCCCAAATTTCTCTTTAAATCTTGAGTTGCATAATTAGAAAAGTCGTTACATTATGGGTTTTTGAAAGTAACCTGAGTAAAACCAAAAATTAGTTTGTGGGATCAAATCTTGTGTCTTGTATCCTTTTGTATCTTTATAAACAAAAATCAAGGTCATGGACACTAAACTCAAGACTTAAAATCACCTCAAATGTATACATACGTAAGTATATTTATTATAATGAGTGTTGTTGGATATGAATGCTTCTTAGAGATAGATTAGGATTAGTGATTAATTTCGACGGTTATCAGTTTTCACATTCTTCTTCTATTTTTTGATGAAGTTCTTCGATGATATAACATTTTCTTCTTCAATCATTAACTCTTAATGCTACGACATCATTGAACGAAGATGAAATGTAATCTATGACTATATTACCTAGCTAAAATCTATATTTTAGAAGTAGCATTTTATAATTCAAGATTGTTTTGTCATGAAACATTGGAATATATCTTGGAACACCAACGTTTATATTGTTCAAACTAGTCATGCTCGAACAAGGGTTTTGTTTTATTTCTCAGTTTTTCACATATGGATAAACATAAATAAGAATGATCCACCCACGTTGTTATTGTCACACTATCTCATATTTTGGACACTATTTTTCTATTTTATAAAGCATAAACATTAATGGATCTGAAGCTCATATTTTGGGGATATGGTCATCTTGCAAAGATCTAAGATCCTACCGAAAATAAACCCATTATGAGATATATAACACTACTTAATATCTACTACTTTGAAAATCCGTCATTAAAAATCAATGAATTTGCAACCTTTGAAATCAAGATATGAAGATAATAAAATTTGGTAATTGAGAATGTATTCATTTTTTGTAGGTATGTAGAGATTTGTAAGAGGAACATATCCAAGCTACGACATATAACATTTCAGGTCACCACATTCTAATTTGTCTTTCTTTTTTGAACCTTTCATTTCTTGCTTGATTTCTCTCGCTCTCTGACTAACATTCAAACTGATTTAATTGTCGAATCAAAGGCAATATGAACTTGGTTTCTAATTAAAAATTTAAATTAATAACGATACCCAATATATATTTTGTATATTGTCTTCCACATATGCTTCTACATTGACATGTTATAAATTCTAGAAATCAGAAAGAGATGACTTTCTAACAAATACATCAAGCCAAATTATAGATTATTTTTATGGTTATTTAGCCGATAGTACCCAGCAAATGACAATCACCTTAGTTTGGTACCCAACATTTCAAATATGACTGGACTGTCGGTTGACTATCAAAGTCTTAGTTTGACCTGAATATTTATTAATTTATTTTTTCTATAAATATTGCTTTATTAATATAACAATATGTATTCCATGTTTGACCTTTAACAAAAACCCGCCAATGGCGTCCCATTTTTGTTAACTCTTCTGATATCGTTTATTACGAATATTTCCATGAGAATTAATTCCATCATCCCTCTATATTTCTCTGTGATTTGTAAACATATCATTAGATTGTATTTGTGTATGTATTCTTATTCGTTATTCGGATCGAAGATCATAAATACCCAAAAATAAATCTTCTTTTAAAGTTTGACTTGATCTTCCATTCTTAACTTAATCTAAAACCAGATTTATCTTCTTTTAAATTTTGATTTGGTATTCATTCTTAACTCAGATTTCACCCCGTGCAATATGTGCATTATTGGTTATAATGTGGAACCTCCCTAGAAGTGAAATCATCAAATAAAACCCCAAAATCAGTACTAATTAATAGTTAGTTTTTGCCGGAAAAAACTTGAAGAGGAAAGAACATTAGATGATTATAAATTTAGACTGAATCAACACATTATTTAGTAATTCAGTTGCATGTCTCCGTTTAATGTTTGAAAATATATGAAAATATTTTTATTTCATAGAAAATGATTAATTGATCTATCCATGTATATATCAAACTTTTGTTAATGTTTCATATCATTGCAACTGATTTGTCTTATTTTCTATTCAATGTTAGAAAGTTGAGATTTTTTATGAGAATTGATCAGATGGAGATTTTATAATAGAGAACATTTTTATTACTCCCGCTTTTTTTCTAAATAAGATTCGTGAGAAGAAGACTAGGTTCCATTAGGGATAAATTTCCCCTTCCATGTATAGGATATATTACAGAGATTCTCTTCTATTGTTGTATATCTTGTTTACTTTATTACATTTTCATCTCTTGTATAAGGAGCAACGCCCCATTGTTTTCATAATACAATCAATATACAAATATACAGAACTCGATTCCATGACTAATGTTGTCATGGAAACAAAACCAAACAAGATCCAATCCTCCGCTACAAATAACAAGCAATTAGATCTCTTGTCAGTTTAAAACCTCTTCTTATATATCTCTTATTATTAGAGCATTGCTCAGTCGAACTCGCATGCGTTGCTATCTCAAGCATGTTTGTCAATATTAGTGATCAAAACTATATGTCTTGATTTCTAGTTTACTTATGACTATGTCTCGGTCTAGGATATTTAAGTATAGTTGAGCTCCAGACTCCATGGCGATTATCTTGCGAAGACGAAGAACTACTCAAATAACCGGTGGAACTTCATCCGACCAAAAAGGTATGTGGAGACTTGAACTCATCTAGCACTCAAAAGGCTACTCTATCTCCTGCTCTTGAGATACAGTCATATAAGTATGATAGTTTTCATACATACACATTTGTTATTTCGAGCCGAGTTTACTCGCCTATATTTTTCTCGAAATATGTGTTGGTAAGCTTTCATTTTAACCACGTTTTATATTTACCCGTGACGAAAGTCATGATGACGTTTCAATATTGAAAATGACTTTGTTGAAGATAGTCGATTCTTTATGTCTAACGACTATTAACATTATAGAAAAATGTTTCAATGATTGAAATGTAGAGCTGAGATTACGTAACCACCTATGGATATAAGCATATATAGTGTGTTCGCACATTAGTGTATAAGTCCATGTACCGGAAACCAAGTGCATGCATATGTGTGAATGTGGTATTGGCGAAGGATACATGTTAGGTACGCGTACTGGCGGAGGTTCTTGTACCAAGAATTTATGCTGTAGTTTGGAGTTTACGAACTTACAAACCATTCAACTTAGGTACGCGTACAAATGGAAGTTTTCCAACCGAAAATTTCTGCTGGGTTTTCAAACCCAATTCCGGTAAATCTAGGGTACATGTACTCGTACGTGTACCCAAGCTGGTTATATCTCAAATCGGTTAAGTCATGAACTTAAACAATAAATCAATAAGGAATGCAATCTTTGCAAACCGTGGCTATATTGTTCATGAATTGATTAAAGTAAATCAAAACAATTTTGCTTCAATCGTGTATTGTGTAGTACATAACATTTCCTTGCAATTGAAAAACTCTTGAACTAGTGCTTATGAGTCATTTGAACTAGTTACGAGAAATATGAATACGGTTGATATGAAAGTACTCATATGGCTAACCATTGGTCAACCATTTGTGAACCAACTAAGTGTACACATTTAGGTATGGTTACTCAAACCTAAATGAAATACATTTCATGTGTGTGTGACAAGCTAAGATTCGACCTAACGGTTGAAATATATTAGCTTGGATAAGTCATGTTTTTCATCTAACGATGAATATTGAATGCTTTGTTACCAAAGTAACTTAGATTGTAAACCCTGATTTGAAAACTATATAAATGAGACATCTAGCATCTGGAAAAACTAATCCCCACACCTCCTGTATGATACTAGTTGGTTTGCTATAGTCGATTCTCCTTTAATTATAGGTTTCTTCTCAAGACCCTGTCGATTAACGACTTAAAGACTTCATTGGGATTGTGAAGCCAGACAAAACTACTTCTCTTGTAGTTGTGCGAACTGATCTTGCTATTTTATATCGTAAGAGTTTAATTGAATAATTTGAAAAGGCGAGGGTGCCCATAATATACCTCATGCTATTACTTTTCCTTCCTATAAGTCCTTTCTCCGAAAGTGATTGTCTATGGACTGAGTCAAGACAATACAACGAATCGGTTCACATTTTGTGTGATTGTCTATGGATACGAGATCGAATCAATACAACAACAAAGTGTGTTTACTTGATACAAAGTTTCGGACTTAACCAAACTCAATAGGATTAATGTATCAAGTAAATAAGAATTAACGTTTGTGCAATTTACTTTAATTATAATAAAACAATTATAATGCGGAAATATAAAGTAAATGACACATCAAGATTTTGTTAACGAGGAAATCGCAAATGTAGAAAAACCCCGGGACCTAGTCCAGAATTGAATACTCTCGGGATTAAGCCGCTATACAAAATAATACCAACTTCGTATAGTTGACACCAAGCAACTAAACCTATAGTTCACCTAGTTCCGTCTATATTCCCGCGCCTCCAACCTGTAAACAAGTCACGTACTTGGACCAATTCCTTTGGTTCGTATTCCAAACAGTAAAGGAATAACAAATATGTTTGGTATCAACTCTCTTCAACCAAGTGATATGAGTTGCGCAAAGGTTCCCTTGCTTATCTTAACATAAACTCCTTTTCCAGGTTCCAATATATATCTTATGTTCAATCACCCAAAGGAAATTGTTAAGATTAAGCCAATCAATACCTTTAATCACAAGGAAATGTGTTGATGCCGATCTTCCTCAACTATTCTATCAAAATACCCAAAAGGATAAATCAATTATAGTCGGATCCTCTTTTTCCCAAACAAGTATTGTGCACACCAAAGATTGTAAAAAGCAAGTCAGAAATCTTAAATATCTTCTTTGTCTTCAAATCTTCAATAAACACCTACACACAACTACTTGAATCTCTTGTGATCAATCACACACAGAACAGAGTCTGTTAACAATGGATTATCACAAGATCGTCTTTAGATCTAACAACAGTCTAAAGATCCATGTCAAAACCTTGAACTAGTTTGACTGAATCTTATATCAGAGGAGAAGATTCTCAAGCATAAACAAACTAGGTGTAATCAAAGTTCAAGCACCGTTAGTCAATCAAATCAATACGAAAACTAAAGATAAACCGCAATATCTAGTTTCCTACCAACGGGTCGCGCTAGAGCTTCTCAATCCCAAAGAAGACTTTAAATTGAGCGGCCGTAAGAGATTTCACCTAATTAGATTACTCTCCTCTATGATAGGCAGCTTCACCAGTAACAAAGACAAGAGAGGAAGTCTATGTTACGCAGGATTAGTTTTCTAGAAATGCAAAATCAAAGTATTTATAGACAAGGAAGTTTGGACACCAAGGAATTTCCAAAACCAAAAATATTCTCAAGATATTTTTCATTGCTCCACCAAATTCGGTTTTCATAATTCTTGTGAATGCACTGTCCAAAAATAATGATCGAAATCTCCTTGGGAAATCTCTAATTAGTAAATGTACATTACTAATTCTTATTTTCCATATATAATTAAAAACCCTTAATTAAAAAGATTCTTAACTTATTTAAATTCGATCTTGGGATTTTATTCCTTCTTATCCTTTAAGGAATATCTTTGAACAATAAAGAATAAACATTAATGCACCGTGTTCAAAGATTAATGACATCTTACTCTTGCAAGTCTTTTCCATGCTTACTCACTTGAAACCGATTTACCACACTTCCAAACAAGTTTAGAATTGGTTCATCTGACTTTCAAGAACTATGTGATTGATTAAGTACCACTCAATCACAACTCATGGGTTTACGGTTCTACCAAAACAAGTTTCGGTTCTACCTCCATGTGAGTACCGTGGATAGTTACACTAGCTTACTGATGTGAATCAATAATGTTGTTGAAAGTGGTAGGAAAAGGTTGTCGTTCACTCGGACTTGATGAGATGATTTTAGGATTTAATAAACTAAAATAAGATAAAAATATATACAAAAATTGTCACAAGATGAAGAGATGTGATGGGACTCAGGATTCAGCCAAACTTACAACAAAAAGGTTCAAAAATTAATTCTTTTAATAATTATCGCTCAACAAATAAAAACATGGACTCTTATTTTGCCAAAGTAAATCCTCAAAACATTAATTGTATCCCCTAAGCATAGATTATCTAAACAAAGCATAAAATATCTAATTGAATCACAACTAATTTTATCGAATCATAAATCAATTTAAAATAGTGCAAAAGTCATAAAAAGAATTAAATAATTTTACCCATGTATGAAATTCGTCTTCATCCATCGTCCCAGTGATGAGGTCTAGCTCATCATATTGGAAACATGCTCAAAGTATGATTTCATTGCTCACAAATGTGCTTACAAGGATGAAAACTAATAAAACAGAGGTTTGCAACGGTGAATGGGCGTTACAGAACCTCGTGTTACAAATACATCGTTGTTACAAAGAAAGATACAAGCTCTGTGTCGCTAACACTGTAGCGATACGACCCTTTTCTGATTGTCGTTGTTACTGTTGGAAAAACGACTGCGTCTGGTGGTCTTTTGTTCTTCGTCCTCTCTTTCAATGACAGCAGCAGAGACAAGCTCAGCAACTCTGATTCTCTGCAATCTTCTAACCCCTAACTCTCCATAACCTTCTCATAACCCACAGAGCCCTTTATATACTCTACATAATCAAAAATACTCGCTAATAACACCGCATAATCCTCATTAATTCTCCTCTGCCATTCTCGGAAATAATTTCCAATTTCATCTCCATCACGCGTCTGTTGGAGATTATCACGTGTTTTCTTGTGTTGAAAAACTCTAAACACGTCGAATAAACATCCCAGCAGTAATCAAACTCCCTAAATACACATGCAGTCCTTCCAAATAAAGAAAATTATCCCGGAAATAAAATATCCTCCCTGTTGTACGAGATATGATAGAATATTCTAATTTTCTCGTCACCAAACACGTTACCATCCCTGTTTTGATTCAACAGGTCATTACCAAACCAAATCAGTGAGAAAATCTCGAGAGAATCTCTCCAAGATCAAAACAGCAAATACGCAGGTGAAAAAAAACTTGAATCCGAGTTTCCCGCCAATTTTTTCTATTTTTTGAGTGGTGAAGAAGAAGTCAGCCCTTAACGAAAATGCCGGTGCCTTTAGCAGATGGGGTTCCCTGGGATGCCCCTTATCCAAATTGAGGGTGCCTTTAGTACTTTTCTACGGGGGTCCAAATAGCAATTTTTAAGCAACTTATTCCACGCAAGTGTATTCCTCTGAAAACACCTACACAAACATAAAAACACCATAATAAGTACAAAAATCGAGACTAACAATAGAGACATCGAGGAAAATTCAGACACAAAAATGTGTCTATCAAATACCCCCAAACCTATTATTTGCTAGTCCCGAGCAAATCTAATCTAGAAAACAAAATGACTACACTTAGCACGTGCAGCAAGCCGTTAAACCGCTAGGTGGCCCTAGCGGCGGAGTGTTGTCTCCGGAGGGTTTACCAAAGGTGTACCCACAAAACATGTACTTCTAATTGGTCACAAGTATCCAAAGAGCTATGAGGACATAAAAATTCTCGACCTATCTCCAAGTGACTAGAATGCCAGAGAAATTAAAGGTGACAACCTTAAAGCTGACTGAAGAAAAGGGGAGACACATCCGCAATACTGCTAGATAAAGAGATATCCGCTACACAGCTAGATAAACATTGTAAGATGCGTCCGATGATTTACAGCTGGATAAGATTAGGAGAGAGATAAAAATGAGAGGGACATCTGCTACACAGCTGGACTAATTATGTGTGATGAGTTAAACCAGTGCTAGAAAGATCTTGTGCCATATTGAAAGCGTACTAATAAAGCAACCAAATGTATCTTTCTTCAACTCTCTCATAGTGCTCAGTAGAAACAACGTCTTTTTCGGCTTCAACTGTTGATGATAAATTCTTGAACCTCGTAGAACCTTGACAATTAACTCTTCTCTTTGATTTCTTGCTTGACATAAAAATTTCTACTTCTCTGTGGCCTTATTCAAAAAACGTACTGATGATTTATTTTTCTTCATTTTCATTTTTTTTTTGTGAAAACATGACAAAATTTTACATGGCCATCACAGAAGGAATTTAACACTTGGATATTTTCAACTTGTAATGTCTTAGTATCATGAATTCCAACAACTTATATAATTTGCTCTTATAACTTCTTGTAACTCTTCAACTTTGATTCTTTTCTATTGTTGCTTCTAAACCTTAAACGTCTTCAACTTTCTTCGTAGATTTTGATGTCGCTCCGTTTGTTGATGATGATAAGTTTCTACTGAGAGAGAGTTGTAATCCAGTAACTAAGACTACATTGTGAGGTTGCTTTATCTTTCTGGAATTTCCTGACCTACTTGCCTTTCCATCATGGATGGTTAGGTACATCACGGTTACCCTCTAAAAGGAACAAGTTCTCTCCTGAATTTCAAGGATCTCAATGTCTTTTTCTCTAATATCTCAATAGGTTGTTATCCCTAGCATTCCAATTTCTATCTTTTTGGTGAGAAACAGTATGTAAAATTAGCTAACCGGATACCATGTGACGCTAGAAGTTTCAAAAGTGCAACTAAAAAGTTCTTCCTCACCCCCAAACTTAAATCTAACATTGTCCTCAATGTTCTATAGATGAAATTAAAAGCATGAACAAGGAGAAACTATTACCACTTGAAGAAAAGAGTAAGGAAAGATATTACCGTGTTGCAAGAATATTGGGTTACCTCCCAAGAAGTGCTAAGTTTAAAGTCTTCATCCAGACATTGGAAGAATTAGTCACCTCATAGAATCATATAGTAGTAGCCGGAATAACTGTGGGTCATCTGGATCAAAAAGTGCTAACCACAAGAAGAGGAAATTGCAACAGACGAGGAAGATATCCAACACACCCTTATATATTTTTTTGTTTAAGACAACTACATCTAGTTGTGGTTGGGGTTCAGGCTCTATAAAAGGGTCTAGATAAAAAGCTTTCATCGGCTGGATTTCCTCAAAGGAAGGATCCTGAAGATCAGGTTCTAGAGTCTGGAAATACTCAATTAAGAACTTAGAAGCACATAACAATAACCTGAATAACTGGGTATCCTCTAGGTCAATCAGACTTGACTCACACAACTGACCACAATGAAAGAGGTGGTATTCTTTAAGCAAATGTGTCGACCCTATTATCCTAAAGTAATTAGGTTTAGTCTGAAAACTTAATAACCGACACATCTGAAAATCATAAGTTCCCACAATTGGAAGGAAGGTTTCTGGTGGGAAAACAAAGTCAATCGTGGTATCAAAGCCTAGGTTAACCACATCAACCAGAGGATGGGTTTCTAACAACTGAGCTTCTTTATGGACATCATGAGGTTCGGAAAAACGTGTATGTAGATAATCTTGTAAAATGGTTGAGGCACAAATGTCAAGTCCCAAGTGAGCGACCTTTCTAAGAGTTAAAGCACATGGAGGATGATAATCACCCCCAAACTTAGAGTTTTCAGGGTCTCTAGAAAGACTAGTCACAACTTTCCTAATTTCTAGGTCATCATATTCCTGGAAATGGTCAATTGATTATTCTAAGTCAGGTTCATCCTCACTCATCTCTACGAATTTATCGTCTTCTAAGACTAGTGTTTCAAAATCACTAGACTCTAAAACAGTATTCTCAGGGTAAACTCTTTCCTCTAAACCATCATCACGATCATATAAATGATTATCAGCGAAAGTTTCTAGTAAAATCTTTACTTCCTCCGATTCACTTATAGGCACATCAAATAATGGATTATTCAACACACTACAAGCTAAAGGATCATGAACTACATCATCTAAAATGGTGGTATCTCTAATCAAATCCTTATCCTTTTGAATAGGTGAATAATTATTAAAATTATTTGGATTTGTACTAGAAACAACACTATCATTATAAAGCTCAATCGGGGTAACAAATTCCTGATCACTATGCCTACATATTTCATGTTCTTCATCAATACTATCCTCTTCATAATCATCTTTATAATAACATGAAAAAGATTGAACCTCATCAAAATAAGTAGTATTACCAATTTTAACCTCGTCATCTTGATTATGTGAATAACAACTATCCTTATTTTCAAGGGTGGTATTGGGAACACTATACTGGAAATTAAGACTATCCTGAGCAAGTATTTCCGCAATCCTATTTGTACTCTCAGTAAGTTGCTTGAGGGACTCTTCTAGAGACATCTTAGTTGACTGCTCTACAGACTCTTCTGGGGGAAGAATATTATAAGTCTCTTTCATAAATAAGTGAAACTTCCGTGTTGACTCATTGAAACTCTTGAGAGACTCTTCTAGAGAAATAAAAGGAGTGTTTTGCTCATATGACTTGTGGGTATGTGGATAGTAATTGGGATCACAATGGTACGGACCATAACCTTCAAAAGTTTTGCGTTCCCAATCACTATTCACACTATGGTCATAAAAAGGATAATGTCAAAGATGCTCAGTCGGATACTCATTGTTTTGGCTATTAAAATACCAGTTCGACATCCTAACTGCAAGGGAATTCTACACAAACACAAACAAGGATGACTCGACCACAGCAAACCTACTGATTTCTAGCAAACAAAAAGCATGATGGCTCCACTTAGATTGTTTCTAGACTAGATTTTAATCCTTCGAAAAGGAATTAGTTACAATTTAAGCAAACCCCTCTTGAGTCAATCCGAGTCAAAATAAGTTGAATAAAGGCGAGGGAAGCTGCGTGGAGCTTTGATACCCAAGGTCTCACCACGTTACAAGGCGGCGCAGTCACGCATTCAACTCACAGAAACCATCATGAACTTCGAAGTATTCTTAAAAGAGTAACCAATATTTTTCGAATGACTTTCCTATTAAGCTCATTACCCTATCGGTCTCGTTCTAGTCAGTATTTTAGACTTAGGTTCGCGTTTGGTATCGTTTTCCTAAGGCGGGCAAGAAGAGAACGGTGATGAAATCCGAACCCTTATCTTGTATGGCCAGTCCTTACCCTTTACTAGGAAATTAAAGCGATCGTTTTCAAAACCTCAACATATATGCATACAAAATCATCCAGTAAACCTGCTGACAGGGGATTCACGGGTGTTTAGAATTCTTACCTCCCGTACCAGATGGGGGATGAACCGTTGAAGTCGACTCGGGCCACGACTCCTATGTCATGTACGAACCCGAGGGGCCGAGGTGATATCGTAATCACCGTCCTTCCCTGTGCAGTTTATATTTAAATAACCCTTCCTTGGGGTTTTTAAAAAAATGTCCGAAAGTTTAAAGTCCAAAAATAAAGAATAAAAAAAAAATGTCCAAAAATAAAAGATTAAAAAAATATTTTTCTAATTACAGTTTCTAAAAATAAAAGGAAATAAAATAATTATTTACAAAATCTTCTTCACTCCTTGGACTCCTCTTTTCTTTCCTTCTTTGGCGATGCTTTCCTTTTATAGCACTTTTTATTTCCTTGTAGCTTCGCTCCAAATCTGAAAAGAATCAAAAAAATACCAAAGGCGTAAAAGAGAACAAAAATAATAATTAAAAAAAAAACCTAAAAACAAATCTATACACAAGTCCGCGTCGGCGGCGCCAAAAATTGATGTGAATCAATAATGTTGTAGAAAGTGGTAGGAAAAGGTTTTCGTTCACTCGGACTTGATGAGATGATTTTAGGATTTAATAAACTAAAATAAGATAAAAATATATACAAAAATTGTCACAAGATGAAGAGATGTGATGGGACTCAGGATTCAGGATTCAGCCAAACTCACAACAAAAAGGTTCAAAAATTAATTCTTTTAACAATTATCGCTCAACAAATAAAAACATGGACTCTTATTTTGCCAAAGTAGATCCTCAAAACATTAATTGTATCACCTAAGAATAGATTATCTAAACAAATCATAACCTATCTAATTGAATCACAACTAATTTTATCGAATCATAAATCAATTTCAAATAGTGCAAAAGTCATAAAAAGAATTAAATAATTTTACCCATGTATGAAATTCGTCTTCATCCGTCATCCCAGTGATGGGGTCTAGCTCATCATATTGGAAACACGCTCAAAGTATGATTTCATTGCTCAAAAATGTGCTTACAAGGATGAAAAGTAATAAAACAGAGGTTTGCAATGGTGAATGGGCGTTACAGAACCTCGTGTTACAAATACAGCGTTGTTACAAAGAACGATACAAGATCTGTGTCGCTAACATTGTAGCAATACGGCCCTTTTCTGATTGTTGTTGTTACTGTTGGAAAAACGATTGCGTCTGATGGTCTATTGTTCTTCGTCCTATCTTTCAATAAGCGAGAGACAAGCTACGCAACTCGATTCTGCTATCTTCTAACCCCTAACTCTCCATAACCTTCTGAAAACCCACAGAGCCCTTTATATACTCTACAGAATCAAAAATACTCGCTAATAACTCCGCATAATCCTCATTAATTCTACTTTCCCATTCTTGGAAATAATTTCCAATTTTATCTCCATCACGCGTCTGTTGGAGATTATCACGAGTTTTCTTGTGTTGAAAAACTCTAAACACGTCGAATAAACATCCCAGCAGTAATCAAACTCCCTAAATACACATGCAGTCCTTCCAAATAAAGAAAATTATCTCGGAAATAAAATATCCTCCTTGCTGTACGAGATATGATAGAATCTTCTAATTTTCACGTCACCAAACACGTTAACATCCCTGTTTTGATTCAACAGGTCATTACCAAACCAAATCAGTGAGAAAATCTCGAGAGAATCTCTCCAAGATCAAAACATCAAATAAGCAGGTGAAAAAAAACTTGAATCCGAGTTTCCCGCCAATTTTTTCTATTTTTTGAATGGTGAAGAAGAAGGCATCCCTTAACGAAAATGCCGGTGCCTTTAGCAGATGGGGTTCCCTGGGATGCCCCTAATCCAAATTGAGGGTGCCTTTAGTACTTTTCTACGGGGGTCCAAATAGCACTTTTTAAGCAACTTATTCCAAGCAAGTGTATTCCTCTGATAACACCTACACAAACATAAAAACACCATAATAAGTACAAAAATCGAGACTAACAATAGAGACATCGAGAACAATTCAGACACAAAAATGTGTCTATCAAATACCCCCAAACCTATTATTTGCTAGTCCCGAGAAAATATAATCTAGAAAACAAAATGACTACACTTAGCACGTGCAACAAGCCGTTAAACCGCAAGGTGGCCCTAGCGGCGGAGTGTTGTCTCCGGAGGGTTTACCAGAGGTGCACCCACAAAACCTGTACTTCTAATTGGTCACAAGTATCCAAAGAGCTATGAGGACATAAAAATTCTTGACCTATCTCCAAGTGACTAGAATGCCAGAGAAATTAAAGGTGCCAACTTTAAAGCTGACTGAAGAAAAGGGGAGACACATCCGCAACAATGCTAGATAAAGAGATATCCGCTACATAGCTAGATAAACATTGTAAGATGCGTCCGCTGATTTATAGCTGGATAAGATTAGGAGAGAGATAAAAATGAGAGGGACATCTGCTACACAGCTGGACTAATTACGTGTGATGAGTTAAACCAGTGCTAGAAAGATCTTGTGCCATATTGAAAGCGTACTAATAAAGCAACCAAATGTATCTTTCTTCAACTCTCTCATAGTGCTCAGTAGAAACAACGTCTTTTTCGACTTCAACTATTGATGATAAATTCTTGAACCTCGTAGAACCTTGACAATTAACTCTTCTCTTAGATTTCTTGCTTGACATAAAAATTTCTACTTCTCTGTGGCCTTATTCAAAAAACGTACTGATGATTTATTTTTATTTATTTTTCTTCATTTTCATTTTTTTTTTTTGTGAAAACATGACAAAATTTTACATGGCCATCACAGAAGGAATTTAACACTTGGATCTTTTCAACTTGTAATGTCTTAGTATCATGAATTCCAATAACTTATATAATTTGCTCTTATAACTTCTTGTAACTCTTCAACTTTGATTCTTTTCTATTGTTGCTTCTAAACCTTAAACGTCTTCAACTTTCTTCGTAGATTTTGATGTCGCTCCGTTTGTTGATGATGATAAGTTTCTACTGAGAGAGAGTTGTAATCCAGTAACTAAGACTACATTGTGAGGTTGCTTTATCTTTCTGGAATTTCCTGACCTACTTGCCTTTCCATCATGGATGGTTAGGTCCATCACGGTTACCCTCTAAAAGGAACAAGTTATCTCCTGAATTTCAAGGATCTCAATGTCTTTTTCTCTAATATCTCAATAGGTTGTTATCCCTAGCATTCCAATTTCTATCTTTTTGGTGAGAAACAGTATGTAAAATTAGCTAACCGGATACCATGTGACGCTAGAAGTTTCAAAAGTGCAACTAAAAAGTTCTTCCTCACCCCCAAACTTAAATCTAACATTGTCCTCAATGTTCTATAGATGAAATTAAAAGCATGAACAAGGAGAAACTATTACCACTTGAAGAAAAGAGTAAGGAAAGATATTACCGTGTTGCAAGAATATTGGGTTACCTCCCAAGAAGTGCTAAGTTTAAAGTCTTCAGCCAGACATTGGAAGAATTAGTCACCTCATAGAATCATATAGTAGTAGCCGGAATAACTGTGGGTCATCTGGATCAAAAAGTGCTAACCAAAAGAAGAGGAAACTGCAACAGACGAGGAAGATATCCAACACACCCTTATCTATTTTTTTTGTTTAAGACAACTACATCTAGTTGTGGTTCGGGTTCAGGCTCTATAAAAGGGTCTAGATAAAAAGCTTTCATCGGCTAGATTTCCTCAAAGACAGGATCCTTAAGATCAGGTTATAGAGTCTGGAAATACTCAATTAAGAACTTAGAAGCAAATAACAATAACCTGAATAACTGGGGATCCTCTAAGTCAATCAGACTTGACTCACACAACTGACCACAATGAAAGAGGTAGTATTCGTTAAGCAAATGTGTCGACCCTATTATCCTAAAGTAATTAGGTTTAGTCTTAAAACTTAATAACCGACACATCTGAAAATCATAAGTTCCCACAATTGAAAGGAAGGTTTCTGGTGGGAAAACAAAGTCAATCGTGGTATCATAGCCTAGGTTAACCAAATCAACCAGAGGATGGGTTTCTAATAACTGAGCTTCTTTATGGACATCATGAGGTTCGGAAAAACGTGTATGAAGATAATCTTGTAAAATGGTTGAGGCACAAATGTCAAGTCCCAAGTGAGCGACCTTTCTAAGAGTTAAAGCACATGGAGGATGATAATCACCCCTAAACTTAGAGTTTTCAGGGTCTCTAGAAAGACTAGTCACAACTTCCCTAATTTCTAGGTCACCGGATTCCTGGAAATGGTCAATTGATTCTTCTAAGTCAGGTTTATCCTCACTCATCTCTACGAGTTTATCGTCTTCTAAGACTAGTGTTTCTAAATCACTAGACTCTAAAACAGTATTCTCAGGGTAAACTCTTTCCTCTAAACCATCATCACAATCATATGAAGGATTATCAAGGAAAGTTTCTAGTAAAATCTCGTTAACTAAGGTGTTAATCATAGTTACTTCCTCCGATTCACTTTTAAGCACATCAAATAATGGATTATTCAACACACTGCATGCTAAAGGATCATGAACTACATCATCTAAAACGGTGGTATCTCTAATCAAATCCTTATCCTTTTGAATAGGTGAATAATTATTAAAATTATTTGGATTTGTACTAGAAACAACACTATCATTATAAAGCTCAATCAGGGTAAAAAAATCCTGATCACTATGCCTACATATTTCATGTTCTTCATCAATACCATCCTCATCATAATCATCTTTATAATAACATGAAAAAGATTAAACCTAATCAAAACAAGTAGTGTTACCAATTTTAACCTCGTCATCTTGATTATGTGAATAAAAACTATCCTTATTTTCAAGGGTGGTATTGGGAACACTATACTGGAAATTAAGACTATCCTAAGCAAGTTTTTCCACAATCCTATTTGTACTCTCAGTAAATTGCTTGAGGGACTCTTCTAGAGACATCTTAGTTGACTGCTCTACGGATTCTTCTGGGGGAAGAATATTATAAGTCTCTTTCATAAATAAGTAAAACTTCCGTGTTGACTCATTGAAACTATTGAGAGACTCTTCTAGAAAAATAGAAGGATTGTTTTGCTCGTATGACCTGTGGGTATGTGAATAGTAATTGGGATCTCAATGGTATGGACCATAACCTTCAAAAGTTTCGCGTTCCCAATCACTATTCACACTATGGTCATAAAAAGGATAATGTCAAAGATGCTCAGTCGGATACTCATTGTTTTGGCTATTAAAATACCAGTTCGACATCCTAACTGCAAGGGAATTCTACACAAACACAAACAAGGCTGACTCGACCACAGCAAACCTACTGATTTCTAGAAAACAAAAAGCATGATGGCTCCACTTAGATTGTTTCTAAACTAGCTTCTAATCCTTCGAAAAGTAATTCGTTAAAATTTAAGCAAACCCCTTTGGAGTCAATCCGAGTCAAAATAAGTTGAATAGAGGCGAAGGAAGCTGCATGGAGCTTTGATACCCAAGGACTCACCGCGTTACAAGGTGGCGCAGTCACGCATTCAACTCACAGAAACCATCATGAACTTCAAAGTATTCTTAAAAGAGTGACCAATATTTTTCGAATGACTTTCCTATTAAGCTCGTTACCCTATCGGTCTCGTTCTAGTCAGTATTTTAGGCTTAGGTTCGTGTTTGGTATCGTTTTCCTAAGGAGGGCAAGAAGAGAACGGTGATGAAATCCGAACCCTTATCTTGTATGGCCAGTCCTTGCCCTTTACTAGTAGGAAATTAAAGCGACCATTTTCAAAACCTCAACATATATGCATACAAAATCATCCAATAAACCCGCTGACAGGGGATTCGCGGGTGTTTAGAATTCTTACCTCCCGTACCAGACAGGGGATGAACCGTTGAAGTCGACTCGGACCACGACTCCTATGTCATGTACGAACCCGAGAGGCCGAGGTGATATCGTAATCACCGTCCTTCCCTGTGCAGTTTATATTTAAATAACCCTTCCTTAGGGTTTTTAAAAAAATGTCCGAAAGTTTAAAGTCCAAAAATAAAGAATAAAAATGTCCAAAAATAAAAGATTACAAAAATATTTTTCTAATTACAGTTTCTAAAAATAAAAGGAAATAAAATAATTTTTTAAAAAATCTTCTTCATTCCTTGGACTCCTCTTTTCTTTCCTTCCTTGGCGATGCTTTCCTTTTATAGCACTTTTTATTTCCTTGTAGCTTCGCTCCAAATCTGAAAATAATCAAAAAATACCAAAGGCATAAAAGAGAACAAAAAAAAAAACCTAAAAATAAATCTATACACAAGTCCGCGTCGGCGGCGCCAAAAATTGATGTGAATCAATAATGTTGTAGAAAGTGGTAGGAAAAGGTTGTCGTTCACTCGGAATTGATGAGATGATTTTAGGATTTAATAAACTAAAATAAGATAAAAATATATACAAAAATTGTCACAAGATGAAGAGATGTGATGGGACTCAGGATTCAGCCAAATTCACAACAAAAAGGTTCAAAAATTAATTCTTTTAACAATTATCGCTCAACAAATAAAAACATGGACTCTTATTTTGCCAAAGTAGTTCCTCAAAACATTAATTGTATCCCCTAAGCATATATTATCTAAACAAAGCATAACCTATCTAATTGAATCACAACTAATTTTATCGAATCATAAATCAATTTAAAATAGTGCAAAAGTCATAAAAAGAATTAAATAATTTTACCCATGTATGAAATTCGTCTTCATCCATCGTCCCAGTGACGGGGTCTAGCTCATCATATTGGAAACACGCTTAAAGTATGATTTCATTGCTCAAAAATGTGCTTACAAGGATGAAAAGTAATAAAACAGAGGTTTGCAATGGTGAATGGGCGTTACAGAACCTCGTGTTACAAATACAGCGCTGTTAAAAAGAACGATACAAGCTCTGTGTCGCTAACATTGTAGCGATACGACCCTTTTTTGATTGTCGTTGTTAGTGTTGGAAAAACGATTGCGTCTGGTGGTCTATTGTTCTTCGTCCTCTCTTTCAATGGCAGCAGCAGAGACAAGCTCTGCAACTTTGATTCTCTGCTATCTTCTAACCCCTAACTCTCCATAACCTTCTCATAACCCACAGAGCCCTTTATATACTCTACAGAATCAAAAATACTCGCTAATAACTCCGCATAATCCTCATTAATTCTCCTCTGCCATTCTCGGAAATAATTTCATCTCCATCACGCGTCTGTTGGAGATTATCACGAGTTTCCTTGTGTTGAAAAACTCTAAACACGTCGAATAAACATCCCAGCAGTAATCAAACTCCCTAAATACACATGCATTCCTTCCAAATAAAGAAAATTATCCCGGAAATAAAATATCCTCCTTGTTGTACGAGATATGATAGAATCTTCTAATTTTCACGTCACCAAACACGTTACCATCCCTGTTTTGATTCAACAGGTCATTACCAAACCAAATCAGTGAGAAAATCTCGAGAGAATCTCTCCAAGATCAAAACAGCAAATACGCAGGTGAAAAAAAAACTTGAATCCGAGTTTCCCGCCTATTTTTTCTATTTTTTGAACGATGAAGAAGAAGGCAGTCCTTAACGAAAATGCTAGTGCCTTTAGCAGATGGGGTTCCCTAGGATGCCCCTTATCCAAATTAAGGGTGCCTTTAGTACTTTTCTACAGGGGTCCAAATAGCACTTTTTGAGCAACTTATTCCACGCAAGTGTATTCCTCCGAAAACACCTACACAAACATAAAAACACCATATTAAGTACAAAAATCGAGACTAACAATAGAGACATCGAGGACAATTCAGACACAAAAATGTGTCTATCAAATACCCCCAAACCTATTATTTGCTAGTCCCGAGCAAATCTAATCTAGAAAACAAAATGACTATACTTAGCACGTGCAGCAAGCCGTTAAACCGCTAGGTGGACCTAGCGGCGGAGTGTTGTCTCCGGATGGTTTACCAGAGGTGTACCTAAAAAACCTGTACTTCTAATTGGTCACAAGTATCCAAAGAACTATGAGGACATAAAAATTCTCGACCTATCTCCAAGTGACTAGAATGCCAGAGAAATTAAAGGTGCCAACTCTAAAGATGACTGAAAAAAAGGGGAGACACATCCGCAATACTGCTAGATAAAGAGATATCCGCTACACAGCTAGATAAACATTGTAAGATGCGTCCGCTGATTAACAGCTGGATAAGATTAGGAGAGAGATAAAAATGAGAGGGACATCTGCTACACAGCTGGACTAATTACGTGTGATGATTTAAACCTGTGCTAGAAAGATCTTGTGCCATATTGAAAGCGTACTAATAAAGCAACCAAATGTATCTTTATTCAACTCTCTCATAGTGCTCAGTAGAAACAACGTCTTTTTCGGCTTCAACTGTTGATGATAAATTCTTGAACCTCGTAGAACCTTGACAATTAACTCTTCTCTTCGATTTCTTGCTTGACATAAAAATTTCTACTTCTCTGTGGCCTTATTCAAAAAACGTACTTATGATTTTTTTTTATTTTTTTTTTCTTCATTTTCTTCATTTTCATTTTTTTGGTGAAAACATGACAAAATTTTACATGGCCATCACAGAAGGAATTTAACACTTGGATATTTTCAACTTGTAATGTCTTAGTATCATGAATTCCAACAACTTATATAATTTGCTCTTATAACTTCTTGTAACTCTTCAACTTTGATTCTTTTCTATTGTTGCTTCTAAACCTTAAACGTCTTCAACTTTCTTCGTAGATTTTGATGTCGCTCCGTTTGTTGATGATGATAAGTTTCTACTGAGAGAGAGTTGTAATCCAGTAACTAAGACAACATTGTGAGGTTGCTTTATCTTTCTGGCATTTCATGACCTACTTGCCTTTCCATCATGGATGGTTAGGTCCATCACGGTGACCCTCTTAAAGGAACAAGTTCTCTCCTGAATTTCAAGGATCACAATGTCTTTTTCTCTAATGTCTCAATAGGTTGTTATCCCTAGCATTCCAATTTCTATCTTTTTGGTGAGAAAAAATATGTAAACTTAGCTAACCGGATACCATGTGACGCTAGAAGTTTCAAAAGTGCAACTAAAAAGTTCTTCCTCACCCCCAAACTTAAATCTAACATTGTCCTCAATGTTCTATAGATGAAATTAAAAGGATGAACAAGGAGAAACTATTGCCACTTGAAGAAAATAGTAAGGAAAGATATTACCGTGTTGCAAGAATATTGGGTTTCCTCACAAGAAGTGCTAAGTTTAAAGTCTTCAGCCAGACATTGGAATAATTAGTCACCTCATAGAATCATATAGTAGTAGCCGGAATAACTGTGGGTTATCTGGATCAAAAAGTGCTAACCACAAGAAGAGAAAACTACAATAGACGAGGAAGATATCCAACACACCCTTATCTATTTTTTTGTTTAAGGAAACTACATCTAGTTGTGGTTCGGGTTCATGCTCTATAAAAGGGTCTAGATAAAAAGCTTTCATCGGCTGGATTTCCTCAAAGGCAGAATCCTGAAGATTAGGTTCTAGAGTCTGGAAATACTCAATTAAGAACTTAGAAGCACATAACAATAACCTGAATAACTGGGGATCCTCTAAGTCAATCAGACTTGACTCACACAACTGACCACAATGAAAGAGGTGGTCTTCCTTAAGAAAATGTGTCGACCATATTCTCCTAAAGTAATTAGGTTTAGTATGAAAACTTAATAACCGACACATCTGAAAATCATAAGTTCCCACAATTGGAAGGAAGGTTTCTGGTGGGAAAACAAAGTCAATCGTGGTATCATAGCCTAGGTTAACCACATCAACCAGAGGATGGGTTTCTAACAATTGAGCTTCTTTATGGACATCATGAGGTTCGGAAAAACGTGTATGAAGATAATCTTGTAAAATGGTTGAGGCATAAATGTCAAGTCCCAAGTGAGCGACCTTTCTAAGAGTTAAAGCACATGGAGGATGACAATCACCCCCAAACTTAGAGTTTTCAGGGTCTCAAGAAAGACTAGTCACAACTTCCCTAATTTCTAGGTCATCAGATTCCTGGAAATGGTTAATTGATTCTTCTAAGTCAGGTTCATCCTCACTCATCTCTACGAGTTTATCGTCTTCTAAGACTAGTGTTTCTAAATCACTATACTCTAAAACAGTATTCTCAGGGTAAACTCTTTCCTCTAAACCATCATCACAATCATATAAAGGATTATCAGCGAAAGTTTCTAGTAAAAACTCGTTAACTAAGGTGTTAATCATAGTTACTTCCTCTGATTCACTTATAGACACATCAAATAATGGATTATTCAACACACTGCAGGCTAAAGGATCATGAACTACATCATCTAAAACAGTGGTATCTCTAAACAAATCCTTATCCATTTGAATATGTGAATAATTATTTAAATTATTTGGATTTGTACTAGAAACAACACTATCATTATAAAGCTCAATCGGGGTAACAAATTCCTGATCACTATGCCTACATACATGTTCTTCATCAATACTATCCTCATCATAATCATCTTTATAATAACATGAAAAAGATTGAACCTCTTCAAAACAAGTAGTGTTACCAATTTTAACCTCGTCATCTTGATTATGTGAATAAAAACTATCCTTATTTTCAAGGGTGGTATTGGGAACACTATACTGGAAATTAAGACTATCCTGAGCAAGTATTTCCGCAATCCTATTTGTACTCTCAGTAAATTGCTTGAGGGACTCTTCTAGAGACATCTTAGTTGACTGCTCTACAGGCTCTTCTGGGGGAAGAATATTATAAGTCTCTTTCATAAATAAGCGAAACTTCCGTGTTGACTCATTGAAACTCTTGAGAGACTCTTCTAGAGAAATAGAAGGATTGTTTTGCTCGTATGACCTGTGGGTACGTGGATAGTAATTGGGATCAAAATGGTATGGACCATAACCTTTAAAAGTTTCGCGTTCCCAATCACTATTCACACTATGGTCATAAAAAGGATAATGTCAAAGCTTCTCAGTCGGATACTCATTGTTTTGGCTATTAAAATACCAGTTCGACATCCTAACTGCATGGGAATTCTACACAAACACAAACAAGGATGACTCGACCACAGCAAACCTACTAATTTCTAGCAAACAAAAAGCATGATGGCTCCACTTAGATTGTTTCTAGACTAGCTTCTAATCCTTCGAAAAGGAATTCGTTAAAATTTAAGCAAACCCCTCAGGAGTCAATCCGAGTCAAAGTAAGTTGAATACAGGCGAGGGAAGCTGTGTGGAGCTTTGATACCCAAGGCCTCACCGCGTTACAAGGCGGCGCAGTCACGCATTCAACTCACAGAAACCATCATGAACTTCGAAGTATTCTTAAAAGAGTAACCAATATTTTTCGAATGACTTTCCTATTAAGCTCGTTACCCTATCAGTCTCTTTCTAGTCAGTATTTTAGGATTAGGTTCGCGTTTGGTATTGTTTTCCTAAGGCGGGCAAGAAGATAACGGTGATGAAATCCGAACCCTTATATTGTATGGCCAGTCCTTGCCATTTACTAGGAAATTAAAGCGACCGTTTTCAAAACCTCAACATATATGCATACAAAATCATCTAGTAAACCCGCTGACAGGGGATTCGCGGGTGTTTAGAATTCTTACCTCCCGTACCAGGCGGGGGATGAACCATTGAAGTCGACTTGGTCCACGACTCCTATGTTATGTACGAACCCGAGGGGCCGAGGTGATATCGTAATCACCGTCCTTCCCTGTGCAGTTTATATTTAAATAACCCTTCCTTAGGGTTTTAAAAAAAATGTCCCAAAGTTTAAAGTCCAAAAATAAAGAATAAAAAAAAATGTCCAAAAATAAAAGATTACAAAAATATTTTTCTAATTACAGTTTCTAAAAATAAAAGGAAATAAAATAATTATTTACAAAATCTTTTCTTTCCTTCTTTGGCGATGCTTTCCTTTTATAACACTTTTTATTTCCTTGTAGCTTCGCTCCAAATCTGAAAAGAATCAAAAAAAATACCAAAGGCGTAAAAGAGAACAAAAATAATAAAAAAAAAAACAAAAACCTAAAAACAAATCTATACACAAGTCCGCGTCGGCGGCGCCAAAAATTGATGTGAATCAATAATGTTGTAGAAAGTGGTAGGAAAAGGTTGTCGTTCACTCGGACTTGATGAGATGATTTTAGGATTTAATAAACTAAAATAAGATAAAAATATATACAAAAATTGTCACAAGATGAAGAGATGTGATGGGACTCAGGATTCAGGATTCAGCCAAACTCACAACAAAAAGGTTCAAAAATTAATTCTTTTAACAATTATCGCTCAACAAATAAAAACATGGACTCTTATTTTGCCAAAGTAGATCCTCAAAACATTAATTGTATTACCTAAGAATAAATTATCTAAACAAAGCATAACCTATCTAATTGAATCACAACTAATTTTATCGAATCATAAATCAATTTAAAATAGTGCAAAAGTCATAAAAAGAATTAAATAATTTTACCCATGTATGAAATTCGTCTTCATCCATCGTCCCAGTGATGGGGTCTAGCTCATCATATTGGAAACACGCTTAAAGTATGATTTCATTGCTCAAAAATGTGCTTACAAGGATGAAAAGTAATAAAACAGAGGTTTGCAATGGTGAATGGGCGTTACAGAACCTCGTGTTACAAATATAACGCTGTTAAAAAGAACGATACAAGCTTTGTGTCGCTAACATTGTAGCAATACGACCCTTTTTTTATTGTTGTTGTTAGTGTTGGAAAAATGATTGCATCTGGTGGTCTATTGTTCTTCGTCCTCTCTTTCAATGGCAGCAGCAGAGACAAGCTCTGCAACTCTGATTCTCAGCTATCTTCTAACCCCTAACTCTCCATAACCTTCTGAAAACCCACATAGCCCTTTATATACTCTACATAATCCAAAATACTCGCTAATAACTCTGCATAATCCTCATTAATTCTCCTCTGCCATTCTCGGAAATAATTTCCAATTTCATCTCCATCACGTGTCTGTTGGAGATTATCACGTGTTTGCTTGTGTTAAAAAACTCTAAACACGTCGAATAAACATCCCAGCAGTAATCAAACTCCCTAAATACACATGCAGTCCTTCCAAATAAAGAAAATTATCCCGGAAATAAAATATCCTCCCTGTTGTACGAGATATGATAGAATCTTCTAATTTTCACGTCACCAAACACGTTACCATCCCCGTTTTGATTCAACAGATCATTACCAAACCAAATCAGTGAGAAAATCTCGAGAGAATCTCTCCAATATCAAAACAGCAAATACGCAGGTGAAAAAAAAACTTGAATTCGAGTTTCCCGCCAATTTTTTCTATTTTTTGAACGGTGAAGAAAAAGGCAGCCCTTAACGAAAATGCCGGTGCCTTTAGCAGATGGGGTTCCCTGGGATGCCCCTTATCCAAATTGAGGGTGCCTTTAGTACTTTTCTACGGGGGTCCAAATATCACTTTTTGATCAACTTATTCCACGCAAGTGTATTCCTCCGAAAACACCTACACAAACATAAAAACACCATAATAAGTACAAAAATCGAGACTAACAATAGAGACATCAAGGACAATTCAGACACAAAAATGTGTCTATCACTTACCAAAGATACGGCTGACTAAGTACTAGGATCGGTTCCCCACATATATTTGGTATCTAACTTGTAAGCACTGCACATGTTCATAGGATCAGTTCCCCCTTCCTAAAAATGTGTTGCACATGTTCATAGGATCGGTTCCCCTTTCTTCCATAAACCTTGTTGCACCTCATACAAGGATCGGTTCCCCTTGTGATGCACTGCACCTCTTACTAGGATCGGTTCCCCTTCTCCCAGTAATAAGTTCAGACACTCACAACCCGATCATACCCCAGGTGATTACTTAAGATTGGTTTCACTAATAAAAGGCATACCAATACATAAGTCAGGCCTCATGTGAATAGTTTTACCAAGAACACAAACAAGTCATGAGCGGTTATACTAATCACACATATTGGTCGTTCATAAGATATGCAATGAAGAACAACCCCAATAACGCCTGGCGATTTCCTTTTCGTTTTACAACACATATTATGAACTTACTTCCTTAGAACACATGTAAACATTATTCCCTAGGATGAAATCATTCATACGATTATGTCGATGTCTTATATACAAAGTTTAATGGTTAAGCAAGAAACTTCATATTGTATTCCTTAATACTATGTCTATCTAGAGTGTTCATGCTTCATAGTTTTATGTTTTCAATATGCACGACTGAAAGATACGTTAGGGAATGAAACAGTTCAAGTCAAATATTACTATCCTTAAGTGGAAGGATGATGTTGTCGTTGTAGCTCCGTACTTCTTTACTTCTTCAAGTCTTCGCAATACTTGTAATGTCTCACCCTAATACTTTCAAGCTAACTTATACGAAGTTTACTCTAGTACATTTACATCAAGCGACTTCTTAAATGAGTTTTGGTTCACTAAAATATGACAACCAAACTTGACATACCAACGCTTGGTGGGTTCAACCGAGCAATGCTCTAAAAATCTCCCCCTTTGTAAATTTTAGTGACAAAACTCTTACAATCATATGGATAAACAAATTACAAGAATTCATTACACATACGCTTGATTCCCGAATTCAACAGCACATAACCTGCATTAATTCAATCCTTAAAATGTCGTTGTTGATATTATAATAACAAAGATCATACTCCCCCTAAAGATGAGATAGATAGATTTTCAATCCGCACATCTTTGTTATCCCAATCATATGATAAGTTACTCCCCCTTAGTCTATGGATTTCCTCATTCGTTAGATAAACGTTCAAGCATCATTGTCCTCTTCCCTAGTGACACCAATCAACCATAAATTGATACCAGCATCACTTGTTTACTCCATATATTTCTCCCCCTTTTTGTCACAAAAATGATAAAGAAGCGAACAAATAAAGGACAACACGAAAAGGATCTTACAAATATCAAAATAGACTTGCAACCTGTTGAGTCAAGCGCGAGGGTTTTACATACCGTTTTTGTTAACCAATATCAAAACCGAAACTACAACGTAATTACGTTTTGATATGTTATCATGGAAATAATTGCCCGAAGCAATTTTCCCAACTAGTTTAGCAAACCAAAAATCAACTAAGCAACATAGTTCCTTTGCTAAACCGATTGTATAAATACAACCGCTTCATTCGATAACACCAAAACAAAGATAAACTCCATTTTTCTCATCAGGTTCTAAAAATCCATATAACTCAGACCTTTAGATTTTAAACAAGCCAAATACTAGGTTAGTTAACTAGAATTTACTTGTTTAGGATTTCGGCTAGACTTGAATAACTGAAACCTCCACTTTGATAAGTCTAACTAAGATCAGAATTAATTTAGTTTATCTTATCCGGAATCGAATTGGACTAAACAACTCGTCCCGTCAACATATTCATTCGTTAAGCCATAAATAATTCATACAAACTAATAAATCAACTTGCATAATTATTCACCTCAACCGGATGCAATTGAAACAACACACATAAACCAAAGTTTCACTATTGCACCGAAATTTTGTAAGCCTAAACAATTGATACTACACAATAAAGAAAAATAACGATTGTTTTACTTAACTGGAAGCAACTGAATTAACATAGACATTAAAGCACCGTAATTGCACCAAATTTCGTTAGCCTAAACTATTGATATCACACAACAAAGAAAGATAACAAAAGTTTTACTTAACCGGAAACAATTGAGCCACACACACATCCATACATACATAATGGAATAAACACATCAATTGTACCAATAATTTTGTTTAAGCAAAAGCAATATATATATATCAAATAAAATAGGCTTTTCTTAAAACAGTAAAACAATTAACTAACAAGATTGTTACCTCAATTTCGCATCCAACTTCTCCAAATATGGTTGCATCGTTTTCTTCTTCCGGGAGAATTGATATCGAAATATCATTATGTTGTCATTCTTCTTCCGGGAGAATTGATATCGAAATATCATTATGTTGTCATTCTCATGCCAAAAACAAAAGAATAACAACAACCAACCTTTACCAGTGAAAGGTTGAAAATCGGTTTTAACAATTGCAAGAAAAATTTGAAAACCGTCGAAACACATATGCTTTTATGTTAAACCAAAACCGATTCAACATATTGTGACTTTTTCACATATTTTTTCTACAGGAATCCCTCATGATCCTTTGATAAAGCCTACCAACTTGGGCTAGAACTTAATCCTACTAAATCAAAAAGTCACCCAAACCATAAGGATTCACAACATCATATGAGATCGAATATTAAGGTCATGAAAACCGTAATCAAACATCCCATAAACACAAATGCAATACACCATAAATTTTCAACAAAGAATCAAGTATTTCAATTACTTATATCTTGTAGGTAATTGAATTGCGAAAACAACTCAAAAAGAATGAGGTTATTCCGATTTCGGACGAAGAGGTTATGGGAAAAACAGTTTTACACTTCTTAGTATGGGGACCTTTCCATAGGATCGGTTCCCCCCATTGCACCTCTCCATAAGATCGGTTCCCCCCAAGTGTTACTTGTGACGAATCACAACACTAAACTGTTTTTGACATAACTTTTGCATACGATGTCCGAATTCAGTGAGTTTTGACTCGTTTTAACCGTAAAAACAAGAGATACACATATATGATCAGATGATATCAACATCATAATCACAATTACCGTTTGTTTCAAAACACAAATATAGATAGAGAAAGTATGAGTATAGAAGAGAAGAAATCTCCTAAAGATGTTAATTAGTCATATAATAATCGAGATATCATGTGCTCAGCTTCATGTGCTTCCTCACCTTTCAAAAATGAGCACCAAGGTGAGCATGCACATTCCAACACAACTAGATTGTATTAAGTTCAGTCATGTCTTGTTCTTCACGAGTGACTAAGACCGAATCATCATTCTTAACCTCTTGCTTGGTTTGTTTTCTCTTGTTCCATATCTTGTTTTTGTTCTTTGAATTGTGATGAAGTGTGTCATTATCACAATTTTTACTAGTACAAGAGATTTTATACATGATGTCTTTCTTTAGTCTTTCAAGAAGACTCTTGTCATTATTGTCACCAACAATTAACAGTTGAGAGTCATTCTTGTGACTAAATTTTGGTCCCTTCTTTACTAAGGAGGACTTAGGAACCCATTTAGAGTTGGGTTTCGCAGGAGCAACTTTCTCCTTCATACCATTAGGAACAATGTCCTTTTGAATATTTTGCGAAACACCCTTTCTCCAACTTGGAACATCAGATCTTGTCTTTGCATTTAAAACTCCATATCTCTTTATATATTTGGGTATTTTATGAGATGAACTTGTCGAGTGATATGCAAGATTTTACCTATCATTATAATAATTCTTTTGCCTAAACTTAGGACAATAACGATCTGAGTTATTAAGAGGAGAAAACTTAGCCAATTCATTTGATATAATAGAAAGTGCATCTTGCATCTTACGAACTTTGCATCCCCATTGCAAGTGTCCTTTATTACCACAATAATAACACTGCTTAGTAAAAATATATGAAGTATGAGTTTTAGTGTTACCTTTTTGTGGATCCTCTTGCATTGGAGATCGACGAGTTTTCTTCTTCCTCTTATCCTTGTTCAACGTTGTTGCTTTCTCGATATTAGCAGAAGTTCTCTCTTTGATTGCTGCTGGTTGAACACAATTCTCAGGCTTGACTGGCTTTACTTCTCTACAAGAAATAATATCATTTTTTGTCAATAGTGGAAGCCTCTGGTTGGGAAGAATTAGTAGCTTTAACAAATTTTACCTCTTTGTTAATATTTGAAGCATCTATTCCTTTTATATCCCAATCCCCGTGTATCACGATGATTTCTACTTGCTTCTAACATTGAGATTAAATTGTTTGAGCTAACATTGAACTTTTTAAGGTCCAAAATTTCTTCTTCCAATGTCTTGTTTTTATCAAGAGCACCAACTAAATCAGCCTTAAGGTATTTTTCTCGTGAAAGATATACACCTTCTTTCTCTTCAAAACTCTTTTGTTGAGAGTTAATCCTTGCATCATATTCAGCAAGTTTTTCTCCAAAACCCTCTATTTGTTGAGAAGTATCTTCCCTAAACTTCTTGTGATTTTGATACATCCTTTCATAATCAATTTTAATTGCTTTAAAATCATCCTGATTTTCATCAATCACCTTTTTGCAAATAAGCAATTGTTGTGAGTATTCTTCTTTCAGCAAGTTATGCTCTTCATCGAGATTTTAAAACTTTAAGATTAAATCTCGTTCTCTTTCAAGTGCTGAACGAAGTTCATTAGAACCAAAAAGAAATTGTTTGCTCAATTCTTTTAGTTTAGAAGTTTTTACACTTGATCTTTCATCAGAAATCTCCAATATAGAACTCAAAGATATCTCGTTATCAAAAAAAGATTTTTCGGATTCTGAATCATTAATTGCGAATACAGGGCTTAACTTAATCTCCTCTAGAGAACCTTCATACTTATTCTCATAAGAGCAAGTAGATCTTGATGAAGAAGCTCCTTTTAAGGATTTTTTAAAGTCAAAACTTTGAATGTCTTGCAATACGTTAAATGAGTCTTTTTTTAGTTTTCTCTCTCTCTTAACTCTACTTTGACTCATATCTTATAGAATGGATCGCATCAAACACAGATTGTTATATATTTTCGTGTTTTCCTACTCTGATACCAATTGAAAAGGCGAAGGTACCCCAAATATACCTCAAGATACTACTTTTCCTTCCTATAAGTCCTTTCTCCAAAAGTGATTGTCTATGGACTGAGTCGAGACAATACAACGAATCAGTTCACATTATGTGTGATCGTCTATGGATACGAGATCGAGACAATATAACAACAAAGTGTGTTTACTTGATACAAAGGTTCTACCTTAACCAAACTCAATAGGATTAACGTATCAAGTAAATAGGAATTAACGTTTGTGCAATTTACTTTAATTATAATAAAACAATTATAATGCGGAAATATAAAGTAAATGACACATCAAGATTTTGTTAACGGGGAAACCGCAAATGCAGAAAAACCCCGGGACCTAGCCCAGAATTGAATACTCTCAGGATTAAGCTGCTATACAAAATAATACCAACTTCGTATAGTTGAGAACAAGCAACTAAACCTATAGTTCACCTAGTTCCGTCTGTATTCCCACGCCTCCAACCTGTAAACAAGTCACGTACTTGGATCAATTCCTTTGGTTCGTATTCCAAACAGTACATGAACAACAAATCTGCTTGGTATCAACTCTCTTCAACCAAGTGATATGAGTTGCGCAAAGGTTCCCTTATTTATCTTAACATAAACTCCTTTGCCAGGTTCCAAGATCTATCTAATGTTCAATCACCCAAAGGCAATTGTTAAGATTAAGCCAATCAATACCTTTAATCACAAGGAAATGTATTGATGCTGATCTTCCTCAACTATTCTATCAAAATACCCAAAAGGATAAATCAATTATAGTCGGATCCTCTTTTTCCCAAGCAAGTATTGTGCACACCAAAGATTATAAATACCAAGTCAGAAATCTTCAATATCTTCTTTGTCTTCAAATCTTCTTAAATCTTCAATAAACACCTGCACTCAACTACTTGAATCTCTTGTGATCAATCACACACAGAACAGAGTCTGTTAACAATGGATTATCACAAGATCATCTTTAGATCTAACAACAGTCTAAAGATCCCCGTCGAAACCTTGAACTAGTTTGAGTGAATCTTATATCAGAAGAGAAGATTCTCAAGCATAAACAAACTAGGTGCAATCAAAGTTCAACCACCGTTAGTCAATCAAATCAATACGAAAACTAAAGATAAACTGAAATATCTAGTTTCCCACCAACGGGCCGTAAGAGATTTCACCTAATTAGATTACTCTCCTCTCCGATAGAAGGCTTCACCAGTAACAAATACAAAAGAGGAAGTCTATGTTACACAGGATTAGTTTACTAGAAATGCAAACTCAAAGTATTTATAGACAATGAAGTTTGGACACCAAGGAATTTCCAAAACTGAAAATATTCTCAAGATATTTTTCATTACTCCACCAAATTCAGTTTTCATAATTCCTATGAATGCACTGTCCAAAAATAATGATCGAAATCTCCTTGGAAAATCTCTAATTAGTAAATGCACATTACTAATTATTATTTTTCATATATAATTAAAAACCCTTAATTAAAAAGATTCATAACTTATTTAAATTCGATATTGGGATTTTCTTTTTTCTTAGCCTTTAAAGAATATCTTTGAACAATAAAAAATAAGCATTAATGCACCGTGTTCAAAGAGTGAAAACATCTTACTCTTGTAAATCTTGTCCATCCTTGCTCACTTGAAACCGATTTAACACACTTCCAAACAAGTTTAGAATTGGTTCATCTGAATTTCAAGAACTATGTGATTGATTAAGTACCACTCAACCACAACTCATGGGTTTATAGTTCTACCAAAACAAGTTTTGGTTCTACCTCCATGTGAGTATTGTGCATAGTTACACTAGCTTACCAAAGATACGGTTGACTAGGTACTCGGATCGGTTCCCCATATATATTTGGTATCTGACTTGTATGCACTACACATGTTCATAGGATCGGTTCCCCCTTACCAAATACGTGTTGCACATATTCATAGGATCGGTTCCCCTTTCTTCCATAAACCTTGTTGCACCTCATACAAGGATCGGTCCCCCTTGTGATGCATTGCACCTCTTACTAGGATCGGTTCCCCGTCTCCCAGTAATAAGTTCAGACACTCATAACCCGATCATACCCCAGGTGATTACTTAAGATCGATTTCACTAATAAAAGTCATACCAATACATAAGTCAGGCCTCATGTGAATAGTTTTACCAAGAACACAAACAAGTCATGAGCGGTTATACTAATCACACATATTGGTCGTTCATAAGATATGCAATGAAGAACAGCCCCAATAACGCCTGGCGATTTCCTTTTCAGTTTACAATACATATTATGAACTTACTTCCTTAGAACAAATATAAACATTGTTCCCTAGGATGAAATCCTCACCTCATACCCATAACAATAACATTCATACGATTATGTCGATGTCTTATATACAAAGTTTAATGGTTAAGCAATAAACTTCATATTGTATTCCTTAATACTATGTCTATCTAGAGTGTTCATGCTTCATAGTTTTATGTTTTCAATATGTACAACTTGAAAGATACGTTAGGGAATGAAACAGTTCAAGTCAAATATCACTAACCTCAAGTGGAAGGATGATGTTGTCATTGTAGCTTCGTACTTCTTCACTTCTTCAAGTCTTCGCAATACTTGTAATGTCTCACCTAATACTTTCAAGCTAACCTATACGAAGTTGACTCTAGTACATTTACATCAAGCGACTTCTTAAATGAGTTTTGGTTCACTAAATTATGATAACAAAACTTGACATACCAACGCTTGGTGGGTTCAACCGATAAATGCTCTAACATAATTGGATTGAGATTATATCTCTGATATGGCAAGATAAAAATAAATCACAAACATTTTCGTCTCATCGTTTGTGATTCTGCAATATCTAGTTTTGCTACCATACGATTTAGTTTATTGTGAGGTGGTTGATAATTCTAGGCTGTTCTTCGGGAATATAAGTCCGGGTTATCGATTGGTTCTTGTTCACCTTGATTTTATCAAAAGACGAAACAAAACTTGTAGGTTTATCTATGGGAGACAGATTTATCTATTATTGTAGACTTTTCTGTATGATACAGATTTGTTTATTAAAGTCTTCGAATTTGGGTTGTAGCAACTCTTGGTTGTGGGTGAGATCATCTAAGGGAATTAATTGCGTAGTATCCTACTGGGATTAGAGACGTAAGGATAAAAAATGTACCTTGAATCAGTATGATATTGATTAGGGTTCTACAGTCCAAACCGAAGTTAGTTTGTAGTAGGCTAGTGTCTGTAGAGACTTAATACAGTGTGGTGTTCAATCTGGACTAGGTCCCGGGGTTTTTCTACTGGGATCTTTCTGGTGTCTGTGTTATTTATATTCCGCATTATATTTTGTTATATAATTAAAATATCACAGGTTGTGCGTTGTGTCGATAAATTATGAAATCCAACCTTTGGTTGTTGATTGGAAATTGATTGATCCTTGGATATTGGTCTTTGGTACCATCCAAGTTTATATCTCTCTTTTATTTAATAAAGACTCGTAGATTTCTACTTGCTTGAGTATAGATCAAATCGAGCGATAGAGATATTAACTCTTTGATATAATTTTTATTAATATTAAGTCTGATTGTCTAGTTGATTCTCTTAAAAGTATATTAGATTTAGTCCATACAGATTTCTAATCGAAATATTGGGTGAGGTTGTTAGACCCCCGCTTTTTCAATTGGTATCAGAGCCGACAAACACGTTTAAAGACCTTATCAGTTTGTGTTTATAGCGATCTGACTCTATGGAAAGTAGTGATATCTCTGACTACGCAAAGCCAAAGCTAAATGCATTCATCAAGGAGTTTATAAAGATACAAGATAACCCCCAAAATATTCCACAACCACACTCCCCTAAGATATGGAAATTAAGCGCAAATTCAAAAGAACTCTCCCCATTTGATGGCATTTCCAAGAGAACAACAAGAGCGACCTTACTTTTACAAGAAGGATTTTAATAGACACCAAAAACCATAAGAAATGATTTTCAATATCTAAAATTCTCAATTAAACTAACCACAAGAAAACCCATGATTAATTTAATCGGAATACACAATCAAATTAAACACAAAAGTGATCAGTTTAATTGAACATGCTCGACATAAGAGAACTTACAGATCTACGACTATGTTAACCATAAAAGAATGATCAACTCAATCGTTTTATGCTCAACACAAGAAAACCTTATGGAGCATTGTAGTATACACATAAAATATGGATTAGGGAAAGATCAATACTGCGGGATACAAGGTTTCATTATATTTTCCATCACTATTTGCACAATGACATACAATAGACATAATCCTTGGAAACAATAATTCATCCTATCTTCCATCAATTATTTTCATAACGACATAATAGGTTCAATTTTTGTTTGTCAAAAGTTCATCGATCTTGTATCAATACTTGCATATCGACAATTAAAAGAGATAACTTTTGACATCGTATGGGACAATAATAGTTCACGGGCGCAAACACATAAATCCCATAACATATTGCAATATATGAAACCATAAAGATTAATACTGCAATCATCATCTCCCAAACAATTTTTAAGAGTTTTAAATAAATAAAACAAAATCTAAAAAACAAAGATGAAAAATATTGGACATAGCTATGTGTAATCATAATAATGGCTATTCCAAACTCTAGTTATTCTTCCTAAAACACAAGAATATAATTCTCATAAGAAGACTTCCTAGACATAAATGCACCATCTAGTCAAGACGTGCAATAAGAGATCGGACACAAGCAAGTTCCTCATTAGCTTCCTTCAGCTTAGTCTTCACAAACTCGAGATTCTTTATGAAAATCACGAATTATCACGTACAACCTTGAAGTCTTGGAAAAGGTTTCCAACCAGTTGTTGTGACATTTGGACAGGTTGCTTGTTTACATGATCAATTGCATGATAGAAATTTATAAGAACAGGGTTCTCATAAAAATCAGCAATGTTGTTTTCTTCAATCTCAACTTCCTTTTTGCATTCACCATAGTTTGCACCATTATCTCACAGAAGACAATTTCCGTTACCGAACGAGTATATTCCATGAAAGACTTCATAATATATATACATGTATTGAATATATATAGTAAAACCGTAGGGTTACTCATTTAAGAATCGTTATTGGGTCAGGTACGCAAACACTCACGGTTATGAACAGTTTCTAAACTGTGTAAGCAAAGAAGCCTTATTTTCAAAAAGGCTTTGTCATGGAATTTTAAAGCAAGGAAGGAGTACTGAAAAATCATTATTCTTAACAAGGCATTGCTTTTTCTCAAGAGTTTTGATTGATCAACTATGCTTTATAATGAAGGGAAGACCAAAAAGAGTACTACAAAGAAGAAATCATTTTTAAGAAATCAAATGAGTATTTCAACAACCAATTTTTTGTCAAGACAAGTTATATCTTGAACTCTATGTGCATTCTCGTAAGGATGGTATGAGAATGCACAATTTGAGAATGGTTAAGTTGTAGGTTGAGCATATAGCTCATCATCGTTTTCATTCTCAGAGGTACAAGGAGGAATATCGGAAATAATTTTAAGAGAATTATTACAAGGAGAACAAGACATACCTGAAGATGCTTTCTTCCTTAATTTTTTGATTTTCCGCTTGAGATTGTTTATACTAGTCCTTAGATCAGATGCATGATTATTGATGTGCATATAATCAGAGGTAAAACCTTTGGACACAATGTGATCCTTGACAAAAGACGATATTCCTTTCTTAATTGAATCATCCCTTTTCCTTTGATGTCTTTTCTTCTTTACAGGAACATCAAATGCCTTAGTTGTCCATATGACATTCTTTCCTCTACGATTATATAATAAGTTAGTATCATACATATAACTAAGTGAGGACTTATCATAGTACTCTTCCCGATTTGGGGTTTTGATTTTCTCGGCATGGAGAGAAACAAGCTTGATTACTTCCTTTGACATCCATATGAGAATGTTATGAAGTTTTTCATTCCTTATTCGGAAATGACATTTCCGTTCAACGTGGACTTTGTTTCCATAATAATAACAGTTGAAGGTCATGTTTTTACCACCTCTCTAAGCCCTTTCTTCGAAGTATGACCGTCTTTGTTTATAGGAACTCTAGAACAAGTTTTATTTGAGTCATTTGAACTAGTTATGGTTAAGATGAACATGGTTGATATGAAAGTGTTCATATGGCTAACTTTGGTTAACTATTATTGAGCCAACAAGGTGTACATGTTTAGGTACGGTTACCAATATCTAAATGAAGTCACTTTTAATTTATGTGTAACAAGATAAGTTTGATCTAATGGTTGAAAGATATTAGCTTGAGTCTAATCAGGTTTTCATCTAACGGTGCATATTGAACGCTTTGTTACCAAGGTAACTTAGATTGCAAACCCTGATTTGAAGGCTATATAAAGGAGAACTCTAGCAATCGGGAAACCTAATCCATGCACCTCCTGTGTGATAGTAGTTGCGACTAGAGTCGATTATCCTTTAACCTTAGGTTTTTCACGAAACCCTGTAGGTTAACGACTTGAAGACTTTATTGGGATTGTGAAGGAATACCCAACTATTTCTCTGTAGTTGCGTGTTTTGATCTTGATGTTTTCTATCGTATTGGAACAAAATGTTCAAGATCGCAAAAGACATTTTAACACAAATCGTCCAAGAAGATTTCAAGGATCTTCTCCAGTAAAAAATGGAGATGCAGCGAAAAAGGTACCATAAAAAAGCAAAAATAGAGATATGAAAGACAACTTGAATTTGATAGTTGAAGGATACAAGGATCTCATCAACAAGATGTCGAATCCCTCTAGACAAAAAACTCTCCAGGTAAGAATCCATACTATGTGTCGTATCTTGATGATATTAGGTTTTATGATAATTTTTCACATAAAAAAATATTCTTTCCCAAAATTGAAAGGAAAAAAAGACTCAACCATGAACATCATTCATTTCATGAGCTTAGGGCTCATACTTGTGCTAATTGATCACAAGGTTGAAATCTCACTCACATAAAAAAATCCCGGTTGATTGAGATATGGTCAGGTATACTTATTGGTAAATGCTTTCTAATTAGTCGAGTTATTTTCTTATCGTTCATAGCTAAACTATTGTCTACAGACAGTACTGCCTAAGTATTGTTCATGTCTCAAGAATCTCTTAATTTTTCTTGTTTTTGTTTCGAAGAAGTTTTTGTTGCAACTAAGTTTCCTGCTACTCTTGTGCTCTAAATTGTTTCTCTGTTGAGATATAAAATTTATTGAGCCAAAAATTGTGAAAGAAATTCTTTATGTAGCATAATTACTGTTGAGTCTTAAAGTATATTTCATTTTTATTTTATTTTTGGTTCGGATTGTGTTCGTACGGGTACCCAACTTACTTGTCACAAAATGTCTTTAGAAACCCTAAAATTTACCTTCCCTAAGAAATCATTTTAATACCAAACCTATTGAGTCACGTACGCATACTCTAAGTTATTGTTGTTTTGTCAAGAATGTCTTCACCCTCATGCTCTGGTGGTTTTGCAAGAGGTTTTTTAATAAAGGTATTGGTTTTCGATTCCAAATGGAGGAAGAAAAGTCTTAGAGCACTGCTCGGTCGAACTCGTAAGCGTTGCTATCTCAAGCTTGTTTGTCAAGTTTAGTTTCCAAAACTATAAGTCTTGATTTCTAGTCTACTTATAGCTAAGTCTCGGATTAGGATAGTAAGTGTAGTTGATCCTTAGACTCCACGGAGTTCATTAAATGAAGATGAAGAACTACTCAAGGAATCTTGTGGAACTTCATCAGCAAAAAGTATGCGTAGAGTTGAACTTATCTATCACTCAAACGTCTATCTATTCTATCTCCTATTTTGAGACAAAAGTCATATTGCTATATAGACTTCAATTATACACATTTTCTATTTCGAGCCGAGTTTATCTCGCTTATCTATTTCTCAAAATATGTGTTGGTAAGCTTTCGATTTATCCAAGTACATCTTTACTCATGACGAAAGTCATGTTGATTATTTCAATAACTTAAAAATCTCTTTGATGAAAATAGTTTGTGAATAACGACTATTTTAACATCCTCTAAGAAAGTTTCAATGATTGAAATGAGAGTTTAAAACATGTAACCATCTTTGGATATAAACATAGTGCGTTCTCACATTTGTGTAAAAGTCCAAAACCGGGAACCTAAAGTATGAGTACATGTACGCGCACTGCGCGGTTGTTGGAAATCCGGGAAAATTTGCTTACCCGTACGTATAGTGGCGGAAAGTTCACGTCCGTGAATTTCTGCTGGAGTTTGAAGTGAAAAACAAACTCAATTCGGTTACTTAAGTACGTGTATCCGTTTGCATACTTTAGTAGGTTACTTTCTAAACTCGGTCCGTTCATGAACTAAAACATTAATATAATAAGGAATGCAATCTTTTCAAACCGTGGCTATAATGTTCATAAATCGATTCGAGTGACTCAAAACCTATTTTTCTTCGATTGTGTCTTGTATACTTCTATAAGATCTAAGCAATTGAAAAACTCTCTAACTAGTTCATTTGAGTCATTTGAACTAGTTTTGGTAAAGATGAATAAGGTTGATATGAAAGTGGTCATATGGCTAACCATTGGTCAACTATTGTTGAACCGACTAAGTGTACACGTTTAGGTACAGTTACTCAAACCTAAATGGATTTACATTTTATTTGTGTATAACAAGCTAAGTTTGATCAAACGGTTGAAAGATATTATCTTGAATCTAATCAGGTTTTCATCTAACGGTGAATATTGAATGCTTTGTTACCAAGGTAACTTAAATTGCAAACCATGATTTAAAGACTATATAAAGGAGAACTCTAGCAACTAGGAAACCTAATCCCCACACCTCCTGTGTGATACTAGTTGTATAATCTAGAGTCGATTCTCCTTTAACCTTAGTTTTTTTACGAAATCATGTAGGTTAACGACTTATAGACTTCATTGGGATTGTGAAGCCAGACCCAACTATTTTCTATGTAGTTGCGTGATCTGATCTTGCCGTTTCTATCGTGTTTGAGTACAATTGTAAGATTAGCTTGAGATTTATATCTCCGATAGGCAAGATAGAAAAGTAGTCACAAATACCTTCATCTCATCGTTTGTGATTCCACAATATCTTGTTTCGTTAATAGATTAATATTATTGTGAGGGGATTGATAATACTAGGCTGTTCCTCGGGATTGATAATACTAGGCTCGGTCGAACTCGCAAGCGTTGCTATCTCAAGCTTGTTTGTCAAGTTTAGTTGCCAAAACTATAAGTTTTGATTTCTAGTCTACTTATAACTAAGTCTCGGATTAGGATAGTAAGTGTAGTTGATCCTTAGACTCCACGGCATTCATCGAATGAAGATGAATAACTACTCAAGGGATCTTGTGGAACTTCATCAACAAAAGGTATGTGGAGACTTGAACTTATCTATCACTCAAAAGTATATCTATTATATCTTATATTTTGAGACAAAAGTCGTATTTCTATATAGACTTCAATTATAAAAATTTGCTATTTCGAGCCGAGTTTATGTCGCTTATCTATTTCTCAAAATATATGTTGGTAAGCTTTCGCCTTAGACAAGTTCATTTTTACTCGAGACGAAAGTCATGTTGATTATTTCAATAACTTGAAAATCGCTTCGATGAAAATAGTTTGTGAATAACGACTATTTTAACATCCTCTAAGAAAGTTTCAATGATTGAAATGAGAATTTAGAACATGTAACCATATTTGGATATAAACATAGTGTGTTCTCACATTTGTGTAAAAGTCCAAAACCGGGACCCCAAAGTATGCGTACCCGTACGCGTACTGGCGGTTGTTGCAAATCCGGGCAAGTATGCGTACCCGTACACATACTGGCGGAAAGTTCACGTCCGTGAATTTCTGATGGAGTTTGAAGTGAAAAACAAATTCAATCCGATTATTTAATTACGCGTATCCATTTGCATACTTAAGTAGGTTACTTTCTAAATTCGGTTCGTTCATGAACTAAAACATTTATATAATAAGGAATGCAATCTTTGCAAACCATGGCTATATTGTTCATGAATCGATTCGACTGAATTAAAACCGATTTTGCTTCGATTGTGTCTTGTATACTTTTATAATATCTAAGCAATTGAACAACTCTCTAACTAGTTCGTTTGAGTCATTTGAACTAGTTGTGGTAAAGATGAATAAGGTTAATATGAAAGTGGTCATATGGCTAACCATTGGTTAACTATTGTTGAACCAACTAAGTGTACAAGTTTAGGTACGGTTACTCGAACCTAAATGGAGTTACATTTCATTTGTGTATAACAAGCTAAGTTCGATCTAACGGTTGAAATATATTAGATTGAATCTAATCAGGTTTTCATCTAACGGTGAATATTGAATACTTTGTTACCAAGGTAACTTAGATTGCAAACCCTGATTTCAAGACTATATAAAGGAGAACTCTAGCAACTGGGAAACCTAATCCCCACACCTCCTGTGTGATACTAGTTGTATAAGCTAGAGTCGATTCTCCTTTAACCTTAAGATTTTCATGAAACCCTGTAGGTTAACGACTTAAAGACTTCATTGGGATTGTGAAGCCATACCCAACTATTTTCTCTGTAGTTGCAAGATCTGATCTTGATGTTTCTATCGTGTTTGAGTGCAATCGTAAGATTGGCTTGAGATTTATATCTCTGATAGGCAAGATAGAAAAGTAGTCACAAACACCTTTGTTTCATCGTTTGTGATTCCACAATATCTTGTTTCGTTAATCGATTAAGATTATTGTGAGGTGATTGATAATACTAAGTTGTTCTTCAAGAATATAAGTTCGGGTTATCAATTGGTTCCTGTTCACCTTAAAAGACACAAAAAAAATCATAGGTTTACCTATGGGAGACATATTTATCTATTCAATAGATTTTTCTATGTGATACATATTTGTTTATCAAGTCTTCGACTTTGGGTCGTAGCAACTATTAGTTGTGTGTGATATCATCTAAGGGAATCAAGTGCATAGTATCCTGCTAGGATCAGAGACGTAAGGAGCACGATTATCCTTAAATCACTGTGAGATTGATTAGGGTTCAACTACATTCCAGACCGAAGTTAGCTTTGTAATAGGCTAGTGTCTGTAGAGGCTTAATACAGTGTGGTGTTTAAATCTGGACTAGGTCCCCGGGTTTTTTATCTGCATTTGCGGTTCCTCGTTAACAAAACTTCTAGTGTATGTGTTATTTATTTTCCACATTATATTTTGTTATATAATTGAAATATCACAGGTTATGTGTTGAATCGATGAATTGGTAAATCCAACCTTTGGTTGTTGATTAAAATTGATTGATCCTTGAACATTGGTCTTTGGAACCGTTCAAGTTATCTCTCTTATATTCAATCAGGCTAACAAATTTTTATTTGTTTGATTGCGGATTGAATTAAGAGATTGAGACATAACTCTTTGATATACTTTTCTTAAGATTTAGTCTAACTGTCTAGTTGATTCTCTTGTAAGTATATTGGAGTTAGCCCATACAGATTTCTAACCAAAATATTGGGTAAGGTTGTTAGACCCCCGTTTTTTCAAAAAGAACCCTAGTAGAAGATATTGCTCAAAATCATGATGCCTCATATTACTATGCCTATACTCATCAGGATGTTGAGAATGAGGATATGTTTTTTACTGAAGTGGTTCATGATTTTCTTAAATTCTTTGAGGAAGCAAAACTGCAACTCGTTGATAAACTATGAAGGGTTTTGATGCGTTAAGAACTGAGTTGAAAAAGGTTAATTCTGACCTTGTTCTCATGAAGACACATGTTAAAGATCTTCTGATTGAGGATATATTCTCTGAAGAAGAAGTGAATGCTGTCAATCACAAGCTCAAAGGACTCAAGACTCGTGGGTGTTCCGAAGTGGTCTTTGATTTCTGCTCATGATCGGTTTTGTTAGTTTTGGAGTCTTTTGATTTTTGCTGGTTAATTTTATTTTTTCTAGGATACTTCTTATGGGAATTTATTCTTGTGTTTTAAGAAGGATAACTAGGGTTTGAAATAGCCATTATTGTGAGTACACATAGATATTGCCAACGATTTTCATCTTGCAATGTTTTTAGATTTATTTATTTAAAATATAAAGTTTATTTTCAACATGATTTTGCAGTATTAATCTTTATTGGTTTTATATATTGCAAAAAAATTATGGGATATGTGTGTTTTTGCGTCCGTGAACTATAATTGTCCCATATATGTCAAAAGTTAAGCCTATTATGTCATTATGCAAATATTGATGAACTTTTTATTCAAAGATTAAGTCTATTATATGTCTTTATGCAACTATTGATCAAAAATAGAATGAATCTTTGAATATTCGGCAGTATCGGTCTTTCCCTGATCCACTTCTATGTGAAAGTACTGTGTGTCTCTGTAAGTTCTCATATGTTGAGCATTTTCGATTAAAATGATCATGGGTTCTCTTGTGGTTAATTTAATTCAGTTTTATGGATACAAATTCATGTTTCATGTAATTTGTTAATGTCCAAAGAAATCCTTATTTTCTTGTAAAAGTAAGGTCGCTCTTGTTGTTCTTTCGGGAATGACATTATATGGGGGAGAGTTCTTAATTGAACTTGAGATTAATTTCCAAATCTTTGTGTGAGTGCGGCTACGGAATATTATAGGAGTTTTCTTGTATCTTTATAAACTCCTTGATGAATGCATTTAGTTTCGACTATATGATTGCATCTAAACAAAGTTAATATGTTTTATTTTAGTCATAAAGTATCTCTGTGAGAATTTCATTATGATCCCACTAGTTTTCGTACCTTTTCCAAATTATATTGACAAAAAGGGGGAGAATTAATGTGTAGTTCACACAACCAATACAAATGGTTTACGGATCATTATGTAAAGGGGAGTGGTTTTCATGTGAGATGAAGTATTGACTAAGGGGGAGTGATACATATTACCGTAGTATTGTTGTCAAAGTTGTGATACAATTAGACTTTGATGTTGTGTAATGATACCATGACACTGTATAACAATGATCGAGAGCTACTATTTTCCTATTCTTATAGCTACGGATCTTCAACAACGATGATGCTGAGTTGAACACGTTCAGAATCACTGGAGTACTTGGAAGTGACGAAGATTTCGAGTAATGTTGAAAAACCAAGGAAATCAAGCATTTAAATGAGAGGCTACAAAGTTTATTTATTTTGTAATCCATATGTATTGATAGTTTTGTCACTAAAATTGACAAAGGGGGAGATTGTTAGAGTACTGATCGGTTGAACTCGCAAGCGTTGCTATCTCAAGCTTGTTGTCAAGTTTTGTTGCCAAAACTATAATTCTTGATTTCTAGTCTACTTATAGCTAAGTCTCAAATTAGGATAGAAAGTGTAGTTGAGCATTAGACTTCACGACGTTTGTCGATTTAAGACGAAGAACTACTAAGGGGAGCTTGTGGAACTTCATCAACAAAAGGTATGCGGAGACTTGAACTCATCTATCACTTAAAAGTCTATCTACTCTATCTCCCATTTGTGACAAAAGTCATATAGATATATAGGATTCGACTATACACATTTGATATTTCGAGTTGAGTTTAACTCGCTTACATATTTCTCGAAATATGTGTTGGTAAGCTTTCACTTTAACCAAGTTCATCTTATATTCTTGATGAAAGTCAAAAGATGATCATGTGAAAATCGCCTTGTAACATCTTACATGATTTGTGTGAGACAGTCATTTAATGTAGACTCGGAATGTTTCGTATTGATCATTCGATCACTTGAAAATCGCTTTGAAGCTAATAGTTTGTATGAGACAACTATTGTCATCTTCCAAGAATGTTTCAATGATTGAAATGGGAGTTTAGAACACTTAACCATGATTGGATTATAAGCACAGTATGCGTACTTGCATATGTGTTGATCCAAGACCGGAACTAAGTATGCGTACCCGTATGCGTACTGGTTGGTCAAGTAAAGTCCGAGAGTTAGAGTATGCGTACATGTACCCGTACTGGCGAAGTCAGTTGAAGACTGGATACTAGAGTATGCGTACCTGTACGCGTACTGGTTTCAACTGAAGTTCATAAGTGTACGAAAGTATGTGTACCCGTTTGCATACTGGCGAACACAATTTAAGTCCGGCTACTTAAGTATCCGTACCCGTTTGCATACTGAGTGGGTTATGTTCTAAAATATGTTTGTACATGAACTAATACATTTATATAATAAGGAACGCAATCTTTTGCAAACCGTGGCTATAATGTTCATGAATTGATTCGAGTGAATCAAAATCAATTTTGCTTCAATTGTGTCTTGTATACTTCTATGAGAATATAAACAATTGCACAACTCTAGAACTAGTTTCATTTGAGTCATTTGAACTAGTTATGGTTAAGATGAATATGGATGATATGAAAGTGTTCATATGGCTAACTTCGATTAACTATTGTTGAGCCAATAAGGTGTAGACGTTTAGATACGGTTAACCATATCTAAATGAAGTCACTTTTCATTTGTGTGTAACAAGCTAAGTTCGATCTAACGGTTGAATGATATTAGCTCGAGTCTAATCAGGTTTTCATCTAACATTGAATATTGAACGCTTTGTTACCAAGGTAACTTAGATTGCATACCCTGATTTGAAGACTATATAAAGGAAAACTCTATCAACTGGGAAACCTAATCCCCACACCTCATGTGTGATACTAGTTGCGACTAGAGTCGATTATCCTTTAACATTAGGTTTTTCACGAAACCCTATAGGTTAACGACTTGAAGACCTCATTGGGATTGTGAAGCCAGACCCAACTATTTCTCTGTAGTTGCGTGTTCTGATCTTGTTGTTTTCTATCATATTGAGTACTATCTTCTCTAAGATTTGCTCGAGATTTATTCCCTGATAGGCAAGATAAAAAGTAGTCACAAACATCTTCGTCTCATTGTTTGTGATTCCACAATATCTTGTTTTGCTACCATACGATTAAGATTATTATGAGGTGATTGATATTTCTAAGTTGTTCTTCGGAAATATAAGTCCGGTATATCAATTGGTTCCTGTTCACCTTGATTTATCAAAAGATAGAACAAAAACGCATAGGTTTATTTGTGGGAGATAGATTTATCTATTAAATAGACTTTTCTATGCGAGACAGATTGGTTTATCAAGTCTTCAACTTTAGGTCATAGAAACTCTTAGTTGTGGGTGAGATCAGCTAAGGGAATCAAGTACGTAGAGTTGAAAAGGCGATGGTACCCAAATATACCTCAAGCTAAAACTTTTCCTTCCTATAAGCCCTTTCTCCGAAAGTGATTGTCTATGGACTTAGTCTAGAAAATGCAAATAATTGGTTCACACTTCGTGTGATCGTCTATGGATAAGAGATCGAGACAATACAACAACGAAGTATGTTTACTTGATACAAAGGTTCAGACTTAACCAAACTCAACAGGATTCCCGTATCAAGCAAATAGGAATTAACGTTTGTGCGATTTACTTTAATTATAATAAAAAAATTATAATGCGGAAATATAAAGTAAATGACATAGCAAGATTTTGTTAACGAGAAAACCGCAAATGCAGAAAAAACCCCGGACCTAGTCCATAATTGAATACTCTCAGGATTAAGCCGTTATACAAAATAAACCAACTTCGTATAGTTGAGACCAAGCAACTAAACCTATAGTTCACCTAGTTCCGTCTGTATGCCCACGCCTCCAACCTATAAACAAGTCACGTACTTGGACCAATTCCTTTGGTTCGTATTCCAAATAGTAAAGGAACAACAAATCTGTTTGGTATCAACTCTCTTCAACCAAGTGATATGAGTTGCAAAAAGGCTCTTCTGTTTATCTTAACATAAAATCCTTTGCCAGGTTCCAAGATCTATCGTTAAGATTAAGCCAATCAACACTCTTAATCCAAAGAACTGTGCTAATGCCGATCTTCTCCAATAATCAATCCAATCTTCCGCAAGGATAAACAAATTATTAATTGAATCCTCTTTTACCAAAACAAGTATTGTGCACACTAAAGATTATAAAACCAAGTCTGAAATCTTCTATCTCTTCTTTGTCTTAAAATCTTCTTATATCTTCAATAAAGACCTGCACACAACTACTTGAATCTCTTGTGATCAATCACACACAGAACGGAGTCTGTTAACAATGGATCATCACAAGTTCGTCTTTAGATCTAACAACAGTCTAAAGATCCCTGTCGAAACCTTGAACTAGTTTGAGTGAATCTTATATCAGAAGAGAAGATTCTCAAGCATAAACAAACTAGGTGCAATCAAAGTTCAACCACCGTTAGTCAATCAAATCAATATGAAAACTAAAGATAAACCGCAATATCTAGTTTCCCACCAACGGTACGCACTAGATCTTCTCAATCCCAAAGTAGACTTTAAACTGAGCGGCCGTAAGAGATTTCATCTAATTAGATTACTCTCTTCTCTGATAGGCGGATTCATGAGTAACAATACAACAAAAGAAGTTTACTGTCACGAAGGATTAGTTTGCTAGAAATGCAAACTCAAAGTATTTATAAACAAGGAAGTTTGGACACCAAGGAATTTCCAAAACCGAAAATATTCTCAAGATATTTTTCCATATTAACCCAAATTCGGTTTTCATAATTCCTGTGAATGCACTATGAAAAAGCGGGGGTCTAACAACCACACCCAATATTTCGATTAGCAATCTGTATGGACAAACTCCGAATTATTTTCTAGAGAATCAACTAGACAGTCAGACTCAATCTAGATGGAAATATCTCAAGGAGTTATTATCTAAATCTCTTAATTTGATCTATACTCAAGCAAATAAAAATCTGCGAGTCTTTATCAAAGAGAGATAACTTGGAGGGTACCAAAGACCAATATCCAATTTTCAATCAATTTAAAGTAACAACCAAATAGGTCGGATATTCTAATTGATTGAACAACGCACAACCTGTATTATTTCAAATATATGTCAAAATATAATGCGGAAAAGAAATTACACAGACACCAGAATTTTGTTAACGAGGAAACCGTAAATGCAGAAAAACCCCGGGACCTAGTCCAGATTAAACATACACTGTATTAAGCCGCTACAAACACTAGCATACTCCAAGCTAACTTCGGTCTGGACTGTAGTTGAACCCCAATCAATCTCATACTGATCCAAGGTATAGTTATGCTCCTACCCCTCTGATCCCAACAGGATACGGTGCACTTGATTCCCTTAGCTGATCTCACCCACAACCAAGAGTTTCTACGACCCAAAGTCGAAGACTTTAATTAAAAAAACTGTATCACACAGAAAAGTCTACAGTAATAGATAAATATGTCTCCCACGAATATACCTATAAGTTTTTATTTCATCTAGGTAAACAGGAACCAATTGATAAAACCAGACTTATATTCCCGAAGAACAGCTCAGCTTTATCAATCACCTCACAATAGTCTTAATCGACGCAGTGAAAAAAGATATTATGGAATCACAAACAATGAGACGGAGAGTTTGTGACTACTTTTATATCTTGCATATCAGAGATAGAAATCTCAAGCCAATTATTACAATTATACTCGTACGATAGAAACAACAAGATCAGATCACACAACTACAAGAAAAGTAGTAACGGTGTGGCTTCACAATCCCAATGAAGTCTTTAAGTCGTTAAACTGGTTTTAGAAGAAGAAAAACAAAGGTTAAATGATAATCGACTCTAGCTTAGCAAACTAGTATCACACAGAATGTGTGGGGATTAGGTTTCCGAGTTGCTAGAGTTTTCCCTTATATAGTCTCTCAAATCAAGGTTTGTAATCAATGTTAGCTTAGTAACAAATCATACAATATTCACCGTTAGATGAAAACCTGATTAGATTCAAGCTAATATTTATCAACAGTTAGATCAAAAACATAGCTTGTTACACACAAATGAAATGCACGTTTGTAGGCTTGTGAAAACCGTACCCAAACTTGTACATTAGTTGGTTCAACAATAGTTAACCAAATGGTTAGCCATATGATAAATTTCATATCAACCATATTCTTCTTCACCATAACTAGTCCAAATGACTCAAATGAACTAGTTAAAGAGTTGTTCAATTGCTTAGATCTTTATGTACTACGCAAGACACAATCAAAGCAAAAATGATGTGATTCACTCAAATCGATTCATGAACTATAAAGCCACGGTTTGCAATAGCATTACTTAGTTTATTAAGATAAGTTCACGAACATCGTTTTTATACATAACCTACTCAAGTTCGCGGACTGGGTTCGCGGACTTAAGTTCCCGGATGGAGTTCACAAACTCCAGCAGAAATTCTCGAGTTCAAGAACTACGCCAGTTCGCGGACTGAAGCTCACGTACTTCTCCGGTTTCACTTGATCAACAAAGTTCGCAAACTTTGGTTCAATAAATAAGGACTTATACATATATGTGTATCCATAACAATGCTTATATCCTCCAATGGTTATATTGTCTAAACTCTCATTTCAATCATTGAAACATTCTCAGAGGGAGTTATATAGTTGTTATTCACAAACTATTTTTCGTCAGAGCGATTTTCAAAGTGATTGAAACATAACATGACTTTCGTCACTTGAGTTTTTTGAATGCTATGATATTGAATTTGATTTAGTTTGTTTCTTTACGGGACTTGGTATTTATCAAATTTGCCGGAACTAGGAAACTCAATTGATATAGGTATGATGAGATGATTGTGTGTATGGGTGGGTGGGGGGTGGTGCATTTGAAACTGATTGTGGTGTTGATCTGTAAATTGATCATATCATGTGGTGTGACGAATTGCCTTACTATTTCTTCCATTAGTGACTGAGTAGAGATTTCTGGTGACTTGAGGACTTCCTCCGATAGTGACTACAGTATTGCTGATAGTGATTTGAGTGATTGGGTAACTTTGTTTAGTGATTTTGTAAGTAGTAGGATTCATGATTGAGTGTAAAGAAAAAAAAACTAGAGATTCATGAAGAAACTTCGGAATAAAAAACGGCAGAAACTAGCCTTTAGAAACCAGACATAGAGCTAAACGATAAAAGAACTGCAGAATCCTAGACTACTGAGATGAGTTTCCGGTCATAAGAGAGAGAGAAAAGTGTCATATATAAGAGAGAGAATATGTTCGTATACAAGAGGATAATTTATTTCCAAACCATACACACAAAATGACACGATTGCTAAAAACGGGTACTAAATTAGCGAGATTGATACGACTTCATATAAGACAAGAATTTATAAGCGATCCAGGCCATTGGGTCATTCAAAAAATATCAATCCGGCTAATGCTGATAGCCCCTTTACCAATTATGCAAAACAAAAAGAGGAAAAAATTTATTCGACAAAGATTTGGTTTGGTAGGGCACGTACAATGGGGAAAGGGAAATAAACTAGAACACCGCTGCCACGGTGGGAAGGCCGACCGAAAAAAAAATGAAACCCCACCGTAATGGAACTGTTAAGAAAAACGAAAATACATACAAATCCAATGACGGGTATAATGAACGGTAGCAAAATGATGTTTGCAATGAAAAGCTCAAATTCGGCATATCATGGTACCGACAATGACACCATATGCTCAGCCATGCTAACCTTTGTTTACTTTACTCCGTATCACACTCTAACAAAAAGAACGGTGGGATAAAGAGTAGTTTTGGTTGTTTAATACTTGGACACAAATGAATGGTTAAAAAATAAGGGGGCCTGTTGCTCTTAACTTAAGTAAATAGTGGGTGATGTGTCGAGGTCTACACCAAGGTCAATTTTCTTATCAAGGCACGCGGATAACTCCAAACAGCATCGTCATTTCTAATAAGGAAAGGGATCTCAGCTCATTTCGAGAAGTTCAGTCAAACCGAGTTGGGAACGTGAGGATTTGATAAAGGCAGTGGTTGAATGTAAGGGTACCGACCCTAAACTCGTCATAAGTCCATGGGTAGAACTCAACTAAAAAACCAGTTGACTAGATGAGGGATCCCGTTGACTTATAAACTACCCACTTAAGCCCCATCTACCAATATGGGACTAAGGTCCCAACATCCCACCACGCTTCCAGACCCAACGTAGTCGTTGGTCCACTCTATTGACACTGACCCGGCGATAGCCCTTTCCCTTATGGCGGCTCCACTCGACTATTAGTATTCAATGTGGTGACAACTACGCCCATACATAGGTGCCCCTACACCTTAATCCATCCTATACTGACCCGGCGGTAGCCCTTTCCCTTATGGAGGCTCCACTCGACTATTAGTATTCAATGCGGTGACAACTACGCCCATACATATGTTCCCCTACACCTTAATCCAGCCTATAGGTCACCCCTTCCGTGGAGCGGGCATGGGTCGTGGTAGCTGGCTCTGATATCAAATGTTAGGGTACCGACTCTAAACTCGTCATAAGCCCATGGGTAGAACTCAACTAGAAAACCGGTTGACTAGATGAGGGATCTCATTGACTTATAAACTACCCACTTAAGCCCCATCTACCAATGTGGGACTAAGGTCCCAACATCGAACAGCGAACAAAAGATTTTGGGGTTCGAAATGGACTGAAATTGGGTCGAAATGGAAGATGGAACTGGTGGCAGTAGTGGTTAAAGCAGCAACACATCAATGGAATTTGTTTTTGTTTTATTATATATATATATATATATATATATTTTTTTTTTGTGGCAGTGATTGATTGAATCTGTTGTGGTGGTGTTTGTGTTTAGATGAGAAATGAATGCATCAACCTCAACTGGAAATGGTTTGTCATTTCCCTGAATATTTTAATTGATCAATTTTTTGTATCTGAAAAATTGGATGATAAATTTATTGGGTTCGATCAATGATTTTGCTTTGAAGAAATAGGAATTTATACTGTTGGTTTCAATCGTACGCAATAGAATTGTTTTATTAGCTTTATTTATTGGAATTTGATTGATTTGATTAAAAAATCAAATATGAAAAATCTGCTGGTGGTGTTGCTTGTGGTGGGCGGTGGTGGTACTGGTCATTCTAACAGCATATATGATCTGCTGCTTTTTTTTTTGATCGGGTGGTCTACTGCTTATGTTGGTGGCGGATTTGAAGGTGTAGTGATGCTGAGGGTGTATTGGTGGTGCTGCTGAAGGTGGCGGCGGTAGCAGTAGCGATGGTGGTGGTGTCGGTGATGGTAATGGTGTCGGTTTTGCTCCTGCTAGTGATTGTTCTGAATCTGGTGGTGGTAGCTGTGGTGGAGGTGCTGATGATGTTGGTACGGTGGTGGTGATGGTGTTGGTGGGGAAGGAATAATTAATGTTGGATTTGAAAAAGGTGATGGCGGTTCTGTCCGGGTGGTGTCGACGACGGCGACGGTAATGGTTGTGGTCTAGCGCTGCTGCTTGTGGTGGAGGAGCTATCGGGACGGTGACGATGAAAACTACACCGAATAAAACTGAAAGAAAAGAAAGAGATGTGTTCAGGCGTTCAACACATTTGAGGGTAAATTCGTCTGTGGAAAAAAGTAACCAAAAACGTGACGGGAATCTATAAGGAATATTCTTTTTCAATCTTTTTCTCAAATTGGTAATTTTTGTTACCTTCATTTGACAAAAAAATAATCATAAAAAGGCCTCCTTCCCTTCGGACCCTCCGATCGGTCGGCACAATTAGGAAAGAACGACGATGTTACTTAGAATAGAATCTGATCGAACCAAACACACGATTGATAAAACTAAATCCTACACCCGGATAATTGCATGTGCACCGCATGTTCTACTTGTACAGGATTATACCTATAAACATTCACTAACTAATAAAATATATTCAATATTCAAAAGGAAAATAAGATATTTTAAGTATTAGTGGTTGGGCAGTATTATGCATTACCGCTGATGGAAGCCTTGATGCAGCAGACTAACAGTCCTTTTTTTTTTTAATTATTATAAGGATCTGTTTGGCGCGTTTAAATCAGAGGTAACCGAAGGGTTTAGCGTAGTCAAATGGAATAGTCAAGGATATCGTTTAATAGCGTGTTTGGATACAGTTCTGCTTCTGACTTATGTTTCTCCAGAAGTAAAAGTAAGAAGCAGAAGTCAGAAGTCCATATATTTTGCTTCACAAAAAGTCGACTTTTCTGCTTCTAGAAGTCATTCTGAAATTCTACACCCAAACTGACTTCTTGCTTTTGGGCTTCTAGAAGTCAAAAATTACTTCTGAATGTGTATCCAAATGCCCTAATATTGAGTGTTTGTCTTGGGTCCCGATTACACGAGATAGCAATTACATGTAGTACCTACTACACCAAAGGTCCACATTGAATGCTCACTCACCTTTTAAGGTGTGCACTGGATGAGGCCTTGTAATCGCCAACTAGAAATGTTTTTTTTTTTTTGATCGGTAAAGAAGAGAATATATTGATCAAAAAGAAGAGGGTATAAAAGTGTTATACCACCCTAATCAAGCAAAAGAAGGTAACAAGCTACCAATGTTAGTGAGAAAAGTAAATAACAGACCAGTTTCTCATTACATTAGTATCCAGCTAGAGATGTTACGTTGTTATGTATGTTAGACCATATGAAGGACAGAGCCATCCCGTTGCAACTCCAACTTTGCAAGGATAGGCAGCTTTTTCTTGCTGGGCTGGCTTTCAACTCCATATGAAGGACTATACTCATTGTTTGTGGATATCGCCGCAAAGTTCTCAACTTTCATCTCCTTAAGATTTTACTCATTGTTTTCAACATACGACGACCTGTTATGTGTTTTGGACTACATTCATTGTTAAGGCACTGTTTTTGGAAATCACCTCAACATTCATCTCCTTGCATATGATGATTGACAGATTTTACTTTTTTTTTTCCTTTTTTGCTTTAGTTGTTTTCATAGTACCCAATTCTCGTAGACCTTATGAATTGTATTGATATGCAATAATTATAGGTTCACCATGAATTATATGTTTATTTATGCAACAATCATGTCTTAGTGTACCTCATCTACATACATCTTCACTCGTTATATACAAACGCATCCCTTAGTCCATAGCCTAGTTAGTAATTCGGGAATTTTACCGATTTATTCGGTCCAGAATAATACGGACGAATTAGTCCACCCCCGTACCTAGTACGCGTGTATTCCGGGCTTGGCGAATAATGCGCGTTTTATACGAATTCGCGAATTATTCAGACTTCGGGTTCGCCAGATGGATGGTTATGGTGCCAACTACAACTCTAATAAGCCCAACTATAATTCGCACCCAACAAACCAATATTCCTCTTTTGAGTTATTTTTCGCAAAAATGGTAGTGGGGAGAGTCGAACCTTCCACCCGTTGCCTACTAAATTAGCCTACAACCACTGCACCAGTCGCCTGTTGGTATCATTGTTAGGCATACTAAATATATAGAGGATTTTAGATCACAAATCATGTCCACCAACCTCTGAAACATATTATTTTATTGATTAATGCTTGACGTATTTTCCATACCGAACTCAAACTAGTAAAACGAATTATACACGTACGTATCCCGTTCCGTATTACTGCCGAATCACGAACCGTTGACCGGATTTTTGACCGAATTTAACTTCTACAAATCCGTATAATACTCGTACGTTTCCCGTTCCGTACGTATGCCGTATTCCGAATTGCTAACTAGGGTCGATAGTTCACTGATAAAACTCTCAAGAACTGCCCAAATTAAACAGGCATACAAGTGCCAAAGGGTCAACGTAGTCGTGCTAAGATCATTTTCTCCTAGCAACCTATCAAAAACTACTTTAATTTGATGGGACAGCCAGCTGACCATAGAAACTCTGTAATCGGGGAAAGCAAGACTGATTGGGAAAAGGCTGATGATACCCACGTACGGTACAGGGTTAAAACCAACATGGTGACTGTGTATACCGGGATAAGTTCTCTCCCGTGGTAGAAGAATGCAATGCGTAAAAGAATTCCCTAAAATTAATAAAGCTGTTGGTTGAAGATGATGATGATCGTTTTACACAGAAAGCCAAGTGACCAAGTACTACATGTTTCAACTGATACATATACATTATATATAGTGGAGAACGTGTCCTTGTCCTTGTGTTGTTGTATTAAGCAAAATAAAGGAAAGCTTAATATGTCAGATAAAAACAACAACAAGAGTTTAAAGCCAAGAGATCTACAGGGAGAAAGTGAGGTGCGATACCAAAAGTTGAGATTTGTGGGGTTGCATCAGAGAGATTATTATGCATGATGGTTAGAGATGGGATATTAAAAGGAAAACAACCTAAATCATGATTTAGTGATATTTATATGAGCATGAGATGCAATGATAATAAATTCCCCATAAGAATGTTTTTGTTTGTCAAAGACTCAAAAATAGTAAAAAAGAAGAGAAAAAGAATGTCTTCGTGTGAGCTCTCTCTTTGTGTACATGTAAAAGTATTTTCGTTACATTACTGTAAGTATTACTTAATAAACTAATACGAGAAAGTATGGAATTGTATAGATAAAAAGGGTTCATCAGGTTATTGGCAGATAAAGGAGATCACTCTTTTCTTTTGGGCTGTAATATTTGACATTGATAATGAAAACCCATGCACTCCTTAACATGGTCCCCTTAACCTTAACATGGTCCCCTTCTCTGGACTCAATACACTTGATTATAATAAATAAACTAATCCAGGATTAGTATATTCTAATTAAGCTCTGATTCTAGTACAGTCACTATATAATCTCTTACTCTCCATGTTCTTCGATTCCTTGGAGGGCTTGCAAGTACGGAGTAATCATAATCATGGTTCAAACTCCAATTCATCGATCCATGATCAGATACCCAATGGAAGTTAAGCAATCTCAGATTTATGCTTATATCCCACTCAAGAATATTCACTCGACATTAGATTGACAGAGCGATAGACGGACGGTTACATGAATGCGCCTGCGAGAGAGAGTTTTCTTCTAAAAATAAAGTAAGGTATGTTTCTGTTACGTACCCGCTGGCTAGTTTAAGCGATATTGTGTACTGATTCTTGTTCTTGGATCTATATAGATGTTTGATGTTGTAGTACTACCTGAATAATGATGACCATGCGATGCGACAGTATTTCCTTGGAATGAAGCACACCTTTGATCAAAATTTTGTTAAAAGACAGTACTCAAGATGAAAAAGAACAACGCAAGGCAAAATCCAAAAACTTCACAAGTCATAAGTGATTTATGTGAAAAGTGTTGGCACTTTGCATATTCAAAATGTGATCGATAGTGTCTGTAATTATGCTATCAGCAGTAGGCTATACGGACGAGAATAAAACCTTACAACAAAAATGAAGATGCATGAGATCGAGTTAAGCCAATCAGCATTATATTGGATCTAATCTAATTATCCATAGACTCTCCCGCCTTCCTAAATCAAGTACACATCTGATCCGAATTTTGAATGTGAAAAATAGTAGAATCCCCCTGCTATATGGGTTCAACATTTACAAGCCCCACAAAATGGATCATATATTGTCAACTCCATACTTTCATAAAATGGTACTACTAGACCCAGAATATCAATATTTCTTCAGATCTGGCCCATAATTAATTATTCCGAATTTTAATAATGGCAAAACTACCCTTTACTATTTATACAAGAGGAATCCCAGAAGATTCTTTTCATTTTCGATTTCGTTTCTCTCTCTTCCAGATTTAATTTATCTTCTTCGAAATGGTTTCTCTTCATTTCCAGATCTGAAATAATGGTTCTCTCTAGAAATCAAGTTCTCACACAGTTAAACATCGCCAACAACTCGTGTTCTTGCGATTTCAGTGATGAGAAGATCTGAAGAAGAATCAATCAAATGATACTAAATCGGAGCATAAAGAAACTCGATTCAATTCAATCGAAGAGAAACATTTACAAAAATGAACCAAAGTAAGTTTAATCTTTCCATGTCCTTTTTAATTTAATTGAGAGCTTTAATCTGTCAATCTCGAGTTGAAAACAAAATCTCTGAAGTTTGATTTTAAAAGTTTTGAAAAAAATGAAAATGAATCTCGATTTCGTTGTTTGATCCTTGATCAGAGTTTGGATCTTTAATCTACAACATCTACTCACTCTGCTTGTTTTGATGCAATTTTTTTGAAGAATTTTGAACAAATATTTCAGATCTGTTCTTCATCAAAATCGACGTAAATATTAATTTGTAGTTCCGATCTATAAACTGATTTGAGATTTGATATCAGCATATCATCGTCTCTATTACCCATAGATTTAATTTTAATTTCAACCATTCTTAATTTTCGATTTCATTTTGTTCTTGATGGAAGCAACCTTTACTGGAAATGATACTTGTTGGCTTCTAGTCGTGCTGAGTATGAGTAGGTGGTGGTGGTGGTGGTGCAGGTTTTGCTGGGGATTTTGACATGTTGAGTGGTGGTGAAGTAAGTGGAGGTGTCATATTCAACAGTGTTGGTGGAATTGCAGAGTGTTTCAAATGTTCTATTAAGTTTGTGATTCTAATAGGTGGTGGTAGAGGAAGTGCAGGTTGTAGATGAGGATTTTGGAGCCGATGGTGGTGCTGGTGGTGGTGTTTTGAATGTCAATTTGTATATAATAACGTGTTTGTGTTGCTTGCAGTGAATATTGTTTGAGTATGTAACAACAATAATGAAAATAAATTGAATAAGAACAAGTGATACTTAGCTTGATTTGCAGCAACTTGATGGATGCATCACGTCGATTAGCATGCGGAGCAAAAATTGATAGAGGCACGTATAAAATACGCTGAGCTAAAGACAATATCGCCTGCTAATCCTCTAAATAGAGAGATGTTATAGCTTCATTAGCGAGTTGCCTCCAGGATACAACTATCGTTAGCATTCCTTCTTGTAGCATACAAGAGAACGCCCTTAGAACTTGGCAGTGAAAAATGACTCAGTGAAACCATCTTGTTTCACTCAAAAAACTCATAGAGAAATAATAGAAGAATAAAACTTGTTTTCTCTCCTACTCTATTTTTCTACTAAAAAACAGAGGAGTTAATATTGAGTTGTTTTTCTCTTAAAACATGAAAACCAAAACATGAAGGAGTTCATTTTTGTTTTCTCATTTTCTCTGCTACTCAAAACCCCGGAGCCTTACTAATTCTCCCTACTCTTCAAAATCAGTTGAACACAGTTTCTTTATGTTCTCATAGTTGCAAAACTCTTCTCTCACTAAAAAAAATGGGTAGCCCACGTTTTTATTTTCCTGAATCCTGAATATATAAAACTTCAAACCCATTTGGCGTCCCCATACCAGATATAACTCTGGGTCATTCAAAAACGACATGTTTACTTATTAAAACAAAAAGAAAAAAAAAGGTTGGCAAAAGAAGTAAGAGAAGAAGAAGCTTTATTTGGTAGAGTGGTATCCAAGAACTGAATTCTTCCTGGAAACCGAGATAAATAAAGAGAATCCAATAAGTTATGTTTTTTTTTTTAGAATGGCGTGGCTAACAACTCATTCATTTCATTTAACAAACTTGGTCTAAGTTTGACTGATTTACTGAATAGAATTTTGCAAGTGCATGCGGACAACACCTAACCCCAAAATCTACTTTTCCCTGTAAACAAAAAACAAAAAAAAAACGTAATAAACAAAACAATTACACATTCTTGTTAATGGAATCTATAAGATTTGTCAGTTATAGAAAACCTTCTTTTGAAAATCTTATCTTTTACAAAAGGAATCCTAATTTTGTTTAAGCAGAAAGTGTTCTTTTCCAGCTCCAACAAAACACCTGTTTACTTTAATGAATTGAATATTAATTAAATAAAAGATGATGTTGCACATAAGAAGAGGGAGAGGTTAGAATTAAAATTCCTTTCTTCACGTGTAGGACCAAATTGAAAGCGAAACTTTCAATATACCCACACCCACACCAGAGCCCGACCCGAAAGACCGAACGGACGCGCGTACGGGAAAAGCAACCTTGCCATAGTCTAGGTCTTCCCACACACACAAAAGTGTAGAGACCCAAAGGGCCATGCCCTTTAGGCAAAACCCATGGTATTTATGCCTAAAACTCTTAAAATTTTAGTTATGAGGGGCTATTGTTTTATCTATTCAAAAGAAAAAACAATTAGAGGGCAATAGGTCTAGGAATCAAATCATGGTCCAAGTTATTCAAAACCCTGTTTTTTCTAACAATCCCCCACATGAATGATAAAACATATCGGGAAAAAAACGCGAGAAAACAGAAGTCATCAAAATTAGGCTAAGGTGTCCCAAAGATTGAACCTTAGCTTAGTGAGAGGTTACCGGAAATGCTTGTTGTAACGGTGAACACAATGTCTTGAACCGCCAACAGTGAATGCAATTCAGAAATAACAACCACACTTGATGTCTCCACCGAAAGCTGCCAAGCTCTTGCGGTTGTGCCCATTTTGGCCGTGGGCAAAGTCCCGGACTTAATGAATGTCTCTAGAGAATCAGCTCAAATTCTCATAGGAAGCGGCCCCACTTCCAACATCCACAAAGGTGAGTCCATAAAGAGTGTCCTGCCACACCCCGCTTTAATCAAAGCCATGGAACCCATTAAGATCTTAAAAGATCATCTTGAAATTCTGCAGGAAGCACTATCACACTATTACACCATAGGGAGGGACAAAGATAGTGCTTTCTCGATATCACCATAAATTAGTTGTCTCATTGAACCTTGATCTTGGAAATGATCCAATCACAAGGTTGAGTATCCTTCATGGTGATTTATTCTATGAGCTTAAGTCCCATCCCCCTCGATGTAGAGATAACTACTTTTCTTTATAAACCTTTCGTCAAAGGAACTGCAATATTATCCTTGGACCTTACAAATTCAAGAGAGATAATACCAGTAGAAAGTAGTTACTTCATTATCTCGTGCTTTCTCTGAAGCTATAGACTCTGACTCCATAGTGGATCGAGCTATACTTGTCTGTTTGTATATCTTCCAAGACACAGACGCATCTTCAAGCATGAAGATGTACCCACTTATGGATTTTGACTCATCTGAGTCCTACATCCAGTTGGCATCACAGAACCCTTCTGTCACAGCAGGAATCTTCCCAAAACTTAAGCAAAAGTCTGAAGAGCCTCTCAAGTAGTGCAAAACTCTGTTGAGAGAATTCATGTTATCCTGCTCAGGGTTGCAAGTGTACCTGCTCAAACTACTCACAACGTAAGCAATATCAAGTCTTATATAATTAATCAATTACATAAGACTGCTGATTTCACAAAAAATACTCAAGAGTGGAGTAACATCATCACCATTGTTCTCACAATTTGAGAAACATCGTTACAAGGAGTAGAAGCAAGTTTAGCCAGATCGTGATTAAATTTCTTTAATATGCTTTCAGCAAAATGAAATTGACAAAGACTATATTCATCAGACGTCTCTCTGATTTTCATCCCTAAGAATACATCGGTAGGGCTTAAGTCTTTCATGTCAATATTCTCATTTAGTATGCTTCTAGTGGTATTAATAAAATCAATGTTACTGCCTAATATGGGCATATCATCAACATACAGGCACACAGTAACATAAGCATCATCCTCATATTTAATGTAAACACATTAATAAGATTTATTAATCTTAAATCACTAGATATCATTACATGATCAAATTCTCATGCCTTCATATAGGTTCTTGTTTCAAACCATACAGAAATTTAATCAATTCGCATACTTTGTTCTCACAACAAAAAACCTTTTAGTTGGTACATATAAATTTCTACATTTAATTCACCATTTAAAATTACAGTCTTAACATCCATCTGATGTATATATTCAAATCATGAATAAAAGAAATAATAATCATCATCTTAACAGAAGTGATTCTAGTGACAGGTGAAAATATGTCAAAGAAATTTATTCCTTAATTTTTGGTTATAACCCATAACCATACTAGGTATTTCTTTACAGTTTCAGTTGTACCAAGGTTTCCTATTGAAGACTATTCGGAAGAACATATAAATTCCCTGTGGGTTCAGTGTCCAAACTCTACCATAAAGGTCACATAGACGAGGTTAAAACTTATCTAAGTTCTAACCCTCTTACTGCTACTATGTCCAGTCTCAACATCTTGAGACAAGGTTGACTAGTCGAAGGAACATATGCGAAATTGTCATGGATCCATTTTCCGAGGTCCAATCCTCAAAGTAATTATATGTTCAAAAAATAAAGCATCTCTAGAATGCACCACAGTGTTCATACCAATGTTATCAATGTAAAATATTATGACCATTAACCTATATGCACTAACATGGTTAGGATAGGTTAGGAATCCATAATCTTAGGTCAATTTTTTTTTTAATTTGCTTGGGAGGCGAAATAACCAGTACACCCCCCCACATTTTAGGTATACATGTCAAGAACACAAAAATAGTTTATGCACCTTGCACAATCTTCTTGAGAGATTAAAATAAATATTTTTATTTTACACCCCCACAATAATCAGGATTTCTCAACATGCTGCGATTTTGTGTCATTTAACACACGCCGCATACTCAAATTATGATTTAACATGTTCATGTATTCATTATCAATTAATAGCATACAAGTTTCACTTTATCTATTAATTCCTCATGTTCTCTTATGTTAAGAGTTCAAAACATTACATGAACTTATTTCCAAATATCATATCTCATAGTAAAGTAGATATCCATTGGAAATTATATTTAAAGCATAATGCACATGTGGAGAACTAAAGTTTGCATACCTGAAACCATTTTACCTATTTTCCTTCAACTGTTTTGATAGTTGAGTTTCTCAAAGAAATGCTTTCATACCTTGGTTATTTTGGTAGAAGATTCACACACTTCTTCTAAAGCTCGCATTCTAGCATCCCGAACATTAACCAACTTTCTTGTTGGATCAAAATATTGTACCTCAACATTAGATTCAATCAATCATTAGTAGGTTACAAAGATTGGTAATTAAACCATATGTTGTGTGTATTCACAAATCAATTTAAGCACACAATTTTCTTGTTGCATCACAATTATTAACCAAACATGTGATTTATGCAAATTGATTTTACACAAAACATATATGATCCAAGTGATTTTGAACATAAACGAAGTTGATATACAACTTATCAAAATCATATTATTCCTTGACAAAGTAATACAAATTTATCTACAAAAGATTATTGTTCGTATCATAGGAATCGATTGCTAGCTACATGCTTAAGTTATTATGAGAATTAAATCTCAACTAAATATCCTCCAAGTAATCACTGCTACATGTTCTCATTATATTCCCAAAGTGATAGCACATCACTAATCAAAGGTTGCTATACATAATCAAGAGATTACACACATTACTCATTTTCTGGACAGACATGCACAACAATTTTCCAAATACCTTATCTCTCAAACCGCATATCCAAATTAGATGAATCAAAAGGGGGTTTAAAGATAAGATCCAGAACTAAATATCTTATTTATATCAACATTTCCAAACACTCATAGTTATGCCAGAAAAATAAATTTTTCAGCAGAGTTTTTCCTGCCCGTCAGAAATTTCCAGAATCGTATAACAGTTTTGTAAAATATCTAATAAATACTTTTACAACTCCAAAAATCATGAAATTTGGTGAAGTTAACAAAAAACATGTATATATCATTGTGTTAAAAGTATTCAGAAAATTTAGTCCTGGGTTAAAAGATAAACCCAAAATTATACAACTCATACAAAACTTTTAATTTTGTTTTTTTTCACTTTAGAAAAATATGAACATCTTTATTTTTCCAAAATTAATATCAACACCATTTATTCAATTTTTGATTATGTAAATGCCTTATGACACTTTCCATTAAACTAAGTAGTTTAATTTGTCAACAATATTTTTCTTTATTATTGTTACAAAAAATTAAACTAGCATATATTGTCTTTAGATTGTTGGAGTATGTAACAACAATAATGAAAATAAATTGAATAAGAACAAGTGATACTTAGCTTGATTTGCAGCAACTTGATGGATGCATCACGTCGAGTAGCATGCGGAGCAAAAATTGATAGAGGCACGTATAAAATACGCTGAGCTAAAGACAATATCGCCTGCTACTCCTCTAAATAGAGAGATGCTATAGCTTCATTAGCGAGTTGCCTCCAGGATACAACTATCGTTAGCATTCCTTCTTGTAGCATACAAGAGAACGCCCTTAGAACTTGGCAGTGAAAAACGACTCAGTGAAACCATCTTGTTTCACTCAAAAAACTCATAGAGAAATAATAGAAGAATAAAACTTGTTTTCTCTCCTACTCTATTTTTCTACTAAAAAACAGAGGAGTTAATATTGAGTTGTTTTTCTCTTAAAACATGAAAACCAAAACATGAAGGAGTTCATTTTTGTTTTCTCATTTTCTTTGCTACTCAAAACCCCGGAGCCTTACTAATTCTCCCTACTCTTCAAAATCAGTTGAACACAGTTTCTTTATGTTCTCATAGTTGCAAAACTCTTCTCTCACTAAAAAAATTGGTAGCCCACGTTTTTATTTTCCTGAATCCTGAATATATAAAACTTCAAACCCATTTGGCGTCCCCATACCAGATATAACTCTGGGTCTTTCAAAAACGACATGTTTACTTATTAAAACAAAAAGAAGAAAAAAGGTTGGCAAAAGAAGTAAGAGAAGAAGAAGCTTTATTTGGTAGAGTGGTATCCAAGAACTGAACTCTTCCTTTTCTTCCTGGAAACCGAGATAAATAAAGAGAATCCAATAAGTTCTGGTTTTTTTTTTAGAATGGCGTGGCTAACAACTCATTCATTTCATTTAACAAACTTGGTCTAAGTTTGACTGATTTACTGAATAGAATTTTGCAAGTGCATGCGGACAACACCTAACCCCAAAATCTACTTTTCCCTATAAACAAAAAACAAAAAAGCGTAATAAACAAAACAATTACACATTCTTGTTAATGGAATCTATAAGATTTGTCAGTTATAGAAAACCTTCTTTTGAAAATCTTATCTTTTACAAAAGGAATCCTAATTTTGTTTAAGCAGAAAGTGTTCTTTTCCAGCTCCAACAAAATACCTGTTTACTTTAATGAATTGAATATTAATTAAATAAAAGATGATGTTGCACATAAGAAGAGGGAGAGGTTAGAATTAAAATTCCTTTCTTCACGTGTAGGACCAAATTGAAAGCAAAACTTTCAATATACCCACACCCACACCAGAGCCCGACCCGAAAGACCGAACGAAAGCGCGTACGGGAAAAGCAACCTTGTCATAGTCTAGGTCTTCCCACACACACAAAAGTGTAGAGACCCAAAGGGCCATGCCCTTTAGGCAAAACCCATGGTATTTATGCCTAAAACTCTTAAAATTTTAGTTATGAGGGGCTATTGTTTTATCTATTCAAAAGAAAAAACAATTAGAGGGCAATAGGTCTAGGAATCAAATCATGGTCCAAGTTATTCAAAACCCTGTTTTTTCTAACAAATATTTGGTATGTAGAGGATCTGCGGGCTAGGTAAAGTGAAAAAATAGGGATTGAAATCAGGTAAGTTAGTTATTAGGATTGATTTTAACTTTTAATTTGAGATAGTAAGGCTTAGGTTGATGTCTGTTAACAATATATGAACTTAATACATTCAGATCTTAGAGTAGCCTCTCGATTTGTTCATGTTTTGTAAGATATTACTATTAATTATAGTCTGACAGATCTTTTTGGTTAGGAAAGTGATATGTGTAACTGAAAGAGTGCGCATTGGATAATAAGTAAATGTTTACCTCCTCTCAGTCAGACAGTCACATTAGGAGAGTGGATGTATATGTTGCAGTTGAAATGGCTTGACTGATTTACCTGAAGTAGATGTTGGATGCAGCTGGAGTTGAAGTTGAAATGGCAGAGTTGAAGGGCGGTTCTTTTTTGATGTCTAGATTTAAACATGCCAACCTTGTTAAGGTACGTAATAGTTTTCTAGTTGATTTTCGGTGCTAGTTTTCGTGTTTGAGTTGAAATTTCATTTTTTTGTGTTGCCTATGATATGGGATTACTTCTCTTGTAGTTTATTGGAGCTTGTAAGGATCCTATTGTGGTGATATCTTCAAATATTTTGCTTTGGATTATCGCTCTTGTAGTTTACATGGCACTACATATGTGTAACTACTGGTTACACATGCCACTATGCATGTGTAACTTCAGGTTACACATACAACAAGCATGTGTAACTCTTAGTTACACTACCCATATCCATGTGTAACTCCTAGTTACACATGCTAAAAATGAATAACAAAATTTCTTTTTGTATCAATTGATTTTGAATCTAAGAACATTTAACCTTATATGTATGTGTAACTCCTAATTATACTAGTCACGTGTATTTGAAAGTCATTATTCTCATTATTTTTTTTTTTTTTTTGTTATTCTTCAGGTTGCAGATAACTTCATAAAAGCTGGTGGCTTATTTGTGGTGGTGGTGCAGGTTTTGGAGGAGGATGAGGAGGCAGTGGTGGTGGCTAGCAGTGGTTGTTGGGAAAATGGTGGGTTGTTGGGAGAAAAAATACAATTTGGTTATCCAATTTCTTGGTAGTTTTTCTGTTTTAAGTGTTAATATATTAAGTTTGATGAATGAAATTGTGTTGTTATTGCAGTGATATGGCTATGGAATGAATGGGAATAGCACTGGTTGAAGAATGATATGGGTTTGAGTTAATGATGCTCAAATAGAATGGATGGTGATGTTGTCTGTGTGTTGTTGCTCATAGTATGATAAAAAGGTGTTGCATCTGTATCCTGGATTCATTTAATTTTACTATTTATTTTCTATTTCTAATTTATAAAGTGAGGTTATGTTGTTCTTGTATTAAATGAAGCTGTAACAAGTATCTTGTCACCCTAATAAATATTGCAACAAATGTTTTTGACATCCCTGAGTTTTGTTTTCAGCGACTATGCTCTGGTAATATCTGTTTCTGCCTTAAATGGTTTTGCTCTAGAAGTTGGGGACTTGTCGGAGTTTAATCAGGTTGGTTACTGTCTTCTTTTGTAAGTTATCTGACATTTTTTAGATGTGTAACTATTAGTTACACATGCTAATAAGTATGTGTAACTCTTAATTACACAAGTGATATGCATGTGTAACTATTGGTTACACATGCTAATTAGATGTGTAGCTACCAGTTACACATTTAACTTAGATATGTAGTTTCTAGTTACATTTGCTAATTGATGGGATATAAAGGTTGTGAATGTGTAACTCTCATCGTACCAGTCAGACGCATGTGTAACTCCCAGTTACACTAATGAGACCCATGTGTAACTCCAAGTTACACAAGTCATATGCATGTGTAACTCTTAATTACTCTTTTAGTTGTTCTATAATATTATTTCATTCTTTTTGTTCATCCAATCTAATTTCATGGATGTTTATTTTGTTACAGATATGGAAGCATTTTGAAATGAGGAAGACAAGAAGGGAAGGAACAATAGAGGATTTCGTGGCTCATTTCTAAGATTTCATTTTACATATTTAGTGTTCTAACTCATTTATTGTATTCAGTAACAGCCAATTAATAGATAAACAGAAAAATTATTGTAAACAAATATAAAGCAATGCATATCTTTTTTGCATATTTTTTCTTCTTCTGATAATTGTTATCTATACATGCCATATGCATGTGTAACTTGTGGATACACATGTTATATGCATGTGTAACTTGTGGATACACATGTTATATGCATGTGTAACTTTTAATTACACATGCCATGTGTAACTTCGGGATACACATGCCATATGCATGTGTAACTTCTCGTTACACACTTTTGAATGCATGTGTAACTTCCGGATACACTTGCAATATGCATGTGGCCGGAGGTGGTGATGGTGGTCATCGGCGGCAGGGTGGTTGTCGGCGGTGGTCGGAAGCGGTGGTGGTTGGTGGCGGTGGTGGTCGGTGGTGGTCAGAGGTGGTCGGAAGTGATTGGTGGTGGTCGGAGGCGGCGGTGGTCGGATGTGGGTGGTGGTGGTGTTGGTCGGTGGTGGTCATCGGCGGCGGGGTGGTCAGAGGCGGTTGTCGGAGGAGGTTGGTGGTGGTCGGAGGCGGTGGTGGTCAGAGGCGGTCGCCGGTGGTCAGAGGTGGTCGGAGGTGATTGGTGGTGGTTGGCGGTGGCTGTGGTGGTCGGAGGTAGTTAGAATATCATCACATAATATTTTAATAATTTTGGGCCTAAATTTAAATTTTATTTAATTATGGGCTTGACAATATAGATAAGGGTATTAAGGTCTTTTAATAATTTAGGGCCTAAATTTAAACTTTTTTTAATTAAGAGCTTCATATTATGAGTTATCCATGAGTTGGGCCTTAGACTAATTTTCCCATTTTGAATTGGATAGTTTCTGAATCCCATCATAATCTCGTGAGAAAGTAACAGGATGGTCCCTACTGTAGCACACCACGTGCATAAGATGCATCAAAGTTCGTAGCTAGAGAAAGAGAATAAAAAAGTGATAGGACGCCGAAACATGACTTTTTAGTTACATGCCATTCACAAAAACATAACACTGAAATAGTAGTAGTGGAAAAAGATTGAGTTGAGGTTTTCAATTCAAAACACCACCTAGTAGTCTACTTGAGCGAATTATTTGATGATGCACAACATACCCGGCCATACCCTAATTCTAGCTTCTTTCAGTTCAAACCGTTTTTTCCATATTAGCTCCTCATCCTCACTCACTCGCTCACTCACTCATCTGTCTTCTCATCTCTTGCGCACATACTCTGAAAAGAAGAAGTCAGAATTAAAGCTGATCAAAAGAAACCTGTCCTGTTTATTATGATCAGTGAAAGAAATCAGTAAATAAAAGTAATTATACAAAACAAAATGATGCTAATGTATATATTTTGTAAATTATTGAGTATATAGAAATAGAATTATAGTTGTGCTCTTCTCTCTCGCTTCCTAGCTCCTTGTTTTCCTTGTTTGTGTAGTAGTCCATGTCTGGATATTGAAAACAACTTTTGTTCTTACTTATTCTTAGCTTGGCTTCATGCACTGCGGACTTGACAAGATCTACTTGGTGGATATGTCGAATTCTCAACATCATGATCTGCTCATAGAAGGTGAAATAATTAAAGATATGTCAAATACTAGGGATACTGATGATCACTTCGAGCTTCTGTCAAGACCCACAACTAAAACTGTAGAACTGTCATCACCGGATGAATGTCAAACTCCAACTTCTGCAAATGGTACTCATGATCAGAGTGATCAGCTCCATCAACGACATAACGAAGAAAACAAATTACAGCGGGTAAACAAAGAAGAGATTGAACGTAACAGCGTCATCGATGAAGATGGCGATGGATTTCATACTCCAACATCATTGGATAAGAAAATACCAGTGATCCCAGCGCATTGTCCACCTCCACCAAAGAAGCCAACATCACGTCGGCTTCTCACAAAAAGGAAATTGTTTGCTTCTTCGGATCACCACAGTCATTGTTTCCGAATACTCGATAAGGATATCTCAGAAGAGTTGGAATCAATATTGTCTCCGGTTCTCCTCGTTGATCATGAGCGTAAGATCAAGAAAAGTAGAGTAAGTGCATGAATGACAAATGAATCTATATGTATGTTATTTTATCTCGTGGCTGACCAGATTTCTGAAATGGACTAAAGTTGGTATCATTTATATGTCGTATATGGGATGTTCTTCTTCGATTATGAAAATGTCTATATCGGAATTGTACTGATATTTCTTCCTTTTGTTATAATTTTTCGTGCACTCGTGGGTATAGACTTTCAGTATGATAACGAGCTAGCTCCAGATATTTAGATCCCATGATCACTTCTAAAGTTAAAAAAGTTCCATGATAACTTCTAAACTGCGAGCACAGGGTTTCAATGGGAAAAGGTGTAAAGCTTTAATCATGAACAGTTCATCACTGTAGTTATTCATCATCATCAACCTACAAATTTTATGTTCAGAGTGTCTAATCTACTGTTTGCTACTCTAAATAGAGGCTTTTGATTGCTATCAAATTAAGGTTGAGGAGTGGATATATGAATGATGAATCTACCTAAGTAACAACGTTCCGCAACAAATTACTAAGTTTATTTTAGTTCTTAACATTTTTTGCGAACAACCAGTTAAATACTAGGATATTTATTATAAGCTGCACTTCGGTTCCGAAGACAAAGCAGAAGATTGAACCGTAATAACTGGCTCCTCGTTAAAAAAAAATTCCAAGAGAAGCAACTAGCCGTTTTAGTCTTTTTAACCGAGTTAGTAGCTTTAACCGAGTTAGTAGCTTTAATTATGAATATACACCGAGTGACCGAGATAGCCAAACACTAGCTAATGATTTGGAGACTTGTCACCAGTGCTTACTTTGATTTTTTTCATCACAAATTGCGAATATATGCGAATCTTTTGGTCCACCACCAAAGTTGATAACGCGACTCCAATTGTTGGAGTAAAGCACAACCATGGTTTCAGTTGTTCTTTCTGAAAAACTGTGAATTTATGGTTTTTAAAGGAAACAAAAAACACGTGAATAGCAGGAACAGAAGAAAGAATAGGCTATGAAACAAGAGAGATGCCCCAGCCCAGGTAGAACTTGCATCAGATCAGGACATCAGGTGGTGGTCCAAACACAAGAGATCCCACATTTCCATAGTATCCTAGTAATTAGTTTAACATCTATCTGTTCACTAAACGTTAGATTCTTGGAAACTGTAAGTTTGTCCAAGAAATTCTTGTAAAATATTCCAATCCCACATCCGGGTGCACAAATGTTCCGCCTGTGTCCGAGAAAGCCCATGGGTTCTTGATATCTGTCGTAGGTTTGTTCGACCTGTCCGATTATTTTAGCTCCCGACAACAGTCGTAAGTTTGTCCAACCTGCCGGATCAGTTGTGGAGCCAAGATTCATGAGAAGGGGGTGCAAAAATTTGTTATCGGTGCAACCAAAAAATTTAGGGGTGCAAAAGTGTAAAAATGGGCTTATTTGTTAGAAAAATTTCTAATGAGGCCTAAAATGGGCTTTGGAGCCAGCTGGGCATGGGGTGCAAGTGCAACCCCTTGCAATGGACTGGCTCCGCTCCTGTGCCGGATTATTTTAGCTTGTGGATGCATATTTTTACTTAATTTTAGTGCTCAGCCTGTCCTGACTGATACTCTATTTATGTTCTGTCGTAATTTTTACAACTATAATTTCATGTTTTTACATGTATTTTTTACAGCGGCAGGAGTGAAATTTCGTAATTTTTACAACGATACTCTATCCTGTATAGTTGTAAATTTTGTAATTTTTACAACTATACTCTATCATGTACTGAAAACTACTACCACACCCATTTTTCAGATTTTTTACACTAAGAAACCTGCCCCCAGAAAAGTTCAGGCGCGCACTCATTTTCTGGGTTAAAATTTCCGTCACACCCATAGTTTCTGAAATTGTTTTTCTTCTTCTTCTTCTTCCCTACTGTGAATTTATTCTTCAATTCATTTTCTTCTTCTTCTTCCCTACTGTGAATTTCTTCACGCGCCGAATTTGTATTTTCAGTTTCCACAATCCAAAACTATTGATGTGAAATCAGATCGAGAAACTATGGATGTGGTTGAGAAGATAATTATGGCTGTTGTAATCGGATTCAAATCAAAAATCACATGTTAGGGATGATTAAGGGGTTTGAATTTAGTGTTGTTTCAAGAAAGAGGTGAAGTTGTTATCAGATTCACACGAAGAAGATTAGGGTTTACTGGTGACCATTAATTGAAGAACACGGAGAAGAGATGGTTGTAATATGGAACCAGAGATGGGTTATGATGAATTTAGTTTAACAACAAGGAATTAAACTTGAGAAATAGAATTCGAGAAGATCTGGAAGTGGTGGAATCTAGTGGTGATGTATTGGGTCAAGAACAGATAAAGGAAGGAATTGAAATTGGGGGTTCGAATTAAATCTGTTAATTGAAGATATTAATGAATCATAAAGAAGAAGGAGGTGGACTCGAGTCTGTGATGGAATTGTTGCCGTTGTTGATTGAATTGTTGCTACTGTAGAGTTTGAAGTACAATCTGTGAAAAAGTTCGATCTCAGATTTGAAGAGCAAGATGTAGAGTTTGAAGTATAAGCTGTGAAAAAGTTTGATCTCAGTTTTGAAGAGCAAGACAAGGTGATTCAGAGTATGAAGAGGATATTGAACACTGGTTTCAACTTCTAATCTAGTGGTGATTTTGTGCTCGAATTGCAAAAATGGCGGTGTATGGTTGAATTGATGTATCAACTAAGAAGAATTGTTGTTGGTTGAAGCTCTGCTGGTGTATAAATTCAAATGAACTAGATGAATGTTATGAATTCTTACAGGTGAAGACCAAAATAAAGGCCTGAATTCGGCCGGAATAGCACCAGAAAACATACAGAACTCTACTAGATTTTCTTACTGGCGAGTTAAAAATTGGGATTGATATTGATCTGAGTTTGTTGTTGGTGATTGAGAGATGAAATAGATAATTTGATGTTCAAGGTGTAGCTATTGCAGTGAGAGGTTTGTGTGATTTCTGGTGATAGAAGTAAATAGGTGTGGTTGAATAATCTGTTATGCAGCTATGGAATTGGTTGCATAACCTGTTATGCATCTACAAAAATTGTTGCATAACTTGTTATGCAGTCCAGGAAATGGTTGCATAACACGTTATGCATCAACTTATTTGTTAGTATAGAAACCGGCAATAAAAAAAGACTGCATAACTTTTCATGCACCTACAATAATATATGCATAACATGTTATGCCGCTGAAAAAATGGATGCATTAAGCATTATGCAACCACTTTTTTGTGAGCACTGAAATAAAAAAAATTGATGAATAACTTGATATGCATCCAAAAATATGGCTGCATAACGCATCATGCATCAACTTTTTATGTAAGCACTGAAATTAACCAAAACAATTGATGCATAACTTGTTATGTAGTTGAGAAAATTATTGCATAATTCGTTATGCGTCTTTTGTTTTTTGTGATGTTATTTTTTTTTTTTGGCGTATATATCATTTTAGTGGTTGCATAACTAAATTATTAAATGCATGAACTAAAATATGGTTGCATAATGTTTTATGCATATTTTTTTTGCGTCTGCATAATGTGTTATGCATCTTTTTTGGTGGCTGCATAATGGTGATGTATCAAGTTTTCAAAAATTTCGCCTAAAATGAAGATCACCTCCGATTTTTTTCATGAAAAACAAAAATTTGACATTGTTGTTTGTACTCGTTGTGTATTTCTCTTAAAAAGCTTTCCAACGATATACAATTTGTAAAATTCCTAGGTGCGATTTTTTAGATATGTTATATTCTAGTTTGCTTGCCAATTATGCCCCTGAAAAATTAGGATGCATAACCCGTTATGCAGACATTTTTCAAAATTTCATATAATTATGTACGATTGCTAAAGGCTGGTACCAGCATTAGCGGGGCTGGTACCATTTCAGTGATCCAACGGATAGGATTACTTGTAAGCTTTTTATCTTACATGAAATGGTACCAGCCCCGCTAATGCTGGTACCATCCTTTAGCAATCATGTAATTAAGGGTGTCAATAAAAACTAAAATTAATCTTGGGACTTACAATAAGAATATATATTTTTTAGGCCTTAGCCTAGTTCCCCCTATCATGTATCAGTATTAATGGCCATTAAAAATACTAAAAATACCGTAGAACTTCGATAAATTAATCCGGGATAAATTAATAACTTCGCTAAGGTAATATTTTTTGCCGGTCCCGACTTGGGCTAATGTACTAAATTAATAACTCCGCTAAATTTATAAGATAATAAAAATTTGAAATATCCAATAGGGCCCAACTAAAATATAAATTAATAATCATTATAATACCATTACATTTGTGGTGCCTTACTAAAATAATATTCCAAAGTTGTTTGTTTCTTGTTCACATTTATGCAACATTGGACTTCATCTATGATTTTTTGTAGTCCCTAGAGGAGTTCGGGAGTGCCTTTTTCAAAAATAGTCTCGTTTCGTCCATGTTAAATACATCCTTCGCTGAAAATTGACTTAGATTATTTCTTATACCATCCAAATTATTCTCCACATTCGCCATATCAACTGATCCACTTTCTCCAAAACGGCGAAACGATTTGATCCCATATCTAGATTTGAAACGATCCAGCCAACCACGAGAAAAAATAAATTCTGGAGTATTCTCGACATAAATCTTTTTCATTAATTATTTCGTTTTTTATTGAATTAATTCTCCGCTTAGAGTCACATGCTCCTGGTATTGAAGAACCCATTCATAGAGAACCTTCTCCAAGTCTGGATATTTAGCCATTTTATGCCGCTTATAACTAATTTTTCCTTGATCACTTGAGATGTATTCTGATGCACGCTTAATTGTATTTGATATCGTTCCTTGAAAAACTTGTATGTTAAATTTTTTAAGCAGCCATTTTTGTATTTCGCTTTGAGTCAAATTTGGATTGGATTGACTATACATACAATGCTTTTCGAATCTCGTTTGTCATCGTGTATTTTTTGACACCTTTGAGATGAGAAGTAAGAGCAATTGTTACACTCTTCTTTTGTGATGTTTTTTTTTTCCTTTCTTTTAACATCAAAAGATATATAAAGAAGGCACAATTGGGGGATACCTCCACAAATTGGGAGATACTAAAAAAAAAAAAAAACATTATGAAGTAATTGAAGTACCCCTTATCCAAGTGTGTTTGGGGATACTTCAAATAATATATTTTGATTAGATGAAAAAGAAGAAGAATTTTGGAAGATTTGTGTGTTATGAGAAGGTGCTTAAATTGATTTTAATGACTCCTAATTGCAACTTTTTTTACCTGGCATATTTAGGGGCGACCCCAACGCAATTAGGGGCGACACTAAAAGATAAAAAAAGATCACCCAAACGTAAAACTAAGCTGCCCCTTATCCGCAATTTTTCGAAATGGCAACTATGACCTTACATAATCGGTAGCCAAAACCACAATCGGTAATTTAAAATGAATCATTAGTTACCGATTAATGTATGGATATTTCGTCTAATGTTCCCTTTTATAATCGGTAGTTAATTGGACCTGTAAAACTACCGATGGTAATAATCGGAAGTTTAACTAGTTACATTACCTTCCGATTATAGGTTGCCCCAAAATGAGTTTTTTCTAAAATCCATTTTTTCCAAATTTTTGAAATCTTCCATAATCGGTAGGATATTTGGCTACCGATTATAAGTAGCCCCACATCGAACCTTTGACAAATTTCCACAGGTTTTAGGGTGCAGAGCCACCCCTAACCATTTGGTTCGTGTTTGAGACGTAGCCATAATCGGAAGTTTAACTGGTTACATTACCTTCTGATTATAGGTTGCCCCAAAATGAGTTTTTTTCTAAAATCCATTTTTTCCAAAATTTTGAAATCTTCCATAATCGGTAGGATATTTGGCTACCGATTATAAGTAGCCCCACATCTAACCTTTGCCAAATTTCCACAGGTTTTAGGGTGCAGAGCCACCCCTAACCATTTGGTTCGTGTTTGAGATGTAGCCATAATCGGAAGTTTAACTGGTTACATTACCTTCCGATTATAGGTTGCCCCAAAATGAGTTTTTTTCTAAAATCCATTTTTTCCAAAATTTTGAAATCTTCCATAATTGGTAGGATATTTGGCTACCGATTATAAGTAGCCCCACATCGAACCTTTGCCAAATTTCCACAGGTTTTAGGGTGCAGAGCCACCCCTAACCATTTGGTTCGTGTTTGAGACGTAGCCATAATCGGAAGTTTAACTGGTTACATTACCTTCCGATTATAGGTTGCCCCAAAATGAGTTTTTTCTAAAATCCATTTTTTCCAAAATTTTGAAATCTTCCATAATCGGTAGGATATTTGACTACCAATTATAAGTAGCCCCACATCGAACCTTTGCCAAATTTCCACAGGTTTTAGGGTGCAGAGCCACCCCTAACCATTTGGTTCGTGTTTGAGACGTAGCCATAATCGGAAGTTTAACTGGTTACATTACCTTCCGATTATAGGTTGCCCCAAAATGAGTTTTTTCCAAAATTTTGAAATCTTCCATAATCGGTAGGATATTTGGCTACCGATTATAAGTAGCCCCACATCGAACCTTTGCCAAATTTCCACAGGTTTTAAGGTGCAGAGCCACCCCTAATTAAATCAAAATTAGTACCAGTATATTGTAATAATGGGGATTGGAAAACACATCCATCTAAACTTGATAACTGAATATTGTTTGATAAAAATCCTCAAAGAGGAGAAAAAACACAAAACCAGCTTCATCACCACCCATATCATCTAACGGTTTAGATTAATTGCATATAAATAAAATTTATTTTAGTAACGGTCAAGACGGTCAATAAAAGTCATGTGACCCAAACTCTAATTAAAATTCTATGGTGACCCAAACGCAACATTGGTCACTTTTCTGTGACCCAAAATCAAAATATCCTTATACTATATTATATTATGCACATAATATGCAATATACTATACTATATTATATTATCCCAAAAGCTTATTACACATTAATTTGAATTGTGTTATAAACCAAGTTTATTTACTAAGATGCCCTTTGTGTCTAAGATTAGGGTTTACACATCTTGGGCACCAAGTCTTCTATCTATATAAATATAGGCTTAAACATTGTATTCCGTACACATTAATAAGAATTTCTCCATTCTTCTTCCCCTTTACTTTGTGTCTCCTTCTTTTTTTCTCTATTTCACAACACGTTATCAGCACGTAACTCTCACCACTGAGCATCTTGAATACAGTGACTATAAGTGATTTCGGGAGACCGAAACCAGAAAAGAAAAATAACAGTTTATGGATATGTGAAATCACCTGCATAAAGAGAAGAGATAGGGATTTTCTCTTTTCCCATACTATTATTAGATTATTTGTGTTCATTAGTATTTTTTTATTTAATATTCATGAGAATTTGACCATTAATTTTGATTGCTATAACATGACTAGGACATGGATATATGATCAAACATATTGACGGTGCTGAACTTTGATGAAAAGTCTTACACCTCTCAAAGTACCCGTTGTGCAAGTATCATATCCAGGTTATTGGTAAATAAGTACCGTCTCTGATTACTTGTTTAATAATATCCTCTTCACATTAGCTTATTTAATTTTCTGGATTCTTACTGTCCCAACTTTATTCTCTTATAGTTTGTAATTTTGGTTATATAAACAACTTCAGATCATGTTTACATGATTGATTAGTTAATTGTTTGACACGTTATTGTTTTATCTCGCTAATAATAACGGGATTCATGTCTATGAATCCACCAATATGGTCGAACCACCACATATTATCTTTTTCAAATATGCGGTCTATGGATCTTATATCTATATCTTCGAATATCGCACAAGCCACAGAGGCTATCTTTCGAAGTTTAATTTTGCTTCTTCCCTAAAAACAAAAACAAAAATCCATGGAGAAAATAAAAATAAAATCCAGTTTCTATTCCTCTAATGAAACTGTAATCACCAAAATTGGTGTTATCGCAATTTGATTACCTATACGGTGATTAATTACATGCATGGTTGAAAAACCTATGGCCAATTAACATTGGTATCTTTGTCCATTCGACGAAGATCATGTGATTTTATTATAATTGGTTTCTATATATCTACAAGAAACCATCCTTAACATGGAATGAATTTTCCATATGCGATAACTAATGCGGCATATCATTTTTAATTTTTGTCGATGTAATTTTGGTGTACCATATAAACCAATTGGTATTAATTTTTTTCCATCATTTTTATAAGATATGAGAAAATAAACTGGCATTTTCTCTAAATTTTTTTCCATTTTCAACCAATAATGGATGTATTTTTTTATTTTATTTTTCCAAAATTGATAACGACAATGATTTATTTATTTTTATAAAAGAATCATATATGCCAATTGAAATTGGTTTCTCTATAAATCCTAGACGGATGAGATGTCGTTAGCATATTATTCACAATTGCAAACACCAATTGATGCATTCCTAACGGATATTGAGCAAATTTTTCTTCTTCCTAATACTAATCTCCTAAATTAATACCATTCAACTTGATGGTGAAATACAATAGGACACAAAAGATCAATGAGGGTGCGCACCCGGCTTGTTAGCCAATATTATTAGTCTTTGTAGTGACTATATTGATCATATTTTAATTTTCTTTTTGACGAAGAAAGTGTCCATAATTTCATCTCGTTGGCCCTTGAGGTCACGAAGTTATCAAAAATTTGTATGCATATCTTCAATGCTTTTGATTTTGACACATCATTTTATTTTATTTTTGTTTGTGTTCCAAAAGTAATCCATGGTTGTAAATATGTATGTCTATTAAGATTATTTTTTTTTATGTCGAAAGACATATTTCATAATGAGTATATGTCTCGAATTAATCGGATAATACTTTATGAAACTTGTTTTCGTATATGAGATGAAAATATTTCCGCCATAATCAGGGGGACATTATACAACTTTAGAAATTTTGTGTCCATTAACTTCAAAAGTTATATTTTTCTCCCGTCATGATCAAATCGAAAAAGGATGCCATCTCAAGTAAGGCGCGAAAATATTTTATTATGCTTTTAATAAGCTTATGCCTCTTGGAAGGCAAATCCAGTCACATCTATAATAAACATAGCATTTTATAAGAGGCTACAGATTGCTCCAATAGAGTCCATAAAAAATATCCACATTCTCATAGTTTATATCTCCTCACTGGAAGATGGGGAGATTATAATTCCTGCGGGCGCTGGTACCAGTAATTGATTTTTTTTCAAGATATGCATACATTGAAAAATTTTGTGGGATCATGAAAAGCTAAATATTGTCGAATATTCATTTACAGTAGCTACTGAAATAATAAATGATGGTGGTTGTTAACCCCTCTGCAGAGGAATATCGACAAATGTGATTGGTTGGCATACAATCCAAATTAAGTTGGATTAGTTTCTCAATTAACGCAATTTTTGGATCCAAAACTTAACACTTAATTTTTTTTGCCAAGCCTATTAATTACAGGCTAGTATAGTCATAATGCGTTATACGAGAAATTTTTCGTTATAAAAACGATTTAAGGGTTTCATTTTTGCTCAGACCCTAGGATTGATTCATTAATTGTTCTCTTTATACAATGCATTTGGTGTGGTAGTATTTGAAGGACTCATATTGCATTGACACAAGAATTGTGGTCGAAGAACATATTGAATTAGTAATATTTTGAGGATTCAAATTTTATTCAGGAAGCCACCTTATTTTCTTACATAAGGTTTAACAATCCTTTATGTGTTTTTAGAAATTTGGTACAAGAACAAGAATCCAAATTAATTAGTTGATGATATCATCTTTATACGTCTTTTGAGGAGTCCTTAAAAACAAAGAAATCCACGTGTTAGCAGCATAAATTCTATTTTTTTCTTTCTCTTTCTTAAATCTGTAGTTGGAATTATGCTAGCTTAAACTCTTCTTTAAGATAGACTAAAGTTATTATTTTGATGCTTATTTCTTGAAAAACTCATGTAGTTGAGTTAGCATCGATAAATATGTCAAAAGTTGTACTCTTTTCCCTTGGGTTCAGGTTTTGTCCCATGTGGTTTTCCTGATGAGGTTTTAACGAGGCAACATCTCTGACGTTTAAATTTTTTTTAATGTTGATATTTGTGCTCTTTTTCCTTCGTCCAAATTTTTTCCCATTGGGTTTTATTGGCAAGGTTTTAGTGAGGCAATTTAATTCAACATGATGGTCATTCAAGGGGGAGTTGTATATATTTTGGTTGTTTTGTGGATGCCCACATTTGATTAAACCAAATCAACATAACCATCTCCTAGAAATTTGGATGTCCTTATGAACCCCATACAGTGTGTTAATAAATACAGTTTTGTTCATTTACACTAATGTATCTATATCTTGTCATTTCGATGAAGAAACTACATCAACTATTTCTGCAAATCATCTCCGAGAATCTAGCAACCCAAGACATAAGTTGTCAATGTATTTAAAGAAGGATGGAGAATCGAGAAAATTACTTTTAGAAGACTTACACAAAAGAAGACCTAATCAAGTAGCAATTTTCTACACGGAAGAACAAGATTCTTCTGCATTGAAGAAATACGTTCATCAAATTGGGAAGTTACGACTCAAAGATTTGCAAGCCAACACTTAACTAAAGTACTCATCAGGGGGAGCGCCATCATCAAAGGTGCATTTACTAGACTTATCGCGTTGTACTCTTTTTCCTTTGTCAAGGTTTTGTCCCACTGGGTTTTCCTTGTCAAGGTTTTAACGAGGCAACATTTGCGTGTCCAACACTGTTTCAAGTCTTTACGTGGTTATGCAATTTCAGGTTTTTCTCTTCTGAGTTTTCCTGGTATTTTTGTAATCACTTAGCCACAGTGGTCATCAGGGGGAGTGTTATAAACCAAGTTTATTTACTAAGATGCCCTTTGTGTCTAAGATTAGGGTTTACACATCTTGGGCACCAAGTCTTCTATCTATATAAATATAGGCTTAAACTTTGTATTCTGTACACATTAATAAGAATTTCTCCCTTCTTCTTCCCCTTTAATTTGTGTCTCCTTCTCTCTTTCCCTATTTCACAACAAATTGAAAATAGTTTCTCAATATTTGTTAGTATGGGAAACTTTTAGGTTTAACTTAAATGTTTTATTTTATTTTATCTTTAAAAACTTAAATTTAGAATGTTTCGATAATTTAATAACTTATTAATTTATCGATAAATTAATACTTCGCTAAATTGATAGAATTTTCCAGTCCCAACATTATTAATTTTTTGAAGTTTTACTTATGTGGCCCGATAGGTTTGGGTATTTTGATGGGATGTGAGCAAATAATGGGCATTAAATTTTCAGTATTATCCGGTTGCATGTGTCTAGTAGACTGTATAGTACTTTAGAATTAGGCTCAGCCTGCCCAGCATGACAAGATAAATGTGTCGGGTAGCCCGGCCAGGCCTATTGTACACACTAATTCTACATAAATTTTGGTATCGGGGTTAGGAGTAGGGTTTTTATATATCACAGACACAATTATATTTAGGCCTGCAACAATTATATTGAAGTGAAGCATCTATTGGAGGGCGTGACCATTGACTTAGGCTGCCGACCTTGGCTGGCAAAAAAGAAAAACTCAAAATTAATTTTTCAAAATCCAACATATCATGCACAATAAAAGTTGCGCAGAAACCGTCTCGAATTGTAAACCCTGACCAAAACCGACTTAGATAAAACAAATTGTCCACGAACTGATAATCCAACGGTCGAGAAAAAATTTAGATTTTTAAAAACCGATTAATCTATTTTTCGGTAACATGTGCCGCTTTAGAGATGATCGATTAACCGAATCGAGAATCTTATCCGTTAGATTATAAATGAGTATTGAGCTTGATATTTATTTTTTATTATCATGGGTATTTATTTTGATTTAAGAAAATAATCTTGAATCAGGTTTCGTACAAAACTTTGGTTAGTAGCCTAGCAACAAGCTGAGCACCAACAACTTTTTGAATATCAACACCCAATCTATAAAAAAGAAATTTACGTACACCACTACTAACATCATTACTAACTAGACAATTCTTCAATCTCTTAAAAAACATAAAGTATCACCACTAATCTCGCACAACGTGAAAAAGGCTAGGATACCCAAACCATAACCATGCGAAACACATTGGTCTAAATATTTAGTACGTTTGTGTACCCTTTCAATACCTACCCAGTACGAATTAAACATATTTTCATGAACTATTTTTTACAAATATGTTTAGCATTGCTACAACTTTATTGATCACCTTTAAGACATCTTTTATTACTAAAATACCTTGTATATATGCATATGATTTCATCCGTAAGAGTTTAAATGAACACGATATTACTTATTAGTTTTTAAGGCATACTTGCCATGAACTATCATTATACACGGTTCTGGTACTTTAGACCATAATGTATAATTTATATGTAGTTTTAAGAAATACTTCTCACATTACATGAACTCCTAACAAGAGTTTCATATAAACAGAGAAAGTGTTTGCTTAAATATCAAGTTATCTTAGCTTGAATTCTATGCAACCCTAATGTTGAAAGTCTATAAATACAGAGACTCAAACATTATGGAATTTTAATCCCTGACACTTATATGTCCTAGTTGTATGCTAGAGTCATCGTCTATGAATCTAGGTTTCCTCTAAGAAACATAATTAGGTTTACGACTTAAAAACTTCACTTAGGGGGTTCGTGAAGCCATGTCCGACTATATTTACCTTGATACTTCGTGTATCTAGATCTTGTTTTTTCTTTTATCGAGGTTTTAGTAATCTCTTTCAGGAACGAGATAAATAGAAATCACAAAGTTTTCTTCGTCTCAGACTTTGTAATTCGTGAAGATAAATATCTGAAACTTTTCTTTATTGATCGATTTAAGATTGTTCTTGAGAGGTGTTAATAATACATGATTCTTATCTAACTTAGTGTAAGTGTTTCGGATTTATGAGGTTCGTTAGCTTTGCCAATTGCAAACAGATTTTCGAACCTTGATCTATTCGGTCTTAGGGGAAATCAAATATGTCTATCTGTTAAAGGAAGAATGGTACCAAAAGTCTTCACTTAGGCTGTAAAATGACGTTAGCTTATGGAATCAATTGCATGAAGCCTTGTGAGGTTCAAGAGACATAAGAAGCACGACTGCAACCGAATTTCTTGGAGGGTGAGTTCGGTTTCAACTACATTCCAGTATGAAGTATGATAGTATGCTAGTGTCTGTAGAGACTTATTATAGTTTGATGTTCAATTCTAGATGAGGTCTCGGGGTTTTTCTACAGGTGAAATTTTCCTCGTAAGCAAAACTTTTGTTGTCTTGTATTTTTCCTTTTTCGCATTATATTGTTTTATCTTTATAATAGGATTAACACGAGTAATGTAACGGACCGGAAAATTACGCCTGCGCGCCATAACTCCCCCGGTGCACCATGATGATGCTACGATCCGGGCCTTAAGGCTAGGCAAATGTACGTCCATTTTCCCTTGCAAGCATGCTTTTGGAGCATGATGCAGCTAACTTAGCTTCCACACGGTTCCAACTTACCCTTGTTCCGCAAAGGTTTTATTAAGAAAACAAAAACTTTCTTAAAACGGAAAAAAACGGCCTTTTGAGGCCCTAAACGATGGAATTTGGCTAAAATTCCAAGACCGTGATATCACGTCTTGATCATTGGGCCGTTTCCAATCAATTTAGACCCGTCTTGAGATAAATTACGACAATCGGGTTTTTAGCCTCCAGATAGGCTATAACTTGCTCATCTATGTCAACTTGTCTCGTCAAGTTTGGCCACAATCATCTCATGTGTCGAGCTACCGAGCTTAGATGATATGAGAGTCAAATGTACCGCAATCATCTCTCAAATAGATGATATGAGCGACAAAGTGTTGGACCGGCAATGCTGCAACTCATTGCGGATGCCTATGTACCCTTCCCTACTCTAAATGGATCAAGCACATACCGTAGTTCATTCTCGAAGGGATAAAAACTTAAATCGACTCGTTTGCAAGGTCGTTTCCTAGCAAAGAAGGTAATATCCTAGTATGTATAGACTATTCCGTCATAATGCACAATGATTATGCATTATCGGGTCCGCGACATGGCATAGTGATGCCTAAGCATAAAATTCCCTATTTGCAAGGCTACACAACTATAAATAAGGCTTACGCATCATTTATACTCTTTTGGCTAAGCTATGAAGCTTACTTGGTGCGTGGTCCGCATATGCACCTTCAACCCACTACCCCTCCCCTATGTTAACTTGCAATTTTTACAACTTTGGAAATGGGAGCAAAATATTTTTACCAAGTCCAATGCAATGATTGCGCACAATGATTGCGCACCACTCGTTCGGCTAGCCCTCTCTGGTCTGATGCACAATGATTGTGCAATATTGTCTCTAGGCCAATCGTCCGCATAATGCGCAATGATTGCGCTGCAACACTGAAGGCCATCTACCCAACTGGCCTAATGCATCACCATGATGCAACATTTGCTCTAGGCCAATATTCCTCTTAACGCGATATAAACTTGAGATGAAGCTTCATCTCGTGCCATGGCGCATCTTTGAGCACGCGCCATGCAAAAAATTCTGGGTGTTACAAGTAATATGCAATAAATCTGAGTAGAGAAGTCCATATTAATTGAAGTAAATTGCGAGACTTATTCTTGCAGAATTTATACCTTGAAAGATAGATAACAAGTTTCATACTTGGCCTACTTCGGATTCGATTATTTGGATATGACTAGATTGGTCTTGGATATTGATTTTTGAGATCGTCCAAGTATTCTTCTATACAATCAGGTTCACGGATTTTATTATGTTGAATTTCTGACTGTGAAGAGAAAGACATGTAAATTCTACATACATATTGTTCAAGGATCTTTAAGCAGGTCTACTTGAAATTATATTAGGTTTTGTCCATACAGGTTGTCGAACGAAAAAGTTGGTGGTGCACTTTGTATCCTTTCCTTTTGATATCTCGTTCTTGAAGGAGATTGACGAAAACCCCAATCAATAGAAAGAACCAGATCAGGATACACGAACTATCAAGACTAGATTTGTGCCCGTGCTATGCACCTGGAATATTTTTTTCTTTTAATTTGGTGTGCGCGATGCTTCTCCCCGCCCGTGGCAATGCATTTTTGATTTGGTATGCACAGGGCTTCACCCCGTCCCGTGGCGATGCTTTTTTTTATTTGGTAAGCGCGTGGGCTTAGCCCCGCCCCGTGGCGACATATTTTTTATTTTGTGTGCAAGGGGCTTCGCTCGCCCCGTGCCGATTCATTTTTGATTTGGTGTAGTGGGGCAAATACATTAAATAGGTGGAGAATATGTGCAAATTTTATCTATTTTTTCCTTTTATAGTTTGTTGTGGCAATGGATTTCTTGATTTGGTGTGTGCAGGGCGAATGGCGATTCGTGGCATTGTATTTTTGATTTGGTGTGGCGGGGCAAATACATTTAATAAATGGAGAATATGTGCATTTTTTTATTTTTTTATTTTTATTTTCGCAGAAAATATGTGGAATTTTTTTCCACTTTATATATTAGTTTGGAAAAAAGAGTCATAATATAGTAGTTATAACTCGACTTCCAAATTGAATTTGGACTTCCATAAAAGTTTGTAATTTTTAAACCAATCATACGTGTCCTCACCTAAGTATTGCGACGTCATGATTTCTAAATTCAATTTGATTTCCTTTTCTAGATATTTTTCCTATTATTTTTAAACCAATCGTACGTTGCCTAGTGTCCTCACCAAAACGCTCATTTCACAAAACTCTAAAATGTCCTTTTTCGGACAATAGGAAGCGAGGGTTTCCTCATCATTTAACGTGAGAGCTTTATTTGTCTAGGCCTTTAAGTCTTTAGATAAAGATATTCGTACATGGATTCGCGAATCCCTAAGTGAATTCTTTAAGTTGTAAACCTAATTATGTTTCTCATTGGAAACCTAGGTTAATAAAGGACTACTCTAGCATACAATTAAGACTTAATAGAGAACCACTCTAGTATACAACTAGGACACAAAAGCATTAAGTATTTGAGTTCCCATTTGTTTGAGTCTCATTATTTATAGACTTTCAAGACTAAGGGTTGCTTAAAATTCAAAATAAGATAACTTGAGATTCAAGCACACACTTTCTATGTTTAGATTAAACTCTTGTTAGGAGTTCATGTAAGCATGTTAGAAATTTTCTTGAAATTATATAGAAGAATATAAACTATGGTCCAAGGCACTAGAATCATGTAAAATGATAGTTCATGGCAAATGAAATGACGAGGTACCAAGTACACCACAATCTATTCGATATCAACCTATAAGTCCAATACCTTGCGTGATCCAATATAGACAGAGACTGGAAAGAAGATAGCAAACCACAAGGTATACACTTGGTATATAGTATAACCTTAAACTACAGGGATTAACCCAAGTGTTTGGATTAATGTACAAGTGTAATTACTTTATTATAACTAAAACGATAATTATAATTATAATGCAAAAATTAAAGTAAAGGCCTACAACAAGATTTTGTTAACAAGGAAACCGCAGATGCAAAAAAAACCTGGGACCTAGTCCAATTTTGAATGCTCTCGGAATTAAGACGTTATACAAAGACTACTACCAACTTCGTATAGTTAAGACCAAGTAAACTTCCCTTAGTTACATAGTTTCCTCAGTATCACTACGCCTACAACCAATCTGGCCAACACACACAAATCCTAAGATATAGTTCATTATCTTAAGTTGCTTCAGCCGCAGTGAAGATTTTAAACACTTAACTCCTTTTGATCGTCTTTCGAAATAGTAAAGGACTGATATGTTTGGTAACCACTTATCCAATCTCAAGAAGTAAATCAAAGATTTGTGTTGAGTTCAACAAAGGCCCTTTCATTTAATTTAATAAACTCTTTTTTTTCCTAAGATCTATCAAGATCTAGATTATCGAAATACCGATATTCAGGTATACATATTATTAGATTCATATGGAAAATACCACCAAATAATAGCTTGCCGATCTACTATGACTAGTTAATCAGTTGTCTATCAAAGATTTAAAAAAAAAAAACTTTTTGGATCCCAACTGATCAAGTTTGTGCACGAAGTTAAATCACAAAGATACGAAATCAATCATAAATCTTCTTGTCTTCAAATCTTCAATATCTTCTTATGTACTTGTACAACCAAACTTAATTCCAACTTATGATCGATCACACATAGAACAAAGTTTGTTAACAATGGATGATCACAAGTCAACGTCAGATCTAAAAACATAATTGAATTATCGTTAATCCCTTGATCTAGTTTGAGTGTCCTTAGGTCGGAAGAGAAAACTCTCAAGAATAATCAAACTAGGTGCAATCAAGGTTTAACAACCTGTTTGTACTATATAATTTGGTATATGGGCCCAAGTTCCTTAGCTCAATGATTCAACCCAAGACAATTATTTGGCTCTCTGGTAAAGAATTTGGAAGGATAATTATAGCCCTGTCAATAATTATCCATCTACACCAAAAGACCAGTTATACATTCAAACCTAAAGGTTATAGATCCCTAAAAAAAGGGTGATAAGTGCATAATTCATATGATTTTAGTGTCCATTTCATACTTGTTTTAGCTATTATTCTTGCATGTATTCTTGTTATTACTCTTGTTTTATCTTATTTGTTTATATTAGGTGAATCATCCAAAAGGGAGTAAAAAAATTCTAAAAATAGATAATAAGAGAAGTTATCCAAGTATCCAAGTGCCCAAGTCGAAGAGAAGTGGAAGAAATGTGACGAAAAAGAACAAAGATGCTCAAAATCAAGAGATGAGACAAGGACCAATATTAACTCATTCAAATTCAGGATTTCTTATCACCATCTTGAAGATAATTCAATTACATAAACAATGCAAAAAGAATGAGGTCATTCCGAGTTTGGATGAAGAATTTATGGGCAGAACAAGCTTATCGAACATCGACATCTACAGGAGGGTACGTGTACCATCGGAAACATGAATTTCATAAATTGGAGGGGTATGCATACCTGGTACACATACTAAAATTTTCTGGAATCTATTGTAAAGTAAGGTACACGTACTTGGTACATGCACCATGAAGGCTAAAATCCACAAACCGTCTTTAGGTCTTTCCTTACTACTTTTTTGGTCGGTTTCCGGAACCGACTAGGATATTTGAAGGCCAGGCATTGTAAACCTATATAAATAGGTATTAGGCTTTGCAAAGAAGAAAAATCAATCGATCACAAGATAGGGTTTACTTGTACATCTAAACCTAGGGTTTAGCCCCTTTAGGGGGAAACCACCATTATTCATCTTCTTTGTAATATGAGTAGCTAAATACTTTGTTGATTAAGGATGAATTAAATGTTTTAAATAAGAAGCTTTGTTAGTAATACAAGTTTTTTTGGAGTTAATCATCTTTCATTTGTTTTCACTATATCTAAAGTTTATGATTGATTTTTGGATTGTTTGGAGTGCAGGATAGATTAATATATTGATCATTTTGTTGCTAGTAGAGAGTTGTGAGATATGTCTCGAATTAATCGGATAATACTTTATGAAACTTGTTTTCGTATATGAAATGAAAATATTTTCGCCATACTCAGGGGGACATTATACAAATTTAGAAATTTTGTGTCCATTAACTTCAAAAGTTATATTTTTCTCCCGTCATGATCAAATCGAAAAAGGATGCCATCTCAAGTAAGGCGCGAAAATATTTTATTATGCTTTTAATAAGCTTATGCCTCTTGGAAGGCAAATCCAGTCACATCTATTATAAACGTAGCATTTTATAAGATGCTACAGATTGCTCCAATAGAGTCCATAAAAAGATCCACATTCTCATAGTTTATATCTCCTCACTGGAAGATGGGGAGATTATAATTCATGCTGGCGCTGGTACCAGTAATTGATTTTTTTTTCAAGATATGCATACATTGAAAATTTTTGTGGGATCATGAAAAGCTAAATATTGTCGAATATTCATTTACAGTAGCTACTGAAATAATAAATGATGGTGGTTGTTAACCCCTCTGCAGAGGAATATCGACAAATGTGATTGGTTGGCATACAATACAAATTAAGTTGGATTAGTTTCTCAATTAAAGCAATTTTTGGATCCAAAACTTAACACTTAATTTTTTTTGCCAAGCCTATTAATTACAGGCTAGTATAGTCATAATGCGTTATACGAGAAATTTTTCGTTATAAAAACGATTTAAGGGTTTCATTTTTGCTCAGACCCGAGGATTGATTCATTAATTGTTCTCTTTATACAATGCACTTGGTGTGGTAGTCTTTGAAGGACTCATATTACATTGACACAAGAATTTTGGTCGAAGAACATATTGAATTTGTAATATTTTGAGGATTCAAATTTTATTCAGGCAGCCACCTTATTTTCTTACATAAGGTTTAACAATCCTTTATGTGTTTTTAGAAATTTGGTACAAGACCAAGAATCCAAATTAATTAGTTGATGATATCATCTTTATACGCCTCTTTAGGAGTCCTTAAAAACACAGAAATCCACGCGTTAGCAACATAAATTCTATTTTTTTCTTTCTCTTTCTTAAATCTGTAGTTGGAATTATGCTAGCTTAAACTCTTCTTTAAGATAGACTGGAGTTATTATTTTGATGCTTATTTCTTGAAAAACTCATGTAGTTGAGTTAGCATCGATAAATATGTCAAAAGTTGTACTCTTTTCCCTTGGCTTCAGGTTTTGTCCCATGTGGTTTTCCTGATGAGGTTTTAACGAGGCAACATCTCTGACGTTTAAATTTTTTTTAATGTTGATATTTGTGCTCTTTTTCCTTCGTCCAAATTTTTTCCCATAGGGTTTTATTGGAAAGGTTTTAGTGAGGCAATTTAATTCAACATGATGGTCATTCAAGGGGGAGTTGTATATATTTTGGTTGTTTTGTGGATGCCCACATTTGATTAAACCAAATCAACATAACCATCTCCTAGAAATTTGGATGTCCTTATGAACCCCATACAGTGTGTTAATAAATACAATTTTGTTCATTTACACTAATGTATCTATATCTTGTCATTTCGATGAAGAAACTACATCAACTATTTCTGCAAATCATCTCCGAGAATCTAGCAACCCAAGACATAAGTTGTCAATGTATTTAAAGAAGGATGGAGAATCGAGAAAATTACTTTTAGAAGACTTACACAAAAGAAGACCTAATCAAGTAGCAATTTTCTACACGGAAGAACAAGATTCTTCTGCATTGAAGAAATACGTTCATCAAATTGGGAAGTTACGACTCAAAGTTTTGCAAGCCAACACTTAACTAAAGTACTCATCAGGGGGAGCGCCATCATCAAAGGTGCATTTACTAGACTTATCGCGTTGTACTCTTTTTCCTTTGTCAAGGTTTTGTCCCACTGGGTTTTCCTTGTCAAGGTTTTAACGAGGCAACATTTGCGTGTCCAACACTGTTTCAAGTCTTTACGTGGTTATGCAATTTCAGGTTTTTCTCTTCTGAGTTTTCCTGGTATTTTTGTAATCACTTAGCCACAGTGGTCATCAGGGGGAGTGTTATAAAACAAGTTTATTTACTAAGATGCCCTTTGTGTCTAAGATTAGGGTTTACACATCTTGGGCACCAAGTCTTCTATCTATATAAATATAGGCTTAAACTTTGTATTTTGTACATATTAATAAGAATTTCTCCCTTCTTCTTCCCCTTTACTTTGTGTCTCCTTCTCTCTTTCTCTATTTCACAACAAATTGAAAATAGTTTCTCAATATTTGTTAGTATGGGAAACTTTTAGGTTTAACTTAAATGTTTTATTTTATTTTATTTTTAAAACTTAAATTTAGAATGTTTCGATAATTTAATAACTTATTAATTTATCGATAAATTAATACTTCGCTAAATTGATAGAATTTTCCAGTCCCAACATTATTAATTTTTTGAAGTTTTACTTATGTGGCCCGACAGGTTTGGGTATTTTGATGGGATGTGAGCAAATAATGGGCATTAAATTTTCAATATTATCCGGTTGCATGTGTCTGGTATACTATATAGTACTTTAGAATTAGGCTCAGCCTGCCCAGCATGACAAGATAAATGTGTCGGGTAGCCCGTCCAGGCCTATTGTACACACTAATTCTACATAAATTTTGGTATCGGGGTTAGGAGTAGGGTTTTTATATATCACAGACACAATTATATTTAGGCCTGCAACAATTATATTGAAGTGAAGCATCTATTGGAGGGCGTGACCATTGACTTAGGCTGCCGACCTTGGCTGGCAAAAAAGAAAAACTCAAAATTAATTTTTCAAAATCCAACATATCATGCACAATAAAAGTTGCGCAGAAACCGTCTCGAATTGTAAACCCTGACCAAAACCGACTTAGAAAAAACAAATTGTCCACGAATTGATAATCCAACGGTCGAGAAAAAATTTAGATTTTTAAAAACCGATTAATCTATTTTTCGGTAACAGGTGCCGCTTTAGAGATGATCGATTAACCGAATCGAGAATCTTATCCGTTAGATTATAAATGAGTATTGAGCTTGATATTTATTTTTTATTATCATGGGTATTTATTTTGATTTAAGAAAATAATCTTGAATCAGGTTTCGTACAAAACTTTGGTTAGTAGCCTAGCAACAAGCTGAGCACCAACAGCTTTTTGAATAGCAACACCCAATCTATAAAAAAGAAATTTACGTACACCACTACTAACATCATTACTAACTAGATAATTCTTCAGTCTCTTAAAAAACATAAAGTATCACCACTAATCTAGCACAACGTGAAAAAGTCTAGGATACCCAAACCATAACCATGCGAAACATATTGGTCTAAATATTTAGTACGTTTGTGCAATACAACATTCGAAATAGTCTGGCCCCGAATAAAGGCATGAATACCTTCACCTGTGAAGGTGAGATACCCGTGATATCGATACAAACATCTTGGCCATTCTCCCAATTATAAACAAGAATATCTGCTGGACGCAAATCTCTATTATCATCTGACAAAAACCTAAGGCAACTTCTTTACGCGTAGGCACGCCAGCTTTGTAACAGATGTCAGCAATCACATCACGTACATGGTCTTGTCAAAACTTGATCCCAACATCCTTGGCACAATGAAGTGCGTGATCACTAAAAATATTCATAGGTCGATTGCAACTTGAGCATAAGCCACCTTCGACAAACAGGGGATAAACAAGATTTTTTTTTTTAATTTTTTCTAGGGTTTTTTCATTTTCCCTCAGCGCCTCTCTCTCTCTTCCTTTGCTTCTTTGTCTTTCTCTTCTCCTCCCCACCTTCTTTCTTCTTAATTTCGGGCAAATGAAAATATGTTTTTTTAAAAAGCTTAATCTTTCACGTAGGGATCCCTCTCTCTCCTTCTGGATCTCAACATGTATAAAGATATGTTTTTCTAAAAGATTAATCTTTCACTTGTGCATATGCTCAACGCGTCTATTTTCCTCTACTTATTTGTCTTCTCATTTCCCGCCATGTATCTCCTTCTGGATCTCGACATAAATAGAGATATGTTTTCTGTACATACATCTAATAGAAATCTAAGTATTTAAATATGTTTAACATATTTTCATTATGGATTTTTAGCAGATGCTCAAAGACTTTTTTTTTTTAAATATGTTTAGCATTGTTATGACTCTCATAAGCACCTCTAAGACATCTATGATCACTAGAACACTTTGTGTATGTGCATCAATATTAAATTATTAAGTATTTAAATGAGCACGATACTTCTTATTAGTTCGAAAGGCATGTTTGCCAAGAACTATCATTATACATGGTTCACGTACCCGGACCACTGTGTATATTCTTTTCAGTGATATCAAGCCAAACTTCTCACATGCTCACTGGAAACCCTAATTAAAGTTTCATCTAAACAGAGAAAGTGTTTGCTTGAACCTCAAGTTATCTTAGCTTGAATACCAAGCAACCCTCAGTATTGAGCATCCATAAATAGAGAGACTCATTCAACTGGGAAATTCAATCCCTGACACTTTCTGTCCTAGTTGATTTCTAGAGTAATCCTCTACTGACTTAAGTTTCCTCTGAGAAACATAATTAGGTCTATGAATTAAATACTTCACTTGGGGATTCGTGGCCAGGTCCGACTATCTTTACCTTGGTATTTTATGTATCCTAATCTTGTTTTTTTTGTTATTGAGGTTCTCGTAATCTCTTTCAGGCAAGATAGATAGAAATCACAAAGTTATCTTCGTCTCAGACTTTATGATTCCTCAAGATAGATATCTGAAAACTATTCTTAATTGATTAGTTCATGATTGTTCTTGAGAGGTGGTTAAGCACCCAGACTTCTCAGATAACTGAGTGTAAGTGTTTTGGATTTGTGAGGTTTGCTAGCTTTGTCTGTTGCAAGCATATTTCCAAGTCTTTATCTTTAGGTTTTTCTGTTAGAGGAAGATTGGTATCAAAAATATTTACTTAGGTTGAAGCAACTATTAGACGGGAAAGGACATCTTCTAAGGGAATCAATTACGTACAACCTTGCGAGGTTCAAGATACCTAAGGAGCGTAATTATAATTGAATTGCTTAGAGGGTGGATTCGGTATCAAATAAATACCAGTCCGAAGTCTGATGGTAGGATAGTGTCTGTAGCAGCTTAATATAGTTTGGTGTTCAAATCTGGACGAGGTCCTAGGGTTTTTTTTTTGCTATTGCAGTTTTCTCGTTCACAAAATTCTAGTGTGTGTGCGCTTTTACTTTTTATGCATCTTTTGATTATTAAAAGTAATACAAAGGTTCATACTCCTATCAAACCAAAAGGTTGGTGGTATACTCCGTACTCTCTCTTTTTCACGTACCTTGGCCAAATAAATTCACGAACTGGTTCATAGGTATGCGTACCCTTTCAATACCTACCCAGTACGAATTAAACATATTTTCATGAACTATTTTTTACAAATATGTTTAGCATTGCTACAACTTTATTGATCACCTTTAAGACATCTTTTATTACTAATATACCTTGTATATATGCATATGATTTCATCCGTAAGAGTTTAAATGAACACGATATTACTTATTAGTTTTTAAGGCATACTTGCCATGAACTATCATTATACACGGTTCTGGTACTCTAGACTATAATGTATAATCTTATATGTAATTTTAAGACATACTTCTCACATTACATGAACTCCTAACAAGAGTTTCATATAAACAGAGAAAGTGTTTGCTTAAATATAAAGTTATCTTAGCTTGAATTCTATGCAACCCTAATGTTGAAAGTCTATAAATACAGAAACTCAAACATTATGGAATTTTAATCCCTGACACTTATATGTCCTAGTTGTATGCTAGAGTCATCGTCTATGAATCTAGGTTTCCTCTAAGAAACATAATTAGGTTTACGACTTAAAAACTTCACTTAGGGGGTTCGTGAAGCCATGTCCGACTATATTTACCTTGATACTTCGTGTATCTAGATCTTGTTTTTTCTTTTATCGAGGTTTTAGTAATCTCTTTCAGGAACGAGATAAATATAAATCACAAAGTTTTCTTCGTCTCAGACTTTGTAATTCGTGAAGATAAATATCTGAAACTTTTCTTTATTGATCGATTTAAGATTGTTCTTGAGAGGTGTTAATAATACATGATTCTTATCTAACTTAGTGTAAGTGTTTCGGATTTATGAGGTTCGTTAGCTTTGCCAATTGCAAACAGATTTTCGAACCTTGATCTATTCGGTCTTAGGGGAAATCAAATATGTCTATCTGTTAAAGGAAGAATGGTACCAAAAGTCTTCACTTAGGCTGTAAAATGACGTTAGCTTATGGAATCAATTACATGAAGCCTTGTGAGGTTCAAGAGACATAAGAAGCACGACTGCAACCGAATTTCTTGGAGGGTGAGTTCGGTTTCAACTACATTCCAGTATGAAGTATGATAGTATGCTAGTGTCTGTAGAGACTTATTATAGTTTGATGTTCAATTCTAGATGAGGTCTCGGGGTTTTTCTACAGGTGCAATTTTCCTCGTAAGCAAAACTTCTGTTGTATTATATTTTTTCTTTTTCGCATTATATTGTTTTATCTTTATAATAGGATTAACACGAGTAATGTAACGGACCGGAAAATTACGCCTGCGCGCCATAACTCCCCCGGTGCACCATGATGATGCTACGATCTGGGCCTTAAGGCTAGGCAAATGCACGTTCATTTTCCCTTGCAAGCATGGTTTTGGAGCATGATGCAGCTAACTTAGCTTCCACACCGTTCCAACTTACCCTTGTTCCGCAAAGGTTTTATTAAGAAAACAAAAACTTTCTTAAAACGGAAAAAACGGCCTTTTGAGGCCCTAAACGATGGAATTTGGCTAAAATTCCAAGACCGTGAAATCACGTCTTGATCATTGGGCCGTTTCCAATCAATTTAGACCCGTCTTGATATAAATTACGACAATCGGGTTTTTAGCCTCCAGATAGGCTATAACTTGTTCATCTGCGTCAACTTGTCTCGTCAAGTTTGGCCACAATCATCTCATGTGTCGAGCTACCGAGCTTAGATGATATGAGAGGCCAATGTGCCGCAATCATCTCTCAAATAGATGATGTGAGCGACATAGTGTTGGACCGGCAATGCTGCAACTCATTGCGGCTGCCTATGTACCCTTCCCTACTCTAAATGGATCAAGCACATACCGTAGTTCATTCTCGAAGGGACAAAAACTTAAATCGACTCGTTTGCAAGGTCGTTGCCTAGCAAAGAAGGTAATAGCCTAGTATGTATAGACTATTCCGTCATAATGCACAATGATTATGCATTATCGGGTCCGCGACATGGCATAGTGATGCCTAAGCATCAAATTCCCTATTTGCAAGGCTACACAACTATAAATAAGGCATACGCATCATTTATACTCTTTTGGCTAAGCTATGAAGCTTACTTGGTGCGTGGTCCGCATATGCACCTTCAACCCACTACCCCTCCCATATGTTAACTTGCAATTTCTACAACTTTGGAAATGGGAGCAAAATATTTTTACCAAGTCCAATGCAATGATTGCGCACAATGATTGCGCACCACTCGTTCGGCTAGCCCTCTCTAGTCTGATGCACAATGATTGTGCAATATTGTCTCTAGGCCAATCGTCCGCATAATGCGCAATAATTGCGCTGCAACACTGAAGGCCATCTACCCAACTGGCCTAATGCATCACCATGATGCAACATTTGCTCTAGGCCAATATTCCTCTTAACGCGATAGAAACTTGAGATGAAGCTTCACCTCGTGCCATGGCGCATCTTTGAGCACGCGCCATGCAAAAAATTCTGGGTGTTACAAGTAATATGCAATAAATCTGAGTAGAGAAGTCCATATTAATTGAAGTAAATTGCGAGACTTATTCTTGCAGAATTTATACCTTGAAAGATAGATAACAAGTTTCATACTTGGCCTACTTCGGATTCGATTATTTGGATATGACTAGATTGGTCTTGGATATTGATTTTTGAGATCGTCCAAGTATTCTTCTATACAATCAGGTTCACGGATTTTATTATGTTGAATTTATGACTGTGAAGAGAAAGACATGTAAATTCTACATACATATTGTTCAAGGATCTTTAAGCAGGTCTACTTGCAATTATATTAGGTTTTGTCCATACATGTTGTCGAACGAAAAAGTTGGTGGTGCACTTTGTATCCTTTCCTTTTGATATCTCGTTCTTGAAGGAGATTGACGAAAACCCCAATCAATAGAAAGAACAAGATCAGGATACACGAACTATCAAGACTAGATTTGTGCCCGTGCTATGCACCTGGAATATTTTTTTCTTTTAATTTGGTGTGCACGACGCTTCTCCCCGCCCGTGGCAATGCATTTTTGATTTGGTGTGCACAGGGCTTCACCCCGTCCCGTGGCGATGCTTTTTTTATTTGGTAAGCGCGGGGGCTTCGCCCCGCCCCGTGGCGATATATTTTTTATTTGGTGTGCAAGGGGCTTATACATTAAATAGGTGGAGAATATGTGCAAATTTTATCTATTTTTTCCTTTTATAGTTTGTCGTGGCAATGGATTTTTTGATTTGGTGTGTGCGGGGAGAATGGTGATTCGTGGCATTGTATTTTTGATTTGGTGTGGCGGGGCAAATACATTTAATAGATGGAGAATATGTGCATATTTTGTTTATTTTTTCTTTTTATTTTCGCAGAAAATATGTGGAATTGTTTTCCACTTTATATATTAGTTTGGACAAAAGAGTCATAATATAGTAGTTATAACTCGACTTCCAAATTGAATTTGGACTTCCATAAAAGTTTGTAATTTTTAAACCAATCATACGTGTCCTCACCTAAGTATTGCGACGTCATGATTTCTAAATTCAATTTGATTTCCTTTTCTAGATCTTTTTCCTATTCTTTTTAAACCAATCGTACGTTGCCTAGTGTCCTCACCAAAACGCTCGTTTCACAAAACTCTAAAATGGCCTTTTTCGGACAATAGGAAGCGAGGGTTTCCTCATCATTTAACGTGAGAGCTTTATTTGTCTAGGCCTTTAAGTCTTTAGATAAAGATATTCGTACATGGATTCGTGAATCCCTAAGTGAATTCTTTAAGTTGTAAACCTAATTATGTTTCTCATTGGAAACCTAGGTTAATAAAGGACTACTCTATCATACAATTAAGACTTAATAGAGAACCACTCTAGTATACAACTAGGACACAAAAGCATTAAGTATTTGAGTTCCCATTTGTTTGAGTCTCATTATTTATAGACTTTCAAGACTAAGGGTTGCTTAAAATTCAAAATAAGATAACTTGAGATTCAAGCACACACTTTCTATGTTTAGATTAAACTCTTGTTAGGAGTTCATGTAAGCATGTTAGAAATTTTCTTGAAATTATATAGAAGAATATAAACTATGGTCCAAGGCACTAGAATCATGTAAAATGATAGTTCATGGCAAATGAAATGACGAGGTACCAAGTACACCACAATCTATTCGATATCAACCTGTAAGTCCAATACCTTGCGTGATCCAATATAGACAGAAACTTGCAAGAAGATAGCAAACCACAAGGTATACACTTGGTATATAGTATAACCTTAAACTACAGGGATTAACCCAAGTGTTTGGATTAATGTACAAGTGTAATTACTTTATTATAACTAAAACGATAATTATAATTATAATGTAAAAATTAAAGTAAAGGCCTACAACAAGATTTTGTTAACAAGTAAACCGCAGATGCAAAAAAAACCTGGGACCTAGTCCAATTTTGAATGCTCTCGGAATTAAGCCGTTATACAAAGACTACTACCAACTTCGTATAGTTAAGACCAAGTAAACTTCCCCTAGTTACATAGTTTCCTCAGTATCACTACGCCTACAACCAATCTGGCCAAAACACACAAATCCTAAGATATAGTTCATTATCTTAAGTTGCTTCAGCCGCAGTGAAGATTTTAAACACTTAACTTCTTTTGATCGTCTTTCGAAATAGTAAAGGACTGATCTGTTCGGTAACCACTTATCCAATCTCAAGAAGTAAATCAAATATTTATGTTGAGTTCAACAAAGGATCTTTCATTTAATTTAATAAACTTTTTTTTTTCCTAAGATCTATCAAGATCTAGATTATCGAAATAACGATATTTAGGTATACAAATTATTAGATTCATATGGAAAATACCACCAAATAATAGCTTGCCGATCTACTACGACTAGTTAATTAGTTGTCTATCAAATATTTAAAAAAAAAATCTAGTTGGATCCCAACTGATCAAGTTTGTGCACGAAGTTAAATCACAAAGATACGAAATCAATCATAAATCTTCTTGTCTTCAAATCTTCAATATCTTCTTATGTACTTGTACAACCAAACTTAATTCCAACTTATGATCGATCACACATAGAACAAAGTTTGTTAACAATGGATGATCACAAGTCAACGTCAGATCTAAAAACATAATTGAACTATCGTTAATCCCTTGATCTAGTTTGAGCGTCCATAGGTCGGAAGAGAAGACTCTCAAGAATAATCAAACTAGGTGCAATCAAGGTTTAACAACATGTTTGTACTATATAATTTGGTATATGGGACCAAGTTCCTTAGCTCAATGATTCAACCCAAGACAAGTATTTGGCTCTCTGGTAAATAATTTGGAAGGATAATTATAGCCCTGTCAATAATTATCCATCTACACCAAAAGACCAGTTATACATTCAAACCTAAAGGTTATAGATCCCTAAAAAAAGGGTGATAAGTGCATAATTCATATGATTTTAGTGTCCATTTCATACTTGTTTTAGCTATTATTCTTGCATGTATTCTTGTTATTACTCTTGTCTTATCTTATTTGTTTCTATTAGGTGAATCATCCAAAAGGGAGTAAAAAAATTCTAAAAATAGCTAATAAGAGAAGTTATCCAAGTATCCAAGTGCCCAAGTCGAAGAGAAGTGGAAGAAATGTGACGAAAAAGAACAAAGATGCTCAAAATCAAGAGATGAGAAGGACCAATATTAACTCATTCAAATTCAGGATTTCTTATCACCATCTTGAAGTTAATTCAATTACATAAACAACGCAAAAATAATGAGGTCATTCCGAGTTTGGATGAAGAATTTATGGGCAGAACAAGCTTATCGAACATCGACATCTACAGGAGGGTACGTGTACCATCGGAAACATGAATTTCATAAATTGGAGGGGTATGCATACCTGGTACACATACTAAAATTTTCTGGACTCTATTGTAAAGTAGAGTACACGTACCTGGTACATGCACCATGAAGGCTAAAATCCACAAACCGTCTTTAGGTCTTTCCTTACTACTTTTTTGGTCGGTTTCCGGAACCGAGGATATTTGAAGGCCAGGCATTGTAAACCTATATAAATAGGTATTAGGATTTGCAAAGAAGAAAAATCAATCGATCACAAGATAGGGTTTACTTGTACATCTAAACCTAGGGTTTAGCCCCTTTAGGGGGAAACCACCATTATTCATCTTCTTTGTAATATGAGTAGCTAAATCCTTTGTTGATTAAGGATGAATTAAATGTTCTAAATAAGAAGCTTTGTTAGTAATACAAGTTTATTTGGAGTTAATCATCTTTCATTTGTTTTCACTATATCTAAAGTTTATGATTGATTTTTGGATTGTTTGGAGTGCATGATAGATTAATATATTGATCATTTTGTTGCTAGTAGAGAGTTGTGAGATATGTGTAATAGTCGAACACCTCCTACACAAGTAGATAACGTGAGACCTTGCAGAGGGATTGTGTGGAGAAATCACGTGTAAAGTCAACATTAGTAAGAAAACTGAGCTTATGTGTTTCATGTTAGAATCAACCAAAATTCGCATACCCTAATGTATCCGATTGGGCTACACCTTGAGAGTATGGATAGAATCTGGCAGTCGAGCTCTTCCATATCCGGTGACACAAAGAGTTTTGGGAATAACAGAGCTTATTGATATTCTACAATTGGTGATATATGATTCTAACGAAAGGTAAACATGTATGTTAATTGAGTTAATGTTTAGTAACGGCGAAGGATTCCGTAGTCATCTCTTTATTCTTATTGCTTTAATCAATCAATCCAATTCCCACTTTTTAGTGCTTGCTTTTATTATAATTCTGCTAATCCAAATAACCTATCAATTACAAAGCTCTATATGGAAACGATCCTTACTACCGCTATATTACTAGTTAATTAGTGGGAAATATCTTGATTAATTTGATTGCACTAACGACATGCATCAAATTTTGGCGCCGCTGTCGAGAGCAGTTGTAATTGATTTGTTATTTGTTTAGCTTTTTTTTTTTTTTTTTAGATTTTGTTTATATTTTCTTGCTCTTGTGAGTCGCATGTTTCCCTATGGAAATAACATGTACGGAGCACAAGATTACACATATAACAATGTTAATAAATATGGTATTTATTCAATCTCAGTATTATGATAACTACCAACCATCCTATGGCTATCATAAAAACCAATCTTTCGGCTATGATCAATATCCCACGGAACCTTGCGGATATTCTCATATATGTCAACAACCTTATGACGGGAATGTAAGTGAACAATCACGAGGATGGAAGGATAGTTATACATATAATCGGTTGTTTTCTAGTGATGTGCAGATGACAGAGAGTTTGGAACTAAAAACTTATGATACAAAATCAAGATATACTTCTCTTTATCGTGTTTTTCCTTCACTTAAAGAAGAGATACAATCTAGAAACTTTGTTGAGCACAATGATGGAAAACATATTCATGTCAGAAAACTTTTTAAGCAACACGAGCAGCTATAAGAAGCCGGTACTTCAAAAGAGACTCTTGGTGAATTTAACAAGGTCATAGAATTGGAATTTGAACGTCGTTTCGATATTGAAGATTTTGATAATGAGTAACCTTTGCAAATCCTTTGCAACAATGAGAAGGTTATTCCAACTCCGGATCATAATAACAATCATTTTCCTATTCAAAAGGAAGAGATTGGGTATGACATATCTATTATTATAAATGGTTTAATGTACTCAAACGAGGATATTAGGATGTGCACAAATGAACTAGACTCTTTGGGAGATGATTCTGACTCTGATAATGAGAAGTGTATATATTTTTATATCTCAAAGGAGTACACATTAGATGACGCTCTTGCATATGAACCTATTTTTTGGTCGGATGACGACGAAAAATATGAGCAACCTTTATTCGAGAATGAACCAAATTGACTGATTTTGTGGAAAACCCAATTGAGATAGATAATAATAGTTCGATAGAGGACCACAATACTCATGAGGTAAATAATTCGCTGAAGTTAATAAAAAACGATGAGGATCACGTACAAGGTTTGTCTAAACCTTTGCTTAATTCTATATCTATTAATATTTTTCCTCTAATCGAAGTAACTTCTCAAAGATATTTTAACCCTTTTAAGAAAATACCTCACTTAGGATCAGAGTTGTGCTTCCAAAGTTTTAACAGGTTATTTTGCTTCTAAGTATCCACCTTTTGATGTGTTTGATTCCAGCATTGTGCAGGTTCACCAAGATGAACCCATTGAAGTTCCCTAATTTTATGTTCTCTATCCACTTCCAAGTGTAGAAAGGTCCAAGTGTGGGGGAAACTTTCACCAAATAATAGTTTCACTAGTACTTTATAATGCTAATATTTTTGTGAAGTTGTTATAAAAATTGCAGATTGATGTCTGGTTGTGACAACCCGAATCAATAATAATAGTCCGGCCGGCCCTATTATCAGTAATTCAAGGTTTTCACTACATGAACTTAGATTCACATAGTTCACACTAGCGCGAAAATAATAATATTTGTTTTAAATAAAATAGAAAAGAAAGAATTTTTATCACATTAACAAGTGATGAAATAGACTAACACATTACACTAATGAAAGAATTACGTATTAACAAAGTTTCGACAAGAAAACTTATTAAGAAAATAATATTTAACAATGTTATAATCTTGCTGAAAATAAGGGAAAACAAATTCAGAAGAAAACTTCATCAAGGAAGGAGTCCCACTTCTTCCCAGATACTGCAACGGAAACTCGAGAAAACTCCAAGATTAATCACTTAATTACTCAGCTACCTGAAATTGAAAATCAACACAAGGTCAGAGCCTTGTAAATTGCAAGTTCACTCTTATCCCATCAATTCAACCCTTGAATATAAAAGCATCAAAGAATCATGTAAGAATAATTACACTAGCTATGAGACAACATCGTATATGCTAATAAAGTTCACTAGTCCGTAACCTTCCACAAAGATCAAGTTCATGTAGCTTGAAACATTTATTTAGCATGTAACTCTTTAAAACCACATACATGTAAAACAACTAAATACATGAGAACATCCCACAGAAACACAAAAGATATTTATTGAATAATTGTATCCCAGACAACGGCGAATATCAAGCTAAACATACATACCACTGCCCACCGCGACGCACATGCTATCAACAATACATAGTTGTGGCCCCTGATCTCGGAAAATAACAAAAATCACACTATAGCCCACCGCGACGCACATTCTATTTTCAATATAGATGTGGCCCTGATCTCGGCAACGAACAAACATACAAGTCACCACTGCCCACCTGACTCACATACATATAGCCCTGATCTCGGCGTATACACAAAACAAACAAGTAACCACTGCCCACCGGACTCACACACATGTTTCCCTGATCTCGGCCATTGTAACATACTGGAAACATCCAAGCACTCAACACATACCAAGAATGAATATAACAAAGCGAAACAAGCAAAGCAAACTGTACTGTCTAGCTGTTGATATTTCGCTTACCTGATCGTCGCAATATTTTTACAAGAACCTCACAAAGACCTATAGTGAAACATATAAACAATTCAGAGAATTCTAACGGTCGAGTCCTGAGATACCAGACCTTATTTAAGTATGTCTTAGGGTGAAAATCTGTAGAGGCAGTCAACATTTCGAGGGAAACTGGAGTACCTACCCATGTCCGATCCTTATGAAATTTCTACAAGGTACTTATAAGATTATAAATAACTTCATATCAAGAATTGAGAATAATCTAACGGTTGTACGATCCATACAAGGGATAAATAAGTACTACTCGACATCAGAATTCTGCAGAAACGCAGTTAATAAAATCAATTGATTCAAGATCTAAACAGTATCCGATCACCCTAAATATTTTTAAGAAGGTATATGACATACTAAGGTACAACATATCAAAAACTCAGCACGAACCAACGGTTCAAATTTTATTTACAGGCTAAAATATTTCTGCTATGTTTTCTGTAATTTAGGGTTTCAAGGATTTGATGATTTATGATTTATCCTATGAATATCTATGAACTATCATGATAATTTAAAAGCTTAAATAACCAAAATCAAACTGATAAAGCAAGAATAAACTTGCCTTTTGATGAAGATGAAGCAAGAAGAAAACCCATAAGAAAAGCAAACCAAATCAAGCTGTTCCAAAATTCTCTTTTTTCCCCTTTCCTCCGGACGGTGACTTTATTCTTTCAAATTTCACCATCTCCTTTTCTCCCGTCAAACTAGGTTTATAAGTTTTACAAATACCTAAACATCTTATAACTCCATCTTACTTCACGATAAGTGATACCAACCAATCTAATAATAAACTAGTGATCTTACACCCATAGTACACTTCTACAAATTATCAATTTTAGTTAATAATTCATAATTATGATTAACGGGGTATTACATTCTTCCCCCCTAAAAGAAACGATTTCGTCCTCGAAATCAACATACCTCTAAATGGAATAATAATGAATATTATCTCCAATATGACACTGAAACAAACCATGTCAAGCACAAACATATCAGTATGTAAGTAAAACACAATACATCCCTAAATATATGCTTGAACCCAAAAGTCCAAATCACAAAATCAAAACACTACTTTTTAAACCAAAACAAAACCGATAGCAAAATCCCGACGATCAAAACTCGTAACACACTAAATCAGTTACTCAAAGATTCAAAGAAAAATAATTATATGATAAAAACATAATTCTTTTAGATACAACTATCAAAAACCGGTAAGTCCATACGCACAGTCTGAGTAAATCGGAACCGTGCTCTGATACCAACTGTGACAATCCGGATTAATAATAATAGTCCGGCCGGCCCTATTATCAGTAATTCAAGGTTTTCACTACATGAACTTAGATTCACATAGTTCACACTAGCGCGAAAAAAATAATATTTGTTTTGAATAAAATATAAAAGAAAGAATTTTTATCACATTAACAAGTGATGAAATAGACTAACACATTCCACTAATGAAAGAATTACGTATTAACAAAGTTTCGACAAGAAAACTTATTAAGAAAATAATATTTAACAATGTTATAATCTTGCTGAAAATAAGGGAAAACAAATTCAGAAGAAAACTTCATCAAGGAAGGGGTCCCACTTCTTCCCAGATACTGCAGCGGAAACTCGAGAAAACTCCAAGATTAATCAATTACTTACTCAGCTACCTGAAATTGAAAATCAACACAAGGTCAGAACCTTGTAAATTGCAAGTTCACTCTTAGCCCATCAATTCAACCCTTGAATATAAAAGCATCAAAGAATCATGTAAGAATAATTACACTAGCTATGAGACAACATCGTATATGCTAATAAAATTCACTAGTCCGTAACCTTCCACAAAGATCAAGTTCATGTAGCTTTAAACATTTCTTTAGCATGTAACTCTTTAAAACCACATACACGTAAAACAACTAAATACATGAGAACATCCCACAGAAACATAAAAGATATTTATTGAATAATTGTATCCCAGACAACGGCGAATATCAAGCTAAACATACATACCACTGCCCACCGCGACGCACATGCTATCAACAATACATAGTTGTGGCCCCTGATCTCCGCAAATAACAAAAATCACACTATTACCCACCGCGAGGCACATTCTATTTTCAATATAGATGTGGCCCTGATCTCGGCAACGAACAAACATACAAGTCACCACTGCCCACCGGACTCATCACATACATGTAGCCCTGATCTCGGCGTACACACAAAACAAACAAGTAACCACTGCCCACCGGACTCACACACATGTTTCCCTGATCACGGCCATTGTAACATACTGGAAACATCCAAGCACTCAACACATACCAAGAATGAATATAACAAAGCGAAACAAGCAAAGAAACACAAGCAAAACAAACTGTACTGTCTAACTGTTGATGTTTCGCTTACCTGATCGTCACAATATTTTTACAGGAACCTCACAAGGACCTATAGTAAAACATATAAAACATTCAAGGAATTCTAACGGTCGAGTCCTGAGATACCAGGCCTTCTTTAAGTCTGTCTTAGGGTGAAAATCTGTAGAGGCAGTCAAAATTTCGAGGGAAATTGGAGTACCTACCCATGTCCGATCATTATGAAATTTCTACAGGGTACTTATAAGATTATAAATAACTTCATATCAAAAATTGAGCATAATCTAACGGTTTTACGATCCATACAAGGGATAAATAAGTACTACTCGACATCAGAATTCTGCAGAAACGCAGTTAATAAAATCAATTGATTTAAGATCTTAACAGTATCCGATCACCCTAAATATTTGTAAGAAGGTATATGACATACTAAGGTACAACATATCAAAAATACAGCACGAACCAACGGTTCAAATCTTATTGACAGGCTAAAATATTTCTGCTAAGTTTTCTGCAATTTAGGGTTTCAAGGATTTGATGATTTATGATTTATCCTATGAATATCTACGATAAGGGAATATAAAATCAAACTGATAAAGCAAGAATAAACTTGCCTTTTGATGAAGATGAAGCAAGAAGCAAACCAAATCAAGTTGTTCCAAACTTTTTTCCCCTTTCCTCCGGACGGTGACTTTATCCTTTAACTTTCCCCATCTCCTTTTCTCTCATCAAACTAGGTTTATAAGTTTTGCAAATACCTAAACATATTATAAATCCATCTTACTTCTCGATAAGGGATACCAACCAATCTAATAATAAACAAGTGATCTTACACCCATAGTACACTTCTGCAAATTATAGATTTTAGTTAATAATTCATAATTATGATTAACGGGGTATTACACTGGTGGACTACCAAATTTTTAGATTGTTGGTTTACGGGCGATAACAATAATGTCGGGCTAACGACGTTAAACCAAGCGCTACATGGGAGGCAACCCATCGGTTTTGTATTTCTATCTCGTATCTTTAAATTTTTGTTAGTTTTTCGATATCATATTAAAATTTCCCATCTTAATTTTACTTTGGATGAGTCAATTACATTGAGGACCATGTAAAATTGAAGTGTGGGGGGGTATTTAAGAGAGCTTTCAGAATTACGAAATTATGGATACAGGGTCAGTATGTGTACCCAGTGTTAGAGCATTGCTCGGTCGAACTCACAAGTGTTGACATCTCAAGCTTGTTGTCAAATTCAGTTGTCAAAACTATATCTTGATTTCTAGTATACATTTAGTTAGGTCTCGAATTAGGATAAAAGTGCGTAGTTGAGAATCAGATATCACTGCGTTCTACCGTTTGAAGTCGAAGATCAACAGGAGCATTGGAGAACTTCAACATCAAAAGGTAAGTGAAGACTGCACCACATATTTCTCATAGTTTTCACTTTTCTATCTATGAGACATTGTCGCATGACAAAATTAGATAGTACATGCATAACAAAAATTTCGAGTCAACTTTATCTTATATATTATTCTCGAAATATGACTACTTATACTTAAGAACATTTGTTCATACTTGATGAATTTAGTTAAGAACAATTTATTGTTCATGACTTAAATTATGATTCAAGATTTAATCATTTGAAAATTGCCTGGAACAGTGATATGTGTAATTGATGTTATTCAGAATTGTTTCAAATCGATTATTAGAGAGATATAGAAATAGAACTACTGTTAATCTGGATATAGGTCAGTATGCATATCAGTTCACATACTAGGAGAACTGTTATAAGTTCGGAGCTGTAGTACATGTACCCAGTACACATACCTGCGTAGCTATAGTTCGGCAACAACTTTGTGGTATGCATACCAAGTATCCATACCACAAAAAGTCTATGACTCGTGAACCAGGAACGGTATGCATACCCAATATGCAAATCGGAAAAGATCTGTTGGTTTTAATACCGAAAACGGTACGCATACCCGGTATGCAAATAATAAAATATCTGTAAGTTCCTGACCTCTTTTTTTTGTTGTCTTAAGGGTATACGTACCATGACAAAGGAATTCACGAACAGTACACATTCCAGGTACACGTAGTTACCCTATCGAATATTTTCAGATGCATCAAAACTATTTCTATGAGATAATCGGCATTTCAAAAAGCTCTCTAAAAATACTATCTAGGTATTTTTTTTTTTATCATATGTGTGATTCATGAAAAGTATTAAAGTGTCACTTTCCAGTAAACTGGTACCCTCTACCCATTACACCAAATTCGCAACATAATTTTGCAACGGTTTATGAACAGTTGCGAATTTGCAACTGAAACCAGCAGTTGCAAAAGTTTCGCAACTGTTGTTTTTTGTTACGAATTTCACAACTGTTGACCTCTGTTATAATTCGCAGCGGCTGAGAAATTGCGCGTGCGAGCTGTTCATATGTAGAGTAACACCTGAGTGTATAGAGATTAATATTATTATTATTTTGCCCAAAAATTTGAGATGCCATGAATCTAAAATGATTGTTCCACCCAATTATATATTTTATGAACTCTAAGTCCCAATTATCTTCACTTTCTTTGCCCCCGACTATTATTTTTCTCTTTCTGTCACTCACTCTTTCGTACTCGAGAACCATCTCCTTTCCAGGTTGCTGCACCACATAAAAGATAAAGGGTTTAAATTTTTTTGTTTAGTTTAAATAAAGGGTTTTGATTTTCAATCTCTAACTTTCTCATATTTCTAATTTCTTCTCAACTGAAAACCCTAACTTTGTTTTTTATATCTTTCTCTAAATCAATTAAGAAAATCATATTCATATTATGAGATCGAGAAGAACCCTCATCAACAAAGCTGTAATCAAAGAGAAAACTTTGAAGATCCATCCCAATTTTGCAACTATACAGAGCCGTTGTTAAACCCTAAATTTGGTGTAGTGACCAACTACCCTTTTTGGTGTGTCTTATTTTTTCCATATACTATTTCACCAATTTTTTTTTTGTCTTTCCCAACATAGGCTTATTGGGTTTGGGGAGAGTTTGGAGTGATGTGTAAACATACCGGACTATGATTGTGACTAACCCCTAGTAAGAAGGTTCACATCCTGTCTCACAAGTGTGAAGTCAAAAGTTCGAGTCCCCCAAACCGCACTTATGTATTGGTTGTGGTGATAACCCTTTCCCTATAGAGTGGATCCCAATAGAAAATGTTGTGTAAATATTCATGGGGATTGGGTTGGGCCTGCTTAGAGTGGACAGACTCGGTACCTTTGGGGGAAAAGGTGGTTGTTAGGGGTGAGCATTTTACCTGTAATCCATGGATTTAACCGGGACCAACCGTATTTTTGCGGATGGATGCCCGGACCGTTCGTTAATGGGTTGGACGCGTATGAGATTTTTGAGATCCAACGGATTACGGATTGGACCCGGATGAAATCTTGAAAAAATCCGTTTGACATCTGTAGATGCATTTTACTACAAACTACATCCAAAGGATAGAAACCATCTACTCATGCAAGTGAAAGTAAGAACAATGATCATAGACACAAGGATATACGTGGTTCGGTATGATTACCTACGTTCACGGGGGTGAAAGGATATACGTGGTTCGGTATGATTACCTCTCTTGGATACAAGTTCTTCTATTTATAGGAGAGTCTAACTACATCCAAACTAGGGTGTTGATCACAACATATCTAACTTGAAGTCATGTCGTCGGTCCTGCTTGCGTCATCCCTTCTTCTGTAATTATGGCCGATGTTCTTTGATTCCTTTGTAGTCTCTCGTCCGAGCCGATCCATTCGGGTATTCTCTTGATGCGATGTCGCCCATGCAGTTGGCCGATATGACACGTATCTTCTTATCCCTTTGACTACCGCTCCTCGTTTGACCCAATATGTCTCGTCTGTCAGCTTTGTCATAGGCTTGGGGTCGAGTCTTGTCTGACAGCTGTAGAGTGATCATGCCCGATCCACGTGGCTCCTTAAATCTCGCGCCAGCCAGCCTCTATCCTGTGCTTCTCGTCTTTTTATGTTTGGTTACATCATAGCTTTGAGATGTTTCCACCTAGCCCTGTGGATAATCTACACCTACATTTATGCCCATTCTTTCGCTCGTGTGGTAGACACGAGTGGAAGAAATTCGTCCCAGCTTCCCACGTCCTCGTTCATGCCGCAAATTCCGACATGCAGCCCCCCATTAACTCTAATTTATTACCTGTAACCGTCGGCGTCGGTTACAACTTCTCTTCTTTAAATAGCCCATTTACTGTCCTCTTTCTTCTTCTTCACCATTTATTTTTTTTAGTTTCCAGACGCTGCAACTTTCTCTTCGAGACTATTCATTACCTTTCTTCCTCTATAAGCCTTTGTTTTCTTGATTTTCTTCCCTTACCTCTTCATCACTGATTGCTACAGTAGCTGTGGTTATGTTCTCGTCGTCCCAACCTTCTTCACCGATTTCCAAGTTCTACACTATTCCCGTCAATGGCTTCTTCTCCCTCCATGACCGAGAAAAGGTGTGTTGATGATGTTTTTTCCGAGATTGATGCTTTTCCCCTTTATTCCCTATTTTTGTTTGATAGTCCCTCCAAGTACGATGATCGCGCCATGAAATCTATCTTTCCTGATGATTCTCCTTCTATTTCGTGCAGGTCCGAGAAAAGGGGGAAAGATCTCTCTGATGAAGAATTCATTGAGCAGTTGAAGGAGAAGTACGATCTTCAAAATTACGAAGTTACCCTGGTCTCGGGCCAAAACATCATTCTGAAGAAGTCCGACGTGGAGAAGTACGATAAGTCGGCTGAGTGTGTGGTCATTACTCAGGGCTAGCTGGAGCTAGGACTTCATCTCCCTTTGTACAACCCAGATAGCCCTTTTTATTATGAGGTTCTCTCCCAGCTCAAGCCTTATCGTGCCCTGGCTCAGTGGACTGGCAACACTTTTCGCATTATGGATGAATGGAGAGCCCGCCGAGATGGTCATGGTTCTACCGCCGAGTGGTCGACCTACAAGCCCGAGCACGCTCCAGAGTATACCGTTTCCAATTTCCTTGCCAACTATTGAGCTGGTACCTCAACCAACGATGATCTTGCCAGTTTTGCTGCCAGTCTGCATCATCACAGAACTATGCCCAAGAATGTTGAGAGGATGATGCTGGATGATGATCCCATGGGCCAAGGTTCTAACAGGCGACCCCGTCATACCAATGACCCGATTTATCCTCGAGTTCCACTTCTTGTCCGAGGTCCCATTTTACATGGTAGCTTCCCGTCGCCTCCACTTCCCGCCGAGCCCTATCCTTTCTGGGTGGTTAACGACGATAGGGCTGATAAGGTATGTGCTTCCTTCTACTTTCCTCAATTTCTATCTTGTTAGTTATGACGCCAATCGCCTGTTTGTTGTTATTGAAGCCCCGGGAGACTCTACCAAGGTCGCCGCTTCGTCGATAAAAAGGGGTACTGGCACAAGGGTTGAGGAAGACCAGGGGAAGGTAACAAACATAATGATTTTCTTATAAGTACATGTACTTGCCCCTGTTTTTTTCCTTCGCATGTTCTGACGAGAAGCCTTGTGCAGAAATTTCCTAGGCACGATGATGATGAAGCCGGTGTGCCGGAGGTTGATCCTCAGCCTCTTAGGAGTAATCCTCTTAGGGGAAAGCATGTTGTTACTAAGCCGCAACAGAGGCAGAAACCAATCATAGATATTCCCGATGAAGATGACATATTCGGCGAGGATGTATCGGATGACAAAGGCGATGGGCAAGAGATGGGCGACAAACAAGAACCCCTGAAGACGCCCGACTCAGAGAAGATTGTTACTGTTGGACTACCTCGTGTGCCCCGGATTACTGATGGATCGTCGTCTAGTGCTGAAACTTCCTTCATTGTCTCCGGCCCTATCATGAACTCTCTTGGAGCGCTTATTTCCCCCGACTTTGGAGCGTATACTGATGAACAAATGCTTGATGCGGTCCCCTCTATGGATATATTGCTCAAACTCTTGACACGGTGGAGAGTGACTCTGCATGTTTGGGCGATGTCCCACTCCTTAGTTTCTTCTCGATCGTCGCCTGCCATTCTAACTTGCTTACGTGGGTCAGATCCTTAATCGAGTACGGTTGGATGCCGCCAATCGTCAACGGGAGAGTCAATTGGTGGAAACTCTCCAACTTCAACTGCAGAACGAGAAGAGTCGTGCGCGTGAGCTGGAAATCAAACTCGCTGATGCTCAAGGTATGTTACAGTTCTATAAACCTTAACTTAAGTTGATTGAGTTTACCATGCCAGTATCCTGAGTCGGGTATCCTTCTTCTATCCGAGATAGCTAGTATAGGTTTAGATGCTTCTTCGGAGTTTAGGATCATGAAGAGGAAGTGGGATATTGAAAAGGATTTAGTGGAGAATCTCCGTCGGCGAATGGAAAACAAAGATGGCAAATTAGATCGCCAAGCTGAGGAGATCGAAGAACTCGAAGGTGAACTAGAACGATATCGTCAGTTTGAGTATGACCCTGCAGAGATAGATAATTTACGGGCTCACTTGGGATCTTCCCAATGCCTTGCTGCTGAGAAAACTGCTCTGGCCACGAATTTAGAGCAACGGTTAGATGCTCTACAATTGCAGAACCGAGGCCTTCATGAGGATCGCCGACGAATATTAAGGGATAAAGATGTGGTGGAGCGAGACAATAGGGATCTACTGGGAAAAGTGGGCGAGTTTGAAAAGATGGTGGGTGAGCTAGAATGGATTAGGTCGCAACTTTCAGTGCTTCAAGTATCATGCAATCGTTTAATGGAGGAGTGGAGTGAACATAAGAAGTACTGCCCCAGTAATGAATTCAATGAACAATGCTATAATGAGCTAACCATGAAATTGTCTAAGGCCGAGGATGAGTTGTCCAAGTCAGTAGAGTCGCTTCAGTCAGTGTTACCAGCCCTTTCAGGTCTTGTTAGCAACGTGTTGATGTAGTTCCTTAGGTCTAGATTATTTTTTGTAGTTGTAAAATTGCTAAACCCTATTCAATGAATAATCCCGTGTTGTTGTGATCTTGTAGGAGAGCAGAAACGTTCTCACGAATTGGATCTATAGGTCCGATGGTTGAAACAGGTCGAGGCCGAGTTAGGTTCGAAGCTGGCCGATGCCGAGGAAACTACTTCTCAGCTTACCCAGCAACTTGAGGATGAACGCGTCGCCCATGCAGAGGAGATAGACGAGAAGGTTCGGTCGGGTATTGAGGAGTGGGTGGAGAATAAGCGGCGCAAGGTCGCGCAAAAGAGGGCCGGCACTGTTCCCCCAAGGCTTGAATTCCCCTTTTGTAGTGCTGCGTCACTAAATCACCCTTTGCCATGGGTTGTAAATCGCTTTGAACACTTCTCCCCTTTTTACTTCTGATACACTGCTTGTTTGTTTAAATGGGGGTGATGCGTCGCCGATGCTGTTTGTTTTACTTCTGTTGAACTTTTCGTTTCATATGGTTGCATGAAACTTTCCGCACTTTCTTAATGGACGCATGACGCTATCGAATTAGCTTTTGTTTCATATGTCATTCCTACAATTATTGTTTATGTAAGTTAGTATTTTAACCTTTTTTGTCGAACACACCCAACAAGGAGGGTCATCGGGCCCAATGCCATGTCCTGATTGGGGTATCTCCTCACTATCTCTTGGATTCAGTGAAAGGGTATCAGTCAACCTAATTCTAGGCTCGATTACCCCGAGCGGTTATCGATCAACCAATCTCGGGCAAGCGGTCACAGCCACTTGCGATGGGGGAGGCATTTCAAATGTAAGTAGGACACCTAGCTGAGAAGACCTCGTGTCTTAATAAATTGTGGAACTGGTTTCCAACCACAAGAACCCTTAGGCTACCTCGGCACTTGCACACTGCCACTGCCCCGAGTACGAATAGCCAGGCGACTGTAAGGCACCTCAGAACTTCCACACTGGCTTTGCCCCGAGTACGAATGCCCATTCGAGTGTAAGTCACCTCGGAACTTCCACACTGGCTTTGCCCCGAGTACGAATGACCATTAGTCGCTCATGCCCTATTTCATACCCCTCACGGTTTTATAGAAATAGAAGACAAGTATGCTCACCTTTTCATTTCACCTCCCTTCATGGGTGGTATATCTTTAGATATTTGATGTTCCAGGGTTTGGGATCTTTTGTTCCATCGAGTCTCAGTAGCCGATACGATCCCTCGCCTGCCTTAGACACAATTATATACGGCCCGCCCCACTTTGGTGCTAGCTTACCGCCCTTTTTTTCGCGCTCCCATTCGGATAGAAACTTCAGCACTTTCTCTCCTGGTTGGAATTCTCTTGGGAGAACACGTTTGTTGTACTCTCGTTGTAACCTCCTTTGATAGTTTTCCATTTTTTATAGCGCCATATCTCGTGTCTCCTCCAAATCGTCTAGTTTTGCCAAAATTAGATCGGATGAGATGTTTCGCCTCCAAGCTTCTGTCCTAGTAGTGGGGATCATTCCTTCCGTCGGTAAAATCGTCTCAGTTCCGTAAGTAAGCATGAACGGTGAGAACCCGGTAGCTTCCCTCCGTGTGGTCATGTATGCCCATAACACGTTGTATAGATCCTCTCACCAGTTACCATATTCCCCATCCAACTTATTATTCATGTTGTCGGCGATTGTTTTGTTAGTGATCTCGGCCTGCCCATTACTCTGGGGGTAAATGGGAGTAGCCTTACTTTTCCTGATGTTGTACGTATTGAACAAAAGGTCAATGTTTTCCCCTTGGAGCTGTTTCCCATCATCGGAGATGATAGCTGCTGGGACCCCGAAGCGGCAAATGATATGTTCCTAGATAAACTTGAAAACATCTTTGTCTCGGATGTGCCTTAGTGGAGCTGCCTCAACCCATTTAGTAAAGTAATATGTAGCCACGATCAAGTATTTCCTCTGGCCTATTCCTACATGTAATGGACCGACAATGTCTACCCCCCATTTGGCAAAGGGCCATGGGCTTATCACAGAGTTTAGGGGTACTGTTGGTGCCAGTATTTTCTTTCCGAACCGTTGACATTATTCACATGATTTCGCCATTTCCTTCGCATCTTCGTTCATGTACATCCAAAAATAGCCCATTGTCTTTGCATTGGCCGATAAGCTTCTCCCCGAGCTGTGGTTTCCGGCGGCTCCATTGTGTAATTCATGCAAGATTATGTGGCCTTCTTCTTTACTTAAGCATCGTAGGAGTGGCCCTAAGTAAGATTTCCTATATAAAATCCCCTCCCTTAGCTCGTAGGCGCCCGACTTACTTTTGATTTTATTTATCTCGAGCCGACCCTTGGGTAGCTCACCCGTTTCCAGATATTTGTGTATCGGCTTTCTCCAATCACCCTCTCTATATCGCTCAGCTGTGTTAATATCCATATCGATCCGTACTTCCGGTGTTTCTGGGATTGAGGGAGCGAGGATCCTCATATCACGAATGCCCTCTATGCTCGGGTCTACCAGCTATGAGGCGATGTATGATAGGGCGTCTGAGTGTTTGTTATCTTTTCGACAAATGTGGCGGAACTTAATATTCGGTATTTGTTTGATGTAAAATTTTGCGATCTCCCAATACTTTTGCAATACGGGGTCGTGCGTCGCATACTTGCCCGTAATCTGCCGAATCACCAACTGTGAATCACTAGTTAAGCGAACCTCTTGTAGCCCCATTTCCACAATTATCCACAAGGCGTGGATTACCGCTTCGTACTCGGTAACATTGTTGGTTGCTTTGAATTCCAGCCTGAAAGAGTGCACTATCTTTCTTCCTTTCGGCATGGTGAATACTAACCCGAGGCTTGATCCCTCTTTATTTGACGCCCCATCGACGAAAACTTCCCACCGGGTAGGACTACTGGATGCTAATAGGTCATCAGGATCTTCTCGTTCTTCCATCATCCCCGGTATATCTTCCACCTCGTCTTCATCACTAAGTGGGAAATCTTCTAGGAAGTCGGCCACTACTTGTCCTTTGATCGCCGTCTTCATCTCATACACAACATCATACTGTTTGATTAAGGCCCCCCATTTAGAGATTCTCCCTAATCACCCTGCATTATCCAAAACTGCTTCGATAGGCGATTTGGTGAGCACCCGTATGCGATGAGCTTGAAAATATTTCCGGAGTTTAGAAGCAGCAAAAGCTAGGGCCAACACTATCTGTTCCATTATGGTATAGTTTTTCTCAGCCGGGCTTAGCGTTTTACTAGTGAAATATACCGGTTTCTCGGTGTTCCCCTCCGTCCTAACCAATACTGCACTAATGACATATGGTGTCGCCCCTAGGTAGAGGGTAAGGATCTTTGTTGGCTCGGGCCTCTGCAGAACCGGGAGGCTGGCTAGGTGTAACTTGATATTTTGAAAGGCCTCTTCGCTAGCATCCGTCCATTGAAACTTCTCTCCTTTCTTCAGAATGTCATAAAAGGTTTTAGATTTGTCCGATGACCGTGACACGAATCGCTCCAACGCTGCTATACAACCATTTAGCTTCTGCGCATCCTTAACTGTCGCGGGAGATGGCATCTCTAGGACAGCCCTAACTTTCTCGGGATCTGCTTCTATTCCTCTGGGGGTGATGATGTATCCTAGGAATTTCCCTGATGTGACCCAAAAGTCGCATTTGGCGGGATTAACCTTAATCTTGTGTTTCCTCATTGTTTAAAAGATCTTTCGAAGATCTCAGACGTGATCCCTTGCTCGTCGACTCTTGACTAACATGTCGTCCACGTAAACTTCTACGGTGTCGTGGATCTTGTCTTCGAACATATCTCCTACCAATCTTTGATATGTAGCACCAGCATTCCTAAGTCCGAATGGCATCTTGGTATAAAAATACAGCCCTCTTGGTGTGAAGAAGGAGGTATGCTCCTGATCCTCGGGTGCTAACGGTATTTGGTTGTAGCCCATGTATACATCCATTAATGTCATCACCTCATACCCGACTATGGATTCTACTAGTTGGTCTATGCTTGGGAGAGGAAAGCTGTCCTTCGGGTAGGCCTTGTTCAAGTCACTGAAATCAATACATATCCTAACTCCTCCTTTTTTCTTTGGTACCATGACCATATTAGATATCCATTGCGGGTAATGGGATTTTATGATTATACCGGATTCCCACAAATTTTTTAGCCCGACCTCGACTGCTGCCTGTAACTCCAGTGAAATTCACCTCATTTTTTGTCTAACGGGCCTGAACCTCGGATCAATCTTCAAATGGTGGCAACAGACCTTCGGGTCAATCCCCTCTAAATCGTACACTTCCCAAGTGAACGCGTCTAAATTTTCCTTTAACACCGTCATGAGTTGACTTGCTTGTTCATCCGAGAGTAACGTCTCGATCCTCACTATCTTTGGCTCCTCCTCCGTCCCCAAATTCACTTCCCGAGTCGGCTCGACTGTCGAGAAATTAGATGTAGGTCCCTTGAATGGATCCATCTCCTTTAATTGCTATAAAAGGTCTTGATCTTGGGTCTCGCATGCCATGACCGCTAGTGAAATAATCTTCTCCAGTTCTTCTGTAGCCTTGACCTCTTTGGCTTTATTCTTCTCTCTCCTTTGTCGTGCTCGCCGATCTTCATTAATTTCGGCATCAACCTGCATGCATTGTCGTGCCGCTTGGGAGTTGCCCACAACTTCAGCTATTCCCTTGTAGGTAGGGAACCTTAATCTCTAATGATAAGCCGATGCCACCCCTTTAATCCCAGCGATCCAAGGACGTCTGATAATTGCTTCATAAGGCGAGGCGATATCGACCACACAAAAGGTGGTCAGAGTGTCGAGGTAACCCACACCATCATAAACCCTCAGTGTTACCTCGCCCTTAGGGGTGGTTATTGTGCCATTAAAACCGGATATGCGATATGTTGAGGGGACGAGGATATCGTCCAACAGCTCCATTCTTTTAAACGTGTCGTAGAACAGCACTTCGACTGAACTTCCACTATCCATGAGAATCCTTCTTACTCCCCACCTCTCAATTAATAATGTGATGACCAAGGGATCACTGTGTGCTTGCCCATTTGCTGGGACATCCTTGTCCGAGAAAGAAATAGGTTGCATCATCCAAGGTTCCATTAGTAAGGTCTTAGCTACACCAAATATTTTTTTGCCATTGCAGTCCCTCTTGTAAATCCTTGAAGTGATTACTGGTCCGAAATTGTAGTCTTGCATAGTGGAGTGTGAAATAGTATTCGCAAATTGAGTTGACCTATCAATGCGAACTTGATAGACCGGCGCATCAGGTGTTGTTGTCGGCTGGGATGGATGTCGGACGAACTGTCTCAGGTACCCATCTCGGATGAGGTGCTGGACGATATCCTTCACTTCTCGACAATTATTAGTGGAGTGGCCCCTATACTGATGGTACTGACAGTAGTCGGGGTGGCCCTTGGTTTCTTGGAACTGGACTCCCCTCGATGCTAGGTAATTGATATCGTTCCTCTTTTCGACTTCCTTGAATACTTCCTCCATAGGAGCGTTTAAAGGGGTGTACGATCGAGCTTCATGCCTTGGCCTCTTCCCTTTGGCCACCCATTCTTTTTTCTCATGGATTCTCGGTGGGGGGTCCGATCTCTTCTCGGGACGCCTAACAGGATCGTCCATAACTGCTTTAGCCTCTGCACTAGCTTCTTGCACTTCCCTATCTCTCGACTCGGCCTGGATTTCTTCAAGGGCGATAAAATGTTCTTACATTCTTCGAATCTCCTTTAGGGTTTTTGGCTTTTCAGAAAACATAGCTACCTAGATGGGGTCTGATCTTCCCAGTGTGTTTTCAAATCCAAAGATAACTTGGTCCATGAGTACTTTTCCAATTTCAGTACACAGCTTCCTCCATCTATCGGTCAAGGTTCTCAAGGGCTCCCTGAACCTCCGGGCGAGGGTGAATAGTTTGTTCATTCTTGGCCGAGGTCGGATGTTGTGCATATAGGTTTCAAGAAAGGCCTCGACAAGTGTATCATAACCGTCAATTGATCCAGGTGGAAGTGAATAAAGCCAATCTCTCGCCTCTCCCTCCAAACCGGCCGGAAAGAATTTACACATGACTCACGTGTTGCTTTTCCATTGAATTAATGACATGGTATACATTTTTAGATGCTCGACCGCATCTCCTGTTCCGTCGAATCTAGAAGTAAATGTTGATAAGGTACACTTTGGTGGGAACGACATTTGTTCGAGTTCTTGAGAGAAAGGTGTCTTCTCGGCCTCGCTCATAATCTCTGCCAGTTTGTTCTCTTCGATATTTCCCGATATCTCCTTAATCTTTGCTTCCAACTCTTTGAGTTTAGCTTCTGTCGCCCCGTCCTGTCGCCCGCCCCTTCCTCGCCTTTCTTCATCAATAGAAAGGAGACAACTTTGTGGTATGCATATCCAGTATCCATACCACAAAAATTCTATGACTCGTGAACCAGGAATGGTATGCATACCCAATATGCAAATCGGAAAAGATCTGTTGGTTTTAATACCGAAAACGGTACGCATACCCGGTATGTAAATAATAAAATATATGTAAGTTCCTGACCTCTTTTTTTTTGTCTTAAGGGTATACGTACCATGACAAAGGAATTCACGAACAGTACACATTCTAGGTACACGTAGTTACCCTATCGAATATTTTTAGATGCATCAAAACTATTTCTATGAGATAATCGGCATTTCAAAAAGCTCTCTAAAAACACTATCTAGGTATTATTTTTTTTTATCATATGTGTGATTATGAAAAGTATTAAAGTGTCACTTTCCAGTAAACTGGTACCCTCTACCCATTACACCAAATTCGCAACAAAATTTTGCAACGGTTTATGAATCGTTGCGAATTTGCAACTGAAACCAGCAGTTGCAAAAGTTTCGCATTTGTTGTTTTTTGTTACGAATTTCACAATTGCTGACCTCTGTTATAATTCGCAGCGGCTGAGAAATTGGGCGTGCGAGCTGTTCATATGTAGAGTAACACCTGAGTGTATAGAGATTAATATTATTATTTTTTGCCCAAAAATTTGAGAAGCCATGAATCTAAAATGATTGTTCCGCCCAATTATATATTTTCTGAACTCTAAGTCCCAGTTATCTTCACTTTCTTTACCCCCGACTATTATTTTTCTCTTTCTGTCACTCACTCTTTCGTACTCGGGAACCATCTCCTTTCCAGGTTGCTGCACCACAGAAAAGATAAAGGGTTTAATTTTTTTTGTTTAGTTTAAATAAAGGGTTTTGATTTTCAATCTCTAACTTTCTCCTATTTCTACTTTCTTCTCAACTGAAAACCCTAACTTTGTTTTTTATATCTTTCTCTAAATCAATTCAGAAAATCCTATTCATATTATGAGATCGAGAAGAACCCTCATCAACAAAGCTGTAATCAAAGAGAAAACTTTGAAGATCCATCCCAATTTTGCAACTGTACAGAGCCGTTGTTAAACCCTAAATTTGGTGTAGTGACCAACCACCCTTTTTGGTGTGTCTTATTTTTTCCATACACTATTTCACCAAAAAAGATTTTGTCTTTCCCAACATAGGCTTATTGGGTTTGGGGAGAGTTTGGAGTGATGTGTAAACATATCGAACTATGATTGTGACTAACCCCTAGTAAGAAGGTTCACATCCTGTCTCACAAGTGCGAAGTCGAAAGTTTGAGTCCCCCAAACCGCACTTATGTATTGGTTGTGGTGATAACCCTTTCCCTATAGAGTGGATCCCAATAGAAAATGTTGTGTAAATATTCATGGGGATTGGGTCGGGCCTGCTTAGAGTGGACAGACTCGGTACCTTTGGTGGAAAAGGTGGTTTTTAGGGGTGAGCATTTTACCCGTAATTCGTGGATTTAACCGGGACCAACCGTATTTTTGCGGATGGATGCCCGGACCGTTCGTTAATGGGTTGGACGCGTATGAGATTTTTGAGATCCAACGGATTACGGATTGGACCCGGATGCAATCTCGAAAATTCGTTTGACATCCATATCTGTTAGATTAAGGGCATTCATATAGTTTATAGAAAATATGTAAATAGTTTTGGAATTTTTAAGGTGTTTGCTTGGAATGTTGTCCATGACACTTCTATATTTATATACATATATAAAATGTGTAGATTTTATAAGAAGTTATGTATATATTCTTTATTTTGTCATTAAAATTTTTACCTTACGCAAATCCATTGGATTATCCGCACCCAATCCGTTCATCCGTGCATCCATTGGATGCAACTCCGTTGGATGTTGGATTGGATGCGGATGCCAAATCTGAAATCCGTAGTGAACAACTAGGGGTGTGCATGGACCGGTTTTTACCTCATCCGTATCCAATCCAATTCACTACGGATTTCAAATTTGGCATCCGCATCCAATCCAACATCCAACGGATTTGCATCCAATAGATGCATGGATGAACGGATTGGGTGCAGATAGTCCAATGGATTCTGTTAGTTAAAATTTATAATGAAAAAATAAAGTCAATATAGATGACTTCTTATAGAACCTACACATTTTATATAAGTATATAACTATAAAAGTGCCATGGACAACACTCCAAGCAAATACCTTAAAAATCTCTAAACTATCTATATATTTTCTAGAAACTATATAAATGCCTTAATCTAACGGATATGGATGTCCAACGGATTTTCAAGGTTGCATCCAGACCCAATCTTTAATCCGTTGGATTTAAAAAATCTCACCCGTGTCCAATCCATTAGCGAATGGTTCAGGCATCTATCCGTAAAAATACGGTTGGTCCCGGTTAAATCCACGGATCACGGGTAAAATGCTCACCCCTACTTGTGGCAGATTTTGCATTAATATAGAGTGGAGCCCAATAGAGAATGTTATGTAAATATTTATGGGGATTGGGTTGGGCCTGCTTAAAGTGGACAGACTCGGTACCTTTGGGGGAAAAGGTGGTTATGGACCTGTGGTAGTTTTTGCATTAAAAAATAACTAATAGTTTGGGTAAAAGGAAAAGGGTAACAACATCCATTTTCAAACAATCTTTTGGAGGTTGGGCGGTATGGACACGCCTAAAATGGTGACGTGTCCGCATCGAACACAACGGTGACATCACATGCATATATCATACACTATTTCAGTACAAATGTCTACCAAAAATAATTGAATTTTTCGTGTATGTATTACTTCTTTAGTGTATATATGTTTTTTTTTTATAAAAAATTGTCATTTTTCAACAATTTATTAGCATTGTTGAGAGATTTACATTCATAAGTACATTTAATGGGAAATATCACTAGTTTCATAACGTGTCTGCATCCCAATTTCCTGAGAATATTTTCATATCCGCATTGTGTCCTCGTCACCTTGTCTGCGTCAGCTTGGAAGACGTTTGTTTAGAACCATTCCTAATTTTTGTTTTAAAATTAAATAGTCGTCATAATTAAAATTTAGTATGGTGCTTACTATAATTAAGAAGGGTTATTTGATTTTTGGTACTTACATTTTGGCCAATGTTAGTGTTTGGTTTAACATTTGTCCAACTTAGGGTTTGGTAGCTGTACTTCACGTGGACTTTTGTTGACCAAGTTAAGTCTAATTTAATTTTAAGAAATCAATTCTTTTTGTTATTTTATATGTAAACCGCTGATCTTAAGTACACGTGGATGTGTTTCAGAAAATATTTCAATTAATCTTTTTCCTTACCTAAACCAGCGACCATCTTCTTCCTTCTCTGCTTAAAAAAAAAACAAAAATCTTCTTATCCCTTATCAGTGCCATAGGTTCCGGAGGATCTTCACTGAAGTGCTTCTTCAGGGGCTCAAGATATAAACAACACAGGAGAAGATTTGGGTTGTTTTTTGAGTTGAAACATGATGGAGATAAAGGGAGGGAAAGAAGAATAATGATGGCATGGATGTATAAAATTGAATTAGAAGGTTTCGGTTGAAATTGAAACTCGAATTGGAAGATAGAAATTGAATCAGGTGGGTGACGATGTGAAGAAAATAAAAAAATTGAATGGCTATTGTGAAGAAAATCAATAAAAATGCAGGTGTATTGATGCCATGGATGTACGAGTGGTTTGAGGGTTTTATTGTCACCGAGAGAACATTACAGACGTGAGATTTCGTTCAATGTATTTGAACGTCTTTGAGAAGATGTGCGAGACCAAGGAGAGAAGGATGAATTTGTTTGTTGATTGGTGATAAATGGGATTGTATCGTGAAAATTATGATTGATGAATGATGTACGAGATATGGGTTTGTCTTGAATGTGTGAGTAATTTCCGGGAAGGAGATGAAATGTACGAAGGTTAGGAGAACAAATCAAATTTATCTCTGCTAACAATCTTGCGCAAAAACTGTTTGAAAAAATGCTTAAACCACCAGTTCTTGGCATACAGTTGTTGATGTTTATGCGAAGGATTACAAGAGATTTGAGTCGAGAATTGGCTGACCTTGTTTAGTGGTTCTATCGTGTAATAGATGAAATTTGAATGTACTTGTTTGATTATGAAATAAATTTGTGTTATGTTCTTTCCTAGAGTGTTTGCATCTTCATTAATGGGTGAAGCTGGAAGAAGAAGAGTTGAGAGTTTGGTCGAGGGATATTTCATCGTGGCCGTAGGATTAATGATTTTAGAGAAGCCGTTGGATCTGGGGCCAATTTCACGGGTTCAATTATAAACCCAGTTTTATTTATTTTATAAAAATAAAATGAATTAAATATAAGTCAATAACAGTCAACTATGGTCAACGTGAATTGTAGGTACCAACCACTAAGTTGGACAAATGTTAGACCAAATACTAACATTGGCCAAAATGTAAGTACCAAAAACCAAATAACCTAATTAAGAATTGTCAAGTTCTTTTTTATTTCAAAATATATAAGAATCGTCATGGTTTGAAATTTAAGAACTTGACGACACAAGTAGAATCGCCATGATTAATAAATTTGTACCATGAAAACTTAACATCGTCGTTATGGTGTATGAATAAGAACCATGACGACTTTTTTATGATCAATTTCTATTTTAAAATTTAAGAATCGTTGTAATTAAAATGTGAACTATGACAATTGTTTCAAAATTGACAAGAGTCGTCATGGTAGAAATTTAAGACCATGACGACTCTATTTTTATTCCGCCTAAAGTCGTTATGGTATACAATGACGATTTGGTAGAGTCTTTATTTGAACCATGACGACTTTCATGGTAAATATGAGTTTTAAAATTTAAAAGAGTCGTCATTGTTGACATTTAGAATAATGACGACTCAAATATTTTTACCAATATCGTCATGGCATGATGGATCGACCATGACAACTGAACAAAAAAAATGAAAACAAAAAATTTATAAAAAAAAAAAGTTTTTATTATAATCAATTATTTATAAAAAAAAAATTAATTAAAAAAAAATTAACTAAATAAATAATAATAAAAGAAACATATGAATAAGATGACACGTATCACAATCGTAAGGGTTGGGTAGTCTAATCTTATTTAGTCACCCTTTATCCACCTCCCATGGGCGGGTGCAGGAATCAGCATATCCCAATTAAATGAGGTAGAAATAGCAGTTGAAAGTTGGATGCCACTAGTTACAAATACATACGAATTGGTCCACCAGGACCGCCACCAAAAACACACCCCTCATTTTACATATGGATCCACAGACCCAAGCTTTACCTCTTTTTTTCTTTTTGAGAAAAGGATAAGTTTTATTAAGGGCGTAGCTTCATCAAAGTGATGAAGATACCAAAACAGAAGAGATAGCTAAAGCTGCTTGTGAATTACAGCATTCCAATTACAAATTAAGGTACTCAAAGAGAAACCATGAAACAAATCTGAATTTAAAGAGCATTTTGATGAAACAATCATCTTGTCTAGATTCCTTCTCTGATTTATGTAAATTCTTCCATTTCGTTCATTCCATACTGTCCACCGGATTGCAAATGGCAGTGAACTCCAAAGTTGTCGCATAAAAGTTCTTCTTTTATATCTTTCCATTCTCACACATTACTTTTAACAGTATCAGAAAAGACCCAACTTACCTGAAAGTTATCCAAGTAATAATGCCACAACTTCCTAGTTTCCATACAATGAAGGAATAGATGCTCCTGAGTTTCTGGCTCCTCTCCACATAGAACACAAAGATTAGACCGCACTCTCCCAGCCCTGTAAAGTATATTAAGAGTTGGTGCACCCCCATGATACAAAGTATAGAAAAGAGACTTTTAGAGGGACTTTAGGATTCCAAAATTTCTTATGAGGGAAAACAAGTAAACCATCTACATCAAGAGCTGCATAACAATTTGCAACAATAAAATCACCACCAAAACCCCATTTTCTGCCATCTTCATCATCAGCATTGGTTACAAAATCTCCCAAAACTTGTAACATATCCGCTACTTGTCCTATTTCTTCTTCATTCAGACTTCTTTTGAAATTAAAATTCCATGCTCCATCGTCAGACATCATATCATGTACAGTTGCAGTTTTTGTGGATGAAATTTTGAAGAGTGATTGAAATCTTTCTTTCAATGTGACTTGTCCCACCCAAGTATCACACCAGAAACTATTTCTCTTACCATTTTTGAGAACAAGATTGGTATTATCTTTGACAAATTTTCTGCTTCTTAGAATGCCAGACCAAAGACTCATCCCCATACACTTTTTAGAAACATTTGGAGAAAAGGATGAATAACTACCACCATATTTTTCCAGCACAATTTTCCTCCAGAGAGCCTCCTTTTCTTCACCATACCTGCATATCCATTTACAATGTAAATCCCTATTTACAAGTTTTAATTTCTTTATACCAATACCACCTCTCGCTTTTGGCACCATAGCTTTTGACCATGCAACCCAACTCATTTTTTTATTAGTTGTCGTCGATCCCCATAAAAAATTACGTATAAGCTTTTCCAACTCCTTCACAACACCAGCAGGTATCTCAAACATAGTCATGTAATAAATTGGAAAACTGGCCATTACACTGTTTATGAGTATCAATCTCTGCCCTTTTGTCAAATATCTCCTTCTCCAAGTGCTCAGCCTTTGTTGACATCTTTGAATAATAATCTCCCAAATTACCTTATTTTTGAACTTACTACCTAACAGAATGCCTAGATAGTTCAGTGGAAATCTAGCTAACTGACATCCAAAAGAAATAGCACATTCTGCACCAATATGATCATCTCCCACTCCCACCACTGCACTTTTTCTATAGTTAACCTTTAAACCTGCAATTACTTTAAAAGTAAACAAAATACTTTTTAAGTTGTTTACTTGCTCCACCGAGTCATCTAGAAAAACCACCAAATCATCTGTAAACTGTAAATGTGTAGGAAGTGCCATTTTCAATAACTCTAAAACCTGAAATCAAACCCAAAGACTCAACCTTTTTAATCATATGTGACAATATTTCTACCACCATAATGAACAGGAAGGGGGGAAATAGGATCCCCCTGTCTGACTCCTTTTTTAGGTGGTCCCGTGTCAGTTTAATCCTTTGGGAAAATGTCTTTACTATTTGGTCCATAATTATTCAAAAATATTAAATGGACCAAAATACCCTTCTATGTTAATTTTAACTTATTTTTTATAGCAGTTCATTCTGCCTGATGAACTGTCACGCATTTTATAGATTTGAGTTCATTATGTTTCATAAAAACTACACACTTCATTATATTCTATGAACTTCATTACACTTTATTAAATTCTACAAAAAATTCGTTATTAAGAACAAAAAGTCAGAGTTCGTTCTTCAAATGAAATCCTGATAAAAACCTATATAAACCAGAGTTCATTTGTCAAAATGAACTCCTGATAAAAACCTATATGAAACCAGAGTTCGTTCGTCAAAATGAACTCCTGATAAAAACCTATATAAACCAGAGTTCATTCGTCAAATGAGCTCTTGATAAAAACCTATATAAACCAGAGTTCATTCGTCAAATGAACTCCTGACGAAAACCTATATAAACCAGAGTTCATTCGTCAAAATGAACTGCATCAGCATCATCGTCTTCAACAACAACAGATTTGAGTTCATTCTTCGTCATCTTCAACAACAGCAGCAATAATGAACTTCATCAAAATCATCGTCTTCATCATCTCCAGCAGCAGCAACAACAACGAACGCATAAATCTTCATCTTCTTCATCATCATCATCGTCTTCATCATCTTGGTTTCAATCTTCATCTTCTTTGACAACAACAATAACAAAACTGACTTCAACATGAGCAGCATCAGCAGCAACATGAGTTGCTTTGTGGAGACGCCATTGTTACACCAGCAGGAAAAAATCAAAATAAATTAAAACACATCCAGAAAAAAATTAAAAAAATTAATATTCAGTTCTACTTTCACCTTCGAATCGCCATTGTTACACATCCAGATTTCATGGATTTTTTATCGTCTTCAACAACAACATCTTTTTCAACTTCAACACCATCATCTTAATCAAATATAGAAAGAAAAACAAGAAGAGAAAGTAGATCTGAATCTAGAGAGGAGAGAGAAAAGAAATCTGAAAATGATTATTTTTTTTTGCTTATAAATCCTATATATATTTTTCTAAAAGGGTAATTCTACCACTACAAAATGACAATTACATCATTCATGACATCGCTCTAGGACCAAACTATAATTTTTATGACCAAACTACAATATATATTTTTCCAAAAAGGACCAAACGGACAGTTAACTGAGTCAATTAGACTAAACTCTCTCTATTATATTATTCCTAGGACTAAATGGTATTTCCTACTTTGTGGTATTGCGCTGAAGGGAGGGTGCTTTGGGGTTGGAGCTTCTAAGTGATCTTAACCATAGTTTTTAAAATCTTACGATTTACGATTCGACTCAAAATTTTCCAAAACGATTCAAATCTTATCTATGAATCTATTCGACTGTGAATCTTACGATTCTCATTTTGACTCATGCGATTTGCACCGATTCATAAGTCAAGCAAATCCAAATATTTCTTTCCATGTGATTTTTATTAAAAATAATTTTTTTGAGACATTTTGACTCACACTAGAGCACATAATTCTAACTCAAGAGCCATGTCCACCTAATTAAGTGCCTAATCATTGAGCTAAACACTAAATTGTGTTATGTATTATTCATAATTCATATCTATAATACCAATAACATATATTTAAACTTATTAATCTGTAACTCCAATATGTATATATGTATTTAGAGATTTACCATAACACTAAATTGTGTTATGGACTTAATCATGGGTATTCCCTTAAGTGATTGTGCTGATGCTAAGGATAGTCTTGTTTGGCCAGGAAGTTCTACAGGGGAAGTGATTGTTAAGGATGCTTACAAGCATCTTCAGGTAAGTATATTTGGCTCTCATACTACCAATACCGAATGGAGATTTCTCTGGGCTCTGAAATGCCCTTTCAAATATAAATTCTTTCTTTGGAAATTGTGCCATAACAAACTTAAGGTGAATGAATCTCTTTATCGTAAAGGTGTTGTTAATCATCCAGGTTGTAGGTTGTGTAATAATGATCTTGAGACTTGTATTCATTTGTTTTTTGGTTGTCCAAGTATCTGGCCTATTTGGGGGAAGCTCAAGGACATATTTGGTGTGCAGATTGACCTGGAACCTATATCCCCATCATTCTTTAGGAAAATTTGTTCTATTGATGTTCAAATTGGGGGTATTAAATGGAAGGACTTATGTCCTTTTATTTTTTGGAGTATTTGGATACATAGGAACAATTTTTTGTTCAAAACTGTGAGATTTAATGCTATGTTAGTCCTTGCTAAAGCTCTGCAAAGTGCTAGAGAATATCACCATGCAAATAAGGGAGTGGATCAGCTAAACAAGGACAAACAGGAGATTCATATTGCACGGGAGGTCCCTAGTCTTTGGTTTTTATAAGCTAAATCTCGATGGTTCTGCGAATGATGATGGTTTTGCAGGAATTGGAGGCATCATTAGGAGTGAAGGAGGAGACTTTGTTGCTTGTTACAGTAAACATATTTTCAAGAACACAAATAATGTTGCAGAAGTTTGGGCCATTAGGAATGGGCTCCGTTTGGCTGTGGAGTTGGGGATTACTAGTTTGGAGGTGGAGAGCGACTCTGAATTTGCAATCCAACTGTGCAAAGGGAGTTCTCAATCGCAGTGGGGAACCAAGAGGCTTGTTAGGGATATTAACATCCTGAAGGGCTATTTCATCCAACTGAAGTTCAGTCACCGTTACAGAGAAGCAAATAATGTGGCTGACAAGCTGGCTAAAGGGGGAGCTTTTAAGGAAAATGAAGGCATTTGGATTGGAAATTTACCAAGTTTTTTAGTTTCTTTATTTCAAAATGATGTAAGAGGGGTTACTACTCCTAGATTTGTCAACAGCAGCTCTAGTTGAGTTTTGTTAGAGGCCTGCTTATCAAAAAAAAAAAGATTTACCATGAATCTTCGATTCACGATTCAACATACGATTCGATTCTTAAAAATAAAAAACGATTCATGATGCGATTCACGATTTAACAACCTTGATCTTAATGATATGGCTCCTACTCAGCGTGCCGCTACAGTACACCAAGGAAAGCCAGAGCGTAAACCAGGCATGGGAAGACGCGTGATGTGTTAATGGAGGAGGCATTAAAAGGGATCTGGTTGAAAATTTCTTAACTTGCAGTGCTTCTAATACCTAAACTCCTCTAAATACTGAAAATCTGGACCACATTCTTGTTCCTGCATTGTGAACTATTAACAGTACACACTTGAAGGTACGTAACTGGAGTTTCACAGACTCCATGGCTAGCAAAAGTCAAATCGAGCCATGAATATTAAGATGAAGAGTGAAGTTTTCCTGCTCCGTGGGATGCTTATGAAATTATAGATCACTGGAAGGGCCTAACAGAGCTACATGATGTGCGAGACAGAAAATCTGCAGGATCCATCAACTCATGGCAGCGATTTAAGCTCTTTTGCTTACAATATTGTTATATGGAACTAATGCAAGACTCAGAATCATAGAACATGGGGGTACTGCATCTCATTAAATAAATGTTCCGGTTAGAAGTTCTGTAAACCTTGACATGGTGGTAAATTAGTACTCTGCCATTGGAAAATGCTCTTGTGCGATAATTTCAAGTGTACGAGAATTTTTTTACCAGAACATCAAGAGCTGCTCAGTCTAATTTTCAAGGTGAGTGTTCTATCTCTAATGTTTCATACACAGTTCGAAAAAATAAACGGGAAAGCATTCTGTAAAATCTTTTAAGACGAAATCAAAGAAAAATAGCTAATTCACTGAGAAAACAACAGTAGAGGATGATCATTAAGAGAGAACACGCATAGATTCAACACAGATTGTCAATACAGCTAGTAAACACGGATAAAAAAAAAGAAGGGAAGCTTCGAAGTTCATGAAAAATAAAAAATTAAGAATTTAATGTTATTGCCTCTGCTGTGAATCAAAGCAGGGTTCAGCAACAGGTGATTCATAGTAGACTTCTTTAGATGAATGGAGGAAGTATAACCCATCTTCGGGGGTACTTAGCCCTGCCTTCCTTTCCATCAAATAGCTGCAAAATGAGTAATTCAAAAATTAGGACATTTGAAGCAAAGAAGCAGAGACAGTCAACAGCTCTTTATTGTAAAAATTCAATCAAGTTTCATGACTATTAACAGAGTTTATTGTAAAAACTCTACTTATTATGCTTGTGGTGCTTTACCTTCTTTAGACGCCGGTGCTTTGCAAGAGCCCAATTAGTCATGATAAAAGCAGCTACAGCAGCAAAGATATAACCTGCAACTGTCTGTGTTGCGATATTGAAGCCTATCCACTGGTATATTTCAGTGGTGTAATTTGCACACGTAACTAGATTGAACAAAAATCCACGTGGGATTTGATACCCTCCCTTCCCGTCTGGACTCCTAAGGTTTCTCAGCAGAATATGACAATAGAAGTTTGAAAGCTGGCAAACCAAGGCAAACCCAAATCCAATCTTCATTTGCAGATCACTCACTGGAGTATAAAGTGGATGGTTTACATAGTAAGCAATGTATGAACCGAATGACCAGTAATAAGCACAATTGCGGAACACGTTGGAGAGCGGAGAAGTTGCATGGCTAAATCTATGGACAAAAAATGTCTCCATTATACGCTTGAAGTAATGAAAGCACCAGCAGTACATGGCATAGGTTTGGACTGGGTGGATTACGCGTTCGCCTTTGAACCCTAAGTACTGGTACAGATCGAAGTAATAAAAGATTGGATAGATGATCAGAGGGCCAAAGTACTCCCAGAAGAAAAGGGTACTATAATAAACTTGTGTACCGAGATCCTTGAACACCACAGTTATGCTGTTGGAATTTCCATCACAATAATCTTGGATAGTTTTCTTATAGTCTAGTACGATAGGTTTCCCCTTCGTTCCAGGTTCGAGTGGGAGTGTAAGGCGCTGACGAGAAGGATAATACTTTTTGGCTGTTGAGCATAAGAAAGTAAGAATTATAGATCTATTTCAGAAGAAAAAGTAGCTTTTCAAGAGCAGCTACAAGAAAAGCTTAAACTGATAGTTTTTTGAATAACAGCCAATGTATTTTGACAAGAAAGTAAAATAAAATACTACAGCAACATTTCATGGAAAGAGGAGCACAGTTAATTAGTCATTCATTCTAATCCGATATACTACGAGAAATATAGTAAACCTGTGTGAACCTTTCCGAAAACGAAGCTGAATACTTTTTAAGACTATTTTCGATCACTCTACTAAAACCTACAAGAAGCCGGCTAATGAAATAGATGTTCTTAAAGCTGACAAGATCGTTCTGTGAACCTTTCTGAAATCAAAAACGGATGTAACAACATTTTCAACCAGGTGCAACATAGGCATGCTTATTTTGGATTAAAAGAGGGTTAACTTGAAAAATGTGGTCCTGAATTGATTTCTATTGTTTTTGGTTCAAACTTCATAAACAATTATTACACATAGCAAGGGTAAGCATGACCGGAAGTGTCACACTTATCAAATAACATACAATTTGACCTAATTTTGAGCCATTGAGATGGATATGGATACACTTAAGCATTTCTAAGTAAACCTAATCAAATTCCATTTTATAGAAAATATGTCTTCATATACCCCAAATCAATGATTATGTTGTGTGGGTTACAGTCCAAGTTCCTCATCCACCATTTTAGTTTAAAAAAACTGTATGTGTTCTAGATGAATAATGCACATTATCAAATTGAATAATAACAATAGAAAGAAAGTAAGTATTAAGCGATACTTACTTCGACGATGAATAGCCTCTTGGAGGTCACTAACAGTAGCCTGCACAACCACCGTAACCAAAAACAACTTAATATTACTAGAAAATTTTAGATCCAATAAAACAACACACAGGAATCACAAACACATGAAAACGAAAGCGAAAGCATGGACAAATCTACCTTAACTACAGATATCTACAGAAGCAAAGAATCGCCCAAAAACATTGGAGAAAAGATAAGAATAAACTTACTGAATCATTGAGCTCAATCCCACCTTTGATAATTTCTCTACCACTTCGGGAAACAACACTCACCTTCATCTCTCAAAGTCTACAAAGAGAGACAGGAGAAACCCACTTCTTAAATTACTAAGACCAAAAAAAACCCTTTTTTTTTCTCTCTAACAGATTCTTCCTCACACAAAGAAACAAATCAGAGAAACAGAATAGGAGTAAAATCAGTTCATACAAAACCCATTTCGCGTTTTTATAGATATATCCATTTTGTGTTATAAGTGAGAAACTTAATTGGGTATTAAATTGGTAGGTTTGAGTTTCTCTCTTGTTTTAATGGAATGTAGTTGGGGGTAGGAGAGCTAACTACATGTCTGATTTTTAATGTTATTCTTCTTTTCTTGTTCCAGTTTACGAATTACAGTTATCTGCATTTAAATAACCTTGAATTTATATGGTTGGCCAAAAGTTAATAAAATACTCTAATCTTCATCCTCAACCATACAAACTCAAGGTTATGTATTGCAGATCTGTGTTTAATCGTTCTTTTTTGAGGTTGTCTTAATTTTCAACTAACCAATAGTCAGATTTGTATTTACTTCTGGGCCTAGTTAGCAATTCGTGATTCGTCAAACGTACGTCTATTATTCGGTTTTATAAAAATCAAATTCGGTCAACAGTCCGGTCAACGGTTCGTGATTCGTCACAAAATCGGAATGGCATACGTACGTGTATAATTCGTTTCAGAAATATCAGTTCGAGATACAAAATTCGGCATGTAATAATAATAATATATATATATATATAAGGAAATTAGGGAGTGGTATGAAGAATATGATATATCATTGTTATAAAAAGGTATGAGGTTTATGTCCATGATGACTAAAGCTATCAGACTGACGACGTTTAATGTAGACCCGATCCGAAGGTCGGGAAGCTCCGGATGGAGGAGTCATTAGACGGCTACGAAAGAGTCACCACTGTTAACAGACTCTCGGTTTTTACCATAAATACAATTACCGTAAATTTAAACTACAACTATATATATATTCGTTTTCATTGATACGCTTGATTATCTCACCTTAATAAAATTCCGTCCGTTCAGGAAACATATATTCCCGATAAAACTAAAACCTATATTCCTTCCTCCCAATCATTATTCCTTTCTCACGCAAAATGTCTGAAAGTTTTGTTTTTTATGTTTTTCTTCTTCCGGTTCTTCCGTGCTTCTTTGTTATAATTCCTGACAACAGTTTGTTGGTTTTTTTTCAAGGTTTTTATTTTGTGATTTAGAGGTAGACCTGAAAGATGATGATGAAGATGAAGATGAATTGAAGAATAACAAGGTAATGCATAAAAACCCAAGAGGAAATTCCGTTTTTTTTTTTTTTTAATCCTCTCTCTTTTTCTGGCGCGATATTAGTTATGGCTCGAGCCTGGAGTTATTGTAAAGGGTTTAGGAAAAGAATTTCAAGCCAAAAATTTCAGACTGGATGTTATTGTTGACAATGTTGAGATCACAGTTGGAAGAACAAATAGTTGTTGTTGTTGATGATGGTGATGGGTTATGACGAAACAGGTATGCATTACTTTTGAAAAGTTAGTGTTGTTTCGAATTTATGTGGGTTTGTATGAGAATTGAATTTATTGCAGGAAAGCAGATTTAGAAGGGCTAAGAAATCAAACCAAAAGTTGGTTCTCCATTATCAATGTCATGCATAGCAGGTCTTTGTGAAAATACCCGAATGATTTCACAGTTTAAGCTAAAATTTGGTATTAGTAATTGATTTTCGTAATGCTTGCAGGATTGTCTTCCATGATAGGAGATCTCTAATACTCTTGGTATGTTTAATGTACTTTTACTTTTCTTTATCAATTTTTATGATTGATTATCAATTTACAATAGGCAAAAAACAAAAGCAATCAAAGGGGGATACTGATTATTGTGAGTGAATTGTTTAGTAGTTTGGTTCCTCATTAGTACATAGATTTTATGGTTGCCAATTTATTTTAGTTTGGTATCTTTTTATGTTGTTGTTAATGGTCTGTAGATTATACTGTTAGGTGCCATTCATGGAGTGATCATACATAGTGTGTGTGTCCGCCCTTTTGAATGATTTGTCGCAGAATTATGCTGTTACTTATCATGTGAAACGTAATTGGGTTTGCTTATATAGGAGGATGGACCGGACAGACTCTTCTCCCCAGTTTGTGTTCACATTGCATGAAAATAAAGACCAGTAACCCATGGAGTGTTATTCATGGATACATCTGGCATAACACAGGGCCTACTTGAAAATATCAATTAATGAGTGAGATCATAATCTCAGTACGGGCCTTGGGAAGTCCTCAATTAGTCAATTGTTGTTGCTGAGTGGTGTTTGACCAACAAATCATTTGTAATCCCTCAAACAAACCTGAAATCTTATTTGGATAAGAATAAAGTTTGTATCTTTAATAATGTGACTTTGTATTTTTGATAATCTGATTTTCGGTTCTAAGATACTTTAACAAAATTTAGGTAAGCATATAGTGTAGTCATTGATCCTTTTAGTTTTTGTTTGTTTGTTCGTGCCTTTGTGGTGTATCCATTTTGTTTGCTTAGAGATTTGGGGTTTATTATGGTTGTCTAACTAATATATGTCGAATTTTAGATTGTTGATGTTGTCATGAGTTCTATATCATCTTCAAGTTTACTGACTCTGATTACTTGATATTAGATGGCAGCATTATTCTCTCCGTTAGCAGTGAACTTAATAAAAGGTTTTGCATATTGGAGGTACCACTTATGCTAAGGAAGAAGGCAGATGTCAAGAAAAGGGAAAGGGAATAGCAGCGACACCATTTCAGGTTGCTAATGGTTCATTTTGCTCATGTATTCTTTGTTCTGGCATTCTTTAAGTAGTACTACAATTTAAAACTCAATTACTTGGCTAAATTGATTATCGTTTGTTTTCTGATGTGCCAATGTTGCAGGTGTATTTGTGTAGTTGCGGATTATCTCACAACTACACCCTCATAAGAATCCATTAAAATGATTCCTAAACCTAATTAATTTGATATGAAACTAAGAATTAAAGTACTAAAATTATAAAAGAGACACAAAGATTTTTTACATGGTTCGATCATTGTGATCTACATCCATGGTTCTTCACTAGTGATTGTATATAATTACATGATTTTATAATTTAGACTCCATTAAAGAATATTCGGAGCTCTAGATTTTGGGGAAGAAGATGATAAAGAAAATAAATCCCTCCTCAAAACTTCTCTCTCCTCCTAAAATTATCCTCTCCTACTAAAAAGATCTCTCCCTCTCCTCTCATGCCTAAATGGCTATTTATATGATTTTACATAAAAGATGACAGTTGTGTTCCCCCGCAATTTCGGATTTGAAATATGTTATGCGAGTCTTCGCAGCCATGCTTGCAAAATGTCTTTTCTCTCCACAAATTCGCAAGATATCATTTGTTGCGTCGTTTCTAATGTTTCTTCTGCGACATTATTAAGTTGCGTCGTTAATAATTCGAAAGTGAAGGTCGTTGCGATATTCTGCTCCTACATCTTGCCTCATTTTTCTTGAATATTGCTTGAAGAGCGATCTTTAAGAAAAAATCCGTTGTAGTAGTCTTTGATCTTTGTTGATGAAGGAACGAGCGAAAGAATATCAAACTCAAAAAGTATATACTTGCCTCTATTCTTTTGCGAAGTTCTGAAGCTTTAAGAATTAATTAGAAGTATCATCTTGCGAAGTATGAAGTATGCGAAGTATCCTTGAAGAAGTATAAGAAGTACTTAATCCTCGAAATATATAAGAAGTATGAAGTATCCTTAAGAAGTATAAGAAGTACTTAATCCTAAAAATATATAAGAAGTATGAAGTATCCTTAAGAAGTACTTAATCCTCGAAATATATAAGAAGTATTCGTCAAATTATTATTCCATTTTTGGTTAGGATTCTCGTTGAGAAGATAAAGAACATAAAATATTTTCTTGGGTATCCATGGTTGCCTCTGTTCTTTATCTATGAAGGAGAATTCTTGAGAAAATGTTGAATGATTAAATTGCGTTTCTATTCTCATCTTGCCTCTGCCTCAAGTGGTAATCCTGCTAACTTCTAAATATTTCTGCGAATTTCTGAGTTTTTCTACGAATTTTTGAACATTTATGAATAATGCTGCGAATAGTGTTGTGAATAGTGCTGCGAATAGTGTTGCGAATAATGTTGCGAATACTGTTGCGAATACTGTTGCGAATAATGTTGCGAATAATGTTGCGAATTATGATATTTATGTAATGATTATGTTATGAAATGCGTATGCGATGCTTATGCCATGAAATGCTTATGCAATGCTTTTATGATGCGAGTATGATGCGTGTATGATGAGAATGCTTATCTATTGTAATGTATAGCTAATGTTTGTGTTACTTAGCTTATTTTGTACGCAAGAATTGATGTAGCTCCAAATTGCTTCCATTCCTGCACTATTAGTCTCACATGATATAATATATTTAAAATATTAAAGATGCATAATCTCAACTTCATTTTAGTATATATGTTCGCAAGCTTGTTTGCTTACATATAATCATCATCGCAAGTATATTTACGTATTCTCTTGTGATCTTATTTTGCCTTCCTAGTTAAAGGTCTTATTTTGTCATCTTTTTTGTATAGTATTTTAGCCTCTTCAGGAAGTGTTGCGACAATATGACAGGCCTAAATATTCTTGCGAACATAAAGCCCCATGACATTATCGTCTTGCGATGAAATCGCAGGACGTCTTTACATTTCCATGCAAAAACCCATTGATCTCATCTTAACCTCTTTGTTATGTTCTGCGAGTTCTTTTTTTTTTAGAAGGCTCGCAGAAGTAAAATTGTTGCACAAATATGACAAGCCTTAATATTCTTTGCGAACAAAAAGACTCATGACATTTGCGTCTTATAGCACGTATCAGCTCCCTAATAGAGGGTGCTTCCCTTTATCTTCCCCTTGGTTGCCCCTTCAAGGAAGCGTACATCGACCATACAAGGTTAGCTCTTCCCATCCGGTTCTGCAAACAACCAGTTTTTGTTCGCAACCTCTTATCCTTTTTGCCTATAGGGCTTATAGTTACGAGGTTGCACCCAATGGGGTATCTTTGGGCCAAGTGCATCATTTGACAAGACTTGTCAAGAATGGCAGATGTGCTTCAAACCCACCCGACACTCTTGACTCAACCGTGTACCTCGGCGCCTTGATCGTTTTCTGCACTTCTTGGGAAAGACAGTATGCCTTAGTCGCCCAACCTAAATCATGGTACATCACAAGATTAGGTTGAGAATCCAAGGTGTCTAACCCGGATAGGTACCCCGTTATTGGGTTGTACCCCGTAATGTCCATGTACTCATGTTCCATGGTGGTGTTCCGGTTTCCCTGAGCCATGCTTATAGGTACCCCCTTAAATGACGTACTTTAGGACTTTGCCTCTTGCGAAATGTTGCTTCGCGAACTAGGGTGTACGCCACAAAGGTTTTCCTGTGTAAATTTTTCTGCGGCTCTCTTTCTTTTTTGGAGGCTGATCATAGTTTGCGTCTTTATTTTATGAAAGTTGATCGCAATAAATTTCTGGCGGTATTTTTTCGCCTTTTATCAAATCAAAATTCTTTTATTCGTAAAAACTCATCATAAATTTTTCATGTTGCGAACAAATATATTGATTACCCTTTTGTTTCAATCCTTGAAGAAATATGAGAAATATTGCGTCTTTAAATCAAAAAAGTTCTATAGAAACATATAAATTTATTTTCTCTGTTTTTTGTAACTTTGAAGTCTTTGAATTATTTTTTTTTTTTAAGATCTGTAAAATTTTGCGATGAAATCATTTTTGAATCTTGCGATTGTATCACTTTTCACCAATCTAAAAAATCTTTGAAATGTTTTAAAATCTTAGAAATTTTAGAAATATTGCGAGTATATCGTTTTTGGTAAATAAAATCAAAAATCTTTTGTCTTCTGTAAATAAAATATTCAAGGAAATGGTACTTACCTTTTGCGGCTTGTTGTTGTCTCTTGCGAAGTATATGATTTGCTTGAAAATTGGGAAGGAAATGTGAAACAAATTCTTGACCTGCTTCTTGTACACTTTTGCAAAGTATTCGTCTGCGAAGGAAATGTAAGTATTCATTCTTGCCGTGATTGTTCGCAAAGTAAACATCTGCGAAGGAAATGTTTAGGATGTAAATATTTGCGAGGAAAAACAAAAAAATTGCGTTATAATGAAGACTCGAACCCGCGACCATCAGCTTATCAGCTTCACTTGCGACCATCTGTCCAAGCTCCTATTTATGTAAATGTAGTGAAATTCGTAGAACTTATACTGATGTTATAATCCCTTATATAATTTTTCCCATCATCCTTCCTGAGTTGTTGTCTTCACTGGAATATATGAGAACAAACTAAACATCGTCCTTATTCAAATTGTCTGCGAAGAGTACAAACTATTTTACTGAGAGCAGTAACTGAAATGCAGGGAGGATCATGGGTGCTGTTTTGTTTTGGTGTTGAGCTCGAACTGGTGGTGCAGGGATTTTTGGTGACTGCATGCTGATCAAGAAGAACAAGAAGCATGTTTGCTGCGAGCTAATGGTGTTGAATCTGTATGGAGGCTTAAACTTTCATAAACGGACAGAAGTTGGCCTGATGGTTCTCCATGTGGTGATTTGGGTGAGTTTATTATAGTTAGTGGTGTTGGGATTTATCGAAGTTCAACGAATGATGGGAATTGATTTGTTGTGAACTGAGTTAAACAGGATAGAATGATGGGGTGATTTCTTTGTTTTCTGATGCTTGATGTTGTTGGATATCCGTGCTTTGTTCACTGGTTATTCCTCCTTGGTGAGCTTCCCCTTTGCTTTGCGAGTTGGTTAGTTTTGATATTCGTAAAATGTCAATATTCTGCTCACAACAACTACTTTTCCGTTTTTCCGTCAGTTTTTTTTTTTTTTTTGCGAACATTCGTATCTCCCAAATTGCACGAAGTACTTCGTCTTATTTTCTCTTAACTTGCTGGCTCGGTTTTGTTTGCTAATGAAATAAATCTTATGAAATATCTCATTCTTCTTACTGCCAACGAATACTTCCCTATCATCCCTACCTCTTCTATGAACTCAGACTGCATTACCGGAACTCCTAATAACACCTCCTGCTCTTCTCCTTCGTTGTTTCCCTTCATGTTTGATACTCTCTCTTTTATCGTGCTGTAATGGTGCTTCCCTGGTTTCTCGAGTTGTAATACTTCCATCATTAGACAGCTAAGCCGTACCTTCCAAGTTTTGCTCTCGATTCTATTTTCTTCTTAACTCTCTGTCTTGCTTGTTCTTTCACTTGCATCTATGGACAATAGCAATTATTTTGAACACAACCTATGTACGTTCTTCTTTACTAACTACAATATCCCTTCCAGTCTTCATTGTCCTCTTCGCAGCGCCATTGTCCCGCGAGTATGATATCTTTAAAACTTGAATGCTGATGCAACGTCACCCATTATATAATATTGGTTCCATGTTCTTATGATTGCTTCAAGCTAGATATTTTGGTCTCCGCAAACTGGTACTCCTCCAAAGTAGAATGGATTGTAAGTGAAGATATTAATACTTAAAACTATTTTATTCTTTTGTTCATTAGTAGTTAAAAACTGGGTTTGTGAGCTTTCCTATAATCTGATCATTCTTCTCTTGAGAAGAATAGTTGCAATAAGCTGCGAAAACAAAACAGTTTGCGAAGTAACTTGCGAAGTGATCTTGACTTATGCCTCTCTTTTATTTTTCACTGAACGTTCGCTTATGGTGATACTTTGTATATCATGGATTCATCTCGGTGATGCCCTGGCAAAATAAATGTTCGTTGGTTTCTCTACTTCGCTGGATTTAGTATGTGACATGTCATTTCTTAAAATCATCCCGGTGAAGTGATTGCCTTCGTCAACTGCTTCTCTTATAATTGATGATTTCGTGTGTCTCCCCATTTCTCTTTGATTCACTGCTTCGTATAATTTTGGTTGCAATTGTTGTGACTTTGTGGTAATTAATCCTCTTCCTCTCTCACAAATTATTGCTCCAAATCGGAAAAATAATTCCATGTGAACTGGGTTCTCTTTGGTTCGTGAAAAATAAACGTTAACAGTTGCTTCAACTATCTCTATTCGTCCTTCATACTTAACAACTGGGTGTTCGCAAAGGGGGAATGTTCAATCATGCATCGCTGCAATCAATAGATCAACTCATTGAATATTTTAGAGAAGTTTATGCTAAATTATTGTTACGAAGAATGAGAGAATTCGTTTTGGTTTCTCCCATGGGAAAATTCCCAAATCAATATCAAAATTTGATGCTCAATAGTTTTGAAATTCATAGGATGAGTTCGTAAAATAAGATTTGGTTGTTAAAAATCCTTATGAAAATCTTGTTTTAATTCAAAATTTCGGAACGAAGATCAAATTTTATGAATAACCAGTTTTTTGTTTTGAAATCCACATATCTGAAAGATAAAGCAAAAATATAGAAATTTGAGAATAGATTTGTCCTTTTGGATGAGTTGCTGATGCAGTCTGTGTGTGTTTCACTTTGTTTGACGATTTCCCCCTATCTACATCTCTCTTCCTGAACTATTATAATGTGTTTGTTGGTTGAATATGTATAAAAACTCCAAGAACTTCCATTTCTTTCTCCCGTAGAACACCGCACTCCCAGTAGAATTAAAAAAGTATCATCCCTGTTTCTAGCGCCAATTATGTAGTTGCGGATTATCTCACAACTACACCCTCATAAGAATCCATTAAAATGATTCCTAAACCTAATTAATTTGATATGAAACTAAGAATTAAAGTACTAAAATTATAAAAGAGACAAAGATTTTTTACATGGTTCGATCATTGTGATCTACATCCATGGTTCTTCACTAGTGATTGTATATAATTACATGATTTTACAATTTAGACTCCATTAAAGAATATTTGGAGCTCTAGATTTTGGGGAAGAAGATGATAAAGAAAATAAATCCCTCCTCAAAACTTCTCTCTCCTCCTAAAATTATCCTCTCCTACTAAAAAGATCTCTCCCTCTCCTCTCATGCCTAAATGGCTATTTATATGATTTTACATAAAAGATGACAGTTGTGTTCCCCCGCAATTTCGGATTTGAAATATGTTATGCGAGTCTTCGCAGCCATGCTCGCAAAATGTCTTTTCTCTCCACAAATTCGCAAGATATCATTTGTTGCGTCGTTTCTAATGTTTCTTCTGAGACATTATTAAGTTGCGTCGTTAATAATTCGCAAGTGAAAGTCGTTGCGATATTCTGCTCCTACAATTTGTGGACATGAAATTTTATAACATGACAATCAAGGAATTTTTTGGCTTTTTTTCTTCTGTTGTTGGTTCTTTGAAAAATATAGCCATAAGAATTTTCTTATTGTGTGAACCCTTATACTGGATGCATTGAATTCGAGTCTTTTTATAATAAGTAAAGCTTATCAATGTGTTGAGTCTGTTGACTAAATCCCAATTGAATTTAATTTAACTTCTTTAGGGTGGCAGCTGCTTTGCGCTAATAACCATTTTCATATTTTCTGTCGAAATCGAGTTCCGTTACTAAGGTAAATATAGTTCAAAATGATTGTACGATTTTTATTCTATTTACATACATTTTGTTGCATCTCAATAGGAGTAATAATGCTTCCATTGAATAGTTTCCGCAACATTGTGGTTGTCCGAGAACTAATTCTGGCTTTGTATTTTATGTTTTTGCGGTAATTCATAAATTACCTACAATCTGTTTAAGGATTAAGAGTCCTAGCTCCTAATAAAACATAGTGTGTGTGTCTCCGCCCTTTTGAATGATTTGTCGCAGAATTATGCTTATATAGGAGGATGGACCGGACATACTCTTATCCCCAGTTTGGAACCAGTGTGAGGATGCAAAAAACCAAGTTAATGAAGGTTAACATCACTGCTATCACCAACATATAGAAGTATAGACGTCAGTGTCATACGCTTACGGATCAGCATTATAATTCCTTCCCATGCCACCTAGGAGCTGTTGTGGAAATGATTGTGGTATACATGGAGTTACGTAAACATTTTTAAACATAGATTCATTGGTGAACCACTCAGGATGACTTTTTTTATGACGAGATTTCGATTTTGTTTGCATTGCTATCAGTACGATACTGATCATTATACTTCAGTGAATTTGATAGCTGATGAGTTGATGCTTTGGGATTTAGTAGATGTCCATAATGGGGTTATGTGAAAGAAGCTAGATGGAGAGCTACTATGCCACGTCCTTGCTGCAGGTTTGTCTCCTACAATCGGGTACACTCATGTATAATAGGGTATACACCTCATGTTTATAAAAACGCTGAACGAAAAAAGGTATTATTAAAAGAATAAAAAAGGTATTAAATAAGGTATTATTAATAGATGGAAAGTGACACAAGCTTGATGCCACTGTAGTCGAAAGAGGGAAGAATCAACTGTGCTGGTATTAAATAGATTCCATTCATTTGAATATTGGGACCGTTCAACCTCTTGATAAAATTTCTTGATATTAAATATATTCAATTTCTTTAACTAAATGCCCGACTAACTAAATATGTTCCCGATTATTATAGACATGACCGACTAAAACACTAATTTTAATATGAGCACTATATTTACTTTTAAATTCTCTCCAAGGTCGGGCCCGTAGGTCCCGGCCCTATCCGGCTACTATGATCCTACTAATTAAACACGTTATTGTGACCCGACTAACTAACACACTATAATATGACACGACCAACTAAATATGTGGGCATTATATGTGCCTCTAAATATTCTCCACGGCCGGGGCCATAGGTACCGGCCCTATACGGATGCTATGATCCAATTAATTAAACACGCTACTGTGACTCATCTAACTAACACACTATAATATGACACGACCAACTAAATATTGGGACCGTTCTGCTATGACCCGACTAACTGAATATGCTCCCGACTATTATAGACAGGACTAACTAACACACTAATTTTAATGTGGGTACTATACCTGCTTTTAAATTTTTTCCACGGCCGGCCCCGTAGGTACCGGCCCTATTCGTCTACTATGATTCAACTAATTAAACAGGTTACTGTGACCCGACTAACTAACACACTATAATATGACACGACCAACTAAATATTGGGACCGTTCTGCTATGACCAGACCAACTAAATATTCTCCCGAATATTATATACAGGGCCAACTAACACACTAATTTTAAAGTGGGCATTATATGCGCCTTTAGATTTTCTCCACGGCCCCGGACTTATCCGGATACTATGATAAAACTAATTAAACACGCTATTGTGACCCAACTAACTAGCACACTATAATATGACACCACCAACTAAATATTGAGACCATTCTGCTATGACCCGACCAACTAAATACGCTCCCGACTATTATATATAGGACCAACTAACACACTAATTTTAATGTGGGCATTACACCTGCCTTTAAATTTTCTCCACTGTCGGGGACGTAGGCCTCGGCCCCCTATCCGGCTACTTGGGTCCAACTAATTAAAAACGCTACAGTGACCCGACTAACTAACACACTATAATATGATATGACCAATTAAATATTGGGACCGTTATGCTATGACCACAAGCTAAAATTGCATGAGAAGATACTGATCGACCGACCAAATAAATTACACTCTGAAAAGGTTGAGCGCCGGCCGCAGGACGGCGTGATACCTAGTTTATTAATAAAATATTATTAACATCAACAAACCGGCAGTTCAGTGGTGATGAGGCTATCGCAGGGAGTTGTACTGGTGGGGTTCGAATCTCTCTACCAGCAGTTTTTGGCAAAAGAAGTAAAGACTCGGTAAAAAAAATTGAACAAATTGGATCAAAGCCTAGGAGTTCCCTATGCCGAATTACTACGCCCGAATTTAATTCGGATCGCCAGAATCGCGTATAAGACGGGAGGCTCATATAATTCACGTACAGGTTCGTAGTTTCAATCGGACGGACGTATAGTTCGGTAACGACTGGTTCGCGAATAATTCGGCGAATTGCTAACTAGGCTTCTTGGGTGGACCATTTCAGCTGTCTGTTACACATAGAGGAGCCTGAGAGCATCGCAATGTGCCCGCAATCGATTTCTAGCATTTTTGATTATTTATTTTTTTGAAACGAAAAGAAAGGATTTTATAGCGGAATTAGTTCAATACATGAGTTTTATCAGCTCGGAGTTGAGCTATGATCTCAATTGGAGAAGAACTAGACCAACTAGTAGTCAAACCATTCACTCTAGCTAGCATAGAGAGAATATCAGCTACCTTATTTCCTTCTTTAGGAATGTAAATACATTTTCAAAAGGTAAAATTACTAAAAAAAATAATTGAATATCCTTAATCACATTAAGAAGCTGCCAATCTATTGCAATGTTTATGTATACTGCATCCATGATTGTCTTAGCATCAAGATCGAATTGCACCTTCTCTAGCTTAAGCTATCTTGCCCACTGCACCGCTTCCCACAAGCCCATGCATTCAGCTTGCTATGCACTCCTAATATCTTTCAATTGGATGCACTTTGCTGCTTGTTGTGACCCTGCAAAATTCTGAATGATTAGTCCAATGCCACCAGACTTACTTGAGTGTAAGTAATGCCACTATTCTATTATTCGTAGTCTATATCATGTTGTACTTTAAAGAGTGATCTTCAATAAAGCTTCGGCATCTTTTGATAGTTTTTTCTGGTACTGGGTTGATGTTCTGAAATGCTTTTTCACACCATATGCACCAGGCAATAATGGCTCTTTTGCAGATTTTATTCTCTGAAATTTTCTTCTCATGCAACTCATCGAACCAGCTTCCCAACCAGTCAGAAAAAATGGTAACTCCATTAGTAGTATAGCCTGAAATTGAAAACCAGAACATTATGGCCAAGTTGCAATCCCTTAGAACATGAGATGGGGTTTCTTGTACTTGTTCGCAGAATGGACAGTGCTCTGGAATTCCTGGGACTTTCACGCTGAGAATATATCTTGTAGGAAGAAGATTAAAGATAACTTTCCATAAAAAGTGACAAATTCTGGGAAGAATGGGCAGTTTCCACAAAGTTTTATAGATCTTTATCAATCTTGGTCCCACAGAATCTGAGCCATATTGATCTTCATACATCTTGCGATATAAAGACTTGACTGAGAAGGAACCACTTCTTTCAAGAAGTCATATCAGTCTGTCCTCCTAGTTATTGTGTATAAGAATGCGTAAGATGTGATTGACTGTGTTATTATCAAATAAATCTTGAAGGATAGTAAGATTCCATGATTCTGCATCTTGAGAAAAAAACTAATATACGTGGTTGTATTGTTGATGAGAATAACAATCATGTTTTGGTGATGGTCGAACTGATAGCTCTTGTATCCATCTGTGCTTCCAGATTAATTTTTTTTTCCATTACCCAAACTCCAGCAGCTGTGCTTCTGAACAAATACAATCTCATAGCTTATGCTTCTCCACGACCAGGTGGTGTTTTCCTTCTTGTTCAGATTAAACAGATCCTCCTCGGGAAAATATTTAGCTTAGAGAGATTTCGTCATCATTGAGTCTGTATCGGAGCTAAGTTTCCAGGCTGATTTTGCGAGTAACGCTCTGTTGAAGATATGCATATCCCGAAAACCTAAACCTCCTTCATCCTTAGGTTTTTGAGTTCTTTTCCAGGTGATAATGTGATTACCTCTACAAGATTTTTTGTTTCTCCAGAACTGATGTTCAGTTGAACTCATTTTCTTTATGGTAACATCAGGAAGTTTGAAACTCGTCATATGGTGGATAGGGATGGCACTTGACCCATTTTTAACCATGACAGACCTTCCAGCCTCTGACATATTTCTACAACTCCAATTTGAGAATCGATGCCCCATTTTATTACAGAGTGTGGAGAAAGTAATGTGCTTGTTTCTTCCCACAAAAAAAAGTAAACCAAGGTATTTTTCATCATAGATACTAAGGGATCTAACTCGAAGATGACCACTAATCGACTGACAGACACTTGGTTCATTATTTGAACTGAAGTAAACAGCTGACTTAGTGAAATTTATCAGTTGGCCAAAGCATTGAGAGAACTGTTCTATTACTTAAAGAAGCTTTCCAACTTGAGAATGATTTGCCTTTCAAAATAAAAGATAGTCATCCGCGAAAAGCATATGGTTAATCTTTGGAGCTGAACGTGAGATCTTCATACATGTCAGCTGGCCTCTTCTTTCGTAGAACTAGCATTTTAGATAAAAAGAAGATACTGAATAAGAAAAATGGTGAAATGCTATCCGGATCCACCAAATGATAATTTGACGATATATAAGACTAGTGCACACACTCACCCACGGATGCACCATTTCGAAGATTTATGGGTGCATGTATGGTTATCATGTCACGCACCCAAACAAGTAGGGTATGTACCAGTGGCATTATGTCCCAAGTTGGGTACATGGATGGTCATCAATTCATATCCAGCATTACAGGGACACAATGCGAATGCATAATATGTCAATGACAACTGCAACATCGGATGGTGGAATGATGGATGCCCGAGAAATCGAATATGCCAAACTTAAGAAGAAAGTAAAAATATAAAATGTTTTATCAATGTGTTGGCTCAAGACATGACCAAAAGTGCAAGCAGGGGGCACAGGCGAACACATTATTATAGTAGGAAAGAGAGTTTTATTAAATTTATAACAAATTGTTTTGGTCACTGTGGATTAATACATCCATCCAAGAAGGACGATTAACAACCATCTGGTGTTAGCTCAGTTGGTCAGGAGCCTGACTCTCAAACAAGAGGTCAGCGGTTCGAGTCTCCGCTCAAACACTAACAAACTAACATTAACATAACATTCTTTACCAATCAAAAAAAAAAAAAAAAAAAAAGGACGATTAACATACCAATCTTATTTATCCGGCAGTGTTCTTGCATATTTTGTTAAAGAGTGGGCAATATTATATGCATCATGATGGACATATATATATATATATATCCATGTCAAGGTAGTTAATATCGCGTATCGGTCTCGTATCGGCCGGATCCAATACACCTACACAAAAAAATAATATCGGTTTTTATCGGTGATACATCATTAGAACTAGAATTTCAAACATATATAAAGCCATGGTAAAAAAATAATAAGAATCATGTATATATCTCAAATTTCCAAAATACAACGTTGTTTATTAGTCAGCATTGTGATTGTTGTCCCTTTATGCCGGTAAATATTTCTTATTATCTTTCACTTTTATCATTTATATTTCCCTGCATTGCAATCGAAATATGGTTTCCATCTTATATATATGTAGTCGTAGATTTTATATCATAAATATACTAGAACTTTTTACCTTCTCCATCCAATTGACGTTGTGTTTGTTGTAAATACTTTATGCATGTTGATAGAAAATTTATTCACTGAACTGATACTATGGGTGTATAAGTAAAACTGATATATCAGTCTATACCAGCCTGTATAACCGATAATATCTTTTCATCTTTTTAATGCCGATATTTTCAATATCATATAGATTTTTTCCGATACCCAATAAAAACCTGTAATATCGGCATGTACAACCGATATTGACTACCTTGGTCCATGTTTCAAAGTCTGAAAGAAGAAACAAAACATCTCTTATGATACTACTTGTAGTCCACTTCACAGTTGTTGAGTCACCTTGGATAGCTTTCACTACATTCATATAATCTCCTTCAAGATGAAGACTCCTAACTCCCCTCTCCTTAGCCCACAAAACAGCTTCCAAAGCTCCCAACGCTTCCGCTTGTGATCTCTGTCGTATGCGTCAAATATAATTCACTTTCTCACTCTACTAAATATGAATGAAGTATGTGGTAAGAAATAGTTTGTATCCACAGAGAGGCAATGGTTGTTATGCAAATTTTAGTTTCTAAGGTAACCAATTGTTGTTTTAGCAAAGTAATCAAATAAAATAAAGCAAATAAAATAAAATATGAAAGTAATCAATAAGAGGAAGATATTGGTCACGAGATAGTATCATTCACAAACATATGTTAGAGCACTGCTCGGTTGAACCCACCAAGCGTTGGTATGTCAAGATTGGTTGTCATATTTAGTTCCAAAACTCGAGTCGCTAATATATAAACTACAGTCAACTTTGATAGGTTAGACTAAAAATTATAGAAGTATTGTGCTCCAGTTACTCACAAAGATCTGAAGATGGATTGAAGATAACAAAGACATTATCCTTCATCTTGAAGTTAGTAACTACGACTTAACTTGTTCCATTTCTATCTTGTGTCCTTCAAATCTTTTAGATTGAAAACATAACATGCGAGGCTATATTATTATGATCTAAGAATTAAGGAATATAATACGAGGTTTATTACTTAACCATTAAACTTTGTATATAAGATATCGCCATAATATTTTGAATGCTATTGTGATTATGTATGGTTATGAGGTGAGGATTTCATCCTAGGGAACAATGTTTACATGTGTTCTAAGGAAGTAAGTTCATGATATGTGTTGTGAACCGAAAAGGAAATTGCCAGGCGTTATTGGGATTGTTCTTCATTGCAAATCTTATGAATGACCAATATGTGTGATTAGTATAACCGCTCATGACTTGTTTGTGTTCTTGGTAAAACTATTCACATGAGGCTTGACTTATGTATTGGTATGACTTTTATTAGTGAAACCGATCTTAAGTAATCACCTGGGGTATGATCGGGTTTGTGAGTGTCTGACCAAATTTTGGAAAGCGGAACCTGATCGCTGTCGTATGCGTCAAAAATAATTCACTTTCTTACTCAACAAAATATAAATGAAGTACAAGGTAAGGAAGAGTTCGTTTCCACAGAGAGGCAATTGTTGTTATAAAATTCTAGTTTCGTAGTAACCAAAAGGGGGGATTTCTGATTTTTGTTTTTGCAAGAAATAAAAGTAAATTAAAAGCAAAGTAAATAATTGGAAGTAATCAATGAGAGAAATATATTGGTCAAGGAATTCATCTTCAATCTTAAATGTGTGTTTCCATACATGATTAGAATTACGATTTAATCTCTTTTATTATCAAAAGCCTAGAATATCAAGAGAGAAAGATAATCCAATAATTTCCTAAGTTCACCAACACACACATTAGAGATGCGTATTTGAATTCTACCTAAAGAATAACCTAACGCCTTGTGCTAATAAAGTTCAATTCCTAGGAGCATTAAGTTTGGTAAATAGGCTAATCAATGCAATTGTCATACATTGCGCATGACAATTCGGACAATGGTCAAACTCTACATATGATTACAAGAGTGTATCACTACAAACTATAATCATATCATGCTACTTGTATTTGGGTTATCGCTTGATGAAAAACCCTAAAATAGCTATGGACAAGGATGCAAGTTCAATTAATTGGCCACTTAACTAAACAAACATATAAGTCCTATCACAATACATCAATCATGTGATTATTAAAAATAGTAGAGATTTGAACAATAATCAAGAGAGAAAACTAATGCATTAATCAAGCACAAGTTTTAGAAATATGACTACATCCTTAACCAATAATATAAGATTTAGCTACTCATAGCTATGGAGTTCATCATAATCAATAATAAAATAAAGAAGATGAAAAATAAATACAAAAGCAAACCCTAGTTGCTTCTATCCTCCAAAGCTCCAAGTAGAATACGTGATCTCCCAAAGTTGTAGAAGTCTTTATTTTATAATTGTTAGCTTTCCCAAAATTAGGTCTAGCCTTCAAAGTCCATTAGATAAAAATCCACCAAGCCCATATGTGAGAAAAACCCAAGTAGAAATTATGCCAAAAATATATCGCCGGAAAACTTGGTTCACCGCCGGAAGTTGGCCGGAAAAGTAGTTCAGGTGACCGACAAAGTCCACCCGGTCACCGGTCAGTCAACCAAATTAACTCAGTCAAAGTCTCTGAGTCAAACCGGGTCAGATCATAAATCAGATGCGAGTCAGCTGGCTAGTCATATGAATGAGTTCTGAGTCACATTAGCCAAGCCATCTTGCACACCCCAGTTTTGTGTTGCACAATCATTGCATATCACTAGTACCCTGCACTATTGAGACACTATTATTTCCCCAGGCCATAGATATAATTGCAGTTCCATCCCTGTAGTATCCTAGGCATGCATCTAACTGAGAATAACCACCAAAAAGTCATTCCATCCTTCAATTTCAGATTGTTCTTCCTTGTAATTTCAATTCAGAACCCATTCCATTCATTGCCAGCCATCAAATTCACTTCAGCTGCATTCCAACTCCAACTATCATTGCATTAACTTCAAACCACCAGTTTGTATTTAATATCATTTCAGTTGCATCAACATATTCCATGTCTCCATTTAAATCTGTAATTGCTTCAATTCTTGTGTCCTTTCTGCTTCAAATTCATACTTCAGCTGTCTCTTGTGCTTAATTCATCTCCCAAAAACCAGTAGCAACAACTATCTCAATCTCCCATGAATTTCAGTAAAACCAAACCTTGTAGAAACACATTTCTTCCTTGAGCTTCACCATCGGAATCATCATCATCTCTTCACAGGCAACACCAATTCTTGGTTACAAACCCATCGATCTCTTCTCCTTAGATTGACCACCAACAACAACAAACTATTTTAACATCATCAGTTTCATTACCTCCTCCATTTTCAGATCCATGTCTTTCTCTTAATCTCCACAAACCCCAATCTCTGAAATCCATCAAAATCATCACCAGATTCTTCAACCGATTTTATTGAAATGCAAACCCTAGATTTTTCTCGATCTATGTCATCAACTGAGCAACATTAGAAGATTTAATTCCTCTTCATCTTGTTCTTGACTGCAATAGATTCAAAACCCCCATCAATTTCTTCATCGATTCTCTGATTTCTGCATCTCACACTCTCAGCTTCTTCTCGATCTCCATGTAGATCTCTGAATTCTATGGTCGCCTTTTCTCACTTTACTCTATCTGATATTTTGATGGGAAAATGATTCAGAAATTATTTGTCTCTGAAATCTAGGTTTAGTGTAGGAATGGTTTTGGATATGGCCACCCAGTGAGGGTAGATAAGGGGTACCCATAAGTAGATATTAGCCACCAAGATGATAGTATGTTGCTTCTCTAAACTTGCAATGGTTTGTTTGGTCCGGCTCGGATCCGCTCCAAATAGCAGTTGCACATGAGAGTTGACGCTTTCTCTCTTCTTCGAATCCTTCCGCCAATAGCAGTCGTCTCTTATTTATCAGATTCACTTATTCTCTTCAATTAAAACTCTTCATCACTAAAGCTGTCATGCTTTTCAGACAGAATTTGCATCACTAAAGCCGACATACTTTTCAGATAGAGATGAAGAAATAAAAGCAAATAATGATAAATAGTTCGCCTCCAACACCAGTTGCACTTGGAATGGAATTTTGCCCTGTTTCTTCTTCTTTTGTTCCAAATGACTCCAAAGTACCTAAATACTCAAAAGAAAACATAAGATACATCATTTACAAGAAAACTTAGCAAATAAAGCATAAACAATAGATAAATATAAATGTGTTTTAGACACATATCAGAACCGATCCTATGAAGAGGTGCAGTACATCACAATGGGAAACCTATCCTTGCATGAGGTGCATTAAGGATTATAGAAGAAAGGGAAACCGATCATATGAACATGTGCAACATGTTTCTAGGAAAGGGGGAACCGATCATATGGACATGTGCAGTGCATACAAGTTAGATACCAAATATATGCGGGGAACCGATCCTAGTACCTAGTCAGCCGTATCATTGGTAAGCTAGTGTAACTATGCACAATACTCACATGGAGGCATGAGTTGTGATTGAGTGGAACTTGATCAATCACATAGTTCTTGAAAGTCAGATAAACCAATTCTAAACTTGTTTGGAAGTGTCGTAAATCGGTTTCAAGTGAGCAAGCATGGTAAAGACCTACAAGAGTAAGATGTCGTCACTCTTTGAACACGGTGCATTAATGCGTATTCTATTTTTTTCAAAGATATTCCTTAACGGCTAAGAAGGAAGTAAATCCCAAGATCGGATTTAAATGAGTTAAGAATCTTTTTAATTAAGGGTTTTTAATTATATATGGAAAATAAGAATTAGTAATGTGCATTTGCTAATTAAAGATTTTCCAAGGAGATTTAGATCATTTTTTTTGGACAGTGCATTCACAGGAATTATGAAAACCGAATTTGGTAGAGTAATGAAAAATATCTTGAGAATATTTTCGGTTTTGGAAATTCCTTGGTGTCCAAACTTCCTTGTCTATAAATACTTTGAGTTTGCATTTTTAGCAAACTAATCATTCGTAACAATAAACTTCCTCTTTTGTCTTTGTTACTGGTGAATCCTCCTATCGGAGAGGAGAGTAATATAATTAGGTGAAATCTCTTACGGACGCTCAATTTAAAGTCTTCTTTGGGATTGAGAAGCTCTAGCGCGACCCGTTGGTCGGAAACTAGATATTACATTGTTATTTCAGTTTTCGATTGATTTGATTGACTAACGGTTGTTGAATCTTTGATTGCACCTAGTTTGTTTATTCTTGAGAACCTTCTCTTCTGATATAAGGATCACTCAAACTAGATCAAAGATCAACATTTCTACGGATCTAAGTCTTTCTAGATCCGTATGATAGATTCATTGATTTTCCATTGTTAAAAGACTTCGTTCTGTGCGACAAATCAATAAGGAATCAAGTTTGTTTTTGCATATTGTTACTTTGAAGATTAAATCGAAGATTGAAGATTTGAAGAAGAAGTTGTTGTGAATCATTAAGAAGATATACTAGATCTACTCCTAAAGAGAACGTCTGTTCTGCTAGGATATTGGGTAACAAATATCTATTGAGAACTTCGGTTCTGCTAGATATTATCAAATCAAGAATACTGCTGAAGCTGAGTAACTAGGATCTTAGTTTACTTAGTAGTATCTACACGAAGTTGCAGGTTTACTTTTTGTAACGTCTTAATTCATTGAGTATTCGAATATGGACTAGGTCCCAGGGTTTTTCTACAAGCTTGTAGTTTTCCTCGTTAACAAAATTCTGGTGTGTGTGCTTTACTTTATTTCCGCATTATAATTATTTTTATATTATAATTAAAGTAATTACACTTGTACATTAACTAGGCACTTGATATTTATCTTATAAGGTTTTGGTTATCAAGTGAATATTTTGTCGTAGTATTGTCTCGATTCATATTCATAGACGACCACACAAAGTGTATTGGATTTCTCCACTTATCTGATATAATAATTCACTTGTTAGGACAGTCCGGACTAACCCTATATCAAGTGGACATTGTGTTGAAATATTCCTTGAGTGATTGTTGCTCCAAGAGGTTTATACACATTGGGTCTTGTATAGGTTGTGATCAAATAAAAGATTGTGGTGTATTTGGGTACCCTCGTCTTTTCAACATGTATGTTCATCAATGGCTAGAATTGGTAATTTAATCTCGCAATTATCAAAAGTCCTAGGATATCTTGATCGCAAGAATATCCCGTTTATTTCCCGATTTTATCACAAACAACATTAAAAGATGCTATTGTGAAATCTACTTAGAAAACAACCTAAAGTGTAAAAGCACAATTAAGTTTAACTCCCTAAGAGCAATAAGATCTATGAAATAAGACTAATCAATGCAAACAAACATGTGAAAGCACTAATTCGTTTTAACAAAGGTTATGATTCATATGCGAATAAAAAGATTTATCACTACAAGTAATAACCACAAGATGCTGCTAGAAATCAGAGATAACAACTTTTACGTATTAAAATCTCTAATATAGCTATAAAGATGAAAACAAATCCAATTGATTCCGGACTCAACCAAACTATCATTCAAATCATATGATAATAAAAATAATGAATCATAAACGATAGAATTGAGACAAAACTAATTCATAGAATCAAATAGCATGTTTGATGAAATCAACTTTATCCCATAACCAATAATTGTATTTAGTTACTCATATCAATGGAGTTCATCACAAAAATATTAATTGAATAAAAGAAGATGAACATAAGCAAACCCTAGTAGAATAGCAGATTTCCTCCAAAGCTTCAAGAATAATACGTGATATCCAAAGTTGTTGAAAACTTTCTCTTTTGTAGTTTTTCTCCAACTTCTAAAATTAGGTCCAATTTCCAAAGTCCATCACCAAAAAGTCCATCACCAAAAAGTCCACCAAGCCCATAAAACTATGTGTAGAAATAACCCATTAAAATTCTTGTTAAAAACTAGTCACCGGAAAACTGGTGTTATGCCGGAAGTTGGCCGGAAATCAACCGGCAAAGTATCTCAGGCGACCGGAAAAGTCCACCCGGTCACCGGTCAAAGCTAACAGTCGACCGTCAAAAGACGACTGACTAACGGTCTTATTGAGTCAAGATCTGAATCAGTTACTCAACTGAGTCAGGATCTGAGTCACCTTGGCGTGGCCATTTGCACAAACTGTTGCTAGAATGCACAATGATTGTGCTTCACCATTTCAACTCCAGCCATGATAGTTGTGCATTCTTTACAGATGCAGCTTCAAATCTGTCCATCCAACCATTCTGTAACTGATCTAACTGCATGCCTTTAGTTTTATCCATTGTCACAACACCATCTACACTGGCTTATTCTGTCATTCAACTCTCAATTGTTGTAGTCTAGCTGCAGTTTATTTGTAACATCAAACCCTTCACAGTTCACTTGCTAACTCAGCTTCCAAACACACAACTCCATCGCATGCTTCAGCTGACCTGCAATCAACAGCAGCATCAATTACCTGCTACTCCATTCTCACTGTCATAACCATTGCAATTTTGAAAAATGCATTAACTTGTCTTGCAGTAACCTCCTGGAATTCCCTGCTTCTCAGTAACACCATAACAACAACTTCTCAACTTAAACCATTATTCATAGCTCATTTAAGTTCTCAGAACATTCAGATTTTGTAACCAAACCACCATTAGCACCAGCAGCATCCCATTATCACCATAGCATTACCCCAGATCAGTTTCACTGCAACTTCTTATGATCTGACCATATGAGCCGCACCTTCATTCGCAACTGCTCCACAAACCATGATGCACTTCATTTTTCATTCTCCATCTCAGTCATATGCATTTGTAATAGTGTGTGAGTCCTTTGTATATGAGTGTGTGAGGTGTACGTGCGGGTGAGAGAGTTGGATGAGTCGAGTACATATACTCATGGTCTCTGTAAGTTCAAACAATATTTTTTAATCAATATCAAACCCTTAACCAATGTAAATATAAGGTTTTATCTTGGTATCAGAGCTTTGAGTTTGCTTATGATTTTGTATGCAACCTGCTGCTCAATTTGCATATATTTGGAGTATGCAACCTGTTTTTCACTCTCTATCTTAGTTAGGTCCTTATGTTTGCTGAATAACAATAGTGCTTTAATTAGTACTTTGAATAAAGTTGAAGATATCTCACTGAGTGGGTATATTGTCAAGATTATCTCTTACCAGTTGATGATTATATTGTCCAGAGAAGATAAATTTGCATATCCAAATTGGTGATTGCTAGAGTTGAGGGTGATATTACCACATATGTTGCTAGAGTTCAGTTGTTGTATGGAAATTTATTATTGCTTCTCATAATTCCTAGTGTTGAATGCTTCTGAAGTTGTGTGTCTACACCTATGGTGGTTGCTATAGTACAACACCTGCTTATCTATTCTGGTGCTTTATCATATACATACTTAGATGATGTTGTTGACTATGATATTATGTACTTGCGGATCTTCCTTCAGTCCATGGTCTTTCTTGGAGATGATTTCTTGCTTAGAGTGATTAACTTCTTCCACTGCGGAAACTTTTTGAGTTCTTGTTTTGCATATTGTGTGTACAAGTGCTAGTCCACCTGCTGGTTTTCAATTTCTATATGCACTACAGGGTACAAGTACAACTTCTATCTGAGCAACTACTGCTACAATACCAACTACCAGCATGGCACATGCTATGCCTACTCCTACCGTATCTCTAGCTACAGTCTTTCACACTTCACCTTGGTCAGTGTAACTATTCACAACTGTTGTTTTTCGTTCTTTAAGTGCGAGTCCTTTGTATATGAGTGTGTCAGTGCAAGTTCAATGTCCTTTGCGAAGCACCTTGAACTTGAGGGGGGATAATAGTGTGTGATTCATTTGTATATGAGTGTGTGAGGTGTACGTGTGGGTGAGAGAGTTGGATGAGTCGAGTACATATACTCATGGTCTATGTAAGTTCAAACAATCTTTTCTAATCAATATCAAGCCATTAACCAATGTAAATATACAGTTCTATCTATCTGCACCAGTACCATCTCCAACTGCAACTGCTATTCTGCAGCTCAATTCATTCACAGCAACAACACATCTTCTCTGAATCCTCAAAACTCATACTTCCAGCACAAAACCGAATTCTGAGTCATACCCATTCCACCAATTTTGACATCCCTGTTATCAAATCAACCTGCGATCAGGTACCCAGCACCATTACAGCTCCACCATACTCTCAAGCATCAACACCAACTGAGACTGTAATTGTACCACCACCCATTTGTTTCTTGAGCTCAAACTCCATCAACCTGATTCATGCCATTCACCACTGCAATTATCTCAAGCCTAACCCACTGCAATTCTTCATCTTCCAACACCAGCAGCTCTGTTATTCTCCCCAATTCCTGCAATCTACTCAACTGTATCTCCAATTTGTTGTAGAAATCAACAAAAGTAACACCTGCAATTGCTCTACAGCTTCATTTCTACACTGTTAAGCTAGGCATCAACAACAACTAGCTCATACAACTCCTTGAACCTTCTTAGCTTCACCATCAGCTGTAATTCATTCAATTCTCCCATGGAATGCCAACCTCAGCAAGCACACCACTGCAACAACACCATTTCATAACACTTGAGCCATAATCCACCTTTAATTTCATCTTTTCTTCTTCAGATCCCATTTAAAATAGATCAATCAACCTCCACTTCCTTAAATTGACAGCAGTGGCTTCATCTCTTCCCTGATCAGTCTAAGTTTCATAGAACCCTAACTGTAATGACTCTTCTCTGATTTGAATATAAGTACAAACCCAGCTCTTTAATATTCCATTAGCAGCAGACCCCATCTCAATGTTTCAAATCTTCGCCTCTATCAACAGTAACAGATCCAATCCTTCTCTCAAATTCTCGGTATTAACAACACCCATCTTCAAGTTTCACCAAATTCATCTCAAACCCACCATAACCATACTTATTCATCACCAAAATCACAAACACATTCCATATTCTTCTTCCCTGTCCTAATCATGTATCTCAATCTGCACCAGATCTCCAATATCTCGAATTCAAACAAACCCTAGCTCTTGAATCTTCTCAGACTTTCAATTATAGTAACGACAACAGCTTCTTCAGTGCAGAAACAACTTCATTCTTCATTTAATCCAGCATTGTGACTACTGAAAATCAATAGCACAACCAAATCTGATTTTAATGGTGAAAATAATATCATGGAAATGATAAATGAAATGTGAGAAGAAAGGGGTGAGAGATACTGAAATGTTGACACCAGATTTAACGTGGTTCGACATACTCAGGCCTACGTCCACGGGTTAGTGATTTTATTATGGGTAAGAAGAGCCTCCATTAATGAAGAGCTCTTCAAATAAAAGAGAAAGAGGTAAAACGGATCCAAAGAGTAGACCCCTTCTCATACCTAATCTCTTCCTTTTTAAAGGAAAGTGATACCAAGCTATTTACTAAAATGTCCCTAGCTTAATAATTAAGCAAACATAAGATAGATGTAGAATTATATGTTGCTGAAGCTTCAATCTAATGCCACGTGTCGATGATATATTTGGTATCTACAATTTGCCCCTTTTCTTGAGCTTAAGAAAATATCTCCATGTCTTGACCTCACTTTGCTTTGATAGTTGATGTTGCTCTGCGCTTCGTCTTGGCTAGGTCTGATGCTGCTATCGTGTCGCTGGTGCTTGGTAATGGTACAAAGCGCTTTGTCCCTGGATCATGTGTTGCCCTGGTGGTTGTTTTTTTCGTACCTTGTCATGATGAGAGATTTTTGCCTCAAATGTCCACTTAAATACAGAGTTTTGCTACCAATACTTACACATAAGCACACATTAGTGTAAAGATTTCATCGTAATACGTTATGAACAGAGATGATAACTAGATGAATGGAACTCGCCATCCATTCGATCTTTAAAAAAATCTATACTACAACATCTAGTGCACAAGCATAAGTCAATCGGAGACTCAGATTCAAGAGGGTTATCGAGATGGGTTGTTTGTAAGGTGTCATTGGACGCAGATTTGTACGTACGTGCCAATGCCTATAATAGTACCTGGCATCTCGAGTGTTCCCTTACTATCAGTAAGAAACCTTTTCATGACTCATACCGATGGCCAAATGCCATAGATACGAGGAATTCATAAAAACAAAATGGATGAAGCAACAAAATTTGAAACAGTTTTAGTTGAAAATTGATTAAATTTTTTTTTAAATGTCAGATCCAAGAGGTAAGAGTACTTAGATCTGTTGCGAGTGTCCATTTGGATCTGTCTTAACTGGTGTGTAGCTCTGCTTGTTTCTAGTTTTAAGATAGATGAGCACTTGCAAATGGTTGTGGGCTAGACCTGCATGTTGCCAAAAGGGTTGAGATTTAGGTTGGTGCACTTACTTCTTATGGAGATGGCTGCCCATTGGTGCTTATTGTCTTGCTAGGAGCGTGGTAGACTTCGTTGAATTGTATTGTACTGGAGGCTTGGTTATGTTTCTGAAACAAGGAAACAAAACGATACTGCTCAGCGACTCAAATATGTATTAAATTAGTTTTAACTTGACCTGGAAGTGGCTTGATTTTTTCTTTGATTGATGGAGCTGTCTTTTGGTTTTGAGTTGATTCTGCCCCATGTGGAAGATTCACACTCTGCTGCTCTAGCTGCACTTCTTTGACTGCATTAGACACGGCTTTCATTTTGTTCTTCTGCTGTTGTTGATGGTGAAGGAATTGAGGTGAAGAATGTAACTCTACGCTGGAGTATACATACTTTCCCCCATTCTTTGTGAGATTCCGAGGTATCCTTGATCACTGTCCTGCAACAAAATAGTTTCAAATGTAAATTAGATTTTCATAGCAAAGTGTACTCGCCATATTGAATGGATGTCTGCCTCCTTTTGCGCCTGAAAATTTAATATAAAAAGTTATTTAAATGTACAAAAAACTAGTACGACTCAAGGATTGAATCTGTGAAGGTTTGTAGTTGCATCGTCCGTAGTACACATGCATGTAGTGATGGTAGTACGGAGTATCCTGTCGAAGGCCATTTGGGGTAGACTGGATGTACTACTCTAATCTAGGCTTACATACCTGCAAAACCAAAGAACATTGAAACTAATTTGTTAACATTTGCAGGATGCATACACATGTGAGTTGGGTTAAGTTGCCTGCATCATTCTGTTACATTTGTAAAGCCAAAAGTGTGGATCTCTTTAACTGCGGTGATCCGAGTTGTAGCTTGAATGAGTTCAGTTAACTTCATATGTATTGGCACCTTGTCCTGACTGGAGCCAATGGTTCCTGCATCTTTTGTTATTCCGGTTCTCGAGCAAGTCTTTTCGTATAAGAAGTATATGAAGTACTGGAAGTAAGAGGTAACTGAAGAAGCACACTTCGCATAAGAAATAAGAAATATCAATCCTTGGAGAAGTATGAAGTACTAGAATACTATAAATAAGAAGTATTGATTGCTGAAGTAGTACTCTTAGTATAAGAAGTATGAAGCATGACCAATAGAGTATGAAATATACCCAAATAAGAAGTATGAAGTATGACCATAACCAATTAGAAGTATATATGAAGTATGCCCAATTAGAAGTATGAGGCAATGAGAAATACCACTCTTCACCGTTAATAAGAAGTACCGCCCCTTGTTGAAAGCCCCGGGCTCTTTGTAGAAGAATTTTGGTAAAGAATATGCTACACCAAAGTATTAGTACTTGCCCATATTCTTTATCAAAGTTCGGAGATGTCCATGCAACTAAATAAGTTAAATGTGTCTTACCCTTTGTGATTGATAGGTGCTTCCTAGAACTTGGTTGGGAGATTTCCCCTGTACATTGAAGGTTTATGTCTCCTCTAGAGTGGATCAAACCATTAGTTGGTGATGAAGTTCATGTGTATGTGTGGGATGAGTGTTTGATCGCATAAAGTCAAAGGGGGTTTTACCTTGCGTTTACGTGTGGACCTGTCACCCCGCTGGCTAAACCCTGGCCAGGGGATTACCAAGCGGTGGGGATATGAAACTCTCGGTAACGGGGTGTATGCAATATAAACAAATACCCGTTCTGCAGAGCTGCCAAAGCCGTGTCATGTTGGGTATCTCTTTCTCCTGGAAGCCTTCCCCCGGTCATACACTCATAGACACTTAAGGGGAGTCCTGAGAGATTGCATGCAAAGTGCTTTCCCCAGTATGACGTAACAGTAAAGATTAGATTAACAAGAAAGATAAACACAATAGTAGATGCAACAATAATAATTACTGAGATAGTAATAACGAAGATGTAACAATAAAGGCTGTTAAGAGAGCACAAATAGTTGAGAAAACCCTGCTATTAACTCATTTTTGCACCTGCCTAAAGCTCACTTTTTGCCCATTTTTGCACCTGCGATGTTAAGAAGAAGAACAACAGAAAATGCCCTTAAAGATTAAAGATAGAATCTAGCTCTTATCTTTTTCTCTACGGTCTGGTTTCTTTGTGGCATTGAGGACTGCACCATGTGGCATGAAGAACTAGGAATATAAAGGCCAAAGTCCTCCATGATAAGAGTGTAGCAATGATAAAATTATGAGTCGGGTTGTGCTTATCCTTGTTCGCGCCTAAAGCTTTGTTGTTCCTCTAGCTATGACGGTATGGAACTTTTGGGTGAGAGTTTTCATAATCCTGAAAACCAATAAAAACGAAGGAAATTACAATTCATCAATCTTATCGACACATGGGTCGCTTGATTCTCGATGCCCCTGTTATTGTGAACCGACGCTTAATAAGTATCACCTAATTTGATTGGTAGCACTGCTATAAAAATTGAACTTTTATATTATCAGTATAAAAAGAAATGACAAGGGAGTGAAGCAATTAATATGCTTAGAAATCAAACGAATGCTTACTCCCACCATGCATCACTGAATTATTTTGCAATAACAAACAATTTACAAAGAATTTAATGTTAGTGCGGATGGTTAAACATATAAAAGTAGGAATTAACAATCATCAGTTAAGAAACAATAGCTCGTCTTTGTACCTGCACTTTCATGAAACAAAGCAATTGAATATATCATAGATTAATGAGTGATTCAAACATTTATAAAGTGCAGTGCGGAATCTCATATAGCAAACTCTTATGCAGTACAAGTAGTGATCATCCACTAAGATCAACCTACAAAATCAACAATCCGACAATAACACAGTTAAATAGTTAGTCCCCTTGGTAAAATACTAAACCAAAATAGGCCTCTTAATAAGTGAACCCATAATGAAAATTTAAATAATTAGGAAAGCTTATCATTTCCACAATCAACTACTATCTTATGGGTGATGCAGCTTCTTTTCTTTAGCCGCAGTGACAACGCGGAGCTTCTATTGAGGCTTTACTGAATTCAATGCCCCACCAAACAAGATTCAAATAGCAACTATCCGTTGATTTAAGAGTCTAAATTGCAGTCGTAAAACTAGAATAAGATCAAGATGGTTAGTCAATTTAGATATAAAAAACGGAAACCAATTTGTTGATGGTATTTGAACATGAATTAGACCTAAGCAGAGGATGTGAAACTTAAAACTATACTAGTGGCTCGGTTAGGCATTTTACCAAACATGTACAAAACAATTTAGGCCATACAAAAGGAAAATCATACCTGCGGCCTTTGGGTATGCATGAACATGTGTAAGAAGAGTAGATCATTTCATACATGAGAAGATAATCCATATAGATTAGGGACATGGATTGAACAAACCATGTTAAATCGTATCAAATGAAACAAAAAAAAATGAAGATTATCTGTTCCTAGGAGGTTGTGACTATGGAGATGGAACTACGGAATTGAATCTGGGAAGTTAAACCTGAGCTGCGCAATTCAGGCTTCGGTACACTCTTCGATGTTGAATCTCCAACACTAACATCTTCGGTGTTGACTCTTCGGAGTTGGAGTTGGGCAGCGGGCCTGAAGCTTTGGAGTTGAATTGAGCTACGGAGCGGGATTAGATCATCGGACTTTGAGCTTCGGAGTAGGAGTTGAGCATCGGAAACTAAGCAGCGGAACTGAAGCTTAGGGGAGGGACTTGAGCAGCGGATTTAAGGCTTCAGAAATTTAGCTGCGGAGCTGCGGGAATGAAGCTTGCATTTGCGTATCGCCTGCGGTTTCAAAGATATCAAAATATTAGCTAAAGTTTAACAACACAGCTTATGTAGGTACAGAAAACCACTCCGCCACGTTTTCGAGGAAGATTGAGCGAGATAATAAGAAGAATCTTCGAGAAAGATATTATTCACCACTCCCGAAGGAGTGTAAGTGAGTAGTCTAATCAACTGTCAGATCCGCCTTAACTAGGCCCCGTCAGCAAAGAAGAACTAACTTGATCGGAAAGATATCTAGCGAAGTAGAGCTAACCTGCTCGGAAAGGCATCTAGCGAAGTAGAGCTACCCTGCTCGGAAAGACATCTGGCGAGGTGGACATAACTTGCTCGAGAAGACATTTAATGAGGTATGGATTGTTGCACAATAAAAGGGAAGGGTCACGAAGTCGATTGCGTGAGGTATGACTTGTTGTCCAAGAAATAGTGAGGTGTCCCGAAGTAATGACGCGAAATGTGGATTATTATGCAAGAAAAGGGACAGCTGTCCCCGACATGAACCGATCTTTAAGGCGAAAAGTAAGCATAAAAGTTTTTCTGAGCGATATAAAAGCGTCAGTCCGAGATAAATCGAGTTGTATTTCATTATGTAATTTTGCCCTATAAAAGGGGAGACTTAGCCTCCTGAGAGGGGGTTGATTCATTTGAGGAGAGAGGGAGACTACTTTGTAAGGAGAGATAATCTAGATCTTGAGTGTTCTTGAGCGTATTGTAACTTTGAATCAAAAGATTTCTAGTCTAATATAAGATCTGTGCATAAACTTGTGTTTGTATCTATCGAATTAGTGAAAGGGTGTAACTATGGATTTTCTTTAGTTACAGCTTATGTAACTCTGCGACTTTCAATGTCCAAATTTCTCTGCATTGCTGGTGCTGCGTGGTTCGAGTCTCCGATATCTTCTCCCTGTGGTAAGTGAATATATTACTCCCTCCGTTACTTTTTAATAGGCTGGTTTTGTTTTTATAGAAAATTAAGAAAATTAATCATTGAAAGTGGTCCTCATGACACTTCTTAATAAAAGAAGTGAAGTGAAATGGTCATCATGACACTTGTAAGCAAAAGAAGTAAAGTGAAATGGTCCACATGACACTTATCATCATAAGAAATTAAGAGAAAAGTGGTCCCAGAAAATTAAAATAACATTTGACTTTCTCAATTAGGAAACCATCCTATTATTTTGAAACATTTATTTATAGAAACCAGCCTATTAAAAAGGAACGTAGGGAGTAGATTTCTTTCAAACAAGTTACTAGTAATATAACACGAACGTGGCATCGTGATTCTCTGTACGTCGGTTTCCAACTGCGTACACTTCTACTTTCCTGTAACGGCGAGGAATCAAAGTAGTTAGTAGTTTCTATCCGTAAATAAAATGGAAAGATGGGATATTTTTTAATGAGGAATAAACAATATAGGGGTGGTGTTTAGATCTATTGATATCTTCATAGATCTGGTGATATCTGATTTTTTCCATCGATGTAAATTCTTCACCGAAGTATAAGAAAAAGAAATATATTCTTCATTGAATAGACTTGATTTGAATAAAATACATGAGAAATAAATTCCTTAACATCTCTCCCAGTTTCCTAACGCCAAATTATGATTACTGAAAATCAGTAGCACTATCAAATCTGATTTTAATGGTGAAAATAATATCATGGAAATGATAAATGAAATGTGAGAAGAAAGGGGAGAGAGATACTGAAATGTTGACACCAGAATTAACGTGGTTCGGCATACTCAGGCCTACGTCCACGGGTTAGTGATTTTATTATGGGTAAGAAGAGCCTCCATTAATGAGGAGCTCTGCAAATGAAAAAGGTAAAACGGATCCAAAGAGTAGACCCCTTCTCAGACCTAATCTCTTCCTTTTTAAAGGAAAGGGATACCAAGCTATTTAATAAAATGTCTCTAGCTTAATAATTAAGCTAACATAAGATATATGTAGTGTATGTTGATGTAGAATTATATGTTGTTGTAGCTTTAACCTAATGCCACATGTCGATGATATATTTGGTATCTACAAGCATCATCAACTTCTTGATTTTCTTTCTCTGAATTTCCAGGCATCTACAACTCTCAGGTGCCTCCACTTTTTCTCTCGATTTCAGGTGCAGTGACGGCCGACAAATTTATGAGGAAATGATTATTGTCCGATATTTTTAGGTTTTGTGTAGGAAATAGAACTGGATAACCCCTCTCAAGTGAAGTAGATAAGGGGTACCCAGAATGATCATAGGAACCCATAGGTAGCTTTTTGTTGACTTGGCTCGATTTCCATGTCACTCCTCTGCGAAATGATGATTTTGCCCGTTATACTTTCAATTGAACGCTTTCTTTTCTTTTTTCGGGTTTTTCCACCAACATCATCCGTCTCTTACTTCTCAGATGTACTTTTTCTCTTCAATGTCTCTTCATCACTAAAGCTGTCATGCTTTTCAGACAGAATTTGCATGCCTAAAGCCGACATGCTTTTCAGACAGAGATGAAGAATTAAAAGCAAATAATGAGAAATAGTTCGTCTCCAATAGCTATTGCACATGAGATGAGGCTTTCGCGTTGTTTCTTCTTCTTTTGTTTCAAATGACTCCAAAGTACCTAAATACTCAAAAACAAACATAAGATACATATTTTACAAGAAAACTCAGCAAAGAAAGCATAAACAATAGATAAATATTAAGGTGTTTTAGACACCTATTAGCTTGTCCCGGATCTACTGCATTTTTTGGGATGCATTGCACTCCATTTACCTGCATGGTTTTTAGAAATTAGTCAAATTCCAATTGAAACATTATCATCAATAAAGGAAGCATCAAAAATTATCTTCTCCGTGTTTAGGGATGGTGCCTGCCAAAAATGAGTAAGTTGTAATTCATTAATAGAATTAGATTGGTTTTCAGCTAAATAAGGTCGTCATTCCTCTAGATGTTTTGTAATATTCACTGCAATTATTTTATCATCAGCCTGCACATTATCAAATACTTTTGAATACCTTGCTTTCCACAAATACCAGTTTATGACAAACCAGCATATTCAACTGCTTTCTGATCCAACTGCACACCTGTATTGTTTATACTAAAAATAGAACAAAGCCAGTTATGAAAATCAAGATTACTGATAGTATTATGAAGATTTTGGTTCACAATGTTCCAAACTCTTGCAGATACAGGATAATCGATAAGTAAATGCTGCATAGATTCATTATTATTGTCACGAAGATGACAAGAAATGCTTTTATGCGTAGTAAACCTGGCTATCCTATCCTTAGAGGCAACACAAGAATGCAAGCAAAGCCAACAAAAATGTTGTATTATATGAGGAAGTTTTACCTTCCAAAAAGAATTCCAATTAATATTCAGATTATTTCTAGTAGGCTGATGCATAAAAGTTTCATCTAAAATAACCATATAAGCTAATTTCACTGGAAAATGACCATTCTGATAAGGTTTCCATCAATCTATCACTGCAAGTAAGTGGGATTCTTATGCTAGTGATTTCATTAATTTACCAATGCCTGATCAAAAAGGATCTGTAAAGTATCTAGTTTCCAAGATTTAGTCTCCCTATTAATGAGTTTAACTAACATAACTCATATTGGAAGTATAAGTAGCAGATGGTGGAGGCCCATTTATCTTAGGTAGCAAATTGTCGTTCCAGATGGTTGTAGAATATATTGCCATCTCCAATTTAAGTTTTAAGTCTAGCAAAGACGCACGTGCGATGCACCTGCCGGCCTGTCATTCTGTTACGAAACTTACGGGGTAACAAACTATAATAATTATTGTTTCACAATTCTTTCCCTTGTAATCAATTAAAATAGATGTGACTTATATTTCAGCGAGTGAAAAATTAGTACACAATAGACACCAAAATGTAAGATGAAACCAAAACTAAAATAATAGAGTAAAAGAAAAAAACATTAAGTAAAAAACAAATACAATGACTAAGAACTTTGCAGACAACATAAATTCGTAAGATATTACAATATTTATTTTTGTTTACCTAAGCTAGGACGACGTAAGAACTTCCTTGTACACAACATTCTTGGTGAACGTTCCAACTTTATCATCAACACATCCTTTCTTGATTAACATTGTTGTGTTGTTGCTAGAAACACCCCTAAGAAGCCCAACATACAATTGTCCATGACTAAGACATGATCGGGAAGATAAATACCGATGTTTTAAATTTTTTGTACTTGTGCTTTGTTGATGGTGAATGAAAAGCACATACGTACTGGAAATTGCTTGCGAATCATCTTAAATGACATCTCAAGAATCTATGGCGGGTTCATTAGCATCGTATGGAAGAATACTCTTTTACCCGCTGAATTCCCATTGAGGATCACTGCATCGGTACAATTTAGAAAGAACTTTTTAATGATAATACTAGTACCATTGCGTAAGTTATTCTTTGCACTAACATTGTAATGACCCATCTCTCCACCAATACTATCCCCACTTAGCTTTGTGGTTATCGACGGTGTAGGGTTTTCAACAGAAATTGCGGTAATCCAGCAATAACTTTTCGGGAGGTCACCCATCCCTGGATTACTCCCGTCCGAGCACGCTTAAAAGCAGAGTTTTCTACCAACTTTGGAGTCAATTGTACTGAAAAGGCCTCGATGTTAGGAAAGACAAACCATTAACTATATTCCATTCCATCGGCGAACCACTGCCGAAATCGGTATCGTAATACCACCACCTTAAATAGGAGATGCCTCAGCTCTATAATATATTTTCAATCCCAGATCTCCGACATTTCCTGCCCCTCATGAGAAGAGCACCTAAACCAAACCTCGTTCAGCATACTCTTCCATCCTCGGCAGGTGACATGTCGTCGGCTCTGATACCATTTGTAATGACTCGTCCCTCTACCGATACTATCTCCACTTAGCCACCGCGGTTATCCGGTAATATAGGGATTTCAATGGGTACCGCTGCGGTCATCCAACAATAACTTCCCGGGAGGTCACCTATCCCTGGATTACTCTCGCCCGAGCATGCTTAACTGCAGAGTTTTCTTCCTACTCTGGAGCCAATTGTGCTGAAAATGCCTCGGTGTTAGGAAAGGACAAACCATTACATATATTCTATTTCATCGGCAAATCACTGCCGAAATCAGCGTATTACAAACATTCCTCAGTAACATAATAGGTTCCCTTAGCTTCAGTTTCAACTCATGACGAGGTAAACCACCAGGGGATGTTCCGTTCAAGTGTTCTTGAAGATAGAGGTTTTGGAAATCGTCTTCCACATAATCAAATGAATAATACATATGCTCTTTTTCCGGGAAACATGCTAACTACTCGATCATTTAACTTATTGACATACTCATTCAGTGGTGTGATCAGTGCCCTGTTAAGCAAGTAAACTTGATCCTAAGAATTATCTGTCATGTCGCGAAAGGTAGCATCTATCAGTTGGGACATTGAATCTTCACCAGTCCAGGGTATCACCATATCATCTGGCATCTTTATCATGTTATTTCCCACATGAGGTTCATGTTAGAGCATTGATCGGTCGAACTCGCATGCGTTGCTATCTCAAGCATGTTTGTCAATGTTAGTGATCAAAACTATAAGTCTTGATTTCTAGTCTATTATAGCTAAGGTCTAGGACTAGGATAGAATGTGTAGTTGAGCTCAAGAACTCCATGACAATCATCATACAAGACGAAGGACTACTCAAGGAACTGGTGGATCTTCATCAACTAAAAGGTATGTGGAGACTTGAACTTATCTATCACTTAAAAGTCTATTCATCTCCTATCTTGAGACAAAATTCGTTTTGTTGTATAGAGTTACATTATACACATTCGGTGTTTCGAGATGAGTTTACCTCGCCTATATATTTCTCGAAATATGTGTGGTAAAGCTTTCGCTTTAGCCAAGTTCATCTTTACCTAGTGACGAAAGTCATGTTAAGTTTCATTCACTTTGAAAATTGCTCTGACGAAAAAATGTTTTGTGAATAACAACTATATAACGTCCTCTGAGAATGTTTCAATGATTGAAATGAGAGTTTAGACTATATAACCATTGGATTCCTTGAACCGAAGTTTGTGAACTTTTTTGATCAAGAGAACCGGAGAAGTGCGTGAGCTAAGTCTGCGAACCCAGTCCACGAACTAGCGGAAGTTCTCGACCCGAGAATTTCTGCTGGAGTTTGTGAACTCCATTCAGGAACTTAAGTCTGCGAACCCAGTCCGCGAACTTGAGTAGGTTATGTCTAAAAACGATGTTTATGAACTTATCTTTATAAACTAAGGAATACTATTGCAAACCGTGGCTATATAGTTCATGAACCGATTTGAGTGAATCAAATCATTTTTGCTTCAATTGTGTCTTGTGTAGTACATGAGATTTCATTGCAATTAAACAACTCTCTAACTAGTTCATTTGAGTCATTTGAACTAGTTATGGTGAAAAAGAATATGGTTGATATGAAACTTATCATATGGCTAACCACTTGGTTAACTATTATTGAACCAACTTGTGACGGACCGGAAAATTACGCCTTTGGCGCGTTGCCACGCAGGCCGTAACTTCCCCGATGCACCATGATGAAGCTACGATCCGGGCCTCCAAGTTCGGTAAATGCACGTTTATTTGCCCTTGTAAGAACGCTCGTGGAGCATGATGCAGCTATTTAATCTTCCACAACGTTCCAACTTATCCTTGTTCCGCAAAGGATTTGTTAAGAAAATAAAAAACTTTCTTAATACGGCAAAAACGGCCTTTTTAGGCTCTAAACGATGGAATTTGGCTAAATTCCGGTGACCATGTAGATCTATAGATCGACATGTCTTGATCTTTGGGCCGTTTCCCATAAAAATGGACTCCTCTTGAGCTAAATTACGACACTCGGTATTTTAGCCTATGTCGAACGCCTTTATAGGAAGTATGAGCATCCTAGGAATGGAATGCAACTAGCCTCATCAAGTATGGCCATAATCATCTCTAAATTGATGATATGAGCGACAAATTGCTGGATCGGAAATTTTGCAACTCATTGCGGCTGCCTACGTACCCTTCCCTACTCTAAATGGATCAAGCACAGACCGTAGTTCATCGCGAAGGGACGAAAGCTTAAGCAAACTCATTTGCAAAGCCGTGGATAAGCAATACTGGTAATGGCATGGTCCGTATAGGCCATTCCGCAAAGATGCACAATGATTATGCATCATCAGGTCTGCGGCATGGCATAGTAATGCCTTCGCATCACATGCCCCATTGGAAAGGGTACGCAACTAAATGATCCTTAGACATCATTTATACTCTTCCGGTTAATCTATGAAGCTTACTTGGCACATAGTCCGCATATGCACCTTCAACCAACTACCCCTCCCTATATATGTTTATTTGAAATTTTTACAACTTTGATTAGGGGAGCAAAAATCGTTCATCAACTCCCACTTTTACTGTTCATGTGCAATGATTGCGTTCCGTCGCAATGATTGTGTTATTTCGCAATGATTGCGTTTTGTCGCAATGATTGCATATTATCACAATGGTTGCATAACACTCGTTCGTCCAGCCCTCTCTGGCCTGATGCACAATGATTGTGCGATATTGGCTCTAGGCCAATAGCCTCCATAATGTGCAATGATTACGCTGCAATCTCGAGGCCACCTACCCAACTGGCCTAATGCATCATGATGATGCAAGATTTGACTCTTGGACAAATGCCAAACACAATGCGCCATTTTGTCGCGGTATTGGCCTTAACACAATATGCTTCTTACCACTCAACGGAAGCTTTGGATGAAGCTTCATCACAAGCAAATGGTGCATCTTTTAGCATGCGTCATGCTAAAAACACGGGGTGTTACACAACTAATGTACAAGTTTGGGTACAGTTACACAAACCTAGAAATGTGCATTTCATGTGTGTATAACAAGCTATGTTTTCGATCTAACGGTTAATAAATATTAGCTTGAATCTAATCAGGTTTTCATCTAACGGTGAATATTGAATACTTTGTTTACCAAGCTAATATTGATTGCAAACCCTGATTTGAAATACTATATAAGGGAAAACTCTAGCAACTGGGAAACCTAATCCCACACATTATGTGTGATACTAGTTGTGCTAAGCTAGAGTCGATTCTCCTTTAACCTTTAGTTTCTTCTTCTAAACCAGGTTAACAACTTAAATACTTCATTGGGATTGTGAAGCCAGGCCGATACTACTTTTCTTGTAGTTGTGTGATCTGATCTTGTTGTTTCTATCGTACAAGTACAACTGTAATAATTGGATTTAGATTTCTATCTCCGATAGGCAAGATATAAAAGTAGTCACAACCATCTTCGTCTCATCGTTTGTGATTCCACAATATCTTTTTCCGCTGCGTCGATTAAGACTATTGTGAGGTGATTGATAATACTGAGCTATTCTTCGGGAATATAAGTCTGGTTTATCAATTAGTTCCGGTTCACCTTGATATATCAAAAGACGGAATAAAACTCATAGGTATATTCGTGGAGACGGATTTATCTATTACCGTATACTTTTCTGTGTGATACAGATTTGTTTATTAAAGTCTTCGACTTTGGGTCGTAGCAACTCTTAGTTGTGGTGAGATCAACTAAGGAAATCAAGTACGTAGTATCCTGTTGGGATCAGAGACCTAGGAGCATAACTGTACATTGGATCAGTGTGAGATTGATTGGGGTTCAACTACAGTCCAGACCGAAGTTAGTTTGGAGTAGGCTAATGTCTGTAGCGGCTTAATACAATGTATATTTAATCTGGACTAGGTCCTAGGGTTTTTCTGCATTTGCGGTTTCCTCGTTAACAAAATTTTAGTGTCTGTGTTATTTCTTTTCCGCATTATATTTGTTATATAATTGAAATAATACAGGTTGTGTGTTATTCAATCAATTAGAATATACGACCTTTTGGTTGTTGATTAAAATTGATTGACACCTGGATATTAGACTTTGGTACCATCCAAGTTATCTCCTTGTATTTGATAAAGACTCTCAGATTTCTATTTGCTTGAGTAAAGATCAAATCAAGTGAGAGAGATATAAACTCTTTGATATACTTTTATCTAGATTGAGTCTGACTGTCTAGTCGATTCTCTAGAAAGTATATTGGAGTTTTCCATACAGATTGCTAATCGAAATATTGTGTGTGGTTGTTAGACCCCCGATTTTTCAGTTCATTTACATCACCAACTCGCATCAAGAAATCTGATTAAGACGTACCCCACTGCACGCATATTATTCTTTAGATGAGGAACCTCTACATGTCCCCACATAGGCGACCTAGTAAGACAGGAATCTACCATTCCCCCCCCCCCCCCTTGAAGAGTTTGGTATAAGTGGAAGAACGTGACAGCAATCACCTCCCATAATAACAATCTTATCACCAAACGGCTTCAAGTTACCCGTTATATCTCTAATAATCATGTTGATTGCCTCGAAAACATACCGATGTGCCATGGTAGCTTCATCCCACATAATCACAGTAGCTTGACGGATAAGATCATCCAACTTGTCATTTTTATCGATGCCACATGTAGAAGTTGCTGACGGGGTAAATTGAAGTTTGAATCTTGAGTGTGCAGTTCTTCGACTAGGTAACATAGTAGCTGCTACTCCAGACGTAACTGTTACAATGGAAATACCACTATTTCTTCTAACGGTCGACAAAATATCATAGTAGAGAAAAATCTTCCTGGTACCTTCTGGACCATTACCAAAGAAGACTCTACTTAATTTTGTTCGGACGACACCCATAATTGCATCATAAGCCTTGGACTGATCTTCATTCAACTTGTCCACATTTATCAAATTTTATGCGGAAACCGAAATGGATATCTTCTCTTCGATCAAATCAGACACCTATAAATTATCGTCTAATATGCCGACAATTGCTGGAAGATTATAATCTTTTAGACGCTTGCCATGTTGATGAAGCATTTGACCCAACTCTTTCAGAAGATGGCCTGATAAGTATGCAGAGCTTGTATCACTTGAACTTGCATAATCTTCAACCATGTTGTTGAAGAACTCCTCCCAGATCTTTTTGGTATCAACTGAGTTACAAAAAACAATATGCTACCAAAAAAAGTTCTCAAAGCAAATGGAATTTTGTTTGTTACTGCTTCGGCCATGCATACATGTCCTCAAACTATTATCATTATCCAACAATCCTCGTGCCTCGGATGCACTTTTAAATGTCTGACGTCTTCTGCCGTCAACTGTCAACAAATCTTCGTATAAAGTGGCATCCCTAACATGCATAAGTATGAGACTCATAAAAAACCTTTCAGCTGCAATAGGGGGTACATAATATACCCTACCAATGAAATTATGTTTTGTTATTCTTCTCTGCCATTTCATAATTAATTTATCCCATTTGGAGTGTTCAAGAAAATCCCGATACAACCATCGCCTATCCATAGGATGACATGCATTTGTAACAAAATACTCAATCAACATCGTTTTGGAATTTCTTTTATTTGCCAAGACCTCATCGACCATTTGATGCTCATATAACATGACAATATTTTATTTGGGAAGATGAAGCTGCAATCATTGACTGATGGACACATCTTATTCATCTCAAACCTGTATATTCTTCATATTACCTCGTAAGCACACACCCATATTGCATTGATATAACGTGTTACCTCATTATTCTTGGAATCTAGATGCACTGGTTGCACTCGAAAGGAAATACAATTTGGGACCTTGTAGACGTACTTGTAGAGATACTTAACACTTTGGACACTGGAACAAACTTCTACATTGATGTAGCAATCGTATTTTTGAAGAAGTCAAGGATTGTAAGGCACCACAAATTTGTTATCCGCTATGAAGTTCTTACTCATTGGTATAGTATTTCCATCATCTCTCCTCTGGTAGACTGGGTAAGCATCCTTGCCTTGCACGATAAATTCAGAAAACTATTTAGGAAACCCTCTCTTGTACTTTCCTTGCCTAATGCACTTATTGCCACACAGACCATAAATCATCTATTTTTTCACATATTTGTATAACTCGGGCTCTTTTTTCTTATCAAGGATTTATGCTCTAACTATGCGATAATAATCATCAGGACCTTGTAACTTGTCTTCCAAAATGATCAACATTTGGACATGAGGTAGACCTGTTTTCTGAAACTCAGTCACGTGAACATGAGAAGCTACTCTTCCTAGTACATTCTTGTTAAATATATATTCTTTCAACTCTTCAAATTTAGCACGGAATACTCTAGTTGTTAAATCAGGTATTTCTGATGCATATTGACCGGGACGTAAATCAGCTACAATCTTAGGCTTCCCATATTTATGTACCAATGCTGTCGCATCTTGGTATCGCTGGTACATATCACGCGGCCCACCAATGTATGAAGAAGGTAGTATTATCTTCTTCCCTAGTTCGTCTATTGAGACAAAAAAAACGTATCAAGAATTCATGCATGTTTGATGTACTTAGGATATAAAATTAGAAACATACCAAGTGTTTTGCTTTCTTTTAAAACTAAAGTGGATTCTAAAGCTTTGAGTTTGAATTTAATTTTAGGAAAAAAACATAATGCACATATGTATTCTACTTGTAACTTACCCATGCTAGTTTCGTCAGCACTTTGTGCATCTTGTAGTCCTTCGCAGATTTCCGCCCTTATTTACCTTTGATGACTTGTAATCCATCTGAGTCTGGCGGAGTCAATTTTAACCCAATTATCCACAACGTACTGTTGCAACAATCGCCCACCTCGAAGAAAAAGTGAATCATGGTTTTTTCAAATCTGTCCAACAATTAAAAGATATAAAAATACCCAAAAAATTGATTAAAAATATGAGTTCACATCTTTGGATTTATAGGCTGTATTACTTAATACCTACTGAAATAATATTCAGAATCACATTAGATAAGATATGATGCATGATATAGTAAATGATGTGTCATAATTCAGAAAAAACATGAATTCAAAGGAAGCCTGATAGTGTTAAAAGAGGAAAGGTAGATCTGATAGTGTTAAATATGGGAAGCCTAAGATTGTAGATCTGAAACCTGCTGACCGGAAGGAAAGAAATCTAGATCTGGTCAAAAGCCGGTAAATCGGAGAAAGAGAGTTTAACAGGTTGTCCATGGCAAGAGTACCGGAACGAGCACGGCACCTCATCGCATCAAGGAGAAGCTTGCGTCTAGCAGGAATAGGAGGAAGGATGGAGATAGGCGAAACATCAAGCAGAGGAGGAAGGCAGGGTGAGATCCAACAGGAAGAGGACGAACGTTACCGGGAAGGATCGATCCATACCGTTAACACTGAAACAGAGGTGGAAGAAGAACCTCTGCAAGAGAACGGAGGGGAAACTGCCGGTGAAGAAAATATGACATTGGATCAGATCAGAGAGGTGCTTCTCTTAGAAAGGGAAAGGGAGAGAGCTCAAATGTAGCAAAGGACCATACTCATGAGGCAAAACGCGACCTTAGTACAACGAAATAACCAACTCGATGAAGAAAGGACTATTCGAGATGCACGGGGTGAAACTGGTATGGGAGAAAACGTGAACCAAGGATGGGAAGTACCGCAGGATGAACATGAAGGAGAAATAGGAGAACGGAGAAGGATACGTCGAAGGGAAAGCAGAGAATAAAGGTTGTTGAGGAGAGCTTTGGAGGAAACAAGATGGGAAGACCAAAGACGGCGATTTGAGGAAGAAAGAACTCGGGAGGATGAGAGACTTCGGGAAGAAGAAAGGCGAAGAGAAGATGAGAGAATCCGAAGGGAGGAAAGATCTCGGGAAGAAAAAAGATACAGAGAACAACGATGGCAGGAGGAAGCAAGGAAGTATGCAGAGGAATAAGAGAGATACCAATCAGAGAGAAGGGGACAAGAGGAAGAAAGGAGAGAAGGTGATGATGAGCGAAGTAATAGGAGGGAAAAGCGAAGGCGAGAAGAAGGAAGGGACGAAGTTAATCAGACAGTCCTGAACGAAATACAGGAAATGAAAGCATTACTCAATAATCCACGAAGGGGAGGAATATTATGATTGGTCGAGGCAATTGTGGAAGATGACAAATCACCATTCTCGCGCGAAGTACTAGAGGGAAGAATCCCAGGAAGGTGTTCACTGCCTACCTTCGGAAGCATATTCGACGGAACAGGGAATGCTGTGCAGCACCTGAAACATTACACTCTCTCATTAATGCAGTGGGCGAGGTATGAAACAGTACTGTGCCAATATTTTCCAGCTAGCTTAACCGGGGAAGCCTCAAAATGGTTCGAAGGGTTAGCAGAAGGTTCAATCTCATCGTTTAAAGATTTGCAGAGAGTATTCCTGACGACTTACATAAGCAATAACATGTTAAGGCCAGGAATAGAAACCTTGTTCAACTTGCGAAGAAAGCCAGGCAAAAACTTGCGAAGTTTAATTACGAGATGGAGAACCGTGTGTAGTGAACTCGCGGGAAGGGTAGATGAGAGAAATTTCATCTTGGCCTTCGTTAACGCGTTAATACCAACCAATCTCTTGCACACGCAGCTCTTCATAATTCGCCACACAATATCAATGAGTGAACTCCGATAATATTAGGAGGAGTACGTGGCGTTGGAGGAGAAACAAAGGGAGGCAAGTGAAGCAGCCCCAATTCAATCCAAGGAGGGGAACTCGCGTCTGCTGCCTAGAATAACAAATGTGATAGAATATGATATGAAATATGAGGACGCAGAACCATTGGCGACAATACCCGCGAAGTTGGTAGCAGTATCCAGTGGAGACCAAGAATGGATAGATCAACATCCGAGATATATCGATCCCAGATCTCGGAATTACGAAGGGTTCCGAGATGATAATCCGAGGAACTCACGAAGATACCTACCGGGGCAGCAATATGGGAGAAAGAAACCACAGTTCGAGGACGTAGTTTTTCCCGAGCTCAACACCACTGTCGAGAAGATATGGGGATCAATTATCCTGACGGAAGAAATTCCCCCCGGAAATTTTGGGGTGGATCCCTTATCAGGTGTGAGAAATAATGACTTTTGCAAGTATCATTGCTTCCATGGACACCGCACAGAAGATTGCAGAAACATCCGACGAATAATACTTTGTCTAATTGAAAAGGGAAAACTCAAGCATTTCTTGGCAAATTCAGGACCCATACCACCGCCACCACCTCAAAGAAGTGATCAAAAGCAATCAAAAGTACACAGAATCGAAATCGACAAAGGAACACAGAAGTTAAACTGCAACTCCATCATTCACTCTGCGAAGAATATACAAAACTTTCATGATAATATGTTACAAAGGGTTCATAAGAGGGATTTTGAAGGAAACGAGATATACAACATCGCAAAGAAAGAGCCATTAGAAGAATGGCAGAGAAGAACTATTTCTTTCTCAGCAGCAGACGCCCCGGAAGGAGGAGCTTCGCACACAGATCCTTTGGTGATCACTTTGAACTTCGGAGAGCATACGAAGTGGGAAGAAAGTTCCGTGGAAAAAAAGAAAGTATGGGCAACAGATATAATCTTGGTGGACATAGGGATCTCGGTGGATATTCTCTTTTACCACGCATTTAAAGCAATGGGCTACCGAGATTCGGATCTGGTGCCGTCGACCTATAACATTTATGGGTTTAACGGAGTAGCATCAAAGCCGAGAGGGGAACTGGTCGTGAAAATCTTCGCAGGGGAACTTGAAACCGAGGTAACAGTATGCGTGGTGGATGTAGAATCTCCCTACAACGCTCTGATTGGGCAGCCATGGATACATGAGATCAAGGGAATAACATCCACATATCACCAAGTTATCTGATTTCCTATGCCAAGAGGTATTGGCGAGATAAAGGGAGATCAGAAGGAAGCCAGAGAGTGTAATGATGAAGATGTACATAACTATGACGAGAGGATAAAGCGAAAGAAGGAACAAAGGAAGAGAGTGCAAGAAGCAAAGAGGGAAGAAGAATTAATGGTGTATATGGTCAAAGCAAAAGAGGGATGGGCTATTCCAAGTGAAATCCCCGAAGATAAGGATGAGCCCGTGCAGCAATTAAAGGGTCCGTCTCCGCTCGGACACCCAATCATGAACTTCGCAGCAGTAGAACCCACGCAAGAGGTAAACTTGGGCAGCGATCGGAACGACGATGGAGGCGGATGAAGAGGAAAGGTTGATAAAGCTGTTGAAAGAATACAGTGATATCTTTGCATGGGGCATGAACGAGATGCCTGGGATAGATCCTGAAGTTGCTTGCCACAGACTGGATCTAAACCCAGCAATCAAACCAATAAGGCAACGAATAAGAAAGATAGCCACTGCTTATCACGAGCAAATAGAGCAAGAATTACAGAAAATGTTAAACTCGGGAATAATAAGACCCGCGAAGTATCCAACATGGATAGCCAACATGGTGATAGTGCCAAAGAAGACCACAGGAATAAGAATATGCATAGATTTCATCGACTTAAATACAGCTTCTCCAAAGGATAGTTTCCCTTTACCCAATATACCGCAAATGGTGGAGTCAGCTTCAGGGTACAAGAGGTTAACTTTGATGGACGGTTATTGTGGATACAACCAGATACCACTCACGGAAGAAGACCAAGAGCACACGGCCTTTTTCGCTCCTAGAGGCTTGTATTGCTACACAAGAATGCCGTTCGGACTGAAAAACGCAGGGGAAACTTACCAGAGGATGGTGGAGAAGATTTTCGCAAAATGGGTGCACAACAAGCTGGAGGTATACGTCGACGACATGCTGGTTAAAACTAAGGAGTCAGGGGACCATGTGGAAGACTTGAAAGAAATATTCGAGCAGATGAGGGCATTCAAAATGAAAGTAAATCCTGCGAAGTGTATATTCGGTGTGGAGTCAGCGAAGTTCTTGGGGCACATCGTGTCCGAGAAAGTGATTGAAGTAGATCCATCCAAGGTTCAAGCCATATTGGACATGCCATCGCCAGCAACGGTAAAAGACGTGCAAAAACTGAATGGGCAGTTGGCAGCTTTGGGAAGATTCATTTCTAAATCCTCGGATAGGTGCAAACACTTCTTCGATATTTTGAAAAAGGGAGCAAAATTTTCTTGGACACAAGAATGCGAACATGCCCTACAAAATATAAAAGAGTATCTTATCAACTTATCAATTCTCCAAAAGCCCGAGCCAAATGAAGAACTGCTGATTTGTCTCGCAGCTACAAAGAATGCAATCAGTTCGGTGTGCTTCGGACAGATGAAGGCATTGAGAAGCCTATCTTTTACGTCAGCAAAACACTCAATGCTGCTGAAAAGAACTATACAAATATAGAAAAGTTGATTCTAGCACTGGTGTATTCATCAGAAAAACTAAGAACCTATTTTCAGACTCACAAGATAAAAGTTCTAACAAGAATCCCTATAGAGTCATCTTTAAAGAATACGAGGAGAGTTGGGCGAGTTGAAAGATGGAATACCCGAATAGATTAATTCGGATTAAAATACGAGGTACAAACTTAAAAAAAGTCACACATAGTTGCGGAATTCCTGGCCGAGTTCCCAATAGAAGAAGACGAAGGAATGGAAGAGATGTTGGATATAGATGAGGAGCGTCCGGATCCTACAGATCTACTGAAAGAAAATCACCCAAAGAGATGGGAAATATTTGTAGACGGATCGTCCAACAGTGCTGGAGGAGGAATGGGAATAGTATTTACTTCGCCAAAATGAGCAAGGATAGTATTCTGCTTCCGACTGGAATATAAGGCTACTAAGAACGAAACAGAATATGAGGCAGTCATACAAGCTCTGAGGCTAGCTATCGAGATGAAGTTGGAAGAAATAAGAATAACAAGCGATTCACAGCTGGTGGTCAGGCAGATAGAAGGGAGGTATCAAGCGAACGATGCAGTGATGAATCGATATATGCGACTCATGAAAGAATATTCAAAGGAAATACCTAATATAATATGGAGACAAGTAAGTCGAGATAATAAAAGACACGCGGACGCTTTAGCCTTTATTGCATCAATGATAGAAGACACTTCGGAAAAATATATCCGAATTGAAAGGTTAATGCACCCCTCAGTAACTAACAAGTTGGAAAACGAGAAGTCCGTGATGATAATAGAGGGTAGTGCACCTGACGAGATGGAAGAAGATGACTGGAGGACACCTATTCACAAGTACCTCGAGAAGGGTGATCTGCCTAGAGACAGGTTTGAGGCGCAAAAAATCAAAGGGAGATCCACAAATTATGAACTAAGAGAAGAAATCATATATCGGAGATCATTCCTAGGACCACTGTTGCGATGCTTGTCACAAGAAGAAGGAGTGCAAATCATGAAGGCAATACATTACGGTGATGCTGGAAATCACAGCGGAACCAGATCATTGGCTTATAAAACCAAGACACAGGGATACTTTTGGCCGAGCATGCATAAAGATGCAAAGGGTGTGGCAACGAGGTGTGAAGCTTGTCAAAGATTCAGAAAGCGTATACATGCACCCTCGACAAGCCTAAATTTCGTGCTAAGTGTGTGGTCGTTCGCCATATGGGGAATAGATATTGTGGGGCCATTTGTTTCCGGGAGCTTGCAGCGGAAGTACCTGATAGTGGCAACTGACTATTTCACAAAATGGGTTGAAGCAAAACCTGTGAAGAACACACAAGATGGTGATATATACGATTTTATACTTGAGCATATCATATGTAGGTTTGGAGTCCCTCTGCAAATCGTTTCTGACAACGGGATGCAATTCGAGGGGGAAAATGTGAAGATGTTATTTAGCGCTTTTAATATACAGTCCGTGAAGTCGACCCCGTTATACCCACAGAGTAATGGGAAAGTGGAGGCAACAAACAAAACAATAGCAGCCACTTTAAAAAATAAGTTAGACGGACATCACTATAACTGGTGCGAGGAAGTCCCAAAGGTGCTATGGTCATACAGAACCACCAGACGAGAAGCAACAGGAATGTCCCTATTTTGTTTGGCATACGGAGTAGAGGCAGTTCTGCCTACAGAAATCATGTTCCCGACTACCAAGCAAGAAGCCTGGGAAAAAGGCATGAACTCGGACCTGATCTTAGCGAAGCTAGACGACTTGGAGGAAAACAAGGAGATTGATCTGCAGCACATGACGAATTACCACCGAAGATTATCTCGTGAATACAACAAGAAGGTGAAATAGAGAGGTTTCATTCCAGGGGAGTTAGTTCTGCGCGAAATACCGCCGTATCAAAAGGGACCCGGAGGAAAACTGGAGCCTAGGTGGGAAGGACCTTTCATCGTAAAAATAAAAGTGGGAAACGGAGCTTATGAGCTCGCAGACTGCGAAGGAAAAGATACAGGTGGCAATGGGGACATTATATATGGAGAAGTAGAAAGGCAAGGTCGCAGACTGGACCACCCGTGGAATCTAATTTACATCAAGAAGTATTATCCATAAGCAACAGAAACTCGTGAAGAATTGATAAAAAAAATAAAAAATAAATGTATCAATCAGAAAATGAATGAATCATTTGTTGAGCAACATCGAAAAATCAATAGAAACAAAGCAAAAAAAAAATGCAAATTCAAAACATGAGAATGCGAGGGCCACAAGTAAGAGCTCATTTAGGAGGTCTGCTTACGACCCTCAAAATAGGAGATCGTAAGTCCTATATAAAACCTCTACTTAGGGAGGCTAAGACCTCGTGGCGTGCAACCTAGTTCGCACAAAGTGCAAGGGGAAAATGTAAGACCTACACGCGCGTCACGAGATAATCTCAGATGTGGCTGACAACCACCAGCTAGGGGAAATCGTAAGACCCATCCGCCGAGGGTCCCAATTGGGTTACCTTCGGTAAGGGGTGTAAGAACTAGCCAGTGGAGAAGAAGATGGCCTGGTGTAGTTTTTCCGCTCGGTCCCAAAACCACCCCAACTAGGGTGTGACTTCGAAACCAGGAGCCATATCGGAGAAAGGGCACGAGGTCACGAAATAACTGATGCCTAAGACCAAAAGCACGGGGGTATTCAGAGGGGAAGGGACGGCACCATCCTTTAGGGAGCTGAGTGACCACCAAAGTCGGCAATGTTACCGGGCTGGTACTCACGGGAGTAGGTAGGCCTGTGATATTGTTGCATATAAGAACTCAATGAGCGAGATAAGGCGAGGTTGATGGATCTTTACTTCGCAAGAGTAAAGAGCACCTGAGACTTCGTCGAAAAACCCTGACCAACGGGGTGGGGCACAATAAGACCTTAACTAGGAGGCAAAATAAGACCCCGAACTGATGATAGAGATGTGAGAAAAAAAAAATGAGACCTGAGGCAAAACAAAAGGGCAAGTGTATACTTGCAAAGAGGCAGGTATATACTACAAAGAAAAAAGAAAGCACATTACAAAGCTTGACCACACAAGCCATACAATTCTAAGGAGTACTTATTACATTGCATAATAAGCACTTGCAACTTAAATCTTATACATGATGATATATGTACTAACTCGATTATGCAATGAACTGAACAATAATAATTGCAGCGAGATGACAATAATGCGAGATCGACTCGCACGAACAACTAAGGCAGAGAAAGTAAGGTCGAGCGGAGCTAAAAGAACAAGGTATGCTACATAAATCCACCAAAGAATAAGAGGCAAGTATATACTTTAAATACGATTTTATTCTTTCGAGCATTTATTTCGCATTAAGGCAAAAAAAAAATTACTTCGGAAACACCCAAAGAATAAGGGGCAAGTATATACTTAAGCAACATTAATTATTCTTTGATTATTTCCTTCGTCAAGTATATACTTGGTATCTCGGAGTGATTCCGAAATACCAGGGCAAGGCAGCCATTAACAAACATGCAGGTTATATATATATAAGCGCAGCAAATGAAGCAAAGAAAGTAAAAAGCTAATATATTAAGGCAAAATACGAGCAAAAATTGTCATGCCCCCAAGATTGGGAGTGCCCAGATAAAATGTTAAGAGGACAAAGAACCAAAGTATCACAAACATCAAAGCAAATAATCAGGGATTGTTAACTCCCTCTTCATCAAGATTGCCATCAAATCCTGCATCCCCATCATTGTTAACAACTCCAGCATTGGCACCAGCCCCAGCACTGTTATCTCTTGTGCCTTGAGGAACCTCGTGATGAGGTCTCTCATCATCAGTCTCTGTATCTTCGTTCTCGACTTCAGCGAAGACAGTGGGTTCATCATCGGAGAAAATCTCGAGGTTCATGTTAGGGACGTCGAGACCATGAGAGTTGCAGAACTCGGTAACAAATTTCACCTTCTCTTCCTGGGAATTTCGGCGAGTCCATTTCGCTACCTTCTTAGCGTCCTCCTAAATATTGTCGCAATCCTCATTCAAGGAAGCAAACTCTCCCTGCAATTTGGATAACTCTTCAGCCAAGCTATCCTTTTGGCGAGATAAGTGCAAAATTTGATTCTTCAAACTCTCCTCGGATTCTGCAAGATAACAGTGAAATGAGAAACAAGAATATCCAAGCAAAGCACGAAGCAACAACAACACCTAGAGCTACCTTCTTTCTGCGAAATAACAGAATTTAAGGTTTTCTGAACGTCAAGATTAAAATGATCAATTCTTGATATTTTTGATTCGAGAAAGCTGTGATGTTCTAGAGGTGATTTTTCCACGTCATCTCCAGGGCCGGACATGGATCTATCCTCATCATGGGATCCTATAACAAGTTTACCGCCTCGGGGAGGCATAACAAGCTTTTTCTTCCCAGGAGGAGCGGGAGAAGTTTTCTTGCCCCAAAGCCTCTCCAAGCGAACCAAGATGGAGGACATATCATTATTTAACTCGTTGTTCTCATTCCTTAACTCAGCATTCTCAGTCTTCAGCTTCTCATATCCAGACTTCAATTCGGAGAGCTCACTCCGGAGCTTGCGAAGTTCAGCTTCGGACCTGTCCTTCCTATTATTTATTCTATCCTTATCCTCCTCAAGGCGCCTAGCTCGGTCCATGGATGAGGAGTGAAGGTTACGGGAAGTAGTGAGAGAATTACTGATCCGCCGAAGCTCGGTCCTCAATCGTTCATTCTCCTTACGAAGGTGTAAATTCGACTCTTCATGATTAGCGGACTCATTAGCTAGACGCTCATCCAGGGAATATGACATCGATAGATTTTCACTCAAGATCTCATTTTCAGATAAGTAGCAGTTAATCTGGGACAAAAGGTTTGCTTTTTCTGCTTGGTAATCGTCCACGGTCGACTTGGCTTCTTCAAAATTCATATAATACTTCGCATAACGGGCTTGATGAAAATAACAAAATAGTAAAGACATGAACGAGATAGAAATAAAGACCGAGAAAATATTAAACTTACTGCTAAGCTCCGAAATCCTTTCATCTTTCTTGGCTGAACGCTCCCTCTCATCAGCAAGATCATTCCTAAGATCCTGAATTCGTTCATTAGCAGTCTTCAGATTCTCGCGGGCGACCCTCATCTCCACAAGTTGAGCCATATGACGGTTGAATTCCTGCGAAGTATTACCAGTAAGATGGGGATTTGTACGAAAAATGCATTTAAGATTGACAATACTAACAAAGGCCATAATAGAAGCATGCTGGTTGGTGGAGAGATTCAACGAAGCGTTCCGCATGAGAGATTGATCTTGAGCTAGAAAAGTATCGGCGCATAGCGAGATTACAGATTCCATAGCTGCGGACCTTGTGGAAGGGTTGTACCGAGTTAAAATAAGAGCGTCCCTTAAGAAGTCAATGTAGGGGGTATAGGCCAGATCCCCTGCTTCAAAAATCTTCCGAGTCTTTTTACTAGAAGGACCTACTGATGGTTTAACCGGGGACTCTTCCACCATGATACGAGGAGTTGGCATGGGGACCTTCGGATAAGGATTGGAACCCTTTAGCACATCGGGCTTGCTCTTTCCAGGAGGAGAAGGAAACTCTGCAGGCTTCTGGGCTGTAGGTATATGGGTGAGATCCCCCATATTCAAGACCGTGCGATGTTTTTGGGGTTCAGCGGTAGGAACGGATTAAGAAGCAACCTGAAAATATGGATCAGTAACTCGGAGTTGAACAAAGTCTAAGGCAACAAGAAGGGAGTACTATTACGAAGTAAATATGGTAGCAGAATACCTTGGTAGCAGCAGCCGCACCAGAAGAGCTCTCCTGATGACTTCTCTTCAGAAGGACACGAGGGTTTACGATGGGAGTTTCCACGAATTCTTCCTCCTGTCAAAACCAAAAGTTAGATTCCGAAAGCAAAATTTGAACACCAAAAGCGAAGCAGGAAGCGGGTTACCTAGTCCGTAGCAGGAGATCCAACAGCAAGCTTCTTGGAGGATCTATCCTTGATCAAGCCGGGAGCGGGCAATGAGTACTACAAAAAAAAATATAAAATAAATAGAACACAACAAAAAACAAGGAATTCAGGTAAAAGACACCAAAATAAAACGAGGGGAGAAGACTAGCGAGCTCACATCGGAGGGCTTCTCGGACCAGTTGAACTTCCAAGGTTCAAAGGAAGCGAGATGAACGTGACTTGGGAGGGGGCCTTCCCGAGCATTCCCGGATTCATCATAACCCCAGACAAGGGGGCCCTCGATAACAACTAGGAACATCATCCAGTCCTCATCATTAGTTAGACGCAAAGAAGGGCCTTTGGGAGCCTTCTTCGAAGAACCAACGGGATCAACATCCAAAAGAAGAACTTTGGAAGAATCCTTCAGGGACTTCCGATGTAAAGCAACACCCCACTCTTGATACTTCCTTTTTCTACCTTGAGTCTTATCGAAGTAATTCTCCGAGAAAGAAGCAATGTTGTAGTCCGCAGGGTTGAAGCTCTTCGCCACAGCTGGGATCTGGGATGAACCACCAGAGGAACGCCTCACAAACTCGTTACAAATCCAAATTGAATTACCGTTCAACTGGAAGGCTCCCCTGTTGAGATGAGCAAGAATCTCACAGAGAAGAGGATTCCGGGCGTCATACAGAGGAAAGGTTAAGCCCGCTCTCAACTGACCCAAAGTGGCAATCATCCTGGTAGATGACCACGTCTCTGCCTCAATCCAGCGATTGTTCAATTTCATCCGTTTGGTTGCGGTTACTGGAGGCACAGCTGAAAGATCCACCGCCGGTGATAGAGTTAAACCTAGTTTTTTGAAATCAACCTGGAAATCTTCAAGATGCTTTGATGTAGTGGCAAGGGGAAATTTTCTGGGTGCCATTGTTGAAAGGAGAGAAGACGATGTATAAAAATTGAGGAAGAACTAAGGAAATCAGAAAGCGGACAGAGTTTACAGAAGAACAGTGCCGGGGAAGAGGAAGTTGAAGGACGTAAAAAAGAAAAAAATATGAGGGAGAAGACTATTTATAATGGACCCAGGGTATGACCTAGAAAAATGGCTGCATAGGAAGGGGAACCGGTTGGTAACTGTTGATAAGAATCGTGGGAGACAAGATAGTGGAAAATCCGCGTACGTGGCGGTTACGAAATTAATGCAGGATTCTCTTTCCTTTCTTGGTACCCGCGAAAGGAATGAGAAAAGGCAAAATGTAGGTACAGAAAACCACTCCGCCACGTTTCCGAGGAAGATTGAGCGAGATAATAAGAAGAATCTTCGAGAAAGATATTATTCACCACTCCCGAAGGAGTGTAAGTGAGTAGTCTAATCAACTGTCAGATCCGCCTTAACTAGGCCCCGTCAGCAAAGAAGAACTAACTTGATCGGAAAGATATCTAGCGAAGTAGAGCTAACCTTCTCGGAAAGGCATCTAGCGAAGTAGAGCTACCCTGCTCGGAAAGACATCTGGCGAGGTGGACATAACTTGCTCGAGAAGACATTTAATGAGGTATGGATTGTTGCACAATAAAAGGGAAGGGTCACGAAGTCGATTGCGCGAGGTATGACTTGTTGTCCAAGAAATAGTGAGGTGTCCCGAAGTAATGACGCGAAATGTGGATTGTTATGCAAGAAAAGGGACAGCTGTCCCCGACATGAACCGATCTTTAAGGAGAAAAGTAAGCATAAAAGTTGTTCTGAGCGATATAAAAGCGTCAGTCCGAGATAAATCGAGTTGTATTTCATTATGTAATTTTGCCCTATAAAAGGGGAGACTTAGCCTCCTGAGAGGGGGTTGATTCATTTGAGGAGAGAGGGAGACTACTTTGTAAGGAGAGATAATCTAGATCTTGAGTGTTCTTGAGCGTATTGTAACTTTGAATCAAAAGATTTCTAGTCTAATATAAGATCTGTGCATAAACTTGTGTTTGTATCTATCGAATTAGTGAAAGGGTGTAACTATGGATTTTCTTTAGTTACAGCTTATGTAACTCTGCGACTTTCAATGTCCAAATTTCTCTGCATTGCTGGTGCTGCGTGGTTCGAGTCTCCGATATCTTCTCCCTGTGGTAAGTGAATATATTACTCCCTCCGTTACTTTTTAATAGGCTGGTTTTGTTTTTATAGAAAATTAAGAAAATTAATCATTGAAAGTGGTCCTCATGACACTTCTTAATAAAAGAAGTGAAGTGAAATGGTCATCATGACACTTGTCAGCAAAAGAAGTAAAGTGAAATGGTCCACATGACACTTGTCATCATAAGAAATTAAGAGAAAAGTGGTCCCAGAAAATTAAAATAACATTTGACTTTCTCAATTAGGAAACCAACATATTATTTTGAAACATTTATTTATAGAAACCAGCCTATTAAAAAGGAACGTAGGGAGTAGATTTCTTTCAAACAAGTTACTAGTAATATAACACGAACGTGGCATCGTGATTCTCTGTACGTCGGTTTCCAACTGCGTACACTTCTACTTTCCTGTAACGGCGAGGAATCAAAGTAGTTAGTAGTTTCTATCCGTAAATAAAATGGAAAGATGGGATATTTTTTAATGAGGAATAAACAATATAGGGGTGGTGTTTAGATCTATTGATATCTTCATAGATCTGGTGATATCTGATTTTTTCCATCGATGTAAATTCTTCACCGAAGTATAAGAAAAAGAAATATATTCTTCATTGAATAGACTTGATTTGAATAAAATACATGAGAAATAAATTCCTTAACATCTCTCCCAGTTTCCTAGCGCCAAATTATGATTACTGAAAATCAGTAGCACTATCAAATCTGATTTTAATGGTGAAAATAATATCATGGAAATGATAAATGAAATGTGAGAAGAAAGGGGAGAGAGATACTGAAATGTTGACACTAGAATTAACGTGGTTCGGCATACTCAGGCCTACGTCCACGGTTTAGTGATTTTATTATGGGTAAGAAGAGCCTCCATTAATGAGGAGCTCTGCAAATGAAAAAGGTAAAACGGATCCAAAGAGTAGACCCCTTCTCAGACCTAATCTCTTCCTTTTTAAAGGAAAGGGATACCAAGCTATTTAATAAAATGTCTCTAGCTTAATAATTAAGCTAACATAAGATATATGTAGTGTATGTTGATGTAGAATTATATGTTGTTGTAGCTTTAACCTAATGCCACATGTCGATGATATATTTGGTATCTACAAGCATCATCAACTTCTTGATTTTCTTTCTCTGAATTTCCAGGCATCTACAACTCTCAGGTGCCTCCACTTTCTCTCTCGATTTCAGGTGCAGTGACGGCCGACAAATTTATGAGGAAATGATTATTGTCCGATATTTTTAGGTTTTGTGTAGGAAATAGAACTGGATAACCCCTCTCAAGTGAAGTAGATAAGGGGTACCCAGAATGATCATAGGAACCCATAGGTAGCCTTTTGTTGACTTGGCTCGATTTCCATGTCACTCCTCTGCGAAATGATGATTCTGCCTGTTATACTTTCAATTGAACGCTTTCTTTTCTTCTTTCGGGTTCTTCCACCAACATCATCCGTCTCTTACTTCTCAGATGTACTTTTTCTCTTCAATGTCTCTTCATCACTAAAGCTGTCATGCTTTTCGATTTAATTTGCATGCCTAAAGCCGACATGCTTTTCAGACAGAGATGAAGAAATAAAAGCAAATAATGAGAAATAGTTCGTCTCCAATAGCTATTGCACATGAGATGAGGCTTTCGCGTTGTTTCTTCTTCTTTTGTTTCAAATGACTCCAAAGTACCTAAATACTCAAAAACAAACATAAGATACATATTTTACAAGAAAACTCAAAGAAAGAAAGCATAAACAATAGATAAATATTAAGGTGTTTTAGACACCTATTAGCTTGTCCCGGATCTACTGCATTTTTTGGGATGCATTGCACTCCATTTACCTGCATGGTTTTTAGAAATTAGTCAAATTCCAATTGAAACATTATCATCAATAAAGGAAGCATCAAAAATTATCTTCTCCGTGTTTAGGGATGGTGCCTGCCAAAAATGAGTAAGTTGTAATTCATTAATAGAATTAGATTGGTTTTCAGCTAAATAAGGTCGTCATTCCTCTAGATGTTTTGTAATATTCACTGCAATTATTTTATCATCAGCCTGCACATTATCAAATACTTTTGAATACCTTGCTTTCCACAAATACCAGTTTATGACAAACCAGCATATTCAACTGCTTTCTGATCCAACTACACACCTGTATTGTTTATACTAAAAATAGAACAAAGCCAGTTATTAAAATCAAGATTACTGATAGTATTATGAAGATTTTGGTTCACAGTGTTCCAAACTCTTGCAGATACAGGATAATCGATAAGTAAATGCTGCATAGATTCATTATTATTGTCACGAAGATGACAAGAAATGATTTTATGCGTAGTAAACCTAGCTATCCTATCCTTAGAGGCAACACAAGAATGCAAGCAAAGCCAACGAAAATGTTGTATTATATGAGGAAGTTTTACCTTCCAAAAAGAATTCCAATTAATATTCAGATTATTTCTAGTAGGCTGATGCATAAAAGTTTCATCTAAAATAACCATATAAGCTAATTTCACTGGAAAATGACCATTCTGATAAGGTTTCCATCAATCTATCACTGCAAGTAAGTGGGATTCTTATGCTAGTGATTTCATTAATTTACCAATGCCTGATCAAAAAGGATCTGTAAAGTATCTAGTTTCCAAGATTTAGTCTCCCTATTAATGAGTTTAACTAACATAACTCATATTGGAAGTATAAGTAGCAGATGGTGGAGGCCCATTTATCTTAGGTAGCAAATTGTCGTTCCAGATGGTTGTAGAATATATTTCCATCTCCAATTTAAGTTTTAAGTCTAGCAAAGACGCACGTGCGATGCACCTGCCGGCTTGTCATTCTGTTACGAAACTTACGGGGTAACAAACTATAATAATTATTGTTTCACAATTCTTTCCCTTGTAATCAATTAAAATAGATGTGACTTATATTTCAGCGAGTGAAAAATTAGTACACAATAGACACCAAAATGTAAGATGAAACCAAAACTAAAATAATAGAGTAAAAGAAAAAAACATTAAGTAAAAAACAAATACAATGACTAAGAACTTTGCAGACAACATAAATTCGTAAGATATTACAATATTTATTTTTGTTTACCTAAGCTAGGACGACGTAAGAACTTCCTTGTACACAACATTCTTGGTGAACGTTCCAACTTTATCATCAACACATCCTTTCTTGATTAACATTGTTGTGTTGTTGCTAGAAACACCCCTTAGAAGCCCAACATACAATTGTCCATGACTAAGACATGCTCGGGAAGATAAATACCGATGTTTTCAATTTTTTGTACTTGTGCTTTGTTGATGGTGAATGAAAAGCACATACGTACTGGAAATTGCTTGCGAATCATCTTAAACGACATCTCAAGATTCTATGGCGGGTTCATTAGCATCGTATGGAAGAATACTCTTTTACCCGCTGAATTCCCATTGAGGATCACTGCATCGGTACAATTTAGAAAGAACTTTTTAATGATAATACTAGTACCATTGCGTAAGTTATTCTTTGAACTAACATTGTAATGACCCGTCTCTCCACCGATACTATCCCCACTTAGCCACTGTGGTTATCTGACAGTGTAGGGTTTTCAACAGGAACCGCTGCGGTAATCCAGCAATAACTTTTCGGGAGGTCACCCATCCCTGGATTACTCCCGTCCGAGCACGCTTAAAAGCAGAGTTTTCTACCAACTTTGGAGTCAATTGTACTGAAAAGGCCTCGATGTTAGGAAAGACAAACCATTAACTATATTCCATTCCATCGGCGAACCACTGCCGAAATCGGTATCGTAATACCACCACCTTAAATCGGAGATGCCTCAGCTCTATAATATATTTTCAAGCCCAGATCTACGACATTCCCTGCCCCTCATGAGAGGAGCACCTAAACCAAACCTCGTTCAGCATACTCTTCCATCCTCGACAAGTGACATGTCGTCGGCTCTGATACCATTTGTAATGACTCGTCCCTCTACCGATACTATCTCCACTTAGCCACCGCGGTTATCCGGTAATATAGGGATTTCAATGGGTACCACTGCGGTCATCCAGCAATAACTTCCCGGGAGGTCACCCATCCCTGGATTACTCTCGCCCGAGCATGCTTAACTGCAGAGTTTTCTTCCTACTCTGGAGCCAATTGTGTTGAAAATGCCTCGGTGTTAGGAAAGGAAAAACCATTACATATATTCTATTTCATCGGCAAATCACTGACGAAATCAGCGTATTACAAACATTCCTCAGTAACATAATAGGTGCCCTTAGCTTCAGTTTCAACTCATGACGAGGTAAACCACCAGGGGATGTTCCGTTCAAGTGTTCTTGAAGATAGAGGTTTTGGAAATCGTCTTCCACATAATCAAATGAATAATACATATTCTCTTTTTCCGGGAAACATGCTAACTACACGATCATTTAACTTATTGACATACTCATTCATTGGTGTGATCAGTGCCCTATTAAGCAAGTAAACTTGATCCTAAGAATTATCTGTCATGCCGCGAAAGGTAGCATCTATCAGTTGGGACATTGAATCTTCACCAGTCCAGGGTATCACCATATCATCTGGCATCTTTATCATGTTATTTCCCACATGAGGTTCATGTTAGAGCATTGCTCGGTCGAACTCGCATGCGTTGCTATCTCAAGCATGTTTGTCAATGTTAGTGATCAAAAATATAAGTCTTGATTTCTAGTCTATTATAGCTAAGGTCTAGGACTAGGATAGAATGTGTAGTTGAGCTCAAGAACTCCATGGCAATCATCATACAAGACGAAGGACTACTCAAGGAACTGGTGGATCTTCATCAACTAAAAGGTATGTGGAGACTTGAACTTATCTATCACTTAAAAGTCTATTCATCTCCTATCTTGAGACAAAATTCGTTTTGTTGTATAGAGTTACATTATACACATTTGGTGTTTCGAGCTGATTTTACCTCGCCTATCTATTTCTCGAAATATGTGTGGTAAAGCTTTCGCTTTAGCCAAGTTCATCTTTACCTAGTGACGAAAGTCATGTTAAGTTTCAATCACTTTGAAAATTGCTCTGACGAAAAATGGTTTGTGAATAAAAACTATATAACGTCCTCTGAGAATGTTTTAATGATTGAAATGAGAGTTTAGACTATATAACCATTGGATTCCTTGAACCGAAGTTTGCGAACTTTGTTGATCAAGAGAACCGGAGAAGTGCGTGAGCTAAGTCCGCGAACTAGCGGAAGTTCTCGACCCGAGAATTTCTGCTGGAGTTTGTGAACTCCATTCGGGAACTTAAGTCCGCGAACCCAGTCCGCGAACTTGAGTAGGTTATGTCTAAAAACGATGTTTATGAACTTATATTTATAAACTAAGGAATACTATTGCAAACCATGGCTATATAGTTCATGAACCGATTTGAGTGAATCAAATCATTTTTGCTTCAATTGTGTCTTGTGTAGTACATGATATTTCATTGCAATTAAACAACTCTCTAACTAGTTCATTTGAGTCATTTGAACTAGTTATGGTGAAAAAGAATATGGTTGATATGAAACTTATCATATGGCTAACCACTTGGTTAACTATTATTGAACCAACTTGTGACGGACCGGAAAATTACGCCTTTGGCGCGTTGCCACGCAGGCCGTAACTTCCCCGATGCGCCATGATGAAGCTACGATCCGGGCCTCCAAGTTCGGTAAATGCACGTTTATTTGCCCTTGTAAGAATGCTCGTGGAGCATGATGCAACTATTTAATCTTCCACAACGTTCCAACTTATCCTTGTTCCGCAAAGGATTTGTTAAGAAAATAAAAACTTTCTTAATACGGCAAAAACGGCCTTTTTAGGCTCTAAACGATGGAATTTGGCTAAATTCCGGTGACCATGTGGATCTATAGATCGACATGTCTTTATCTTTGGGCCGTTTCCCATAAAAATGGACTCCTCTTGAGCTAAATTACGACACTCGGTATTTTAGCCTATGTCGAACGCCTTTATAAGAAGTATGAGCATCCTAGGAATGGAATGCAACTAGCCTCATCAAGTATGGCCATAATCATCTCTAAATTGATGATATGAGCGACAAAGTGCTGGATCGGAAATGCTGCAAATCATTGCGGCTGCCTACGTACCCTTCCCTACTCTAAAGGGATCAAGCACAGACCGTAGTTCATCGCGAAGGGACGAAAGCTTAAGCAAACTCATTTGCAAAGCCGTGGCTAAGCAATACTGGTAATGGCATGGTCCGTATAGGCCATTCCGCAAAGATGCACAATGATTATGCATCATCAGGTCCGCGGCATGGCATAGTAATGCCTTCGTATCACATGCCCCATTGGAAAGGGTACGCAACTAAATGAGCCTTAGACATCATTTATACTCTTCCGGCTAATCTATGAAGCTTACTTGGCACATAGTCCGCATATGCACCTTCAACCAACTACCCCTCCCTATATATGTTAATTTGACATTTTTACAACTTTGATTAGGGGAGCAAAAATCGTTCATCAACTCCCACTTTTACTGTTCATGTGCAATGATTGCGTTCCGTCGCAATGATTGTGTTATTTCGCAATGCTTGCATTTTGTCACAATGATTGCATATTATCACAATGGTTGCATAACACTCGTTCGTCCAGCCCTCTCTGGCCTGATGCACAATGATTGTGTGATATTGGCTCTAGGCCAATAGCCTCCATAATGTGCAATGATTACGCTGCAATCTCGAGGCCACCTACCCAACTGGCCTAATGCATCATGATGATGCAAGATTTGACTCTTGGCCAAATGCCAAACACAATGCGCCATTTTGTCGCGGTATTGGCCTTAAGCCAATATGCTTCTTACCACTCAACGGAAGCTTTGGATGAAGCTTCATCACAAGCAAATGGTGCATCTTTTAGCATGCGTCATGCTAAAAACACGGGGTGTTACACAACTAATGTACAAGTTTGGGTACAGTTACACAAACCTAGAAACGTGCATTTCATGTGTGTATAACAAGCTATGTTTTCGATCTAACGGTTAATAAATATTAGCTTGAATATAATCAGGTTTTCATCTAACGGTGAATATTGAATACTTTGTTTACCAAGCTAATATTGATTGCAAACCCTGATTTGAAAGACTATATAAGGGAGAACTCTAGCAACTGGGAAACCTAATCCCACACATTCTGTGTGATACTAGTTGTGCTAAGCTAGAGTCGATTCTCCTTTAACCTTTAGTTTATTCTTCTAAACCAGGTTAACAACTTAAATACTTCATTGGGATTGTGAAGCCAGGCCGATACTACTTTTCTTGTAGTTGTGTGATCTGATCTTGTTGTTTCTATCGTACAAGTACAACTGTAATAATTGGATTTAGATTTCTATCTCCGATAGGCAAGATATAAAATTAGTCACAACCATCTTCGTCTCATCGTTTGTGATTCCACAATATCTTTTTTCGCTGCGTCGATTAAGAGTATTGTGAGGTGATTGATAATACTGAGCTATTCTTCGGGAATATAAGTCTGGTTTATCAATTGGTTCCGGTTCACCTTGATATATCAAAAGACGGAATAAAACTCATAGGTATATTCGTGGAGACGGATTTATCTATTACCGTATACTTTTCTGTGTGATACATATTTGTTTATTAAAGTCTTCGACTTTGGGTCGTAGCAACTCTTAGTTGTGGTGAGATCAACTAAGGAAATCAAGTACGTAGTATCCTGTTGGGATCAGAGACCTAGGAGCATAACTGTACATTGGATCAGTGTGAGATTGATTGGGGTTCAACTACAGTCCAGACCGAAGTTAGTTTGGAGTAGGCTAATGTCTGTAGCGGCTTAATACAATGTATATTTAATCTGGACTAGGTCCCAGGGTTTTTCTGCATTTGCGGTTTCCTCGTTAACAAAATTTTAGTGTATGTGTTATTTCTTTTCCGCATTATATTTGTTATATAATTGAAATAATACAGGTTGTGTGTTATTCAATCAATTAGAATATACGACCTTTTGGTTGTTGATTAAAATTGATTGACACCTGGATATTAGTCTTTGGTACCATCCAAGTTATCTCCTTGTATTTGATAAAGACTCTCAGATTTCTATTTGCTTGAGTAAAGATCAAATCAAGTGAGAGAGATATAAACTCTTTGATATACTTTTATCTATATTGAGTCTGACTGTCTAGTCGATTCTCTAGAAAGTATATTGGAGTTTTCCATACAGATTGCTAATCGAAATATTGTGTGTGGTTGTTAGACCCTCGATTTTTCAGTTCATTTCCATCACCAACTCGCATCAAGAAATTTGATTAAGACGTACCCCACTGCACGCATATTATTCTTCAAATGAGGAACCTCTACATGTCCCCACATAGGCGACCTAGTAAGACAGGAATCTACCATCCCCCCCCCCCCTTGAAGAGTTTGGTATAAGTGGAAGAACGTGATAGCAATCACCTCCCATAATAACAATCTTATCACCAAACGGCTTCAAGTTACCCGTTATATCTCTCATAATCATGTTGATTGCCTCGACAACATACCGATGTGCCATGGTAGCTTCATCCCACATAATCACAGTAGCTTGACGGATAAGATCATCCAACTTGTCATTTTTATCGATGCCACATGTAGATGTTGCTGATGGGGTAAATTGAAGTTTGAATCTTGATTGTGCAGTTCTTCGACTAGGTAACATAGTAGCTGCTACTCCAGACGTAACTGTTACTATGGAAATACCACTATTTCTTCTAATGGTCAACAAAATATCATAGTAGAGAAAAATCTTCCTGGTACCTTCTGGACCATTACCAAAGAAGACTCTACTTAATTTTGTTCGGACGACACCCATAATTACATCATAAGCCTTGGACTGATCTTCATTCAACTTGTCCACATTTATCAAATTTTATGCGGAAACCGAAATGGATATATTCTCTTCGATCAAATCAGACACCTATAAATTATCGTCTAATATGCCGACAATTGTTGGAAGATTATAATCTTTTAGACGCTTGCCATGTTGATGAAGCATTTGACCCAACTCTTTCATAAGATGGCATGATAAGTATGCAGAGCTTGTATCACTTGAACTTGCATAATCTTCAACCATGTTGTTGAAGAACTCCTCCCATATCTTTTTGGTATCCACTGAGTTACAAAAAACAATATGCTACCAAAAAAAGTTCTCAAAGCAAATGGAATTTTGTTTGTTACTGCTTCGGCCATGCATACATGCCCTCAAACTGTTATCATTCTCCAACAATCCTCGTGCCTCGGATGCACTTTTAAATGTCTGCCGTCTTCTGCCGTCAACTGTCAACAAATCTTCGTATAAAGTGGCATCCCTAACATGCATAAGTATGAGCCTCATAAAAAACCTTTCAGCTGCAATAGGGGGTACATAATATACCCTACCAATGAAATTATGTTTTGTTATTCTTCTCTGCCATTTCATAATTAATTTATCCCGTTTGGAGTGTTCAAGAAAATCCCGATACAACCATCGCCTAGCCATAGGATGACATGCATTTGTAACAAAATACTTAGTCAACATCGTTTTGGAATTTCTTTTATTTTCCAAGACCTCATCGACCATTTGATGCTCATATAACATGATAATATTTTATTTGGGAAGATGAAGCTGCAATCATTGACTGATGGACACATCTTATTCATCGCAAACCTGTATATTCTTCATATTACCTCGTAATCACACACCCATATTGCATTGATATAACGTGTTACCTCATTATTCTTGGATTCTAGCTGCACTGGTTGCACTCGAAAGGAAATACAATTTGGGACCTTGTAGACGTACTTGTAGAGATACTTAACACTTTGGATACTGGAACAAACTTCTACATTGATGTAGCAATCGTATTTTTGAAGAAGTCAAGGATTGTAAGGCACCACAAATCTGTTATCCGCTATGAAGTTCTTACTCATTGGTATAGTATTTCCATCATCTCTCCTCTGGTAGACTGGGTAAGCATCCTTGCCTTGCACGGTAAATTCAGAAAACTATTTTGGAAACCCTCTCTTGTACTTTCCTTGCCTAATGCACTTATTGCCACAAAGACCATAAATCATCTGTTTTTTTCACATATTTGTACAACTCGGGCTCTTTCTTCTTATCAAGGATTTATGCTCTAACTATGCGATAATAATCATCAGGACCTTGTAACTTGTCTTCCAAAATGATCAACATTTGGACATGAGGTAGATCTGTTTTCTGAAACTCAGTCACGTGAACATGAGAAGCTACTCTTCCTAGTACATTCTTGTTAAATATATATTCTTTCAACTCTTCAAATTTAGCACGGAATACTCTAGTTGTTAAATCAGGTATTTCTGATGCATATTGACCGGGACGTAAATCAGCTACAATCTTAGGCTTCCCATATTTATGTACCAATGCTTTCACATCTTGGTATCGCTGGTACATATCACGCGGCCCACCAATGTATGAAGAAGGTAGTATTATCTTCTTCCCTAGTTCGTCTATTGAGACAAAAAAACGTATCAAGAATTCATGCATGTTTGATGTACTTAGGATATAAAATTAGAAACATACCAAGTGTTTTGCTTTCTTTTAAAACTAAAGTGGATTCTAAAGCTTTGAGTTTGAATTTAATTTTAGGAAAAAAACATAATGCACATATGTATTCTACTTGTAACTTACCCATGCTAGTTTCGTCAGCACTTTGTGCATCTTGTAGTCCTTCGCAGATTTCCGCCCTTATTTACTTTTGATGACTTGTAATCCATCTGATTCTGGTGGAGTCAATTTTAACCCAATTATCCACAACGTACTGTTGCAACAATCGCCCACCTCGAAGAAAAAGTGAATCATGGTTTTTTCGAATCTGTCCAACAATTAAAAGATATAAAAACACCCAAAAAATTGATTAAAAATATGAGTTCACATCTTTGGATTTATAGGTTGTATTACTTAATACCTACTGAAATAATATTCAGAATCACATTAGATAAGATATGATGCATGATATAGTAAATGATGTGTCATAATTCAGGAAAAACATGAATTCAAAAGCTTTCATAATTAAAGACCGTATTAATACCTGCAGAATGTACGAATAGTATCCACGGCATGACATCTTTCTTCCGTTTTTATTTTTGCTATTTATGTCCCACCCGTAGCTTCCATAAGGAAGTAAAAGCGGAGATTGCAAAGGATTGGAATTACCACCTGTCTTAAAGACTTGTAAGATATTCCCACCCGTTGTTTGCATTACTATTTCACGTTCAGTACGTTGGTAACTTTCATCACCTAATTGGCACAATAGCTGCAACTTGGGAAGCACTTGGAAGAGTATGCTGCAACTGATTTTTAGGTTGCTCTTTAATAATCAACTGGCAATCCAAAATATCTTCTCATTATTTACTTGAAGAAAAATATGGACAAATCTAGTGTGTATTTTCAAGATTTCCCTTAACAACTTCAACACTCTATCCAACACATCGTTACCTTCCTTCATCCTCCACTTAATCTCCTGATATGTGTCATAGAAATATATTTGTATGTATCACGGTCGAGGTGCTTTATATGGAGGTAAAAGGCTACTTATCCTATGGAAAAGCTGTCCTTGAATGCGGAAAGTATAAACTCCTTCATTACCACCGGTGAGATCCTTATGAAAGTAAACCTCCATCGATGTAAGCGAAAAACAACGATTATAAAATCTGATGTTGATCATAAACTCTTTCCCTCTTGGTTCCTGATCATCAAACAACTCCAGAAGTTTTATAGGTGACTCAATAAATGGTAAAGATATTTTTCCCTTACCACAACAAAAATTCTCTGGTTCACGATAGAAAAGCTTCGCATGAAATTTTGGACATGTTTCCGATGGCGGCAAATAATACTTTAAGTTAGAGCACTGCTCGGTCGAACTCGCATGCGTTGCTATCTCAATCTTATTTGTCAAGTTTAGGTGATCAAAATTATAAGTCTTGATTTATAGTCTACTTATAGCTATGTCTCGGATTAGGATAGAATGTGTAGTTGAGCTTTAGACTTCACGGCGTTCATGTGAAAATTTCATTGAAACATCTTACATGAAATGTGTGAGACAATCATTTGATGTCGACTCAGAGAGTTTCGTATTGATCATTCAATCACTTGAAAATTATTTATAAGCTAATGGTATGTGCAAGACAACCATTGTTGTCTTCTAAGGATGTTTCGATGATTAAAATGGGAGTTTTGAACAATTAACCTTTGTCTGGATACAACACAATATGCATACCAGTATGCAAACTATTTTGGTATGATTCAGGTCCGGAAACCTTGTTTTCCTACTAGTATACGAACGGTTTTAACCGTAATCCGGGAACCAAGTTTGCATACCAGTATGCGAATGGTTTTAACCTGAGTTAGGTCCGGGAAACGGTTGGACAAGACCAAAGTCCAGAACTATAGTTTGTGTACCAGTTTGCAAACTTAGTGGTTAAAGTTCTAAAATCGGTTAAGTATGTTTTCATACTCATGAACAAATATATTAATAAATTAAGGAAAGCAATCTTTGCAAAACGTGGTTAATGTTCATGAATTGATTTCGGTATAAGTACTTTGTACGATTACGAATCAATCCGATTTTGTTTCAATTGGTTCTTATATACTTCTATGAGATAAATACAATTGTACAACTCAATGAGTAACATAACTAAATTTATTTGATTATCTTTCATGTTTGATTGATCATCATATTTGATCTAGAAGTGTTAGATAAATGTGGTTACGACAAAAGTATCCATATGGGTAACTTCGGTTAACTATTGTTGATCCAAATCAATATACACGTTTAGGTACAGTTACCCATATTTAAATGAAGGTATATTTAATTTGTGTGTAACAAGCTAAGACCATCTAACAGTGGAGAGATATTGTTTTGGTTTTAAGCAAACTTAGCTTGAATCTTAAATCAAGTTTTCATCTAACGGCGAATATTGAATTCTTTGTTACTAAGCTCTCTTAACTTTGATTGAAAGCAAACCCAGATTTGAAAGACTATATAAGGGAGAACTCTAGCAAATGGAAAACTTAATCCCGACACTTTCCCGTGTCCTAGTTGCGACTAGAGTCGATTCTCCTTTAGCGTAGGTTTTTCCAAAACCATTATAGATTAACGACTTGAAGACTTCATTTGGGATTTGTGAAGCCAGATCCAACTATTTTCTCTGTAGTTGTATATTCTGATCTTACTTGTTCTATCGTATTGAGTACTATCTTCTCTAATATTTGCTCGAGATTTATCTCCGATAGGTAAGATGTAAAAAGTAATCACAAAGTTCTTCGTCTCATTCTTTGTGATTCCACGAAACTTCTTTTACTACCCTATAATTAAGTTATTGTAAGGTGATAGATATTTCTAGGTTGTTCTTCGGGAATATAAGACCGGATTATCAATTGGTTCATGTTCACCTTGATTTATCAAAAGAGGAACAAAAACTTCGTTGGTACTTTTGTGGGAGATAGATTTATCTATCAGAATATACTTTTCTATGGGAGACAGATTTGTATATAAGTGTTCGACTTTGGGTCGTAGCAAATCTTAGTTGTGGGTGAGATCAGCTAAGGGAACCATGTGCATAGAGTCATGCTGGGATTCAGAGACGTAAATAATGCAATTGTACCTTAATCGGTGTGAGACTTGGTTAGGGCTCAACTACATTCCAGTCCGAAGTTAACTTGTAATAAGCTAGTGTCTGCAGTGGCTTAATACAGTGCGGTGTTCAAATCTGGACTAGGACCGGGTTTTCAGCATTTGCGGTTTCCTAGTTAAAAAAACTTCTGGTGTTTGTGTTATTTATTTTCCGCATTATATTTTTATTTAATTGAAATATCACAGGTTGTGCGTAGTTCAATCAATTGGTAAATACGACCTTTGGTTGTTCGATAGAAATTAATTGACGCTTGGACATTGGTTTTTGATACCATCCAAGTTATTCTCATACCAATCAGTTCATGGATTCCATCTTGTTGATTTGCTGATTGATTTGAGAAAGAGATATAACTCTTGGATATCTTTCCTTGATTGAGTATAATTGTCTAGTTGATTCAAGGAATTATATTAGAGTTTGGTCCATACAGATTACCGAACGAAATATTGGGTGTGGTTGTTAGACCCCTGCTTTTTCACTTTACAAATCCAACTTGGTAAGTAAGTCCTCTTGCATAATTATGACCAACTGCCTTCCAATCCGACTTCCTTGTGGATTTGCTGTAAATAAACCGAGAGAGCTCAACATCTATACATATTTGGCATCCAAAGAAACCCAAAACCTTACAAATGATTTAACTATTCCATTTCAAAAAAATAAAAAGCTTACATGTTGCATTTTGTGTTTGTCGAGATTCTTGAGATTGAGTCTGCGCCATAAGTCGAGGGCTTCTACGAAGGTTTAATGCAAGACTGTCATTTGTTGTTGCATAAATTGAGCCAGTGAAAATAACCATTAGGTCATCATAAAAAAACTATGAACATCGATGGATATATTCTAAGACGAAATATATGTAGATAACGATGTAAGAAAGATACGACTATACCGATTGCATCATGTGGATGTGGTGGTTCTCTATGTTGAGGATTTTGACTAAACCTTGGACTTCTGCGCAAGGGTAATTGGGTAGCATGACTGCTTTTTCCGCTATGTGGTACACTTACTTGATGCGGGGAAGTTTCCCCATCATCGAAGCTGCTATCATCTGTTGAGTCATGATTGGTTTTCTCTTCCAGGAACATAGTTGTTGGGTCGGCGCCGTTTCTGCTTACCAATTTGTTTTGTTGAACATAAGTCTTAATTCACATCCATTTTTACTTAATCATAAAGCTCGTTTCATAAACTAATATTTGCGAAAAGCAAGGTGTTCTGATGATAAAATAATTGTAGGAAATATTACTAAACATCTAGAGGAATGAAGATCTTATTTAGATGAAAACCGATCTAATTCCAATAATGAATTACAAATTACCTATTCATCTTACATTTTGGTGTCTATTGTGTATGATTTTTTCACTCGCTGAAATATAAGTCGCATCTATTCTAATTGATTACAAGAGATCATAGAATTGTGAAACATTAATTATATATTATAGTTTGTTACCCCATCAGTTTTGTAACGGAACGACAGGTCGGCAGGTGCATCACATGTGCGTCTTTGCTAGACTGAAAACTTAAACCACCAAAAGTCTTAAAAACTTAAAACTTAAACTTATAATATCTAAAAGAGATCATCAAAATCATGTAGCAGCAGAATCACCAACAACAGCAACACCTGCATTGGCAGCAACAGCTTCAGCCATTTCTTCAAACATACTGCTCATATATCTATCGTGTGCCCTTCGATCTGTAATATCTCCTTCCTTATCCTGGCAAACCTGATGAGGTCAATCATCTCTTCGTATGCTAGCTTTTCAGCAAGTGCTAGTGCCTACTCCAAACGGGTCTCCCTGGCGTAGGCGAACTTGTACATGCTTCTAGGTACAATAGCTTGTGTTTTCCTGTCAACATCCTCCTGTTGGAGCTCTCGAGAATAAAAGGCCAAGTGACCGAAGTCCATATTTACAAAAGAAAAAAAAATCAGGTTCAATAGTCGGTCAATATGATAACATATGTAATCCGATACTGATAAGAAAAATACACAAGAAAATGAAGCACTAAGAATCGATGTATAAGACGTACATATAAAAATTGATTGTGATATGGGAATCTGAAGAAACAATTTCCATAATCGGTATATTAACCATGCACATAAAAACCGATTGTAGGAGAACAGAGTTCAAAAAAATTACTACCTAGAGTCGATTTATGTTTATGCACTTATAAACTGATTCTGGTGATGTCTTTACATATTCTGATTTCTACCCAGAATCAGTCGATGCTAATCATTCTATAAACTGATTTCTTTGCATGCTCTTCATGGAATGAAGAACAAAACCCAGAATCGGTTGATAAAAAGCTACATAAATCGATTCTGGGTAAATCATAAATTTTGATTTTCAAAATTGGGGTTTTAAACATGTAAATCAATGAATACATGCTAATAATAGAACAAGTTGATGGAGATTTGCCTTTCCTTTGTCGGATCGGAGATCATTGGACATGCAGATCAAAAAAATAAATTGATTAGGGTTTTGGAAACATTATATGAGAATAAAAAGTTTTTTTTTTTTTTTTTTAGATTTTTTACTGAAAATGATAATGAATTTGTATTTATATGGGTTGGTAATATGATTAATTTGAGCCTAAATTGGTCTTTTTGGCTATTCAGACATCCATAACCATTTAGGCTGTGTTTGATAACAGAGAAAGGAAACAATTCCATGAAAAGTGTTTCCATGGAATCAGTTTCATGGGGGAGGCAAGTAAAGACTTTCCATGGAATTCCACAGAATTGAGTTTAAAACATACTTTAGGCCACGCTTTTATTGCAATTGCATGGAAACAGATTTTTGACCAAACTACGAAAAACACGCTATTTCCGTGGAAGGATGGTTAATTCTATGGAATTAACTCCTACCAAACACATCCTTATAAAAGTTGGAGAGGAAATCCATACGTAGGTCTCAAATTATAAAGGTAATTAAGTAGAGATAGTAAAAATAATAAATGTAAACGTGTAAACGAAGATATGAAAAGTATTTCCAATTAAAAAGTGTCGTTGACCAAGTCTCTGCACATGAAAAACGTAAAAAAAGAGAAGGTGAAAAAGGAAATCCTAGTAAATTATTTTCGGTGAAGGTAGTATTTTTCACTTAAATAAAGAACAGATGTCAAGGAAATGCACTATTTCAACAAAAGGGGCGACTAGAGTGAGAAACGTCAAAAAGGGGCAGATTTATGCGTGTTGGACTCGCTGTAACTCACCGAGTTAACCAAACCCGGTTTTGCCTAACCTACCCCCACACTAAACCTAAATCGAGTGAGAGAAAGTGAATCTCATCTTTTTTCTTCATTTCTCAGCCGACACTCATCTTCCTTCTCTTCCGTTTCTGAAAAGGGAAAAAAATGGTGATTTAAAGACGTTGATGGTGTTGAATCCAAGAGCTTTGTTGGTGGTCTGAGTTGAAGTTTAGTAGTTTAGAGATCGGTGGGTATTCATCAGTTGAAGTTTGAGAGCAATGAATAAAATGGGTTTTTGGGTTCCTGAATTCTCAAAGTTCGATAGAGAAGAGGGTGCTGCTAATAGAATTGCAATAGAAGAATAAGTGGATTTGAATTGAAGTTTCAGAGAAAGGGATAAATTGAGGTTTTATGGTTAAGTAATAGATGGTTTTGATGATTCGAGAGTTAGGGTTCGATTTGAGTTGAGCAAAAATTCACGAGGTTGTAATGATTGTGCTGAGGGTGAATGAAATTGGAGCAATTAATGATGATTTAGGGTTCTTAAAAGAAGAATCTGGATCGATTTCAGATTCCAGTGTTGAATTGATGATGTTTGAGCTCGGGGAAGAAGAAGGGAATTTTAGGGTTTGTACTGATTCAGAATTACAAAAAAGAAATGGACTTGTATCATAAAGAGGTGAGATATATGTTTCAGTTATGTTTTGGTGATGAGATGATGGTTTTGTGTGAATGAATTGGGTTTATAGTAAATTTTGGATTCTGTTCGAATTTAAACCCTAGAAGTCAGTAGAAAGAACATCAGGTAAAATTGTGCTGCTATTGGAGATTTTTATGAGTTTGTGAACTGAAAGAGGAGTTGGTGGAGTTGGCTGGGTTTGATACAAGGCTTAAGTGGGTTCGACTTGGATTGAGGGTTTATCTGAAATGATGTTGGTGACAGACACAGGGGAGATGTCTTAGGAGTATTGTTGCTGTTGTTGCAGTGAAGAAAAGCTACATCAGAGATTGCAATGAGCAGTTGATGGCAGTGAAGGCCGAGATGGTGTTTGTTTGGTGCTATGAGATTCTAGGCTGAGATGCAGTTGAAGAGGGAATTGATGGTGGTACTGAATTGTGAGAAATGGAGAACAACAACTGCAAGCAATAGAACTGAGACAGGTCAAGGTTTGCTGGCAGTGGTAAATGACTGAGCAGAAGTATATGAATGTTAGGAAAATGTGTATTTGTTTATTTTTTGCTGGCAGTGGTGAAAGAGCTGTATTTGTTGCAGTTCATGGAAGTAATGTATTGCAGGTGGTTTTGAAGTTGTGCAGTTGGGATTTAAATCAAGGATGAAGCAGCTGAGGGTTACATAAATTGTAGGAGCTAACCTAACCTAACCTAACCTAACCAGGATAGTTAACCTAACTCGACCAGGGAGGGTAGGTTAGGCAAAACTGGGTTTGGTTAACTCGGTGAGTTACAGCGAGTGTAAATCGCGCCTCTTTTTGAGGATTCTCACTCTAGTCGCCTCTTTCCCTCGAATAGTGAATTTTCTTTACCTTAGCTAGGTAAAAGCGTAGTCGCCTCTTTCCCTCAAATAGTGAATTTTCTTTACCTTAGCTAGGTTAAAGCGTAAAAAACGATCTTTGTCTTTCGTCTCTTGTTTGTCATTCCGTCTCATGGAAGCATCCACTCTTAATTTGAATTGTCTCGGAACTCAAATCTGAACCCGCCATTTCTCACTTGCTCTATATCTCTGCTATTTCAAAATGAAACCCTAATTCAATTCCCTTCGCCGCGAAGAACCACACTATTAAACATTTTCCCCAAATGGCTTCGTCAATTCATTACTCAGTAGATGACAAAGATTTCGATGATGCAGAGCTTTGGGCAGTAATCGATTCCGCTGCAGCTACACATTCTTCTTCAAATCGAAAACCTTTAGCAATCAAACAATCCCCTAATATTCAATCCCATACTTCCATTTCCAAGATCTCTCCGAAATTCCCCAAAATTAACAGTCGCAACAATCAATTAGAAGAAGATGTTAGGGTTCCAGTTGATGGTGAAGTAATACAAGAGCCTCCTCGGTTTTATGGTCCACCTCGAAAAATTGCAAAACCTAACAGTCCTTGCGTTGGTGAAGATAGTGGTAATAATCGATTGGCTGTTGTTAACAATATGCAAAGAACACCAAAATTCAACAGTCCTGCTTTTGGTGGTGAAGATAATAATAATAACAATAATCGGATGATTGTTGTTAAGAATTTGAAACAGACACCAACTACGCCACCGCCATCGTCATATTCGTCTCTCGATACTGGAAGGTTTTCTGTGCAAGAAGTTAGCCCTACGGCTGAGGTTTCTCCTTTCAATTTCCCTGAAGATGATGGAAGTACGAAGCATAGTTTGTTGGGAAGATTTCCTTCTGTTTCGTTGTTTAAGGATTATCAGAATGCAGCCATGGCGGTAATATCTCTTTCTTGGTTTTAGATTCAGTGGTTTCATTCTGATTGGAGTTTTGTGCTCAAGTACTTATAACCCCAAGTTAAGTCTTCGTTTTGAGACCTAGAAAAATACGTTTAAGGAATATCTGATATTCTGATTTTGCACACATAGTCCTACTCCATGCTGAACAATCACACATAGTACTAGGCCATGCTGAACAATCACACACAGAACTAGGCCATGCTGAACAATTTGAAGTTGGTTACACTTGCTAGTTGCTAATGATGCACTCTTTTTTAGTTGTGAAAGTTGAAATGATCGCTCCCCAATTACATTTAATAGTAAGTGCTGTGTTTTACTATTGCTTGTATTGAGTCTGCTAACGTATTTCTAATTTTCTTATGGTTCCTTCTTGTATATATCTCCAAGTCTACATGCGTGTCCCCTATAGGCTTAATGTGAGCTCTTCCTCGGCGATTGGAAGTGTAATTGTTTAAATTATACAGAAGGAAAAGTTTTTACCTATAAGTAGTTTCATTGTCATGTTGGCACACTGATATTTCTTATGTTATGTGTTTGGTTTTGTCTTGTCTCTGCGATGGACAGATACTTGAGAAGACTGATTACACGATGATTTCTGGGAATCCGTTCATCAAGAAAACAGGTAATCACTTGAAAGTCTGTGTTTGTTAAAATTAAGAAGTGGAGCTCTAACACCACTGTCAGTAATTTGGTTGATGACTGGAGAAGATCTGGTTGAGAAAGAGCAACAGAACTTTCACTAAGAAGATTGTTTTATACGGGAACTTGTATTGAATTAGCTTGTAGAACAGTACCCTAGTAGTAGAATGTTGTTCTAGTACTTAGATACTAATTTTGGTTATGAGAGACCTTAAGTGTTTTGGGCCTGTCCATCAATAGGCTCTTCAAAATAACTATAAGTAAGCCATTCTATTCTTACTATTGACTGTCTCCCTCTCGTTAATTATTTTCATTCAAGTAATACTAGTTGTAGTATGAGGGATTCAAATACTAACATTGATGTTGTGGATGATTTGGGGACGGGGACTACACTTCAGAACTGTAGTCTAGTGTGGTAATCTTCGTCGGTGGGGAGTTAGACAACTCAGACCCTCCCTGAGTAGCCAATGTTCTGGATCCTACTCTTGTATGCTTCTGTACACTATGTTAACGCCTAGCTAGATTAAATAATTTTATGCATGATGAGTTGCAGCATCTTTGTGCCACATAGATTAGCAGGTGCACACAGCATGTTCAGCATTAAAACATTAGTTATCTAGATAAATTTGATCTTTGAGTAGTATTAAACTTTTCTCGATTTGGTCAATGATGGGTCAGCCACCTTCTAGAAACTGGTTTTATCGCACTCCCTTGAATGGCCGCCATTAAAGGCGCACCTTGTTAAATCCTTGCTGGTAAAGTCATCATTGACCAAGTTGAGATACTTTTAACACTAGTTAAAGCTCAATTGGATGACACTAATCTAGCTAGGTACTGATGTTTCTACTAACTGCAGACTTTGAGCCTAGTACGTACTTAAGTACATAATAAGATACAATATATGACAAGAAAATAATTAAACGTGTACCACTGCGACTGTCGCCTTCTGATTTGAGAATGAACATATGCTGGGGATTCATCAGCTCAGTGACTCCTCTGCACCTGCCTCCTTGGCAGCCATGTTTAGATAATAATTCCTTTACTTCTTAGTAGTAAGAAGTCTTGCAGCTCTTGCTCCTGAAAGACAGTACTATGTTCAACTCTGTTATATCTTTTCATACATGGATCTGGCATACAGCAGCCCCGCGTTTCTACTGTTGCACGTACAGGAGGTTTGAATTGCATAATCTCTTTCTACAGGGTGGAGGAAAATATCATTTTACTTCAATCTTTCGTTTGAGATCAAGGATAAGTCCATTGAATTTGATGAGAACCGGAATGTTCTGCGTGCAGAATTTGTGGCTCGGGCATACATGCAGTATGGGCTCTAAATTTAATTTGATTCCATGTTTTAACATTTACACAGTCTTCCTCTCATTGTGTTTTTCTTATAAAATATAACTCTTGTTTCTTCTTGCTGACAGAGGTGGTAGGTTCTCAGATGGATGGGGCTCGTGTGATCGGCGGGAAAAAAGGTTTCTAAAACCAAACCATGACATTCCTAGCACGGCAGAAACCAGAGCCAAGAATAAAGCATGCCAAGTAAGTCTTTTATTTCTCAATGATGTCAATCTAGATGAAAGATTTTATATATTAAAAGAAAAAGTGTTAGTTTTTTTTCTTACTTCATGTATAAAATCTTTTCTATTAACCCATGGGAGTAGATTGGCTCTTGGTACATGTTGATCTCATGCTGTTCTAGATGACTCATATTTCTATATGATGATTGATAATGGAAAATTACATGTGTGTGAACTTTGTCTTGGTAAATAGTTATATGTTTATGTGCAAACATGCGTTTCAGTGGGTTGGAATGTTGTAACTTTTGTATTTCATTTTTGGTAAAAAGTTTGCTTATTCTAGAGAGGAGAAGTAAATTAGTCGCATGTCCGTTTGTTTACACCCGAATGACTTCTTATTAGCTCAAGCAAAATCAAGGTTTTTAAATGGTGCAGGGGTGCAAATTTGTTTTAATTCCATTTTTACTGAACGTTTTCAGCTTCAGTGCCTGATGCAAATGCACCAACATTTCTGTTCCTTCACTGGGGCGTTCTTTTTATACTTCCAGCTTACTGCTTTGTCTGTTTTGCCCAAAATGTACTATTTAACCCCTAGCATAGTGAATCTGACTTTCCCTGAGGAAAATTAATTGTATTCTAGTTTCCTGACAGCATTCAGAAAACAGGATGTAATGAAAGAACATCGATATGATGACAGTTTGAAGATTTAGGTCCATCCTAAGAAATTTGTTGGCTGACAACCTAGAGTCCATCAAGGCTGCAGTTGTCTACATTTTGCATATTGATGTTACCTTAAATAATTCACAGTATAGGTGTGGAAATTTTGAAAGGTTAGATTTGGTTATAGTTGCAATCTAGTGAGTTTCTTCTGTGAAAATGTGGTTCGTATGGCATGTTCTTTCAGAATTTGTGGTTCTTATTGTCTAGAGGATTATGTTTATTGAAGCCGTGGAACCTAAGGGAATTATTCACTAGAGAACATTTTCGTTTTATACCATATGGTGGTCATATGTACTAGTTGGAGTTTATTGTCTTGATCTAGTCCAAGTTTACCCACTGGAAAATTAATATCCCAGATTCAGCTTTTGTTCAGATTTAATGATCCATACATAACACCACCAGTTATTAGTTATGGGTTTTTAATTGGGATATACCTTGGGGGTCCAAACCATTAGTAGGTCAAAGCTGTAATTAACACAGATCATATGAACTATGTTGCCGAGAAGCAGTGGAAGTGAAGATAAACTTTGTGGCACCATAATCTTCTGTTCTCCATGTCTTATTGGTATTTGTTAGTTCTTGTATTGGCTGATAGCTGTGGGCGAATTTAAAGATCAAAGTCACTGAACCGTATTTGGCAGTATAAATTATTCTTGTAGACCATCTCCCGTCTGTCATATTTTATTTTAAGGGATTTAACATGCTAATTTGCCACCACCATCATTTCTTTGGAGACCCCTGCATTTACTGTTTTGTTGTACCTTGCTGGAATTCTCTCTGCTTACCTCGTGATGTTTCCCTACGTGCAGGACCTGCTAGGGATTGGAGAGTACCGCCCTGGTTCGACCAACTCTCATCGATGAAATCAATCATTTGTTGTTCTCCGCCAGATCTTTCAGGTTCTTCAAAGAAATTGACTGTGTTACCAGAAAAAGGCATGCAAATGCATGAATTACATTTCACTCTGATACAAATGGAACGCAGACTAAGGAAAAAGCACAGGTAAAAAAAATACCGTAAAAGATATTCTTGGACAAGTGATTTTGAGTGAACTTTTGTTTTCTTTCTTTTATTCTTACCACTATTCTACGACGAGTCCTTAAGAAGAGTGATCTCCAAATGTATCATATCATATAAAAGCCTAATTCCTTGCTGTATAGCTTTCTTTTCTCCATCATAAATACATTTATTGTTTTTAACTGTGGAATGAAGTAAGATTCCCATATGATTATAAATAAGTGGGGTAAAAACTACAGTGCAGGTAAAAAAACCTCGACTTCTAGGTTTTTTTATTTATAAATACACGTAAAAGAAAGTAACTTGTTTTCGACGGGCAAAAACAAGAATTCATCCTGTACCGCATCTCCTTCGAGGTAAGATCTTGCTTATAACTTGGAATCATTGTATTTTTTTATTATTTCGCTCTTGTTTTGCTAGTAGTAGGTTAGGATAAGAAACATCTCACCAAGAAAACATCCATAAGACAGCTCTAGCACAACAATAAGAATTTGAATGGGCAAGAAAAATCTCCTTACAGGTGCTTCCAGGAGATCTAAATCCAAAAATTGCAACAACCATCTAGCACAACAATAAGAATTTGAATGGGCAAGAAAAATCTCCTTACAGGTGCTTCCAGGAGATCTAAATCCAAAAATTGCAACAACCATCACAAGAACATCTACAATCATTAAAGTTGGATGGTCTATTCCAGAGTCTAAGTTCGGGCTTCGTGAGAATAACAACAAATCATTAGGGTAGCACCCACGACTGTTACCAGATCATTAACTAGTACTGGATTTGAATAATTTATGTTAAGTAGGGCTAACTTCTTGGTATTCAATCAATCAAAGCACAGAGCCATTCGGACCCTCCACAGCAAAGATTAAAAGTGCACTCAAGATTGGTGTTAGGGATACCGAATGAACGCACCAAAGGCTAAAGCTCTCTTCACTTCTCCCTTTAATTGCCTTTGTCGGATTCTTCCTCCCGTCCTTCTCAGCTCCCAATTCCATCGTTTTTTTGTTTGTAGACTAAAATGACCTCCATAATCTTTTAGTATGACTTACTTGTCTTAGACAGCCTGAGCATGTGTGCTTCATGCACTGTTTTAGGTCCCATTATTTTCAGGTACGAGTTCCCATTCTGTAAGACCCACAGTCTTTGACTATTTGTTTTTGGTGGATCATTTTGTGGGTTACATTGACCCATGTTGATTTTTCAGTTAACACGAAAAATATAGGGTGATATTATTGTAGCCCACAACCTTTGACAATTTGTTTTGGTGGGTGACCTGGACCCACGTTAATCGAGTTGTACAAAAAATCGATAGTGTGAGTGATATATGAGCTGCACCAAATGCATAACCAGAGATTTAGACAATGATTTTACGTTTGGGAAAATGAAATGAGTAGAGAATTTAGGACAGAGTTTGGTAAGTATGTACATGACTCCCGTATTTGCTGGATGTTTACCGGTGTTTTAGGGGATGTAATTGAATTTGAAGGGGTATTTCTGTAACCCAAAAGTAAAGATGAAAAAAGGGGTAGACTGGTCAGGTTACTTTTTTTTTTCATACACATCTCTCACATCATCTTTCTTTAATTTCTTCTTATTATTAGTACGAATTATTCTGTTTCTTCTTTGGGTACACAGTCAACAATAAACCAGAGAGAAAAGCAGTGAGTGAAATCATGAGGTGTTGTTTATAAAATGGTCAGAGTTTTGCATCTAAACCACCACTTTATTCTTCTTCCATTTCTTGCTTCTTCATCTTCTTTTCTTTCTTCTTTGTGTGAAATAAAAAAAATGAACATCTTTGCACATATTTGAAGTTCACATTGTCATTGTGTTAAAGCGTCAGTGACTAGTGATTGAGAACAATAGGAATGATAGATTTTTCTTTGAGGTGACTCCATTCACTTGATTTATCCTAGTGAGCAAAATCAAAATAGCACAACTACTTGTTAATAATGGCCGCTCAACAGGTATTCATTAATTTCTGTCCAGTTTTTGGATATTCTTGGTTTGGGTTCTTCTCTTTTTTCATATACTCTTCTCATTGCATTGTCATTGGTCTGGATTTAAGTAAAAATGGTCTATTTTTTTTTTGTCGGAATCGCAGGAAGGTGGATGGCCCTTAGGATTACAACCATTGAACGTGAGAGTTGGTTTGGTGAGGAATCGTGATTTTTCAGGGTCGATGTCTTCCAACACACTTATCACTGGCTCTCCAAGTTTCTCAACAGATTCTTCATCAGACTTGGATACAGAGGTAAGATTGAGAAAACAGAAATTACAAAGACCCTATATGACTACTGTTCTTCTTGGCAACTACATTTTTTTCTTTTTTTGTATGAACTTTCCGTTGGGCAATTATTCTTGATTGATTTGATGGTTCGTTTGCAAATGGAAACTTTTAAAAAGCTAGGAATTGATAAGAATAATATGTCCTTGTTTTTTATATTTACTATTTATCCTTCCATGCATTTAGAGACCTAAAAATGCTGGTGATATAATTTGTAGATAAGAAAAACTGTTGTTCTTGGTCTTCCTATGATGAAGGTGTTCTTTGAATTTTTGGATTTTGCATTGCTGTGTACAAATGAAAAAAAACTACCCGTAATGCTTCCTCTATAGGCTCACAGTACATGGTGAAATTCTTATCTACAAAGTTCACATTTTTTGCTTCTCTGATCCTACCACTTAAATTTGTGGGGCAGACTCACTCTGCAATATATCTAACTGGAATTCTGAAAACAACATGACTAAACCAACGGGCACAGTTTTCTTTAGAAAAAAAGCATGTTGACACACTAGATGATGACTCAAATTTTTGAACCAAAGCTTGTTGTGGTAATGTTTTCCACCGTTCAGTGTACATTGCTTAAACATGAATCTCATGTAGTTTGGGCGTCCATGGTATTCTTCTGTTCCATACTCTTTATCTACCTATACTAGTCTTTTCCTGAGTTTACTCTTTTATCGTTGGTTTTTATGTAGTCAACTGGATCTTTCTTCCATGACAAGAGCATTACACTTGGGAGTCTCATTGGTGTTTCGAGCATCTTAGAATTTTCTAGAAGATCTATTAGGGGTAGGAGAGCAGAATCCATAGGAAGTGAGAAGAAAATTAAATCCAAGACATGGTTATTTTCCCTATGCTCAAAGCCTAGTGATACTTACGTAAATGTGACTAGTCCTCCGTCCCTCGGTCAGTTCCTTCAAGTCGAAAGAAAAGCTGCTAACAACTACAGAAGGGATCAAAGACCAAGGAATTATGAACACGGTGAGTTTGTTCAACCTGATCAAATGGTTTCTGAATCGAACCCATTATTTGTCAATGGGGTTGTTGCTCCTCCTCAGTCAAGTCAGTTCGGATCAGAAGTTGGAAGGAGACACAAAAAAAGTTTATCGCTTGGCTGTGGATGTGGTGCACCAGTTTTGTTATCATGTATTCGTGGACAGCCCTGCAACTGAGAAGAGTCCTGTTCACATCTTCTTATCTATTCACCATTGTTACATGTTTATTGGTTTTATTGTGGTTAATTTTCATGTTTTAGAAGTAAATAAAAAGTCCGACATCTGATTGTTTTTTCGATGGAATACATCTTATATTTTCCTATACTCTGATTTTAGGTGATGGGCTTGTTCAATCGGTTAGGGATTTGGATTTCTTGACTGCTTTTCTTTGAAATTTTTACCTTGTGAAATGAATAATTATCTGTTGTACTTGTGAATATTCATTTCAAAATAATACATACTCCTAATGCAGCACTTGCACAGGTACGAATTTCTCAGCACAGTCATAATGATCCCTGGTGATCATTAACTTCAATTATTTCAATTGATGGAAATGGCACTTTACCTAATCTGATGATTAAACCACCTTTCGTTCTGTTTAACACCTTCAAAGGCTTTTAATGATGATTTGGTGTTCCCTTAACATTAGTAGTTGAAAATTACGAATATATGAAATAGGCGTTTTCGTATGATTAAATGTGTAGATGATTATAGATTGTCGTTGGATGGATATGGTTTTTGTTTGTTAGTCTTATTTTACGGACCCATGTTGTTGTAGACATAGTAAACATATTGGATAAACGATGCACATTCATTGTTGTGACTCAAACTGCAGAATGATAAATTTGAACTTAGAAAGAACTTTAAATGTAAGTAAAAGCCAAAAAGAAACAGCTGATGACTTTAACCAGTGAAACAGAGCTATCTTATAGACTTGTCTAAATCATGAACCCTCATCGGTTCGCTTTGTAATTCTAGCGGTTTGTGGATGGCAAAGCCTGAACTTTTAGGACATTTTAGCGCCCTTTCTTTGTTTTCGTTGTCAATGTCACTCCTGATTCCGTTACGGGTCTCTAGTAATGCACATCCGGTTCAAAGGGTTTGCCTGTTAAGTTTTCGCCTATTGCGGAAAATTCCCCTCTACTGCCCAGCTAGTGATGCTACTCAGGTCAGAGCATAAGCTGGTGATGCTTTTGGCTACTGAACTCTCAAATCTCACTGTTTATATTGCTCCCCCACAGCCCGTTTCCACGGTTTAGGCCCATTTCGCTCGCGGCTGCTAAGTTAGTAAGATGTTTCAGATCGTCCGGTTATCTCACTCCTACTGTGATTGACCATCCTCTCAAATCAGCTATAGATCATCACGTGAAAACAACAAGCTTACGCCCCACCATCTGATGCGCGTCCTAGGTGTAACAAATTATTTAAGATATTTTCCACCGATCAACTAGAAATATGGCGGTAGTAAGGATCGTTCCCACAGAGATGTGTAATCAATATGTTATTTAGATTAGCAAAAAAAATATTAAAAAAAAATGTTATTTAGATTAACAAACGCGAATAAAGTATATACTAGGATGAGGGAACTACACAATAAAAAGATAATTAGAAGAGAAAAATGATTAGGGAGTCCTTCGCCGTTACCAAACGATAACTTAAATGACCAGCTTATCTATCTCTCGTTAGAATCGGTCATCACCAACCTTAGAATAACAGCTAGATCAGCGTTATTTCCAAAACTCCTTATATCACTGGATACAGAAGTTATCGATTATCAGATTTTATTCGTCCAAACCACCAAGTAGTAGATCACTCGAGGTGTAATCCAATTGAACCTCTTACGCTTTGTGTATTTGGGTTGATCCTAGTAGCTAAACTCTTAGATCAAGGTCCACTTGCTAGAGTTGTTCTCACTCGCAATTGCTCCACATAATCCCTCTGCAAGGTCTCACGAGTTTTACCTGTATAGAGAGTTATTCGACTATTACTTATCTCCTAACTTCTATTAGCATTAATTAGGGAAATCAATAGATCAATTTAGCCTGCACTCCATACAACCTAGAAATCAATCATAAACCTTAAATATAGTGAAAGGAGCGGTTCTCCAAGAGTGCTCATGAACGTTGTTAGAGCATAGCTCGGTTGAACCCACCAAGCGTTGGTATGTTTGGTTGTCATATTTTAGTGAACCAAAACTCATTTAAGAGTCGCTTGATTAAATGTTCTAGAGTCAACTTCGTATAGGTTAGCTTGAATGTATTAGGATGAGACATTACAAGTATTGCGAAGACTTGAAGAAGTACGGAGCTACAACCACAACATCATCCTTCCACTTGAGGTTAGCAATATTTGACTTGAACTGTTTTATTCCCTAACGTATCTTTCAAGTCGTGCATATTGAATACATAAAACTGCGAAGCATGAACACTCTAGATAGACATAGTATTAAGGAATACAATATGAGGTTTATTTCTTAACCATTATACTTTGTATATAAGACATCAACATAATCGTATGAATGCTATTGTGATTATGTATGGGTATAAGGTGAGAATTTCATCCTAGGAAACAATGTTTTACATGTGTTTTAAGGAAGCAAGTTCATGATCTTGTGTTGTGAACCGAAAAGGAAATCGCCAGGCGTTATTGGGGTTGTTCTTCATTGCATATCTTATGAACGACCAATATGTGTGATTAGTATAACCGCTCATGACTTGGTTGTGTTCTTGGTAAAACTATTCACATGAGGTCTGACTTATGTATTGGTATGACTTTTATTAGTGAAACCGATCTTAAGTAATCACCTGGGGTATGATCGAGTTTGTGTGTGTAAGACCTACCACTGGGTAAAGGGGAACCGATCCTAGTAAGAGGTGCAACACATACAAAGGGGAATCGATCCTTGTATGAGGTGCAGCAAGGTTTATAGTCGAAAGGGGAACCGATCCTATGAACATGTGCAACACATTTTTAGGAAAAGGGGAACCGATCATATGGACATGTGCAACACATACAAGTTGGATACCATATATATGTGGGGAACCGATCCTAGTACCTAGTCAACCGAATTTTGGAAAGCTAGTGTGACTATGCACAGTACTCACATGGAGGTACAACCGAAACTTGTTTTGGTAGACCCGTTAAACCCATGATTTGTGATTGAGTGTTACTTGATCAATCACATAGTTCTTGAAAGTCAGATGAACCAATTTTAAACTTGTTTGGAAGCGTGGTAAATCGGTTTCAAGTGAGTAAGTATGAAAAAGGACTTACAAGAGAAAGATGTCGACACAGTTTGAACACGTGCATTAATGTGTATCTTTTATTGTTCAAAGATATTCCTTAACAGCTAAGAAGGAAGTAAATCCCAATATCGAATTTAAATAAGTTAAGAATCTTTTAATTATATATGGAAAATAAGAATTAGTAATGTGCATTTGCTAGTTAAAGATTTTCCAAGGAGATTTCGATCATTAATTTGGACATTCTCATGAATTATGAAAACCGAATCTGGAAAATATTGAATATCTTGAGAATATTTTCGGTTTTGGAAATTCCGTGGTGTCCAAACTTCCTTATCTATAAATACTTTGAGTTTGTATTTTTAGTAAACTAATCTTTCGTGACAGTAAACTTCCTCTGTTGTACAGTTATTGGTGAAGACGCCTATTCGGAGAGGAGAGTAACCTAATTAGGCGAAATCTCTTTCGGCCGCTCAGTTTAAAGTCTTCTTTGGGATTGATAAGCTCTAATGCATACCGTTAGTGGGAAACTAGATAATTGCGGTTTATATTTAGTTTTCATATTGATTTGATTGACTTAAGGGTGGTTAAACTTTGATTGCACCTAGTTTTTTCATGCTTGAGGATCTTCTCTTATGATATAAGATTCACTCAAACTAGTTCAAAGTTTCGACATGGATCTTTAGACTGTTGTTAAATCTAAAGAAGATCTTGTGATAATCCATTATTAGCAGACGCTGTTCTGTGTGTGATTGATCACAAGATATTCAAGTAGTTATGTGCAGGTGTTTATTTAAGATCTAAGAAGATTTGAAGACAAAGAAGAGATAGAAGATTTCTGACTTGGTTATATAAATCTTTGGTGTGCACAATACTTGTTTCGATAATAGTGGATCCAACTATAATCGATTTATCATTGTGGTACTTTGATAGAATAGTTGTGAAGATCGGCATCAATACATTTCATTGGGATTAAAGGTATTGATTGAAAAATCTTAACGATTACCTTTTGGTGATTGAACATAAGATAGATCTTGGAACCTAGGAAAGGAGTTTATGTTAAGATAAACAAAAGAGCCTTTGTCCAACTTATATCACTTGGTTGAAGAGAGTTAATACCAAACAGATTTGTTGTTCCTTTAATGTTTGGAATACGAACCAAAGGAATTGGTCCAAGTACGTGACTTGTTTACAGGTCGGAGGCGTGGGAATACAGACGGAACTAGGTGAACTATAGGTTTAGTTGCTTGGTCTTAACTATACGAAGTTGGTTTATTTTGTATGGCGGCTAAATCCTGAGAGTATTCAATTCTGGACTAGGCCCCGGGGTTTTTCTGCATTTGCGGTTTCCTCGTTAACAAAATCTTGATGTGTCATTTACTTTATATTTCCGCATTATAATTGTTTTATTATAATTAAAGTAAATTGCACAAACGTTAATTCCTATTTACTTGATACGCAATCCTATTGAGTTTGGTTAAGTCCGAACCATTGTATCAAGTAAACACACTTCATTATTGTATTGTATCGATCTCGTATCCATAGACGATCACACGACGTGTGGACCAATTTTTTATATTGTCTCGACTCAGTCCATAGAAAATCACTTTAGGAGAAAGGACTTATAGGAAGGAAAAGTTATAGCTTGAGGTATATTTGTGTACCCTCACCTTTTTAATTGGTATCAGAGCGGGCAAACACGAAAATATCTAACAATCTGTGTTTGGTGTGATCTATCATATAAGAATTGAATCCATGACTGATTCAATTAACGTTAAGCAAGAGTATGACTACTCAAAGGTTGAAGATGTTACTACTTCGTTGACTCATGATCCAGGAGTTGCGAAAACATCTGTGTCTTTTTATGATGAAAAAGAAGATGATAATAAAGTGTTGGTAAAACTCTTAACGCCTATAAAATCTCTGTCTTCGAAAATGGTGATTTTAAAGACGGAATCAAATCTTCTTAAACAGGAGATCAGAAATAAAAACAGTCAACTGGATAGTCTGGCTGAAGAGAATATGAATCTCACTGTCAAATTAGAAGCTCTTGTTAATTCTCTTAACAAAGAGACATGTCCAATGACTCTGACAAATGATGTTGTTGTTTTAGTCACATCTGAAACAGATCAAGATGATGGTAGTTTACCGAACTACATAAAGTCAGAAGAGGATGAGAAACCATCTTCTATATCTGCTGATGATAAAATGAAATCTTGTCCAAAGGAAACTTTGAACCGATTCCGTGACAATTATCTTAAGGAATACACTTTTCAGTCACTTGACAGGAAACTTATACTTCTTCAACATACTGTGGTCAAAATATTGAAGGAAGTTTCTTGTCTTAAAAAACTGAAAGATCATTCCTCAGTAGAAAGACAGATTATGCCACAACCCTATAAGATCAACTCAAAATCATAGGAAAGAGTTGACTATAGCTTCCGGAAAAAGGTTCCTCCTCACCCATATCGAAACAATTCTTGTTTTGATGAAGAACGATTCCAGAAGGAAGGGAAAGAGAGAATTTTTGCCAAAAGAAACAATGAGGAATTTCCAATAATTGTTTCAGATAATCACACTAATGTGAATCATAAGGAAGTCCTTAGAATGAGAAAATCTTATGAAAATCTCATTAAAAGAATTAAGGGAGATCTATCAATCTTTGAGAATTTTCGCATCGGTACAGTTTCTCCACATGATCATATCTCTAGAGTTAGAAAAGATCATCGTCTTGGGAGAAAATATATTGGGAAGAAATTTCCTAAAAGAAACATGAACTATGTCTCTGATATTCAATAAAAGGTTGAAAAGGCTTATTCCGATGCAACTTAGTTGTATCAAAAAATTGTGCATTCTCATAATCATCTGTGATCGTATTTATGGATGGGAATGGCACAATAAATTGGAGCACATGTGTTTGTGTAATTGATTATCAGAAAAGTTGTAACTCTTTATGGATAGTTGTGAATCCAAAAATTGTTCATGTTTATCATGATAAGTTTTATTTAGAATTTTTGAATAAAACTAAGAAGTTCGGACAAAAGGAAACAAAATATATTCTTTAATATTTTCGGGTTCTACAGATGTCTTTCGGTCCGAAAGTTGTCCCTTTTTAAAGGGAAACTATCTCTTCCAGTATATTGATACCCTGATCAATCATTATATATAACCAAGCATGCCTCAAATAACTCGTAGTGTCTCAAAGGCTAATAAGGAGGAGGTTCAAAGATTGTTAAGGAATCAATACCGAGAGGGAGAAAAGAAGCAGATCAAAAATCATGTCTGATTATGATTCTGAAAGTTCGGTTGGTTCACAAGATGTGTCATGTCTGTTGTCCTACAACAAACAAGATCCGACCAAAATCAAGTGGATTCGTTCAAATAGTATGAATCAATACATCCAAGGTTTTGAGAAACTGGAAACCGATCTAGTTATGATTGTTCGACATCAGGATTGGTTAAAAGAACGAATCGAAGGAACAAAAGAAGCTCTTGCCGAACTCGAAGTTTTAGTTAAAGATCTAAAGAAACGGGAAGTGGTTGCAGACAAGTATCTTGAGACATGCTTTAACAGTTTGAACACTGAAGATGAACAACAAGAGCACCACTAGATATTAAGTTATATGCTATAATAGGCGTTCAATCTAGAGAAAAGCCTTTTAGACATCAATTTTTGATTTCTTTCATTGATTATATAAGTCTATTATGAATAAAAACTTTGTATGAGAAATAATATTTGTATTTATTATGAATAAAGTTATTTTAATAATTTTTCTTGTGATAGTTTTTGATTTACATTGCATGTGCTTGAATGCTTTATTTATTTGCTATGGATGTTTATCAGATGTTTGATTTCGGTTTTATTACCTTGATATTCGATCTCATAATATGTTGTGAACCTTTATGGTTTGGGTGACTTTTTGATTTAGCCGGATTAAGTTCTAGCTCATGTTGGTAGGATTTATCAAAGGATCATGAGGGGTTCATATAGAAACAATATGTGAAAAAGTCACAATATGTTAAATCGGTTTTAGTTTAGCATAAAAGCATATGTGTTTCGACGGTTTTCAACTTTTACTTGCAATTGTTAAAACATATCTTCAACCTTTCTCTGGTAAAGGTTGGTTGTTGTTACTCTTTTGTTTTTGCATAAGGATGACAACATAATGATATTTCGATATCAATTCTCCCTGGAAGAAAAAGATGCGATCATATTGGAGAAGTTGGATGCGAAATTGAGGTAACAATCTTGTTAGTTAATTGTTTTCCTGTTTAAGAAAAGCTTGTTTTTTATTTGATATATATATTACTTTTGCTTAAACAAAATTGTTGGTACAATTGATGTGTTTATTCCATTATGAATGTATGGATGTATGTGTGATTCAACTGGTTCCGGTTAAGTAAAACTATTGTTATCTTGCTTTCTTGTGTGATATCAATTGTTTAGGCTTACAAAATTTTGGTGCAATTGCGGTGCTTTAATGTCTATGTTATTTCAATTGCTTCCAGTTAAGTAAAACAATTGTTATTTGGATTTATTGTGTGGTATCAATTGTTTAGGCTTACTAAATTTCGGTTCAATAGTGGAACTTTAATATATGTTGTTTCAATTGCTTCCGGTGAGTAATTATGCAAGTTGATTTATTGGTTTGTATGAATTATTTATGGCTTAACGAATGAATATATTGACGGGATGAGTTGTTTAGTCCAAGTTATATGGATAATTATTTATGGCTTAACTAACCTAGTATTTGGCTTGTTTAAAATCTAAAGGTCTAAGTTATATGGATAATTAGAATCCGATGAGAAAAATGGAGTTTATCTTTGTTTTGGTCTTATCGAATGAAGCGGTTGTATTTATACAATCGGTTTAACAAAGGAACTAAGGTGCTTAGTTGATTTTTGGTTTGCTAAATGTTATAGCACTGCTCGGTCGAACTCGCATGCGTTGCTATTTCAAGAATGTTTGTCAATGTTAGTGATCAAAACTCTAAAGTCTTGATTTCTAGTCTACTATAGCTAAGGTATCGGACTAGGATAGAAAGTGCAGTTGAGCTCAAGAACTCCATGGCGATCATCATACAAGACGAAGGACTACTCAAGGAACCAGTAGATCTTCATCGACTAAAAGGTAAGTGGAGACTTGAACTTATCTATCACTCAAAAGTCTATCTACTCTATCTCTGATAGACGCATTTATGTGTCTAAAATAATCTCAATTATGTATATTGTTAGTGCTCGATTTTGTGCTTATTTTGCTATTTTATGTATTTGTAGGTATTTTTGGAGAAATAAGCTTTTGCGGCGAATTTGGCTCGAAAAGTGGTCCTGGGAGAAAATTACTAAAGGCACCCAGAAGACGCACTACAGGCACCCCGGAAGTATGTTGGAGACGACCCAGAAAAGTTATACAGACACCCCAGAAGAATTGCTAAAGGGACCCCAATATTGGAGAAGGGGTAACCAAATTACTAAGGGGCATTCATTTCCAAGGCAATGCTATTCGCACCCATCAGTCGGATAGGGGGAGGTCATCTTCTCCCATTCAAATACCGATTTTGGCGGGAAAACTTATGTTCACGAACTGAGTTTAGGGTTCGATTATTGGAGGGCTTTTAATGAGATTCAATCGGAGAAAATCATTGGTATGGACTCTAACTGACTAAACAGGCCTGGTATGATGTTTTTGATCGAAGAAATTGGGCTGGATAATGACTTCGTTAAACAGGGGAGGTTTATTCACAGAATATTTTCCGAGTAATATATGGCAGTGACGTGATGGAAGAGGAATATCTTCCCTGAAGATTTGTTCCTATGAACACAAAGAAGATTTTGGTAAGTTTTGTTAATCTAGAAATGCGTACGAGGTGAAGAGAAGAAAAGATAGGAAATACCCGTGACTTCCGGCGAAAGGAAAAAGAGAGATTTTCTAGGGATTTTTGGTTGCTGTGAAGTATATAAAGGCATGTTTAAGTTCCTTAGAAGGGTGTAGAGAGTTTGTGGTAGCGGCAGAGCTAAGAACAAAGTTGCAGAGAAGAATTGCAGCAGCAGCAGAGAAGAAGAAGGAATAGTTTCAGACGACGCTTCAGAACTGTTGTTCTGAAGAACACGAAGAACAGACTTGTGGAGACAGTCTTAAATTTCACAGCACAATATATGTGTCTCTGTTCCTTAATAATAAATCACATACTTGGTACCTTGTCATCTTTTCTCTGTAACATCAAAACCCGTTGTAAGAGCTCTTTGTAACGCCGCCACAGCGTTGCAAACTACCAGCTTATTAGTTTTCTCTTGTTTTTCACCTATTTGAGCTATGAACAACTATTTTGAGCATGTGAATAATATGAGGAGCTAAACCCCATCACTGGGATGACGGAGGAAGCCATATTTCATGCATGTGGTAATTATATTTAATTCTTTTATGACTTTTGCATGGATTATTAATTGTTTTATGGTTTTTATTGAATGGTTGTGATTTCAATTGATGGGTTATACTTAGGTTAAGTCATTTGATATCCCATGATTTAGATTTACAGTCATTGCTTTTCAAAAATCTACCTTGACAAAGAAACATAGTTAATATTTTATTTGAGCTATAATTGTCTAGAATAAATCTAAGAATCGCATGAATGAGTTTATGGTGGAATCCGAAGTCCTAGTATCTCTCATTATTGTGACATCTTTTATATATTTTTATTTTATTATTTCTAAAATCAAATCTTATTAAGTCCGAGAATCAAACCCTTTCTTACCACTTGTAAAACTACATCAGTTTTTGGCGCCGTCGACGCGGACTTGTATTTAGGTTTAGGTTTTAGGTTTTTCATTTTTTTAAGGTTTTGTATATATTTTGTTTATATTTATTTTATATTTATTTATTTTTTTTGTTCTATTTTACGTCTTTGGTATTTTTGTTTTTGGTGTGCAGGTTTTGCTTGAAGCTAAAAGTGGAAAGTTGGACTTGCCTAAAAGAGCAGGAAATCCCAGATTTTATCTATTTTTGTTAGTTTTTATTTTTGGAACTTTTATATTTTGTTGGCTTGTTTGTATATATTTTATTTATTAAAAAAAAAAACACGAAACACGAAAGCACACGTGCACTTCATATTGCATCGTCTGGCACCGATTTGTAGGAAAACACGTGGTTTAGTACGGTGAACCCTCTGGGCGTTATCATCCAAAACACCACAAGCCTTAGCCTCGTACCTTTGACCAGTCTTTTACTGTAGGTATATTTTGCTAATGGTAACCCAAGCTTACCCTATTTAGTCAACCCAGAATTTTCATTTGCACGTGCACTTTATAATGTCGAACTGGTATTACAATAGCCAATACAATGATTATTCGACTGAGTAACATGGACATTATCCTTATTATGACCATAGTGTGAATAGTGGTTGGGAACGCCATCCTTTTGAAGGATATGGGTCATACCATGGTGAGCCCAATTACTATCCACATGCGCACAGGTCATACGAGCAAGAAAATAAGGAATATTATAGTACTAGTACTTCGTTTTTAGATGACTTAATTAAACAGTTGAAAACTAGTCCTTATTATGATCCTCCTGTTCCTATTCGTCCTCTAAAAGAGTCTCTCAAGATAATGGCTGACCATTCTGTTTTAGAGAGTCTCTTAAGATAATGGATGATAATTCTGAGTCTCTCAAGATACTAACTGAAAAAATATCTAAGTTGAGGAACGAAATACTTGCTCGAAATAATCTTAATTTTCAATATAGTGTTTCCAATAATACCCTTGAAAACGAGGATAGTTATTCACATAATCAAGATGACGAGGTTAGAATTGGTAACACTACTTTAAATGAGGAGGATAGTGTAGATGAAGAATTTGAAATATGTAGGCATAGTGATCAGGAATTTGTTACTCCAATTGAGATTTACAATGATAATATTTCCAGTTCGAATCCAAATAATTTTAATAATTATTCACCTATTCAAAAGGACGAGGATTTGACTAGAGATACCCCCGTTTTAGACGATGTAGTATTTCCTTTTGATTACGAAGCCGATAATGGTTTAGAGGAACGGGTTTATCCTGAGAATACTGTTTTAGAGTCCAAGGATTTAGAAACAATAGTCTTAGACGAAGAAGATGAACTCGTAGAGCTTTTAAATATGTATGAGGATGCGTCACCTAAATATGACCTACAAGAAGCAATTGACCATTTTCAGGATTCTGATGATCTAGAAATTAGGGAAATTGTAGCTAGTCTATCTAGAGACACCCAAAACTCTAAGTTTGGGGGTGATTATCATTCTCCATGTGCCTTACCTTTAGCTCTTACAAAGATCCCTCACTTGGGACTTGATATATGTGCCTCAACCATTGTGCCAGATTACCTTCATACTATCTCTCCAGAACCTAGTGATGTCCATGAAGAATTTCAGTTGTTAGAAACCCATCCTCTGGTTGATATGGTTTACCCAGGCTATGATACCCAGATTGACTTTGTTTTCCCACCAACTATTTTTCTTCCAAATGTGGGAACGTTTGAATTTGAAATGTGTCAATTATTAAGTTCTGAGACTAAACCTAATTATTTTAGGAAAATAGAATTGACACATTTGCTTAAGAATGACCACCACTCTCATTATGGTCAACTGTGTAAGTCAAAGCTGATTGACTTAGATGATCCTCAATTATTCAGGTTATTATTATGTGCTTCTAAAATTTTCCAGACCTTAGAACCTGATATTTCGGATCTTAATTATGAGGAGGGGCAACCCATGAAAATATTTTATTTAGACCCCTTTATTGAACCTGAACCTGAACCACAACTAGATGTAGTTGTCTTAAACATGAAACTAGGCAAGGGTGTGCTATGTTTATTCTTGGTTTGTCTCAGTTTCCTTTTATCTGCGTTAACACTTTTTGATGCAGATGATCCACAGTTGTTCCGGTTATTGCTATATGATTCGAGGTGATTAATTCTTACTTGTGTCTGGCTGAAGACGTTAAACTTAGCACATCTTGGGAGGTAACCCAATATTCATGCAACACGGTAATATCTTTCCTTAATTCTTTTGCTTCAAATGGTAATAGTTTGTCCTTGTTCATGCTTTTAATTTTATCTTTAGAACATTGAGGACAATGTTAGATTTAAGTTTGGGGGTATGGGAGAAACTTGTTAGTTGCATTGTTAAACTCCAGAGCCTAGAAATTTATGTTTATTAAGGATGGCACTAACCAATCTAAGTGGATGGAAGCATTTTGGTTGTAGGAGTGAGGAACCAATCTGATTAGATGGAAACATCTAAAGAGTCTATTCATAAAAGCACAGAGCTCAGGTGTTAGAAATAACATGGTAGTTTCACCATATCTCGTTGAGTCCTTTTCACTTCTGTTTTTATTTTGTTTTCTTTTTAAAATATGTTTCTCTAAGTGATTAGGTGGGGCTCACGATTCAAGTTGTTACCACTTCTAGGGTGAAATAGAGTGATTGAGTTACTAAAAAAAAAAAAAAAAAAAGAGACCAGACCAAATGGAATAATACTCAAAAAAAAAAATAAAAAAAAAAAAACACTTGGGAATATCAATATGTGTGTGTTTTCCCTGTCTCCGTCGCCTAAACAAGCGTGGAACGCAGGATCCATGGGAACTATCATGTAATCTGCTGACAAGAAGCATGCGCTTAGATCCAAAAGATCTAATCATGCAGTTAAAAAAAAAGTTAAAAGTTAAAAGTTAAATGTTAATGTTCAGTGAATAAATCGACCGCTGGTTCCCTTGTATATGCCAGACGAGTTGATCTAGATTTAGGATTATCGACTACTGGTTCCCTTGTATATGCTAGTTTTGTTGATATTAGTCAGACCAGTATCTCAGTCCATTAGGATAGGTTCATTTTGGCAGTGGCATTCAGACATATATGAGAAACATCGTTCACTTAGTCAACATCAAAACCATCTATGTTTTTCTTATCCATCTCTTAATCTATCCATGTGATTTGTTGACTCCGAATATTGATGTCCATAGTGTAACTATATGAGTAGAGCTTTGTCACTTATATATGAATTTTAGTATACTTGAGTGCAAACTCGTGTACAACAATTGGAATTTCGCATCAGGGTACTTCCTCCTGTAGTCAATAAGTATGCAAACCAAGGAGATTCTTTAGTGCATTCCAAGGTTCTGCGCAGATATCTAGGGTCTGGAGTGTAAAGGTTTTGTGGGTATATATCTGGTAAGCCCTCCCGAGACTATAACTCGGCCACTAGGGCCACCTAGGGGTTTAAGGGCTTATTGCATACGCTAAATGCAATCGATGATGCCTGCGACAGTGAGTTAGGATTTTTATTTTGTAGATTTGATTTGCTCGGGACTAGCAAATAATAAGTTTGGGGGTATTTGATAGACGCATTTATGTGTCTAAAATAATGTATATTGTTAGTGCTCGATTTGGTGCTTATTTTGCTATTTTATGTATTTGTAGGTGTTTTTGGAGAAATAAGCTTTTGCGGCGAATTTGGCTCGAAAAGTGGTCCTGGGAGAAAATTACTAAAGGCACCCAGAAGACGCACTACATGCACCCCGGAAGTATGTTGGAGACGACCCAGAAAAGTTATACAGACACCCCAGAAGAATTGCTAAAGGGATCCCAATATTGGATAAGGGGTAACCAAATTACTAAGGGGCATCCATTTCCAAGGAAATGCTATTCGCACCCATCAGTCGGATAGGGGGAGGTCATCTTCTCCCATTCAAATACCGATTTTGGCGGGAAAACTTATGTTCACGAACTGAGTTTAGGGTTCGATTATTGGAGGGCTTTTAATGAGATTCAATCGGAGAAAATCATTGGTATGGACTCTAACTGACTAAACAGGCCTGATATGATGTTTTTGATCGAAGAAATTGGGCTGGATAATCCGGACTTCGTTAAACAGGGGAGGTTTATTCACAGAATATTTTCCGAGTAATATATGGCAGTGACGTGATGGAAGAGGAATATCTTCCCTGAAGATTTGTTCCTATGAATACAAAGAAGATTTTGGGAAGGTTTTGTTAATCTAGAAATGCGTACGAGGTGAAGAGAAGAAAAGATAGGAAATACCCGTGACTTCCGGCGAAAGGAAAAAGAGAGATTTTCTAGGGATTTTTGGTTGCTGTGAAGTATATAAAGGAATTTTTAAGTTCCATAGAAGGGTGTAGAGAGTTTGGGGTAGCGTCAGAGCTAAGAACAAAGCTGCAGAGAAGAATTGCAGCAGCAGCAGAGAAGAAGAAGGAATAGTTTCAGACGACGCTTCCGAACCGTCGTTCTTAAGAACACGAAGAACAGACTCGTGCTGACAGTCTTAAATTTAACAGCAAATATAAGTGTCTCTGTTCATTAATAATAAATCACATACTTCGTACCTTGTCATCTTTTCTCTGTAACATCAAAACCCGTTGTAAGAGCTCTTTGTAACGCCTCCACAGCGTTGCAAACAGCCAGCTTATTAGTTTTCTCTTGTTTTTCACCTATTTGAGCTATGAACAACTATTTTGAGCACGTGAATAATATGAGGAGCTAAACCCCATCACTGGGATGATGGAGGAATCCATATTTCATGCATGTGGTAATTATATTTAATTCTTTTATGACTTTTGCATGGATTATTAATTGTTTTATGGTTTTTATTGAATGGTTGTGATTTCAATTGATAGGTTATACTTAGGTTAATTCATTTGATATCCCATGCTTTAGATTTACAGTCATTGCTTTTCAAAAATCTACCTTGACAAAGAAACAGAGTCAATATTTTATTTGAGCTATAATTGTCTAGAATAAATCTAAGAATCGCATGAATGAGTTTATGGTGGAATCCGAAGTCCTAGTATCTCTCGTTATCGTGACATATTTTATATATTTTTCTTTTATTATTTCTAAAATCAAATCTTATTAAGTCCGAGAATCAAACCCTTTCTTACCACTTGTAAAACTACATCAATCTCCTATCTTGAGACAAAAGTCATATTACTATATAGACTAAGATTATACACATGTGGTATTTCGAGCTGAGTATAACTCACTTATCTATTTCTCGAAATATGTGTTGGTAAAGCTTTCGCTTTAGCCAAGTTCATCTTTACATAGTGACGAAAGTCATGTTATGTTTCAATCACTTTGAAAATAGCTCTGAAGAAAAAATAGTTTGTGAATAACAACTATATAAAGCCCTCTGAGAATGTTTCAATGATTGAAATGAGAGTTTAGACAATATAACTATTGGAGGATATAAGCATTGTTGTGGAAACACATATATGTATAAGTCCTTATTTCTTAAACCAAAGTTTGCGAACTTTGTTGATCAATTAAAACCGGAGAAGTACGTGAGCTTCAGTCCGCGAACTGGCAAAGTTCTCAAACCCGAGAATTTCTGCTGGAGTTTTTGAACTCCATCCGGGAACTTAAGTCCGCGAATCCAGTCCGCGAACTTGAGTAGGTTATGTCAAAAAATGATGTTCTTGAACTTATCTTAATAAACTAAGGAATGATATTGCAAACCGTGGCTTTATAGTTCATGAATCGATTCGAGTGAATCACTTCATTTTTGCTTCGATTGTGTCTTGTGTAGTACATAAAGATCTAAGCAACTGAACAACTCTTTAACTAGTTCATTTGAGTCATTTGGACTAGTTTGGTGAAGAAGAATATGGTTGATATGAAAATTATCATATGGATAACCATTTGGTTAACTATTGTTGAACCAATTAATGTACAAGTTTGGGTACGGTTTTCACAAGCCTACAGACGTGCATTTCATGTGTATAATAAGATATTTTTTCGATCTAACAGTTGATAAATATTAGCTTGAATCTAATCAGGTTTTCATCCAACGGTGAATATTGAATGCTTTGTTACTAAGTTAACATTGATTGCAAATCCTGATTTGAGGGACTATATAAAGGAGAAATCTAGTAATTGGGAAACCTAATCCCCCACACATTCTGTATGATACTAGTTTGCTAAGCTAGAGTCGATTCTCCTTTAACCTTTGGTTTTCTTCTTCTAAAACCAGGTTAACGACTTAAAGACTTCATTGGGATTGTGAAGCCAGACCGATACTACTTTTCTTGTAGTTGTGTGATCTGATCTTTCTATTTCTATCATACGAGTACAATTGTAATAATTGGTTTGAGATTTCTATCTCCGATAGGCAAGATATAAAAGTAGTCACAAACTCTTCGTCTCATCGTTTGTGATTCCACAATTTTTTTTTCCGCACTGTCGATTAAGATTATTGTGAGGTGATTGATAAAGCTGAGCTGTTCTTCGAGAATATAAGTATGGTTTTATTAATTAGTTCATGTTCACCTCGATTTATCAAAAGATGGAACAAAAACTTGTAGGTATATTCGTGGGAGACAGATTTATCTATTACCGTAGACTTTTCTGTGTGATACAGATTTGTTTATTAAAGTCTTCAACTTTGGGTCATAGAAACTCTTGGTTGTGGGTGAGATCAGCTAAGGGAATCAAGTGTGCAGTATCTTGCTGGGATCAGAGGCGTAGGAGCATAACTGTACCTTGGATCAGTATGAGATTGATTGGGGTTCAACTACAGTCTAGACCGAAGTTAGCTTGGAGTAGGCTAGTGTCTGTAGCAGCTTAATATAGTGTATGTTTAATCTGGACTAGGTCCCGGGGTTTTTCTGCATTTGCGGTTTCCTCGTTGGCAAAATTATGGTATCTGTGTTATTTCTTTTCCGCGTTATATTTTGTTATATAATTAAAATAATACAGATTGTGCATTGTTCAATCAATTAGAATATCATACCTTTTGGTTGTTGATTTAAATTGATTGACACTTGGATATTAGTATTTGGTACCATCCAAGTTTATCTCTCTTGTATTTAAATTGAGACTCGCAGTTTGCTTGAGTAAGATTTAAATCGAGAGATAGATATATAAACTCTTTGATATATCTTTCATTTATTGAGTCTAACTGTCTATTTGATTCTCATAAAAGTATATTGGAGTTTGTCCATACAGATTGCTAATCGAAATATTGGGTGTGGTTTTTAGACCCATGCTTTTTTAATTGGTATCAGAGCAGGCAAACACGCTTAAGACCTTATAAGTCTGTATTTGTAGCGATATGACTTTATGGACGAGTTTATCTCTAATAACGTACCAGTTCATAAATCACCAGATGATTTTCAAAGCTTGGATTCACCTGAGAGAACTTTCACATCTAGGTCAGTATCTAAACATTCTCTTAATGTATAACCTATTGAAGTCTGGGAAATACGCCTAGAAGAACAGTTGGATGAACTTTCTGATGAAGGTGATTCAAATATTGATAGAGATGTTGATAAGAAAGTCTCAGAGTATGTTAAGGTTTTGAATTCGTTGGAAAAGAAAAAGATGACAAATCCTCATGTCACACCTCTTCTGACTCCTCTTTGTCGAGAAAACAAAAAATTGAGAAGATGTTACGCATGTGTTTATGTTTCGAATCATTCTAACCAACCGATCCTCAAGGATTCTGAGGAAAACCTGCGTATAAAGTCACTTGAATATGATAATCTTTATCAAAAGTATTTTTTATTGGAAGAAAAACTTGCAGAATATGAAGCAAGGTTTAACTCTCAACAAATTAGTTTTGATGACATAGAAAGTGCTTGTCTCGCTCGAGAAAAATATCTTGAGGCTGATTTAGCTGCTGCTCTTGATAAAATCAAGATGTTGGAAAATTACTTGAAAAAGTTCAATACTAGTTCAAGCAAATTAACCATTATGCTAGGAGCAAGTAAAAATCATCGTGGTACACGAGGATTGGGCTATAAAGGAATAAATGCTCCAAGTATTAGCAAAGAGGTAAAATTTATCAAGGCTAGTGATTCTTCTCAACAAAAGGTTTCCACTGATGGCAAAAGTGAAATACCTTCACTGGTTGTTATGGTTCGAAAGAGAAAAGTATATCAACCTCCAAAGTTAGCACATACGGATCGAGGTAAGAACATTCATTATATTTGCCACTATTGCGGAAATAAAGGTCACCTGGAAAGGAGATGTCGTTTCCGTATAAGAAATGAGAAACTTCATGATGTTCTTGTTTGGGCATCACAAGAAGTTGTGAAACCAAGATCATATGTTAAGGCTAATCCCCTTAATGCTAAAGGTTGTAACTGTCCAACCTTTAGGCAAAGGAATCAGTGTTGTGATAAAACTATTTTTGCCTATAAACGTCATATGAAGCCTTTTCACAATCGTAATGGCTATCAAAAGGATAACTTCGTAAACACGAAGACAAGATCTGATGCTCCCAATTGGCAAAAGACTAACTTGCAAAAGAATAGTCAATCCAATTCTCTTATGAGAAATCTTGAAGAGAGTAATGGGAAGAAGGTTTCGGTTGTTCCTAAATGCACTCAGAAGTGGGTACCAAAGAAATCCAATGATTCCTTGAGTGTGAAAAGGAATTATCTTCCAGAAAATTCCATAACTCTGGAGAAGGCAGTATCCATGATGTTGGAACTTAACAAGTTTTTTGGAAAAATGGAATTGGATGTGAAAGGTTCTAAAAGCGATCTCTTTCATGATAATCCGAAGGTCACTTGTGGTGAGCAATACATTGTTCACCTCAACACAACTTGATTGTGTTGTAAGTGCATTATCACCAAGGAATTCCCTGCTATGTATACGGTGAGGGAAGCACGAGAATTTGGGCACACATATTATGTTCGGTAAGACGATTAGATTCTTCTAAAAAGGTATGTCTTTAAGCTTGAGAAATATTTGTGTTTTTATTTGCTTAAAGTACTTATAATGATCCATGTACCTTGCTTATCGTTCATTTCTACCTAACTTGATATGTGTTTAAGGTTCTTAAATGTTTAGGTTTGAAAACATTAGTTTGGGATGTTTGTACTTCATGGTACACATACCAAGTATGCATAACATCATTTAAAACCAAAATCCAGGGGCTTAAGTTCGCAAACCCCGTCTGCATACTACTCCAGGATACGAAATTTCGTTTGCAAACATGTATGCATACTTGATGTCGATACTCGATAAACTTTTTTTGGCCGTAACTTCTTCGTTCGAACTCGGATTGACCTCATTCTTTTTGAATTCTCTTTACCTTTGAATTCTCTTCAAATTAGAGATGTGAATTACTTAATTTGGATGAGTTAAGATTGGTATTTGTCCTGTCGCTTGTTTTGAGTATTTTGCTCCGTTTCATCGCACTTGTTCCACTTCTCTTGGACTTGGGCACTTGAATTCATGGAATACTGATCTTCTAAGATGATTGTATCTTTTACAAGAATGTTGTTGGTGAACCACAAAAAAGGAAGTTCAAGAATGGGCAGTAGTACGCATTACTATGGGATTCTTGAATGTTCACAATCATTTTATGTGAACTATGGTGCATGGTCTTTAAAAACTTTGTATGTTCTTCTTTGTTGAGAAAATATTTTTATACGCCTTTGGTAGCTTTTCTTGGTATAAATCCGGGCGAAAAAGATTGATTCTACCCTCTAAGGACAAATCATCTTATATGTGCATTACAGGTTTGTCTTGATGCCTAGGAAACTTCTTATGAGAATTTATTCTTGTTTTTGAGAAGGATTACTAGAGTTTGGAATAGCCATTATTGTGATTACACATAGCTATGTCCAATGTTTTCATCTTCATGTTTTTAGATTTATTGGTTTAAATTCTAAACTTGTTTGGAAGATGATCTTTGCAGTATTAATCTTTATGATTTTATATATTGCAATATTTTAATGGGATATGTGTGTTTGCGTTCGTGAACTTGATTGTCCCATATGTTGTCAAAAGTAAAATCGTTCGTGAGTTTATATGCAAGTATTGATAAAAGAATGAATAGACTTTTAACAAACACAAAAGTTAAGCCTATATTGTCAATTATTGATGTAAGATAGGTTAAAATCTTTTGTGATTCAAGGATTATGTCTATTTTATGTCATTGTGCAAATGGTGATGGGAAATAGAATGAATCCTTGATTATTCCACAGTATAAGGTCGATCTCTGATCCACAATTTTTGTGTAAATATTGTGTTGTTCCATAAAGTGTCTTATGTTGAGCACGAGAATAACCAAAGTTGATTATTTTGTGATTAGATTAGTTGTTGTTCCGTAAGGTACTTTGTGTTGAGCATGGCCAATTAAATTGATTACTTTTGTGATTAATTTGGTTGTGTACTTCGATTAGATTAATTGTGGGTTCTCTTGTGATTAATCTAATTGATTTCTTAAGTCTCCATAAGTTTACTTGTGTTGAGCATATTTGGTTAAATTAATCTTAGGTTCGCTTACGGTTAATTTGATTGAATATTCCTTTTGGATTTCAAATTCGTACTCGTATGTGATTTGTTGAGTCCAAAGAAATCCTTCTTTTCTTTTGAAATTAAGGTCGCTCTTGTTGCACCCTTGGGAATGACATTTTATGGGGGAGAGTTCTTTTGAACTTGTGCTTAATTGCCAAATCTTTGTGGGGAGTGCGGCTGTGGAATTTTATAGGGGTTATCTTGTATCTTTATAGACTCCTTGATGAATGCATTTAGCTTCGGCTTTATGATTGCATCTAAACAAGATGATATACATTTACCTTTGGTCATAAACCGTCTCTTACGGAAATTTCATTAGGATCACGTTCTTGTACCTTTGCCAATTTTATTGACAAAAAGGGGGAGAATTAATATGTAGTTCACACTACAAATACATATGGTTTTCGGATCATTATATAAGGGGGAGTGGTTTCCATGTGAGATGGAGTATTGACTAAGGGGGAGTGACATATCACCATAATATTGTTGTTAAAGTTGTGATGCAATTAGACTTTGACGCTGTGTAATGATACTATGACACTGTATAACAATGATTGAGAACTCTTGTTTTCTCGTTGTTATAGCTATGGATTTTCAACAACGATGATGCTAAACTTACAACCTTTGGGATCATTGGATTACTTGGAAGTGACGAAGATTTCGAGTAATGTTGAAGATTAGATGATATGTAGAATAGGAGCTACAAAGTTTGTTTATATATTTTTTGTTTTCCACATATGTATTAATAGTTTTGCCACTAAAATTGACAAAAGGGGAGATTGTTAGAGCACTGCTCGGTCGAACTCGCATGCGTTTCTATCTCAAGCATGTTTGTCAATGTTAGTTATCAAAACTGTAAAGTCTTGATTTCTAGTCTATTATAGCTAAGGTCTCAGACTAGGATAGAAAGTATAGTTGAGCTCAAGAACTCCATGGCGATCATCATACAAGACGAAGGACTACTCAAGGAACCAGTGGATCTTCATCGACTAAAATGTATGTGGAGACTTGAACTTATCTATCACTCAAAAGTATATCTACTCTATCTCTTATCTTGAGTCAAAAGTCGTATTACTATATAGACTAATATTATACACATGTGGTATTTCGAGTTGAGTATATCTCGCTTATCTATTTCTCAAAATATGTGTTGGTAAAGCTTTCGTTTTAGCCAAGTTCATCTTTACCTAGTGACGAAAGTCATGTTATGTTTCAATCACTTTGAAAATCACTCTGACGAAAAATAGTTTGTGAATAACAATTATATAACGCCCTTTGAGAATATTTCAATGATTGAAATGAGAGTTTAGACAATATAATCATTGGAGGATATAAGCATTGTTGTGGAAACACATATATATGTATAAGTCCTTATTTCTTGAACCAAAGTTTGCGAACTTTGTTGATCAAGTAAAACCGGAGAAGTACGAGAGCTCCAGTCCGCGAACTCAGTCCGCTAACTGGCGAAGTTCTCAAACCTGAGAATTTATGCTGGAGTTTGTGAACTCCATCTGCGAACTTGATTAGGTTATGCCTAAAAACGATATTCGTGAACTTATCTTAATAAACTAAGATATGCTATTGCAAATCGTGGCTTTATAGTTTATGAATCGATTCGAGTGAATCACATCGTTTTTGCTTCGATTGTGTCTTGTGTAGTACATAAAGATTTAAGCAATTGAACAACTCTTTAACTAGTTAATTTGAGTCATTTGGACTAGTTATGGTAAAGAAGAATATGGTTGATATGAAAGTTATCATATGGCTTACCATTTGGTTAACTATTGTTGAACCAACTAATGTACAAGTTTGGGTACGGTTTTCACAAACCTACAAATGTGCATTTCATGTGTGTGTAACAAGCTATGTTTTCGATCTAACAGTTGATAAATATTAGCTTGAATCTAATCATGTTTTCATCCGACGGTGAATATTGAATGCTTTGTTACTAAGCTAACATTGATTGAAAACCCTGATTTGAGAGACTATACAAGGGAGAACTCAAGCAACTGGGAAACCTAATCCCCACACATTCTGTATGATACTAGTTTCCTAAGATAGAGTCAATTCTCCTTTAACCTTTGGTTTTCTTCATCTAAAACCAGGTTAATGACTTAAACACTTCATTGGGATTATGAAGCCAGGCCGATACTACTTTTCTTGTAATTGTGTGATCTGATCTTGATGTTTCTATCGTACGAGTACAATTGTAATAACTGGATTGAGATTTTTATCTCCGATAGGCAATATATAAAAGTAGTCACAAACTCTTCGTCTTATCGTTTGTGATTCCAAAATATCTTTTTTCGCTGAGTCGATTAAGATTATTGTGAGGTGATTGATAAAGCTGAGGTGTTCTTCGGGAATATAATTCTGGTTTTATCAATTGGTTCCTATTCTCCTTGATTTATCAAAATTCGGAACAAAAACTTGTAGGTATATTTGTGGGAGATGGATTTATCTATTATTGTAGACTTTTCTGTGTGATACACATTTGTTTATTAAAGTCTTCGACTTTGGATCGTAGCAACTCTTGGTTGTGGGTGAAATAAACTAAGGGAATCAAGTGTGCAGTATCCTGCTGGGATCAGAGGCGTAGGAGCATAACTGTACCTTGGATCAGTGTGAGATTGATTTGGGTTCAACTACAGTCCAGACCGAAGTTAGCTTGGAGTAGCCTAGTGTCTGTAGCGGCTTAATACAATGTATGTTTAATCTGGACTAGTCCCGGGGCATTTGCGGTTTCCTTGTTAACAAAGTGTTATTTCTTTTCCGCATTATATTTTGTTATATAATTAAAATAATACAGGTTGTGCGTTGCTCAATCAATTAGAATATCCTACCTTTTGGTTGTTGATTTAAATTGATTGACACTTGGATATTATTCTTTGGTACCTTTTGGTTGTTGATTTAAACATTTGATGAGCTTAACCACAAAGTGTCGGAAATTGTTAATACATCTTTTGTATTGGGTAAGACTATTCCCAAAAATGACATTGTGATGAAAATTCTCAGATCGCTGCCATCTAGATACGATTCTAAGAAGCATGCCATCGTTGAGGGAGATAACCTTGATACACTTTCCAGAAATTCTCTAGCCGGAAAGTTGAAAATTTTCGATCTTGAACTGGAACAAAGAGAGAAACGTCATTTGTTTAGCAACCATGTTGCTGCATCTGATCGTAAGTCTCGACGTCCCAAATTGATTGACAAAAGGGATGATAATTGCTTTAATTCGCCTCTGTTACTGTTTATACAACAACTTAAGAAATCTCTTAGACATAGTAAAAGAAAGTCTCAAAAGAAAAGGCAGTCAATTAATAAAAAGGTTCAGAAAAACTATGTTAATAGTTCCTGCTTCAAGTGCTATAGAAGTTTTCATGATACTCCTAAATATCCAAATATGAAAGTAAGTGAATTAACTAAAGCATGGATTCTACTCTTGACTATTTTCCTGAGGATGATATCTATGAGGGTTCACTCAATCTGTTTGATGATAATCATGAATGTCCTCCTAACAGTCTTGATCATTCCATGATAAAAAAAATTACTTCTTCAGAAGTCCTTCAACTTGATAAGGAAGTAGTATTTAAAAGGATTGAAAATCTGGAGAGTGATATGTCTAAATTAAAAATGGAGATGACTTGCAATCATGATTCTCAAAACTTTTCGATTTTTTCGTTAAAAAGTTGTCAGCAAAATTGCCTTGATTCTATACCTTTCTTAAGTCACTCTGACAATAAGAATAGTATAGAGAATCACAAGAACGTACATTACCTTACGGATTCTACTTGTGATTATCAGGACCATATAAAAATTTGGAAGGCTAAGAAACATGAAAAACTCTCTTCTACAAAAAGTTGTTTGCAGAAGAAGAAAAAGAAATCTCATACAAAACCCTCAGCCTTTGTAAAAGAGATTTCCAAAAGAATGCATAGTTTCCAAAAATCAACAATCAAGGTGTTCAAATCTATGCTAAAGGAAAGAAAGGATGATATTCATAACTCTTCCTTCATAAAAACAAGACAGAAACATAGTATAAATACTTCATCCCCTCAAAAGAAGTTACCCAGTCCTGGAGAGGATTGGAACATTTACAGTTTGTAATACTGTATTGAGGATTTTTGTCTATCCCTCTTAGACAAAAAATCATAATATTCAAGAGGGTTATGATGTTTCTGTTATTGTTTTTAAGATCCTTTTTCTGAAAAATAATCAATTTTCTGTTAGGGTTTTGGTCAAAGGTTAGTTTGGTTATTTATCTCCTATCCTCCTTTTCCTTTAAAATAAAGTTTTTCCTCGTTAAACATTTCATTTATCTCTTCTATCATGTCCTCTTCAAGTCTTTCAAGCAAAGATAACGATGTGTGGACTATTCTCTTCCCATCAAAGAAAATATGATTTGATTCTTCTAATAATATTGTGAGCCCTGATTCTCACAGTTCCTCTCTGGATGGGAACATCTATGTTTCTCATTTTGATAAGCTCTTTTTAACCATGAATCTAGTCTTGGAACAAGTTCGTGCCCTGAAAAGTGATTTAGAAACTTCTTCCAAGAGACTTGAAGAAAAGATGGAGAATCTAGAATCTAGAATTGATCTATCGAAGATGAGCTTGATGAATACAGAGAATATGAGAAGAATATTCAAAGTAAGTGAAATGTTCTATGGAAATTTTATTTTATCTAGTAAATCTTCTATTTTTCTTGTTTTATTTAGAAGAATAACTAGTGGTTTGGAATATCCATTAGTGTGATTACACATAGCTATATCCAATGTTTTCATCTTCTTGTTTTTAGATTTATTTGTTTAAATTCTAAACTTGTTTGGAAGATGATTTTTGCAGTATTAATCTTTATGATTTTATATATTGCAATATTGTTATGGGATATGTGTGTTTAGTCCGTGAACTTGATTGTCCCATACTTTGTCAAAAGTAAAGTCGTTCATGTATTGATATGCAAGTATTGATAAAAGAATGAATAGACTTTTGACAAACACAAAAGTTAAGCCTATATTGTCAGGTTTTGATGGAAGATAGGTTAAAATATTTTGTGATTCAAGGATTATGTCTATTGTGTGCAAATAATGATGGAAACATAGAATGAATCCTTGTGTATTCCCTGATCCATTTTTTGTGTATTACTGTGAGACTCCGTATTGTGTCTTATATCGAGCACTAGACAACCAAGTTGATTATTATTGTGATTAGCTTAGTTGTGTTCCGTAAGGTACTTTACGTCGAGTATTTTGAACTAAATTAATCATCTTGTGTGATTATTTAGTTATGACTCCGTAAGTTTGTCTTATGTTTGAGCATTTTTTTGACTGGGTTGGTTATTCATGATTAACGTAGTCATTGCTCCATAGATTTCTCTTATATCGAGTGTGACCAATTAAATTGATTACTTTTGTAATTATTTTGGTTGAGTATGGAAATTAGATTGTTTGAGAGTTCTCTTGTGATTAATCTAATTGATTTCTTAAGTCTCCATAAGTTTACTTATGTTGAGCATATTTAGTCAAATTAATTATGGTTCGCTAATGGTTAATTTGATTGAATATTTCTTTTTGGATTCCAAGTTCATACTTGTATGATATTTGTTGAGTCCAAAGAAATCCTTTTTTTCTTTTGAAATTAAGGTCGATCTTGTTGTTCCCTTGGGAATGACATTTTATGGTGGAGAGTTCTTTTGAACTTGTGCTTAATTGCCAAATCTTTGTGGGGAGTGCGGCTGTGGAATATTATAGGGGTTATCTTGTATGTTTATGAACTCCTTGATTAATGCATTTAACTTAGGCTTTATGATTGCATCTAAACAAGATGATATACATTTACCTTTGGTCATGAAATGTCTCTTACGGAAATTTCATTAGGATCTCGTTTTTGTACCTTTGCCAATTTTATTGACAAAAAGGGGGATAATTAATATGTAGTTCACACTAAAAATACATATGGTTTTCGGATCATTATGTAAGGGGGAGTGGTTTCCATGTGAGATGGAGTACTGACTAAGGGGGAGTGAAGTATCACCATAGTATTGTTGTTAAAGTTGTGATGCAATTGGACTTTGACGCTGTGTAATGATACTGTATAACAATGATTGAGAACTCTTGTTTTCTCATTGTTATAGCTATGGATTTTCAACAACGATGATGCTAAACTTGCAACCTTTGGGATCATTGGAGTACTTGGAAGTGACGAAGATTTCGAGTAATGTTGAAGATTAGACGACATGTGGAATAGGAGCTACAAAGTTTATTTATATATTTTTTGTATTCCATATGTATTAATAGTTTTGCCACTAAAATTGACAAAGGGAGAGATTGTTACAACACTGCTGGGTCGAACTCACATGCGTTGCTATCTCAAAAAAAAATTTCAATGTTAGTGATCAAAACTATAAAGTCTTGATTTCTATTCTACTATATCTAAGGTCTCGGACTAGGATAGAAAGTGTAGTTAAGCTCAAGAACTCCATGGAAATCATCATACAAGACGAAGGACTACTCAAGGAGCCAGTGGATCTTCATCGAATAAAAGGTATGTGGAGACTTGAACTTATCTATCACTCAAAAGTCTACCTACTCTATCTCCTAGCTTGAAACAAAAGTCGTATTACTATATAGACTAAGATTATACCACATGAGGTATTTAGAGCTGAGTATATCTCGCTTATCTATTTCTCGAAATATGTGTTGGTAAAGCTTTCTCTTTAGCCAAGTTCATCTTTACCTAGTGACGAAAGTCATGATATGTTTCAATCATTTTGGAAATCGCTCTGACGAAAAAATAATTTGTGAATAACAACTATATAACACCCTCTGAGAATGTTTCAATGATTGGAATGAGAGTTTAGACAATATAACCATTGGAGGATATAAGCATTGTTGTGGAAACACATATATGTATAAGTCCTTATTGCTTGAACCAAAGTTTGCGACCTTTGTTGATCAAGTGAGACCGGAGCAGCAAGTGAACTTCAGTCTGCGAACATGCGTAGTTCTTGAACCCGAGAATTTCTGCTGGAGTTTGTGAACTCTGTCCGCGAACTTAAGTCCGCGAACTTGAGTAGGTTATGTCTAAAAACGATGTTTGTGAACTTATCTTAATAAACTAAGGAATGCTATTACAAACCGTGGCTTTATAGTTCATGAGTCGATTCGAGTGAATCACATCGTTTTTGCTTCAATTGTGTCTTGTGTAGTACATAAAAATCTAAGCAATTGAACAACTCTCTAACTAGTTCATTTGAGTCATTTGGACTAGTTATGGTGAAGAAGAATATGGTTGATATGAAAGTTATCATATGGCTAACCATTTGGTTAACTATTGTTGAACCAACTAATGTACAAGTTTGGGTACGGTTACACAAGCCTAGAAACGTGCATTACATGTGTGTGTAACAAGCTATGTTTTTGATCTAACGGTTAATAAATATTAACTTGAATCTAATCAGGTTTTCATCTAACGGTGAATATTGAATGCTTTGTTAGTAAGCTAACATTGATTGCAAACCCTGATTTGATGAGAGACTATATAAGGGAGAACTCTAGCAACTGGGAAACCTAATCCCCACACATTCTGTGTGATACTAGTTTGCTAAGCTAGTGTCGATTCTCCTTTAACCTTTGGTTTTCTTCTTCTAAAACCAGGTTAACGACTTAAAAACTTCATTGGGATTGTGAAGCCAGACCGATACTGCTTTTCTTGTAGTTGTGTGATCTGATCTTGCTATTTCTATCGTATGAGTACAATTATAATAATTGGCTTGAGATTTCTATCTCCGATAGGCAAGATATAAAAGTAGTCACAAACTCTTCGTCTCATCGTTTGTTATTCCACAATATCTTTTTTCGTTGTGTCTATTAATATTATTGTGATGTGATTGATAAAGCTGAGCTGTTCTTCGAGAATATAAGTATGGTTTTATTAATTGGTTCCTGTTCACCTTGATTTATCAAAAGATGAAACAAAAACTTGTAGGTATATTCGTGGGAGACGGATTTATATATTACCGTAGACTTTTCTGTGTGATACAGATTTTTTATTAAACTATTCAACTTTGGGTCGTAGCAACTCTTGGTTGTGGGTGAGATCATCTAAGGGAATCAAGTGCGCAATATCCTGCTAGGATAAGAGGCGTAGAAGCATAATTGTACCTTGGATCAGTGTGAGATTGATTGGGGTTCAACTACAGTCTAGACCGAAGTTAGCTTGGAGTAGGCTAGTGTATGTAGCGGCTTAATACAGTGTATGTTTAATCTGGACTAGGTCCCGGGGTTTTTCTGCATTTGCGGTTTCCTCGTTAACAAAATTATGGTGTATGTGTTATTTATTTTCTGAATTATATTTTGTTATATAATTGAAATAATATAGGTTGTGCGTTGTTCAATCAATTAGAATATCTGACCTCTGTGGTTGTTGATTTAAATTTATTGACACTTGGATATTGGTCTTTGGTACCATCCAAGTTATCTCTCATTAATAAATACTCGTGGTTTCTATTTGCTTGAGTATAGATCAAGTTGAGAGATTTGGATAATAACTCCTTGAGATATTTTTTATTGATTGAGTCTGACTGTCTAGTTCATTCTATAGAAAGTAACTCGGAGTTTGTCCATACAGATTGTTAATCGAAATATTGGGTGTGGTTGTTAGACCCCCGCTTTTTCAATTTCATAAAACCGGCTTCCATGCTTTTCAGGGACCCTTTAAGGCCTCTAATATTCCTTGCATCATCATGAGTGACTGTCATCTCGCCAAAAAAGGGATGAAATGTATAAGTCTCTAGATAAAAAAAAGACGGAGGCTGTCACTGGATCACAATCCTTCTTGGCATTTTTTTATCGTGGGCATAAACCTGTGACTTGTACTTAAGCCACCAACTCATCAACCTCTTTCGTAAAATCTCAATCTGCAGTCCTCTTGTGTCTCAATACTCATGCCGCATCTTTATGATCCATAGTCTCATAGATCCTGAAAAAGCGGGGGTCTAACAACCTCACCCAATATTTCGATTAGCAATCTGTATGGACTAACTCTAATATACTTTTAAGAGAATCAAAAAGACAGTCAGACTTAATATTAATAAAAAGTATATCAAGGAGTTAATATCTTTATCTCTCGATTTGATCTATACTCAAGCAAATAGAAATCTGCGAGTCTTTATCAAATATAAGCGATATAAACTTGGATGGTACCAAAGACCAATATCCAAGGATCAATCAATTTCCAATCAACAACCAAAGGTTGGATTTCACAATTGATCAATACAACGCACAACCTGTGATATTTCAATTATATAACAAAATATAATGCGGAATAGAAATAACACAGACACCGGAAATTTTGTTAATGAGGAAACCGCAAATGCAGAAAAACCCCGGGACCTAGTCCAGATTGAACACCACACTGTATTAAGCTGCTACAGATACTAGCCTACTACAAACTAACTTCGATCTGGAATGTAGTTGAACCCTAATCAATATCACACTGATTCAAGGTACAATTACTCTCCTTACATCTCTGATCCCAGTAGGATACTATGCACTTGATTCCCTTAGATGATCTCACACACAATTAAGAGTTGCTATGACCTAAAGTTGAAGACTTTAATAAACAAATATGTATCACATAAAAAAGTCTACGGTAATAGATAAATCTGTCTCCCACAGATAAACCTACGAGTTTTGTTCCGTCTTTTGATAAAATCAAGTTGAACATGAACTAATCAATAACCCGGACTTATATTCCCGGAGAACATCCTAGAATTATTGATCGTATTTTATCGAAACTAGATATTGTGGAATCACACACGATGAGACGAAGATATTTGTGATTTCTTTTTATCTTTCCTTATCGGAGATATAATCTCAAGCCAATTATTCAATTGAAATCGTACAATAGAAAATGGCAAGATCAGATCGCTCAACTACAAGAGAAGTAGTTTCGTCTGCCTTCACAATCCCAATGAAGTCTTTAAGTCGTTTACCGACAGGGTCTCGATAAGAAACCTACGGTTAAAGGAGAATAGACTCTAGCAAAACCAACTAGTATCACACAAGAGGTGTGGGGATTAGTTTTTCCAGTTGCTAGACGTCTCCTTTATATAGTTTTCAAATCAAGGTTTGCAATCTAAGTTATCTTGGTAACAAAACATTCAATATTCACCGTTAGATGAAAAACCTGATTTATGCAAGCTAATATCTTTCAACCATTAGATCGAAACTTAGCTTGTCAAACACAAATGAAATGTATTTCATTTAGGTTTGAGTAACCGTACCTAAACGTGTACATTTGGTTCACAAATAGTTAACCAATGGTTAGCCATATGAGTACTTTCATATCAACCATATTCATCTTCTTCACAACTAGTTCAAATGACTCAAAAAACTAGTTGAAGAGTTGTTCAATTGCTTGGATATTTATACATAAACACAATTGAAACAAAATAGGTTTGGTTCACTCGAATCAATTCATGAACAATATAGCCACAGTTTGCAAAGATTGCATTCCTTATTAATTTATTGTTTAAGTTCATGAGCTACCAATTTGAGAAATATAACCAGCTTGGGTACGCATATGGGTATGCGTGCCTTAGCTACCGGATTTGAGTTTACAAACTCAACAAAAATTTTCTGTTCGAAAACTTCCGTGGGTATGCGTACCTAAGGTGACTGGTTTGACAGTTTGCAAACTTACAAACACAGCAGAATTTTTTGGTTAAAAAACTTCCGCCATTACGCGTATAGGTACGCGTACCTATCCTATCTCCTTCTCCAATAACGCATGCACACATATGCACGCACTTGGTTTCCGGTACATGGATTTATACACTAATGTGCAAACACACTATATATGCTTATATCCATAGATGATTACATTATCTCAACTCTACATTTCAATCATTGAACCATTCTTCTATAATGTTATAACAATCGTTATTCACGACCATCATCATCAAAGTTATCTTTAGGATTGAAACGTCATCACGAATTTCGTCATGGGTAAAGATGAAAAGTGGTTAAAGCGAAAGCTTACCAGCACATATTTCGAGAAAACTATAGGCGAGTAAACTCGGCTCGAAATAGCAAATGTGTATGTATGAAAACTATCATACTTATATGACTGTTGTCTCAAGAGTAGGAGATAGATAGATGTTTGAGTGATAGATGAGTTCAATTCTCCACATACCTTTTGGTCAGATGAAGTTCCACTGGTTCCTTGAATAGTTCTTCGTCTTCGTAAGATAATCGCCATGGAGTCTGGAGCTCAATTATACTTAACTGTCATAGACCGAGACTTAGTCACAAGTAAACTAGAAATCAAGGCATATAGTTTTGATCACTAATATTTACAAACTTTCTTGAGATAGCAATGCATGCGAGTTCGATCGAGCAATGCTCTAACAATCTCCCCCTTTGTCAATTTTAGTGACAAAACTATCAATACATATGGATTACAAAATAGATAAAACATTGTAGCTTCTCGTCCACATGCTTGATCTCCTTGGTGCTTCAATATTACTCGGAAACTTCGTCTTTTCCAATTACTCCCATGATTCCATAGATGTTCAGTTCAGCATCATAGTTGTTGAAGATCCGTAGCCATAACAATGAGAAAACAAAAGCTCTCCATCATTATTATACAGTATCATAGTATTATTACACAGCATCGAAGTTCTTATATCACAACCTTGACAACAATACTATGGTGATATGTATCACTCCCCCTAAGTCAATAATTTCGTCTCAACAAGAAAATCACTCCCCCTTACATAATGATCCGAAAACCATATGTATTTGTAGTGTGAACTACATATTAATTCTCCCCCTTTTTGTCAATAAAATTGGCAAAGGTACGAAAACGAGATCCTAATGAAATTTTCACGGAGACGCTTCAAGACCAAAGAAAAGGACATATCAACTTTGTTTAGATGCAATCATAAAGCCGAAACTAAATGCATTCTTCAAGGAGTTTATAAAGATACAAGATAACCCCTAAAAATTCCACAACAGCACTCCCCACAAAGATATGGAAGTTAAGCGCAAGCTCAAAAGAACTCTCCCCCATTTGATGTCATTCCCGAGAGAACAACAAGAGCGACCTTACTTTTACAAGAAAAGAAGGATTTCTTTGGACATCAAAAACCACAAAAATGATTTTGTATCAAAAATTCTCAATTAAACTAACCACAAGAAAACCCTTGATTAATTTAATCGGAATACACAACCAAAATAACCACAAATGAATCTATTATTACTCTAGTTGGGAATGCTCACACAAGAAGACTTATGGAGCTGCACAGTATATACATAAAATATGGATAAGGGAAGATCAATACTGCGGAATAAACAAGGATCCATCATATTTTCCATCATTGTTTGCACAATCACATACAATAGACATAATCCTTGTAAACAAAATTCATCCTATCTTCCATCAATTATTTTCATAACGACATAATAGGTTCAATCTTTGTTTGTCAAAAGTTCATCGATCTTGTATCAATACTTGCGTATCGACATATAAAAGAGATAACTTTTGACATCGTATGGGACAATAATAGTTCACGGATGCAAACACACATATCCCATAACATATTGCAATATATAAAACCATAAATATTAATACTGCAAAAATCATCTTCCAAACAATTTTAGAGTTTAAATAAATAAATACAAAAAAACAAAGATGAAAATATTGGACATAGTGATGCAGGGATATGGGATTAAACATAAACTGAACACCAAAACTCTCTGAGTTTCATTCTTTTTTCTTCATTCATCAAAAAACTGTCTACTAAAACCTTAAACAAGACCTTAAATAGAATCCTAAACTTGTTATCCAAGAAAATATAAGATAAACATTATCAGAAAAGATAGCCCTTATCTAAATGCTAAGAAACCGTAAACCCTAAAACTCTAAACGTGAAGCAAAGCTAACGAACTAATAGACTCCAAATGAATCAAACTCTATCCTTGCGCATCTTAAATATTGTTGGGTCTCGGGTATCTAAGTCCAACTGTTCTCCTTTATCATTCTCCCCGGCTCAAATAAAATTCGTCCCGAATTTTTCCTCTTCATCCTTCCCACAATCAAAAAAAAATAATCCATTTTCCTTTCTTATTTCTTCCCTCGATCAAAATTAAAACTAATAGCTTTAGAAATCCTACAACACATCATACAACAGATTTTATTGACTGGATCATCCGAATTTGTAGCTTTCCTTCGCTGATGCATAATGTTGTAAACCTTCATTGTTTGTAACAAATGAAATGGATCCGGGGAAAAAACAGCAGCCATGAAATTCCATTCACTTGTGTTTGCAGTTGCACAACTTATGATGTCTGATATTGTATTAACTCCTCGCTGCTTCTTTGCCAGTGATAAACAACTGTAGAATCCTCCCTTCTTAAGCCTTCCTCAAACTTGAACATGTAAATGTAAATTGAACATGCCTCTTCAAGACTAAAGTTGGAAACTTTCAGAGGATAATAAACATTAACTTTTTCTCGCTCTTGATCAACTGGCGAAATTCGGACACATTTAGTTTTATCACTGCTTCCCCTATGGAACAACTCATGGAAATAAAAGGAACTAACTTCACTACCTGCTGGAAGCGATTTCCAAATGAAATAATAGTCTCAGTAGTGGAAAAAACTTGAACACCACCGTGTAGAAACCTTGCAACTTTCCCATTTCTTCAACAGCTCATTTAGCATAATCCCAATGTGTTTCTCTACTTCTATTAAAAATGGTATAACAACAGCGTAGACAAAAACTTCAAAATAAGTTTTTCTATAATAATACATGCCAGAGAATGAGAAAAACTTACTCTGCTTGGGTATTATTTCAAATACTGGCGCAAGACTTTCGGGAACAATAATTCTTCTTGCGACAACTATAAGATCTTTTAAAAGATTGAGGTACCTTGAGTGTACTTCATTCTGACCATCAAAATATCTGTTGATATAATACAGTCTAGCAAAGTGCCATTTTCTTGCCTTTCCTTAAATTAGCTTATCTTCCTCGTTGGAAGAAAATACCTCGACAACCGAAATCTGTGTAGCAATTAATAATATGCAGTCACTTGTAGATAGAGACAAAACGAGCTCCTTGGCCACTAGAATTGCATAATGAAACATGTACCAATAAGCTGACACTGTCCAAGAGATCAGTTTCTCATGAACACTACTGAAGAAGGATTTGGCCTCACTATTCTCAAATGAATGCATGCCCTTGTTCTCCCGATAATGATCCTTGCCGTCCGATAGTTCTCGGCTGCTAGGATGAAGATATTTCCACACGCATACATTAAACCATAGATAATATTTTTGATGCAAATTTAGCATACTCACCGTGTTGATTCTATGTATAAAACTCCCTTGCCTTTCCATAGTCTGAAAAACAGGTGCATAAAACTTACAGTTCTCATCGCCGAGATAAGATGCTAGAATTAAGGTGTTTTCGGAAAATGTTCCCAAATTTTTTTTCACATCAACATAAAGATATGCACAACCAAGTTCCCAGTAAACACATGCATCATCGTTAAGAAAATTAACTCCGATGACATATGTACTTCTTTGTAAAACATAATGAGATGCTTTAACAACATTTGGAATGACTTCATGAAAAATAATTTGGAACAACAAACCTATGTGAGCCCACATTTCTACTGCCACGAAACCTCTGTGCAATGAACCATATCCATCATTTAGCGGAAACAACATAAATAGATCCAGCGCAGACGATAAGAGTTTTTCTTCAATGGCAGGTGTGAGACCATTTGTTGCCGGCCATCGCACAACAATATTTTTCATGTAAGTATCAATATCGTGATAGGCTGTCAGGTGACTCATGTTGCTTCTGAATTCTTCTGATACATATTATGTTATTGTTATCCTCCCGGACTTCGTGAGGACTCGCCCCCGAACCTTACTAATATAATTCTCTTCACAGTATTTATTACGACATATTTCCTCTTGCTCATAATCAACTGATTTCGAGTCAAAATCGTCTACTGGATACATAGTTTGACTTTTATAAACAGAACGACACAGATTTACCGGAATACATACGCTTTTTGTGTCTTCCCTGATTAAAGGGTCAATATAATCCAATTGGGAAAAAATTTATCACCCGGATAAGTATCATAGATTGGTGGTGCGTCCCAATCCACAACTCTGTATTCTTTGTCTTATTTTTTGCATATTAGGAACAACGGTTCACTACCCATTGTTGGATCTCGCTGGATCCTCTTAAGCTCCAGAACTACCTCTACATCACAAATTAAATCAATTGAACCATCTGGTGGTGAGCTACCATTAAGGTTAGGGATGTCAACTTTCAACCCAGATTCCCACCTGGAATCATGCAATTGATATGCAGCGAGTTGACTACCCACTATGCTACCAGCGAAGATATCAAACATGTCTTCCTCATCAGCATCCTCCTACGCCTCTTGCTGATTTGGATATTGATGGTGCTCTTACTGTTTCTGCATAACAGCCATCTGACGGGTGAGCACTTCAACCTGTCGTTCAAGTTTGGTAATCCTCTCAAACTTCATCATCTCCTCTAGATGAGGAGTAGCACGACCAGCAACTCTACGTTCTTCTCTTCCTCGATCCATGAATGTTATTAGTTTCTAGCGCCAAAACTGATGCATGGATATGGGATTACACATAAACTGAACACCAAAACTCTCTGAGTTTCATTCCTTTTTCTTCATTCATCAAAAAAATGTCTACTAAAACCTTAAACAAGACCTTAAATAGAATCCTAAACTTGCTATCCAACAAAATATAAGATAAACATTATCAGAAAAGATATCCCTTATCTAAATGCCAAGAAATCGTAAACCCTAAAACTCTAAACGTGAAACAAAGTTAACGAACTAATAGACTCCAAATAAATCAAACTCTATCCTTGCGCATCTTAAACACTGTTGGGTCTCGGGCCTCCAAGTCCAACTGTTCTCCTTCATCACATAGTTATGTGTAATCACAATGATGGCTATTCCAAATGCTAGTTATTCTTCCTAAAATATAAGAATAAAATTCTCATAAGAAGACTTACTAGACATTAAGATATTTAAAAAATTATTTGTCGTCCCCAAACTCCTTATCGTCAACAGCCATTGGAACATATGATTCATGGAGGAAGGAGTCAGTACCAATAAACCTTCTAGGATGATGATGTCGAACCAGGGCCTTCTGAATTTCCAGTGATTTTAAAACACAAGCCTTTATTTGTTGAATCTCTTTTCTTGCCTGCTTCAAATCTTCAAGAACATCAGAAAACTTCTGAGAGTTTGAAGGAACAACTCTTGGCTTCCTCACATTCCTTCTTTTTCTTTGTAAAGTTGGATACAATTGAGATTTCTCTTTTTCCTTAGTTATTGATGGCTTAACAATGATATTGACATCTTTCCCATCAGAAGACATGATGCTTGGAGTTTCCATGTAAGACGGTTTTGTGAGAGGAATTCACAATCAAACCTCAACAAGCAGTCTTAAGATATAAAGAATATCAGAGAAGGAAAAAGGAATGTAGGGTTTCTAAACCTATAAAAAGTTTTGTGTACGCACATCTCACAACCCTATAAAGAGTGTAATTGTCACTAATAACCCTCTTCGTTTGGTGAACAGGTCCTTTCCAATATCAACAATGATATGAAGGAATTTCAAAAACCAAACTACACAAAGCTAGAATTTTTTTTTTTTTTTTTTTTTTTTTTAAGCCTGAGGTGTGCAAGATCTTGTCTATTTTAAATAGGCACATGAGACAAGATTCACAAAGACAACACAATCAAGTTGTATTGTGGTGAACAAAAATATGTCCACCATGATCCTTTTGGTTGGAATTCATGGAACCTTGCCTTTCCTTATGTTTAGACCATGTTTTCCTTTCTAATGGTCTAAATCTATCTTTGGAAACCACTATCTTCGAGGAGGATAATATCTTACATACCTCAGCTTTTTTATCCGCAAGTTTGAGCTTGGTAGCTAGACGATTTGCTCTCCATTGAAGCTTGTTGACATATCTCATCTTGTGTTTGTACTTAAAACACTTTGAAAGTTCATGACCCTTGAGAGAACAATAGGAGCATGTCAACACATAAGATGATTCAGGCGCCTGTGAGATGCAAGCTACTAGTCACAACGTAGATCCTGAAATATTTATCATAGAGTTTCTAAAGGAATGGTCAATTGATTCTTCCATCTTGATTGGGTTCTCTTCTAAAAGATTATCAAGATTGATGTATGTATCGCTACAATTATCAAAATCAATATTTTCACATAGAAGAGCAACACTTGAGTTTATTTTCTTCATCAGAATCATAATTGTTAGACATCTCATCAAGTGTCGCAGCAAGACCTTTGTTCCTAGTGTATTTTCTACGATTTGGGAACTCATTTGCAAAATGACCAAACCATTTACACTTAAAGCATTGAGGCATATCCTCGTCATCAGTTTCATCTGTGTCCCTGTTTTTAGGAGGAATACGATTATGAGGTTTTACTGATGCTTTTGGATTATCTCTGGTGAACCGTTTACTTCTCTTAAATAGAAGGTCCCTAAACTGTCTTGTGATTATCGAGACCAATTTTTCAAGATATTCATCTGATGAATCAGTCTCAGAGTGATCATCTTCAGAGATATACACATTTTTACTTTTATCAAGTAATTTTGTGTCTTTCGGTGCTTTGAACGCAACATCCTTAGATTTGGATGAATGTTCGTGATCAAAGATCTTAAGTTTCCCAACCAACATATTTCTAGAGAGATTATGAAGGTCATTTACCTCAACGATGGCATGATTCTTAGAATCGTATCTAGATGGCAGCGATCTGATAATTTTCATCACAATGTCCTTTTCAGGAGTAGTCTTACCCAATGCAAAAGATGCATTAACAATTTCAGACACTTTGTGATTAAACTCATTAAATGAATCTTCATCTGCCATACAAAGGTTTTCCCAATCGGAATTTAGGTTTTGAATCCTAACTACATTTTCACTGGTATTACCTTCGAATACGGTTTCTAAGATATCCCACGCATATTTAGACCTAGTGCAATTGGACACATGGTGATGAAGATTTGGGGTAATGGCATGTATGATGGCATTCAAACCGTCAGATTTTTGCTTTGCATCAAGTATCTCAGCAGCATCGTATTCGCCAATATTCTTTGGAACAGTAGCGTTACCTATTTCCACAACTGGAGCATCATAGCCATTAATAACATATACCCATGATTGAAAATCACGCGCTTGAAGAAACGCTCGCATAAAAATTTTCCACCATAAGTAATTTGAGCCATCGAAGACTGGTGGTACGTTAATAGAGATATCACCTCTATCCATAGATTCAGATCGCTATAAACACAGACTGATAAGGTCTTTAAACGTGTTTGCCTGCTCTGGTACCAATTGAAAAAGCGGGGGTCTAACAACCTCACCCAATATTTCGATTAGCAATCTGTATGGACTAACTCTAATATACTTTTAAGAGAATCAACTAGACAGTCAGACTTAATCTTATAAAAAGTATATCAAGGAGTTAATATCTTAATCTCTCGATTTGATCTATACTCAAACAAATAGAAATTTGCGAGTCTTTATCAAATATAAGAGATAAAAACTTAGATAGTACCAAAGACCAATATCCAAGGATCAATCAATTTCCAATCAATAACCAAAGGTTGGATTTCACAATTAATCAATAAAACGCACAACCTGTGATATTTCAATTATATAACAAAATATAATGCAGAATAGAAATAACACAGACACTAGAAATTTTGTTAACGAGGAAACCGCAAATGCAGAAAAACCCCGGGACCTAGTCCAAATTGAACACCACATTGTATTAAGCCGCTATAGACACTAGCCTACTACAAACTAACTTCGGCTTGGACTGTAGTTGAACCCTAATCAATATCACATTGATTCAAGGTACTGTTGCACTCCTTACGTTTATGATCCCAGCAGGATACTACGCAGTTGATTCCGTTTGCTAATCTCACCTACAACTAATACTTGCTACGACCCAAAGTCGGAGACTTTAATAAATAAATCTGTATCACACAAAAAAGTCTACGATAATAGATAAATATGTCTCTCACAGATAAGCCTATGAGTTTTGTTCCGTCTTTTGATAAAATCAAGGTGAACAGGAACTAATCAATAACCGGACTTATATTCCCGAAGAGCATCCTAGAATTATTGATCACCTCATAATAATCTAAATCGTATGGTAGCGAAACTAGATATTGCGGAATCACAAACGATGAGACAAAAATGTTTGTGATTTCTTTTTATCTTGCCCTATCGGAGATATAATATCAAGCCAATTATTCAATTGAACTCATACGATATAAAATGGAAATGATCAGATCGCTCAACTATAATAGAAGTAGTTTCATCTGGCTTCACAATCCCAATGAAGTCTTTAAGTCGTTAACCGACATGGTCCCGATAAGAAACCTACGGCTAAATGAGAATCGACTCTAGCAAAACCAACTAGTATCACACAGGAGGTGTGGGGATTAGTTTTTCTAGTTGCTAGACGTCTTCTTTATATAATTTTCAAATCATGGTTTGCAATCTAAGTTACCTTGGTAACAAAGCATTCAATATTCACCGTTAGATGAAAAACCTGATTTATCCAAGCTAATACCTTTCAACCGTTAGATCGAAACTTAGCTTGTCACACACAAATGAAATGTATTTCATTTAGGTTTGAGTAACCGTACCTAAACGTGTACATTTGGTTGGTTCACAAATAGTTAACCAATGGTTATCCATATGAGTACTTTCATATCAACCATATTCATCTTCTTCACAACTAGTTCAAATGACTCAAAAGAACTAGTTGAAGAGTTGTTCAATTGCTTAGATCTTTATACATAAACACAATTGAAACAAAATCGGTTTTATTCACTCGAATCAATTCATGAAAAATATAACCACGGTTTGTAAAGATTGTATTCCTTATTTATTTATTGTTTAAGTTCATGAGCTACCGATTTGAGAAATATAACCATCTTTGGTATGCGTACGGGTATGCGTACCTTAGTTACCGGATTTGAGTTTACAAACTCAGCAGAAATTTTCGGTTCGAAAACTTCCATGGGTACATGTACACATACGGGTATGCATATCTAAGGTATTTGGTTTGACAGTTCGCAAACTTACAAACTCATCAGAAATTTTTGGTTCGAAAACTTCCACCAGTACGCGTACCTAACTTGTCTCTTTCACCAATACCGCATACAAACATATACACACACTTGGTTTCAGTACATGGAATTATACACTAATTTGCGAACATACTATATATGCTTATATCCATAGATGGTTACGTAATCTCAACTCTTCATTTCAATCATTGAAACATTCTTCTATAATGTTATAACAATCGTTATTCACGACTATCGTCATCAAAGCTATTTTCAAGATTGAAACGTCATCATTACTTTTGTCATGGGTAAAGATGAAAAATGGTTAAAGCGAAAGCTTACCAACACATATTTTGAGAAAAAGATAGGCGAGTAAACTCGGCTCGAAATAGCAAATGTATACGTATGAAAACTATCATACTTATACAATTGTTGTCTTAAGAGTAGGAGATGTATATACTTTTGAGTGATAGATAAGTTCAACTCTCCACATACATTTTGGTAGGATGAAGTTCCACTGGTTCCTTGAGCAGTTCTTCGTCTTCGTAAGATAATCGTCATGGAGTCTGGAGCTCAACTATACTTAACTATCCTAGACCGAGACTTAGTTATAAGTAAACTAGAAATCAAGATGTATAGTTTTGATCATTAATATTGACAAACATGCTTGAGATAGCAACGCATGCGAGTTCAACCGAGCAATGCTCTAACATATTCTCTTTGTCCATGGGTCCTATTGTAACCAATCAAAACCTTTCCTCCATCTTACGAAATACCATGGGGTTTATTTTCCCCTTGAGCAGGTATTCCATTATAATCACCCGGAGTATGGGGCCATCTCTTCTGAGGTCTAGTAAGATTTTTCTCTTTCGTTTGTTGTTGTTGTTATTGTTTTTTTTTTTTTGAAGCATGTTGTTGTTATTGTTGTTGGTCTTCTTCTTCAACATCTTCATCTTCAACATCATCATCATCATTTCCATCTCCTCCTTTTTGTCCTTATATATCCCCTCATACTTCTTCTTCTTATGATTCTTCTTTATTTACCTTTTTTTTTTGTCGCTTGTGGTTGTTCACGAATAAGAACCGCAAGTAAAGCCTCACCTTATTTTAGTTCCCCTATTACTTTCTCCTATTTTTTTGGTGACATCTCCTCGAGGATCGGGAGTTTTGGAATTAGAAGGATTTACCTCCATGTTCCTCCTTTTACCTTCACCTTTTTTCATAAGACAAAGTATAAAACTTAATTAATACTTCAAACAACAAATATTCAACTAGAAATCAAAAAACGATTTTCTCTGAAAGTATAAGTTCGACTGAAAATTCTAACAACATCAAAAAGTTCGGTTTTAGCGAAATAAAAATCTTAAGTCGAACCTTATAACTTTCTATTTAATGGTAGCAACAGAGAAAAGTTCGTCCATTGTTTGAAAAAAAAAAACAACCGAAATTCATAACTTGTGTGATTTCTAAATAATGCCATGAAGTTCGACTAATGCTTCAAAAAACATTTCTTTGCAATGAGGATTTGGTTCTCTCTCTCCAACTTCACTCAATTCGATTTAGGCCTCAACTCCTTCTTATTCTTCTTTGTGTATTCAATTCGGGGACTAGAATATGGATTAGAACACCTACCTTTTAGAAAGAAACTTCGTGCAAGTTATTTTATAGATATGTTTCATAAACAAACAAATTAGTACGAATCAATGATTAACTGACGGTGATGCAAAATTGGAATCGACGATTTTGGGTGAGAAGTTCGCTAGATAAGAATAAAATGATTTTTGGTTTAGATTAAGTATAGGTTTTTAAATAAGTATAAGGGCATTTTTACAACTTAAATAAAGCAAGGGTATCTAACTATTTTAACTACCCATATGACACCTCTTACCACCCCTGAAAATGAGAGGGTACCAAGTACACCTCCAACTTTTTCGGTCGGCAACCTGCAAGGAAAAAACCTAATACAATTGCAAGTAGACCAACTTAATGGTACTTGAAAATATGTATGTAGAGTTTATATCTCTACCTATTCACAATCATAAAGCCAAAACAACAAAGTCCGTGAACCTGATTGTATAAAAGAGTACTTGGACGATCTTAAAAATAAATATCCAAGATCAATCTAACTGTATCCAAATAATTAAGTCTGAATTTTTCCGAGTATGAAAGCTTGTCATCTATCTTTCAATATACGAATTCTACAACTAGTCTCGTAATCGATCACTATTAATATTTACTTGTATACTAGAATTGCTTACGTACTACTTGTGTTCTTCCTATTATAAAGATAAAACAATATAATGCGGAAAAGAAAAACACACAAGATACCAGAATTTTTATTAACGAGAAAAACTGTAACAGCGAAAAAACACTAGGACCTCGTCCAGATTTGAACATCGAACTTTATTAAGTCACTACAAACACTAGCATACTTTCAGATTGGATTTTAGTTGAGACCGAATTCACCCTCCAAGAAATTCAACTGCAGTCGTGCTCCTTACGTCTCTTGAACCTTGCAAGGCTTTACGCAATTGATTCCCTTAGTTGACGTCCTTTACAGCCTAAGAGTTGCTTCATCCTAATTGAAGACTTTTAAAACCAATCCGTCTCTAACAGATAATCCTATTTGATTTCCCTTAAGATCGAATAGATCAAGGCTAGGATATCTGTTTGCAGTAGACAAAGCTATCAAATCGCACAAATCCGGAATACTTACACTCAGTTAGATGAGAATCCTGGATTCTTAACCACCTCTCAAGAACAACCTTAAATCGATCAATTAAGAAGAGTTTTAGATACCTATATTGAGGAGTCAAAAATTATGAGACGAGGAGAAATTTGCAAATTTTTTCTACCTCGTTCCTTAAGAGATTATTGAAATCTCGATAAAATAATGAACAAGATCAGGACACGTGAACTATCAAGGTAAAGATAGCCGGATATGGCTCCACGAATCCCTAAGTGAAAACTTTGAGTTGTAGACTAATTATGCTTCTCAAAGGAAACCTAGGTCAATAGAGGGCGACTCTAGCAAACAACTATGACATAGAAGTGTCAGGGATTAAGTTTTCCAGTTGTTCGAGTCTTTTTATTTAAAGAACTATAATAAGACTAAGGGTTGATTAGAATTCAATCTAAGATAACTTGATATTCAAGCAAACACTTTCTCAGTTTAGTACAAGTCTTATAGCTTGTATCTTTTCATTCCAACATGGAAATTGTAACAATATTGCGCATGCTTTTGCGGCTTGGGCCAAAAACAACCTAAATCTTGTTTCTGGTTGAAATCTCCACTCTAGCTTACTGTTAAGGCATACGGTTAGTCTTTTTTAGGCTGTTGCTTAAAAAAAAAAACGAGCATGAAGTCTGTACCCCGTAACATAAAATTGATTTTATCTAACAATATGATCTTTACAAATGAGCTGGATAACGCCGGGCCGGGAATATTGTGCTCGAGTGTGATGTCTCTCACTCACTTTTAACTCGAAGTACACCAACCGGTTTAATAAACGAAATCTGTACCTGTTATTTTGTCTGATTCCCCAAGTGGACCAATTGTACAGACGTCAACAAAGTGTCCACGTTACTCAGGAAGTCAGGATTAGATATTTTGTTTTTAATCAAAGAGATAAAACTAATAAAAATTTGTATTTGGCCCTTTCGCCATAAATACCTCAAGAAACAGTCAAGCTATGTGTTGAATTTTAGCCGTGACAACACAAGCAAAAGAACAAACAAACAAAAGGCCAACCAAATATGAAAAGTAAGGAACCCACACACGGACACAAATTAAAAGTTAGGTTTCATTTTTGAATCAGTTGAAGTTCGGAAGTCCATTTTCAAAAACAATAAAATGTTCAGAAGTCAGCAATCTTAATTGGCCCACGACGTTATTTGGTTAGGGTTTGTTTGGAAGCTACCTTTTGCCATCTCAATTGGTTGTCCAACTAATCTTCCCTTTTAATCTATGTGGTCCTTTTCTTTTGTTGGCTACAAATCAAACTCAAAATGTTGTTGTTTTGATGTGCAAATAACCATTAGGGAGATTTGACTCTGATAATACAGGTAAACAAAATATAGGACTTGTTTGGCAAAATTTATGATTATAAATTAGTAAATAATTTTGATATAATTTTTTTCAAACACCTTTTTTCCAATAATTGATTATTTCAGAATGATGATCTCGAAATGGAAAAGAAAGAACAATGATCTACGATATTTTCTTAGTCATATATTGTTGTTTTTTTGTCTCTCTTGATAGTTCAGAGAAAATAAGAAGAAAAAATTCAATTTGAGTTTCTTAGAAAAATAATTAATTATAATAAATTTTCAAAACAACTTTTTTCTGTTTATAAAAATAATGGATTTTTTCAATTAGGGTTGAAATAAACAATTATTATAATGGTTACCAATCGCATATAGAATCCATTATAATCTGCATAATGAATTATGAGTTGATAATCCATTAAAATAATGATTACCAAACAGACCCATAGCGTTTAGAGATTAAACAAAATGATTACCCTAAACCTGGCCCAAAATTACCGCTTCATAAGAGAAAACCTAGGATCTTACGTTAGCAGTAAACATCTTAAAAAATTAAATAGTTACGAGTCCCTTATGCCCTTGCGAATGCACGGGCTATTCTAGCGACTAAATCGTGTTTGTATTATTTGTTGGATCGGAATGGCCAATCGTCCTGATGGTAGATAACCGTGGTATTGACGACAAAGCCACTTAATACTGTTAAGCCTCATGCCATCGGATCAAGTATCACAAATATTGGTTACACTTTCCGCAAACGTTGCATTGTTTTAATATTGCTATATATTTTATAAAATAATATTTATATCATTTTGCTAAAGGCATTTGGTACGTGCATACAATACGTATATGTTGGAGTATGTGGCGTGATAATTAGAATAAAGAGGAGTACATGTAGAGCTTAATAAGTTTGGACATCTCATTACATAACACCGAGGCCTTTTAGATTAAAATTCCACACGTTTTATCCCAAGGTGATCAAGTGGGGACAATATCCGTGTTATGGTGGTCGGGCCCAGAATAGGGTCCGTGAAGATCGTAATAACCGGAATCAGAGCCTATGGTTGGAGCTATACTGTTTGAACGGAGAAGTGGTTGTATAGCTAGGGATAGTCCCACGTCAAGTGGGGACAGTATCAGTGCTTTGTGGTCAGACCCAGAGTAGGGTACGATGGCCCGTTAAGATCCTAACAACTGGTATCAGAGCCTATGGTTGGGCCTACTGTCCGAACAGAGAAGTGGTTGTATAGATAGGGATAGTCCCACATGTATAGTCCCATATGGAATAAAATAAGAGTACATGTGGAGCTTAATAAGCTTGGCATCTCCTTACATAGCACCCGAACCTTTTTTTTATTAAAACCCCACACCTCTTATCCAAGGTGGCCACGTGGAGGACAATGTCAGTATTATATGGTCAGGCTCTGAGTAGGATCCGGTGGTCCATAAAGATCCTAACAGTATAATGGTACAAATAAGTGTACATTTAGATGGTCATTTTTTGGTCATCTAGATGATGCCAATTCAGTATTACATGGGACTTTACTTGGGTGCATCAAGTGAATGTGAGAAAGACTTAGTCTGATTTTCTAACGGGCAAAACGTATTCACTATAATGTTGCTTTAGTGGTGGATCGATCAGGGGTAGTTTTTGATTTTACCAATTCATTAGGAAATTTGAGTAATAACTGGACTGGACTGAGAATATGTGTGTTTCGTCACTTTAAATACACACTCCTAAGTAGTCAAAGATCCATGTTTTTGCGGAGAGTCGACTGATCATTCTCTAATAAAATTCTTACTTATTTTCTTTTAGTTTCTCTTGATTTATCTTCTATTCTTATTACCTGCCTAATCGATATTAGTTGATACTAATATTGGTATCTATAACTAGTCAAGTTAGGTGAGGTTAGAGTGGAATCTTATTCAATCAATTAATTGTGATATAAAAATTTGAGTATATCAAAGACAAAAATCACTTAATTGATTTTGTCAAGAATCATATACCTGTAATTAAAAAAAAGGGAAAGTGATTCCTTTTTTGTCTCAATTGATTTTAGTAAGAGACGTTCAATGGTGAGAAAATGGGAAATCAAATTCTTTTTTCAGTTCACACTTTATACGAAAATTAAAAGGGAATTTTATTTGGCTCGTTGATTCTCAAAGAGGGCAAAAACAATCGGAGGTGATTCAATTACAGACGACGACTACTTCAATTTAGGGATTTTATTAATCTCTTATCTACTTCAATTTGGGGATTTCATTCATCTTTTCAACAAAGTGGTTAGAAGTTAGTCGAATTTTTTCTCGCCCATTACAGTAAGAGCCCCAAATCTTTGGGGATTTTCTTTCTTATTTAAAGGTCAGTACCCATTAAAAACCTTATCGGTGATTAATATTTTTACGATTTCCTAAATTTTGTGCTGTTATATTACCTGTTTAGTGTTCAATGGCATCTAAGGTAGTAAGTCATGAGCTAAGTAAGACTTAACGTCTCAATGGTTCCGAATTTTCGACTTGGAAAAAGCGTATTAGGCATATGCTATTTCAAGAAAAGATAGAATATGTGATTGATATTCCCACCTCTGGTGAGTCTGCTAATCCATGTCATGTTGTTAGATGTAGTTATGAACGTTTGTTGGAAGCTGATGAAATAGCTAGATCAACTATGTTAACCTTTATGGATCCAGATTCAGAAATTATATATGAAGGTTATCAAACAACAAAAGCTATGTTTGAGGCTGCCACTCAATCCTTTGGGGGACACTCTAAGATGTATATATGATTTTTGATTGAGATATTTCATAATACCCATATGAAAGAAAATAAATTTGTCATTGATTATTGTAGCCGTAAGACTGTGGCTGCAAAAGAACTAGATGTTGCAGGAAACCCCGTACCTGATAGGATGCAAGTTTTTACTTTTTTTTTTGCATATTATTCCTCGTTCGAATCTGCAGTGGTAGCTATTAATATGTTTGGTAGAGATGTTACTATGATTACTTTACCTATATTATTGGTATTGAAGCTCAACGTCGTGAAAAAATAGGTGAATCATCACAATCTCATGTTACCGAAGAAGTAACCAAACAAGAACAAGAATTCTAGTGCAAGAAATATCATATGTTATCACTGCAAGTAACAAGGAGATTACCAATTGTTGATGGTGGATTTTATTTCAGGGCTAAAGTTATAAAACCAATTATTGTGTAACCATCCTGCAGAGGATGAGATTATTTTATATAAGTGATGAATACTTCTTCACTTCACTAATTCACCTAGAATGGAGCATGTAGCAACCATCCCCCGAATATTCTGTGAATTTTAGCATTATTGATTAATGCATTAAACGCCTTGTATTTCCTGTGTTGTTCCTAATAGAACTCTGATTGTTGGTGCGGCATGATGACTGATTGTTACTCGCAGCAGTGTAACATGAATATCCAAGTACCAACAGTGAGGCATGCACGAAATTCCCGTATAGGCTGTAACTCTCGGTGTGTTATACTAGCCCGATTGAGTATATAACTCTCGGTGTGTTATACTAGCCCGACTGAGCATGTAAACTCTCGGTGTGTTATCCTAGCCCAATTGAGCGTTTAGACTGTCCATAACAGTCTAGAAACGATCATGATCACCCAACTTCACCAGCATGATTGGATGGTCGAGATTAAATCCAATACCCCCAAGTAGGTATCGGAACATTCATTGTCGACCCAACGCGGGCACCGCGTGGTCGGCCTCCCCAAAAGGGGTGGCATAGCTTGCCGTCCAAACCGATCGGAATGGACAAGAAACCCTAAATTAGGGTTTGCGACATATTACATGTGTCGCAAAAATGATCTCAGCCATCCATCTTCGCAGGCATAGATGGAGGGCGTAAATGTAGATTCAAAGGGCCCAGAGCATGTCAACACTATCACTGTGGGCCCTCCTACACACATAACCCATCGGTCCGGAACAACAATGATTGGTTGTCCTAATTCGTGCGCACCTAACCAAGCATGATGCACGACCGGCAAAACCCTAATTGGGGTTTGCGGCATCATCTGTCGCAAATTCATCTCAAGCGTCCATCTTCGCAAGCTTGAATGGAAGGAAAATATGAAACATCAGGGAGGTCCGAACATGCTAGCATGATCACCGTGGGCCCGGCTTCATGTCCAACCGATCGGCCAAAGCCAACCTTGGTGAGGCGCCTCGGTTCGCGCGCCTAAACTGGCATGGTCACGCTTCCCAAATCACAAACTGATCTCGACCACTCAACTTTGCCAGAAAAATTGAGTGGCTTAGATCACGTTTCCATGGGAAAATCAGGTATAGGCGTGAATACCAGCATACCACCTACATGCCGGAACAATCGGACGAGATCGACCAAGCTTGGTCGTCTCGAAACGCGTGTCTTGAAGGTGGCATACCGCGCCCTTTAGGAATCCTTTGCGGCATAGGATTTCTGTCGAAAATACATCTCAACCACTCAACTTCACCAGTAAATTCGAGTGGCCTAGATCAAACCTCCGTGGGACAGTGAAGCATGGACATGGACATCAGCATGCCGTCTACACGCATGCATGATCGGTCATACATGAAATGGTTCCTAGGCTTGGATTCGTCCAAGTTAAAGGAGCGCACTTGCGCACCTTCCTAATCCGAGGGTCACAGGTGTGGGTTGCGAGTCATCTTATCCGTCCAACTTCGCCAGCTTGGACGGACGGCCTAAGATAGGAGTTAGGAGGCCAGTGAGGTATCACCGTGATCACCGTCTGCCGCTATACCATGCCATATGGTCGGCCAAGGGAGGGTTTGCTAGCGTAGCCTCCAAACCCTCACGTGAAGTAGGCAGGGCATGATGCTCAATAGCGATGCTTCATATATGCCGAATACATTCGATACGTAACATGCATAGAATACACACGATACTTTACAAGTATCGACTTACTAAATAACTTAGTTATTTAACTAGCATCACATGCTACCTTCTGTGGGTCCCAAGATCCACACACTCGAGACATTAATCATGTCACAAACTGGGGGATACATACTGGGGTATTGGTCTGGAGGTTTACAGCGTGCAACGTGCAATGCGCCATCACAAGAACGTGTCGGGAAGATAAGGACGGTTAATGATGATGGGAGAAGTGGGCAAGATTGATCGTGTGACAATAACATACCACTCCACTACTCCATCACTCCACTTCCTACGAGAGACATGAATAAGGCTCAAATGACTTGTATAAATAGATTCTCCTCCCTATTTCCGAATAGAACACAACACAGAAACCAAGTGTTAATACAACACGTATTCAAACACCCAGAGCCTGCTTGCATTAATCGTAATCCTGCTCACCTTTTTGTTACAAGTCATAAACAAGCCAACACCTTAATAATCTCAACACCTTCTTCGCTTTCCTCCCTAAGATCAACCCCATCTCCTTCACTTTGTGCCCGAAACAAGTCTGGAACGGCCATTTCTTGGTTTAGGCCAGAATTGTATAGATTGATCTATCGAATCAAAAACACTCATCGCGCAGTGCATTTTTTTAGGGTTTAGATTCACTTCTCATCCACACTCCCCAAATTACCAAAACCAGCAGAAGTAGTTTTCACCCATCAACAATTTGGCGACCACAGTGGGATCTTAATCTCTCGGTTGCAATATCGATTTTCAAATTTCCAATTTCATTCTTCAATTCCGATTTTAAGATGGTGGAACTTAGGTCTGGATCAACAATCAACTCTGAAGGAGCTAGCACCGACAATACTCTTGGTATTGCTGTCCTTGTCAGTAGAGCTGCTGTGCAGAACATGATCAGTACATCTCGTGGAGTTGTTTCCTCTACCACTAACACCAGCTGAGCGGGGGATATTCCAGTAGGCGTGACACCTCCCATCACCAGATCCAGAGCAGCCGCAAATCCCGGTATTTCTTCAAGTGTAACACCTCCAGTCGTCACCAGGGCAACCGCTACTCTTCCATCAGGATGAGGGGCTAGAGGAGAAAGAGGAGGACAACCCTCTATCACCATGGTGGACTTGATGGAAAGACAATAAGTTCTTGCTAGAGCCCAAACACATATGGCTGTAACTCAGAAAGAGGTACTTACTTTTCTCAAAACTCTAACCGAACGATTGCCGCAGGGGCCACGACAGCCCCTGGAGCCAATGAGGAATGTGTTCGATGCACCCGGGGCAGGCAATTCAACGGCGCATACCCGCATGGACGAGGAAACTCGTGACACTCCTGAACGCCCAAGAGAAAGAGTCCAACCATCCAACTTCATTACGCGTGAGGACCTGGAGCGACTCCTCCGAAGCCGAGGCAAAGTAAATATGGCGGACATGCACCAACACCAGCCTCCATACCCTCAAGATGTACAACGAATTCCTGTCCCAAGGGGCTATGTCTCTCCTCAATTCTCCCTTTATGATGGTACTGGTAATGCTCGTGAACATGTATCTCGATTTTTGGAATCTTTAGGAGAACACGAAAACAATCATGTTCTCCGCCTGAAAGAGTTCTCGAAGACACTTACCGGAAGAGCATACACTTGGTACAACAGTCTCGCACCTAACAATATATCCAATTGGAGTGAGATGGTCGACGCCTTCTACAGGAAGTATTTCTTCGTGTCATAGCAGGTCACCTTTTCAGATTTGGGAAGAATCTTTCAACGGAGTAATGAGCATCCGAACGACTTCGTCAAAAGTTTCAGGACTCAGGCGTTGGATTGTCATGATCCGAATGTCACCGAATTCCAGCTGGTGGAGTTATGCATCAACGGGATGATTCCCATATACCGTGCTTTGTTAGAGAATCTGGGCTTCCAAAAATTTTGGGAGCTTCATGAAGCCGCTAAGCGCTCCGCTACGATAGCCCCAGCATTGTTGGAAGGAACAAAAATCGTTTGGAACGAAGATGCACGTGAAAACCGAGGAAGTAGGCGCCTCATTTACAAGCAATATAATACATGTCCTTCTGTGAGCGTGGTGAGCGAAGGAGGAAAAAGGAAAGCATCGGAAACAGAACAACCGCCCAAGCATGCAACATCAGCACATATGACTCCGTCTCGAAAGAAAGCGGACAAAGCTCCTGTACAAGAGTCCGGAGATACGGTTCCAAACTTCCCCATTCCCATGAATGGAGTGATAGAACTCCTAGAAGCATGGAGTCAAGATGATGCGATCAAGATACCACCTATCAGACGCCCACCGACCGAGTACGAGATGACAAATCCCAAATACTGCCACTACCATAGGTTTTTCCATCACCCGACCAAAGATTGCAACAAGTTGAGACAAATCTTCAAAGAAAAAGTGGAAGCAGGAGAACTCCAGTTAGGAAACAAGGGCGTTCATAAATACCCTCTTCCCATTAGAAGCTGCATGATCTCGGGGGATTCTGTCTACCAGACTATACAGACCATGATGGAACGTTTGTGTGAAATCTTGTATCTCTCAAAGGGACAACGTAAAGATATGTTCACAGCCCTCAACCATGTTGTGTCAGGAAGGCGTTTGTATCCAGAAAAGGAAGTAGTCTCAAAACCAAAGTCTCTTCTTGAAGACACGACCATCAAAGGGGACTGTGGACTCTTAACCATCACTTGTTTGAAGGATGTCGAGTTCGACAACACATTGATTGATACAGCCTCCGGGTTCAACATCATCACCATAAAAACTCTGAGGACCGCAAGGATTTCAAAACAAGCAGCTACTCGCATCCCAACCATCATTAGGAGCTCAGAAGGAGAATTCAGAGACGCTTATGGGTACATTGACCTCGAAGTTAAAATAGGTAATACTCTAACTCATGCTAAATTTTACATAGTGCAAGAGTGTATGAATTATGACATGATCCTGGGGCGCCCGTGGATACACAAAAACAAAGCAGCACTAGGAGTGAGTCCTTTGTCGGTTTCAGTACCTGAAAGAATCTCCAACAAACCGTCAATCCCTGAAGATTGTTTATTGCCGTATCGACACCTTGCAAGCGTGACGCAACTTCCTGGAGAAAGATTAAATTCATACCTTAAAAGGTTCCGAGCCCATGTAAGTCTCATCGAACAACCTTCTTTACAAACAGTAAAGCCTCTTCCTGCTGAGTCCCGGGGACTTTTTTCAATCAACAACCTAACCACCAATAAGAGGTGTGAGTGGGGTGCTGGTCCTTTCAAACATTTTTCTAAGAGCTTGGAAGCAGTCAGAGATAACGTGTCCCAGAAACAAGATAATGTGTCAAGTCCAAATCCGTTTCAAATTGGAGACATGGTAGCAAAGAGCACCACATTTCAAGTTGGAAATGTGGCGGTGAAAATGACTAACCAATCTGATTTGTCGGTGACAAAGGAAGATGAAACATATTTGGTAGAAGATGTCATCCTAGGCGTTACTGCAAGATCATCAATGCTGACAAGCTTGAGGGCGTGAAGATCCACTCACGATGGCTTAAACCATACAGTACCTAGAGACGATGTGCTACTCTTCCTCTTCGGCGTTCTCCGTAATGGTTCCTCCAGCATTCTTCCAACAATTTCCCTTTCCTTGCTATTTTGTAATTCCTTCAAAAAATGATTGCAATACTGCATTCATAATTATTAGGGTTCCAATTTCTCAATTAAAGTATTATTTTCTTTAAATAATTTTACCCATGGGCATGACACAAAGACCCAGGTTCAACCAGAGTCATTATTACCCACCAGATTAAACCAGAGAACCCTAAAAACACTTCACACCTTTCGGGAAAGTTGGAGGAATAGAATGCATGCAAAGGAAAAATGGAAAGCATCTTGAACAGTTTATCCCATCTTACATCAGGAGGGCGCAGACGAGCTTATGCCAGGAGAGTGTGGACAGGTCCGTGGTATTTTATTATGGCATTACTTCTCTTCTCACAAGAATCATATACAATCATATGAAGGCACAACCACTATGATGCAGTCTTAATAAAGGATTTACCTCAAAAAATAAGAAACTTGTTTAAACAAGTAAACAGAAATAAGCAAAACCTTGGACTCAACCGCCACTGAGTACAAGGAGAAAAGTGTTCACAAAATCACGGGAAAATACTCAGAAAAGAAAAAAATAGAAAAAACAGGAAGATTCAGTCATCAAAGGTCGACCGTGTTTTCTCCACCATTGAAGTATGCCTCAACGTCATCACATGCCGCTACTGCTTCTTCCTTCGGGTCTGCCTCATCCTCCGCTTCAGGTATTTCTGCAATCACGTTATCCACGATGTCCCTAATAGGGGAAGCTTCCATATCTTTCTCAAAATCCGCTGCAACATTGGAGATCGTGCTGACAACTTTTGGGAGCTCAGGCTCGTCCATATCAGAATCAAGAATGATCACACCATCGCGGATCGGATAATCACTCATGTCTTCCCGTGGAGGCCGTTCATGTTCAACTCTTCGCCTTTTCAGCCGTGCAACAAATCTCTCAGCTCTTGCGCTTACCGGTGGTTGCGACGCTTCCTCAAGCCTCCATTTTTCTTCCCTGTCGATTAAAGTCAGAAGATCACGAACGCGTTATCGAGCGACACAAAGGTACATAATTGGCATGCCCCGTATGGCGCGATCAGCTTCGAGAAGCGGAACATCAATTTTAGCCATCACCTCCTCGAACGAACCATCAGTCTCGGGTTTATTCACTTCGAAGCTTCTTTCAGGAGAGATACCAGAGTAGTCCTTTCCAGCCGCCTCCATTCTGCAAAAAGGATCTATAATTATGTTAACGAAAGTCATCATCAATAAGATCAAGTTATACAATGGATGTGGAGCAATACATGTACAAAGAAACTAACAATTCTGCAATGAGAGAAGACTCAGCGTCTTCTTTATATTTCAAGAGTTAACAAGATCCCGGAGAAAAGAGGAGTCTTCTCCTACCGTCTGTAAAGGCTACAAACATGGGATAGCAATTAGTGGATATTTGAAGGCAACCGTCGTACAATGAGAAGAAACACATCCAGTCCAAGAAACATGCCAAATTCTATCATGGGGACTTAATCCTGACCGACTACGAGCGGGCCCATATTCGAATAAATCGGGCAAGGTTGATATTAGATTCAAGCAAGGACAGTATTAGGTCACCAAATCGCGACAGTCATGCAGGCATTGGTCCGTGTCAGCAAGCGGGACCATTCAAGACCATGAGGCCGGTATTGGTCAAAGCCACAAGACGGATATAAGGTCGATGTTTGAGCAGGATGGGGCCCACGTTTAATCAAACATGCATAATGATCCCGTATTCATTCACACGTATCATAACACGATCTTTCTATACTCATGGGAATCATGTCTATGAAATTCAATCAAAGAATGACTTCCTCAAGGAATAAAAGAGGTTTACCTAAAACTAGGTTTGGCGTCAAAAAATAAAATAAAAAATGGAGCACTTACCTGACGAGCGAACAGTGGCGGCGGAAGTCCGGTGATGTACGGTAGTGGCAGCAGCGCGTCCAGCGACAGCAACACGTTCGGCATCAAGACGTCCAACAATGGAGGATCGTGAGCAGGAGGAGCAAGGCCGAGCACACAAAAAAAAAATGTGAGAAAAAGAAAAGGGTCTTCCCCTTTTATAAGCAAAAATTGGAAGAATCCCAATAGGACATGGATTCCTCTTTTAATTGGATTCCTCTTTTGTTTCAAACACCCAAGGAAGGAAACCGGTCCCACTCAGGATTCCATGCTTGCAACGGCGTGTTCACATGGGAGATCAATAGTGGACGAGCAATGCTTTCCGGGTAAGCTCCCTTCATCTCGTTTTTTCCCGTATATTTGTCACTATCTCATGCCTATCCCATGACAGTGTAACCATCATGTGCTAGGCAGGGGACTTAATGTTGATGGTGGATTTTAGTTCAGGGGTAAAGTTGTAAAACCAATTATTGTGTAACCATCCTGCAGGAAATGAGATTATTTTATATAAGTGATGAATACTTCTTCACTTTACTAATTCACCTAGAATGGAGCATGTAGCAACCATCCCCCAAATATTCTGTGAATTTTAGTATTATTGATTAATGCATTAAACACCTTGTATTTCCTGTGTTGTTCCTAGTAGAACTCTCATTGTTGGTGCGGCATGATGACTGATTGTTACTCGTAGCAGAGTATCATGAATATCCAAGTACCAACAGTGAGGCATGCACGAAATGCCCATACAGGCTGTAACTCTCGGTGTGTTATACTAGCCCGATTGAGCATATAACTCTCGGTGTGTTATACTAGCCCGATTGAGTGTGTAAACTCTCGGTGTGTTATATTAGCCCGATTGAGCGTCTAGACTGTCCATAACAGTCTAGAAACGATCATGATCACCCAACTTCACCAGCATGATTGGATGGTCGAGATCGAATCCAATACCCCCAAGAAGGTATCGGAACATTCACTACCGACCCAACACGGGCCCCGCGTGTTCGGCCTCCCCAAAAGGGGTGGCATAGCTTGCCGTCCAAACCGAGAGGAATGGACAAGAAACCCTAAATTAGGGTTTGCGGCATATTACATGTGTCGCAAATACGATCTCAGCCATCCATCTTCGCAGGCATAGATGGAGGGTGTAGATGTAGATTCAAAGGGCCCAGAGGATGTCAACACAACCACTGTGGGCCAGTCTACACACATAACCCATCGGTCAGGACCAACCATGATTGGTTGTCCTAATTCGTGCGCACCTAACCAAGCATGATGCACGACCGGCAAATCCCTAATTTGGGTTTGCGGCATCATCTATGTGTCGCAAAATCATCTCAAGCGTCCATCTTCGCAGGCTTGAATGGAAGGCAAAGATGAAACATCAGGAAGGGCTGAACATGCTAGCATGATCACCGTGGGCCCGGCTTCATGTACGACCGATCGGCAAAATCCAACCTTGGTCAAGCACATCGGTTCACGCGCCCAAACTGGCATGGTCACGCTTCCCAAATCACAAACTGATCTCGACCACTCAACTTCGCCAGACAAATTGAGTGGCTTAGATCACGTTTCCATGGGACAGTCAGGTATAGGCGTGAATACCAGCCTACCACCTACACGCCGGACCAATCGGACAAGACCTAACAAGCCTGGTCATCTCGAAACGCGTGTCTTGAAGGTGGCATACCGCGCCCTTTAGGAATCCTTTGAGGCATAGGATTTCTATTGCAAATCGATCTCAGCCACTCAACTTCACCAGTAAATTCGAGTGGCCTAGATCAAACCTCCGTTGGACAGTGAAGCATGGACATGGACATCAGCATGCCGTCTACACGCATGCCTGATCGGTCATCCATGAAATGTTTCCTAGGCTTGGATTCATCCAAGCTAAAGGAGCGCACTTGCGCACCTTCTAAACCCTAATCCGAGGGTCACAGGTGTGGGTGGCGGGTCATCTTATCCGTCTAACTTCTCCAACTTGGACGGATGGCCTAAGATAGGAGTTAGGCGGCCAGCGAGGTATCACCGTGATCACCGTCTTCCGCTCTACCACGCCATATGGTCGGCCAAGGGAGGGTTTGCTAGCACAGCCTCCAAACCCTCACGTGAAGTAGGTAGGGCATGATGCTCAACAACGATACTTCATATATGCCGAATACATTCAATGCATAACATGCATGGAATACAAACGATACTTTACAAGTATCGACTTCCTAAATAACTTAGTTATTTAACTAGCATCACATGCTACCTTCTGTGGGTCCCACGATCCACACACTTGAGACATCAATCATGTCACAAACTGGGGGATACATACTGGGGTATTGGTCCGACGGTTTACAGCGTGCAGCGTGCAACGCGCCATCACAAGAATGTGTCAGGAAGATATGGACGGTTAATGATGATGGGAGAAGTGGGCAAGATTGATCGTGTGACACTAACACACCACTCCACTACTCCATCACTCCACTTCCTACGAGAGACGTGAATAAGGCTCAAATGACTTGTATAAATAGGTTCTCCTCCCTATTTCCGAACAGAACACAACACAGAAACCAAGTGTTAATACAACACGTATTCAAACACCCAGAGCCTGCTTGCATTAATCGTAAGCCTGCTTACCTTTCTGTTACAAGTCATAAACAAGCCTACACCTTCACAATCTCAACACCTTCTTTGCTTCCCTCCCTAAGATCAACCCCATCTCCTTCACTTTGTGACCGAAACAAGTATGGAACGACCATTTCTTGATTTAGGCCAAAATTGTATAGATTGATCTCTCGAATCAAAAGCACTCATCGCGCAGTGCATTTGTTTAGGGTTTAGATTCACTTCTCATCCACACACCCCAAATTACCAAAACCAGCAGAAGTAGTTTTCACCCATAAACACCAATCCAACTGCCCAGAAAAAATAACAACTTTAAGACTAGTGGGTGGTAGTCAATATTGGTTGTACCGGCCGATATTATAGGTTTTTATCGTGTGTCGGAAAAAACCTTTACGATATGAAAAGTATCGGCGATACAAGGATTAAACGATAAAAACGCTCATATCGGCTTGTACAAACCGATATATCGGATTCACCGATACACTAATATTATCGGTAAGGGTAATTTGGTAGAATAAATTATTTAGATCTGAAAATTTGTAAACAAAACTCTTCTTCCTAATAATCTTATTCTTCTTCTATACCCTTGAAACTCAATCCGATTCAGTAAAGAAATTTCCAACTATTTTATTTTTTTAATGAGTTTTTTATCCTTGAAACAATTATGGTTTTTTATTGCTCCTTATATTTCTTCTAAAGATTTATCAAATGAAAATTCATTATCGTTGACGCTTTTATCTTCAATATCATCAATTCAGGTTACTAGCAACGACACGGTCATCTGAAATAGGAGTAGTTAATATGGGATAGATAGTGGAATGAGATTTATACTGTGAAGCTTTTGATCTTGAGAATTAATGCATCATATGTCACCAAATTTTTTAGATTGAAATATTCATAAATATTTAAAATTTTAAGTCTTACAATGTACCACCGATAAAAACCGATATAATCTTTTGTATAGGTATATCGAACCTGACCGATAAGATACCGATACACGAAATTAACTACTTTGACCAAGGTAGTCAATATCGATTGTACCGGCCGATATTATAGGTTTTTATCGTGTATCAGAAAATCCTTTACGATATCTACGATACAAGGATTGAACGATAAAAACGCTCATATCGTCCGGTACAAACCGATATATCGGGTTCACCGATATATCGGGTTCACCGATACACTGATAATATTGGTAAGGGTAATTTGGTAGAATAAATTATTTAGATCTGAAAATTTGTAAACAAAACCCTTTCTCCTAATAATCTTCTTCTTCTTCGCTACCCTTGAAAACTCAATCCGATTCAGCAAAGAAATTTACAACTATTTCATTTTTTAATGAGTTTCTTATCATTGAAACAATTATGATTATTTATTACTCCTTATCTTTCTTCTGAAGATTTATCAAAAGAGAATTCATCATCATTGACGCTTTTATCTTCAACATCATCAATTCAGGTTACTAGTAACGACAAGGTCACCTGAAATAGGAGTAGTAAATATGGGATTGAATTTATACTGTGAAGTTTTTTTTTTTTTTTTGATAAACATATTGTGAAGCTTTTGATCTTGGGAATTAATGCATCATATGTCACCAACTTTTTTAGATTTAAGTATTTATAAATATTTAAAATTCTAAGCCTAATGATGTACCACCGATAAAAACCGATATAATCTTTTGTATAGGTGTATCGGACCTGGCAGATATGATTTCGATACACGATATTAACTACTTTGGTTCCACCATGACTCCCAACATAGGTAGGAATCGGTTCTACCAAGTGAAAAGGCAAGGCTACCCAAATATACCTCAAGCTAAAACTTTTCCTTCCTATAAGTCCTTTCTCCGAAAGTGATTGTCTATGGACTGAGTCGAGACAATACAACAAATCGGTTCACACTTCGTGTGATCGTCTATGGATACGAGATCGAGACAATACAACAACGAAGTGTGTTTACTTGATACAAACGTTCGGACTTAACCAAACTCAATAGGATTGCGTATCAAGTAAATATGAATTAACGTTTGTGCAATTTACTTTAATTATAATAAAACAATTATAATGCGTAAATATAAAATAAATGACACATCAAGATTTTGTTAATGAGGAAACCGCTAATGCTAAAAAAACCCGGGACCTAGTCCAGAATTGAATACTCTCAGGATTAAGTCGTTATACAAAATAAACCAACTTTGTATAGTTGAGACCAAGCAACTAAACCTATATTTCACCTAGTTCCGTCTGTATTCCCATGCCTCCGACCTGTAAACAAGTCACGTACTTGGACCAATTCCTTTGGTTCGTATTCCAAACAGTAAATGAACAACAAATCTGTTTGGTATCAACTCTCTTCAACCAAATGATATGAGTTGGACAAAGGCTCTTCTGCTTATCTTAACATAAACTCCTTTGCCAGGTTCCAAGATCTATCTTATGTTCAATCACCAAAAGGTAATCGTTAATATTTTGCAATCAATACCTTTAATCCCAAGGAAATATATTGATGACAATCTACACAACTATTTTATCAAAATACCACAAGGATAAATCGATTATAGTTGGATCCTCTATTACCGAAACAATTATTGTGCACACCAAAGATTTATATAACCAAGTCAGAAATCTTCTATCTCTTATTTGTCTTCAAATCTTCTTAGATCTTCAATAAACACCTGCACACAACTACTTGAATCTCTTGTGATCAATCATACACATAATGGAGCCTGTTAACAATGGATTATCACAAGATCGTCTTTAGATCTAACAACAGTCTAAAGAACCATGTTGAAACTTTGAACTAGTTTGAGTGAATCTTATATCAGAAGAGAAGATTCTCAAGCATAAACAAACTAGGTGCAATCAAAGTTCAACCACCGTTAGTCAATCAAATCAATATGAAAACTAAAGATAAACCGCAATTATCTAGTTTCCCATCAACGGTACGCACTAGAGCTTCTCAATCCAAAAGAAGACTTTAAATTGAGCGGTCGTAAGAGATTTTGCCTAATTAGGTTACTCTCCTCTCTGAATAGGCGGCTTCACCAGTAACAGTACAACAGAGGAAGTTTGCTGTTACGAAGGATTTGTTTGTTAGAAATGCAAACTCAAAGTATTTATAGACAAGGAAGTTTGGACACCAAGGAATTTCCAAAACCGAAAATATTCTCAAGATATTGAATAATAATTTCCAAATTCGGTTTTCATAATTCGTGAGAATGCACTGTCCAAATTAATGATCGAAATCTCCTTGGAAAATCTTTAACCAGTAAATGCACATTACTAATTCTTATTTTCCATATATAATTAAAAACCTTAATTAAAAGATTCTTAATTTATTTAAATTAGATCTTGGGATTTACTTCCTTTTTAGCTGTTAAGGAATATCTTTGAACAATAAAATATACGCATTAATGCATGTGTTCAAAGTGTGTCGACATCTTTCTCTTGTAAGTCATTTTTCATACTTACTCATTTGAAGCCGATTTACCACGCTTCAAAACAAGTTTAGAATTGGTTCACCTGACTTTCAAGAACTATGTGATTGATCAAGTAACACTCAATCAACAGTCATGGGTTTAACGGTCCTACCAAAACCAGTTTCGGTTCTATCTCCATGTGAGTATTGTGCATAGTCACACTAGCTTACCAAACTTTGGTTGACTAGTAACTAGTATCGATTCCTCACATATATATGGTATCTAACTTATATGTGTTGCACATGTCCATGGGATCGGTTATCCTTTGCCTAAAAATGTGTTGCACATGTTCATAGGATCGGTTCCCCTTTCTACTATAAACCTTGATGCAACTCATACAAGGATCGATTCCCCTTTGTATGTGTTGCACCTCTTACTAGGATCGGTTCCCCTTTACCCAGTGTTAGGTATTACACACACAAACTTGATCATACCCCAGGTGATTACTTAAGATCGGTTTCACTAATAAAAGTCATACCAATACATAAGTTAGGCCATATGTTAATAGTTTTACCAAGAACACAAAAAAGTCATGAGCAGTTATACTAATCACACATATTAGTCGTTCATAAGATATGCAATGAAGAACAGCCCCAATAACGCCTGGCGATTTCCTTTTCGGTTCACAATACAAGATCATGAACTTACTTCCTTAAAACACATGTAAAAACATTATTTCCTAGGATGATGTCTTATATACAAAGTTTAATGGTTAAGCAATAAACCTCGTATTGTATTCCTTAATACTATATCTATCTAGAGTGTCCATGCTTCGCAGTTTTGTGTTTTCAATATGCACGACTTGAAAGATACGTTAGGGAATGAAACAATTCAAGTCAAATATTACTAATCTCAAGTGGAAGGATGGTGTTGAGGTTGTCGCTCCTTACTTCTTCACTTCTTAAAATCTTCGCAATACTTGTAATGTCTCATATCCTAATACTTTCAAGCTAACCTATGCGAAGTTGACCCTAGTACATTTAATCAAGTGACTCTTAAATGAGTTTTGGTTCACTAAAATATGACAACCAAATTTGACATACCAACGCTTGGTGGGTTCAATCGAGCTATGCTCTAACAATCTCCCCCTTTGTCAATTTTAGTTACAAAACTCTTACAATCATATGGATAAACAAATTACAAAAATTCATTACGCATACGCTTGATTCCCGAATTCAACATCACATAACCTGCATTCATTCAATCCTTAAAATGCCGATGTAGACATTATAATAACACTGCTCATACTCCCCCTAAAGGTGAGATAGGTAGATTTTCAATCCGCGCGTCTCTGTTATACCATTCGTATGATATGTTACTCCCTTTTAGTCTGTGCTTTTCCTCTTTCCTTAGATAAACGTTCAAGCACCATTGTCCTCTTACCTAGTGACACCAATCAATATAAAATTGATACCAACATCACCTGTTTATTCCATATATTTCTCCCCCTTTTTGTTACAAAAATGACAAAGAAACGAAAAAATAAAGGACAACACGAAAAGGATCTTACAAATATCAAAATAGACTTGCAACATGTTGAGTCAAGCACGAGGGTTCCACATACCATTTTTGATAACCAATATCAAAACCGAAACTACAAAGTAATTATGTTTTGATATGTTATCATGGAAATAATTGCCTGAAGCAATTTTCCCAACTAGTTTATCAAACCAAAAATCAACTAAGAACCTTAGCTCCTTTGCTAAACCGATTGTATAAATACAACCGCTTCATTCGATAAGACCAAAACAAAGATAAACTCCATTTTTCTCATCAGGTTCTAATTATCCATATAACTTAGACCTTTAGATTTTAAACAAGCCAAATACTAGGTTAGGTAACTAACATTTCCTTGTTTAGGCATTCAGCTAGACTTGAATAACCGAAACCTCCACTTTGATAAGTCTAACTAAGATCAGAATTAACTTAGTTTATCTTATCCGGAATCGAATTGGACTAAACAACTCATCACGCTAATATATTCATTCGTTAAGCCATAAATAATTCATACAAACCAATAAATCAACTTGCATAATTATTTACCTCAACCGGAAGCAATTGAAACAACATAGACATTAAAGTTCCACTATTGCTCCGAAATTTTGTAAGCTTAAACAATTGATACCACACAATAAAGCAAAATAAAAATTGTTTTACTTAACCGAAAGCAATTGAAATAACATAGATATTAAAGCACCGCAATTGCACCAAAATTGTGTAACCCTAAACAATTGATATCACACAATGAAGCAAGATAACAATAGTTTTACTTGACCGAAACCAATTGAATCACACATACATCCATACATTCATAATGGAATAAAAACATCAATTGTACCGACAATTTTGTTTAAGCAAAAGAAATATATATCAAATAAAAACATGCTTTTCTTAAACAGGAAAACAATTAACTAACAAGATTATTACCTTAATTCCGCATCCAACTTCTCCAATATGATCGCATCTTTTTCTTCCAGGGAGAATTGATATCGAAATATCATTATGTTGTCATCCTTATGCAAAAACAAAAGAATAACAACAACCAACCTTCACCATAGAAAGGTTGAAAATCGGTTTTAACAATTGCAAGCAAAAGTTGAAAACCGTTGAAACACATATGCTTTTATGCTAAACCAAAACCGATTCAACATATTGTGATTTTTTCACATATTGTTTCTATAGGAACCCCTCATGATCCTTTGATAAAGCCTACCAACATGGGCTAGAACCAGTGTAGTCAATTTCGTTTGTACCAGCCGAAATATCGGCGATATTTCGGGTACCGGTGTTTCACCGAGATGCCGATATTACCGGTATTGGCCGGTATTCCACCGATATTTCACCGGTATTGGCCGAAATATCGTGTCTCGCTGCCGAAATATCGTGTCTCGCTGCTAGAACTTAATCCTGCTAAATCAAAAAGTCACCCAAACAATAAGGGTTCACAACATATTATGAGATCGAATATCAAGGTAATAAACATCTCATAAACACCCATAACAATAAATAAAGAATTCAAGCACAGGATATGTAAATCAAAAACTATCACAAGAAAAATTATAAATCAAATAACTTTATCATAATAGTTTTTATTCATAATAGACTTATACAATCAATGAAAGAAATCAAAAATTGATGTCTATTTTTCTAATACAACTCAGTCCTTCATATCAGTGCCACATGAAGGTGGATTTCTACTTTCATTCTCCAGCTTGTGAATTTCTTCAAGTAGGAAACCTTGTTGCTTGACCAAAACCTCTTGCAGGTGAGAAATTTTCGTGAAGGATTCTGCAAGAGCATGTAGTTCTGTCTTTGATTGTACACAAAAGAGTGTCAATGCTTCAATACACTAATCTTTTTTCAGTGTGTTCTCTATTTCCTTCTTGATAAGTCAGTCTCCATTTTTGATTTTACTCCTAATATCAAGAGAAGACCCCGACTTAATCTTAGGTTGATCATTCTGATCTATCATCTTATCATACGAAGATGTTGGAACTAGACTCATGGATCGGATAAGGAAGGACCAAAGAAAGAGGAGGATCTCTTTATATTTTTCATACTTCCGAAAATATAATATTCTTAAAGATACGAATATATCAAATATTTTCAATTACTAGATTTTATTTCCATAATCTACACAAAAAGTTCCTTGATTTTCTTCTTCCTCACTCGAATTTGGCACACATGGTGAGGAAAGAATTCTAATACCGATCAGGTGGTATTAGTATGATATTTTCTCTCATTATGGAATTTTTAACAACCAAAGTGTTCTTGATCTAGCATCATATGAGAAATTCTCCTCTTGCTACCTCGAACTAGCGAAGTATCTTGACATTGACTTAGGTTTCCTATGCAACTCTTGGCAGTTCTATTTTTGAGACAGTTTTTGCATCTTATCTTATCTTTCCCTTTACCAATAGATGATTTAATAACATCGGAAGACATGTCCATTCTTAAAATGGGTAAATCACAAATGTAAGAGGAGAAAATAAGATTGACAACTAATGCAATATTAACTGTTTCCCCTTCTTCAGAATCATATGAATCAGAGGTCTCATCATGAGTTACATCCCATGCCTTACTTCCAGTGTATTTCTTAAGATTTGGACAGTCTTTAGCAATATGACCAAACCATATGATCGGTTTTCCTTTGCCTAAAAACGTGTTGCACATGTTCATTGGATCGGTTCCCCTTTCTACTATAAACCTTGTTGCACCTCATACAAGGATCGATTCCCTTTTGTATGTGTTTCACCTCTTATTAGGATCGGTTCCCCTTTACCCAATGTTAGGTATTACACACACAAACTCGATCATACCCCAGGTGATTAGTTAAGATCGGTTTCACTTATAAAAGTCATACCAATACATAAGTCAGGCCTCATGTGAATAGTTTTACCAAGAACACAAACAAGTCATGAGCGGTTATACTAATCACACATATTGGTCGTTCATAAAATATGAAATGAAGAACAACCCCAATAATGCCTGGCGATTTCCTTTTCGGTTCACAACACAAGATCATGAACTTACTTCCTTAAAACACATGTAAAAACATTATTTCCTAGGATGAAATCCTCACCTCATACCCTATACATAATCACAATAGCATTCATACGATTATGTTGATGTCTTATATACAAAGTTTAATGATTAATCGATAAAATGCGTATTGTATTCCTTAATACTATGTCTATCTAGAGTGTTCATGCTTCGCAGTTTTATGTTTTCAATATGCACGACTTGAAAGATACGTTAGGGAATGAAACATTTCAAGCCAAATATCACTAACCTCAAGTGGAAGGATGATGTTGTGGTTGTAGCTCCGTACTTCTTTACTTCTTCAAGTCTTCGCAATACTTATAATGTCTCATATCCTAATACTTTCAAGCTAACCTATACGAAGTTGACACTAGTATATTTAATCAAACGACTCTTAAATGAGTTTTGGTTCACTAAAATATGACAACCAAACTTGACATACCAATGCTTGAACTGAGCTATGATCTAACACCAAGTCTCCCAATATAGGTATGGATCGTAACTACCTTGACTCCCAGAAAAAGTTAGGATCAGTTCTACCGAAACTCCCAATATAGGTAGGGATCAGTTCTATCAAGCATCCCAAGATAGGTATGGATTGGTTCTACCTTGACTATCAACAAAAGTTAAGATCACTTCTACCTGAGTTTTCACCTTAGGTTTGAATTGGTCATCCAAAAGATTTTCATAGAAAATCGGACCACAACACCTATTGATTTCTTTTCGATTACGAAACAAGTTCATATATGTACTTCCTTTAAACCAATGTAATAAAACATAGTTTCCTAGGATGATATCACATCTATACAAAATACATAATCAAGTAACAAGTTATATAGAATATGTCGATGTCACATTTACGAAGTTCAAAAGATAAACGTTATACTTGGTAATTTATATATTTCCTTGACACTTTGATCATACTAATATGACCAAGTCTAGTATTAAAGTATCATATATAACCTCACATGTTATGGTTTTAATCTTAAACGACTTGAAAGAAACTATAGAAATGGAAACAAGTCAAGTCAGTATTACTAACCTCAAATGGAGGGATGATGTCTTCGTTGTAGTCGTTACGTCTTCAGGTCTTCAGAGTAATACTTGTATGTCTCAACATTCCTAGACTTTCAAGTCTAACCTAAACGAAGTTGACCTTAGTAGTTTTAATCAAGCGACTTTAATTGAGTGTTGAAACTAAAATATGACAAACAACCTTGACATACCAACGCTTGGTGGGTTCAACCGAGCAATGCTCTAGCAGCATTGAAACTGTGAGATTATCTTTGCCTAGTCAAAATAATTTGCTACTTACTGATGTATTGTTCTAATATGAGTCAAACCTTGGTATATGTGTCATGTCTTGATAATAATGGTTTTGAGGTTATAATTTGATCCGCAAAAATCTCTGTAAGAAAGCATGGTAGAATTTTATTTTAGGAAATCAAAGTTGACATTTTGTTTCGCTTGAACAAGAAATCTTATGATTATAATAAAGTACTTAATTCTCATGCTTATCCCTATGAGTACTTTAATTCTATTGATTTTTCTGATTATCTTGTGTGGGACATGAGATAAGGTCATGTTAATAAGGATAAATTATCTCGTATGCCTAGTAGTAGTTTAATTCCTAGAATTAAAATTGATTTTAACATGTGTGAACCATGTCTAATGGATAAAATGTACAAGAATCTTTTTGGTAAAGCTATTAGGTAAAATGATTTCTTAGATGTTATTCACAATGATATATGTGGTCCTTTGAATGTTAAAACTCATAGAGGTATGACATATTTTATGACATTTACCAATGACTATTCTCGTTTTGGTTATGTTTATTTACTATCTAAGAAATCTAATGCTTTATATATTTTTTATCACATACAAGAGTGGATTCGGAAACCAGTTAGGGAGAAAATTTAAATTTCTTCGCAATGATAGAGGTTGTGAATATAATTCTAAAAATTTTAGTGATTTTTGTAAGAACCATTATATTATTCATCAATTCACTATGCCTGGCACGCCATAACAAAATGGAGTAGCTAAGCGTAACAATTGTACTCTTCTTGACATAATTAGAAGCATGATTAGTTACTCTAAATTAGTCACTCATTTTAGGGGGTGAAGCTTTATCTACTGTTTATATTTTGAATAAACTTCCATCTAAATACGTATCTAGTACACCTTATGAATTGTGGATTGGTAGAAAAACTGACTTAAGTCACTTTAGAATTTGGGGTGCAAATGCACAGGTTAGGGTGTTAGATAAAAATAGACCTAAATTAGACCCTAAGGCTGTTAAGTGTATTTATATTGGTTCTGTTAATCATTCGAAAGGTTATAGATTTGTTGTTCACCATGTTGATGGATCCATAGGTGTAATTAAAAGTGGAGATGCATATTTCATTGAAGAAAATTTAGAACCAATGTCTAATAATCGTATGGTTGACTTATTTGAAATTCCTAAAGATAAGACCCCTTCTTTAGATAATGAAAATTTTATTCAGTTTCCTTCGGTGTATGACACAATTACTAAGATTGTTAGAAGTAGGAATTCACCTTCTTATTTGAAAGATTATGCACTTGTTTTAAATGAGAATGAATTTTTTGATATGAGCATTTTTTGTATGATGATGACACTTCCCTTTAAATTTTAAACAAGCTATGAAATTGCTTGTTAATGATAAACGGAAATATGTTAAAGATGAAGAAATAAACTCAATTAATGAAAATAATATTTAGAAATTCGTTGATTTACCCGAAAACAAGAACGTTATAGGTTTTAAATGGATTTTGAAAAATAAATTTAAGGTTGATGGGTTACTAGACAAATACAAGGCTAGACTAGTAGCTAAAGGTTTCACAAAAAAAGGATATAGATTATTCAGAGACGTATTCTCTTGTAGACAAATTTATATCCATAAGAATCTTGTTAGCTATTGATGCTCACTTAGATTCAGAAATACACCATATGGATGTTAAGACATCTGATAAGAACTGAATGAATTTGATTCTATCAACAACCTTCCTAAATGGAGACTCAGAGGAAGACATATACATGGAACAAACTGAAGATTACATAGATGAAAATAATAGAGAAAAGGTTTATAAGTTAAACAAATCTATTTATGGCTTGAAACAATCATCTCGTCAATGGTATTTAAATTTTCATGGTGTTGTTATCAATTATGGATTTGTAGCTAATGTTTATGATTCTTGTATTTATGTTTTGAACAGTGGGAGTACTTTTGTTATGCTATTTTTTTATGTTGATGATATATTAATGTTAGGTAATGATTTGAGTTTGACTGTAAAAAATTAAAACTTGGCTTAAATCTCGTTTTGAGATGAAAGATATGGGTAAAGCGAGTTTTATATTAGGCATCAAGATAACCATAGATAGATTGCATAAGACAATCAATTATCTCAAGAAGCATAAATAGATAGTCTCCTAGAGAAATATAAAATGGAACATTGTGGTCTTATCTAAGAAAATGACTTCAACAAATAAAAAAGAACGAACTGAAATGAGTTCAAAACCATACGCAGAGGTAGTTTGAAGTTTAATATATGTCATCTTATGTACCCGACCTGATTTGAGTTTTGTGGTAGGATTAGTAAGTAGATTACGTAGTAATCCAGGTATCCCTCATTGGATAACATTAAAACGTACATTGTGTCATATCAAGAAGATAAAGGGATATAAATTTACTTAACGTTCGAACTCTTTACTTGTTGAAGGATATACTAATGCAAATTTTTTAAGAGATGTGGACGGATTAAAGTATACCACCGGGTACATATTTACCCTAAGTCGTGCTGCAATATCATGGTCTAGCAAGAAACAATCATGTATAGCGAAGTCTACGGTGGAAGCTGAGTATATTGCTGGAAGTCGTACATTCAGCAAACCTGTATGGATAAAATATTTCTTGCTTAATTTGAAATTAATTGTTGATTAGCCAATTAAAATTTTTTAGGATAATCAAGCAACATTATGCACCATTAAAAATGATGAGCTCAGTGGTGATCCAGTGAATAAGCATATTGAGAGACAATATTGTTGTGTGGTTGATATTGTGAAGAAGAATGAAATAAAAGTGAGTTATTTGAGATCAAAGGATATGATTGATGATCTTTGACAAAAGATATAGCTACAGAAGATTTCAAAAGACATATAATCTCCATTTGTCTCATTGAAGACTAGCCGAATGGCAACGTGGAAAATGTTAGACTAAATAGGCAATCGGCCTAACAATAGATAACCATGGTGTTAATGGACAAAGCCATCTAATAATGTCAAGCCCCGCATCATCGGGTAAAGAACCACAAATGTTGTTCACACTTTTTGCATGTGAGATCATAGCTCGGTTGAACCCACCAAGCGTTGGTATGTCAAGTTTGGTTGTCATATTTTAGTTAACCAAAACTCATTTAAGAGTCGCTTGATTTAAATGTACTAGAGTCAACTTCGTATAGGTTATCTTGAAAGTATTAGGATGATACATTACAAGTATTGCAAAGACTTGAAGAAATGAAGAAGTACAGAGATACAACCACAACATCATCCTTCCACTTGAGGTTAGTGATATTTGACTTGAATTGTTTCATTCCCTAACGTATATTTCAAGTCGTGCATATTGAAAACACAAAACTGTGAAGCATGAACACTCTAGATAGGCATAGTATTAAGGAATACAATATGAAGTTTCTTGCTTAACCATTAAACTTTGTATATAAGACATCAACATAATCGTATGAATTCTATTGTGATTATGTATGGGTATGAGGTGAGGATTTCATCCTATGGAACAATGTTTACATGTATTCTAAGGAAGCAAGTTCATGATATGTGTTGTGAACCGAAAAGTAAATCGCTAGGCGTTATTGGGGATATTCTTCATTGCATAACTTATGAACGACCAATATGTGTGATTAGTAACCGCTCATGACTTGTTTGTGTTCTTGGTAAAACTATTCACATGAGGCCTGACTTCTGTATTGGTATAACTTTTATTAGTGAAACCGATCTTAAGTAATCACCTGGGGTATAATCGGATTTGTGTGTGTCTGCCCAAATTTGGGAGAGGGGAACCGATCCTAGTAAGAGGTGCAGTACATCACAAGGGGAACCGATCCTTGTATGAGGTGCAACAAGGTTTATAGAAGAAAGGGGAACCGATCCTATGAACATGTGAAACACGTTTTTAGGCATAGGGGAACCGATGCTATGGACATGTGCAACACATACAAGTTAGATAACAAATATATATGGGGAACCGATCCTAGTACCTAGTCAGCCGTATCTTTGGTAAGCTAGTATGACTATGCATAGTAATCACATGGAAGTAGAACCGAAACTTGTTTTAGTAAAACCGTTACATCCATGGTTTGTGATTGAGTGTTACTTGATCAATCACATAGTTCTTGAAAGTCAGATAAACCAATTCTAAACTTGTTTGGAAGTGTGGTAAATTGGTTTCAAGTGAGCAAGTATGAAAAATAACTTGCAAGAGAAAGATGTTGACACACTTTGAACACGCGCATTAATGTGTATCTTTTATTGTTCAAAGATATTCCTTAACAGCTAAGAAGGAAGTAAATCCCAAGATCGAATTTAAATGAGTTAAGAATCTTTTAATTAAGGTTTTTAATTATATATGGAAAATAAGAATTAGTAATGTGCATTTACTAATTAAAGATTTTCCAAGGAGATTTCGATCATAAATTTGGAGAGTGCATTCACAGGAATTATGAAAACCGAATCTGAGTTAATATGGAAATATCTTGAGAATATTTTCGGTTTTGGAAATTTTTTGGTATCCAAACTTCCTTGTCTATAAATACTTTGAGTTTGCATTTCTAGCAAACTAATCCTTCGTGACAGTAAACTTCCTTTATTGTACTGTTACTGGTGAATCCGCCTATTCGGAGTGGAGAGTAACCTAATTAGGCGAAATCTCTTACGACCACTCAGTTTAAAGTCTTCTTTGGGATTGAGAAGCTCTAGTATGTACCGTTGGTGGGAAACTAGATATTGCGGTTTATCTTTAGTTTTCTTATTGATGTGATTGACTAACGGTGGTTGAACTTTGGTTGCACCTGTTTATTTATGATTGAGAATCTTCTCTTTTGATATAAGATTCACTCAAACTAGTTCAAGGTTTCGACAGGGATCTTTAAACTATTGTTAGATCTAAAGACGATCTTGTGATAATCCATTGTTAACAGACACCGTTTTGTGGGTGATTGATCACAAGAGATTCAAGTAGTTGTGTGCAGGTTTTTATTGAAGATCTAAGAAGATTTGAAGACAAAGAAGATTTCTGACTTGGTTTTATAATCTTTGGTGTGCACAATACTTGTTTTGGTAAAAGAGGATCCAATTAATAATCGGTTTATCCTTGTGGTAGATTGGATTGATTAATTGAGTAGATCGGCATCAACACAATTCTTTGGATTAAGAGTGTTGTTGGCTTAATCTTAACGATTACCTTTTGGTGATTAAACATAAGATAGATCTTGGAACCTGGAAAAGGAGGTTATGTTAGATAAACAGAAGGGTCTTTGTACAACTCATATCACTTGGTTGAAGAGAGTTGATACCAAATAGATTTGTTGTTCCTTTACTGTTTGGAATACGAACCAAAGGAATTGGTCTAAGTACGTGGCTTGTTTACAGGTTGGAAGCGTGGGAATACAGACGGAACTAGGTGAACTATAGGTTTAGTTGCTTGGTCTCAACTATACAAAGTTAGTTTATTTTGTATAACGGCTTAATCTTGAGAGTATTCAATTCTGGACAAGGTCTCGGGGTTTTTCTGCATTTGCGGTTTCCTCGTTAACAAAATCTTGTTGTGTCATTTACTTTATATTTCCGCATTATAATTGTTTTATTATAATTAAAGTAAATTGCACAAAAGTTAATTCCTATTTACTTGATACTTGAATCTTATTGAGTTTGGTTAAGTCCGAACCTTTGTATCAAGTAAACATACTTCGTTGTTGTATTATCTCGATCTCGTTTCCATAGATGATCACACGAAGTGTGAACCGATTATTTGCATTGTCTCGACTCAGTCCATAGACAATCACTTTTGGATAAAGGAGTTATAGGAAGAATTTTTTTAGCTTGAGGTATATTTGGGTACCCTCGCCTTTTCAATTGGTATCAGAGCAGGCAAACACGAAAAGATCTAACAATATGTGTTTGGTGCGATCCATCCTATAAGAATTGAATCCATGTATGATTCAGTTAACGTAATAACAAGATCTGATTGCTCAGAATTGTTTGAAGAAATGTCAAATATTGAAATTGTTAAGTTGCTTCGTTCAAAAGAACTCTGGACATTTGACGAATTTCGTTTATATCTTAATCTCACTGAAGATGCTTCTAGCAAGATTGACAGAAAGCTGTCTGAATTTGCAGAAATGGAAAAACAACTATCTGATTTAAATAATGAAATTAAGATATATGAACTAAAGGAAGATGAGTCTCTATCTAAAACACTCAAGATACTTGAGGACTCCAGCAGAGTTTAAAATGAAGTTGATGAGTTCCTCAGAGAACTGGACGACTCGAAGAAAAATAGTAGTTCTAAAGGAAATCGATTCATTCATGAGTATTTAATGAATTATACTTCTGAAGAATCCAATAATCTTCATGAAGACTCTCTCTATAATGATTCAGAAGAATTTTCTCTTGAAGATTATAATGACTCTGATATAGGTTGTGAGTCTACTGAAATCAGTCATGACTTATCTAGTGAAACTTTATTAACTGACAGTTTCATCGCAACACCTTGTGTGCCAACTCCATCAAAAAACAATCATTTTAAGATTAGTCAAGAAACCAATTGTAGGTCATTCCCTAGCAAGTTCCGGTACTTGAGTATTAGTGTTCAGATCCGGATTCACATCTGAATACAAGATAAAGTTGGTGATAAAAACAAAGAAATATGGAACTATCTCTTTCTCTACCTTCATCAAGTTCTTAGAAACTCCAACAGGTCACGAAGGTTCGAAATTACTCTCCTTGTATTTCTTGCATGTTCGATTCAAGGGAAGAAACTTGTATCATTCGATTCTAGTCATCAAATGGAACAAAGGGTTTCTCTTATTTCATTCCAAATTGTTGCAAACATGGAGATTCATCTCTCAAGAATCCCTACCGATTGTAATTGGTTGTTTACTTCTCTTGTTGATTCAATGGATAATCAAACTAGGGGTAATAGAAACTTTGTTAGAGGAGAAGGTTCAAATAGGAATTCGATGCTTTACTCAACCATGGATATAAATTATGAAAACATGCCTAGTATTACCTATGATGTTAGTTCTCAAAATTACTTTGTGAATGATAAATGCCTTATGAAGTTCGGGTTAATTAAAGAACCCATCATGGAAATGTTATTTGTCAAAGTTTAGGACATGAAATATATGAAATTTATGAAGCACCATGAATGGGGTATCATTCATGAAAGTTCTTTCAAGGCAACTCCGGACCTTGTGAAGCTATTTTATGCCAATATGCATGAAATGAACTTTGAAGGTTGTACTTTTCGTACTATGATTGGTACAAAATCATTTGAAGACAACAAATAAGTAATTTCAAAATTGATTCTCTATCCCTATATGAACACTTTCTTGCTATGTTCGGATGAAAGGTATAGAGTCGACAACAATACCATCTCTTCAATAATTGGTGGAACATGGTCAAGTAACTCCCTTCTTATTCACAATGTTGAATTTCATCTCAAAGTCGTTGGAAAATTAGCGTGTGCTAACATATGTCCTAGAAATATGCATAAGACAAAATGGACTAGAGATGTTGCTGAACTTGTATACCATCTAATCAGAGGAGTCAAAAACTTTGATTTATGTGGCTTAATGATCAGACAAATGATCATAATCCGAAGAGGAAAAGAAGAACAACTTGCTTTGCTTGTTTAATTACAAGAATATGTATTTCTTTTGGGATTGTCTGGTCAAATGCAAGGGAAAAGATTCCAAAGAAATTAGGTGAAGGAATTCTCAACAGTATGAGAGGAAAATTCTTCAATGCACTTCCACCTATAAGAATTGAAGGGGGTCCATAAACTCTTAAAAGAAGACTAGAAAGGGATACAAACTGCATCATCGAACTAATTGATCATGCTATAGAGATATTGTTAGAGCACTGATCGGTCGAACTCGCATGCATTGCTATCAAGTATGTTTGTCAATGTTAGTGATCAAAACTATAAAGTCTTGATTTCAAGTCTACTATAGCTAAGGTCTCGGACTAGGATAGAAAGTGTAGTTGAGCTCAAGAACTCCATGGAAATCATCATACAAGACGAAGGACTACTCAAGGAACTAGTGGATCTTCATCGACTAAAAGGTATGTAGAGACTTGAACTTATCTATCACTCAAAAGTTTATCTACTCTATCTCCTATCTTGAGACAAAAGTCATTTTACTATATAGACTAAAGATATGCACATGTAACATTTTGAGCTAAGAATATCTCGCTTATCTATTTCTCGAAATGTGTGTTGGTAAAGCTTTCGCTTTAGCCAAGTTCATCTTTTCCTAGTGAAGAAAGTCATGTTATGTTTCAATCACTTTGGAAATTCCTCTGACGAAAACTAGTTTGTGAATAACAGCTATATGACGTCCTCTGAGAATGTTTCAATGATTGAAATGAGAGTTTAGACAATATAACCACTGGGGATATAAACATTGTTATGGTAACACATATATGTATAAGTCCTTAGCACTTGAACCGAAGTTTGCGAACTTTGTTGATCAAGTGAAAATCGGAACTTGAGCAGTCAACCCAGTCTGCGAACGTGCGTAGTTCTCAAACCCGAGAATTTCTGCTGTAGTTGTAGCTCGGTTTCAGTCCGCGAACTGACAGAAGTTCTCGAACCCAAGAGTTTCTGCTGGAGTTTGTGAACTCCAACCAGTTATTTGAGTCCGCAAACCCAGTCCACGAACTTGAGTGGTTATGTCTAAAAATGATGTTCGTGAACTTATTTAAATTATCTAAGGAATGCTATTGCAAACCGTGGCTTTATAGTTCATGAATCGATTCGAGTGAATCACATCGTTTTTGCTTCAATTGTGTCTTGTGTAGTACATAAGATATCATAGCAATTGAACAATTCTCTAACTAGTTCATTTGAGTCATTTGGACTAGTTATGGTGAAGAAGAATAGGGTTGATATGAAAATTATCATTTGGCTAACCATTTGGTTGACTAATATTGAACCAACTATTGTACACGTTTTACACAAACCCAAAATCGTCAAGTTCATGTGTATATGACAAGCTAAGTTTTCGATCTAACGGTTGAAAGATATTAGCTTGTATCTAATCAGGTTTTTATCTAACGGTGAATATTGAATGCTTTGTTACTAAGCTAACATTGATTGCAAACCCTGATTTGAAAGACTATATAAAGAAGAACTCTAGCAACTGGGAAACCTAATCCCCACACATTCTATATGATACTAGTTTGCTAAGTTAGAGTCGATTCTCCTTTAACCTTTGGTTTTCTTCTTCTAAAACCAGGTTAACGACTTAAAGACTTCATTAGGATTGTGAAACCAGGCCGATACTATTTTTCTTGTAGTTGTGTGATCTGATCTTGCTGTTTCTATCGTACGAGTACAATTGTAATAATTGGCTTGAGATTTCTATCTCCGATAGGCAAGATATAAAAGTAATCACAAACATCTTTGTCTCATCGTTTGTGATTCCACAATATCTTTTTTCGTTGCGTCGATTAAGACTATTGTGTGGTGATTGATAAAACTGAGCTGTTCTTCGGGAATATAAGTCTGGTCTTATTGATTGGTTCCTGTTCACCTTGATTTATCAAAAGACGGAACAAAAACTCATAGGTTTATTCGTGAGAGACGAATTTATCTATCTTGTAGACTTTTCTGTGTGAGACAGATTTGTTTGCTAAAGTCTTCGACTTTGGGTCGTAGCAACTCTTGTTTGTGGGTGAGATCAGCTAAGGGAATCAAGTGTGCAATATCCTACTGGGATCAAAGGCGTATGAGCATAACTATACCTTGGATCAGTGTGAGATTGATTGGGGTTCAACTCATTGCAGTTAATCTCGGCCGTCTTGGCCGAGATCTCGCCAATTTTCTCGGTTTTGCCATTAGATCATACGAGATATAAAATCTCGGGGAGACGAGATTCTGGCAGAAAAAATCAGTTTTCTTGGCCAAAAATCGGTTGTCTCGGTCAAATATCGGTCGGAATCTCGGCTGGAGATGATAAAATCTCCTCAAAATCAAAAAGAACAGGATCACATTGTACTCCAGAAGGTGCTTATTGACGGACTAACGGTGCACCATTAAGTATCACTTTATGATTCCTCCATATTTTTTTAAAAAGACAAACAAACACAAGATTTTACTTCAGAAGGTGCTTACAGTGCTCAAAACGTGTGTTTTTATATCTTGATGGTTGATTTAATTGATTAATTGAGTACGATCCGCAAAGAGATATGGGGTTTTGGCGATTAAATTTAATAACTTAAGTATAAAAATCAGTAGCTAGAAAGAAAAAGATGAAAAAATAAAGATTAGAAGTTCAAGTTTTTCCCCAGTTAAATTTTTATAAAATCCGTTTTGTTCTTCTTGACCTGGAGGATAAAGCTTCTGGATGATTTCAGGTTACCACCTAAGAAAGGGTTTGTTTAGTGGCAAGTATAGTAATCATAGTCATTACCAACTATGGAAGGGCTTGTATAGGGTCTGTTTGGTGGTACCCACGGTAATATGTGCTTAAACATTAATTTACATCTATTGAAAATTAAAACTTATAGTTTATTCTCTAATTTTAGGTATAAAATTTTGGAAATGAGAACTGATAAGTTACTCCGGAATTTTCACCAAGAATTCCCCCGAGATAAAGTTGTACCAGTATCTCGTTCCCGGCCGAGACAAACCGAAATCAGAGATTGATTACCTTGGTTAAACTACAGTCCAGACCGAAGTTAAATTGGAGTAGGCTAGCGTCTATAGCGGATTAATACAATGTATTTTTAATCTGGACTAGGTCCCGGGGTTTTTCTGCATTTGCGATTTCCTCGTTAACAAAATTCTGGTGTCTGTGTTATTTCTATTCCTCATTATATTTTGTTATATAATTGAAATAATACAGGTTGTGTGTTGTTCAGTTGATTAGAATATCCGACCTTATTGGTTGTTGATTTAAATCGATTGACACTTGGATATTGGTCTTTGGTACCATCCAAGTTATCTCTCTTTGATTAGACTCGTGAATCATATTTGCTTGAGTAAATAAAATTGAGAGATTGAGATAATAACTCCTTGAGTATTTTCTATTGATTGAGTCTAGTTGTTTCTCTAGAAAACAACTCATAGTTTTCCATACAGATTGCTAATCGAAATATTGAGTGAGGTTGTTAGACCCTCGCTTTTTCAATTGGTATCAGAGCAGGAAAAAACGTTTAAGACCTTACAAGTCTGTGTTTGTGGAAATTTGAGTTTGTGGATAAAATCTCTGTTGCACATACCAAAATGTCTCCTAAATATTTTGATCATGTCAAGTGTTTCGGAAACACCTCAAAGGATTACTCCTTAGTTGATTCTTCCGAATCCCGAGGTAGAAAGAATGTTCAATGTGATAATGATATTTCTTCCTCTCATGAGGCATGTGACACTCTGGAAGAAGCTGAAAAGGAGCTCACCAGAATTTTAAGGCATACGGCTGAAAATATTGATTTTAATAATCATGATCATCTCAATGATGAATTTGAGAAGTCTCTTGATCGATAACGTGATCTCTATAACATCATTAAGTCCTTCTCTAAGAATATTGAGAAACTTCTTCAAGAAACTACTCTCCAGCGTGAAAAGATTAGTACTCTTGAGGTTATTATTAAAGAGGACTCAATTAGAGAAAAAAATTTGCTCGAGACTCATTCATCATATCTCAACAGACTTCGTGCTGAAAAAGAGAAACTTTGTGCATCTCTTACTCTAGCCCATGAACAGTGCAAATCCTTGGAAAAGGAAAACTCTGTCTTAAGGAGAAAATCCTCTGTACAAACTAACTCTCGTGATGTTCTGTACAAGACAAAGTATTCTCCAGAAGAAGATTGTGTCAAGAAAAGTTTACATAACTTGCAATCTTCTCATATGGATATGGAGTTTAAACAGGTGCCAGTTATTGCTTCTCCTTCTCGAATCTGTACTTTTTGTGGGAAACAGAATCACTATGCTATCTATTGTTTTGCAAGAAGGAAACAAATTTCTAAGATTTGTAATTTGTTTCTCTTCACTGTCAATGGAACAAATAGTCAGTCTACTAACGCAGTGAATCATATGCCCACAAGAAATCAGAAACCTTATAAGAATGATATCTATTCTAGAAATCAGTACAGGGCTCAAGTGCATTCTGGCATAAATTCTTGTGTTGCTAACAAAAGGATTTCCTGTACTTATAAGGATGTTTCTGATAAACCTAAATCTAGAACATGGATTCCCATCCACTCTGATCCTCTTAATTCAATTGCAAGAGGTCCTAGATTTAGTCCTTCTGACAAGTATGCTAATTAAGCAATGTCTCATCTCTTTAGAAATAACATAGATCAAAAACAAAAGGATAAAAAGGAACAATATTCATATGATGAGCTAAAGGCTCATACTTGTGTAAAGTAATCAGAAGGTTGAATATCTCACATACAAAAAGCCTAGTTGTGAGAGACTTGAATAGGTATACTCCATAACTGAGTGATTCTAATTATCTAGCTAATATCTTATCATTTTTAGAAGGATAATTGGTCAAACACTGGTTGTGAGTATTTTTTTTTCTTTCTTGATGTTCCTTGTCTAACCTTTTTTGAAAAGTAAAATTTTTTTTTCGTCATGCAGAGCTTTGTGAAAAACATCTTACGGGTACACGTACGGTTTCGGGTTATTCTTTAAAACCTATCCCGCAAACCCTAAATCTCTCGAGTTTTTCTTTATATACCTATCCTATTGAGTTATTCTTATTACTCTAGGTTTCTTTTTATCAATGGCTTCTTCTTCTTCCTGCTATTTGGATTTGCCTAAAGATGTCATTGATAAGGAGGTATATTGCAAACTCGATAAAGAGAAGGAAACTCCTATTGAAAATAAAGGTTCCTTTCCTCAATCCTCTAAACTTTCTGATATAGAGGAGATTGAAGAGATTTCATCGGATGTAGTTCTCGATTTCTTAAAGGAATTTGAGAAGGCTAAGCAGCAACTTGTTGATACAATAAAGTGTCTTGATGTGGTAAGAACTGAGTTGAAAAAGGTTAAGTCTGGCCTTGTTCTCATTAAAACTCGTGTTAAAGAACTTCCCAATAAGGATATCCTCTCAAGGGTGCAGAGGATGCTGCCATTTGATAAGCATGAAATTGCTACATTTTATACCCATATTTATATTAGCTAGGACTCGATATGAGATTACTAATGTTATTTTAAGCAGTTTGCAGGAATTACAAAAGAATCCGAAGCGGCACAATAAAACGACCAAAATAAGAATTAATTGGCATTTGTGTATGAATGATGTCGTTGGCCTGATATTTTGATATATCAGCACCACTTGAGTTACTCATGGCAGCAAACCAGTGGAGCTCTGCCAAATGTAGAGGGAAATAGACTTATACCACAACCGGGCTATCGAAGACGTGGACAAAGATTAATAGAAACCGGAAACATCACGGGAGTTTAGATTAGGCTATGCCAGTACATTGGGACTACGTGACCGTTCCCTAAATTAAGGTCCAAATACACGAACAGAGGTGTGGAAATTGAGCTAACATTTCAATTGGCAGTCGGTAGTTGGATGGCATGATAGTGGCGACATCATGTGGTTAATATGTGCTTTTGGATGAGAGACATAATTATTTTTAGTAATAAAGCACTTTTGGGAATTTATTAGAGGACATCATCAGCTTTTGCCTCCAAAATCCAAGATATGAATTCGTAATCCTAGTTAGCAATTCGCCGAATCATTCGCGAATGATTCACGAATTTTTACGTACCTTACGTTCCCGCACTGAACGGCCGTCCTAATGAAACTCCGACTCCTGTTCGTGAATTTTCTGAGCCTCACGAACTATACGCGACTTTTGCGAACCGAATTAGAATTCTGCGTACTGAAACGGCGGAATATGCTCTGCTCAAGAGTAACCCAATTGTTATTGGGCCAACTAATAACGCCTTTTAAGGCCCAACGCTCCTTTTTTAGATGATTTTTTATGCTTTTCCAAAAATTGTTCATGCAAAGATTCGAACCCCTGTCATGCAGCTAACTTAATCGTCTTCATTCCACTGAACTACTGGCTCATTGGTGATAATTTTGCATACGTTTTAGATATATGTTATATTTGTACACAAATCAGGCTTTTCCTAAGTACTTATTCCTTTATTTGTATTTAATGCATAACGAATTTAGTATGCCGAATTTATATCTCCAAAATGAATTATACGCGTACGTATGCCGTCTCGAACTATTAGCGAATCACGAACCGTTGACCGGATTGTTGACCGAATTTACCTTCCGTCGAAACGAATAATACACGTACGTATGCCATCCCGAACGTTTTCCGTATCCCGAATTGCTAACTAGGTTCGTAATACCTTAATTGGTTACTCTTTCCATATTTGGTGGAATTTCAAGGATTATGGCACAAATGAATAGAATCAAAAATTAATTTGTGAAGACCAGGCACATGCAAGAGAATCTGATGTTCTCTAAAGGAAATTAATATATTATCTCCTTTGTTGGTATCTTTTACTAGTATGGAAAGTGGAGATTTGGTAATAATTTCCTGTGTGAGATCACATTACGACACTTGGCGCACTATCATTAGGTAGTTTAACTTTTATAACACATGGCATAGTTTTATTGGTCCAGGAGTAAAAGGAAACAGAGAAGGTCAAGGCTCATTTTGAAAGTTGGAGGCCGACAGCCGGAGGGGAGTTTTTTTTGGTCGGGAGGCGCGGCTGTGAAGTGCTGAGATGAAAGAGGAGATCAACTGATTACATCGTGGTGACGACGATTATTATTGGTTTATCTTTCTTATTTCTTTGTCATTTATTTTGTATGAGTTTTGAGAAACCCGTAGCTATGTTCTAATTGCTTTGTAACTAGGGTTTGATAGTTAAAACCACTTTTAAGCATTAGACCACTTTGATTTGAAACACATATGGTTTTGAGACTATTTTGATTTGAATAAATTAATTCCATGATTTTGTTTATCGATTTATCAAAAAAATGAGTTGTTGCTTCATTGGTTTTTATAACCTTTGTGCAAAATTGTTAGGATCGAAAATATATTTGTCTACTTATTTGATGTTTCATGCTTGGGTTTAATCCTTTGATGGGATATGCTTAGAATAGCCAGGTATTATTTGAGAACCTAAAATTTAGTTTCGTATTATTTTCTCACTGATGCAATTTGATGGTGCATGCTTTGGTTTAGTCTTTTGATGTGTCATGCTTAGGGTATCCCAGTGATATTTACGACTCTAATACAAATAATAGGTGATGTAGATAGAACAGACGATAAATAAATATTCGTTGAGTTATGTTTCATTTCAGTAATTGAATAGAAATAGTGGTGGATACTGCAAAACCCTGGTTACCGACTTTCTGATTGGATTTATTTTATTTGTTTAGTTTATTTTCTTTGTTTTATAATTTTGAAAATCCAAAAATATCATTGCTGGTTAGCTTATTAGAGATATTGATTAGAGTATTTCCACCGCTCCCTGCTAGTTCGACCGTACTTGCCTCTGTCTACTAGTTAGACACCGTGCGATTGCGGTTATTATATATAGGGTTCTCCAGAATCCTATCACCATTCACAAGCTCCAAGACCTTAAGTCTCAAGAAGGTCACGAACTGTCAATTTGACTCTAGTTCGCATGGAAGTGTTTTAGTCTGCTTGTTTCAGCAAGTCTAGTAAATCTTTTATTCTTTCTTTTTTGTTTAGAAGAATAACTAGTGTTTTGGGATAGCCATTTTTGTGATTACACATAGCTATCCAATGTTTTCATCTTCTTGTTTCTAGATTTTTGGTTTAAAAATTCAAAGTTTGTTTGGAAGATGATGGTTGCAGTATTAATCTTTATGGTTTTATATATTGCAATATTTTGATGGGATATGTATGTTTACGTCCGTGAACTTGATTGTCCCATATTTTGTCAAAAGTAAAGTCGTTCGTGAATTGATATGCAAATATTGATAAAAGGATGAATGGACTTTTGACAAACACAAAAGTTAAGCATATATTGTCAATTGTTGATGTTAGATAGGTTAAAATCTTTTGTGATTCAAGTATTATGTCTATTGTGTGTCATTGTGCAAATGGTGATGGAAACATAGAATGAATCCTTGAGTTATCCACGTTATAGAGCTTTATTGATCCATATTATTATGTATTACCGTGAAGGCTCCACTGTGTGTCTTATGTTGAGCACGATACGACTAAGTCGATTCTTTATTGGCATGGTTGGTTGCTCTATGAGATGCTAGATGTTGAGCATTAAGAACTAAATTAATCAACTTGTGTGGTTATTTAGTTTGTATTCCATAAGTTTTCTTATGTATAGTACATGTACGGTTAAGGTTGTCATATCTTATGATAATCTTAGTCGGGGTTCCATAATCTCTTGTGTTGAGCCCAAATGAACTAAATCAATCAACTTGTGTGATTATTAAGTTAGCACTCCATAGGCTTTCATATGTTGAGCATGATTGATTGAGTTGGTTATTTCTTGATTAACTTAGTCATCGCTCCGTAAAATTTCTTATATGAGTTTAAACGATTGAATTGATTACTTTTGTGATTAGTTTAATTGAGTAATCCGGTTAAATTAATTATGGGTTTACTCGTGAGTAATCTAATCGATGTATTAAGTCTCCATAAGTTTTCTTGTGTTGGGCATATTTAGTCAAATTAATCTTTGTTTGCTTTGGTTAATTTGATTGAATATTTCTTGTTGGATTCCAAATTCATACTTGCATGCAATTTGTTGAGTCTAAAGAAATCCTTATTTTCTTTTGAAATTAAGGTCGCTCTTGTTGTTCCTTAGGGAATGACATTTTATGGGGGAGAGTTCTTTTGAACTTGTGCTTAATTGCCAAATATTTGTGGGGAGTGCGGCTGTGGAATATTATAGGGGTTATCTTGCGTCTTTATAAACTCCTTGATGAATGCATTTATCTTCGACTTTATGATTGCATCTAAACAAGATGATATACATTTACCTTTGGTCATGAAATGTCTCTTACGGAAATTTTATTAGGATCCCTTTCTTGTACCTTTGCCAATTTTATTGACAAAAAGGGGGAGAATTAATATGTAGTTCACACTAAAAATACATATGGTTTTCGGATCATTATGTATGGGGGAGTGGTTTCCATGTGAGATGGTGTATTGACTAAGGGGGAGTGAAGTATCACCATAGTATTGTTGTTGAAGTTGTGATGCAATTGGACTTTGACGCTGTGTAATAATACTATGATACTGTATAACAATGATTGAGAACCAATGCTTTTCTCATTGTTATAGCTACGGATTTTCAACAAAGATGATGCTAAACTTACAACCTTTGGGATCATTGGACTACTTAGAAGTGACGAATATTTCGAGTATTGTTGAAGATTAGACATATAGAATAGGAGCTACAAATTTTATTTATATATTTTTTGTATTCCATATGTATTAATAGTTTTGCCACTAAAATTGACAAAGGGGGAGATTGTTAGAGGACTGCTCGGTCGAACTCGCATGCGTTGCTATCTCAAGCATGTTTGTCAATGTTAGTGATCAAAACTATAAAGTCTTGATTTCTAGTCTACTATAGCTAAGGTTTTGGACTAGGATAGAAAGTGTAGTTGAGCTCAAGAACTCCATGGAAATCATTATACAAGACGAAGGACTACTCAAGGAACCAGTGGATCTTCATCGACTAAAAGGTATGTGGAGACTTGAACTTATCTATCACTCAAAAGTCTATCTACTCTATCTCCTATCTTGAGACAAATGTCGTTTTACTATATAGAATAAAGCACATGTGACATTTCTAGCTAAGTATATCTCGCCTATCTATTTCTCAAAATGTGTGTTGGTAAAGCTTTCACTTTATCCAAGTTCATCTTTGCCTAGTGACGAAAGTCATGTTATGTTTCAGTTACTTTGGAAATTTCTCTTACGAAAACTAGTTTGTGAATAACAGCTATATGACGTCCTCTGAGAATGTTTCAATGATTGAAATGAGAGTTTAGCCAATATAACCACTGGGGGATATAAACATTATTGTGATAACACATATATGTATAAGTCCTTAGCACTTGAACCTAATTTTGCAAACTTTGTTGATCAAGTGAAAACCGGAACTTGAACAGTCAACCCAGTCCACGAACGTGCATAGTTCTCGAACCCGATAATTTCTGCTGGGGTTGTAGCTCGGTTTCAGTCTGTGAACTAATGGAAGTTCTCGAACCCGAGAATTTCTGCTGGAGTTTGTGAACTCCAACCAGTTATATGAGTCCGCGAACTTGAGTGGTTATGTCTAAAAATGATGTTCTTGAACTTATTTAAATTATCTAAGGAATGCTATTGCAAACTGTGGCTTTATAGTTCATGAATCGATTTGAGTGAATCACATCGTTTTTGCTTCAATTGTGTCTTGTGTAGTACATAAGATCTCATAGCAATTGAACAACTCTCTAACTAGCTCATTTGAGTCATTTGGACTAGTTATGGTGAAGAAGAATATGGTTGATATGAAAGTTATCATTTGGCTAACCATTTGGTTGACTAATATTGAACCAACTATTGTACACGTTTTACACAAACCCAAAATCATCAAGTACATGTGTGTATGGCAAGCTAAGTATTCAATCTAACGGTTGAAAGATATTAGCTTGTATCTAATCAGGTTTTCATCTAACAATGAATATTGAATGCTTTGTTACTAAGCTAACATTGATTGCAAACCATGATTTGAAAGACTATATGAGGGAGAACTCTAGCAACTGGAAACCTAATCCCCACACATTCTGTGTGATACTAGTTTGCTAAGCTAGAGTAGATTATCCTTTAACCTTTGGTTTTCTTCATCTAAAACCAGGTTAACGACTTAAAGACTTCATTGGGATTGTGAAGTCAGACCGATACTACTTTTCTTGTAGTTGTATGATCTGATCTTGTTGTTTCTATCATACGAGTACAATGGTAATAATTGGATTGAGATTTCTATCTTTGATAGGCAAGATATAAAAGTAATCACAAACATCTTCGTCTCATCGTTTGTGATTCCACAATATCTTTTTTTGCTGTGTCGATTAAGACTATTGTGAGGTGATTGATAAAATTGAGATGTTCTTCGGGAGTATAAGTCTGGTTTTATTGATTGGTTCATGTTCACCTTGATTTATCAAAAGAAAGAACAAAAACTCATAGGTTTATTCGTGTGAGAAGAATTTATCTATCTTGTAGACTTTTCTGTGTGAGACAGATTTGTTTGATAAAGTCTTCGACTTTGGGTCATAGAAACTCTTGGTTGTAGGTAAGATCAGCTAAGGGAATCAAGTGCGCAATATCCTGCTGGGATCAAAGGCGTAAGAGCATAACTGTACCTTGGATCAGTGTGAGATTGATTGGGGTTCAATTACAGTCTAGACCGAAGTTAATTTGGAGTAGGCTAGTGTCTGTAGCGGCTTAATACAGTGTATGTTTAATCTGGACTAGGTCCCAGGGTTTTTCTGCATTTGCGGTTTTCTCGTTAACAAAATTCTGGTGTCTGTGTTATTTCTATTCCACATTATATTTTGTTATATAATTGAAATAATACAGGTTGTGCGTTGTTCAATCGATTAGAATATCCGACCTTATTGGTTGTTGATTTAAATCGATTGACACTTGGATATTGGTCTTTGGTACCATCCAAGTTATCTCTCTTTGATTAGACTCGCGAATCATATTTGCTTGAGTAAATCAAATTGAGAGATTGAGATAATAACTCGTTGAGTATTTTCTATTGATTGAGTCTAGTTGATTCTCTAGAAAACAACTCGGAGTTGTCCATACAGATTGCTAATCGAAATATTGAGTGAGGTTATTAGAACCCCGCTTTTTCAGATACATCTTGATCTCACCATTGCTCTGAATGTTATTTTCAGACTAGTGTTCAATGCTGAGAATGTAATATTATGTACATTATTGTAGGTCGTCTGTGAGAACTGTTTTCTTTTTCTAGTATGTTTTATGAATAAGAGTTATAGAAAATTATGGATGTTTATGGGATATTTGATTTCGGTTTTATTACCTTGATATTCGATCTCATAATATATTGTGAAACCCTTATGGTTTGGGTGACTTTTTGATTTAGCAGGATTAAGTTCTAGCCCATGTTGGTAGGTTTTATCAAAGGATCATGAGGGGTTCATGTAGAAACAATATGTGCAAAAGTCACAATATGTTGAATCATTTTGGTTTAGCATAAAAGCATATGTGTTTAGATGGTTTTCAACTTTTGCTTGCATATGGATGACAACATAATGGTATTTCGATAACAATTCTCCCTGGAAGAAAAAGATGAGATCATATTGGAGAAGTTGGATGCGAAATTGAGGTAACAATTTTGTTAGTTAATTGTTTTCCGGTTTAAGAAAAGCCTATTTTTATTTGATATATTTATTGCTTTTGCTTGAACGAAATTGTCGGTACAATTGATGTGTTTATTCTATTATGAATATGTGGATCTATGTGTGATTCAACTGGTTTCGTTAAGTAAAACTATTGTTATCTTTCTTTGTTGTGTGATATCAATTGTTTAGGCTTACAAAAATTTGGTGCAATTGCGGTGATTTAATGTCTATGTTATTTCAATTGCTTCCAGTGAAGTAAAACAATTGTTAATTTGCTTTATTGTGTAGTATCAATTGTTTAGGCTTACACAATTTCGGTGCAATAGTGGAACTTTAATGATATATGTTGTTTCAATTGCTTCCGGTTGAGGTGAATAATTATGCAAGTTGATTTATTGGATTGTATGAATTATTTATGGCTTAACGAATGAATATATTGACGGGATAAGCTATTTAGTCCAATTCGATTCCGGATAAGATAAACTAAGTTAATTCTGATCTTAGTTAGACTTCAAAATGGAGGTTTCGGTCATTCAAGTCTAGCCGAATGCCTAAACAAGGAAATGCTAGTTAACTAACCTAGTATTTGGCTTGTTTTAAATCTAAAGGTCTAAGTTATATGGATAATTAGAACTTGGTGAGAAAAATGGAGTTTATCTCTGTTTTGGTCTTATCGAATGAAGCGGTTGTATTAATACAATCGATTTAGCAAATGAACTAAGTTGCTTAATTGATATTTGGTTTGCTGAACTAGTTAGGAAAATTGCTTCGGCAATTATTTCCATGATAACATATCAAAACATAATTACTTTGTAGTTTTGATTTTGATATTGGTTATAAAAAATGGTATGTGGAACCCTCGTGCTTGACTTTACAGGTTGCAAGTCTATTTTGAGATTTGTAAGATCCTTTTCGTGTTGTCCTTTATTTTTTCGTTTCTTTGTCCTTTTTGTGACAAAAAGTGGGAGAAATATATGGAGTAAACAGGTGATGCTAGTATCAATTTTATATTGATTGGTGTCACTAGGGAAGAGGACAATGGTGCTTGAACGTTTATCTAACGAATGAGGAAAAGCACAGACTAAGGGGGAGTAATATATCATATGATTGGGATAACAAAGACGCGCGGATTGAAAATCTACCTATCTCACCTTTAGGGGGAGTATGAGCTTTGTTATTATAATGTCGCTGTTGTATTTGAAGGATTGAAATAATGTAGGTTATGTGATGTTGAATTCGGTAATCAAGCGTATGTGTAATGAATTATTGTAATTTGTTTATCCATATGATTTCAAGAGTTTTGTCACTAAAATTAACAAAGGGGGAGATTGTTAGAACATAGCTCGGTTGAACCCACCAAGCGTTGGTATGTCAAGTTTGGTTGTCATATTTTAGTGAACCAAAACTCATTTAAGAGTCGCTTGGTTTAAATGTACTAGTCAACTTCGTATAGGTTAGCTTGAAAGTATTAGGATGAGACATTACAAGTATTGCGAAGACTTGAAGAAGTGAAGAAGTATGGAGATACAACCACAACATCATCCTTCCACTTGAGGTTAGTGATATTTGACTTGAACTATTTCATTCCCTAACGTATCTTTCAAGTCGTGCATATTGAAAACACAAAACTGTGAAGCATGAACACTCTAGATAGACATAGTATTAAGGAATACAATATGAATTTTCTTGATTAACCATTAAAATTTGTATATAAGACATCAACATAATTGTATGAATGCTATTGTGATTATGTATGGGTATGAGGTGTTGATTTCATCCTAGGGAACAATGTTTACATGTGTTCTAAGGAAGTAAGTTCATGATATGTGATGTGAACCGAAAAGGAAATCGTCAGACGTTATTGGGGTTGTTATTCATTGCATATCTTATGAACAACCAATATGTGTGATTAGTATAACCGCTCATGACTTATTTGTGTTCTTGGTAAAACTATTCACATGAGATCTGACTTATGTATTGGTATGACTTTTATTAGTGAAACCGATCTTAAGTAATCACCTGGGGTATGATAGGATTTGTGTGTGTCTGACCAAATTTGGGAAAGGGGAACCAATCCTAGTAAGAGGTGCAGTACATCACAAGGGGAACCGATCCTTGTATGAGGTGCAACAAGGTTTATAGAAGAAAGGGGAGCCGATCCTATGAACATGTGAAATACGTTTTTAGGCAAATGGGAACCGATCCTATGGACATGTGCAACACATACAAGTGAGCAAGTATGAAAAAGGACTTGCAAGATAAAGATGTCGACACACTTTGAACACGCGCATTAATGTGTATCTTTTATTGTTCAAAGATATTCCTTAACAGCTAAGAAGGAAGTAAATCCCAAGATCGAATTTAAATAAGTTAAGAATCTTTTAATTAAGGTTTTTAATTATATGTGGAAAATAAGAATTAGTAATGTGCATTTGCTAATTAAAGATTTTACAAGGAGATTTCGATCATAAATTTGGACAATGGATTCACAGGAATTATGAAAACCGAATCTGGCTTAATATGTAAATATCTTGAGAATACTTTCGGTTTTGGAAATTCCTTGTTGTCCAAACTTCCTTGTCTATAAATACTCTGGGTTTGCATTTTTAGCAAACTAATCCTTCGTGACAGTAAAATTCCTCTATTGTACTGTTACTGGTGAAGCCGCCTATTCGGAGTGGAGAGTAACCTAATTAGGTGAAATCTCTTACGGCCGCTCAGTTTAAAGTCTTCTTTGGGATTGAGAAGCTCTAGTGCGTACCGTTGGTGGGAAACTAGATATTGCAGTTTATCTTTAGTTTTCTTATTAATTTGATTGACTAACAGTGGTTGAACTTTGATTGCACCTAGTTTGATTATGCTTGAGAATCTTCTCTTATGATATAAGATTCACTCAAACTAGTTCAAGGTTTCGATAGGGATCTTTAGACTGTTGTTAGATCTAAAGACGATCTTGTGATAATCCATTGTTAACAGACTCCGTTCTGTGTGTGATTGATCATAAGAGATTCAAGTAGTTGTGTGCAGGTGTTTATTGAAGATCTAAGAAGATTTGAAGACAAAGAAGATTTCTGACTTGGTTTTATAATCTTTGGTGTGCACAATACTTGTTTTGATAAAAGAGGAACCAATTAATAATCGGTTTATCCTTGTGGTAGATTGGATTGATTAATTGAGTAGATTGGTATCAACATAATTCTTTGGATTAAGAGTGTTGTTGGCTTAATCTTAACGATTACCTTTTGGTGATTGAACATAAGATATATCTTGGAACCTGGCAAAGGAGTTTATGTTAAGATAAACAGAAGAGCCTTTGTACAACTCATATCACTTGGTTGAAGAGAGTTGATACCAAACAGATTTGTTGTTCCTTTTCTGTTTGGAATACAAACCAAAGGAATTGGTCCATGTACGTGGCTTGTTAAAGGTTGGAGGCGTGGGAATACAGACGGAACTAGGTGAACTATAGGTTTAGTTGCTTGGTCTCAACTATACGAAGTTGGTTTATTTTGTATAGCGGCTTAATCCTGAGAGTATTCAATTTTGGACAAGGTCCCGGAGTTTTTATGCATCTGCGGTTTCCTCGTTAAAAAATCTTGCTGTGTCATTTACTTTATATTTTCGCATTATAATTGTTTTATTATAATTAAAGTAAATTGCACAAACGTTGATTCCTATTTACTTGATACATGAATCCTATTGAGTTTGGTTAAGTCCGAACCTTTGTATCAAGTAAACATACTTAGTTGTTGTATTGTTTCGATCTCGTATCCATAGATGATTACACGAAGTGTGAACCGATTAGTTACATTGTCTCGACTCAGTCCATAGACAATCACTTTCGGAGAAAGGACTTATAGGAAGGAAAAGTTTTAGCTTGAGGTATATTTGGGTACCCTCGCCTTTTCACTACACACACCACTTGCATTTTTTTTCTAATGTTATTTATTCTTTAAAATAATATTTGCATTATATTTCTATAGTCATTTCGCATGAGCATACAATATTATAGAGGTACAAATAGGTGTATATTTTGATGGTCACTATTTGGTCATCTAGATATTGCCAAGTCAGTATTACATGGGACTTGACTTGGGTGCATCAAGTGAATGTGGGAAAGACTTGGTATAGTTTTCCAATGGGCTTGCTTTAGTGGTGGATCAATCAATGGTAGTTTTTTATTTTACCAATTCTTTAGGAAATTGAAGTAATAATAGGAGTGAACTGAGAACATTTGTGTTCCTTCACTTTAAATACACACACTTAAGTAATCAGAGATCCATGTGTTTGCGAAGAACCGACTGATCCCTTCTCTAATAAAATTCTCACTTGTTTTCTTTTAGTTTCTCTTGTTTTATCTTCTGTTCTTATTACCTTTATAATCGATATTAGATGATCCTATATTATTTGGAGTATCTTGCAAGAAAGACATTCAAGAAGAATTGTAGGAAGCTGGAGTGACTACAAATTTATCTAGTCACTTTTTACATGGTATTTAGTAGAAAAGGAGTTCGTAAACATTATTGATGTAATGAAAAATAGGTATTATGTTTATTTCGAGCCTACTTAGTCGCTGGTTCTTTTTTTCTTTGTTTTTTTTTTCGTTTCGCTTTGTAATAGTTTATACCCACTTCTTTTTTTATCACTATATATTCTTTTATTTATCGAAAAAAAAATGAACAACAGATTAAAATAAAAATAAATGTGGGTGAATTAGAAAAATATTTTTGTTTTTGAGAAATAATTGAGTCATAATGTCTTCATCCTCTCTGACAAAGTTTTCTAGCATATGTTCTCTTTAACTTCCTCTAAAAAATTGAAATATTCTTTTTTAGAAACTCTCCGTATGAAGATCAACTAAAAAGAAAATACATGCAACCTTTATATATGAGCGAGAAGATCAAGTGGCATTGTCTTAGTTTGGTACTGTTATGATTTTTGCAAAAAGTTTTTTATGTTATGGATTGGTGGATTTTGCTTTGTACAATATAAATAACTTCGCATTCAGTAAACTATTTTCTAAAACGTGAAGTTGATTTAAAGAATTCAACAAACTGTGTTTGGTATATTATCATCAGGTCTAACCATTGTTGTTATAGCAAATAAAAAAAAATGATATTATTCTAATTTATTGGATTTAAAATAATAATTTGTTTCTTAATTGTTAAAAATATATTTAGTTCTCAAAAATATATATATATATACACTAGGTATCATCCTTGTCGACTGTCGGAGTTCAATTTTTTGGTGGTCGGCCAATATAAGACATTCCAAATTCAGTTTGTCATGGATTTTATATGATTCTAAAGTTAAGTTTCTTTCACTTTTAGGGTTAGTTGGTGCGACATGGTTATGTTAAAGTTAAACTATAAATTGGGTCGTAGCATAATCTTTGTCGTCCAAAACCGAGTGATCAAAGCCGCTCATTGTCTATTTTCTGATCGTTCTTTGTCCATAAATAAGCTAGAGAGAAAGGCATCTTATTTTTATACTATAATATAATATTATTTATCTACTATCAAATATAATATTAAATTTACTAATAATTATTAAATTATTATACTATTTTATTATTTTTGGACCAAATTAGATATTTTTTTTCTGTTATTATATATAAAAAAGAATAATTGTGTTTACAAAAAGTTGGTGTGTAGCCTAGCGACAAGCTGGGCTCCTACACCTTTTTAGATAACTATACATATTTGTATGGAAAAGAAAACTGTATATTCTAGTGTTTTCATCGTGACTAGCAAGACAATATTTCAATCTCTTCAAGAAGGCGACCGTATCTTCACCAAGTTCTCTTAAGGTAGTGAAATCCAAAATACCAAAGCCATATCCATGGGAGGTGCACTTATTGAGATATTTTTTACGTTTCTTAAGAAAATTGTTAGATATAGCACTCCCAGGTGTAAAAGTACCACCGCCAGTGAAAGGCAAAACACCAACAGTGACATCGAAACACATATCCTGACCATTCTCCCAGATGTAGACGAAGATGTATGTTGGTCGCAAGACTGTGTCATTGTCGGATAAGAAGGCCATTGATACTTCTTTTCTAGCTAAAACACCGGATTTATAACAAATATCTGCGAAAATATCTCTAACCAAATCATGACGGAGCTTAATCCCAACATCGATTTCGCAATGCAGCCGTTGAACACCGAAGATGTCCATTTTCCGGCTGCAGCCAAGACAAAGAGTCTCTACCGGGTATTCTACCTATGTATTCAAGTGGTATTCACGTTTGGAATAAGAAAGAATAGAACTGAAGTTCCTGACCCCAATGGTTTGGTTAAGCCCATTGATAGGTACAACCCCAATGGTTTGGAGCACCTTGCTAATCTTATTTGATAACACACAAGTGAGAGAGGCTCTGATGACGTGGCAATGTGATGTTCAAGAGATTTTTTATTGCATAATCTTCCTTAGTTATCACCATGGATGGCACTGCTCATCCTCCTCCCAAACATCTCAGAGTAATAATCTGAAAGAAATATATAGTAAGAGTTGTAATATATCTGGATCTACTAATAATGAGGAAGAAGATTTTCCTCTATTGGAATCTAATCGAGATAAACAAATCTCAAAAACTCAAGGGGTAAGGGAAGGTTCTCGGTGAGTTGTTCTCTTATAAAAGAAAAAAAGGCGCCAACAAAAGGAAAAAAGAAAATCGCTTACATACTTCTACAGTTCAACCCGTTGTGGAAGGTGCAAGCACTTCATCTACTGATCCCACCATTCCTCCTGGTTTTGAATCCCGTAATAGGTTTCATGGTATCGAAGAAGAAGAAAAAGGAGAGCTATCCTATTTAGACTTAGTTTTGGAAGCATCGCAAAGTCGTCATCGTCCACGCCAATTGTAGAAATCAGAATGAGATTGAGTATGAAAACCAAAGGTACGTGTACATTCCCTAATGGTAATCCTTCAAGTTTAAAAAAGAAAAAACTCCCTACGTCTAAAGCTCATAACAAATTCTCGGCAGATAAACTCTTGGAGTTTGGATCTTCATGGGGCTTGTAATTTCCACCTAATCATGAAAAATGTTTAGCAATCTCGCAAAAAATCATGATGATTTAATTATAGAAGATGTTGATGATGTTAATTGACAATAAGCAGTGGTCTTCATTGCGGTCCGCTAGTTGCTCTTTTATTTTTATGTCTTACAAGTTGTGTCTTCTTCTGTAGACACTCTTTGTATTCTTTAAAAAAAATTGCTTTAGCTTTTCTTTGTTTTTGTGTGCTTTAACTCTTTGTCAGCTGTATTTGCCCCACATGGCTTGTGTGCATTTTAATATATTCTCTTTGAACGATAAAAAAAAAAAAAAAAAACTTGTGAAAGTACAAGATCGAAAATTCTGGCAAGGAAAATAGAAAGAACTACGAGAAACGACCTAATACAAGAATGATAGAACCGATTAAATCGGATAGAACATGGTCTTCGTAACTTGTATCTACTATTTGATAGGTTGTCTTCTTGAGAAAGTGATGCTCCAATTGAAGTGGAATAATTTCCCAAAGTCTTAACTGGAAAATTCAGAACAACGGTATCCGGAATCCAACATCATACTTGAGAATCCACATAATGAAATAACAAAATCTATTAAAATGAATGAGAATTACCATTAAGGTGAAGACAAAAATCACCAATAAGGGTGAAGGCTAGAAGCACTTAAAGTGCAAACAACAAAAAATAAACCCTAAAAATTTAGAAAACTCAAAGAAAAATAACTAAACAAAGAAAATCTTATAATTAAAATACAAAAATTTGAATCCTTGCTAACATCTTGTCACAATGGACTAGATCTGAGCAAAATGATGAATGAGGTTAGAGGTTTTTTTTTTTTTAATTTCTAACAACTCATAACCCGTTAGATTAAATAGATGTGACATGAGAAAACTGATGCTAACTCCATAGTTATCTTCCTTAATATTAGTCAATACTTGCGCAAATTTGCGAGTAAGCTAAACCGGTTTAGTGCAGGTTCAAGAATAGCAAGGACCTTGTTCCATGGGCAATGGAACCCCATCTTAGGGTAGTGAGAACCAAACCAACTTGGATTTGATTAGAGGAAATATTTCAAAAAAATTCCTTGCACGGTCTTAGTCAATACTTGCATAAATTTGCGAACAAGCTAAACCGAAACCAGTTAGCTCATGCTCAAGAATAGTAAGGACCTTGTTCCATGGGCAATGGAACCTCATTCTTAGGGCAATGAGAGTTCATTATACGAGGAAAAGGAATATATTTTATAATAAAGTTTTGCTGGATCTGGAGCTAGAGCTAAAGAGAAAAATAATAAAGAATATAAAATTGCAGATATAAGCTTTATCGAAGCTGGAACGAACAAAAGTTATTTTGTAAAGAAACATTGTTAAAGATGGATCAAAAGAGGAAAAATCAAATAAAAAAATATTTGCATGAAGAGGCTTTGTTGGACATGGAGGAAAAGAGCGACGAGAAAAAAAATACAGAAGGAGGAAAAAAAGAAAAAGAAAACAATAACTATATAATATGAAGATCTCAAAGGAATGAGTTTTATATTTTACCTCATGCTAACCTGGTTAGGTATGAGATATAGTGAAGCATCACTAGAAAAAGCATCAGAAGAACATCACTTATCAAGCTCTCAATGCATGAGTAGTTGTGATATTTTCCAACCATCTAAAAGGTGCAGATCACGTCTCGGCATCACCATCATCGTTGAAACATCAATTGGAGTGTATTTATATAACATTTACCGATCTATATTTCACAGAAGAAATATGCTAGTTTTTTTTCCCGAACAGTGAAGTTATACCGCAACCACAGTACAGGCAGAAAGTCTTCCATTATGCATGCATCTGCAGCCTCACATCACAAGTGGACACTTAACTCTTCCTCTAATCGCAAGCACAAAATCTCACCAAGTCTTACGCCATTGCAACCATGAACTTTTGTCTCAAAAATGAGACCAACACCAGTTGTTGATTCAAAAGAGCCATATATTATCCAAGAGATATGCCAACATGTTATATCAATAGATGCAGTAATCTTTCCACATTGCAAAGAAAAGACTTTTTCGCAACAAAAATACTTGTTACAACAACAAGTACAATCATCAAGACTCGTTCATATTAAGCTTCGGAAAACTCATCCCACAACACCAACACCAAGTGCAGCCTTATTCGGAAGCAAACCACCATGTCACTTCAACAAGCAGCTTGAGGGCGTCTGAGTAAAATACCAGAGAAGTTGACTAAATGGACTATTTTCTTAACCCATCAACAAGTTGAGGATTAAGAGGGGCGATGTTTGTACCACATAGTTTGTATATGTGCCCAAGTGCCCCAGCCCAATAATTTTGCCCAGTATTGAGCCATTGGGTGAAAAATATGGAAGAATGATTATAGCGCAGTCAACAATTATCCTTATACAACAAAACACCAGGTACATATTAAAACTTGGAGGTTAAAGATCCCTAAAAGAGGGAGAATAAGTTATGTGTAAGACCATGTGCATATTCAAACCTGAAAGTTGTAGATCCTCAGAAAAAGGAGAAATCAGTTACTAAGAATACCAGGTATAACCTGAGAGTTACAAATCCTCAGAAAAAAGAGGAATTAGTTACTAAGAAGATCAGGTATAACCTGGGAGTTATAGATCCTAAGAAAATACAAGAATCAGTTATTAAGAAGACCAGGTATAACTTAGAAGTTACAGATCCTAAAAACAAGGAAAATTGGTTTAGACCAAATGAACTTGGAAAGCATTCGGTCCAGATACATAGTCAAAATGTATCTAGACGGAAACTAGACTGAATACAATTCCTCCATAACCTATAAATAGTGGTGGAATTCCAATTGAAAAGGTACACATTTCTAATGTTTTTATCTTCATAAAAAACTGCTTAGAGCTCTTACTCATTGAGGCATCGTAGTTGCAGGTACACCCCCCCCCCCTTCATTCATCAACAATTCTAAGAGATGCAAAGGAATTGGAGAGTTGAGCTAAAATCTCTTTATTATCAAGAATGCATCTCGAGGAATATCATGAATTATCTGACAGTCTACAATTCATTCATTAGGTATAAATCATAATTCATCCAACGGTTAAGATTATATCTTTCAATACAAATCTCGAGGAGTGTTTTGGGAACATATTTTCTTCAACAATATCTTCCAGAGATATGTTTTACTTGCTGGAAAAATAAAAAATATATATTCGAAATTCTCAATAGAAGATTCTCAAACATTTCAGTTTGGGATCTCACCTTGGGTATAAAGGAATATCATTGAATAATAAGAGATTAAACACATGTTCAAATTACTCACTATGTCGACATCTTGAACTTTCCTATTTAGCAAACCAACATTCCGAAAATCACACAAGCCCTAGAGAATACGTGAAACCGAAAAGGATTTTTCAACGGGTATCGGTTCTGTAATGATCTCCAATAGGGACCGGTCCTGCTATAGATCCCCAACTATGTAGGGATCGGTTCTGCTATAAATCCCTATAGGAATTGGACTACCAATCACATTGATTCCTTTCAACTACGAAACAAGTTTTGAAAGTCTACTTCCTTAAACTCATGTAGTTAAATATGGTTTTCTAGGCATGGAATCAATCCTAAGTTCATTACACAATCTAGTAACAAGTTACAAAGATAGTGTTTATGTCACAATTACGAAGTTCAAAAGATAAATAATATACTTCGTAACTCAATATACCAAAGTTGTGATACAACTTGTATATTCTTCCTTGACACATTGATTACAATAAGATGATCAAATATCTAATACTAGAGTTTCATATATATAACACTTCACATGTTATGTTTTCAATCTAAACGACTTGAAAGTAACATAGATAGAAATGAAAATAAGTCAAGCATTGTATTACTAACCTTGAGCAGAAGGATGATGTGTTCGTAGATGTAGATACGTCTTTAGAATCTCCACGTCTTCAGAGTAATACTTGTATGTCTCAACATTTCCAGACTTCCTAGTCTAACCTAGCAAAGTTGACTCTAGTAATCTAATCAAGCGACATTGAGTTTTGGAACTAAAATATGACAACCAATCTTGACATACCAACACTTGGCAGGTTCAACCAAGTAACGCTCCAACAAGATTATACCTTGTTGCGTAATTATCTGGGAAGATGTGGCCTATTAATGTGATATTCTAAAAATATGGAAGAGATAACTGTGGAATTTACATAGTTAACTGATGTCACATCTGCTTAATCTAAAGTCTTTAGAGCTGCTACTTCTAGAGATGCTCCCTCACTGCGGGATCAATTTTTTCTCCTATATCAATTAAAAAAAGCAGCAACTATAACTTTATAAGTCGATCTTTGGAAGGTGAGCCCAATTTACTTTTAAATAATAATTTTAAAAAAAACTATTGCCAACAATTACACTGTTCTATATAGTATTCCCACTGTTTCATGATAGCTGATTTTTGCATTTCAATTCTTTGATCCACAAAAGTTAATATTTATCGATAAACAAGAAATATTCCTAAAACTTACATTTTTAATTGATTATATTATTATTAAATTCTAGTATATTAAATACATATAATTCGATAGTCATTTTATATTCCTTACGTAGGTGTTTTAAAATGCTTTACAAATATTCTTTCATAGTTTCAGAGGTATGAAATTTTTACCCAATTTTACTATTTTGTTTTTCATAAGTATATAATTGAGAAAATACATGAAACTATCCCTCGATTCTTGTTTTCTCAAAAATCATATAAACACAAAAAGATCAACTATTATGAAACAAATATTCACATGAGTAAGAGTTAACTCATACCCTATTTAAGAGCATCTCTAGTGAAAGGGGTAAAGGTCTTAAACTAACATAACACTAGAACTTTTTTCAACAAGTTTTCATCTCCATGTACAAGGGTCAGGGTCAAAAAGACAGATAACATGGTTAAGTGGGGTTAAAGGAGAAGGTCTAGATTTGATGTTCTCAATGACTTTGGGTCTTAAATCCATATCATCATTTTTCCTTTAAATTCGAATAAAGTTTGTTACTGTAGGTGTAAATTATCTACATATCCAGGTGGCAACATCCTAGAACCGGTGTACCCAAATACGAAGAGACGCAAAGTATAGAGCGAAGATTATCGGGCGCGAGATTTAAGGAGCCACGTGGATCGGGCGTAATGATGTCGGACAAGACTTGACCCAGACTTCTGATAAAGCTAACAAGATAAGGCGTGGCGGGTCAAACGAGGAACTATGGTCAAACGAATAAGGAAGAACGGGTCACATCGGATAACTATAAAGACGACAGAAAATATAGGCGACATCGTGTTAATAATTCACCTAAAGAGATTAGCCCGAACGGAGGATAGGTGAGGAGTCAGGATACATCGGCCACATGAGACGACGTGAACCGGCCCGATCACAGAACTGCTAAATAGATGTAACATGACCAACACCTTAATTTCGTTGTATAGAACTTCTCCTATAAATAGAGGGACTTGTATTCAAGAGAGGGAGGTGGTATTTTTGGGGAGAGAAAAGGAGAGAAACTCGAATAAACACTAAGAAGAAGAAAAGTGAGTAGTAAGTGCATCTTGTAAGGAAATCCCACGGAGAGCAACACTTTTGTAACACTTCAAAGTAATAAGATTCATCCTTTCACCCCCGTGGACGTAGGTAATCATACCGAACCACGTATATCTTGTGTTCATTGTGGAGTGTTTACTTTCATTTGAGATGAGCATTGTGTTCCTATCCTTTGGATGTAGTTTGTAGTAAAATGCATCTACATTCTGGCGCCGACTAAGGGGACCGACTAAGATCTCCGGATACCTTGCCGTAAAAACCTTCAGAGACGATCAACAGCTCCTCAATACACGATTAACGTGTTGAATTTGAAGCTATGATGAACTCTGTTGGTCGAAATAACGGTTGTTTTGAGTCATTTACTTCAAAGCCAGAACAGTAGCATCGTCTTCTTAACATCTTCAACAGTTTGATCAACAGAGAGACTTCACGAGCTCACCAACGACTAACAGTTCGGGTTAGAAGCTATGTGAAGAATCTGTTGAAAGGACGACTGTTTGTTCTTGATAGTTGTATAATTGTTAGCGTTAAACGAGTTGTTTTTAGCTACGGCAAGAAGTCGGGTGCTTGGAATAACCAAAAGTTTGCGTTTGTAGCTGTTCCATCGTGCGATAAACTGTCAACCGTATAGAATTTTTTAGCCGGCGGTGTAGCATAAGTCGTCGGAGAGTTCATAATTACATCTCGAGAAAGTGGAGCTGGTACAAGTTTGATTTTATTCTAGGGGTTACTTGCCGTACTTTTTTCTAAGCATCATGTGCATAAGATCAATGATTTGGAACATGTAGAATAAAGGACAAAACTAACTTAAATGCATAGGTCGAGTACAGAGAGCGACGTCGTACGGAGTGATAGCAACGGGAAAGTGAGGTCAGCCACAGATTCAGCATAGGGACAAAATAGGGTAGAGGGACAGTACCCACCTAACAAATGAAGTAGATCTTACACAGTGACAGCAGTCGTACAGTCGAACTTTTTTCCCTTATGTCTGAATTTTTTATTTGAAAAGTAGGTCAAAGTAAGGGGTTGTTTTTCGTATTTGCTGACGTAGGGACGGGCGATACTCGGCTTATCACGCGACGTGACCGATGGCTAGCACTTCAGGGATAATTAGGATGTTAAGGAATCGTACAGTCACTAGCAGCATCATGCAGGCAGGGATAGCATGGCCGAGGCAAGAAGACAGTCGCCAACCACCGCCCGAGGAATCTCATGCAGCTGCGCGAGGAATGCCTGTTGTAAACGAGGAAGTAGATTTGGGGCGAGACGATAACACCCTACCTCTGTACCAGGTTATATTGACTCAGAGAAGAGTTGACCAAATCGATGGACTCACAGCTTCAGACACCGATGACGATGAGGAAGCACTTGCAGCACAAGCTCAGATGCAAAGGACGAGGAGACAAGTTGAGCACCAGAAAGCTTTGGGAAGGGAACAAGAGCGTATTAGGAAGATTCAGCTGGGTCGAGCAGCAGCAAGTAACATCGGCCCGACAACCGTTCACGCGGTCGATCGTGTAACCAACCCGATACTACCCCCACCACCCATATATGCACCATTACAGCCTCGGCCACACCAACCCAATGGACAATCCGGTCATGAAAGTACGGACCCGACGTTGTTGGTCATTTTGGAGAGTCAGAGGAGACAAGAAGCGGCACTAAGGGAATTCCAGCAGCGAAATCTAGCCTTGGAGTATGAGAACTACCAATTGAGGAACCAACGGACCAGATCAAGAGGGTCGTCCAGCCGAGGGACATCGGGTTATCGCGGCCGATCCGGTCACTCACCACCCATGATGGGGAAAAGTAACCTTAATCAGCCCGATCAGTCAGGTCAGCCGCCATTACCTCTGGTACCCCCCACGCAGAGGTATGGGCCACCCGAGGACTCGTCCACCGACGAAGAAAGGCGAGGAAGGGACGAGCGACAAGATCAGAAAACTAAAGCCAAGCTTAAGGAGTTGGAAGCAAAAATCAAGGAACTCTCGGGCGGAAGCGAAGAAAATAAGTTGGCCGAGATTATGAGTGAAGCCGAGAAAACGCCTTTCTCTCAAGAACTGGAACAAATGTCGTTCCCACCCAAGTGTACTTTACCTTCATTCCCCTCTATATTTGATGGAACGGGCGATGCGATCGAGCATCTTAAAATGTATACCATGTCGCTGATCCAATGGAGAAACAACCCGGTAGTAATGTGCAAATTCTTTCCAGCTAGTTTGGAGGGCGATGCACGAGATTGGTTTTATTCGCTCACACCTAGTTCGATTAACGGGTACGATGCGCTAGTCGAGGCCTTCCTTGAGACCTACATGCATAACAGTCGACCTCGGCCAAGAATGAACAAGCTGTTTACTCTCGCCCGAAGATTCAGAGAGCCTTTGAGAACCCATACCGACAGGTGGAGGAAACTGTGTATTGAAATTTGGAAGGTACCGGTGGATCAAGCCATCTTTGGGTTTGAAAACGCGTTGGGGAGATCGGACCCCATCTGGATTTCCATGTTTTCTGAAAAACCTAAAACCTTAAAGGAAATGAGAAGAATGCAAGAACACTACATCGCCTTGGAAGAAATTCAGGCCGAATCAAGAGATAGAGGAGTACAAGAAGCCAGCGCTGAAGTTGGTACCGAAACTAAAACGGTCATGGACGACCATATCAGGCGATCAGAAAAGAGATCGGATCCTCCCCCGAGGAGCAGTGAGAAGAGGGAATGGGTGGCCAAAGGGAAGAAGCCAAAGCAGGAAGCCCGATCGTATACCCCTCTAAACGCTTCTTTGGAAGAGGTGTTCAAGGAAGTTGAGAAGAGAAACGACATCAACTACCCAGCATCGAGGGGGGTACAGTTCCAAGAGACCCGAGATCATCCCGAATACTGTCACTACCATCAGTATAGGGGTCATTCCACCAAAAACTGTCGAGAAGTGAAAGATATTGTTCAGCACCTCATCCGCGATGGATATTTGAGGCAGTATGTCCGACACCCCCTTCGGCCGGAAGCAACACCCGATGCACCAGTTCATCAAGTCCGTATCGATAGGGCGAATCAGTTCGTGGGCACCATTTCACATTCGGCTATGCAAAATTACATCCTCGGCCCAGTAATCACCACTAGGATCCATAAAAGGGATCGTGAAGGTAAAGAAATATTTAGCGTAGCCAAGTCTCCTCCAATGGAACCTTGGATGACGCTACCCATTTCGTTCTCGGCTAAGGATGTCCCAACAAATGGACAGGCACACAACGATCCATTGGTCATCACGTTATTGATTGAGAAGTGGGGAGTAAGAAGGATCCTCGTGGATAGCGGAAGTTCAGTCGAGGTGTTGTTCTACGACACGTTCAGAAGAATGAAACTCTCAGACGACATGCTCGTCCCATCAACATATCGCATCTACGGCTTTAACGGCACAGTAACCATCCCAAAGGGTGAAGTAACTTTGAGAGTTTTAGATGGTGGTGGCTACCTCGACACACTAACCACCTTTTGTGTGGTCGACGTCGCCTCACCTTATGAGGCCATTATCGGCGCCCATGGATTCTTTGGGATTAAGGGAGTAGCATCGGCATACCATCAAAGGTTAAGGTTCCCGACTTGCAAGGGAATAGCGGAAGTTGTGGGTGACTCCCAGGCGGCACGACAATGCATGAAAATTGATGTAGAAATAAATGAAGAACGGCGAGCTCGGCAAAGGCAAGAAAAGAACAAAGCAAAGGAAGTGAAGGCGACAAAAGAATTGGAGGAGGTGATTTCACAAGAAGTCCTGGCACACGAGACTCGAGAACCAGACCCTTTATAGCAATTAAAGGAAGCGTCCCCAGTCAGGGAGACCAAATCAAACTTCTCGACAGTTGAGCCGACTAAAGAAGTAAACCTGAGAACGATAGAAGAACCCAAGGTAGTAAGGATCGGGGCATTACTATCGGACGAACAAGCGAGTGAACTCACAACGTTATTAAAAGAAAACTTGGATGCATTCGCCTGGGAAGTGCATGATTTGGATGGTATTGACCCGAAGGTATGTTGTCACCACTTAAAAATTGATCCGAAGTTCAAACCGATTAGACAAAAAATGAGGCGTATCGCGCCAGAGTTACAAGTAGCGGTAAAGGTCGAGCTGAAGAAGCTACAAGAATCTGGAATAATAAGGAAGTCCCACTACCCACAGTGGATATCTAACATGGTCGTGGTACCGAAAAAGAAAGGGGGAGTCAGAATATGTATTGATTTCAGCGACTTGAACAAGGCTTGCTCGAAGGAAAGTTTCCCCCTTCCCAGCATAGATCAATTAGTAGAATCAATAGTGGGATACGAGGCGATGACCTTAATGGACGGATACATGGGCTACAACCAAATACCATTGGCGCCGGAGGACCAGGAACATACTTCCTTCTTCACACCAAGAGGATTGTATTGCTACACCAAGATGCCATTCGGACTTAGGAATGCCGGGGCTACGTACCAAAGATTGGTAGGCGACATGTTCGAAGACAAGATTCACGATACCATAGAAGTTTACGTGGACGACATGTTAGTTAAGAGTCGAAAATCAAAAAACCACGTTCGAGACCTTCGAGAGATTTTTCAGACAATGAGGAAACACAAGATGAAGATTAATCCTTCCAAGTGCGACTTCTGGGTCACGTCGGGGAAATTCCTAGGCTACATCATCATCCTCACGGGAATAGTAGCAGATCCCGAGAAGGTACGAGCCGTCCTTGAAATTCCATCCCCCGCGACGGTAAAAGACATGCAGAAACTAAATGGTTGCATAGCCGCATTGGGGCGATTCGTATCACGGTCATCGGACAAATGCAAGGCCTTTTACGACATCTTGAAGAAAGGAGAAAAATTCCAATGGATGGACGCAAGCGAAGAAGCCTTTCAAAATATCAAGCTACATCTAGCTATCCTCCCGGTTCTTCAAAGGCCTGAGCCATCAGAAATTCTCACTCTATACTTAGGCGCGACACCCTATGCCATCAGTGCGGTATTGGTCAAAACAGAGATAGGCGTAGAGAAGCCGGTATACTTCGCTAGCAAAAATTTAAGTCCGACCGAGAAGAACTACAACATAATGGAGTAGATGGTGCTCGCGCTAGCCTTTGCTGCCTCTAAACTACGAACATATTTTCAATCTCATCGAATACGGGTGCTCACCAAATCGCATATCGAAGCGGTCTTGGATAGTGCTGGGCGATCGGGGAGAATCTCCAAGTGGGGAGCCATAATCAAACAATATGACGTGATATACGAGACAAGAACCGCGATCAAAGGACAAGTAGTGGACAATTTCTTGGCAGATTTTCCCCTCAGTGATGAGGACGAGGTAGAATATATACCGGGAATGGTATAAGAACAAGAGGAGCCAGCGGACCTACTAGCCGCCAGTAGATCAACACGATGGGAAGTATTTGTTGATGGGTCGTCAAACAAAGACGGATCGGGCCTCGGGTTGGTGTTTACCACGCCAAAGGGGAGGAAGATCGTGCATTCGTTCAGGTTAGAATTCAAGGCAACAAACAACGTCACCGAGTATGAGGCGGTGATCCATGCCTTACGAATAATTATGGAAATGGGGCTGCATGAGGTTCGACTGACTAGTGACTCACAACTAGTGATCCGGAAAATTACGGGCCAATACGCTACACACGATCTGGTGCTGCAAAAATATTGGGAGATCGCCCAATTTTACATCAAACAAATACCAGATATTAAATTCCTCCATATCTGCCGAAAGGATAACAGACACTCGGACGCTCTATCATACATCGCCTCACAACTAGTAGACCCGAGCATCGAAGGGATACGCGTTATGAGGCTTCTTAACCCGTCTATCCCAGAAACACCAGACGTACGTATCGAGGTGGCCGTTAGCATAGTCGAGAGATACAAAGAAGGCGATTGGAGAAAGCCAATGCATCAATACTTAGAGACGGGTGAGCTACCTAAGAGTCGGCCCGAGATGAACAAGATCAAAAGCAAATCGGGCGCCTACGAGTTAAGGGAAGGGATCTAATATCGGAAATCTTACCTAGGACCACTCCTACGATGCTTAAGCAGGGAAGGGGGCCATATAATCCTACACGAGCTACACTATGGGGCGGCTGGAAATCACAGCTCGGGAAGAAGCTTGTCGGTTAAGGCAAAAATAATGGGCTACTTTTGGATGTATATGAACGAGGACGCAAAGCAAATGGCAAGAGATTGCGAAGAATGTCAGTGTTTTGGGAAGAAAATCCATGCTCCCGGCGTACCGTTAAACTCAATCATAAGTCCGTGTCCCTTTGCTAAATGGGGGGTGGACATTGTCGGCCCATTACATGTAGGAACGGGGCAAAGGAAGTATTTGATCGTGGCCACTGATTACTTTACCAAGTGGGTAGAGGCGGCACCACTAAGGCATATTCGGGACAAAGATGTCTTTAAGTTTATTTGGGAACATATCGTTTGTCGCTTCGGGATCCCGGCCGCAATCGTCTCCGATAATGGAAAACAACTACAAGGCGAGAACATTGATCTTCTATTCAACACTTACAACATCAGGAAGAGCAAAGCTACCCCGATTTACCCCCAGTGCAACGGGCAGGCCGAGATCACTAATAAGACTATCGCCGATAACATAAAGAAGAAACTGGACGGGGAATATGGCAACTGGTGCGAGGAGCTATATAACGTCCTATGGGCATACAGAACCACACGAAGGGAAGCTACGGGATTCTATCCGTTTATGATTACCTATGGAACCGAGGCGATTCTACCAACATAAGGAATGATTCCTACCACAAGAACCGAAGCTTGGAGGCGAAACGTGTCATCCGATCTGATCTTGGCTAAACTCGACGACTTGTAAGAAACAAGAGAAATGGCGTTACAAAAAATGGAAAATTATCAAAGGAGGTTACAACGGGAATACAACAAGCGCGTTCGACCAAGAGAATTCAATCCCGGGCAGCAGGTATTGAAATTTCTGGCTGAATGGGAGCGCGACAAAAAAGGCGGAAAACTAGCACCAAAGTGGGGTGGGCCATATATAATCAAATCTAAGGCGTGCGAGGGATCATATCGACTACTGCGACTCGACGGGACAAGAGAGCTCAAACCATGGAACATCCGATTCCTGAAACTCTACCATCCTTGACGAGCGATGCGGAAAAACGGTAAGCAAACGTGTCTTCTATCTCTGTGAAACCGTGAGGGGTATGGGATAGGGCATGAGAGACTAATGGTCATTCGTACTCGGGGAAATGCCAGTGTGGAAGTGCCGAGGTGACTTACACTCGAATGGTCATTCGTACTCGGGTCAAAGCCATTGTGGAAGTGCCGAGGTGACTTACACTCGAATGGGCATTCGTACTCGGGGCAACGCCAGTGTGGAAGTGCCGAGGTGCCTTACAGTCGCCTGGCTATTCGAACTCGGGTCAGTGGCAGTATGCAAGTGCCTAGGTAGCCTAAGGGTTCTGGTGGTTGGAAACCAGTTCCAAAGGTTGTTTAGACGCGAGGTCTACTCAGCTAGGTGGCCTACTTACATCTGAAAGGTCACCACCATCGCAAGTGGGCGTGTCCACTTGCCCGAGATCGGTTGATCGATAACCACTCGGGATTATCGGGCCTAGAACTAGGATGACTGGTACCCTTCCACTGAATCCAAAGAGATAGTGATGAGATGCCCCAATCAGGACATGGCATAGGGCCCGATGACCATCCTTGTTGGGTGTGTTCGACGAAATGGTTAGAATACTGACTTACTTGAACAATGATTGCAGGAATAACATATGAAACAAAGGAGAACTCGATTGCGTCATGCGACTATTAAGAAAATACGGAAAGCGTCATGTGACCAAGCGAAACGAAGCGTCTAACGAAAGTAAAATAAACAACATCGGTGACGCAGCACCCCCGTTAAAACAAACAAGCAAGGTAGAGGAAATTAAAAAGGGGAGAAGTGTTCAGAGCGATTTACAACCCGATGGAAGGGGCAACATAGTGACGCAGCACCATAAAAAGAAAGTTTAAGCCTTGGGAGGAGCCGCGCCGGCCTTCCTATGCGCGACCTCGAGCCGCTTCTTCACCATCCAGTCCATAATGCCCGCCTAAACCTTATGGTATAACTCCTCTACATGGGCGACGCGTTCATCCTCGAGTTTTTGCATAATCTGGGAAACATTTTCCTCAGCTTCAGCTAACTTGGAGCCCAAATCGACCTCGGCCTGTTTCAATCGGCGGACCTCCAGATCCATCTCCCGAGAGCGTTTTTGCTCGGCTACAAAATCACAAAGATAGGATGTTATTCATCGGGTACGACTTAACATTTTTGCAAGAATAAAGCGCAATCTAGATCTAAAATAACGGCATCAACACATCGTCTAAGAGACCTGACAGGGCGGGCAACACCGACTGAAGTGAATCTACCGACTTGGACAACTCATCCTCGGCCTTGGACAACTTCATGGTTAATTCATTATAATGTTGCTCGTTGAACTCGTTGCTGGGGAAATACTTCTTATGCTCATTCAAATCGTTCATTAACCGATTACGCGACGCTTGGAGAACTGCAAGCTGCGATCTACTCCACTCTAAATCGCCCATAACTTTATCAAATTCACTCACTCGTCCTAGTAAATCGCTATTAGCTCGCTCCACCACATTTTTATCTCTCAATATTCGTCGGCGGTCCTCGTGAAGGTCTCGATTCTGTAATTGTAGAGCGTCTACCCTTTGCTCCAAACTTGTGGCTAAAGCAGCTTTTTCAGCAGCAAGGCGCTGAGAAGATCCCAAGTGAGCCCGTAAATTGTCCATCTCGGCAGGATCATAATCAAACCGGCGATGTCGTTCTAACTCGTCCTCAAGTCTTGCAATTTCCTCAGTTTGACGGTCTATTTTGTCGTCTTTGTTTGCCATCCGTTGATGAAGATTTTCCACTAGACCCTTCTCAATATCCCATTTTCTCTTCATAATCCTAAACTCCGAAGAAGCGTCTATACCTATACTAGATACCTCGGCTAGGAAGAAGGATACCCGACTCAGGATAATGGCACGATAAACTCAATCAACACAAGTTAAGAATGATCATATACCTTGAGCGTCGGCAAGTTTGATCTCCAGCTCGTTCGCGCGACCCTTCTCATTCTGAAGTTGAAGTTGGAGAGACTCTATAAACTGCTTATCTCGAAGGCGATTGGCGGCATCCAAGCGTACGCGGTTCATAATCTAACACAAACAAACGATTTTGCATCATAAGCAACACTAAGAACAGAAATCAGAAGCGGGGCATTACCATATAGAAACGATTCGCTCACCACAGTGTCAAGTGTCAGGGCGATGTCGCCATATCGGGGCACAACATTCAACATTTTCTCATCAGTATACTTCCCAAAGTTGGAGGAAGTAAGCGCACCCAAGGAGTTCATGATCGGGAAAGAGACAGTAAAAGAAGTTTCAGCACTAGAAGACGATCCCTCAGTAATCCGGGGCACACAAGGAAGCTCCACCGGTACATCAGTAACGACATTCTCTACGACGGGCGTCTCCGAGGGCTCTTGTTGGTCGCCCATACCTTGTTCATCGCCTTTGTCACCCGACACATTCTCTCCAAACAGCTCATCCTCATCGGAAAGATCAATGATGGGGCCCGTTTTCGGCGGTGGCTTAGCAATTTGCTTACCTCTACCAGGATTACGCCTCATCGGAGTGGGGTCAACATCGCCCGCGTCATCATCATCGTGCCTTGGGTGTTTCTGCACAAGTGTCTCTTCAGAACATGTGAAGGAAAAAAACAGGGGCAAGTACATGTACTTATAAGAAAATCATTATGTTTGTTACATTCCCCTGGTCTTCCTCAACCCTTGTGCCAGCACCTCTCTTCCTAGATCCGACAGTCTTGGTGGAGCCGACCTGAAATTTTCAAAACAAAAAAAAATGACCAGTTGGCGCCCGAAGCTAACAAGATAGAAATCAAGAAAAGCGCATACCTTATCGGCCTTGTCATCATTAACCACCCAGAAAGAATAGGGCTCGGCCGGAAAAGTAGGCGACGGGAAGTCACCATGCAGAATTGGACCTCGAACAAGAAGTGGAACTCGGGGATAAATCGGATCATTAGAATGACGGGGTCGCTTGTTGCAGGGTTGGCCGATGGGATTGGCATCCAGCATCATCCTTTCAACACCCTCGGGCATAACCTTAACCCGATGAGGACTAGCAGCAAACCCAGCAAGATCTCCCAAGTTCGTAGTACCGGCCCGATAGTTGACAAGGAAATTAGCAACGGAATACATCGGGGCGTCCTCGGGCTTGTAGGTCGACCAATCAGCATCAGAACCATGACCATCGCGGAAATCCCTCCACTCGTTCATAATTCGAAAAGTATTGCCAGTCCATTGAGCCAAAGCACGAGAAGGCCGAATCTGGGACAGAATCTCATAATAAAATGGGCTATCAGGGTTGTATAAGGGAAAACGAAGGCCCAGCTCCAGTTGACCCAAGGTGATGACCACATAATCAGCCGATTGCTCATGCTTCTTCATATCGGTTTTCTTCAAGATACCGTTTCGGCCCGAGAGAAGGGTCACTTCGTAATTTTGAAGATCGTACTTCTCCTTCAGCTGCTCAATGAACTCTTCATCAGAGAGATCCTTCACCTTTTTCTCGGACCTGCACGAAATAGAAGAAGATCTATTAGCAAAAATAGATTTTATCGCGCGATCATCATACCTAGAAGGACTTTCAAGCAAAAACAGAGAAGCAAGGGGAGGAGCATCAAACTCGGAAAAAACGTCGTCAACAGACCTTTTCTCAGTCATGGAAGGAGAAGAAGCCATTAATGGAGATAATGCAAAGCTCGGTTTTCAACAAAAAAAGATGAGGCAACAACAACTACTGTAACAATCGCGGAAGAGGAGATGAAGGAAGAAAAACAAGAAAGCTAGGGTTTTTAAGCGCAAAGTAACGAAGAAATCTTGAAGAAGAGGTTGCAATGGCGGAAGTGAGAAGTGGAGAAGAAGAAGAAAAAGAAAAAAAGAGCGGGCTATTTAAAGAGAATAAGTTGTAACCGATGACAACGGTTACAGGTAATAAAGTGGGGATAGTGGGACGCTGCATGGCGGGATCTGCGGCATGGACGAGGACGTGGCGGTTGAAACGACTTTCTTCCACTCGTGTCTGCTACACGAGCGAAAGAAGGGGCATAAATGTAGGTGTAAATTATCTACAGATCCAGGTGGCAACATCCTAGAACCGGTGTACCCAAATACGAAGAGACGCAAAGTATAAAGCGAAGATTATCGGGCGCGAGATTTAAGGAGCCACGTGGATCGGGCGTAATAATGTCGGAGAAGACTTGACCCAGACTTCTGATAAAGCTAACAAGATAAGGCGTGGCGGGTCAAACGAGGAACTATGGTCAAACGAATAAGGAAGAACGGTTCACATCGGATAACCATAAAGACGACAGAAAAGATAGGCGACATCGTGTTAATAATGCACCTAAAGAGATTGGCCCGAACGGAGGATAGGCGAGGAGTCAGGATACATCGGCCACATGAGACGACGTGAACCGGCCCGATCACATAACTGCTAAATAGATGTAACATGACCAACACCTTAATTTCGTTGTATAGAACTTCTCCTATAAATAGAGGGACTTGTATTCAAGAGAGGGAGGTGGTATTTTTGGGGAGAGAAAAGGAGAGAAACTCGAATAAACACTAAGAAGAAGAAAAGTGAGTAGTAAGTGCATCTTGTAAGGAAATCCCACGGAGAGCAACATTTTTGTAACACTTCAAAGTAATAAGATTCATCCTTTCACCCCCGTGGACGTAGGTAATCATACCGAACCACGTATATCTTGTGTTCATTGTGGAGTGTTTACTTTCATTTGAGATGAGCATTGCGTTCCTATCCTTTGGATGTAGTTTGTAGTAAAATGCATCTACAGTTACATAAGACCTTTTGAAACTGGGATGAACTTTAGGTAAAAACTTTTATTATAAGTTGACCAGCGGTTGGACTCTCAACCTATAGGTTGCGGGTACAATTCTCGCTACTGATTGATCAGGAAACAAAAACTTTTATTATGATCTTTTTTTTATCATTTAGCAATGACCCACGAAAAAAAAGTGTTAATAAAACTTCCACATGCAATGACCATGGCCCCTTTATATTAGACATACACTATTGAGTAGTGTAGTAGTGTTTTCTGACCTGCTAAAATAAAATAATATTACCTTTGTTTTTCCTGGCGTCTTTAGGGGCGATCCCGAAAGAATTAGGGTGACTAATAAGACAAAATAGGGTCACCCAAAACTAAAATAAAGCCTCTCCTTATCTCAATTTTTTGAAATGTCTAAAATGCTCGCCATAATCGGTAGACAATACTACAATCAGTAGTTTATATTGATGTATGTTGGTTTGTGTTATGAAAATTATAATCGGTAGTTAAAATGGTAATCTCGTGATGCTAATTTTCTACCCATTGTGGTAGTATCCCCAAATTCAAGATTTCCAAAAACCAATGGAATTTTGAATTTCTCTATTTGCACAATCGGTAGTCTCGTGATGTTTATTATCTTCCGATTATACAATCTGTAGTCTTGTGATGTTCTTTATCTACCGATTGTGGTAGTAGCTCCGAATTCAATTTTTTCAAAAACCAATGGAATTTTGAATTTATCTATTTGCTCAATCGGTAGTTTCGTGATGTGTATTATCTACCGGTTGTACAATCGGTAGTCTCGTGATGTTCTTTAGCTACCGATTGTTGTAGTATCCCCGAATTCAAATTTTTCAAAAACCAGTGGAATTTTGAATTTTTCTATTTGCTCAATCGGTTGTTTAGTGATGTTTATTATTTACTGATTGTACAATCGGTAGTCTCGTGATGTTCATTATCTACCGATTGTGGTAGTAGCCCCAAATTCAATTTTTTCAAAAACCGATAGAATTTTGAATTTCTCTATTTGCTCAAATTTTTCAAAAACCAATGGGGTTTCGTGATGTTTATTATTTACAGATTGCACAATCGGTAGTCTCGTGATGTTCTTTATCTACCGATTGTGGTAGTAGCCCCAAATTCAAATTTTTCAAAGACCTATGAAATTTTGAATTTCTCTATTTTCACAATTGGTAGTTTCCTGCCGTTTACTATCTACCGATTTTAATCGATAGTCTCGTGATGTTATTTATCTACCGATTGTGGTAGTAGTCCAAAATTTAATTATTTCAAAACAAAGCAAAGAAGAGAAGAACATAGTCACAATCGGTTGATAAAACCAATACTAAGAAGAGTCACCGTATAAGAGAAGAACAAACCAGTTTCTTAGCAATGTAGTTATGCGCCGAAAGAAAGAAATAAGGTTGCAGACATATTAGCAAAGTTAGCTAGAGTTCCTTGCTTAAGTAGTGTCTGGATTCTGTCCATCTCTGATCATATTTTACCTCATTTACAAGAGGACGCTAAGTATGTAATCGCTGACACTTAATCAATGAAAATTCCAGTTTCAAAAAAAAAAAAAAAAAAAAAAAACAACTACCGATTATGAAGGGACATATAAATATTTTCCAACATTTTTTATCTTATTAGTCGCTCCTAATTCTTTCGGGGTCGCCCCTAAAGACACCCAGTTGTTTTTCAGAATTTTATTTATTTTTCCTAAACGAAAATGTTTGGTGTACCGCAGCCCATCACCGTGATGTGCACCGAAATGTTGGTGTGAGAGAGAAAAAAGGTGGTGGGCCCCACCATAAACCCCACTCTCCTGCAAATCTCCCCAGAGATTCCCTGACAGCCGGTGGATCATTTTGGTGTGCAAATCACGGTACATTTTCGTTGTACGTGTATCATTGCTCTTTCCTAAATAAGTTAGAAATGTAACGGTACCCTTTTTCTAAAAATGGAAGGAGTAAAATACAGTGGGGAAACATGGAAATTATTTTGCTCTAGCAGCGCTAGAGCATTTTTTTGAACTAGCAGCGTTTGCGGCCATTGGATGGAAGAAATGTGATGTCAGCAGAAGACAAAAAACATGCAATGACGTCACATTCACATGATCTAATGGTTAGAATCGCTGCTAGAGCAAATGCTGCTAGAGCAAACTCGTTCCCGGGAAACATCCCGTGCAACTGATTCTATTTTCTAAATTTTCAGCCCATACAGTCATTAAAAAGGTAGGTAGGTAGGAGGTAAACCTAATTTTAGAACCATTCTGTTCAAATGTAGAATCATTCTTTTTCTTTGAAGGAGAAGAAAACAAAAGATTTTACCATCATTCTAGCAGCCACTCGGTTTAAGGAATAAAACTATTTTTTTCCTCTTGTCTACCAAAAAGACTTTCTCTATTACTTTCTTAAGTCTTACAAGCATCAATCAATTCAATTTCAATTTATAAAACTAAAAACCAACATTACATTCATGCTCACAAAACTTCACTCAATAACTGTAATTCTATGATTTCTCTACGAAGAATTACCAGCAGTAGTCTGATACATACATTTTACATCGGAAAAATTTCATTAACTGAGATCATTCATAACTTCCAAACCATTTTGTTTTCTTATTGTCTTCCTCTAGTTTGCTCCTTTCAATGCTTTGAAATCTACAACAGAAGCAAATGGGATTTCCTACTATACATTCTTGAACGCCAGAATCCGGGTTCCGATAGACATACAATTGTCAATCTTCAGGGTTTATCAACCACCAAATTGTTATCAGCTGCAATCCTTCCTGAATTTCGACCACCTATCCTACCAAATGAACCAATAGCTGATATACCTCTGAAACTACTGCTTTCCTCACTCAAGTTGAGTGATTTCCTTTGCTTCCTTAGTTTCAAGGAGTCCATATCTATATCTGTATCACTTTCAATCTTGTTGTTCTTAACTACCAAAAGTTTTGCTATATTACTTCTGCAAAAGGGGCAGACTGGAATGGACTGTGATGTACTAGTCGGATTAGGTTTGTTGTGACAGCACAAGGCTAGTGTACAATGTGCACACATTTGGTGGCCACAGTCCTGAACCTCAATAGTGCAGACCTGATCAAAACAGATGCAGCATAGCTCGGAGTCGCTAATCTGTTTAAGAGAGTTCTGTCAGAAAATGAAACAAAATCTATCGCTGCGAAAATTAGGCTCAAGATAAGATACTATCATATTTCCAACTGGTGATTTAACTCTATAACATTACAAGATATAATAGAACACCTCGGGGTTTTTTGTTTTGAAGAAAAAATGGTAGTAAGTACATTTAAAAAAGAACGGAGGAACCCATACGCAAATTTTGCCAAACAGTTTATTTGTCATTATACTATTGTAATTCAAAATTAACATATTCATAGAGATGAGGTGGAAAAACTCACCTCAGAGACATTATCGTCAGTGTCAGAAGCTGATGGGGATGAAACCGAGTACGATGTACCCTTCAAAATGTTTTTCTCTCGCTCCTTGTTAGCATCCATAAGTGCCCCTTCCAAGAGGACTTTAGCCTCTGGATTCAGCTCACTGATAAACTTCAATGGAGAAGGCCAGACCAAAGGCTCTGCCGAGGAAGGGTTCAGCAGTGCTGCACATGCTCCGTGCTTATACTTCAATGCTATAGCATATGGAATTCTCCTGCAAAATTCACCCATGAATGCATATTAGGCAAATGGAGTTTACATCCCTAGTTAACTTCAAGTTACCTGGTGAGACACTGCTTATTCATCAATTAAAGCATATCAAAAAGTTAAAACGCGAACAGACATCTCAACAGCAATTAAAAGAGATCAACTATTCACAATTCACTATCGTTAATGATTCTGGAACTTCAGTTAACAATGAAAAAATCTTAGTATATTATACGGATTACTCTTTCTATATTGGATAGAAATTGAGTCCAATCTCTATTAATTTCTAATACTGCTTCAGAATAAGAGCAGCATAACTCTGTTTTCATAGTTATTTTGGCTTACCCAGCTGCATCTCTTTTAATTCGATCTGCTCCCCAAGCAAGCAATTCTCGAACACAATCCAAAGAACCACCTCGAGCTGCTAAATGAAGCGGCGTTCTCCCTGGACACCTGCAATCAGATAATTTCTATGTTAAAAAGAAAAAAAAATCTGAAGAAAAGAAAAAAAAATCTTTGTAAAGGATAAACTACCTGTTCCCACTAGTCAAAGCACAGACAAGACCTCCATTATTTAACAGAATATGAACACAATCTTGATGTCTTTGACGAGCGGCTAAATGTAATGGGGTCGCTCCATTATCGTCTCTAACATTCACAAACCGCGCAAAACCCCTTCATCAAACACATACAAATTAAAAACCAATAAAATCTAAAAACCTCAAATTCCAAACCATAAAGCTACTAAATGAATAGATACGAATAAATTAATACCCACCATGAAATTGAAACAGGGGAAGAATGGGCAGCTGAAAGAATTGCTTGTAAGCAATCTGAATGACCATAATAAGCAGCATAATGTAAACAGGTTCTTCCCCTTACAGAATCAAACATCAAAATCTGATAAATTCAAAAGAAATAATCCAAAATCAAATTAGTACACAATCTACTAACTAAAATAACTAACACAAATAACAAAAAAAGAGGGGGGATTTTTGTATACATTAGCTCCAGCCTCTAAGAGCTTTTCCACGCAAGAGATCTTCCCATGCATTGCGGCTAACATAAGTGGTGTCTAAAACACAGAACCAAACATTATTCAACTGAAAAATCAATCAAAACTAGAAAGAAAGAAAATGAAATGGAACTTTGATTCTTTGGTTTACCTGTCTATGACGATTAACAATATCTGGATTGATTAATTGATCCAATATCATTTCCACTACCTCGATCTGACCATAAGTAGAAGCAATATGAAGTGCAGAAAGTCTATCATAAACAGTAGTTTGATCCACTAGACTTGGATCTCTTTCTAATAGGAATTTAACAGTTTCAATATCACCAACTTGAATTGCTTTGAACAATACATGTTCTAAACTTGCTCCGCAACTCAATTTCTGACCCATTTTTCAATTCAATCAGAAATCGAGCCTTTTCTTATGTTTTTCTCTGGTTCACAGCTTTATCGTGCGCCACCTTCCATCAAAGAGGGTGGCGTCGATCAAGTTGATGAAGAAGAGAAAAGGAGACAACTTTATTTAAGTATCAGTTGGCGCTGCTGCTTGGGCTTTGGAGCTGCCCGTGTGTACGGGGATATCTGACCGTAAGACTTCGGGCAAATAATACTAATACTAGCAGCAGTACTCTACTGACGAAAGGTGATGGGGGGCAGCTGCAGAATTTAGATATTTTTACGGGGAACATTATTTTGGAACATAATATTAGATTCTATTTTAATCTATTTGGAATGTGATTGTGTACTGTTAGGTCAGACAGTAAATTATATGTTAGCTGTGCCTAGTACCGTACGATTGTCTACATCTTTGACTGTTTTTTCATTTGAGATCCATGTTTGGTATGTATTTAGAGTGTGGAGCTGGGTTGCACAGACACGGACGCGACGATGCGGACACGACACGACGCTACCGTGGACACGAGGTTAATATTGCAGCATCCCAGTACATATTTTAGCGTCAGCGTCCCAGCGCTTCGGACGTGGACACGGCTCAAAAAATGGAGCGTCCGTGCAACCCAGGTGTGGAGCAAGGAACTATGAATGTTGTTTGGTGATATTGTCTCTGATAAGAATACAGCAGTGCGAGATCGACCGAAATTTTGCCCAACATTTTGTACTCACTACCCCTGGGGTTTAGCAGGGGCCCACTGTTTTAGGGCACGGTGTATATTGAAGTGTAATATTTCGGTTCATCTATCATTTTTGATAAGAATATGACCCCCATACGGACATTAGACATTTACGTTAAGGGTTACTGAAATCCGGTTTTCCAGCAGAAATCTCGGCTCGTTAAACTATTTGTGCTGTTCACAGTGCTCTGATTAAGTTTAAGCCTGCATTTGTGAATTCGTGGCACGTCAAGCAAGCGTGACTCTAAAGATCTACTAATGCATTTGGAGAAATTTTTTTGGAATCTAGACATCAAAATCAAAGTGGAATCAGAATCTAAATTATATAATGTGTCGGAATCACTGAATCGACATCTAAAAGCTTGTTAATTTGGAGAAGAAAGCTTACTATATTACAATCTACCAATGATTTTATAGACGTCCTAATATGAAAAACATATTGCGTGTTGACGTAGCTTAGAACACTTGCTGCATTAACTTAAGCAACAGAGATCAGAAATGAAAGATTATATTCATAAATGTATGCATGATTCTTTGCGTATTAATAGTTTATTAACCACAAGTGACTATTAAGAATCACATTTACACTTTGGGGGTAATCAACAATGGTTCTTTGTTATTTCTTTCAGAGAATTGATTGCACTGCAAAGTCATTCTTGACTCCAGATAGTAGTTTCTTTTCAAAATGTAAAGGTTAGGGACTAACCAATTGTAACTTCTAAAATGGGGCTTTTTCGGCCTTTTTACATTTTTTTCTTCAAAAAAAAAAAAAAAAAAAAAAGGTGTGACTCCATAATCCCCCATTTCTTCTACCTTTCCAATGGACATATTTTCTTCGGTTTTTCATCTTTTTTGATCTCATACGGAATACTTGGTTTGAGTGTTTCCATTTTTTTTTGCTTTATTTGACTTAATATAGTGTTTTGTTCCCTTTCAAAAATATATATTTCTTTTTCACCTCCCTTTTCTTTACCTTTTTTTTCTTTTAGCCTTTAAATTTGAATGTCGTTCTTGTATTCAAAATTGATGGCAAGCTTTTATTTTTTTTATTTTGACGCTCAAACGAAATAATTCGATTTACAACGTCCTTAATACGCAAATTAATAGTACTACTAGTTTAAAACAAAGTAAGGAATCCTGTCCTCTGGAACACTACTAATTTATTGAAGGTCCCATATGGAGGACTGGTTATCAGATGGATCATGGATGGACGTGTGAATGTAGTCTACATTTACCCTGAATTCACAAGGACAAAGTTGTCGGTGCAGATAACATGATTTATAAACTTAATTATTATTATTATTGATAACTTGTTCGTAATTAATAAATAATTTAATGAAACCAGAGGAACTTGCTAGTTACTAGTGGCATCCACCGTAAACCCTGGCTGAACTTTCTTGGATTTAATTGCTCGAGGCTGAAGTTAAATAAATAAATGAGGTAGATGCTTGTTATTAATCTATTAGAGCAATTCTTATGGCAATGTCCAAATTCAAACATTTGTTCAACCACGTGGATGGTCAAATTGGATTTTCCACTAAGATAAAGCATAGGGTGTTGGACCAACAGGCGCGCGATGGGAGGAGAGACTTGAGCGTTCGGATCGAAAACGCGGGCGTCACTGGGCCTGACGCGGGCGTTAGGCATGAAAACGCGGCGTTGGAAGGAGAAACTCCAACGTTCGACTCCCTAACGCTTATATTCGCAACGGTCAGATTTTTTAAACCCTATAAATTCGGCTACATTTCTTTCATTTTCATTCACACCACTTCCATTTTCTTCTTCTAAAACTCTTCTAAATCAAAAATTTCTACCGCTACATTTCTTTCATTTTCATTCACACCACTTCCATTTCCTTCAAAAATTTCTATAGCTACTCTTCTAAATCAAAAATTTCTATAATATGAATATAGTGAGACATGCGGCGAATAGTATTAGGAAGAAAAGAGATCGAAAAAATGAATATGCACCGTTGCCTCCCACAGATGTAGATTTTTCTCAAAATTCGAGAAGAAGAGTTTGCTAACCAAAAAATAGTTGTTGGTCCATCATTAGTCCCAGGTCAAGTGTCAGGGCATCATGAATGATCTGAAGAATTTTATGTCACGAGGGGTGGATTCAGAATTAAATGTTGTTTATACTGATCTACCACCTGTAGTCCGAGAAAGGGTTGATAGATATCCTTGGCGTGAGCTTTATAGAATAAATCCTTGGCGTGATAACAAAAAAATTCCAAAAACAGTGATAAAAAGGTGGTGGAGTACGACGCACACATTCCATTTTATTGATTTCGAAATTGGTATGTTTTTCTTAACTTAACTTAAATTAAACTTTTTAAATAATTATTAAATAAACCAAATAATTAATCATTGTTGATATTATACTTGTAATAGGAATTACTCCCCTTGATTTGTATTTCATTGTTGGGATTCTAAGTGGAATGGGAGACCCGCCACCATTCAACCAAGAGGAATGGATTTTAACTAGTAAATGAAAGATGCTTTGTCCCTCGTTTTTGGAATCAGCAATGCGTGAAGATTATAAAGAATTGAAAGGAAATGGGATTAGATGTGCGGCGTTGAAGATGTTCCTAACCCAACCTAGAAACCCAGAACATGTAGATGACTATCCTGAACTCGAAAGGATGTTTATCTTATGGGTACTGGGTCAGGCATTCTTTCCAAACTCAACTTCTGTTGCTCATGTTGGTTGGTTTGAAGCGTTAGAATATCTCGACAAAGCTCCAGATTATGACTGGCGATCTTCAATTTTAGGAGAATTGTACTGTGCGCTGGATAGAGCGTCCTTGGGCGATGCAAACTTCGAGGGTTTCTGGAGTGTCCAGTACGACAGTCTTAATTAAATACAATTACATATGTTTAAAAGTAAGTGTTTTACATTGGCTTCCCTAAATTACGACGGACAACATTACATTAGCTTCACTAATGAGAAGAAGTACTGGGTGGAACAACAACTACAAAGAAGGGGTTGAACAGTTTCAATTCCTTAAGGATTTCAAAACATTTTTCGAAAGGAAAAGCCACATTTTTCCATCTTCGCCATTCAGCCAAAGATCTTGTTACCATCTCAGCATCAATTTCACCTCTCAGTCGATATCGATTTACTTGTATGGTTAAAGCTACAAACTCACTTACTTCTTTCTTAATTGTATCAAAATGATGTTCTATGTCGCATATAGAACGACGACTTGGATTACGAGTGTCAGTGCAGAACCCATCGTAAATAACCGCCCAAAAATTCACCCATGGATAGTTTGCCGAAGCAAGCTGAGTAGATAAAAAAACATAGTTTCTGCAAATAGATTCATCTTCTTCTTTAGCATACAGAACTCGCCGAATTAACCGGGGCCGAGACATGTTCAATCAACAATTGAGAGTGAAGAGAAGAATGCGTGAATTTAGAGTTGAATGTGTGAATTTAGAATGTGTGTATTTATAGATTTTAAAAAATGTAGCCGTTTGATGACAATTCTTTGCAGCCGTTCAGATTAAGCCGTTGGCGCTGTTAAAAATGACGCGAGCGCTTTTAGTCTTGTGTGGCGATTTTTACCGATAACGCGTTAGGAATGCAAACATCTTGGCGTTTTTCCTTCGACGCCTTGACGTTTTTCAGGAATGACGCTCATCTTTACCACAGACGCGCGCCGGATGTTCCGTCTCAATGTTCAAACCATCAAATTTGTTCATTTGAACATCCATTTTTCAAGTTTGGTCATTCCATAGTGGGAACAAAATGAACAAACTTTGAGTTTGTTCATCCCATAGGATATGCTCTTAGAAACTAATTTGATTCTGAAATTTCAACAACAAAAAAAATAGTAATAAAATGGAATAAATGTATACTTTTTTTTTTTTGAAAAAAGAGGAATGAAACCTCAGTACATTGCATTACGAATAGTCATTACATTTAGGTCACAGATTTGCATATTCATGAAGCTTAGTAATTCCCATAGTCTGTCTTCAGTCCAGCTATGCATAATATTAGAGAAAGTTTTACTGCCCATATGATATCTATTGTTTTTACTAAAGTAAAATCCTGGGCTCTAAAGTTCATTTCAAACTTTTTAGTATTGCCAAAATCTTCACTGATCATGTATCTTTGTCTGCGAGTTTCCGCATATATTCCCACCAGCATCACTAGAGTTGGCTCTGAATCGCTCCTAAAGGAGATCATGTGGCCACTCCAACATGTTTCCCATTGGAAAGCGGCTTCCGCTCCTACCCTTTCTAACTCTTCTATGGTTGTACTAGTCAATGGTAATGCCTCTTGCTTCTCTGAGTGCACCTATATGATCAACAAGTATTAATCCAATGCCTGCTTTAGAGTTATCTAATATAGTAGTTTGATATTTAGACAAACCCGGAAAGGTTGAAACCCCATCTTAAATCGAATATTGATGAATAATAAACGGAAAATGGGTCATTTGTCCAAAAAAAATTAAAACACGGTTCAAATGGACAAGTAAAAAAATTTATGGGTGAAATGGACATAAAAAAAATAGCAAGGATGAAACTGGATTCATCATTGCTTAAACTTAAAAAATAGAAGGATGAAACTGGATGCATCATGTGTAAATTAAAAATAAGTAAAAGTATTTGAAAATGGGCAGGATGAAACTGGTTACATCCTGCCTATTTTAAAAAAATTGTCCTTTTAAACAGTATCAAAATCTAACTATCTTTTTCACCCAGGAAATTTTAATTTTGGTCTTTTTAACTAATTTTGTGAATAATAAACCGTAAACTAACAACAACAAACTGTACGATTATGAAAAAAGAAAAGAATTTTTTTTTTACCGTGCGTACGTAGTAAGTGAGTGACAACATAATGGAACATGTGGTAGCCTATTAGGAGTCATTTAATTGGGTACAGTCAATCCATTAGGTGGACTAACATATTCATAGCCATGGGATAATGGGGGTTTGGAGATTTGGCAGTCTTTGGACCACAATGCTTTCGAAGGTAAAATCCTCTGTATTTTGTTCGAAGGTTGAGTGAAAATGTTTTACTCATGCGTTATACGAGATCTTTTATTATATATTCCAATGCTCAGAACATAATTAAGATATCCGATTCCTGTGTAAATATGCTCGATTCTAAAATGAACGAAGCTTGATCGGGAGTCCTAACAGCAAATTATTAGGCCTTGTCATTTGCAAGGTCACAACTATTTTTGCTATGACATACAGACTTCAGGGAATGTAAGGGAGGTTAAGAGGGTAATATTGTTGTTTAAAATACAGGTAATAGGCATGCTGTTGGATCCTTTGTAAATGGTTGGTTCATTAGAGTCATTAAGATACAAAAGCAGTACAGTTACTATAGATAGGATAAGTAAAAAGGACACAAAATGTACGTGATCTATATAGATATCACGTGTATAGGACTAACGAGAGATCAGGCTGATGATGCTGCCAGCTCTGCCTGCAGCAATAATTATATATTAAGGATTATTTCTTAGGAATCATGGCTGGTGAACATCTGTTCTGATCCTCTATTATTATTCCATCCATCTATATAATATATTTATGCTTCCTCCGTCCCAAATTAAATGAGCTAGTTTTAGTTTGCATAATTTTTAAATTAGGGAGGAGAGCTTAAAATTGACTTATCTCCTAAATTATACCACGGTTTTTCGTAAATTTTATACCGTTGAAAAACATTTTAAAACACCTACGCAACGAATATAATCATGACTATCAAATTATAAATATTTCTTGTGGTAAAAAATAATCAATTAAAATGATAGTTTTAGAAATACCTCCTTGATTAATGAAATAACTCATCTAATTTGGGACAAAATTTAAAACCAACTAGTTCATCTAATTTGGGACAGAGGGAGTATATTGTAAGCGATGTTATTCACCTTCCTTTTTCTCCACCGGGTGTGTTTCGTTTTCTTTATCTAATTGAACAAGTGATGCATCCAACATTAGTGAGCGGAAAAATAGTAAACTTGTACTAGCTGAGAGTTTATTAGTTGTAGTGTGAGATGAGTACAGGTCAGGTTGTAATACATGAAACACGAGCTGAGAGTAACAGCCATGCCCTAGTTATGTAAGTGTGCAAGACACACGTGAGAGTGTCGGTTAGTGAAACAGTCGAACATATAAACTCATTGAAAGTGTCCATAATGTTTATCTTTTCTATTAATCGAAACTTTGATTCAAACTAGGGGTGTCAATGGGTCCGGGTCCTCCCGGGTATCACTAGACCCGGACCCTATTTATAAAAGTCAGGTCCGGTTCTTAACGGTTCCGGGTTCGGTTCTTAAATTTGTGGACAGGAAATAGGACCGTTAAAAAAGTCGGTTGGAATACCGTTGGGTATTAACAAAACTATAAAAAATACTTCAAGAATGTCTCGCCACAGGCTCAATATCAATGATAATTTCCGTCCGTTCGACGAAAATCGGGAATATTGAAAAGCGTTGGAGGCGGGAAGTTCTCGATGGCTGTCCAATGTGGTAACCGTTCCGAAGAAGAAATCGATTTTGAGATTTGAATAAGCGTGTCCGAGTGATGTTCGCTACCAATGATAAGAGATTTGGTGGATCGCAGGTTTCAAAGACTATCATTCAAGGTATAATCAAATACCTTTGTTGATCAAGAATCGTGACTGTGACAGGGGAGTTTATGCTATCAGAATTCCATTGAGGGCTAAAGAACAGGGCAACCTAAAGACTTGGGTGGACCATATGTTCAAGGATCTGATCGGGAAGTCGATGGAGGTATACATCGATGATATGGTATTGAAATCTCATCATAAAGAATCGCATTTTCTTGATCTGCTAAATACGTTCGATATCTTAAGTCAGTATCGTATGATGCTCAATCCAGCAAAATGTTCATTCGAATTTGTCATCGGGAAAATTCCGGGATACTTGATGACACACAGGAATCGAGGAAAACCCGGATCAAATCGAGCCATCATAGAAATTCCATCCCCAAGAACAAAAAAAAGTCAGAAGCTAGCGGGACGATTGGCAGCCTTGAAACGCTCGTCGGATCGATTCAAGCCATTCTTTGATGTTTTGAAGAAAGCGGTGAATTTTGGTTGGACAAAGGGCTTTTGATGAGATAAATATTTTGTCACGGTTTTGGTGAGTTGGGCAACTTTGGGTTTATCTGCAACGAGAAGAACGTTGTGAGTGCGGTGTTGTCGTGGATCATATGAGAAGCATGTTTACTTTGTCGGTAAATCCTTGGCCAAAGGCGGAAATTCGGTTTGTGAAGATAGCACTTGCCTGTTCCATGCGTCTCACCGCCTCAAGCCTTATTTTGTATACTCGGAATACCCGTCTAAGAGAATCCGGAACGATGCGGATGATTCAGTCGACTAGCCATATGGTCAAATTTTGAGGAAAAATGTCGAAAAAATCGAGAAAAAAGGAAATCGGCTGACTGCTAGCAATTTTTCCAGTGGACGATATAGAAGCAGTTCTTGGAGAAGAAGAGGAGTTATTCAAAACCATTGAGTCCGAGAAACTCCAATGGAGATTGATACACCAGAACCATTTGGACCGTATTTTGATGGGTCTTCAAGCGTTAGTTGGAGTAGGAAGGTTCGAGGATCGAGAAAGCGACCAGGCTAGGTTTCAAGCATCAAACAATGAAGCGAATATGAAGGCAACGATTATTGGGTTTTGTCAATTTGGATTGACGTGTGAGGATTCTATGCTAGTAGTTGGTTGCGGGAAGCAAAGGAGGAAAGAATGGAATTGTTTTGGACCATATAAAAGAGCTAGCAAATGAGTTCGATAGGTTTGGGCGAGACCACGATTGGAGAACAGGCACGTGATGCTTTATGCTTCCCGGTGCCAACAGATACCGCCAGATTCGTTGTAGTAGATTTTAAAGCCAGTTACCTAGCATCCCCGACAGCCATTTTGTTCGTTTACGAACTCCCCGGAGACGGAAACTTCTTTGCCGAAGGTGAAAAGGGAATCATGGAGATACTTGATCGAAATAACGTGTGTATCAACGAGGAAGGACAGCTAATGCGCGAGAGGCTGAGGGAATTTGTGGAAGCCGTCCAGGAGGGCCATTCGCGCAGGATGCTTTACCTGAGGATATTTACGGCCATACATGCGAGAAAGATGCTAAAGAATATGCACAAAAAATGCGTGTCATGCCAAGAACATGCTCCAATTAGAAAAGTCCATGAGTTTGATGGCCATTCTATGTGGGTGATTGGACAGACCACTTCCAAAATCAGATTCAAGTATTGCCTCCACCGACTATTTCGGTGTACACGTCACCGGACATGATGTGAAAAAGATTCATATGGTAAAAAAGCATGTTTGGAATCCCAGCAACGCGATAATATTAGACAATGGGAAAAGTTTGATTGGAGTGATCAAAGATTTGCAAAGGCTTGAATATTCGTCATAATTTCTCCTCTCCATACTATGCTCTCGAACAACAGGCGACGACCAGCCGTGTTATTATGGACAATCTCAAGAAACGATTGGAGAAGGCGAAGGGAAACGAAGAATTTGATATGGTCTACCCGAACAACTCCAAAAAGATCCAGCGGCTTTTCGCCATTAGCATATGGAATGGACGAGTCATACCCACCGAGGTGCATTTGAAGACTCACCAAAACCCGTCTTTGTCAAATCTGGAAAAAATGACAACATACGCGCTCTAGATAAGGAGTTGTTGGAAGAAACAGGAGAAACAACCTTCAAGAATATAGTTCGATTGTGCAATCAAGGGATATGATCGCAAGGTTCATTTAATGGAGCCAAACTGGGAAGCTCGGAACAAACTGGGAAGGTCCATACATAGTGGATAAGCGTTCAGGGGTCCTACTACTTGAGGAATCTCGATGGAAAGGAGGATTCAAACCATGGAAAATTCGTTCCACTTGAAGAAGTTTTATTATTAGGAGTAGATACAAATCTGTTGTCTTTGCACTCTTTTTCCTTTTTGATGGTTTTATCCCACTGGGTTTTCAATCAATTTCTTGTGAAAACGATGGTATTTATCTTTGTTATTTCAATTCGGCGTCATTTTGATATTCCATGCTTTATCTTGTTATTCGGATTAAATAGGTACGGATGATCGGATTTCGGTTATCACCGACAACTCTCGGATAGGTTGAATGCGCGGTTCGAGCTTTTCAACCTTATCTCAATTTTATCCCCATCACACGGGACAGCAACAAATGTGGCAAATGTTCTCATCTGTCCAGGCACGTGAGGATGTACACAACTCAAACTCTGCGCGCATCTTGAATATTGCCCTGTGCAAATTTAGCGAGAAAAAACACAACTTTTCACTCCATGTTTAGGGCGGCGAGTTGTATGTCACCTCAACCATTTGGGGGATAGGATGTATGACACCCGGCTAAATCATTATACTTACGGGGGCGAAATAACAGTTATGGATTAAGAGGGGGGCGATGTTTGTACCCTAATATTCTACACAAGGAAATGGGCTAGTTTTGGTCTTCGAACCCCCATCGAAGTCGATTCACAAGCCCATGAGCAAAAACCCCAACTTGGGATGAAAGTTCGTGGGACCGCCACTCCACAAATTTGAGCCAATCTCACCGTGACAAAGTCCGGCGAACAAGTCCAAAGAAGACACTAATGATAATCGTCGGCGATTAATCGCTAATTAATCGTGTAGCCACAAACGCCGTTAATGACGGCGCGGCATATTGGCATATTCAGTTTAATTTAAACTCGGCATCTTAGGTTAACTTTAACGCCCGTTACTAACGGTGTCGGGATATACGGGAATATTCCGTTGGTGACGGATTTACATCAGCGGATTTGCCGGCAATCGCGAGTTTTGATTAATTGGCGACTAATCGGGAACGATTTTTTGGTGGTGGTTATTCGGTGCTTTTGGTCATCTTAAAATCGTAGTCGGCTGTTAGTCAATTACCCCAAGGATGTTTTATGTACTATGGGTTATAATGTGGTTAATTAATCATAATGATGGAAATTTCGGAATTGATATGGGAATTTGGGGAGGACATGGACTATTATTTCAGGATCAAAAGGCATGCAGGGGCCAGTTAATGAAATTGGTAATAAAGTTCAAGATGTAAAAGAAATTAGACATGTATAAATGGGAGTTTTATAACAAATGAGGTATGCAATCTTTCCCAAAACTCCTAGAAAATATTCTCATGCTAACTTAGGCATCGAGAGGATTTTTTGCGGGTAACCCCCCATCTTTCTCCATTAACCAAACTAAGTGAGAAGATCGATTAGAACGACATCAAATAATTTTCTGTGTTTGGGGTAGAAGAGATTTTGCCTTACAAACATGTTAGTTGCAAAAACCCCAGATATTCTGTAAATTTTATTATTCACCCGCCTGCATTATTCACTAATGTATGGCTTGCTGAGTATTCCTATGCTATTTTCCCCAACTGAACTCTTAATATTGACATGATATGACAAGAAGTGTCGGGATTAAGATCCGCATGAAAGTACTCAGCTGCTCTGAGAATGAAATTAGTAATTTTGTGTCAATGCACGAAATTCATCAAATTTGATTAATTTTGGGTCAGCTCGAAAAATTCAATTTTCTAACCTAATTTTAGCAATTTACAAAAATTATGTTTTTACGGCCTGCGCAATATCTCGAGCTCTATTGGTCGAAACTAAACCTAGGAAAAGCTAGGAAATTGACTAGTAGGAGCAAAATCTTACCAAAGTTTGGAAAACAAGAAACTGCGTCAAATAAAGGCAGCATCAAAAAGGGGTGTGGTCACGCCGCTGGGCCAACCGGGTTGCCCTAATCGGCCACGCCCCATATTACTTCCTGGCGGCCCCTCTTTCCCACCGACCAATCAAATCGTTCTAAATGCGCAGCCTATATTTTTAATTAAAGGTGGAAGTTGGCTGGTCGACACACTAAAATTCCCTAAGAAATTGAATCTAGACTGTCCATATCATTCTTAAAACGATTCCGATTTATTAAACAGGCGCCTTGACGCTGTTGGACAAGCTCTATGGTATTGTTTGCCAAACGGCAAGCTAGCTAAAAAGCCGACCACGCGGATACGATGAAAGATTTCAATCGAATTAAGACCGCACATGGTAGTCTTAAATCAATCGTAATCGTCCAACTTCGCTAGCTAAATTGGCCGGCTTAGATTTGATTGTAAGCAACCGGCGAGACACGTACATGCTCACCGACGGCTCAGCTATAGCCTTGACCAATCGCATTGCTTCGAACCTTCAAGCAGGGCCTCAAACCGATCGCTCAAAGTAGGTTGGTTGCGCGGCTTTAAAAACCCTAATTTATGTTAGCAGCAATGCATTACTGCCGCGAAACGATCTCGGCCGTCAAAGTTGGCTAGCCAAATCAAGCATATCTAATTTCGATAAGATCAAGTTAGGATCACCTTTACCTCCTCATGAAGGACCAGGTCGACTCTCTCTCTCAACCTACTTGAATGTATTTTCGGAGCTACTCTAAGATGGCTAGTCGCGCTGCCTACAAAAGTCTTAAACTGTAAGAGCATTGCTCGATTTAACCCACCAAGCATTGGTATGTCAAGTTTGGTTGTCATATTTTAGTAAATCAAAACTCATTTAAAGAGTCGCTTGATTATGTACCATAGTCAACTTCGTATAGGTTAGCTTGAAAGTATTAAGATATGATACATTACAAGTATTGCGAAGACTTGAAAAAGTGAAGAAGCAATGAGATACAATGACAACATCATCCTTCCACTTGAGGTTAGTGATATTTAACTTGAACTATTTCATTCCCTAATGTATCTTTCAAGTCGTGCATATTGAAAACAAAATTGTGAAGCATGAACACACTAGTTAGAAAGAGTATTAAGGAATACAATACGAGGTTTATTGCTTAACCATTAAACTTTGTAGATAAGACATCAACATAATCGTTTGAATGATATTGTGATTATGGATGGGTATGAGGTGAGGATTTCAGCCTAGGAAACAATGTTTTACATGTGTTTTAAGGAAGTAAATTCATGAACTTGTTTTAGAATCAAAAAAATAGTTATATTTGCATATCTTATGTGAGAAGCTAGATAATTGACTTTTGTATTGTTTATCTTGTGTTTTTGATTGATTTGATTGACTCGGGTAACGATCCTAGTAGGTGTTAAATCGATCCTTTTGATTAGCGAAAAGGGAACTGATCCTATGGACTTAGTTTTTGTTTATGCTTGAGAATCTTCTCTTACCTATTAATGAATATTTGGAAATCTAGTGTGATATATGATTCACTCAAACTAGTTCTTGATCGATCACATAGTTCTTGAAAGTCGGATGAACCAATCCAAAATTGTTTGGAAGTGTGGAAAATCGGATCTTTAGACAAAGTAAGGATGTCTACATACTTTAGATCTAAAGATAAAACGATCTAAAAAATAAATCTTGTGCATTTACTAGTTGATAATCCATTGTTAATAGATGAGAATCGGTTTTGGAAATTTTGGTGTCCAAACTTCCTTGTCTATAAATACTTGAAGTTTGTGATTGATCACAAGAGATTCAGTCTTCTTTGGGATTGCTCTATTAGTACCGTTGGTGATAAGCTAAATAATTACGGTTTATCTTGTGTTGATTGATTTATTGAAGATCTAAGAAGATTTGAAGACAAAGAAGACTTTGAAGATTTGTGATAATTTGGGATTTTATAATCTTTCTAAGAAGATTTGAAGACAAAGAAGACTTTGAAGATTTCTGATTTGGGTTTATAATCTTTGGTGTGCACAATACTTGTTTCGGTAAAAGAGGGTCCAACTATAATCTGTTTATCCTTGTGGTAGATTATATTGATTAGTTGTGTAGATCGGAATCAATACAATTCTTGGTGATTAAAAGTTTTGATTGCAAAATCTTAACAATTACTTCGGTAAGTTGTGGATAAGATAGGGCTAAGAACCCGACGAATGAGTTTATTTGAGATAAACAGAAGAGTCTTTGTCGAACTAATATCACTTGGTTTAAAAGACTTGATACCAAACATATTTGTTGTTCCTTTACTGTTTGGAATACGAACCAAAGGAATTGTTCCAAGTACCTGACTTATTACAGATCGGAGGTATGGGAATACATGCGAAACTAGGTGAACTATAGGTTTAGTTTCTTGGTCTCTACTATACGAAGTTGGTTTGATTTTTTTATAGCGGCTTATTCCTGAGAGTATTCAATTCTGGACAAGGTTCCGGGGTTTTTATGCATTTGCAGTTTCCTCGTTAATAAAATCTTATTGTGTCTTTTACTTTTCTATTTCCGCAATTATAATTGTTTTTATTATAATTAGAAGTAAAATACACAAACGTTAATTCCTATTTATTTGATAGTAATCCTATTATGTTTGGTTAAGTCTGAACCTCTTATCAAGTAAACATACTTCATTGTTGTATTGCATCGATCTCGTATCCATAGATGATCACACGAAGTGTGAACCGATTAGTTGTATTGTCTCGACCAAGACCATAGACAATCACTTTCGGAGAAAGGACTTATAGATGGAAAAGTTTTAGCTTGAGGTATATTTGGGTACCATCTCCTTTTCATAAACAAATTCAAAGACAACCAATAATTGCCGCAAATCATCTCAGCCATCTAACTTGGCTAGCCAAATCGACCGGCTTAGTTCTAATTCCGAGTGACCAATGTGTCGTTGTGCTCACCGTCCGCCCCTTTTCCATAAGGGCGGATCGAATTTCCCTTGGCCTGCTCGAGCGGCTCCTGGCAGCTGCCCAAAGATGGACGGCAACGCTTATTTTAAGATATTAAGTTCCGCGACCAACTAAGGCAGGCTCTATACAACGATGATTCATATACATCGACTATTTTGAGCTTCTTGATTAAAAGAGGTGCTTTATATGAATCGATTATAAATGATATTTTATAAATATCAATTTCACAAATAACTTAATTATTTAACCTAAGAGCATTAGCAGCAAGTCTTACAACTTGACTTGTAACGTATGACCGCCCGCCACCTAGCTTGCGCGTGATCGGTCTAAATAATTTGGTCTTGCAAGCAAGACCAACTCAGCAACTTGCTACATATTTTCTACAAAATACTCGAGACATCAAACATGTCACAAACTGGGGGATGTTCATCAGGGTATTGGTATGGTGGTTTACAACGTGCGGCGTGCAACACACCCATTAAGAGAAAGTGTCGGGAAAGGCAGACAGTTAGTGATGGTAGAAAAGTAGTGGGAATAAAACCAACCAGTCTTCCCCTCATAGTAGGGACGTGGTTTTCACCATTCTACACGATCCCCACTTCTCCATCACTAAACTACTTCCACTTCCTATGAGATCGGAGTGTGTTCGACTATGACTTGTATAAATAAATTTTCAATCTATTTCAACCGACAACAGTGTTATTAACACAAGTATCCATAAAATACCAAGTACTTATAGCTTACTTTCCGCAAGCAAGTTCTACATTCTGATATAAGTCATACCACACCCACACCTTCATAGTTCATCATTCTGATCTCAACACCTTCTTCGCTTCCCTCCTTAAGATAAACAATTATCCTTCATTTTGTGACTGAAGCAAGACTGGAACGGTAATTTCTTGGTTTAGGCCAGAATTGTACAGATTGATCTCTCGAATCTAAAGTACTCTTGTGAAGTACATTTGTTTAGGGTTTAGATTCGTTTCTCGGCGACACACCCAATATACCATTTTCAGCAGAATCAGTTTTTACCCTACTACAACCATCTACTGCAACAATTATATCACCAACTACTGCCACTGTGTCCACCTGATTCAGGATTGTCAAATTATTTAATTCTGCGACGTGTTTACACTTCAGACAAATAAGCTATTGTGTCTTGATAAAGTTGTTTTTCCATGTTTCCAAGTGCTACTGAGATACTTCTGCACCAATTAGTCTTGCTTTGTATCACTTGTCTCTCCTACTACGTCAACAGTTTTTTCTATACTGCTCAACCATCATATTTTATGGAGCTACTTCTCAACTGTAATTATTACTCCTGTTGTTTACCTATATGCCATTCTGGATAATTTGAGAGTTCATCAGTTGTAATGTGAGATAAGTCCATTTTTCCAATCTCAAGTTTTCTTCCAGCCCACTGGAGATTGAGGGAGGGTAATAGCTGAGATTTTATCAGTTGTGGTGTTAGATGAGTCCAGGTCGGGTTATAATACGTGAAACATGAGCTGAGAGTAACAGTCAGGCCTTAGTTATGTAAGTGTGCAAGACACACGTGAGAGTATCGGTCAGTGAAAACAGTAGAGCATATAAACTCACTGAAGCTGTCTGTAATGTTCATCTTTTCTATTAATCAAAACTTTGATTCAAACCGTCTCCAATACAATGTACACAATCAACTTGAACCGAAACATATGCAAAAGATAATTGTGCATAGTGCACACAATACTTTAGCTCCAATTTCGTAGGCAACAAGAAAATAAACGTCAAAAGAAACTTACTATACTTTGCGGCACATAGTTACGAGACAATATAATTACGAGAATATGTCAAATTTTTAAAAAAATGGGTTACCGAGGACATGTTATGTATATCATATACACCATTAAAATGAGACTCTATAACAATCTACTTAACAAAATAAAATTATTTTTATTTTTAAATACTCGACAATTAACTAAATATAATTAATAATATGAAATAATAATCTACTCACTCTAGAATAATGCTTGTATTCGGTAAAAAAAGAGAATAAATTAACATTACATATAGTTTATTTTGATTTTCCAAACAAATATGATTCATTTATGGCGTGTCCGAATTTAGCCGATCAATGTGACTAACTAATGTCGACTTTTACAGGACACATGATGTGGTATGCCCTTCGTGTGTCGTGATCAGCATAGTTACGACATATTTTTTGGCGTATTTGTGCAACCTAAATTATGTTCAATGTTGTCACAAAACTGTATATGCAAATTTTATCCCTAATGTGGTTTTGGAAGCGTTGTTCGATGTGAAGCAGTAAATTAAATGCATTCCACTGTACTAACATTACTCATAATCGGTTATAAGGTATTTTTTTTATTTTTTTTTATCAGCGCGCGGGTTATAACCCTAAAGGTGTCATTATCCATGTACAAAAACCCCAACAAAACAAATTGTTCACAAAAACCCCATTTAACATAAACTGTCTATATTACCCTTTAAATTTAAATCACCCAAACAAAAATAAAAATCAACCCCACATTTAATTTTTATTATATTCTCACCACCAACAGCACAGCAGCACCACCACCACTAAACCGCCACCGCCACTGCACCACCGTCGCAGCTCAACCGTCGACCACCACCGTCGTCGCCGAACACCTCCGCCGCCTGACCGCCACCGACCTCCGTCACCGCTGCCAACCACCACCTCCGCCACTATCACCATCGCCGCCGCCAACCACCACCACTGCCAACCGCCACCGTCACCAACCGCCACCACCACCGTCACCAACCGCTACCACCACCGTCGCCAACTACCAACGAAGCCAACGACCACAACCACAGACCACCGTTGATGACGACCACCACCGTCACCGAGCAACACCATCATTATCACCGAACACCACCACCAACCAGCCGCCACCACCACAAACAATCAATTTGATTGATCAATGTTCAACAAAAATGAGAAAAAATGATGCAACCAAACTTAAAATGATAAAACATGATGAAACCAAACTGAAAAAATGATGGAACTAAAATTTCTCGTGCAAACAATTTCTCGTGAAAAATGATGAAACCAAACTGAAAAAATGATGGAACCAAAATTGGTTTCACCAAAAATAGATGAAACCGAAATTGGTTTCATCATTTTTCCACATATTGTCATTTCACCAATAAACACCGCGACCAACACCACCGCCAAACACCGTGACCAACTACCACCACCACCGCGCCGCCACCACCACCACAGTCCGCCCCAACGCATCATTGCACCGCCTCCACCATCCAACACCACCACTAGCACCACAATCGTCCACCGCCAACACCTTCCATACCACTAACACCACCACCAACCAATACTGAGCAATTGCATCACCACTGCCAGCCACCGCTACCAGTCAACACCACCGCCAACACCCCGTCTGCCACAAAGCACCACGACCTCCCACCACCACGACCTCCCACCATTTTGGTTTCAAAAAATACGATGAAACCGATTTTGGTTTCATCCTAAATAAGATGAAACCATAATTGGTTTCATCATACTAACATCTGCCATTTCAGTTCCGCCGTCGCCACCTCTGAACCCTTTGAGTCAAACATCACCAATGCACTTAAGACCTGCAATCTCCTATAGTTCCTTCTCCTTCTGACAAAATGGATTTCTTTCTAGGCACAAATTACGATTATTATGCCAAAACCACAATCAAATATTATGTACCTAATATGCATGAATATTGGCCATTAATATTCAAAATAAAAATGAACAACAAGTAGGAACATTTCAACATTGAGATATAAAGTTTACCGGTGCATAGTTATAACAGCAACCTTATTGTATGGTAACCCGCCCCTTGCCCCGTATCCACTTCTGGGGAGCAGTATATGTGCCCCTCCAATTCACTTTTATACACGACTTGTGCCAACCTGAAGTTCATACAACATTTTAACTCAACATACTAACATATATCATTTTTTTTATCTCATCCAACTACATTTTAGCACATGTGATATGACATCATATGATAAGCAAAGTAGCAAACCTTTAAACTATTTAGGGAAGCATTGAGATATATGTTCACCCGAAAACAACTTCAGTAATTTGAGGCTTAAGGAACTTTTTTTTTTTGGTAAGATTAATATTTTTGGGGAACAAAAAAGAATTTCGAAGAAACTATTCTTCTGTTAAAAGCATTTTGAACAGACTAATGTTTAGAAAGAAATGGCAAGTTAAAACGAATCAAGCAATCAAGCATTAGTTGAGACAATACATATAATACATATCCCAAGAAAACAGTTTGCCACTAACTTCTTTTACGCATGTCGACAAACATATTAGGTACTACAGCAGTCAGAAAACTTGAGACTAAATCTAATCTACCCACTTAGAAGGAAACCATCTAAAATCATCCATGTTAAATTTCAAATCATGAAGTGCAGATTGATACTGATGGTAATAGTGATGTCAAAGAAACAAAAGTGAGACGTGTAAAATAAAGTTACCCCATACACCATCAGAACGGGCTCAATCAGTTGTACCCGAAACAATCAAATAAGGACGCAAGAATATAGATTTATATGCATTCATTGAACGATAATCAAATAGTTGTACAACCCAAATGAAACATTAACCCAAGTACCTAAACCACAAATATCACATATCTAATAGAGGAAAATACGATGAAATGTTAACAGAAAGTCACAAACTATACCTGAAGCAATTGAAATACAGTAAAACAATTGAATAGAACAATATAAAACTTACTTGGCTTCTCTGGATCTCTTTGCTACACGGTTTTCGGTGTAATTGGTGTATTAATGCAATTCATGATAACAAAAGTAAAGCATCCGGAAAAACGTAAGACTCACCTCAAAGAATACGGTCCCTGATCAAACCAAGTGATCACAATTCAAAACTCGTAAAAATGATCGCCGATCGTGTGGGATTTACATCAAGAAAAAATACCCGCAAAACCCAAATTTAAAAATCACGGGTAATCAACACCAAATTAATCACAAGATTGCCCAAATTAAACTTCAAAGAACACACAAAATCTCCAATTAAATTAGCATCCACAAAACCCAACCTGGAGCCTAAACAAAAATCTGCAGACAATGAAAAATCCAAATCAAACCATACATATGAACCCTAATTTCTTCTCGATTCAAACCCTAAATTAAACCCTAACACCAATTGCAGCAAACAAACATCTTCTTCCTAAGCAACAACTTCCTATAACAAATTCAAGTAAAACCCCTCTCAAATATCTAATTTATTCGTTAATCTTCATCAACAGTTCACCATCATCTCTCAAAATGCAAGCGACCCCAAATTTCCATCTCAGATCGAACCCAAGAAAAACCCAGATCCAACAAACACCGCAAATTCTCGATTTGATTCATTGTTGTTAATCGCTATCTTCTTCACGACCGTTTATCATTGAAGAAGAAAACAAAAGCGAGAAGCTTTAAAAAAACCTACGGCTGAATAAGAATATGAAAACGAAGAAGGAGAAGGAGACGGACGAACGAACTAAGAAGAAGAATATGTTAACTGGTTTTCGCGGAGCTATTTGTTGCTGCTAGTGGTGATTGGGGTGGGGAGAAGGAGACGGACGAACGAACGCAGAAGAAGAAGAAGAAATGAGAGAAGAAGAAGAAGAAATGAAGATAAAAAGGGTATATTTGGGTTTTTTTAAATAACAAAAACTAAATTTGCTAATAAATATTTGACCTGGGATTTTTGTGCCACTTTCTTTTGAAACGGTTTTTATTTGTTAAAAATAATATCACCGGTTTTTTCTTATCACTAGTTTGTTCACCTAGGGGTTTTGTCACTAGTTTTGATTTTTTATCAGCAAAGATTAACAACATGTTAAAGCGCCTACCTAAGTAAAGCAAAACAAGTTCGAGAGCTTCAACAATAACAACCCAAGCGTCTCAAGCCTCAAGTAACGAGAACCCACAATTTTTTTTATGAAGTACATATCCCAATTATCGGTAAGGTTGTCAAGATTAAAACCATTTAACATATTAACTGTGCAAAATAATATCCTTTACCATCGTCGCTTTAACATAAGATAATAACACATTTTGAGCCCTTCATATAGACCAGCAAATGCAGCAGGAATAAGAGGCCATAAATTCCTTTCAATTTGATCATGAAGTAACTTACATTTCTAATGCCTAATGATTAGGTCTACGCATACCTTGCTCTACAGGCCCAACCCTTGGAAAAAAATTGCTTTTAAAATTTCATCTCTGACAGAGATATTCTCTCTTTTTCTTCACCTTCACCTACCTCTCTTTGATTTGTTGCTTCCTCTCCTTACTCCCCAACCTCCATTCTTATTCCTAATCAAATTCTTTCCTACATTATTTCCACATCCCAGTACAATCCATCTTCATCTCAATCACTTTCTAACTTACCATCTATTCTTTGTCCTCCTCATGTTCTCCCTACCCACCCTCCCTCTTCTTTTTCTCCCCTTTATTTCTTTTCCCCTTCCTCTAATTCCTTTTCTGGCCCCTCAATTACTACTCCCTCCGTCCCTAATATATAGGCGGAGAAGATGAAATCTCTTCGATTAAGAAATTTTTTGGTTTTCATAAATTTTCATGTTTTTTCCTGTTTTTACCTTTTGTCTTATTCTCACTACAATTTTCCATACATCATAAATAAGGGTATTTATGTTAAAAATCTTATTGGAATTGGAAATCCGCCTATATAGTGGGACTAGAAAAATTCTATATTCCGCCTATATAATAGGGACAGAAGGAGTATATTTTTTTGGTTTTCTCTGAAATTAAAAGGCATATCAATGTTGGGTTACAATCAGGACTTAAATTTAATTACAACCTCGGTATTTCCAAACAGATGTTAGAAATCATGTTACTTAAAGATGGTCCAGTTAACAAAGAAGTTCTTCTCATGGATAAATCGAATGATTTTTCAATAGTGAAACTCCTTTAACAAGAGATTTTGTTTTCTCGACAAAGATAGTCAACAGGGAACCTCAAATAAAGAATCCCCAAACTGAAGACCTCTTATTTCTTAGAGTTTTCTTTTAAGATGATGGTGTTGATAAAATGGATGATTCAATTTGGTTACCAGGTCAATCACATCTCAATTTAAGCTCTGAATTTTGCTTATTTACTGACTGAATCATAATCTTACATGACCTATATTTATATTTCACCTAATGTTGAGGATGAAAAATCTGTTTGCAATCTGCCTCAAAATTACAATATCATTGAAGATGAAGAGATGGGTCCTCCGGGTTTTCATCATCCTTCATAACAAAGTTAATTAGAGAATGTAAGAGGTTGGGGATTTCTCCGGATGAAGAAGGTGTTACTACTTCCCCAAGATCAACTAGGGATACGGATAAAAAAAAAACTCGATGAACGTCAAATTTCTATCCTGGAATGTTCGAGGTTTGATTTTCGCTGAGTGGTGGTCAAAAATATAGTTAAATCTTCTAAAGTTTCTATCATTTTCCTGCAAGAAACTATGTTGGAAAATTGTTCACAGAAAGATATTTTACAAATTTGTCGATCAAATAATTTTGGTTGGGATGCTCAGAGCTCAATTGGTAGATCAGGTATTATGTTAATTCTCTGGGATTTGGATATGTTTTAGGTGGTATCGGCTTTCGAAGGAAACTATCCATTATTTTTTTAGGGTTTCTTGAAACATCATGGTTTTAATGTTTGTCTTACTAATGTTTACGGGCCAAATAATTGCAATGTGAGAGATGATCTTTAGGAAGAGTTATCAGCTGTCAGAAGAATATGGCTTTAATAATCATGGATATTGGGAGGTGATTTTAATATGGTTAGAAAATATAACGAGAAGAAGAACTGCAAAAAAAAACTTCAAAAAGTACGCTTGATTTAAATGAGTTTATTATTCATTATGAAATAATTGATTTACCACTTAAAGGGGCAATGTTCACTTGGACTAGTGGGGAAGAAAATCCTATTATTTGTAGCCTAGATTGGTTTTTGGTTAGAGCAAAGGGCACCGATATTACTCCTTTCTTGGAAAGGTTCAGCCCAGGAACAACTCTTGAAAAAGTTAACAAGAATGTGCGTTTTAGACTAGCTGGACCAGATGAGTTGACCCGTAACGTTTTATTACTAACTTACCCTTCCCTGGTACTCAGTTTTCAAACTCTGAACTTAACGAAACTAAGAAGTCTCCGAGAGCTCTGTATCTCTTATTCTTCATCTCTACTAAAAAAATCCCCCTGAAAACTCTAGCATCTTGCCCTAGTTTATTTGCTTCTCTTTATCCTCTTCTACTGCCGCAACTCAAACTCAAAATTTCTTCTTATTTTTAACTCTGGTTAAAAAATTTGAGCTTGTATACCAGCGATCTGTAGAACACTTTTCAATTGCATGTAGTTGATTCTCATGATTTTATATGAGGTATCTTCTAATCATTGATAGCGATTTAGGGATTTTTCTTAATTTGTCTCAGCAATTTCGTATTTCCCTACCATTTACAACTTCAAAATCTAAAACATGGTATTCTGTTTCAGTAATCACTGTTGAAGTATTAGAAGAAGTGGTTCTTTTTGGCATTACTAGTTTCTTGAGAGCAACCCATTAGATTCAGAAAAAAAAAGGAGTGAGCTTTGAGAACAGATCTCAAGAGAAAGAAGAAAACAACAAGAAGAACCCAAATATCCAAAAAGAAAGGGGTTCTAATTCTTTGCTTTAAAATGAAGTTGAGAATTTCAATAAAAGAAGACAGAGAGAGAGAAGAATAAAAGAAAGGATTTTTCTTTCTTAAATTTTTTTTTTCATTAATGGAAGGTGAATGTGAAGAAGAAGAGCAGGTGGTGGTAACTAGTGATATGGACCCAAAACTGATTCTTTATTTTTTGATTTGAATATTAATCAAGAAAGGTGAAGTGAGATCATGAAATTGAATTTGATTCTGTGGTTTATACTGTGTACAAGATGATCATTTTGACTATACACTGTCATGAGAATCTCTTTGATTTCGTTCCTGATGCTTATTATATGAAACCCAGACCCTCGATCTATACTCCCATATCATATCCGCTTGTCAATCTAAAACTCAAATGCATCCTTTGATCTCGTTCTTCTAAAACAAACCATTGACAGACTGATTTTCATGTAGTTAACTTCCCTTATTTTTATGAGTTGTTGTTCGGGTGGGGAAATTTTATTTCTAATAACTATTTTGTTCTTTGTATATTTCAGTATACAAAGAAACAGCTGGTTCGGCTGTCAATGACTCTGTAGAGTTCACAACGCATGCTAGAACAGATTCCCTTTCAATTGCCTGGCAAACCAAGATTGATTTTCTTCTTTGGAACAAAGCCTTCGCACCAAGAGAGTTACCCATTTAATTTTATAGGGCCGTGTTATCTCCTTACCCAATTTTTTTATATGACCGTATGAAACACGGTACCCATTTATTTTTATACGGCCGTGTTCTGATCTTACCCAAATTGTTTTATAGGTCCGTACGAAACAAGGTACCCATTTAAATTTATAAGGTCCATGTTATCGAGTTAATTAACTAACCCTACTAGGGAGGGTAAGTTAGTAATAAAACGTTACGGGTCAACTCACCTAGTCCACCTAGTCTAAAACGCACATTCTTGTTAACTTTTTCAAGAGTTGGTCATGGGCTGGACCTTTTCAAGAAAGCAGAAATATCGGTGCACTCTCTAGGACTTTTGGTTACTTCTAATTTTGAACAGAAATCTTCTATGTTTATTCAAACTGCACTCTCTAGGCCTATTTCTGATCATTTGCCTCTGGCGCTCGATACTGTTGATGCTTCTTGGGGAACTCCTCCTTTCAGGTTTGAAGAAATGAGGTTCCTAGTAACTGGTTTTATCGACAAAGTTAAAGAATGGTGGAATAGTTTTTCTTTCTCGTTTCACCTAACTCCATTTTTTGGTTTAAACTAGAGTCTCTGAAGAAATTATTAAGAAAATGAAATAGAGAAGAATTTGGCAGTCTGAATTTAAAAAAGCAACAACTCCTACATCATATTGATTATGTGGATAGGCTTGAAGAAAGGCAGGGAACAAGTGAAGTACAAAGAACTAACAGGTTCAAATCAAGAGAGGAATATGAACAAGTAACTCTTATGTTGGAAAGATCTAGTAGGAAAATTTCCATAGCACAGTGGTTGAAAGATGAAGACAAAAATACTTCATTTTTTTCATGGTTATGCATCTGGTAGAAGAAGAACTGATAGAATTAAACACTTAATAGTTGATGGATCCTTAATCGATGATAGAGAAAAGATCAAATCTAACATCATAAATCATCTTCAACAACTCTCTATAGAATATTTGATAACTAGACCTCCAATAGAAGATATTAATTTCAGATGTATCTCTGAAAAAGAATCCTTAGCAGTTGAGAGTGACATATCAGAACAAGAAGTTTTTGATGCAATTATTGAGCTTGAAGCAGTTAAAGTGCCAGGTCCTTTCTCAAAGCAGATATCATGAGCACAATCACAGAGTTCAGAAACCAAGGTAAGATAAATGTCATATACATGTGAAGTGGTTGCTTTTATCTGGGAATGGGATGCGCTAGTATAAAGTCTGAGAAATTAATGATTAAGTTTCCATTAATTATGTTTCTTAAACCTTAAGCTAATAAGATAATCTAGGGTGCTGACATGACCCATGTGTAGGAGAGTGATGTATTGTCTCTTTCAAATTAGGGTTTGGGAGTAGTATTTATTGTACTTTCAACATTGTTTTGAGACAAAAAATTCAATAAAGAAGTACTCGGTCCAGTGTGGTTGCAGTCGAGACCTTTAAGATTATGTTCATTTACTATCAGTTGTACTATTATCTTCAATCATAACATTTGGTATCACCCAAACGATCTTAGGTACAAGATGACAGGGGGTCCTTCAATTAAAGAGGTTGATAACACAACCAAGGAGCTATCACGACTGATGTCACAACTCACTGAGTTTCAGATGAAATCTGAACAAAAACGTGAATCTGATGCTAAGGCTCAGCAAATCTTGATGAATCGCCTAGTACAACTTTCAGAAGATACTTTAAAACACCTTCAATCTACACCACCATATCCAAATCTGCAATCCACTCCCCCTTCTTTTGGTCAGTCTAACAAAAACTAAAGCAACGGATCAACATCAATATACTCAAACATGCAAAACAAAAACTAAAACCACGAAGCTGGATGCATAAATGTGATAGATTTTTACAGATCCATCCTATGGAGGAGTCTTAAAAAATGGAGTTTGCCTCTATGTGCATGTATGGGAGAGCGGATTCATGGTTCTTCGCTTATTGTTCTGGTAAGATTTCAGTTCCTTGGTCTGAATTCTCAAATCATTTGTGTCGCCATTGAAGATCTAGCCAATGATAATTACGTTTGATATTTCAATAAACTTACCCAAATAACTACAATAGAAGAGTATTTTCAAACATTTGAACAACTCAAAGCCCTCATGATAGCCCAAAACTCAACCTTAGATGAAGAATATTTTGTCCTGATTTTCATCAGTGGATTGAAACCAGAGATAAGTAACTTTGTTCGTATGTACATCCCCACATCACTTTTATAGGATTTCTTTTTAGCTAGATTATAAGAAAAACATCTCATTCCAATACCAAAACCCCCATTTACTAAACAACCAACTACTTCTTCTTACTTTCCCAAACAACCTCCAATTTCAAAACCTAACCCCTTACCAACTACATCCACCACCACCACTACTAAATCCCCTATATTCCACCTATCAGATGCCTTACTCAAGAACAGATAGCACATAGACGAGCTAAAAACTTGTGTTATAATTGTGATGAAAAGTATGTCTATGGACACAAATGCAAGACACAACAGTTTTTTATGGTCTCATCTGAGGAAGAGATTCCACAAGACACATCACCACCCATTATAGATTCAGGCCAACCTGTTCAAGTAGTGGAATCTGACATAGAGATCTCTCTTCATGCTTTCACTGGCCATCACAGTGGTGATACAATTTGAATTTCAGGCAGACTCAAAAAATAAATTGTCACCAATCTGGTGGATACTGGAAGCACACACATCTTCATTGACACCTCCTTAGCCAAGAGATTAGGCTGCAATATCCAACCAACACCCCACTTGTTGGTAACTGTGGCCAATGGTGAAATAACTACAAGTTCAGGGGTTTGTCCTCAGTTACAATGGCAGATGCAGGGCCATACCTTTGTGCCTGATCTTCATATCCTACCTTTGGGAGGGTGTGACATAGTTCTGGGTGCTGATTGGCTTAGAACTTTGGGTAATGTCATATTTAACCTTGACAAACTATCTATCTCTTTTAATCTTTTGGGCAACCATATCACACTTACTGGGGTTTCTTCTAAACCTTCCTTCATGATGCTGAGTGGTAAAGTTGTTCATAATTTCATCAAGCAACATACCCCAGTTCTTATTGGATAGTTTTTTGCTATGTCAGCTGAACAGACTCCTTCCCATATACCACCACCAATTCAAGAGGTTTTACGTCAATATCCAGATGTCTTTGAGGAGCCAACAAAACTGTCATCACCAGATTACCCTCAAACCTAGTGCCCAACCTGTGAAATTAAGGCCTTACAAATGCCGCCACATCCATAAGTCAGTGATTGAGTCCTTGGTGAAGGAAATGCTCAATAATGGGATTATACAGGACAGTCATAGTCCTTTTGCTTATCCAATACTCTTGGTCAAGAAAAAAGATAACACATGGAGATTCTGTTTTGATTACAGAAAAATCAATGAGCTTACCATCAAAGATAAGTACCATATACCGATCATTGATGAACTTTTAGATGAATTACATGGTTTTTTATACTTTACAAAGTTGGATTTAAAATATGGATATCACCAGATTAGATTATTTGAAGCTGACATCCACAAAACTGCCTTCAGAACCCATCATGGGAACTTTGAGTTTAAAGTGATGCCATTTGGGCTCACTAATTCCCCTGCCACTTTTCAGGCACTCATGAATTTAGTCTTTGGTGCCTATCTGAGAAAGTTTTTTTTTTTATGACATACTCATTTATAGCAAGTCATTAGAAGAGCATGTCTAGCACTTAACTATTGTACTTGACCTTCTTAGAGCACACCAACTCTATGCCAAATACTCCAAGTGTTGTTTTGCTCAGCCATCACTTATTTATTTAGGCCATATCATCACAGCTGAGGGTGTTGCAGCTGACTCAGAAAAGATAGCATGTATGCAACAATGGCCTACTCCTACATGTCTCAAACAGTTAAGAGGCTTTCTAGGTCTAACAGGATACTATAGAAAATTTGTGAAAATTTATGGCATCATTAGTAAGCCACTAACTGACCTCTTGAAAAAAAATGCTTTTCACTGGTCTATTGCAGATGCAGCTTTCCAAGCTTTGAAGAAGGAAATGTGCAGCACTCATGTGCTAGTCCTACTTGACTTCAACAAGACTTTTGTTGTAGAAATTGATGCTTTCTCAGTGGGTGTTGGAGCTGTCTTAATTCAAGAGGGCGGGGCTATTAGTTTTTACAACAAGCCATTGGGTCCTAAGGCTCTAGGATTTTTCACTTATGAAAATGAGCTCCTAGCAGTGGTGATGGCAGTCACTAAATGGAGGCATTATCTATATGGACATCATTATATCATTAATACTAATCAACAGAGTATCAAATATTTCATGGAGCAAAAGATCACTACTGTCCTTCAACTTCTCAGATACAAACTGCAACTACCTTCAACTAGATGTGATGTTGCTAAATCGAAAAGAAGTGAAGGAGATTGAAGGGTTTTGAATCAAGAAATGAAAAATGAACCTTTTGCTGAGTTCGAGTGTGGTAAGTTCTACTACCGAGAAGATTATCCAAGGAAATGTTCTACATTGTTGATTATGGCTGATGAATGAAGAATATTTATGAGTGCTTTCTGGTCCTGTAATGATCAAGAAGAATGGGTTGATTTTGAATTTTGAGTTTGGTTTTGTTTTGAATTATATTTTGCCGTGAAAACAGCCATCAAGTGGCATCCTTGTCAAGGAAAGTGGTCATATGCAGGTGGTATTTGGCAATGGATGGTGGTTGTTCTTGATATTAAGTGGGTGTGCAAGTTGGATGTGTGTGAATGAATTTTCTTAGATTGAATGTGTATGCTTGTTTTTGAAGCTAACTTTTCTGAGAAGGAGAAACGGCGTGCTTGAATAAACTAGCAAACTCATATGTGAATAACCAATGTAACACACTCAAGGTGTTTGCTAAAATGCCTGAATGATCTGTTCATATCTTGTGCGTCATGAACATCTTCTTATTTTTGTTTGATTTCCTCATTCTTCTTGCAAATCAACGACAATAGAAACAACATAACTTCCTTACCCGGCTAAACTCTTGCCCAAATCTTCACTGATTCTCTTGAATTTCTTTTTCTTTGGTTGTGTATTTATTTGTTTATTTTGCTTGTAATTGCTTTCGTATAACTAATTTCATTTGAACCTGCAATGATATTGGGTAGTGGTGGTGGTGTCGGAGGTGATTTTGGTGTTTCTTGAACTAAAGGAGGCGTTTGTTCCAATGGTGGTGGTGGTGACGGCAACTGACGGAGTTAGATGAATTAAAATTAATTTTAAAATAAATAAATAATTAACTAACGGGCAAGATGGTCTCGTGACCCAAACTCTAATAAAAAAAATTCTGTGACCTAAACGCAAATCTGGTCACTTTTGTGTGGCATAAAGTCAAAATATCCCTAAAATAAATGGTGGGTTTTCCAGTTTTTAACATTCTAGAGGATTTGCTGGTGTTTGGCAGTTGACGGTGGATTCATCGAAGCTTCAATTTGTGTTTTAACACCTTCATAAACATTAAAATAATAACTAGTAAATGGTGGATTCAATCCAAATCTCCCTGATCTTGTAATCTTGAGTTCATAGGTTTTTAAAACCGATAAAGATTTGACCAAAGATTTTTCAAAATTTTTGATTGTTTGGTTTTGGGAAGAAGAAGAGAGAAATAGGATGGTGAATTAACTTTGATTTCAGGTAATAGAAATATTTAAAGGATAAATTTGACTTTTAACACACATTTGGTTTTCCCTGTCCACATTTAGGATATTAGCATGTTATTAGGCCAAGCATTATGGTGCAAAATTTCCCTTCCCTATCCCATAAATGTAGAGAAATCTCTCAAAATCCATCTATTATGATCTCCCATATCTTTACTTAGAAGGGTGTTTATAGGTGAAAATAGTTTCAGCTGGTTTTGGTAATTGCGGGTGTGAAAGTGAAAAACAATTTAAACCCTAAACAATGTACTGCAAGGGAGTACTTTAGATTCGAGAGATCAATCTGTACAAGTCCGGCCTAAACCAAGAAATGGCCGTTCCAGACTTGCTTCGGTCACAAAGAGGAGGAGAATGGGTTGGTTTTGGGGAGGGAAGCAAGGAGAGTGGCTCAGGTGCATGCGTCCATACTTCCCGAGCCTTGGGGTGGCTCCAGAATACTGCGTTGGTCGAACAGGCGTCGAAAAATTGGTCTGAAACTGATTAGGTTTCTTGACAATTCGTATGCAGTTAATTTTCGTCCATGGGCTCCGGTGCATGCGTCCATAACTCAGGTTAGTACCTTTGCTCCCCCTTCGAACATGTCTTTGTCTTCTGATGGTGAGGGCCTGAGCGTTGGAGAGAGGGTGTTCATGCTTAGCTGCGTGCCTGGTCACGTGCCATCCTTTTTCCGAGGAGCTTGCAAAGCGATTTCTTATAATGCTGACAGGGTTGCTCGACATATGGGTTTTGACCAAGGGGTCCCACTTGTTCGTCAGCCGGGTGTTCAAGAAATTCCGTTGTCGTCTGTTCTCTATGCTAGTGCTCTTATGTCGGGTAAAAGTCTCCCTTTTCTCGCGAAACGAAATCCATCAACGACCTCCAAATATAACACATTTTGGCAGGATGAATTCCTTGCTATCCAGGAATTTGTAAAATCCGTGGTGGAGAATACCCGTGGTAGACCTTCCGTCGAGGTTTTAGCAGAGTATCCATTGTTAAGGGATACTTCTTAAATTAAAAGAAAATATGTCGATCCAGAAGTGAAAAGTCCCCGGGTGAAGGAGCGATGGTCTAAAAATTGTGCAGTAGGTTTTCAGTCGGATCTGGAGGCTCTCCCGACTTTTAGCTCCTCCAATATGCGAGTACGTATAATCTTCTCCCTGAATTAGTCTAATTACATATGTATATGTCTTATCTTGAGCGTCTGCCTTTGCGCCTTGCCAGGGTCTCAGCAGTGTGAACGCCTTTGCTAAACTTGCATGGAGTCAGAAAACAGCATCTCTTGAGACGGAAGGCAGCGATGCTGAGCCTACCCATAGTGATGAAGAATCCGAGAAGGATGAAAGTTCAGAGTCCAGAGATGGCGGGAGTAGTTCTTCCGATGGCAGTGATGAATCTTTTTCTAGTCAGTATGAAACCGAATCGGTGAGTCCCCTCCATGTTTTTCTTCTTTCCTCTTTTTTTTTTTAGTAGAATCAGATCTTGATTTTTTTAGGAGGAAACCGTTCATGTGGATGATCTTGAAGTGGAAAACCACTAGAGTAAAGACACAACCGTACTTCCTATTGTGGAAACTGCACCATCTAACGATTTGGACATGGATATTCATCGTTTTGAGGGCGTCGCCGTGACTCAGGTGGAGGAGGGCACTTCGAGGGGTGAAATTGTGGTTAGGGTTCCCCTGCCAGTTGATGATTCAGTTGCAGGTGCCACCTTTGATCCTTCGTATTTGGCTCCTTTTCCAGGTCATGTGCTGATTGGTGGATTTAGCGTGCCAGCTAAACATGCGACATTGTACACCAAGATTTGGGAAAGCTATGGTCACATTGCCACGACTAAGAAGATCACTAGTCGACATGCGTTGGTCAAGCGCGTGGAGGAAGCCTTGTCTTCGGTTGATGAGATGTGCAACGTGACTGGTCATACAGTTTCTGAGAATGTAATCTCGATATGGAAGTTCCATCGTGACATGTGCATGGGCTTCTAATTCAACGTTCCTTGGTTCGTTAAAGGTCTCTCTGATGTTGAAAGGTCATTGTCCGGAGCAGTTGAAGGTCCTTCTGCAGCCATGGTGAAGAAGCAGGAAGCGGAATTCAGAAAGTTATGTCGGCAACTTAAATTAATAAGGGCGGCCCTCCAGAGCACAAAGGAGGCTTTCGCCAAGAGGATCAAGTCGTTCTTGGAAAACTTTTCTTGAATATATATATATATATATTTTGGACCTCTTACCTTTAGGTTTTTTTTTTCAAAGGCAAATGAGACGCCTGGTTTTTGGTTTTGATTTTCTGGTTTTCTTGGGTTAATAGATAAATGCTACCTTGACGGTTTTGGATTATATATTTTTTTTTAAATGAGATGTTTAGAATTGAATTGTTTAGGATTATTTTTGATTGTGATTGAAAGTGACACAGACGTCCCAGAAAAACCATGGAACCGTGTGTTGGTAGGTGACATGGGGTAAACTATGTATCTTGTCTTGAAATTTGAAAATAGAAAACCACGTATCTTTTCTAGGTAAGACTTACTTGGTTTTTAGGTCTCCTGATGAAAAGTGAACCTTCCATGTGTAAGACTGAGTTTATGGGAAACACCGCCATGGGAATTCCCTAGTCGTTACTGAGCCGTCTGATAACCGAGCCGTTGATCCTTGGGCGGATCGTCTTCTTCTATCATCTGGGAAGTCCCCAGTCATCCTTTGTCGTGTCATGACTGATAATTAAGTCGACGGGTAACTGAGTCGGATTGAGTCGCCTTCCCCTACCATCTTGATGCCTGGGTCGAAGAACGAGATTGACAGTCGAAAATTTGACATTGTAACCGATAGATCAATCCTCCCGTTGTGGTCGCCAATTGTTTATAAGTGAAAATAGTTTCTGCCGGTTTTGGTAATTGCGGGTGTGAAAGTGAGAAACAATTTAAACCCTTAACAATGTACTGCAAGGGAGTACTTTATATTTGAGAGATCAATCTGTACAAGTCCAGCCTAAACCAAGAAATGGCCGTTCCAGACTTGCTTCGGTCACAAAGAGGAGGAGAATGGGTTGGTTTTGGGGAGGGAAGCAAGGAGAGTGGCGAGACCAGAATAGTTGATTCTGGAAGAGCAATTGGGTTTCTACGACTTGTTGTTAGAGAAGTATGAGAGCTCACGAGGAGAGCTAGCAGGTAAGTACTTCTGTGTGTTGTGTGGTCCGAATGAACTTGTTGTCAAAATGGAAATAGGTAAGACCTATTTATACAAGTCGAGGTAGAAATGTACCCTGGTCTCTTTAAGGAGTGGGGAAGTAAATGTGAGTAGGTGGTAACCGTATGCATGGACTTGATGTCCCATAAAGTGGTTAACGCATGAAATTGGTTTTCATGAAACTGTTAACGTCATGGAATTGATGTTCCATAAAGTTTGTTAACTCACACCTTTATGTCCCATGAACGTTTTCCCACATAAATCCTGTATTTACTAGGCGCCTCACCCTTATGACACTTCCTTATGAGGGGCGTAGTGTACGTTGCACGCTGTAGACCACCAAACCAATACCCAAAGAGAATCCCCTTGTTTGTGTTGATGTCTCGAATATTTTGGAAAACATGTAAAACGTTGTTGTGGCTTGGCAAGTCGAGCTTAGGGAACTTGCTATCTAGGTGACCTTCGACGGTCAAGATGTTGCATCTTGAGAGGAGGGGAAACCGTTGATCGTTGCACGCCTTCGTTTTGGTAGCCGCGTAGTGAGGTCCAACAGGGTGGCACGGCTAGGGTGTGCTTGGACCTGACATGAGGAGCCAAGGGTTCGCCATGGGCGTATGGCATGGGTAGGGCCAAGGCGAGGGCACTTGGCTTGGCATGTCTTGGCTAGGGCCAAGGAAAAGTGTGTTTGGCATGGCGAGGCTAGCTTGGCTAAGTTAGGTTTGGCTTGGCACGTGGACCCAAGGGTTTGCCATGGTCGTATGGCATGGTTAGGTCCAAGGCAAGGGTGCTTGGCTAACCGTGGCGTGACTAGCACGGCTAGGGCCAGGGCATGACGTGGCTAGCTTGGATAGGTTTGGTTTGGATTGGCATGTGGAGACAAGGGGTATCCATGGGCGCATGGCGTGACTAGCTTGGACTAGGCGTGTGACCAAGTTAGGGTTTTGGCCCTAAAGTCGTGAGGGGACTTTAGACGGCCAGGATTTGCTCATGGGATTGAAGGGCAACCGTGGATTATCGCCTGGCTTTACTTTGGTAGCCACATGAGGAATGCCAGCATGGTGGAGCGTCATGAGGGACCATGGTATGGCATGGCACGGATAGCTTGGATAGGTGCGTGACCAAGCTAGGGTTTTGGGTCTAAAGTCGTAAGGGGACTTTAGACGGCCAGGATTTGCTCCTGGGATTGAATGGTGTAGAAGGTGGATTTTCGAAAAAGGGTAGAGTTGTAAAACTATACTCCAGATTCGGCAATCGGATGAATATCGAGGCTCATGTCTCTCGATTAAAGCATGAAAGCTCATGCCACAAATCTCTGACTGAGAAGGCTGTCTCTCAGAGTACATGAAGATGTGTAGTCTCTTAGCTGAGACCACGACACATCTCATGAATACTGAGCAATTTCATTAATTACTCAGGATCCGGAAATCGGATGAGTATCGAGACTAATGTCTCTATGCATGAAAGCTCATGCCACCTATGATGGAGAAAGTCTCTCAGAGAAGATGCAGATGTGCAGTTTACCAGCTGAGACCATGGCACATCTCATAACCCTCTGATGGAGAAAGTCTCTCGGAGAAGATGTAGATGTGCAGTCTCCCAGCTGAGATCACGGAACATCTCATAACCCTTTGATGGAGAAAGTCTCTCAAACAAGATGCAGATGTGCAGTCTCCCAGCTGAGACCACGACACATCTCATATTGTATAGAATCGAAAGATTGGGCGACAACATCTTCAAGATGCGACCGGTTTTCCCCGACTATGCAAAAAGGAATATGACACTCCAGCAAGTTCATATTGCTCAAACCCTCAGATGATTAATGCTCTTAGACAGGGAGCCCTTCTAGAGTCATCAATTAATTATCTGAGATCGTCTGAATATCTAGCAATATTCTATGAACCATCGTCTGAATATCCATCAATATTCTACGAACTATCATCTGAATATCCAGAAATATTCTACGATTCTCCGTTATATTTCGTCACTTCAATTCGTGGTTCTTCCTGAGAATGCCACGGGTTAGTGATAAATATCCACGAAACAGGCATCGAGTATCAAATAAGCCACGACAAAAATGGTGCAAGTGTAATTAGCAAATAATGCACAGACCAGCATGAACGAACGAGAAACCTATGCAAAATAGGAAAGAAAATAATAATAATAAAATATTAGCAAAAGCACCAGGGGACTGGGTTCACCAGACGGCCAGTCATGCCGTGACCAGTCCCGTGCCCAATTTTATATTTTATCATATTTTTGCTATTTTCCTGATCTCGTGAAAATCCTCTCGTTCGAGCAATTTTATTTATTTCAAAGAAATTATCCAAACCACATGGTTTTATCAAAAATAATAAAATTAAGGAAAGGTGACATGAGACCGTCGGCCAGCCGGTAGTGCCCTGGTCGTGGCCGGTACTCCAGATTCGGAAATCGGATGAATATCGAGGCTCATGTCTCTCGATTAAAGCATGAAAGCTCATGCCACAAATCTATGACTGAGAAGGCTGTCTCTCAGAGTACATGAAGATGTGTAGTCTCTTAGCTCAGAGCACGGCATATCTCATGAATACTGAGCAATTTCAGTAATTACTCCGGATCCGGCAATCGGATGAGTATCGAGACTCATGTCTCTATGCATGAAATCTCATGCCACCTCTGATGGAGAAAGTATGTCAGAGAAGATGCAGATGTGCAGTTTCCCAGTTGAGACCATGACACATCTCATAACACTCTGATGGAGAAAGTCTCTCGGAGAAGATATAGATGTGCGGTCTCCCAGCTGAGACCACGACACATCTTATAACCCTTTGATGGATAAAGTCTCTCAAAGAAGATGCAGATGTGCAGTCTCCCAGCTGAGACCACGGCATATCTCATATTGTATAGAATCGTAAGATTGGGCGACAACGTCTTCGGGATGCGACCGGTTTTCCCCTACTATGCAAAAAGGAATATGACACTCCAGCAAGTTCATATTGCCCAAACCCTCAGATAATTAATGCTCTTAGACATGGAGCCCTTCTAGAGTCATCAATAAATTATCTGAGATCGTCTGAATATCCAGCAATATTCTGGTGGAGATGCATAGACCTTCATCCAAAGGTACTGCACTCAAGCAAGTCTCATTCCTCCCATGTCTATGTCTTTTAGTCCTCACATGTTGTTCTAACATGGGGACTCAATTCTGCTAGCATCTCTTCTATTGCAAGATGCTATAAGTGGGTAATCTCACTTCAGCAATGTTTTACCAAGTGGTTGAATCTGACATTTCTACGAATCGATCATCTCACTGAGACATACATTACTGAGATGGTATTCAAGCACGGAAAAGAACACTTTGGGCGTTTCTCCTACAAGTCCATGTGTTCCACAAAATCAGAAAGCTCTGATATTTGCACAAGTGTCGAATCCCACTACTGCAACGAAAGGTATGCTGAATCAATAGAAGATACTACAGGGTCGAGATGATCAAATCTAAGACATTCGATGCTCAAGTAATATGCGCTTTAATGCTCAAGCACCTAAGAAGTCTTCAAATTATACTCCCAATCAAAGAGTACACCTTCGCATCTGGCTTCAGCACCAATATCTCGACGATGACACTGATTCAACACCAAAGACGATCAAAGTGTAACTAAACTACAATCGATAAGTATTTATTATCCCAAGATAATACCGAAGCAGATGCAACATCATTCATACGTGGATGGCGCTAACTCCTTCAACATACACTGGGCAACCTGAGGAGATTCCACAAAACTTCATCAACATGATTTCTCTACATCACAAGCCCCTGCACGATTGAGGAACTTCCTTTCTTCACCAATAACATCCAATATGAAAACTGCTGCTTCTATCTACTGCAACAATGTCGACTCACTTGAAAATTTAGTTCATGGCTCACTGGAGGAAGGAGAAAATATCATATCTATAATCATGGTTCTATACTTTTTGGAGCAACTTCAACCATGGTATCAGCATCAACAATAATCTCTAGAGGAACACCATCCATGATCTCAGCAATCGACAAGGACCTTTGGAGCGTGATCATTGATGGTTTCAACACCAACAACTCAGGAGCAATAGGACTTCATCAACTAATCATTCTCTGAAGTATTACACATGAAGCGGACTTCTCTAAGAACCAATGATTCATATCAAGATGTTCAGACCTGATAAAATGCACACATGAAAGTATTCCCAAACCTGGCACGACTGGTGGGCATAATCCAAAGTCTTCTACAATATGTTCTCATAACCTTTACAAATGAGATACAGCACACTTCAGGCCATGGGTTTGCAAAAACGTACCAATGGGTGAGGAATGGGACAATGCTTCCTCAACAGAAGATGTTCGTCTATGTCTCTTCTACAACATACCAAAAGGGCACAGTTTCTACCCGGGTCCTCTATCTAGGTCTTGTCAGAAGAAAAGAAGACGAAAATAGGAGGTTTAACAAAACACTGGGGACTGACGCTCCACTGCAACAGTTTCTTCAGTCTTCTCTACCGGTGGCTCGATTTCTTGAAGCAGCAACAATCGAGGTTTCCATAACTTCAGTTTCAACCTTCTCATGTCCTTGAAGTGTAGGGATGGTTGTCTCTTCATAAGTAACTCCAGGGCAGCTCGAGTTATCTTTATTGGTTTCAATATCCTCAACTTCGGTATTTGGCACCTAATACGAAGATTACATGAGGTTAGAGAAATCTAAACATAAAGACCAAATGAGATCATAAAATACATTATACAAGAATTCCAACATCATCAGGGTTCATCATTATACACTCGGGGCACGAGAAAATAGCATGGAAGTCATGAAAATACGTTTTTGCGGCAAGCTCGTCTGAAGAGACTGTACTCTTCCAGGTACAAGATAAGGAACTAGGAGAAATCTACAAGGAATTTTGGGATGGATCCTACACCATTCTCTTCGTATGGATGTTCTCTACAGCATATCAAAAATTCAAAGCAAAAGAAACTAGCAAGGAGATGCGGCCGAAACATTGGAAATCATACAATCTGAAAAAGTTCTGAAAATCTCCTGGAAGTTTATTGTTTCTCCTTTTTCAGGTCTTAAAAGTGCTCACAACTCAATAAGATTCTTTTCTAAAGCTTGGAAATTTTCTGGTCTTGAATATACATATGCGAATCGCGAAAATCCGACTTCGAACGAAGATTCTACGGTGTATTTGCTAAAGGGATGAAGTCTGAAATTTTCTGGTGACGTATTTCAGCAAAATTACTCGTATACTTAAGTGGATTCTCATTCATTCATCTACAAATCAGCAATTTCACACCTCTATGAAGAGATTACAGGAGACATACTTACTGGGGGAGTCTCTAAAAGGCTCGGCAATGCCGGAATCTCCATTGGCAGCGCCATTATCTCCGTTCGGGGATTTTGGGAATTCTCCATATTCCCATATCCCAAAGAAGAGCACGCTTCATCAACATGCTGCTTATATACAATGATTTCTTCCTGGATTCATCAACAACAATTATTATTATTTTATTTAAGGAGAGGCCATGATCACTTGCACAAAAAGAATACTTACATCGACTTCTTCATCAGTGCTGGATTCATGAATTGTTCGCCTGGGAACAAGTTGAAGACCGTCAACCGATGGAGAAAAAGTCTGAAAAGAAATAACAAACCTTGGTCTCATGATCCTAATTGCACGGGCAAAGTCATGACACAAGGAGCACTAACAACTCGTCAAAGAAACGGCCGGGGACTACACGTCATTTGCTAGCATCCTGTAGTCCTTACTTCTGGGTTCTCCGCTCCTGTAGACTTTCTTCCATTTCCGTGGAGTCTATATTGATCCAGGATCTCACTTCACAATTATCCTATGGAAAAGCCAATGAAATATGAAGAATCAACACCCAAAGGTTCCAGAAGTACCATTTCTTAAAAGTTTCGTCCGTAGAGATGTTATCTCTAAAAACACCATATTTGGAAGTGTCATCATGGGAGTCAGTCGTTTCCGCAAAGTGATACTTCAGCACATTGTTCATACAAAGCGCAGGCTTCGATAGAACAATGAATCATGGAATAAAGGTGCTCACATCAGCGTCTACAAAATGGTAACTATCCAACTCTTACCTATTTATGATTTCACCAGCTGTAGTGATATTAGCGTCAGAATTTCGAAAACTTGCTCGTTCCGTCAAACCTCCAAAGACGAGCAAAAAATTCATTATTCAAAATCATGACTTGATTTTCATAAAATTGTGAACAACCTACACAAACTTTTACTGTGTGAACATTCACTGGTTCTTCAAAATTGGACAAACATCCATTCTACAATTTTGAAAACTCACAGGCATTATTTCACCATGTAAAATTGTCCACTTTCAACAGTTGTTCAAAATCAAAATACTGATTTTACAAAACATATATATTTAACGTGAAACTCACGTAAATTTGAAAAATATATCTATATATTTTCACCCTCGCACGATCATCTGTCTTTGAAGCGAGAGTATATTTTCAATGATTTCCGAAAGCTCGAAGATAACATTTTCATGAAAGCTCATAAACAAAATTTTATTACTAACGGACGTATGTCTATTAAAAAAATCTCTTTTTCCTTCGTCTTAGCATTTTCTTTTAAAAACGAAGGTTTATTCTAGTTTTGTGAAAGCTCACACTTCTTGTGATAAAATATTAATTCTCATGAAAGCTCATACATAAGGTTTTATCACTGAACACAAGTTATATACACATAATATTTCACGGCTACATATTTTAAAAAAAAATCTATTTCCTTCGTATTAGCATTTTCTTTTAAAAACGAAGGTTTATGCTAGTTTTGTGAAAGCTCACACTTCTTGTGATAAAATATTAATTCTCATGAAAGCTCATAAATAAGGTTTTATCACTGAACAAAAGTTTATATACATGAAGAAAATTTATTTTCCCTCGTATGAGCATTATTTTTTAAAACGAAGTTTTGTTTTCCATGAAAGCTCATAAACAAAAAATTTATCACTGGACACAGATCTATTTTCAAATAAAAGCATCACTCAAGTCAGGGAATATTATTAGTTTTCAAAAACTAACGATTGAACGAACATACGTTTAATAAAATAAGGGTTTTTTATTTTACAAAATTCACACTAATATATACACATGTATAGAATTTCACCATGAGCAACTCATGAAATCGGCAAGCAAAAAAAAAAAAAAAACTTTTCTCTCGTACGACCATTCACCTTTGAAACGAGAGTTTATTCCACTTTGTGAAATCTCACATATTTTAAATAAAATTTTGTTTTTCGTGAAAGCTCATAGACAAAATTTTATCATTAGACTCAGGTATATTTTGTTTGTTCCTTAAACTTATGAATGAGCGAGCAAGGATTTATTTTCATGGGCCCGGACCTATGAATCCTAAACCGACCAAGGTTCCGTCATCGAATCAGCGGTTCTACACAAATTTATTCTCACTGGATGACGCTCTATTAGGCCACTAGGGTTTCCGCTCAAACCATGGTTTGCTCATTCAGTCGAAATCCGGTAACATCTTATCTTATAACTAAGTTCAATTACTTATTTCTATTTACACCTGGAAAATCACCATTCAATGCTGACTGAGGAACATGATTGTTCCTCCCAAAGCAGGGGACTTAATGTAGATGGTGGATTTTCGACAAAGGGTAGAGTTGTAAAACTATACTCCAGATTCGGAAATCGGATGAATATCGAGGCTCATGTCTCTCGATTAAAGAATGAAAGCTCATGCCACAAATCTCTGACTGAGAAGGCTGTCTCTCAGAGTACATGAAGATGTGTAGTCTCTTAGCTGAGACCACGACACATCTCATGAATACTGAGCAATTTCATTAATTACTCAGGATCCGGAAATCGGATGAGTATCGAGACTAATGTCTCTATGCATGAAAGATCATGCCACCTATGATGGAGAAAGTCTCTCAGAGAAGATGCAGATGTGCAGTTTCCCAGCTGAGACCATGGCACATCTCATAACCCTCTGATGGAGAAAGTCTCTCGGAGAAGATGTAGATGTGCAGTCTCCCAGCTGAGACCACGGAACATCTCATAACCCTTTGATGGAGAAAGTCTCTCAAACAAGATGCAGATGTGCAGTCTCCCAGCTGAGACCACGGCACATCTCATATTGTATAGAATCGAAAGATTGGGCGACAACATCTTCAAGATGCGACCGGTTTTCCCCGACTATGCAAAAAGGAATATGACACTCCAGCAAGTTCATATTGCTCAAACCCTCAGATGATTAATGCTCTTAGACAGGGAGCCCTTCTAGAGTCATCAATTAATTATCTGAGATCGTCTGAATATCTAGCAATATTCTATGAACCATCGTCTGAATATCCATCAATATTCTACGAACTATCATCTGAATATCCAGAAATATTCTACGATTCTCCGTTATATTTCGTCACTTCAATTCGTGGTTCTTCCCAGCAGAATGCCACGGGTTAGTGATAAATATCTGACGAAACAGGCATCTGAGTATCAAATAAGCCCTGACAAAAATGGTGCAAGTGTAATTAGCAAATAATGCACAGACCAGCATGAACGAACGAGAAACCTATGCAAAATAGGAAAGAAAATAATAATAATAAAATATTAGCAAAAGCACCAGGGGACTGGGTTCACCAGACGGCCAGTCATGCCGTGACCAGTCCCTTGCCCAATTTTATATTTTATCATATTTTTGCTATTTTCCTGATCTCGTGAAAATCCTCTCGTTCGAGCAATTTTATTTATTTCAAAGAAATTATCCAAACCACATGGTTTTATCAAAAATAATAAAATTAGGGAAAGGTGACATGAGACCGCCGGCCGGCCGGTAGTGCCCTGGTCGTGGCCGGTCCCACACCTCATGTCCTCATTATTTTATTATTTCTCTTGAATTATGAAAATTCCCTGATTTCTTATGAATTTTCTCTAAAATCGTGAAAACTACCTAATTTCATGTGTCAAATGATTTTATCAAAAATTTAAATTAGGAAAAGGTGACATGGGACCGCCAGCCGGTCAGTCATGCCCTGGCCGTGGCCGGTCCACACCTCACTTCCCCATTATTTTATTATCCCTTCTCAAATTATGAAGATTCCTTGATTTCATGAATTTTCCTAAAATTACCTAATTTCATGTATTTTTATCACATGATTTTACCAAACATGATAAAATTAGGAAAAAAAACCATGGGACTGATCCCTTGAAATCTTCCTGAATTTTACTCTCGGGCTATTTTCACCTCCCGAACGAGCTTAAAACCTAAATATTCCCTCACGGGGAGATAGGAAATTCTTTTCCGTATGGAATAGAGGGGCGGACCATCAAAATCCGAGTCCGTGTGAGAATTCTACGTCAATTCTACTAAAGGACGTTAGCTAGTGTTTCAACCGGGTCCCACGTTTTTTGTTTATTATTTGGTATTTTGTTTCATGATTTCATGAAAACTCCCTGATTTCAACAAAATATTTTGGTTTTCAATAAATCCCTCTGATTTCATGTAAAATTCCCTTAAAATCATAAGAAAAATACATAAAATCACATGAAACTGGGAAAAGCATGTGGGACGCGTGTCAGTCGTCCGGCCATGCCCTAGCCGTGGCCGGTCCCACAACTTGTAATTCCTTGTTTTATTTATTTTCCCTCATCTCATGTGTTGTTCCCAGTTTCAGCAAAACCATGGATTTTGCATATTTTCTCCAAATGTTGCTCAAACGTGCACCAGAAAATATCAAAATTCTCAGGACTGAAACACGAACATTGTGGTGATACGGGCACATCCCCTTGACCGGCCAAGGGTGACCCTAAGGCTTGCAAACAGCTGGTCCCGCATGTTTTACCGATTTTAACCTAATTTGCTCAACTGCTCATATTAGGTTCAAACTCTTCCCAAACTATTGGGAGTTTGCTCAAACGACCAACAATTGGTCCTGTGACCACCAAGAGCCGGTCCCCAAGCTCTCTTGGTTGGTCCCTATGTCTCATATCTAGGTTTTATCATATAATACTGAACCCAGCAGTAATTCAGTAAATGATTAAACTAGCATTTAATCATTATATCACAAAATGGTCCTCAAGATACTTTGGTATTTCTGCTCATTCGAGCATCTGGGAATTACATGGTGAACCCGTCATCCCATGTAGTCCCATGTTGTTTTGCAATAAATCGTCATCTCGGTAAAATTAGGGTTTTGAATCCAGAGCTCCACAGAAACATGATTCTGAGCAGATTCAAACACTCTAATAATTTTATGTTGATTCCATGATCAACATTCTTATTTATTTTGCTCGACTCAGCAGTCAGTAAATTAAATTATTATTTTATTCGGTCCTGCTACCAATAAATTCATCAAACGAGCAATATTTGCTCAAACTGGCAATATTTGCTCGAACCGGCAATATTCACTTAAATTTAGCAATATCCGCTCAGACTAGCAATATTTGCTCAGATCAAAGAATATTGGTTCAACTATCAATATTCGACAATTCAGCAACACAGTTTGCTCGTTTTAGGTCATAATGGTACCTCGTCTCAGCAGACATACATTCAATTCATGAGTTTCGGAACATTTGATAAAACGTGTTCAACTCAGCACTACATGGACTCATCGTCCCACAAAGTCAGCAACTGACTCCACTATCACGAGATTTCAATCGTGTCACAATGGGGGGATATTAACTAGGGTTTTGGTCTGGCGGTCTACGACACGTGTGTTCACCCATGATGAGAATGTGAGAAAGTCGTGCAATCAGTTGGAAGAATCAGCAAAGTAGTGGGTGGAAAATTAACCAAGTATCCGCACGATGAGTAATTGGTTTAACATGATTTCCCACTTCCCCACTCTCTGATTTCAGCAATTTGTCACACTTCATGGGATCATGGTGTTTTCAACACCGGCATTATAAAATGTTTCTGAATCCTGATTGAAACAACAAGGTAGAAGAACATTGAACAAGATTCGAACAATTCGAAGATTCAAGCAACTTTCGCCTAAACGAGCAATTTCTCATCAAAGTTCATACAGATAATCTTTCGTCTACACGAACTCACAAAAATCACTCTCAATCAGGCAAAATTCAATCATTCAGAGCATTTTCACGCTGAAATCACAACACACCTACATTCTCAGATCACCATTGATCTCACGCATTTCTCAGCTTCCCTCCTACAGATCAACCCATCCTCTTTTGTGACCGAATTGACTCTGGAACGGCCATTGTTCTTGGTTTAGGCCGGGGCCTTACATATTTATCTCTCGAACTAAAAGCACTCCCTTCTTGTAGTGCATCTATGTGAGGTTCAACATTTTGCTCGGTTCAAGGAGTCTCCACACGGTCGACTCTTCAATTCCGCAAAAACCAGCAAATCGTTTTTCCCCATCAACAGATTGGCGACCACAGTGGGAGATTAATCTCTCGGTTGCAATCTCACGGTTTCACAAGATGGCTGATCTTAGGTTTGGGTTAGTCACAGGTTCCAATACCAACGGCGCTAGCACTAGCAACAACGACAACAACAATGGCAATGAGGACATTCCAGAAACAATTCCGACCACAAATACTAGTGGTGGTGATATTACTCCTCCTCACACAGAGGGTCATCCTTTGTTCGGCCGACACCCTAAAGAGATCAGAGGAAACCAACCACCTACCATTGCTGATCTCATAAAAGCGCAGGAGATCTTTGCATATAATCAGACAGATATGGCTGCAGCCCAGAAAAAGCTATTTGATCAGTTGAAAAATCTCACTGACAAGATGTCAGATAAAATTCAAGGAAAGGAAAAAGAGAAGGAGAAATCCTCAGATGATGATCCTGAGGTAATTCCAATTCATACAGTGGATGATGATGAAGCCAGTAAAGCTGCTGGCGATCCATCAGCAAAGAAGTCATCAAACTTCATTACTCGTGAAGACTTGGAGCGTCTTCTGGAGAACCGTGGAAAGGGAAATACATCACATGTCCATCGTCACCAACCTCCTTATCCTGCCGCTATGCAGAGGATTCCTCTTCCTAAAGGTTACATTTCTCCAACTTTCATTCTGTATGATGAAACTGGAAATGCTCGAAAACACGTCTCTCGTTTCCTCGAAGCATTAGGAGAACATGAACATAACCACGTCGTTCGTCTCAAGGAGTTTTCAAAATCCTTGAAAGGAAGAGCATACACTTGGTACAACAACATCGCACCAGGAACTATCAATAATTAGGGAGAAATAATTAACGCCTTCTACATGAAGTACTTTTTCGTGTTAGAGCAAGTCACTCTCTCCGAACTTCGAAGAATGTTTCAGAGCGTAAGTTAAAATCCTAATGATTATGTGAAAAGATTCAGAGTATAAGCCCTGGATTGTCATGATCCAAATGTCATGGAGCAGCAGCTGGTAGATTTGTGCATCAATGGAATGCTCCCGATTTACAGAGCCCCACTGGAAAATCTTCAATTCCATACTTTCTCAGAGATTCATGAAGAAGTGAAGAGATCGGCAACCACTGCACCTGCTCTGTTGGAAAGAGAAAAATCTACAAAGTCTGGAGAATCGTGAGACACTCGAGGTAGCAGAGGTATGATCAAGAAGCATTAAAACCTACAACCTTCCACAAACATTGTTGTAGAAGGGAGAAAACGGAAATTCAAATCGTTGCGCAAGCATACCTCATCTCCTTCAAAAGCACAAAGAAAGGATAAGCAAGGCGCACAAGAGATCCTGATCAAGAAGCACTTGACTTTCCTTTTCCAATAAAGAGGTGATCGAACTACTGCATGTCTGGGTCCAAGATTGTACAATCAAGTTGCCATATGTCAAGAAAGAACCGACTGAAGGAAACATGGAAAGTCCATGTTACTGCCGGTTCCACAGGTTCGTCAATCATACCATAAGCGACTGCGGAGTTTTGAAGTACATTTTCAAAGAGAAGGTTGATCCACAATAGCTCGAACTGGGTACTGAAGGAGTACACAAGAATCCTTTCCCATCTAGATTACATTCTCTGGACAACCTATCAAAGAAGCAGTTCAGGTCGAACGCGAATTGCATTATCTGTCGAAGGCACAAAGGAGAGACATGTTCACAGTACTGAACCACATCGTGTCAACAAGTCCATCCTGAAAATTCTTCTTGAGCCTCCAGCCGCAGATCAAGAGGTGTACGACTGGGGACTGCTTACCACAGTCAATCTCAGAAGAAACTAATTTGGAAGAACGTTGATTGATGCTGACACCGCCATCAACAACATTCCACTGAAAACCATCGGATCCACATGCATCACTTGGAAAGAAGATACTCATGCTCCATCTCAATTAGAGACCTTGAAGGAGTGCTCGGAAGTACTTATGGCTACATCATTCTCAAAGTGAACATAAGCTCAGCCTGGACAGAAACTAGGTTTCATATAATCAGGAACATCCAGCATGTGACATGTCCTTCAGACGAGCGTGGATCCACGCTGAAAGAAGAGCACTTGGAGAAATTTCGAGCTTTGGCTAGGTTGAAACAAGAACCTGCAAAAGATGCATAGACCTTCATCCAAAGGTACGACACTCAGGAAAGTCTCATTCCTCCCATGTCTATGTCTTTTAGTCCTCACATGCTGTTCTAGCATGGGGACTCAATTCTGCTAGCATCTCTGCTATTGCAATACGCTATAAGTGGGTAATCTCACTTCAGCAATGTTTCACCAAGTGGTTGAATATGACATTTCTCCGAATCGAGCATCTCACTGAGATATACATTACTGAGATGGTATTCAAGCACGGAAAAGAACACTTTGGGCGTTTCTCCTGCAAGTCCATGTGTTCCACAAAATCAGAAAGCTCTGATATTTGCACAAGTGTCGAATCTCACTCGCAACGAAAGGTATCTTTGAATCAACAGAAGATACTCCAGGGTCGAGATGATCAAATCTAAGACATTCGATGCTTAAGTAATATGCGCTTCAATGCTCAAGCACCTAAGAAGTCTTCAAATTATACTCCCAATCAAAGAGTACACCTTCGCATCTGGCTTCAACACCAATATCTCGACGATGACACACTGATTCAACACCAGCACGATCAAAGTGTAACTAAACTACCATCGATAAGTATTTATTATCCCAAGATAATAATTCTGAAGCAGATGCAACATCATTCATACGTGGATGGCGCTAACTCCTTCAACATACACTGGGCAACCTGAGGAGATTCCACAAAACTTCATCAACATGATTTCTCTACATCACAAGCCCCTGCACGATTGAGGAACTTCCTTTCTTCACCAATAACATCCAGTATGAAAACTGCTGCTTCTATCTACTACAACAATGTCGACTCACTTGCAAAGTCAGTTCATGGCTCACTGGAGGAAGGAGCAAAGATCATATCTATAATCATGGTTCTAGCCTTTTTGGAGCAACTTCAACCATGGTATCAACATCAACAATAATCTCTAGAGGAACACCATCCATGATCTCAGCAATCGACAAGGACCTTTGGAGCGTGATCATTGATGGTTTCAACACCAACAACTCAGGAGCAACATGACTTCATCAACTAATCATTCTCTGAAGTATTACACATGAAGCGGACTTCTCTAAGAACCAATGATTCATATCAAGATGTTCAGACCTGATAAAATGCACACATGAAAGTCTTCCCAAACCTGGCACGACTGGTGGGCATAATCCAAAGTCTTCTACAAGATGTTCTCATCACCTTTACAAATGAGATACAACACACTTCAGGCCATGGGTTTGCAAAAACGTACCAATGGGTGAGGAATGGGACAATTCTTCCTCAATAGAAGATGTTCGTCTATGTCGCTTCTACAACATACCAAAAGGGCACATTAATCGGATATACGATCCAAAAGATATGGCCTTTACCGTCAGGTCTACAAAACCTGAAAAAATTTGTACGGGATTACAAATTACAGATGTGCACGCTTTGTTGGATGATCTTTACAACTCCAAATTGAGTGTTTCTTGTCTCATGAGATAACTCAATCTCTTAGCTTCAAAATTTGGGGTCAAGCATCAAATTCCGACATCATATGAGGTTCCTTCAGTTTCCAGAGCATACAACATGCAAGCAGAAATTTGTGGACGGGTTCGTAACCCCACAGTCGATCGATCTCCACCAGATCTTTTCGCTAAGTTCTTCATCAAGGTACTTCCAGCTTCTACCACCTGGATCTTTACATCAATTTTCTACCCGGGTCCTCTATCTAGGTCTTGTAAGAAGAAAAGAAGACGAAAAGAGGAGGTTTAACAAAACACTGGGGACTGACGCTCCACTGCAACAGTTTCTTCAGTCTTCTCTACCGGTGGCTCGATTTCTTGAAGCAGCAACAATCGAGGTTTCCATAACATCAGTTTCAACCTTCTCATTTCCTTGAAGTGCAGGGACGGTTGTCTCTTCATAAGTAACTCCATGGCAGCTCGAGTTATCTTTATTGGTTTCAATATCCTCAACTTCGGTATTTGGCACCTAATACGAAGATTACATGAGGTTAGAGCAATCTAAACATAAATACCAAATGAGATCATAAAATACATTATACAAGCATTCCAACATCATCAGGGTTCATCATTATACACTCGGGGCACGAGCAAATAGCATGGAAGTCATGAAAATACGTTTTTGCGGCAAGCTCGTCTGAAGAGACTGTACTCTTCCAGGTACAAGATAACGAACTGGGAGAAATCTACAAGGAATTTTGGGATGGATCCTACACCATTCTCTTCATATGGATGTTCTCTACAGCATATCCAAAATTCAAAGCAATTGAAGAAACTAGCAAGGAGATGCGGCCGAAACATTGGACATCATACAATCTGAAAAAGTTCCGAAAGTCTCCTGGAAGTTTATTGTTTCGCCTTTTTCAGGTCCTAAAAGTGCTCACAACTCAATAAGCTTCTTTTCTAAAGCTTGGAAATTTTCTGGTCTTGAATATACATATGCGAATCGCGAAAATCCGACTTCGAACGAAGATTCTACGGTGTTTTTGCTAAAGGGTTGAAGTCTGAAATTTTCTGGTGACGTATTTCAGCAAAATTACTCGTATACTTACATGGATTCTCATTCATTCATCTACAAATCAGCAATTTCACACCTCTATGAAGATATTACAGGAGACATACTTACTGGGGGAGTCTCTAAAAGGCTCGGCAATGCCGGAATCTCCATCGGCAACGCCATTATCTCCGTTCGGGGATTTTGGAAATTCTCCATATTCCCATATCCCAAAGAAGAGCACGATTCATCAACATGCTGCTTATATACAATGATTTCTTCCTGGATTCATCAACAACAATTATTATTATTTCATTCAAGGAGAGGCCATGATCACTTGCACAAAAAGAATACTTACATCGACTTCTTCATCAGTGCTGGATTCATGAATTGTTCGCCTGGGAACAAGTTGAAGACCGTCAACCGATGGAGCAAAAGTATGAAAAGAAATAACAAACCTTGGTCTCATGATCCTAATTGCACGGGCAAAGTCATGACACAAGGAGCGCTAACAACTCGTCAAAGAAACGGCCGGGGACTACACGTCATTTGCTAGCATCATGTAGTCCTTACTTCTGGGTTCTCCGCTCCTGTAGACTTTCTTCCATTTCCGTGGAGTCTATATTGATCCAGGATCTCACTTCACAATTATCCTATGGAAAATCCAATGAAATATGAAGAATCAACACCCAGAGGTTCCAGAAGTACCATTTCTTAAAAGTTTCGTCCGTAGAGATGTTATCTCTAAAAACACCATATTTGGAAGTGTCATCATGGGAGTCAGTCGTTCCCGCAAAGTGATACTTCAGCACATCGTTCATACAAAGCGGAGGCTTCGATATAACAATGAATCATGGAATAAAGGTGCTCACATCAGCGTCTACAAAATGGTAACTATCCAACTCTTACCTATTTACGATTTCACCAGCTGTAGTGATATTAGCGTCAGAATTTCGAAAACTTGCTCGTTCCGTCAAACCTCCAAAGACGAGCAAAAAATTCATTATTCAAAATCATGACTTGATTTTCATAAAATTGTGAACAACCTACACAAACTTTTACTGTGTGAACATTCACTGGTTCTTCAAAATTGGACAAACGTCCATTCTACAATTTTGAAAACTCACAGGCATTATTTCACCATGTAAAATTGTCTACTTTCAACAGTTGTTCAAAATCAAAATACTGATTTTACAAAACATATATATTTAACGTGAAACTCACGTAAATTTGAAAAATATATCTATATATTTGCACCCTCGCACGATCATCTGTCTTTGAAGCGAGAGTATATTTTCAAAGATTTCCGAAAGCTAGAAGATAACATTTTCATGAAATCTCATAAACAAAATTTTATTACTAACGGACGTATGTCTATTAAAAAAAATCTCTTTTTCCTTCGTCTTAGCATTTTCTTTTAAAAACGAAGGTTTATTCTAATTTTGTGAAAGCTCACACTTCTTGTGATAAAATATTAATTCTCATGAAAGCTCATACATAAGGTTTTATCACTGAACACAAGTTATATACACATAATATTTCACGGCTACATATTTAAAAAAAAAAACTATTTCCTTCGTATTAGCATTTTCTTTTAAAAACGAAGGTTTATGCTAGTTTTGTGAAAGCTCACACTTCTTGTGATAAAATATTAATTCTCATGAAAGCTCATAAATAAGGTTTTATCACTGAACAAAAGTTTATATACATGAAGAAAATCTATTTTCCCTCGTATGAGCATTATTTATTAAAACGAGGTTTACTTCGGTTTTGTGAAAGCTCACAACTTTTAACATAAAGTTTTGTTTTCCATGAAAGCTCATAAACAAAAAATTTATCACTGGACACAGATCTATTTTCAAATAAAAGCATCACTCAAGTCAGGGAATATTATTAGTTTTCAAAAACTAACGATTGAACGAACATACGTTTAATAAAATAAGGGTTTTTTTTTTTTACAAAATTCACACTAATATATACACATGTATAGAATTTCACCATGAGCAACTCATGAAATTGGCAAGCAAAAAAAAAAAAAAACTTTTCTCTCGTACGACCATTCACCTTTGAAACGAGAGTTTATTCCACTTTGTGAAATCTCACATATTTTAAATAAAATTTTGTTTTTCGTGAAAGCTCATAGACAAAATTTTATCATTAGACTCAGGTATATTTTGTTTGTTCCTTAAACTTATGAATGAGCGAGCAAGGATTTCTTTTCATGGGCCCGGACCTATGAATCCTAAACCGACCAAGGTTAAAGTCATCGAATCAACGGTTCTACACAAATTTATTCTCACTGGATGACGCGTTATTAGGCCACTAGGGTTTCCGCTCAAACCATGGTTTGCTCATTCAGTCGAAATCCGGTAACATCTTATCTTATAACTAAGTTCAATTACTTATTTCTATTTACACCTGGAAAATCACCATTCAATCTTGATCGAGGAACATGATTGTTCCTCGCAAAGCAGGGGACTTAATGTAGATGGTGGATTTTCGACAAAGGGTAGAGTTGTAAAACTATACTCCAGATTCGGCAATCGGATGAATATAGAGGCTCATGTCTCTCGATTAAAGAATGAAAGCTCATGCCACAAATCTCTGACTGAGAAGGCTGTCTCTCAGAGTACATGAAGATGTGTAGTCTCTTAGCTGAGACCATGACACATCTCATGAATACTGAGCAATTTCATTAATTACTCAGGATCCGGAAATCAGATGAGTATCGAGACTAATGTCTCTATGCATGAAAGCTCATGCCACCTATGATGGAAAAAGTCTCTCAGAGAAGATGCAGATGTGCAGTTTCCCAGCTGAGACCATGGCACATCTCATAACCCTCTGATGGAGAAAGTCTATCGGAGAAGATGTAGATGTGCAGTCTCCCAGCTGAGACCACGGCACATCTCATAACCCTTTGATGGAGAAAGTCTCTCAAAGAAGATGCAGATGTGCAGTCTCCCAGCTGAAACCACGGCACATCTCATATTGTATAGAATCGAAAGATTGGGTGACAACATCTTCAGGATGCGACCGATTTTCCCCGACTATGCAAAAAGGAATATGACACTCCAGCAAGTTCATATTGCTCAAACCCTCAGATGATTAATGCTCTTAGACAGGGAGCCCTTCTAGAGTCATCAATTAATTATCTGAGATCGTATGAATATCTAGCAATATTCTATGAACCATCGTCTGAATATCCAGCAATATTCTACGAACTATCGTCTGAATATCCAGCAATATTCTACGATTCTCCGTTATATTTTGTCATTTCAATTCGTGGTTCTTCCCAGCAGAATGCCACGGGTTAGTGATAAATATCTGACGAAACAGGCATCTGAGTATCGAATAAGCCCTGACAAAAATGGTGCAAGTTTAATTAGCAAATAATGCACAGACCAACATGAACGAACAAGAAACCTATGCAAAATAGGAAAGAAAATAATAATAAAAAAATATTAGCAAAAGCACCAGGGGATTGGGTTTACCAGCCGGCCAGTCATGCCGTGACCAGACCCGTGCCCAATTTTATATTTTATCATATTTTTGCTATTTTCCTGATCTCGTGAAAATCCTCTCGTTCGAGCAATTTTCTTTATTTCAAAGAAATTATCCAAACCACATGGTTTTATCAAAAATAATAAAATTAGGGAAAGGTGACATGAGACCGCCGGCCGGACGGTCATGCCCTGGTCGTGGATGGTCCCACACCTCATGTCCTCATTATTTTATTATTTCTCTTGAATTATGAAAATTCCCTGATTTCTTATGAATTTTCTCTAAAATCATGAAAACTACCTAATTTCATGTGTCAAATGATTTTATCAAAAATAATAAAATTAGGAAAAGGTGACATGGGACCGCCAGCCGGTCAGTCATGCCCTGGCCGTGGCCGGTCCACACCTCACTTCCCCATTATTTTATTATCCCTTCTCAAATTATGAAGATTCCTTGATTTCATGAATTTTTCTAAAATTACCTAATTTCATGTATTTTTATCACATGATTTTACCAAACATGATAAAATTAGGAAAAAATACCATGGGACTGATCCCTTGAAATCTTCCTGAATTTTACTCTCGGGCTATTTTCACCTCCCGAACGAGCTTAAAACCTAAATATTCCCTCACAAGGAGATAGGAAATTCTTTTCCGTATGGAATAGAGGGGCGGACAATCAAAATCCGAGTCCGTGTGAGAATTCTACGTCAATTCTACTAAAGGACGTTAGCTAGTGTTTCAACTGGGTCCCACGTGTTTTATTTATTATTTGGTATTTTGTTTCATGATTTCATGAAAACTCCCTGATTTCAACAAAATATTTTGGTTTTCAATAAATCCCTCTGATTTCATGTAAAATTCCCTTAAAATCATAAGAAAAATACATAAAATCACATGAAACTGGGAAAAGCATGTGGGACGCGTGTCAGTCGTCCGGCCATGACCTAGCCGTGGCCGGTCCCACAACTTGTAATTCCTTGTTTTATTTATTTTCCCTCATCTCATGTGTTGTTCCCAGTTTCAGCAAAACCATGGATTTTGCATATTTTCTCCAAATGTTGCTCAAACGTGCACCAGAAAATATCAAAATTCTCAGGACTGAAACACGAACATTGTGGTGACACGGGCACATCCCCTTGACCGGCCAAGGGTGACCCTAAGGCTTGCAAACAGCTGGTCCCGCATGTTTTACCGATTTTAACCTAATTTGCTCAACTGCTCATATTAGGTTCAAACTCTTCCCAAACTATTGGGAGTTTGCTCAAACGACCAACAATTGGTCCTGTGACCACCAAGAGTCGGTCCCCAAGCTCTCTTGGTTGGTCCCTATCTCTCATATCTAGGTTTTATCATATAATACTGAACCCAGCAGTAATTCAGTAAATTATTAAACTAGCATTTAATCATTATATCACAAAATGGTCCTCAAGAGACTTTGGTATTTCTGCTCATTCGAGCATCTAGGAATTACATGGTGAACCCGTCATCTCGGTAAAATTAGGGTTTTGAATCCAGAGCTCCACAGAAACATGATTCTGAGCAGATTCAAACACTCTAATAATTTTATGTTGATTCCATGATCAACATTCTTATTTATTTTGCTCGACTCAGCAGTCAGTAAATTAAATTATTATTTTATTCGGTCCTGCTACCAATAAATTCATCAAACGAGCAATATTTGCTCAAACTGGCAATATTTGCTCGAACCGGAAATATTCACTTAAATTTATCAATATCCGCTCAGACTAGCAATATTTGCTCAGATCAAAGAATATTGGTTCAACTATCAATATTCGACAATTCAGCAACACAGTTTGCTCGTTTTAGGTCATAATGGTACCTCGTCTCAGCAGACATACATTCAATTCATGAGTTTCGGAACATTTGATAAAACGTGTTCAACTCAGCACTACATGGACTCATCGTCCCACAAAGTCAGCAACTGACTCCACTATCACGAGATTTCAATCGTGTCACAATGGGGGGATATTAAATAGGGTTTTGGTCTGGCGGTCTACGGCACGTGTGCTCACCCACGATGAGAATGTGAGAAAGTCGTGCAATCAGTTGGAAGAATCAGCAAAGTAGTGGGTGGAAAATTCACCAAGTCTCCGCACGATGAGTAATTGGTTTAACATGATTTCCCACTTCCCCACTCTCTGATTTCAGCAAACTGTCACACTTCATGGGATCATGGTGTTTTCAACACCGGCATTATAAAATGTTTCTGAATCCTGATTGAAACAACAAGGTAGAAGAACATTGAACAAGATTCGAACAATTCGAAGATTCAAGCAACTTTCGCCTAAACGAGCAATTTCTCATCAAAGTTCATACGGACAATCTTTCGTCTACACGAACTCACAAAAATCACTCTCAATCAGGCAAAATTCAATCATTTAGAGCATTTTCACGCTGAAATCACAACACACCTACATTCTCAGATCACCATTGATCTCACGCATTTCTCAGCTTCCATCCTACAGATCAACCCATCCTCTTTTGTGACCGAATTGACTCTGGAACGGACATTGTTCTTGGTTTAGGCCGGGGTCTTACAGATTGATCTCTCTAACTAGGTCTGTCAACGGACACATATCCGTCGGATTTTGGGTATACCGGTTAGGTTAAGGTTAAGTTATACCGGAAATCCGACATCCGATAACTTCCGGCGGAACTCAAAATTCTCAATCCGATTCCGTTAGGCTTAGCTATCGGATTTCGGATTTTATTCCGGAAAAAATCCGGAATCTAGTAGAAAATATTAAAACTGAAATAAAAACAGAAATGTTAAGTTCAAACCCACATAGTCTCACATGAAAGTACAAACCCACACTGCCACACAGTCTCACACTCACACATCATTCATCACACACAGTCTCACAGAAATGTTAAGTTGAAACACACACTAAAACAGAAAAAAGGAAAATAATGTCCTGTAAGTTGTAACAGAATTCTGAGTTTGTGATCCATCGTCCTTCTTGGCTGCCTGCTTGCTCGTTGCATATCTTTATTCATTCTTCAGTCTACGATATCCATATCTGCATTACACAGATATTCAAAACAAAGTGAGCAATCAAAAAAGAACAAATAGCAAATGAACTAAGGAAAATATTCAAAAGAAAATATACCTGGATCAAAGAAGTCTGGCAACCAGTCACTTAAGCAAAGCAATGCTTGGACTAATTCTGGATCTAATGAAGTCATGTGTGTAGTTAAAACCCTTCCACCATCACTGAACATGGATTCAGATGCCACACTGGTCACTGGTGTTGCCAATACATCTAGTGCTATCCTTTCCATAGTTGGGTACTTCGGGGCATTTAGCTTCCACCAACTCAGTATTTCGAAGTTAAACTCATCTTGGGGTGACATAGTTGGAAGAATTGGTTCTTCTAAGTACTTATCCAACTCAGACTTCTCAACATCATATTCCTCATTTTCCATAATAAACTCAGCATAATCTGGGTTGGTTGTACCTGAGCTGCTTGCATCCATGCTAGAGATAGAGTTGCGAAAGAAATCAGGAGTTGCAATGTTGTTTTCAGATTCATATGCATTGAAAAGTCTTTCAAAATCTGTTTTGAATTTCGCAAACTCAACTGCATAGATACCAACTCCATACAATTTCTTATATGTGTACTTTATCCATCTTGCCTTATACCTTGGATCTAATACCACTCCAATACTCATAACCAAATTACAATCCTTCCAATATGCACTGAATTTTTGTCTCATCTTCAACCCCATTTGTTTGACATATTCAAAAGTACTATCTTCCCAACCTTTGATACACTTGTTAACTTCATATACCCCATTGTAATACAAGTTTGCAGTTGGATACTTAATCCCTACAAACTTAAGTGATACATCATTGAAAACCTCTAAACACCTGCAAATTTCTATTCCTTGTTCCCACTCCTCTTGAGATGGTAAAAGATTGAACTCAAAATCAGTCTCAGCTAGTCTTTCAAAACCTTGTTGCAATTTAATTGCATTCTTAAGCATCATAAAAGTGGAGTTCCACCTAGTGTCCACATCTAAACTAACTTCTCCAGTCAATCTGCATTGTGCTAGTGCTGTTGCAAACTTCTCCTTCCTAGACTGTGATGACTTAACATATTTAACACATTCCCTAATAGCATCTATAAACTCAACAGCTACTTTCATGCCAAACAAGACGATCAAATGTAGTATGTGGTTTGCACATCTCATGTGAAATATTCTTCCTTCAAGCAACATACAGTTCTTACCATCTAGCCACTTAATCAAATTATTCATCATTACACCATTTGCAGGCGCATTATCAGCAGTTAAAGCAAAAAAATTCCTATCTAAGTTCCATTCCAGAGTGCAAGTTTTGACGAAATCAGAAAGAGCATTGCCTGTATGTGGTGCTGGCACTACAATATAAGCTAAGGTTTTCTTTTGTAAATTCCACTCATCATCTATCCAATGGAATGTCACACAACAATAACCATCCTTAGTATGTTTGGAAGTCCACATGTCAGTTGTAAGACTATATTTGGAAGTCAAATTATCTAATTCTGCTTGCAATTCAACTTTCATTTCAGCATACAACCTCATAATATCTGCTCTACTTGTATTCCTAGATGGTATTTTAGCACTAGGGTTCAAAGACTTACAGAACTCCCTAAAGTAGAAATGCCCAACCATGTTAAGAGGGTAATCATGCTTAGCAATCATTTTAGCAAGACAATTCCTACTAACCATTGGATCATACTTCCAATTAAGTAATTTAATAGATTGGTTACCTGCTTTTTTGAATGAAGTAGAAATCTTCATCTGACCTGGCTTGTTTTCTTCCTTCATGGGGAAAATTTTAAGATGAGAAGACAAGCGGCTAGTTCCTTTTTCACTACATGCTTCAATTACCTTTTCACAATGATGACATGTACCTTCAATGACAGCCTCATACTCATCCTCCTTCCCTTCTATAAGCTTATCTCTGGCATTCCTAGTGAACTCATCCCATACCATTGACCTTGTTGAACGTAATCTTTTCTTTGCAGAAACAACAACTGGATGTTCATCTTCTTCTTTTTCTTCAGTAGCAGTGGCTGGATGATCAGGTTGTTCTGCCAATCTCTTACTCACAGGTGTTGAAGCAATTGTTGAACCTTCAGCACTTTGTTCTTGTTGTTCTGGTTGTGTGGAATTACATGGCTGAATGCTATGATTGGATGCTCTTTGAGACATTCTTATAAGTGATAACAACACAAATCAAGCATTAGAAAGATGGTTTAATAGAATGTGAAACACAAAACAAGCATTAGAAAGTGATAACAACACAAATTAAGAAAGTTTGTCACTGAATTCATTATTAAACACAAAACAACATCAGGGAAGTATGATTTCATTATAAGAAAGTTTCATAATTGAACTACTACTAAAACATCATTGAACCCAAAACAGAACCCAAATCTAATGAACATAATAGTCAAAACAGAACCCAAATCATGAAATTGATTCAATTGAATGTACAACAATTAAAACCCTAAATTTAATTCAAAATAAAAATTAAAATCGAAACCCTAACTTCAAAATCTAATGAACCCAATAATCAAAATCAAAACTGAAACCTAATAATCGTTATCTCTACTCTATTTAAACTCAGAATCAGAAACATTCAAACATAGCAATCGATTCGTGGAGAAAAAAAAACAACGAAAAATTAGATTCATTACCTACTTAGTTACTTGGGTCACTGTCTCTGAGAATATACGACCATCAATCTGAATCAAATCCTCTCTAATCTCTATCGATCTCTCACTGAGTTCGAACACTTATCTATCGATGAATTCTTCTCACTTCTCACACTTTCAGTCTCTGTGTAGGGGAGGAAAAATGCGAAGGCTAATGAAATGAGAAATGAGAACTTAGGTTTTCTGTCCGATAAGCGATAGATATATACCCTGGGGTGAAATTACCATTACACCCCTGGGCTTATCGGATGTCGGATTTTACCGGATTCACCCTCATCCGATTCCGATAGGGTTAAGGCATAAAATCCGGAAACTAGTCCGAATCCGGAATCCGAAATCCGATAAATCGGAATAAATCCTATAGGATGTCTAATATTCGGAAACGGATCTCGGATTTCGGATGTCCATTGACAGCCCTATCTCGAACTAAAAGCACTCCCTTCTTGCAGTGCATCTATGTGAGGTTCAACATTTTGCTCGGTTCAAGGAGTCTCCACACGGTCGACTCTTCAATTCCGTAAAAACCAGCAAATCGTTTTTCCCCATCAACAGATTGGTGACCACAATGGGAGATTAATCTCTCGGTTGCAATCTCACGGTTTCACAAGATGGCTGATCTTAGGTTTGGGTTAGTCACAGGTTCCAACACCAACGGCGCTAGCACTAGCAACAACGACAACAACAATGGCAATGAGGACATTCCGGAAACAATTCCGACCACAAATACTGATGGTGGTGATATTACTCCTCCTCACACAGAGGGTCATCCATTGTTCGGCCGACACCTTGAGGAAACCAACCACATACCATTGCTGATCTCATAAAAGCGCAGGAGATCTTTGCATATAATCATACAGATATGGCTGCAGCCCAGAAAAAGCTATTTTATCAGTTGAAAAATCTCACTGACAAGATGTCAGAGAAAATTCAAGGAAAGGAAAAAGAGAAGGAGAAATACTCAGATGATGATCCTGAGGTAATTCCAATTCATACAGTGGATGATGATGAAGCCAGCAAAGATGTTGGCGATCCATCAGCAAAGAAGTCATCAAACTTCATTACTCATGAAGACTTGGAGCGTCTTCTGGAGAACCGTGGAAAGGGAAATACATCACATGTCCATCGTCACCAACCTCCTTATCCTGCCGCTATGCAGAGGATTCCTCTTCCTAAAGGTTACATTTCTCCAACTTTCATTCTGTATGATGGAACTGGAAATGCTCGAAAACACGTCTCTCATTTCCTCGAAGCATTAGGATAACATGAACATAACCACGTCGTTCGTCTCAAGGAGTTTTCAAAATCCTTGAAAGGCAGAGCATACACTTGGTACAACAACATCGCACCAGGAACTATCAATAATTATGGAGAAATAATTAACGCCTTCTACATGACATACTTTTTCGTGTTAGAGAAAGTCACTCTCTCCGACCTTCGAAGAATGTTTCAGAGCGTAAGTTAAAATCCTAATGATTATGTGAAAAGATTCATAGTATAAGCCCTGGATTGTCATGATCCAAATGTCATGGAGCAGCAGCTGGTAGATTTGTGCATCAATGGCATGCTCCCGGTTTACAGAGCCCTACTGGAAAATCTTCAATTCCAGACTTTCTCAGAGCTTCATGAAGAAGTGAAGAGATCGGCAACCACTGCACCTGCTCTGTTGGAAAGAGCAAAATCTACAAAGTCTGGAGAATCGTGAGACACTCGAGGTAGCAGATGTCTGATCAAGAAGAAGTAAAACCTACAACCTTCCACAAACACTATTGCAGAAGGGAGCAAACGGAAATCCAAATCGTTGCGCAAGCATACCTCATCTCCTTCAAAAGCACAAAGAAAGGATAAGCAAGACGCACAAGAGATCCTGATCAAGAAGCACCTGACTTTCCTTTTACAATAAAGAGGTGATCGAACTCCTGCATGTCTGGGTCCAAGATGGTACAATCAAGTTTCCATATGTCAAGAAAGAACCGACTGAAGGAAACATGGAAAGTCCCTGTTACTGCCGGTTCCACAGGTTCGTCAATCATACCATAAGCGACTGCGAAGTTTTGAAGTACATTTTCAAAGAGAAGGTTGATCCACAATAGCTCGAACTGGGTACTGAAGGAGTACACAAGAATCCTCTCCCAGCTAGATTACATTCTCTGGACAACCTATCAAAGAAGCAGTTCAGGTCGAACGTGAATTGCATTATCTGTCGAAGGCACAAAGGATAGACATGTTCACAGTACTGAACCACATCATATCAACAAGTCCATCCCAAAAATTCTTCTTGAGCCTCCAGCCGCAGATCAAGAGGTGTACGACTGGGGACTGCTTACCATAGTCAATCTCAGAAGAAACTTATTTGGAAGAACGTTGATTGATGCTGACACCGCCATCAACAACATTCCACTGAAAACCATCGGATCCACATGCATCACTCGGCAAGAAGATACTCATGCTCCATCTCAATCAGAGACCTTGAAGGAGTGCTCGGAAGTACTTATGGCTACATCATTCTCAAAGTGAACATAAGCTCAGCCTGGACAGAAACCAGGTTTCATATAATCAGGAAGATCCATCATGTGACGTGTCCTTCAGACGAGCGTGGATCCACGCTGAAAGAAGAGCACTTGGAGAAATTTCGATCTTTGGCTAGGTTGAAACAAGAACCTGCAAAAGATGTATAGACCTTCATCCAAAGGTACGACACTCAGGAAAGTCTCATTCCTCCCATGTCTATGCCTTTTAGTCCTCACATGTTGTTCTAGAATGGGGACTCAATTCTGCTAGCATCTCTGCTATTGCAATACGCTATAAGTGGGTAATATCACTTAAGCAATGTTTTACCAAGTGGTTGAATCTGACATTTCTCCGAATCGAGCATCTCACTGAGACATACATTACTGAGATGGTATTCAAGCACGGAAAAGAACACTTTGGGCGTTTCTCCTGCAAGTCCATGTGTTCCACAAAATCAGAAAGCTCTGATATTTGCACAAGTGTCGAATCCCACTACTGCAACGAAAGGTATGCTGAATCAACAGAAGATACTCCAGGGTCGAGATGATCAAATCTAAGACATTCGATGCTTAAGTAATATGCGCTTCAATGCTCAAGCACCTAAGAAGTCTTCAAATTATACTCCCAATCAAAGAGTACACCTTCGCATCTGGCTTCAGCACCAATATCTCGACGATGACACACTGATTCAACACCAGCACGATCAAAGTGTAACTAAACTACAATCGATAAGTATTTATTATCCCAAGATAATACTTCTGAAGCAGATGCAACATCATTCATACGTGGATGGCGCTAACTCCTTCAACATACACTGGGCAACCTGAGGAGATTCCACAAAACTTCATCAACATGATTTCTCTACATCACAAGCCCCTGCACGATTGAGGAACTTCCTTTCTTCACCAATAACATCCAGTATGAAAACTGCTGCTTCTATCTACTGCAACAATGTCGACTCACTTGCAAAGTCAGTTCATGGCTCACTGGAGGAAGGAGCAAAGATCATATCTATAATCATGGTTCTAGCCTTTTTGGAGCAACTTCAACCATGGTATCAGCATCAACAATAATCTCTAGAGGAACACCATCCATGATCTCAGCAATCGACAAGGACCTTTGGAGCGTGATCATTGATGGTTTCAACACCAACAACTCAGGAGCAACAGGACTTCATCAACTAATCATTCTCTGAAGTATTACACATGAAGCGGACTTCTCTAAGAACCAATGATTCATATCAAGATGTTCAGACCTGATAAAATGCACACATGAAAGTCTTCCCAAACCTGGCACGACTGGTGGGCATAATCCAAAGTCTTCTACAAGATGTTCTCATCACCTTTACAAATGATATACAACACACTTCAGGCCATGGGTTTGCAAAAACGTACCAATGGGTGAGGAATGGGACAATGCTTCCTCAACAGAAGATGTTCGTCTATCTCGCTTCTACAACATACCAAAAGGGCACATTAATCGGATATACGATACAAAAGATATGGCCTTTACCGTCAGGTCTACAAAACCTGAAAAAATTTGTACGGGATTACAAATTACAGATGTGCACGCTTTGTTGGATGACCTCTACAACTCCAAATTGAGTGTTTCTTGTCTCATGAGATAACTCAGTCTCTTAGATTCAAAATTTGGGGTCAAGCATCAAATTCCGACATCATATGAGGTTCCTCCAGTTTCCAGAGCATACAACATGCAAGCAGAAATTTGTGGACGGGTTCGTAACCCCACAGTCGATCGATCTCCACCAGATCTTTTCGCTAAGTTATTCATCAAGGTACTTCCAGCTTCTACCACCTGGATCTTTACATCAATTTTCTACCCGGGTCCTCTATCTAGGTCTTGTCAGAAGAAAAGAAGACAAAAAGAGGAGGTTTAACAAAACATTGGGGACTGACGCTCCACTGCAACAGTTTCTTCAGTCTTCTCTACCGGTGGCTCGATTTCTTGAAGCAGCAACAATCGAGGTTTCCATAACTTCAGTTTCAACCTTCTCATTTCCTTGAAGTGCAGGGACGGTTGTCTCTTCATAAGTAACTCCAGGGCAGATCGAGTTATCTTTATTGGTTTCAATATCCTCAACTTCGGTATTTGGCACCTAATACGAGGATTACATGAGGTTAGAGCAATCTAAACATAAAGACCAAATGAGATCATAAAATACATTATACAAGAATTCCAACATCATCAGGGTTCATCATTATACACTCGGGGCACGAGCAAATAGCATGGAAGTCATGAAAATACGTTTTTGCGGCAAGCTCGTCTGAAGAGACTGTACTCTTCCAGGTACAAGATAACGAACTGGGAGAAATCTACAAGGAATTTTGGGATGGATCCTACACCATTCTGTTCATATGGATGTTCTCTACAGCATATCCAAAATTCAAAGCAATTGAAGAAACTAGCAAGGAGATGCGGCCGAAATATTGGACATCATACAATCTGAAAAAGTTCCGAAAGTCTCCTGGAAGTTTATTGTTTCGCCTTTTTCAGGTCCTAAAAGTGCTCACAACTCAATAATCTTCTTTTCTAAAGCTTGGAAATTTTCTGGTCTTGAATATACATATGCGAATCGCGAAAATCCGACTTCGAACGAAGATTCTACGGTGTTTTTGCTAAAGGGTTGAAGTCTGAAATTTTCTGGTGACGTATTTCAGCAAAATTACTCGTATACTTACGTGGATTCTCATTCATTCATCTACAAATCAGCAATTTCACACCTCTACGAAGATATTACAGGAGACATACTTACTGGGGGAGTCTCTAAAAGGCTCGGAAATGCCGGAATCTCCATCGGCAACGCCATTATCTCCGTTCGGGGATTTTGGGAATTCTCCATATTCCCATATCCCAAAGAAGAGCACGATTCATCAACATGCTGCTTATATACAATGATTTCTTCCTGGATTCATCAACAACAATTATTATTATTTCATTCAAGGAGAGGCCATGATCACTTGCACAAAAAGAATACTTACATCGACTTCTTCATCAGTGCTGGATTCATGAATTGTTCGCCTGGGAACAAGTTGAAGACCGTCAACCGATGGAGCAAAAGTATGAAAAGAAATAACAAACCTTGGTCTCATGATCCTAATTGCACGGGCAAAGTCATGACACAAGGAGCGCTAACAACTCGTCAAAGAAACGGCCGGGGACTACACGTCATTTGCTAGCATCCTGTAGTCCTTACTTCTGGGTTCTCCGCTCATGTAGACTTTCTTCCATTTCCGTGGAGTCTATATTGATCCAGGATCTCACTTCACAATTATCCTATGGAAAATCCAATGAAATATGAAGAATCAACACCCAGAGGTTCCAGAAGTACCATTTCTTAAAAGTTTCGTCCGTAGAGATGTTATCTCTAAAAACACCATATTTGGAAGTGTCATCATGGGAGTCAGTCGTTCCCGCAAAGTGATACTTCAGCACATCGTTCATACAAAGCGGAGGCTTCGATATAACAATGAATCATGGAATAAAGGTGCTCACATCAGCGTCTCAAAATGGTAACGATCCAACTCTTACCTATTTACGATTTCACCAGCTGTAGTGATATTAACGTCAGAATTTCGAAAACTTGCTCGTTCCGTCAAACCTCCAAAGACGAGCAAAAAATTCATTATTCAAAATCATGACTTGATTTTCATAAAATTGTGAACAACCTACACAAACTTTTACTGTGTGAACATTCACTGGTTCTTCAAAATTGGACAAACGTCCATTCTACAATTTTGAAAACTCACAGGCATTATTTCACCATGTAAAATTGTATACTTTCAACAGTTGTTCAAAATCAAAATACTGATTTTACAAAACATATATATTTAACGTGAAACTCACGTAAATTTGAAAAATATATCTATATATTTGCACCCTCGCACGATCATCTGTCTTTGAAGCGAGAGTATATTTTCAAAGATTTCCGAAAGCTCGAAGATAACATTTTCATGAAATCTCATAAACAAAATTTTATTACTAACGGACGTATGTCTATTAAAAAAATCTCTTTTTCCTTCGTCTTAGCATTTTCTTTTAAAAACGAAGGTTTATTCTAATTTTGTGAAAGCTCACACTTCTTGTGATAAAATATTAATTCTCATGAAAGCTCATACATAAGGTTTTATCACTGAACACAAGTTATATACACATAATATTTCACGGCTACATATTTAAAAAAAAAAAACTATTTCCTTCGTATTAGCATTTTCTTTTAAAAACGAAGGTTTATGCTAGTTTTGTGAAAGCTCACACTTCTTGTGATAAAATATTAATTCTCATGAAAGCTCATAAATAAGGTTTTATCACTGAACAAAAGTTTATATACATGAAGAAAATCTATTTTCCCTCGTATGAGCATTATTTATTAAAACGAGGTTTACTTCGGTTTTGTGAAAGCTCACAACTTTTAACATAAAGTTTTGTTTTCCATGAAAGCTCATAAACAAAAAATTTATCACTGGACACAGATCTATTTTCAAATAAAAGCATCACTCAAGTCAGGGAATATTATTAGTTTTCAAAAACTAACGATTGAACGAACATACGTTTAATAAAATAAGGGTTTTTTTTTTTACAAAATTCACACTAATATATACACATGTATAGAATTTCACCATGAGCAACTCGTGAAATCGGCAAGCAAAAAAAAAAAAAAAAACTTTTCTCTCGTACGACCATTCACCTTTGAAACGAGAGTTTATTCCACTTTGTGAAATCTCACATATTTTAAATAAAATTTTGTTTTTCGTGAAAGCTCATAGACAAAATTTTATCATTAGACTCAGGTATATTTTGTTTGTTCCTTAAACTTATGAATGAGCGAGCAAGGATTTCTTTTCATGGGCCCGGACCTATGAATCCTAAACCGACCAAGGTTCCGTCATCGAATCAACGGTTCTACACAAATTTATTCTCACTGGATGACGCGTTATTAGGCCACTAGGGTTTCCGCTCAAACCATGGTTTGCTCATTCAGTCGAAATCTGGTAACATCTTATCTTATAACTAAGTTCAATTACTTATTTCTATTTACACCTGGAAAATCACCATTCAATGCTGACTGAGGAACATGATTGTTCCTCGCAAAGCAGGGGACTTAATGTAGATGGTGGATTTTCGACAAAGGGTAGAGTTGTAAAACTATACTCCAGATTCGGCAATCGGATGAATATAGAGGCTCATGTCTCTCGATTAAAGAATGAAAGCTCATGCCACAAATCTCTGACTGAGAAGGCTGTCTCTCAGAGTACATGAAGATGTGTAGTCTCTTAGCTGAGACCACGACACATCTCATGAATACTGAGCAATTTCATTAATTACTCAGGATCCGGCAATCGGATGAGTATCGAGACTCATGTATCTATGCATGAAATCTCATGCCACCTCTGATGGAGAAAGTCTCTCAGAGAAGATGCAGATGTGTAGTTTCCCAGCTGAGACCATGGCATATCTCATAACCCTCTGATGGAGAAAGTCTCTCGGAGAAGATGTAGATGTGCAGTCTCCCAGATGAGACCACGACACATCTCATAACCCTTTGATGGAGAAATTCTCTCAAAGAAAATGCAGATGTGCAGTCTCCCAGCTGAGACCACGACACATCTCATATTGTATAGAATCGAAAGATTGGGAGACAACATCTTCAGGATACGACCGGTTTTCCCCGACTATGCAAAAAGGAATATGACACTCCAGCAAGTTCATATTTCTCAAACCCTCAGATGATTAATGCTCTTAAACAGGGAGCCCTTCTAGAGTCATCAATTAATTATCTGAGATCATCTGAATATCCAGCAATATTCTACGAACCATCTTATGAATATCCAGCAATATTCTACGAACTATCGTCTAAATATCCAGCAATATTCTACGATTCTCCGTTATATTTCGTCCCTTCAATTCGTGGTTCTTCCCAGCAGAATGCCACGGGTTAGTGATAAATATCTGACGAAACAGGCATCTGAGTATCGAATAAGCCCTGACAAAAATGGTGCAAGTGTAATTATCAAATAATGCACAGACCAGCATGAACGAACGAGAAACCTATGCAAAATAGGAAAGAAAATATTAATAATAAAATATTAGCAAAAGCACCAGGGGACTGGGTTCACCAGCCGTCCAGTCATGCCGTGACCAGTCCCGTGCCCAATTTTATATTTTATCATATTTTTGCTATTTTCCTGATCTCGTGAAAATCCTCTCGTTCGAGCAATTTTCTTTATTTCAAAGAAATTATCCAAACCACATGGTTTTATCAAAAATAATAAAATTAGGGAAAGGTGACATGAGATCGCCGGCCGGACGGTCATGCCCTGGTTGTGGCCGGTCCCACACCTCATGTCCTCATTATTTTATTATTTCTCTTGAATTATGAAAATTCCATGATTTCTTATGAATTTTATCTTAAATCATGAAAACTACCTAATTTCATGTGTCACATGATTTTATCAAAAATAATAAAATTAGGAAAAGGTGACATGGGACCGCCAGTCGGCCAGTAATGCCCTGGCCGTGGCCGGTCCACACCTCACTTCCCCATTATTTTATTATCCCTTCTCAAATTATGAAGATTCCTTGATTTCATGAATTTTCCTAAAATTACCTAATTTCATGTATTTTTATCACATGATTTTACCAAACATGATAAAATTAGGAAAAAATACCATGGGACTGATCCCTTGAAATCTTCCTGAATTTTACTCTCGGGCTGTTTTCACCTCCTGAACGAGCTTAAAACCTAAATATTCCCTCACAAGGAGATAGGAAATTCTTTTCCGTATGGAATAGAGGGGCGTACCATCAAAATCCGAGTCCGTATGAGAATTCTACGTCAATTCTACTAAAGGACGTTAGCTAGTGTTTCAACCTACCCGGTCCCACGTGTTTTATTTATTATTTGGTATTTTGTTTCATGATTTCATGAAAACTCCCTGATTTCAACAAAATATTTTGGTTTTCAATAAATCCCTCTGATTTCATGTAAAATTCCCTTAAAATCATAAGAAAAATACATAAAATCACATGAAACTGGGAAAAGCATGTGGGACGCGTGTCAATCGGCCGGCCATGCCCTAGCCGTGGCCGGTCCCACAAATTGTAATTCCTTGTTTTATTTATTTTCCCTCATCTCATGTGTTGTTCCCAGTTTCAGCAAAACCATGGATTTTGCATATTTTCTCCAAATGTTGCTCAAACGTGCACCGGAAAATATCAAAATTCTCAGGACTGAAACATGAACATTGTGGTGACACGGGCACATCCCCTTGACCGTCCAAGGGTGACCCTGAGGCTTGCAAACAGCTGGTCCCGCATTTTTTACTGATTTTAACCTAATTTGCTCAACTGCTCATATTAGGTTCAAACTCTTCCCAAACTATTGAGAGTTTGCTCAAACGACCAACAATTGGTCTCGTGACCACCAAGAGTCGGTCCACAAGCTCTCTTGGTCGGTCCCTATCTCTCATATCTAGGTTTTATCATCTAATACTGAACCCAGCAGTAATTCAGTAAATTATTAAACCAACATTTAATCATTATATCACCAACTGGTCCTCAAGAGACTTTGGTATTTCTTCTCATTCGAGCATCTGGGAATTACATGGTGAACCTGTCATCCCATGTAGCCGGTCCCATGTTGATTTGCAATAAATCGTCATCTCGGTAAAATTAGGGTTTTGAATCCAGAGCTCCACAGAAACATGATTCTGAGCAGATTCAAACACTCTAATAATTTTATTATGATTCCATGATCAACATTCTTATTTATTTTGCTCGAATCAGCAGTCAGTAAATTAAATTATTATTTTATTCGGTCCTGCTACCAATAAATTCATCAAACGAGCAATATTTGCTCAAACTGGCAATATTTGCTCGAACCGGCAATATTCACTTAAATTTAGCAATATCCGCTCAGACTAGCAATATTTGCTCAGATCAAAGAATATTAGTTCAACTATCAATATTCGACAATTCAGCAACACTATTTGCTCGTTTTATGTCATAATGGTACCTCGTCTCAGCATACATACATTCAATTCATGAGGTTCGGAACATTTGATAAAACGTGTTTCAGCACTACATGGACTCATCGTCCCACAAAGTCAGCAACTGACTCCACTATCACGAGATTTCAATCGTGTCACAATGGGGGGATATTAACTAGGGTTTTGGTCTGGCGGTCTACGACACGTGTGTTCACCCACGATGAGAATGTGAGCAAGTCGTGCAATCAGTTGGAAGAATCAGCAAAGTAGTGGGTGGAAAATTAACCAAGTCTCCGCACGATGAGTAATTGGTTTAACATGATTTCCCACTTCCCCACTCTCTGATTTCAGCAAACTGTCACACTTCATGGGATCATGGTGTTTTCAACACCGGCATTATAAAATGTCTCTGAATCCTGATTGAAACAACAAGGTAGAAGAACATTGAACAAGATTCGAACAATTCGAAGATTCAAGCAACTTTCGCCTAAACGAGCAATTTCTCATCAAAGTTCATACGGACAATCTTTCGTCTACACGAACTCACAAAAATCACTCTCAATCAGGCAAAATTCAATCATTCAGAGCATTTTCACGCTGAAATCACAACACACCTACAATCTCAGATCACCATTGATCCCACGCATTTCTCAGCTTCCCTCCTACAGATCAATCCATCCTATTTTGTGACTGAATTGACTCTGGAACGGCCATTGTTCTAGGTTTAGGACGGGGTCTTACAGATTGATCTCTCGAACTAAAAGCACTCCCTTCTTGTAGTGCATCTGTGTGAGGTTCAACATTTTGCTCGGTTCAAGGAGTCTCCACACGGTCGACTCTTCAATTCCGCAGAAACCAGCAAATCGTTTTTCCCCATCAACAAAGGGCAATTGTGGATTGTCGTCTGGCTTCACTTTGGTAGCCGCATGAGGAAGGCCAGCATGGTGGTGCGGCATGATGTTCCATGGTTTGGCATGGCGCGCTATCTTGGCTAGGTGTGTGACCAAGCTAGGGTTTTTGGCCTAAAGTCGCGAGGGGACTTTAGACGGCCAGGATTTGCTCCTGGGATTGAAGGGCAACCGTGGATTGTCGCCTGGCTTCACTTTGGTAGCCGCATGAGGAAGGCCAGCATGGTGGCGCGGCATGAGGGGCCATGGTTTGGCATGGCGCGACCAGGGCCAAGGTAGGGGCGTTTGGCTTGGCTTGGTGCGACTAGCATATCTAGGGCCAAGGTAGAGTGCGTTTGGCATGGCGCAGATAGCTTGGGATAGGTGTGGCTGGCATGATTTGCCATTGGCACGGAGGTGCGGCTAGCATGGTTGGCATGCCTTGGCGCGATTGGAGTGGCTAGCATGATTTTCCATTGGCACAGAGGTGCGGCTAGCATGGTTGGCATGCCTTGGCGCGATTGGAGTGGCTGGCATGATTTTCCATTGGCACAGAGGTGCGGCTAGCATGGTTGGCATGCCTTGGCGCGGTTGGTGTGGATGGCATGATTTTCCATTCGCACAGAGGTGCGACTAGCATGGTTGGCATGCCTTGGCGCAGTTGGTGTGGCTGGCATGATTTGCCATTATCACAGAGGTGCGGCTAGCATGGTTGGCCTGCCTTGGCGTGGTTGGTGTGGCTGGCATGATTTTCCATTGGCACAGAGGTGCGGCTAGCATGGTTGACATGCCTTGGCGCGGTCGGTGTGGCTGGCATGATATTCCATTGGCACAAAGGTGTGGCTAGCATGGCTAGTGCCAAGGCAGAGTGCGTTTTCCATGGCGCGGCTAGCTTGGAGGTGCGGCTAGTGTCACACCTTCAAACTCACCAAGAATTTTCTGCGAAAGTGTAACCCGGCAGCACAATGGTCTTGTGAATCGAACTTCACCCACTTGCACTCCAGCCTTATAAGTTTTCACCTATGCAAACAGCCAACACATCAGGTCAATCAGCGGAAGTCTTTTATAGCCTTCTTTCTCTTCTCTAAGCTCATCAAATGCACCCCATAATGCACTCAATTCATGCCATACTTTACCAACAACAATCAGCCAACCAAGAACACTTAGAACATGACACAATCAACTCATTTTATTGCATCAAAGGGAAGAAATACAAAACTTGCCCACTAGGGGACTTAAGCAGACTTGTTCACTCCTTGAACCAAGTCTAAGTCTTACAAAAACTCTCCTACTCACTCACATATGCAATCTACACTCTCACATATGTTAGTTTTTACTCACACAGGCTAGCTTAACTCTCACACAGGCTAGGCTGCCGAATTTCCCATGCCTTAGGACTATTTATACAGCAGCTTTGCTTGGCCAAACCGTGCATAACCGTTACACATGCTAGAGACAGCCATCTGTCTCGGGGAGAAGTTTCATAACCGCCAACTACTATGCCAACTGGCCAGTTTTCCTTTAACTTTCGCCAATCGTCCAACACCTGTTATCTTGGCAGTTAAAACTCTTCTCCCACGATTATAAACTCCTTAATAACCGCTCCTCTTCATCACGCGTCATTGGCATGCTTGTGAAGCTCGTAACCAACTTGTAACCGTCACTTGAGCCTTATTGCGCCACTTGTCTTGGCCTACTGGATTCTGCCTTGTGCCAACGTACATCACTCTTGGCCCTGCATTTTTATTACTCTAAGTTAATGCACGGACACTCTTTAGGATTTACTTGTCGAGGCCAACTCCTTAAGCTCACTCTAGTTACTCATGCGTCACATATGCTTCACTTCGCCAATTAGCTTGACAATAGCAATGCAACTCTTGCATTGCCAACTTGTTTGCATTGTTCAAGCTTTGGCCAGCCTTAAACTAATGCCATAGACCAAATCTTGATCTATTCTACACTCTTGCATCATCCTTGAGTTTGGGCCAACTCAATTCCACGGATATGCCTTAATGTCAACATCACATGTTGCATCTGTCACTTTGGCTTCGTCTTGCCTTCTCCTTAATGAAGCTTCATTGTGTTGGCCAATAAGCTTCATGCATTAGCCAAATATCTTTACAATGTAGCACCACTATTGCGCTTCATTATCCCTGCAGGGTTATGTCATTCTCGACACTTAACGGTCTATACAGTATACCTCTATTCTGGCTTCGCAATGCGCCATTACGGCGGAACTCTAACTTGGCCTGCAACTCTGTAATGCATCATCATTATGCGTCACTTGCAGCACCGTAATAGACCTCCCCCACCTAATCTGTTCAACGCCCTCGTTGAACGCAACCAAGTATACTCAACATACTTGTTCTTCGGCCTTGTACACTTCCATGAGCCACTCAGAATTCAGCAAACTTATTTAGCATTCCTTCTTGCCAAAAATTTTATGCCTAGTACCACATGCCACGACTTAGCTTTACTGCTTTGCTATTGATCCTACTGACTTGTACTGTTGTTTTCACGTTGCGCATACGTTCCAACTCCCACTACAACCATATATCAACACCCAAATGCAATTTCGAAATTCTTCTTGCCAATTCCCTGAATTGTGCTTGAATTTCGCATGAATCATTTGCGCCTAAGTGTACGCACTGAGTGATTCTTCTCAATTTGATCATCATGATCATTTCCATCGCTTTCCGACTTTGCCTCCACTCAACGTGACAAGGGCTTATAAACGACTTGGATTCATTTTCAATCAATTTTGTTAGGAACTTTCCGTTGAACTGTTGTTCTCCGCGCTCTTCATTAAGCACGTCATAAAGTGAATAGGGGTTATCTTCGCATTAGACACCCGAATTCAACACTTCATGCCTCGCCAAACTCTGATTATGCAAACAACATTCAAGAACTCATTTCTATGAATGTGGTCACCAAGTATGAACTCTATACTTATGCCATTTTGCATACCCGAACTGGAATGGTGAGTTTTCTTTGCTTAACTTCCATGCAACAAAACTATTGAGTTGCACAGCCCATTTAAAACTGTGACTAACTATCTCTTTGGACATATCATTAGCTAACCCTTTAGCTGTCCATATGCTATGCCTTCAAAGCCAATATGTCTCCAAATACTTCTTTGAACTGCATTGCTAATTGCCTGGAAAGTGTGTGTGTCTTTCTCTAAGGCCATGAGTTCTACCCAACTCATGCTTGCTGATGATGTGATTTCTTACTTGCTGCATTGCTTGCACCGTCGCTGCCCATCTGCCGTCGTGCTATTCTGCAATTCCCAAACAGCAACATCATTTCTACACCAACTAGGACCCTTGTCCTATGCTTTGCTTATTAGCTTTCAACTTGTCTTGCTATTTCATACGTTAGGCTAAGTATGCTACTTGCAGCATCTCCCCATGAACTAGTTTTACATCGTAAATAAAGAGGCAATGCTTTATAAACGAAAACACCCTCGTTCATTACTACTCTTACACAACAAGACCATGTACCATTACATGATTGATCATCAAATGATCTCTTCTGGAAAGCTAAAACTTCATTAACAAAGCAACTTGCTTACACCAAAGCAAAGTATGTACAAACTTGAAGACTCAAATAAAAGTCTGTACAACCATACTCTACACACATAGTTTGCATCAATCAACAACTAAAGCTACATAGAACAAGGCCAAGAACACTCTTTGTTCTGGCATCAAAGTGTCGCCAATGGAGACAGCAACACTTACTCTTGTTCTTAGCTTAGTTTCTTTCTTTGTCGAAGTGAGCGACAACTTCGCTGTGTGGTCTCTTCCTTGAACCATCACTTCGGCCTCCATGAGTCTTGCTAGAATGACCCACATAGTCATTCCCAACTGATACATTAAGTTGTGCTTTGAGTGGACAGCTTCTAGCGAAGTGTAAACCTTTGCAAATGAAACATCCCCTATACTTCCGGGCTAAAGGGAATAATTCATCTTCCTTCGGTTCATGCTTGCGCTTACTGCCTACATATTTTTCCTTCCTTTTGGCTTCACCTTCACAGCTTTGCACATCTTCAGTCGTCGTGCAACTAGTAATCCCTCTTACCGCTGGAATATCCATCTGGATACTCTGGATTTTGCGCCTCTTAAGTTCAGCAATTACACTCGAACTTGCGCCAGCCAGAAATTGGAACATCTGATCTTCTTCACTCATTCCACGTACTTCTTGCACCAATGCAAGGAAGTTTTCAGTATAGGCCTGTGGTGTACTCGTCATTTTTAGCCTACGTAAACTTTCTCTTGCATACCAAGCACCATTTCTCGGCCAGAACTGACATCTCAGTCCCTCTTTCATGTCATCCCATGACATAGGATTGGTATAACCATCCGCTTCATCTTCTTGCAGCATAGTTCTCCACCAAACCTTTGCATCACCACCAAGGTAATTGCCCGCGAGAGTTACTTTTTGTTCTTCCCTAGTTCCATTCGCTTCAAAGTATGCCTCAACGTCATACAAGAAATTCTCAATTTCTCTAGCATTTCTGGAACCTGCGTAAATTCTTGGCTCGGAGACTCGATTTGAGCTTTCTCCATGCACGTTTTCCCCTACAAACATGCCGTTACTGATTAACCCGTGAATGCTTGCCACTTCCTCAGACATTTTCTTCGCATGGCTTGTTAGTATGGTCTTTATGTCACTGAATTGCTCCTTCAATTCAGTAACTTCAGCATTGGTTTCAAAATTTAACAAGGTTGCATCGGACACCTTGTCCTCGACTACACCTATCTTTTCGTCAAATTCTTTAAACCAATCTGATGTTCTTCCTTCAAGTAGGTCTAGCCTGCCCTTATCTTCAGAAACAAGAGGATTTACAAGGCTATCACAGCCCATGTCTATGACAAAATCATCAAGATTACTGTCATACTCCTCAAGCTGATCAAACGTACCCGGTAGTTCTTCGTCGATCATCATGCCATTAGAACTCATTTCTAATGCAATATTCTGAAAATAATGCACCACTTACTTGCTCACAGGAAAATAGCTTTAGAGGGAAAGAGTCACTAGTGTATTATCCAACAAATACACTCGAACTGTGCACCAAACACAGCTCTGATACCCGAACTGTCACACCTTCAAACTCACCAAGAATTTTCTGCGAAAGTGTAACCCGGCAGCACAATGGTCTTGTGAATCGAACTTCACCCACTTGCACTTCAGCCTTATAAGTTTGCACCTATGCAAACAGCCAACACATCAGGTCAATCAGCGGAAGTCTTTTATAGCCTTCTTTATCTTCTCTAAGCTCATCAAATGCACCCCATAATGCACTCAATTCATGCCATACTTTACCAACAACAATCAGCCAACCAAGAACACTTAGAACATGACACAATCAACTCATTTTATTGCATCAAAGGGAAGAAATACAAAACTTGCCCACTAGGGGACTTAAGCAGACTTGTTCACTCCTTGAACCAAGTCTAAGTCTTACAAAAACTCTCCTACTCACTCACATATGCAATCTACACTCTCACATATGTTAGTTTTTACTCACACATGCTAGCTTAACTCTCACACATGCTAGGCTGCCGAATTTCCCATGCCTTAGGACTATTTATACAGCAGCTTTGCTTGTCCAAACCGTGCATAACCGTTACACACGCTAGAGACAGCCATCTGTCTCGGGGAGCAGTTTCATAACCGCCAACTACTATGCCAACTGGCCAGTTTTCCTTTAACTTGCGCCAATCGTCCAACACCTGTTCTCTTGGCAGTTAAAACTCTTCTCCCACGATTATAAACTCCTTTATAACCGCTCCTCTTCATCACGCGTCATTGGCATGCTTGTGAAGCTCGTAACCAACTTGTAACTGTCACTTGAGCCTTATTGCGCCACTTGTCTTGGCCTACTGGATTCTGCCTTGTGCCAACGTACATCCCTCTTGGCCCTGCATTTTTATTACTCTAAGTTAATTCACGGACACTCTTTAGGCTTTACTTGTCGAGGCCAACTCCTTAAGATCACTCTAATTACTCATGCGTCACATATGCTTCACTTCGCCAATTAGCTTGACAATAGCAATGCAACTCTTGCATTGCCAACTTGTTTGCATTGTTCAAGCTTTGGCCAGCCTTAAACTAATTCCATAGACCAACTCTTGATCTATTCTACACTCTTGCATCATCCTTGAGTTTGGGCCAACTCAATTCCACGGATATGCCTTAATGTCAACATCACATGTTGCATCTGTCATTTTGGCTTCGTCTTGCCTTCTCCTTAATGAAGCTTCATTGTGTCGACCAATAAGCTTCATTCCTTAGCCAAATATCTTTACAATGTAGCGCCACTCTTGCGCTTCATTGGCCCTGCAGGGTTATGTCATTCTCGACACTTAACGGTCTATACAGTATACCGCTATTCTGGCTTCGCAATGCGCCATTACGGCGGAACTCTGACTTGGCCTGCAACTTTGTAATGCATCATCATTATGCGTCACTTGCAGCATGGTTGGCATGCCTTGGCGCGGTCGGTGTGGCTGGCATGATTTTCCATTGGCACAGAGGTGCGGCTAGCATGGCTAAGGCCAAGGCAGAGTGCATTTGGCATGGCGCGACTAGCTTGGGCTAGGTGTGGTTGGCAAGATTTTCCATTGGCACGGAGGTGCGGCTAGCATGATTGACATGCCTTGGCGCGGTTGGTGTGGCTGGCATGATTTGCCATTTGACACACGTGGGAATTAGGGTTTGGTTCGTTGTAACCCTAATTTTGAAAAATATACCCGGGTAATTATTTTAGAGACACATTAAAGATTCCAGTAAATGTGCCTAGTAAATGCTTGTTGCTTTAAATGTTGTGACATTACTGTCTGCTAGGGTTTAGTGTTTTACGATTTTGACCCTAAGCTAAAAACCACCATCAACAAAGGGATATCCCTTCCCTACGTTTCAAACTGGATCAGATTTGATCCAGGTAATAGGGAAATGACACGAAAACTCAATTTCAGCAAAAAATTGTGCTTTACGGATACTCAGTTGTCCGTTTTTCAATTGAAACGGATACTCAGTATCCGTGACTTTTTACACGGAGCCTAAATATGTGTTTTTGGTTTTGCAAGTTTTACCCTAAAACTTTCCTTTTTCAAATTTTTTTAGGGAAAATTTGACTTTGGGTCACATAAAAGTGACCAGAGTTGCGTTTGGGTCACGAGAAAATTTTAATTAGAGTTTGGGTCACAAGACTGTTATTGACCGTCTTGACCGTTAGTTAATTATTTATTTCTAAAATTAATTTCAATTAATCTAACTCCATTAGCTACCGTAAACACCTCCATCATCACCTACGGCGCAACCATCACCACCTATGGCACAACTATCACCGTTACCACCTCTACATCTCCTACTTCTCTCCACGCATCTCCTTCTTCGTTATAACTTAAGACAAATATGGAAATATGAAGAGAAAAACGGAGAGAGGAGTTGAGTTTTGGAGATGATGGTGATCTATTAACAGTGAGAAGTTAGTGAAAATGGTTTTGTGGTTGTTTGAGTTGATTAGCACTCATATGTTTTGACCCAAGTGCAGATTAGGTAAGTTACGATTAAATCAAGGTTATGTTTGCTCATATGGCCATATTCACTTGTGTATCACCATAATTCAATCAAAAGAAGATGTTTGTGCATACAATCTTGCTCAAAGAAGCTGGTGGTTAATTGATGCCTATTAGGTTCTCGACTTAGGCTCCCAAAGCGTATTCTTCCCAATATAGCATCGAACGTCCATTAATGGTGATAAACAAAGAAAATAGGATTTGTTCTATCAATAGAGAAAATAAAAATGAATCAGAGAATAGGGTTACTAAAATGGAATGAAATTTATGTATTTAGGACAATTACAAATTATGGTATTTTCTTTTTTAGGTTTAGATAGAAGAGATTTGTGTCTGTTGATGGTGCCATAAGTAAGACGACTTATTTTTTTGTCAATTTTTCTTTTTTGCTTTATAATCCAAAGAAGTAGTCATGGAAGAAGTTCTGTATTTGGGTTTTTAACTGTTATCTCACCCGCACACTATGGGTGGAAAAGTTAGTAACTATTCCAAAATCCCAATATTAGTTAGTCATTTACCCATTTAACAAATTTTATAGCGGTCAAGATGGTCAATAACAGTCTTGTGACCCAAACTCTAATTAAAATTTCTTCATGACCCAAACGTAACTCTTGTCACTTTGTTGTGACCCAAAATCAAAATAAAATTTCTTCATGACTTTAAATTATCTTCAACTTATATAAATATTCTTGTCACTTTGTTGTGGTTTCGAAAGGATAAAAATCATAAATATCCAATTTTTTTACTAAAACTCTTTTTTACTTATTATATCTTCTTTTTTGACTTTAAATTATCTTCTTTTTTACTTATATAAATATTCCAAAAAATTGGAGAGAAAAAAAAATATCCGTTTATCACTAACGAGAAACCTATAAATCTAAAACCTCCAACTATTTTCTCTTCATCCCACTCCCTCTCAACTTCTTCTACTCCATTTTTGTTTTTAAGTTTTCTTCTTAATTTTTACGGATGAAGATGTAGCTCTTTGTAAGAACATATAGCAATAAAGGATCGAAAAGCGAAAGGTAACCCAAATGTTAGAGACAAAACTAGTTTAGAAAACCGAATATACCAAATAAAGAAAGAAATTAAACATACCATAATGTTTCATACGTATTGCTCATTATGTTTGTAAATGAATACTAATATGAAAAGTTTACATTGTAGTTGATACGTGGTCGGTGTGAGTTTCACAAGATACATGGGAGACCCTTCATTGTCTACGAGGTATACAAGAGTGACCCGTGGTCAAGTTGTTGATGATTTAGGTGTCGATGGTGTCCATGGTGCGGACGATGTCGAGGAGGAAGAGATTGGAGTAGATGTTAATACGGGTGACACTCAAGAAAAAAATAAAAGGGGATATTCCAAGCAAAATATTGGTACTTCTAGTGGTTCCATTGACAACTAAAAAAGAGGAAAATATGAGTCGAATGCCCATACGTAAACAAAACAAGTAGAGAAAAGAACTTGATGGCCGCGAGGTACAATATCCACGGTAAACCCTATAGTCTTCATCTCAAAAGCCCCATTATGAATTTTAAGTCTTCTTCATCCCAGTATTCAACCGGACCTCTCACTATATGCCATTTTGCTTGTAGAACCCCGAATGCACGCTAAGCTAACTTGGGATAAAACTTATTTTATGTTTGAAAATCAACTGAGAAAAAACATTGGAGATGAGTTAAGTACATTAAGATCATTATTTTCCCAAAATATGCATGCCAAAACCACAAATCATAAGTGCATAATATCCTGCCCAAGACGAAGGACAGTTCTTTTGAGTCGCCTAACTATGGATACGAGCATACATTCATTTTTAAACAAGAATGTAACCTAAATAACATTCATCTTTAAAACAACAATGTAACCAAAATAACATTCTACAAAATAACATTCATTCACTACTCATTTTTATTCCAGACAGGGACTTGAGTTTTTCCATGATGTTGACAAGCTAAATTCCCTATAGTCTTTTTGAGTGTCTTCCATATCCTTTGAACCCCCGACTTGTTTCCCTTGTTAAACACCTTGATTTTGGCCATAAATCATTCCAAACCGGTGGATTTCCTTGATTTGGGAGCCAAAGTGTGGAAATAATAGTAAAACCAATACTACAAAAAAAAAAAATTGAAACGAAAAATCTTTCATATGTACATACCTCTAAGATCATCCACATGCCGTTGAAAGACTTCAATTTGCTACTAACCTCACCCAAAGATTTATAGGTCTATCAAATGTAGGAAAATGAAACGTGTTTGTGGATTTCCAAAAGCTCTCAACAATTGCGTGTGTGAGTTGTTGATCATCTTTCAAACATTAATCTCTAGTAAGTCCCCAATCCACAATTGTCTATAAGCGATTTACATCTATCATTTTGGCATACAATTGCATACATGATATTCATATTACTCCAACCACCCCAGGTTTATCATCTTCCATGTTAAGTGTGTTGCAAACATGATTTTCTTCACTTCTAGATGACAACTAGTATAATCCATTGTTTTTAGGAACCCTATCGACTTAACATTCAAAAAAATGAATTGGGTTCATTGTTCATACCTTCAATTAGACGAATTTGCTTTTAATTTTCTCCAAACCTTGAATTGAGAATTGAAAAAAACAAATTAGGGGAAATTGAAAGGAAAAAACAAGTAACTCACCCGAATCCTTAATCAAACTACTCTGAATTTATGTTAGTTTTAGTAATGGAGAAGAAGGGGAAGAAGGGGGAAGAAGGGGAGAGAATGAAAATGGAAGTGAAGAAGGGAAAAATATCGTCTCCTGGACCAAGATATCGCTCCTAACTTATTTTATCGACTAACATTAAAGCTTTTGCCCTTTGAGTCGGGATACGAGCATTATTCCAGTTTCCATGATGTTGACATCAAGATATCGAGATCTTCTTTTTTGGATGTGGGACTGTGATCATTTTCTTTTATACCGCCGACATCTCTCTGTAGACCTAGGTTGACCAAGGCCACAAAAGCGTCGTAGTTAAATGTTTAGCCAAATAGATACGTCCCACACTCGCACTGAATACTATTGTTTTCCTCGCAATCACAGTGATAAAGAGATTCTATTCCTTTCCATATCACCAATGTATATTGTTCTACAACAGTTTTTAACAGACCGAGAATGTGGACAACACCAAAACAAAACATGCTTTTTATCTCACAAATTTTTTTGTGGGTCCCGCGGGCCCCGCGGTAGCCAGCAGGGGGCCGGGTTAGTGTGTGAGAATTTCTCGGTTTTTTTGTTTCTCGGTTTTTTTCTTAGTCTGTAAAGACTTTTTGATTGTTCTAAGCCCAAATTGGGGTGATTTCAGATTCTTTTTGGTTTTATGTGATGAGTCAGGTGGGCGAAATTCATGAAATCATCCACCATTTCATTTTAAATACTCGATATGGGGAAGAATGTTTCGTATAGACGCCACAACTTTATGGCGGGTCATGGATGTCGACAATGATGTTTGTTTTCCATCACATATCTCTCTGTTGCGTATTAGTTTGAAATGAAATCAATGATAATAATTCAGAGTAATGCTACAGCTATCGGGGCTGGGCACCGTGAGAATCACCGTGTCTCACAGCCCCGGGACCCACCAGGGAGACAATAGGGGAGCCGGGTTTCTTTTTTAATGTGGGCCCATATTTTTTGTGTGTTACGGTGACAGACACGAGATTTAGCCCCGGCAGCTGTAGAATTATTGAATAATTCATCTAAAATGGAGCCCAATAGATTAATAAAATGTCGTTATTGGTAAACCAACCAAATCTCCCCAGCTTAAGTTTTCAATTATAAAACAATTGCCAAGATACTTAATGACCAACCTCTTTATAATTTGTTCACCAGCTATGACCAATATAGAAAATCTATCCCCAATTCCCATTAACGGAAAAAATATCTAGTTCCATCAATCAACCTAATTATTGTTGATGACTGTAAAAGAATTTTTAACCATCTCAATAATATGATCGCATCCAACAAGTTTGTCCCCAGCAGTTCTTAACAGGCCGAGAATGTGGACAACACCAAAACAAAACAAAACAAAACATGCTTTTTATCTCACAATTTTTTTTGTGGGTCCCGTGGGCCCCGCGGTAGCCACCAGGGGGCCGGGTTAGTGTGAGAGAATTTCTCGGTTTTTTTGTTTCTCGGTTTTTTTGTTAGTCTGTGAAGACTTTTTGGTTTGTCCCAGTGTTGGTTGATTGAATCAAAAAGCCTATAATTAGGTGCTCAGCGTGGCAACTAGGCATGGAAGTTTGAGTTAATCCATAAAACAGCAAACATATGTTAAAGGGTGTTTTTCTGTTTGGCTTTTATTTTTATTTATTTTTGAAAAAGAAGATAGTCCTCCGTACATTGATATAAAGTTTCGACGAATTTCATCATTGGAATTACGGATCATCGTTACATATTCATTCCGATCCTCAATGTTTAAAAAAGTTAAAAGAGTCCTTAGGCCATGATCTACCCAATTATGTTTGATGCATACTTATTACAAAAGTCCGAGAGTTTTGTTGCCCAAATAACATCTACTCTCGTAACTAACCTGAAATCCTGGGCTAAGAAGTTTATATCAAATATTTATCTTCGCTAATCAAATATCTTTGTATGCGCGCTTCTGCATACATTCCTACCAGCAACACCAGAGTTGGTTCTGAATCACTCCTGAAAGAAACTCTATGGCCACTCCAACATGTTGCCCCATTGAAAAGTTGCTTTAGCTCCATCCCTCACTAGCTCTTTTATGGTTGTGCAGTCGTCAAAGAGACCTCTAGCTTCTCTAACTGTACCTGTATGATCAGATAACGTTAGTCCAATTCCATCTTTAGTTGTAGAATCCATCATAGTCAGAGCAATGTTAATATTTAGCACCATGTGTCTTTTACCTCCCTCGTCAGGGTATTTAATGATCAGGAGAACAACATCATTCCGAGAATTGTAATATAGATCTTCCATTATATTATGGCCTGAAGTGTTTATGGTGTTATAGTTATTGATGAACTGTATTATACTCCCTCCGTCCTAGTTTAGATGCCAAAATAGGATTTTGCACAAAGATTAAGAAACACAAAGAGAATAGTTTTTTTTTCCACAATTACCCTAGATTAGTATTTAATGTTCCTAGTTTTTAGATGTCTAGATTTTGTTGTTTAGTTGGAAAAATTCAAATTAGAGGAAATATATAGAGAAAAATATTTAAGAGTGTGTCTTGAAAATTGAAATACACAATTCTCCATGTTAGGGTATGATTCCAAGTCAGGGGCAAATCAGGATAAAAGGTGGAAAAATATGAAGTATAGCAAGTATTCTAGGACAAAAAAAATCCCCAATTTTAGCATCTAAACTAGGACGGAGGGAGTACTATTTGCAATCATAAAACTGTTTTTCCTTTACTTTTTAAAAACAACATCACACCTTGCTTTCCATAAGAACCAAATTATTATGCTACATAATTTTTTTAAGATATGCCAATATATATCATAATCTCCCCTTTCTGGGTTTGCAGAACAATTAGTTAACCAATCATGGAAGTTAACTGTTCCATTTCTAATGAAATTCATGTCAAAGTTACAATGCATCCATACTGTTTATGGGTGAAAACTATTTCTGCTGGTTTCGGTAATTTTGGGTGTGTGGATGAGAAATGAATCTAAACCCTAAACAAATGGACTTCATGGGAGTGATTTTGATTCAAGAGATCAATCTATACAATTCTGGCCTAAACCAAGAAATGGCCGTTTTAGACTTGCTTCGGTCACAAAGTGAAGGAGATGGGGTTGATCTTAGGGAGGGAAGCGAAGAAGGTGTTGAGATTATGGAGGTGTTGGTTGTTTATGACTTGTATCAGAATGTTGAACTGACCTGCACAATGTAAGCTATCAGTTCTGGGTGTTTTTTGAATACGGTGTTAACAACAACTTGGTTTTCTCTGTTATGTTAAAATGGGTTGAAGAACCTATATATACAAGTCATTTGAGCGCAATCCTCATCTCGTAGGAAATGGAAGAAGTTGAGTGATTGAGTAGTGGGGCCGTGTAGGTGATTGTTACACGATCACGTCTTTGCCCACTTCCCTCATCGTCGTTAACCGTCCATGCCTCCTGACACGTTCTCGTAATGGGCGTGTTTCACGCCGCACGCTGTAAACCGCCAGACCAATACCCCAGTAAGTATCCCCTAGTTTGTGACATGTTTGATGTCTCGAGTGAGTGGGTCGAGTCGTGGGACCCACCGCAAGAAATAGCATACGGTGCTATTAGGTTAAATAATTAAGCTATTTAAGGATTTGATATTTACGTAATATCGTGTATGCTCGATGCATGTAATGCATCGTGTTTTAAGCAAGCAGCTCAAAACAATCGATATGCATGAATCATCTCTGTTTTAAAGCTTGACTGAATAAGTCGCGGATTAAGCGTCTTAAAATAGCATCACATCCAACCATCTTCGAGTGATCGTTCGGAGGCCGCGTGGGTGGGCCACCATATGGTCGATCACTCACTGTGGCAGAGTGGCGGACAGTGATCATTGAGGCGTTTTATTGATCGCCTAACTTTTAATCCAAGCTGGCAAAGTTGGACAGACGAGATAATTTACGGCACATGTTTGATGTCGTTGATGGATTTTAGGGTTTTTGTAGGTGTGCAAACATCCTCTCTTTGGTTTGATCGAATCTTAGCATGGGTGTTAATTTTGGAGGGACCGACTAGGCATGCGTGGATACGGCGGCAGCGTGCATGTCTACACCTCTCGGTCCCATGAAGGTTCAATCTAGGCCACTCAATTTGACTGGAAAATATGAGTGATCGTGATCGATTTATGACAGAAACCCATTGCCGCAAAGGATTTAAAGGTTGTATGGCATGCCACCTTTTGGCATGCTTTTCGAGGCGTCGGGCCATAGTCTGCCTAGGCCGTCCGGTAACACGCAAAGGTGGGCCCACATCGATCACGTCGACATCCTTGGGACCTCTTGAGTCTATATCTACACCCTCCGTTTAGGCTGACGAAGATGGATGGTCGCGATCGAACTACGACAAATGTTGGGGAGATCGATTATATGGGGCCCATGTTGGGCTGACAGTGAACATATGTGCACCTCCCTGATGGTCCTAAATGTAATCTAAGCCATCCAAATAGGCTGGCTAAGTTGGATGGTTGTAATCGATTTAAGACATTAATGGAATTTCCGCGACCCTTGGAAGCATCACGCCTGCCATGGTTTGAGCAATCGTTTCATTGCTCCATGGCCTTGCCGTGAGAAAACAGATCGGGTGAGGGAGAAGTGGGCCCGCCAACGTGTGTGTTAGCACCTCCCTGATCATTCACGGGATGATCTAATCCGTCCAACCAGTCTGGCGAAGTTGGACGGTCATGATGACTTTAAGACTGCCCTGAACAGTCTTGCTCGTTTGAGCTTCTTCCAAAGCAGCGCGGCCACCTTATTTTAGGGCTGGCGTTTGGTGCGCTGGGAAGTATGGCGTGGTGTTCGACCGGTTGGGGCATAAGTTAGCCCGCCGGTGGTCATCACGGTGATCGCATGCTCCTGTTAGGGTTTGGATAGGCTGGTTAAATCATGCGGACAACTTGCGTGGCCGTGATAGACTGATACAGACAGTCCAGTTTTACTTTAAGAAAATTAAGCATGCTCGATCGGCTAACCAAAGCGCGTCGATGCAAGACTTTCTTTAGAGAGTGATGTAGCTTGTACGGGTATTTCGTGCATGTCTCAAAATTGGCACTTGGAGATTCATGTTACTCTGATGAGAGTGAACACTCAGTCATCATGTCATGTTAATAATGAAAGTTCGGCTAGGAACAACACCAGAAATATTAGGCAAATCATGCATTAATTAATAATGCAAAAAAATTCACATAATATTTGGGATTGTTGCTACATGCACCATTCTGGGTGAATTTTGTGTATTTATTGAATTGCTTCAAATAAATAAAGTGGAGAGGTACTCATCACTTATCAAACGGCTTTACCCTTTGCAGGATGTCAGCACATCAAATTTGGTTTTACAACTTTAGCCCTGAACTAAAATCCACCATCAACATTAAGTCCCCTGCCTAACACGTAATAGTTGCACTATTGCGGGGTAGGCATTAGATGGTGACAATAAAAAAAATCAACGGAAAGGTTTTGGCGTGTGTTACCAGGATGGAGTCTGGCTCGTTCCTTGGGTGTTTCTTCTTATTGCACGGTAGCTGCCGTCAAATATTCAGATCGATAAGCATCCTCTGATTGTTATCCCGCATCTGTAGCCTTTGTAGACGGATAGTGGAGACTCATTTTCTTCCCGATATCCTGTTAACTTGTGAAATATAAAGAAGACTCTGAGACTTCTCCCATCGCAGAATTGTTTCCTTCTCTGTTCCAGGTATTGCTCCATGCTTATTACACGACTTGATCTTCTGATTGATCATGATTTTATTTTTTTATTTTTTTTAATATGTTGATATAATCATAACATCTTCCTGCAGAATCTCATGGAGGTTGCTGGTGATAACTACTCAGGTACCTCTCCGGAAAGAAGCTTTGAAGTCAACAAACCTGAGGCTAATGCTTTCGAGGAGGTGATGGCTAAAATTAATCTCCCGCTTCGCGAAGCTGATCATGCTGTACAGGGCATGTCCATTCTGCATCTGCGCATCGCTCGAACATGTACTCAAACTCTTTTGGCTTCAATCGACAGGGAGGAAAAAAGAGGCATGATGAAGCGTTGCAATCACCGGTGAGCGCGAGAACCGGGAGGTTTTCTGCACGGCTAAAGAGATGAAGGATTGAACATGAACGGCCTACGAGTGAAGATAAGCGTGATTATATGATCCAAGATGGCATCATAATCCTCGACTCCGTTACGGATGAACCCGAGCGCCCAAAGGTTGTCAGCACAATCTCCAACGCTGCAGTGGCCCTTGAGTAAGATACGGAAGTTGTTCCTACTGAGGATGTTGAAGCGGAGAACGTTGTTGACGTCGCAGAAATATTTGAAAGGGAAGTCGAGGCAGACCCAAAGGAAGAAGCATTGGTAGCCTATGGCAACGGTGTTGAAGCATACTCCGGCGATGGTGAAGGAACGGTTGATCTCCTTGATGACTAAATCTCCATGATCCCTGTTGTTGTTTTTTTGGACGAGTATTTTCTCGTAATTTGTGAACAATTTCTCCTTGTACTCAGTGGCGGATGAGTTTAAGGTCTTCTTCTTTTTTACTTGCTTGTTTGAACAAGGGTTTCATATTATTTTGAGATAAGTCTTCCAATATGGCTATATCAGAATCTTCTCAGGCAGTAATGCCGTAATGAAACACCATGAACCTGTATGTGCTCCTGATATGATGTCAGCCTGATTCTGTTGGAGTAGACTTCTCAAAGCGCTTTCCCTCTTTTCCTATGCACATATTCTATTCCTTCAACGTTTTCTAGAGGATATGAAATGTTTCTTTTAGGGTTTTCTTTCTGGTTTAATCTGGTAGGTAATGATGATTTAGGATGACTCAGAATTCTATATCATGTTTAAGGGGTAAAGAAATTCCTAAAAAAGAAATAGTACTTTGATTAATTTAAAAACTGAAACCCTAATAATTATGAATGCAAATAGTGCAATCATTTTGGAGGAATTACAAACATTGCATTTAAAGGGAAATTGTTGGAGGAACTACTACGGAGAAAACTGGAGGAAAAGAGTACCACAACGCTTTTAGGTATTATAGGGATTGAGCCATCATGAGTGAATCGTCACGCCCTCAAGCTTGTCAACATTGATGATCTTACAATATCCGCATAGGATGACATCTGCCACCAGGTACGGTTCATCCTCCTTTGCTGCTGGAAAATCAGATTGAGCGTCTATCTCCACTGCTACGTTCCCAACTTGAAAGGCGGTCGCCTTCACCACCATATCTCCAATTCGAAACGGGTTTGGGCTTGACACAACTCCTTGATTCTGGGATGTGTTTCCTTTGACTGAAATAGACTCTAGGTTTTTTGCAAAACGCTTGAAAGGGCTGGCACCCCACTCACATCTCTTAGTGGCGGTCAGATTGTCGATTGAAACGAGTCCCCGAGCTTTAGCTGGGAGAGGAGTAACCTTTTGTAAAAAGGGTTGTTTAATGAGACTTACTTGAGCTTGGAACCTTTTAAGGTATGCTAACGGGCACTCTCCGGGAAATTGTGTCACATATGCAAGTTGTTGATACAACAACAGGTAATCTTCAAGATGGGACGGCTTGTTGGAGATTCTTTTAGGTATCGAAATTGGCAAAGGACATACTCCCAGCGTTGCCTTGTTGTCATGTATCCAAGAGTATCCCAGGACCATATCATAATTCGTATATTCTTTGATTATGTAGAATTTAGCATGCATCAGGGCATCTCCCACTTTAACTTCAAGATCAATGTATCCATAGGCGTCTCTGAATTATCCTTCTGAGCTTCTGATCATGGTTGGGCTGCGAATAACTTCTTGTTTTGAAATCTTTATGGCTCTCAGAGTCTTGGCAGTGATGATGCTGAATTCGGAGGCTACGTCAATCAATGTACTGTTGAACTCGACATCCTTCAAACGAGTGACGGTCAAGAGTCCCCAGTTCCCTTTGCTAGTTGCATCTTCCAGGAAATATTGAGGTTTCGACATTGTTTCCCCTTCTGGATGCAAACGCATGCCTGGTACGATATGTTTAAGGGATGTAAATATGTCTTGACGTTGTGCCTTGGATAAATACATGATTTCACATAAATGCCCCATCGTAGACTGTACAGTTTTGCGAACGAAATCCATGTAGATCATGCAGCTCCTAATAGGAAGAGGATCCCTATGAACACCTTCGTTTCCTAACTGGATTTCTCATGCCTCTACCTTTTCTCTGAAAATGTGCTTCAATTTGTTACAATCCTTGGTCGGGTGATGGACGAACCTATGATAACGGTAATATTTAGGATTTGCCATCTCTTCTTCGGTCAGCGGACGTATGATAATGGGTAGTTTGATCGCGTCATCTTGAATCCATATGTCCAAGAGTTCTATAACTTCATTCATGGGAAATGGGTAGTCCGGAACTATATCTCCCGCTTCTTATATATGAGTCTTGCCTGCTCCCTTTCGAGATGAAGTTATCTGCACAGGAGCTGCACGCTTGGGTTGTTGTTCTGTTGCTGAAGCTTTCCTTTTTCCTCCTTCGCCCATCATGCTCACAGAAGGACCAGTGTTATATTTCTTGTTGATGAGACGCATGCTTCTTCGACTTTCACGTGTATCTTCGTTTCGAACAATTCTGGTTCTTTCCAACAATATTGGGGCCGTTGTGGATGAACGCTTAGCGTCTTTATGGAGCTCAGAAAATGTTTGAAAGCCCAAATTCTCTAACAAAGCACAGTATATGGGCACCATTTCGTTAATGCATAACTCCACCAACTGGCGTTCGGTGACATTCGGATCATGACAATCCAACGCTTGAATCCTGGATCTCTTAACGAAGTCATTTGGATTCTCGTTGTTTCGTTGAAATATTCTCCCCAAGTCTGAAAAGGTGATCTGCTCAGACACGAAGAAATACTTCATGTAGAAGGCACTTACCATCTCACTCCAATTGGATATGATGTTAGGTGCAATGTTGTTGTACCATGTGTATGCTCTTCCAGTAAGCGACTTTGAGAACTCTTTCAGACGAAGAACATGATTATATTCATGTTCCCCTAAATATTCCATAAATCGAGAGATATGTTCACGAGCGTTACCAATACCATCATAAAGGGAGAACTGAGGAGAGGTGTATCCTTTTGGAAGGGGAATTCGTTGCACGCCTTAAGGGTACGGAGGTTGATGTTGGTGCATGTCCATTGAATTTTCTTTGCCCCAGTTTTGAAGGAGTCGCTACAAGTCTTCATGTATGATGAAATTGAACGACTAGTTCCTTTTCCACTGGCGTTCAGAGGCAACACGAGCTTCTTCATCCATGTAGTCACGCACTGCTAAAGTGCCTGCTTTGGGTGTGTTGAAGGTGCTCCTTGTTGGCTCCAGGAGTTGTGGTGACTCTTGCGTAAATCGCCTGTTAATGTTTTGAGAAAAGTAAGTACCTCTTTCTGAGTTGAAACCATGTCCGTCTGAGCCTTAGCAAGAACTTCATGCCTTTCCATCAAATCCACAATGGTAATAGAGGGTTGTCCTCCTCTTGTTCCTCCAGTCCCTCGTCCTGGCGGAGGAGTGGCAGTTGCTCTGGTGAAGACTAGAGGCGTTACACTCGAAGAAAGACCAGGGTTTGCAGCTGCTCTGGCTCTGGTGATAGGAGATGTCACACCCACTGGAATATCTCCTGCTCCGCTGGTGTTGGTGGTAGAGGACGTATTTTCACGAGATGCATTGATCGTATTGACGAGTTGCATGATGTAATTTTAGATAGTGGTAAGTAGAGTTGTCGTTCAATCGGACTTGATGAGATGATTTTAATAATTAATAAAATAAAATAAAATAAAAATATATACAAATATTATCACAGGATGAAGAGAGTTACTGTGACTAGGATTTCGTCGAATTCATAACATAGGGTTCAATTTATTTATTCTCAACAATTAAAAGCTCAATAAATAAAACTAAATGGACTCCGATTTTGCCAAGGTAGATTATCAAAAGATTGGTTGTAAATCCTAAGCATGATGTATCAAAACATTTAAGCTAAGCATACCTCATCAAATTAAATAACAACCAATTAATTCAAATCATATTTCAATTAGAATTAATGCAAAAGTCTTAAAAAAGAATTAAATAATTTTACCCATGTATGAAATTCATCTTCCTCCGTCGTCCCAGTGATGGGTTCTAGATCCGCATGGTGAAAACACACTCGAAGGAATTTTTCATTGCTCGAAAAGGTGTTCACAATAATGAAATGTGAGAAAAATAATAAAACTGGATTTTGTAACATTTATATTTGTTACAAAACTAAATGTTACAGAGAACGATAAATGAAAAGCATCGTTTGCATTGTAGCAATACGACTGTCCCCTACTGTCTAATGTTCTTCGAGTTCTTCACAGGAGCAGCAATGGCAGTTCCCTGTAACTCCAGTTTTACCGGCTCTATAGTGTCTAAATGTATCCCAATCTCTCCATCCCCTTATATTCTACCCCAAGAGTCTATTTATACTCCAATCCTCGTAATAAGTCCCAAAATCTCGTCATAACTCGATATTATTTTCATGCAAGATACGGGATTTTCTTCCCTATTTTAACTTCTCACGCATCTAGTTGTTGTATACACGCTCCAAACTGATTGAAACAGGTTCCAAAATGTGATGACACCGCTGTAGACTCGCTCCAACTTTCCAAAACTACCAACAGAATCCCGTGAATATCATATTCCGTCCACATACTCCTATCTGTGTGGAAAATCCACGTATTCAACCACTTCTAATCGAAATCATCAACCATACCATCCATGTTTAGCCAAGAGGAACAAACCCAATCAATCTGAGTCGTTGAGTCACATTGAGTTGCGTAAAAACTCCAACCCTAATTTAGCCAGCTTTACTCCCTGATTTCTTCTAACTCGAGTTCTAGCCAAAATCCATCGAACCAAAGACCCAAAACAACCCTGTTAGGCTCAAAGGAAGATACCCAACCATTTCCAGCTCTTTAGTCTCACTGAAACAAGCTCAAAATGAAAACCCTAATTTTTCCATTGATGAACACACAACTCCCGCCAATTTTCAGTTTTTCAAATGTTGAAGATGGGTGTCCCCCTAACCAACCCAGGTGTGTAAATAGCAGGTGTCCAACTGAGGTGCCCCTTATAAATTGAGGTGCCCCTTATCTAAAAGCGAGAGTCCAAATAACACTTGTCCTCCTGGTGCTTTAGACAACTTTTTGAGCCGAATTTTCCAACAATATTTATTTCCCAAAAATACCTACAAACACACAAAACACCATAATAAGGACGAAAACGAGTACTAACAATAAGAAACATTGAGGAAAAATTAGACACATAAATGCGTCTATCAAATACCCCCAAACTTATTATTTGCTAGTCCTCGAGCAAAACTAATAATAAATAAAATTCTAACTCACTAGGTGGCCCTAGTGACCGAGTTAATCTCGGGAGGGTTTACCAGAGGTGTACCCACAAAACCATTACTCCAGGCCCTAGCTATATACGTAGAACCTTGGAAGGCGCTAAAGAATCTCCTTGGTTGGCATACTTATTGACTACAGGAGGAAGTACCCTGATGCGAAATTCCAATTGGTGTACACGATTTTGCACTCAAGCATACTAAAATTAATATAAAGTGACAGAGCTCTACTCAGATAGTTTCTAGACATCATAAACCGGAGTCAACCAATCACATGGATAGATTAATAAGATGGATGTTGAGAAGAAACGTATATGATGTTGACTAAGGTGAACCTATCCTAATGGACTGAGATACTGGTCTGGACTAATATCAACACACATGCATATACAATGGAACCAGTGGTCGATAATCCTAACTCTAGGTTAACTCAGCTGGCATATATAAGGGTACCAGTGGTCGACTTTATTGTATTTATTTAGGTTGGTCTGGTGGTCTGGTCTGGTCTTTTTTTTTTTATCGGTCACTCTATTTCACCCTAGCAATGGTAAAAAGAAAGAAAAAAAGAAAAGAAGTGATCAGGATTCTTTTGATGTTTCCATCACAAGGATATGGCGAAACTACCATGTTTTCTTTTTCTAACACCTGAGCTCTGTGCTTTTATGAATAGACTCTTCTAGATGTTTCCATCTAATCAGATTGGTTCCTCAACTCCTACAACCAAGATGCTTCCATCCACTTAGATTGGTTAGTGTCATCCTTAATAAACATAAATTTCTAGGCTCTAGAGTTTTTATTTCAACTAAAAGTTTCTCCCATACCCCCAAACTTAAATCTAACATTGTCCTCAATGTTCTAAAGATAAAATTAAAAGCATGAACAAGGAAAAACTGTTACCAGTTGAAGTAAAAGAGTTAAGGAAAGATATTATTGAGTTTTAAGAGCATGGGTTACCTCCCAAGAAGTGTTAAGTTTAAAGTCTTCAGCCAGACATCAGAAGAAATTAGTCACCTCATATAATCATTAAGTAATAGCGGGAATAACTGCGGATCACCAAAACCAAATAGGGCTATCACAAGTAAAAGGAATCTACAACATCCCAATAAAATTAGCAAATAAAGCACACCCATGTCTAGTTTCCTATTTAAGACAACTACAAATAGTTGTGGTTTAGGTTCAAGTTCTATAACTGGGTCTAGATAACATATTTTCATGGGTTGCATTTCCTCAAAAGTTAGATCTGAATGTTCAGGTCCTAGATTCTGGAAAAACTCGAATAAGAACTTAGAAGCACATAACATTAACCTGAATAACTGGGGATCCTCTAAGTCAATCAGACTTGACTCACACAGTTGACCAAAGTAGTAGTCATTCTTAAGCAAATGTGTCGACCCTAATCTCCTAAAGTAATTAGGTTTAGTCTCAAAACTTAATAATTGACACATTTGAAACTTGTACGTTCCCACAATTGGAAGGAAGATTTTTGGTGGGAAAACAAATTAAATCGTGGTATCATATCCTGGGTTAACCACATCAATCATAGGATGGGTTTCTAATAACTGAACTTCTTTATGGACACAACTAGGTTCAGGAAAAAGTGTATGAAGATAATCTCATAAAATGGTTGAAGCATAGATGTCCAGTCCTAAGTGAGGGGACTTTTTGAGAGTTAAAGGTAAGGCACTAGGAGAGTGATAATCACCCCCAAACTTAGAGTTTTCAATGTATCTAGATAGACTAGTCACAATCTCCCTAATTTCTAGATCATCAGATTCTTAAAAATGGTCAATTGATTCTTCTAAGTTACAATCAGCATCCTCACTTATCTCTACGAGTTTATCTTCTTCTAAGACTAGCGTTTTTAACTCACTAGACTCTAATATAGTATTCTCAGAGTAAACTCTTTCTTCTAAACCATCATCACAATCATATAAAGGATTATCAGCGAAAGTTTCTAGTAAAGGCTCATTAACTAAGGTGGTAATCATAGTTACTTCCTCTGATTCACTTATAGGCACATCAAATAATGGAATATCAAACACATTACAGGCTAAAGGATCATGAACTACATTGTCTAAAACGGTGGTATCTCTAATCAAATCCTCATCCTTTTGAATAGGTGAATAATTATTAAAATTATTTGGATTTGTACTAGAAACAATGCTATCATTATAAAGCTCAATTGTGGTAACAAATTCCTGATCACTATGCCTACATATTTTAAATTCTTCGTCAACACTATAAATGGTTGAACCTCATCTAAACAAGTAGTGTTACCATTTCTAACCTCGTCATCCTGATCATGTAAATAAATATCCTCATTTTCATGGGTATTATTGGAAACATTGTATTGTAAATTAAGATTATTTCGAGCAATTTTTTCGAAAATCCTATTTGTACTTTCAGTAAATTGCTTAAGAGTCTCTTATAAAGACATCCTAGCTGACCGCTCTGGGACTCGTCTGGAATATTTAAGATTTCCTTCACAAATAAGGAATGACTCTTGAAAGCCTTTTTTAGAGAAATAGAAGGATTGTTTTGCTCATATGACTGGTGGGTATGCGAATAGTAATTAGGCTCACCATGGTATGAACCATATCCTTGAAAAGGTGGATGCTCCCAACCACTATTCACACTATGGTCAAAGTAATATCCATTTTGAAAATCAATCGGATAATCATTGTATTGGTTGTTATAATACTAGTTTGACATCCTAACTGCAAGGGAATTCTACACAAGCACAAACAAGGCTGACTCGACCAAAACAAACCTACTGATTTCTAGCAAACAAAAAGCATGATGGTTCCACTTAGATTGTTTCTAGACCAGCTTCTAATCCTTCGAAAGGGAATTCGTTAAAATTTAAGCAAACCCCTCTGGAATCAATCTGAGTCAAAGTAAGTTGAATAGAGGCAAGGGAAGTTGCGTGGAGCTTTGATACCCAGGGCCTCACCGCATTACAGGGCGGCGCAGTTACGCATTCAACTTACAGAAACCATCATGAACTTCGAAGTATGCTTAAAGAGTAACCAATATTTTTCGAATGACTTTCCTAAGAAGCTTCTATTGGTCTCGTTCTATTCCAAATTTTAAAGCTTAGGTTTGCGTTTGGTATCGTTTTCCTAAGGTGGGAAAGAAGAGAACGGTGATGAAATTCGAACCCTTATCTTGTATGGCCAGGCCTTTCCCTTTACTAGGAAATTAAAGCAGCCGTTTTCAATACCTCAACATATATGCATACAAAATCATCCAGTAAACCCGCTGACAGGGGATTCGCGGGTGTTTAGAATTCTTACCTCCCGTTCCAGACGGGGGATGAACCGTTGAAGTCGACTCGGGCCATTGACTCCTATGTCAGTGTACGAACCCGAGGGGCCAAGACAATATCGTAACTGTCATCCTTCCCTGTGCAGTTTATATTTTTAAACTAACCCTTCCTCAGGGTTTTAAAAAAAACTAAAGTCCAATGTCCAAAGTCCAATGTCCAATGTCCAAATATAAAAAACACTAACCCTTCCTCAGGGTTTCCGACTAGTTTCTTGTCGGATGTGAATTCTTTCAAAAAAAAAAAAAAGTCCAAAAATAAAAGATTACGAAAATAAAAGCCTATTTACAGTTTCTAAAAAAAAAAAAATCTAATAAAAATAAATTAACTATATACAAAAATATTCTTCTTTACTCCTTTGGATTTTCTCTCTTCTTTCCTTCTTTGACTTCGCTTTACTTTCTAACACTTTCTCTTTTATATAAGCTCCGTACCAAGTCTGAAAGCAAATAGAAAAAACCAAAACGCGTAAAAAGGAACAAAAATAATTAAAATAAAATAAAATAAACCTAAGACAAATCTAAATACAAGTTTGCGTCGGCGACGCCAAAAATTGATGTAATTTTAGATAGTGATAAGTAGAGTTGTCGTTCACTCGAGCTTGATAACATTGATTTTAAGAATTAATAAAATAAAATAAAATAAAAATATATACAAGTATTGTCACAGGATGAAGAGAGTTACTGGGACTAGGATTTCGTCGAATTCATAACATAGGGTTCAATTTATTTATTCTCAACAATTAAAGCTCAATAAATAAAACTAAATGGACTCTGATTTTGCCAAGGTAGATTATCAAAAGATTGGTTGTAAATCCTAAGCATGATGTATCAAAACATTTAAGCTAAGCATGCCTCATAAAATTAAATAACAACCAATTAATTCAAATCATATTTCAATTAGAATTAATGCAAAAGTCCTAAAAAAGAATTAAATAATTTTACCCATGTATGAAATTCATCTTCCTCCGTCGTCCCAGTGATGGTTTCTAGCTCTGCACGGTGAAAACACACTCAAAGGAATTTTTCATTGCTCAAAAAGATGTTCACAATAATGAAATGTGAGAAAAATAATAAAACTGGATTTTGTAACACTTATATTTGTCACAAAACTAAATGTTACATAGAACGATAAATGAAAAGCGTCATTTGCAGTGTAGCAATATGACTGTCCCCTACTATCTAATGTTCTTCGTGTTCTTCACAGGAGCAGCAATGGAAGTTCCGTGTAACTCCAGTTTCTCCGGATCTATAGTGTCTAAACGTATCCCAATCTCTCCATCCCCTTCTATGATACCCCAAGAGTCTATTTATACTCAACAGGGATGATACAATCCTCGTAATAACTCCCAAAATCTCGTCATAACTCGATATTATTTTCATGCAAGATACGGGATTTTCTTCCATGTTTTAACTTCTCACGCATCTAGTTTTTGTATACACGCTCCAAACTGATTGAAACAGGTTCCAGAATGTGATGACACCGATGTAGACTCGCTCCAACTTTCCAAAACTACCAATAGAATACCGTGAATATCATATTCCGGCCACGTACTCCTTGTTGTGTGGAAAATCCACGTATTCAACCACTTCTAATCGAAATCATCGACTATACCATCCATATTTAGCCAAGAGGAACAAACCCAATCAATCTAAGCCGTTAAGTCACACTGAGTTGCATAAAAACTCTAACCCTAATTTAGCCAGCTTTACTCCCTAATTTCTTCTAACTCGAGTTCAACCAAAATCCATCGAACCAAAGACCCAAAACAACCCTGTTAGGCTAAAAGGAAGATACCCAAACATTTCCAGCTCTTTAGTCTCACTGAAACAAGCTCAAAATGAAAACCCTAATTCTGCCATTGATGAACACACAACTCCCGCCAATTTTCAGTTTTTCAAATGTTGAAGATGGGTGTCCCCCTAACCAACCCAGGGGTGCGAATAGCATGTGTCCAACTAAGGTGCCCCTTATTCAAAAGCGAGAGTCCGAATAACACTTGTCCTCTTGGTGCTTTAGACAACTTTTTGAGCCGAATTTTCCAACAATATTTATTTCCCGAAAATACCTACAAACACATAAAACACCATAATAAGGACGAAAACGAGTACTAACAATACGAAACATTGAGGACAAATTAGACACATAAATGCGTCTATCACTGCACGATAACGCCACTGACCAGGATATCAACGCCGAGAGTGTTGCCAGCGCTAGTTCTGTCAGAATTGGTTGATGATCCAGACCTAAGATCCACCATTTTGAAATTAGTAAAATTAAATTGAGTATTGAAGAAATTGACTTCATCCCACTTTGGTCGCCAATTGTTTATGGGTGAAAACTATTTATGCTGGTTTCGGTAATTTTGGGTGTGTGGATGAGAAATGAATATAAACCCTAAACAAATATACTGCATGGGAGTGCTTTTGATTCAAGAGATCAATCTATACAATTTTGGCCTAAACCAAGAAATGGTCGTTCCAGACTTGCTTCGGTCACAAAGTGAAGGAGATGGGATTGATCTTAGGGAGGGAAGGGTAGAAGGTGTTGATATTATGGAGGTGTTGGTTGTTTATGACTTGTATCAGAATATTGAACTGACTTGCACAATGTAAGCTATCGATTCTGGGTGTTTTCTAAATACGATGTTAAAAACAACTTGGTTTTCTCTGTTGTGTTAAAGTAGGTTGAAGAACCTATTTATACAAGTCATTTGAGAGCAATCCTCATCTCGTAGGAAGTGGAAGAAGTTGAGTGACGGAGTAATGGGGTCGTGTAGGTGATTGTTACACGATCACGTCTTTGCCTACTTCCCTCATCATCGTTAACCTTCCATGCCTCCTGACACGTTCTCGTAATGGGCGTGTTGCACGCCGCATACTGTAAACCATCAGACGAATACCCCAGTAAGTATCCCCCAGTTTGTGACATGTTTGATGTCTCGAGTGAGTGAATCGAGTTATGGGACCCTCCGCAAGAAATAGCATACGGTGCTATTAGGTTAAATAACTAAGCTATTTAAGCGTCTTAAAATAGCATCACATCTAACCATCTTCGAGTGATCGTTCGAAGGCCGCGTGGGTGGGCCACCATCTAGTCGATCACTCCCTGTGGCAGAGTGGCGGACGGTGATCATTGAGGCGTTTCATTGATCACCTAACTTTAAATCCAATCCGTCCGACCAAGATGGCAAAGTTGGACAGACGAGATGATTTACGGTACATGTTTGCTTCCGTTGATGGATTTTAAGGTTTTTAGAGGTGTGCAAACATCCTCTCTTAGGTTTGATCGAATCCTAGTATGGGTGCTAATTTTGGAGGGACCGACCAGGAATGCGTGGAGATGGTATGCATGTCTACACCTCTCGGTCCCATGAAGGTTCGATCTAGGCCACTCAATTTTACCGGCAAAGATGAGTGGTCGTGATCGATATGTGATAGAAACCCATTGCCACAAAGGATTTAAATGTCTTGTGGTGTGTCATCTTTTGGCATACGTTTCGAGGCGTCGGGCCGTAGTTTGCCTAGGCCATCTGGTCACACATAAAGGTGGGCCCATGATGATCACATCGACATCCTTGGTTCCTCTTGAGTCTATATCTACACCCTCAGTTTAGGCTGACGAAGATGGATGGTCGCGATCGAACTACGACAGATGTGCATTGCCACAAACCCTAATTATGGTTTTGAAACAGTCACGCACGCGTGACTTTGGCCAAATGGTTTGGCAAGTCGTGCTTCTCTTTTAGGGATATCGATCATGTGGGGACCATGTTGGCCTGACGGTGAACATATGTGCACCCCCATGATGGTCCTAAATGCGATCTAAGTTATCCAAATAAGAATCACGCTGGCCATGGTTTGAGCAATCATTTCATTGTTCCATGGCCTTGTCGTGAGAAAAACCGACCGGGTGAGGGATAAGTGGGCCCGCCAATGTGTGCGTTAGCACTTCCCTGATCATTCATGGGATGATCTCTTACGTCCAACCAGGCTGGCGAAGTTGGACGGTCGTGATGACTTTAAGACTGCCCTGAACAGTCTTGCTCGTTCGAGATTCTTCCAAAGTAGGGTGGCCACCTTATTTTAGGGCTGGCATTTGGTGCGCTGGGAAGTATGGCGTGGTGTTCAACCGGTTGGGGCATAAGTTAGCCCGCCGGTGGTCATCACGGTGATCGCATGCTCCTGCTAGGGTTTGGATAGGCTGGTTAAATCATGAGGACAACTTGCGTGGCCGTGATAAACTGATAAGGACAATCCATATTTCCTTTAAGGAAACTAAGAATGTTCGATCGGCTAACCAAAGCGCGTCGATGCAAGACTCTCTTTAGAGAGTAATGTAGCATGTACGGGTATTTCGTGCATGTCTCAAAATTGGCACTTGGAGATTCATGTTACTCTGCTGAGAGTGAACACTCAGTCGTCATGTCATGCTAATAATGAGAGTTCGGCTAGAAATAGCACAGAAAATACTAGGCAAATCATGCATTAATTAATAATACTAAAAAATTCACAAAATATTTGGGATTGTTGTTACATGCACCATTTTGGGTGAATTTTGTGTATTTATTGAATTGCTTCGAATAAATAAAGTGGAGAGGTACTCATCACTTATCAAACGTCTTTACCCTTTGCAGGTTGTCGGCACATCAAATTTGGTTTTACAACTTTAGCCCTGAACTAAAATCCACCATCAACACACACCTAGAAGGCGTGGTTGTTATGCGAGAACAAATGAGTTAACGTTTCTGGACTATCATTACAAAGTTTACATGTTATATCAATGTCAGGTATAACAGTTGCCACTCTCATACTATTGGGAAGTATAAAGTGAGTTGCCTTCTAAATGAATTCTTAACAGTTGGAATAGTTTTCGTCCCCTATATTTGATTCCATCTAGTATCAACATTTTCATTAGAGTTTAAATGATTGTAAAGAGATTTAATAGAAAACATACCTTTGTTGTTTATGGTCCATCTCGGTGTATCTGTCTAATCTTTTATTGGAATTTTATTTTTCTTTATTTTTTCAATTGTTTGATTATCAAAACAAGTGACCAGTTTATCAAGATCCCAGGTTTTATAGTTAGTTATAAGATCACTAGCTTTTTGAAGTTGCCCTGAGCTTGTGTTAGGTTTCAGAAAAGGTTTTTCAGTGTCAGGGATCCAAAAATCATCCCATATGTCAATGTTTTTGCCTTTTCCTAATTCCCAGTAACAACATTTCTTAATTTGATCAATACCCGTTAACATCCCTTTCCATATCCAACTATCATTCCTATTTGGTTTGCTATCTATATGAAGTATGTCACATAGGATAGTTTTTGGCTTTCCTAATAGTGGCACAAAGGGATTTAGGATTCTGACTTAGGTTCCATCCTATTTTGGCTATCATTTCTAGATTATTATTATTTTTACATTTTATATCCCTAAACCTCCTTCTTCAAGACTTTTACATATAGAAGTTCAATTTTTTAGACACACTCATATTTTTTTTTCCATTTTTATTCAAACTTTTTTCATTCTTTCCCCACCAATAATTCCTTTAAAGTCTTGTTATCTTGTCACAAATCTTGACAGGAGTTTTAAAACAATTCATTTGGTAAACATAAATAGAAGAATTTACATTTTTTTATCATAACAATTTTACCAGCATTATTTAAATAAATGCCATTCCGACCTATCATCCTATTTCTCAACTTTTAAATTAGAGGTTCAAAACATTCTACCTTAGATCGATTCGTGAAAGGGGATCACCTAAGTATTTATCAGTTAAGGGAATAATTGTGACACCTAAAATCTCTTTAACCATTCTTCGAATACTAGTTTCTATTTTTGAACTAAAGAAAACTCATGATTTAGTTAAGTTAATTAATTACCCTGAAGCAGTTCCAAAATCTGAAAACAGTTTGACTAGATTGTGACAAGATTTTTCGTTAATTTTACAGAAAACTAAACAATCGTCAGCAAAAAGTAAATGACTTAAAGAAGGACCATGGTGAACTAGTTTGATACCTTTGATCATACCCAAGTTTTCAGCATGTAAGATGGTACGAGAAAGCGCTTCCATGTAAAACAAAAAGAGATTGGGGGAGATTGGATCTCCCTGTCTCAAACCCCATATAGGTTTAAAGAACTTCGTGGGAAATCCATTAAGCAAAACATATAAAATTGTCGTCGAAATACATTGGTGTACTAAATTACACCATTTATTATTGAATCTCATTCTAGTCATAAATTGAATTAAGAACTCCCATTCGACTCTGTCGAATACTTTAGACATGTCGATTTTAAGGCCCATAAACCCTTCTTCGATTTTGAATTTTTTATCTTTTGAATAATTTCATGAGGTAAAGTGATATTCTCAGAAATCTGCCTTCCAGGAATGAAGGCAGATTGATAGGGTGAAATTATTTTTACAAGAAGAACTTTCATTCTTCATGCCATAAGTTTAGAGATAACTTTGTAACAAGTGTTGGTCAGAGCAATTAGTCTAAACTCCACAGGGGTAACAGGATTTAGAGTCTTGGAAATTAAAGAGATAAAAGAGGTATTCATCTCTTTAGATAAAGGACCAGTGTCAAAGTAGGTTTGGACCATGTTTACCAAGTCGGTTCCAATGGTTTCCAAATTATGTTGAAAGAAGTTTGGAGGGAAACTATCCAGTCCCGGACTTTTATCAGGTTCCATAGAGAACAAAATCTTCTTAATTTCACATTTCAAAGGTAAGGCACCGAGCATCTCATTGTCAGCATGATTAACACTAGTAGGAATAAGATTTATCAAATTCGGGTCAATATCAGGCTTAGCAGTAGTAGCAATTTTATGGAAATGATTAGTTATACAATCTGCAATTTTCTCTTTGGTATTTATCCAGTCATTATCGTCATTTTTTATTGTCTTATATTTCTTCTAAATCTCTGTTTAGCTTCGGTATGAAATAATCTTGTGTTCCTGTCTCCTAAGGCAATGTTCTGGTCCCTACTTTTGTCTTTCCAAAAAATTTCTTTGATAGCATACCACTTAGCAAGTTCATTTCTTAGGTTAGCTAATTCGGTTATCTTGTCAGGGTAATTGACCAAAGAGTTGGTCTTTTCCATTTTTTACTTTATATTTTCTATGTTACTATTTATATTGCCAAATCTAGTTCTATTCCATAATTTCAGAATGTGTTTTACTATTCCAAGTTTCTTGTTTACTTTATAGGCTGGAGACCCTTTAACATTTGTATTCCAACTGTCCTGAATTAAGGATTTACAATCCTCGTGCTTCATCCACTCACCAAAGAATTTAAAAGGAGTAGGTTCAACATTCCAATGGTTATACATAGTTAGTTTTATAGGCACGTGATCAGAATCAAGGGGCCCTAGATGTTTAATACTAGAGTTAGGATATTTCCTAATCCATTTATCATTCACCAAAGCCTTGTCTAATCTTTATTCAATATTCTGGTCATTTTTCCTATGATTATTCTAGGTGTAAGTATAGCCAGTAAATCCCAGGTCCATAAGGTTGCACTTGTTTATTAACTTATTAAAGGTGTTAGTCTCATTTTTCTTAAAAGGATATCGACTTTGCTTTTATTTTTCATGAAAGACAACATTCAAATCCCATTTGATTATCCAAGGTTTATTTATCTTAGCAGCCATTTGTTTTATGATTTTCCAAGATTTCAGTTTCAGATTTCCATATGGACTCCCATAAAAACAAGTTAGAATCCAACTATTGTCATTTATATGATTCATAATAGTAGCATTTATATGGTTAAAATCATGGTCTTCTATTTTTATGTTAACATTATTTTTCTGTAGATGGGGAAAAACGATATGCTGGTTTTTGCGGAATCGAGGACGACCGTACGGAGGAGAGTCCTTGAACTGAGCGAAATGTTAAACCTCACATAGATGCACCGCTATGAAGGGGGTGCTTTAAGTTCGAGAGACCAATCTGTAGTACTCCGGACTAAACCAAGACAATGGCCGTTCCAGAGTAAATTCAGTCACAAGAGAGGATGGGTTGATATGTAGGAGGGAAGCTGAGAAATGTGTGAGATCAATGGTGATCTGAGATTGTAGGTGTGTTATGATTTCAACGTGAAATGCTCTGAATGATTGAATATTGCCTGATTGAGAGTAATTTCTGTGAGTTCGTGTAGACAAATGAGCGTCTGTATGAACTTTGGTGAGAAATTGTTCGTTCAGACGATTGTCGTTTGAATGTTTTAGAACTCTTCGAATCCTCTTTCAATCAGGATTCAGAGACATTATATAATGCCGGAGTTGAAAACACCATGATCCCATGAAGTGTGACAGTTGATGGAGTGGAGAAATGGAGAAATGGAAATAGTGCTTGAAACCAGTTGCGCCCATCGTGCAGAGACTTGGTTGATTTTCCACCCACTACTTCGCTAACTCCCTCAACTGATTGCACGACTTGCTCACATTTCATCGTGTGTTTGAACACACGTGCCGTAGACTTCCAAACCAAAACCCTAGTTGATATCCCCCCAAGTGACACGATTGATGTCTCGTGGTTAATTAAGTCAGTTGCTGATTTCATGACTTCGTGGGACTATGAGTCCACGTATTTGCTGAGTTAAACATGATTTTGTAGAATATTCTGCAACTCATGAATCGAACGTGTCTGCTGAGACAATGATAGGATCCTCACGTTGAGGAGAGCAAGTGTTGCTCGCTAATTTTAATATTGATAGTTCTTTGAGTAAATATTGCTCATCTTAGCAAGTGTTGCTCGTTTGATGAATTATTGGTAGCGTGACCAAAATAAAATATTAATTAAAGAATTGGTAGTTGAATCGAGCATAATTAATAAGAATATCGATCATGAAATCAGTAAGAAATTATTAGTGTTTGAATCTGGAATCATGATCCTTGGATTCAGAAACCCTAATTTGATCAATTGATGACCAATTGATGGTTTATTTGAAATTAACAATAGGATGAAGGAGAAGCGGCTTCATGGGATCATGGGTCGACCATGAAATTCTCATATGCTCACGTGAGCAAAATCCAAGACCTCTTGGAAGAGTTGATGAGTTGTTGAAAGGATGATTAAATGCTGGTTTAATCATTTACTGAATTACTGCTGGGTTCAGCATTAGGTGATAAAACGTAATTAATTATTAAAATATAAAGGACCGACCAAGGGGTTATGAAACCGGCCCTGGGTGGTCACGGGATCAGATGATGATCGCTCCGTCAAATTCTGAAATTGTTTGGAGAATTTTTGGACCTAATACGTGTTATTGTGCAAATTAGGTCAGATTGTGAGAAACACGTGGGACTGGCTCATTGCGATCCAAAAAGTCAACCTTGGTCGGTCAAGGTAACATGCTTTCGTCATTGAGATGTCCGTGTCTCAGTTCTGAGAATTTTGATATTTTCTGGTGCACGTTTGAGCGACCATTTGAGAAAATATGACAAAATTAAGGTTTTCTATTAAAACCGTCAAAACTTCGTCGGATGAAGGAAAATAATGAAAAGTGAAGGAATTATAAAGAGGTGAGGGACCAACCAAGGGTTCATGAACTGGCCCTAGGTGGTCATGGGATCAAATGTTGATCGTTTGAGCACTCCTCAGATTGGTTGAAACCCTAATTAGCGTCCTTTGGTAGAATCAACATAGATTTCTCATACAGATTCGGATTTTGTTGGTCCGCCCCTCCATTCCGTACGGAAAAGAATTTCCTCTCTCCCAACGTGGGAATATTTAGGTTTTAAGCTCTTTCGGGAGATGAAAACAGCCAAAGAATAAAACTCAGGAAAAATTCAAGGGGCTGGTCCCATAACATTTTTCCTAATATGATAAAACGAATGAGTTTTGTTGAAATCAAGGAGTTTCCATCAGATGAGGGAAACATAAAAAATCATAAATAATAAAATAAGGGACGTGTGAGCGTGTGGGACCGGCTTGGAGCATGACTGGCCGACCAAGGCCTTGGGTCCGTGCGTTTTCCCTATTTTATGCATTATTTCATGATTTGAAGGAATTTTCATAATTTGAAGGAAATATCATGAAATCAAGGAATTTTCATGGGATTATGAAAACATGAAAAATATGCTAATAAAAGAGTGGGACGTGTGAGCCATCTAGGGTTTGGCCGACCAGCCATGGCCCGTGCACACGGGTTCCCTAATTTTTATTATTTTTCATGGGACGAAGGAAATATCATGAGATTAAGGAATTTTCATGAAATTAGGGAAATAATAATAAAAAAATGAGGAATCATGAAATGTGGGTCGGCTGGAACCAATGCATGGCCGGTTGGCCAATGGTCACGCCCATCACATTTTCCCTAATTTTAAATTATTTCCTCCGCGCGAAGGAAGCACCATGAGATTGAGGAGTTTCCTCAAAACAAAGGATGTTCGTTCAAATGAAAGGTTTTTCATAAACTCAGAGAAAACAACAAAAATATGATAAAAATATGAAACTAGTATGGGATTGACCACAGCACGGTCGGCCGGTCAGTGAGCCCATGCTCCCAGCGCCTTGGTCAGTTTTCATTTATTTGTTATTTTTCATCCAATTTTGCATAGGTTCATCATTTAATCGTATTTTGAAATACCCGTTCGTGCGATGGTTATTAATGTATCATTGTTGAATACACTTGCACCATTTGAGATAGGGCTTGCTCAGGCGGTAGCTCTGATGCTCGTGCATCCAATATTTATTACTAATCCATGGACTTCCGCTGGGAAGAACCATGGTTTGCGTAATGAAATATCTGCGAAAATATTCGAATATTTTTAGGAATTTTGCGAATGAATCCAAGAATTTAGGTTTGAGACAGGGCTTGCTCAGGCGGTAGCTCTGATGCCCGTGCGTCCAATATCTATTACTAATCCATGGACTTCTGTTGGGAAGAACCATGGTTTGCGTAATGAGATATCTGCGAAAATATTTGAATATTTTCAAAAAGTCTGCGGATGAATCCCAGAATTTAGGTTTGAGACAGGGATTGCTCAGGCGGTAGCTCTGATGCCCGTGCATCCAATATTTATTACTAATCCATGGACTTCTGCTGGGAAGAACCATGGTTTGCGTAATGAGATATCTGCGAAAATATTTGAATATTTTCAGAAATTCTGCGAATGAATCCTAGAATTTAGGTTTGAGACAGGGGTTGCTCAGGCGGTAGATCTGATTCCCGTGCATCCAATATTTATTACTAATCCATGGACTTCTGCTGGGAAGAACCATGGTTTGCGTAATGAGATATCTGCGAAAATATTTGAATATTTTCAGAAATTCTGCGGATGAATCCAAGAATTTAGGAATAATTAATTTATGACTTTATACTAGCAGAGTAAGTTGTTCGGGAGTTGTTCATCCCGTGATAAAATTAATTACTAAAGTGCTCAGTACTCATGAGATATGTCGTTGTCCAGCTGTGAGACTACATATCTATATGCACTCTGAGAGAAAGTATTCTCCATCATAGGATTCGATGAGAGACCCGTGTCTCAATATTCACGTCTGATTGCTGAATCAGAGGTCGTATAATTATGGGTTTACAATTTTAGCCTTTTTCCAAAATCCACCATCTACATTAAGTCCCCTGCATAGTGAGGAAATCCGTGTTCCTCAGTCAGCATTGAATGGTGATTTTTCGGTCATAACAGTGCAAGTAATTGAACTCAGTCGTAAGTTAAGATGTTACCGGATTTCGATCGTACCAGCATTTCATGACTTGAAAGCAGACTTTAGTGGCATGATAGAATGTCGTTTGGTGAGCATGAGTTGATGTTGAACCTCTGATTTGGATGACAGGATCTTGGTCGTTCAGGATTCGCGGGCCGGGCCAATTAGGAAATCCTTAGAAAATTAGGTTTTGGAAACAAAGTTTGATATAAAAGTAATTGCTTCTCCTTTTTTTTTTTTTTTTATCACGACTAACAGCTCCCGTCACCTCATCATATTCACGCCAGCACTAGGAGAGGAAGAAAAAAAATTCTCCGAACTCTAAATATGGCGTATTGTCGTCACGTGCGGTGATTCTTCACCGGCGCTACCGAAGTGTATGCGTTCAAAACTTTTTTTTTGCTGATGTTCATGAGTTTTATGGGTTGTTCACATATTGATCATGATAAAATTACATACCCGTGTATATATGATTGTGGGTTTCGTTGAAAAAACTTTCGTTTTTGAAAACGTATGTTCGTTTGATCGTTAGTTTTTGAAAACTAGTAATGATCCCTGATTTAGGAGTGATTTCCTTTCATATATGAATATGTAGGTTCAGTGATGAAACTATGTTGATGAGCTTTCATGTGAGCCAAAATTTTATCACGAAAAAATGAATTTTTCACAAAACCGAAGTAAAATCTTCGTTTTAAAGAATAATGACGATGCGGAGAAACGGATTCTCTTCTTTATGAACTTGTGTTCAGTGATAAAATCTTATGTATGAGCTTTCATGTAAAACTTTATCGTGTAATGCATGAGTTTTCATAAAATTGAAATAAACCTTCGTCTTGAAGACGTATGACGGCACAAAGGACAAGGGTTTTGCAAAACCATGGTAGATTCATGGATTTTTATTTATTTATTTTTTGAACCGTGGAGTATCCACAATTTATTTCTATGATCCTGGCTCATGTTGAAAATATTTATTTATTTACGTGAGTAAATAAACGTTTTATATAGAGCAAAGGGCATATAAATTGCCTATTCCTTGAAAAGGTGCAGAAAATGTTAAACTCGTCCAGAAGTTATTAACCATGTGCGTGTTGATCGGTCGAGTGAGTTCCTTATTCTTTTACTAACTTAACCTCCCTGGTCGAGTTAAGTAAACTGTACTGGGAAAAAATAAAACCCGATATATATTACCATTTCTCCCTTTATTTTTCCCATGCTATTTCTGTCTTTCAATTTCACATTCATTGGGCAATATGACTCGTTTGAAGAGTGTAAGTGAGATTTAATTGTTTTGGACTTCGTTATTCGTTATTCTTTTCTTGAACATCGATAGTAATTTTTAAATCCCCTTAGTCTGCGATTTAGGGTTTCACTTCTCGATCTGATATTTTCATTTTCTGGTAGTAATTAAACAATGTTGATCTGATTGTAAATAATTGGTTGAGTAGTTTTACCGCAAATACTTATTGGGTAGAATGAAATTGATGCCTTGATGGAATGATGTTCAAATAGAATAACTAAACTTGGTTTAGAATCATGTCTATAATATGTGTGTAATTCTTCATAAACTGCATGTGATTTCATGTTGGATATTTTCAACATTTTAGAAAACAAAATGGTTTTCAGTTTTTGGTTAGCCACTACAATGGGGAGTGTCATGAGCCTAATAGATGTAATGGATGTTAGTTGGAGATGAAAAGGCATCTCCATAGGGTGTGATGGTTCACAAGAGACACATCCATTCCCATTAGACACTATTGGTGTCTTTTGGAAGTGAAAAGGCATCTCCAATGGGCATGAATTCCCTATAAATAGTGATGGTTTGTTTTCATTCAAACAATGGAAAACACATATGATTTCTTTTCTCTCTAAGCATCATCAGAAACTTAGTACTGTGTGTTCTTGATTGGGACAAGGGGTGCAAACCTTGAATCCAATTTCTATGTTGTAGGGCTTTAATTGTATCCGAAGGCATTATTTCGCATACATGTTGCAATCGCCAATCCAGTATTGGGAAGGTAGAAATAATCGTCTAAAAGAAATCGTATGAGCCTTGAAATATTTTGAGTACAACAATTTCTTTTAGTGTTTTCATCCTCTGTTTATACCCACATTTTCCAACAGTTTTAGACGATTATTTCTCGACAAGGAGGATGAAAGTTAATCTGATTCATGGTTGAATTTTGAAACTAAAATTTGCGGTGAAAAAGTTGCTTAGAGCATTAGTGGGGTTAAGATATGAGTATCCTTCAGGGAATACAACAGCATGGATTCATGTTTTCTGTTAACGTTGTATATATATATATATGTGACGATCGTCCACGGGCTGTTGGTTAGGGCTTCATCATACTATATCAGAAGTTGGGCTTTTTATTAGGCTAGGCGTGTACACTGTTTCCTTTATGCAACGAAGAAACTAGAAGGAAAACGAAACAGTAAGGGAAAGAACACAGAGGAACCTCGGTTGCAACTCTTCTGTGCCGCAGATGATTACGAGAATTTTTTGTTCTGGATCAGAATCATCATATCTTAAATGGGGTATATAGCGAAGAAAGTTTGAGATGGACAAGATGGTGGCAACATATGCGAGAAGTTTTATTTCCCCTTGTTTGGTAAAGTTAAGATACCAAACGGTTAGGAGAATGATGCAATATTCATGTCCCGGTCGTATGAAACGAAAGGTGGACAAGCAAAACGGTTAGTACAAATTGATCTTTTACATCAATCGTGATAACATGATATTGCAACAGCATGGTGTGTAGATGATTTCGATTCATCTCATTGTTTATATGTCAAATCCATGTTTAAATTGCATATGCATTCACAGAAACCCAGAGAAATGTTAGCATTTTTTATTACGGTTTGAATCTCTTTAAATCCTGCGGGTAATTCGAAACGCACATGAAATGTTTGATATTATTTCTGGTGAAAATATGATTATAGTCGCTTGTGTGTTTCCAAGAACTAACTGTTGAAATTTGAAGCCTACCCAAATTCCATGCATTCAATTTACTTGTTTAAATTGATATTTTGCTTCCATGCGATACTTGACCTACAAAGTGGTCCATGTGTTTTTAAATGTGATCCAAATCTAACACCAGAACTTGGAGGGTTTTATCCGTGTTACTTGGATTTGAAGAATCCCCTCTTGGGAATTATTCGGGCATGAACTTTCTGTTTTTTCATAGCATCGGCAAGTACATTTGTGCGAACCTAGTAAAGGAGATAGGCACGTTTATGCACTTCTATTGCTACATACTTGTTGCTAATTGATGTACTTGATTCTGATTAATGCTTCGTAACAATCAGTAATTGATTATTATAATCTATAATCTTATGGGAATGTGCTTACGTGACTGAAATGAGTTGCGCGAGATTTATATGATTTTGCTTCAGGATAATGGAACGCCATCCATTAAGCCAAATCTGAAGAGACAGTAATTTATATTACTATATAGTTCGGATTTGAATTTTTCCTTCTTTAGGAATTATGTGCAGGCATCAATTAGAATGTTTGCAAAGGAAAGCCAGATCCATAATGATGGTACCCGTACCGGTATATTGGATTTGAAGTTTTAATTTCTATTTAGAAATTATGGGTGTACATGTTTGACACAAATGGTATTTCATGATATTGAGTTGCATTTTGGCATTTGAGAATTATCATGAAATGGGGGAGAATTTATACAAAAATGTCGTATAAAATTTTCTAGTTGGTGGATTATTGTAAAACCAAAATCGTCATAATTGTTGAGACAACAACGGTATGGCATGAACATAATTCTTGCGATAAGAATTATAGGTTCCAAAACTTGGAAATGGACATGTCTTAAATGACATCGAAAGTGGTGGAATACCGGCTAATATGTAACGTTTTGGAAGATTGGGCGCGCGACCAAATATCCAACGATTAGGTGTTACGATATTACCGATGCATAAATTATGAACATTTGCATTACATAATGTAAAATGTTAAATAGACATTGTCTATGCATTTGGATATAAATTTGTAGAAGATTGGGCATGAGTAGAGGAGTTACTCATCGTAATAATGTGCTTGTTGAAATAGAAAGTAAGTTTCCTACAAATTTTCTATTCCTCTAGTGTATGCAAGTCTATAATGACTTCTTATGAATTAACAGTAAATGTTAATTAGGATCACTAGAGAAGTTACAATTATTTTGTAAAATCAAATAGGAACATTTTAAATAATGTTTTCAGAATTGATTGCATGAGTAGATGCAATTAATGAGGAGGAATGGCTTAGAACCTAACTTGTAGAGATCCCATTTTTGGAAGAAGCCTTCTCAAGCAGTCTTGATTAATTGTGAATCAGGATATGATCTATAACGTCTCTAACAAAGACTTATAATGAAAGGTCAAGACATACAAGTCTTGTACATTGAACAGTAAGTCAATTACTCAAGAAAGGAGTAATTGCAGTTAGCCATTGAAACGGACAAAAACTTGGCAGACTTATCATGAAAAGTCTCCCAAAGGAATTGTTTTCAATGAAGTATACAGAAGTGAGACTAAGGTCTGTGAATGAAGTTCGATCACCCATAGCAGAAACCCAACCTATGTTTTGAAAAAGATAGACAAGGTTCAATGTGGTACCAACAAGTTATGGAAGTGATTATGGTGCACTAAGTAAAACTTCTTATTTCTGTTAAGTGCAGGTTCTACAAGAAAATTAGGGATGGATGAAAATCCTTAATAAGTCTAACTTTTACAAGGTGTCTCGCAGAAACACCTTCGAGACTTACCTATATGAGTATGGAAATCAGGCCGTTTCCTAAGAGAAGAAGATCGTTCTCTAAAGAAGACTCATGAATCAAGGATATAAGCACATGGCCTTTAACGTGCTTGGCTACAAAACACACAATCCATGAAATCAGTATGTGTTGAGATTCCGGTTTTTATCACATGGGGTACTTGGTTCAAGACTGGTTTCACCACTGAACCCCGATAAGGCTTTGAATTTCTTACACTAAGTGAAGGTTCAAATCCAAAAGATACCTATCATTTATGTATTGATTTCAACGATGATGCTTACTTCCCAATTAAGCTTGAACTACGTTGGCTTGATCCCACTCGGGTACGTAGGCAGTCACTTGAGTGATGCAGCCACTCCAGTTTTGTAAGTTTTACTTTGTTTTATTTTCATGGTTTTTTGGTTATTGAAAATAGGGGGAGATTTTTGGATATTTTCAACATTTTAGAAAATAAAATGGTTTTCAGTTTTTGGTTAGCCACTACAATGGGGAGTGTCATGAGCCTAATAGATGTAATGGATGTTAGTTGGAGATGAAAAGGCATCTTCATAGGGTGTGATGGTTCACAAGAGACACATCCATTCCCATTAGACACCATTGGTGTCTTTTGGAAGTGAAAAGGCATCTCCAATGGGCATGAATTCCCTATAAATAGTGATGGTTTGTTTTCATTCAAACAATGGAAAACACATCTGATTTATTTTCTCTCTAAGCATCATCAGAAACTTAGTACTGTGTGTTCTTGATTGGGACAAGGGGTGCAAACCTTGAATCCAATTTCTATGTTGTAGGGCTTTCATTGTATCCGAAGGCATTATTTAGCATACCTGTTGCAATCGCCAATCCAGTATTGGGAAGGTAGAAATAATCGTCTAAAACAAATCGTATAAGCCTTGAAAGCTTTTGAGTACAACAATTTCTTTTAGTGTTATCATCCTATGTTTATACCCACATTTTCCAACATTTCAGATGTTAAAATGTTATGCAGGCAGACAAGTTTTGATTTCCATCATAAATAATTTCTTATATTGAGTTTCTAAACTTACCTGTTAGTTGTTTGTGAAAATGGCCCAATGAGCAACATTTTGAATAATGCAATGGATGAATTGATCTTTCTTTTCTATTTGAATTCCTTGCTTGTATATTTCATGAGCATTTGAAACTCCTTTAATCAATATGAAAATTAATGATTGATGGTTTAGAGTTTAAGCAAGTTCTTCATGCTACTAATTTGACTCCACTGACATTCGATATAAATTGAAATACTTTTTACGATTTTTTTATGTTTTAACATTCACTTGTCTGAGTGCTTGCCCTGGTTTGAGTGTTTGTCCAGTTATGTAATCCTAATTACTTGAAGGTAAACATGGCACTATCAAAAGGCAGTAGGGAGGTTGCATCCAGTTTTAAGTGTTAGTCTTAAAGACAAAAGCCATTTGCACGACCAAAAAGTCCTTGTATCGGCAAAAATTCTACACAAGTAGAACATGCAATTTATAATAACAGGTTGAACAGGCAGTACTATCGGCCAAAAGTTGGATCTCAAGTTTCTTTCTTAATGATATTACATGTTTCAATTTTGATAACAGTGACTTATCGTAACCAGAGTTGGAGGTATTTTTTAAATAAGGTACCCACTCTGATCACTTTTTTTTATAATTCATTCACTCCCTTAAGATTTTAGGTTTATTAATTCAATTCACTTATAGAATTGATTCAAATCCTAGGTTTATATGCGAACAAAGAAAATCTATTAGTATTATATTTATTTTAGTATGCTAATTAATCTGGGTAACCTTGTCAAGAAGAATCTTAGGTGACGCTGATTAAAAATGGTCAGTATGCTAATTGACCAATTTTTAATGCACTATTGTATACAAGTTTTGGTTGAAATTATGGCGTTAAGTTCTTCCTAATATAGTAACTCTATTCTTTTGGAGATGCACACAAGACTCTCCTGGTCAGGACCAGAATGGCCAAAATGTATATAGTAATTGAAAATGCTCTTTTTGCACAATGACAATGAATTTTCCATTTTATCCTTTGCCCTTTTTCACGAGCTATCTGTTTTGTATTAAAACATCTTGCTTGTTAATTCGATTTAACAAGGCGTGATACCAAAAAGTAACGAAACAAGCCCAATACCTTCTGAAATTGCAAGTTTTGGACTCACAAAATGAGAAGACGAAATAAAGATAGACGAAAGAACTAGAAAACGGGTGTGCAAGTTGGATGGAACGCAGACGAAAGAACTTATTCTGGCAATTACATATTTTTTTTGTTCCAAGAACTATGCATCTCTTATCTGCGAAAAGTTAATATGTCTACACCAAATTTATTTTATACGCTAATCTATTTGTCTACCCAATTTATTTTATGCGACATTTTTCAGTTTCTACCCAATTTATTTTATGCGACATTTTTCCAGTTTTACCAAGTTTATTTTATTATATAGTATCTAGATTACCCATTTTATTTTATTGGATAATATTGAGAATATATGTTTAATTTTTCATGCCATATTCTAACTAATTAACCTAACCAAGGTATTTAAGCTAACTCAACCAGGGAGGATATATTGGTCAAACTATGAATACTCACTCGGCCGATCCATGTGATTCTCCAACACGCACATTGTTGAGAGGTTTATAGAGAGTTGTACTATTTCTGCACCTTTTCACAGAATATGTAATTTTCTAGAGCTTTGCTCTTTTATATATATGCAAATATATATTATTTCTCTAAAATCAAAACTTGAGTTTTATGTGATGTTGCTTAGAGATAAAGATTATTCATGATGAAATAATGTCTTAATTTTCATAATTCTATGGTGAATGTTCACACAGTAGAAATGTTCATGATTTTATGAAAAATATGAGTTTTTGAACGTCTTTTGTAGGTTTTGAAGAAGCAGACGATTTTGGAGCATTAACTCTAGCATTACTCTCACTACTATTTAGTGGAAGCGTAAAAAGGTAAGAGTTAATAATTACCATTAGACGCTAGTATTTCCTTGATTCCGGATGATGCGCTGAAGTAGAATGTAATGTGAATTTTGCAGCTACTTCATAAATATGACCAGCTCCCAAGTTAAAGACTCTTCAAGAGATGAAATGTGTATTGATGATGAGATCTCCAGAGATGAGACATGCATAGATGAAGCTTCTGTTGGTGAAGACGAAGATGAAGCTCATGGGATTAAGAACATCCCAAACATTGATGACGCATTCTTTGAGGAAGATACTCCGGGAGCCGAAAAATATCTGAAGTCTCTAGCATATCGTCTTCTGATAAATCCCAGAACTGTCACTCAGAAGAAATTTGTGACTCCTAAGATAGTCATCCGATTTTGTCTTGAGCGAGGAGTCTTCTTTACATTAATTATAGAATTCAAACTTTCTCGTCGACCTTTGGAGAAATTTGCTGGATGGGCGAGGCATATGCTGGGTTTTCCTCATGTGAGGTCCATGCTTGATCATGCGCAGGTGACGAGAGCTATTCAGGCTTCTGGAGATTTGTTCATTTATCATGACGCAAGGAGTATGGTAGCTCTGCTTGCTCGTTGGTGTATTCCCACTCACACCTTCATATGCAGATGGGGAGAATTTACCGTTACTTAGGAAGACGTTGCAGCTTTGATGCACCTCCCAATCATGGGCAATCTCCCTGGGGATCTTTCAGATGAGGATACCGCCATTTCTCACGTCTTGACAGCTGCAATGGAGGTATCAAACAAGGCTGGCAGTAAAGGATGTTATGCTCTCTGGTTGACACGCTGGTGGCCCAAAGATGAGGTTTCTGATAAACCTATTGACAATATATTACCCATTGCTGCTTTCTTGTGTTTATGGTTATCTAGAGATGTCTTTGAAGACAGCGAAAACTTGTTGAAGCCTTTCGTGATCCCCTTTGCTATTAAAATGGCTCAAGGTGAGCAACTTCCGATAGGTAGCTTGTTCTTGGGCTCCTTGTATTACAACTTAGATTCTTTGGTTATAGACTCCAGTGTGTCGAATAGATTCATGAAGATTGAATGTTATGCTAACATGATGTTTCTTCAAGCCATGATGTGGGAACACTTCAAGAATTATGCACCCATCCCACGTAATGTTTTGCAAGGACCCAATACTGACGCTCGCCACATTTTCCCTGAGAAAGACAATGCTATGATCATGCATTGGTCCACAAAGCAACCTCGGTCTAAGGCGCACCTTATTGACGTGTTGGACGATGAGTCTGAGTTCCCAACCAATGACTTTCAATAATGGAGAGAGTACTAGCTTGTCGTCTGGTACAGATCTGAGCGATGGTGAGAGGTATTTCATGTTGAGTTGCACCCCTGGTCATCTTCTGTCAGTCTCGTACGGGGAATTTTCAGTGGAAGAGTATAATATTGATAGAGAGGCTCGACAAATGGGTATGGACCAGTGCGTTCTGACTATTCGTAGGAGGAAACCATCAGCTGAGCATCTCATGACTCATTTGGACCATACTCATGTGGAAGGAAGTAAATATTGGTTCCCTTGCTCTGACAGATTCGCCTATGTGACTCCAGGTTATGCAGCCTTCTGGGATGATCAATTTGAGCGATTGCATGAATTCGTGACAGTTGGTCAGCCTCCAGTGAAGGATCGTCCTTCTGATGAGATGATTTTTAGTCGACCAAGATTGAAGTATCTCTCTGGTGATAAGCGAAAATCGTCTCCAGGATGTTCTCAGGTGCGCTTTGTTATATAATCTCCATAAGAATTATGATAAATGTATTCTGATTATGCTGTTGAAATTTATCACAGGATGGTCGTGTTGTAAGACCTCGAATCCGTGTAGATTTCTCAGAGTTGAGGCTGTTTTTCATGGAGGAGAAGGCAGGCATAAGAGCTATAAGCTGTTACCCAATACTATAAAGTCCCCAGCTGGCGCTTTGGTGAGTTTCCCGTACTCTCTTTGTTATGACCATTTCTCGGCCGTATTATTAGGATCATGAAACTGATATTGTTGTTCCATTGTAGAACTTTGCCCCATCAAGTATTGATGGTCTTCGTTTTTCCGCTCTTGAGCAAACAATTTCTGACTTGAGCGATGAAGAAGTTGTAAGTATCTCTCCCCACAGTAATCATGGCGCTTTATGAATGAAATGCTGATTGTTAGGGATATGTACAGGAAAATAATTCCATGGTTGTAGAGAATACCGGTGACGGTCGTCCGAAGGATGGCGATAAAGAGAACTCTCAGGGTTCAAGACCGAATGAAGGTAGCGGAGCTGTCGACATTGATGTGAGAAATCCTGGTTCTTTGAATGCTTCAGAAACCACCCAAGTAAGTATTTCTCTTGTATTTCATCCATAGAAGTATAAACTTGCTGATCTATGAATGATTGAACGAGAATGTATGTGAATATATGACAAGTTTTGCCGAAAATACGTCACCAGAAAATTCAGAACTCAGCATTTTAAGAAAAACGTCGTAGAATCTTCGTTTGATGTCAGATTTTGCTGATCCGCATATGCATATTCAATCCCAGGAAATTTCCAAGCTTTAATAAATAATATTTTTACGTTTTGAGCACGTTCAGAGCCTGAAAAACACGAAATAGTGAACTTCCAGGAGACTTTCAGAACTTTTTCAGATATCGTGTAGTCCCGAATTTCGACCATATCTTTTTTCTCGTTCATCCGATTGCTAGAAAATTTTGAAATGTTGTAGGTAATACCCATACGAAGATAATGGTATATAACTCAACCCTTTATTCTTCACAAATTTCTCCCAGTTCGTTGCGTTGTACAGGGCAGTGTAAAATCTCCTCAGGCGTACTTGTTGCAAAACGTGATTTTGTGACTTTCACGTTTTTTACTGACATCTATCATGTATAATGAAATGATTTGATGATTTTAAACCGCTTGCATGTTGTAGTTCATGATTTCCTTTGGTTTCATGCTTGGATGATCCTAATCTCATGTAATCTTCGTATTAGGTACAAAATATCGAAGTTGAGAATGAAGGAATCCAAAATGATGAAACGAGCGACCTTGAGTCTATTGATAGGGAGGCTACCATCTCTGATCATCAAGGTCATGAAAGCGTTGTTGATGGAGTCGTGGTGACTCAGATTGTTGCTGTAATAGAAGAACCCAGGACACCGACAAAAAATACTGATGAAATTGTTGCCTTGACTGTAGAAGTTGTTCCAGTAATTGAAAACCGTATGGTTGTGCACAAATACCCAAATGCAGGAGTTGATTTTGACCCTCCGTTCGATGCATCACTCCCGTATCATGAGTCGGTTGGTGGATTCAGCGTTCCTGTTGGATATGCGGGTTTGTACAAGAAAATATGGGAGAAATTTGGCCATATAATTGTTGACAGGAATCCTGGGCGTGCTTATGCTTTAACAATGCAGGTAAGTGTACTCTTGCGTGTTGTAAGCGACATATGCACTAGAGCCAGAAATACTATAACTCCAGATATACTCTTTGATTGGGAGTTCAACTTGGAGAATTCTGAGAGACTTGGCTTCAATGTGAAGTGGCTTCGTAAGAAGATGAATGCTATTAAGGATTCATATGAAAAATTTTCCACAGATGATGTTGTGATGGAGAAGGAAGACAAGATCGCCAGGCTGACTGAAGAACTGAGCAAGGAGCAGGTGGATTTACAGGCTTTGAAGGATGCGGAGGCGCAAAAATCTTTATTTGCTGATTTCCTTTGATTTGTTTTGCATAATCTCTTAGGCTTATGAAGTTCTGAGAGAGGTGAGGTTTTATTTGGGTTTTGATATCATGGTTTTGGATTGGTAGATGGTTAAGGATTTTCTTTTGGATTTGATAGGGATTTTCCTTTAAGAAATATAAACTAAACTTCTGATAAATTGTTGAATTCAAATACTGATTGCAAGGGTTGCAAACGTTTTGGAGGAATTGAAATACAATGAAAGAAAATCCTAAAATGCCAAATCCAGACGTCATGAATGCTCAAGCGCCCAGTACCTCGAATGTCCCATAGTCCTAGACAAATACCTTAAGCCAATTTTCGTGGATCACTGGTAGGATCCGTCCATCTGTGTTGATCAGTTTGTAATATCCTCCGATCATGGACTTAGCGATCATAAATGGTCCTTCCCAATTGGAGTTCCTTGCAGAATGGAGATCCCGTTTAGTTGCCTTGAGAACCAAATCTCCTTCATTTAACTTGTTTTGCCTTGCAATCCGTTCCTTGAATATCTTCTGTTGATTTGGAATCCTTCGAGCGATGTGACTCCAGGGCTGTGGCACATGTGGACACCCGTGCAAAAGGGAGCATCCCTCATATTGCCTGTCATGTTTAGCCGCGTCTTCTACAATGAATCGCTTGATTGGATGATCAAATTGAAGAGGCTCTGGATTCAGCCATGGGTTAAAATATTGATGCGGTGCAATGATCCACGCATAGCATTTTGCAATTGCTAAATCATTTGTGGAGTGAATCCCTCGAACCAAATGAGCATATTTGAGAACTGACGATATGGGCACATGAGAAGGAATAAGACTTTCCTGAGCGTGGAATCTCTTGACAAAAGCGTTTGGATGTTCCCCAGAATTCTGTGCAAGTTCTATCAAGGCTTTGACCTCCTCTAGATATTCAAATGGCGAGATATCTTCCGCTTCTTCTTCCGAGTCAAAGGTTTCTTAAGTGGATGAAAGTACAACCGAAGGGGTTGGTGCAACTTTTCCATCATGGACCATGTGCGCCCAAGAATGATGTCATATCTAGGGTCTTCCCGGATTATGTAAAATTTGGTCTCAGTGCAGGTCGAACCTTTCACAACTTTGAGATTGATGAATCCATATGCATCCTTGAAAATTCCTTCATGATCTCTGATTGTTGTGGGAGCGTGAGTAGCCTCATGTCGAGTAATGCCAGCAGCTCTAAGAGTCTTTAAAGAAATGATGTTGATGGCAGTACCAATATCAATAAAATCCCTTTTGAATTCATTTCCTTTGACGTGCACTGTGGCGAGCAGTCCCCAGTCGTTCATTTCTTTGTCAGTGGCTGAAGGTTCAGGAGGTATATCTGAAATTAGCAGGCGCTTCCCGGAAACTATGTGATTCAAAGCCTTAAACATATATCCTCTTTGCGCCTTCGATAGATAGAGTAATTCGCACATATGCTCTACTAATGACTGGACTGCTTCCTTGACTGGGGCTTCGGAGGTAGAGAAAATTCTGACAGGAAGAGGATCTCTGTGCACTCCTTCAGTCCCCAGATTAAGTTCCCCTGACTCGACCTTTTCTTTAAATATGCGCTTCAAAGTCTTACAAGCATTTGTAGGATGGCCAATGAACCTATGGAAGCGACAGTACCGAGGATTTTCTATCGCCTCTTCAGTTGGTTCCTTCTTGACATATGGCAATTTGATTGCACCGTCTTGAATCCAGGCTTCTAGCAATTCAATGACTTCTTCAATAGAGCAGGGTAAATCAGTCGCTTCTGGATCTTCCATATGCTAAGGAGACGTTTCCACGTTATCTTTCTTTTGTGCCTTTGAAGGGATGGGAGAAGCATGCTTGCGCTGTGGTTCAGCTTTCCGTTTGCTCCCTTCTGTGACAGCATTTGCGGAAGGTTGCAGACTGTACTGCTTATTGACTAGGCATCTGCTTCCCCGAGTGTCTCGTGCTTCTTCAGTCTTTGTGGATTTTGTTCTTTCTAACAGAGCAGGCGCAGTGGTTTCCGACCTCTTCGCTGCTTCATGGAGCTCTGAGAAAGTCTGGAATCGGAGATTTTCCAAAAGAGCTATGTAGACTGGGAGCATGCCATTGATGCACAAATCCACCAGTTGTTGCTCTGTGATGTTTGGATCATGACAATCCAAGGCTTGGATTCTAAATCTTTTCACAAAGTCATTGGGATTTTCACCAACCCTTTGAAACATGCTTCCAAGGTCATAGAGAGTGACTTGATCTGACACGAATAAGTACTTTCTGTAGAAGGCGTTAATCATCTCTCCCCAATTATTGATGGTCCCCGGTGCGATGTTGTTGTACCAGGTGTATGCTCTGCCTTTCAAGGATTTTGAGAATTCCTTGAGACGGACGACATGATTATGTTCATGCTCTCCTAAGGATTGAAGGAAACGAGATACATGCTCTCGAGCATTTCCAGTTCCATCATACAGAGTAAAAGTTGGGGAGATATAACCTTTAGGAAGTGGAGTTCTTTGTGTAGCGGTAGGATATGGAGGTTGGTGACGATGGACATGCGGTGTCTTATCTATCCCATGATTTTCTAGAAGGCGCTCCAAGTCTTCTCGAGTGATGAAACTTGATGATTCTTTTGATGAATTGCCCGTGGATTTGTTGGTTTCATCATCGTTCACGATGTGAATTGGAATTACCTCAGGGTCAGCAGCATCTGAGGATTTCTCCTTCTCTTTCCCTTTGTCTGGAGTTTTCTCTGACAGCTTGTTAGTAATAGTCTTCAAGTGATCAAATAGCTTTTGTTGCGCTGCAGCCATATCTGTCTGATTTTTTTCAAGAGTTTCTTGCGCTTTGACGAGATCAGCCATAGTTGGTGGTGGGTTTCCTATGATCTCTTCGGGATGTCGGCCGAACAAAGGATGACCTTCCGCGTTGGTGTGAGGAGGAGTGATGTCACCACCGTCAGTGCTAGTGGCCGGAACAGTTTCCAATTTATCTTTATTGTTGCTAGTGCTAGCGATATTTGCGTCAGGATTTGTGACCGATCCTGACCTAAGACCAACCATATTGTGAAAATGAGAGATTGAAACCAAGATAATGATCTCCCACTATGGTCGCCAATCTGTAGATGGGGAAAAATGATCTGCTGGTTTTTGCGGAATTGAGGATGACCGTACGGAGGAGATTCCTTGAACCGAGCGAAATTTTTAACCTCACACAGATGCACCGCTATGAAGGGGGTGCTTTAAGTTCGAGAGACCAATCTGTAGTATTCCGGCCTAAACCAAGACAATGTCCGTTCCAGAGTAAATTCGGTCATAAGAGAGGATGGGTTGATCTGTATGAGGGAAGCTAAGAAATGTGTGAGATCAATGGTGATCTGAGATTGTAGGTGTATTATGATTTCAACGTGAAATGCTCTGAATGATTGAATATTGTCTGATTGAGAGTAATTTCTGTGAGTTCGTGTAGACAAATGAGCGTATGTATGAACTTTGGTGAGAAATTGCTCGTTCAGATGATTGTCGTTCGAATATTTTAGAACTCTTCGAATCCTCCTTCAATCAGGATTCAGAGACGTTATATAATGTCGTAGTTGAAAACACCATGATCCCATGAAGTGTGACAGTTGATGGAGTGGAGAAATGGAAATAGTGCTTGAAACCAGTTGCGCCCATCGTGCAGAGACTTGGTTGATTTTCCACCCACTACTTCGCTAACTCCCTCAACTGATTGCACGACTTGCTCACATTTCATCGTGTGTTTGAACACACGTGTCGTAGACTGCCAAACCAAAACCCTAGTTGATATCCCCCCAAGTGACACGATTGATGTCTCGTGGTTAATTAAGTCAGTTGCTGATTTCATGACTTCGTGGGACTATGAGTCCACGTATTTGCTGAGTTAAACATGATTTTGTAGAATATTCTGCAACTCATGGATCGAATGTGTCTGTTGAGACAGTGATAGGATCCTCACGTTGAGTAGAGCAAGTGTTGCTCGCTAATTTTAATATTGATAGTTCTTTGAGTAAATATTGCTCATCTGAGCAAGTGTTGCTCGTTTGATGAATTATTGGTAGCATGACCAAAATAAAATATTAATTAAAGCGCTGGTAATTGAACCGAGCATAATTAATAAGAATACCGATCATGAGATCAGTGTGAAATTATTAGTGTTTGAATCTGGAATCATGATCCTTGGATTCAAAAACCCTAATTTGATCAATTGATGACCAATTGATGGTTTATTTGAAATTAACCATAGAATGAAGGAGAACCGGCTTCATGGGATCGTGGGTCGACCATGAAATTCTCATATGCTCACGTGAGCAAAATCCAAGACCTCTTTGAAGAGTTGATGAGTTGTTGAAAGGAAGATTAAATGCTGGTTTAATCATTTCTTGAATTATCTTTGGGTTCAAAGCATTAGGTGATAAAACCTAATTAATTATTAAAATATAAGGGACCGACCAAGGGGTTATGAAACCATCCCTGGGTGGTCACGGGATCAGATGATGATCGCTCCGTCAAATTCTGAAATTGTTTGGAGAGTTTTTGAGCCTAATACGTGTTATTGTGCAAATTATGTCAGATTATGAGAAACACGTGGGACTGGCTCATTGTGAGCCAAAAATCCAACCTTGGTTGGTCAAGGTAACATGCTTTCGTCATTGAGACGTCCGTGTCTCAGTTCTGAGAATTTTGATATTTTCGGGTGCACGTTTGAGCGACCATTTGAGAAAATATGACAAAATTAAGTTTTTCTGATAAAACCGTCAAAACTTCATCGGATGACGGAAAATAATGAAAAGTGAAGGAATTATGAAGAGGTGAGGGACCGACCAAGGGGTCATGAAACCGGCCCTGGGTGGTCACGGGATCAAATGTTGATCGTTTGAGCACTCCCCAGATTGGTTGAAACCCTAATTAGCGTCCTTTGGTAGAATCAACATAGATTTCTCATACGGACTCGGATTTTGTTGGTCCGAACCTCCATTCCGTACGGAAAAGAATTTCCTCTCTCCCTACGAGGGAATATTTAGGTTTTAAGCTCTTTCGGGAGGTGAAAACAGCCAGAGAATAAAACTCAGGAAAAATTCAAGGGGCCGGTCCCATAACATTTTTCAAAATATGATAAAACGAAGGAGTTTTGTTGAAATCAAGGAGTTTCCATCAGATGAGGGAAACATAAAAAATCATAAATAACAAATAAGGGACGTGTGAGCGTGTGGGACCGGCTTGGAGCATGACTGGCCGACCAAGGCCCGGTCCCGTGCGTTTTCCCTATTTTATGCATTATTTCATGATTTGAAGGAATTTTCATAGTTTGAAGGAAATATCATGAAATCAAGGAATTTTCATGGGATTATGAAAACATGAAAAATATGCTAATAAAAGAGTGGGATGTGTGAGCCATCTAAGGTTTGGCCGACCGGCCATGGTCCGTGCACACGGGTTCCCTAATTTTTATTATTTTTCATGGGACGAAGGAAATATCATGAGATTAAGGAGTTTTCATGAAATTAGGGAAATAATAATAAAATAATGAGGAATCATAAAGTGTGGGTCGACTGGAACCAAGGCATGGCCGGTTGGCCAATGGTCACGCCCATCATATTTTTCCTAATTTTATATTATTTCCTCCGCGCGAAGGAAACACTATGAGATTGAGGAGTTTCCTCAAAACAAAGGATATTCGTTCAAATGAAAGGTTTTTCATAAACTCAGAGAAAACAACAAAATATGATAAAAATATGAAACTGGTGTGGGATTGACCACGGCACGGTCGGCCGGTCGGTGAGCCCATGCTCCCAACGCCTTGGTCAATTTTTATTTATTTGTTATTTTTCATCCTATTTTGCATAGGTTCATCGTTTAATCGTATTTTGAAATACCCGTTCGTGCGATGGTTATTAATGTATCATTGTTGAATACACTTGCACCATTTGAGACAGGGCTTGCTTAGGCGGTAGCTCTGATGCCTTTGCGTCCAATATTTATTACTATCCATGGACTTCCGCTGGGAAAAACCATGGTTTGCGTAATGAAATATCTGCGAAAATATTCGAATATTTTTAGGAATTCTGCAGATGAATCCAAGAATTTAGGTTTGAGACAAGGCTTGCTTAGACGGTAGCTCTGATGCCCGTGCATCCAATATTTATTACTAATCCATGGACTTCTGTTGGGAAGAACCATGGTTTGCGTAATGAGATATCTGCGAAAATATTTGAATATTTTCAGAAATTCTGCGGATGAATCCCAGAATTTAGGTTTGAGACAGGGGCTTGCTCAGCGGTAGCTCTGATGCCCATGCGTCCAATATTTATTACTAATCCATGGACTTCTGCTGGGAAGAACCATGGTTTGCGTAATGAGATATCTGCGAAAATATTTGAATATTTTCAGAAATTCTGCGGATGAATCCCATAATTTAGGTTTAAGCTCAGGCGGTAGCTCTGATTCCCGTGCGTCCAATATTTATTACTAATCCATGGACTTCTACTAGGAAGAACCATGGTTTGCGTAATGAGATATCTGCGAAAATATTTGAATATTTTCAGAAATTCTGTGGATGAATCCAAGAATTTAGTAATAATTAATTTATGACTTTATACTAGCAGAGTAAGTTGTTCGGGAGTTGTTCATCCCGTGATAGAAATAATTACTGAAGTGCTCAGTACTCATGAGATATGTTGTTGTCCAATTTGTGAGACTACATATCTATATGCACTCTGAGAGAAAGTATTCTCCATCAGAGGATTCGATGAGAGACCCGTGTCTCAATATTCATGTCTGATTGCTGAATCAGAGGTCGTATAATTATGGGTTTACGATTTTAGCCTTTGTCGAAAATCCACCATCTACATTTTCCAAATAAGACAAAGGCCTCCGGCACTACCTCTATGAGGGACTAAAAAAAATTATGGACATTAACAGTTCTCATGATATTTTCCATCTCCTTGTTTTGTTGTTTGGTTTCAGATAAGAATAGAATATCTGGGTTTTCCTTGTTTAGGGATTTTGAAAAGGCTGTTTCTAGTATCTAATTTTCCTAGACCTTGACAGTTCTAAGCAATCATACTAATAAACTGCCAGAAGTATGAGATTTCAGGATAGTTAAACTCTACAAGCACAATACAATTTACTATGTCATGAGTACTACTTGAACAATTTTCAAATTTTCTAACATATAATTGATAATGTAAAACATCATTTAAACAATTCATAATGAAAATATGGTAGTAAATCTTATAGTGGGATCATATTTTATCAACAATAGTAGCATCATTGAAAATAATATAGATAATTGTTTCATATATTAGTTTAGCCTCAGCATTTATACAACAAACATTATTAATAAAGCAGAAATTAGAATAATTCTTACCTGCAGAGGTAGTGCATACAAGATTTTTTAGGTTATCATTGAAAAGTTGATATGCAATTAACATGTTCATATTATCATTGTAAGCATAATTTTGTCGATCATCTTTAACCAAATTAAGAAATAACAACAAAACAAAATGAGTTACGAGATTCATGGGTACCTCCTTTGTGTTTGAAGCAAAAGTCTTATTTAAAATAAGAACCAAAGTACCAAGAAAAGAAAATTTTATGAAATTGCAATTGATTGATACAGTAAATGAACCATCCATATCCAATATTACCTTACTACCAATTAATCCCAGTAGCTTCAATTTCTTCCAACAGATGTATAAGAAGCTAGAGCTCCTGTAACTTTTACTTTCCAAAATTTCCCTCTTTATCTCTTCGTTTGAAACCCGATTAACTCCAAATGTATGGATTCTGCCAAATTTAAGAGAGGTTTGATTTGGGAAATGGGAATCTTGTATGGTAGGGTTTCGATTTGGGTATTGATTTTCTCGGATGATAGAGATTTTGTTCTTAAATTTGATAAGAGTCAGCGAGTAAAGAAACTGATGATAAAGATCTAATCTTTTGTTACAAAAAATAAAATAACTTTTGTGTTTTTCCCCAACACGTGTCCCAACCTTCTTGTCCACACGATGCAAGAAAAGAAATTGTTGCTAAGAGGAGCCACTAAATTACCGAGGGTCACTCTTCTTCAGGAAAATTGGAAAAAACCACCTAAGGGCACAACAATAAATTTAAATTAAAAATTGGGATCCTAATATCGAAGACAATTGAAAAGATAAGAAAAATTCAGAGATTAGATTTTGATTCAAAAAAAAATAGTTTCAAATAAAGACCCTGCAAGAAAGGATTAATTAGTGCCAAAAAAGATTTTTAGAGAGATTGTCAAAAAAGAGCATAATGAGTCAAAATTAATTAAGAAACCACTATAAAGAGGATGAAAGGAAGGAGGATGAATCGAAAGTAATAGTTGATGATGAAACGGATAGAGAAGGTGAAACAATGTTACCTGAAGATGAGTCTTTGTGATGATAGTAGCTTGATAGTTATAGCTGATGTAACAAAAACAATGGAGTCTTTGTGTCTTAGAAACTTTGAGTCTCGGGGTCTTAGTAACAATGGTGGCTTAGAATCTTGGTAAGTTTGTGCCTTTTGTCTCACTTGTGCCATTGTAACAAGGATGTTTTTAGAAACTTAGAGTTCTGAAAACTCATAAACATAAGAATTAAGCACCTGAATTTTCAAAAATAAAATAAAATAGAAACTTGAAGGATTCAAAGAGGTAAAGGAGAATAGAAAAGCAATACCAATAAAGGTTCAAATCATGAAGGATATCTCTGAATTCCAATTAATTTCCAGTCATAGTTGCCGTCGAAATAAGAGTAACTGACTAATAACGGTAATAAAAGGACTAATAGCTGATGATTAATTTCAGGGTTGGTTTTGAAAGTTAAAGAAACCATTGGATGATATAGGATTTCAGGGGTTGGTTGTTTTTGTTTGGCTGATATAGGATTTTGACAACTACATTGCAGAAAACTTTTAAGTCATTGGATGTGCATTCTTCTGACTACGGGTGATTGATATCAGTTTTTCTCAGTTTGTTAGAGCAACTCCAATTATCCATACCAAATTTGATTGTTTGCTAGGCTATGTGGATAGAAAAACTTAATTTCATGCAGTGGGAGAAAGGTTTTTCGAAGCGAAAATAAGTCGGCCGGATTTACAACGGTTATTTTTCCCCTAATTATTTTTCAACTCACACCAAAATTCAATCTTTTCTTGAATTTTTTCCACTATAATAAATATTTCTCTTGCAATGTCTCACAAGGAAATTTCTCTTTTCCGTGAATCCAAACTTGAGGCTGATGTAAATAAGATATGTGGCAATTTTAAATAAGATATGTGCAAGTTTTAGAAGTTAATCCATGAAAATGTATTGTTAAAAGGCAAAGAAAAGCTATAATTTTGAAAGTTAACAACCGAAGTTTCAAAACAAAGGAGAAACAGTTCACGAGCGAGTTGAATGGAAGTCACGTCAAATGAAGAAAACCAGGAGGCCAAAAATTGTACTATATTTTTAATTGATGTAATTATTTAAGTTCTTATTATTGTCTATAAAATTTATATCTTGTAAAATAAGTGACAATAATACTAATTAATGAAAATATTTAGACCTTAAATTAGACTTTCATTTTATATTAACCAATATTCGTTACATTTAGACTTACATATATATAGTAACTTGATTTCATAATGACAACAATAACATCAAGCATTCAAAATGCTTAAACTCTCTCGTTTTCTTCAATAAAATAGGCTTGAACCATGGTTTTCTAAAAAACAAATAAACAACAAGTTTAGTTATATGATTTTAATTAACCTATGATTTTAGTCATATGATTTTCTTGTCTTTGGACAAGTTGTGTCTAGGTCGCAAGCTGACGTAAAAAAATTCGCAACACTTTTATGAGACAATTCTTTACAAAATAGTCTCTAGCCAACCCCAAACTTATTTCGGGAAAAATGGCTTTGGTTATGGTTATGGCAGTTGTTCAGTGAGGACAAAGGTATTAATATACTCACCATTTCTTTGTGGGACAATCCAGAATTATCACGGTGAACCATCCATAAAACTTATGGATAATGTTTGATATCCTTACTGATGAATGCAGATCTTATAGGCTCTTGATGTTTCTTAAATATTTATTTCGCAAGCTACAAACCTTTGCAACACTTTTTGTAATACCCTGATATTCGTCAGTGTTTGGCCGAATACAATATAAGTAATGATTTGTCCTTTCCTGACACCGAGGCCTTTTCAACACAATTGGCTCTGGAGTTGGCAGAAAACTCGGCAGTTAAGCATGCTCGGAAGGAAGAAATCCAGGGATGGGTGACCTCCTAGGAAGTTGTTGTTGGATGACAGCATCGGTGCCCGTTGAAAACCTCACACTGCCGGATAACCGCAGTGGCCAAGTGGGGACAATATCGGTGAAGGTACGAGTAATTACAAATCAATTATGTTGAAAAGGCCTGGGTGTTGAATGGGACTGTAAATCAATTGTTTCGTGTGTTGCTATCGTGCTTGTATGAATTGAGTATTGTATTGCTTGCTTCATGTTATTAATTGTATTATGGGTTTTTGAGTATTGTATTTCTTGCTTCATGTTATTAATTGTATTATGGGTTTGTATAATTCATGTGAATTGTTAATTGCCCACTGGATTATGTTAGTACCTTAGTCCCATATTGTTTAGATGGGACTTAATTGGGTAGTTTATAAGTCAATGGGATCCCTCATCTAGTCAACCGGTATCAGAGCTAGGGCTTATGATGAGTTGTGGTACCTTAGTCCCACATTGGTAAATGGGGCTTAATTGGGTAGTTTATAGGTCAATGGGATCCCTCATCTATTCAAACGGTTTTCGAGTTGAGTTCTACCCATGGGATTATGACGAGTTGGGGTTGGTACCCTAACAATTGGTATCAGAGCCAACCACCACGACCCATGCCCGCTCCACAGAAGGGGTGACCTATATGATGGATTAAGGTGTGAGGGCACTATGTATGGGCATGATATTCACCCACATCGAACACTGGTAGTCGAGTGGAGCCGCCATAAGGGAAAGGGCTACCACCGGGTCAGTGTCGATAGAGTGGGCCAACGAGGACGTTGGGTCTGGAAGCGTGGTGGGATGTTGGGACCTTAGTCCCACATTGGTTAGATGGGACTTAATTAGGTAGTTTACAAGTCAATGGGATCCCTCATCTAGTCAACCGGTTTTCGAGTTAAGTTCTACCCATGGGATTATGACGAGTTGGGGTTGGTACCCTAACAGATTGCATTATCGCGTTGTTTACTATATTATTTGTATCATGTGAATTTTTAGTTTATACGTATTTTCTAAATTTCGGGACGAAATTTCTTTTAAGGGTGATAAAATGTAATACCTGGTGTTTTTAATAGTCTTCTCGGGTCGGGTTTTACACGGATTAGCTAACCAAGTTAGGGTGGAAATAACAAGATTAATAATAAATAAAATTAGGAGAAAAATGAAAAGATAAATAAAATAATTAAGTTGAATAACAAGTACCTAGCTCAGCTGGTCATCCCCATTCTCCAAAATTTCATTCGTTATAGGAGGTCCTAGGTTCAAGCCCCCAATGGCGAAATATTACATAAATTAACATGGAAGGTGGAGTTAATTTTCCCCCCTTGTGACACAATCTCTCCCCCCACACCCATCCGCTTCGGCTCCCTTGGCTAGGTTACCCATAAGGCTCGCTAGTATGCTTGCACAGCCACTTGTTCAATCAATGTAGTAGTATGTTGTTGGAGCTTAGCTTGTTAGGCTTCCAACTAGTTAATGTAATAGTACTCTTTAATAATAAATATAAGATTCATACTAATAATAATGATAAGTAGTACAACTGGGGCTAGCCCAGTTGGCTAGGGTCGAACTCTCGAGTTGTTAGGTCAGAGGTTCGAATCCCGCCGCGGATCTTGTCAAAAAAAATATGATAAGTAGTATAGGTTAAATATAAATAGGGAGAAAAGTATTAGAGAAGTTAGAAAACCAAAAGCTATGGAGAGGAAGAAGGTAAATTAGGGCTAGGGTTCTTGAGGAGAAATTTTAATTAGGAAAATAAGTGGAGGATCAATGGAATTGAGGTAGAATGCCAAACCCTTTCTCTTTTGATGTTTTTCGATCTTTGGGTGTTTAATCTATGTGATTTTTTATTCTTAGGTTTCAGTAATTTATTCGTATAATTGGGTATCTTTCATTAATGACCAGGCTTTTGTTATTGATAGATAACATAATTAGGTATCATTGGTTATAATTTGAAGTTAATCCACCACAAATTCACCGTTGAATTTTAGTTTTAATTTGGGTGATAGTTTCTGAATTTATGGACAGTTTCGCTTTGGTCATAGTTTTGTCTACCTTAGATAACCTAGATGATACTAAAATGATTAGATCAAAGAACAAAAGTTTTATCTTTGTGATTTATCTATCAGTGTGCTTTAGATTGGGTCAATTTCAGATTGTTGTGAATTTATCATGAATTATTTGGTAATAACATGTAATCTACCCAGTTTTTAGGTTGTCATTATAAATTCAACATCTTTTGTTTGAACCGTTGATTTACTGTGAATTTTTGATATGTTGTATACTATTGATTCATGTTGTCCTTGTTAAGATTGAAGATGATCAGATAAAATTATTATCATGGAACATATAATGTAACATGTCTGCAGTTAACTTGTTTGCATAAATGCTTGAAAGAAATTCATGTTGTTAAGCCATGGTTGCTTGTGTTGTTTGTGAAAATGATTTATAAAAGGACATGAGTTCATGTTTTACCGTTATATGGAATATGTTTCATGCTAATGGCGGGTAATGATCCTCGAGAGTTAAATAGGTAATGATCCCCATGGGAACTTGTGTTTCCCGACCACCAATAGCAGCTGTCCGTGCCGGTAATCGATAGGTGGATGTACGAACCAAGGTTTTTGTACCGTGAATGAAACGGGTAATGATACCTGAGAGCAGATGGGTATGATCAACAAAATAACTGTCAACAAGTCATTCATCAATGATTCAACACGTTTATTCATGTATTAATATAGTCACAGATAAACCATGAGGTTACGATACAAAAACCTTGGTTCGAACACCCACCTATTGTTTATCGATAGACACAATCTCCATCAATGGTCAGGAACAAAAGTTCCTATAGGGATCATACCCATCTGCTCTTGGGGATTATTACCCGTATCATTTACGATATGAAAACCTTGGTTTGTACATCCACCTATCGTTTACCGACACAGACAGCTGCCATCGTTTGTCGGGAAACACAAGTCCCCATGGGGATTATTACCCATTTAACTCTCGGGGATCATTACCCTCCGTTAGCATGAAATATGTTCCATATAATGGTAAAACATGAACTAATTTCCTTTTATAAATCATTTTCACAAACAACACAAGCAACTATGGCTTAACAACATGAATTTCTTCCAAGCATTTATGCAAACAAGTGAACTTCAGCCATATTACATTATATTTTCCATGGTAATAACTTTATCTGATCATCTTCAAACTTTACAGGGACATACATGAATCAATAATATACAACATATCTAAAATTCACAATAAACCAACGGTTCAAACAAAAGATGTTGAATTTATAATGACAACCTAAAAACTGGGCAAATTACATGCTATTACCAAACAATTCATGGGAAATTCACAATAACTTGAAATTGAGAAATTCCAAAGCACAATGAAATATATCATACATGGCTACAATTTTTGTCAAGATTACAAATCATTTTAAAATCATTCAGATTGCTTAAACACACCAAAATCATAACAAAACGTAACTGTCCAGAAATTCAGAAACTATCACCTAGATTAAAAGAAACATTCAAAGGTTGATTTACGGTGGATTAACTTCAAATTTTAAGCATATGTACCTAATCATGGTATCCAACCATCCATAACTTCAGAATCCTAATAATATAAGAATTAAAATCAAGTATAACAAAGAAAGACAAAGAGAGGGGATTTAACATTCTACCCTTTATTAGCTATAACCTTTGAAAAAGCGGGGGTCTAACAACCTCACCCAATATTTCGATTAGCAATCTGTATGGACAAATCCGAGTTGTTTTCTAGAGAATCAACTAGACTCAATCAATAGAAAGTATCTCAAGGAGTTATTATCTCAATCTCTCAATTTGATTTACTCAAGAAAATATGATTCGCGAGTCTAATCAAATAGGGATAACTTGGATGGTACCAAAGACCAATATCCAAGTGTCAATCGATTTAAATCAACAACCAATAAGGTTGGATATTCTAATCGATTCAACAACGCACAACCTGTATTATTTCAATTATATAAAAATATAATGCGGAAAAGAAATAATATAGACACCAGAATTTTGTTAACGAGGAAACCGCAAATGCAGAAAAACCCCGGGACCTAGTCTAGATTAAACATACACTGTATTAAGCCGCTACAGACACTAGCCTACTCCAAATTAACTTCGGTCTGGACTGTAGTTGAACCCCAACCAATCTCACATTAATCCAAGGTACAGTTATGCCCATACGCCTCTGATCCCAGCAGGATACTGCGCACTTGATTCCCTTAGATGATCTCACCCACAACTAAGAGTTGCTACGACCCAAAGTCGAAGACTTTAATAAACAAATCTGTCTCACACAGAAAAGTCTACAGGTAATAGATAAATTCGTCTCCCACGAATAAACCTACGAGTTTTATTCCGTCTTTTGATAAGTCAAGGTGAACAGGAACCAATCGATAAAACCAGACTTATATTCCCGAAGAACAGCTCAGTTTCATCAATCACCTCACAATAAACTTAATCGACGCAGCGAAGAAGATTATTGAGGAATCACAAAAAATGAGACAAAGATGTTTGTGACTACTTTTATTTTGCCTATCGGAGATAGAAATCACAATCCAATTATTACAATTGTACTCGTATGATAGAAACAACAAGATCAGATCACACAACTACAAGAAAAGTAGTATCGGTCTGGCTTCACAATCCCAATGAAGTCTTTAAGTTGTTAACCTAGTTTTAGAAGAAGAAAACCATGGGTTAAAGGAGATTCGACTCTAGATTTAGCAAACTAGTATCACACAGAATGTGTGGGAATTAGTTTTCCCAGTTGCTAGAGTTCTCCCTTATATAGTCTTTCAAATCAGGGTTTGTAATCAATGTTAGCTTACTAACAAAGCATTCAATATTCACCATTATATGAAAACCTGATTAGATACAAGCTAATATCTTTCAACCGTTAGATCAAAAACTTAGCTTGCCATACACACATGTACTTGACGTTTTGGGTTTGTGTAACCGTACCCAAACATATACAATGGTTGGTTCAATATTAGTCAACCAAATGGTTAGCCAAATGATAACTTTCATATCAACCATATTCTCCTTCACCATAACTAGTCCAAATGACTCAAATGAACTAGTTAGAGAGTTGTTCAATTGCTATGAGATCTCATGTACTACACAAGACACAATTGAATCAAAAACGATGTGATTCACTCGAATAATTTCATGAACTATAAAGCCACGGTTTGCAAAAGCATTCCTTAGTAATTTAGATAATTTCACGAACAACGTTTTCATACATAATCTCTTGAGTTCGCAGACTCAAGCTAATCGGTTGAAATTAATAAACTCCTGCAAAAATTCTCGGGCCGAGAACTTCCATCAGTTCGCGGAATGCACCTGAGCTTCAACTCCAGCTTATATTCTTGGGTTCGAGAACTTAAGCCAGTTCGCGGACTGGGTTGACTGCTCACGTTTCGGTTCCACTTGATCAACAAAGTTCGCAAACTTCGGTTCAAGTGCTAAGGACTTATACATATATGTGTTTCCACAACAATGTTTATATCCATCAATGGTTATATAGTCTGAACTCTCATTTCTATCATTGAAACATTCTCAGAGGGCGTTATATAGTTGTTATTCACAAACTATTTTTCATCAGAGCGATTTCCAAAATGATTGAAACATGACATGACTTTCGTCACTAGCCAAAGATGAACTTGGGTAAAGCGAAAGCTTTACCAACACCCATTTCGAGAAATAGATAAGCAAGATATACTCAGCTCGAAATGCCACATGTGCATATCTTTAGTTTATATAGTAAAACGACTTTTGTCTCAAGATAAGAGATAGAGTAGATAGAATTTTGAGTGATAGATAAGTTCAAGTCTCCATATACATTTTAATCGATGAAGATCCACTAGTTCCTTGAGTAGTCCTCTGTATTGTATGATGATCGCCATGGAGTTCTTGAGCTCAACTATACTTTCTATCCTAGTTCGAGACCTTAGCTATAGTAGACTAGAAATCAAGACTTTATAGTTTTGATCACTAAGATTGACAAACATGCTTGAGATAGCAACACATGCGAGTTTGACCAAGCAGTGCTCTAACAACCTTCTCTAGATTCTCCATAGAATTCTCCTCTAAAAGCAAGCTTCATTTCCTATCCCATAGATTTAGTTTTGTAACTTCTCTAATTATTTTCCTCCCTACTTTAATATAACAAATACTAATACCATTCATAGTAATAATGATAATACATTTTATTTATTATTTTTATTTGTCTTTTTATTTTTCAATTAACCAAAAAGAGCATTCGTCATAGAAATCCCAACTGTTGGGTCTTCTAGATGATTCAGACATCTTTTAATTCAACCACTTAGAAGGGAAAATGAGTTTGTCCATTCTTGTTTCTTAAGTTTGGTATTTTTTATTCTTCCATATTTGCCCCTCTACCATAGTTAAAAACTCAATCATAGTTAGCCTTTATATTGAACACACATGTTCAAGGTTATGGTTTTGTTGGTAACAACAAAAGTCATAATCTGATCTTTTTAATGGAGTTTTTTGTTACATGAAAACGATAATCAGTTGAATTTCGTTGTCAAATTCTGGTTGTCTACATGGCGTATAATTGAGGACCCATCTGTATTAGATGACCAATATATATATATATATATATACATATGTTCTAGTACGATCCATCACCACCATTTCATCATGATATCCCAGTCTCGACATACAGTTACCAAATTTCATAGAGATGCGTAAAACATCGTACATCTTCATTCGAAAAGAGATAAAGAATCTTTGTGCAAATTTGACATAATCATACAAGTGAGATGAGTAGTCCATTAAACTTATATATGAAAAGAGTATTATGTTAAACTATCATAGGACTTGTACATGAATAAATAGTGCAAAATTACAAACATTATCAATCGGAATTACTTGGGAGCTCTGGAAAGAAAGAATGGTCGAGCTTTTGGTGGTCGCACCAAGACTAAGTTGAGTTTGAGGTTTATTTTTCTAAGAATGTCAAAGTTTACATTTTTGAACTGAAATTTGTTGTTTTATCCGTTAGAACTCCACCTTCATCTCCATCTCCCTACACCACCAATTTCCTCTTCTTCATCATTATCATCTTTAATTGTTAACCCACTTACATCCTCTCCTTCACCAACTACTATTGCACCAATGGAAGTCCACCAAAAGTCCTCATCACCTTCACCAGAACCATTTTTAACCCTTCCATATCTGTATAACTATACCAACAAATGTGTCAGAGAGTATTGTCATTCCTTAATGTGATAATGTTCTAATAGTTATAATTTTAAGAGTACATGAACTAAACTTCCTAAATAAATAAATAAACGAAAACAAAAAGTTTCGTACCTCCATGGCCATATATGTTTGCACCCTATGTGAATTGTTTAGAACTGTGCTTGTCTCATCTAGAATTTTCATATAAATGAAAAATAGTCAGGAAAATGCTATTCAATGTTAAAACCTTGGTATAGTATCAATCAGCAATGATAACGCCATTTTCAATCCATAAGAGAAGTTATAGGAATGAAAGTACAAGAATGATAAGCATAAATACAAATTGAGTTTCATATATCATAAACCAAAAGGTATGTGTATTTCTGATGTTGACCAGTGGGATTATGCACTTGGGCATTTCAAGGTTCCATGAACTATTCTATGAGTGCAATTATACTGGAAGTGATTTAAGTTTGGGTTTTCCCTGATTTGGTTTATCTATTTGTTAGTTTCAAACCAAAATCAGTCGATCATAGATTCATGGTGCCCTCTGAATGCAAGTTAGTTCTCTAAAATTTTAAGGGACTTATAGTACAGTTCTATGAATTACCCTGAGGCATCTGATTCACTATCACATATGTTAAGGAACTTCTAGTAGACTAGTACTAATGAAACTCAAAAGTTTTGCCAACTACGGGATTTAAAGTCTTAGTTGTCTAGCTTAATGCAAGATAGATTATCTTAGTGCAATCAACAACTACAAGTTACTTAAAATTTATGCCAAGCAGATGGAATAAATTTATTAACAAAGATTCAAGAAACACTTACAAGCCAGCCTATATATTCAATCCGCAAATAAGGATCCTCATATATATTTGCATGATTCAGTAAGTGAAAAGAGTACGCGATTAAACTTCCAATATAGGTCTTACACATACACTAAAAAAAATCAAGCTAATTATGTTGGGTTTCCATCTTATGATCAGTGGCGGAACTAGGATTTAGTTTAGGGGGGGTCGGTTTTTTTCTTTTCTTTTCATAGTCTAAAAATATACCTCTTAAAATTTTAATGGACTCGGATATCAAACTGATCGGGACAGCAACTTCCAAACACAGGTTTGGAGGGATCCACATCTTTTACCATTTTGATTGTCCTTGTTGGATCACTAAAGCATCAAGTTCAAGTTGTAAACCATCTCAATCACCTTTTCCTCTATGGTATACTGAAATAACATTATAAACACAATGATATAGCTAATAGAACAAGAAAAGAACCTATTTGCACTTGGACTTTTTTTTTTTTGACCAATCCGGTGAGCAAGTTCCTGATCTTGCAAATCCACTTCATGATAGAAAAAAGAGAGTGAAACTGGACCAACAGATTAAGTCAAAGAGATAGCAAACATAAACATAAATGACTACATTATACCTTAAGTAAAGAATGAAAACACCACAATTGCTAAGATTATCATCAATTTGACAGTAAGAAATTTCTTTTTCCAGAACTAAGCATACTAATACAATATTAATACACCACAAAATACCATGAATCCAAACAACAAAATAAAAAAGGTTGCATTATCATACATATCAAGTTTCCAAAATATACACATAAAACTATTACACCAAAAATTATCATCAACACACACCCAAAATATACACATAAAAGAGTTAACCAAAAACTGATTATCACCAACTCAAGCTTCGTAAGACAAGTTGTACCTAGAAATTGCATAACCAGTAAGTCATCTATGATTGAATCATTATTCATATCTCCTGCAATGAATTATTTGATGTATATTATCATGCAATCCCTAATAAAATCTTCTTCCATTTTATTGCGAACTAGCAGCTGTTTTCAGCAATTTCAATGTTGAGAAATATTTTTCGGCAACTGCCGGTGGGTCAATATAATACGAATAACCGTTTCAGTCATAGGGTATGCTTTGGTTGCACGCAACCTACCATGGGGAATATGGAAGCTGATTGATGACATCAAAGTGGCAGAAAGAAGTTTCAATGTTGTATAGTTTAACTTTGTACCCAAGACAACTAATACTAGTGCTCACTCATTAGCTGCGCCTACGCGATTGAAAAAAAATATCTAAGATAAATGGACTGATTCTTGTTTGCCAAACTGCATCACTCCCATTCTGTTAAGTGGGACAAGCTAGTTTTTTTCTCTTTTTTTTTTTTTTTTTCATTCTCTGTAACCTAAAATAAGTCTCATATGAAATTAAGAAAGTAATAGTAGGTAACATCAAATCACCGATTCACCATAGCTAGGGTTATCCTGGTTTTCCTTCGTGTCCCCCCCACCCCCCTCAAACTATGTCAAGCAAAGAAAAATTTCTTTTACGCATATAATTAAGTATTACCAATTTCTTACCTTGACTTGGTAATAAATACACATGCGTTCAGCTAGATTAGGATATGATTACATTGCCATGCATTATGAAGATTTTTCAGTTAATTTGTTCAAATTGGACGAAATTAAAATTTGGGTTTTGCTCAAAATCATAACGAAATCGTGAAACTTGATAAGAATTCGAAGACTGGGTTTTTTTTTATAAATTACCCAGACCTAGTTAATCCAAGAAAGAAGACAGAGATGAGTAGATGTGAATTGTGTAAAATCCTTCCAGTAAAGGTAAGATATAGATACACTTTATATCAAGATATACATGATAATACTCCAATACTAAATTTAGGTTACCTGAAATCGGTTCCCTTTTCATCGCGCTCGAAACTCTGTGCTAAGTATAGAAAATATGATATCAAAGACTTAATGAAAAGAACACAAACTTAACTCAAAAAAACTTCTCTTAATTGATGTAATTAAAACTCATGGCTTAACAACCTATTTATATGTTTACAAACTTGACTCTCAAGCAATAAACACTTTCCTAACTTAATTAAACTCTAACAAGAAACTTCTATATAGTTCTTACATAAACAAACTCTTAAAACAAGTAATACTTGCAACCCAAGCAAACTTCTATAAACCGTACCACTAGATCAACAACTCTTGTTGATCCATTCACTTCATGTCAATTGTCCCAGTTGAGCCGACCATATTGGATCAACTCTCATAGTTGATCCATACTGACTTCTTCACATTGTATCAACAACACATGTTGATCCACTCTGACTGTATCAACTTTCATAGTTGATTCCTTATGTTGTATTCATAGTATCTTAGTTTATTCTTCAACATCCTCCCTTAAACCAAGATACTATTTGCTAATTATACCAAGCTTTCCACGCAAGTAAATGAAAGTGTTAGACTTCAAGGACTTGGTGAAAATGTCTGCAACCTGTTCTTTGCTTTCAACAAACTCCACAGCAACTTCCTTGTTACTGACTAGCTCTCTAATGTAATGATACTTAATATCAATGTGTTTTCTTCTCCCATGAAACACATGGTTCTTAGTTAGTGATATTGTCGACTTATTATCACAAACTATTATTGTTGGTGTCTTCTATTCTTGAAACAAAGACTTCAGCATCATTCTTAACCATACATCTTGTGTAGCACAGTTGCTAGCAGCTATATACTCAGCTTCTATTGTAGATAATGCAATAACTTGTTGCTTCTTAGGTGACCAAGAGAAAAATCCAGTTCCCAGCTGAAATCCATAACCTGATGTACTCTTTCTTCCTTATGTATCTCCATCCCAATCACTATCAGTGAAACCAACTAGCTTTGGATCTTCTGAGATAGTATAAAGTATTCCCATGCTTATTGTTCCTTTTACATACTTTAGAATACGTTTTGCAGCTTGTAAATGTGATTGTCTAGGATCTTCCATGAACCTACTAACCAAACCAACTGCATACATGATGTCAAGTCTTGTAGCAGTCAAATATCTTAAATATCCAACAAGACCTTTAAAATCTGTTGAATTCACAAGCTCTCCTGATCCATCTTTTGTCGACTTCAGTCTTTATTCTACTGGTGTTAAGATTGGATTACAATTATCCATCTTGAAACGCTTTAAAATTTGTTCGGCATACCTTTGTTGATTAATAAAAATTCCTCTTTCAGTTTGCTGTACTTCAATACCAAGAAAATATGACATCAAACCAAGATCTGTCATCTCAAACTCCTTCACCATATCCTCCCTGAATTCATTGATCATCTCAGTACTATTTCCAGTAAATATGAGATCATCCACATACATACACACTATGATATGATTGCCAACACCATCATCTTTCAAATACAAAGTATGTTCATATGGACATCTTGTAAAACCTTTCTTGAGAAAATAAGAATCTATTCTTGTATACCATGCTCTTGGTGCTTGTTTCAAACCATACAAAGCTTTGTTTAGCTTGTATACTTTATTCTCCTTCCCCTCCATAATGTATCCAGCTGGGTGCTCTACATAAACTTCTTCTTGCAAAACTCCATTCAAGAATGCCGACTTCACATCCATCTGAAAAATCTTCCAATGCTTCTGTGCAGCTAAAGAAATTATCATTCTTATTGTGTCAAGTCTTGGAACTGGTGCAAAGACTTATGAGTAATCTACTCCTCTTATTTGTCTATATCCCTTAGAAACTAACCTTGCTTTCTCTCTCTCTATTTCTCCATTTGCCTTATATTTTGTTTTATAAACCCACAAAACACCAATGGGTTTCTTTCCTGGTGGAAGTTCTGTTAATTCCCATGTGTTATTCTTCTCAATTAACTTCAGTTCTTCATTCATGGCTTGAATCCAACCTTGTTCTTTAGATGCTTCTCCATAAGCTACATGATCACAATCTCCAAACATTGCAAAGTTCACCACATCATCATCATCTTCATCATCTCTTGTTAAAACATAATCATTCAACCTAGCAGGTATGACATACTTTCTTCTTGGTCTTGTTGTTGTACTGCTTCAGTTCTTGCCTCTTCATGTTGTTCTTCCATATTGTCTTGATCTTGCAATTCTTCTTCAACTATAATTGGAACTATTCTGACAACAGCAGGTGGATCAACATTCCTTGTTGATCCATTGTTATGAGGATCAACACTGGTTGTTGATCCATCATTCCAATTCCATTGTGAATCTTCATCAAAGATCACATCTCTATTTGTAAACACTTTTCCAGCTTCTGGGTTGTATAATTTATATCCTTTGGTTACTGAACTATAACCAACAAGGATACACTTCTCACTCTTGTCATCTAATTTGTTTCTTAGCTCTTTGGGTACATGATCATATGCAATACACCCAAAAAATCTCAGATGTCTTACACTTGGTCTTACACCTATCCAAGATTCTTCTGGTGTTATATTGTTCAAATTATTTATAGGACATCTGTTGAGTAAATACACAGCTGTGTCAACTGCATAACCCCAAAAACTCTTTGGTGAATCTTTTGTTCTTCTTATTGTTCTTTCCATCTCCATTATGGTTCTATTCTTCCTTTATGCAACTCCATTTTGTTGTGCTATATATCTTGCAGTTAATTGATGTTGGATGCCATGCTCTTCCATAAACTTGTCAACAACAGTATATTCTTTGCCTCTATCAGTTCTCAATTTATTGATAAGCTTACCAATTTGTTTCTCAGCATAAGCTTTGAAACTTCTAAAATCTTGAAATGCATTACTCTTTTCTATAATTAAATAAACCCATGCTTTTCTACTAAAATCATCAATTAAAGTTATAAAATAATTATTACCTCCATGTGAAGTTACTTCAATAGGACCACACAGATCACTATGAACAATCTCCAATTGTTGATCATCTCTTCTGGCTTTGTTGACTGGGAATGGATCTCTGTGTTGCTTGCCAAAGATACAATTTTCACATCTTGAGTCTGGGAGTTCAATGAAAGGAAATCCTGACACCATCTCCTTCTTTGCTAAAGTTTGTAAACTGTTAAAGTTCACATGTCACATTCAATTATGCCATAACCAAGAGTCATTATGCATACTGGTACTGTAACAAGTTTTCTTCTGATGTTGAATGTTTAAAGAAAATAACCTATTCTTTGTCATCTGAACTTTAGCTACCAACCTTTTTCTTCTATCTCTGATAAAGCACAAACCACTGTAAATATTCATAGAGTATCCTCTTTCATACAACTGACCCATACTCAACAAATTTTGATGTAAACCAGGAACATAAAATACATCCATGATGCATGCCTTAGAACCATTCTTGAGAAGAATTCCAATTATTCCTTTTCCCATAACTGGAATTGTAAAACTATTGCAAAACTTTACTGTTGATCTGATAGACTCGTCAAGCTTATCAAATAAATCTTTTGTTCCACACATATGGTTGCTGCAACCTATATCTAAATACCACTTAAGTTGTGGTTGTTCTTCTGTTGTATGACATGCTAGTAGTATGTTTTCAGTCTTCTGCTCTTCTACTTATTCTTCTTGACTTTCAACAATATTTACTTTGAAATTTGATTTGTAATTATTTTCAGTAGTCTTTCTAGGTTGAGAACATTCTGGAGAAAAGTGTCCAAAATCTCTACAATTGTAACACCGAACTTTTAATCTATCAACTGGTTTTCTTCCTTGATAACCTCCAGTGTTAGATTTCCATCCATTGTTATATCTTCTTTGAAAACTTCCAGCATTAGGTTTTCCTTGATTGTTTCTCCAGCCAACTTAACTCTGAAGTGCTTCTTCAACTTGTTTTACAGCAGCTGTTTTCTCTAGCAATCTTTGTTCATAAGCTTGTAAAGAACCTAATAACTCATCAAGAGTCATAGTTGCAGCAGTGTTACATTCCTCTATAACAGTTACTTTTTCTTCAAACTTCTCAGGTAAGCTTCTTAGAATCTTTTCAACAACTACTGAATATTCTACAATATCACCATTAGCTTTCATCTCATTGACAATATTCAGTGTCTTTGATAAAAAATCTGAAATTGTTTCAGTTGTCTCCATCTGCAATAATTCATATATTCTTTTCAAGGTTTGTAATCTAACCTTCTTAACTTTGTCAGAACTTGTATAGTAACTTATCAATCCATCCCAAGATGCTTTAGCTTGCTTAATATAAATAACTCTATCTATAAGAGATTCATGAATACCCTGATGAAGAATATATGTAGCTTTAGAATTCTTTTTTCTGTTATCAGTTAACAGAGTTAGCGCAGCTCCTTCAAGTACCATTCCTTCTGTTGGTTCAACATAACCATATTTCACAACATCACATACCTCTTGGTATATGAAAATATTCTCCATCTGCAACCTCCAGTGTTCAAAGTTTTTACCTTCAAACACAGACACCTTGATTGAACTTAAACTCGTCATCTTTTTCAACTTAACTTCTCATACCCACATCCCTATAATCTGATACAAGTGCTCTGATACCAGATGTAGAAAATCTGATATCAAAGACTTAATAAAAAGAACACAAACTTAACTCAAACAAACTTCAGTTAATTGATGTAATTAAAACTCATGACTTAACAGCCTATTTATATGTTTACAAACTTGACTCTCAAGCAATAAACACTTTACTAACTTAATCAAATTCTAACAAGAAACTTCTGGATAGTTCTTACGTAAACAAACTCTTAAAACAAGTAATACTTGCAACCCAAGCAAACTTTTATAAACCGTACCACTGGATCAACAACTCTTGTTGATCCATTCACTTCATGTCAACTGTTCCAGTTGACCCGACCATATTGGATCAACTCTCATAGTTGATCCATAATGACTTCTTCACATTGTATCAACAACACATGTTGATCCACTCTGACTGTATCAACTTTCATAGTTGATTCCTTTTGTTATCTTCATAGTATCTAGGTTTATTCTTCAACACTAAGTTTTCAATCCATGGAAGAATAAGAAAAAAAAATAAGGGAGCAACAAAGAAGAAGACCGATAAATCAGTTGTCAACCGAAATTGTGTATACTTTCCAACTTTGGTTGAGTTAAGGATGGAGGGACATCAACGTAATTTGATGATGATTCATTACCAACCAGGTTTGACGGATTCGACATTGTCCGTCAAATTTGATTGACTGAAACTTTGTCCTAACATAAGGGAAAACTGAAATCTTTGGATTTCAGTGAGGATTGCTCAATCAAAAATGTTTATTCTATTATTTAATTCTTTAATTGTCTCTTCAATTTTCCTAATTTAATTTTCTTTTTTATTTATTTATCAAGACTATAATTAGGTGATTATTTCCATCCTAACTTGTAGCTTTCCTAGTTCAAATAACCAAGCTAGACTAAGGCAAAGGAAACAACCTAGACCACATGGTTACCTAATTAATCGGGTAAAATCCGACCCAAACCCATAAATAAAAATACATGGTATTACACTTTCCCCCATAAATAGTCGCTGGTCATATTTCTCGTTACAATTTATATCCAACATCAGATAAGAGTAACATCTTATATTCCATAGTAAAGACAAGGAGAGCCCTTCTGGTGCAATAATGATGTGATTGAGATGGACCAAATCTAAAGATGTTAAAACAAGCTTCGTAAAGAAAAGGTTTGCCATGAGTTTCTTGCCATTCATCCAGAGCTATTTGGATCAGTTCAGCTTTGGTTACACCGTTAAATTTTTCTCGATCAATTTTCCTAACCCAATCAAGGAATCGCGTGACCTCGCGGTTAATTGATTGAAAATGGTCATACAAACCAGCATCTCGGATTCCGGGGTTCCCCGTTCCTGAAACGAACATTGTGAAAATGTTATGCCAGAAAGACATGTCAGACATATCATGATTGCGCATAACATTTTGTGCCTATGAAAAACGTAGGATTTGCGTATAGCTAAATCCTCTTCTTCAGTAAATTTAGGACCACGAATTCAAGCAGACACTTTTTTTGAGAAATTTTGGTACAAAAGTTTGAGAATGAAAGATTAAGATAGAGAATGTGTGGTTTTGGAGTTGAAATCGTTTGAATTCTATAGGGAATGGAATAAGAGTCGCTGGATTAGACTAGCCGTTATCGGCTCAACCAAAGACGATCGGCTCAATGTGAGACGAGATAACGACTTTATTATAATGGTCATATTTTTTCTTATACAAATGATACATTGTACCAATATTTTCCAAACACAACGAAAAACATTCTCAACTGAAAATGTTCTCAATCAACAAAACCATGTTTTCTAAAAGCAAAGAAAACCAAATATTATGTGTGGATGCAAAATAGGTTCCATTCTGTTTCATGGATTACCATAGTCTGATGAAATGTCCTTGGATGTATTCTAAGTATCCACAAGTTGGTTGTTTAGCTAACAAAATGGTCATTGAATCACAACCAAAAAATCTCAGGTATTTATAATATCAATATCCTAATTGTGGTAAAGAACCACAGATGTTAGCCGATGTTATGAAGAAGCAAGAAGATGAAAAGGTAGCAGAATTGTGGAAAAACTTGAAACTTAAATCCAGGTTGAAGAAGCCACAACACGACCATTACGGAGAAGAAACATCGTGGAAAAACTTGAAGTTTAAAAATCAGTTTGAAGAAACCACAACCCAACCACTGTGGTGAAGTAGAGTTTACAAAACAGATTTCAAAAATTTTATGCATTTGCACACTTCTACAGAAGAAGACACATATGGAAAACATTTTTGGGAATGTCCTTCGTGATTTAAGTTGGAGTTGATTGATTAAGTGTATGAACTGATTCCACCATTGTTATGTTGTCATTAACTTAATTAATGGAAATGTATTTTTATTTGCACAACTCTTATGTTTATATCAAACAACATTAGATTCCATTAAACGGTACACTAATCTCATATTACGATTTCATTAAATATTATATTAGACTTAACTACTAATAAATCACAGAAACAAGGTAATAAAACATCGTTATTCATGGAGCGGCTGGTGGAGTGACTTGTGGAACAACATGTGGAGCATCTAGTAGGCAGAAGGGGTTGAACCTGTTAAGTTCTCTAAGGATGTTGAAACAAGCTAAAAACTGAAAGCGGCTCCCGTTAGTTTGCTGCCACATCGCTGCAGCTCTTTAGATCAATTCAACTTCAGTTTCACCGTTGAATCTATTTCGGTTAATTTGCATTACCATACCAATAAATTGGTTGAAAACATTATTAATTAATTGAAAATGATGAGAAAATCCATGAGCATCACGGTTTCTTGGGTTCCCCTTTTATGTAGCGAACATTGCCAGAAAGTCGTTTGCGTAAAATTCGTAACATTTTGGATATTATTTATTGCTTAAAAAACGTAAGTTGTGAAAATTTCTAAATCTTTTTCAAGAGAAAACTTAGGACCACGGACTCTGGTAGCCATTTTTTTAGATTGAAAGATAAAGATTGGAGTTGAATTATGAAAAATTTGTAGGTGTATAAGGTTTGATTTTGGAGTTGAAAGTGATTTAATTGTTGTTGACGCCCCAATTTCGCACCTTCCATGGAAAATATCAGTCTTATGCTTCAAAGCCGAGTACAATAGAAAGTCTTTGTGGCAATTATTGGATTTTCATATCCTTTAAATCAAGCCGACAAACACTACCCAATCAAGCCCATAAGATCTACCCAATCAAGCCCATAAGCTCTACCCAATCAAGCCCATAAGATCTAACCAATCAAGCCCACAAGCACTACCCAATTACCCATTCAATCCCATGAGTTCTTGTTATCACATTGAAGAGGAGGAAAATACGAAGTCAATGGCAAAAGAACGGAATTATTCTGAGTTCGTATGAAGAAGTTATGAGCAAAACAAAATCTCATAAGACTAAAGGTCAAGGTGGTCAATTTCTAAGGGATGTGATATTGGCATCCTCACGGTTCATTAAGGAGAAGTCAAGTTCAAGAGAAATACTAAAGGCACTCGATTTATTACTAAGGGCACCTCTTCTTCTTCCTCATGAAGAACATGAGTGTTTTTAATGGTGGTCATCATGATGATCACGATGGTGATGGATTTTGATCAACAATGATTGCTGATTTTGAATACATCACTAGCTTCCCGGGGACGATAGGGAGCTTGGGTATGAGCCTGATTTCAAATCAATCATGTTTCTTGATGCGGTGAACAGTAACATCAACGTGAACAGTAACAGCTGTGTGAATAGTTACGGTACAGTGACTAGTAACATTGTTGTGAACAGTATGGTTGGCCCACATGTCAGAATCATGTTTTGTTAACATCCGCATAAAATTGAAAAAAACGAAGAAAAAAAAGCAGAAGAAGAAAAAGACGAAAAAAAGGACGACGAAGTTTTTTTCATTTCAACAAAATCAGCCCGGATTTGGCGGAGAGTTGGTGAAATTTTTGGCTATAAATAGAGATCGAACTTCTCATTCAAAAACACTTCGAAACCGAGAATCAATAGCAACTTCTCATATTAAACACTTCTTCCTTTACTTTTCTTTCGCTTATTCTTGATAGAAATATCAAATCAAGTATTGTCTTTAAGTTCTTAAGAGATTAGCATTAAATTGCTAGTACTTTAATTACTTTCAACATATTTAATGGAAGCAAGAAATCGTGATAATGATTCCTTTCAAGTTTCTATATCATATTTCAGGTTAATTGTCTTTAAGTTCTTAAAAGATTAGCATTAAATTGTTGGTACTTTAATTACTTTCAACATACTTAACGGAAGCAAGGAATCGTCATAAGAATCCTTTCAAGTTTCTATATCATATTTCAGGTATATTAATTGCATATCTCTTTGGTAAATTATGTAGTCATACGGGAACAGAATGGTTTTCCATTTCGTAGTAACACCATGACTACTCTTCGCGTTACATAAGAAATTTGTGTTTCATTATTAATTTTCCCAGTGGGATAAATCAAAGTGTGGGTATAAAGCGGAATTCCCTCCCACATTAGACCCATTGTCAAAATAATAAGGTTCGCATCAATCAAATTCTATTGAGCTAATCTGCAGGTTAATTGTTTAATTTTTGAAATTTCATCCAAATTTCAAATTTGAACGCGAAATTAATTATAGTTCTAAAATATGGACCTGAAGTTGAATTAGAATATTCAACAAAGTTTCTCCAGAAAATTCTTATAATGCAGCTCTATCGTCGACCTAGATTTTACATGATCTTGTCATGTACCCCTGAATTTGGGCTTCATTAGTGGGCTTCTGAAACTTTTGTAATTCTTACACTTCTGTTGGGCTTGTGTTTTGTTTAGCATAGGTTATGTTAATTCATAGAGTATTGTGTGAGTTAGATGTAATCCTGACTGTTGAATTTGTCAACCAGGAATGGGCAGTTAAATAACCTATCATTATGTAAGAAAAAGGCATGAATGAAAAATCTTATTTTCCTTGGAGAATAATTAGGCTCTGATTTCAGAGAGAAGGTAGCTTGCTACCAAGTAATTCATCAAACCTTGTACTAGATCAGTACAATTGGTATCAGACTTCCATTCTGGGACTTCAATCATGACTGGAGGTGAGAAACACACCATTAACAGTGTTCATACACTTACTCAACAAAATTCCACTGCAATCCAAGATATCCGTGATCAATTGAAGGTTCTTTTTGCCGAATCGGCTGCTACTGAAGCTAGATCGAACGCCAATTTCGATCGTATCTTCACATCTTTGGAGCGACTATTACCTCCGGAGACGCAACCTGAAGAAACGATCGACCCTGGTTCTTCTCATCAAGATTCTTCCAAAGGATCTCATGGAGATCGTGAGTTGATTCACAATTCACATCCTAGTAAGTTTTCTAGAACTCCCAAGGTTGATTTTCCACGATTTGATGGAACTAATCCAAGGGGTTGGGCTCAAAAATGTGAACGTTACTTTGCTTTCCATAATTTTCCTGAATCAGAAAGAGTTGATATGGATGCAATTCATTTTGATTCGAAAGTAGATCCATGGTTTTTAAATTATCAACAGGGTAAGCATAAAATGTCTTGGGATACCTTTGTTCAGGATCTGTGTATTCGATTTGAGGACGTTGCACATGACAAATATGTTGGTAGTTTTAACAAGTTATCTCAAACTACTACAGTTGAGGATTATTTTGATAGATTTGAACATTTTAAAGCTTTTATGGTAGCTAACAATCCAACGTTGCCTGAATCTTTTTACACTCTGAGTTTTCTTAGTGGGTTGAAGGATGAAATTCGTACTAAAGTTCAAATGTTTAAGCCTGAAGATACTTCTCGTGCTTTTTATTTGGATAGAATGCAATAGGCTTCCCTGGTTAACACTCCTAAACCTCTCAAGTACCCTTCTAGACCATTTGTGCCTTCACCTATTTCTATTCCTCAGCATTCCTCCACCTCCAAACTATTCTATACTCCTTCTCATACACTGAGTAAACCTTCTTCTTCTTCCACCCCTTTCATTACTCACCCACCTACGCCTACTAAATCTGACCCCCCACTTCCACCTATTAAAAATCTTACCCCTCAGCAAATGAAAATTCGCAGAGATAAAGGACTATGTTATAACTGCGATGAGTTCTATAGGCCTGGCCATTTTTGCAAAACTCAACAGTTATTTATGCTTGTTGCTAGTGAAGAGGAACTTAGTGATCAGAGTGACTTATCATCCCCTAACGAGCAGCTGACAGATTCTCCTTCTAGTTCAGACACCGCAATGGAGATTTCTTTACATGCCTTGACAGGCACTACTGTTCATGATACCATTCGCATTGCTGGCTTTCTCAATAATCAGCATATTATGATTCTGATTGACACAGGCAGTACACATAGTTTCGTCGACTCTACATTAACAGATAGGCTTGGTCTCCACGTCTCACCTACAGGACATATGTTAGTCACGGTTGCAAATGGGGATAGAACCATCAGTAAAGGTATATGTCGAGGCCTTCAGTGGGAAATGCAGGGCTACCACTTCACTGCTGACTTACGAGCTCTTCCCCTTGGTGGTTGCGACATGGTGCTTGGCGCAGATTGGTTGCGACAGTTAGGTGATGTAACTTTCAACTTTGCCCAACTCAAACTTTCTTTTATGCATTTGGGTGTCCAATTACTCTAACTGGGAGTACTTCTAAGCCATCTCTTAGTATTATCATTGCTACTACACTTAAGAAATTCTTCAAGAGCAAGGCTCCTGCCTTAATTGGCCAATTTTTTCATGTTCATGCTACTCCTATACAACAACTTCCTAGTGAAGTTTCCACCTTACTCGACTCATTTGCTGATGTTTTTTCGAAACCCACCCAACTACCACCTTCTCGCCCACTTGACCATAAGATTCCACTTAAACCTGGTTCAACACCTGCCTCCCAAAGGCACTATAAGTGTCCCTTTATATATAAAGCTGTAGTGGAATAGCTTGTCCAAGAGATGCTCGCTGCAGGGTTAATTCAAAGGAGTCATAGCCCTTTTGCTGCCCCAATTATTTTGATTAAAAAGAAGGATGGAACATGGCGTTTCTGCGTGGATTATTGCAAACTCAATGACATGACGGTGAAGGACAAGTTTCATATTCCTTTAATCTAAGAATTATTGGATGAACTGAATGGTGCAGTTATCTTTACAAAGATTGATCTACTGTCCGGTTATCATCAGATTTTAATTTCTCCACAGGACATTCATAAGACAGCTTTCCGCACCCATCAAGGTCACTATGAGTTTCGCGTAATGCCCTTCGGCCTTACGAATGCACCTGCAACATTTCAGGCATTGATGAATGAGAATTTTCAACCATTTCTTCGCAAGTTTGTACTCGTATTTTTTGACGACATTCTGGTCTACAATACTTCTCTTGCAGATCATCTGAAACACCTTCATGTGGTTTTTTCTTTGCTTCGCCAACATTCACTGTATGCTAAATTCTCCAAGTGCACTTTTGCTCAGCCTCAACTTGAGTACTTGGGACACCTGATCTCAGGCAATGGTGTAGCTGCAGACCCTGAAAAAGTTACTGCTATGGTTCGTTGGCCTCAACCACAAACCTTGAAGCAGTTACGTGGATTTTTAGGCTTGACGGGTTATTATCGTAAGTTCATAAAAAGGTATGGCACCATTTGCAAACCTTTGACAGATTTGTTAAAGAAAGATTCTTTTTATGGACTGAAGAAGCAACCACAGCTTTTTCCTCCCTCAAAACCGCAATGACTCAAGCTCCAGTTTTAGCTTTTCCCGATTTCAACAAGCTATTCACCTTAGAAACTGATGCATGCTCTAAGGGTGTAGGTGCGGTACTTCTACAGGACAACAGACCTATAACATTATTCAGTAAACCCTTGGGCCCCAAGGCTTTGGCATTGTCAACATACGAAAAGGAGTTCTTATCCATTGTAATGGCAGTTCATAAATGAAAGTATTATTTGGGCCATGCTAGATTTGTGATCAACACAGACCACCAAAGCTTGAAATACCTCATGGAGCAAAAGCTTTCTTCGACATTACAACATAAATGGCTAGTCAAGCTCATGGGTTTCGATTATGTCATACACTACAAGTAAGGCAAAGACAATCTGGTGGCTGATGCTCTCTCTCGACTACCACATGGATCTTGTTCTACACTCTCATTGTCCCAACCTCAGTGGACTAGTGATATTATCTCCAGCTATGATTCCGATGAAGTGGTTCAACACTTAATCACTCAGCTTCTTATTTCTCCAACCTTGCAACATTATACGTACCAACAGGGTATCTTGAGATACAAAGGAAGGCTCTACATTGGTTCAGGTAATGGCATTCGAACTTCTATTTTACATTCAGTACATTCATATGCTGTGGGTGGCCATTCGGGCATTATGGGTACCTATAACAGAGCTAAGGCTCATTTCTATTGGCCCAAGATGAAGAATGACATCATCCTCCTTGTTTCGGCTTGTGATATCTGCCAATGCAACAAGGGTGCTCACTCTTTTCCTGGCGGACTTCTCCAACCCCTTCCAATCCCTGACACTGCTTGGAAGGATATTTCATTAGACTTCATTGAAGGTTTTCCCATGTCTTTTCGAAAGAATTTCATTTTAGTAGTCGTAGATCGCCTTACTAAATACAGCCATTTCATCCCACTGAGCCACCCCTTCACTGCCATAACAGTTGCTAAAGAATTTCTAGATAATATTTTTAAACTGCATGGATTACCATCTACTATTGTCAGTGATCGAGATAAAATTTTCATCAGTCAGTTTTGGCAGGCCTTGTTTAAGTCATTAGGCATAACTCTAAACCTAAGCTCAGCTTACCATCCACAAACAGATGGTCAAACTGAACGCACCAATGCCTGTGTGGAACAATATTTACGATGTATGACAGGTTCTCAACCTAAACTGTGGGTTCAATGGCTAGCTTTGGCAGAATATTGGTTTAACACCAATTACCATACAAGCCTCAAAATGTCTCCATTTCAGGCGCTTTATGGATACCAACCTCCTCACTTGGTATTTCCAATTCCCACTCCTACTTCTGTGGCTACGGTTGAAGATTATTTGCAGGAACGAGATCTTATGCTCCAACTTCTCAGAGCTGATCTTTCTAAAGCACATAACATGATGAAATTCTTCGCAGACCAGAAACGCTCGGATAGGGAATTTGCAGTGGGTGACATGGTGTTTTTGAAGCTTCAACCATATCGACAGACTTTAGTTGCTATTCGGAAGAACTTCAAGCTGTCATCTCGATACTTTGGCCCATTTGAGATTCTTCAGCGTATTGGTGTTGTTGCTCACAGGTTAAATCTTCCAGTGGGTTCTCGCATCCATCCCATATTTCATGTCTCTCAACTTAAAAAGAAGGTTGGTCTTACTGCATCTACTTTGCCTCAGCTACCACTTGTTGATCACAATGGTTGTTTCGCCATCGAACCGGTGGCTCTATTACAGCGGAGGCTTACACTATGGGGTGGTTTGTCCATACCTCAAGTTTTGATTCAATGGTCGAATTCGCCTCCTGAAGATGCTACATGGGAGGATTCTGAACATATCCAAGCTCAATTCCCTGATTTCACCCTTGAGGACAAGGGTGCTTAAATGGGGGAGGCATTGTCATGTACCCCTGAATTTGGGCTTCATTAGTGGGCTTATGAAACTTTTGTAATTCTTACACTTCTGTTGGGCTTGTGTTTTGGTTAGCATAGGTTATGTTAATTCATAGAGTATTGTGTGAGTTAGATATAATCCTGACTGTTGAATTTGTCAACCAGGAATGGGCAGTTAAATAACCTATCATTGTGTAAGAACAAGGCATGAATGAAAAATCTTATTTTCCTTGGAGAATAATTAGGCTCTGATTTCAGAGAGAAGGTAGCTTGCTACCAAGTAATTCATCAAACCTTGTACTAGATCAGTACAGATCTTTATCATGATTAGGATTTTCTTTAATCCTTTATTATCAAATTGATTTGGAGTAGAACTAGATTCTAAAAATTTAGGAGTTGGCCAAAGCTCCTTGGATACCAAAAATATTCGTCACTATGCATCACTATTCAAAAGTCATTATGCATCACTATTCACCAATCACTATGCATCACTTTTCATCACTATTCGTCACTATGCATCACTATTTATATAAACATTTTCCCATTTTAATCATGAAGTAGAGGCCAATCTTACGATTGGGCAGCTGATGGGTGCCTAACACCTTCCCATCCCGTACTAGAATCTCCTTACCCGGACTCTTTGATAGCAGACCATAAACATGAAAGTCATAACTAGTTTTGTTTTCCTCAAAAGAATTCAAACTAGTTAAAGGGTCCTGACTCCCCTTAGTCAGGTGGCGACTTCAAAACATCTATTTCTTTCCATTGCAGAGCTAGCTCCCTTACTAACGAACTAGTGAGAAGCTACCTCTGTTCGACCTTATGCGGTGAACATCCACGAACGGATTCGCACATAGACTTCCCCCTTTTGAAAAATTAGGGATCGTAATAGACCGGCTCTCGACCCGTGCTACAACCCTCGATTTCTACAGTGGCGACTTCATTGGGGAAAAAACAAGAGATTCGACTTGAAAAATGATTAGTGGGAAATTTTATAATCTTTTCTTTATTATATATTGATATCATATTTCAGATTTTGTGATTTCAGGTACTTATACAAGCGTAAGCAACCATAACGCGAGGGGGGGCTTACACTCGTACTTGGCATCGGAAAAATGGAGGAAGACTGGTCAAGATGGATGTTTCGCAACATGGGAAAGGGGAATCGGTGAACTGACCATTGAAATATGGGTTGGTCCATTAAATACCTATGCTACTTTCCTAGTAATGGACATCTCCGCAAGCTTCAACCTCCTTCTGGGACAACCATGGATGCACAAGAATGGAATTGGTGCATCTTCTCTTCACCAGAAAGCCAGATTCTGGATGGGAAATGAGCTAATTACTGTACATGGAGATGGTGGGGAAAATGAAATAAGGTCCCATCAGATCTCAGTGAACATGATCCCAGAAATTCATAACTACACAGCAGAAATCCGACATGAGAACAAAGTTAGAGCATCAAGTCATCACGCATGTACGAGTCAATTTAAATACCGGAATTGAAATGTTCCGAAAATGTTACAGAAAAGCAAATTCTTTCCGGGAATGGGGCTTGGGCTTCGACAACAAGGGCCCACACAACCAATAACAATACCTGAGAGAAAGGCATTTGATATGGCAGGCCTGGGATATCGGTCGACCTATCGAGACTTTACAACATTCGGGAAAAGGCGATAAGATCAAGGAATCGATTGGAGCCGTCAACCGTCCTTCCAAAAGTGGTTCATCCATAAGGGAGGAGAAAAGGCTCCAGCACCCAACACACTAGCAAAGATTACACCCGTGATAACAAGAAGAAGTTCTGACTAACGAGAAGAAACCGAGGAACCCGTCTATGAAGGGGTAAACCATCTTTTTTCTCCACCTCCCACTAACAACGCAGGCGAACCCAGCAGACATAAAGGGGAGGATGGACTAGAATTGGAAGTTCCATAACAAAAGGAGAGTACAACAAGCTCAACCCCGGGGACTGAAAGCTCAATCCAGGAATGCATGGTCATTGCATGCTTAGGGTTACGATTTCCTGGAAGAGGGAAATTTCCTATCTATAATGGTAAAGGCTCCCCTATCAAACACCTCAAGTCATTCTTGTAATACATGAAGCCGTTGAAGATGCACGAAGAAGACTTGAAACAATACTTCGGAGAAAGCTTAACTGGGAGTGCGTCAATATGGTATTCAACTAATGACCGCATTATGCAAGTAGCATGGCCAGAAAAAATCAATGCTTTCATCGAGTATTTTTTAAAGATTCAACCAGAGATGATCAATCAAAACCTAGAGCACTACCTCGAAGAACAAAGGGAGAGATTCTGGAGGACCAGTGCCAGAAGGAGGGAGTAATCAATTGACAGCAGCGTCTACATGATAATTCTCAACGAAGCAGCAGAGGACGCCGGAACTTCTCCCGATTCCAAAAATAACCCGGGAAGAATGGATGATGAGAGTCCACCACTGACGAAGGATGAACCTCAAGAATCCTCGTGGACCCCGGAAGACGGTATTTGTACGATTAATACATTATTAAATTTGAAAAATCCAAAAAATCAGAAAAAAATGAAAAACAAAAAAAATATAGAAAGGGTGATTTCAGAAATAAAAGAGCATGATGTCTTGGATTTGGAGGATGACATTGCAGGGAATTTTGATTACGAGGATGAAGAAATGATAACTTTCCTGAAAGATATTCCTGAAGAGATCCAAAACAGCATCGAAAAACATGAAAAAGAACTAGAATTCATGGAAGAAGAAACAATCAACTTGAGAACGGAGGAAGAACCACGGAATGAAGATGGACAACATTATCATCTCAAGAAAGGAAGGAGATGACAACATTCGAGGACATTGCCTAGTCTTACGATGACATGCCAATGGGGTGAGGTGGATGGGTTGGGAAGGTCCATCGTGAAGATTGATTATCCTCATGTAAACCAAACAAAAGCATATCATGGAGACTAAGGTCGAATGGACTAAAATTCAAATTTGCATCTCCTGGAGTCTTCATATTGAGGATACTTGCCTTTTAGCTCAAATTGTCCAAGGACCGGGTTGTCCTCGTTGTTGGTACATGATGACATGGTATTTTAACTATGTATTTCAATTAAGATGGTCTCTAAAAGACACAATCATAGCCTCACATCAAGCATGTTAACCATTCATTTTGAAGGCAAGTTCTTGCAATCACAAACAAGGATGACTCATGATTTCTAGCAAACAAAAAGCATGATGGCTCCACTTAGATTGTTTTCTGGAGCCAAAAATCAGAAAAACATGAAAAACAAAAAAAATATAGAAAGGGTGATTTCAGAAATAAAAGAGCATGATGTCTTGGATTTGGAGGATGACATTGCAGGGAATTTTGATTACGAGGATGAAGAAATGATAACTTTCCTGAAAGATATTCCTGAAGAGATCCAAAACAGCATCGAAAAACATGAAAAAGAACTAGAATTCATGGAAGAAGAAACAATCAACTTGAGAACGGAGGAAGAACCACGGAATGTGAAGATCGGGACAACATTATCATCTGAAGTAACCAAAAAGGAAGGAGATGATCAATGATAATATGGACTAGGGTAGCTACTCACTGAGTTCGAGGACATCTTTGCCTAGTCTTACGATGACATGCCTGGGTTGGATACTGACTTGGTGGTCCATCGTTTGCCGACTTATCCTCATGTAAAGCCAGTCAAACAAAAGCTCAGGAGACTAAGGTCAGAATGGACCTTAAAATTCAAATAAGAAGTGGAGAAGCATCTCAACGCGGGATTTCTCAAAGCAGTCACTTACACTGAATGGCTGGCTAACATTGTACCTGTTCCTAAGAAAGACGGAAAGGTAAGAATGTGCATTGATTACCGCAATTTGAACAAAGCAAGCCCAAAAGATGATTTACCGTTGCCACATATTGATATCTTGGTCAACAATGCCTCTGGGCAAGGATGTATTTCATTCATGGATGGCTTCTCCGGATATAATCAAATCATAATGGCAGAAAAATACATGGCTAAAACATCCTTCATCACTCCATGGGGAATATTTTGTTACAAAGTTATGCCCTTCGGATTGAAGAATGCTGGAGCCACATACCAACGAGCCATGACGACTATCTTTCAAGATATGATGCACAAGGAGCTAGAGATTTATGTCGACGACATGGTGGCGAAATCTGCACAAAGAAAGGATCATGTGAATGTTCTGAGAAAGGTATTCCAACGTCTTCGAAAATTTCAACTCAAGCTCAACCCCAACAAGTGTTTGTTTGGCGCCAAGTCCGGGAAATTACTAGGTTTCATCGTCAGCAACAGAGGGATTGAATGCGACCCCTCAAAGGCTAAGGCTATCATCGAGATGTCTCCACCAAGAACGGAGAAGGAAATCAGAGGATTTTTGGGTCAGCTGCAATACATAAGTCGGTTCATAAATCAACTCACTCCCATCTGCGAACCAATATTCAAATTGCTAAGGAAGAATGTTCCTACAATATGGAACCATGAATGTCAAGAAGCATTTGAAAAGATTCAGAAATATTTGGTTGCTCTGCCAGTACTTGTGGCCCCCACCCAGGGTGTGCCTTTGATTCTATATCTCTCGGTCAGCGAACCTCTATGGGAGCAATGTTGGGACAGTATCATGAAGGCAACGGCAAGGAAAGGTCAATATACTACATCAACAAAACTCTTTCAGGGTACGAGTCAAAATACACCACCTGCTTGGCGCTTGTCTGGGCAACCAAACGCCTTCGTCATTACATGTTGGCTCATAAGATTTAGTTGATATCAAGGATGGATCATATCAAATACTTGTTCGAGAAGCCCGTGTTATCCGGAAAAATGTCAAAATGGCAAATGTTACTTTTCGAGTTTGATATTACTTACATCACTCAGAAATCTATCAAAGGAAGAGCAATTGCCGACCATTTAGCATCTCATCCTATCCTCGACAACACTGAGCTGAAGATTGAGTTCCCATACGAATGGGTGATGTATGCTAATGTGGCCGAAGATAAACCATGGAAGATGTACTTTGATGGCGCCCGCAACAAACAAGGAAGGGGTGTAGGGGCACTTCTAGAGTCGCCAGAAGGTATCCACACACCTATTGTTATCAGGATATGTTTCCAATGCTCTAATAATGTTGCAGAATATGAAGCCTTCATAGCCGAACTTAAATTTTCTATTGAAATCAAAGTCAGAAGCATCATAGTATACGGAGATTCACTGCTGATCATCAAGCAAATCCAGAAGGAATGAAGGGTTAACGAACAGTTATCCCAATATCATACATACCTTGAAGAGCTCACAAAACAATTCGATCACATCGAGTTCCACCATATATACAGAAACAAAAACTTTGGTGCTAATGCTCTTGCTGTTTTAGCTTCTTGACTTGTAGTCCCCGAAGGAATGACGGTGAAACCCATCTAAATAGGCCAAAGAGATAAACCTGCTTTCTGTTACGCTATTCAAATCGCCGCTGAACAATTAGACGGCGCTCCGTGGTTTGTTGATATACGAAGATACCTCGAGGATCAATCTTATCCGGAAGATTCAACAAAATAGCAAAGGAGATACATCCGAAGGGTGGCATGTCAGTACATGATCTTTGCAAATGTTCTTTACAAAGTGTCAAGAGACGGAACTTTGTTACGATGCGTGAACGAACATGAAGCAAGGAAGATCCTGGAGAGAGTACACATCGGTGAGTGTGGTACTCATATGAATGTACACATGATGAGTAGGAAAATAGCTCATTTGGGATACTACTAGACGACAATGATGTCGGATTGCTATAACTTTGTCATGAGATGTCACCGATGCCAAATACATGGGAACCTCATGCATGTACCTCCTTCTCAACTTCATACTCTATCATCTCCATGTCCATTTTCCACCCGGGGAATCGATCTCATAGGTAAAATCAACCCATCTTCCAACGGTCACAAATACATCTTTGTTGCAATTGATTATTTCACCAAGTGGGTAGAAGCCATTTAGACTAGAGGTTTCAAAGGGAATCCGACGGTCGATTTCATACGGAACCACATCATCTGCAGATATGGAGTTCCACATGAAATAATATCAGACAATGGGTCAAATTTTATCGGTGAAGAAACCGAACAACTTCTTGGAAAGTACAAAATCAAGCACCATCTAGCCTCACCGTATCGGCCTCAAACCAACGGAGCGGTAGAAGCAGCCAACAAGACACTCGTTAAGATCCTAAAGAAGATGACAGATACATATACAGATTGGAGTGAGAAATACCATATGCTTTGTGGGCATACAGAACCTAAATTCGCACCACAACTGGGGCTACACCTTTCTCGCTCACATATGGTATGGAGGAAATGCATCCTATAGAGGTGGAGATTCCAACTCTAAGAGTTCTAAAGGAGAGTAAGTTACCTGAAGATGAATGGGTAAAATTAAGAGTCGAGCAGCTATATCTCATTGATGAAAAGAGGTTAGCAGCAGCCTGCCATTCTCAGGCATACCAGAACAGAGTCGCACGCAATTTTAATAAACACGTACGACCCCGCAAGTTCGACGAATGAGATCTCGTGCTCAAGGAAATTCGTCCGGTTAAGCATACTGACCCAAGGGGCAAATTCAAACCAAAGTGGGAAGGTCCATTCATTGTTAAAAAGATTTTTTTCGGGAATGGCAGTACAACTGGTGGACCTAAATGGAGAAGAGCATCCAAGGCCCACGAATGTTGATCAACTCAAGAGGTACTATGCCTAATCAAAGGCGACATCCCGGCATAACTAATCCATGCATTTCCTCAAAAGATCAACTGGTTTGTCAACACTCATGACTTTTATCATCGTTTTAAGCTTTATCAATTTGTTTTCAAAAAAAAAAAAAGATTTCTAAAGTTTGTTTTCAAAATAATTTTTTTTTATTAAGTTTCAAATTTTTTCAAAAAAAAAAAAACCTGTTTTCTTAAGCGTTTCAAAAAAAAAAAAAAGTTCTCCTAAGTTTGTTTTCAAAAAAAAAAGAAAAAAAAATGCAGTCTACCTCGTCAAGAAGTCGAAGCGTGGACAATTCTTCAGAAAGAGTATCAATACGTGCATGCCTCCCCAGTGATTCTCTACTGATTTCATCATATCTCAACATGATCCCGTACATCTCATTCACCACCGACTTCAACTGGTGCTCACGACTATCCACCAAACGGAGCAACTATTCTTGAAGAGGTCTGGAAGCCTGAAACGAGAAATGAGTTAATAAAAGTATTAAGTCATTAGGGAAAGAAGGGCAGAGTAGCAGCGGTTTACCTCGGGAATATCGTCAGGGAGAGGTAAACCAACAATGTTTTCACGGTCAACAGGGCCACCTTCAATTGGAACCACATTTGAAGTCCCCAAGATAGGTATTTGAAAGTCCCATGTTGGAAGAAGATGGCCGAAACCCATTAATGGAACTTGTTGAGAAGGAGCATTGCTTGAAGATCCCATCAATAATGGACGAGGGGCAAAACCCGGATCTCCCACTACAAGATTCTCTCGGCAAGCTTGGATAGCAAGAGGTGGACCTAAAGAAACCGATCTCCAATATGAATCAAAATTTATTCCACGATCAACTGAATCTTCATGGGAACGTTGCGATTGGCGTGAAATCTCATCCATATCACTAAACGATGCATAAGGAAAACATGTAACATCGGGAGGAGGAAAACGGGGTGTAGCGGCTGGGTGACTAATTTGTCTCCCAAATCTGTCACCAAGATACCAAGCACAGTAATCTGGGCCTCGTAACAAGTACCGAAGCGTGCTAAACGACATGGCATGAATGGCTCTTTGATCACGCCGAATCGGATAATCCTTCCAAGGGTCCCAGCAAATCTGCGATCAAAATGGAGGTATATATATATATTAATAATTAAAAAAAAATCATCATAATAATAAAAAAAGAGAGGGTTTCTTAAAGATTCAACCGTCGCTTCCTCCAAACAAAGGCGTGTATATGCAGTCAAGTGGATTCGAAGTGCACCTTTCCATCTAGCCATTTGAGGAAATGTTTGACTATTGGCGAAGCTTGTATCAAAAGGAGGGCGACTAAGGGGAAAATACTCATAACACCAATACTGTTACAAAGAAAAAGTATGGATGTTAAAAAGGGGGTCCAAGATAGGTCAGCCTGAAGCAAGGAGAAATGTACTCACATTCAAGACGGGCCAGAATCCACATAAGGCTTTTGTTTGAAGGCGTGTTGCTCGGGACAAATAGGTGTAAAGTCTCGCCATCGCACAACTTCCCCAATCGTAAAAATTCACCAAGTCAAGGTCAGAAAATGCTGCCAGATAGCTTGATTTGATATAGGCACTAGAAGAGCTAAGGAAGGTATGACCCGCAACAAAAATCAGGAAATCTCTAGTAACCTAAATAACTTTAGCATCATACTTTGAGGTGTCAGCAGCAAGACCCAGCTCAGGGACCGAGAAATTCGTCTTCAGGACAGCTAAGATGACATACCAATTCTTAGGAAAGAAATCCCCACAGTGTGGTCCCAACATGTTTCGGACATTCTCATCTATCATGTTTATACCCAACGGGACAGGAGCTCCTACCCCCACGCGGATGCCAGTAATCATGTAGAAATCCAGAGGAGTGATGGTTAACTCACAATATGGCAGGTGAAATGAATTTGTATCACCCCACCATCGCTTTGCCATGATTAAAGCATTCTCACCATCATGGAATGTTTCCAAAGCTTCAATAAAGTCGTACCAACCGATCCGTTGTACAAGCTCACGTACACCTTTGCATCGTCTCAACACCAGCCACCATGCTACTATGCCAGTGGTCCCTCCACGAAAACGCGCCCAAGCGTAATTCTGTGACGAAAAGCAATGGTTGAGAAATAATAAAAGAAAACATGGAAAATGAAGAAGAAAATTTCGATCAACAAGGAAACTTACAGGGTCTTCCCGGATTCTTGCAGAAACGTGATTATCCACGTCATATAAAACCCCAACTCTTCGTCTTCTATGCAGAGTAGGCAAAGTCGGAGGATCAGGAATAATGATAGCCATCCGCCTAGACGACATATTGAAGAAAATAAAAAGAGTTCCATACCTAAAGAAGGGTCTTCCTCCCTATCTTATAAAGAAAGAATGGGTAATTACTTCCTCAAAAAGTTTTTGAAAAAAATACTTTATCAGAATCGTCTCGTGAAAGAAAAGCAAGTCATGTCAAGACAAAGCATGAAACGGAAGCCAAGAAGATGCATTTCCAGAAATAATAAAAGAAATCGACAAGCTCAACCGGGACAAACCCGACCAATGTTAGTATATTTCTTCATCAACTTTTTCAACTATTCAATCAGCTCGAACAAAGGGCAATCCAACTGAATCAACCGCAAAGGTTCAAAAACATCAGGAAAATGAAGCTGACAAGCTTAACTGGGACAAACCCGGACAACGTCAGGACTTTCTTCATCACCAACAAATAGAGCGCGAAATCGGGTCTATGACTTTGTTCGCCAACCGCGAGCGATTACTCTCAAAGATGGGCAACTATTGACACCCCAATTTCGCACCTTCCATGGAAAATATCAGTCTTATGCTTCAAATCCGAGTACAAGAGAAAGTCTTTGTGGCAATTATTGGATTTTCATATCCTTTAAATCAAGCCGACAAACACTACCCAATCAAGCCCATAAGCTCTACCCAATCAAGCCCATAAGATCTACCCAATCAAGCCCAAAAGCACTACCCAATTACCCATTCAAGCCCAGGAGTTCTTGCTATCACATTGAAGAGGAGGAAAATACGAAGTCAATGGCGAAAGAACGGAATTATTCTGAGTTCGTATGAAGAAGTTATGAGCAAAACAAAATCTCATAAGACTAAAGGTCAAGGTGGTCAATTCTAAGGGATGTTCTACTGGCATCCTCATGGTTCGTTAAGGGGCAATCAAGTTCAAGAGAAATACTAAAGGCACTCGATTTATTACTAAGGGAACCTCTTCTTCTTCCTCATGAAGAACATGAGTGTTTTTAATGGTGGTCATCATGATGATCACGATGGTGATGGATTTTGATCAACAATGATTGCTAATTTTGAATACATCACTAGATTCCCGGGGACGATAGGGAGCTTGGGTATGAGCATGATTTCAAATCAATCATGTTTCTTGATGCGGTGAACAGTAACATCGACGTGAATAATTACATTACGGTGAATAGTAACATTGTTGTGAACAGTATGGTTAGCCCACATGTCAGAATCATGTTTTGTTAACAGCCGCATAAAATTGAAAAAAAACAAAGAAAAAAAAGCAGAAGAAGAAAAAGACGAAAAAAAGGACGACGAAGTTTTTTTCATTTCAACACAATCAGCCCGGATTTGGCGGAGAGTTGGTGAAATTTTTGGCTATAAATAGAGATCGAACTTCTCATTCAAAAACACTTCGAAACCGAGAATCAATAGCAACTTCTCATATTAAACACTTCTTCCTTTACTTTACTTTCGCTTATTCTTGAAAGAAATATCAAATCAAGTATTGTCTTTAAGTTCTTAAGAGATTAGCATTAAATTGCTAGTACTTTAATTACTTTCAACATATTTAACGGAAGCAAGAAATCGTGATAATGATTCCTTTCAAGTTTCTATATCATATTTCAGGTTAATTGTCTTTAAGTTCTTAAAAGATTAGCATTAAATTGCTGGTACTTTAATTACTTTCAACATACTTAAAGGAAGCAAGGAATCGTCATAAGAATCCTTTCAAGTTTCTATATCATATTTCAGGTATATTAATTGCATATCTCTTTGGTAAATTATGTAGTCATACTTTGAACGGAATGGTTTTCCATTTCGTAGTAACACCGTGACTACTCTTCGCGTTACATAAGAAATTTGTGTTTCATTATTAATTTTCCCAGTGGGATAAATCAAAGTGTGGGTATAAAGCGGAATTCCCTCCCACATTAGACCCATTGTCAAAATAATAAGGTTCGCATCAATCAAATTCTATTGAGCTAATCTGCAGGTTAATTGTTTAATTTTTGAAATTTCATCCAAATTTCAAATTTGAACGCGAAATTAATTCTAGTTCTAAAATATGGACCTGAAGTTGAATTAGAATATTCAACAAAGTTTCTCCAGAAAATTCTTATAATGTAGCTCTATCATCGACCTAGATTTTACATGATCTTTATCATGATTAGGATTTCCTTTAATCCTTTACTATCAGATTGATTTGGAGTAGAACTAGATTCTAAAAATTTAGGAGTTGGCCAAAGCCCCTTGGATACCAAAAATATTCGTCACTATGCATCACTATTCAAAAGTCACTATGCATCACTATTCACCAATCACTATGCATCACTTTTCATCACTATTCGTCACTATGCATCACTATTTATATAAACATTTTCCCATTTTAATCATGAAGTAGAGGTCAATCTTACGACTGGGCGGCTGATGGTTACCTAACACCTTCCCATCTCGTACTAGAATCTCCTTACCCAGACTCTTTGATAGCAGACCATAAACATGAAAGTCATAACTAGTTTTGTTTTCCTCAAAAGAATTCAAACTAGTTAAAGGGTCCTGACTCCCCTTAGTCAGGTGGCGACTTCAAAACATCTCTCTCTTTCCCTTGCAGAGCTAGCTCCCTTACTAACGAACTAGTGAGAAGCTACCTCTGTTCGACCTTATGCGGTGAACATCCACGAACGGATTCGCACATAGACTTCCCCCCTTTTGACAAATTAGGGATCGTAATAGACCGACTCTCGACCCATGCTACAACCCTCAATTTCTACAATTGTAGGGAGGGTATTGATAGTCATTGGATGGATTAAACGTTGTCGGCTCAGTGTGCACCGGTCGGGCCAGCATGGGACGATCAACGTCTCTGCTTGAACCAATCCTTGGCCCAATATGAGTCGGTTGGTCCTTATTGTTCCGATCGTCTCAGGTTGATTCGTTCAACTCAACCTGGGATGCGATGGACAACCCCTTTTATTTGAGGGTTTGTCCATCCATTTTATTCGTTTGTTCATCCCACTGTAGGTGTATACTGTGTAAATATACTTGTTTGCCCATCCCATTGGAGTTGCTCTTACCTTGCATTTTAAAGTCACCCCATGAGGAAAAATTCCATCCAAATCAAAGCTTCCAAAGAATCGAGTTGTTAGATTTAAGCATTAACAAGGCTTCATTAAATATTAGATTTTTGCTCGTGATTCATACCAGACATAAGTAACTTCCTCCAAAAATTATTATTCTAATTTTTCACCCAACGAAGAGATGATGAAAACTGATAGTTGTGTGTATCTATTTTTTATTCGTTTTAACCAAACTTTCTTTTTTCTTTCTAACAAAATGATGATAAATTTTGATAATTGGTCGTCTTAGGTAGACAATTATGGTAAGGCATAACCGACAGATGATGTGAGAGAAGATCATTGTCTTGAGATTGAATAAAATAACCTAACAAAATGATGATGAACATTGATAGTTTCCCATTTTATATAAATATTTTCTACAAGGCATAGTCGTTGAAAAATGGGTGAAATTCATGGGAAGAAATCATCCAAATAGACAAAAGATAATGGACACATAATGGTTGTTGCAGAATTAATTACTTGAAGCTAGTCCAGGTTTATTTATTTTGAGGAATGTCATGTTTTTACCTTGAATATCACAATAAACGACTTATGATTCTTATGAATCTGGGAAGTCTTTCAAGTTTCTAAGTGATTGTAGGTGAAGTCGTCGATCGACCAGACATAAAATATGAGTTCTGATGTATTACATCAACATGGTTTTATGTTTATTGATGAGTGAAAGCTATATTGTCTTACATTATTAGGTTGTTGATGCCAAGTGTGAACAATAGTTCTTGAAAAGGATAGGGTACCAAGCACACTACTAACTTTTTGTTCGGCAAATTGTACGGATAAAACTTAATACATCACAAGTAGGTCAAAGCAAGACACTTGAATCAGATAGTATGTAGAGTTTTACTCTTTTTCTTCCACAATAAATATTTAAAGACCAAAGGTTCGTGTACCTGATTGTATAGAAGAGTTCTTGGATGATCTCAAAAAATCAATATCCAGGATCAATTTAGTTATATCAGAATTATCAAGATCTGAACTCTTACAAGTATGAAACTTGCAATCTATCTTTCAAGATATGAATTCAACAAGAAAAAGTCTTGTTTTTGATCTCAAACAATAAGGACTTAAACTATCTAGATTAATTTACGTACTACTTGTGTTATTCATATTATAAAGATAAACAATATAATGCTGAAAAAAGAAAAATACAAGACACCAGAATTTTGTTAACGAGGAAAACTACATTGGCATAAAAATATTGGGACTTCGTCCAGAATTGAACACCACATTGTATTAAATGGCTACAAACGCTAGCCTACTATCATACTTCGGACTGGACTATAGTTGAGATCAAATTAACCAGCCATGCAATTCATATGCAGTTGTGTTCCTTACGTCTCTTGAACCTTGTGAGATTCTACGCACTTGATCCTCTGATCCGACTTCCTTTATAGCCTACGAGTTGCTTAGTTTAAGTACTAGTATATGAATTTTCAGATATTATTATATTAGATAAAATTAGACATGTTGTTACAAAATGAAATTGATGGGAGATACGTTTTTTTAGGTGGGAAAAATTCGGGAATATCCCACAAATTGGGGATACTTTTGTTGTAGTTGCATGGTTTTTCAATGTCGATTGTTGAAAATCCGCCATAAATTGAAATACCATGCGGACTGCAACAAAAAGTATCCTCCAATTTATGGGGACTAGGATATGACCCGTGCAGTAACGACACGGGTTTTGGTGAGTTGTCTGTTGTGATTGTTACTGGCTAGTGTGACCTTAATAACTTATTTGATGTTCATGGTATGATATTTATATGATATGGAATCTTCAAAGTTGTAGTGGTGGTTGATATTTTTAGAGAAGATAAGCATATCTAACAACTAACCTTACTTGGTAGAAAAAAGGTCGTTAAAGTCTTAAGCACGAAACCACGATATTTCCCATCTTTTCTTCTGTTACCTTCACTGATCTGATGCGAAATTGCTATATGGACATGGTTGATAAAATAGGAGGAACTCGTGTTGCACCAACAATCATCACGTTGATTTTGGCGAGGTAGATGTAGGATTGTTCGGTTTTAAGGAAGACTTGAAAATTGCAATGATGTTGAGAACAAAAATAACAACACAATAATGCGTACTTGCATTTGTTACGGCCGAGTTAAGTGCCTTTGTGACACCTACCTGCAAGTGTAAAAAGATGGCTAAGAAACATTTATCCCTACTAATCAGCCACATCCCCACTAATCAGCCACCAAAGAAATCGTTATTTTTTCCCCTTGGTTTTAAGGGTACAATTTATGTCATTTCCCAATTGTCAACTATTCTAAAAGAGGTTGATCGATTAGAAGGTGAGATTTGGTATTTTCCATGGTTGAACATGTAGATCTATGAGAAAATAGAAAAATCTTTGGGAATTTACAGTCCTAATAAAAATGGCATTCTCAAGATTAATAATAGAAACACTCAAACTGGTAAACGGCAAAAAAATTTGAAAAAAAATAAAAATTTGTGAGAGTAACTCAATTCCATGGAGTAAACTTCTCATCCTTATTTATGTTGGAAACATAACCCACAATGCAACCGAAGTAAGGTGCAACTCCATTTTGATAAATAGGAATAATAAAAATTCTCATTGCTATAAATAAAGATTCAAGAAGGCAACAAACAGTTCACATCTATTTTCAATAGCCAATAATGTAAAAACTTTAAAATTTAACTTGGAGGATTGAAGTGCAACAGAACCTTATTTGTCTCAAAAAATATTTTCCTAGCATCTGTCCATTGGCCAAAACACTTTCCTTCGTTATACTATTAATACTATATCATAACTTTATGTAAGACATAATGCTCAATAATCCAATGTAAGATGTGACCGGAATGTTCTCTAAAGGTTTCACTAATCTATACCCAATTCCCTTAAATTGATTAGCTTGTCAACGTACTGAAGGACAATAGTTGATGTGTCAAAAAACTTTGCAAATCAATTCTTGTTGAAGCCTCTGCAAGAAAAACATAAGAAAAGAAGATATATTTGCATCATCCACATATTCTCTTTACATGCACATCATGGCTTACACATAATTTAGAAACTAAATGCCAATTTCAAAGCTACCATGTATGTTTGAGAGACTATTCTCAAAGCTGCGATGTATGTCTGAGAGATTATTCACAATAGGAGTTCAACATAGTTTGTACTCATTCTTCAAGAATTATACTTTTATTGAAATACATCTATATATCTACAACTTTCCTTAAGGCCCATCCATTATAAGAGTAAGAGTCTCATCATAAGCCCTATCTCCTTGATCTTTCAAGGGCATATCCTCGCAAGAAGCATATCAAAATCCTAAATATTCAAGTCATGCAGTCTGATACTGTGTCAATCCAAAAATTACATACTAAGGTATCCATTTTTTCCCAATGCACATGCAGTAACCCTATGTTTTCTTGTTATCGCAATATTATGTCGAGTTTCAATGAATCATCTTTATTTGGTCCCGTGTGTTCGTTCTTACAACATCACCTATCAAATCATGAAAGTTTATCAGTTTTTATATAGGAGAACATACCCATTTTCTGTAGCTAAAGTCAGCTTGAAGAAAGCATGAATGCATGCCTACTGGCTAATGTCATGAAGTTCTTTGAAGGTTCAGCTAGATCAGCAACCTGGAAGTGGATCCATAACTCACAACATATGGATCAACCGTTCAGGGGAATAAAATTTGAGTACAACATCAGCAAAGTGACCTGTAAGAAATGAAGAGAGAAATTGAATTAGATCAATTCTTCTAATCTTCAAGAAATACAATAAGAGGAAGAAGAAAATAAAAAAGTAGAACCATTTTTCTATTGAACAATGAGAGAAGTGATAGTGAAACCATAGTTTGAGATGTTGACGCACATGGTTACACTACTTTCTGGTGATTTCCCGTAGATTCTATTTGTTTCTTTATTTGTTTGCTGCGTGGAAACATAATATAGATTGGGCTTCACATATAAGATACTGCTTAAACTACATCACCATAATATAAAAGAAAAAAAAAGCTGAAATTGACAATAAAAACCAAAACCCCCAGAATATTGACACGAAATCAGTACAAAATTCCAGGCCAAACGTAAACTTAATAAAAATTACTTCACGTGTTCCAATTGAAGCCATTGAAGATGAAGAAGAATTGAATCACAAAAACAAAAAATAAATATTGTTCTAGACTCCTTTGCTTCAATTATGGTTCAAACCAAGAGGACAACAAAAACTGCTAGGGCAACAGTAAAAACCATAACCGCGTGTTAAAAAATTCAAAGAGACCATTTACAGAGAATAATCATCTTAAAGAACAAAGAGAGACTTATGCACTATTCAAAGGTCAAATATAAATTCTCCAGTGGGCATATATGAAAAACTATTGGAGGACATTTCTAGCAAAATTTCCTAATAATAACTAAAGATATAAATAAAATATAATGCTACCACTATAAACCATTTATTGAGTGTCACTTACTTGTTCGTGTTCTCTTTGTCTCTTGTTTTACCACGGTTTGTCAGCTCTTTTCTTCTTCATCATTTTCACTGTCAGCACTATTTCTTAGGCTTTAGTTCTTCTTTAGCTTTTGCTTCACCTCGCCATTATCTCGATCAATAACATGGCCAACAACATTGGTGATCCCTGCATACAAATACTCTATCAACCTAATTATTTTGATTAGGTACTGAGAGTTCAAAAATAGGAACACCACCGTACGCAACAACAAAGAAATTATAAAAATACATCTGAAGAAAAAAAGCGTGTTAGGACATGATCATTTTAACGATGACATGAAAAATAACTTTAAGATCCTAAGTTGAATAGATCGGGTCTTACTTGTCTTTCAACTATTTTTTTCTTGGGGTTCATTTCAACAAGATCCTGGTCCATATTTTCAGTCTTTGCATTCACATCCTCGCCCCAATTCAAAGGATTCAAATCCCCAAGCATAAACCTGTCGTAGAAATAGACATGTAAGAAAAGTGATATGGATAACAGTCACATATACAAATTATATAACGAAACTATAGGAGAAAGCACAAAGCAGTTGAGTAATAACTTGCCCCTCAATAACTTGTGAGTGTCCACCACCAGGATCTGCAGAACTATTTGGATTTGCGCCAATCCCATAGAGGGAGTCCTAAAAACATCTTCAATATCTCTAGTGATAGACCATAAAAGACCAACACGTATCTCACCTAATAACATAAGATCCACAAATTACACATGCAGTAAATTTAAATGATAGGGAGCAATAAAGGACACATGGCACGTAAAGAAACTCAAACACAATCTAGACACGAAACTATCCCGCTAAAAGTCACTTAATCATGAAAAACTCATCGAGGGTAGAAGGTTAGGTGTCAAGAACATCAGGGAGAGTAATTAGATATCTCGGAACCTATACATAACCCACAAAACCTTCAAGAATAAAGCAACATTTACTCCAGAAAGTATCTACCAAGTCAGTTAGCAGAAAATAATGCCATATATAAACAAAAATGCATGTGACTCTTTTTAATAAGAAGTACTAAAACCAACAATTTCGAAGAAAATTTGGAAAGGATATGCAAACCGATTTCGCCGGGACATACCATGAGATGGTTCCATAAAGTATTTTTGATATGATAAATATTTATCCAAAATAATCTCTAGAGTTGTGTGAACTGTCCACAGACACCATAATCACTATTAAATAAAACAAAAAAAACATTTCATATTAAATTAAATAAGAAATATCAACAATCACTTTTGAAATTTCAACAAAATTGGGATTTAACCGAGAAAATTCAGAATCCAAATATGAAAGTTCTCAAATTACATCACCAAACTAAATCAGGAATCAAGATATTTGGTTGGTTCATACAGTCCAATCTGAAAAGAATAAATGTTTCAGAGGTGAAAGCTTAGAGGTTAAACCTGTTTACCTGCAAAAAGATTGGAAGAAGTAAATTGCCAATATATTGGTTGGATAAGAGAATTATACACAAAACAACGATTTCAATTGACAAAATACCATTAAAGCTTTTCAATAGGGATGAAAACTAAAAATGCAAACACACTCTAAGGATTTTATTGTCATTGATTGTCAAATTTTATTTTTGAAGTTAAGAATGAGATCCAAACTAACGTAAAGACATAATGAAAAAAAAAAACGAACAACGAAAAACTATCAACCATCATTTTTATTAATCCACAAAAGAGATAATGAAAAAATATGTACTAAATACCATAATAATAAACCTTCGTAAAAATTGATAACCCTTGAAATGAAAGTCGATCTCAAATCAAAGAACCCAAACCTTCTATACGATGAAAATTGAATAATTTAATGACTAATTAAGAGATAAATTGATTTTGAGGAAAAGATAAAAGTAAAGTCTTTACCTAGACGACAAATAGCTCCTGTAAAAACAACCTTGAGAGTGGAATCGCAACTTGGCAGGTCTGAATAGCCAACTTGAATATAGCTTGAGATTCGATTTTTGATGAAATCTTAGAGCTTCTCCAATGGCATGTGTGTGGAGATAAATATCAAAATCCACCTAGGATACACATCCATTTTTTTTAAAATCATTCTCCAACTCTGATGTCTTAAACCAATGTATAGATGACTTTGGATAGACATTGTCAAGGTGAATGTCGAGTTTTATACATTCCTCTTGACATTGTCTACCATCCTAGTCAACTTTTACTTAATTGAATTGACTTAATATATTAACTAACCATTTTTAGCTCTAATAAAATCTTAATTATGGAAAATAAAATTTATACTAATTAAAAGAAGAGGTTACATATAATACTGTTGGAGATGAATTTTTTTCTCTCCATAATTTTAAGGAAAAATAGCTTGAGGATGTCTTATTAGTGTTGCCACATAGGAAACACACACAATGACCATTGGAGAAGCTCTTAGTGGTAGAGTATAAACTTATAAAATTGGAAAGAAAAATTATGGTACTATATATATAAAGGAGAACAGAAACGGACGTCCCATTAAATGGCAAGAATTGCGCCTTGTGCATTGAAGAAGAGTAAGAGTGAAAAGAATAAAGACGAAATGCGTTGACTGAGATTTAGGGCGTGTAAATTTGGTGGTTTAATCTGAACCGTCCTTTAAGGGTCCAAAATGTGGATATCCATCCATGGGTAGAAAGCACATGTCTCTTATTAACGGGTCCATCTTGGCCGTTCTTTATGTGTTTGAACTGTGGATGTCCGTCCATACAGAAAAACAACATTATCCCATATAATATAGATATCTTATTACTAGTATTTGATGAGTGAGTAAGGAAACCATGATATTGGTAATGAAATCTTAAGTCATTATTGTTAATTTTGTCTTATATATTTTAAATACTAATGGTAAACGAAATCCGTTAAATCATCTGCACTAATCCGTTGGATGTTGTAACAGATGTGGATGTGAAAATTAAAATCTGTTGTGCATTGAATTATAAGGAGGTAGTCCAATGAGATTTCTGTAGACTTTCATAGATTTTTTATTTGAGAGACTCCTGGAGATTCTATGAAAATCTAGAGATTTCTAGTGATTCTCTGAGAGTATTTTAGAGAGTCTTTATGACTTGTAGATACAAAAGAAAAAAGAAATTTGTAAAGAGTCTTTGTGATTCGTAGAGACAAAAATATGGATAATATCCAATTAAAAATTCAAAACATATACTATATTTTTTATTATGCACGTTATAATGTTAATAAAAGCACTATGCATACCTAGTAATATATATGTTTATAGTCAAAATAAATCTCATTGTTGTGCTTTGAAATGGCCGGTTCCCGGATCATCATCACAGACGTAAAAAAAAAGAAAATGGTTCTACTCTCAAAAACAAATATTCTCCAAATTTCCAAGTCTCCCAAAATATCACCACTTGAGGAGAGATTTATACCATGCCTATTTTCCTAAAAAAGTCTCTCTAAATTTCTGAACAACAAATTCATTCGAATAACAGGGGTGTTGGAGTGACTTTAATGAAAATCCTAATCCAATAACATGGAGTTTTAGAAAATTTAAATGACTTAAAAAAATCAATAACAAGAGACATCTGGAGACTCTCCAAAAATCTCATTTGACTAACCCCTGTTAGATCCGGATGAGGCAAAACCCGGACCATGCTCTCCCCTCACTCTAGCTCAAGTTCGGTTCTGCAGTGCAGAGTTCAAGTAAGAAGAAATAACATAGGCCCATTACGTTAGTAATCCCCTTCATACCCGAATCGATATTCTCATTAGGGTTTGGTATATATACACCTCACATATCCACGAAGATCCACTATTGTTAGGGTATTGCCGCCAAGGATTATTGCAGTGCTTCTGAGACTCGGCTCCGAAGGTAAGATCTCTCAGATTTGTTGGTTTTTTGATTCTCTAGACGAACTAAATCCAAAAGATCTAGGTTTATACTTTGTTACTGATGTATCTGAAAGTCACTACCTGTGAAGTATATTTGTTTTTCTAGGGTTTCTTTCCATTTTGTTTTTGAATCATACAGATTGACAGTTGTTTAGCAAGTAGTCTTTTGAAAAGTTATTAATATGGATGAAACCTTAAGAATAATGAAAAATGGTTTTGAAATCATGTTTGTAATATGTTTTTAATTTTGTAAATGGTTGTAAACAGGTAAGTAATGGCACCTCCTCAGCCCAAATCAGGGCTTTTCGTTGGATTAAACAAAGGTCATATTGTTACTACAAAGGAATTGGCTCCTCGCCCATCTGCCCGAAAAGGGGTAATTACTTATTCCTGTTTTTGTTATTATTTCTGAAGATCTTCGGTAATTTTAGTTATGGTTATTGAAATGGAGCTACATGTGGTTTTGTGAGCGTTTAGTAGAAAGTATATGTTAGTTTGATAATTATCTGTGGAACTTTGTTGCAGAAAACCAGCAAGAGGGTTCTGTTTGTGAGGAGCTTGATCAGGGAAGTTGCAGGATTTGCTCCTTATGAGAAGAGGATCACTGAGCTTCTGAAAGTTGGGAAGGACAAGCGGGCACTTAAGGTTGCCAAGAGAAAGTTGGGTACCCACAAGAGAGCTAAGAAGAAGAGAGAGGAGATGTCTAACGTTCTCCGCAAGATGAGGTTAATATCTTTCCTCTTTCTTTAACTTTGTTTCAGTGTCCCAAGTGATACGTTCTATGGATGCATCTCTAACATGCTATACAAATGTTATAAGCGTTTTACACCTTGAGCTTCTGGTGCATATTCATCTTACTTTGGTTTGGTTAGTTTCTAGTTGCATTTTTAACATGCTTAAGATGCAACTAAATTCTAACACTTTAAACTAAAATATCTGCACATTCTAATGTGTCTCTATGCCACTTTATCTGCATAAAGCAGTTAGGACCTTGATCATTCAGATTATAATATCATTCAGCTGTAATGTTCTACACTTTTACTCTGTACTTTCTAGAATAATAGTAACTTTGGTGTCTCATCTGGTTTTTCTAACGTGTATCATTCAGATTATAGTATCACTCATAGCATAATTTATTTATCAGTCATATCAAATGTTATGACCATAATTTAGGATTATGGTGAATGGCCAAATAATTTTGGTTTCTTGTGTTATTTGTGGTTTTGTGGTGCTCTACCACTGCCAGTGATAGTCTTAAATATACTATTAACCAACAGCTATGAACACAATCTAAAACTGAGGCCCCCATTTATAATCTTGCTTATATGATCTTATATTATTTTTTTGGTACATATATGCTGTTTGAAGTTTCCTTCTTTGTTATTTTAAAAGTAATTTAATTTGATTTGTTCAAAGTGATGATGTGTGATTGAGATAGATTCTATGCCAATGATGCATTACATACATGTATATCAGACTACTGATGATAATTTGTTTGTTAATTGTCACTACCGCTGAGGCATTGCCATTCTTATCCGTTCGTCTTCTATATTAAATGTGTTACATGGATCATCTTTGGTGGTAGTAAAATTTACAGTGGTCCATATAGTGGGGAACTTGGAACGTTCACACTTTTTACATCCTCTCTCAAGTACAACTTGTTTTGCTTGAGTATTAAGTACAATAATTTGTCTACTTCTTAGCACAATGTCTTCGCACTTGAGCAGTTTGTATTGTTAAGCTCCATTGAGCTGGTCCGTATTATTTAGCTGTATATTGTTTAGTTGATTAGAGAGTCCGGAAAGAAACTTCTATAGCTATTATTGCTTATTTGACCTGTTGCATTTTCATCTGTATCCTGTCTAATTTTACACATTTTCACCAATGGGCAGGTCTGCTGGTGTGTCCGAGAAGAAAAAATGATGAGTTACACACTCATGCTGATCTCATTCAATAGTTTTAGTCTCTTAGGAAGATTTATCCTGTCGATGCAGTTATGCGAAGATTTTTGTGGATGAATTCTAGTTTTTCTGTTATAACTGGTGTACTGTTTCAGAATCATTATGTTCTCTTATTTACTTCAGTTTTGTTTCAGACTTATCTTGTGAAAGTGCTTTAGAATATATATTCAACTTTCAAAGAGTTGTGATCAACATCTATTTTGATGGCTTTAGGTGAACTCCCCCAGTGCTAGTTGTGATCATTATGTTATTAGTAAACCACAATTGTTTCAGCATGTCCTTATCTGTTCTGTTTCAGCTTTTGTTTTCTTGGGAGAAACCCAGTAGTGGTTGTGATCAGTGTGGTGTATTGATAGGTAACCACATACTTTTGGTTGCAACAATGGGGGAATCCCTATATTCTTTATATCAAGCATTTGGATTACAGTTAACAAAGAACTTCCCTATTTTCAGAAAAACCTTTTTCGGCCGTTTAGTTCTTATCTCCAAATGCTCTCCGTTGGCACTTCAAACTTTGCTTATCCAACAGCTCCGAATTACACCTAGATAAGCTTACCCATATCCGAACCTTCTGCGCTTAGTGCTTACTCAAATGCTCTCCCAGGCACTTCCAACTTCCTTGTGTTTCCAGTTCCACTAAAAAACACCAGGAAACTTCCCCTTCAAACCCGCCCCGCCCCCGCTATGCGTGCAATCAGAAATCTTGTCGACCCCGCTATGCGTGCAATCAGAAACCCTAAAAGATCTACCGAACAAAAAAAAGTGTTGTATCAAAATTTGCTGCTCTAGGGAAGCACCGAATATTTTTACGATCTTTTTGCCCCTTTCCCCCTCTTATGACTAAACCCTAAAATACTAAACCCTAGAAACGCATTTCAGTTTTAAGCTCACGCCACCTCCCCTTCTTCATAAGCCTTAAACCCTCTCCATCTTCTTCCGCAGTCGATGCACTAAGAATCCAACTCAACCCTAGAACAACCATGTCTGAAGTTGAGATCTCTCGTTCTGAGAAGAAGAAGACCAAGAAGATCAAAAACAAAGATGAAACCGACAACCAGGAATCAAATGGTAAAACCATTTTCTCTGATGAAACCCAGAAAGATGAAGCCCCCAAAGATTATCTTATCAAGCCCCAATCAGTCACACCAACCTTAGACACTTCTGAATGGCCAATCCTTCTCAAAAACTATGACCGGCTCAATGTTCGTACTGGTCATTACACACCACTTCCATCTGGTTATTCGCCGTTGAAACGTCCTTTAGCTGAATACATTCGCTATGGTGTTCTGAATCTTGATAAACCAGCAAACCCATCTTCTCATGAAGTTGTAGCTTGGATTAAACGTATTCTTCGTGTTGAGAAGACTGGTCACAGTGGTACCCTTGATCCTAAAGTTACTGGTAATCTGATTGTTTGTATTGACAGAGCTACTCGTCTTGTCAAATCTCAACAAGGTGCAGGAAAGGAGTATGTTTGTATTGCTCGTCTTCATTCGGCTGTTCCTGAAGTTGCTAAAGTTGCTAGAGCTCTTGAAACCCTAACTGGTGCCGTGTTTCAAAGGCCTCCATTGATTTCAGCAGTCAAGAGGCAGCTCCGTATCCGTACTATTTATGAGAGTAAGCTTCTTGAATATGATGCTGATAAACATTTAGTTGTTTTTTGGATTTCTTGTGAAGCTGGTACATATGTTAGGACACTGTGTGTTCATTTGGGCTTGATTTTGGGATGTGGAGCTCATATGCAAGAACTGCGTAGGGTTCGATCTGGTATTTCAGGTGAGAAAGATAATATGGTTACTATGCATGATGTTATGGATGCTCAATGGTTTTATGATAATTATAGAGATGAAACTTATTTGAGAAGAATTATTATGCCTCTTGAAGTATTGTTGACTAGTTATAAGAGATTAGTTGTCAAAGATTCAGCTGTGAATGCTATCTGTTATGGTGCTAAACTTATGATTCCTGGGTTGTTGAGGTTTGAGAATGGTATTGAAAATGGGGAGGAGATTGTCTTGATGACTACGAAAGGAGAAGCAATTGCTTTGGGTATCGCTGAGATGACTACTGCTGTGATGGCAACTTGTGATCATGGTGTGGTGGCTAAGATTAAGAGGGTTGTTATGGATAGGGATACTTATCCAAGGAAATGGGGATTGGGACCAAGGGCTTCCATGAAGAAGAAACTAATCGCAGAGGGGAAATTGGATAAGCATGGTAAGCCTAAGGAGAACACTCCTGCTGAGTGGTCTAGAAATGTCATTCTCCCAGCTGGAGAGGATACTACGGTGGCAGAACTTGCTGCTGCAGGTGAACCAGTTGCAGCCAAGGTTGATGGTGAGGTAGTCGATGAGGAGAAGAAAAAGAAGAAGCGAAAAGTGGAGGAAAGTACTGATAGCCCTGCAACTGCCAAGAAGGTGAAGGTTGATGAGGATGGTGAGAAGAAGAGCGAGAAAAAGAAAAAGAAGAAGGCTGATGAAAATGGCGAAGCTGAACCTGAAACACCAGTAGAGGAGAAATCCGAGAAGAAGAAAAAGAAGAAAGACAAGGAAGTGGAACCTGCAGCCCCTGTAGAGGAGAAATCCGAGAAGAAGAAAGACAAGGAAGTGGAACCTGCAGCCCCTGTAGAAGAGAAGTCTGAGAAGAAAAAGAAGAAGAAGAACAAAGAAGGTGAGGAGGATGCAACTAAGACTGAAGCGGGGGAGGATAAAAGTGAGAAAAAGAAGAAGAAAGAGAAGAAAAAGAAGAACAAAGGATCAGATGATGATGAATGAACAAAAATGAAACTCTCTATAACTGATGCAGGATCCCAGCAAGTCTGATGTCTTCGGGTCATGTATAAGATAAGACTCTGTATGTTCTTTTACATTTTATCTTCTTACTTTAGTTAGGTCCGTTTAGATTTTGTAATCCTTGGTATGTTTTCTGCAGTACCTGATTTTACTTATTAGTAATGCATATGAGACTTAATATTATTCACCTTTTGTTTAGATTTTGTAATCCTTAGCTACCGATTGCAAAATCTCATTTTTGGGGGAAACTCTATATTCGATTGTTATATGAACTATTTTTGCTACCAATTATAGGCTAACCAAATTAGAAAAATAGAGGATTTTTGCAAAATCTCATTTTGGAGCAACTCTATATTCGTTAGTTATACGATTGACTACTGATTATGGTAGGATATTTGCAAAGAGAGCCACTGTATAATCGGAAGTCATGATAACTCTTCCGTTCTTACCGATTATAGGCTCAACCAAAATTCAAAGAGGATTTTTGTAAAATCTCATTTTAGAGCTACTCTATATTCGGAAGTTAAATAACCTAAGATTATGGTAGCATTTTTGCCAAAGGTCTATTGTAAGATAACTTTATTTACTATTGATTATAGGATAATCAAAATTTAAAAGATATAGGATTTTATTTTGAGTATACTTTATATTTGGAAGTTATACAAACTAAATTTACTTCCGATTGGGAAATAACCTACCGATTGTCAAAGGTAGTTTGACCATTAAAAAAAATGCCCCTGAAATAACCTACCGATTATGACTTATTTTGTCGTTTTGTGTCGCCCATAATTGTGTTGGGGTCGCCCCTAAAAGTGACAGGTTATTCAAGTCGTTGCATTCTAGTAGAAAGGAAGCAAAATACAAGCATTATCAAGGCGAAGCAGTTGTTTTTGTGTAGAAATGATGCAGGATCCTCATTATAGTGTCTTCAGGGCCGTTTTTTCATATATATATCTCTTGGGTCTTGTTTACGAAATGAGTACTTTCTCTTGCGTCTCAATGCTAACAAATTCCGGCCATATGCAATTGCAATCCTTGACATGTTTTCTGTAGTTCCCTACTTTACAAGACTTCATTGCATGCCGTTCAATTTTATCATTAAGCTTTCTGGTATACCAATTTCATAGCCTTCCTAAATATTACTTCGCAACGAGTTGAAGAAACCCTGTGCAAGGGGATCTGAGAATTCACAACACATAGGTAAGACATGACAAATGATGCGGCTACAACAACAGGAGGCAACACTATAAATTTATCAACAGCAAAATGATAATACTATAAAAGGTAATAACAAGAGGCAACACTATATAAATTTATCAACGGCAAAATAATAATACTATAGAAGGTGTTCGTACGTTTCGACTCTTTGGAAACTAAATCAAAGTACTCTTCCCTTACTGATGAGGGGGATCCTATTTTACAAGTAGCGTTTCCATTGCTGATGATTAGGACCCCCTTTTATGTACTGTTTCCAAAATCCAAACAAACGACTTTTATCATAGAACAGACTTTTATCATAGAACAGAAACGATCCCAAAGGCATCCGACAGACGCCCAAAGCAACATAAAGACGTGCTTAAAAATGCCATCTTCTTCCATAAAACAAATTTCCTATGTCTTTTGAAGCTTCAGCACCCCTTGGCTTTTGACAGTTCTCTAAGATGGCTGTGCTGTCGAAGAGCTCCTCCGTACATTTTCATTCAACAGTTTGTTCCTTATCTGGATACACATAATAAACAGGTTTACATAAATGACACCTCAGAGATGTTCATCCAATTCAAAACCAGAAAAAGGAAAGCTAAATACCAGCACTACGCAAACCAAGCATAAGGCCATAATTCAACCAACTACATGTATAACAAATTAAAAGGATGTGCACACAACTCTAATTAAAAAGAAATTGAAGTTTAAATGACATAGCTTAGGAAGTCACCACGAAATCTGAAGATAAGCAAGCCTAGCCTAAAAGTTTCAGAAGCTATATCTTGTATATTATACCCAGAAATCTAAAGAATCCCTAGATGATTTCATTATTTAGTAACCACGAGTAGATGCTAGAGTCGTAAAGAACACTACACGAAGAACTAACATAATTATTGATTGCAGACAGACAGACAGTATTCAGATCAGAGAATAAAACTTGTAAATGGCACTAAACACGGTGTAACGTCGTTGTTTTAACATGATTGCATCCAAAGGAAGGTAAAAACAAAAGGTTACCCAAATAAAGTTGAAATAAGATAGTCAGCTTATACAAATCAAAGATATTGAGAATCCCAAGCAATGACCAAACAACTTAACCAAAATATCCCTTTTGGTTTCTACAGATTGAAAAGCTCTGATATCATCACAAATTTTTACCAGCTAAACCACATCAGACAGAAGAGTAACTAAGAAGAAATCAAAGTCAAAAACTACCTAGGTTGAAACAACAAAGAGTAGGTAGTAATCCCAACATCTAAAAATAAGGAAGTCATAACAAAGTCCTTCATCCCACCTGCATATCAAGTTGATTGCAATTTGCAACCTAAAACATAATTTACCACAATGAAATGTAACAGATATATTACTATAACAAATCCAAGTTCATTGGATGCTATGATTCCCGCACGGATGATTAGAACAGCAAACCTAGCCACAAAGTTCCAATAACTACTACAGTCATACCCAAAAGTCCAAGGATCTGTACATGATATTCAGCAATTGCAGAGTAGATACTACAGTAGTATAGAATACTAAATAAAAAACAAACATAAGCTGTTTATAACACATCATTCAGATTAGAGAATGAAACTTGTAAACAGCAGTAAACATTGTGTGATGTTGTAGTTTAGCATGATTTCATCCAAATAAAGGTAAAAACAGAAGGTTGACAGACTCAAAATAAAGTTCGTTTTTCCAAACATAGTAACATCATTGCACAGTGCAAAAAGAAGGGGGCCACAATCAGTTTTGGAAATGGTTATATCAAGGAAGCCCTGAAGGAATTACACTCACCAGCATCACTACAGACTCATTGTACCATCTTGCAGATGTCTTCATAATCAACTGCCTGAAGTACTCTTCCATCATATATGCCCTTTTCTATCTGCACCCTGGCACTAAACTTATCTGTGTCCACTTTCAACAACCTAGCATTTGATCCTCGGTAAGCCCCATTTACTATCTTCACAAGACCCCCAATTTGTGGAATCACTGTTTCAAGCTCCTCTTGATCAACTCTAAGTATGTGCTTGGTGTCAAGCATTTGCAATTCTCCAACATACTTGTCAATTACCTTAACAACCTGTGCCTTTTGCTTGTAATAGCCTTTTTGTGCCAAGGCTTTGCTCATAACCTTGACTATAATTCCTTCACATAACCAATAATCTTTCCGATTATTACGCTCTTTTGCCTTCTCTTGCTCTTTCATCACCTCATCTAAAGCTGAGCTACCGCCACCACCACCACCTTTACTTAAAGCACCACTACCTTTACCCTTCTTCTCAACCTTGTCAACCTCAACTTCATCAAAAACAACTTTGGAGGTAGACCTCTCACCATTTTCTTTAGTAGCAGGTTTAGAAGACGAACCTAAAGCAAATGCAATCTTCCCCCCTTCCAGTTTAGGTACCAGCAGTTTCTCCGCTTCATCGCCTTCTTTTTGTCCTTCCTCAATTACCGATAATGGCATTGATTGCTCGGCACGTTCAATCTGCCTTCTAATGGTCCTTTCTTGTTTTTCCTCTTCAGCCATATCCGACTTAACTCTCTTATTCTTCAATCGCTCCTTGAAAAGGGTCTCTGAATCACGATCAATATAAGTCATAAACCACCCTTTGGGAGTCTCTTCAACCTTACATTTTCCAGTCCTACCTAAATGCTTAACGAAATCAGTTAAAGTAGCCCATTCTGTTGAATTCATGTGTACATGGTGACGATCAGCAATATACTCATTGTAAACAACAGTTGCAGCAATTCGACTAAATCGATGACTTCTTTTTAAATGATCAAGAAAAGTAGTTTCAAATTCTTCAGTGTATCCATCAATAACTCGAGTGGGGTTTTGACCAAAAACTTCCATCTGACGTTGGTGGGATTCACTCATACAATGACACTTAAATCCATTCTCATCTCTACATTGTTTTTGACACATCTGACAGTACCAACGTAGCTTCTGCAAACCTTTTGCCTTTATTCTATTTGCTATTGCTTTTGGCGTTAGAAAATCGTTCTTACCCATTGTTTGAATACAAAATAAAACTTAGAGATTTCTTGATTTAGGGTATTAAAATAAAATCTTGCGGCAAATAAACCTATAACAATCAACAGATTAGGGATAATTGAATTTCTTACCGGAAAGAATAATAAGATAATGTCCCGGAGAGGATAAACTGAGATTTTAGGGCTTGTAGCGAAGAGAACCAGAGAGTTGGAGAAGAGAATGAGAATAGAATTAGGGGCGGGAGGTGATATACACCTCGTGTCCTGATGTTGATTCTTACACTCTAGTCACACTCTGGTGTTCCGGACAAATTTCGGTAATAACTATAGTAGGATTTTTTCTCTAACATCCTTGGCCTTCGTGTATAAGGCTTCCGTAATTCATAAAAGTTTCTCCAATGGTTGATGAGTGTTTCATACGTGGCACCATAGTTAAAACATTTTCTTAAAATATACTCCTTCCGTCCCTAATTAGATGAGCTATTTGGTTTTTAGTTTTGTCCACAAATAGATGAGCTATTTCACTAACCAAGAGGATATTTCTAAAACTACCCTTTTAATTGATTATTTTTTCTATAAGAAATATGTATGTATAATTTGATAGTCATGTTTATATTCGTTGCGTAGGTGTTTTAAAATGCTTTCCAACGATATAAAGTTTATAAAAAACCGTGGTATAGTTTAAGAGATAAATCGTTTTTAAATTTTACTAATTTTTGTCCATAAGGGCATAATTGTAAAAAATACTTAAATATATTCCACTTTCCTCCTTGCCTTAAAATTTGTGCAAACTACAAGTAGCTAATCTAATTAGGGACGGAGGGAGTAATTTCTATATAAGGTTATAATTTCCTATATATGAGGAGTAAAAAATCCTGGCTTGATTGGGGTATACTCAGATTAATTGGGGTATACCAAATGAGACAAAATAGGGTCATTTTGAAGTAAAAGAGGTCACCCCTTAACCATATATTTTCAAAATGGCTAATATGCCCTTATTTAATTAACACTAAAAAATATGATTAGCTTAATTAATCGAGTTTAGATAAAAAATTTGAAAATGAAAACTCAGTAGATTAAACCTTTAATCCGTCTTATGAGTTCGATTTCGATAAAAAAAAATTGTTTTCAAAAATGTCAAAGATCGGCATGGTCTATGTTTGAATAATAAGCCGACCCAGTTTAACCGGCATGGTCCTTGGATGCCGAAAACGCCGACCATTTTTCTGCCGGAAGGGTCTTTCAATGAAGAATATGCCTACTATCTTGGGCAAGGAATCTAATGGTCGGCACGTAAATATTCCCTACCATGCCGGCTATAATATAGTCGGCATGCACATAAGTAATAACACTGCCGGCTGACATGAAGCCGACATGTTAAGGATTTTTAACCCTGCCGACATGTACTTATACCAAACATAAAACAGAATATGGGAAGATGTAATTCACTTTATTCATGCAATTTTGGTTACCACATTGATTGAAACATAAAACCTAACTCCTTGTCGACGGAAAAACGAATGCACTTAGCATGTGCATCAAGGCTTTGAACCCCTAGGCGACCCTAGTGGACGAGTTATAGTCTCGTGAGGGTTTACATAGAGATCTACCCACAAAACCTATACAAAAACTTCTAAAACCATCAATCTTCCTCCTTCGAAGAGGATACAACATCCAAGTATTTCGGTTATCCTCCGGGATTCTTTCTACCAAGAAGTGATAGCTTGCATCGAAAGCGAATGCTTCCCCCTTTTCCTCCAAGTAGCGCGCTTTCACGACTTCATGCTACAAAAACACAAAAACAAACTTACATTTGTTAGTGGTGTTTCATTGAAAGATAAAACAACATGGGTTGAGTAAAAAAAACCACAAAATTACTTACAAATTGTGCAATGGACAAGGTGAAGGGGCGAGTGTTAAAAATCCGAGGTTGGAGAGCCAAAAAAGCAAGTATCACTTTTTCGATGACTAGGTGCCTAGCGTGGATTTGTTGAACACTTCTTGCATTCAGATTCCCAAACTCTTGGATAAATTCGTTGTGTATCCTAGCCCAAAAGGTTGTGGAATCCTCCCTTTCGGAGGATTGACGTCTAAGTCGATTTTCCGCATACCATGCTTTGGTGATTGCCAAATCTTCATTTGAATCAAATGATGTCATTGTTGTTTGTAGAGAGCTATTGGGGAAGTTATATGGAGTGTATGATGATATGAGCTTTGGAGAGTATATGGAACTATTTGTATGTTGTTTTGTAGAGAGAAGTAGTGTATTTATAGGATGGTGGCCAAATTTGGCCGTTATAGTGCCTAAGTAAAAGCCAATCAATGAAATTGTACTTGCAAAAAATTTGAATTTTGAATTCGCCGGCTTGGTTTAATTTCCCCAGTATGTCGACTAACTATGGCCGACAGGGTGGGAATTTTGTTACCATGCCGACCTTATGACGTTTAGGCATCATGAATACATTTTCTTATGTGTATCCGCCGACAATGTATTTTGACATTTTCCTGCCGGATATCATATGGTCGGCAAGGTATTAATTTTATTACCATGCCGATCTTATGACTTGTAGGCATCAGGAGTTTATTCAATTTTCTGTTAAACCGTCGGAACGGTATTTGATCACTAGCTTGCCAGCTTTGATGTGGTCGGCAAGGTATTTTATAACCATGCCAGTCTTATGATGATTTTATGCATCAGGAGAAGGTATTTTCTGCAACAAATGGTCGTCATGTTCTATAACATAATACACTGCCGGCTGAATAACAACCGGCTTGGTAATGATCTGATTACCTTGCGGACCCTGGTATGCATGCATTTTCTATTATCAGGGCCGACAGTCTGACACTTAAAAACCTTCCCGGCCCTGGTTTTGTCGGCATGGTAACTTAAGAAAAAACATGCCGACATAAGTATTGAAACTTTACGTAGCTAAACAAACCATTCATTCAACAACTAGAAATCCAACACTTGTTGTCCAAAATACGAAAACATGTCCCATAAACCTTAAAAAAACATTTGTCCAACCATTAACCTTAACATTTGTCCAACACAACATAAAGAAATGAACTAGAAATGCATTCATTCACCACCACGACCACGGCCCCGTTTAGGAACACCACCACTACTACTACCTTCACCACCACGACCACTACGAGCCCTCTTTTTGCCAGCATTCATCTTGGCTTGTGCTTCCCTCCTGGATTTTTCTTCCCTCTTTACTTTAGCATCAGCTTGCTTAAACATTTCATGGGCATCCTCATTGTTAACATTGTTAACAAAGTTAATGTGCTTGCTTTGCTCTTCAACCGACAAAGGCTCTCCTCTTTCTCTCGCGCAACACAACACCTTCGAAAAGGTCTTCAAATGCTCCTTCTATTTTTAATTAAACAACAAATAATTAATAGAATGATTCGATAATGTGAACTTAAAATAATAAGAACAACTCTAAAATACTTACAAAGAACTTAAGACTTGTTGCTGGGTCTTTTGATGCCATCTTCCTCTTATGAGCCAATTCTTCAGCAGTCATCTCCCTAATCACAGTAGGACGAGCCCAACCCAAGTAACACGACATGTATCTCTCACTAGCTTCATGAACGTTGGTCACCTCGTCCAAAAGACTCACATCAATGTTATAGCCACGTCTATCGTCCCAATGTTCTTGAGTTGGCGCTGGATTGTAAGAGATGTTAATAGTTTTTTGGGACGTGGTGCAGTCATCCAGGTTCACAGTTTAGAACGGATTATCTTCATAGAAATGAGGTTCTTCTTGCACGTAACCCAATTGTCTCATTACCCGATGTGGATCGTACATTGAATATCCTTCGGTGCACAACAACAATGATCCATAGTATAATGCAACTTCGTCTCTCCTTTGGATCAAACCTTGATTTCTAGCATACCGATACTGATCAAATATCACCTCCTCCACAGTCAATTTGTCGATGGCCATTCGGATTTTGATAAGATTTTGCGGCATTTACTTATCCCGAGTACCCTTAAAACTGTACCTTTGCGCTTTTGGCTTATCAACAACAACATTCGCATCCACTTTGACGTAGGAGTTGGCTTTCACCAAAGAAGGGAAGTGCTCATATATCCAAACCTATGCAAAAAAAAAAGTTTAGTAAGAATCTTATCTTACGAGAATTTGGAAAATATAAATGATTTAGACAATACAATTACCTGGAAGAGACATATGTTTCCGTTAACTTGTGAAGTGAGTACCCTTGAAGCCTTTGTCAATTCATTGTTCAAGAAGGAGACCACCGCAGTACCCCAAGAATACTCACACATCTTATCTAAGGGATTCAATAGTTGAAAATAACTGGCGTCGACCAAGCTTCCGGAACTGTCGGGGAAGATACATATGCCCAGGACGTATAGCAAATAACCTGACGCGGTAGAATTGATTCGCACCGGGTTCACCCTTCCTTCCTCATAAAATATTTTCTTGGTGTCACATAATGTGTCCCTCAAATTCTTCAGATTAAACTTCTGGCTTAGACGACCATCCTTCATCACAAGCATAGACTCCGTCTTAATCAGATTCCAACCGAACAATTTCTGGCCCAATTTGTAAATATCCGTGTAAGAAAACTTATTATCGAAGCCCTCACAGAATGCTTTTCCTCAACCTCGAGGCCTAGAATTTAATGAGCATCATCGGGAGTTATGGCCATCTCACCGAATGGGAATAACATTGTATCAGTATCTCCGTAGAACCTCTCACAGAATGCAGACATGGTAACTCTATCATGCTCAATATTCGAACTCTCCACCGCATGCCACAACCCGGAGTTCTTGACAATCACTTTTACCTCCTCACATTCATCCTCAAGATCCCAAGTCTTAGTCACTGAACACGAAGCTTGGCGCCTCAGGAGACGGACGGCATGCTTGTGATCCTAAATACCAAAAAAACAAAATGAAAAGAAATACAAACAATTGACGCAAATTTAATATAGTTACACACTTAAATAAAAAACAAAGATGGATTGAGATTACTTACGATAGTATTATGGATCGTACATGCCCATGAGTCTTGGTATCCAAAAAGAACATTGCCACCATCTTTTGGGGTTCCCCTTGGGTTCTCATATTTTTTCAGTGTAACCATCAAGTGAGGGGGAGGCATGTGGGAATCAGCTGGTTATGTGATAACCCTTTTCTTTTTTCCGGTTTCAGTTGAAGTTTAAGCTTCGATTTGTTGAACATTGGCTTGAGTTTTTTTCCCAACTTCTTCTTCTTCCTCTTCCTCTTCAACAATTTAATTTTGTCTACCCTTACCTTTATCTCCATTACCATCATCATCATCATCATCATCATCATCATCATCATCATCATCATCATCATCATCATCATCATCATCATCATCATCATCATAATCATCATCATCATCATCATCATCATCATCATCATCATCATCATCATCATCATCATCATCATCATCATCATCATCATCATCATCATCATTAGGCATGTCTTGATCATCATCATCATCATCATCATCATCATCATTGTTACCTCCTCCAGCAGCCGGAGTTCTTTCATCAACATCATCATCATCATCATCATTGTTACCTCCTCCAGCAGCCGGAGTTCTTTCATCAACATCATCATCATCACCTCTTCTACCAGATGACATTGCTTGGTCTTCATCTGGAGTCTCGTCTGAATCACTGGGTTCCGATGGTGGTTCATAATCATCATTCGGTACACGTATCTTGAGCATTCCCGGCACAACATATGCTCCTCGATGTGTTGCATTCAAGAGTTTATCACCAACAAGAGGAGGCCTTGAAGGAGGACTAAGAGCTTTCAAACCTTTCTTCTTTACCCTTTCCAACCTGAACAAGAGCGATTAAGAAAAAAAATATATAAAGGTCGGCAGGTTCGACATATATAACTAATCTGGCGGATAAATGGTCGAAAGGTTAGATATCTAAATACATGCCGGCTAAACATATGCCGGCAGGGTGTGATTCACATAACCTGCCGGCGTATAACAAATATGAACACAGTACTTAACTGGATTTTTCAGAAAACCAGTCGGCAAGTTCCTTTACCCATACATTGCCGGCTAAAAAGCAACCGACATGGTTTTATCCAAATACCATACCGGTTTTAAATTTCAAGGCATCAGGAGGCACAAAACTTGAAATACAACCGGCAAGGGAATTTTTTATAACCAACCCGGCTAACAAACAAAACTGACACCGGCAGGGTCTGAGGTTGAATAACCTGCCGACACTGCAACTACCAGTTATAGGTATTGACCAGCCGGCAAGATCTTCAACCTAAGAATCTGTCGGCCAAACCCTAACTATGAAAAACCGGCAGGGTCGATAACAAAATACCTTGCCGGCGTAAATAACTGAAAATCAAAGAATCGATTTTTCTGACCTACTTTGACATGCAAACATGAAATTGAAGTACTGGAGTGAGTTTAAGTAGGCTCTTACTTTCTTAATCGCACCATTTCTTCGTTTTGAGCGGGTTCAATTTCTTCTTCAGCAACTGTTTTTTTCTTCACTTTATGTTGAACCAGTTTTGCAATTCCAGGGTTGTATTAATTGGGTTTTCGATTAGCGTCTTCATACGACTTGCCCTAGGTCTTGGCGGATCCATTGATGAAGATTAATCGGAGTTTTCGAATCGACGATGTTAACGAATTAATCGACGAGTTTCGGTGGTAGGGGATGGAGGAGCCGGTATGGTTATGGAGGAGAATAAGAATAGAAGAAGGAAGATGAAATGAAAATAATAAAACTGATTTAGGGTAATTAGAATTATAAAGGGTAAGGGGTACTAAAGTAATTGCACACATATTTGGCCTCCCCTTAGTAAGGGCACATGTCCATATAAATATGGGTATACCCTAATTAATCTGGGTACACCCCAATCTCGCCAGGTAAAAAATACCCTCCTAAATTGGGGCCCATAGCTATTAATTGGGGCATATCAAATTTTCTTTCCCACACCACCAAATTACTTTGGGCACCCAAACTTCTAAAAAAATACTAATTTACCCACACATTAATTCTTAAACTCTCTCATATAAATACTAATCTTTCCTTTTTCAGTAAATCCAAAAACAAAAAAACCTAAACCTAAAAAAACTTTCTATTTTCATCCTAATCTTTCCAAATTCTCAAAACCCTAATTTTCATCTTCTTCTCTAACGAATCTTTGATCCACACAAGAAAAAGGTAAATCTCCATCAAACCATTCTATGATTCTTCTTATCTTATTGATTTACATGTTTAAATCTTCGTTTTTGACAAATCAAAACTCTGATTACACTCAAAATCGGTTTTTATTGACATATCGAATAAACCGATTATGGGTTTTGTTTTCGGCCATGAAGAGCATGCACATTAATTGTTTTACATGATGATTAACATCAACCGATTTTTGGTTAGAAATTAAATATGAAAATACATCACCAGAATCGGTTTATATATGTAATATGTATAATCCGATTACTATAGTCTTTTCATCTTCCTTTCCACAATCGGGTTTTATACATGTACCATATAACCCGATTCTTGTAGTATCTTCAGAATCGGATTACTTTTGTTTCTATATGTACCGATTTCTTCCTTGATTTTTGTTAAATATTTGTGTAGAATGGACTTCGGACACCTAGCATTTTACAATCGAGAGGTAACCTTGGAGGATGTTCTGAGAAAACCACAAAGAGTGCCAGGGAGAAGCATATATAAGTTTTCGTTCGGAGGTGAGACCCATCTTGAACAAGCCCTCGCATTGATTGACATGTTTGCACCAGAAGAGCTTGTTGAGGTCATGAGGTTCGCTAGAATGAGGAGAAACAGGATTTCAGATGAGAGGGATCGCCACAAAGAATTGGAAGCTATGTTTGAAGAAATGGATAAATATATAGCCATGGTTGATGCAGAAGCTGCTGCTCTTGATGCTGATGTTGGTGGTGGTGCTGCTGCTCCTGATGCTATTGCTGCTGCAAATGCTCCTGGTGCTCCTTAAGTTTTTAAGTTTAACTTTTAAATATAAAAACTTTAAGTTTATAAGACTTGTGGTTATTTTAAGTCTTTTGGGATGGTTGATATTTGTATTTTGGATGATCTTTATGTGGTTCATGTTTTTATTTTGGATGATCTTTGTGTTGAACTTAATGCACTTAATGTTTAAATTGATTTTAGCCTGACATGCCAACAATCGGTCTACTCGATATGTCAACAGAGACCGATTGTGCAAGCAATTTTTCCTGTATGTTTTTCTAGCAAGAATCAGATCACATATTAAAATATATAAACCGATTGGTGTCGGTGAAAATTCAAAATCTAACATGTCTTTAATCGGTTTACGTTGGTCGCAAGAACAACCGATTCCTTGTGGCATATCAACACAATCGGGTTTTACAGACCTTCTAAAATACCGATTATAACAAATTATTTCATGTTTTTCAAAAACATAGTCGTTAGGGACTTTCTCTATAAATAGAGACCTCACCCTTGGACCCAATTTGCCCCAAAATTGATTATTTTATTCCCCATCACTCTATATACTCCACAACTACTCATTTCATACATATACATATAAGAAATGGCATCGTTTGACTCCGCAGAAGATTTGGCAATCACCAAAACATGGTATGCGGAAAGTCGACTTAGAGGTCAATCCTCTGAATGTGAGGATTCCACAACCTTTTGGGCTAGTGTACACAACAAATTTATCCAAGAGTTTGGGAATCCGAATGCAAGAAGTGTTCAACAAGTCCATGATAGGCACCTAGTCATCGATAATGTGATACTTTCTTTTTTAGCTCTCCAACCTCGGATTATTAACACTCGCCCCTTCACCTTGTCCATTGCACAATTTGTAAGTAGTTTTGTGTTTTTTTTACGTAACCCATGTTGTTTTATCTTCCAATGAAACACCACTAACAAATGTAAGTTCGTTTTTGTGTTTTTGTAGCATGAAGTCGTGAAAGCGCGCTACTTGGAGAAAAAGGGGGAAGCATTTGCGTTCTATGAAAGCTATCACTTCTTGGGAGAAAGAATCTCGGAGGATAACCCGGACTACTTGGATGGTATATCGTCTTCGGAGGAGGAAAATTGATGGCTTTAGAAGTTTTTGTATAGGTTTTGTGGGTAGACCTCTATATAAACCCTCACGAGACTATAACTCGTCCACTAGGGTCGCCTAAGGTTTAAAGGCTTGATGCATGTGCTAAATGCATCCTACAATAATAATGCAATGAATGAAAATTGGTAATGAAAGGAAACAATCAGTTAAATATGTTATAAGTAAAATTCGATTACCAAAATCGGATTATAAATATGTCAACGTCAACCGATTATAGATGTCCTCTGCTAATTCGTAAACACCAATCCAGAATCGGTTTACAAGAAAATGAACGTAAGACGATTCTGAGTACTGTTTATGAAAAAACAACAACAAAATGTTTGATGTTTTGACGAACTCTCTAACATTAATTAATCTCATATCCATAACAAAATTAACCCCTAATACGATTAATTAGTGCTAATTATTCAGGGGTAAAATAGGTAGAGACGTTCATAAATAGGTCTTCCAAGTCACTACAAGAAAAGTCGCTTTTTGTGGCAAAATATTGTGTCGCGAAAACCATTTTATTCGTTGCAAAAAGAATTCAGTGGCGCAAAAAATTTCATCACCTATAGTGTTTCGTTGAAAGTGTTTTGTGACGTCCTTAAGAAATCATCACTGAATTTGTTTAATTAGCGACGTAAGTCTTTTTGCCACCAAAACTATCTTTTCGTGAGCAAATAAAATTGACGTTGTTCACTAATTTTTTGATGAAGAATTTTGTCACTCTAGGTATTTTTTGTGAGGAAAATATTTTATCACTTAAAATAGCTTTAGCCGCGAAATTTGTTCGTCTCGAAATATACTTATAGTGAAGAAACGAGATCATCACATAAATAGTTTTAGCCGCAAAATATAGTTATAGTGAAGAAACAAATTCGTCACCTAAATAGTTTTAGCCACGAAATTTTTTCATCTCTAAAAAAATAATGGTTTAGCAGCGGAATAACTTTCGTCTCAAAATAAAAAATCAATAACATAATTTAGTCGTCTCTAAAAGTATGGATAATGACCAATTAGGATTGTCTCTGTATGGTTATTTCAATAACGAATATCATCTTCTCCAAAACAATTTTACAGACAAAGTCATTCGTCTCAAAAATTATTTGAGACGCAACACTGCCTTCACCATAACTATTTTCTCATCATACCAAACTCGTTGCCTTTTTTTCTTTGGTGACTAGCCTAGATTTATTATTACACAAAAAATAAATATAAACAAAATTTAAATAAATAATATAAGTTAATAAAAAATAATTACCCATTAAAATAAATTAGACCGACCATGCTTCGTTGGCTAGTATTAAATGAAAACGATAAGGTTACAAAACTTGCTAACAAACTTATAAGCACATAACGATAAAGACTTTGAAAAAAATAAATTACAATCTACTATTACAGGAGTGGTAGAACCCTTAGCACTAGACTGAGAACCATTGACAAATAGCTTCATTCCCCTTTGAAGTAAACTTGGATTAGTTCCTGCTCTCTATCCCACATGATTGTTGCAAGAAGAACTTTTAGCCAGCATGTTAATCATTAAAAACCCTTAAAACAAACCCACAAAATCAATGGCAAAACCTGCTAAATGTTACTTATGGACTGGTAATATAAGAGAATCCCCTTTGGAGATTTTCATCGAACAATACATGGCATGATGCGTGTTGGCAGTGATGAACTTGTTTTGTTCTTCTAACCATTGTCTCGTCTCCTTCCCTGCATCAATTCAACACACCAATAATCCACTTTCCAGCCCTATAGTGGCCACAAACAATAAACGGAAAAAAAATGGCACTTGATGCCTTGATGGTTGTATTCACTGCAACAAGCTCATCCCCATAGAAGCCAACAACACCTCTCTTTCTACGGCAATAAGTAGAATCTAAACTAAATCCACAAAACAAAAATCTAACCACCATTATGTTCCCTGTCTCGAATTCCACCAAACCAATCTACGACCATTTTCTATCGCAGAATCAATGAACACCAATATCAATGGCAGAACCAGGATTGAAGAATGGGGGTGGCTTGGAAAAAAAAATGCACTTGTAAAAAAAAAAATTGTGATGCAAGACAAATAAGAAGATTACCTATTAAAAGAACATCGGGAGTCCTAATAGCATAATTGTATATCATGTCCCTTTTTGATAATTTTTTCCAGGTGATATGGGCAGCAGCTTCTCAATGTGTTTCCTGATGGGCCAAGACATTATTAGCAACCCAAAGAACAAGCACTACTAGAAGTATCGGTAAGGAATGCATATAGATTAGCAAAATCACAGGGAAGCCCCAAAACAACAAAGTAGATTTTCTGTTCTAGCAACCAATCAAGTCAACAGTTTATGAATAGCATTCGTTCAAAAAAATAAAAAGAGTTTATGGAAGGCACGCTGTTAAGTGAACCTTTTTTGTGCGTCAGACTACTAGTGTTCGTACATGACCGTATTACAGTTCATTTTAAACATCTAGGGGCTCATTTTGTCTATACTGAGTGCATTTTTCAATTCTAACCGCAAATTCTTTAATAACACGATTTTGTATACAGTGTAAGATTTCTCTTCGGCACCAACTGCCAATAACTAAACCGGACACAGAATATATAACGATTATAGGTTAATTTGTGATAGTGAACTACTGACTCTACTGTTCTTGCATGTTGTGGGGGTTTGGCTCCTATGCTGGTATGCTCGATACACAACAGTTATATGTATACATATATTTGGGAGATGCAACAAGGATGACTGAAACATAATACAGAAACCAGATCACTCTTTCAATTTAAATAAGAATTTGAAATAAAGAAAAGTGCAAAGAAAGGACACATGATCGCAAACAGAAGCACACATAAAACAAAAGAAAGATAGCTCTAAAATGAACCATATCACTTGCTCCATACCTTTTACAGACGCAAAGAGAACCATATCACTTGATCCGTAGTTTTTTAGCAAAACCTTCAAAGCTTCAAATGAACAAAAGCTCATGTTTATTTGCATATTCATCCTTCCACTAGTGAAGATAAATATTCCTTCACTTCCACAACAAGACCATAACCCATCAGTGAAATTTAACAAACCCGAAAGCGTCATGGACTCCCTCCATCACTAGAATTTAACCGCTGCCGGCTGCTTTAGTAATTTCTGTTTCATTGGAGATTGAGATTTTCTTCCTAGGTTTCTCCTGTTGGTGATATTGATGGAACAATCTATGTCTTCAATCCCAATAACAGATGTCGATGTCGTCTTCACTAGTAATGTGCAGAGATCTGACTCATGAGTAATTTTGTCAAACACTATGAGTGCATTCAATGGAAAACATCACTAATGAACCATTACCACATCTACTGAGTTACGATGGAATTAATCGAAGAAAAGAACAACTTTTCTCATCTATATTGCATACTTCTTTTAAGAACCTCTCAACAAAATTCCTTACCCTGGCTTGACTCTATGTGTAGCTGGGTTTGACAAAATTAAGCTATCATTTACTACCTTCGAATTTAATTATTTTTTTTGATTGACCCCTGATTCAGCCAGGGGAAGCCTGTGCATACATCCTCCCCTGACAATATATTTTCTTAGATTTTCAGATTCAAGAACTTGCCTAAAACAGCTCCAATTTTGAGCCACTTCTCTGCCGAATATAAATCCAATTTTCTTCTTCTGTTAAAAAAAAAAAAAAAATCACCATCATCATACGTCAACAAACTACCGTAGGCTTATACAAAAAAAAGGTTTACAAAGAAAAGGGTTTACCAAAAGAATCCATATGAAAAAATCGATTTTGTGATTTGTGAAGAAGAAAAGGAACCCAATTTTAACACAGAGGTTAAGGCTTCTTCTTCCTTATGAATCTACATAAGGAAACAATAATAAATATAGAAATCTATAGAAATTTGTAGGAGAGGTGAAGAGCAATAGAGAGAGATTAACTAACCCTGGATGTCACTAGAATATGAAAAACAACATCTTCTTGTTAAATCAGTTCTTCGATTTTTCCTTTGTTGATAGCTTTTTCGGTGGATATTCTTCGTAATCTAGTGTGGTTGATAGGGTTTACAGATTTTGATTAATTCGAAGGTTTAGATTATCACCAAAAAAGATTTTATGTTAATTTCTTAGCATCATCACAATAGAATTAAATGGTGACGAAAATTATAATCACAAAAAATTTATTAGTGATTAGACATTATTTCGTCTCTAAATGAGGTCACTAAAAACTTATGAGTGACGAAACCCGAGTCTCGTCGCGGAAAACCCAACAACAGTGACAAAAATTATTTTGGTCACAATAACTAAGCTTCAACAATGAAATATTGTTTGCCGCAAAAACGATCGTCACCAAAGCCATGTTTTCTTGTAGTAAGTTTTTCTCCGTTTCAATGGCTAACTGCAATTACTCCTTTCTTGAGTAATTGACTTACCGTTCAATGTACAAGACTTGTATGTCTTGACCTTTCATTATAAGTCTTTGTTAGAGACGTTATAGATTATAGCATGATTCACAACTAATCAATACCGCTTGAGATGGATTCTTCCAAAAATGGGATCTTTACAAGTTAGGTTCTAAGCCATTCCTCCACATTAATTGCATCTATTCATGCAACCAATTCTGAAAACATTATTAAAAATGTTCCTATTTGATTTTACAAAATAATTGTAACTTCTCTAGTGATCCTAATTAACATTTACCGTTAATTCACAAGGAGTCATTATAGATTTGCATACACTAGAGGCATAGAAAATTTGTAGGCAACTTACTTGATGTTTCAACAAGAACATTATCACGATGAGTAACTCCTCTACTCATGCCCAATCTTCTACAAATTTATACCCAATTACATAGACAATATCTATTTAACATTTTACATTATGTAATGCAAATGTTCACAATTTATGCATCGGTAATATCGTAACACCTAATCATTGGATATTTGGTCGCGCGCCCAATCTTCCAAAACGTTACATATTAGCCGGTATTCCACCCTGATGTCATTTAAGACATGCCCTTTTCCAATATTTGGAACCTATATATTTTTTATTTTTTTTGCAAGAATTATACTCATATCATATAATTTGTTATCTCAACAATTAGAAAATTTTATATGACAGTCTCATAAAATTCCCCCTATAATTCTATCGTGCACTGGTCCTAGAAATCCATCCTTACTTTGCTATATAACAGTTTTGTTATATACGCCTTGCTTTTCGTTTAGCAACTGGGTGCAAAATAAAATTCAAAACTTCTTAGTGTTCTGTTTGTAACTTCAAAAACAAACCAAGTTCAGAATTTAGAAATGTATTTCGCAATCAATGTTTTAAGCCTGACTATCACAATTAGCCCAGGCCAAAGCTAGTGATTCGTATTGATTAAGATCACACGGATCCCACAATACCCTTTAGAGATTGCATTTCTCTTTGGTGCACAACACTTTCCCAGTTTATACTATATCGCTTTATAGTTAAGAACTAATGTGTGGCGCCTTAGATTACATTTCTAATCTAACTATAATGGGTCCAAACAGTTACCAGTCACCTGTTTGTATTTGAATTCAAAAATTCAAAAAACTCTAAATTCTGCCAATAGTTAAGTTGTACAGACTGCATCTCCTCCCCATATTTCATGACCATCCCTCTCCCTAATTGTCATGAAACAACATTGGCAGAAGTTTGTGATACCCCACTTCGTTGCCACAACCATATTCCCATGAAGACGACAACGATCAAACCCACAAACATTATGATACTTCTCTTGCGACCATCCTACCAATTTTAGATGAAGGATTAATTCCAATCCTTTATCAGCCACTGCTTCTCTAAAGAATTATAGTTTCTCTTGGAATGCAAATCTGGAACTCCAAATCCAGAATTTCAGAGAAGTGATGATCGTAGCATTTTCAACTTAATTAATTAGTGATTTTGAATGATCACTATTAATGAATGATGCCTTCCTTGTCACTATGACGAACACGTTTCTTGAAGCGAGAAATGTCCCCAATTTTTAGAAAAGAATTGAACGGTGGGAGGTGTCTCTTGAAGAGACTTGTTGTGTCCCTGTATCGAACCTCAAAACTAAATGACGGTCAGATAATATCAACGAAAAGAGAGGTCAACCGTTTTCTTGATTAATTCACCATAAAAGAATGGTAACGGTTCATATAAAAAGGTGTAACCCTTCCGGTAAAAGATACCTCTTCAACACTGTCAAATGCTTAACTGAAAACTTAATCCGTTCACATGGCAGTTACCGTGATCAGCCATGCAAAAGGATGCAACGTTTAGCAAACCTTCAGCAATGTGAAGAGACACAACTTTATAAAACAAAAATGATACCCACTCATATATTATTCTATTTTCCTTGATTCACCCAATCAGAAAAAACTAAGCAAAATGATCTTATTAACATCTACAGAGAGTACGCTTGTGTGCAACATATATACAGTTAATAAGATTCTAATGGGTACCGGCATACTCATGAAGGGCACAACTAAAATAAGGGTATGTAATGCATGAACAGTAACATATATACATGCTATTATACAACGAACATGATGAGAATGCATGTATTGTATCCAAAGTGAGAGAGATACTTATCTGTTTGGTTCACAGATCACACCCATGTTGAAGTCTTTCATAACATGCAGTATACGTTGCTATTAATAGAAGTATGCTTTCCTTCAGTCCATTCAAGTCATTTTATTTTCTAAAACGAAACTCGGTAATCCCGCTCGGTAATAGTCAATATTCTCTCAAGATTCGTGTTAATCCAAGCTGTATTTCGATGTCCCAGAGACTAAATAAAAATCTCGAAAACGTGCTCTTTATCTTGTTGTAACCTTCTGTTAACGCATCCTCTATTGTCTCGAGAAATAATCGTCTAAAATTGTTGGAAAATTTGGGTAAAAACAGAAGATGATAACACTAATAGAAATAGTTGTACAAAAAAACTTTCAAGGCTCATAAGATTTCTTTTAGACGATTATTTCTACCCTCCCAATATCAATTGGCGATTGCAACAGGTATGCGAAATAATGCCTTCAGGATACAATAAAAGCCCTACAACAGAGAAATTGGATTCAAGGTTTGCACCCCTTGTCCCAATCAAGAACACACAATATTAAGTTTCTGATGATGCTTAGAGAGAAAAGAAATCAGATGTGTTTTCCATTTTTTGAATGAAAACAAACCATCACTATTTATAGGGAATTCATGCCCATTGAATATGCCTTTTCACTTCCAAAAGACACCAATAGTGTCTAATGGGAATGGATGTGTCTCTTGTGAACCATCACACCCTATGGAGATGCCTTTTCATCTCCAACTAACATCCATTACATCTATTAGGCTCATGACACTCCCCATTGTAGTGGCTAACCAAAAATGAAAACCATTTTATTTTCTATATTATTGAAAATATCCAACAAAATCTTGGGTTCTTCATCTTCTTCTAGCATGAATTTACCTATAGATCAAAATTCTATTAGAATTAGATTTGTCAATGATTCTTGTGGCAAGGTGTTTGAAAGGATTTCATCTAATGGGTTTATTCTATAAAAGAAATTGGATTTTGTTAGTTGACATAAAGAAGATTTGATATGTTTTGAAAAATTTAATCTTGGGAATATCTTTGATGGTCTTGGTGAAGGTTTTGACACTCTTACAAGAATATTCTATGCTAACATTCATGATGTTTATGATGAAACCATGGAATTCAAGACCATGATAAATAGAAATAGGATTCTTGTTAATAGAGAGTTGATTATAAAGATTACCAAAATCCCCTTAGGGAGTTTTCTCCTCCCAAGACCTAGTCGTAAAACACCATCTTATGAAACCATTTCTAATGGTCTTTGTGGTAAGAGTGTTGATTGGAAAAAAGGAAAATTTCTTACTACTCATTTTAGTCTTGCCTTGATGTCTTTCGGAAAACTTGGTATCTCTATTCTTTATCCCTCCACGATTGAGAATTCTCGTTGGGGTCGTGAGTTTGCGGAGTTGGTCTATTTCCTTGAGTTGGGAACTCAAAGTATCGACATTTGTGGATCTATCATTTATAAAATATTGTCGATGACGTCTTCCAATAAGAATTTAGGCTATCCGTGCTTGATAGATCAAATTTGTTGCACCCTCTCCATTTCTCTAATTGGCAACTCCATTGGAATTCCCAAGCTTGTTCGCCCTTATACTTTCAAACGTATGAAGGAGAATGCTTGCAAAAGACAAAGATACGACACTCTTGTTGGCTCGTGTGAATCTTCCTCCATGAAGCTTCTTCACCAAATTCACAAGGGTGTTTGTAAAATTGATGCCAAGGTAAAGTGTGTACAAGAACAATTACTTGTGATTGCTACTAAGTTTCCTGAAATCAAGGAGGACATGGATAAGATTCGTACCACTTTTATGATCTCCGATGATTAGATTTTCATGCTAGTAAAACTTCTTATGAGAATTTATTCTTGTGTTTTTAAGAAGGATAACTAGGGTTTGGAATAGCCATTATTGTGAGTATACATAGCTATTGCCAACGTTTTCATCTAGCAATGTTTTTAAATTTATTTGTTTAAATTCTAAAGTTTATTTGGAAGATGATTTTTGCAGTATTAATATTTATAGTTTTATATATTTCAAATTGTTATGGGATATGTTGTTTACGTCCGTGAACCTTGACTGTCCCATATTTGTTCAAAAGTTAACTCTATTATATGTCTGTATGAAAGTATTGATAAAAGATAGAATGAACTTTTGAGTACAAAAGTTAAGCCTTTTATGTTATTATGCAAATATTGATGGAAGAAAGGATGAACTTTTGTTTACAAAGATTAAGTCTATTATATGTCATTGTGTAATGGAAAATAGAATGAATCTTTGATTATTCCGCAGTTTTGGTCTTTCCCTGATCCACATCTTTGTGTATGTACTGTGTTGCTCCGTAAGTTCTCTTATGTTGAGCATGACCAATTGAATTGATTATTTTCCTTGGGGTTATTTCAATTGAGATTTTTGGATACAAATTCATGTTTCATGTGATTTGTTAATGTCCAAAGAAATCCTTCCTTTCTTGTAAAAGTAAGGTCGCTCTTGTTGTTCTTCCGTGAATGACATTTTATGGGGGAGAGTTCTTAATTGAATGTTAAGTGCATATTTTGCATATATTTAGTGTTAGTTCCATGCTAGTAATTTCTATCTCTCATGTGAATTATTGTATATTACGCTTGTTTTCTTGTATTTGTCTTTTATTAGATGAATCATCCAAAAGAAGTGGAAATAGCTACAAAAGTAAAGTCCCAAGTGAAGAAGGGCCAAAGACACAGTGGAACTCGTTCAAATGGAGGATTTCTAGTCATTATTTTGTAGAGGATAGGAAGATGAATTCAACGACGAAAGAACGAAGTCATTCTGAGTTCGTGCGAAGAAGTTAGGAGCAAAACAAGAACTTGGAAGATTATAAAGGTAAAATGGTCATTTTAAAGGGGAAATGTTATTGGAACCCCACTATACGTTAGGGGGAATTCATTCTGTTAAGGGGTTCACTGTTTCAAAGGAACATCTAAAGGCAGTCCAGTCATTTACTGAGGGGGATGCCAGATTTCAAATGCTGATAAAAGCGCCCAAATATTTCCCTACGGGCACACCATCATCTTCACCTCGGTTTCGTGACCAATTTAGGAAGTTATCTTCCCTGTTATTGTGGAGTTCTCGACCAGTTTCTGGCTTTGCTACGTTATATTACCTTCAAGATAAAATTGAGATGTTTTTCAACAGACAAAACAACGAAAGAATAACTGCTGCCATCGTGATCAAAATGCTGATGATCATGATGTGATGAAGGATTGCCGACCCTTGGATAATTTGTATGGATGTTTGAGTTTATGAAGCATTTAGAAGAAATGGGTGATTCATGGATTTCTCTGCAGCCTGTGAAACACAGAATGGTGTTGATTCATCGTGATATATGTTGGAATATTTTCAACCGCGCTACGAAGGGGGGTCCTGGGGGGCGTAACCCCCCAGGCTGTGGTCGATGAAGAATTTTTTGGATATGCAATTGTTTGGACAGTTGGAAAACGTTTCCAGAAAATTCTAAATTCAACAGACATTGGCTGTTGATGAAGAGACGCATCTCTTTGTGAAGAGAAACCTGTTGGTGAAAAGACATGTCTTTTCCCAACAGATGCAAAAACTCCTATAAGTAGCATCTCCCAAACCCATTTCGAAATCATCTCTTGGAAAACCCTTTCTCTGTTTTCTCTCTTCTTCTAAAGCATCATCAGAACCTTCTTTTCATGTGTTCTTGATTGGGTCAAGGGGTGCAAACCTTGAATCCAATTTCCGGTTGTAGGGCTTTCATTGTATCCTCAAGGCAAGATTTCACATACGTTGCAATTGCCAATTCGTTGGAAGGGTAGAAATATTTGTCTAAAAGAAATCACCAGAGCCTTGAAAGCTTTTGAGTACAACCACAGTCTGTTTGTGTTTCATCTCCATTGCAGCCCGGTAATTTTTTCCAACAATATAATGATGATGGTCGTTGTCGTGATTAACGGGTGTTGGATACTTGAGGAACAAAGAGGAGATGACTCGAGTTTGTGATTGCTGCTGTCATTTGTTGATGAAGTAAGTCGAGCTCCAGTAGAACAGATGATGAACTGCTGCGTTGATGATGAAAGGAATGGAGGCTAAGCTGATGATCATGTCGATGGAAGACTCGATGACAGTGATCAGTGAGGACATGTGCTATGGCTGTGGGTTAGCCGAGAAAATAGTGATGGCTACTGCCATTATCGATGGAGAGGAGCTGATGCCATTGGCAATGATGAGAAGGTTGGTTCATGAAGAGAAGATGGTATCAGTGATAATATGATATGAAGCTACAGTCTCGTGTTTGAATGGGAAGTTACTGACGATGGAGGCTGGTTAATGAAGAAGAGCTCGAGAAATTAGGGACCAAGTCTTGCCGAGTTAGCTCTTGTGGCTGTGTATGAGGCGTATAGGGAGATGCTAGGAGATCTTTCCGACACCAGCTGTGAGGATTTGGTTCATAACCAGTACTTGGCCGAGAGTTCAGTCGATGGAGAGAGTTTAAGAAAAACAAGGAACATGGAGGGAGAGTTTCTCTCTAAGAGGAGTTGTCTTACGCGGTGAATAGTGGCGATTTGTTGTATTCCTGTACAAATGAGTTGGATGCATAGCTAGTATCATAAGAAGACACGCCGGCCTATAGAGTTTCTATTGAATTACAGACCAATCAGAAGATGTGCTTACACAACTACAATGTTCCTTGTCACACGAAAACAGAAGCACCTGGTTTCCAAAAGTGCAAAACTCTGCTGACCGACTTGTTGTACTTATCAAATAAGAAATTGTCGCACGCGTAAGGTTTTGTACGCAAGCCAATATAAAGGCCAAATAGCCGAGAAGGGAGGATATAACTTTTTGATAGAGAAATTACATAGAAAAGGAAGAGAGAGGAGAGGTTATATTTTATTCTAGGGTTTACCCCTTTAGGGGGAAACCAAGCTATTTTTTTTTTTTATTCTTTCATATATTTTTTATGGGTTTTAGTAAATTCATGTGTAGCTAAATTTTATTAATTATGACTGATTTCAAAGTCATGCATAATGGAATTTTAATTCTTTTTACAAGTTGATTTTTCTTGTTGATTGTCTCCATTGTTTTTAGTATCTAAGATTACGTTTGGGTTATTCAATTGGCCATTTGAATTAACCTGATAATAATTCTTCTACTAGTATTTGGGATTGGTGATACGTGTAATAGTCACTCAATTTCAAACATAAGTAGTACATCGCAAAAGCTGACAGAGGGATTCTGTTAAGCAATTGTGTATAGAGATAACACTAGTAAGCAGACCGAGCTTATGCGTCTGATGCTAGGATCAACCTAATTCACAAAACTTAAAGCATCCGATTGGGTTACACCTTGAGAACTTATTCATGGTGGCTCAGATGGATATAATATGGTAGTTGAGCGCTTCCGTATCCAGTGACAACAGGAATTCCGGGGACAACATAGCTTATTGCTATTCTACGGTTGGTGATAATAGAAACTTAACAAAGAATAAATGAGTATTTTATGTTCAGTGGCGGCGAATGATTCCTTAATCATCTTTGCTTTCTTATTATCTTTTTATTTTATTTTAATCAAATAACCCCCCTTGTCTTTTATTATTTTGCTGAACTAAATAACCTATCAATTACACAGCTCTCTGTGGGAACGATCTCTTACTTCCGCTATATTACCAGTTAATTAGTGAGAAATATCTTGATTAATTTGTTGCACTTACGACACGCATCAAATTTTGGTGCTTTTGTCACTGCTGATCGTATGTGAAGGTGGTAAGTACTCCCATCCTTGCTATAGTGGTTGATTTCCTTTCTTAGAGATCATCAGAAAAAGTCTTTTATTTCCCACGATCTTGTGGGGTCTCCAGAAATAATTCAGAAGGTTTCCTTCCCACCATTCAACATGTGTAGTATTTATCTCTTCATTCCTACCTGCACACATGTGAGACCCATAAAAAATGTTGTCTTATTGAGTGCAATTATCATAAAACTCTTTTTGGAAAGGCAAAAATCGAGGCGAAATGTTTATTGGTCGCTCTCAAACACGCGTTCTCTCATTATGGTGTGGTTATTTCTCACTCAACATTTAAGAATGAGAATACGTTCTTTAGTATTTCTAACTTCTTATTACTAGCATGTAGAAACTCTATGTCCTCATAGCTCTTTAGATGCTTGCGACGCTGGAACGCTTTGAAGTTGGAGTATGTTTGTGGGTATACCTCTCGTAAGCCCTCACGAGACTATAACTCGTCCAATAGGGAAAGGCTTGTTGCATATGCTAAATGCAACCGTGTCCTCAACGATAGGGAGTTGTTGTAGTTTAGTTTAGTTTGCTCGAGGACTAGCAAAAGCCAAGTGTGGGGGAATTTTTTAAGTACATATTTTGCATATATTTAGTGTCAGTTCCATGCTAGTAATTGCTATCTTTCAGGTGAATTATTATATATTACGCTTGTTTTCTTCTATTTGTCTTTTATTAGATGAATCATCCAAAAAAAGTGGAAATAGCTATAAAAGTAAAGTCCTAAGTGAAGAAGAGCCAAAGACTCAATGGAACTCATTCAAATGGAGGATTTCTAGTCATCATTTTGTAGAGGATAGGAAGATGAATTCAACGGCGAAAGAACGAAGTCTTTCTGAGTTCGTGTGAAGAAGTTATGAGCAAAACAAGAACTTGGAAGATTATAAGGGTAAAATGATCATTTTAAAGGGGCAGTGCTATTGGAACCCCAATGTACGTTAGGGGGAAGTCATTCTGTTAAGGGGTGCACTGTTTCAAAGGAAAAACTAAAGGCAGTCCAGTCATTTACTGAGGGGGATGCCAGATTTCAAATGCTGATAAAGGCGCCCAAATATTCCCCTACGGGGACACCATCATCTTCACCTCGGTTTTGTGACCAATTTAGGAAGTTATCTTCCCCGTTATTGTGGAGTTCTTGACCAGTTCCTGACTGTGCTACGTTATATTACCTTCAAGCTAAAATTGAGATGTTTTTCAACAGACAAAACAACGAAAGAAGAACTGCTGCCATCGTGATCAAAATGTTGATGATCATGATGTGATGAAGGATTGCCGACCCTTGGATAATTTGTATGGATGTTTGAGTTTATGAAGTATTTAGAATAAATGGGTGATTCGTGGATTTCTCTACAGCTTGTGAAACACATAATGGTGTTGATTCATCTTGATATAATGATGATTGTCGATGTCGTGATTAACGGGTGTTTGATACTTGAGGAACAAAGAGGAGATGAATCGAGTTTCTGATTACTGTTTTCATGTGCTGATGAAGTAAGTCGAGCTCCAGCAGAACAGATGATGAACTTCTGCGTTGATGATGAAAGGAATGGAGGCTAAGCTGATGATCATGTCGATGGAAGACTCGATGACAGTGATCAGTGAAGACGTGTGCTGTGGCTGTGGGTTAGTCGAGAAAACATTAATGGTTGCTGTCATTATCGATGAAGAGGAGCTGATGCCACTGGTAGTGATGAGAAGGTTGGTTCATGGAGAGAAGATGGTATCAGTGATGATATGAGATGAAGCTGCAGTCTTGTGTTTTAATGGAGAGTTACTGACGATGGAGGCTGGTTAATGAAGAAGAGCTCGATAAATCAGGGACCAAGTCTTGCCGAGTTTAACCATGGCTCTTGTGGCTGCGTATGAGGCGTATATGGAGATGATAGGAGATCTTTTCGACACCGGCTGTGAGGATTTGGTTCATAACCAGTACTTGGCCGAGAGTTCAGTCGATGGAGAGAGTTTAATAAAAACAAGGAACATGGAGGGAGAATTTATCTCTAGGAGGAGTTGTCTTATGCGTTGAATAGTGACAATTTGTTATATTCCTGTACAAATGAGTTGGATGCATAGCTAGTATCACAAGAAGACACGCAGCCTATAGAGTTTCTATTGAATTACAGACCAATCAGAAGTTGTGCTTACACAACTACAATGTTCCATGTCACACGAAAACAGAAGCATCTGGTTTCCAAAAGTTCAAAACTCTGCTGACCGACTTGTTGTGCTTATCAAATAAAAAATTGTGGCACACGTTAGGTTTTGCACGCAAGCCTATATAAAGGCCAAATAGCCGAGCAGAGAGGATACAACTTTGTGAGAGAGAAGTAAAGAGAAAAGGAAGAGAGAGGAGAGGTTGTATTATATTCTAGGGTTTACCCTTTGAGGAAACCAAGTTATTTTTTTCTTTATTCTTTCATATATTTTTCATGGGTTTTAGTAAATCCATGTGTAGCTAAATTTTATTGATTAGTGATGATTTCAAAGTCATGTATAATGGAATTTTAATTCTTTTTACGAGTTTATTTTAAGTTAGTTTTTCTTGTCAATTGTCTCCATTGTTTTTAGCATCTAAGATTACGATTGGGTTATTCAATTGGCCATTTGAATTAACCTGATAGTAATTCTTCTACTAGTATTTTGGATTGGTGATACGTGTAATAGTCACTCAATTTCATACATAAGTAGTACATCGCAAAAGCTGACAAAGAGATTCTGTTAAGCAATTGTGTATAGAGATAACACTAGTAAGCAAACCGAGCTTATGCGTCTGATGCTAGGATCAACCTAATTCACAAAACGTAAAGCATCCGACTGGGTTACACCTTGAGAGATTATTCATGGTGGCTCAGATGGATAGAATCTGGTAGTCGAGCGCTTCCGTATCCAGTGACAATAGGAATTCCGGGGATAACAAAGCTTATTGCTATTCTACGGTTGGTGATAATATAAATTTAACAAGGAATTAACGAGTATTTTATGTTCAGTGGCGGCGAATGATTCCTTAATCATCTTTGCTTTCTTATTATCTTTTTATTTTATTTTAATCAAACAATCCCCCTTGTCTTTTATTATTTTGCTGAACTAAATAACCTATCAATTACATATCTCTCTGTGGGAACGATCTCTTACTACCGCTATATTACCAGTTAATTAGTGGGAAATATCTTGATTAATTTGTTGCACTTACGACACGCATCATTGATCTTGTGCTTAATTTCAAAATCTTTGTGGGGAGTGCGGCTGTGAAATATTGTAGGGGTTATCTTGTATCTTTATATACTCCTTGATGAATGCGTTTAGTTTCGGCTATTTGATGGCATCTAAACAAGTTGATATGTTGTTCTCTTTTGGTCTTGAAATATCTCTATGGAAATTTCATGAGGATCCCACTAGTTTTCGTACCTTTGCCAATTTTTATTGACAAAAAGGGGGAGAATTAATGTGTAGTTCACACTACAAATACATATGGTTTACAGATCATTATGTAAGGGAGAGTGGTTTTCATGTGAGATGAAGTATTGATTAAGGGGGAGTAATACATTTCACCATAGTATTGTTGTCAAAGTTGTGATACAATTGACCTTTGATGGTGTATAATGATACTATGACATTGTATAACAACAATTGAGAGCAACTGTTTTCTCATTGTTATTGCAACGGATCTTCAACTACAATGATGCGAAGTTGAACACATTTGGAATCATTGGAGTACTTGTAAGTGACGAAGATTTCAAGTAATGTTGAAGAACCAAGGAGATCAAGCATTTGGATGAGAAGCTACCGAGTTTATTTATTTTGTAATCCATATGTATTGATAGTTTTGTCACTAAAATTGAAAAAAGGGGAGATTGTTAGAGCAATGCTGGGTCGAACTCGCAACCATTTCTATCTCAAGCTTGTTTGTCAATGTTAGTGATCAAAACTATAAGTCTTGATTTCTAGTTTACTTATAGTGATGTCTCGGACTAGGATAGATTGTGTAGTTGAGCATTAGACTTCATGGCGTTCATTAATTGAATACGAAGAACTACTAAGGCGATCTTTTAGATTTTCATCAACAAAAGGTATATGGAGACTAAAACTCATCTATCACTTGGAAAGTCTATTTATACTCCATCTCCTATATTGAGACAAATGTCGTATATGGTTTTCGATTATACACATTTGAGATTTCGAGCTGAGATTAACCCGCTTACATATTTCTCGGAATATGTGTTGGTAAGCTTTCGCTTCAACCAAGTTCATCTTATATTCTTGACGAAAGTCAAAAATTGATCATGTGAAAATCGCCGAGTAACATCTTACATGGTTTGTGTTAGAGCATTTCTCGGTCGAACTCGCATGCATTGCTATTTCAAGCATGTTTGTCAATATTATTGATCAAAACTATACGTCTTGATTTCTAGTTTACTTATGACTAAGTCTCGGTCTAGGATAGTTAAGTATAGTTTAACTCCAGACTCCATGGCGATTATCTTACGAAGACGAAGAACTACTCAAGGAACCAGTGGAAATTCATCCAACCTAAAAAGTATGTGGAGACTTGAACTTATATAGCTAGCACTCAGAAGTCTATCTATCTCCTACTCTTGAGACAACAGTCGTATAAGTATGATAGTTTTCATACATACAAATTTACTATTTCGAACCGAGTTTACTCGCCTATCTTTTTCTCGAAATATGTGTTGGTAAGCTTTCGCTTTAACCACCTTTCATCTTTACCAATGACGAAAGTCATGATGACGTTTCAATCTTAAACATAACTTTGATGACGACAATCGATTCTTTATGTCTAACGACTATTAGCATTATAGAAGAATGTTTCAATGATTGAAATGTAGAGTTGAGATTACGTAACCACATATGGATATAAGAATATATAGTGTGTTCGCATATTAGTGTATAAGTGCATATACTGGAAACCAAGTGTGTGCATATGTGTGCATGCGGTATTGGTGAAGGAGACATGTTGGGTAAATGTACTGGCTGAAGTTCACGTCCGTGAGTTTCTGTTGAGTTTGGAGTTTACGAACTTACAAACCAGTCACCTTAGGTACGCGTACTGCCGGAACTTTTCTACCCGAAAAATTCTACTGAATTTGGAAACTAAAACCAACTCAAATCTGGTAGCTAAGGTACCTATACCCGTACGCATACCCAAGCTGGTTATATTTCTCAAATCGTTTAGCTCATGAACTTAAAACAATAAATAAATAAGGAATGCAATCTTTGCAAACCGTGGCTATATTGTTCATGAATTGATTCGAGTGAATCAAACCGATTTTGTTTCAATTGTGTCTATGTATAAAGATCTAAGCAATTGAACAACTCTTGAACTAGTTCTTATGAGTCATTTGAACTAGTTATGAAGAAGATGAATATGGTTGATATGAAAGTGCTCATATAGCTAACTATTGGTTAACTATTTGTGAACCAACAAAATGTACACGTTTAGGTACGGTTACTCAAACCTAAATAAAATACATTTTATGTGTGTGTGACAATCTAAGTTTTGATCTAACGGTTGAAAGATATTAGCTTGGATAAATCAGGTTTTTCATCTAACAGAGAATATTGAATGCTTTGTTACCAAGGTAACTTATATTTCAAACCCCGATTTGAAAACTATATAAAGGAGACATCTAGCAACTGGTAAAATGAATCCCCACACCTCCTGTGTGATACTAGTTGGTTTGCTAGAGTCGATTCTCCTTTAACCGTAGGTTTCTTCTCGAGACCCAATCGGTTAACGACTAAAAGACTTCATTAGGATTGTGAAGCCAGACGAAACTACTTCTCTTGTAGTTGAGCGATTTGATCTTGCCATTTTATATCGTACGAGTTCAATTGAATAATTGGCTTGAGATTATATCTCTTATAGGGCAAGATAAAAAAAAATCACAAACATCTTTGTCTCAGTGTTTGTGATTCCACAATATCTAGTTTCGCTACCATACGATTTAGATTATTGTGAGGTGATCAATAATTCTAGTCTGTTCTTCGGGAATATAAGTCCGGGTTATTGATTGGTTCCTATTCACCTTGATTTTATCAAAATATGGAATAAAACTCATAGGTTTATCTGTGGGAGACAGATTTATCTATTATCATAGACTTTTCTTTGTGATACAGATTTATTTATTAAAGTCTTCGACTTTGGGTTGTAGCAACTCTTGGTTGTGGGTGAGATCAGCTAAGGGAATCAAGTGCGTAGTACCCTGCTGGAATCAGAAATGTAAGGAGCGTAACTGTACCTTGAATCAGTGTGATATTGATTAGGGTTCAACTACATGCAAGACCGAAGTTAGTTTGTAGTAGGCTAGCATCTGTAGCAGTTTAATACAGTGTGGTGTTCAATCTGGACTAGGTCCCGTGGTTTTTCTGCATTTGCGGTTTCCTCATTAACAAAATTTCTGGTGTCTGTGTTATTTCTATTCCGCATTATATTTTGTTATATAATTGAAATATCACAGGCTGTGCATTGTATCAATCAATTGTGAAATCCAACCTTTTGTTGTTAGTTGGAAATTGATCCTTGTATATTGGTTTTTGGTACCATCCAATTTTATTATCCTTGTATTTGATAAAGACTCGCAAATTCTTATTTGCTTGAGTAAAGATCAAATCAAGTAAGAGAGATATTAACTCCTCGATATACTTTTCTATAGATTGAGTCTGACTATCTAGTTGATTCTCTAGAAAGTATATTGAAGTTAGTCCATATAGATTTCTAATCTAAATATTGGGTGAGGTTGTTAGACCCCCGCTTTTTCAGTTTGTGTGATACAATCATTTGATGCAGATTTGGAATGTTTCGTTATGATTATTTCAATATCTTGAAAATTGCTTTGATGATAATAGTGTGTGAAAACGGCCATTGTCATCCTCTAAGAAAGTTTCAATGATTGAAATAGAGTTTATAATACTTAACCATCATTGGATTATAAACATAGTGTGCATTCTTGCATGTATGTGATCCATGGCCGGAACTAAAGTATGCATACCCGTATGCGTACTTTTAGTTGTGAAATTTCGTGTACCAAGTACACATACCGGTACGCATACTTGCGTAAGGTATAGGTCCGGAAATTTCTGCAGGGTTTTGGAAGTGTACTGTATGCGTACCCGTTCGCATACTGGCGAACCCAAACTCAGACCGGCTACTTAAGTATGCGTACCCATTTGCATACTTGAGTGGTTAAAATTCTAGAATTGGTTTGTTCATGAACTAATATATTTATATATTAAGGAATGCATTCTTTGCAAACCGTGGCTATAATGTTCATGAATTGATTCGAGTGAATTAAACCAATTTTGCTTCGATTGTATTCATGTATACTTCTATGGGAATATAAAAATTGAACAACTCTTTAACTAGTTTCATTTGAGTCATTTGAACTAGTTATGGTTAAGATGAATATGGTTGATATAAGAGTGTTCATATAGCTAACCTCGGTTAACTACGGTTGAACCAACATGGTGTACACGTTTAGGTACAGTTGCATAAACCTAAATGAGGGTACATTTCATTTGTGTATAACAAGCTAAGTTCGATCTAACGTTTGAAATATATAAGCTTGTATCTAATCAGGTTTTCATCTATCGGTGAATATTGAATGCTTTGTTACCAAGGTAACTTAGATTGCAAACCTTGATTTGAAACTTTATAAAAGAGAACTCTAGCAACTGGGAAACCTAATCCCCATACCTCGTGTGTGATACTAGTTGTATAAGCTAGAGTCGATTCTCCTTTAACCTTAGGTTTTTCACAAAACCCTGTAGGTTAACGACTTAAAGACTTCATTGGTATTTTGAAGCCAGACCCAACTATTTTCTCTGTAGTTGCGTGATCGGATCTTGTTGTTTCCATCGTATTTGAGTACTATCTTCTTTAAGATTGGATCGAGATTTATTCTCCGATAGGCAAGATAAAAAGTAGTCACAAACATCTTCGTCTCATCGTTTGTGATTCCACAATATCTCATTTGTGATTCCACAATATCTTTGATAATACTAGTCTGTTCTTCGGGAATATAAGTCCAGTTCATCAATTGGTTCCTATGCACCTTGATTTATTAAATGACGGAACAAAACTCGCAGGTACTTCTGTGGGAGACAGATTTATCTATTCCAATAGACTTTTCTGTGTGAGACAGATTTGTTTATCAAGTCTTCGACTATTAGTCATAACAACTCTTGGTTATGGGTGAGATCAGCTAAGGGAATCAAGTGCGCAGTATCCTGCTAGGATCAGAGATGTAAGGATCGCAACTGTACCTTTAATCAGTGTGAGATTGATTAGGGTTCACCTACAGTCCAGTCCGAAGTTCTTTGGTAGTAGGATAGTGTCTGTAGCGGTTTAATACAGTGTGGTGTTAAAATCTAGCCTAGGCCCCGGGGTTTTTCTGTATTTGCGGTTTCCTCGTTAACAAAACTTCTGGTGTCTGTGTTATTTCTTTTCCGCATTATATTTTGTTATATAATTGAAGTTTCACAGGTTATGCGTTGAATCGATCAATTGGGAAATCCACCCTTTGGTTGTTGATTGAAATTGATTGATCCTTGAACATTAGTCTTTGGTATCGTTCAAGTTATTTCTATTATATTCAATTAGGCTCGCAAATTCCTATTTGTTGATTGCAGATTAAACTGAGAGATAGAAATATAAAACTCTTTGATATACTTTTCTATAGATTGAGTCTAACTGTCTAGTTGATTCTCTTGAGAGTATATTGGAGTTTGTCTATTCATATTTCCAAAAAAAATATTGGGTGTGGTTGTTGTACCCCCGCTTTTTCAACAACAATGGTAATCTTACACATACCATTAGCTTCAAGTAATTTTCAAGTGATCGAATGATTAATACGAAACTTCCCGAGCTAACATCAAATGACTGTCTCACACAAATCATATAAGATGTTCAAGGTAATTTTCACATGATCATCTTTTGACTTAATATTTAGTTTTCAAAAAATATATTGTATCCAACTAAACTCGTCAAGAATACGGTGAACATAGCTAAAGAAAAAAGATTCCATCATATATTTCGAGAAATAGATAAGAGAGATAAATTCTGCTCGAAATATCAAATGTGTATAATGCAAAAGTCTATATAGCTATACAACTTAGTCTTGTTAGAAGATAGAATATAATAGACTTCTGAGTGATAGATAAGTTTTAGTCTCCACATACCTTTTGTTGATGAAGTTCTTCCAAGCTCCTCAGTAGATCATTTTCTTCAATTGGTGAACGTCGTTAAGTTTAAAGCTCAACTACACATTCTATCCTAATCCGAGACATAGCTATAAGTAGACTATAAATCAAGTATATAGTTTTGATCAACTAAACTTGACAAACAAGCTTGAGATAGAAATGCTTGCGAGTTCGAACGAGCAGTGCTCTAACAGTCTCCCCCTTTGTCAATTTTAGTGACAAAACTGTCAATACATATGGATTAAACTGTCAATACATATGGATTACAAAATAAATAAATTTTTTAGCTTTTCATCCATCATGCTTGATTTACTTGGCTCTTCAACTTTCCTTGAACTCTTCCTTACTCCAAGTACTCCAGCGATTCTGAACGTGTTCAACTCAACATCATTATTGTTGAAGATCTGTAGCCATAACAATAAGAAAACAAATGTTCTCAATCATTGTTATACAATGTCATAGTATTATTATATAGAATCAAAGTCCAATTGCATAACAACTTTGAAATAATACTGTGGTGATATGTATCACTCCCCATTAGACAATACTTCCATCTCACAATGAAAACTACTCCCCCTTACATAATAATCCGTAAACCATATGTATGTAGTATGAACTACCAAATAGTTTCCCCCATTTTTGTCAATATATATTGGCAAAGGTACGAAAAATACGGGATCATAATGAAATTCTCAAAGAGATAATTCATAACTAAAAGAGAACATATCAATTTTGTTTCGATGATTTCACATAGTCAAAACTTAGTGTATTCATCTAGGAATTTATAAAGATACAAGATAACTCCTACAATATTCCACAACCGCACTCCCCACAAAGATATGCCAATTAAGCACAAGTTTATTTAAGAACTCTCCCCCATTTGATGTCATTCCCAAGAGAACAACATGAGCGACCTTACTTTTACCAGAAAAGAAGGATTTCCTTACAGTTTTAAGCACAACAGAAAAACAATACAACTACTAGAAACAAATGTGGAATTTAAACAACACTACACTGGAACTTCAAGATTTTATTACCCAAAAAGATATAGATAAATATAATGGAGGAAAAGTTAGAAATATAATGGACCAAAACAACACCAATATACTGCCGTAAGTGTTGAAACGTTGCATTATCTTGAGGTTTGATGAGAATATCAACCAATTGTTGTTCGGAAGGAAAAAATTCCATGTTAATAATACCATTTTCATAAAGATCTCTAATAAAATGATACCTTATATTGGTGTGCTTAGTTCTTGAGTGCCTAACAGGATTCTCAGTGATCCGAATCGCGCTTGAGTTATCACAAAAGATCTTCATTATGGTAGTGTCAATTCCATAATCAGGAAGCATTTGTTTCATCCATACAAGTTGAGTACAATACGAACCCGCAACAATATATTATGCTTCACATGTTGAAAGGGATTGAAAGTTTTGTTTCTTGCTATGCCATGCCACAAGATTCAACCTTACATAGTAAAATCCCCTTGATGTACTCTTTCTATCTTCCACACATCCTTCCCAGTCAGCATCTAAATAAGCAGTAAGATCAGTGTTAATATAAAAAGTATAAGATAGACCATAACCGATAGCATGTTGAATATATCGCATGATCCGTTTTGCAGTAACAAGATGATATTCCTTCGGATTAGCCTGAAATTTAGCACAACAACAACACTAAAAGCAATATCAGGTCTAGTAGTTGTAAGATATAAAAGACTTCCAATGATCGATCGATAAAGTTTCTGATCCACATTGGTTAATTTCTCATCTCTGTGTAGCGTACCATTAGTGGGAATATGAGTAAGTTTTGGAGTTGACTTATCAAGAAAAAACATTTTTACAAGATCCCTAATATAATTTTCTTGAGATAAGTAAATTCCATCCTTGTATTGTTGAATTTGTAATCCCAAAAAGAATTTTAATTCACCAACGTTGCTCATCTCAAATTCCCTTCCAAGAGACACTTGAAAATCCTTTGCAAGTTTCTCGGAGGTCGATCCATAGATGATATCATCCACATGGACTTCAACAATAACAACCTCCTTCCTGCTTCATTTGGTAAAAAGCGTCTTATCAGCTCTACCTCTCAAAAAACCTTTCCTAAGAAGAGAAGTGGTTAGTTTTTCGAACCAGGCACGAGGTGCTTGTTTTAATCCATACAATTCCTTTTCGAGTCTAAAAACATTATCAGGAAAATATGAACTTTGAAATCCTTAAGGTTGAGCAACATATACCTATTCCTTTAAACATCCATTTAAGAATGCGGATTTTACATCCATTCGAAATAGTTTAATCTTTAGAAAACAAGCATGAGCTAAAAATAATCTAATGGAATCAAGGCATGACACAAGAGCAAAGGTCTCGTTAAATTCGATACCTTAAATCTGTGAATAACCCTGAGCGACAAGTCTAGCTTTGTTTCTGACAATTGGGCCAAATTCATCCGACTTGTTCTTGAATATCCATTTAGTACCCTAAATATTTACATTAGAGGGACAAGGTAAGAGGTACCATACATCTTGTCTTTGGAACCAATTTAACTCTTCATGCATTGCATTCACCCAGAAGGGATCGCTAAGAGCTTCATCAATATTTTTTGGTTCCACTTGAGATAGATAACATCCAAAGTTGCAACTATTTTGAAGTTGTCATCTCGTCTTAGCAGTGAAATCTTTTCTTCCAATAATATTATTAGTATTATTATTCCTTTGAACCCATATATGACATGGCAGTGCATGTTTAACAGGAGTTTCCTGACTTGGATTTTTCTCCTCGTCACTAGAAAGGTCAGGATCTGCAACAGTTGGTACAACTTCTACTAACTTTGAGATTTCTTTTACTTTCTGAATTGTCTCCGTTGAAGGCAATTCAGCAGAAGAGTCATCATGTCGGAAATCGCTTAGATCGTCAATGATAACATTTGATGATTCCATCATAACATGAGTTATGAGATTGTATACCCGAAAACCACGTCTGTCATATGCATAACCACGAAAAATACCTTCATCGCTCTTGGAATCGAATTTCCCTTTCTGTTCTCGATCTTTCATAATGTAGCACTTACTACCAAACACTCTTAGGTATTGTAAGTTGGGCTTCTTACCGTAGCATAACTCATATTAGAGCTGGCAAACAAGTCGAAACCCGCGGATTAACCCGTGCCCGACCCGTGAAAACCCTAACCCGACTCGGCTGGGTTATAAACAAGCCGGTTTCAGGTTTGAGAAATGGTGGCCCGTGAGAGAACGGGTTAACCCGTGCCCGTCCCGTGAACCCGCGGGTAATTTTGTTAACCCGTGTACAATAATAATTGTCACCGTTAGATTATCAAGGGTTAATCCTATCCCTACGTTTAAGGTATAAAAACATCAAAAACCCTATATCTTTTCGTTTCTTCTTCTTCTTCTTCCTCTTTCTTTTCTTTTCTCTCGCCACCGTCTTCTCCAGCAGTTGCGCCTCCTCACCACCTCTTTCTCCTTCTTCTAATCTTCTTATTCTTATCCACTTCAAAAGCGACGAATCCAGGAATCTCTTGGACTTCCGGAATTTTTTTAGATTATGCAAGAACCAGAAAAATTAATTGAAGCAGAGATTGAAGAAATTAGAAGATTGAATCAGTCAATGGAGAAATAGAGATGAAGCAGAGATTGAAGAAATTAGAAGATTGAATAGGTCGATGGAGAGATAGAGAATCTGTTGATGATTCGGTTGAAATGGAAGAGATGGTTGTGGTAGTTAGATCGAGAAGTCAGGACTTAAGGATGTTGATATCTAGGGTTTGATCGATTCATGGAGAGTTAGGGTATGAAATTATGAGAAATCAATGAAGATTTGAGTTGTTTGTGGTGGATTTAGGGTTTGAAAGTAACAAATGGAAGTTGTGGATGAGACTTGATGAAGTTCCTGAGTTCAGCTGGCCGATCGAGAAGGAATAATTTGAGTTAATTCGAGAGTTGATTGACATTGGAAAGGATGGGTCATCTCAGATTTTGAGTTCGCAGTAGTACTGATAAGGATTTGAAGCCTTGTTTCTGTTTGTGAAGGTTTGCACAGTGAAGCCGACTCTCGTTGTTGATATAAATTGAAGATTGTGAAAGCTTAAACTTAGTGAGTGTTAAACTGTTAATGGATTGAACTGTGAACTAGATGTATGTTTAGGATGTTGAGTGATTGCAGGGAAGACCTGTTAAAAAATAGCCGAAAACTCGCCAGAAACAGACAGAATTCTGCCGAATTCAGTTCAGGTGAGTCGCCTAGCAACTCAGCCGACTAAGACCAACCGACTATCTTCCACTTGACCCCTTGACTTAAGTTGACCTAAGTTGACTACCCATAAACGGGCTAACCCGTAAACCCGCAAGTTTAACCCGTTACGGGCACGGGTTGAAGAAATGACCACCCGTGAAGAATTTCAACCCGCGGGTATTGACCCGTGTAAACTCGCAACGGGCCAGCCCGCCCGTTTTCCAGCTCTAACTCATATGGAGTATTTAGGGTTTTAGACCGCAAATAAACACGGTTGATCAAATAACATGCTATAAAAACAGCTTCTCCCCAAAACTTCAACAATAAGTTTTTGTTATGGAGGATTACCCTTGCCATTTCCAGAATATTCTTATTATTTTTTTCTGCAACTCCATTAGCTTGTGGAGTTATGGGTGATGAGTATTGTTGAATAATCCCCAGTTTATCACAGAATTCAAACACTTTGGTGTCCTTGAACTCAGTTCCACGATCGCTTCTAATTTTCTTTAGCTTGCGACCTTGTTCATTGTGAATTTTATTAACAATAATCTTAAACTCACTTAGGGTTTCATTTTTATGGGCTAAAAATGCCACCCAAGTGAATCTGGTGTAATCATCTACCATAACTAAAGCATACTTCTTTCCAGCAACAATAGGTTTTTGAATATGACCGAAGTGATCCATATGTATTAAATCAAGTGGACCTTTAGTGAGAATATCTCGAGATGATTTATGTGGAACTTTTGTTTGTTTACCCTTTTGACACACATCACAGACACCATCAATCTTGGGATTGATTTTGGGAATGCCTCTAACAAGTTCTTTGTTAATGATCTTAGTTAGAAGATGATAATTGATGTGACCAAAACGCTCATGCCAGTGATGTGTAGATTCCACCTTAGTAAAATTGCAACAATTATTAAACTGAGTATCCAAGAAATAACAATTATCTTTACCACGAGTTCCCTGAAAAATTACTTTTCCAGTCTTGTTTACAACGTCACATCCATTCGCACTGAAGATAACTTTATGACCTTTTTCAAAAATTTGACTAATAGAAAGAAGACTAGCAGTCATACCTATAATGTACACAACATCATGGATTTCAGGAATACCTGGTAGTTTGATCGTCCCCTTTTTGTTGATGTAGCAAAAACTCTCATCTCCGAATGTTACTGGTCCTCCTTCAAAATCTTTTGTGTTCATAAACCAAGAAATATCACCTGTCATATGCCGGCTACATCCACTATCAAGGAACCATTGAAAGGGTGATGTTGATTTTAAATCAAAGGCTCTCATACTAACACTACTTTCCCATTTGAGTTTTCTTGTTAGTTTTGTACACCTTTTTAGAGTAGTAAACAATTGTTCAGCTTTCTTATAAAGATCACTAGCAACCTTTAAACTTTTCTTAAAAGGCATACATGTATGTTGAAAATGATCACGAGAACCACAAAACATGCATGAACCAACATCTCTAAAATCATATAAGAAATTCTGAGTCATATAAGGTTTTATAAAACCGAACCCTCGCTTATCTCCTGACTTACGACAATCCTTCAAAGAATAATTAAATGAGTTTCTCAAATCCATTGAAGATTCTTTGACAAACTTCAAATCCTTATTCTTTGCAATGTCTGCAACAAGATTAGTATATATGATTCAAATTTATTCGTCTAACTTCTTCTGGAGATCAACTACCTTTTCAGAGCATTCTCGAAGATCAGAGTCTTTGATGTAAATTTCGTAATGAAGACCATCAATTTTCCTTATCAATCGTTGTTTTTCTCGACAAACATTTTTGATGATTTTCTCTAGATCAAAACACTCAACCTCATCGATGGTTTCTAAAACACACTCGAAGTTGGGTAGATCTAAAACTGGTGAAACCTTAACAGATATTTTATTGTCCATACACATTGGATTGCTTCTAATACAAACTTGTGAGATCTTAATGTGATTGCCTGCTTTGATACCAATTGAAAAAGTGTGGGTATAACAACCACACCCAATAATTCGTTCGGTAATCTGTATGGACTAAACTCCAATATAATTCCGAGAGCACCAACTTAAAAGTGAGACTCAATCAAGAAATATATCATAGTTTTATCTCTTTCTCAATACAATCAACAAGTCGAACAAATAGAAATTCATGAGCCTGATTGATATGGGAATAACTTGGACGGTACCAAATACCAATGCCCAAGTGTCAATCAAGTTATATCCAACTAACAAGGTCTGATTTATCAACTATGATTGAACTACGCACAATTTGTGATATTTTAATTATATAAACAAATATAATACGGATAAGAAATAACACAGACACCAGAAATTTTGTTAACGAGGAAACCGCAAATGCAGAAAAACCCGGGACCTAGTACAGATTTGAACACCATACTGTATTAAAAGCCGCTACAGACTCTAGCCTACTACAAGTTGAAAAAGAGGGGGTCTAAAAACCAAACCTAATATTTCGATTAGCAATCTGTATGGACAACTCCGAGTTACTTTCTAGAGAATAAACTAGACTCAATCAATAGAAAATATCTCAAGGAGTTATTATCTCAATCTCTCGATTTGATCTATATTCAAGAAAATAGAATCTGCGAGTCTTTATCAAAGAGAAATAACTTGGATGGTACCAAAGACCAATATCCAAGTGTCAATCAATTTAAATCAACAACCAAGAAGGTCGGATATTCTAATTTATTGAACAATGCACAACCTGTATTATTTCAATTATATAACAAAATATAATGTGAAAAAGAAATAACACAGATACCAGAATTTTGTTAACGAGGAAACCGCAAATACAGAAAAACCCTACGACCTAGTCAAGATTAAACATACATTGTATTAAGCCGCTACAGACACTAGCCTACTCCAACCTAACTTCGGTCTGGACTGTAGTTGAACCGCAATCAATCTTACACTGATCCAAGGTACAGTTATGCTCCTACGCCTCTGATCCCAACAGGATACTGCGTACTTGATTCCCTTAGATGATCTCACCCACAACCAAGAGTTGCTATGACCCAAAGTCGAAGACTTTAATAAACAAATCTGTCTCACACAGAAAAGTCTACAAGGATAGATAAACTCGTCTCCCACGAATAAACCTATGAGTTTTGCGTCGTCTTTTGATAAATCAAGGTAAACAGGAACTAATTGATTAAAACAAAATTATATTCCCGAAGAACATCTCAGCTTTATCAATCACCTCACAATAAACTTAATCGACGCAGCGAAGAAGATTATTGAGGAATCACAAACGATGAGGCGAAGTGTTTGTGACTACTTTTATATCTTGCGTATCAGAGATAGAAATATCAATCCAATTATTACAATTGTACTCGTACGATAGAATATGCTAGATCAGATCACATAACTACGATAAAAGTACTATCGGTCTTGCTTCATAATCCCAATGAAGTCTTTAAGTCGTTAACCTGGTTTTAGAATAAGAAAACCAAAGGTTAAAGGATAATCGACTTAAGCTTAGCAAATTAGTATCACAGAATGTGTGGGGATTAGGTTTCCCAGTTGCTAGAGTTCTCCCTTATATAATCTTCAAATCAGGGTTTGCAATCAATGTTAGCTTAGTAACAAAGCATTCAATATTCACCGTTAGATGAAAACCTGATTAGATTCAAGCTAATATTTATCAACCGTTAGATCGAAAACATAGCTTGTTATACACACTTGTAATGCACGTTTCTAGGCTTGTGTAACAGTACTCAAACTTGTACATTAGTTGGTTCAATAATAGTTAACCAAATGGTTAGCCGTATAATAACTTTCATATCAACCGTATTCTTCTTCACCATAACTAGTCCAAATGACTCAAATGAACTAGTTAGAGAGTTGTTTAATTGCTTAGATCTTTATGTACTATGCAAGACACAATTGAAGCAAAAACGATGTGATTCACTCGAATCGATTCATGAACTATAAATCAACGGTTTGCAATAGCATTCCTTAGTTTATTAAGATAAGTTTACAAATATCGTTTTTAGACATAACCTACTCAAGTTCGCGGACTTAAGTTCCCGAACGGAGTTCACAAACTCTAGCAAAAATTCTCGGGTTCGAGAACTACGCCAATTCGCGGACTGAGTTCACGGACTGAACTTGTATGCTGAGTTCGCGGACTGAGCTCACGCACTACTCCGGTTACACTTGATCAACAATGTTCACAAACTTCGGTTCAAGCAATAAGGACATATACATTTATGTGTTACCACAACAATTCTTATATCCTCCAATGGTTATATTGTATAAACTCTCATTTCAATCATTGAAACATTCTCAAAGGGCGTTATATAGTTGTTATTCACAAATTATTTTACGTCAGAGCGATTTCCAAAATGATTGAAACATAACATGACTTTCGTCACTAGGTAAAGATGAACTTGTCTAAAGCGAAAGCTTTACCAACACATATTTCGAGAAATATATAAGCAAGATATACTCGGCTCGAAATATCACATGTGTATAATCTTAGTCTATATAGTAATACGATTTTTGTCTCAAGATAGGAGATAGAGTAGATAGACTTTCGAGTGATAGATAAGTTCAAGTCTCCACATACCTTTTAGTCGATGAAGATCCACGGGTTCCTTGAGTAGTCCTTCGTCTTGTATGATGATCGCCATGGAGTTCTTGAGCTCAACTACACTTTCTATCCTAGTCCGAGACGTTATCTATAGTAGACTATAAATCAAGACTTTATAGTTTTGATCACTAACATTGACAAACATGCTTGAGATAGAAATGCATGCGAGTTCGACCGAGCAATGCTCTAACAATCTACCCCTTTGTTAATTTTAGTGGCAAAACTATTAATTCATATGGAATACAAAAATATATAAATAAACTTTGTAGCTTATATTCCACATATCGTTTAATCTTCAATAATACTCGAAATCTTCGTCACTTCAAAGTAATCTAATGATCCCAAAGGTTGTAAGTTTAGCATCATCGTTGTTGAAACACTACACCAAATTCCTGGATTAGTAACAAAGCTGAGCCGTTACTAAAAACGGTTGTAACGGCTCCTGGACATTACAAAACGGGGCGTTACATTTTTTTCGTAACGGCAATATAGCCGTTACGAATTTGGCTGTAACGGCCCTTCGTAACGGCTCTGTCCTGTTACTAATCTGCCACGTGGTAACATCTGTGGGCCGTTACTAATTTTTTCGTAACAGGGACATCGTAACATCTTGGAGCCGTTACTACGTGGCAGTTTAGTAACATGCCGGAGCCGTTACTACGTGGCAAATTGAAACAATTTCTAGCCGTTTCGAATTTTTTCGTAACAGCAAAAAATTACTGCCAGTCAACCTTGACCTGGTCAAAATTGGTCACTATTGACCAATTTTGACCAGGTCAAGCCTGACTGGCAGTTCATTTTCTGCCGGAAATTAGCCGGAATTCTAAATTCAATACCTGCATACACATTCATCATCCACACTCAACAACAATTTCTTCAATGTATTCATATCACATTCATTCATTCAACTCATATCATATTTATATTACAAAAGAACTAAAATTTCTCTAAGTACCAAACTTTTTGAAATTTCTCTAAGTACCCAACTTTTTTTTTCTATTAAGTATCAAAATTTCTAAGGAAATACATGGAAGGGTTCCAAACTTCTAAGGGAACACAAAAACTTACTAACTGCCTACAAAACAAAACTTGAATAACCGCAATTTACAAATCTTGAAACTGCTTTGTTCTCCACCCTTCCAGCTAAGCTTTATATCCTTTGCAGGCTTGCTTTTATTGAAAGCTTGGGTCAGTGAGAAAGTGAAGAATCGAGAATTGCATACTCTCTCGAATACAGCTGCAGCTCCCATTCCCGTGCCTGTAGACAGTAAAGAACACAATGGTTATCATACCATATGATCTGAGGCAAACACCCACACAAATTATTACCAAGAATGTCGGATCAAATTAGTACCACCCATTTAGAGGAAGAGAAAAAAATACGAATCATACCAATGCACATGAATATCACTCCAAATCGTCTATCCTTGCCTCGCCGCTTCATCTCATGCAAGAGAGTTACAACGCAACGCGCTCCTACAATAAAGATCATGTAGACTGAGAAACATGCCAAACCTATATAGTTTTCTTCTCAACATCACAAGATATATACCACATTTTACTAATAAAAGACAGTTTAGATTTTCGGTTTCATAAACCAGGGCACAAATAAATACCTGTAGCACCAAGAGGATGCCCAATGGCCATAACACCTCCATTGCCATTCACTTTTGCTAGATCAAGACCCAGTTTGTTACGGCAGTATACAAATTGGGACCCAAAAGCTTGTAGAGAAAGTGCACATAATTACTTTGATTGGGATCAGAATCATTAGAAACAACTTTGCATTTAAATCTTAAAGCTTCATTTAAGGAACACCAATGAAAGAAATCAGCACATTTATGCTACTTCATTTATTTCAAAAAGATCAATATCATTAAGTTCAAGACCAGCAGCCTTCAATGCAGCTGGAATTGCAACAGCTGAACCAAAACCCATGACATCGGGTTCGACTCCAACAACAACAAAGCTCCTGCAAGAGTATCTACACACCTGAATACACCCAAAATTGGAAGGCCTTTCTGCATAGCTAAACTTCTCTTCATAAGCAGAACTGCTCTAGCGCCATCACTCACTTGACTAGAGTTTCCTACATGCAGAAAAAACTTTGATTAGAAATGACATGTGTATAGTATCAGGGAAACATCTTAGTTAATAGTAGCAATGTCCTTCCTCAGATCTGTTGTGGTGGTCCCGTCCTTTTTAAAGACGACCCTCAACTTTGCCAAATCTTCCAATGTTGTGCTTGGTCCTCAACTTTCCCGATCAAAATAGTAAAATTATGTAACTCAAGACTATCTAGTGTGTCCCCCTAATGAATTTCACAATATCTACATTGATAAACACCAATGTTAGATAGAATTTCAAAATGGTTTTACTGGTTTTAGTGCTGAAGAGGGGGAAGCAGATTTTTAGAGATTTAATAATCAACAACAACAAGATTAGTTTTACTTTTATTTTTTTGAACACACTGTATTTCTGTTTGACATTATAAGAAAAAAGCCATAAAAGTTCAAGTGAATGTTACGTAGCAAATTTTTTAGAGATTTAATAATCACATACCAAATAGCTTTAACTGTGTTTGTTACGTACAGGTGAATATCATGTAGATCATTTTCTTTAAAGAGATTAATATAAAACCGAAAGCCCTCAGCACTAACATCTCCGCACAGAAGCCCTGCATAGACAATGACAAATGAATCAGTCTTGATAATTCAAAAAGCGCAACATAAGAAAAATTTGGTTAAGTTTATCAAGGGATCCAATCAGTACCTTTTATTTCATCTGTTAGAAGATGCTCCTTCCCTAATGTCGGGGAAATTCCTAGAGTCATTGCAGCGTCGCATGCACTTACATCCAATCGGAGGGCCTCGGGCTTCAGTACAAGGGCCTTCATTCTTGCAAACACCTACAAGTGAAAGCATAACTGTTAGACAAACAGGATAGTGCACGACAAAGAAACCAAACCAGTCAATTTCGAACAAAATGGGAAACTTATTGGAACCTGAGAGTATGTAAGTTCAAAATTTTCACCAAAAAACTGATCTATATTATACAGTAAAATATGGATAAGCCAGTGAATGGGGAATACCTCCTCATTACCGTGGGACTTATTCTGGATTACCATCACTCCGCTATCAAATTTTTGCAGCATTACTGGGCTGTTGATAAAGATAGCAACAATAAACAAAATTAATGACAAATAAAAAATTCATATGCAACTTGAGATTGCATGCCAAATTTTATCCTTCCAATATGTGTCACCAGAATATCAACATTCCCATATTTGGTTCAAAGTCACAGCGTATAAAAAGATGGCTGCATTGAAACCGGTTCTTTGTGCATACACATTAAATGAACATCTATAAAATGAATACATGTTCCTCGGGCACGATTGAAGAGACTGGAAACATCTATTAGAGCGATCTGTCATACCCCATTTTCTCAACACAAAAAGACAGGCAAGTAAAGTATTTCTAGTACTAACTGATGTCATTTTCACACTTTGATATCTCTTCAGGTGAATTCTCATGGAACCTTCTCAACGCTTAGAGTACTCACAGAAAAGATAGTTCAGTTTACAAATGTAACAATAGAACTTACTGAAATGCTTCTAATTGGATTACTACTTTAACACAGTGAGTACAATTCTATGAACATGCTTCATATATAAGTTATTATCCAAAATACACAACCCAAAATGCATTTGTATACACAACATCTGAAATACATCACCTCAAGATTTGTACAAAAGAAAACATAAAATGAGGCGATAGATTCTATTCTTCCAACAGTCCAGCATGGAACACTCACTCAAGCCATACGTAATAATCTCCTTCTACGGTGTTTTCAACTGAGACTAAGAAATAAATCTTATAAAGCACAATCCAACGCTATTTGATAGAAGATTAAAACCAATGTTCCATTAAGATAGTAATGCAGTGAAAGTACTCATAACAAGTAAAAGACAGTTATCAAAGGGAACTGGAAATTTAACACGACTTTCACAAGAAAATGTACGAATAGAATTCCTTAAACAAAACATAACACGGAAGGGAATAAGAATGACAGTCAAGCATGATGAACATACAATTAGTTTCCCCAATTACAATAGTGTATACATACTAATGCACATATCGCGCTACTAAAGACGATATAAAAGGTATAAGTAGCACTGCACATCTCGCGCTACTAGATACTATCACACATCTCCCGTTACTCAACTTAGCAATAACCTGTGGGGATAAACAGACAATTATTACGAGGAAACCATAACACATCCATCACAAAAAATACCCACAGAGCATATATCAAATCAAGTGACTACAGAATATCATTTAATCACAATTTTAGTTCTTCTAAGTTAAAGGTATACTCAAAGTACACAAGCGAATCACTTATTGGATACAAGCAACCATGTCCAGAATGTTGGTACAAAAGACTACCCGAGCTTACCTTTCGTACTCCACATAATGACCCTAACTCACCTTAGCCATCTCTACAATTCATAATAAGCAATATGCACCTAATTCAAATAAACACGACATGGCATGTCCATTGAAAAATCAAAGTTCAAATACATACAGAACTAGTCTCCTGCGGACATGTTTAAGTGATAGTCTATGTACGAAATCAAGAAAAACTTAAATCAATTCGGTAACTACAGTTAGAGCTTCATTTGATAAAAAGTATCCTTAAGATACTTCCATTTCTATGAGAGTTTAAGTCGCTTTCAAACTATTCTAACACACATCCCCTCCATCTAAGCATTTCATCGAGCAATTGGGTACCATCCCTTTACCTAAATCTCAAAACAATTGAAAAGGGTTTAGCTCTCACCTTAGTTGATTATTGAGATCCAGTTAAATTTCTTCTTCTTACTCAATCCTCAAATAACCCACCTCCCCTGTTCACTTTTCTATTTTTTTTCTCTCTCTTAATCTCCCTAAAACTTCAAATGCCCCTTTTCTTCCCTCTTTTCCTCTTCTTATCTCACGGAAACAAAATGGGCTACAGGTGTTAATAATTTATTGAAATTTATACCTTCCAAGTCTTCAAAATTCTTTAAAGTTCTTCAGGACTTCAAACCCTGAAATGAAATTAGAAAAAATAAATCGAATCAGTTCATACTTTCAAACCCTAAAATAGAAAATAACATACAACCCTATCATTAGTTCAATTTATTGAAACTTTTACCTTCAAATTCTTCAAACTTCTTCTAACTTCTCCGCTACTTCAAAACATGAAATGAAATCAAAAAAAAAAAACAAATCGAATTAGATTTATATGAAGAAGATTAACAAAATGAAACTAAGATGAAGCAAATCGAATTAGATTCACGGAATAACAAATCAAAAACTAAAAAATAGATGAAATGAAACCCTAAAAAATAAATCTATTGTAAACAGATGAAACCCTAAAAATCGAAAAACTTAAGATGATTAACACTTACACAGATCGATCATGATCGATGATTGAAGGTTATAGAAAAGATTAAAGAGATTTCTGAGATGGTTTCTAGGCTAATACGAATTTTGTGATGAAACCCTAGTTTCATCGCCTGAGATGAAAGAAAAGAGGCAGGAGGAGAAGAGAGAAAAAACAAGAATGAAAATGAAATTCGATCTTGTCGATTCACATGATATTATCAAAATCACGCATGTGACTGGCACACGCATGGGAGGAAAAATCCTCTAGCTTTACTTATCGTGGGTGGAAACATAACACCACGCATGTGAATGGCATGCGCACAAACTCTAGGTGTGACGACCCAAGTGTTACCAAGCGTGTGACTCTCACGCCTATAAAAAAATCGTAACGGCTTAGATCTGTTACGAAATATTAAAAATTTATTAACGGCTCAGGCTTGTTACGAGTTTTTTGTAACATCCATTTGTAACGGGAATTTTGTAACGGCCACAAAGCCGTTACGAATTCCTGTTACGAATCCTGAAATTTTGTGTAGTGAAAATCCATAGCTATAACAACGAGAAAACTAGAGTTCTCAATCATTGTTGTACAGTGTCATAGTATCATTACACAACGTCAAAGTCCAATTGCATCACAACTTTAACAAAAATACTATGGTGATACTTCACTCCCCCTTAGTCAATACTCCATCTCACATGGAAATCACCCCCCCTTACATAATGATCCGAAAACCATATGTATTTGTAGTGTGAACTACATATTAATTCTCCCCCTTTTTGTCAATAAAATTGGCAAACGTACAAGAACGGGATCCTAATGAAATTTCAGTAAGAGACATTTCATGACCAAAGGTAAATGTATATCATCTTGTTTAGATGTAATCATAAATCCGAAGCTAAATTCATTCATCAAGGAGTCTATAAAGATACAAGACAACCCCTCTAATGTTCCACAGCCGCACTCCCCACAAAGATTTGGCAATTAAGCAAAAGTTCAAAAGAACTCTCCCCCATAAAATGTCATTCCCAAAGGAACAACAAGAGCGTCCTTAATTTCAAAAGAAAATAAGGATTTCTTTAGACTCAACAAATTTCATACAAGTATGAATTTGGAATCTAAAAAGAAATATTCAATCATATTAACCAAAGCGAACCAAGATTAATTTGACTAAATATGCTCGATATAAGTAAACTTATGGAGACTTAAGAAACCAATTAGATTAATCACAAGAAAACTCGCAAACAATCTAATTGTCATACACAACCAAACTAATTACAAAAGTAATCAATTTAATTGGCCATACTCGACATAAGAAAATCTATGGAGCAATGACTAAGTTAATCATGAGTAACCAACCCAGTCAAAGAAATGCTCAAACATAAAAAACTTATGGAGTGATAACTAAATAACCACACAAGATGATTAATTTAGTTCAATCATGTTCAACATAAAGTACCTTACGGAACAATAACTAAGATAATCACAAAAGCAATCAACTTTTGTTGTTTTAGTGCCCAACATAAGACACTTCATGGATCAACACAGTATTTACACAAAAATTGTGGATCGGAGAATCGACCTTATACCGTGGAATAAGCAAGGAGTCATTCTATTTCCATCACCATTTGCACAATGACATAATCCTTAAATCACAAAATATTTTATCTATCTTACATCAATAATTGACAATATAGGCTTAACTTTTGTGTTTTCCAAAAGTCTATTAATTCTTTAATCAATACTTGCATATCAATTGACGAACGACTTTACTTTTGACAAAGTATGGGACAATCAAGTACACGGACGTAAACACACATATCCCATAACAATATTGCAATATATAAAACCATAAAGATTAATACTGCAAAAATCATCTTCCGAACAGTTTAGAATTTAAACAAATAAATCTAAAAACAAGAAGATGAAAACATTGGATATAGCTATGTGTAATCACAATAATTGCTATTCCAAACACTAGTTATTCTTATAAACAAAACAAGAAAAAAAAAAGATTTACTAGGCAATAAAAACTCAAGTTGCTAGAAACCATTCATGATATAAAGTTCACGTTTGACAGCTTCACGGGTTTCAAGATTTTTGAGCTCGTGATCCATGTTATCAACTGCGTCTTCGGAGAAGATATCCTTATTGAGAAGTTCTCTAACATGTGACTTCATGAGACCAAGGTCAGTAGTAACCTTTTTCAACTCACTTCTAACCACATCAAGATTATTCATTGTATCAACAAGTTGCAGTTTCACTTTCTCAAAGTATTTCAGAAAGTCATGAACCACTTCAGCATACACCATATCCTCATTCTCAACATCTTGATGTGAGTAGGCATAGTAGCATGAGGCATTAGGTGCTCCATCTTCCACAAGAGTTCTTTTCTTTCTTCCTTTTGATTTAAGACCAAAACCTTTCTAAAGAAATACCTTTACAAAACCACCGTAGAGAGATGAAGAAGTGGACATCCTTGATAACCCAGAATAACCTAGAGTATGCGTACGTGACTTATCTAACTCAATAGGTTGGCTATTTAAAGGTTTTGTTTAGAAGAAAGACTTTTAGGATTTTCAAGCTGTAAACTCGATATGGTAACCCATGTACACATTCGAATACAATGCATCCCACGAGAGAAAAACCACAAGATAATTATACAGGAAAACAATAAATGACATTGCAGATACTTTTAAGCAACATTGTCTGCTGGCACTAGTTTATCTATAAACGATATGAGAAGATCTCAACTAAGCAAAACGCAAATTGCCAAAGTACACCTGACTTTTGCACATCTTGCTCAACAGGATTTTAATGAGCAAGTTCCTAACTTGTGATTAATTAGCACAAGTTTGAGCTCTGAGCTCATTCATGGAACTGTGTTTATGATCAAGTCTCTTTTTTCTCCTGAATTGTGAGAGGGATCCCTTTTGATTTGAGAAATTATCATAAAACTTACTGTCATCAAAATATGAGACACATTTTGAGTTCTTACCAAAAGAGTCTTGACTAGAGGAGGATGACAACTTGTTGACAATTTCTTTGTATCCTTGAATTATCTTTATCAGGTTATTTCTCATATCATCATTTTTTCTTCTTTCTCCTGGAATTTTAAAAAAATCAAGGGACATGTTATTTTCAGAACCAGCAGCTTAGTCTTTCCTCAGACGATTCTTATTAAGACTTCTGTTCTGCTTTTGAATATTTGAGGAACTCATTGAACTGACCTTCCTGGTAACATACATAGGGTACGAATGAAAACCAATAGGTTTCGACATACGAATTTCAGTTACACCTTTGAGGATTAAGTCTAAGGTGTGTTGAAGTTGAACAAGAAATTTTTTATTCAACTTAGAGTTTCTCTTTTGTCTAATAGAACCTTTTGCTTCGCAAAAGAGACATACTTTATGATCACGTGAGTGATTAGGAAGTTTAGTCTTAACATTCTTGTCAGGAGATTTCTTCCTTCCATATGGTTTGGAATTTCCTTGATCAGAGAAAACCAACATATCTTTCTTAATTGGAAGGGACTCTGTTTTTACTTCTGGTGCTGGAGCTTTTTAGTTGTAGCAGAAGTAATTGGTATATTGGAATTCTTAGAGCATCCTTGAATAGAGAGCTTACTCAAGCGATGTTCTATTTCCAACACATCCTTTTTAAGGCTTGTATCAAGAGTCATACCTGAAGGATGATCTCCAGTATTTTCTTTGGATTTGCAGTCTCTTATCATACAAAGAAGAACACTGACATGTTATTTCATCTGATTGAGTCTATCAGCTTGGATTCTAACAAGATTTAGAATCAACTCACTCTCTTTAGTTGTTTCCCATTTACTTTGAGAAATAGACTCTTTTGAAATGTAATCAGAACAACACATGTCAGAATATGTCTGTCTAGTTTGAACACGAGGTTCATATATAATAGACGAGACAAAAAAATTATTTCTGGTGATGCGTTTATCAGAGATACTACTCTTGTCCATAGAGTCAGATCGCCACAAACACAAACTTGTGAGGTCTTAAACATGTTTGCCTGCTCTGATACCAATTAAAAAAGCGGGGGTCTAACAACCACACCCAATTTTTCGATTAGCAATCTGTATGGACAACTCCGAGTTACTTTCTAGAGAATTAACTAGACTCAATCAATAAAAAATATCTCAAGAAGTTATTATCTCAATCACTCGATTTGATCTATACTCAAGCAAATAGAATCTGCGAGTCTTTATAAAAGAGAGATAACTTGGATGGTACCAAAGACCAATATCCAAGTGTCAATCAATTTAAATTAAAAACCAAGAAGGTTAGATATTCTAATTAATTGAACAACGCACAACCTAAATTATTTCAATTATATAAATAAAAATAATATAGAAAAGAAATAACACAGACACCATAATTTTGTTAACGAGGAAACCCCAAATGCAGAAAAACCCCGGGACCTAGTCTGGATTAAACATACACTGTATTAAGCCGCTACAGACACTAGCCTACTCCAAGCTAAATTCGGTCTGGACTGTAGTTGAACCCCAATCAATATCACATTGATCCAAGGTATAATTATGCTCCTACACCTCTAATCCCAACATGATACTGCGCACTTGATTCTCTTAGATGATCTCACCCATAACCAAGAGCTGCTATGACCCAAAATCAAAGACTTTAATAAACAAATCTGTCTCACACAGAAAAGTCTACAAGGATATATAAACTCGTCTCCCACGAATAAACCTATGAGTTTTGTTCCATATTTTGATAAATCAAAGTGAACATGAACCAATTGATAAAACCAGACTTATATTCCCGAAGAACATCTCACATTTATCAATCACCTCACAATAAACTTAATCGACGCAGCGAAGAAGATTATTAAGGAATTACAAACGATGAGGCGAAGTGTTTGTGACTACTTTTATATCTTGCCAATAGGAGATAGAAATCCCAAGCCAATTATTACAAATAGAAGATGCAAGATTAGATCATACAACTACGATAAAAGTAGTATCGGTCTGGCTTCAAAATCCCAATGAAGTCTTTAAGTCATTAACGTGGTTTTAGAAGAGGAAAACCAAAGGTTAAAGGAGAATCGACTCTAGATTAGCAAACTAGCATCACACAGAATGTATGGGGATTAGGTTTCCCAGTTTCTAGAGTTCTCCCTTATATAGTCTTCAAATCAGGGTTTTCAATCAATGTTAGCTTAGTAACAAAGCATTCAATATTCACCGTTAGATGAGAACCTGATTAGATTCAAGCTAATATTTATCAACCGTTAGATCAAAAAAATAGCTTGTTATACACACTTTTAATGCACGTTTCTAGGCTTGTGTAACCGTACCCAAACTTGTACATTAGTTAGTTCAACAATAGTTAACCAAATGGTTAGCCGTATGATAACTTTTATATCAACCATATTCATTTTCACCATAACTAGTCCAAATGACTCAGATGAACTAGTCAGAGAGTTGTTCAATTGCTTAGATATTTATGTACTACATAAGACACAATTGAAGAAAAAATGTTGTGATTCACTCGAATCGATTCATGAACTATAAATCCACGGTTTGCAATATCATTCCTTAGTTTATAAAGATAAGATCACAAACATCGTTTTTAGACATAACCTACTCAAGTTCGCGGACTGGGTTTGCGGACTTAAGTTCCCAGACGGAGTTCACAAACTCCAGAAGAAATTCTCGGGTTCGAGAACTACGCCATTTCATGGACTGAACTTGTATGCTGAGTTCACGGACTGAGCTCACGCACTACTCCGGTTCACTTGATCAACAAAGTTCGCAAACTTCGGTTCAAGCAATAAGGACTTATACATATATGTGTTACCATAACAATGCTTATATCCTCCAATGGTTATATTGTATAAACTCTCATTTCAATCATTGAGTCATTCTCAGAGGCCGTTATATAGTTGTTATTCACAAACTATTTTTCGTCAGAGCGATTTCCAAAATGATTGAAACATAACATGATTTTCGTCACTAGGTAAAGATGAACTTGGCTAAAGCGAAAGCTTTACCAACACATAATTCGAGAAAAATATATGCGAGATATACTCGGATCGAAATATCACATGTGTATAATCTTAGTCTATATAGTAATACGACTTTTGTCTCAAGATAGGAGATAGAGTAGATAGACTTTCGAGTGATAGATAAGTTCAAGTCTCCACATACCTTTTAGTCGATGAAGATCCACTGGTTCCTTGAGTAGTCCTTCGTCTTATATGATGATCGCCATGGAGTTCTTGAGCTCAACTACACTTTCCATCCTAGTCCGAGACCTTAGTTATAGTAGACTAGAAATCAAGACTTTATAGTTTTGATCACTAATATTGAAAAACATGCTTGAGATAGCAACGCATGAGAGTTCGACCGAGCAATGCTCTAACACAAGTTAACTTCGGACTGGAATGTAGTTGAGCCCAAACCAAGTCTCACACCGATTAAGGTACAGTCGCATTCCTTACACTTCTAGAACCACGCTGGATTCTGCGCACTTGATCCCCTTAGCTGATATCACCCACAACTAAGAGTTGCTACGACCCAAATTCGAAGACTTATAAACAAATATGTCTCTCTCAGATATGTCCATCCTTTATTATTTTTGTTTCGTCTTTTGATACAAAGATCAAGGTAAACAGGAACTAACCAATAATACAGTTTTATACTCCCGAAGAGCAGCTGTTGATGGTGGTTTTTAGTATAGGTTTAAAATCGTAAAACACTAAACCCTAGTAGACATTTAAAACAAGCATTTACTAGGCGCATTAAATAAAAGCCTTTAATGTGTCTCTAAATAATTACCAGGGTATATTTTTCAAATAAGGGTTAGACAAACCAAGCCCTAATTCTCACGTGTGCCAATGGAAAATCACACCAACCACACCTAGCCCAAGTTAGCCGCGCCATGCCAATCGCATCGTGCCATGGACCTAGCTATGCTAGCCACATCTCGTGTGCCAATGGCAAACCATGCCAGCCACACCCAACCACGCCAAAGCATGCCAACCATGCTAGCCGCACCCTTGTGCTAATGGCAAATCATTCCAGCCATACCTAGACCAAGTTATCCGCGCCATGCCAATCACACCGTGCCATGGCCCTAGCTATGCTAGCCACATCTCGTGTGCCAATGGAAAACCATGACAGCCACACCCAACCACGCCAAAGCATGCTAACCATGCTAGCCGCACCCTTGTGCCAATGGCAAATCATGCCAGCCACACCTAGCCAAAGTTAGACGCGCCATGCCAATCGCACCGTGCCATGGCCCTAGCTATGCTAGCCACATCTCGTGTGCCAATGGAAAACCATGCCAGCCACACCCAACCATGCCAAAGCATGCCAACCATGCTATCCACACCCTTGTGCCAATGGAAAATCATGCTAGCCACACCTATCCCAAGTTAGCCGCGCCATGCCAATCGCACTATGCCATGGCCATAGCTATGCTAGCCACGTCACGTGTGCCAATGACAAATCATACCAACCACGCCAAAGCATGCCAACCATGCTAGCCGCATCCTTGTGCCAATGGAAAATCATGTCAGCCACGTCTATCCCAAGCTACCCACGCCATGCCAATCACGCTCTTCCTTGGCCATAGCTATGCTAATCGCGACATCCTTTTGGCCTTCTCCTCATGACCACTAAAGTGAATGCATGCAACAATCAACGGTTGCTGTTCAATCCCAGGAGAAAATCATGTCCGTCTAAGGTCTCCTCACGACCTTTGGCCCAAATCCCTAACTTGTCCATGCACCTAGCCAAGGTTATCCACGCAGGCCATGCCATACCAAACACGTCTCGCCATGTCCCCTCATGCCGCGCCACCATGCTAGCCTTCCCCTTGCGGCTACCAAAGTGAAGGAATGCAACAATTAGCGGTTTCCCTTCAATCCCAGGAGCAAATCCTGGCCGTCCAAAGTCACCTCATGACTTTGGCCCCAAAACCCTAGCTTGGTCATGCACCTAACCAAGCTAGTCGCGCCATGCCAAACACGTCTCGCCATGGCCCCTCATGCCTCTCCACTATGCTGTCCTTCCCCTTGCGGCTACCAAAGTGAAGGCATGCAATAATCACCGGTTTCCCTTCAATCCCAGGAGCAAATCCTGGCCGCCCAAAGTCACCTCATGACTTTGGCCCCAAAACCCTAGCTTGGTCATGCACCTAACCAAGCTAGTCGTGTCATGCCAAATATGTCGCGTCGTAGCCCCTAGCCGCTCCACCCTGCTTCCATTCTCCTCACGGCTACCAAAGTGAAGGCATGCAACAATCAACAGTTGCCCTTCAATCCCTGTAGCAAATCCTGGCCTCCTAAAGTCCCCTCACGACTTTGGCCCAAAAACCTTAGCTTGGGCACACACCTAGCCCAAGCTAGTCATGCCATGCAACCATGGAAAACCCTTGGCCCCACGCGCCAAGCCAAACCGCACCTAGCCAAGCTAGCTTCACCAAGCCAAACACCCATGCCTTGGCCCTAACTATGCTAGTCACACTATGCCAAGCCAAGCACCCCTTGCCTTGGCCCCAGCCATGCCATACGCCCATGGCAGACCATTGGCCCTACGTGCCAAGTCTAAACAACACCTTGGTCATGCCTTCCCTACACGGCCACCAAAACAAAAGGCATACGGCCATCAATGGCCAACCTTCAAACCCAGGAGCGAATCCTGGCCATCTAAAGTCACCTCATGACTTTTGGGTCCAAAACCTAAGTTTGGCCACGCCAAACCATGCCATGCCAACGGCATGCCAACCTGGTCGCGCCACCACGATGACCCTCACTACCAAAACTAAGGCGCGCAACGCACCTCTCAAGATACAAAATCTCGACCATCGAAGGTCACCATGCTAGCAAGTTCCCCGAGCTCGAATTGCCAAGCCACAACAATGTATTACATGTTCTCCAAGAACATTCGAGACATCAACACAAATTGGGGGATCTTCTTTGGGTATTGGTTTGGTGGTCTACAGCGTGCGGCGTACACTACGCCCCTCATAAGAAAGTGTCATAAGAGTGAGGCGCCTTGTAAATACGGGAGTTATGTGGGAATACGTTCATGGGACATAAATCCGTGAGTTAACAACCTTATAGAACATCAAATCCATAACGTTAACAGTTTCATGAAAATCAATTTCATGCGTTAACCACTTTATGGAATAATCAAGTCCATGCATACGGTTACCACCTCCTCCCATTTACTCCCCACTCCTTAATGAGACCAGGGTACGTTTTTACTACAACTTGTATAAATAGATTTTACCTATTTCTATTGGGACAACCAGTTCATTCAGACAAGACAAATACTCAGAATACTTTCTGGATAGCTCTCCTTGTGAGCACTCCTTTTCTTCTGAAAACAAGTTGTAGAAACCCAATTGCTCTTCCAGAATCAACTATTCTGGTCTCACTCTTTCCTTGCTTCCCTCCCCAAAACCAACCCATTCTCCTCCTCTTTGTGACCGAAGCAAGTCTGGAACGACCATTTCTTGATTTAGGCCGGACTTGTACAAATTGATTTCTCGAACTTAAAAGTACTCCCTTGCTGTAAATTTGTTTAGGGTTTAAACAATTTCTCACCTTCACACCTGCAATTACCAAAATCAGTAGAAGCTATTTTCACCTATAAAAAATTGGCGACCACAGCGGGAGGATTGATCTATCGTACCTGTAGATACCATCAAAATCGGTTAGGATCTCTGGATATCCAAAATGGGAATCACGTGGAAAATTATTAATAAGGAAAGTCGCCACCCAACTTAGGGAGTTCGGACCCAAATAAGCACTGGTCCAGTTAACAGAGAATAGGTCCGGAAATCAAGACACGGGTTAGGAAGGTTTGAGGCACCCAACCCGTCCAATACGAAGATTGGCCTCTACTTTATAAATGGGATACTAGGGTTTAGATTGCAATATATATAAAATAAAATAAATACATACATAAAATATCAAAATTGTGCAATTATCACCTGCAAAATACAAAAATATTAGATACCCTGATTGAATAATTAAATCAAATCATACAACAAAAATTATTATTATTATTATCACTATGGGAGAATTATTATGATTATTATTACTAATGAAGATATAGATTATTATTATGACTTAAAATACTATGGACCATGAATATAAGCATCTACGCACTCTATTGGGCGCAAAATGGTTAATGCACGACACAGTGAACCCAAAACTAGGGGATTTAACGATTTTCTGTTGACACCTAGCTAAAGCAATCTTAGCATGCACAAACTCAAAGAACTGCATGTAACCAAGTGATATGGATCAAGTTCATGTGACAGATGCTAACATCTGATGCATACTTTATAAACACCTTCAATTAATTAACCAAGATTATATTAAACAGGGAATAAGAGATTAGTTGATAACGTACTCAACACACCACTAATCGCCTATTGATATCAAACACCACCAATACTTAATTTGCATTAAGCTTTCTTTTGCATATATTCACTTATGTCGATCAAGCAAAGAGTCAAAGTAAAAAATTATTTATCCATAAAAAATTTTGTTAACTGTATTGACTCAAAATATCCTGCACAAGAACAACTAATGATATAAAATAATTGGGAGATGCTGCCTGTTTTCGCTGAGAATGTTTCAATGTTACTTAGTTTATGAATCAACAAAAATCAATAGCCGCCAAATCGCATCCTTACGTGCCTAACCAATTTAGGCCGCCTGAATTCCCAACGCTCTCTGTTCTATGACCAATTATCCTCCTAAATTTTCCTCCAAATTTCTACCCAAAAGCCTTTTATCCACTATTATTATTATTACCCAATTTTTTCCTAGGTTTCTATCAGAACCTTCACCCATAACTCGTGGAAAAACTCCATATTTATAGTCTTCTCCAATCAACTAAGACCTTAGGATTCAATGCCTAAGATCAAACGGTTGAACTCTAAAATCTAAATATTATTACTCATTTAAAAAAAATATTATTCTCATTTTCATGAATTCCTTGGATATTATTACCATAACGCAAAAAATTTCATTTAAATTTTGGATCTTAGTTGTAAAGAATGACTTGGGAATAAAGAAACCTAGCATGTCGACATTTTTTTGAGGGAGAGTCTAAACAATAGGAACGGACTGGACCTTTAACATTGTTCACACTATTGGGAGCAGAGTCCAACTAAAAATGTTTGGATACTAATTAGTGGATTTTCAATTTTCAAACTAGTTCGGACTTTACATGCTAGGAGACCATTCGGCACTTTGGACTTGCATGAGTGCATGGATCCTTAGTGGGTGTGAATTTAGCTCTAGTATAACGAGTAGGCCTACGTTCACTTTTAGTTAATTATAAGGCGGTAACGATGACCTAGTTTGGCACTCATTTTAGAATTTAACACCAAGAACCTTCGAATACGATTTTGCGGCGTACTTTCGTGACCGTGTAAAATTGGGATGTCTACAGTTGCCCCTCTTTGGCAGAGGTTTGCGTATAACTGAATGCCAACGACATACACACCTATTTTGCACTTTAACACGATTACAAATATTTTGTTGGATTCCTCACTTATAATTATCCGGGATGACACTAGATAGTTCACCCGAATTATTTCTAAGTATTTTTTATTTTGCACTAGTACACATCCTCATGATAGAGATCATGACGAAGCGGTATTGGTGCCATACCAACCATTGCGAAAACATGTTGCGCTTTATTACATTAATTCTTCTAACCACATGCTACGTCATCACATCGATTGCATCGTCTGAGTAGCGGCTCTTCAATCATCTCTTGTCCTTTCTGCGATCCATATGGATCTTTAGATAAATAATTTGCCTAGAGCATTCTTGATTGCCACGATATTTATATAGAAAGTAAGCCTCACTTTTCCTTCGAGTTTTGCGTCCAAAGGCTAGAGAAACCCTGTAATTGATGACCTTGCAAAAGAGCTATTAGTAGCACATGTTCCTAATAAATATTTATTATTATTATTTTTTTATTAATTATTAAGAAAATAAATTCTAAAAATAAAAGGTGAAAAATAAAATACTCAATATATACAAAGGTTTATGAATCCCGACCTGCCACGTGTCTGATAGATGCCACCAAAAATATTACCGTTCCCATCCAAATTTTCAAATCTGTCAATCCTCCCAGCTATAATTAACTTCATCAATTGGCTTCAAACTGTAAAAACGATTCACGATCTTGCTGCTTTCCAGAGATGACGTTCGATGCTTCAAATCTTCAACTTTCTCCACGCGACTCTTCTTTTCCTCTATCTCTTTTAAGTGCTACTCAATTTCCCAAGTGGCTGTTTAATAACCATTTTTTTTCTTTTTTTTTTCATTCACTTTTTTTTTCAACCCATCCGTTCGGACGTCCGTTGCTCATAGAACCTTAGGAGATGGTGTACATGACTAATAATGACATACAAATGGACTAACATATATCTCTCATCACACCATACATTGTAATAAAAGACTGAAACACTCTAATGACATGGGCCCAGTGTGACGATATTGATGCCCCTAGTTTTTTTTTTTTTTTTTTTTTTTTGCGAAGGGCCTAATATAATGACGATTTTTCCCCCTTTTTTTGACACCATAAAACTGAAAATAATATTTTTGATTTTTTTTTACTGATTGACTGACTGACTGAAGGGGCCAAACATGGTGATGACTCTGCCCCTATTTTTATTATTTTATTATTTTTTTGACTGACTAAAGGGGCCAAATATGATGACGACTCTGCCCATAGACTATGACATTATGAGAGAGATATTATTGGACTTATAAAAAAAATTCTCCTTAATTTTTATGAGCGTTCGCCGCCCTTAGATAGATTTGAGCACTTACCTAGTGTTGATGGTGGTTTTTAGCCTAGGGTTAAATTCGTAAAACCCTAAACCCTAGTAGACAGTGACATCACAACATTTAAGTAATAAATGTCTCTGCAAATAATTACTGGGGTATCTTTTTCAATTAGGGTTACAACAAGCTAAACCCTAATTCCCTCTGTGCCAATGGCAAATCATGCCAGCCACACCAACCGCGCCAAAGTATGCCAACCATGCTAGCCGCACCTCTGTGTCAATGGCAAATCATGACATCCACACCAACCGCGCCAAAGCATGCCAACCATGCTATCCGTACCTCTGTGACAATGGAAAATCATGCCAGCTACACCAACCGCGCCAAATCATGCTAGCCGCACCTCTGTTCCAATGGAAAATCATGCCATCCACACCAACCGCGCCAAAGCATGCCAACCATGCTAGCCGTACCTCTGTGCCAATGGAAAATCATGTCAGCCACACCAACCGCGCCAAAGCATGCCAACCATGCTAGACGCACCTCTGTGCCAATGGAAAATAATGCCAGCCACAACAACCACGCCAAAGCATGCCAACCATGCTAGCCGCACCTCTGTGCCAATGACAAACCATGCTAGCCACACTAACCGCGCCATGCCAGACGCACTTCGCCATGGCCCCATGCCAACTTAGGTGAGCCACCATGAAGGCCTTCCCTACGCGGCTACCAAAACGAAGGCATGCAACAATCAACAATTTCCCTTTAATCCCATGAGCAAATCCTGGACGTCTAAGGTTACCAAACGACCTTTGACCCAAAACCCTAGCTTGGTCACGCACCTAGCCAAAGCTAGCCACGCCATGTGCCTATGGCAAACCCTTGGCCCCATATGCCAAGCCAAAACTGCACCTAGCCAAAGCTAGTCACGCCATGCGCTTATGGCATACCCTTGGCCCCACATGCCAAGTCAAAACCGCATCTAGCCAAAGCTAGCCACGCCATGCACCCATGGCAAACCCTTGGCCCCATGATAGGTGTTGTAAAACACCTAATTTTATATCTAGTATTTATGCTTTCTTTGTTATTTATTTTGTGAAATATGTATCTTTTGTGTGAATTTGAGTTGATTAGGTGCAATGGAGTCCTTTGGAGCAAAATAAGGAGAAATTTTCCTTTTGGAGCGAAAAGGAGCACAAAGGTCAATTCACATGCGAACTATACTTTGAGCAGGCCAGGATGCGCAGCTAAGGAGAGGAAGAATGAATTGTCAGTTGCCTAAAACTGACAGTTGAGCAAAGAAGCGAATAGGCAATCGGTTCCCTGAAACCGACAAGAAATGTATAAGCGAGTACCCCTTATTCCATCCGCTGGGGTGGATACATCCAATCTTCTTCCTATACAAAACCTAAAATCTAGAGAAGTGTTTTTCTGTTCTCATTACACTCAAGACATAGAATTCAGAGATGAGGAGATATGACTGCGGCTTTTCATAGTGAATTGAGAGATGAAGTTGATGGAGGGTTAAAGCAACAACTCAGTGCTGAACCAAATCGAAGCACTCATGGTGAAAAATTAAGGCAGATTGAGAAGGTGCTGCTCTGTGGTCGTGAATTAGAAGATTAGGGTTTGTTGAGCCAAAGCAGAAGTTCATATGGGGAAGAGATAGTCTTGGTGATGAGAACTGAGAGTTGGAAGCAATGGGTTCTTGAGAAGATTTACAGGGAAGTAGAATTGGGAATGAGAATCGAATGAGACTGGTGGTGTTGCTTATGGTTTTTGGTTGAATCTGAGAAATCAGGGTTTGGTGATGAATTGTTGAAAAAGCTGTGTTGCTAGTATGAGATGGGTGAGTCTATGGTGTTGAGCTGTTGTTGGTCTTAGAGATTAGATTATGCAATAGCTCAGGTGATGAAGAACTAAATAGCAAAGAAAGGCGGAATTGGAGGTTTACAGGGCAGCAAGGCATTGGTGATGGCTTATGTATGGCTGTGACTGGGAATTGCAGGGTAGCTGAATTATTAGATGGAACTGGTATTGCTTAATTACAAGAAGTAGCTGAGAAGCTGTTGAAGTGGTTGGTGCCATTGGTTTCAGGGAGATAATTTTGAGACAGAGAAGGTGATGGTACTGGGTTCATGTTGGTTGCAGATTGTTGCTGATGTTGATTATGGAGCTGTGATTGTTGTTCAGCTGTTACCAGAATTAGGAAGAGAAGAAAGCAGACATGATGCTGGTATGATGTATGAGATGATATTGCAGTCAGGTGGTACTGTTATGTATTAGTGATGCTGAGCAATGGTTAATTGGGAGAAATGGTGATTTGGTGGGTTGAGGTCAAACTCAGGGATAGAGAAGGAGGAATTGGTAATTGGGTATTGAAGATTATAAGTATTCAAGAAGATTATGTTCTGTGTGCATGTGAATTACAGGTCAAATGGGGTTTGGTTGGTGTTGGCAGAGTAGGTTCAATTTTATTTGGCTAAAGTTTGAGTATGCTGTAGCTGGGTTGAAGTGGTGGTTTGTGTTGGTCTCTGTCAGAGTTGCAGCTGAAGTTTCTAGCAAGGGCAAAGATGAATGGGTTGAGTTTCAGGTGGTATAACTGAGATGGGGGTTGTATGGCTGTGATGATTTCAGGTGATGCTCGACCGAGTTACGAAGTATGGTATGAAGCTGCAGTACTGATGATTTGTGGTCGATTTTGGCGGCAGAGAAACCAGTTTTGGGAGCAGTGATGTTGTTCAGTTGTAGGGTATGCTGCTAATGGTGGTATGAGTTGTGTGAGATGGCCATTGCATAGCTTCTACTAAGCTTAAGATTGTAGTTAAAAGAGCAAGGCAGCTGGTGTAGCTGTGTGTAATTGCAGGGATATGATGCTGCTATGAAGTGCAGCTGGAAGTCTGGTTTAGGTGCAAATTGGTTATGACCTGAGAAGGTTATGACATTGGAGATACAGGGAAGCAAGAAAACTGAGTTGCTGTTGCTGTAGAATGAAATTGAGCATGGAACTGATGCTAAGAACTGGGAATTGCAGAACTAGGAGCAATGGCGAGGCTTGAAGTTGCAAGTGTTGCAGTTGTTGGCTTGAGCACGGTGTATTTCAGTATGTGCTTAAATATGGAGGTGCAGTTGCAGCAAGGAATGAAGCTTAGGTATTATTCTATTTTGCAGTCAAGAATCTACAGAAGATATGGAGTTCAAGCAACTGCAGTGATGGTGATATTGCAGTTGAGTCTGAGATGCTGGTGCCAATGGAAATGAGGTGATGTTGCTGCCATCAATTCTTGGTGATGGGAGGTACAATTCTGGTAGAATAATGCCATTCATGGCAATAATGAATATGGTGGAGCAAGAGATGGGAGTGCAAGTTATGAAGGCTTGCAACTGAACTAAAAAGGCAATGACATTACAGGTAGTCGTATTGATACAGTTGCAGCATTGGTATTATTGATGATAATGGAATGCAGATGAATATGGCTATGACGAAGGGACATCATGGCTGAACTGAGGCTGTTGCAGAGAGCCAAAGCAACTCAGCTCAGTCAGGCTAGTTAGATGTTGATTCATGTTTGACTCGTGATCTAACTGAGTCAAGTTCACTGACGCGGTGCTTGACCTGAGTTAACTCAATTGACCGGTGAGACTTTTCTGGCCACCTGAGAAATTTTCTGGTGCCGGATTCCGGCAGTTTTCCGGCGAGTTTTTTTTTGGTCATATTTTCACATGGGTTTTTCACACACATGAGTTTAGTGGACTTCTTGTTATTGGACCGTGGGCTTTGAAGACCTAATATGGAAAGTTGGAAGGCTTTAAAAAGAAAAAGTTTCTATTCTTTTTGGGGAGACGTATTATCTTTCTACTGGAGTTTTGGAGGAGAGGGATTTTACTATGGTTTGCTTTAATTTATTTTTCATCTTTTTCATTTTATAATTTATTATTATGATTATGATGAACTCAAAAACTATGAGTAACTAAATACCTTTTATTGGTTATGGGATAATAAGTGGATTTCACAAATAAGATTTGAATCAATGAATTAGTTTTGTCTCAATAAATTACTGTTTATGATTCATGGTTTATTTTGTTATATGATTTGATTGTTTATTTGGTTGAGTCCGGAATCAATCCGATTTGCTTTCATATCTAGAGCTATATTAGGGTTTTCAATACGAAAACGTTGTTTATCCCTGATTCTAAGTAGCATAAATGTGGGTAGTGCTTGTAGTGATATATCCTACTAGTCACATATGAATCATAACTTGGGTTAAATCGATTTAGTGCTTTTACACATTTTGATTGCCTTGATTAGTCTTATTCCATAGAACTTATTACTTTTAGGGAGTTAAATCTAATTGTGCTTTTACACTTTAGGTTGCTTTCTAGGAAGAAGTCACATATGCATCTTTTAATGTGGTTGTGATGAAATCAGGGAATTAGCGGGATACTCTTGCGATCAAGGTATCCTAGGACTTTTAGTAAATGAGAGATTAAAATTTTAATTCTAGTCATTGTTGAGAATTCGAGTTTGTGAATGAAACTATCCCGTGACCAATATTTTCTCCTTATTGATTACTTTTATTATTGCTTTGATAAATCAAACCCCCCCTGGTTACTAAGAAACTGAAATTTTTTATAACAACAAAAGCCCCTCTGTGGATACGAACTCTTTCTTATCGCATACTATTTTTATTTTAGGAAGTAAGAAAGTGAAATTATATTTGACCGGATGACATACGGACACCCCACATGCCAAGCCAAAACCTCACCCATCCAAAGCTATCCAAGCCATGCACCCATGGCAAACCCTTGTCCCCACATGCCAAGCCAAAACCGCACCTAGCCAAAGCTAGCCACGCCATGCGCCTATGGCAAACCCTTGGCCCCACATGCCAAGCCAAAACCGCACCAAGGCATGCCATGCCAACCTAATTACGCCAAGGCATGCCTAGCCGCGCCACCATGCTGGCCTTCCCTACGCGGCTACCAAAACGATGGCGTGCAACAATCAACAGTTTCCCTTCAACTCCAGGAGCAAATCCTAGCCATCCAAGGTTACCAGACAATGCGTGGTAACTAGTGGCCCGAAAAACTAAGTTTGGCAATTCCAACGGAAAGACAGCTTAGCCGCGCCACCATGCTGGCCTTCCCTATGGGTCCACTAACGAATGAAAGCTTGCGACGATCAATGGATACCTTCCTCTTAAGATGCAAGATCTCAACCGTCGAAGGTCACCAAGCTACCAAGTTTTCCAAGCTCGACTTTCCAGGCAACAATGACGTGACATATGTTTTCCACAAAAACATTCGAGACATCAAACACATATCACAAAATGGGGGATCCTCTTTGGGTATTGGTTTGGCGGTTTACTACGTGTGGCGTACACTACGCCCGTCATAAGGAGGTGTCATAAGGGTGAGGCGGTTAGTAAATATAGGGAGTTAATGGTGAAACGCACGACAATCAATTCCATGCGTTAACCACTTTATGGAACATCAATTCCATACGTTAACGGTTTTATGGAACATCAATTCCATGCATGCGGTTATCACTTCCTCCAATTTACTTACCCATTTATCCATCCCTCAATGAGACCATAGTACGTTTCACTCCGACTTGTATAAATAGGTCTTACCTATTTCCACAGAACAACGAGTTCATTCGAGAATATACAACACTCAGAAAATACTTGCTTGCTAGCTTACCTTGTTAGCCTTCCCACTTTTCTGATACAAGTCGTAGTAACACAACTACTCTTCCAGAATCAACTATTCTGGTCTCATCACCTTCTTGCTTCCCTCCCCAAAACCAACCCATTCTCCTCCGCTTTGTGACCGAAGCAAGTCTGGAACGGCCATTTCTTGGTTTTGGCCGGACTTGTACAGACTGATCTCTCGAATCTAAAGTACTCCCTTGCAGTATATTGTTTAGGGTTTAAATTGTTTCTCACCTTCATACCCGAAATTACCTAAATCAACAAAATCCATTTTCACCTACAAACAATTGGCGACCACAGCGGGAGGTTCGATCTTTCGATTACAATGTCAATTTTCGACCGTCGATCTCGTTCTTCGACCCATACGTCAAGGTGGTAGAGGAAGAAGATCCACTCCGACTCAGTTACCCGATGACTCGATTATCAGTCATGACATGACAAGGGATGACTGGGGACTTCCCATAGGTTAGAAGCAAAACGATCCTCCCAGGGATCAACAACTCGGTTATCAGACAGCTCAGTAACGGCTGGGGACTTCCCACGGCCGTGTTTCTCGTAAAGCTTGGTCCTATACCCGGAAGATTTACTTTTCATCAGAAGACCTAAGAAACCGAGTAAGTCTTACATAGAAAAAAATACATGGTTTGCTTTTTCAAGTTTCACAGGAATGATAAAACCGATAGCCATGTTTTGTTTCATCCCATGTCATCTACCAACACACGGTTCCATGGTTTTCCTGGGATGTTTGCGTCACTTTTAATCATAACCAAAACAATCAACTCCTAAAAAATTCATTCCAAAAGAATAACCCAAAACCGTCAAGGTAACATTTATCTATCAACCCAAGAAATCCAGGAAATCAAAAACCATAAACCAGGCGCTTTGTTTTCCTTTCAAGAAAAAAAAACAGTCACCTACCCGTACGTGCCTACTTTGCACAACAATGATTACCTGTCACTATTAGCAAACGTTACTACGGTGACATTCGAAGAATTATTTATGATGAAGTATTTCCATAAGTTTATGAAAGGCATACCCATGTCTAGTGTTTACACCAGTTGAGAAGAAAAATATTTCTACAGATTTATGGAAGGCATACCTATGGCTATGGTTTGTACCAGAACAAGAAAACAAGACAAATTGAAAGAGAAACGCTGGAGTACATAGCTGGAATATGCTTGACCATCTTATCACTACCGCGCTACCGCTAACACCAGGACATGATAACAAAGATACGAGGTAAAAAGGGGAGCCAACCCATTTCATAAGCATAACACTTTTTGGAATTTGAATAAGGAAAGGATTTCCTGTTTGAGCTACGTATGGGAAGAGGCAACTGGGCCCGCAAGAACAAGTCTGCGCCACACCAAGACAGCATTGTGCCAAGTCAACGGTCCACGCCATACCAAAGTCCAAGCCAGCGTCTATGCCTAGCCAGCGTCCACGCCAAGCCAGCGCCCATTCCAAGCCGATCCAGCGCTTACCAGACTCGCTTGCCAGACGCGCATGCTAGAAGTGCTTCCAAGACGCGCTTACCAGACGCGCTTGCAAAACGTGTTTCCCAAACGTGCTTACCAGACGCGCTTTCCAGACGTGCTTACCAGACACGCTTACTAGACGCACATGCCAGGCACACATGTCGCACGTGCATGCTAGCCGCAATACCACTCCATGCGCTAACATCTTGCATCCTTCCAGCGCTAACATCTTGCGCCCTTCCAGCGCCATCTTCCCCGCTCCACAAACAGCCAAAGCAGCACCATCCTCACCCTTTGAAACAACGTCATGGCTCCAGCACTTCGTGATCAAAACTGTGCCATCTCTGCACGATACACTTACGATCACCAGAACCAGAGCCGCTTCCGCCACCCCAACGGTTCTTCAAGCATGACAGCTCCAACCGTCACCAGAGACGCTACTCCACCATCAGGGCAAGATACTGGAAGAGCCGGAAGAATCCGACCTCCTTTTAGCACTATTGATTTGATAAAAAGATAAATGACACTTCTGTAGGACGTGCGTTTATAGATGAAGAGGTTCACGTTGCTCTTGAACGCCCAGTAGAAGGGGATAAGCAATCCAATTTCATCACACGTAAATATCAGGAATAACTTCTCCAAAATAAAAAGAAAGGGAAATCAGCAACCCTCCTGAGTTCACAGAGACCCTATTCCCGTCAAGACCTGCATGATGAGAACTTGGCCCACTAAGTCGTACAGTCTATGATGAAACATCTTTGTGAGATTCTATATTTCTCCAAGGCATAACGTCAAGACATATTTTCATCCCTCAACTGCACTGCATCAGATAAAGCAGGCGTTTCCACCCAGGGAAGTTATTCCCAAACCCCAACCTCTCCTGGAAAGCACGATCGATAGATGAAACTGGGGACTCCTAACCTCTGTACACTTGAGGGATGTCGATTTTGACAGAACGTGATGTAGCCTCCGACTTCAACATGGTAACCGTCAATGCTCTGAGAGTTGCAAGGCATCGTTTCAACGTTCTCTCCAGAAGTGGCTCCGCTTCAACATTCTCCAGCAGCGGCTCCGCTTCAACGTTCGCTTCAACACCACTCCTTACTGCAACGGGTCATGCCACCATGCTCCCCATGTCAAGGATCATGATCGCAGCCAGCCAATCTTCGTAGTCATTGCCGCGCTCTAATCCACCCCGCCAAAGCTCGTGATCATGGACAACTTGCTCGCTTACGCATCCAGCCAATTCTTTTACTTTCATGAAAGCCCATACAATTCCAGCCAACCTACTTTGTTACCACGACAATGTAGTCTCTCCTGATTACATCTCCTACCAAGAACGGTTGTCTCTCATTCGTTGATACCAGCCAGAGCTTTACCGCAACAGAAATTACTACAAAGGTGGAAACATGTAAACCATACTTGAGGACTGAGGATATACACGGGATCCCTTCACTGTCAAATCTCAGAAGATACAGTCAACCAAAAATCCATACCCACAAAAAGGTCATCTACTCTTCAAGGGTGCAATGCAAGAATATCATCACCTCTCTATCTAGAAGATGCCTTCAACACTTTACGAGGCCGCAAAGGATCCCAATCCTGCACTATCCAGAATATTTCATCATGTAATTTCTGAGCATCCCAGTGTCACATCCAGAAGAGTACGATGGGCTTATATCAAATCCTATGGACGAGGATTCAAGGCGATATAATAAAAGTAGGTTACGCATGGGGACTACCAGCAAGAGATGCTTTCACTCCCCTTAACTAGGTTATTACTGATTTCAATACCATCACTATCGAGGTTTTACGAGCCGTGGGAATTTTTCAACATGAAGCCGCAGATGTGCACCGAAGACTCCAAAAGCACGCAAGAAGGCTACATTCACATATTCATCCATGCCATCATATCAAACCGAAGTATAATTGGGAACTTCTCACCGCATCCCATTCCGTACGATAGTCCAAGATTCAGAAGATAGTTCGAAGGATGTAAACTTGAACAAAGTCCCGGGAGACTTGATAGCAACGCATCGACAATAGAACGTCTCCCTATTTCATCCAGGGGCGCAAGAAGTTTTCGACCATGCAAGCATTCACAACACATCATCATCACGATCAGAAGGTCCACTGAACAACCTAAGATCGAGGATGGACCGACGACGCAACCACAATCTCCAAGATTATCCCTGACGTTATCGTTTCCGAGCATATATTTCATCCATCCATACCAAGAATACAACGGATTTTTGGTAAAATTTTGGAATCCACTGGAGAGACACTGCAGACAAAAACACGGATCTAGACGAACAACAGAAAAACAGAAGAGGGTCGATACCTCTTTTCACGTGGACATAGTTTTTAGAGCTTGAAAATAATGAATATTCCTTCTTGCTCCATGAACAGGAATAGGTGACTGGCGCGCGACTATGCCACCCCAGGCCCGCAACATCCCTCCAGACTTCTTCCTGATTTTCACTGTCGGGCCGTTATCACCTCCTAAAAGAGCTCGAAAACTAAATATTCTTGCATTAAGAGATAAAGAATTCTATTTCGTGTCCGATAAAGGGGCAGACCATCAAAATCATAGTCCGTACGCGGATTCTACAGAGATTCTAGTAAAGGGCGCTAATTAAGGTTTCGGCGTGTCAAACCCTAAACCGCAAGCGTTTCCCTTGCAAGCGGTTCCCTTACCAGCGTCATGCCTTGCCAAGCGTCCCACACCGTCCCATGCCGGTCAGTGCTAATGAGTCCCATTCATGCCAAGTCCATGCTAGCAGCTCCGCCTCGCGTTCCAAAGTCTATCCCTGAAGACACCCAATCGTACTGGGATTCGCGCAAATCTACCAGATGAAAGGATTGCGGATGCTACCTACCTCTAGAAAAATATTTTTGAATAAGGAAATAATTCCATGTTAAAGTCGCGCATGAAGAAAGGCAATCGGTCCAACAAGAGCAAGCCTTGCTTCTCCCAAGACATCCGTGCTTTCTTTGCCAGAGCCAGTCTTGCCAGCGCTCCACGTCAAGTTTTTGCAATAATCCGTGCCTTTCATTCTAATGCCAGCCATCCACTGCATTTCCGTGACCCCACCACGCCTAGCAGTCCGTGCATGCATCGCCTCGCCAGACTGCGCCACCCCTTGGCCCAACGTGCCAAGCCGACCGCCATGCTTTGCTTCTCCCATTCGCAATGCTTTGCCTTCCAAGACTACGCCCGCTGTGCCTCGGTGATGTATGGCCAGACCAAGCTGGCAACTTTCGTCTCACCACTCCACGGTATGCATCCCCAGTACAACTTATACAGGGCCGCCAACACGGGAAGCAAAAAATCTCTTCATAACTCAAAAAGGTTAGTCGAATTTTCCTGACCATCTTTGCAATGATTTACGTCTCGATTTCGTCCTTATTTTTCACCATCATATGCTTACCTCGCAACAAGGCACCTGTTCTGAGAAAAGCAGGGGACTTAATATTGATGGTGGTTTTTATCCTAAGGTTAAAATCGTAAAACCCTAAACCCTAGTAGATAGTGACGTCACAACATTTAAGTAATAATAATTTACTAGGCGCATTTATTGAAATATTTAATATGTCTGTAAATAATTACCGGGGTATCTTTTTCAATTAGGGTTACAACAAGCCAAACCCTAATTCACTCTGTGCCAATGGAAAATCATGCCAGCCACACCAACCGCGCCAAAGCATGCCAACTATGCTAGTCGCACCTCTGTTCCAATGGAAAATCATGCCAGCCACACCAACCGCGCCAAAGCATGCCAACCATGCTAGCCATACCTCTGTGCCAATGGAAAATCATGCCAACCATGCTATCCGCACCTCTGTGTCAATGGAAAATCATGCCAGCCACACCAACCATGCTAGCCGCACCTCTGTGCCGATGGCAAATCATGCCAGCCACACCAACTTCGCCAAAGCATGCCAACCATGCTAGCCGTACCTCTGTGACAATGGAAAATCATTCCAGCCACACCAACCGCGCCAAAGCATGACAACCATGCTAGCCGCACCTCTGTGAAAATGGATAATCATACCAGCCACACCAACCACGCCAAAGCATGCCAACCATGCTAGCCGCACCTCTGTGCCAATGGCAAACTATGCCAGCCACACTAACCGCGCCATGAAAGACGCACCTCGCCATGGATCCATACCAACTTAGCCGCGCCACCATGACGGTATTTCCTACACGGCTACCAAAAACAAAGGCGTGCAATAATCAACGGTTTCCCTTTAATCCCAGGAGAAAATTTTGGTCGTCTAAGGTTACCAAACGACCTTTGACCCAAAACCCTAGCCTGGTCACGCACCTAGACAAATCTAGCCATGCCATGCGCCTATGGAAAACCCTTGGCCCCACATGCCAAGACAAAACCGCACCTATCCAAATCTAGCCACGCCATGCGCCTATGGCATACCCTTGGCCCCACATGCCAAGCCAAAACCGCACCTATCCAAAGCTAGCCACGCCATGCACCCATGTCAAACCCTTGGCCCCACATGCCAAGCCAAAACCTCACCTAGCCAAATCTAGCCACGTCATGAACCCATGGCAAACCCTTGGCCCCACATGCCAAGCCAAAACCGTACCAATCCAAACCATGCCAAGGCATGCCATGCCAACCTAATTACGCCAAGGCATGCATAGCCGTGCCACCATGCTGGCCTTCCCTACGCGGCTACCAAAACGAAGGCGTACAATAATCAACGGCTGCCCTTCAACCCCTTGAGAAAATCCTAGCCATCCAAGGTTACCAGACAACGCGTGGTAACCTATGGCCCGAAAACCTAAGTTTGGCCACGCCAAACCATATCATGCCAACGGCATGCCAGCTTAGTCGTGCCACCATGCTGGCCTTCCCTATGCGGCCACTAACGAACGAAAGCGTGCGACGATCAATGGCTACCTTCCTCTTAAGATGAAATATCTCGACCGTCAAAGGTCACCAAGCTACCAAGTCTCCCAAGATCGACTTGCCAGGAAACAACGACGTGCCATATGTTTTCCACAAAAACATTCGAGACATCAAACACATATCACAAACTGGGGGATCCTCTTTGGGTATTAGTTTGGCGGTTTACTGCGTGCGGCGTACACTACGCCCGTCATAAGGAGTTGTCATAAGGGTGAGGCGGTTAGTAAATATAGGGAGTTAATGGTGAAACACCCGACAATCAATTCCATGCATTAACCACTTTATGGAACATCAATTCCATACGTTAACGGTTTTATGGAACATCAATTCCATGCATGCGGTTATCACCTCCTCCCATTTACTTACCCATTTATGCATCCCTTTATGAGACCAGAGTACGTTTCACTTCGACTTGTATAAATAGGTCTTACCTATTTTCACAGAACAACGAGTTTATTCGGGAATATACAACACTCAGAAAATACTTGATTGCTAGCTTACCTTGTTATCCTTCCTACTTTTCTGATACAAGTCATAGTAACACAACTACTCTTCCAGGATCAACTATTCTGGTCTCATCACCTTCCTTGCTTCCCTCCCCAAAACTAACCCATTATCCTCTGTTTTGTGACCGAAGCAAGTCTGGAATGATCATTTCTTGGTTTAGGCCGGACTTGTACAAATTGATCTCTCGAATCTAAAGTACTCCGTTGCAGTACATTGTTTAAGGTTTAAATTATTTCTCACCTTTACACCCGAAATTACCGAAATCAGCAGAAACCATTTTTACATACAACCACCTAGGTATGGTATTTCTTGGGTCGAGTAACACTTACTGGGCCTGGATCATGTTGTCTGCCCCGATCAAATTGTTGAACAATTCTTCTATTTTGTATGATTCTTGGATCTTCTCGAAATTCTGCTTGCCTCATCTTCTTGAACTTTATCTCTGAAAAATCATTCATTACCTTCTGATTAACTGCATTCTTGAACCTTATGTTGGGAAAATTATCAATTGTCTTCTGATTAGTTGTTCTGTTAAACTTTATGTTGGGAAAATCACTTATTTCCTTCTGATTAATTGTTTCCTTGAACCTTATGCTCCTATTATTATTTATTGTCTTCTGATCATTTTATTTCTTGAACCTTCTGTTGGGAAAATCATTCACTTCCATTTGATTAATTGCTTTCTTAAACTTTATGCTGGGAAAATCATTCTTTGCCTTTTGATCAGCTGCTCCATCATTCTTCAAGTTTAATAACACGTCTTTATAAGAAACAGTTTCCTCAGGTAGAAGATTCGTCGTCTTGCCTTTATTTGGTGGAAAAATATCATCTTTATGTGTTTTGAATCTTTCTTCCTTCTTGACATGGGTCTTCAACATCCATTCCGTTCTTAACTTCAATGGGTTATCTTCAACTAAATTCACTGTCTTATGTATTGGCACATTCTTGCACTGTATCCACATTTTGGTCGTATTCATCTTCTTTCTCTGAGGTTCCATTGAAGGTTGATTTGCCGTCGAAATCGGTTAGGATCTCTGGATATCCAAAATGGGAATCACGTGGAAAATTATTAATGAGGAAAGCCACCACCCAACTTAGGGAGTTGGGACCCAAATAAGCACTGATCCAGTTAACAGAGAATAGGTCCGGGAATCAAGACACGGGTTAGGAAGGTGTTAGAGGATTCGTCGTCTTGCCTTTATTTGGTGGAAAAATATCATCTTTATGTGTTTTGAATCTTTCTTTCTTCTTGACAAGGGTCTTCAACATCTATTCCGGTCTTAACTGCAATGGTTTCTCTTCAACTAAATTCACCATCTTCTGTATTGGTACATTCTTGCACTGTATCCAAATTTTGGTCGTATTCATCTTCTTTCTCTGAGGTGCCATTGAAGGTTGATTTTCCGTCAAAATCGGTTAGGATCTCTGGATATCCAAAATGGGAATCACGTGAAAATTATTAATGAGGGAAGCCGCCACCCAACTTAGGGAGTTGGGACCCAAATAAGCACTGGTCCAGTTAACAGAGAATAGGTCCAGGAATCAAGACACGGGTTAGGAAGGTGTGAGGCACCCAACCCGTCCAATCCGAAGATTGGCCTCTACTTTATAAATGGGATACTTGGGTTTAGATTGCAATATATATAAAATAAATAAATACATACATACATACATAAAATATCAAAATTGTGAAATTATCACCTGCAAAATACAAAAATATTAGATACCTTGATTGAATAATTAAATCAAATCATAAAACAAAAATTATTGTTATTATTATCACTATGGGAGAATTATTATGATTATTATTACTAATGAAGATATAGATTATTATTATGACTTAAAATACTATGGACCATGAATATAAACATCAACGACCATGAATATAAACATCAACGCACACTATTGGGCGCAAAATGGTTAATGCACGACACAATGAACCCAAAACTAGGGGATTTAACGATTTGCTGCTGATACCTAGCTAAAGCAATCTTAGCATGCACAAACTCAAAGAACTGCATGTAACCAAGTGATATGGATCAAGTTCATGTGACAAATGCTAACATCTGATGCATACTTTATAAACACCTTCAACTAATTAACCAAGATTATATTAAATAGGGAATAAGAGATTAGTTGATAACGTACTCAACACACCACTAATCGCATATTTATCAGTGGCGGAACTGGAAATGTAGAACATCCCTGGCTTGACAATGTTTATACCCCTGGCTTAAGCCTATAATTAGTTCACTAAATTTTGGTCCATCAAAATTAGGCAGTCAAAAAAAAACTTTTTTGTGGGCTTTGGGGTGGCTTCAGCCAGGGGAAGCCTGGCTGTACCTCCACCCCTGCTATTTATATCAAACACCACCAATACTTAATTTGCATTAAGCTTTATTTTGCATATATTCACTTATGTCGATCAAGCAAAGAGTCAAAGTAAAGAATTATTTATCAATTAAACTAGGTATCACCGGGGCCGTAAGGCCTCGGCTCAACCTCTCATTATAATTTTAAGTGTATATACATTAAAACAGACTACAACTTAGTTAATGTATCCAGATACTTTTAAAAGACTACAACGTAGTCAATGTAATTATTTGGACCCTTATGATCTTCATATGTATTTCATGAAATATATGTCAATATGAAAAAATAATGTAATATTATCTCATTAAACACCTAAACTACGTCTACATTAAAGTAATAAAAAGTGTTTCATGAAATACATGCCGAAAGGAAAAAATAATATACTATTTATGCTTATAAAAAAATATTGGATTAAAGATTATTAGAATTAGATTGCAGACGAAAAAATTAACCCTTACAAAAGATTAAATCAATAATTCCAAACAAAAAAAGAATTAAAAACCCTACATAAGTACATATTCATACCTATTATAGTCGGCATTGGTACATATATCACGTTCAACCAAAATAAGAAAGCAATAATATATGTTGATTAAAAAACGACATAAAAAATCATAAAGTTTCACGTAAAACGTAACATGACATTATCTATTAATCTTATTTGATTTATGCTAGTCATTTAATCCAAAACCAAACCTATGTCATTAAATTGCACTCGGCTTCCCACATTCTTTCTTCAATTATCCATGTTAACATTGTATTTTTGTTGCAGATGTTCTTTGAACGTTAACATCATACGTTTTTTTTTTAACTTTTCGTTCATCTTCGTTATAATATGTCCCAAAGTTTTCTATTTGCTCTTCAGATCCATGAACCTGGAAAAGACTCTTATTATCACACCCTCTATATATTTATTCAATTACTTGTTCTCCTGTAAATGAAATCACTTCTCCGTCTATTTATTTTACTATATTCCCAGTAAATAATCCTCTAAATCTTCTCTGAAAGAATTTTTGTTGTTCTTTTGCATCCGACCCTCCATTAGAATCTAAATCTTCTCTGAAAGTTTTCCCAGTAAATAAGCTTCAAGCATTTTACTCTCACGCGAAAATAGATGGGTTGTAGAAAATTTTTCCCGCATTGTTGATTTCGTCATGTCATCCAATTCTAAAAATTGGCTAAACGTGAAGCTATTCAGTCTTTTTCTAAGTTTTGATATTGTCCAAACTTTGTCAACTCATATTTTTGTCTTCTGTTTTCATTGTACATATATATGATCCTATTGTAAAGATCTTTAATCTGATCTTTTCTAGCTTTCGAAAACTCAATCGGATAATACTGCGAAAACATGGTCTCTTACCAATATTGTTCTCCATTTATATACTGTGTGAATTCATATTTGTCATCGTAATCCATTAGTTTTATATTAAGGAAAAAAGGGCGTCGTATGTATGGTTTCTTATATGGTGTCGTACCTAACACTGGTAGTTTGATAATGATTTGTTCTCCATCTATTGAACTACATATTTTGATATGAAGTTTTAACTATATATATATTTTTATCTTTCTACTGTTCAATAATCCATATCTTTTATTGCTCTCAAACTTCAGCTATTGTAATACGAAAACTTTGTTATTTTCCGAGTTTATATAGCAGCAAACCCTGCTATTCTGTTGATAACTGCTTGTGATTTGTATGCTTGATTACATTACTCTTTTATATATCTACAAATAATATCGCGACAGAGATGTAATAAGTAAACATTTATACAATATGTTAAAATATTATAATTATAATGCAAAAGAATGATCTCAAACGTTGGTTGTTGTTGTCCTATTTATAGGTTTTATAGAAACATGGTTAAGGAAATCAGTATTTCCATATGATTCACACTGTAGTAGTTTCCCCATAGAGGAAATCAATTTCCTAAGATAACTTAAACTTTTGAATCTAATTTGTTGTTCTTTATCACAACTAAGTTAAAATTGGATTTATGTTGTAACTAACTTTGGAAATTGTCTAGTTTCAGGAAACTGTGTAGATTGTTTCTCAATTTTTTGTAACTTTGTAGGTATTTTGGAATTAGTAGGACCTGTAGATCAGATTTATCCATTAAATTTCAAAACTATTGTTGTAAATCTTAAAATTGAGCATTACAAAGGTATCACGAAACATGAGTTATCAAAATTGAATATTATCGCTATATTATGTATGTTATTGAAATTTATATTTTCTTGAACTGAATCACCATATTATTAAAGGCACATTATTTAATATCTAGAAATATGCACTCTTGTACGAATTGTAGTCATTCTTGTTTCACATTATTCGTAGGGCTTGAAATGCTATCAGGTGCGCTTTTATTCCAAGGTTGTTAGTGCATATATCATCTAGATGAGTCACCTTATCCTTTCCACCACTACTAACCATGTCATCCCAAATTTTTTGGTTGGGGTTAGCACAAGTTTCCATGGTAAGACATGTCAATGAACATCACCTATATAGAACTAAGTGGCGATGCGACAGAGATGTGCTTACTGGGATCCTTGGTTCCAGACCTTATTATGGGACAAATGATGCTACTTTGCTCAGTGAAATCCTTTGTGATAGACATCATATTTTTTCGTGGTAAAACATTGGAAATCTATAATGCTCTAATGTAATGTCTATATACTCAAACGAAGGAACTAAAGAAGGCATATACCTAACACACTTCAGAGTTCATGAAGGTACAAAATATGGTACGTCCTTTGAAATTCTTCAACATTCTATAGTCCATGTTAATTCAACCCAAGTACCACCCCTCTTATAAACCTTAACAGTAAATATACAACTTATGTTGCATGTATATTGATATACTATGATTTTCAAAATGTGTTATACAACACCATGGATCTAAGTAAAATCCAATGATTGTAGTTGATATGAACGAAATAAATCGGACATATTCAGTTACTCCCCATGTACTGCAATTACATTATAAAAAATATATGCCTTTCTCATCACACCGTTGAATAGTGTCAATCTCTCTTCTATTTTGTTTACCTGGACTTTATCATGCAAATTTGTCATTACAATAAATGTCAATATTTGAGGCAATAAGTATGGCTTTGTTTTTCTTGGTGTTCAAAAAAACTATAGATTGATCTAGTTGTGTTGGCTGTGAATTAACTCCTTATATTTAGTCTATTATTCAAGAGATAACTGTATACCATAGGTTCATTTAAGTTGTGAGAATTTTTATCTTTAATGACAATAATTGTAGAGAATTGGTGCTTTTACCCTTGTTCATTCAACCTTCCATGTGTATAAGAAGATGATGAAATCAAGGGTAGTTGTCGGTAGGTTGTGTGCAGGTACATGGGTATTAGTACCACATGCACTACTGCCATCAGGAGTCTCACTACCACCTGCACTACTACAATTAGTAACAGTGTTACATTTTGGTGATACGATAAAAACTGAACATCACATGACCTGTAGGATTACCAAATAACTAATCATGAACATCCCGAAAAACTTGCAATCCTGACTTGTTAACAATGAAAATTTTATTTCCCTTGAATTTCCATTAAATTTGTAGGATGGATTACAATTATTCCATCAACGTTAATCCATATCTCTGATTCTCTTAGACATGTTTTTGAATTTTCAACAACAATTTCATGTTCTTTCTGCTTTTTGGATCAAAATTTTCTCTTGTTGAAAAATATTCCTTTCTAAGGATTATTTTTCTTCTTATTAATTATTGTAGCATCTATTAATGAAGGTCAAGATTTGGTTCTTTTGTATGTTTTTTCTTTATATATCCCAACAAAAGAACAACCTCATTTTCTGATACCAATATAACATAATAATATGCTGAAGGCTCAGGAACTACCTGCGAATTTGGTAGAAAAAAGATCTAAAATGCATTTACTCGTTTCTGTTTTCCATATTGGTGACACAATTCACCATAAACTCCGGATGTCTTTATCATCTGCATTTCCAGTCTCTTCACGTAATCCCACTGGGTTGTCCAGATAATTTATTTAGCCAAAAGGGGATGAACTGTTATAGTTATATCATGCTTACTTGCCAAAAGGGACAAAAACTTAGGAGCCAAATTGATTCACGATCTTCCATTAAATAAATAAAAAAAGAACAGATCATACCCGAAAAAGATAAAAGTGGCCAATTACGAAAAGACTCAAAACTAACCTAATATTATAATTGTGGCATCTGCTTTTATGCACAATTTTTTTGAAAGGACTCAAAGATTAGGAACTAATTAGTTCTAACGACAAATTTAAGTCTCAATTCCACATACACAAAAAAAAAACTCAAGGGCAACCTAACTTACTTAGCTCGTTGTAGTTGTCATATGATAGAAGAGGTAACTAAATGAGGAATCTGTGACGATCTATAATTGTTTCTCTTCATTATGTTCTCACCTAGTCTTAGTAGTATATTGTGTGGAGGATATCTATAGCGTGTTGCAATGCTATGACATTTAAAAAAAGATGTAGTTATGTTTTTTATGATCCTACCTAGTCTTATTATTGTGCCTCGGGAGTGTGGAAATTTACTACTTATTGCTTATTGACATTTAAAAAAATTTAGTAGATAATTGCCATAGTGTTGAAAAGCTCCTGCTAGTAACCGATTGCTTATTTCATATGATCTCTACTAGTAACGAAAAGCAAATATTCTAAGAATCCTAATTTTAAGAAATTGATATAGCGAAACCAATCCATTATTTATGCAGATTAGTTTTCAAAAAATCATTGACCTCGTTCTCTTCATCAACGGAGTCCACTTACTTTTTTAGTCTACGGCGAGTGGTTTTGGCTACTTTGCTTCCTTGTAGTTATTTAATGTACATATTATACCCATCTAATTAGATGTCTCCTTGTCCTTATCTTTGCTAGCATGTGTAACACTGCTTCTGCAACCTGATACATGTAAAGAAAGAGAGCTTTATATGTAAACAATGATTTTCTGGAAGTAAAAAAAGCAATTTAATACCAATTGCCGCAAAGTACTTGGTATTCAGCATCATCATTAGAATCCTCTAGTTCGCATTTTTGCTTGAAGACATTTTGGATTGTAAATCTTTCAGATTGATTGGTTATATTGTACTTCTAGATTACCAATTTGAAAACAAAGGTGTGGTCTTTGATTCAGTTGAACCACCATGTGACTTTTCTCCTTAATTAATCTGCAATTGGTAATAAATAATATGTGTTCATGGGTTCACAGTACGTCTATCTATAACCAAATTAACTTCCCATACTAATATATCATTACCTGATTGCATTGTTCCAGATAGTCTATATATTCCTTGGTAGTGAATTTCATCAAATTTTATGTTGTCATTCTCATTACAGTGAATAATTCAGTATCTTTGTCATCTTTTTAAAGACAAATTCAATTTGTATTCATGCATACACTAAGGCATTAGTGAGTCTCATTGGATTGTACATCCGTATATTTTAGAACGTTGTTCATTCTCACCATGGTACATCAAGGTTCCTCGTATTCGTCGTACTCAACCCTTTTACTGCATCTGTTGCATGCCATGTAGTGTCACTCTCTATACTCAACCAAGCCTAGTATCGCCGCCTCGCTAGTGAATGTTTTATCTTTCCATTTATTCGAAGCATCAAACATTTAGTTATGTTTATGTTTTATTATAAAAGGTAAATAAAATCAACCAAATATAAGCTAACCATATTTTTACTGTAATATATCACGTCAGTTGCTTCCTGTATATTTTTTTTTTTTTTCGTTGGGTCATCTCATTTTGGTTGTTGCAGTTGGTTATCATGGGTTGAACGATGGTATATAACACTTCTTACCGCTTTGCGATTAAGATGACTCTATTTAAAGATTTATACAACATACCACCATCAACCGTTTCTTCTTATTTTCCTGGTACAACTGATGTTAATGTAATCTATACAATTGTTTTTAATTTAGTATGTTACATGAAAACACTTTAAAATATCATTAACATGCTTATGTTATCCAGGTATTTTATCCCATCGATATCGTCCAGTTGTTTTTTTTTTTTTTGCCGTGGTATCATAAGCTAATGATTACTCTTCGTGTATGTGATTTGTTATTGTTCTGGGCTTTTAGGCTCCTGCCCTTCTTTTGATGTTTTCTTGTATTAGGTGTTGACTTTTGCCTTTCTCTGGATATGCTCAGGTGTTTCTTCTTATATTATTAGTATTATTTATTTATTTGCAGTTTAATGAAGTTTAACATTCCCCCCACCTCCACCCGACGCACACACACCAGAAAAAAGAAAAGGAACTCTTCGTGCCTTTTTATTCATCGATTCTAGGATAACTGAATGGTGACCATTGATTAAATGTGAACGTCACCAACCCATTAGGTGAGGGTCAAAGTACAATGTAACCTACGTGGATCGTGATGGGCATTTTTTTATCTAACAAATTAAAACATGCAATGAACCTACTAAAATTGCCAGCTTGAAATGCCCAAATATATTGTAAGTAACTGAGAACGATGTTGGATTCCTACACAACAACTATGTCTCATGTGTATTCATTAGCATTACATTTACTTATTAGATGATCTAATTATTGACACCTGGTTCTTGATAATTTGTTTTCTTGACAACTCTTGACACTCGGCATATCAAGAAGACCAAGATCCCCTCATCCCATTTTTATTTCAAACATTGTATAACTCTTGAGTTAAGGCTTGACAAATCGTAAGTATAACTGGATGCATAATATTCATCAACATGTGACATAATAAGAACAAACATACACGTTGATATGACAATTAAACATTTGTGCCGGATTCGGTTGGAAGGAAAAACATTTGCATGGTCTGTCTTACGTGAATTACATATTATTGGGTCTTTTCTATCATTAATTATGTCGATGATAAATTGGATATCCAGGTTCATCCGAAAGTATACAACCACCTTTGGTTAAATTCTTAATGTTTGAAAAAAGAATTGGGTCAGTTTTTTCCCCAAAATTTCAGAATTTTTCAAGAATTTTTTACCCCGTGTTGGGTTAACAATAGTGGTTGTATCTGATCAAGAAAATGTTAAGGCATGCAAATGCTCAAGACCTACCTTATTATGCTCAAGATCTACCTTATTTTTTCTCTGTAAATCTCACCTTCTTAACTGAGAAAGTCCGATGAAACTTATTTTTTCTAGAAGACAACATACACCATTTATTCCATTGGGACGTGCTATTCTTTCTAACCATAACTCGACCTAACCATATTTTGAAGATGTACAGTTGCAAGATAAATGAAAATTCTAAAGGCATGTTGTGAATGAAGTAATTAAATCAGATGAATTAGATGAGTATTATTCGGATCATTGAAGGGATGACTGTGAACATCATGAGGACTTTGTGAAGTTTTTTTTTTTAAAATCTAGGGTTTTAGACACCTTAGATGAAGCTTTATATTCCAGCTTGAAGAGTTCAAGTGAGTACCTGATTTTTAATCAGTACTTAAGTGCAAGTATCCAACAAAGGATGAGTTTGCTGAAATAAGCTTTAAATAAAAAAACCCAGAAGTACTGTATTCTAACTCAGAGCATTTGATGGCCTGCCTAGTACATGACTGCAAGTAATCATTAAGCATTGAACTATGCAATAATTCCTTCCTCTTTCAGGAGCTTTTCAACCATCATGTCCACGAAAAATTGTTTCTTAATTCTCAAACAATCGATAAAACAAATGGCCAATATAAGAGACAATGTAACCTAATTTTCTCGAAATACATAAATTATGTTAGTATCACGTATGGAAACCTACACAACTAACAAAAAAGAGATTATGGTTGTTTTTAACTGATATTGGAAAATTATTTATACATTTAATTTATCACCGCTTCCAAATGCAGTGCAGATTAGATGTACAAACACCAACCCGATTTGATTAACAGTCGGCCTTCCTCTACATGTGTGCAGAGTATCACCCATGAGAGACGAAAAGTAAACATGAAACTGACGCGATTTGATTAACAATTGCGCCTTCCTCTACATGTTGTATAGAGCATCACCCATGAGAGACGAAAAATAAACATGAAACTATAAAGCTCAAGCTTGAAGAGACATTCCTAATTTTTACAAGTAACCAAATAGTAAATACTTGTGTCAAAATGTTGTTTTTATTTAAAATCACTGAACAATAAATAAGGAATAAATAAAAAAAAGTTCATATATGCTACTCATGTTTTCATAAAAAAAAAGAAAATCAAATATGCATATGTAGACAACTGACCATCCCTTTCATCTTTGAAGTCATCTATCCATTTTTGAGAATATAATATTTTCGGATTATATTTAGTAATAAAATTAGATCTCAAAACTAATTACATAAATTTTTTCTTTAAGAAGGAAAATTTATGGAATTAAAATAGAAACGGAGATCGAAATAGAGATGGATTAGACTTACATGGGGTAAAGAATCCTGAGTTACAGGAAAAAAAAATTCTTCTTCTGTACATGTACAATTCAACTGAGGAAGAAAGGAAAAGAAGGTGAGAGTTGAGAGCTGCAAGCTTTCGATTCAACTCAACACAATATGATTTGGGAAACGTAGTAATATACATGTTTGCGAATATGATGGCGAATCAGTTACTCATTTACTGTTCCACTGCTTTTTTCCAACAAAAGTATGGCAATACTTTATATCTTTTGCAAGGATTGATTGGGTAATGTCGAATTGCATTGATATTATAATTTAGGGATGGAGAATCAAGAATCTGTCCCCAATTGGTGAAGTACTTTAGAAAGTTCTACCGGCGGCGATCACTTGGACCATATGGAACAGCAGAAATGATGTTATCTTCAACTATGCGACAATGGATGAAGACCAAGTGATCCATCAAGTTAAGATTCAAGTTTATAATTGGTGCGGAAATTTAGAACCTCTTAAAGGGATCTCTCTAGAAAATGATACGGCGAATTGGTCTCAATTCTTCGTAGCTTAATGGGTTGTAATTTTTTTGGGTTGCTTTTTCTCTTTTTTTGGAAGAGTTAGGCTTGAGTTTCACTTTGCCTTCTCTGTGTTTGGGATCTTTGTTCTTCGTTTACTTCTTGTAAGCTTTTTTTAATGAAATTTTATACATTAATATTGTACATCATATGATGATGATAGTAAATAAATGATGAATCTTTACCGACTCGGTCAAAAACTAACCCTTTATGTCTCTTTACTCTCATGGTAGGCCTGGTGGCGTTGTTGTTGATTTACTGTGGCTCTTCATTGGGATCTTTGTTCTTCACTTACTTCCTGTAAGCTTTTTTCAATGAATTTTTATACACTAAAATTGTACATCATATGACGATGGTAGTAAAGAAATGATGAATCTTTACCGATTCGGTCAAAAACCAACCCTTTGTGGTTGATTTACTGTGGCTCTTCTTCTTTATGTTAGAAGAGTGGGAATAAGAACAGAAAAAAAAAAAATTGGACAAAAATGTTACAGGTTTTAGTCTGTTATATATAGAAATCTGTTGTTTCAAGTTAGGGATATGTTGTAAGCTGTTATAAAAAAGTTAGGAATATGTTGTTTCAACTCATGCTTAGACCCGAAGAACCCCTTTGGTATTCCTTTTGCCCTTTGGTATTCTTTCCACAGGAATTTCCGGGATTAACAATAAAAAATTGTACTTGAAGAGAAGGAAATGGTTATGCTGATAGTTGGAGAAGTGGGGGTGCTACTGTCTTCATTTTCATTGCTCAACGGTGATATGATCTTATTATGATTCGTTCCGTAATGAGGAGCGATAGAGATATCCTCCCTATTTTTGATTTTGATAATAGTTTTTTTTTTCTTTCTTTTATTCGTTCTTTCTTTTTATTTTGTGGAGGTCAAACTTGAGCCCCCCTTTTGTTCTCTTTTTTCAATTTTGATTATAAATCGCCTTTTTTGAGTCTTGCTTAAGAAAAAAAGTGTACTTGAGAAGCGGTATCAGAGTTGAGGACCAAAAGATAAATGATAGTACTCCATAAACCGGATAAATCTCATGTAGGGCTCAATTTCTTAGAGAAAGTAATTTTGTACACAGAGAGGAGAAATCACCTAAAATCACTCCGAGACTCTAGTAAGCGAATGATGACTGTTTTAATTAGAAGCGTCTTCAAGTTCTGGTGAAGACACCAAATCTTAACATGATTAAAAACTTAATATCAACTGAGCTCTTCCGAGTGCACACAAAATTTTTAGTGTTAACCAAATCACTCAATACAGTTCTCAATTTCTAAGTTGGGTCCTTCAATTTAACTAATAACAAATATCATTGTGTATTTATGTTGTTGATACAATTAAAAATTATTCAGATTTAACTTACTTTAACCACAAATAAGAAATCAACCACATTAATGCAGAATTCTCCACATTCACATTCAAGTGAACTGATGGAGTTCACTATAGCTTGTGGGGATAGTTCAAAGAAACTTCAAACGATGTAAGCTAAGTAAGAGCAAAATAAGAACAATATTTCAAGATGCAAATTTGTATGCTTCCAATTTCGCTTCACTGATTGCTACATCAATACTCTGTAGGACATAGACACTAAAATACCACTTCCTGATAGTGTTACTACCATACTCCTTGGTCCACCAGGTACAGGTAAACGGCAAAACCATCCTCTAACCACTTTGTTTTGGGGATTGTCCTAGAATATAAAATAATGCGACGAAAATCAGAAACACTAACCTGGTGCAAAAACACTTGGTCTATGTTCGTTCCAAGGGTCCAATGATTCGACTGGCTTTAGAAATCAACCAACAATGCAATACTGGAAACTTTAATGTGCCAAAAATCACAGTGAGGATATATTCTACGGTTGCATAGTTTCAAGGTTCCTATTAACCAAATCAACTTAAACCTGTATACCAGCGGGTTTCAACAGTCCAAAGCTGGACTAAATCTGTCATCTGGTGTTCTCAGTTGCACAACCATCTCAGAGACTCAATATGAACACATCTTCAATGTATTAAGAAATGACTATAACATAGTTATATGAGGAAACCAAGGAATAGACATCCGGTTATATCTCTCTCGCACTAACGATCCCAAATGCATGACGACAAAATCAAGGGTTTGGATTGTCCAATATAAGCACTATGAGTTAAGGATTTGTTGAAAAAAGTCAAGAATTTAATTATAATCAAATTTATTTATGTCGGTTACCAATGACCAACAAAGAAATCCCAGTAGATTGGAATCATAAGAACACGGAAAAGAAACTCATAAATCAAAATAAAAAAGAAAACATCTTAACAACAACAAAGAATAATTTAGATTCATCATTGCCGGTGTTGAGCTTAGAAAATAGGTGATACTTAACAACAAAGAACAAAAAGTAAGATGAAAAATAGGAATTTACCTGTGTTCACAGGTTTGTGTGAGAACGCATAATAGAACCCCTAGGTCATTCTCTCCACATGAAGGACAAAAGAGTTGATAAAGGAAAATCAAAGTGTATTTTAATTAATACATACTCACAAACTTGGTTTTCTATTTTCTGTTTATCCAGTAAGATTCTAGAACAAGAGCATAGCACATTAATGGTTTCGCTATTCAAATCTAGCAACCTACCCTGCCTTTCTAATGAAACACCTCAAGCTTCTGTGGGGTTGCTTATAGGATTATATCAAACAATATGATTTGTCCCTCAACTTCTGACATGCACAAGAAGGCGGGCTCCGTTGGACTTTCTTCTGTTGCGGCCTTGGCCAGAAACTTAATGGACAACATAATTTCACTTGAATTACCATAATTAAGAATGTCACCTTATCCCGCCCATAACATATAGATAACTGGTCATGTCCCTTTTTTTCAAATTGATATTGGGTTAGTGTTGATACATCTAACAACATATTCTTTTATAGGCAGTAAATATAGAAACACTAACTCAATTTGGTTAAAAATTAAAATAATGTCACATCGAAAGCCACCACGTTGTCTATATTTGTCATTTTTCTTCTCAATCATGTGTTGGTTGGGTAACAATTTTACATAGATATCAAACCCTGGCTCTCCCTTATTCACAAATATATACATATAGAGATGCTTTAAAATGCTTACATGCAATAATTTCATGGTAAAAATGTACATCTTACCAAGCAATGTATAAGATACAACAGTTTAGAGTAGAAAAATTACCCATATATTAGTACATACTTACTACAATATTATACCAATGTGATCTCTTTGTACAAACTCCATAATGGTTATCTCGCATTATCTCTTAGACTTGCATCACTATCGATATATTATTCTACTTCAGTGAACAAAACATCAACCTTTGTAGTACCTAATTTCCAGTCAGCTATCATCCTATATAGTTTATATGAACTAAATTTCCATCCTAACAAATTATATAACAAATAATGTGTACTTTCTTGACATCTTCAAGGATGATTAACTGAAAATTGGGCTAAACTGATAGCTATGATGTTATACTAAATAGCTAAGACAATAATATGATATTACGGGGGCCTCAAAATTGGATGGCTATAAACATGAGTGTTTAAACATTAATTTATAAACTCACCTTAAAGTGTGACAAATTAAAAATATATCTTAGATCAAAAACAGTAAGCACATTAACCCGTTATGGGTATCATCTGCAGGTCAACAAATAATTGAACATTAACCTTAGTAAGAAGTGAGTGATACTTCTGCTAAATGATTTCAATCAAACATGAAGGGAAATTCCTCTTGGTGGGAAAGGAGTTTCAGTATTGTGTGCCAAATTAGATCACCCATTCAAAAATACTGATCTATCTCGCGAAACCACTAATTACCTTACATAATTCTTTTGTTTTTGACTAATATATATTAGTTAATTTAGAAGATGTTGAATAAACTAAAACTTAGTTCTACCCTGCATGAATCCTAGACAACGGGTGCATATCATAGATGTTTTCAATGATGTTGGCTTGGTGTACAGTATTATCAAACACGACTACATCCCATTCAGATCTTATTGGGTACAACGGTGCAGATCAAAGCTCCTATCACCCATTGAAAGGCTACATGCGAAGAAAGAGATTTAATTATATCACTTGAAAACTTACTTATAGGTATTGTATAGAGTGAATGTTGGTTGATTTAAATATATTTCATTTCTGTAATATGGCATGTATCGACATTAGGTACTACTGGGATAGGGAATAGACCCCAATATCTGAAAGTTGTCTACATCTGTCTGATTTATGTGGATCCTCACAAACCGGTTGCACATGATGTGACTTAGGAATGTCAAGATAAAAAGTGCAGTATGCTTGATCGTAGTAAACAGTCAGGCCATCCTATCTTTGTATGCTAGATAAATGTATGAGAGTTGTTCTCATATTCTGTAAACCACAGTCACAACTAAGTACACAGAAATATCCCTAGCGACCCTTGAATATTGCATGGCCTGAGAAAGAATATTGGAGTCCTGGTTATGGAGAAGTAATATTGGCGCAAGCAATAATATTGCATGGCCTGAGCCACCAGTGAGATTAAAGTTCAAGATTAGGCATATAGCAAAATACATCACAGAACAATGAGAACATTACCAACTGATAGCATGGCATCCAAGCACCTTCAGCAGGTAATCTCTTAACCATGGATGCAGGCACTGTTGAGACACTTCTGTTTAACATAAACCACTAAAGATTATATAAGCTACTACAGAGCCTAGACCAAGCTATAGAGTATCAGCTTCATAATTCAGAATTAGGCATATATAAAAATATTCAAAACAAATCACGTGACAGAAACAATATTACCAAATGATGCCATCCAAGCACCTTAAACGGCCCTAGTTTCAATATCCTCTCTTTGTTGTTGTTGTTGATGATGTTGTTCTGTGCACAAAGGTCATTTTCTTCCTTCACTGTGAATCGATGACAGACAATTATCCCCATCGACTAATTTCTCGCCTAAACCCTAACCCAGTTCAGTGAACACTACCTAATCTTCAGTTCCATATCAACTTCAAATTCTTCTTCTAAATCATTGTAAACAACCAACTAATCTATGGCAGCAACCCAGTGGAACTAAGCTAGTAATGGTTCAGGTTTTTTGTCGAACACTCCATGTTTTTACCAATTGGAGGTTTTGTTTTTTTCTTTAGGCATCGATTAGTTTCTCCAAGGCTAAAAATCCAAAGCAAACCTATAATGGCTTTATCAGGCTATCAAGTATTTATGCTGAACACATCCTTCTTCCTTATATGCTGCCATTGTTGCAGAGAAAGATGCAGAAACAAAAAACTGGAGAAGATGTCAATCAAACTGCAACTTTTTTATAGGTTTTGAAACGTTGGTGGTCTTTTATTTTAACTCAAACTTCTACCACTTCTGTTTCCAAGCCTGTTCTATATCACGAAAAATACCTACTATGGTAGCCTAGTTATATCAGGAAAAGTATGGATTCGAAAGATGGCTATATAAACATATAACAAATAGATCTCCCTAATGACACACTCTAACTACTTATACCTAGACAATGCAGCCTCTGCATCATTTCATATTAAAGTGTATCAGTATTAGAGTAGTATTCTACCACTTCCACTGACTTCTGTCCACTCGTGAGGGTCAAACATTTCTAATTCTCTAATGTGCAAGCTTTATACATCACGAAACCAAGCAATCTGAAGATAACTATGAGGTGTAATAGATTTCACAGTTAGAATATGTCTCATACATGAATTATTAGGAAGAAAATTTATGTCTTAAAATTAAATCTAGCATATCCCTTCATCTATGTAGTAAAATTTTACATCAACCAATTTAAGCAAAACCAAACACAAATTACCTTTCTAAGAGCCCATATTTCACCGCATCAGTTGCATATAAAGTTTCTAAACCAAATATGTGATCTCCTGTACAACAAACCATTAGCTCATATTAAATTACACATATATGTTTCTCTTGTTAAAACATAAATACCTACGATATATAAAAGAGATTAGAAAGAGAAGAAAGCTGGTGCGTCAGTGGTTACATTATTTTAGTACATGGAATTATTTCTTAGTATCTGTTGCAGATGTATGAGCCAAACATGTATCATATGTGACTTGCGTGTCTTCAGTACACGAATGCAACGTGACCATCCCTAATTTGTTGCAACTGGAACAATGGATTCAATAGGGAAATTTGACAGTGAAAATACTTATGAAATTCATATGAAAATACTTATGATCTTGCAAACCAACTATATGAAACCGTTATGAAATTCATATGAACCATACACACAAATTTAGCAAAACTCGCACAAACCCAAACCTAAAATACTAAATTCTAAGAAAATTTTATTCAATTTCACAACAAAGACACTGATTGACAAAGCCAAAACATCTAACAACAAAAAATATCAAATTTACCTTGGATGTTGTACGCAAGAAGCATTGGAAGTCGTGGACCTCCTGAACACTCCATCTACATGGTCAATTATTTTAGCTTCAATTCTGTTTTGATCAATCACTCTCTTGTGAGTTAAGAAAAATCACAAATATGCAATTTCAGCCGTTCCATGATTAGTTTAATCAAACAACTAATCTCAAGAAGAAAACTGACCTTGAGTCTGAAGAAAAAGCCTCTCCTTTGGAGATGGTTTCAGCACACCGCTAATGGCCGAGAATTAGCAGTAGAAAACCCCCGAATTCAATAATCCCAGGAAACCCTAAACTATGCCCGAAGCTAAGACCCTGAATTGTAACAATTTTACAAATATTATCAGAACCTATACAAAATACTAACTCAATAGTTCTAAGTAAATACGAATCCAAGCCCTAGATATCACAATAGAAATTGATGAATTAGGGGTTTGTTTCAATAGACTTTGAGATCCAAACCTCTTAAAAGAAATTCAATATATTCCTCTTGAAGCGAAAGGCAATAATAAAAATACCACAAACTGAAGTGGAACAATTAAACAAAACAGACATTAGAGAAATTTGTACTACATTCGAAGTTCTTTCAGAGAGAAAAGTTCTTTCAGAGAGAAGAGAGGAGAATAGGAAGAGATGGGAAAGATGAAAAGATAAAATACCACGAACCCGATGATCCATCTATCCAATCACCGACCCAAAACAGCCCCGAGCATCACCCCGCTCTATTTCGTTGACCCATAACCCACCCCCGTAACACAACCTAACATTCTCAACCATCCAAGTCAAAGCTCGATCCGTAGCTTCCCGACCGCCGGATACGGGTCCCCGTTGAATGATGTCCATCTGATAGCTTTTGCTATCATGACGCAAAGACCACCTTTTTTTATAACAATGATATGGAAATTTTGTTAACTGTATCGACTCAAAATATCCTACACAAGAACAACTAAAGGATATAAAATAATTAAAGATTTAAGACTTGGGAGATGCTACCTGTTTTCGCTGAGAATGTTTCAATGTGACTTAGTTTATGAATCAACAAAAATCAATAGCCGCCAAATTGCATCCTTATGTGCCTAACCAATTTAGGCCGCCTGAATTCCCAACGCTCTTTGTTCCATGACCAATTATCCTCCTAAAATTTCCTCCAAATTTCTACCCAAAAGTCTTTTCTCCACTATTTTTATTATTATTACCCAATTTTTTCCTAGATTTCTATCAGAACCTCCACCCATAACTCATGGAAAAGCTCCCTATTTATAGTCTTCTCCAATCAACTAAGGCCTTAGGATTGAATGCCTAAGATCAAACGGTTGAACTCTAAAACCTAAATATTATTACTCATTTAAAAAAAATATTATTCTCATTTTCACGAATTCCTTGGATATCATTACCATAATGCAAAAGATTTCATTTAAACTTAGGATCTTAGTCGGAAGGAATGACTTGGGAATAAAGGAACCTAGCATGTCGACATTTTTTTTTGAGGGAGAGTCTAAACAGTGGGAACGGACAGGACCTTTAACATTGGTCGCACTATTGGGAGAAGAGTTCAACTAAAAACATTTGGATACTAATTAATGGATTTTCAATTTTCAAACTAGTTCGGACTTTACATGCTAGGATACCATTCGGCACTTTGGACTTGCATGAGTGCATGGATCCTTAGTGCGTATGAATTTAGCTCTAGTATAACGAGTAAGCCTACGTTCACTTTTAGGATCTAGTTAATTATAAGGCGGTAACGATGACCCTAGTTTGGCACTCATTTTAGAATTTAACACCAAGAACCTTCGAATACAATTTTGCGGCGTACTTTCGTGACCGTGCAGAATTGTGGTGTCTACAGTACCTAAACGTGTATATTGGGTTGGCTTAATAGTAGTTGACCGAAGTTATCCAAACACTTTTGACTTAACCACATTCATCTAACACTTCTAGATCAAATATGATGATCAATCGATCATGATAGTTAATCAAATGAATCTAATTTTGTTTCAAATAGAGTTTTTCAATTGTTCACTATCTCATAAAAATATTCATGAACAAATTGAAACGAAATCGGTTTGATTCGTGATCGTACAAAGTACTTATACAAGAATCAATTCATGAACATTAAGACACAGTTTGCAAATTTAATTTGCATTACTTAAATCATAAAATTTTTAGTTCATGAGTATGAGAATCATACATTACCGATTTTAGAACTTAACCACTGTGTTCACAAACTGGGTACGCGAACAGTAGCTCCGAACCTTGGTCTAGTCAACCCGTTCGCAAACTCGGTTCGCGAACAACTGTTCCGGACCCAACTAAGGTAAACCCATTCGCATACTAGGTACGCAAACAAGAGATCCTAAGCTTCTCAGTTAAATCCGCTCGTATACTAGGTACGTAAACAAGAGTTCCGGACCTGAATCATCACAATACAGTTCGCATACAGGGTAAGCATACCGTGTTGTATCCAGACATGGGTAATCATTCTAAACTCTTATTTCAATCATTGAAACATCCTTAAAAGACAAAAATAGTAATCTTACACATACCATTATCTTCAAGTAATTTTCAAGTGATCGAATGATCAATACAAAACTTCCCGAGCTAACATCAAATGACTGTCTCATACAAATCATATAAGATGTTCAAGGTAATTTTCACATGATCATCTTTTGACTTAATATTTAGTTTCCAACAAATAAATTGTTTCCAACTAAACTCGTCAAAAAGACGATGAACATAGCTAAAGCAAAAATCTTTCAATACATATTTCGAGAAATATATAAGCGTGATAAACTCGCTCGAAAATATCAAATGTGTATAATGTAAAAGTCTATATAGCTATATGACTTAGTCTCATTAGAAGATAAAATAGAATATACTTCTGAGTGATAGATAAGTTTTAGTCTCCATATACCTTTTGTTGATGAAGTTCCTCCAAGATCCTCAGTAGATCCTCTTCTTCAATTGGTGAACATCTTGAAATCTAAAGATCAACTACACATTTTATCCTAATCGGAGACATAACTATAAGTAGACTAGAAATCAAGTATATAGTTTTGATCAACTAAACTTGACAAACAAGCTTGAGATAGCAATGCTTGCGAGTTCGACTGAGCAGTGCTCTAACACAATGCATGGAAGTTAGTTAGGGGAGTGTGTGCCACTGATGATAACATGAAAAGGAGTTTTTAATTATGTATCAAGATGTTGTTTTTGTCGACAGTCTGAAGAAACCATGGAGCACCTATTATGGTTCTGCAAATGGCTGGGAGGCATGTTTCTGTTTCACAATTTATCTTCTTTTGGAGATATATTAATCTTTGCAAAATCCAAAAGTAACGCAATTAGAGAGATTTGGCTTGTGGTTGCTTCCATAACAATGATGAAACTCTGGTTTCTAATAAACATAATTGTTTATGAAAATGCTACTCCTAATATGGGTCCTTTTAAGAACAGAGTCCTGAAATTTACTAGATGTTGTGATATAAGAATGAATGGAGTAATGTGGGATACCAATTATGATCATCAAGTTTTCAGAAACTTTGAGTTAAAGAAAAGAAAAGTGAAAAGACAAACTATTCAACAGGTTCCTTTCTATCTTCCAGAAGATCATCAGGTGCTAGTTTTTTGTGATGGTGCCTCTAGGGGGTCATCTAGGTGTTGATGGTTTTGGTTTCATTAGTAGAATTCACAATGGAAAGCTTCTTTATGCTACATCAGTGGAGCTGCATAGCAACCAATTTTCTAGCAGAAGTTATGGCAATTGTCTACGCTTCAAAATGGGCAGTCAAGAATAGATTCAGAAATCTGCTAATTTACTCAGATTCAAAGTCAGTGATATCTAGCTTTTGTTTTGGTAAAGTCCCTTGGATAGTGACAACTAGATGGAAAAAGATATGTTAGTCTCTAGCAAAAATCAGTTTCAAGCATATAGCTAAAATAAATTTCTCTTTAGATAAACTAGCCAAAAAAGTTGTTAGTTTTTCTAAAGGGAAATCTATAGAACACAAGGAGAAACAAACTTTTCTTAATACTTTGGGATTTTCTAATTAGAATTATTTTAGATTTAGTTAGTCTTATTTTTTGTTTGTGGGAACCCTGAATTTTGGGTTTCCTTATTTATTTTTCTTTTATTTGCTTCTATTTGGCTTCCCTTTTGGGTAGTATTTTCTTTGTAATACTGAATATCCTTTTGTTTAAGTGATTGGGAAAGGGAAAAATTTAAGTATGCTAAATGGAGGTTATCATTTCTCTGAAAACCTTATTCTTGGAGGAGAAATCAGTAAATCTAATTGTTTGGATGATTTCAATATTCTATATATAATAATAGAGTTTTTTAAAGTGTTCTCATTCACCGGAGTTCCACGTTAATTCTCACTCCACGTTAGTACTCGCATATGGTTGATTCTGACCCCACCAGATTTTTTTGTTTGTAAAGTTATTAAATTTAGACCAATAAAATTCAAGGCGAATATTTTTTTATTCCAATAATAAAATAGCTAAATCTTAAATATTCTTTTAGCCTAAAATAACTAGATCTTAAAAATCACATAACATGCCAAAAATATATTAATGAATAATTAATCACAAAATCCACTGTTTCATCATACCAAAAAAATATTAAAAAATTGGCTATATTAACACATTTCATCCTAACATTTAATGCGATAAAAATTGCACTTCTTATGAAATTAAAACTCTTTAATCAATAATCAAAATATTTAGAGTGTTGGATGCTTACCTGTAGATTAAAACATGCTTTTCTTCTTCAAAAAATCGATATTTAATCCTGCAAAATAATCGAAATACAAAATCGTTAATAAAAAATCGTGGGGTATTAAAGCAAGATTTAGACAAACCTAAAATAGAGAAAAAAAGAAAAACGTAGTTAAAAAAGTGCAATCGATAAAAATGAATGAATTTTCTTAATATTTTCATTCCATAAAAAAAGTAAAACAAATGAAAGAAATTTCTTTCCCCGAAAATGTGGAAGATTTTCAACATTATTTTAGAAAAATAACTTACCAAATAAATGTAGTTATTCGAAGATATAGCGGGTATCCAAAAATATAATATGTTTTTTTTGTTTTATTTTATTTTATTCTATTTTAGCTAAAAGTGGTAAAAATATTGTGGTAAAAATATTTTAGCTAAAAGTGGTAAAAATATTGTGTGCATGATACTTACGGTAAAATATCATTGGTAAAAAATAACAAAACAGGTAAACATGTGATTTACGTACTTTTAAGCTTACCAAAAAAAAATAGCAATAGGTTAATGCATACCATATTCTTAAATATGTCTCTTTATTTATGGATAATATATCTCTTTATATAAAGCTACGAGCACAAGCCAATCCCGTCGACGCCGCTTCTCTAATGACGGCTTCGTTGTTTTTTTTTTTTCTCGTTTTGTTGTCTAATCCCGGATCTGTTGTTGCTTGGCATTGTAAATGTTATTTCAAACAGATTTTCTCATCGAAAAAATTGGTAAATATTCGCCTGTTTCGATCTTCTTTTCCTCTTCTTTTCTACATTTTTTTTTTACCGATGGAGAGCGATGTCCATTTTTCTACCCCTCTTTTACCATGGAAGGTATTGGTAAATTTCCATCTCTTTAAATCTTCATTTCCTTCTCCCCTCTTTTACCTATAGAGAATGATGGAATGCATAGTTGATAAAAGAGAGAAATTTTTATGGACAGTTTCTATTGAGACCATTGGGAAAACCATTTGGTGCTTTCACAGAATGTTTTGTCGTTGGTTTACCCGAGATTTATAGTGAATTCAAGGTTAATTCGGACTCGCAATATTTTGAGTTTTCATTCTTATTCAAAACATATAACTCAACACATAAGCCTATGTTTTTTGATTTTATTTTATTTTATATAACCTTTAAACTTGATATTGCATTTGTTATAGCAATAGGTCATGTAGAATATCCACCGAATAAAAGACATTTTAGAATCTCTTTTCTCTCTTTAATTTGCTGAGAAATTTTTATGATTCTTCTTTAATTGAAATTAATTATTTTGATTATATTAGTTAAACAAGAAATTCTTTGAACTTTGTTTTGCAGTTGTTCGTGACTTAAACATAAGGTAACGAAATCATACTTTTTTTTAATTCCTCCTTCCATTTTTCTTAGGGTTTTCATTTGGTGTACATTGGTTCCGCTTAAGCAGTACAATAATTTTGTAGGCTGCAAAATTTACATTGTGTAAGGATTGGGAAGGAATATACAGTTAGGGAAAATTAGTATTTTTCCCTAGGATATGCTTATTTTGTCCAGCAGCCTGCCTACTTCTGCGCAGGAACATTTAACACTGAATTCATAATTTTTATCAATTTAGTTGAGAATGAAGTTGTCTATTATGCAATGACCAACGAGTCATGTACATTGTATAAAACGAAACCAAATACAACGCCTTGATTGGCAAAAAACAAGTTGCAAGGTCATTTAGTGTTCCAATGACTAAGGTATTGTTGATGGGTAAAACACAAGTGAGCATTTGATTTTTATGTGAGAGTTAAGATGTACTAAATAATCTATTACCGGTTACTGAAAGTATACGGAAAATTGGGATTGCATGACTCAATGAAATGATTTTTAACAAGTGTGGTTGTACAATTTCTCACTCCAATTGATTTCTAGAGAGCAAAGTAGTAAATCTAAATTTTTTCTTTTGGCAAAACATAATCTTATATGTTCCACAAACTGAAACATGTATTACCTATTGCTATATTATTTTCCAAATTAATATGATTTCTAGAGAGCAAAGTAGTATAATTTTACCTTAAGAAAATTTGATAAAAACTTTCAACATACCAAAAATATGTTAAAAAATTGGTTATATTTAATCCTAACATTTAAATTCTCAAACAAAATTAAAATAAATTGATGACTCAATGAAATGATTTTTAACAAGTATGGTTGTACAATTTCTCACTCCAATTGATTTCTAGAGAGCAAAAGTAGTAAATCTTTGTCCTTTACGGAAACATAATCTTATGTGTTCCACAAACGGAAACATGTATTACCTATCCAAAAAAAAGTTTCCAAATTTTCGTAACCAAGTATCTGACCTCACCATTTTAGTTTTTTTTATTGGCAACAAAAATTCTTGGAAAATATTTTTTATCCCACGATATATTTTTCAGCCAACTACATTCACGAAAAAATATAATTTTATAATTTTACCTTAAGAAAATCTGTTCAACATACCAAAAATTTATTAAAAAAATGGTTATATTTAAAATAAAGTCACATCACCATCATGATTTCATCACAAAATTAAATCAATCATAAAATAAGAATAATGAAAAATGTCCAATTACACATTTTACAATTAAACTGATCATAATTATAATTCGAAGTTGTTGATAATTAAACTAGCCCTAATGCGATAAAAATTACAATTGTTATGAAATTAAAACTCTTTAATCAATAATCAAAATACTTAGAGTGAGAATCGTAATTATGATCTTCGCCATAATCTTAATTATGACAATGTGTCAAAATTGAGTAATAATGTAGTAGATATTTTCCACAATATTTTACAGGATAAATAAATTTTCGTAGCTATATTCTCCGCAATCTTTTCCATAAACAGAGATATTTGTTGTCGTATATACAAATTAGAATTGCTCAATTTTAGTCCGAATTCTACTCCTCACGAATCTACATAGAGCTTGGCACCGAATGCTCTGTCCCTTAAGCCATTTGTGCCCTGCCACTCACAAGTTGCCATGTTGATTATATGTTTTTACAACATATTTAATTTTTTTATTGAATTCTTAGAGCATATCCAATAGAGTTTGGGTCTCTAAAAAAATTGGTGCCACATAAGATTTAAATACTCTAACATAAAAATACTCTCTCCAACGATAGCTGGATAATCAAAAATTAGTATATGTTAGGTGGTTTGAGTTTGGATGATAATATCTAAATTTAGATACTCTCATCCATACCCACTTCATAAAAAAAAAATGTTTATAATTATTTTGACCTACATTTTAGATTAAGTAACCTATAACTAAATGACAATTGTATTAGAGTCCTGCTATCACGCGTGCGTTCGCGTGACAGTGAAAATGAACTCGCGTACAAGAGCCGTTGGATTTTTTCAACAGTTGTAGATCTGGATTTTAGTGAAAATTAATTATTCTATATATTTTCTAACAATGAATTTGATAACTATTCTGTTTCCAGTCCTCCTTATCACCTTATGTATTGAAAAAGATCTTCTGCATTCTACTTGAGATGCAGTGATGGTTCAAAATTTTCATGATTCATATATTACAACACTAATAGAATTAAATATTTGTGTGATAGTAGTGATATTTCTACATTAGTACTTACTAAAGATTGATTGATTTTTTCCTTCCAAAGAAGAAAATCAACAACTGCCAATTAATCCCCATGATTATGATCAGATAGATTATCACTGCATTCAAATAAAATTTAAAGAAAGAGTTCTGATGATTCAAATAGAAGGAAGAGGCGTTTACGATCCAAAGGTAACTAATCCATATACCGATTAGTATTATAAATACTCCAACTATAATCGAAATCTTCAAACCATGAACGTTCATGTAGTTGATGATAAACAAATCGGATGACTTCAATATATAAGAACGATTGTGAAAATCCTGTCTGACTATGTTTCAACTAATCTTTCATAACCAAATCGTAGAAGATGATAAGAAGAGAAGAGGGTTTAGTTATAATTCAATGAAAGTATAATGGTGTTTAATTAATAAAATTCTGATAAAATAATAAAAATATATTTATATATCTATATCTCGAAATCATCAGATAAATCTAACGGCGGCTAGCCGCGACTTTATTTTTACTGTCACGCGCATGACAACACGACTCATTGTATTAAAATAGATATAGATATAACAACCACTGGAGATGTTTATCAAAGCAGGATTCTATATATACATAATGTTAATTAAATGCCTAATTTTTAGGTTTCCACATAAAATATATACCCAAACACCATTGGAGGTGCTCTTATTTAAGCAATATAGAAATATTATCTCGAGATCATGTTCTTTGCGAAATAATTATTCAATTGATGAGTGATAAATCAATGATCAGAAAATGAGAAAAAAAAAAGGCATAATTGATGAACCCATCAAAAAAGAGAAAAATTATTATGATCGTTACCTAAATCATGTTCTGGAAATGTTAAGCACCAATAGGATTTAATAAAAAAATCTCTCAAATCAATCCAATGAAGAAACCCATTAATTTTAATTGTCTTTGTGATGAATATTTTGCTTCATTCTTTCTGAAAAACCTGTTATTTCTCTTCAATGATCTTCAATTCTCAACACATCTATTTTCCACTCTTGAAAACCCTTATTCTTAGAAGATTCTATTTAACATAGTTATTGGAATAGTTGTATGGAGAAAAGATAATGTCCTGTTGAAATATAATCCACGTGGAGTCCAGTGAGTGGCGGAGACTGGCCAAAAGGAAATTTAAGGAACATGGGATCTGGAGCCAAACATTACAAAGCTATTTCTCGAGATTCGGGTTTGTATCTAGCTTATTTTTAATATCAAGCTATTTTTAATTATTTCCAACATGGCGGCATCTGTCTTGGATGCAATCCGTAACAAGGTAATTTATTTTTAATAGCTCGCAAACTGTTGCATGGAATTTTAATTAACAGTCCGTGCAGGAAAAAAACGCTCTTCTGTGAAGCAAATGCAGTTAGTTTGGTTGAAAGAAAGGATTAGTATTACATAAACTGCTGCAAATGTAATGCCAAAATTGTACACATGATAATCGATCATACTGCGTTGGATGCAGAACTTTGGAGCCGTCAACCAAACCAGTGTACGTATAAAAAATTCCAATAAAAGAATATGAAGTTGGAACTATTAAATTTCATCTCAAAGAAGTGGATCACACTTGCGATGCAGTGTCGTTATTATGGACATACCATTAGAAGAGTTCATGGGTTGTATCATAGAGGAGCACTATAAAAAGGCATCAAAAATCAATTTTCCTAATAACTATTCTTTTTATTGATTATAGTAATATGCTTACAAAAGAATATACTGGTACATGGAACAAAAAGCCACTCCACAACCACGACATCAATAGTTCCTTGCATACAAAATACGCTCCATTACTACGATATCAATTGTTCCTTACCAAGACAGAGTGGAAACGAAGGAAAGAAAAATAGTAAGAAGAATTAATTTTTCATTGCATTGTTTCCCTTGAAGTTTATGATTGCTTTAGCTTTTTTTGTTCATTTTATTTTCTTACACCGAAATATTTGTTTAGCCATCAGTTTTTGTTACCTTAATTTTTTTTATAATATTATATAACTAGTGTCCAATATTCCATGAGCACTAAATAGACCCGTGCATCGCACGTGTGAAAAACTAGTCCTTATAAAAGAGAAGTCACCCGCTGCGGGATGGGTTACTAGAGAAGAAAATTGTGTAATTATTATTAGTTAGTAATGTCCAATTAAAAATAAAGAAATTATGCTAGTAGAATTTGTTTCACCGTGTCAAGCCTAGAGGATTAGTCAGCTAGATGTCATGCATCAGATAATCTCGAAGAGGTTGTAGCTATTAAAGGGAAAGCAAAAACTTTTAGGGGAAAGCTGACTTTCGGTCAACTGTGTTTTGCCTTGACACAATTAGGGTGCAAATATAAATTCGTTCTAAAACTCATCCCTAACGTTAAGTCTTCCTTGCTACCATCCCGCAGACGACCGTAGTGATGGATCAATGATTACTGAAAGTTACGCTTTACTACTTGGAATTTTTGTTCAAATTTTAATTTGCTAGTCAAATACCAGCAGAATCTATAGGCATTGGTATTAAGATCAATGAGCAAACACCACTACTTTCATACTATATAGATTTAACCTTTTTTTTGTAAAAACATAAAAGCATTGTAATTTTTAAGTGATGAAAGTAAGGACTAATATTTGTAAATTTAACATTGGTTTTCATCTTATTTGTTGGAATAGTACATGAATTGTTCCTACGTATTTATCATCGTGTATATGATTATTATCTTATCATTAACCTTGATGTTGAATTGAAATGCATGCCAAACCGAAATTAGTTCACATTGCCACCAACAACAGTATGCATACCTAGTACATATATCAGATGACATAGGTGATCATCATGATCTTATTTTATGCGAATAGCCCACCTTATTTCAACCAAATGTCAGCATTCATTTGAGATTGTGCCATCGCATTTTATATCTCTGAAATGCATAACTTAAACTCTAATCAATGATGTCTGCAAAGTAATAAAGAGGACTAGACTAAAAGAAAAGTGATCAACAATTCGGTATTTACTAATAAATCAAAAGTAAAAGCTTTCTACCCAATAATTGTGAGTTTAAAAGGCAGATTTGTTGGATGGAAAGGAAAAACTGTAAACCCAGCAGGCAAAGTGATAATGATAAAACATATTACCTCCACAATGGCTAACTATCAAATGAGCACTTTCAAAATTCCAAAAACAACCATTGGAGAAATGAACAAGATCCGGAGAGATTTTTTCTGGGGGGAAAGAAGAAGGAAAAAGTAAAGGAATCTACCCAAAAGCTTGGACAGCTGTTTGTAAAGATAAAGAAGAAGGAGGATTGGGAATAGTAAACTTAAAAAAATTCAACACTGCCATGATATCCAACATTGGCTGGAGAATGATAAAACAAACATACTCACTAGGAGCACAAGTTATGCAAGCAAAATACTTCCCTGAGGAAGATATTATGCATATGTCTACAAAGCCAAAACCCTATGACTCTTGGGTCTGGAAAGGTATCCTAACTGGAATTGAAAAAATCCTAAGAATAAGTACCTAGGAAGTGGGTAAATGCAACAAAATACATATCTGGTCTGATATCTGGTTCCTAAACCTAAAATATTCTCTAAACATGCCACCAAATTATAATGAAAGCATCCAAAGAGTAAGTGACTTAATAGTCAATGATACTCAATGGAATGAGGAGATTATAGAGGCTCTTTTCAATAATGAAATAGCAAATCTGATCCTAAACACTGAGATACATAGTAACTCTGAAGATGAAGTAATTTGGCCACTTACCAAGAATGGGAATTTCACAGTCAAAACCCTCTATAAGGAACTGACAAAAAATAGAGATATCAATCACAAGAAAAAAGATTGGAACACAATCTGGAGGCTAAACACTAGCCCTTTAGTCAGTTTATTTATCTGTAAGGCATCCCATAACATACTACCAACTGGAGAAAAAGTGGGGAGACATCTCACATACATTGAGGATACCTGCAACATTTGCAACTTCCAAAGGGAGACTATAACTCATCTTTTTATGAACTGTCCCCTTATCATTGTTATTTGGTTAGAATTAATAATTGACCCTAGAACTGTCTATGGAAGATACAACTTTCATCTTTGGTTAACTTACCTTCTAGAGGAAAAAATGAATCACAAAGATAAAACATATTGGGCTGAACTCTGCAGCACTGTTCAATGGTATATTTGGAAAGAAATATGAAATATCACTTTCAATAGAAACAGAACACTGATAAAAATATAGCAAAAGATATTATCCATTTCATGAACTCTAGAAAGGAAGCCCAAGCCAAAGACAAAAATAATTTCATGCACATAAACTACAACCAAAAATATGCTGAGACAAAAACTATAGAATTCAGAATGCAATGGCTCCCGCCACCTATCTTTACTTTAAAACTTAATATTGCTATCTATATCAATAATCATCTCAATTGCTATGGTATTGGCCTTATACTTTTTGATTTTACAGGGGAGTGCACAGGAGCAAGAAGCTTTGGGCACCTCCAAGGGAACAATGTAGAGACAATGCAGATGGCAGCTCACAAGACTTTTGATTGGGCACAAGAACTGGGAAGCATGATAGAAATTGAATCCAATTCTTGCAACCTCATCAAGCTGACAAGAAAACTTCATGCTGAGCACATGCACAAAAGATTTAAACTGAAGACTAGACCTACAAATTATTTTGAGATAGCTGAATGGAGCATCATAAACTCCAACACAAATTCTGTAGCTTTAAATTTAGCAAAACTAAATTCTATCTGTAATAATCATAGATGCTGGAAAGGATCTGCGATCCAAAACTTATTACCTCAAATTAGGGGAGTTGTAAACCCTCATTCTGTAGACATGAGGTCTTCAAATGATTCTCATGACATTCTGCCTGAGAACCAAACCCTACCAAATATTTTGTATTAGCTTTTTCATAAGCTAGTTGTTTTCTTATAAAAAAAAATATATAATGAGGAAAAAAAGTGATTTAGAAGCTCCATTCTTATTTAATTGGTAGGACTAGTATATGCTTGGCAGTGGAATCTGATTCTTCACAAATTAATGAAAAGACCAAAGCATATATAATCTAAGATCCATCACTACTGTTGTCTTGTGATGGAAGCCGTAAAAGACTAAGATGTGGTCAAGGATAAGTTTTATATTTATATTTGCACCCTAATTGAGTCAAGGCCAAACACATTTTGACCGAAAGTCAGCTTTCCCCCAAAAGTTTTGCCTTACCCTTTGACAAAAAGGGTTTTGTTATCTTGTGCAAAATAACACATCTCTCCGATTTTTTAATTTGTTTTTGCACCTTCCCGATGCAATAATTGGGTGTTATCTTGTGCATGAATGCACAAGATAACAATACCCTAACAAAAATCATGTCAAAAAGCATCTCAAATTGAACATCAGAGTTGAAAACTCTAGAGTGTGACTTGCCTAAAATGAAGATAAGCATTACACCAGAGTAATTTTTCTACTTACCTAGCAAAGATAGAGTAATTTTTCTACAAGTTCAGATTGAAGTACAGTACTAGCAAGCATGTTGGCCAATCTATTCTAAGTTTTTTCTTTGTTTTTTTTTTTAACAATGATTTTCGTTAAGCAAAGCAGTTGCATTCTTTTGTAGCACCCCCACCAGAAAAGCAGGAAGTACCCAAGGAAATATACACACTTCCAATTAAAATTGTCTACGAGGTATCTATTACATCACTTAATAACATAACAACGGTTCAAAAACCCACTCTTCTTTCACATATTTCACTTAACTAAAACCCACTCTTCTTTCACCCCTTCTCAAAAGCCTAGAGAAAACCCATCATCTTCTTCCTTTTTTGCTCAGTTTAGTCCTTTTGGGTCTAGATCTGAGCAAAGATTGTTTGTTTTTAGTTATTTTGAATAAATGTTTTCGCTATTTGAGTGATTTTTTCTTCGCCACTAGGGCGATTATTCTCTTCGCTATTAGGGCGATTTTATCTGCACTTTTGATAGTGTTTCATTATATAGATTTGTTCGTGATTTGGTTTGTTGGATACAAGTACACCGGCGATTTGACGGAGGCAAGATCAAATTATTCTATTATTCTTCAACGGAATAATAAATTTAGGGTTTCTGGGCTTCTCGCTACGCATGAGTTTTTGGGCAAATCACTCCTCTCTCATAGGAGTATCTCTCTTCAAGAAGAAAATCAATCAAAATGGTCAAACTATGATTTCGAATATCATTCCTTCTCCAATCTCAACATACAAGATTTGGGTATTCCTTCTCGAATACAAGATTTGGGTGTGGATCGCTCTTTCTCTTTGCGATTTATTTTCGTTTTGCATCTATCATTGTATTCGTTTCATGTTTATGTTGTACTTGTTTTTTCTTAAAAACCATCATGTAAACATTTCTTATTTGGAATGAAATACTAATGGTTTGATTATCAAAAAAAAAAACCTGCAATACAAGAACCATTCAAAATATCGGTAACCTTCTTGTTGCCATTTTCAAATATCAAACGGGTCAGCTGCAGATCTTGAGCCCATCTGGAAGCTGCTAGAAGTCCTGCTTTAACTCTGACTTACACCTCTTGTTTTTGTGTTGACATCTCTATTCAAGCCCCTGAAATGTTCCTTCTCCCTGACTTCGCTCCAAGAGTCTTGCAATCCTGCAGCACAACTTACCACACTTTATTTTCAGATTTTGTGTTCCTATTCTTGTTTTCGAATTTGGACCAATACTCCAGATTTTGTGTTGCACATATTTCTACAGTATTTTCCAGAGATCACGGATTTCCCTAGCGTTTGTGCGAAGGAAAAGCCAATTCCACATTTCCTTGTAAGGTGCTCCATGCACTAGCAGTATATCCCTTCATGCTTCATCCACCCGGATGGAGGAGAAACTCAATTGACTTGAGAGAAGAAGGCTGTGGTTTTCTATGGGAACTTCACCATGTCGTTGCCAAGATAGATGGCAAAGCAGCTGGACTAATATATGGATTACGTCCTCGGTGACAGAATCTCCTTGATGTTAGCCAAAACACCCTTATCATAAGGATTTATGAACCCTATCTCTGGATAGGATTGCCCTGGATGTAATTAAAACCATTAAAGAAAGTTATCATACAACAGTAAGTTCCAACAAAGAGCTACGTTGGTTGGTATTGACTTACCAGCTTGGGGATGAAATAGTTGGAACTCCGGGTATTTCCTCCAGTTTATCTGAGGAAAAACAACAAATTGCTTGGAGGGATTATGCGGACCACAGAGTGAAACCGTCATCAAATAGATAAGAATCAGATGTTTATTTACTTACCCACTCATCAGTTTTAATGTTGACACAAGCACAGTAAATATGCCAAATAAAGAATATAACCTGTTAAACAACCCACTTAATATGGTCAGTACGTGAACTTGTAAGGTACCATTATCACCCCATATCTAAAAGTCAACATTCCACATCAAGTTAAAGAATAAACAAATTTGTTAGATCAGACCTTCCATAGCACTTGAAGAAGTGAGAAAAGCATTGTGCTGATAACCAACTTTCCAGACAGAGTGCTCTGCGTAAATAGAATGAAAAACATTTCTCGACAGTGTTCAGTTTCTTCAAAGGATAATAGTGAACAGTTAAGTAGTCCAGTACTGACAAAATTAACGTAAAGCTACATGCAGGATACCATGCCCAAAAAGACACTACCAATTGACGAGATTCGGTAACTTCAGAAAATGAGATACTTGAGCATTGTCATACCTCTAACATGGGTCTGCCTGTGATCTTCGATTTAGTAATATCTTCCATACCTCAAAACAAAATTAGTAAATTACACAGAATTACACCCACTTATTAATAAATGCATATAACTTTTGAATCGCAATACGCAAATATTATTCTGAGGTTGTACTCTAGCTGAATGAATCCCCCAGGAGGCTGACTAAAAGAGTTAAGGAGGAACCCTAATGATTAAGGTTCATATTCATGCATTATGCCACATACACAGAAGAATACAAACACTATTTTTCTCCAAATATTTACAGATCAAAGAAGTCCTACGAGCACCATCTCATTACTCACATTGATTTGAGCAAACAATATAAGAAGCCTCGAGAGTAATAAATCCAACGAGAAGAACCATAAACAACAAATGATTGTTTTGACCTGGAATGGAGAATATTAATTGCCTTATTAAAATGTTTGTACACCTTGTAATAAAAGTGCATCGACTTAAAGGAAAGTAGATAAGCAAAGTGTGTGATATTAAGTTCTTGTCTCAAATCACCTATACAATTCCCAAAAGCTGGACAATGATGGTCGAATCCCTTTATGTATGCTTTACATCTCTTACAATATCTTACCCTCATTGTTGGGAAAGAGTTCTACACAAGACAAAATTTGAATTTAGCCTATACATATATTTTGAACCACTTAGCTTCAATATTTTATTTGACCAAGTTCAGACAACAACCATCTAGTATTTTCAACAGCTAAAAAAGATTTCAACCAAAAATCAATCAGTAACCTCCCCCACAATTGCAGTTCTACACATACCTCGGTTCTTAAAACCTCTTCTTCCTGCAAAAGCGGGTACATTACATAAACAGTTAAAACACATAAATCAGCATTTTTCGTACAGAAATGCCGAATGAAATGTTTTACTACCTCCAAATACGACGTTCCAATAACTTCAGTCTCGATTAGTTGGTCTGAAGTTGAATCTTCATTTATAACCCAACCAGGATCACTGTAAAGAATACTGCCAACAAAATCATAACCAAATTTAAGAATGACTTATATGTCAGTGACAAATGCAACTCAATGTAAGCAATCCAACATGTCACATTAACCTAACATTACATTTTGGATTTTGCAACTATAAAAAGGTGTCATGCATTTTGAGCTAACCTATGAAACCCAAACAAGAGTAAAACACATTCAGCATTTAATACAATATTCGTTACTAGCGAAACAGATGTTCGAATCACTAAGTTATAAACGATCCAAATGAAGAAGATATTGAAGAAGACGAAAGCTGGAGCCGATGCATAAATTTTGAAAAGGCGCTTTGGAATTCGACAAAGAACAGTAATAATCAGGAGAAGAGCAACTGCAATAAGCCAATAACATGATAATTAGGTTCAAATTTGAGGAAAGAAGTGTAATTTACTCGAAAAGAATTAGAGAGAGTTGAGTTGAAGAAGTAGAAGAGAACCTGAGAAGCAGAGTTGAAGAAGAAGAGGGGAAGAACTGCAGTAGTGAGGTATTAGGGTGAGTGATAATTGGGAGATGATAACAAAGATACAGGAAATTAGCATAGGATAGATGGATTTCCATGAAAATTTCAAGTCCTTCTGAAACCCTAATCCTCTCATATTCTGGGATAATTAGAAACTGGGAAGAAGTTTCTGCCGTTTTGACAACTAGGTATCGCCCGGGCTAACTTTTTCCTCTATTCACTCTTCCTCTTTCTCTCTCCTCTTCCTCTGAAACCTTTCGCTCATATTTGGTCTTTTAAACCTGGCTGGGCTCATCCATTCCCTATCCCTCGTATGTAGGAAAAGGATATTACAAGAAAGACAGTCTTACTATGGTGTCCTTCTTTCTTTTCCCTATACAACACGGGTACAGAGTAGCAGTATGAATAGTGTCAAACGGCTACCCAGTAACCGTATTTTTTTTTCATTTTTTTTGCAATAAAAATATATTTGTTTAGGTAAAAAAATATATTTTAGAGTAAAAAACGATATATAATAGGTTAAAATAGAGTTTTAGTAAAAGAAAGAGTGAAAAAAGAAAACTTTAAGGTAAAATTATAAAAACTAGATACGGAAACTCAGTAGCCGTGTAAAATGCTATGGCTACTGAGTACTCGTAAAGTATAAAAATATACGAATACTGAGTACCCGTGTGATTTCCCTTCCCTACAAGGGTGACCAGATCTGATCAACCTTGTAGGATGGAGGTTAATATCCCTACTCATGTAGGGATATGGGAGACCATGTCACTTGAAAATTTGGTGTTTCGAGGGAATGGTCATCCCTTCCATATCCCTCAATTTCCCTCAAAAACTCAAAAAAGCAACTACCATGGTCTCCCATGTCCCTACATGAGTAGGGATACACCCCTCCATCCCTACATGGCCGAACAGATCTGATCACTCGTGTACGGAAGGGAAATCACACGGGTACTCAGTACCCGTATTATTTTACGCTTTACGTGTACTCGATGCAGCGTCTTGAGTACCGTTTCGGGAAATAATATTTGTTTGACCTTTTTTGGTTAACACCTCTCTCACACCCGATCCTAACCATCCATCACTAATAACGACTCTATTTTCTACGCCGTTGGATCCCAACGGCCATTTTTTCAAAATCTCCTATAAATACCACTCTAATTCTCTACTCAAACCACACCAAATCAATTGTTTTTATATTCTCCCTCTTACATCAGTTGATTTCTTCTTTCTCTTCATCTTACTATACTTTTTTGGTATTTAGATTTAAATTTATTCTACCACTTATTTATTTTTTATCTTAGTTTCATTCAAAATGGTACTTAATTTTGTCACACAAGAAGAGGTTGATCTTACTACTGCTTTTATTTATGTGAGTATGGACGAAATTGTGGGTGCGGCTCAAAAAACCGCTCTGTTTTGGATACGTATTCATGAAATTTTTGTAGAACGCAATGGCAGTCCATATGGAAGAGATCGGGATGCTTTAAAAAGCAAGATGAAACATATTAAAAAAGATGTCAAAGAATTCGTGTCCATTCTTAACGTTATATATCGGCAAACCAAAAGCGGTGCGAACCACGAAGATTTGGTAAGTTTTATTAAATTTTTAAGTTTTACCATATAGTTTGTGATAATAGCACTAAACCTAATTTTTGTTATATAATTTTTCAGACAAAAGATGGTCGCCTTCAATTTCAGGAACAAAGAGGACAACCATTCAAGTATGATGCATGTTATGAATTGTTTAGAGAAAAGGTCCCGGGATATAATTATGAACTGACTGTCAGCCAAAATAGTGAGTGGTTTGAATCTCATTGTAACTTTGTATCACTCGAAGATGGTAATGAAGTTCCTCCCAATGGAGAAACTCGTTGGAAATACAAGGAAAATGCACGTTCGATAGGAACAAAGAAAGCCAAAAAAACAAGCAATAGAGAAGATGACGAGGGGACATCTTCGGTTTAGATGGAAGAAGATAAGGTCTATCAACAAAGTTCTAATATTTTGGAGTATCTTAAGGAAACACGAACAAGGAAGGAAAAAATGAGAATAGAACAAGCATGCCAATACCAAACTTTTTGGGGGTGTACTCAACAACCGAGTTATCAAATGGAAGATGTAATCAATCTGCAAACGCTTCAACAACAGACTAATCAAATGCATGGACAACAAATGCATTTGGATCAAGACAATGCAATAATGTTGACGGACCTTAGTCGTTTAGATCCCAATGAAAAAAAATATTATCAACGCAAGCAAAAGGAGATTTTGAAAGGGAAGGGTATAATCAGCGTTGAAGATTCAGAAGATGAAGATGTAATCCAACTCTAATTGTTTTATCTTTCATTGTGTTTAGTTTTTTAATTTATAGTAAATGTTTAAATTAAAAGTGTTGTCTTAAATTTGTAGTTGGTATTGTTGTTAACTTAATTTTAAATGTGTTGTAACCACTCGATATTCAAATCCAAATTTAAATAAATAACTTCATTTTATCACTTCATTAAACTAATGTTGACAACAAAACTTTAAATAGATATTAGAATAGATGATTCGATAGGTCTGAACACATTAATTTTACCTAGTGTCAGATTCAACAATCAAGGCCGCTTCGAAATGATAAAACGGTTCTTTTCTCCAAGTTGTATATGCATCTTGTGCAGCGAACCGGTCACCTATGTACCTATTGAGAAATTCATTGTACTTGATGCATAATTTCCTAACATGATTTTTCCTTGAACAAATGTAGGATGGTTCATAATTAAAGTGTGGTTTCTTTCCCGTCTCTTTAACGAAAGAACCCCAACCAACATTAGTATGTGTGAGTTTTTTAATGTCCTGAACATTTAGCAATATGCATCTACAATAAATAATAATAGTAACTTTGTTATTCAGATTAACGATTACATTAAGCTCGTTCAACCAGCATTTAAACCAATAGGTGACCCAATTGGACGAGTTATGTCTCGTGAGGGTTTACAGAGAGATATACCCACAAAACCTATCTTCATTTTAATTCTTTACTCTTCATCTGATGATTCAGCTAATGAATCTTCAAGGGGGGAGGGTCATACTATGAGAAGATGTTTTTCAAAATGACATAGGAGTTAAAAAAATCTAAAAGGTTTCCCCTTCTTTTTTTGGTAACTTTCCAAAGCACGTTGCTCCTACAACAAAATAAAACAATATCAATTTACAGTTAAATAATTCAACAATTCAGTACACATACTCAAAAGATTGTTTGATAGGTAACCGGTAAGTTTCTTACGATTTCCGAAGGTACTGCATCCCTCCATAAATATAACGATCTCTGTGTCGTTATATATACTTTCACGTCTGAAGTTATAACGTTTAACCTTGTTTTCAGATACTTCACCGTGTGTTCATTCGGATTCCCGTTATGTATAGTCAACCTTTGCAACAACTGCTCCAAAAGGTGGGTGTTATTTAGTTGTTCATCTTATACTTCATTTTCTACATGAACTTCAACCCATAAACTAACTATCAATTCGTCTTCCTCCGGATTATAACCCACCATAATTAAGAAATAACAGTGGTGTGGATAATAACTGGGACTAAAACAAATTTTTTTTAGAAAAGAAGATGGAGAACAGAGTTGGTCGAACTAATGTGTTCATTGCTAAAGAGATTTTGAATCCTTTAGACATGCACCGTATACATATCCATTAACTGTTGAACGAGATTTCACGGATAAGTATACTAATCCATATACTGTACAGATAGATTTCACGGATATGTATACATATCCATATATTGTGTAAATGATTTCGCGGATTATCGTAATTGTAAACCATATGCCACCAAATCTAAACTTCATAATTTGAAAACATAAGTGAATCCCAAAAATTATCTAAAATTTGTTATTACAAGTGCATGTTACATTCGAAAACTTAAAACAGAACAGTGAAATACATCCTATGCCTCAGAATCATCATCATCATCATACATACCCGCATGCTCGTCATAGTCAACCTCAACATCGTCCTCCTCATCCTGATCGTCATCATCAGAATCCTCCTCTTCATCGTCATAATCCTTCTCATCACCAGAATCCTCATCGTCATCTACATCAGGTTCATATTCGTCTCCCACATGTCCGTGTGCATGAACATGTTCATCTCCATAAGGAAATTCATCTGGGATTTGGTTATTGTAATCTCCGTAATACTAAAATGTCACATCCTCGTTTTGGCCTGGGACAACTTCTTCTTCTAAGTCTGTATCATCATAATCTCTTTATGACGATAGAAGTACCACGTATTCCATATCTGAACCCTCCAAACTAGAAAAGTCCCCTGCCGCGGCTCCTCTACCAGGACGCACATCAATGTGCTTGACAAGATCATTTCTTAGTTGTAGGTGCAGTTATAGGTTTTTCAGAGATGACATAAATACACAACCATTAACTGTAGGTTCCGGAAGTGGAACAGGAACAACCCGGCCCCAATCCGTATCCCGACGCTCATGCTCGATAATGATGTTGTGCAAAATAAGACAACATTTCATAATTAGATTCAAGTCAGATTGGTGCCAATACTTACAGGGAGATCCGACAATTCTGAATTTACCCTGAAGCACTCCAAAATCACGCTCGACATCCTTTCTTTTAGCCATTTGATACTTGTTGAACCTAATATAGTCGGGAATGTCCAATGTCTAAGAAAAAGCTTGTACAATTGTAGTCAACTTTGGATAGATACCATCGGCTAAGAAATAACCCTTAGTGTATTGGTGACCGTTGATGACATAATTACATGGAGGTGCTACACCCTTTGGCATGTTATCAAAAAGGGGTGAGTGTGCCAACACATTTAAATCGTTATTTGATCCAGGCATTCCAAAAAAAGCATGCCAAAAACACAAATCGTATGATGCAACTGCCTCTAATACCAAACTACTCTCTTTATCTTTACCCCGGTAAGTTCCTTGCCAAGATACCGGACAATTCTTCCATGGCCATTGCATACAATCAACACTACCAAGCATTCCTGGAAAACCTCGGTCGGCATTCTCATCTAGCAACCTCTGAACATCTTCAGGAGTGGGTTCACGCAAATATCTGGCTCCAAAAGTCATGCAAATGGTGCGGCAAAATCTTTTTAAATACATGTATATTGTAGTAGCACCCATACGAGTATAATCATCAACACTATCAGCTGGCGTACTTTTGCATAAACATTTCATCAAGGTAACTAATTTCATATACGGAGAATGCCCCATAGTACAAGTTGCATCCGGACCTTGATGCCATTCAGGATCCACTTCAAGCAATTTTCCTAACAATTTATCAAATAAGTCTTCCTTCATGCCTAGACATTGTTTGAATTGGCAAACAAATTTGTATAATCAGAAGTAATCTATAAAAATCAACTCCCGATTCTGGTCGATGTAACCGAAAACCCTAGAAAATAGACACAATCGGGAGATTAAAATAAGATCTAACTACCGATTCTGGGAAATAACTGAAAACCCTGGAACTTATTTTCATGGGTTCGTTAAATTGAGGCAACATAAACACATAAAACGATATAAACTTACCTAATTGGGGCCATTTGCTGGAGAGTTTGATTATTAGAATCACCACCACTACCACCTACATCAGCGGCGTCATCCTCTTCATGTTCTTCGTGTTCGTGTTCTTCGTCGTTTGCAGCAGTTACAATGGATTTTTTTTTAAATTTTTCTCGAGCTCACGTGGGTTCATTAGTATCAGTCATCGTTTTATAGAAGAATTGACGATGTTTTTGATTCGGCGATGCACAACGACGATGAATTAAAGTTTGAATATGGGGGAATAGTGTTTTTACTCTCCACAATCGGAAGGGAAGAAGAAGAGGAGAAGAAGAGGAGAAGAAGAGTTGAAAAGAAAAGAAAGAAAATGAAATGAAATTCCTAGGTTTTGGGTGGTCTTAATCATCCAAAGGTTGTGTCGGCAATTACAATCGATAGTCATATGATGTTCATTTGCTACCGATTATAGACGGTTGCCCCAAATTCATTTTTTCTGCAAAACAGATAAAATTGAGTTTTCTACTTTAACAATCGGTAGGTATGATATGTTAGTATTCTACCGATTATGGCAATAACCCATTCATAAACAAACTAGTAATCGGTAGACATAACTATATCCTAAACTATCGATTATGAAGGGACATATAAGTATTTTCAACCTATCTTGTCTTATTTAATCGGCCCTAATTCTTTCAAGGTAGCCCCTAATGACGCTAGGTTTGGAAACCGAGGATTGTGTAAGTAAATTAGAGTGCAATAAAAAGTTATAAAACTTTGTTGGTTTTTTTTTTTTAATTAACTTAAATACGTGTAAAGCTAACTTTAAAAGTTAATTGGTTCTCTAGCTTTATACTTGAAGTAATAATTGGTTTGGTAAAGTGATAATCCTATTTTAATAGAGAAATCAGAAAAATCCAGCTACTAAACTAAAAACATACTTAGCTAGCTGCGAAACAATGATACAATATAGTAGTATACACAAAGATTAAATATGTATGTCTCGCAAGCCAATGTCACCTGCTGTCTCTAAAGTGAGTCTTAAGCCATCATTAAACTTATTAATTGTCCATTAATTAGGTTGTTATAATTTTTATAGCTCATATATTGATATGGATGGAAGTTGAATATTCCCCTATCATTGCCCTTATCAAGATTTCAAAGAGAATATCTAACACCTAATGCTTGTTTCTACGTATCCAAGTTCGGAGTCTACAATCAATCAGTGTAATGTTTGTGTCCATTTGTTTGTGTATGTGAATTCATGTTTATTGATACTATTGTCTCCTTACCAATAAACACTACAATGGCACAACTAATATTTATATTAAAAAAATTGATCCATAAATAAAAGTTTATTGATAAAAAAAACGACAAGGCATAAAGCCTATTCTTATGGGTATGCAAAACTCATATATTTGGCATATATGCACCATTATGGTTATGTCAAAGTACCAAACTTATATACCTATATGTTATTTTTGACATATAGGCATACACGATGGAGTTTCCAACGAGCGATAGAGATTTTATCGCTGGCGATATTCTCTTTATCTCCAATTAATTATATATATAATCTCTCATTCTCTCATACTTTTTTACTTTTATAATATATTTTTATGTTTAAAGGGTCTCACTATTATATTATAATACTAAAACTTTTATAAATACCCCACCACACAAACACAAATATATTTTTTGTTCATTAGGGTCTCACCCAACACAATTAAATATATGTTTTTAATCAAATTTGACATATCTACCATAGTGGGGAAACTCATTTGGCATGCCACCTGGTATGCCAAACATCATTTTTTTGCCATACCACTACACCATTTTAACGATATAGCAACATACAATAGTTGTTGCTAAACTGGGTCGCAACGGGACTTCGCTGTTGCTAAACACGGTGTCGCAATTTTTAGCAACGGCATAAGCTTCGTTGCGAATCTTGGTCAGCAACGGACATTTAACGTAGTTGTTATGATTTTTTTATTAGCAACAACAGGCTATTGTTGCTAATTACAGGAATACCACTTCCCAGAACCAGATACTGTTGGTTCTGGTTCTAATTTAACAACAGAGCCCTGATGTTGCTAATCTTTTGCAACCTCAAAAAAAAAGGTCAAGTCCCATTCTATTGACCTAGTCAAAATTCATTACCCCAAATCCCCCCCCCCCCCTGCAATTACCCAGTTCCCCATATTCAACATCCAAACAGATATACAAACTACAATGGCAATACAAAACATATACAAATGTAGTTGAGAATCACCACCAGATAATTTTATTATAAAATAAAGGATTCTTCAGTTGATACAAATGTACACAAGTAACTTATGTATGTTGTGACTGACATAAAATATTTGATCTATGTTGATGTTCATAAATGGATGGGTAACCTATTTTGTGTCAACTGACAGAGGCATTGAAAAACAGGGAAAGAAAGACTAAAATATCACCAGAACTATCACGAGACTCCGCTTGCTTAACTAATTTCCTCTGCAAATTATACGTAGAGTCAGCTGCTGCCAAAATATCACCAGAGTACTGTCTTTTGACTTAAGCCCAGATACCTGCATAATAATCAATTTGATGTTTCAGTACTGAGGTCACAATTACATAAATATGAAAGAATTAGGAACTTGTTGAATTTATGAAGATCCACCAGACCCAATGGCTTCATGGCAGTAATGAAGATCACAACTTACCGAAGAAAGGTCAACAACAACATATTACCGGAGAAAGGTTAGTGACAGGGGAAGGAGCATGTGCGCCATTTGGTTGTCCACACGTATGGTCCACAAAGAGGGTCTTGATGCCAGGGTTCAGCCTGAGATTTATACAAAGTTGATGCTGCCAATTCAAATGGCTCAGTTCACACTCATCGTGCCCAACTTGCAGGCATTGTTTGATTGAGACATGCGAGAAAATTATCAATGGGTTAGCCAACCAAGATCTTTAATTCCCCAAGCGCCTGCACCACCGCCACCACCATCCAGCAGAGTGGTTCCTTCAGAACATGAAGCTATCATACTGACACCATCAATCATTGTTCCATCAGAACGTGAAGGTATGATACAGAATGTGGCTGATATCTGCTAAATGTACCTGTAATTGTAATTGTATACACATGTTATCTAGGTGCTTCAAAGGACCCAGGAAACACACCATTGTACAGAAACTTGAGTTATATGAAACTATTTGATTTATATATTTGCATCTTTAATATAGTGTCCCTGAATCCACAGAATTTCAAACAAACTTTTTATATTTCAAACTAAGAAACAGGAGATCAAACAAACTATGGAGCAATTTGACCAAACACAAAAAGAAATGAAACAAACCTGCCAATACATGAAGGTCTGTATAATGTTGCGTTGCCACCTGAATCCACGGAATTTCAAACTTTAGGTTCATGTTTGAGAGATTGAAATACACAAGTAAGAGAATATCATTAGGAAACTCACGAGAATAGTGAAATGATGAAAAGAAATCCAACTCCGATCTCTGCATGCGATGTCAGTATACCAAGTGTAGTTGTGTTTGATTCCACCCAGAGACAAGCCTCATCCAAGTACTTCCTGCTCAGAAAAAAACTATCACCAGAAGGAACCAAAGAAGACAAAACAAGCATATGGAGATAGGTGATGTGAAGAAAAGAACAAAAAAACTTGAAGGTCGGTCGTTGAAAAAACAAATGATAACAATTTGTGCTTAGTAGGTTGACACGGGAAGGAATGTACAAAATATTCGCGCTTAGTAAGTTGATACAGAAAGGAATATACAAAATATTCATGCTTGGTAGGTTGATACAGAAAGGAATATAGAAACTAAGGTGTAAGATAACCCACCAACTAGCCACATTTGTATCTTTCAAAGCTAATTGTATCACTTCCAGTTATGATTAAAGAAAGTGAAAGACAAAATATTTCTGTTCTACTTTAAATTAATTGATTTGACTAAAAATTGAGGTGAAAAACGTAATAGATGTAGACTGATTACATTATCACCTATCAAAACAAAATAATTCGAGCATAACTCATTCAACAAAAGGTCCGCCGCTCAGAACTCAAGGACGAAGATAGTGTTTAACGTTTAAAGATGCAATTGTTGAACAACTCAATACTAGACATGAAAAAAAAACACTTTTGTTTGCACATTATCAGACAAGTGGGACACATCGTTCAGTAAAACCATTCTTTCTAAGCCTATATGTCTATCTTTATCGCAGATACATAATATGAAACTATGACAATGTAGAATCCTAAAACAAAAATTAAAAGGAGAAAGTAAGCAAGGATTGAGACGCTGGCTATCTATCTCTGTAGGACTATTGGGGTAGATACAAAGTCTCCAGCACCAAGACCCAGGATGAACAAACCACATGTTTTGCCGCCAAGGAAGGTAAATATTAAATGAAATAAAAATAAAATAAAGGACGAGGCAGTTGACTTATTTGCTTCTAATTATACTTTATACTGTGAGAAGATCGAATCGGCGTTAATCAAGCAGATTGCAACTATCTAGGAGATATAAACTAAAACGATATCGAAGATATAAATTGCAACTTTACTAAGATGGTCCCAACTCCCAGTGCCTAAGAAATCAACAACTTCCATAAAATGACTACAGCCTATATGATTGTGTGATCCAAAACTAACACATGACATCATCCGATGGAATATTCGTCTTGGCCCGCAAAAAATTACCTATACAAAGAAGAGTGACTGAAATTGCGCCTTAGGAACTTCGCCACATGTTCAAGCGATCGGCAGAGTACAAGTATTAAAGCAACTGCATTTAACAGGTGTAAGTGGTAGGTGGATTAGGAAGCGAGGAATTCAAAGTGAATTCAGAAAAAGAAGTTAACATTTATGATAATAAGTCAGAGGGAACACTTACATTTCATGTTAAGGTTGGAGCTGACAAAAGTAAGGCAGTAAATGAAGTAGATGAAATCCTTGGTTGCAAGTAGTGATTGCAACCACAATTGGACAGCTTGTAGATTCCATGCCATGGGTTTATGAAACAAGACATAAGTGGCAAAATTTAACATTAGGAAGAGCTTGAAACTGGTAAACATATTAATTTTTTCTGTTAGGATGTTTACCCCGTAGACTACATACAACGAAAACAAAGAGGAACATGTGGTTCCCATCAAAGACAATCGATATGCTCTAATTGAAAGATTTTTAGGTGTGAGAGGAATGATTGCAAGCACTGCCACGATAAACACCTGTAGGAGATCAAGCATATTGAACTGATGTTAGTAATTAAAATGGAAAGATACTGGGGGAGAAGACACGGATCCAAACAAAAACAGTCATCACATCAGTTCATAATTGCCTTTCTAATTTTTTAGTGATAGATATTGTATGCTAGATTCAAACAATTCTCTTATGAATTATAGATACATTCCACATCCAACTCTGAAGATTGTAATTTTCTGGAAAATAATGGTTTCGAACAATGGTAAGGCAGAGAAATTTTCATTTACATGACCGATTCCATTTCTAGAATGTAAGCAGAATACTTACTTTTACTTCTTACTTACCAGAGGACTAGAATACATTTAAACACAACCACAAACAAGAAGATAATCTAGGAATATATGGTGTGAAGATTCGCCCCAGTTAAACAAATACTTCTGAGAAGCAGCGATATATTGAACAAAATCGTGAAGTTGAGTTTGTCCCATAGGATACTCTGGAGAATTTTGCAGGATAAAACTATTTACAACTTATGACATTCATATACCCCCATTTTAACCACCTCAAGAAACTCACATGCGAGCTGTAAGATAAAAAATTCCACTCCCTTCATACTAAGCACCTGAGCATACCATTTATATGTGTTGTAAAAACTCACCACTCTAGCCAATAAATGAAGCAAGAGTTTATTTCTCTCTGTAATTTCAGCAACCAAAATCCATTCAACGCCAATTGCAACAGCATAAACAATTCCAATACTCAATGAATTTAGAAACTGAAGTGCAGGAAGGTACACATGACTAGGAAACATCTTACAAACCGAATCTCTATTATACTTCCTCAGTAATGTAGAGCCGAGAAGAACCCAAAGACGAACACCCTTCGTGAAAGAATTCACATAGCTGAGTGTACCTGCACTACCCCTCCTCCAATTGAGTCACACATACCCAAAGGAGATTACTGAACTACACACGTGGAAGCCATGAAACAGTCAGCACCAAAGCATTATCAACAGATTGAACTAACCAATGAAAACACATAAAAATAGACTACAACTAGCCATGAAAGATAAACCTACCAACAAGATAAGATAAACTTGATTCAACTTAAGATGCTCAATTGCTTGCTCTAGCTTTCCTAGTTAAAATTAACGAACAATTTTAAAATGAACTAGACAAAAATAAAATCCAGGCAGCGAACCACATCATTCACTTATGCTATTGTGTTTCTATAACTTGCAAAAAACATAGATGCCTAATCACAGAGCCAATAGAGAGATCGAATTAAACAAAACAAACATCACGTTGAAATCGTCGTTGAGATTCCAGGTTTTCATTAGTAACCTCCACAGAGGAATCTCCCATTTGCAATACCCATTTATACCATATTAATAAACACAACAAATCCAGAATCACATAACTCAAATAATCAACATTCACGAAACAAGTTATACCTTCTAGAGAGAATCATTATCATCTCATACTTTGGAGTCTAAATCATGATATAGATAAGAGGGGAGGAAATGGTACCTCTTTGTCGGCTCTTATACCTCGGCTTAGGAACCTCCTCCATCTTACCATTAGGGTCTACATTGTTCAATCATACCACCTACAAATGCTACTGATTTTAAGATATCTAAACATACCGCATACCTTAAAAAAAAACTAAGAGTCAAGACAAAGAGGACAAAATACTTGTTAAGCATTTTTACAAACATGTTGTATTCAACGGCAAACTAAACAAGGCTAGAGTTTGAGATTCAGTGATAGGGTTTAGCCATACCAACTTCATCTATATCTTTCATGATACGTTGCCTTATTGCTGCAAGCCATACTACTAACTAGTAATTACCCACTGCAAATTTTAACAAAACTGAAAAAACAAAAAAAAAAGTGTTTATCAATTACTAATACAGAGTGTATCAATCTTATAAAGAAAGATAGAGGGAGATATCTTCTTTTTTTCATCTCAAAGAGCCAGGTAATCTGTAAGCATCTCAAAGAACATTTTTTTTTCGCCTTTTTTTTTTCTCAATATACTTTTATTATTACTTCTGTTTTGGACTACTTCTCCCAGTACCTGAAAAAACACTTATAAACAGAGATGTCCAACATTCTAGAAAGACACATCAGAACAAAATCCAAATGGAAATGTACCATGTAAATCTCAGATCAAAATGGTTGTATCTACTTATAAATACCCCAAAAATATAGCAAACTTTGCATCCAGATGTGAAGTAATACAATAACAACGCAAATCTTGACTCACAAACTGAAATTAAAACCAAACCTATGAAAAAGGAACTATGACATTGTCTGTAAAACAAAAAAATGAAGTTCAGATTACAACATCACTACCTCAATTGGTATTAACACTAACAATTGGAATTATAGGTTTAACTTTTCAGTAATTTTTTTTTTTGGTATTAACACTAATTTGAGTTTGGTAAAAACAAATTAAGCCATTAGAAATTAAACCCAATCCAAACTTTAATTCCAGAACCACCCTAGAAACTAGTGAAATATTTTTTTTTTAAAAATCTATGAAAACCCTAGATCTGTAGTCATAAAAGAACTTGATGATCATGAATCAAATAAATCATACAAAAACAAGTATCACCTATCAATGACAAAAAAAGGAAATACGAATCAGATAAATCTGGAGAAAAAAATCAAAACAATATCTGATTATTACCTCCTCTGTTGGAAGATTCAGAGTCTTCGGTGGAGAGAGAGAGAAAGAAATCGTGAGAAGATGATGTTGTTGATGGTGCTGCTGATGGTGGTTGGTTATCCAAAGAGTAAATGATGATGTTGATGATTTATGATTCTCGAAAGAAAATCAGAAAAGAGTGACAAGGGGGAGGAGAAAGATAAGAAAAAGAAAGTGAGAAGGTGGAGGCGAAAGAAGCATGAAGTGGGATCATCTTCTTAAGGTTTTAAGTAACCTGGCTGTTGATTTTAGTGGATTCAGATTGAAATAGATGAAGTTCATCAGAGCTTCAGTTCTATGGAGAGAAGATGAAAAAGAGATGACTTCTGTGGCGGAGAAAAAATGAGAAGGAAAACTCGATAAGGCATTGGATAGAGGGTAGATATGGTTGATGGGTGGAAAAAAAAAGCAGAATACTTGACCGAAGTTTGACTTGGGCGTAAAAACTACTCCTAGTGTTACCGACCACACGCCCATTTCGCATGCTTGAACACCCAGCAGTTGCTATTCGCAACTGAAATTTTGCGGTTGCAAAATTAGCAACATCAGACTGCCGTTGCGAAAAATTAGCAACGGAAAATTAGCAACGACACTAATGTTGTTGCTAATCTGAGTTGCTAATACCTTAAAATAGTGTAGTGTGCTCATAAGAATAGTCCTAAAAGGATTATTTATTTTGGTAAAAAAATAGGTTTAATATTTTATTGAAAAAGAAGAAAACTACTTGAAGCCAGCTACAAGCCCAACTGGTTAGGAATTACATCCAATTACAGTTCATAACTGCTTCCCATTGAACTATTACATCCCCGAAGCCATGAAATCTAAACCAATTAGGAATCAATCCCCATTGAAAAATCAATCTTTTTGATTTCGATTATCACTTCATCCGTGTCTCTCCCTATCTTTTTCCCCATTACCCTTATATTTCTTTCCGTACATAATGCCCAAACAACTGCGAAAGGGAGAATAGACCAAACCTTAGCCTTGATCTTTTTCTCTCTTGTAGAACTCCAAGACTCAAATTGATCTTTCATTGTCCATTTGTGCAGTCATCCTTGATTCATTCTAGAGGAGAAGTAGTCCCAGATGACCCTTGAAAAGGAGCAACTTATCAGCAGATGGTCTACATCTTCCTCAATAACATTGCAAAAAATGCAATTGGTTTCTACAGTTTCACAGCCCCTTTTGGTTAGGTTGTCAACTGTTGGAATGATGTTTTGAACAGAACCAAACAAAAACTTGTGCTTTAGGTGGAACAAATTTCTTGCAAACATATCTATAACTGGAGGTTTATTGCTGCTGACTATGCTGCATTTTATATTTGTAGCCATCTTTGGTTGTGTAAGCACCTCCAGACCGAACCTTGACCGTATCTTCCTATGATGACGGAATGAGGGGTATTCCGAGAAAATCCAGCATGTTTGAGAGTTCATCAGTTAATTCTGAGCTCGGGTGCGCTTTTAACTGAATCCTCCAACTTCCATTATGTATTAACTCCGCCACCCTAGCTTTTTTATGAGCTGCAGCCTTATATGCTAAAGGGTAATCTTTGCATAGAGGATTGTTCCCTTTCCAAATATTTATCCAAAACCTAACAGATTGACCATTTCCAATCTTTACCTCTGCATTAGAGAAGACCAATGTACTTTCTTTTTGGATAACTTTCCAAAATCCCCTTCCATGAGGGAGTTTGATCTCTAGTGGACAAATATCACTCTCATCTGATTTGGTCTTGTATTGTACCACATTCCTCCATAGAGCCTCCTTTAATTCTATGAATCTCCAGTTCTATTTAGCCATTAAGGCTTTATTAGTTTCCCTCAAACTTCTTATCCCCAATCCTCCCATTTCTTTAGGTTTCATCATAGTTTTCCAAGCAATCCAACGTATTTTTTTCCTCCTTGGACTTGCTCCCCAAAGAAAATCTCACATAATGCTTGTCATTCTTTTCTCTACAGCCACTGGCATTTGAAGTAATGACATAAAGCAAACAGGAAGACCTGCTAGAGAACTATGTATGAGTACCAACCTCTGAGATTTGGAAAGAAATCTCCTCTTCCATTTAGCAAATTTTTTTTGAAACTTGTCTGAAATTGAATCCTAGACATTGATTTGTCTTACTGTAGCACCTAGAAGCATCCAGAGATGTTCAACCTTGCAATGCAGGTTCTTAGTTAATCTTATCGTCAGCTCCTAAACTTATATATTTTTTTCCAGATTCACTCTTAACCTGTTATTGCCTCATATACTTGAAGAATAAGAACTAAATTTTGTACCATTTCTTCTTTAGCATCCAAGAAGATCAATGTGTCATCTGCAAATTGTAGATGAGACACACTAATTTGAGAGTGAAAATTGAACCCTGAAATAATGTTATACCACCCTCAATAGATACAAAAACAAAGCAAAACAGAGGAAAGAAACAGAGAAGTAACAAACTACCTCTCTGATTACAAATGATCAAAGTAAAGTTTAGGCCAACTTGTCATAACTTCTGCAAAATTTTGAGACTCCAAGTTTTTATAAACCAGACACCAAGTGAACAACAAGTACTTAATCTTTTGTTGAACTGCAGTCTCATTGTTTTCTTTGTCTGTAAAAGCTCTAGAGTTTCTTTCCAACCAAATACTCCACACAATAGCCACTGACACCATACAAAAAATGTGGAACTGTTGCTTAGAAGGCAAGACAATATTCCAAAAAAATAGGAAAGTAAAGAAGTCATATGGCATGGTGAAAAACATCTTCAACTTCTTCTTGAAATGATTCCATATTTTCGTAGAAAATTGACAATGTAGAAACAGATGATTAATAGTTTCACCTTTATCACTGAAAAGCCATATCTTATAAATAGTCATGCATTTCCTACTCAACATATTCTTGTTGGTAAACTATTGCGAGCAATGGTTCATACTTTTGGTAATTTTTTTTGTTTCCATATGTAAGTGAAGATGTGTACCCGAGTTTCATCAGTTGGGATAATATCTAGAGAGTCATAGATAGATTTCACAGAAAACTGACCTTTAGGACCAATGGACCATTGGATAACATCCTATGCTTCTTTTTTGATGGTGATAGAGGTAAGACATCTCTGCAAATCTGAATATTCTGTTCTAGCAGCCACATTTAGTATTTTAGGTACACTAAAATTCCAAGTTGCATTCTCCTCTACATAAACATCTGCTGCACTTTTATTTTTTTCTCTAGAAACAACATATAAATTTGGAAATTTTGAATGAAGAGGGATGTCAAAGAGCCTGACTGTCCATCCAGAAACTGGTACCTACCAGAGTTTACTTTGAATTTTACATGACTCCTAAAGAACAGACTGCACTTAATAATACCTTTCCAAACTGATTTTCCATATGTTGTTTTGGGAAAATCTGAGAGCCAAACATTATATGTGCCATACTTTTCAACAACTATCTGTCTCCAAAGAACTTCTTTTTTCTGTTGCAAATCTCCACCGCCATTTAGTAAGAAGAGATGAGTTCATCTTCTTTAGATTTTTCATCCTGTCAAGTTTGGTTGTCATATATTAGTATCAAAACTCATATAGAGTTGCTTGATTAAATACTAGAGTCAACTTCGTTTAGGTTAGACTAGAAAGTCTAGAAATGTTGAGAACGTACAAGTATTACTCCGAAGACCTAAATAATGACTTCAATATGTTCTTGCCAATTATCCACAACATAACTTAATTTAGTGGTTGGGGTACTAGTAGATCCTTTTAGTTTTTCGTTTATTTTTCTTTTCTCACTCATATATGTTTAGGAAGTAAAACTGAAGATAATTTTGTTAAACTAGCGAAGATAAAAGAAAAGAACATAAGAGAAGAGATTAGATGGGAAGGGAAGATGTGAAGGGGTGTGGTATTTATAGGCGTTACAAAGTCGAACGTTGGCGATATTAATTTGAACGTTGGCGTTACATGCTTCAAATTTTTTTTTTTAAATAAAAACTTTATCGCTGGCGATATTATCTATTTCGTTCGCTAGAAACTCTGCCGCTCAATAGTTTTCCCATAGTAACGCAACTTGTTTACCACGCCACCTGAGATATCAAATAGGTTATTCTAACCTTGTGCATAGGGATATGCCTAAACATGCATATTTTTGGCGCGCCACACTTTGGCATTTCGTGTTTGCTTTCCCAAGTCCGTAAAATGCGATGGAACTCATTACGTTAGTTAAACGTCAACCATTGTTGGTCTGTCTCGATCTTACCTTGGCCAGATCAACGAGGGAGACCACCCTAGAACGGCTAGATACCAATAAAAATACGAACACGCGTTCGGTAAATTCCGGGTGAATTCATACATAATACAGAGGAAAATACCTGAAAAAGTAGGTATAGTTTTGCTGTACACCAAATGCAAGCCAAAAAGATACGCGTGCAGTGTGAGTTAGGGGAGAATAGAGGAGTATATAGGGCATACGAACGCGGGTAGTAAACCTGCTGCCCCCATCATATAGGGGAGAATAGAGGAGTATATAGGGAAGAAAAGAAGAAGAAGTCACATGAACCTGCTGCCCCCATCATACAAGTTTCCGTCTCTGTGGGCCCCAACTAGTACTCACAAATTTCTGAATCTTCTCCCCTTTCGCTCACTCAAAATATATTGTTTTTGTTATAAACTATTATTTATTTACTAAGATGCCCTTTGTGTCTAAATTTAGGGTTTACATATTTTGGACACCAAGTCTTCTATCTATATAAATAAAGGCCTAATCTCTTGTATTCTATATACTAATGAATAATAATTTCTCTCTTTTCTTCCTCTCTATATTTTGTCTCCTTCTTTCTCTATATTGCAACACGTAATCAGCACGCCCTACGCTGAGCTTTGAAAAAAAAAGAAAAGAAGAAGAAATCAGTGATATAATATTATTTACGATTTCTTCTATTCTTTTTTTTTTTTACACGGTTTAACCTAACTTTAGTTTTCAAAAATCATATTAATTTAATTATTTATGATTTTGTAGTTTTGTAGTTTTGGAGCCGTGTACTAATTAACCTCTTCTCGTTTTTGTTTCATTGCATGTACACACACCTTGGTTTGATATAAACCCGATGGTGTTATTCTCTGATAACAAAAAGAATCCATTCTCAAGAAACATGGGCTGAGAGAGACAACAATTGGTGTTGGATCCCATCTTTTCCAGTATCGGTATTTTTGTTTTGTATCTTTTTTATATATTTTTCAGCGGTCATCAAGTTGCAGTTCTATATATACTATTTTTTAGTTCATATGTTTCGTTATCTATTTTTGGGTGATCAAATCTTTTTGATTTTGATTTCCTTTCTTCTCTAATCCTTTATATAGAGAATAAAAAATATATTAAAAAATAGTTTATAGTTTCTATTCCTTTAATGAAACTATAATTACCAAAATAAAAAATTGGTGTTTTCCTTCTATTTCTTTTCATTGAGAAAGAAAAAACATAGCCATCAAAAGATGGTTTATATTTTCTATCCTTCTAAAAGAAACTATAATAACCAAAATTGGTGTTATCGCAATTTGGATATCTTTACGGTGTATCTAATCACATGCATGGTTGAAAAACCTACGTCCAACTAAGTTGGTATCTTTGTCCTATAGACAAAGATCATGTGATTTACTCATGGTTTCTATATCTTTACAAGAACCCATACATCGACCACGAAAGTGGATTTTTCCATTGCGATGACTAAAAGACAATATTTTTAATTTTGTCGATACGAGATTTTGATAAATCGTATAAACTAATTGGTGCTAGTTTTCTCGGTCGTTTCTCTTGGCATATTTTTCTATTTTTTTGCCAAAATAGAGTGACTATTTCACCCACATAATGGATTTATTTCTCAAAGTTGGTAAAGACAAGATTTCTTTATTTTCTTAAAAAGAATCATATAAGCCAATTAAATTTGGTTTTCTCTATCGACTTCGGAATGAGATACCGTTATTACGGTATTCGAAATTGCAAACACCGATGAAACTAAGAATTGTTGCATTCCCTAGGGATATTGAGCAATCTTTGTTTTATTTCTTCATCTTAATATTCTCCAAAAATTAATATTTCCACTTGTAGTTGGAATTGGACACTAAAGATCAAAGGGTGCGCACCCGGCTTATTAGCCAAAATCGTTAGTCCTTGTAGTGACTATATTGGTCTTGAAATTAATTTTCTTTTGATGAAATAAAGTGTCTATAAATTCATTCTTATGCGAATGAATATCTTGTCGGCCCTATAGGTCATTGGAGATTTATGTTTTCTTGCACTAACCAACAAATCCATGGTTGATTTTAAATTTGTACGTCACTACTATTTTATTTATTTATTTGGACCTTTCTTTTATGACTTTTAAAGTCATTATCTACGGTCCAACTGGTGTTGTTAAAGTCCAGATGTTATTACGAGTATATGTCCTCGATTTAATCGGGTAATACTCTGCGAACTTGTTTTCGTATATAAGACGATTATATTTCCGCCATAATCAGGGGGAGACTATACATTACTAGACTTTCCCTCCCATTTTAATCAAATCGAAAAAGGCTGCCTACTAGGCGTGAAAATATCTCATATAGCTTTAATATAAGCTTGTGCCGTTTGAAAAGAAAATTCAATCACATATAGCAAGCAAGTAGCATTTTTTTTATATAAGCTACAAATAGTGCTCCAACAAAGACTATCATAATACGATTCACATTCTCAAAATTCATATCTCCTCATTTGAATGATAAGGAGATTATAATGCCCGCGGGTGCTGGTACCAGTAATGTTTTTTGAATTTTTCATATATGCATACATTAGAGAATTGTGTGAGCTCGTAGTAAGCTAATTTTGTTGTCGAATATTACAGTAGCTACTAAAATAATAAAGATGGTGGTTGTTAACCCCTCTGCAGAGAAATATCGACATATGTGATTGGTTGGCATACAATCCAAATTGGATTAATTTCTCAATTAACGCAATTTTTGGATCCAAGACTTAACACTTTAAGAATGTTCCTATTAATTACGGGCTAGTGTAGTCATAATGCGTTATACGAGAAATACGTTCGTTGTGAAAACGAATTGAGGGTTTTCTTTTTGATCAGACCCTAGGATTGGTTCAACAATTTTTCTTCTTATAAGACACATTTAGCGTGGTAGTCCTTGAAGGACTCGTATGTGGTCGGAGAACATATTCAAATTTGTAATCCTTGTAGGATTCAAATTATATTCTGGTAGCCACTTGACTTGATTATGTCAAGTTCACAATCCTTCATGTGTTTTTAGAAATTTGGTACAAAACCAAAAATCCGGATTAATTAGTTGATGTTATCAACTTTATGGGTCTCTTGAGGAGTCCTTAAAAACACAAAAATCTACGCTTTAGCAGCATGAATTCTATATTTTCTTTTCTTTCTCAAAACTGCAGTTGGAATTATGCTAGCTTAAACTTGTCTTTGAAATAGACTAGAGTTATTTTTTTGATGCTTGTCTTCTGTAAAACTCATATAGTTAGGTTAACATCAATATTTACGTCAAAAGTTGTACTCTTTTTCCTTCGTTCAGGTTTTGTCCCATGTGGTTTTCCTGACAAGGTTTTAACGAGGCAACATCTTGTTGGCGTTTAATTTTCTTTCAAAATGTTGATATTGTGCTCTTTTTCCTTTGTCCAAATTTTTCCCCATTGGGTTTTACTGGTAAGGTTTTAGTGAGCCAAATTAACTCAACATGGTGGTCATCCAAGGGGGAGTTGTATCAAATTTTGGTTATTTGGTGGATTCCCACCATTAACTAGGCATTTTATTAGGCCAAATCAACATAACAAGCCCTTAGTAATTTGGATGTCATTCCGATCCACACAAGGTATGACCACAAATTCAGTTTTTTTTCACGTATGGTAATTTCTTTACATCTTGACTCTATGTTAAAGAAACTACATCAACAACTTCTGCAAATCATCTCGGGAAGCTAGCAATCCATGACACAAATTCTCAATGTGTTGAAGAAGAATGTGGACTCCGCAAAAGTATTAATCGAAGGCATTACTGCTTGTGCAACACAAATGAAGACTTCATCAACTATCCGACATCTTCATGAAAGCACAGTCCTCTTCTGCATTCAGGAAATTGGTTCTTCAAAATTGGAAAGTCTCGACTCAAAGATTTGACTGAAGTATTATCAGGGGGAGCTCCATCATCAAATTAAGCTGCATTCAAGGATTTTATCGCGTTGTACTCTTTTTCCTTCGTCAAGGTTTTATCCCATTGGGTTTTTCCTTGTCAAGGTTTTAATGAGGCAACATATGCGTGTCCAGCACTGTCTGAGTTTTTACATGCTTATGCAATTTCAGGTTTTTCTCTTTTGAGTTTTCCTGGTATGCTTGTAATAACTTAGCCACAGTGGTCATCAGGGGGAGTGTTATAAACTATTGTTTATTTACTAAGATGCCATTTGTGTCTAAGTTTAGGGTTTACATATCTTGGACACCAAGTCTTCTATCTATATAAATAGAGGCCTAATCTCTTGTATTCTATATACTAATGAATAAGAATTTCTCTCTCTTTTCTTCCTCTCTATCTTTTGTCTCCTTCTTTCTCTATATTGCAACAGTTTTCCTAAAAAATAATCAGATATTCTCTATATTTCTGGCCGAATGGACAGTAAATAACAGGTATTAACGGTTGGGATCGACTTGTAAGTACACTGTTGGGAGACTCTTGATAGGTTGACACGGAGACAAAAGACAGTATCATTAGCAATACACGTCGACCATGTGCCGCGCTATTCTCATCATGGGTCCCATCCAAATACAGAGTACAGACCTCACCAAACAACCTTTCTTCTACGAAGAAAAGCTAAATTATGTAGGCCTCATATAATCACCAATCCTAACCGTTGATTTGTAGCTTAAACGGTATAGATTGGTTTTGGGTCCCCTGAGTGAACCAAGTAGCGGGACTTGGAAGCCTTTTTCGGTGGAGCCATTCTGATGGCTTTGAAATCAAAAGTCTATAGATTAGTCCCATGACTTGATTCATTCATTCGTCTTCATCCATCCGCGTACCAATTTTTTGAGACGTTATCCAAATTAGAAGCTTTGCTTCTTAGCTGAATCTCCAGCCAGATCCGAGCCGAGCCGATCCGTTTAATTTTCTTACATGGTTGTCAAACAATTGTAGTCAATTTCGTTTGTACCGGCCGAAATATCGGTGATATTTCGGGTACCGGTGTTTCACCGAGATGCCGATATTACCGGTATTGGCCGGTATTCCGCCGATATTGGCCGATATTTCACCGGTATTGGCCGAAATATCGTGTCTCACTGCTCGACCGGTATGCCGATATTTCCGATATTGACTACATTGGTCAAACCATTGTAGTCAATTTCGTTTGTACCGGCCGAAATATCGGCGATATTTCGGGTACCGGTGTTTCACCGAGATGCCGATATTACCGGTATTGGCCGGTATTCCGCCGATATTGGCCGATATTTCACCGATATTGGCCGAAATATCGTGTCTCGCTGCTCGACCGGTATGCCTATATTTCCGATATTGACTACATTGTGTCAAACACACTGAAAATGACACAAGTACATGACTACCACCCCCTCTGTCAAAAAGTCAAATCGAGGATCTTGTAAGAGAAATGGAGGTAAGAATAGATGTGAAGAAGAAAAAGACAGTAACATTTTGAGTCAAAAATCTAGGACCCGGTCCAATACTTGAGCTGTTATCCAAACAAGCCGCGCCGAAAGGAAGAAATAGAATTAAGAAAGTCTCTGCGCGTGTTGGACTGGGCTGTAAGGAAAGGAGGACATTTTATTTTATTTTCTCTTCTCCCTCTCTCTTTTGGTCTAATCTAATGAAAGAAGAAGAAGAAGATGATCTGCTGTTTCCTTAATTTTTCAAGTAAACTTGTCCACTAAATTTGGCGGACTATATAACAGAAAATCTTTAGTTTGTTTAATCAGTTCTCTCCTCTCTAAAACTTCAACAGCATACATCACAGTTACATACATACATACTTATATGCCCTGCAGCTGAGGAGGCTTCTAAGCAGCGGCGGCAGCAGCAGCAGCTATGGAAGAGGATAAGGGAATACTAGCACAAAAATTAATAGATGTAGTAAATGAGATATCAGCAATAACAGATTATAGATGTGCAATCAAAAAACAATATTGCAATCTATCAAGAAGATTAAAGTTATTAATTCCAATGTTTGAAGAGTTGAAAGAAACTAAAGAAGATGTTCCTGAGGAGGTTATCAAATCGTTAATCTCTTTACAACGAGCTTTAGAATCAGCAAAGGAGCTGCTCAAATTTGGAAGCGAAGGAAGTAAGATTTACTTGGTCAGTATTCAAACTTTTTTTTATAGTACTTGATTGATTTCGTTATACTTCTTCTTCTTATTGATTTGGTCTCTAATTTCTTATCAGCAGCACTTAAACGTGCTAAATGAAGAGAAGGAATTTATCCGATTTAGCTCTGCTGCAATTCTATTTTTGGATTGGCAACTGAATTAATTTTTCTATTTTTAGACGATTGATAGTCATGTTAAATCGTTTAATCTGCGGCGTAACTATTAATATCTGGATTCCCCTCATACGAAATAAAACAATTGTGATTTATCTCCTTAATCAGGAAAGTGATCTATAAAGAAGTTAAGTCTTTCAAATGATATTTTGCCTTCGATTAATAGAAAAGTACGTTTGGTTTCATGTAAAGTAGATACTATAAGGACGACTTGAGTGGAAATCAGAAACTTCTGTTTTCAGTGTCTTCAAAAGATATTAGGATGCAGGTAGAACCGTATAATGACTTTTTTTTTTATCTGTATGGGTGTTGGTTTAGATTTTGGAAGACAAACTTCGTGATTTTCTCATTACTTTACATAGGTTCTACCAAACAGTCATGGTTTGCCAGCAGTATTCATTTATCAGAAGCTCCATCTCTGTGGGCATGTGTGATTCGTGCACAAGTGACTGAGCTCAATTGATGATGGCATCCATGTTTTGATTCTAGGGATGTTCAAACCACACACATAGACATAGTGATGAGGATGATATTAAATTGGCTTAATCTAGTACAGTAGAGTTCTTGTGAAGTACGCTAAAATGTACTATTATCACTAAAGTCATATTAGTACTTGCACCTCCTAGCTAAATAGCTGGTTACAACTTACAATTTAACTAGATCTTATGTCCATCTTTCGCCTTCATCTTTTTGGCGATTAAGGAACTTCCATGATTTCCTAAAGTTGAATTTAAAGGGACAAGTAGTTGTTTGTATCTTTCCATAAATTCTCACGAGCTTGGATGTTTCTTCTGCACATGGAGCTTTAACTTGATTCAGTGTATTATGTGCTTGTGTTTCAGTTATCAATAGGCTTCTTGATAACAAGAGGCAAAGTTTGTAAGCCTAAGCTTTTTCTGTGTTGTTTGGAAGTCTGTGCATACTTATCTGTACTGCAAACCTGATGTTTTAGAATGGCTTCATCATGAGTACATTAGGAAAGTTAATGTCTAGTGATGCCGATTTTCACATGGGTGAAATTCAAGGAATCTTTTGGTGGAACTCCATACAATTCTAGATTCAATTTTTTCTTCTTCTTATGTTTAGGCTTTCAATCAGCTGTTAAAGGGGTTAGGTCAAAATTGATCTAGGTAGATGTCAACATAGTAAATTCTAGATACATTGATTCAAAAAGACAGGGTAGTAAACTCGAATCATGTTACTTTAATTACTATTATCTGTCCTCTTTCAGAATATAATATTTTTAATTATAGCACAAATATGCTGCCTTTCCGGTTCTTCATTTTTCATCCTCCTGGTTACTAGCTATAGTTGATACATTTGAACTGATTCCAGTTTTTAATCATATCCTTAATATGTGTCCAGGTTGCATGATGCTGTTGCAGTGGGACTGTTTCTTTTCTTCTTTTCAAATGTACTTGTCGTATGCAGTGCACAAATGCTTTTGCATTCGCACCCTAGGCTCTATATATTCTATGCTGCATGTTTTGGAAACCCATTAGTAAAGCTTACGTAAAACAATCTTCTCCTGCTGAGCCAGTGCTGACCTTGTTTTTTTAACCATTACTGATCTAATTTTCTTATCTCATGTAGGTGCTAGAGAGGGATCTAATAATGAACAAATTCCAGGAAGTAACAACTCAATTGGAACAAGCTTTGACTGGAATATCATACGATGAATTAGACATTTCAGACGAAGTTAGGGAGCAGGTAAAGATCCATTTTCTTTTGATTCTAAAAGGAGCTTTTTGTAACCGCTATGGAAGGTTGTACCGTAGAACCCCTATAATTTAATCCGCGATAAATTAATAATCACGATAAATTAATAATTCGCTAAATTTATAAAATAATAACTTTTTTTTAGCTTTACATAGATCCCTTCGAATATATAAATTAATAACTCTCAAATTTATATATATTTAATTTTACATTTATGCTAATTTGGTAAAGAATAATTCGATTGTGACTTGGTTTTTTGTTAAAATTGATGTCACGTAGAATTTTATCTTGGATTTTTCTTAATATTATAAGAGTTTTTGGTGTTGTCATTTCCTAATGCAATAAAAACATATTCAACATCTTTATAGCTTTGATAGCTTCTTTATGGGAAGGTGGCTCTGTAACTACACTTTCATTTTCGATTTCTATATCATCATTTTCGTATTTTCACATGACATTCTCAATTATTTTTTTGTCATACAACAAATCAGGATCGATATCCTTTTGAGAATGTTTAAAAGAAATTCAACATCCATTCCATTGTGATAAATCAATATATTGATTAAATTTTGCAGTTATCCAGTTCCTTTATTATCTAACGTTTTACTTGGATTATTTGATACGGTGTCATCCATTAAAGGAATCTTACAATGACGAAAACAATTTGCAATGGAATAAGGTGTATTTGATCATTTTATTGATTATTTTTGTTTAGAATTAACCAATATCTTGATAATCTAATTAATATATAATTTAATAATTATTAATGTATGCGATTATTTAATATTGCGATAAATTTTGACGGTCCCGACACTATTATTTTATAGGGATTATACTGTACATACACTAGAAAACATGACCATCATAAGCCTTTGTTCTGTTATAACTTTTATTAGCAAGAACAACTGCATTTCCAATTAGTTTACTTGTTTCATACTGTTAACTGAAGAATATTCCAATATAGTTTTATATCTGATTTTTTTCACTACTTTTTGTTCTCTGTAACTAAAAATCCCTTAAAGGTGCAAGTTGTTACTTGCGCCTAAGTTCAACATTCTTATTTCTCTTAAAGTTACTATAATTCTTGTCATGTACAGGTTGAGCTTGTCATTTCTCAATTTAAAAGGGCTAAAGTACGGCTTGATACTCCAGATGCTGAGCTGTACGAGAATTTGCTAGCTGTTTACAAGCAGAGCAATGATGGAGTTACAGATCCAGATGTTTTAAGGAGATTAGCTGAAAGGTTACAGTTGATGGGTATATCTGACCTCACACACGAGTCCCTCGCTTTACATGAAATGGTTGTTGCCAGTGGTGGAGATCCTGAGGAGAGCATAGAAAAAATGTCGATGCTACTGAAAAGAATTAAGGATTTTATTCAAACTGATAATCCTGAAATAGATATCCCAGCAATTGAAAATTCTCATCTATCAGCCCTCAGCAAACAGGTCTCTGGTAATGATGATAGTCCCAAATCTATAACTATACCTGATGATTTCCGCTGTCCAATATCCTTGGAGTTAATGAAAGATCCAGTTATTGTATCCACAGGACAGGTAAATGTCTGTCTTATGATTCTTATTTTGATTCTTCACCTTAGTTCAAATTTAAAGAATTTAAAGATTTTGCATCCAAGTTTTGACGTTGACATAGTTCACATATAATGCAGACCTATGAACGACAATGTATTGAGAAATGGATTGACGCAGGGCATGGAACATGTCCAAAGACACAACAGACCCTGTCAAGCACAGCTCTCACACCAAACTATGTTTTACGTAGTCTCATTGCACAGTGGTGTGAGGCCAATGGAATTGAAGCACCCAAACGACCAGGAAACCCACGGCCTAGTAAGACCGTCTCCCTATGCTCCCCTGCGGAACGCGCAATGATTGATAGCCTCATTCGCAAACTAGCCTCTAGCATCCTTGAAGACCAACGATCTGCCGCAGGTGAGCTACGTCTTCTCGCTAAGCGAAATGCGGATAATCGTGTCTGCATCGCCGAGGCTGGTGCCATCCCTCTCCTCATAAATCTCCTTTCCACATTTGACTCTCGCACACAAGAACATGCTGTTACGTCACTCCTTAATCTTTCCATCTGTGAGGAGAACAAAGGGAGCATTGTAACATCCGGGGCTCTTCCTGGTATAGTTCATGTTCTTAAAAGGGGCAGCATGGAGGCGCGTGAAAATGCAGCTGCCACACTTTTCAGCTTGTCTGTGGTGGATGATAATAAGGTAACAATTGGTGGTTCTGGGGCGATTCCAGCACTTGTCATATTACTAAGTGAAGGTAGCCAGCGAGGGAAGAAGGATGCTGCAACTGCACTCTTCAATCTTTGCATTTACCAAGGAAACAAAGGAAGAGCAGTTAGAGCAGGATTAGTTCCTACATTGATGAAATTGTTGACAGAACCAGAGGGAGCTATGGTGGATGAGGCATTAGCCATACTTGCAATACTATCAAGCCACTCCGAGGGGAAAGCAGCAATTGGAGCTGCCGAAGCTGTTCCAGTTTTGGTAGATGTTATTAGGAATGGATCCCCTAGAAATAAAGAGAACGCTGCTGCAGTGCTTGTCCATTTGTCATCCGGGGACCAGCAAAAGTACCTAGCAGAAACGCAGGAGCTGGGGATTATGGAGCCCTTGTTGGACCTTGTCCAAAATGGAACCGATAGAGGGAAACGAAAAGCTGGGCAGCTTCTTGAACGTATGAACAGGTTTATTGAACATCAGAAACAACAGCTGCAGGCTCAAATGCAATCTGAACCCCCCGAACCCCAACCACCATCATCAACAAGCCACGATGATAGTTGATTTTTTTTTTAATCACTATTTGTTCTTTTGTTGTTCAAATTGTTTTTATTGATTTTGAGAAGGGAGGAAGGAGGAGATATGTTCGGATTATAAAGAAGGGGAGGTGGAAGATCACTTGCTCTGTCCGTGAAAGTTGATTCTTTGTTCCCACGTATGATACATGGAAGGAGGAAGGTTTGTACAACGGAATGAGTCAACCACAGAAGAAAAAACAAAGATGGTTGAGAAGGCTTCCATGTATTACTATTTACTACCATTACTGTAAAACATTCCTCAATTTTTATGGAAGGAAATATATTTTTCTGTTTCGGAAAAATTGTGTGAAACTGAAAACAATACTAATTTGAAATTCATACGGAATAAAGAAGCATTTTGTTAGGGTTCTAAACTAAAACACCGTAACAGAGTATAAGAACCCTAAAATAAAATGTTTTTATATGGAGATTAGCCACCTCTGTTGTGTAAACAATAATGTAACTGAGTTTTGTATTGATTGAATTGATCGATTACAAGCTCATGATTGAGTTTAAAGCAAACTAAACTTGTTTTAATATCAATTTAAAGAAGCCAACTAAATAACTAAATAAGGAAACTAACTAAGCTGAACAGAGTTCATATAAATAAGGAAAGCTAGCTATATATGGTGTTGGTATCGCAACATCCCTCCCTGCTGGAAACATTGCTTGTCATCAAGCATCAAAATATGGAAATCGAAGCAGCAACTTATCAGCATCTTCCCAAGTGGCTTCTTATGCTGGATGATCCTTCCATTTAATCAACCATTTGGTACCTGCATGAGCACCTTTCTTGAACATTTTACGTTCCAAAATAGTATCCGGCTCCCATTTATCATAATCAACAGTTATTGGAAGATTTGGATCAACCAAAACCAAAGAACCCAATTTTAACTTAAGCTGTGAAACATGAAATAATGGATGTATACGACTTGTATCAGGTAAATCTAACTTATAAGCAACTGTTCCAATCTTCTCCAAGACACGGAAAGGTGCATAGAACTTAGGAGAAAGCTTAGAATAAGCTTGAGTTGCAACAATGTGTTGTCTATACGTTTGGAGACGAAGAAAAACCCAATCATTCACTGCAAAATGTCGTTCAGTGCGATTTGAATCAGCATAAGTCTTCATCCTTGTTTGAGCAGCTTCTAACTGAGATTTCAAAATTCTTAGTGTGTGGTCTCTTGCTCTAAGAGTAGTATCAACAACATGAACAGATGTGGATCCTGGAAGATAAGAAGATATTGTTGGTGGTAGTCGGTTGTAAACTGCTTGATATGGAGACATCTTTATTGCAGAATGAAAACTTGTATTATACCACCATTCTGCCCATGGTAACCACTTAGACCATTCGCTAGGTTTAGTACCAGCAAAACACCGAAAGTAACATTCCAAAGTTTTGTTAGTAACCTCTGTTTGTCCATCAGATTGAGGATGATAAGTAGAGCTACGACACAATTTAGTATTTTGTAAAGCAAAATATGCTTCCCAAAAGTTGCTCATAAATATTGGGTCTCACAATGCTTCTTGGCATGCCATGCAGACGTACAATTTCACGTACAAATAATTCTGCAACAGAGCTTGCTGAATATGGATGTGTAAGTGCCAAAAAATGTGCATAATTAGATAAACAATCCACCACAACAAGAACATAAGTCATACGATCTGAAGGTGGAAATCCATCAACAAAGTCCATCGAAATATCCATCTAATATCAGCTGGAATTGGAAGGGTATTTAATAATCTCGGTGGACTAATTGCTTCATATTTGTTTCGTTGACAACCATCACAATGGGATATAAAAATCTTGACTGAAGATTTCATACCTTTCCAATAAAAGTTCTGTTGTAAACGCTTGTAAGTGCGAAGATAACCAGAATGGCCACCAATATGATTGGAGTGAAACTCTTCAAGTATTTTTTGACACCAAGTAGAAGTTTGAGGAACTACTATACGATCCTTATAACGGAGAACACCATTGATATATGAAAAATGCATCTTGCATGTGGGATTTTCTTGGAGCTTTTGAATCAAATTACTTAGTTCTGTGTCACTGTGACACTAAAGAGTAATATCATCAACACCAGAGAAAGTTGGTGCTGACAAGAGAAAAATAGTGCCTGAATTTCTAGACAAAGCATCAGTTGCAATATTTTCCTTTCCTTGACGAAAAATGATCTCATAATCATACCCGAGTAATTTAGATAGCCATTTTTGTTGTTCCATTGAAGATAACTTTTCATCCAAAAAAATATTTGAAACTGCGATGGTCCGTATATATCTTGAATTGTCTTCCAAGTAAATAAAGACGCTATTTCTGAACTGCAGAAATAATTGCAAGCATCTTTTTATCATAAATAGAGAGATTTAAATTCTTACGAGATAAGGTTTTACTATAATACGCAATGGGTCTCTTGCATTTCACAAGTACATCACCTAATCCATAACCAGAAGCATCACATCCTAACATGAATTCTTTCGAGAAATCTGGAAGAATCATGACTGGTGTGGTTGTGAGAACATGTTGGAATAACTTAAAAGCTGCAGTGGCTTTGTCGTTCCATATAAAAGCATCCTTCTTCAGTAGTTGAGTTAATGGAGCACTAATTTTACCAAAATCCTTGACAAACTTTCGGTAATATCCAGCTAAGCCAAAGAAACCACGTAATTCTTTAACTGAAGTAGGAATTGGCCAAGAAGAAATGCATTGAATCTTTTCATTATCCACCGAAACACCCTCAGAAGAAATAATATGGCCAAGATAATCGATAGATTTTTGTGAAAAAGCACACTTTGATTCTTTGACAAAGAGCTTATGCAGACGTAATAGATCAAACACTATAGATAAATGCTTGACATGATCAGCAAGATTTTTACTATAGATTAAAATGTCCTCAAAGAAAATAAGCACGAATTTGCACAAATATGGTCTGAAAATATGATTCAATAAGCTTTGAAAAGTGTCCGGTGCATTGGATAACCCAAAAGGCATAACAAGAAACTCATAGTGACCATCATGACTGCGAAACGCTGTCTTTGGGATATCTAGTTTATGTACTCTTAACTGATGATAACCATAACGAAAATCCAATTTCGAAAATATCATTGCATCATGTAATTCATCTAATAATTCATCCACCATAGGAATTGGAAAACGATATTTGATTGTTAACTTGTTTAGAGCACGATAATTAACACATATTCGCCATGAACCATCATTTTTTCGTACCATTAAGATAGGAGATGAATAAGGAATGGATCTAGGTCGAATAAAACCAGATTGTTATAATTCATTTATAATATTTTCGATTTCATCTTTCCGATGTGGATAGTGATATGGTCGAACATTCACAGGAGTAGAACCAGGTAGCAAAGGAATACGATGGTCATGCATACGTTCAGGAGGAAGAGAAGTTGGAATCTTGAAAAGATCAGCATAATCTGAGAGTAGTTGTTGAATCTCAGGTGGTAAAACTAGCGTAGTAATAACAACGATAGCTAATGATGAGAACTGAAGAAAAATTCCATAACTCTCTCTGCCCAATAAACGTTGCATGGGAATTGTATCCATAATCATTACTGAAGAAGAATTGTCTCCATATAAGACAATATCATCGTTATGAAATTTGAACTATCATTGATAGTTTGTTGAAATCCCAAATGATTGGACCCAAAGTATGCAGACATTGAACACCTAAAACTGCATCACAACTATTAGAGCATTGCTCGGTCAAACTCGCATGTGTTGCTATCTCAAGCATGTTTGTCAATATTAGTGATCAAAACTATATGTCTTACTTTCTAGTTTACTTATGACTAAGTCTCGGTCTAGGATAGTTAAGTATGGTTGATCTCCATACTCCATGGCGATTATCTTACAAAGACGAAGAAATACTCAAGGAACCAGTGGAACTTCATCCGACCAAAAGGTATGTGGAGACTTGAACTCATATGTCACTCAAAAGTGTATCTACTCTATCTCCTACTCTTGAGACAAAAGTCGTATAAGTATGATAGTTTTCATACATACACATTTGCTATTTTGAGCCGAGTTTACTCGCCTATCTTTTTCTCGAAATATGTGTTGGTAAGCTTTTGCATTAACCATTTTCATCTTTACCCATGACGAAAGTCATGATGATGTTTCAATCTTGAAAATAGCTTTGATGACGATAATCGTGAATAACGATTGTTATAACATTATAGAAGAATGTTTCGGTGATTGAAATATAGAGTTGAGATTACGTAACCAACTATGGATATAAGCATATATAGTGTGTTCACACATTAGTGTATAAATCCATGTGCCGGAAACCAAGTGCGTGCATATGTGTGCATGCGGTCACTACACCAAATTACAGGATTCATAACGGAGCTGAGCCGTTACTAAAACGGGTTGTAACGGCTCTCGCCTGTTTTAAAAGTGGGTGTTATATTTTTTTCGTAACGACAATGTAGCCGTTACAAATTTTTGGTTGCAACGGCGGCCGTAACAGCTGATGGCCGTTACGAATTGACACGTGGTAACAGCTTGTAGCCGTTACTAAATTTTTGTAACATTGTAGCCGTAACAGAGCTGAGCCATTACTATGTGGCAGTTTAGTAACGTGCTTGAGCCGTTACTTCGTGGCATTTTGAAACAGCTTAGAGCCGTTACGATTTTTTTCGTAACAGAATTTTTTTTACTGCCGATCAACCTTGACCTGGTCAAAATTAGTTAATATTGACTAATTTTGACCAGGTCAAGACTGACCGACAGTTCATTTACTGCCGGAAATAAGCCAGAATTCTAAATACAATACCTGCATACATCCATCCACACTCAACAACAATTCATCCACTTTTTTTGTAATCTATTCATATCACATTCATATCAATGTTATATTACAAAGAACTAAACTTTCAAAAGAACTGAAATTTATCAACATTATATAAATTTCAAAAGGACTGAAATTTCTCTAAGTACCAAACTTTTTTTTTGGTTTTGTTAAATATCAAATTTCTAAGGGAACACATAGAAACTTACTAATGCCTACAAAATTTGAATACATGGAACTTACAAATCTTAGATGCTTTGTTCTCCACCCTTTGCAGGCTTGCTTTGTTGAAATCTTGGGCATCAGAAAACTCGATGTAGGCAATCCTACAAAATACAACAGCTAGCATACTTAGAGCTAAATCAATGGTGATGTTGGGAATCAGAAATAATGTTCAAAAAAGGCAGTTCATGTAAATGCAAACAAGTAATAATAATTACATAGGTCTAAAGCTCAATTTGTGTTGCATATACTGAACTTTCCCCATGATAGCGCCATATTGTGTACACTTCATGCATACCATTTTTGAGCAAATGCAATGAGATCTCACTCAATGAAACTAAACCTTTACCATTCATACAACGTCGACAAGGGCATGAAAATAAATGACTCACACCACCATTATTCTTGGAAAACTCTATGAATGACTTCACACCCTGTCTGTGTTCTAATGACTTATGAGGACACTTCATCCATTTCTTGATCACATCAAATGACATATTACCCTTCAAAATTGATATTTAATAGAATCAAATAAAATCACATAGTCCTAGTGGTAGGGTAGCCGAAGCCCTGAAAGTTAGCGACCGAAGCATCCCCTCAAAGAAGAGAGAATGATCTATAAGTAGCTTTTGTAAATAACCACTAGGACCGTTATCATCATGCTCATAGAGTACATAAAACCAGACTTATTTGTACACAACTTAACATACAGACTATTATAATCATGCTAATACCAACTTCTATTATAATCAACCAAATAAAATAACTTAGTCCTGGTGGTACAGGGTTGCCTAAGCTTTTGCGAATAACCACTAGGACTGTTATGGAACATACAAACTAGAATTTAGGTTACTAATAACTGAAGTATATAACTAAACTACAAAGTAGATGTATCTATCTCAATGAAGTATATGCAGTCATACCTTGACAAAGCACCAACTTTCACAACTTGCTTCAGATTCTGTAACCGATGCTTCTTTTCTATTTTGCAATGATAAACCAAAAGGTATAATCATCCATCCAGTACTCATCATGGACAGCTGCTGCACACTTATTGAAAAAATCTTTAGATAAAAGTAAAAAATATATAGCAACTTAACGAATCTAACTGAGCTGGTGCACTCACTATCTTATGAGCGAAGCAATTGCTTTGTTCTTAAGCAATTGACTTACTGATAAGATAGAGAGTGATCTAGATCTCATCAAACCTTCCAATAAGATATAAGACTTTACCAATGAATATTACAATTCAATAGACACATTCATCAGTGTACCTATATCATCCAACTTTCACAGCTTGCTTCAGATTCCGTAACCGGTACTTATTTTCTGTTTGTCTCTTGCCAAAAGGATCCTCTCCTGGCTCTGCAAAGACCAATATACAAAACAACATTAGCCAAACTTATAAAACATATCGACTTTGAAACTCTTTTGAAGATATAAAACATTATTCAACATTCTGAATTTATAATCATCCATCTATTCTGCAATGATAAACCAAAAGGTATAATCATCCATCCAGTACTCATCATGGACAACTGTTGTACACTTATTGAAAAAATCTTCAGATAAAAGTAAAATATAGCAACACAAATATAATCAACACGTTTCCTAGCTGCGGCAACTCAACCAAAACTTAAATAAGCAATGTAAGTCATCTAAGCCTATACAAGCTGAAATTTATATAACCAAATTAGAAGGATTTCTAAATGAGCTGGTGCACTCACTATCCTATGAGCGAAGCAATTGCTTTGTTTTTAAGCAATTGACTTAATCATAGGATAGAGAGTGCTCTATCTCTCATCAAACCTTCCAAGAAGATATAAGACTTCAACAATGAATATTACATTTCAATGGACACATTCATCAATGTACTTTTATCAGGTAACAGTCTGCCTACTCAACTTAGCATGTTTCTAAGGCAAAAAAAAATTTACACCATGTCTAACAGCATCATACATCTTTACAAAGGAGGACTAGTGGATCAAAAATTGTCATTAAAGGCATGATAAAACAGACTGTCAACTGAACTTCCTAAGTAGCTTACAAAATAGGCTGTCATTAGCTTACAAACTAGAAATTAGGTTACAAAGTAGAAAAAAAAAGAAAATTTTGAAATTAACATAAAACCCAAAAATTATACCTTCTAAGTCTTCAAAATTCTTCAACCTTCAAGTCTTTAAGAAATTTCAATCTTCAAGTCTTCAAAATTCTTCAAACCCTAACAGGAAATTAGAAAAAAAAATCGAATTATATTTATATGAAGAAGATTAACAAAACATAACTCATATGAAAATAATCGTTTTAGATTAACGGATTAAGAAATGGAAAAACTAAAAATAAAGATGAAATGAAGCCCTAAAAAATAGATCGATTAAAAAAAAGATAAAACCCTAAAAATCAAAAAACTTATAACGATTAACACTTACACAGATCGATGATTCAAAGGTGTTGAACATATTAAAGAGTTGTCTCTGATGTTTCTCTCCTGATATGATCTCTGTGATGAAACCCTAGTTTTATCGCCTAAGACGCAGAGTAGAAGATAGAAAAAACGAAAAAAAATGAAAGTGTTAACACGATTTCTTATCCGTAGTTCACGCATGTGAATGGCACACTCGTGGGAGGAAATATCCTAGCGTATAACTAATCATGGGTGAAAAAATAACTCTAGGCGTGTGAGTGTCACACACACATATTCGAGGTGTTACGACCTAAGTGTGACCAAACGTGTGAGTGGCACGCCTATAAAAAAAATCGTAACGGCTCGAAGCTGTTACGAATTTTTTGTAACGGCCTTTTGTAACGGGAAATTTGTAACGACTCATAAGCAATTACGAATGCCTATTATGAATCCTGGAATTTGGTGTAGTGGGTATTGGTGAAGGAGACATGTTGGGTACGCGTACCCGCGGAAGTTTTCGAACCGAAAATTTCTGCTGAGTTTGTAAGTTTGCAAACTGTTAAACCAGACACCTTAGGTACGCGTACCCGTACGTGTACCCACAAAAGTTTTCGAACCGAAAATTTCTGCTAAGTTTGTAAACTCAAATCCGGTAGCTATGGTACATGTATCCAAGCTGGTTATATCTCTCAAATCGGAAGTTTATGAACTTAAACAATAAATCAATAAGGAATGCAATCTTTGCAAACCATGGTTATATTGTTCATGAATTGATTCAAGTGAATCAAACCGATTTTGTTTTAATTGTATCCATGCATAAATATTTAAGCAATTGAACAACTCTTCAGCTAGTTCTTATGAGACATTTGAACTAGTTATGAGAAAGATGAATACGATTAATATGAAAGTGCTCATATGGATAACCATTGGTTAACTATTTGTGAACCAACCAAATGTACACATTTAGGTACGATTACTCAAACCTAAATGAAATACATTTCATTTGTGTGTGTGACAAGCTAAGTTTCGATCTAACGGTTGAAAGATATTATCTTGGCTAAATCAGGTTTTTCATCTAACGGTGAATATTGAATGCTTTGTTACCCAGGTAACTTAGGCAAACCCTGATTTGAAAACTATATAAAGGAGACATCTAACAACTGGAAAAACTAATCCCCACACCTTCTGTGTGACACTAGTTGGTTTTGCTAGAATCAATTCTCCTTTAACCGTAGGTTTCTTCTCGAGACCTTGTCGGTTAACGACTTAAAGACTTCATTGGGATTGTGAAGCCAGACGAAACTACTTCTCTTGTAGTTGAGCGATCTAATCCTTCCATTTTCTATCGTACGAGTTCAATTGAATAATTGGCTTGAGATTATATCTCCGATAGGGTAAGATAAAAAGAAATCACAAACATCTTCGTCTCATCGTTTGTGATTCCGCAATATCTAGTTTCGCTACCATACGATTTAGATTATTGTGTGGCGATTGATAATTCTAGGATGTTCTTCGGGAATATAAGTCCGGGTTATCGGTTAATTCCTGTTCACCTTGATTTTATCAAAAGATAGAACTGTTAGAGCACTGCTCGGTCGAATTCGCATGCTTTGCTATATCAAGCATGTTTGTCAATGTTAGTGATCAAAACTATAAAGTATTGATTTCTAATCTACTATAGATAAGGTCTCGGACTAGGATAGAAAGTGTAGTTGAGCTCAAGAACTCTATGGAAATCATCATAAAAGATGAAGGACTACTCAAGGAACCAGTGGATCTTCATTGACTAAAATGTATGTGGAGACTTTAACTTATCTATCACTAAAAAGTATATCTACTCTATCTCATATCTTGAGACAAAAGTCGTTTTACTATATAGACTAAAGATATGCACATGTGACATTTCGAGCTGAGTAAATCTCGCTTATCTATATCTCGAAATGTGTATTGGTAAAGCTTTCGCTTTATCCAAGTTCATCTTTGCCTAGTGACGAAAGTCATGTTATGTTTCAATCACTTTGGAAATTGCTCAGACGAAAACTAGTTTGTGAATAGCGTCCTCTGAGAATGTTTCAATGATTAAAATGAGAGTTTAGACAATATAACCATTGGGGGATATAAACATTGTTGTGTTAACACATATATGTATAAGTCCTTAGCACCTGAACCGAAGTTTGCGAACTTTATTGATCAAGTGAAAACCGAAACTTGAGCAGTCAACCCATTCCACGAACGCAGTCCGCAAACGTGTGTAGTTCTCAAAACCGAGAATTTCTGCTGGAGTTGTAGCTCGGTTTCAGTCCACGAACTCAGTCCGTGAACTTACATAAGTTCTCGAACCTGAGAATTTCTGCTGGAGTTTGTGAACTCCAACCGGTTATGTGAGTCCGCGAACCCAGTCCGCGAACTTGAGTGGTTATGTCTAAATACGATGTTCGTGAACTTATTTAAATTATCTAAGGAATGCTATTGCAAACCGTGGATTTATAGTTCATGAATCTATTCAAGTGAATCACATCGTTTTTGCTTCAATTGTGTCTTGTGTAGTACATAAGATCTCATAGCAATTGAACAAATCTCTAACTAGTTCATTTGAGTCATTTGGACTAGTTATGGTGAAGAAGAATATGGTTGATATGAAAGTTATCATTTGGCTAACCATTTGGTTGACTAATATTGAACCAACTATTGTACACGTTTGGGTATGGTTACACAAACCCAAAATCGTAAAGTACATGTGTGTATGGCAAGCTACGTTTTCGATCTAACAGTTGAGAAATATTAGATTGTATCTAATCAGGTTTTCGTTTAACGGTGAATATTGAATGCTTTGTGACTAAGCTAACATTGATTGCAAACCATGATTTGAAAGATTATATAAGAGAAAACTATAGCAACTGGGAAACCTAATCCTCACACATTCCGTGTGATACTAGTTTGCTAAGCTAGAGTCAATTCTCCTTTAACCTTTGGTTTTCTTCTTCTAAAATCAGGTTAACGACTTAAAGACTTCATTGGGATTGTGAAGCCAGACCGATACTACTTTTCTTGTAGTTGTGTGATATGATATTGCTGTTTCTATCGTACGAGTACAATTGTAATAATTGGCTTGAGATTTTTATCTCCGATAGGCAAGATATAAAAGTAATCACAAACATCTTCGTCTCATCGTTTGTGATTCCACAATATATTTTTTTGCTGCGTCGATTAAGACTATTGTGAGGTGATTGATAAAACTGAGCTGTTTTTTGGGAATATAAGTTTGGTTTTATTGATTGGTTCATGTTCACCTTGATTTATCAAAAGACGGAACAAAACTCATAGGTTTATTCGTGAGAGACGAATTTATTGTCATGTGTCTGTTTAAGAATGTATTGGGTGTGACCTTAGTATAACAAGTGAGTGCTGTTATAGGCATAAGTTAGTGGCTTAGATTAGCCGTTATGATCCCGACATGTGTCCATTCGTAGTTAGCTATTTTGGATTAGGGTTGAGCCAATAAATGTGTAAGTAAACTATGTGTGACGGCAAGAATTGAATGAATAGAATTTTTAGTTTTCTCCTTCTCCCTCTCAGGCTGGTTTACACCAAATTTCTTTAAATTCTCTCAATTTTGAGTACTAGTTGTTGTGGTAACACAACAATTGGCCTCAGAGACGTTCTATCCTCACCATGGGCGGAGATAATCATCCCACCATCAAGGAGGTGAATGACGATCTTCGTAAATTCACAGACAAATTCAGTAAACAATTCGATGATCTCGCTTCACAGAATACCGAACTCGCTGCGCAGAATAAGGAGATAAAGGAATCTATGCTCTCTAAAGACGATTTTCTCAAGTTTATGGAGAATATTACAGGAATAAAATCGGGTGAACATGTAGATCCAGGAGCAGAGGCTTCTCACTCAAATTTTTCTCACCACAATGGTATGATGTTCAACTTTCAACAGGGAGGTCGTGAACCCAATAAAATCTATCGAATGCCGAAACTAGATTTTCCAAGGTTTGATGGTGAGAACCCAAAGGGTTAGATTCAGAAGTGCGACAGGTACTTCTTACTCAACAATATCAGAGATGACACCAGAAGGTTACCATGGCGGCTATGCACCTCGACGGAAAGGCTGATAGGTGGCTAACGAATCTCCAAATAACTAGGTCTATTACCTCCTGGTATGAACTAACTGAACACGCGTGCATCCGATTTGAAAATCCTGCTAACGATAACATCTTGGGCATATTTAGTAAGCTATCTCAAACTACTACAGTAGATGAATATTTTTAACAATTTGAGAATCTCAAAGCTCTTTTGTTCCGTCAATTTCCTATGCTTACTGAACATTATTATGTGATGAGTTTTATTGGTGGTCTAAAGGATGACATTAAGCATGCTGTCAGTATGTTCAATCCCACTACACTAATGAAATCCTTATCACTTGCTAAGATGCAAGAGAAAACTCTCAATACCCAGCAAAAATCAGGGAGGGGCTCAAATAAATTTTTCCAGAATAACAGACCACCCAACACTTCAATTTTTTCTCCAAAACCTATCACCCTCACTCCCTTTACCATCTATTCCTTTCACATCTCTTGGTCCCAATCCACTTCCTATTCGTCGCCTAACCCCTGACCAAATGCAAAAATGCAAATCTCAGGGTCTGTGTTTTAACTGCGATGAAGTTTATCGTCCATGCCAATTCTGCAAAAAACAACAATTATTCTTGATGGTAGCCACAGAGGAGGAGGCAGAAATGAATACACAAGAAGAAGATGTTACTGATGCTAACGACACTCCAACAGTGGAAAGTGATATGGAAATCTCTCTTAATGCTCTTACAGGTAACTTCACTGGGGAAAAAATTCGAATTCCGGGCTTCATCAACAAACAACAAATTTCTATTCTCATTGATACGGGAAGCACCTACAGTTTCATTGACTCATATTTGGCAAAATCTCTTGGGTGTTGCATTTTTCCAACTCCTAATTTGCTAGTTACAGTAGCAAATGGAGACCATACTGTGTGCTCTGGAATTTTTAAATCCTTACATTGGACAATGTAAGATTATCAGTTCAAAGGGGATTTGAGATTACTGGCCTTGGGTGGCTATGATGTGGTTCTTGGAGCAGACTGGATGAGAGGTTTAGGTGACATCATCTTCAATTTAGCTACTTTGAGTATCTCCTTCTTACATCAGGGTAAACAAATTACACTAGTTGGGACTCATAAAACTCCTTCCTTACTGATGATGAGCAACACTGGAGTCCAAATTTTTTTCAACAACAATTCTCATGGCATTGTGGGGCACTTATTTTCTGTCACTGAAGTTAAGTCTACCTCACCTACTCCTCCTATTATTGATGCTGTTCTTCAAGAATTTCATGATGTTTTTTCAGAGCCTACCCAACTACCACCACAGAGATCACTGGATCATTCCATCCCCCTTCAACTAAATTCAACACCTATTAACCAAATACCATACAAATGCCCCTATGTGCAAAAATATGTTATTGAACACTTGGTAAAAGAAATGTTGGACTCTGGAATAATTCAGCCAAGCCATAGCCCTTTTGGCTCTCCAGTTCTCCTAGTTAAAAATAATTACAATAGTTGGAGGTTCTGTGTGGATTACAAGAAGCTAAACAGCATCACCATTAAAGATAAGTTCCCTATTCCAATCATTAAGGAACTATTAGATGAATTACATGGTGCTTGTATTTTTACAAAAATTGATTTACGCTCCGGTTATCATCAAATTAGAGTTACATTTTAGGATATATACAAAACTGCTTTCCGGACTCATCAAGGACATTATGAGTTCACTGTTATGCCATTTTGCCTTACAAATGCTCCTGCAACCTTCCAGGCCTTGATGAATGATATTTTCCAACCCTATTTGAGGAAATTCATTTTGGTTTTCTTTGACGACATCTTAGTCTATAGCCCTGACTTGGAAACTCATGCAAAACATCTCCAGATTACTCTTTCCCTTCTTCGACAGCATCAGTTGTATGAAAAAATCTCTAAATGTTGTTTTTCTCAATCAGAATTGGAGTATTTGGGTCATATAATTACTGCACAAGGAGTGGCTGCTGATCCTGCTAAAGTTGCTGCAATGACTACTTGGCCTACACCAACCAACATCAAGGAACTTAGAGGATTTTTGGGGCTCACAGGGTATTACAGAAAATTTGTGAAACACTATGGCATTATTAGCAAACCTCTTACTGAGTTATTGAAGAAGGATTCTTTTTTATGGAATGAGTCAGCTACACATGCCTTCAACACACTGAAAGCTGCAATGACTACCACTCCAGTGTTAGCTCTCCCAGATTTTTCTTAACCTTTTGTCTTGGAAATAGATGCTTGTGCTACAGGGCTAGGAGTTGTTCTCATGCAAGCAGGCCAGCCAATTGCTTTTTTCAGCAAACCTTTGGGCCCTAGGGCAATGGGTTTATCAACATATGAGAAGGAACTCATGGATATGGGCTCAGCTATTACCAAGTGGAGACACTACTTTCAGGGTCACCACTTCACCATCAAGACTCTGACCATGAGAGCATCAAATACTTTTTGGAGCAGAAAATCCACACTGGCTTACAGCAGAAATGGCTAATAAAACTGTTGGGGTTTGATTATGATATCCAATTTAAAAAGGGAGTTGAGAATAGGGTGGCTGATGCACTTTCAATAATACCACATAATGAGGCTACAATCCATACCTTGGCTCTTTCTAAACCCATTTGGATGCAAGAGGTCATTTCTAGTTATACTGCTGACACTAAAGCTCAACACCTCATCTCTCAGCTACTTCTCTCACTAACATCCATTCCACATTATACTTACCAGGAGGAAGTGCTAAGATATAAATCTAGACTATATGTTGGTAGCATCAACAAGGTCAGAGCCACCATACTCCAGTCCATCCATGCATCTGCTGTTGGGGGTCACTCGGGAGTGCAAGTTACTTATAGTAGGGCAAAAGCTCATTTTTTCTGGCCTAAAATGAAGCAGGATGTATATTCTATGGTGACCACTTGTGATATCTTCCAAATAAATAAGGGAGAACATACTTTACCTGCTGGATTGCTACAACCTCTTCCTTTTCCTGAACAAGCTTGGAATCACATCAGCCTTGATTTCATTGAAGGGTTGTCCAGGAGTGACAGAAAAGATGTCATATTGGTAGTGGTCGATAGGCTAACCAAGTATAACCACTTCATTCCATTACAACACCCTTACACTGCTTCTTATGTGGCCAAAGCATTCCTACACAATGTTTTTCGACTTCATGGTCTACCTACCTCCATTGTGTCCGACAGGGACAAAGTCTTCACCATCTCTTTTTGGCAAGAATTGTTCAAAACGTTAGGCTCTGGACTGCAGCTGAGTACAGCCTACCACCCTCAGACTGATGGGAAAATAGAGAGAGTAAACCAATGCCTCAAAAATTACCTCCGCTGCATGACTGGTCATCAACCAAAGCAGTGGGTGCAGTGGTTATACTTAGCTGAGTGGTGGTATAACACCATCTTTCACACCAGCTTAAAAATGTCGCCTTTCAAAGCCCTCTATGGTTATGAAGCACCTCATTTGGATTTTCCATCTACTACTGTTTTATCTGTGGCATCAGTTGAGAAATATCTCAAACAAAGAGCATAAATGTTGCATCTTCTCAAGGAGGCATTGTCCAAAGCTCAGGAGCGCATGAAATTTTTTGCTGACAAGAAGAGAATTGACAGAGTATTTTCAGTGGGAGACATGGTATACCTCAAACTCCAACCCTATAGACAAACTTCTGTTTCTCTTTGAAAGAATTTTAAACTGTCAGCCAAATACTATGGACCTTTTGCTATAACCCAGAAAATTGGCTCCGTTGCTTACAAGCTCCAGCTACCGCCAGAAGCTCGCATCCACCCTGTTTTCCATGTTTCGCAGTTGAAGCAGCGAATTGGAGTCACTCACATTCCTTCTCCAACACTTCTGTTGGTTGATACTGATGGTCAGGTGCTGGTCACACCAATTGTAGTTCTGGACAGACGAACCATCACCAAAGACACTCACTCAATCACCCAGCTTTTGATTCACTGGTCTAACACCACAGCAGATGAAGCTACTTGGGAGGACGCTTCTCATATCTATGCTCATTTTCCACACTTTAATCCTTGAGGACAAGGATTATTTTATCGGAGGGGTATTGTCATGTGTCTGTCTAAGTATGTATTGGGTGTGCCCTTAGTATAACAAGTGAGTGTTGTTATAGGCATAAGTTAGTGGCTTAGATTAGCCGTTATGATCCGGACATGTGTCCATTCGTAGTTAGCTATTTTGGATTAGGGTTGAGCCAATAAATGTGTAAGAAAACTCTGTGTGACGACAAGAATTGAATGAATAGAATTTTTAGTTTTCTCCTTCTCCCTCTCAGGCTGGTTTACACCAGATTTCTTTAAATTCTCTCAATTTTGAGTACTAGTTGTTGTGGTAACACAACATTTATCTATCTTGTAGACTTTTATGTGTGAGGCAGATTTGTTTTCCAAAGTCTTCGACTTTGGGTTATAGCAACTCTTGGTTGTGGGTGAGATCATCTAAGGGAATCAAGTGAACAATATCCTGCTGGGATCAGAGGCATAGGAGCATAAATGTACCTTGGATCAGTGTGAGATTGATTGGGGTTCAATTACAGTCCACACCGAAGTTAATTTGGAGTAGGCTAGTGTCTGTAGCGTCTTAATACAGTGTATATTTAATCTGGACTAGGTCCCGGGGTTTTTCTGCATTTGCGGTTTCCTCGTTAACAAAATTCCGGTGTGTGTTATTTCTATTTCGCATTATATTTTGTTATATAATTGAAATAATACAGGTTGTGCGTTGTTCAATCGATTAGAATATCTGACCTATTGGTTGTTGATTTAAATCGATTGACACTTGGATATTGGTCTTTGGTACCATCCAAGTTACCTCTCTTTGATTAGACTCGCGAATCATATTTTCTTGAGTAAATCAAATCGAGAGATTGAGATAATAACTCCTTGAGTATTTTATATTGATTGAGTCTAGTTGATTCTCTAGAAAAATAACTCAGAGTTATCCCTACAAATTTCTAATCGAAATATTGGGTGAGGTTGTTAGACCCCTGCTTTTTCAAGAACAAAACTCGTAGGTTTATCTGTGGGGGAGACAGATTTATCTATTATCGTAGACTTTTCTGCGTGATACAAATTTGTTTATTAAAGTCTTTGACTTTGGGTCATAGTAACTCTTGGTTGTGGGTGAGATTAGCTAAGGCAATTAAGTGTGTAGTATCCTACTAGGATCATAGACGTAATGAGTGCACCTATACCTTGAATTAGTGTGATATTGATTAGGGTTCAACTACAGTACAGACTGAAGTTAGTTTGTAGTGGGCTAGTGTCTGTAACGGCTTAATACAATGTGGTGTTCAATCTGGAATAGGTCCCGGGTTTTTTTTTGTATTTTCGGTTTCCTCGTTAACAAAATTTCTGGTGTCTGTGTTATTTCTATTCCGCATTATATTTAGTTATATAATTGAAATATCACAGGTTGTGCGTTGTATCGATCAATTGTGAAATCCAACCTTTGGTTGTTGATTGGAAATTGATTGATCCTTGGATATTGGTCTTTGGTACCATCAAAGTTTATTTCTCCTGTATTTGATAAAGAATCACAAATTTCTATTTGCTTGAGTATATATCAAATCAAGAGATAGAGATATTAACTCCTTGATATAATTTTTATTAAGATTGAGTCCGAATGTCTAGTTGATTCTGTTAAAAGTATATTAGAATTAGTCCATACAAATTTCTAATCGAAATATTGGGTGAGGTTGTTAGACCCCCGCTTTTTCAATAGGTATCAGAGCAGGCAAACATGTTTAAGACCTTAAAAGTCTGTGTTTGTAGAGATCTGACTCTATGGATAGTAAAGTCTCTATAAACGCTTCACCAGGAATATACCACAATCTTAGAGAATGTTCTAAAAACCTTGTTATTTTCCAAAGGAAGTTGGATGAACAAATCCAGATCAACCTTGTTCTTGCTGCAGAAATTGCAAAGCATACGGATTTGAAGTCTGTCAAAATTTCTTCATTGATGATGAATAACACCTTTGATTCCTCTCTAAAGGATCATAGTAAGTCAAGTGTTAAACAAAGTATTTGTTTTGAGAAAATTGATAGAAAGAAGAACGTCTTAAATAAGATTATAGATGTTGGCCCTTGTATGTTTTGTGAGTCTCACATACATGCTCAACATACATATACACGTTTTCATAAAAGTATAAAATTTGCGAGCAATCTTCACAAGAAAGCTGAACAACTGTTTACTTATCTAAAAAGGTGTACAATACTAACAAGAAATCCTAAACAGGAAAGTAGTATTAGTATGGGAGCCTTTGCTTTAAAATCAACATCAACCTTTCAATGGTTTCTTAACAGTGGTTATAGCCGACCCATGATTGGTGACCTTTCATGGTTTGTTTCCATAAACGACTTCGAAGGAGAACCAGTTACCTTCGGAGATGGGAGTTGTTACTACATTAGAAAGAAGGGCACGATCAAGATTCCCGGTGTTCCAGAAATCCATGATGTAGTATACGTCAAAGGTATGACTGCAAATCTTCTTTCTATTAGTCAAATTTGTGACAAAGGACATAGAGTTGTCTTCAATGCAAGTGGATGTGATATTGTAGACAAAACTGGAAAAGTGATTTTTCAAGGAAATCGTGGTAAAAATAACTGTTATCTTCTTGATACTCAGTTTAGTAATTGTTGTAATTTGACTAAGGTGGAATCTACACATCTTTGGCATGAGCGTTTTGGTCACATCAATTATCGCCTCTTAACTAAGATCATTAACAAGGAACTTGTTAGAAGCATTCCCAAAATCATTAAAAAGATTGATGGTGTATGTGGTGCCTGTCAAAAGGGTAAACAAACGAAAGTTCACCATAAGTCATCTCGATATATTCTCACTAAAAATCCACTTGATTTAATTCATATGGATCTCTTCGGACCAATTCAACAATCTACTATTGGAGGAAAGAAGTATTCCTTAGTTATGGTAGATGACTACACCATATTCACTTGGGTAGCATTCCTAACTCATAAGAATGAAACCTTTGGTGAATTTAAGATTATTGTTAATAGGATCCAGAATGAACAAGGTCGCAAACTAAAGAAAATTAGAAGTGACCGTGGAACTGAATTCAAAGATACCAAAGTATTTGAATTCTGTGACAAACTGGGGATTATTCAACAATACTCACCACCTATCACTCCTCAAGCTAATGGAGTTGCTGAAAGAAAGAATAGGAATATTCAGGAAATGTCAAGGGTAATGCTCCATAACAAAAACTTACCTCTAAGATTTTGGGGAGAAGATGTTTTCACATCATGTTACTTGATCAACCGTGTCTATTTACGGTCTAAAGCCCTAAACACTCCTTATGAGTTGTGGTATGGTAGGAAACCCAACTTACACTATCTTAGAGTGTTCGGAAGTAAGTGCTACATCCTAAAAGATCGAGAACAAAGAGGGAAATTTGATACTAAAAGTGATGAAGGTATCTTTTTGGGCTATGTGTCTGATAGTCGTGGTTTTTGAGTATTTAATCTCAGAACCCAAGTGATGATGGAATCCGCAAACGTCATTATTGATGATATTAATGACTTTCATCATAATTTTTCTCCTTCTGAATTGCCTCCAACCGAGACAATTGAGAAAGTCAAAGAAGTTTCAGATTCAGTTGAAGTTACACTTACTGTTACTGATCCGGATCTTTCTAGTGACAAGGATAAAAAAAACTTATTAAAATGTGCATGTTGAACAAGAATGTTTCCCCCCCCCCCTCCCCACATGACACCTCTGGGTTCAAATAAACCATGATCCTAACATTATCATTGGAGGAAGAGATTCTACTGCAAAGACTAGAGGACAACTTCAAAATTTGTGTAATTTTAGATGTTATCTCTCACAAGTAGAACCAAAAAATATTAATGAAGCTCTTAGAGATCCCTTATGGGTAAATGCAATACATACAAGTTAAATCAATTTCAAAGATAAGATGTATGGAAGATTGTACTTTGTCCTCCAAATATCAATATTGTGGGAACCAACTGGATTTTTAAGAACAAGTCTGATGAGTTTTGCACTATTGTCAGAAACAAAGCAAGACTTGTCGCTCAATGATACTCACAAATATAAGGAATTGACTTTGACGAAACCTTCGCTCTTGTGGCATGTCTTGAGTCCATCAGATTGTTATTATCCCATGCTTGTTTTCTTAAGGTAAAGCTATTTCAAATAGACATCAAATCCACTTTTTTAAACGGAACCTTAAATGAAGAAGTCTATGTAGCTCCACCTAAGGGATTCAAAAACCATGATTTCCCAAATCACATCCTTAAACTCAATAAGGCGCTATATGGGTTAAAACAAGCACCTCGTTCCTAGTTCGAAAAACCGACCTCATCTCTTCTTGGGAAAGGTTTTTCAAGAGGAGGATCTGATAAAATACTGTTTACCAAGTGGAGTGGGAAAGATGTTGTGATTGCTCAAGTTTATGTAGATAATATCATCTATGGATCAACATCGGAGAAACTTGCACAAGATTTTCAAGTGTTTACTGGAAAGGAGTTTGAAATGAGCAATGTTGGTGAATTAAAATTCTTTTTGGGTTTACAAATTCAACAACACATGGATGGAATTTACTTATCTCAAGATAAATATGCTAAGGATCTTGTCTCAAGATTTGGTCTAGATAAGTACACCCCTAAACTAACTCATATACCTACCACTGGTAAACTACATCGAGATAATAAAGGTGTAAATGTGGATAAAAAACTTTATCGATCTATCATTGGAAGCCTTCTATATCTTACAGCTACTCGACTTAATATTTCTTTTTGTGTTGGTTGTTGTGCTAGGTTTCAGGCAAATCCAAAGGAATATCATCTTGCAGCTGCAAAAAAGATTATTCGCTACATCAATCACACTGCAGGGTATAGTCTATCTTACACTTTTGATACTAACACTGATCTTACTGCATATTCAGATGCAGATTAGGCAGGATGTGTGGAAGATAGAAAAATTACATCAGGGGGTTTCTACTATGTAGGACTGAATCTTGTATCTTGGCATAGCAAGAAACAAAATTCACAATCCCTATCAACATGTGAAGCAGAATACATCGCTGCAGGCTCATGTTGTACTCAACTTCTATGGATGAAAAAAATGCTTGTTGATTATGGAATTAACACTGTAATAATGAGAATCTTATGCGACAATACCAGTGTAATTCGTATAACAGAAAATCCAGATGAACACTCAAGGACTAAGCACATTGACATAAGGTATCATTTTATTTGAGTTCTTTATGAAAATGGTATCATTAATATGAAATTTGTGCCCTCAGAAGAACAATTGTCTGATATTCACACCAAACCATTAGATACTGCTATGTTTCAACACTTACGGTAGTCTATTGGTGTCGTTCTGGTTCATTAGTCGTCCATAACTCTTGCCCCTGAGCTTATCTTGATCCTTTGGAAAATTGAGTTTGGAATTTCTTGAGGTGTAAAATTATTTTCCACATTTGTTTCTAGTAGATGTATCTTCTAAGTATCTTAGTGTTATCTTGAAATCCTTATTTTCTTGTAAAAGAAAGGTCGCTCTTGTTGTTCTTTCGGGAATGGCATCAAATGGGGGAGAGTTCTTTTGAACTTGCGCTTAATTTCCATATCTTTGTGGGGAGTGTGGCTGTGGAATTATTTTATCTTGTATCTTTATAAACTCCTTGATGAATGCATTTAGCTTCGGCTTTATGATTGCATCTAAACAAAGTTGATATGTACTTTTCTTTGGTCTTGAAGCGTCTCCGTGGAAATTCATTAGGATCCCGTTTTCGTACCTTTGCCAATTTTATTGACAAAAAGGGGGAGAATTAATATGTAGTTCACACTATAAATACATATAGTTTTCAGATCATTATGTAAGGGGGAGTGGTTTTTGTGTTGAGACGAAAGTATTGACTAAGGGGGAGTGATACATATCACCATAGTATTATTGTCAAAGTTGTGATATAGGAACTTTGATACTGTGTAATAATACTATGACACTGTATAACAATGATCGAGAACTTTTGTTTTCTCATTGTTATGGCTACGGATCTTGAACAACTATGATGCTGAGCGGAAAATCGATGGAATCATGAGAGTATTTGGAAAAGACGAAGTTTTCAAGTAATGTTGAAGTACCAAGGAGATCAAGCATTTGGACGAGAAGCTACAAAGTTTTATCTATTTTGTAATCCATATGTATTGATAGTTTTGTCACTAAAATTGACAAATGGGGAGATTGTTAGAGCATTGCTCAGTCGAACTCCCATGCGTTGCTATCTCAAGCATGTTTATCAATATTAGTGATCAAAACTATATGTCTTGATTTCTAGTTTACTTATGACTAAGTCTCAGTCTAGGATAGTTAAGTATAGTTGAGCTCCAGACTCCATGGCGATTATCTTACAAAGACGAAAAACTACTCAAGGAACCAGTAGAACTTCATCCGACCAAAAGGTATGTGGATACTTGAACTCATATGTCACTCAAAAGTCTATCTACTCTATCTCCTACTCTTGAGACAAAAGTCGTATAACTATGATAGTTTTCATACATACACATTTGCTATTTCGAGCCGAGTTTACTCGCCTATATTTTTCTCGAAATATGTATTGGTAAGCTTTTGCTTTAACCATTTTCATCTTTACCCGGGACGAAAGTCATGATGATGTTTCAATTTTGAAAATAGATTTGATGACGATAGTCGTGAATAACGATTGTTATAACATTATAGAAGAATGTTTCAATAATTTAAATGTAGAGCTGAGATTACGTAACAAACTATGGATATAAGCATATATAGTGTGTTCGCACATTAGTGTATAAATCCATGTGCCGGAAACCAAGTGCGTGGATATGTGTGCATGCGGTATTGGTGAAGGAGACAAGTTGGGTACGCGTACCAACGGAAGTTTTCGAACCGAAAATTTCTGTTGAGTTTGAAACCTGTTAAACCAGTAACGTTAGGTACGTGTACCCGTACGTTTACCCATGGAAGTTTTCGAACCGAAAATTTCTGGTGAGTTTGTAAACTCAAATCTGGTAGCTATGGTACACGTACCCGTACGCGTACCCAAGCTGGTTATATCTCTCAAATCGGAAGTTCATGAACTTAAACAATAAATCAATAAGGAATGCAATCTTTGAAAACCGTGGCTATATTGTTCATGAATTGGTTCAAGTGAATCAAACCGATTTTGTTTCAATTGTGTCTATGCATAAAGATCTAAGTAATTGAACAATTCTTCAACTAGTTCTTATGAGTACGGTTAATATGAAAGTGCTCATATGCCTAACCATTGGTAAACTATTTCTGAAATAACCAAATGTACACATTTAGGTACGGTTACTCAAACCTAAATGAAATACATTTCATTTGTGTGTGTGACAAGCTAAGTTCCGATATAACGGTTGAAGGATATTAGCTTGGATAAATTAGGTTTTTCATCTAATGGTGAATATTGAATGCTTTGTTACCAAGGTACGTAACTTAGATTGCAAACCCTTATTTGAAAACTATATAAATGAGATATCCAGCAATTGGAAAAACTAATCCCCATACCTCCTGTGTGATACTAGTTGATTTGGATAGATTCGGTTCTCCTTTAACCGTAGGTGTCTTCTCGAGACCTTGTCGGTTAACGATTTAAATACTTCATTGGGATTGTGAAGCCAGACGAAACTACTTCCCTTATAATTGAGCCATCTGACCTTGCCATTTTCTATCGTACAAGTTCAATTGAATATTTGGCTTGAGATTTGAAAATGCGGGGGTCTAACAACCTCACCCAATATTTCGATTAGCAATCTGTATGGACTACTTCGAGTTGTTTTCTAGAGAATCAACTAGACAGTTAGACTCAATCAATAGAAAATACTCAAGGAGTTATTATCTCAATCTCTCGATTTGATTTACTCAAGCAAATATGATTCGCGAGTCTAATCAAAGAGAGATAACTTGGATGGTACCAAAGACCAATATCCAAGTGTCAATCGATTTAAATCAACAACCAATAAGGTCGGATATTCTAATCGATTGAATAACGCACAACCTGTATTATTTCAATTATATAAAAATATAATGCGGAAAACAAATAACACAGACACCAGAAATTTTGTTAACGAGGAAACCACAAATGCATAAAAACCCGGGTACCTAGTCCAGATTAAACATACACTGTATTAAGCCGTTACAGACACTAGCCTACTACCAATTAACTTCGGTATGGACTGTAGTTGAACTCCAACCAATCTCACACTGATCCAAGGTACTGTTATGCTCCTACGCCTATGATCCCAACAGGATACTGCACACTTGATTCCCTTATATGATGTCACCCACAACCAAGAGTTGCTACGACCCAAAGTCAAAGACTTTAATTAACAAATCTGTCTTACACAGAAAAGTCTACAAGTAATAGATAAATTCTTCTCCCACGAATAAACCTACAAGTTTTGTTCCGTCTTTTGATAAATCAAGGTGAACTGGAACCAAACGATAAAACCATACTTATATTCCCGAAACAGCTCTGTTTCATCAATTACCTCACAATAAACTTAATCGACGCAGCGGAGAATATTATCCGAGGAATCACAAACAATGAGACGAAGATGTTTGTGACTACTTTTATCTTGCCTATCGGAGATAGAATCTCAAGCCAATTATTACAATTGTACTCGTACGATAGAAATAGAAAGATCAGATCACACAACTACGATAAAAATATCATCGGTCTGGCTTCACAATCCCAATGAAGTCTTTAAGTCGTTAACCCGAGTTCAAAGAAAAAACTCAAGGGTTAATGGAGATCGACTCTATCTTAAATAAAACTAGTATCACACAAGAAAGGTGTGTGGGGATTAGTTTTTCCAGTATCTAGAGTTCTCCTTATATAGTCTTCAAATCAGGGTTTGCAATCAATGTTAGCTTAGTAACAAAGCGTTCAATATTCACCGTTAGATGAAAACCTGATTAGATACAAGCTAATATTCCTCAACCGTTAGATCGAAAACTTAGCTTTCCATACACACATGTACTTGACGATTTTAGGTTTGTGTAACCATACCCAAACTGTACAATGGTTGGTTCACAACTAGTTAACCAAAAGGTTAGCCAAATGATAACTTCCATATCAACCATGTTCTTCTTCACCATAACTAGTCCAAATGACTCAAATGAACTAGTTAGAGAGTTGTTCAATTGCTATGAGATCTCAAGTACTACAAGAGATATAATTGAATCAAAAATGATGTGATTCACTTGAATCATTAATCATGACCTATAAAGCCACGGTTTGCAAAAGAATCCCTTAGTAAAATAGAATAAGTTCACGAACAACGTTTTCAGACATAACCTGTTGAGTTCGCGGACTCAAGCTAACCGGTTGAAGTTATAAACTCCAGCAGAAATTCTCGGATTCGAGAGCTTCTGTCAGTTCTCGGAAAACACATGAGGTACAACTCCAGCAGAAATTCTTGGGTTCGAGAACTACGCCAGTTCGCGGACTGAGTTGCTGTTCACTTTCCGGTTCCACTTGATCAACAAAGTTCGCAAACTTCGGTTCAAGTGCTAAGGACTTATACATATATGTGTTGCCACAACAATTTTTATATCCCCCAATGGTTATATAGTCTAAACTCTTATTTCAATCATTGAAACATGCTCAGAGGGCGTTATAGAGTTGTTATTCACAAACTATTTTTCGGCAGAACATTTTCCAAGAAGATTGAAACTTAACATGACTTTCGTCACTAGGCAAAGATGAACTTGGATAAAGAAAAAGCTTTATAAACACCCATTTCGAGAAATAGATAAGCGAGATATACTCAGCTCGAAATGTCACATGTGCATATTCTTAGTCTATATAGTAAAACGACTTTTTTCTCAAATATAGGAGATAGAGTAGATATACTTTTGGGTGATAGATAAGTTCAAGTCTCCACATACCTTTTAGTCGATGAAGATCCACTGGTTCCTTGAGTAGTCCTTCGTCTTGTATGATGATTTCCATGGAGTCTTGAGCTCAACTACACTTTCTATCCTAGTCCGAGACCTTAACTATAGTAGACTAGAAATCAAGACTTTATAATTTTGATCACTAACATTGAAAAACATGCTTGAGATAGCAACACATACGAGTTTGACCGAGCACTTCTCTAACAATCACCCCTTTGTCAATTTTAGTGGCAAAATTATTAATACATATGGAATACAAAAAATATATAAATAAACTTTGTAGCTTCTATTCCACATGCCTAATCTTCAACAATACTCGAAATATTCGTCACTTCCAAGTAGTTCAATGATCCCAAAGGTTGTAAGTTTAGTATCATCGTTGTTGAAAATCCGTAACTATAACAATGAGAAAAGCATCGGTTCTCAATCGTTGTTATATAGTGTCATAGTATTATTACACAGTGTCAAAGTCCAATTGCATCACAACTTCAACAACAATACTATGATGATACTTCACTCCCCTTTAGTCAATACTCCATCTCTCATGGAAACCACTCCCCCTTACATAATGATCCGAAAACCATATGTATTTGTAGTGTGAACTACAATTAATTCTCCCCCTTTTGTCAATAAAATTGGCGAAGGTACAAGAACGAGATCCTAATGAAATCTCCATAAGAGACATTTCATGACCAAAGGTAAATGTTCTATCATCTTGTTTAAATGTAATCATAAAGCCGAGGCTAAATGCATTCATCAAGGAGTTCATAAATATACAAGATAACCCCTACAAATTCCACAGCCACACTCCCCACAAATATTTGGCAATTAAGCGCAAGTTCAAAAGAACTCTCCCCCATAATATGTCATTCCCTAAGGAACAACAAGAGCGACCTTAATTTCAAAAGAAAAGAAGGATTTCTTTAGACTCAATAAATTACATACAAGTATGAATTTAGAATCCAAAATATTCAATCATATTAACCAAAGCGAACCAAGATTAATTTGACTAAATATGCTCAACACAAGTAAACTTATAGAGACTTAATACATCGATTAGATTATTCACAAGAGAACCCATAAATACTCTAACCGGATAACACAATTAAACTAATCACAAAGTAATCAATTCAATTTTCCACACTCGACATGAGAAAAATCTATGGAGTTCTAACTAAATAATCGTACTAGATGATTGATTTAGTTCATTTGGGCTCAACATAATAGATTATGGAACCCCGACTAAGATTATCATAAAAAATGACAACTTAACCGTCCATGTACTCAACATGAGAGAACTCACGGAATACAAACTAAATAACCACAAAAGTTGATTAATTTAGTTCTTAATGCTCAACATATTGCATCTTTATGGAACAACCAACCATGCCAATAAGAAATCGACTTAGTCGTATAGTGCTCAACACAAGATACAAGATGGAACCTTCACGGTAATACATAATAATATGGAACAATTAAGCTCTAAACCGTGGATTAGAAAACAAGGACCTATTCTATTTTTCCATCACAAAGTGACATAATAGACTTTATCCTTGAATCACAAAAGATTTTAACCTATCTTACATCAAAGATTGACAATATAGGCTTAAATTTTGTGTTTTGCCAAAAGTCCATTCATTCTTTTATCACTATTTGCATACCAATACGTGAACGACTTTACTTTTGACAAAATATGGGACAATAAAGTTCACGGATGTAAACACACATATACCATCAAAATATTGCAATATATAAAACCATAAAGATTAATACTGCAACCATCATCTTCCAAACAAGTTTAGAATTAAAACTAATAAATCTAAAAACAAAAAGATAAATTCATTGGATATAGATATGTGTAATCACAATAATTGCTATTCCAAACTCTAGTAATCCTTCTAAAAAACAAGAATAAATTCTCATAAGAAGTTTCCTAGGCACCAAGAAAAACTCGTAATGCACATATAAGATAATTTGTCCTTATAGGGCAGAATCAATCTTTTTCGCCCGGATTTATACCAATAATAGCTACCAAAGGCGTATAAAAAGATTTTCCAACAACATTCTTGTAAAAGCTACGAATTAGCTCATAAGAGTAGTACTCCAAGAATCCAAGTGCCCAAATTCAAGAGAAGTGGAACAAGTGCAACGAAACGGAGCAAGATACTCAAAAACAAGAGACAGGACAAATACCATTGAATGCAAAAAGAATGAGTTCATTCCGATTTCGGACAAAGAAGTTACAGCCAAAACAAGTCGACCGAATATCGGCGTCTACATGCAAGTCCACGAACTTATGGAGCAGTATGCAGACGGGGTTTGCGAACTTAAGCCCCTGGATTTTGGTTTTAAATGATGTTATGCATACTTGGTATGTGTACCATGAAGTCCAAACATCCCGAACTAATGTTTCCAAACCTAAACATTTAAGAACCTTAAACACAGATCAAGTTAGGTAGAAATGAACGATAATCAAGGTACATGGATCATTATAAGTATTTAAACAAGTAATAAAAACATAAAACTTGCTCAAGTTTATAGACATGCCTTTTTAGAAAAGTTTAATTGAATTCTACAGCCTTACCGAATATAATCTGTGCGCCCCAATTCTCGTGCTTCCCTCACCATATACATAGCAGGGCATTCCTTGGTGAGGATGCACTTATAACACAATTAAGTTATGTTGGGGGTGAAAAATGTCTTTCTCACCACAAGTGACCTTTGGATTATCATGAAAGAGATCGCTTTTAGAACCTTTCACATCCAATTCCATTTTTCCAAAAAACTTGTTAAGTTCCAACATCATGGATACTTCCTTCTCCATAGTCATGGAACTTTCTGGAAGATTATTCCTTTTCACACTCAAAACATCATTGACTTTCTTTGGTATCCACTTCTGAGTGAGTTTAGAAACAACCCGAACTTTCTTCCCATTACTCTCTTCTAGATTTCTTGAGAGAGAATTGGATTGACTATTATTTTTCAAGTTAGTCTTTCTCCAATTGGGAGCATCAGATCTTATATTCGTCTTTGCGAAGTTATCCTTTTGATAATCATTACGATCGTGAAAAGGCTTCGTATGACGTTTATATGCAAATCTAGGTTGATCACAACACTGATTCCTTTGCCTAAGTTTGGACAGTTACAACCTATAACGTTAAGGGGATTAGTCTTAACATATGATCTTGGTTTCACAACTTCTTATGATTCCCAAAAAAGAACATCATGAAGTTTCTCATTCCTTATACGGAAACGACATCTCATTTCCAGGTGACCTTTTGTTTATGGGTTAAAACTATTCCTGCCGGTTTTGGTAATTTGGGGTGTGTGGATGAGGAATGAATCTAAACCTTAAAAAAATGCACTGCGCGGTGAGTGCTTGTAGATTCGAGAGATCAATCTTTACAAGTCCGGCCTAAACCAAGAAATGGCCGTTCCAGACTTGTTTCGGTCACAAAGTGAAGTAGATGGGGTTGATCTTAGGGAGGGAAGCGAAGAAGGCGTTGAGATTATGAAGGTGTTGGCTATATATGACTTGTATCAGAAAGCTGAACTGGATTGCAGGATGTAAGCTATCAGTTCCGGTGTTTGAATACGATTATATTAACACTTGCCTCTGTTGTCTTGTCTTGTTCTCTTTTAAAAAAATAGGGCGGAGAACCTATTTATACAAGTCTTTTAGCCTAACCCCCGTATCTCATGGGAAGTGGAGAGAGTGGAGTGATGGAGTAGTGGAGTAGTGTGTTGGTATCACATGACCAGTCTTTCCCACTTCTCCTATCATCACTAACCGTCCATGACTTCCTAACACGTTCTTGTGATGGCGCGTTGTCTGCGCATGTCAGTAAACCGCCAGACCAATACCCCAGTATGTATCCCCCAGTTTGTGATATGATTGATTTCTTGAACGTGTGGATCGTGGGACCCACAGAAAGTAGCATGTAATGCTACGTTATTTAGGAAATTGATACTTGTGAAGTATCGCGTGTATACTATGCAGGTACTGCATCGAGTATATTCAGCATGTATGAAGCATCACTGTTTGAGCGTCTCAAAATAACCTCATGTCTAGCTTACTTCATGTGATGGTTTGGAGGTTGCGCAAACAAGTCCTCCCTTGGACGACCACATGGTGTGGTAGAGTGACGGATGGTGATCAACATGACTCCGCACTGACCAATTAACTCCTGACCAGGGCTGTGTAAATAAGCCGGTGAAATTGGACGGACGAGATGATCTTTGAGACACTCATCTGCGACCGTTGATGGAATTAGGGTTTATGAAGAAGTGCGCAAGCATCACTTTTCAGCTTGGTTGAATCCAAGATTGGGACACAATTTTGGCTAGGACGATCGTGCATGCGTGTATACGGCACGGTGTAGGCGCCCATACCTCATTGTCTCATGAAAGTGTGATCTGGGCCACTCAATTCGTCCGGCGAAGTTGAGATCAATTTGCGACAGAAAACTGGTGCCGCAAAAGACGCTCCTCATGACATCTTCAGGCGCGCGTTCCAAGACGACCAGGCTTGGTCGGTCTTGGCCGATTGACCCAGCGTGTAGCTGGTAGGATGGAGTTCACGTCCATACCCTGACATCCCATAGAAACATGATCTAAGACACTCAATTTGTCCGGTGAAATCGAGTGGTCAAGATTAGTTTGCAGCTTGGGAGGCGCGACCACACTTGTTTTGGGCGCGCGAATCGAGAAATATAGCCAAGTTCAGTCTTGGACGGTTGGGTGTGAAGATATGTGGTCCTTCAGTGATCGTGTTGATACTAACCGGACCTGCTTAGCCTATTTCGGGACCCTCCATCCGCTCCGGAGAAGATGGACGTTCGTGATTGCGAGACAAACCCTAGTTAGGGTATTGTCGGCCGTGTGTCACACCTGATTTTGGGTGTGCGAATCGAGGTGAACAACTATAGTTGGTTCTGACCGATCAGTCAGGTATACAGGTGGGCCCACGGTGGTTGTTTTGACATTCTCTGGGTCCTCTAAATCTACATCTACACCCTCCATCTATACCTGCGAAGATGGATGGTTGAGACTGTTTTGCGACACATGTAATGTGCCGCAAACCCTAATTTAGGGTTTTCGTCCATACTACTTTAGTTTGGACATTTTGGCAAGCTAGGCCAATCTTTCGGGGAGGCCGACCATGCGGGGCTCGCATTGGTTCGGCAGCGGATATTCCATACCTGCTTGGGGGTTATGGAATCGATATGGGCCATCCAATCATACTAGTGGAGTTGGATGGTCGTGATCATTTCCAGACTGTTACCGGCAGTCCGGATGCTCAATCGGGCTAGTATAACACACCGAGAGTTGCAGCCTGTACGGGTATTTCGTACATGATTTCATTATAATGCTTGGAGATTCGTGTTGCTCTGCTGAGAGCAAGACTCAGTCGTCATGCCGCACTGATAATGAGTACATGAAATTCAAGGCTGGTTACGATTAATTAATAAAGTCAAATTCATTGTGGTATATGAGATTGTTGCTACATGCTCCAACCTGGATGAATTTCGTGTATTTAATTCACAGAATGGGATTGTTGACACATTCTCCATTCTAGGTGAATTAGTAAAGTGAAGGAGTATCCATCACTTATTAATGGCTTTATCTTTTACAAGATGTTAGCGCATAATTTTCTGGGTTTTACAATTTTAACCTTAAATGAAAATCCACCATCAACACCTTTATTTCCGCAATAGTGGCAAACATAAGGAATGTTCTTACCTGGATCCATGTGTACTAACTTTGGAGGTTGATATACTTTGCTCTTTTGAACATTAATTGCCGGTGCATGTATTTCACTTTTGCCATCAGTGGAAACCTTTTGTTGAGAAGCATCACTAGCTTTCACAAATTTTACCTCTTTGCTAGTACTTGGAGCATCTATTCCCTTATATCCCAATCCTCGTGTATCACGATGATTTTTACTTGCTCCTAGCATAGTGGTTAATCTGCTTGAACTAGAATTGAACTTTTTCAAGTCATCTTCCAACATCTTGATTTTATCAAGAGCAGCAGCTAAATCTGCCTCAAGGCGTTTTTCTCGAGCGAGATAAGCGTTGTCTCTGTCATCAAAGCTTGCTAGCTGTTCTGCAAGTTTCTCTTCCAACAAGAAATATTTTTGATACACATTATCACATTCAAGTGACTTCCTACGTAGTTTTTCCTCAGAATCATTGAGGATCGATTCGTTAGAACGATTCGAAACATAAACACCTGCGTAACATCTTCTCAATTTCTTGTTTTCTCGACAGAGAGGAGTCAGAAGAGGTGTGACATGAGAAGTTGTCATCTTATTCTTTTCTAATGAATTCAAAACCTTAACATACTCTGAGACTTCCTCATCAACATCTCTATCAATATCTGAATCACCTTCATCAGAAAGTTCATCCAACTATTCTTCTAGGCGTATTTCCCATACTTCAACAGTTTCTACATTAAGAGAATGTTTATATACTAACCTAGATGTGAAAGTTTTCTCAGGTGAATCCAAGCTTTGAAAATTATCTGGTAATTTATAAATTGGTACGTTATTAGAGATAGACTCGTCCATAAAATCAAATCACTGCAAACACAGACTTATAAGGTCTTAAACGTGTTTTCCTGCTCTAATACCAATTGAAAAATTGGGGGTCTAACAACACCACCCAAAATTTCGATTAGAAATCTGTATGGATAACTCCGAGTTATTTTCTAGAGAATCAACAAGACTCAATCAATAAAAAATATCTCAAGGAGTTATTATCTCAATCTCTCGATTTGATTTACTCAAGAAAATATGATTCGCGAGTCTAATCAAAGAGAGATAACTTGGATGGTACCAAAGACCAATATCCAAGTGTCAATCGATTTAAATCAACAACCAATAAGGTCGGATATTCTAATTGATTGAACAACGCACAACCTTTATCATTTCAGTTATATAAAAATATAATGCGGAAAAGAAATAACACAGACACCAGAAATTTTGTTAACGAGGAAACCGCAAATGCAAAAACACCCCGGGACCTAGTCCGGATTAAACATACACTATATTAAGCCGCTACAGACACTATCCTACTACCAATTAACTTCAGTCTGGACTGTAGTTGAACCCCAACCAATCTCACACTGATCCAAGGTACAGTTATGCTCCTACGCCTCTGATCTTAGCAGGATACTGCGCACTTGATTCCCTTAGCTGATCTCACCCACAACCAAGAGTTGCTATGACCCAAAGTCGAAGACTTTAATAAACAAATCTGTCTCACACAGAAAAGTCTACATGTAATAGATAAATTCGTCTCCCACGAATAAACCTACAAGTTTTGTTCTGTCTTTTGATAAATCAAGGTGAACTGGAACCAATCGATAAAACCAGACTTATATTCCCGAAGAACAACTCTATTTCATCAATCACCTTACAATAAACTTAATCGACGAAGCGAAGAAGATTATTGAGGAATCACAAACAATGAGACGAAGATGTTTGTGAATACTTTTATCTTGCCTATCGGAGATAGAATCTCAAGCCAATTATTACAATTGTACTCGTACGATAGACAGAGAAAGATCAGATCACACAACTACGATAAAAATAGTATCGGTCGGGCTTCACAATCCCAATGAAGTCTTTAAGTTGTTAACCCGGGTTCAAAGAGAAAACTCAAGGGTTAATGAAGATCGACTCTAGCTTAGAGAAAACTAGTATCACACAAGAAAGGTGTGTGGGGATTAGTTTTTCCAATAGCTAGAGTTCTCCTTATATAGTCTTCAAATCAGGGTTTGAAATCAATGTTAGCTTAGTAACAAAGCATTCAATATTCACCGTTAGATGAAAACCTGATTAGATACAAGCTAATATTCCTCAACCATTAGATCGAAAACTTAGCTTGCCATACATACGTGTACTTGACGATTTTGGGTTTGTGTATCCGTACCCAAACATGTACAATGGTTGGTGCACAACTAGTTAACCAAAAGGTTAGCCAAATGATAACTTCCATATCAACCATGTTCTTCTTCACCATAACTAGTCCAAATGACTCAAATGAACTAGTTAAAGAGTTGTTCAATTGCTATGAGATCTCAAGTACTACAAGAGACACAATTGAATCAAAAACTATGTGATTCACTTGAATCATTAATCATGAACTATAAAGCCATGGTTTGAAAAATCATCCCTTAGTAATATAGAATAAGTTCACGAACAACGTTTTCAGACAAAGTTCGCAAACTCCAGCAGAAATTCTCGGATTCGAAAGCTTCTGTCAGTTCGCGTACTGAGTTCGCGGACTGCACATGAGCTACAACTCCAGCAGAAATTCTCGAGTTTGAGAACTACGCCAGTTCGCGGACTGAGTTGCTGCTCACTTTCCGGTTCCACTTGATCAAAAAAGTTCGCAAACTTCGGTTCAAGTGCTAAAGACTTATACATATATGTGTTGCCACAACAATTTTTATATCCCCCAATGGTTATATAGTGTAAACTCTCATTTCAATGATTGAAACATGTTCAAAGGGCGTTATATAGTTGTTATTCACAAACTATTTTTCGTCAGAACATTTTTTTTTTTTTGCTTAACAATAAATTTTTATTAATGATCAAGAATGTTCAAAAAGAGGTACAACTCAAGAAAAGGATAGAAAAATAAGCAAATTACAAAAGAAGCCCATTATGAGGTTTTTAACCAAATCTAAAGTATGTTTTTTCTGGGCTTTCTAAACAGCCCAAGAAAACTGGTTTGGTGTAATAAATCCATCTTTCTCCCTACCAAGATCATCACCTTTCTTTGCCATATTGTCTGCAGAGAAGTTAACTTCTCTGTAGCTATGATTTAAGCTCCAAGAAATAACAGCAGCACAAATCTTTTCCCACATTGTTGTTGCAAACCAAGGAATTCTGTTATTCTGAAAATCATTAATGACTGCTTGAGAATCTATGTTAAAAACCAACTCATTAAACCCTTTTTGAACTTCCCACTCCCCTGCTACTATAACAACAAGGACCTCTGCTTAATAGTTAGTACAGATTCCTAAGCCTCTTGAGATTGCAACCACACACTCACCTGTGTGATCTCTTCCCACTATCCCATACCCAGCTCTGCCAGGGTTTCCTCTAGAGGCACCATCACATCAAAGAAGAATTTTACCTTGGCTTGTTATCTTGAAATACACTTGTTTAACTATCAAATTCTTAACCCTTCCGGTCTTTAGTCCCAAGCTTTTCAGAACTTGCAAATCATATTGACTGTTCCACATATTTGCTCTAATTCTTATATCACAGTCATATATGACTTTCAAAATTCTCTTCTTAGAGATATTAACATCACCTTTACTACCCCCATAATGCAATCATTTCTCAAGAACCATAATTCTCTTCTTAGAGATATTTACATTTTCCAAGAAGATTGAAACTTAACATGACTTTCGTCACTAGGAAAAGATGAACTTGGCTAAAGCGAAAGCTTTACCAACACCCATTTCGATAAATAGATAAGCGAGATATACTCAGCTCGAAATGTCACATGTGCATATTCTTAGTCTATACAGTAAAACGACTTTTGTCTCAAAGATATGAGATAGAGTAGATAGACTTTTGAGTGATAGATAAGTTCAAGTCTCCACATACCTTTTAGTCGATAAAGATCCACTGGTTCCTTGAGTAGTCCTTCATCTTGTATGATGATTTCCATGGAGTCTTGAGCTCAACTACACTTTCTATCCCAGTCTGAGACCTTAACTATAGTAGACTAGAAATCAAGACTTTATAGTTTTGATCACTAACATTGAAATACATGCTTGAGATAGAAAAAAATGCGAATTTGACCAAGCAGCTCTAACAAGATTATATCTCCGATAGCGCAAGATAAAAAGAAATCACAAAAATCTTCGTCTCATCGTTTGTGATTCCGCAATATCTAGTTTCGCTACCATACGATTTAGATTATTGCGAGGTGATTGATAATTCTAGGTTGTTCTTCGAGAATATAAGTCCGGGTTATTGATTTACTGTTCACCTTTATTTTATCAAAATACGGAACAAAACTTGTAGGTTTATCATTGGGAGACAAATTTATCTATTATCGTATACTTTTATGTGTGATACAGATTTGTTTATTAAAGTCTTCGACTTTGGGTCGTAGAAACTCTTGGTTGTGTGTGAGATCAGCTAAGGGAATCAAGTGCATAGTATCATGTAGGGATAAGAGACGTAAGGAGTGCAACTATACCTTGAATCAGTGTGATATTGATTAGGGTTCAACTATAGTCCAGATCGAAGTTAGTTTGTAGTATGCTAGTGTCTGTAGCGGCTTAATACAATATGGGTTTCAATCTGGACTAGGTCCTGGGGTTTTTCTGCATTTGTGGTTTCCTCGTTAACAAAATTTTTGGTGTCTGTGTTATTTATATTCCGTATTATATTTTGTTATATAATTCAAATATCACTGGTTGTGTGTTGTATCGATCTGTTAGAGCATGATAGTCTACTCTATCTCCTACTCTTGAGACACAGTCGTATAAGTATGATAGTTTTCATACATACACATTTATTATTTCGTGCCGAGTTTACTCGCCTATCTTTTTTCTCGAAATATGTGTTGGCAAGCTTTTGCTTTAACCACGTTTCATCTTTACCCTTGACGAAAGTCATGATGACGTTTTAATCTTGAAAATGGCTTTGATGAAGATAGTCGATTCTTTATGTCTAACGACTATTAACATTATAGAAGAATGTTTCAATGATTGAAATGTAGAGTTGATATTATGTAACCACATATGGATATAATCATATATAGTGTGTTCGCACATTAGTTTATAAATCCATGTACCGGAAACCAAGTGCGTGCATATGTGTGCATGCGGTATTGGTGAAGGAGACAGGTTGGGTACGCATACTGGCAGAAGTTCACGTCTGTGAATTTCTGCTGAGTTTGGAATTTACGAACTTACAAACCAGTCACCTTAGGTACACGTACCCGTACGCGTACCCACAAAAGTTTTCATCCGAGAATTTCTGCTAGGTTTTCAAACCCAATTCCGGTAGCTGAGGTACGCATACCCATAGGCGTACCCAAGCTGGTTATATTTCTCAAATCGGTTGTTCATGAACTTAAAAAATAAAACAATAAGGAATGTAATCTTTGCAAACCATGGCTATATTGTTCATGAACTGATTCAAGTGAATCAAACCGATTTTTCTTCAATTGTGTCTTGTATAGTTCCATAAGATTTCCTTGCAATTGAACAACTCTTGAACTAGTTCTAATGAGTCATTTGAACTTGTCATGAGAAAGATGAATACGGTTAATATGTAAGTGCTCATATGGCTAACCATTGGTCAACCATTCGTGAACCAACCAAATGTACACGTTTAGGTACGGTTACTCAAACATAAATGAAATACATTTCATTTGTGTGTGTGAAAAGCTAAGATTCGATCTAACGGTTGAAAGATATTATCTTGGATAAATCAAGTTTTTCATCTAACGGTGAATATCTATTATCGTAGACTTTTTTGTGTGATACAGATTTGTTTATTCAAGTATTCGACTTTGGGTCATAGCAACTCTTGGTTGTGGGTGAGATCAGCTAAGGGAATCAAGTGCGTAGTATCCTACTGGGATCAGAGACGTAAGGAGCGCAACTGTACCTTGAATCAATATTATATTGATTAGGGTTCAACTACAGTCCAGACCAAAGTTAGTTTGCAGTAGGCTAGTGTCTATAGAGGCTGAATACAATATGGTGTTCAATCTGGACTAGGTCCCAGGGTTTTTCTGCATTTGCTGTTTCCTCGTTAACAAAATTTATGGTGTCTGTATTATTTCTATTTCGCATTATATTTTGTTATATAATTGAAATATCACAGGTTGTGCGTTGTATCGATCAATTGTGAAATCCAACCTTTGGTTGTTGATTGGAAATTGATTGATCCTTAGATATTAGTTTTTGATACCATCCAAGTTTATATCTATTGTATTTGATAAAGACTCGCAGATTTCTATTTGCTTGAGTATATATCAAATCGAGAGATAGAGACATTAACTCCTTGATATACTTTTTATTAAGATTGAGTATGACTCCTTGATATACTCTTAAAAGTATATTAGATTTAGTCCATACAGATTTCTAATCGTAATATTGGGTGAGGTTGTTAGAACCCCACTTTTTCAATTGGTATCAGAGCTGGCAAACACATTCAAGACCTCAAAAGTTTGTGTTTGTAGCGATCTGACTCTATGGAAAGAGGTACTATCTCTAATAAATGAGTCACCATAAATAAAGACTTTGTTTCTAATAAGTCCATTGAAGAGAGGGATCCCTCAATCTCTGTTATAGACGAACCTAGAGTTCAAATGAAATAGACTAACACTGACATGTGTTATCCTGATGAATCTGAATCTGTTGCTCAAGAGGAAACAACTAGTGAGAGTAAAATAATTCTAAATCTTGTTAGAATTCAAGATCATAGATTCAAACAGTTGAAAAAACATGTCAATGTTCTTCTGGGTGCAGTTAAAGACTGTGGCTCTAGTGAAAAGGCTTCTTACAAAGAAAATCGTGAAGTTTGATCAACTCGTATCTTACTTCAGACAAAGGATGCTTTAGATATTGAACATCTCCTGAGTAAACTCTCCATTCAAGGATGTTCAGAAAAGTCTGCTATACCATCTACTTCTATTCAAACTGAAAGATCCACACTTTCAGAAATAATATCAGATTCTCTTCTCACTCAAACTAATGTGCAGGGGATTCACACATCAGTTGGAAGAAAGAAATATCCAGACAATAATATTAGGTACGAAATCTCTAATCACTCCCGTGATCAGAAAGTGTGTTTTTTTTTGTGATTCAAAAAGGCATACAGTGCAAAAGAGGAAATCCAAGTTGAAAAACAAATCGTTGTTTCAACTTCAACACACCTTAGATTTAATTCTTAAAGGTGTAACTGACATCTGTATGTCTAAACCAATTGGTTTTAACACACATCCTGTGTTTCCTACCAGGAAAGTCAGTTCCATGAGTTCCTCAAATGCACAAAATCACAATAGACCTGTTGACAAATATTGTCCAAGAAGAACTCATATTCTCTCTCCTATTAATAATGAAGATAATGATGTGAATCATATACCAAGTGAAGAATGCAGATATGAGCAAATGGATGACAACTTAAAATTGGTTATTGAGGGATACAAGGAAATCATCAACAAACTGTGTATTTATCCAGACGACATTCTTCAGGTAAAAATCCTTACTAAGTGTCATATTACGATGATAGTAAATTTTATGTTAACTTTTCACATCATAACAATCTTCCTCCAAAGTACAGAAGGAAGAAGTTTAATCAAAATCAATATTCATTTGATGAGCTAAGAGCTCATACTTGTGCTACTTAATCACAAGGTTGGAATCTCTCACACAAAAATCCTGGTTGAGAGATATGCTCAGGTATACTTGTTGTCAATTTTTTCCCAGATTCTCGAGCTTTTTTCTTATCGTCTTTAGCATGAGCCTCTATAAAAAATTGCTTGCACAAGTATTTGTACTTGCTGTGTCATTTTATTTTATTATTATTGTTTGGTTAAACTAGGTGTTATCCATGTACTCTAAAAATGCTTCTCTTATGAGACATAGATTTTTGGAGTTATTCTGATTGCATCTTTTTACAAGAGCTTTTCAGCAAGGTCGTGTACGTATGACTCTTGTTCTTCTTTGGGTTGAGATTGATCTCTTCAGGTTACCCGTGTGACCGGCGCGAGTCAATTAAGGAAATACTAAAACTTCCTTCCCTAAGAAACCTTTAAGTAGCCGACCTATTGAGTTACGTAAGTCACGTACGCATACTCTAGGTTATTTTTGGGGTTATCAAGAATGTCATCTTCTTCATCTCGCAATGGTGATTTTGCAAAAGGATTTCGTGAGAAAGGTTTTGGTTTCGAATCAAAAGGGAAGAAGAAAAGAACTCTTGTATAAGATGGTGCACCTAATACCTCATGCTCCTATGCTTATTCACACCAAGATGTTGAGAATAAGGATATGATTTCTGCTGAAGTGGTTCATGACTTTCTTATATATTTTGAGGAAGCAAAACTGTAACTTGTTGATACTATGAAGGATCTTGATGTGGTTAGAACTGAGTTAAAAAAGTTTACTATTGACCTTGGTCTTATGAAGTCACATATTAAAGAACTTCTCAATAAGGATATCTTCTCCGAAGACGCAGTTGATAATATGAATCACAAGCTTAAAGGTCTCGAAACCCGTGAAGCTTCCAAACGTTAACTTTATCTCATGATCGGTTTTTAGTAGATTTGTTATTTAGTATAGGAAGTCTTCTTATGAGAATTTTATTCTTGTGTTTAGGAAGAATAACTAGAGATTGGAATAGCCATTATTGTGATTACACATAGCTATGTCCAACGTTTTCATCTTTTGTTTTTAGATTTATTTATTTAAACTCTAAAATTGTTTCGAAGATGATTTTTGCAGTATTAATCTTTATGGTTTCATATATTGCAATATTTTATGGGATATGTGTGTTTGCGTCCGTAAACTATTATTGTCCCATACGATGTCAAAAGTTATCTCTTTTATATGTCAATATGCAAGTATTGATGCAAGATCGATAAACTTTTGACAAACAAAAATTGAACCTATTGTGTCGTTATGCAAATTATTAACGGAAGATATGATGAATTTTTTTTCCAAGGATTATGTCTATTGTATGTCATTGTGCAAATAGAGATGGAAAATAGAATGAATCCTTGTATGCCGCAGTATTGATCTTTCCCTGATCCATTTTTATGTGTATACTGCAATGCTCCATAAGCTTTCTTGTATTGAGAATAAAACGATTGAGTTAATCATTCTTTTATGGTTAACATAGTCGTAGCTCCGTAAGTTTTCTTATGTCGAGCATGTTCAATTAAATTGATCACTTTTGTGTTTAATTTGATTGTATATTACGATTAAATTAATCATAGTGTTGATGGTGGATTTTAGTTCAGGGCTAAAGTTGTAAAACCAAATTTTGTGCAACCATCCTGCAAAGGATAATGCTACTTGATAAGTGATGAATACTTCTCTGCTTTATTAATTCACCTAGAATGGAGCATGTAGCAACAATCCCCAAGTATTCTGTGAATTTTGGCATTATCAATTAATGCATAAAATGCCTTGTATTTTCTGTGATGTTCTCAGCAGAACTCTCATGGTTCGTGCGGCATGATGACTAACTGTTACTCTCAGCAGAGTAACGTGAATATCCAAGTATCAATAGTAAGGCATGCACGAAATATCCATATAGGCTACACCATTCTCTGATAAAGAGAATCATCTCTCGGTGTGTTATACTAGCCCGATCGAGCATATTTGAATCTGGACTGTCCATATCAGTCTCAGAAATAAAAACGGCCACGCAAGTTGGCTGCATGAATTAACCAGCCTAGACAAACCCTAGCAGGAGCAGGAAACCACCACAATGACCACCAGCGGGCCCGTTTATGCCCTGGTCGGTCGAACGCATACATTGCCCCCAAATAGCCTCCAAACACCAACCCTGAAAGGGGATGGTCGAGTAGGCATGGAGCGGCTAGCATGCATAAGACTGTCGAAAAAATAGTCTCAAAAAGGTCGCAACCGTCCAACTTCGCATGCATGGTTGGACGGTTTAGATCGCTCCTCGATCAAGTGGTGAAGTGTTCGTACACCCATTGGCGGGCCCACTTTCCACCTGCTTAATCGGTTCTCCCACAACCAAGCCGTGGAGCAAAAAATGGTTGCCCAACCAAGGCTGTCTTGATGCTTTAGGAAGCCATGGAAGTCCAAACCGATCACGACCATCCAACTTCGCAGGCATGGTTGGATGGCTTAGATCGCGCTAGGACCGTGGAGCAAGCATGCATGTGCTCACCGCCGGCCCAAGGTGGGACCCACATAATCGGTCTCCCCAAGGGAGGCGCGTAATCCCAAATCTGATCAATTGAAGTTAGCCAGTTCGAAACCCTAATTAGGGTTTGCGGCACCATCCATGTGTCGCAAATTCATCTCGAACGTCCATCTTCGCAGGCTTGAACGGAGGGTATAGATGAAGATTCAAAAAGGGCCAAGCATGTCAAAACGATCACCGTGGAACCGGCTTCACGCCTGACTAATCGACTAAGGCCGGACTTGGCCAGATATCTCGGTCTGCGCGCCCAAGCGTGGTGTGTCATGCCTCCTTAACGAATCCTTTGCGACACAAGGTTTCTGTTGAAACCCGATCTCAACCACTCCTCTTTGCCGGCCAAATTGAGTGGTTTAGATCAGACTTTTGCGAGTCAAGATGGCATGGGCGTGAATATCAGTGCGCCGCCTCCATGTGGGACCAATTCGGTCCATCCAAAAATGTTCCCTAAGCTCAAATACGATTGAGCTGAAAGAGGGAGCATGTACATCTCCTAAGCCCTAATCCAACGATCGCAGATGGGGTCGTAAGCCATCTTGTCCGTACAACTTCGCTAGCTTGGACGGATAGACTAGAATAGGAATTGGGCAACAAGTGAGGTATCACCATGATCATTTTCCACCACTCTTCCGCATAGAGTGATCGTCTAAGAAACCTCCAAACGGTCACTCGAAGATGGCTGGACAAGAAGCTATTTTAAGACGCTTAATTCGTGACTTACTCCGTTAAGCTTTAAAACAGCGATGCATCATCCATATTGAATATATTCGATGCATCACATGCGTAGAATATACACGGTATTCTATAAATATCGGCTTTCCAAATAACTCAATTATTTAACCTAGCATTGTATGCTACTTTTTGTGGGTCCCACGATCCACATACTCGAGACATTAATCACGTCATAAACTGGGGATATATACTGGGGTATTGGTCTGGCGGTTTACAGCGTGCAGCGCACAACGCGTCACCACAAGAACGTGTCAGGAAGTCATGGACGGTTAGTGATGATGAGAGAAGTGGGCAAGACTGATCATGTGACACTAACACACAACTCCACTACTCCATTACTCCACTTCCTCCACTTCCCACGAGAGACGTGAATATGGCTCAAATGACTTGTATAAATAGGTTCTCCTCCCTATTTTCCAAGGATAAGGCAGAAATCAAGTGTTAATACAATTGTATTCAAAACACCCAGATCCCGCTTGCATTATTCGTAAGCCTGTTCACCTTTCTGTTACAAGTCATAAAACAGCGTACTCCTTCACAATCTCAACACCTTATTCGCTTCCCTCCCTAAGATCAACCCCATCCCCTTCACTTTGTGACCGAAACAAGTCTGGAACGACAATTTCTTGGTTTAGGCAAGAATTGTATAGATTTATCCCTTGAATCAAAAGCACTCCCATGCAGTGCATTTGTTTAAGGTTTAAACTCATTTCTCATCCACACACCCCAAAATTACCAAAACCGGCGGAGATAGTTTTCACCCATAAACAATTGGCGACCATAGTGGGAGATTAATCTATCGGTTGTGAAGTTATTTCCATCAATACCCAACCTCATTGGTTGATTTCAAAATGGTTGGTCTTAGGACTCACCAAACGATATCAAATTCCGTTCGAAGTTCCTCCAACGAAGATGCTCCTCCTCCCAACGGTATATCTGACGGTGCAACCGGAAGAATCCCAATATTGATCGAGTTAGCACGAGTGCAGGAGATTCACGCGCAGAACATGGACCTGATCAAGGAGACGATAAACGGTATACTCGATCTCCTCATTAAGATGGCATCAGATATAAGCGGTTCTTCCGTCGCGGAGATTTCTGCACTGGGGACTGATCCTCCCAACGATCCTCCTCAAATCAACATTTTCACTATGAAGCAGAGGTCGGTGGACCAAGAAGTCTCTTCTCTAGTAGAAAGTTTGTGCGAACTTTTACACCTCTCGAAGAATCAGCGGGCAGAGACGTTTGCTGCAATAAACCAAAGCCTTGGACGTGCAGTTAACTCCTTTACGTCCAGAAACCTCTAAAGCACCGGAGATGTCTGTGAATAATATTACATTTACATAAGAAGACATGGTGGCGGAAGAGGGTCACAACCGGGCCCTACATGTTACTACACGCATCAAGGATTCAGAGTTCAAGAGGGCCCTTTTCGACACAGGAGCATCTTCGAATGTGATTACCCTCAAGAAACCCAAAACGACCAAGATTCTCCCGAACAAGATAGTGCGGCATCCCACCATGATGACAAACTTTGAAGGAATACAAACCAACACGTACGGGTATGTCAATATAAATTTATCTGTAGGACCCGTCCAGTCTAAAGTGAAATTCGAAGTCATAGAAAAGGAGCCGGACTACCACATGATATTTGGGAGGCCATGGCTTCATGACAATAGAGTTGTTCCTTCAACGTATCACCAGTGCTTGAATACTGTGCTAAATGAGGAATTCGTTCGTATTCCTGCATCGTTCTCTCCTTACGCGCCAATCTGTGGCATAGAGTTATTTGAGCCTAAAGAAACTTCACGAGAAGAATCAGGGAAAGTTCATTGCATCCCACTACCCACGTAGGCATCAATCCAGGAGGAGGACCGACTTGCATCGTTGAAGGATAATCCCCACGATATGTCAGGACATCCTTCTTCGTCTGGTGAAGCCACAACTAATGTTCACACTAAAAGAGAGCGAACTTTTATGGCGAGCCGTGATCAAAAGGGGAAGACTGTATACCGACGCAGCTGTTAGAAATTAGCATGGGAGACTACTACTTAATCTTTCCACCCAATAGAATGCTACAACAACGAAGAGCCACAAGAAGAGGTGTTGGATGCTCCACGACAGCTGCATGACGGTACTAATTCCACGACTGAAGATCTCAAAGTCGTTAATATCGGGAATGAAGAATCCCCCAGACCTATCTCCATCATCTCAACCTTGTCCAAGAATGAACGCACGAAACTTGTGCAACTTCTCAAAGAATACCGAGACATATTCGCTTGGATGTATGAAGAAATGCCCGGTTTAGATGAAAAATTGGTCACCCATCATCTGCATGTCGTACCTAGATACAAGCCGATCAAACAATCTCTGAGGAAATTTAGGCACGAGGTGGAAGAGAAGATCAAGACTGAGACACGGAAGCTGCTAGCTGCTGGCTCCATTAAACCCATTCATCACCCGACCTGGTTGGATAATGTGGTTCCAGTAAAAAAGAAAAACGGGAAGATCATGTGATGCATGGATTTTAGAGACTTGAACAGATGCTTCCCCAAAGATGATTTTCCTCTACCTAACATCGATATGTTAGTAGATGCAACCAGTGTGCAAGGCATGTTCTCCTTCATGGATGGATACAATGGGTACAATCAGATAAGAATGTACGAGCACGACGCAAGTAAGACAGCTTTTCGAACTCCTCTCAGAATTTTTTTATTATACTGTAATGCCATTCGGTTTGAAGAATGCCGGTGCAACCTATCAACGCGCTATGACGGCAATCTTCCACGGCATGATGCATAAGAAAGTTGAAGACTACGTGGATGATATAGTAGTCAAATAGAAAGATCGGGCGGATCACACCGGAGTTTTACGACAAGTGTTTGAAAGGTGCCGTGAGTACAAATTGAAGATGAATCCATTGAAATGCGCTTTCGGTGTTTTTTTAGGAAAATTCCTGGGATTTCAGGTAACTGCTAAGGGAATTGAGGTAGACCCATCCTATACTCAAGATATCCTCATAATGATGCTGCCACGGACTGTGAAGGAGCTCCAAAGCTTCATGGGAAAGGTAAACTACATTCGGCATTTTATACCTGGCTTGTCCCATCTCGTTGCTTCATTTATTCCCTTGATGGAGAAGGGAGCAAGCTTCATCTGGACCGCACTACAACTGGAAGCGTTTCAGAAGATTCAAAGGATTTTGTCATCTCCAGCGGTCATGAAGTCCCCTATCCAAGGGAGACCACTGTGTCTCTACACTGCCTTCAACGATATTTCCGTAGGTTTTTTGCTCACACAGGAGGACGATGAGGGAGTCGAACATCCCATATACTATTTCAGTCGAGTATTAAGAGATTTTGAACTCAGATATCCCAAAGCGTAGAAAGCGTTCCTAGCCCTGATTCATTCCATTCATAAGTTTAGACATTACCTGTTGTCCAACAAGGTAGTACTCATATCTAAATCCGACCCTGCGAAGTTTTTACTTTCAAAACCAGTCATGATGGGAAGGACGGCCAAGTGGCTTTTCCAAATGTCAAAACTTGACAAAACGTGCACATCACCGAGAGCTATCAAGGGAGAAGCTGTTGTTGATTTACTGGCAACGTTCCCTGGAGAAGGCACTATTGCATTACACGAGGATCTTCCAGGAGAATTTCCAGAGATCTCTGTTATCGAAGGAGGGGTGTGGCTGCTGTATTTCGATGGCTCTGCCACTCCTAGAAATAGCACTGGAGGGGAAGGCGTGGTCCTAGTGTCTCCAACTGGGGAAGTTTTTTTACACTCTTTCAAGTTGGACTTTCGGTGCACCAACAACTCAGCGGAGTATGAATCCTTTATCATAGGACTTTCAATAGCCAAGCAAGCAGGGGCCACTCGCCTAGAGATAAGAGGTGACTCTAAGTTACTGGTTAATCATATGAATGGAGTGTATGTATTAAAGGAGGCAACTCTGGCCCCGTATCGATCAGCGGCGCAAACATTATTAAACTACTTTGCAGATGCAACCATAACCTACATTGGTCGCAGCAACAACATACATGTCGATTGTTTAGCCACACTGGCATCCAAATTGTAGTTTGAAGGCTTATAAGAGACTCTGACGGTGAGAATGAGAACAGTAGAATCAACATGGATTTCACAACGCGAAGACATTGGGACCTGTGATTGGCGAACTCCTATCGTTCAAGAACTCGGAAGATCGTTTTCTCAAGGAAAGGTCAGTCTCAAAACTCTACAGAGATATTTCATGCTTCATGGTATACTATATCAACAAAACTTGGATGGTTCCCTGTCGAGATGTCTCAGAGATGAAGAGGCGCAATTGCATCTTAACCGCGTTCATGATGAAACTTGTGGACAAATGTCGGTGGTAATGCTCTACCAACGTCTTCAACTCCTGGGCTATTATTAGCCAGAAATGGAAACTCAATCTCGTTTACTCCAGAAGTCTTGCACCAATTGCCAAGTTCCGCCACATCAATTGGAGGTTTTCAACATAAGTCATGCTGGGGACTGGATAGAATCGTACATTATCTATCTCCGCGATGGAGTGGATCCTGTCAATCAAAGGGATGTTGTCAAGATGAAGCAAAAGGCGAAGTGATTCGTATTTCACGAAGGAATCATATATCGTAAAAGCTTTGGAGGCGACCTATTACGATGTATGTCTAAGGAAGAGATTCCGACTATGTTGAAAGAAATGCATGAAGGGGAACATCAAGGGAAGAGGAAACTGTTTCTCTAGATACATGAGAAATACTATTGTCCAACCATAGAGGATGATGCAGCCGCATTTGTCCAAAGCTGCCATGAATGCCAAATTCACGGGAACCTCATTCACGCACCTTCCACCCCCTTACACTCGATAAGTAGTCCATGGCCGTTTTATAGCTGGGGACTTGACATTATTGGGAGGAATTATACGTCATCGTCAAATCAACATGAGTATATCATAACTGCGATGGAGTATTTTACCAAATGGGTTGAACCCATCCCTCTACGAGGAACTACATGAGCAACAATTGCCGCCTTCATTAAAGAATACATCATTTGACGGTTTGGTTTACCTAAGCATATCATCACCGATAATGGCACTCCATTTGCAAACAAAAAGGTATGAGATATTCTTAAAGAATATGGGATTAAACAGGTCTTCTCCACCATTTACTATCCTCAAGGAAACATACAAGCTGAGAGAACCAACAAGATACTGATCCGGATTCTCAGTCGAACGGTGCATGACAATCCCAGGGGCTGGCACGAACAGCTGCCTATGGCGCTATAGGCTTATAGGACATCACCTAAAAGTTCCATTGGGGTTTCTCCATATTCATTTGTTTACGGTGTGGACGCAGTCCTCCCGGCAGAAATCAGGATTCCGTCAGCAAGGATTGCAGAAGCAAGAGGGGTCCACTGAAGCGAGGCTAAAACATCTAACTCAAGAATTGCTGAGTTAGACACTCTGGATTCCAGAAGAAGCAAGGCATAGGAGCGCGCTCAGGTGTACAGAAACTGGGTCTCCAGGGTGTATGATAAGATTGTGAAGCCACGTGTTTTTAAAGTAGGAGATTTGGTCTTGAAGACAGCCAAACAAATTCAACAAGACATGTTTGCACCGAAGTTCTCTTCGAAATGGGAAGGTACCTACGTGATTACCAAGGCTTATAGTACCGGCTACTACAAAATCATTAAGGTGGATAGAGGCAAGTTAGAAGCAGTCATTAATGAAAAGTTGCTCAAGGCATACCATGCTTGATTATTGTTCCACTACTTTCCCGTGACATGACAATGTGGGCATTTTCATTATGCGTTTGAATTGTCAATTTATTCAAAAAAAAAATTAATAAAAAAGAAAATTCGCCCATCCTCTAGAAACGAATACAATCAAAAAGGTTCAAGGGAAAATTGACAATAAGGAAGCATGGACTAGAAGAGGCCGTCCAACAGATTATAGTTCCTTGAAAGCATCATCTTCAGCCTGGTCTGGTACCCCTTTATTCTATTCTTCAAACTTTGAACTGCCTGCTCCACCTTATTTGATTCCGCAACCAGAGCTTTCTCTTCCTCCAAGATAGCTTTTGTAGCAGGAACAACATTCACAAGGATACCATCTCGGTCAACCTTGATGATATCAAGACGCTGCCTTAACCATCCCACGTTGAACTCCATGGATTCGTAGGTAGATACCATGTTCTCCCACTTTTCGAGGATTGATTCAGCAACGTTGCGGATAGAAATTTCTCCCATCTCAGCAATCATAGGAAGGAGGCAGTTTATCGTGGTGACTAAAGCAGATGAACATTTCCTGACTACATTCCTGGTTGCGATGTGGCCATACTATCTCCATACCTTTGTGTACAAAGGCACGAACTCCTTCCGCACCAAGAATCCACCGACGTCTCGGTAGCTGGAGGATGATCATTTTATTTGAATATCAAATGAGAGACCCGCATTGGGGTATTCATAAGATGATACACCTAAATCAGCATCTTCGAGGGATGCAGGGGTAGGCGTGTTTGAATTCGAAGGAATAGGACTAGTTAAGTCGTCATCGTCAATAACCGTTACACATGTTCTCGTGGGATATCTCTGCAAAAAGAGAATATTATTCGCCTGATCATGAAGAACAAACAACTGTTCGGAAGAAAAAAGATAAAGAGAGACGAACCGGTATGATCTTTTTGACTCGGAGAACACGAGAAAGGAACTCATCATGAGGCTCAAACGCAGGTCGTGCACGTTTAATGGAAGACCCTGGATGGTACGAAGAAGATGATCCACTGTTGTTTGACATGACGAGGAAATTGAGTTTCTGCAAGGAATTTTTTATCACAAGATTGTAGAAAGTGGTTCAAGATCCCTACATATACATATATGTCGAGGAAACCCTAAAGGAAGACTAAAGAGGTTGCAGCGAAGCCTACCCGATATATGAGGATTCAACACCGACCAAGTCATGCTTTCTTTCAAACCCTAATCAAAGATTAGAGAAGTAGTTGGGTGTAAGGGATTTGGCCAGCAGTGTGTAAGCACCCACGCCAGGGGAATTCCAGTAGAAGAATAATTCCATTCCTAGCTCAAACACACCTAAGGGAGGAAGACGGTCCCACCAAGGCCCATGGTCACACACGTATGGAGGATTGCCCACGATTGGTCAGAATCCTTCCAGGTAGACTTCATTCATCATGTTTTATTATGTCGCATATGTCACCATCTAATGCCTACCCCACAATAGTGTAACCATCATGTACTAGGCAGGGGACTTAATGTTGATGGTGAATTTTAGTTCAGGTCTAAAGTTGTAAAACTCATTTTTGTGCAACCATCATGCAAAGGATAAGGCTACTTGGTAAGTGATAAATACTTCTTCGCTTTATTAATTCACCTAGAATGGAGCATGTACCAACAATCCCCAAGTATTCTGTGAATTTTGGCATTATCAATTAATGAATAAAATGCCTTGTATTTTCTGTGCCATTCTCAGCAGAACTCTCATTGTTGGTACGGCATGATGACTGACTATTACTCTCAGCAGAGTAACGTGAATATCCAATTATCAATAGTGAGGCATGCACGAAATACCCATACATGCTACACCATTCTTTGATAAAGAGAATCATCTCTCGGTGTGTTATACTATCCCGATCGAGCATATTTGAATCTGGACTGTCCATATCAGTCTCAGAAAAAATCATGGACACACAAGTTGGCCGCATGAATTAACCAGCCTAGACAAACCCTAGCAGGAGCAGGAAACCACCGCAATGACCACCAGCGAGCCCATTTATGCCCTGGTCGGTCGAACGCATACCTTGCCCCTAAATAGCCGCCAAACACCAACCCTTAAAGGGGATGGTAGAGCAGGCATGGAGCGGCTATCATGCATAAGACTTTCTAAAAAACAGTCTCAAAGAGGTCACAACCTTCCAACTTCGCAGGCATGGTTGGACGCTTTAGATCGCTCCTCGATCAAGTGGCGAAGTGTTGGTACACCCATTGGCGGGCCCACTTTCCACATGCTTGATCAGTTCTCCCACAGCCAAGCCGTGGTGCAACAAACGGTTTCCCAAACAAGGCTTGCGTGATGCTTTAGGAAGCCGTGGAAGTCCAAACCGATCACGACCATCCAACTTCGCATGCATGGTTGGATGGATTAGATCACGCCAGGATAGTGGAGCAAGCATACATGTGCTCACCGCCTGCCCAAGGTGGGACCCATGCAATCGGTCTTCCCAAGAGAGGCGCGCAACCCCAAATCCGATCGGTTGAAGTTGGCCTATTCGAAACCCTAATTAGGGTTTGCGGCACCATCCATGTGTCGCAAATTCATCTCGAACGTCCATCTTCGCAGGCTTGAACGGAGGGTATGAATGAAGATTCCAAAAGGACCAAGCATGTTAACATGACCACCGTGGGCCCAGCTTCACGCTTGACTGATCGACCAAGGCCGTCCTTGGATAGACGTCTCGGTTCGCGCGCCCAAGGGTGGCGTGTCACACCTCCTTAACGAATCCTTTGTGACACATGGTGATTGAAACGTCATCATGACTTTCGTCACGGGTAAAGATGAAACGTGGTTAAAGCGAAATCTTACCAACACATATTTCGAGAAAAATATAGGCGAGTAAACTCGGCACGAAATAATAAATGTGTATGTATGAAAACTATCATACTTATACGACTGTGTCTCAATAGTAGGAGATAAAGTAGACTTTTGAGTGCTAGATGAGTTCAAGTCTCCACATACCTTTTTGGTCGGATGAAGTTCCACCGGTTCCTTGAGTAGTTCTTCGTCTTCGCAAGATAATCGTCATGGAGTCTGGAGCTCAACTACACTTACGATCCTAGACCGAGACTTAGTCATAAGTAAACTAGAAATCAAGACATATAGTTTTGATCACTAATATTGACAAACATGCTTGAGATAGAAACGCATGCCAGTTCGAAAGAGCAATGCTCTAATAATCTCCCCCTTTGTCAATTTTAGTGACAAAACTATCAATACATATGGATTACAAAATAGATAAAACTTTGTAGCTTCTCGTCCACATGCTTGATCTCCTTGGTGCTTCAATATTAATCGAAAACTTCGTCTTTTCCAAGTACTCCCATGATTCCATAGATGTTCAATTCAGCATCATAGTTATTGAAGTCCCATAGCCATAATAATGAGAAAACAAAAGCTCTCGATCATTGTTATACAGTGTCATAGTATTATTACACAGCATCAAAGTTCTTATATCACAACTTCGACAACAACACTATGGTGATACGTAACCATATGTATTTGTAGTCTGAACTACATATTAATTTTCCCCCTTTTTGTCAATAAAATTGGCAAAGGAACGAAAACGGGATCCCAATGAAATTTTCATGGAGACGCTTCAAGACCAAAGAAAAGGACATATCAACTTGTTAGATGAAATCATAAAGCCGAAGATAAATGCATTCATCAAGGAGTTTATAAAGATACAAGATAACCCCTAAAAATTCCACAGCCGCACTCCCCTAAGATATGGAAATTAAGCGCAAGTTCAAAAGAACTCTCCCCCATTTGATGTCATTTCCGAGAGAACAACAAGAGCGACCTTATTTTTACAAGAAGGATTTTAATGGACACCAAAAACCTTAAGAAATGATTTTATATATCCAAAATTCTCAATTAAACTAACCACAAGAAAACCCATGATTAATTTAATTGGAATACACAATCAAATTAAACACAAAAGTGATCAATTTAATTGAACATGCTTGACATGAGAGAACTTACGGAGCTCCGACTATGTTAACCATAAAAGAATGATCAACTCAATCGTTTTATGCTCAACACAAGAAAAACTTATGTAGCATTGCAGTATACACATAAAATATGGATCAGGGAAAGATAAATACTGCGGCATTCAAGGATTCATTCTGTTTTCCATTACTATCTGCACAATGACATATAATAGACATAATCCTTGAAAACAAAAATTCATCATATCTTCCGTCAATTATTTGCATAACGACACAATAGGTTCAATTTGTGTTTGTCAAAAATTCATCGATCTTGTATCAATACTTGCATATCGACATATAAAAGAGATAGCTTTTGACATCGTTTGGGACAACAATAGTTCACGGACGCAAACACACATATCCCATAACATAATGCAATATATGAAACCATAAAGATTAATACTGCAATCATCATCTCCCAAACAATTTTTAGAGTTTTAAATAAATTAAAACAAAATCTAAAAAAAAAAAAGATGAACACATTGGACATAGCTATGTGTAATCACAATAATGGCTATTCTAATCTCTAGTTATTCTTCCTAAAACACAAGAATAGAATTCTCATAAGAAGACTTCTTAGACATTAAGATCTTTGAAAAATTCCTTGTCGTCCCCGAACTCCTTGTCGTCAACATCCATTGGAACATATGGTTCATGGAGGAAGGATTCAATGCCAATAAACCTTCTTGGCTGATGATGTCGAACCAGGGCCTTCTGAATTTCTAATGATCTTAAAACACAAGCCTTTATTTGTTGAATCTCTTTTCTTGCCAGCTTCAACTCTTCAAGAACATCAGAAAACTTCTGAGAGTTTGAAGGAACAGCTCTTGGCTTCCTCACATTCCTTTTTTTTTTTCAAGGTTGGAGGCAATGGAGATTTATCCCTTTCCTTAGTGATTGATGGCTTAACAATCATATTGGTATATTTTCCATCAGAAGACATAATGCTTGGAGTTTCTATGACACGGTTTTTGTGAGAGAAATTCACAACCAAACTTCAACAAGCAGTCTAAAGATATAAAGAGTATCAGAGAAGGAAAAAGGAATGTAGGGTTTTACCTATAAAAGGTTTGTGTACGCACAGCTCACAACCCTATAAAGAATGGAATTGTCGTAAATAACCCTCTTCTTTTGGCAAACAGGTCCTTTCCAATATCAACAGTGATATGAAGGATTTCCAAAAACCAAACAACACAGATCTTAAAAAAACAAAACAAATTCTTATTTTTAAAGCCTGAGGTGTGCAAGATCTTGTCTCTTTTAAACAGGCACATGAGACAAGATGCACATGGACAACACAATCAAATTGTGTTATGATGAACAATAATTTATCCACCATGATCCTTTTAGTTGGAATTCATGGAATCCTGCCTTTCCATATGTTTAGACCATGTTTCCTCTCTAATGGTCTAATTCTATATTTGGAAACCACTTTCTTTAAGGAGGATAAGATCTTACATACCTCGGCTATTTTCTTCGCGAGTTTTAGCTTGGTAGCTAGACGATCTGCTCTCCTTTGAAGCTTATTAACATATCTCATCTTGTATTTGTACTTAAAACACTTTGAAAGTTCATGAACCTTGAGAGAACAATATGAACATGTTAACGCATAAGATAATTCAAGCGCCTGTGAGAAAGCTACTAGGCACAATGTAGATCTTGAAACCTTTATAGAGTTTCCAAAAGAAGGGTCAATTGATTCTTCCATCTTGATTGGGCTCTCTTCTAAAAGATTATCAAGATTAATGTATGTATTGTTACAGTTATCAAAATCAATATTTTCACATAGAAAAGCAACATTTGATTTCTTGTCTTCATCAGAATCATAATCGTCAGACATTTCATCAAGTGTCGCAGCAAGACCTTTGTTCCCAGTGTATTTTCTACAATTTGGGAACTCGTTTTCAAAATGACCAAATCCTTTACACTTAAAGCACCGAGGCATATCCTCGTCATCAGTTTCATATGTGTCCCTGTTTTTAGGAGGAATGCGATTATGAGGTTTTACTGATGCCTTTGGCTTATCTCTGGTGAACCGTTTACTTCTCTTCAATAGAAGGTCCCTAAACTGTCTTGTGATCATCGAGACTGATTTGTCAAGATCTTCATCTGATGAATCTGTCTCAGAGTGATCATCTTTAAAGATATACACATTTTTACTTTTATCAAGTAATTTTGTGTCTTTCAGTGTTTTGAACGTAACATCCTTAGATTTGGATGAATGTTCGTGATGAATGATCTTAAGCTTCCCAACCAGCGTATTTCTGGAGAGATTATCAAGGTTATTTCCCTCAACGATGGAATGCTTCTTAGAATCATATCTAGATGGCAAGGATCTGAGAATTTTCATCACAATGTCCTTTTCAGGAATAGTCTTACCCAATGCAAAAGATGCATTAACAATTTCAGACACTTTGTGATTAAACTCATCAATTGAATCTTCATCTTCCATACAAAGGTTTTCCCAATCGGAATTTAGGTTTTGTAGCCTGGCTTCCTTTTCACTGGTATTACCTTCGAATACGGTTTCTAATATATCCCACGCATCTTTAGACCTAGTGCAATTTGACACAAGGTGCTGAAGATTTGGGATAATGGCATATATGATGGCATTCAAACCGTCGGAGTTTTGCTTTGCATCAAGTATCTCAGTAGCATCGTATTCACCAATATTCTTGGGAACATTAATGTTTCCTACTACAACAACGGGAGCATCATAGCCATTAACAACATATACCCATGATTGAAAATCATGTGCTTGAAGAAAAGCTCGCATAACGATTTTCCACCATAAGTAAATAGAGCCATCGAAGACGGGTGGTACGTTAATAGAGATAACACCTCTGTCCATAGAGTCAGATCACTAAAAACACAGACTGATAAGGTCTTTAAACGTGTTTACCTGCTCTGATACCAATGGAAAAAATAGGGGTCTAACAACCTCACCTAGTATTTTGATTAGCAATATGTATGGACTAACTCCAATATACTTTTAAGAGAATCAACTAGACAATCAGACTCAATCTTAATACAAAGTATATCAAGGAGTTAATATCTCTATCTCTTGATTAGATCTATACTCAAGCAAATAGAAATCCGCGACTCTTTATCAAATACAAGAGAGATATAAATTTGGATGGTACCAAAGACCAATATCCAAGGATTAATCAATTTCTAATTAATAACCAAAGGTTGGATTTCACAATTGATCGATACAATGCACAACCTATGGTATTTCAATTATATAAAAAAAATATAACGCGGAATAGAAATAACACAGACACCAGAAATTTTGTTAACGAGGAAACCGCAAATGCAGAAAAGCCCCGGGACCTAGTTCAGATTGAACACCGCACTGTATTAAGCCGCTATAGATACTAGACTACTACAAACTAACTTCGGTCTGGACTGTAATTGAACCCTAATCAATATCACACTGATTCAAGGTACAATTGCGCTCCTTACGTCTTTGATCCCAGCAGGATGCTACACACTTGATTTCTTTAGCTGATCTCACCCACAACCAAGAGTTGCTACGACCCAAAGTTGAAGACTTTAATAAACAAATATGTATCACACAGAAAAGTCTAAGATAATAGATAAATATGTTTCCCACAGATAAGCCTATAAGTTTTGTTCCGTCTTTTGATAAAATCAAGGTGAACAAGTACCAATTTATAAACTAGATATATATTCCTGAAGAACAACTCAGTATTATCAATCACCTTACAATAATCTAAATCGTATGGTAGCGAAACTAGATATTGCAGAATCACAAACGATGAGACGAAGATATTTGTGATTTCTTTTTATCTTGCCCTATCAGAGATATAATCTCAATCCAATTATTCAATTGAACTCGTACGAAAGAAAATGGCAAGATCATATCGCTCAACTACAAGAGAAGTAGTTCCGTCTGGCTTCACAATCCTAATGAAGTCTTCAAGTCGTTAATCGACAAGGTCTCGAGAAGAAACCTATGATTAAAGGAGAATTGACTCTAGCAAACCAACTAGTATCACACAGGAGGTGTGGGGATTAGTTTTTTCCAATTGCTAAATGTTTCCTTTATATAGTTTTCAAAACAAGGTTTGCAATCCAAGTTAACTTGGTAACAAAGCATTCAATATTCATCGTTAGATGAAAAACATGATTTATCCAAACTAATATCTTTCAACCGTTAGATCGAAACTTAGCTTGGCACACACATAAATGAAATGTATTTTATTTAGGTTTGAGTAACCGTACCTAAACGTGTACATTTGGTTGGTTCACGAATGGTTGGCCAATGGTTATCCATATGAGCACTTACATATTAATCGTATTCATCTTTCTTATGACTATTTCAAATGACTCATAAGAACTAGTTCAAGAGTTGTTCAATTGCAAGGAAATCTTATGGAACTACACAAGACACAATTGATGCAAAATCAGTTTGATTCACTTGAATCAATTCATGAATAATATAGCCATGGTTTGAAAAGATTGCATTCCTTATTGTTCTATTGTTTAAGTTCATGAACAATCGATTTGAGAAATATAACCAACTTGGGTATGCCTACGGGTATGCGTACCTTAGCTACCGGAATTGGGTTTGAAAACCCAGCAGAAATTTTCGGTTGGAAAACTTCCGTGGGTATGCGTACCTAAGGTGACTGGTTTGTAAGTTCGTAAAATCCAAACTACAGTAGAAATTCTCGGTACAAGAACCTCCGCTAGTACAAGTACAGGTACACGTACCTAACCTGTCTCCTTCGCCTATACTGCATACACACATATGCACGCACTTGGTTTCCGGTACATGGACTTATACACTAATGTGCGAACACACTATATATGCTTATATCCATATGTGGTTACGTAATCTCAACTCTACATTTCAATCATTGAAACGTTGTTCTATAATGTTAATAGTCGTTAGACATAAAGAATCGACTATCTTCATCAAATCCATTTTCAAGATTGAAACGTCATCTTGACTTTCGTCACGGGTAAAGATGAAACATGGTTGAAGCGAAAGCTTACCAACACATATTTCGAGAAAAAGATAGGTGAGTAAAATCGGATCGAAATAATAAATGTGTATGTAGGAAAACTATCATACTTATACGACTGTGTCTCAAGAGTAGGAGATAGAGTAGACTTTTGAGTGTTAGATGAGTTCAAGTCTCCACATACCTTTTTGGTCGGATTAATTTCCACCGGTTTCTTGAGTAGTTCTTAGTCTTCGCAAGATAATCATCATAGATTCTGGAGCTCAACTGTACTTACTATCCTAGACCGAGACTTAGTCACAAGTAAACTAGAAATCAAAACATATAAATTTGATCACTAATATTGACAAACATGCTTAAGATAGCAATGCATGCGAGTTCGACCGAGCAATGCTCTAACAAATTGTGAAATCCAACCTTTGGTTGTTGATTGGAAATTGATTGATCCTTGGATATTTGTCTTTGGTACCATATGTTGATGGTGGATTTTCATTTAAAGGCTAAAATTGTAAAAGCCAAATAATTGTGCGCTAACATCTTGTAAAAGATAAAGTCATTAATGAGTGATGGATACTCCTTCACTTTATTAATTCACTTAGGATGGAGCATGTGGCAACAATCCCATTCTGTGAATAAAATACGAAATTCATCCAGGTTGGAGCATGTAGAAACAATCCCATATACCCTGTGAATTTCCACCATTATTAATTAATACGCAACATCCATGTATTTCCTGTACTCATTATCAGTGCAGCATGACGACTGAGTGTTGCTCTGCTGAGAGCAACACGAATCTCCAAGCATTATAATGAAAGCATGTACGAAATACCCGTACATGCTGAACTCTCGGTATGTTATACTAGCCCGATTGAGCCACTCTCGGTGTGTTATACTAGCCCGATTGAGCATCTAGACTGACCGTATCAGTCTGGATATGATCACGACCATCCAACTCTACCAGCCTGATTGGATGGCCCAGATCGATTCCATAACCCCCAAGCAGGTATAGAATACCTGCCGAACCAACGCGGACCCCGCATGGTCGGCATCCCTTGGCCTAGCTTGCCAAAACTTCCAAACCATAGCAGTATGGAAGGAAAACCCTAAATTTGGGTTTGCGGCACATTGCATGTGTCGCAAAACAGCCTCAACCATCCATCTTCGCAGGTGTAGATGGAGGGTCCAGGTGTAGATTCAAAGGGCACGGAGTATGTCAACACAATCATCATGGGCCCACATACATACCTGACCAATCGGTCAAGACCAACCATGGTTGGTCATTCCAAATCGTGCGCTTGAATGGAGCATGACGCACGACCTTGAAGCCCAAAATTAGGGTTTTGATTCACGAGCGTCCATTTTCTCCGGCACGAATGGAGGGTCCAAGATTAGGTCAAAGCAGGTCCGGTCATATTAACATGACCACAGTGGACTCGTCTATCCCATCACCTAATCGGATAAGGAATAACATGCCTGGCTATCCCAAATTGTTCGCTCCAACATGCGTGGTCGCACCTCCCAAGCCGCAAACTAATCTCAACCGCTCGATTTCTCCGGATGAATTGAGCGGTTGGAGTTGAACCCAACGTTGATGAGGATCGTACGAGTTGCTGATCATGAGGCCGTCTTTGCGTCTACATTGCGTTTCACAGACGTTCAGGAATATCGCTCATCTTTGACAATACGTCTGCTCTCTTGAGTATGTCCTCATCTTTGGACATATTAGAATTATAATGATGGCATGCTTGCATCTTTATAATTCAGCATCTTTGATATGGGTAGTACTGAGCAGTCCCCAGCCACACTTATTTGCCTTTATCATCTTTGGATCGTGTCTTCGAGGAGTAGGGAAGTTCCCTCATGCAAATGACTTAACTAACAGGTTGTGAAAATATGATGAATCTATTGACATGGAGAGTTCATATGTACCTCTTAAGTCCCAGGTGTAACCTCCTTCGGTGATGCAACTACTTCTTCTACGGGAGAAAAAATTCTGAAAGGGTCTCTCACCAATGTTGTTGTCGTCGAGCCAGATATGGTATATCTTGGACGTTGTTTTATCACTATGACAGTCGTGCATGTGGTACTGGAGTTGGAGTTGGCGATTTTGGACGCACAAGATGTTGTATCTCGGTGGTTTTCCTCTCGGTTCTTCAGTGAAACTGCTTACAGAAGGCTGAAGATTGTATTGCATGTTGGTGAGATGTATGCTTCCACGAATATCATGAGGCTCTTCATTTCTGGAAGGCCTGGTTCTTTCTAGATATGATGTTATAGTTGAGTATTTAACAGCTTCATGAAGTTCAGAGGATGTATGAAAGCACATGTTCTTTAGCAAAGAACAATACATAGGTACCATCCTATTGATGCATAATTACACCAATTTGTGTTCAGTCATATTTGGATTGTGACCCTCCAGTGCCTGAATTATGGACCTCTTCACATAATCATTTGGATGTTCTTTGTTTCGCTGAAACATTCTTCTTAGCAGAGTGATTCTCCCAAACTGCGGATTTTGTCTTGACATGATGTCGCGGGCATCTTTATCTTCTTGAGGCTGCTCTCTTAAGGTGTCGGCCCTAGTAGATTTGAAGATGTCCCGGGCTCGCTCTTGTCCGGGTTGACATAATAGGATGCTTTCCCGGGATTTATGATGATTTGAAGATGTTTCAAGCCTCCTTCATTATTCTAGATGTACAAATTCTCGGAATTACACCATGTTCTGGATCTACACATTTTGTTGATGAAGTGATAACGGATACTCCCGATCTTAAATTGGTAGCAGTGGTGGAATAAAGATAGACCTTTTCTTTTGTGACCTCTGGGCATCTTCCTAGGACTCCACTGGTGTTGAATTCGTTGTCGACTATCTCCATACTGAAACAACAGCTACGCGAATCTTCACTTTGTCTTTCTGGGTGTGGACCCTTTGAGGCATTCCTGGCTTGCTCCATACAACACTTTTGGTGTTGTAGAAAAGGTGGTTGCTCCATCCGGATCTCGATAGAAGCCGTTGCATTCTTCTAAGTAGTAGTCGCGTTTTGTGTCTCCATACGACTTTCTGGTCCTTTCATCTGGTAGATTTACTGGTACTCAGCTATCCAAGGCATTTCTAGTAGTATTGCTTGAAAAATCATTTTTGTGAAGCTTCTTAGCGAATGGAACACCGGAATTGAAATTGGTTGTTGAACTTAAATTGAATTTAATGATTGAATTGAATCTAAGATCTACCCTTTTGAAATTGGAGAAATTGGAATAAATCTTGAGAAACTGATTTTGCAACAGAGAGATCAATCTCCCACTGTGGTCTCCAGTTGTTTGAGGGTACAAACTGATTCTGCTATTTTTGGTAAATTTGGGTGTGTTGATGAGAAACGAATCTAAACCCTAAACAAATGCACTGTAGGGGAATAATTTAGATTCGAGAGATCAATTTGTACAGTTCTGGCCTAAACTAAGAAATGGCCGTTCCAGACTTGCTTCGGTCATAAAGTGAAGGAGAAGGGTTGATCTTAGGGAGGGAATCGAAGAAGTTGTTGAGATCAAAATGTTGAACTATGAAGGTGTATCTGTTTTATGACTTGTATCAGAATGTGTAATTGGCTTGCAGAATGAAAGCTATCAGTTCTTGGTATTTTCTGGATATTGTGTTGATAACACTTGTATTCTTGTGAAATAGGTTGAAAACATATTTATACAAGTCATTTGAGCACAACCCTGATCTCGTAGGAAGTGGAGGAAGTTAAGTAATGGAGTAGTGGGGCCGTGTAAGAAGTGGTGATCATCACGTGGTTACACCTTCGTCCACTACTCTCATCGTTGTCAATCGTCCATCCTTTCCTGACACGTTCTCATAATGGGCGCGTTGCATGCCGCACGCTGTAAACCGACATACCAATACCCCAGTAAGTATCCCCCAGTTTGTGACGTGTTTGATGTCTCGAATAAGTGGGTCAAGTCGGGGGACTTGCCGCGGATAATAACATATGGTGTTATTTAGGTGAAACAACTAAGTTGTTTATGAGGCCAACATAAAACATCGTATGTATTCGATGCATGTAAAGCATCGCATTCAAGCATCTCAAAGTAATCGATGTGTACGAAGCATCGTTGTTATAGAGCTTGATTGAATGAGTCGTGAATTAAGCATCTTAAAGGAGGTAGCATGACCGACCACCTTTGGGTGACCGTTTGGTAGCCCTAGGGACAAGCTATTCCTTGGTCGATCGCTCCCTGTGAATGAGGGGTGGCCGGTGATCATTGAGGTACCTCATCGATCGCCTAATGTTTGATCCAAGCCGTCTGGCCGAGCTAGAGAAGTTGGACGGAAGAGATGGTTTGCGGCAAATGTTTACCGCCGTTGATTCAAATTAGGGGTTGGAAACCGTGTGGCCAACCATAGTTTGACTGATCGAACGTGAGCGTTGGGCGCTAATTGGAGCAACTTGATCGGCCATGCATGAAGATGGGCGGCTGTCATGTGCGCCGACATCTCATGGATCTCCTAAAATTAGATCTAAGCCCTCTGTTTCGGCCGGCGAAGATGGGCGATCATGATCAATTTGCGACAGAAACGTGCAGCCGTAAACACAAGCTAGGGTTTCAATGCAGCCGCATCCACTCTAGTTCAATCGAACGAATCAGCGTGTTATTGACTTCCCATGGGCAAGTCGATTGGTCGGGAATAATATTAGGCCGACGGTGAACTCCCTGACACCTCTTTGATTGTCTGAAACGCAATCTAAGATGTCCAAATAGGCTGGCTAAGTTGGATAGTCATGATTGATTTGCGATAGTTATATATTGTCGCAACTCGAATTTAGGGTTTTAGAATAGCACGTTCGCCTTGGTTTGGGCAAGCGATTTGGTACCCTCTAGACTTGCTGCAAGCAAGTCGATCGAGCAGGGAAGAAATTGGGCCATCGGTGAGTGCGCCGACACCTCTTTGATCGTTCCATGGAAGATTTCAGCCGTCTAACAAGGCTGGAAAATTTGGACAGTCATGATGTATTTAAAACCTTTTTTAATGGTCTTAGCTCGTTTGAGCTTGCGTGAACACTCATCTTAGAGTTGACATTCAGAGCGCTTGGAAGTTAATTGAATACGACTCGATCGACTAGGGCATTAGTGGGCCCACCGGTGGTCATCACGATGATTGCCTATTTCCTCCAGGGCTTGGCTAGGCTTGTTAAATTGCGCGGCCAAATTGTGTGGCCGTGATCATTTTAAGGCTGATATGGACAGTCTAGATTTCCCTTAAGGAATTTAAACATGTTCTATCGGGTTATCTTTAATTAAAAGTGCGTCGATACGATATTCTCTTTTTCAGAGAGTGATGTGGCATGTGCGGGTATTTTCATGCAGATCTCAATACTGGCACTTCGGGAGATTCATGCTACTCTGCTGAGAGTGAACACTTAATCGCCATATCATGTCAATAATGAGAGTTCGGCTGGGAACATAGAATATACAAATACTAGGAAAGTCATGCATTAGTTGGTAATGCTGGCAGAATATCTGGGATTGCTAATACGCGCACCATTCTGAGTGAATTTCACATATATATATTGAATTGCTCAATGAGCGAGGAGGGTTTTGTGTACTCGTCACTTTTTCAAATGACTTTACCCTTGCAGGGTAACAACGCATTAAATACTGGTTTTACAATTTTATCCTTGAACTAAAAACCACCATCAACACAACTAAATAAGGAAACTAACTAAGCTGAACAGAGTTCAAATAAATAAGGAAATCTAGCTATATATGGTGTTGGTATCGCAACACATTTTTTAGTTCATTATTATAATTGAACATCAAATATCAAGGTTCCTAAAACTTCATTTTTATTGTTTCTTCATATTTTTATTTCTAAAGTACCAATTATAAATCATCCAAAACATCATACTTTATCCAGCCACACATGTTCACTGGCTGAATACCCACTTTTTGGTTCCATCTATATCCAGCAACCCAAGACAAGGTGTTGTAAGAACATTGAGTTCATGAAAAACTTAAGCATATCAACAATGGAAATGAGAATGGGGGCAACTTCAACTGCCAATACACTTCAATACTCTTCCTCTTCTACCTCCAAGACCCCACTCTTTGCATCTGCTTTCTTTTTTTCCAAATTCCTCGCCACTGGTAAGTATATAACATCTCTATCATCCTTTATTTTTCCCACTTAACATGGATGACCAATTAGTTTTTTTGGTTTCAATGCTTTTGGTAAAAGTTTTGGATAGACTGAAAAAGGGCACCACCACTTCAGTGGGTAAAAAATGATGGGGATTTGGCTACCTTTTGCATCAAACCATGCATAGATACTTCCGTACATCTACACTTTTGTTATCTAGCTATTAAACATACAACTGATGATACAAAACGGTGCATGCCTCTGTATACATTACTCGAAATAAGCTGTCTCTTAATGTTATTGGACCAGAATGTATATTTAATCATACATGTACAGATTAGACCAAGGTCTAAATCCTTTTTGTAAAGAATTGCTTTAGTGGATTGCTTGGAATTGTTAGGATAACTTGGGAGAGGTAGCATTTGTGGAGCTACAGAAACTGGTAGTGCAGTAAAAAAGATAATGGATTTGAACCAGTAGAAAGGGTGAAGGAAACAAGTGACATCGACACCCCTGTTTATTTAGGGGAATGCTTGACTGACCAAAAATTCTCTCCCGAGAAATTACGATGAACTCACACAGCCCCTGGGCCCACTGGAAATTATAGGAGGGTGTATTTTTATGGTCCCACCATATCATTTCCGGTTTCTTTAATGTGAACAGTACAATAAGAATTTAGTTGCATTCCTATATTTCTAACTCTTTTACTTCTCAATTATGTTAAATAGAATCTTCTATGCGGTTGGCATTCATGTGCTGACAGTATTTATCCACAATTTTAAACTTTATTATTATGGAAATGGAAATGTAACATTATTCCAAATATTTCATCTATTTTATTTAGATAATCATCTTACTTGACGGGCGCCATAAAAAGGTACAAGAATGCTAATGCGGTATCACAAAGTAACACGTTAAAAATTCATAATCAAACCAAAAAAACATAACTAGCCGGTGCGGAGGACGGGTTACTATCTAGTTATTATAAAAAAATATTTTTGGGTAAGGCTTATGTTGGTGCAAAATTAATTACGTCAACAATCTTCATAAGGAATAAAGAAGCATTTTTTAGTTCATTATTATTATTGTTTATATTTTTTTTAAGGGTTATGTTGGTGCAAAATTAATTACGTCAGCAATCTTTGAGATGTATATAAGATGATGAAATCTCCGTCGTTGCTTTATTTATCCATAAATTATAGATAAAAATTGAGGAGGGTACCTGCAAAGACACTCCGATGCTTAAGTCATTGTGACTGTGTACCTTTTGAGTTAGAATTTAGACTCTATTTATAGGCAAACAACAAATCTATATGTTATGATTTGTAGTTATCTCAAATAACCACCTAGATCTATCTTTATCCCATAGGATTTGTAGTTATCTTTGAAAATGCGGGGGCCTAACAACCACACCCAACAATTCGTTTTGCAATCTGAGAGGACTTACTCTAATACACTTTCTAGATAATCAACTAGATAGTCAGACTCAATCTAGAGTAAAGTATATCAAAGAGTGTAAATATCTCTAACTCTTGATTCAATCTGCAATCAGCAAATAGAAACATGCGAGCCCGATTGAATATAAAAGGAATTACTTGAACGGTACCAAAAACCAATGTTCAAGTGTCAATCAATGTAAATCAACAACCAAAGGTTGGATACTCTAATTTATTGATCTTAACACACAACCTGTAATATTTCAATTATATAACAAAATATAATGCGGAAAAGAAATAACACAGACACTAGAATTCTGTTAACGAGGAAACCGAAAATGCAGAAAAACCCCCGGACCTAGTATAGATTGAACACCATATTGTATTAATGACCAGTCCCTCCACCTATAGTGTCCCCACTTAGCCACTGCGGTCATCCGGCATTTTGGGGATTTTAACGGGACCGCTACGGTAATCCAGTAGAAACTTCCCTGATAGTCACCCATCCATGGATTATTCCCGTCCGAGCATGCTTAACTGCAGAGTTTTCTGCCAACTCCGGAGCCAATTGTCCTGAAAAGGCGACGATGTTAGTAAAGGAAAAATCATTACCTATATTTTATTCCATCGGCAAACCACTGTCATAATCAGGGTATTACAATACCACCACCTTAAATTAGAGTCGTTCTCGGCTCCGGAATATATATACAATCCCAGATCTCCGACGTTACCTACCCCCCATGAGAAGCACCTGGACCAATCCCGCCAGCGTACCTTCCCACTCTCGGCAGGTGACCCGTCGTTGGCTCTGATACCATTTGTAATGACTCGTCCCTCTAGCGATATTTTCCCCACTTGACCACTACGGTCATTCGTCCCCGCTTAACCACTCCGGTCATCCGGCAGTGTGGGGTTTTCAACGGGGACCGCTGCGGTAATCCAGGGGAAACTTCTAGGATGGTCACCTATCCCTAGATTACTCTCGCACGAGCACGCTTAACTACAGAGTTTTCTTCCAACTCCGGAGTCAATTGTGCTGAAAAGGCCTCGGTGTTAGGAAAGGACAAATCATTACCTATATTACTTTTCATCGGCGAACCACTTCCGAAATCGGGATATTACAAGAGGGTTCGACAATCTAAAACTACTCTAAATTAGGAAAACATCTTATCTGCTTTACAAAAAGGCACAAGGTCTTGTTGTCTCAAGATTATTATTGGGAAGAATCATTGTCTCTCTGTATGGCCTTGCTGAATTAATTAGTCCTTTTTATTTCAGTCAGATAAAAAGAATATGTGATTGTTTATTATATACTATATATATATATATATATATATGAAATTTATATACTTTTGGCCAGACTTTCATATAACTCATACATCCACTAAACTGAATTTGATAAGGAAAGTAACACATTCCAGAGGTCTTAGATACTAGGGCTTAACCCGTGCCGTAACGGCACGAGCATAACTTTTATTTAGTTATGCATTTTCTGACATATGATATTTATTAATATCAAGTTTACCCTTTTTATCATTACAAAAGTAATGGAAAACCTGATAGATATTTTTATTCTTCACTCCACAAATCCTTTCTAGCATTTTTCCGCCTTGACATTCTCCCATACTATGCCTCTCCTTTCTCGAGATGTATCCTCATGCCATCCATGATTTTATATCGAAATTAATTTTTATATATTTTGCCGCCATACCCCCACCCCAACCAATATATATATATTATTTGATATGTTTTTTAGTTTACGAAGATATCCTTTGAAATGGTATTACCTATCCGCATCTTCCTTATTTTAGTGAAAGATGTTAGGATCTTCGTGGACCATAGGAACCTACTATGGGCCCGACCAAACAGCAGCGATGCTATCCCTACTTGACCACCTTGGGATAAGAGGTGTGCGATTTTAATCTAAAAGGCTTCGATGCTTCATAAGGAGATGCCCAAGCTTTTTAAGCTCCACGTGTACTCCTCTTTATTCCATGTGGGACTATCCCTAGCTATACATATGTGGTTTATCATGCCACATACTCCAACAATCTCCACCTTGGCGAGATGAAACCACTTCACCAGTCCAATAAAACGGTACCAAAGACCAATGTTCAAGGAACAATCAATTTCAATCAACAACCAAAGGTTGGATTTCCAATTGATTTATTCAAACGCACAACCTGTGATATTTTAATTATATAACAAAATATAATGCGGAATAGAGATAACACAGACACCATAAATTTTGTTAACGAGGAAACCGCAAATGCAGAAAAATCCCTAGTCCAGATTGAACACACACTCTATTAAGCCGCTATAGACACTATCCTACTACAAACTAACTTCGGTATGGACTGTAGTTGAACCCCAATCAATCTCACACTGGTCCAAGGTACAATTGCACTCCTTACGTCTTTGATCCCAACATGATACTATACAATTGATTCAACTAAGAGTTGCTACGACCCAAAGTCGAAGACTTTAATAAACAAATTTGTATTACACAGAAAAGTCTACGGTAGTAGATAAATCTGTCTCCCACAGAAATACCTACGAGTTTTTTTCCGTCTTTTGATAAATCAAGGTGAACAAGAACCAATTGATAACCCGGACTTATATTCCTGAAGAACAACCTAGTATTATCAATCACCTCACAATAATCTTAATTGACGCGGAGAAATAAGATATTGTGGAATCACAAACGATGAGACAAAGATGTTTGTGATTACTTTTATATCTTGTCTATCGGAGATATCAATCTCAAGCCAATCGTTACGATTCTACTCAATACGATAGAAACAACAAGATTAGATCACATAACTACAAGAAAGTAGTATCGGTCTGGCTTCATAATCCCAATGAAGTCTTTAAGTCGTTAAACTACAGGGTCTCGGTAGAAACTTAAGGTTAAAGGAGAATCGACTCTAGCTAATACAACTAGTATCAAACAGGAGGTGTGGGGATTGGGTTTCCCAGTTGCTAGAGTTCTCCCTTATATAGTCTTTCAAATCAGGGTTTGCAATCAATGTTAGCTTAGTAACAAAGCATTCAATATTCACCCTTAGATGAAAACCTGATTAGATTCAAGCTAATATCTTTCAACCGTTAAATCGAAAACTTAGCTTATTACATACAAATGAAATGCACGTTTTAGGTTTGCGTAATCGTACCCAAACATGTACATTTGTTGGTTCAAAATTATTTAACCAAAAGGTTAGCCATATAATCACCTTCATATTAACCATATTCTTCTTTGCCATAACTAGTTCAAATGACTCAAATGAACTAGTTAGAGAGTTGTTCAATTTCTTATATCTTATAGAAGTATACAAGACAAAATTAAAGCAAAAACAATTTGATTCACTCGAATCGATTCATGAAATTTATAGCCACGGTTTGCAAACTTGCATTCCTTAGTTAATATAAGTATAAGTTCACGAATAATCGTTTTTAGAAAATAACCTACCTAAGTACGCGGATTAAGTACGCGGACTTAAGTACCTGGAATAAGTTTATACAAGGAATAAAAACTTATACATGTATGTGTTTCCACACAATTCTTATATCCCAAAATGGTTATATAATCTAAACTCTCATTACAATCATTGAAACATTCTTAGAGGACGTTATATAGTTGTTATTCACAAACCATTTTTTGTCAAAGCCATTTTCAAGTAATTGAAACATAACATGACTTTCGTCACTAGGTAAAGATGAACTTGGCCAAAGCGAAAGCTTACCAACATATATTTTGAGAAACAGATAAGTGAGATAAACTCGGCTCGAAATAGAAAATATGTATAATCAAAGTCTATATAGAAAAATGACTTTTTTCTCAATATAGGAGATATACTAGATAGACTTTTGAGTGATAGATAAGTTCAAGTCTCCACATACCTTTTTGTCGATGAAGATCCACCAGTTCCTTGAGAAGTCCTTTGTCGTGTATGATGATTGCCATGGAGTTCTTGAGCTCAACTACACTTTCTATCCTAGTCCGAGACTTAGCTATAGTAGACTAGAAATCAAGACTTATAATTTTGATCACTAACATGGAAAAACATGCTTGAGATAGCAACACATGCGAGTTTGACCGAGCAATGCTCTAAAAATATCCCCCTTTGTCAATTTTAGTGACAAAACTATCAATACATATGGAATACAAAAATAGATAAATGAACTTTTGTAGCTCTTCTTCCACATGCTTAATCTTCAATATTACTCGAAATCTTCGTCACTTCCAAGTACTCCAATGATTCCAAAGGTTGTAAGTTCAGCATCATCGTTGTTGAAAATCCGTAGCTATAACAATGAGAAAATAAGAATTCTCAATCATTGCTATATAGTGTCATGGTATTATTATACAGCATCAAAGTTCAATTGTATCACAACTTCGACAACAATACTACGGTGATATGTATCACTCCTCCTTAGTCAATACTCCATCTCACATGGAAACCATTCCACCTTACATAATGAACTGAAGACCATATGTATTTGTAGTGTGAACTACACATTATTTCTCTCCCTTTTTGTCAATAAAATTGGCAAAGGTACGAAAACGAGATCCTAATGAAAATTTCCATAAAGACATTTCATGACTAAAATAAAGTACATATCGAATTTTTTGGATGCAATCATATAGCCGAATCTAAATGCTTTCATCAAAGGAGTTTATAAAGATACAAGATAACTCCTATAATATTCCATACTCACTCTCCACAAAGATTTGGAAATTAAGCACAATTTCAATTAAGACCTCTCCGCCATAATATGTCATTCCCGAAAGAACAACAAGGGCGACCTTAATTTCATAACAAAAGAAGGATATCTTTTGACACGTCACACTAATAAACCTGACAGAAAATCAATTTATGGAAACAAATGCAGAATTGAAGTAAACACTTACTGGAGTTTCAAACTCAATTGACCAAAAGATTGATATAATCATGTTATAGCATTGCTCGGTTGAACCCACTAGCGTTGGTGTGTCAATTTAGTTGTCAATTTTAGTTTCTAAAATTCATTCTTGATTTTGCATACTAAAGATAGTTTCGGACTAGATTAGGTCTAAGAAGTTGAATCGATGCTATCCTTAAAGGATGAACATTGAAGACTAAAAGAAGACATCAACAAGTACTTCATCAACAAATTTATGTGATTGATTTCATTTGGATTCTTGTACAATTCTACCTTTTTAATCTATCGAGATAAATGCTCACTCTATCGAACAATTCCTATGATGGTAAATGTAAATTTATGTATATATACTTGAGGTTATTTGATTCATGACTTTGGTGACAATAACCTTTATCCTTATAGAGGATCTCATGTTATAGTGAACGAGCTTACGAATTCAACGAGCCAAGAATGACTCAATTCCGAGTTATAACGATGAAGTTATGAGTGATTTATTAAAGTAACAATTATAAGTGTTGCTGTAATTGTTACAGTTCGTTAGTAGGAAACAATCCATGGATTGTTTGTAAAAGTTCACGGACTTGGGCCTAATTACGTGACTAAAGGCATTTTTGGTCAAGTTGGTGATGTTTCCTTATCTAGGCAAGATCGCTATTAATCCAAACATATTTGATTACCATATTAAAGTGTTTGTGATAACTTTTAATTCCTGCCGAAGTTAAATTGTGATTTATTCACATAAATACAATATTTGCTAATTAATTAATTATTTAATTATTTTGGCAAGAGTTGTAACTTAGGAAAGACTCCCAAAATTAGGAGAGTCTTGAAAAAGGAAAATAGCCATGCTTAGCTTTAAAACTACCTTTCACTATAAATAAAAGGTTCGTGAGTGGTACACGTTTTCATCCCCTTTGGAAATTGGTGTTAGCTTCACAAGGTTGTTTTCCATGTCTTTTGTTCTTCGTGAGCAAGAGTGAGATAAAAGTCTTTGTATTGGGTATCACAAAGCCGAGTTGGAATCTTCGTGATTTATTTACAACTTGTAATCTAGGTTTTTCACCTCTTGTCTATTCTAAGGTTTTCTCTTCTGATATAAAACCATTCAAGAGTTGTTGATCATAAACCCTAGGTTTTGATAGATTTCAGTTTCCGATCGTATACCAACACTTGTTAGTCAAATTGGAAGCTAGAAAGAAAACTTCGATTAAGGCATCTCGCAAAAATCCTTAAGAAGTTTTAAACAAGATATCTCTATATTTATTCTAGTTGTTCTTGTTGTAGAATAATTAGGTTTCTCTTCCTTTATTGAAGAGTATGATAAACCCTGGTCTCCAAGTTTGTTTGGATATTACTTTTACCTAGTAATTGTTTTTCTCTAAACAAACACAAGATTTCCAAAACCTTAATTTATATCTAAAGGGAAATCAAACCAGTGTGTTGTGCAAACAAAATAACGAATCGTATCAATCGTGTTGTTGTATCTTCTAAAGAGAGCCTTGGGTTCTTCTAGAGGATTTTCGATAACAGTTCCTAAAGAGAATCGGTGTTCTGCTAGGAGTTCTATAAGAATACAGCTGAAGAAGGTATTACATCTAGTCCGAATAGGTTGTAGGAAATTGGTGTAACAACTTATAATCAGTGTGTGTTTATTCTGGACTAGGTCCCGGCGTTTTTCTGCATTTACAGTTTCCTCATTAACAAAAATTCTGGTGTCTGTGTTATTTATTTTCCGCATTATATTTTATTTATATATAATTGAGATAATACGGGTTGTACGTTAATCAATCATAGTTGTTAAATCCTACCTTGTTTGTTGGATAAGACTTGATTGATCTTGAACACTTGATTTTGTTATTTTCACATTGTTAGACCAGTCCGAACTAACCCTGTTTCAAGTGGACACCATGTTGAAATATTCCTTTAGTGATTGTTGCTTAAAGAGGTTTATATGCGGTGGATATTGAATAGGTTGTGATTAACACAAAAGATTTTGGCTCAAGAACTTTACTCTAAAATCAGGTTTACAGACTTGCTTCTGTTTAACCTTTATTTGTGTTGACTAAGAGATAAACTCTTTAGTATTATTCTTTGATTGAGTTTTCACTCTCAGAATATTATTGAATTTTAGTCCATACAGATTGCCAAACGAAATATTGGGTGTGGTTGTTAGACCCTCGCTTTTTCAAAGCACAAGGGCAAGAGTCATAGAAACAAACTAATGAACCAAAACAACACCAATAGACTGCCGTAAGTGTTGAAATGTAGCAGTGTCTAATGGTTTGCGAGAATATCATCCAACTGTTGTACGGAAGACACAAATTCCATATTTATGATACCGTTTTCATAAAGATCTCGAATAAAATAGTACCTTATGTCAATGTGCTTTGTTCTTGAGTGCTCAACGGGATTCTCAGTGATTCGAATCACGCTAGAGTTATCACAAAAGATCTCCATTATTCCAGTATCAATTCGTTTCATCCATAGAAGTTGAGTGCAACATGAGCCAACTGCAATATGTTCTACTTCACATGTACACATGGATTGTGAATTTTGTTTCTTGCTATGCCAAGCTACAAGATTCAGACCTACATAGTAGAAACCCCATGATGTACTTGTTCTGTCTTCTACACATCCTGCCCAATCAACATCTGAGTAAGCAGAAAGGTCAGTGTTAGTATCAAAAGTGTAAGATAGACCATACCCGACAGTGTGATTGACATATCGTATGATCCTATTTGCAGCTACAAGATGAGATTCCTTTAGATTATCCTGAAATCTAGCACAACATCCAACAATAAAAGAAATATCAGGTCTAGTAGTTGTAAGATATAAAAGGATACCAATAATAGATCGATACAATTTTTGTTCCACTTTTACTCCTTTATCATCTCTGTGCAATTTACCAGTAGTGGGCATAGATGTCAGTTTGGAGTTGACTTATCCAGACCGAACCTTGAGACAAGATCCTTTGCATATTTTTCTTGGGATAAGTAAATTCCATACTTATGTTGTTGAATTTATAATCCTAAGAAGAACTTCAATTCACTAACATTGCTCATTTTAAATTATTTAGCAAGAGAGACTTGGAAATCCTTTGCAAGTTTATCAAAAGTTTAACCATAGATGATATCATCTACATAGACTTGAGCAAATACAACATCTTTCCCACTCTAGGTAAACAAATTTTTATCAGCTCCGCCTCTTGAAAAACCTTTCCTAATAAGAGAAGTGGTAAGTTTTTCGAACCAGGCTCTAGGTGTTTGTTTTAACCCATATAATTCCTTTTTGAGCTTAAGAGCATGACATGGGAAATCAGGGTTTTCAAAACCCTTAGGTTGAGCGACATAGACTCCCTCCTTTAGAATTCTGTTTAAGAATGAGGATTTTATATCCATTTGGAACATCTTAACCTTAAGAAAACAAGCATGAGCTAATAAAAGTAGAATGGACTCAAGGCGTGCCAATGGAGTAAAAGTTTCGTCAAAGTCGATACCTTCAATCTGTGAATATCCTTGAGCGACAAGTTTGGCTTTAATTTTGACAATTGTGCCAAATTCATCAGAATTATTCTTGAATATCTATTTAGTGCCAACAATATTAATATTGGAAGTTTCCATACGTCTTGTCTTTGAAATTGATTTAATTCTTCATGCATTGCATTCACCCAAAAGGGATCGCTAAGAGCTTCATCAATATTTCTTGGTTCTACTTGTGAAAGATAACAAACAAAATTTCAAATATTTTGAAGTTGTCCTCTTGTCTTAGCTGTAAAAATCTCTTCCTCTAATAATACTATTGGGATCATGATTCCTTTGAACCTATAGGTTTCGTGGAGGGACACGTTCTTGTTCGTCAGGAGTAGCCTGATCAGTGCTCTTCTCCTCGTCACTAGAAATATCAGTATCAGTAATAGTTAGGATAACTTCAACTGAATCTGAGATTTCTTTGACTTTCTCAATTGTCTCAGTTGGAGGCAATTTAGCAGGAGGATTATCATGATGAAAATTACTAATATCATCGATGATAACATTAGAATATTCCATCATGACATGAGTTATGAGTTTAATACTCTAAAACCACGGCTATCGGAAGCATAGCCAAGGAAGATACCTTTATCACTTTTGGCATCAAACTTCCCTCTCTGTTCTCGATCTTTTAGAATGTAGCACTTACTTCCGAACACTCTGAGATAGTGCAAGTTGTGGTTTCTTCCTTACCACAACTCATAAGGAGTGTTTATGGTTTTAGAGTATAGGTAAACACGGTTGATCAAATAGCATGCTGTAAAGACAGCTTCTCCCCAAAATCTTAATGGTAAGTTTTTGTTATGGAGTATTACCCTGGCCATTTCCTGAATGTTCCTATTTTTCGTTTCTGCAACTCCATTAGCTTGAGAAGTAATGGATGGTTAATCTTGTTGAATAATCCCTAGTTTGTCACAAAATTCAAACACCTTAGTGTCTTTGAATTCAGTTCCACGGTCGCTTCTAATTTTCTTTATTTTGCGACCTTGTTCGTTCTGGATTCTTTTAACAATAATCTTGAATTCATCAAGGGTTTCATTCTTATGAGATAGAAATACAACCCCAGTGAACATGGTGTAATCATTTACCATAACTAAAGCATACTTTTTACCAGCAACCGTGGGTTATTGAATTGGTCCGAAGAGATCCATATGAATTAAATCAAATGGAGCTTTAGTGAGAATATCTAGAGATGATTTATGGTGAACTTTCGTTTGTTTACCCTTTTGACATGCACCACATACACCATCAATCTTTGCGTTGATTTTGGGAATGCCTCTAACAAGTTCTTTATTAATGATCTTAGTTAGAAGATAATAATTAATGTGACCAAAACGCTCATGCCAAAGATGTGTAGATTTTACCTTAGTCAAATTTTCAACAGTTGCCGAACTGAGTATCCAGAAGATAACAGTTGTTTTTACCACGATTTCCTTGAAAAATTACTTTCCCGGTTTTGTCTACAATGTCACATCCATTTGTATTGAAGACAACTCGATGGCCTTTGTCACAAATTTGAATAATAGAAAGAAGATTTGCAGTCATACCTTTTACGTATACCACATCATGGATTTCAGGTACACCGGGTAGTTTGATCGTCCCCTTCTTGCTTATGTAGGGACAACTCTCATCTCCAAATGTCACCGGACCCCTTTCATAGTCGTTTGAAGAAACAAACCATGTGAGATCACCTGTCATATATCTGCTACATCCACTTTCAAGAAACCGTTGAAAGGGTGATGTTGATTTTAAAGCAAAAGCTCCCATACTATCAATACTTTCATGTTTAGGATTTCTTGTTAGTTTTGCACATCCTTTTAGAAAAGCAACCAGTTGTTTAGTTTTCTTATGAAGATTACTTGCAACTTTCAGGATCTTATGGAAGGACATACAGGTATGTTGAAAGTGATTGGAGGAAACACAAAACAAACATGGGACAACACCTTTAAGCTCGTCTGAGCAGTTTTGAGTCATATCAGTTTTCACAACATATGAACGTTGTTTATCATCTGACTTACGACTGTTCTTCATGGAAGTACATCTGGAGTTATTCAGATCCATCAAAGGAATTTTGATAGATTTCAAATCCTTAAGTATTGCAATTTCTGCAACAAGATCAGAGTTGATCCGGATTTGTTCATCCAACTTTTTCTGGAGAATGACCAGTTTATCATGACTACTTCTACGATTGGTTTTTAATCCTGGTGAAACGTTTCTAGAGACTTTACTATCCATATAGTCTGATCGCTTACTAACACAGACTTATTAGGTCTTTAAGCGTGTTTTCCTGCTCTGATACCAATTTAAAAGGCTGGGGTACAACAACCACACCCAATATTCCGATTAGCCATCTGTATGGACTAACTTCAATATACTTTTAAGAGAATCAACTTGACTCAATCTTAATAAAGTATATCAAAGAGTTTTATCTCTATTTCTCGATTCAATTCTCACTTAATCAAATAGAAATTTGCGAGTCTAATTGAATACAAGAGAAGTTACTTGAATGATACCAAAGACCAATGTTCAAGGAACAATCAATTTCAATCAACAACTAAAGGTTGGATTTCCCAATTGATTGATTCAAACACACAACCTGTGATATTTCAATTATATAACAAAATATCACGCAGAATAAAAATAACATGGACACCAGAAATTTTGTTAACGAGGAAACTGCAAATGCAGAAAAAGCCCGGGACCTAGTCCAGATTGAACACACATTGTATTAAGCCGCTACAGAAACTATCCTGCTACAAAATAACTTCAGTCTGGACTGTAGTTGAACCCCAATCAATCTCACACTAATCCAAGGTGCAGTTGCTTTCCTTACATCTCTGATTCCAGCAAGATACTATGCACTTGATTCCCTTAGCTGATCTCACCCACAACTAAGAGTTGCAGCGAACCAAAGTAGAAGACTTTAATAAACAAATTTGTATCACAAAGAAAAGTCTACGATTATAGATAAATCTGTCTCCCAAAGAAATACCTACGAGTTTTGTTCCGTCTTTTGATAAATCAAGGTGAACAAGAACCAATTGATAACCCGGAATTATATTACCGAAAAATAGCCTAGTATTATCAATCACCACACAATAATTTTAATCGAAGCGGCAAAAGAAGATATTGTGGAATCACAAATGATTAAACGAAGATGTTTGTGATTACTTTATATCTTGCCTATCGGAGATATCAATCTCAAGCCAATCATTACGATTGTACTCAATATGATAGAAACAACAAGATCAGATCACATAACTACAAGAAAGTAGTATCAGTCTGGCTTCACAACCCAATGAAGTCTTTAAGTCGTTAACCTATAGGGTCTCGGTAGAAACCTAAGATTAAAAGAGAATCGACTCTAGCTAATACAACTAGTATCACATAGAAGGTGTGGGGATTGTTTCCCAGTTGCTAGAGTTCTCCCTTATATAGTCTTTCAAATCAGGGCTTGCAATCAATGTTAGATTAGTAACAAAGCATTCAATATTTAATGTTAGATGAAAACCTGATTAGATTCAAGCTAATATCTTACAACCATTAGATCAAAAACTTAGCTTGTTACACATAAATGAAATGCATATTTTAGGTTTGTGTAACCGTACCTAAACATGTACATTTGTTGGTTCAACAATAGTTAACCAAAAGGTTAGCCATATGATCACTTTCATATTAACCATATTCTTCTTTACCATAACTAGTTCAAATGACTCAAATGAACTAGTTAGAGAGTTGTTCAATTGCTTAGATATTATAGAAGTATACAAGACACAATCGAAGGAAAAATGATTTGATTCACTCGAATCGATTCTTGAACTTTATAGCCACGGTTTTTAAACTTGCATTCCTTAGTTAATATAAGTATAAGTTTACGAATAATTGTTTTTAGAAAATAACCAACCTAAGTACGCGGACTAGGTACGCGGACTTAAGTACCCGGAATAAGTTTGTACAAGTTTACAAACTCCATAATATTTTCTCGGGAAGAGAACCTCCGGCAGTACGCAGATTGGGTTCGCGGACTCTGTTCTGGTTTTCCTGAGCAGCAAAGTACGCATACTTTGGTTCAAGGAATAAGGACTTATACATGTATGTGTTTCCACACAATGCTTATATCCCACAATGGTTATATAATCTAAAATCTCATTTCAATCATTAAAACATTCTTAGAGGACATTATATAGTTGTTATTCACAAACCATTTTTCGTCAAAGCCATTTTCAAGTAATTGAAACATAACATGACTTTCGTCACTAGGTAAAGATGAACTTGGACAAAGAGAAATCTTACCAACATATATTTCGAGAAATAGATAAGCGAGATAAATTCGGCTCGAAATAGCAAATGTGCATAATCAAAGTCTATATAGCAAAACGACTTTTGTATCAAGATATGAGATAGAGTAGATAGACATTTGAGTGATAGATAAGTTCAAGTCTCCACATACCATTTTGTCGATGAGATCCACCAGTTACTTGAGTATTCCTTCTTCGTCTTGTATGATGATCATCATATAATTCTTGAGCTCAACTAAACTTTCCATCCTAGTCTAAAACTTAGCTATAGTATACTAGAAATCAAGACTTATAGTTTTGATCACTAACATTGACAAACATGCTTGAGATAGCAACGCATACGAGTTCGACCGAGAAGTGCTCTAACAGGTGAGACACTAACTCCACCTTGAGCGCCAGTTCAACTTTGGACCTTGATTGCTCCACCTTGAGTCTGACTCCACTTGAGCCCTAAACCGGGTGACCTCCACAACCACTTCTACGTTTGGAAAATAGACCTAACCATGGGCTCTGATACCAATTGTTAGGATCTTCACAGACCATCAGACACTACTCAATGACCGACCACATAACCCCGGACCCCACTTGACCGCCTTGGAATAAGAGGTGTGGCTTATAAAACTAAAATCTCTCGGTGCTATGTGTGGAGATTCCCAAGCTTATTAAGATCCACATGTATTCCTCTTTATTCCATGAGGGAGTATCCCTAGGTATACATATGTGGTTTATTGCGCCACATACTTCAACAACCGAGCGGAACCAAAACATTAAACAATATAAGCTGTAAAAAAATATTAAAGCACCTGAACTCATTCGTCTAAAAAACAATTGTGTAGATATTAACAGTGTTCTGTTCCTTGTTGCTTTTTTCCCCTTTAAGAATAGTCTGAAAAGAGTAAAAATCGAAATTGACTCAACAATACATATCATCTTGTATGTCCTTACTATTTCAATGATATAGTGAAAAGTTAATTCATTCACCTAAGCTATTATATTTTAAAATGTTAAGTCATTTATGATGGCAACAATTTTACTCACATACGATGTAGTTCTAGTTTTTCAAAATTCCAAATATATTATGTACGTAATTTAATTTGGCATGAAGAGTTCACCTAATGGAATATAGGTAATGACTTGTCCTTTAGTAACATTGTGGCTTTTTCAATATAGTTGGATCCACAGTTGGTAAAAAGCACTGCATTTATCCGTTCTCTGGCGAGAGTAATCTAGGGATGGGATACCTTCCAAAAAACTGCTGATGGATGACCGCATCAGTGTCAGTTGAAAATTCCACAATGTCGGATAACCGCAGTGACTAAGTGGGGACAATATTGGCGGGGGATCAATTCGTTAAAAATGGTAATAGATTCGACCATGGGTTACCTGTCGAGGGTGAAAGAGTATGCTTGACGGATTGTGTCGGGAAAGGGTTTCATGAATGAGAAAAAAAATGCCAAAGTCTAGGATTGAACATATTACGGAGCCGAGGACGGCTCCAAATTAAGTTGGTGGTATTATAGTACTTCGACTCGGCAGGTAGGATTCCGCAAATAAAATATAGGTAATGGTTTGTCCTTTCCTAACACCGGGACCTTTTCAGCATAATTGCCTTCATAATTGGCGAAGTTAAGCATGCTCGGTATTGAGTAATCCTGGGATGGGTGACCTACTGAGAAGCTGCTGCTGGATAACCGCGACGGTGACCATTGAAAATCCCATACTGTCAGATGACCGTAGTTTCTAAGTGAGGACATTATCGGTAGAGGATCAAGCCATTACATTCTAAAACATTACGCTTCAAATGTGAGGTTATTCATTGCATAAAAATAATAAATCCATGATTAGTTAGTAAGTCAAATATTTAACTACTTAACCTAATAACAATACGCTCTACTAACAATAAACTCTGTTATCTATCATCATGGAATAAAAATAACGTTAAACCATTTATCAAGAAATACGTGAGACGATGCAAAATTACTCACTGGGCACCAATACTTGCCACAGTCACTATGGTCCACTTATATAATTGTTAGCCAATCTAACTAAGTTTGGAACTTCTTTTTTTCTTTCAAAAGTAAAAAGTACTTTGAAAACATATTTATAACAATATTTGTTCATCCTACTGTTTGGTAAAGATATCATAAAGTGTTTTTTTATGCAAAACACTTACAAAATCTATCAAATTTAAAAGTGGGGGAGAAGGAGCTTTTAAAAGCTTCAAAAGTGAATGTTATAGTTCACCCTAATTTCATATTTTATTTTCCAATTCTATCCCATCTTTTTTTATAACTGAAAAAAATTATTTTTGAATCTATATATCACCAATTTTCATTCGTTATATTTTATTCTTTAAAGATAATTATTTTTTATTTTCAAACTACATTTTATGTTATATATACCGTGTCACTGAAATATATCTTAATTTATCAACAATAAATATTAAGCAATTATTGATTTTAAAAAGTGGTTAAGAAAAATAATACTTTATAGTAATAATACTAATAGTAAACTTTATATTACATATATGTGCTCTAATAGTAGAAAAATTACTTATTTTAAGCACGATGAAATAGAATAACAATTGTTGATGTTGGATTTTAGACAAGGGGTAAAATCATTAAACCCCATGACCTAGTGTTACCAGCAACACATTAACTAAGAGCATTTAATTCAGGTGTCAATAATTAATAGGGGTATTTTTCCAAAATACCAGATTAGGGTTTTCGACACAAAACCCTAATTCCAAAACTAAGCCGCATATTGTGCACCATGGCAACGACGCCAAAACCAAGCCGCATACTGCGCACCACGGCTACGACGCCAAAACCAAGCTGTATACTGCGCACCATCGCAACGATGCCAAAACCAAGCCGCATACTGCGCACCATGGCAATGACGCCAAAACCAAGCCGCATACTGCGCACCACGGCTACGACGCCAAAACCAAGCCGCATACTGCGCACCACGGCAACGATGCCAAAACCAAGCCGCATACTGCGCACCATGGCAACGAAGCCAAAACCAAACTGCATACTGCAACCATGCCAAACTAAGTCGCTATGCCATTGGCACATGCCAAAGTAGCGCCCTAGGCTTGTAAACCGTGCAACCTAGGACAACATAGCCGTGCGTGCCATTGTCACATTCCAACACACACCACTAGCCATATTCCAAGTCGCTATGCCATTGGCACATGCCAAAGTAGCACCCTAGGCTTGCAAACCGTGCAACCTAGGCCAACATGGCCGACCGTGCCATTGGCACATGCCAACACGCACCACTAGCCATTTTCCAAGTCGTTATGCCATTGGCACATGCCAAAGTAGCGCCCAAGGCTTGCAAATTGTGCAACCTAGGCCAATATGGATGTGCGTGCCATTGGCACATGCCAACACGCACCGCTATCCAATTCATATTTCAAGTCGCTATGCTATTGGCACATGTCAAAAGTAGCGCTCGCCACTTGGCCCAAATGGTCGTGCGTGCCATTGGCACATGCCAACACGCACCGCTGGCCAATTTCTATTTTCAAGCCGCTATGCCAAGCTAGCGCCCACAACTAGGCCCAATAGCCGTGCGTTCCATTGGCACATTCCAACACGCACCGCTAGCCAATTTCTATTTTCAAGCCGCTATGCCAAGCTAGCGCCCACAACTTGGCCCAATAGCCGTGTGTGCCGTTGGCACATGCCAACACGCATCGCTAGCCGATTCCTATTTTCAAACCGCTATGCCCAGCTAGCGCCCACAACTTGGCCCAATAGCCGTGTGTGCCATTGGCACATGCCAAACACACCGCTAGCCACATTCTCTTCCTGAGTTTTACTTACGGGATGTTTTCGCACCCTAAGCGGCTTCAAAACCTAAATACTTCCGCGTATGGGTATAGGAAATTCTTTTCCCGTCAGATGGACAGGCTGACCGTCAAAATCCGAGTTCGTATGAGAATTCTAAAATGGTTTTAGTGAAGGGAGCCAATTAGGGTTTCAAAACCATAAACCGCGAGCGCTTCCTTACAGCTTGGCCATGCGTGCAATCCGCACATGCCAAAACGCTCACTAGCCACTTTTTCTACCAAGCTGCTAAACTAGCGCCCTCGACTTGGCCCAGATGGCGTGCGTGTCGTTGGCACATCCCAACATGCATGCTAGCCACTTTATATTCCAAGCCGCTATGTTATTGGCACATGCCAAAAAGTAGCGCCCGCAACTTGGCCGAAGTGGCCGTGCGTGCCATTGGCACATGCCAACACGCAACCACTAGCCAATTCCCATTCCAAATCCGCTATACCATTGTAGCGCCCGCGACTTGGACAAAGTGGCCGTGCGTGCCATTGGCACATGCCAACACGCAACCACTAGCCAATTTCCATTCCAAAGCCGCTATACCATTGTAGCGCCCGCGACTTGGACAAAGTGGCCGTGCGCGCCATTGGCACATGCCAACACGCAACCACTAGCCACTTTTATTCCCAACCTGCTAGCCAATTTCCAAGGCATTCCGCACATGCCATTGGCACATGCCACATGCTCCACTAGCGACTTTGACATTGCCATTCACACTCAAAGTGAAAATTGTGGCCAAGGCATTTCGCACATGCCACATGCTCCACTAGCGACTTTGGCATTGCCATCCGCACTCAAAGTACAACTCGTGTTCAAGACATCCCGCACATGCCATTGGAACATGCCGCAATGCTTCACTAGCAACATTGGCATTGCCACTTGCGCCCAACTCTCGAGACATCAACACAAACTGGGGGATGATTTCTTAGGGTTTTGGTTTGGCGGTCACAGCGTGCAGCGTACACTACGCTCGCAATAAAGCAAGGCGTGCAAGGAATGAATATGGTTAACTAAATAAGTAAATTTATGGTGAAAACGTTTTTCACCATAAAGCCAACGGTTTCCACCTCTTCTATTTTGATTTGACACATTTACTCAATTCCTTATTGAGGCCAGGGTATGTTCAATCTCACTTGTATAAATAGATTTCACCTATTCTGGAAAAACACACAAGTATTGGTCAGGCAAAATAAAACACTATCAGATAGAAACTTTGCAAGCTCTCTCAAAAGCTTCCATCAATAGCAAGCTTCCTCAAGCTTCTACACTTCTGATACAAGTCGAGATACTACCTAGCCAGAACTCTCTGGTCTCATCACCCTTCTTCGCTATCCTCCCCAAATCAACCCTTCTCCTCCACTTTGTGACCGAAGCAAATCTGGAATGAACATCTTCTTTGTTTAGGACAGAGTTATACAGATTGATATCTCGAATCGAAAGTGCTCACGTGCAGCACATTTGTTTAAGGGTTTAAACCAGTCTCTCCATCATCGAATTTACCAAATTCGGCAGAGGCTATTTTCTCCCATAAAAAATTGGCGACCACAGCGGGAGTTTCAATCTCTCGGTTACAATATCTACTTCTAAAAATCGATCTCACGTCCCGATACAAGCACTAACAGCAGAAGCAGCTAATCGGTTTGGAGATCTGCGACTCAACTACCAGACAACCCAGTTGCCAGCCGTAAAAACTACACGGGAAATTAGGGACTCCGATTTGGGGACTGGTTGGCGTCTTTTTTAGCAAAACTGTTACCAGCAACTGGGGACTTACTGGAAAATTCACCGGCAAAACCACTTCTTATACGAAAATAAGCATATTTGCGACGAAAGATCCATACAGCAAGTAAGTCTAGCCCGGGCAAGATATCTGATCTGTTTTTGGGTTCTCAGTAAAACTATCATACCATTACTTTTGTGTTATTGCTAGCACACACTTTCATAAAAACAATATTCCCTTCGCAAGGCATAATCAAAGTTATATATTAAAACCATTCATCCCAGAAAATAATCTAATATCTCAAAAAACATCAACCAACTACCAAAATCAGTGAGACTCTGAAATCAAGCACCCAAAGTGTTCCTCGAAATAAACAAAAGGGAATCTAAAGAAGAAAAATTCAAGGGAAGTTGTACAGCAGTGGTTTACTCTTCTTAGCAAGACGTTCCTTCGCATGTTCAATAGCCGCTCTCTTCATAGCTAACACCTTGGACAACTCCTCAGCTTCCGCTTATTGCCGTGTGATATCCTCCGCAAAAGGGATTTCGACTACTGTATCCTTCAATTTCCGAATCTCAACAAGATTTTCGAGGAACCACGAACCATTGAATTCCTTATCCACACACATATCGCGGTGATGTTCCCGGTTAGCAATGACGTCTTCAGAAATGGTGTAGCCAGTCACCCCACACATGTCCTCAATAGAAGATAAAGCTTCTTCCACCTGTTTAACCAACACAATACTACTAGTGACCTTCCTGGTCGTATCCATGTGTCCATACTTCTTCCAGATTTTGGTATACAACGCCTCATATTTGGCCAGCACGCTGAAACCGTCGACCAACACGTGACCTGGGTAAGGAACCAAGTACGGAGGATCGAAAATGGCGCATGTAACCAGATCCGCAATCTACGAAGGGTTCCCTTCCGCATCTCCCCCAGCAACCAGAGAATCATTTCCCGGTCGAGCTGCATTCATGCTTTGTGATTGATCAACTTCTGTCTCCAAACCATCATCAGCGTTCATAGTCACTACATGTGGATTTTCAAATTCCATCTCTGGGTCATTACTGACGGTTATTGTCACCAAGGGCAAGTCTTCATGTGCCTCCACCTCAGATCCATCTCCTGAATCAGATTCCTCCTGCAAGATTTGAATTAGATGTTTTCAAAGGGAGGAGGAAGGAAAAGAGGCGCGAAATCTACCGAGCCACTTTCCGAAAGGGATCGAGCGCTGCTATCGGAAGAATCACCTTCACTTTCCGAACTTTCTTCTTGCTTGGTCAAACTTTCTTCTCTCCCTGGCGCATCACCATTGTGAGAAGGATCGATACCGCCAGAATTACTCAAAGGAGTTACCGTCTCCTGACAGCGAGCAAGAGCATCAAAAGCATTAACACTACCAAAGCCCTGGAAGAAACGAGACACATATCTTCAGCAGAAATTCACACATTTGAAATAAACCAGCAAAGAGGAGACACATAGCAGGTTATTGGAAGAACTGAAAGACACAAGGGCTGCGGGAGGATCCTTTTAAAACCATCTGAAACCCACCAGCATGGTTTTTCATCCTCTTCTCCTTCACTTGGGGACTTTCAGAATTGCCAGGAGGCGACTTTCGTTTAAGATCCCTCAACATCGGATACTTCTTCAAGACTTCCGGGGGAGGTCTACCACGAACGTTATCCACCGCGTCATCTACGAACTCGCGGATCATGAGAAACTCACGGCACCAGAACTCGTTGTAACTAAAGGTCATCAAGGGTGTTATTTCCGGTTGAAAGAAGGGAAGACGGATACCTGGCTCAAGGGCACTGGAATCGAGGGCAGCACGCAATGAATTCTCAGGAAGCTCCAGCCGGCAAGCAAGGGGCACCCCCTGATCGAAATCCATGTGACGATCTGCGCGATCAATGTTGTACTCAGCAATCTGGAAAGCCCCTCTAAAGAAAGACGACATGTGACCGGGGATGCAAATTTGAATAAACAAGTTTTCACTAACGCTCAAGTCATCATCTGTAGTACCAGAATATCGCTACAACGCTATTCCCGCGATATTAACAACATTTCTGCGAGAAGCCCAAACGTTTCTACAAGTATTAACAACACTTTGACGAGATTGTCGCAAGATTCTTCAACAACATTTGGCGAGTGTCACAGAAGAATGATGTAACGATTAATGACTAAAGATATATGAAGAATAAGTCTGCTTCACGATGGTTATAAAGTCGGCGATGGTGAAGACTGAAGTTATGGCGATGAGATCGCAAAGTAGATCCGAATTAGGGGGAAATCTTAGCTGTCTTCCACTATGTAAATCCCTATATAAAGGGCACGATAGATCCAGAAAAGGATGATGTATTTTTGAGAGCTGAGAGAATTTGGAGGAGAGACAAACTCCAGAAAGAAAGTTGTAATTCTGAGTTTTGATCTTTTTTGTAAATCTTCCTGAAAGTGAATTAATAAAAAGTGTTGTTGTTCATCAAAATTATGACTTAGTTTTCATAGATTCTTGACAAGGGTGTAGTATGGGAAATCCTACAACTACATTTTGGCGCCCGAAACAGGGACTGAATTAACGAAAACATAAGAAAAAGCGAAGAAGAAAATAAAAATTGTTCAAGATTAAAGAAATTATAAAGTAAATCGGTGAAGAAATTGAAGGAAGAATGATCAGAATCAAGGAGGATTGTAGAAAATTGAAAGATGATGTAATAACAAAAGAAATGATTGATAAATTTCATGGAAATATCAACGGAAGGATACATAAACGGGATTTTGAAAGAAGGAAGATTATGACAGTGGAGAAGATATCATCATTGAAAGATTGGGAAAAACAAGAAATCACGTTTATAGCAGCAGAAATACCAGAAGAAGATTCAAGTCATACGTCTCCATTGGTGGTCACAGTGACCACTATACCAATGAGAAAGGAGAAATTGATAAAATCTGACGAAGAATGGGCTATGAATAGAACTTTAGTAGACACAGGAAGTTCTGTAGACATGATATTTTATCATACCTTCAAGAAGATGGGATATAAAGATGAAGAAATGTCTCATTCAACGTATTATGTTCATGGCTTTGGAAAGTCTATAACAAAACCTAAAGGCGAGATAATGGTACGAATTCCACTCGGAGAAATTGAAACACAAATATCGTTATATGTGGTAGATGTGGAATCTCCGTACAATATGATACTGGGAAGACCGTGAATACACGCGATCAAGGCTGTAGCGTCAACATTACATCAATGTGTTAAATTTCCTATGCCTAGTGGAATTGGAGAAATTAGAGGAGATGTGAATTTCGCGAGATTGTGCTACCAAATTTAAGTAAGAAATTGTGAAGAATGTCCAAAGCTGCGAAAAGCTTGCAGAAAATGGAACTGAGAAACAAAGAAAGAAGAGGATTTTAAAATTTACATGATAAGAGAAAAAGAAGGAAAAGGGATACCAAGTGAAGATTCGCGAGAAGGAGATGAGTTCGCGAGAGAAATGAAAACTCCAACACCAATGGGAGAACCTGAAGCTAGTTACACCGCAGCAGAGCCAACAAAGAAAATAAATATCGGGAGCGAGGAAGAACCTAAAATGCTGAAAATTGGGACTAGAATGGAGGCAGATGAGGAAGAAAGAACTATAAATATTTTGCGAGAATACGCAGATAGCTTCGCATGGAACATGGATGAGATGCCAGGGATAGACCCATCGATAGCATGTCATAAATTAGAAATCAACAAAAACATAAGACCATTTAAGCAGAGAATAAGGAAGATCGCAACAACATATCATTCTCAAATAGAAGAAGAATTACAGAAGATGCTCGACGCGGGAATTATAAGACAAGCAAAATATCCAGAATGGATTGCAAACATGGTGGTGGTCCCAAAGAAGAACAAAGGGATAAGAATTTGCATAGATTTTACGGATCTAAACAAGGCATGTCCAAAAGATAGTTTTCCGTTGCAGATATTCCACAAATGGTTGAATCAGCAGCAGGAAACGCAAGAATATCATCATTGGATGGGTATAAAGGATATAATCAAATCCCTCTCGCTGAAGAAGATCAAGAACATATTGCATTTTTTGCTCCAAGAGGATTATATTGTTATACGAAAATGCCATTTGGCTTACGAAATGCTGGTGCAACGTACCAAAGAATGGTAGAAAAGGTGTTTTCAAAGTGGATCCACAAAACATTAGAAGTGTATGTAGATGATATGCTGATCAAAAGCAAATAAGCTGAGAATCATGTGCAAGATTTGAGAGAGATTTTTGATCAAATGCGGCAATTCAATATTAAAGTGAATCCTGATAAGTGTACCTTTGGAGTAACTTCAGGGAAGGTTTTGGGGTATATTGTGTCAAAAGAAGGAATACAAGTTGATCTAGAAAATGTACAAGCAATTCGCGATATGCCAACTCCTGCGACGGTAAAAGATGTGCAAAAACTAAATGGACTCTTAGCCTCGCTAGGAAGGTTCATTTCGCGATCTTCAGACAAGTGTAAACATTTTTTTGATATACTCAAGAAGGGAACAAAATTCAAATGGACAGATGAATGCGAAAAAGCTTTTCAAGGAATAAAAGAACATTTGGCGAGTATATCTATATTACAGAAGGCTGAACTGGGAGAAAATTTACTGATTTATCTCGCAACAACTCCATATGCATTGAGTGTTGTGTTATTGCGAGTAGACACAGGGGTAGAAAAACCAATTTATTATATCAGCAAAACATTTAATTCAGCAGAGATAAATTATTCAAAGATTGAGAAACTAATTCTAGCATTGGTACACGCAACCTTTAAGCTTCGAATTTACTTCCAAGCGCATAAGATCAAAGTATTAACGAGAGTGCCAATTGAATCGGTGATGAAAAATTCAAAAAGATCAGGCAGAGTTGAGAGATGGAATGCGCAAGTAGGGCATTTTGATATTCAATATGAAATTCTATCTTCGCCAAAATCACAAGTTATCACAGATTTCTTAAATGAATTTCCTTTAGAAGATGACGAAGCTGTAGAAGAGATGATGGATATATAAGAAGAACATGGAGACATAAAAGAGCTATTAACAGAACCTGACAGATGGGAAATATTAGTGGATGGATCGTCAAATGGAGAAGGAAATGGGATTGGAGTTGTTTTCATTTCACTAGAAGGAGAAAAAATAGCTTTTTCATTTAGATTGGAATTTGCATCCACTAATAATGAGACAGAATATGAAGCTGTAATCCATGCATTTAAGTTTGCGATAGAAATGAAGTTGGAAAATGCTAGAATCACCAGCGATTCACAATTGGTTATTCGCCAGATAAAGGGAGAGTATACCACAAATGAATCATCTTTGAAGAAGTACAAAAAACTTGTTGAAGAATTGTCTGCGAGAATTCCAAAAATAAAATGGAGACACATATCAAGGAAACATAATAGACTTGCAGATGCTTTTGCTTTTATATCAAGTATGATGACGAACCCGCTTGCGAGATGCATAAAAATTCAAACACTTTTGCAACCGGCGATAAACAAAGAAGAAGAAGAGGTAGATGTAATGATGGTAGAATATGGCGAGGAAGAAATAGGGAGTAATGCTACAGATTGGCGGGCAAATCTTCATGCTTATTTGGCGAGAGGAGAAATTCCCAGAAATTGATTAGAAGAACATAAATTAAAAAGTAGAGCAACCAATTATGAACTAAGAGATGGGGTATTATATCGCAGATCATTTAATGGACCATCGCTAAGATGTTTGACGAGAGAAGAAGGACAAAAGGTGTTAAAAATGTTGCATAGTGGTGATGCTGGTAATCACAGCGGGGGTAGATCTTTGGCATATAAAACAAAGATGTGAGGTTATTATTGGACATATATGCATGAGGATGCAAAGCAACTTTTAAGGCATTGTGAATATTGTCAGCGATTTGGGAAGAAGATACATGCACCAGGAGCACCATTATCATCTTCGTCAAGCGTATGGCCTTTTGGAAAATGGGGATTGGATATTGTGGGACCATTTGTGCCTAGTTCTGGATAAAGAAGATATTTAATCGTTTCTACAGATTATTTCACAAAATGGGGAGAAGTTAAGGCAGTACAGCACATCCGCGATAAGGACATTTTTACGTTCATATTTGAAAATATAATTTGCAGATTTGGGATCCCAGCATATTTGATGTCTGATAATGGAAAGCAATTTGAAGGGAAGAATATCGAACTGCTTCTTAACGCATTTAAGATAAAATGTGGAAAGTCAACTCCTTTATATCCACAAGCAAATGGTCAAGCTGAGGCAACTAATAAGACAATCGCAGACATCTTGAAAAAGAAGTTAGAAGGTTATCAAAAATCATGGTGCGAGAAAGTGCATAATGCAATATGGGCATATAATACAACTAGACGAGAGGCAACTGGAATGTCACCTTTTTGTTTAACATATGGAGTTGAAGCTCTCCCACCAACAAAGGTTGCTATCCCAACAACAAAAAGAGAGGCATGGGAGAAAAATCTAAGTGCTGGCATGATTTTACATGAGTTAGATGAACTAGAAGAAAAGAGAGAAAAAACTCTACAGCATATGGAAAATTACCAGCGAAGATTAGCTCGCGAGTACAACAAACGAGTAAAGAAACATCAATTCCAGCCTGGCGATCTAGTTTTGCGAGAAACACCAAAATATCAGCAAGAAAGTGGTGGAAAATTAGCGAGAAAATGGGATGGACCATACATCATTAAAGAGATAATTGGAAATGGAGCATACAAATTAATGGATCCAGAGGGAAGAGATGTTGGGCAAAGACTTGATAGACCATGGAATAGATTGTTTCTAAAAAGGTATTATCAGTAGCAGTTTTGGCGAGGTAAGAAATATAAATGTAAGATAAAACAATTAAAAAGTTGTTCCTTATCTTTCATAATTTATGCGAGCATCATCGCAAGAATAGAGAATAAAATTTCGCAGAGATTAAAAGAATGGGACAAACCTTTATGGCGTGCACCTTAGTTCGCGAATAAAATATCGTAAGAGGCAAATGTAAGACATAATAGAGCGTCATATGAGGGGGTATCTCTTGACATGACTCAGCGATAAGGTTATACCGCTGCTGGAACTTGAGTCATGCAGACGATGGGGTTAAAGAAAACCTATCCGGGAGAGAGATCTTGGATTTCCAACTATATAAGGTTATACCCTTGTTGGACGACTGAGAATCTCTTCCAAGAAGTGTAGAGTATGATCAAGGCGCTGAGGTACACGGTTGAGCTAAGGGTGCCCGGAGCGTACGAAACTCTCTTGACATCCTTGGTAAGTCTTGGCTACAATACACTTGGCCTGAAGAAAACCCCACTTAGGGTGTAGTCTTGTAACTATAAGCCATATAGGCATAAAGGACAAGAGGCTGCGAACACAACTGGTTGTTGACAAATCCGGATGGGGGGAGCTAGTCTTGTATGTCCGATGTTCCCTCCTTGAAGGGGCAACCAGGGGGAAGATAAGGGCGGCACCCTCCATTAGGGAGATGATAAGTGTCATAAGACGGAAATGGCATGGGGCTTTATGATTGCAAGAACATTTAGGCCTATCATATTGTCGCGTAACATAAATAATGCAAAGGAAACAAGCCACGAGAGCGATGTTAATATGAGATCAATGGGTTTTTACATGAAAGTGTAAAAACGTCCTGCGATTTCATCGCAAGACGGCAATGTCATAAGGCTAAATTCTTGCGAAAGAATGTGTGCTTATCATATTGTTGCAAAGATTTTGAAAGAAACATGGATAAGACAAGATCAAAGGGTCTTTACATACAGATGTTATGATATCCTGCGATTTTGTCGCAGACAGAAAAAGTTTGGCAAAATAAGACCTTTAACTAGGAAGGCAAAATAAGACAAAAAGAATAATCTTACCAATTAACTATTTTTGCTTTAATATGGCAGGAAACATTCATTCATCGCAATTATATACAAGGAGGAAAATTTTTAACATCACAGATCCCCTCAGAATTTTTCAGAAAAGTGCAACAGTATTCTTTATATCGCAGATGTATTCATATTTTCGCGAAAATACAGCAACACAATTTATTAAAGAAGATAATGAATATTCACCATTTCAAGCAAGATAATGAAGGGAAAAAAGGGGAATAGAGAAGTAAGATTGCATTATCTTACTTGAAAATATTTAAAGTAAGCTAAATCGAAAGTCAAAATTTTAGAAGTCTCGAAGATTACATCGCTCGCAAGAAAGAAGAAAGAAAAGAAAACAAAAGAAAAATTCAAGCCTCGCCAGATTTATTGTTCTTGTTAGGTTCATCAACATCATCAACATCCTTTTCGCCGCGAGCTTCTTCTTCTCTGGATTCTTCATCAGCAATTACTTCTTTTGGAGGACTTTTTTCTTCTTCTTCTTCACCATCTCCTTGATCTTATTGAGTGGTATTCTCTTCATTATTGGTAAACTCCAAATCTTCATCCATAGGAAGGGAGATTTCATCATCATCAACCTCTAGAGGAGGGACAAAAATAGGAGAAAGAGAACGGGGAAGCAGAATATTATTCACAAGAACTTCAGCCCTAAGATGGACTTGGCGAAGTAGAGCTCTTTCACGATTCCTAATTTCTATATTCTTAAAGTATTTAAGATAATCAAGTCTTCTTTCTGCTTTGTCTTGAGCACTAAAGCAATTAGAAGCAAGAGATGTATTTTCTTTACGAACTTTATCCAATGTAGCGGTCAGATCAGTGATGGTAGAATGAAGATTTCTTTCGGATTCTGCGAGCAATAAAATAAAAAATCAGTTAGACAAGAATCTCACAAGGAACATAATATAAGATTTTACGAGGAGATCAATAAGAGAGGCAGTCAACTGACTACCTTATTTCTGCGAGGTTAAGTTTTGGATTAAAGCAAATAAACAGTTCTCCCACTGATTCATGGCATCATCGAATTTATCGCCAACCATACCCTTCAGACGAGATTTCATGTTTTCTTCTTTGTTGCGAAGATATGAATTTTCCTTTGCTAATGAAGAATGAGATTCCTTTAACTGAGAGAGTTGGTCTTGAAGATCGCTGGCTCTTAAACTAAGAGTTAATCTACCCTTGATAAGCTTATCCTTTTCGGAAGCAAATTATTCAGTTAACTCCTTGAGCTCCTTCTTAAGAGAATGAAGAGATTTCTCTTGATTATTACATGTACTTTGAAGATTACTTATTTGCTGCGAGAAAATTGTCATCAAGCTTGAAAATCTATGTTTTTCTTGGGACAGGGTTTTATTCTCATCTGATAAAGATTCCATCGCTAAATTAGCCTTAAAAAACAAATATGAGAGGCGATCAAGCTCGCCACTCAAAAGATTCTTCCTTTGCAATAATTGATTGTTTTCGTTAGTAAGATTATTTATGCGATCAATTGAATAAGTGTACAGATTGTCTAGTCTAGTATGTTGATCTATCCAAGAATCTCTTTCAACGCGAACTTCTTCAGCAATAGATTCAGATTTGAGTCTTTCTATGAAATGAGCCCGATTTGAAACTAATATATGAATCAAGAATTTAAGAAAGAAGTCTAAGTACATAAAGTATGTATATAAAACAGAAAAGCAAAAAGAGCCTAGGCAAGAAAAAATCACCTTTCAGCTCGTCATTTCTCCTGCGAATATTCTCGCAATCTAGAGAAGAGTTACGGAGCATGTGATTCAAGGTATCACACTCAGCAGTTTTAGCTTGAAGAGTTTTCCTCAGAACTTCAATCTCATTCTCTAAAGCCACTCGTGAATCATTACGATCAGAGCCAAGATACTTAAACAGAGCCTCGCAAGATTCCTGTTGGAGAGGGTCAGTGGAAGACTTTCTAGCATTGTTTAAAATATTAGACAAGACTTTAAAAGCAACATCAATACCTGCGAAAGTTTCGCTTGATGAAGTAAAGGATTTAGAAGGTGAAATAGTGGTGAGAGTAAGTTGGCGATCATTTGTGGAGGTTGAATTATCAGGAGGAGTATGTGGAAAAACAACAGTTGAAGGCCGTAAAGTACTGTGAGGAACTTCATTCGCAGCAGCTTTATAAGCTTGGTTTGTCAAAATGTCAGAAGGGGTAGAGGTATGAACTGCGATATTCTTGCGGATAGGAGAAGAAAGATTTGGTTGCAATGGTGTGGGAGTAACCTTCACAGATGTTAACGGGGGCATAATAAGATTTTCCCCAAGTGTCTTAAAATGGCGAGTCCTTTTGGGAAGTTTATCAGGATTCAAGTCATTCTGCGAATAATAACCCAGATAAGAAACAGAGGCAACAATATTGTTATTAAAAAGTAAAGGGTGTTTCTTACTACCTTATCATTCGCAGAACTTCTCTTCTTCTTTTCTATTGGCCTCTTGCGAGGATTAGGGTTGTAAGTAGTAGATTGTGTGTTAGAAATCTTTCCGCTAAAAAGAAGACATAAAAAGGAAATAAGAAAGATTGAAGAATGAAAATAAAAACTGGCTTAAAATTCAAGAAACAAACCTTGAAGACTCCATTAGAACAATAGCAGAAGAATATAAAGAAGAGGCAAAGTTGCAGACGGAAGATGAAGAAGATGAAGAAACAGAAAAGTAAAACTAATTTTGAAGATTAGTTCCACCTTTTATAGGCAAAGGGGAGTGGACCTACGGAGTAGAAACGTGTCAGTAAATAAAGGGATTTACAACACGTGTAAGAAAGGCTGGATTAACGGGATCTTGTCGAGGAGAAAGTATAAAAGGGGAATAAGTTGCGAAGAATAATAAAGAACATTAGTTCTCATGATCTTCTATTCTTCGCAAAAAAGACATGAGAAGAGGCAAGATGTAGTACCAGAATATCGCTACAACGCTATTCCCGCGATATTAACAACATTTCTGCGAGAAGCCCAAACGTTTCTACAAGTATTAACAACACTTTGACGAGATTGTTGTAAGATTCTTCAACAACATTTGGAGAGTGTCACATAAGAATGATGTAACGATTAATGACTAAAGATATATGAAGAATAAGTCTGCTTCACGATGGTTATAAAGTCGGCGATGGTGAATACTGAAGTTATGGCGATGAGATCGCAAAGTAGATCCGAATTAAGGGGAAATCTTAGCTTTCTTCCACTATGTAAATCCCTATATAAAGGGCACGATAGATCCAGAAAAGGATGATGTATTTTTGAGAGCTGAGAGAATTTGGAGGAGAGAGAAACTCCAGAAAGAAAGTTGTAATTCTGAGTTTTGATCTTTTCTGTAAATCTTCCTGAAAGTGAATTAATAAAAAGTGTTGTTGTTCATCAAAATTATGACTTAGTTTTCATAGATTCTTGACAAGGGTGTAGTGTGCGAAATCCTGCAACTATATCATCTGAAGACAAAATCACATCCGGAGCAGAAGCAAAAGTGTCAATTTGAGTCACGGACCTATGAGCTAGCTCCCACGGGCGAAAATTGATCTCGTGCGATTTATCAAGAAGGCTAACCAAGCTGACACCAACTCTTGGACGTTTATTCGCCCATCAAAGAATTCGAGAGCCACCCCAACTCGCAGGAATCATAGGCAATGAATTTGGAGCATATTTTTCAAAATGCTTCCATAGCCACGCTTGCAGAAAAACGACGTGCACATATGAATCCACTTTCATGAACCCATTCAAAACTCGCACATTCGCGACTAAGTGATCCAGATGCGCGTAGAAGGAGCCAAGGAATAGCTTGCCAATGGGGATAACTTCACCTTTTGCCAACTTCACATCAATTGGTAGCAGCTCTAGCCTTATCTCCTTCTTGCCAGAACCGTCGTCAAGAATGTCTCTAGACAACCCGAGGGCCAAAAATTTTGCAACGTCGAGATCGCTTCTTTTCTGTCTAGCCTCCAACTCTTCCGGAAACCACTAAGATATCCACCGGTTGTAAAAGCACCTTTCATCCTCTTTCTGGATGGAATCCTTCGACTTCGCAGTAGAGTTTTTTCGGGAAAAATCTCCCAACTTAGCAGCAAGGTCATTTCGCATCTTATTCTCATCTCTTGATAATTGGATGTTAATATCCCCGGTTACCGGAAGATTCAACAAGAGAGCCAGGCTCTCCAAGGTGAAAGCTATTTTTCCCTATCTACAGATAATTATGTGAGTGTCCGAGCACCACCTAGAGAGGAAAGCAACCAAGCCCGGGACTTCTTTCCTAATCTGGAGACTTACTGAAGCTCTGACGGCATTAATAATCCTCGCTCGAGTCAAGTTGAAATTTATATGCTCCCTACTTACCATAAATTCGACCCACACATCAAAAGAACGCAATGGGCTTTGACACATCCTGAAATCAATACTAGAAGAAGCATACACTCCTTTATGAAGACAAAACCGTATGGTATGCTCCGGCCGAACTGTGTGTGTCTTTTTTTCATTTTCACCATCAGTCAATAAAGTTGGCTCAAAGTCTGGAAGATTCCTCCGAGCAGGAGCAAAGGGTTTGGTAAAGAACTCATCATCTATGTTTGGTTTCGAACTATAAACATCTTTCGACGAAATGGAGCCTTGTTCAGGTAACATCTTGTCGGTTTTACTTGCTTAGCAACAAGATATCCGCACAAAACAAAACAGAGAAATTATGAAATTATCTCCCAAACACATAACCTCGCTCGACAAGAGAAAATCCCTGACACATGGGAGAATAGTATTTTCTATGGTTTCGAAGCACATATATAGTATTCTTCTTCGGGATTCATATACAGTAATTCTTTTGGGTTCATATGAAGCACATATACAGTATTCTTCTTCTGGATTCATATACAGTAATTCTTTCGGGTTCATATGAAGCACATATATAGTATTCTTCTTCGGGATTCATATACAGTAATTCTTTCGGGTTCATATGAAGCACATATACAGTATTCTTCTTCAATATTCATATACAGTAATTCTTTCGGGTTCATATGAAGAACGTATACAGTATTCTTCTTCGGGATTCATGTGTAGTATTTTTTCGGGTTCAAATACGTATACAATATCCTACTTCAGGTTCGAAATTATATGCGGAGTATATTTTCTGGGTTCAAGAGCATATACAGTATCCTACTTCGGGTTCAAAATTATGTGCGCAGTATTCTCTACGGATTCAAAATCATATGTGCAATATTTTCTTCGGGTACATATACACAATATTTTCTACAAGAAGCACGCCAACCTACTTTGTTACCGCAACAACATACTCTCTTCTAGGTTCAAGAGCATTCAAAACTTTACCACAACAACAATTACTAAAAAATGGAAGCATGTAAACCATACTGGAGGACTGATCATATACACGGGATCCCTTCACCGTCAAATCTCACAAGATAAGGTCAACTTCATACGAAGCAGTTTCTACTATCCTCGATTCGGGTTCCACCATCTGAGGCTCAATTGGGATTTACGCCACTTCCACTGAATTGGCAATCAATGCTTCATAACTTGGAGGCGCAAGTGATTCATCGTCAAAAACTCCATGGTTGCTCATACTAATGGACCCATGATTCCCAGCTTCGTTGTTGAGCACCTTATACGAAGATTACATGGGATTGGGATGGATCAAGCGTGGAAAATCAGTACGATCATAAAATCAAGAAACTAAGGGAAATCTACACTTCCCTATGTTCAATTACGAATCCGGAGAAATTGGTGTGGAATATAGCGTTGGGTCATGTACCATTCTCTTCGTATGGAAGTCACCTACATTTTTTCAAAATATCATGGCAATCGGATGAACGAGCAAGGGGAGGTGACCAAAATATCAGACAACACGCAACCTGGAAAAGTTCTGAAAACCTCCTGGAATTTTACTATTTCGCGCTTATCACCCCCTAAACAAGCTCAAAATCCTAAAAGCTTCTTTAATAAAGCTTGGAAATTTTCTAGGCTTAAAGATACATATGCGGACCGTCAAAATCCGAGTTCGTATGAGTATTCTACAACAATTCCAATGACGGGCGCCAATTAGGGTTTCAGAGTCTTCCCAACCAGCTAGCACGCTCCCCTTTGTACCGGTCCCACCATGCCAGCCTCTCAACCTTGCACCAGTACCGCCCAAGCTAGCACGATCAGCTTCTCAACTCGCGCCAACTACCCAATACTTTCAAGCTTCCTATTTCCGCCAATTTGTGCCAACCTCCCGATTCGCGCAAAACTGCCAGGGATAAGGATTCTGAATCCAGTTCGCATCTCATAAAATAGGTCAGATAAATCTCCCCACTTCTCTTTAAAATTTTGTATTGGCACCATCTCATGCATACCTCGCAACAAAGCTCCTGTTCCGAGCTAAGCAGGGGACTTAATGTTGATGGTGGATTTTAGACAAGGGGTAAAATCGTAAAACCCCATGACCAAGTGTTACTAGCAACACATTAACTAAGAGAATTTAATTCAGGTGTCAATAATTAATTGGGGTATTTTTTCAAAATACCAGATAAGGATTTTCGACACAGAACCCTAATTCCAAAACTAAGTCGCATACTGCGCACCATGCCAACGACGCCAAAACCAAGCCGCATACTGCGCACCACGGCTACGACGCCAAAACCAAGCCACATACTGCGCATCATGGAAACGATGCCAAAACCAAGCCGCATAATGCGCACCATGGCAACGACGCCAAAACCAAGCCGCATACTGCGCACCACGGCTACGACTCCAAAACCAAGCCGCATATTGCGCACCATGGCAACGACGCCAAAACCGAGCCGCATATTGCGCACCATGGCAAAGACGCCAAAATCAAACTGCATACTGCAACCATGCCAAACTAAGTCGCTATGTCATTGGCACATGCCAAATTAGCGCCCTAGGCTTGCAAACCGTGCAACCTAGGCCCATTGGCACATGCCAACACGCACCACTAGCCATCTTCCAAGTCTCTACGCCATTAGAACATGCCAAAGTAGCGACCTAGGCTTGAAAATCATGCAACCTAGGCCAACATGGACGTGCGTGCCATTGGCACATGCCAACACGCACCACTATCCATTTTCCAAGTCGCTATGTCATTGGAACATGCCAAAGTAGCGCCCTAGGCTTGCAAACCATGCAACCTAGGCCAACATGGCTGTGCGTGCCATTGGCACATGCCAACACGCAACGCTAGCCAATTCCTATTTCAAGTCGCTATGCTGTTGGCACATGCCAAAAGTAGCGCCCGCCACTTGGCCCAAATGACCGTGCGTTCCATTGGCACATGCCAACACGCATCGCTATCCAATTTATATTTTCAAGCCGCAATGCCAAGCTAGCGCCCACAACTTGGCCCAATATCCGTGTGTGCCATTGGCACATGCCAACACGCACCGCTATCCAATTTTTATTTTCAAGCCGCTATGCCAAGCTAGCGCCCACAACTTGGCCCAATAGCCGTGTGTGTCGTTGTCACATGCCAACACGCACCGCTAGCCAATTCATATTTTCAAACCGCTATGCCAAGCTAGCGCCCACAACTTGGCCCAATATCCGTGTGTGCCATTGGCACATGCCAACACGCACCGCTAGCCAATTTCTATTTTCAAGCCGCTATGCCAAGCTAGCACCCACAACTTGGCCCAATAGCCGTGTGTGCCCTTGGCACATGCCCACACGCACCGCTAGCCAATTCCTATTTTCAAACCGCTATACCCAGCTAGTGCCCACAACTTGGCCCAATAGCCGTGTGTGCCATTGGCACATGCCAAACGCACCGCTAGCCACATTCTCTTCCCGAGTTTCACTTACGGGCTGTTTTCACACCCCTAAGCGGACTCAAAACCTAAATACTCACGCGGGTATAGGAAATTCTTTTCCCGTTAGATGGACAGGCTGACCGTCAAAATCCAAGTTCGTATGAGAATTCTACAATGGTTTTAGTCAAGGGAGCCAATTAGGGTTTCAAAACCCTAAACCGCGAGCGCTTCCTTACAGCTTGGTCACGCCTGCCATCCGCACATGCCAAAACGCTCACTAGCCACTTTTTCTACCAAGCCGCTAAACTAGCGCCCTCAACTTGGCCCAGATGGCGTGCGTGCCGTTGGCACATGCCAACACGCACACTTTCCACTTTCTATTCCAAGCCGCTATGCTATTGGCACATGCCAAAAAGTAGCTACCGCAACTTGGCAAAAGTGGTCGTGCGTGCCATTGGCACATGCCAACACGCAACCACTAGCCAATTCCCATTCCAAATCCGCTATACCATTGTAGTGCCCGCGACTTGGCCAAAGTGGCCGTGCGTGCCATTAGCACATGCCAACATGCAACCACTAGCCAATTTCCATTCCAAAGCCGCTATACCATTGTAGCTCCCGCGACTTGGCCAAAGTGTCCGTGCGTGCCATTGGCACATGCCAACACGCAACCACTAGCCACTTTTATTCCCAACCTGCTAGCCAATTTCCAGGGCATTCCGCACATGCCATTGGCACATGCCACAGGCTCCACTAGCGACTTGGGAATTGCCATTCGCACTCAAAGTGCAACTTGCGGCCAAGGCATTCGGCACATGCCATTGGCATATGACACATGCTCCACTAACAACTTTGGCATTTCCATCCGCACTCAAAGTACAACTCGTGGTCAAGACATCCCGCACATGCCATTGGCACATGCCACAACGCTTCACTAGAAACATTGGCATTGCCACTTGTGCCAAACTCTCGAGACATCAACACAAACTGGGGGATGCTTTCTTGGGGTTTTGGTTTGGCGGTCACAGCGTGCAGCGTACACTACGCTCGCAATAAAGCAAGGCGTGCAAGGAATGAATACGGTCGATTAAATATGGAAATTTATGGTGAAAACGTTTTTCACCATAAAGCCAACGGTTTCCACCTCCTCTGTTTTAATTGACACATTTACTCAATTCCTTAATGAGGCCAGGGTACGTTCAATCTCACTTGTATAAATAGGTTTCACCTATTCTGCAAAAACACACAAGTCTTGGTCAGGCAAAATACAACACTATCAGATATCAACTTTGCAAGCTCTCTCAAAAGCTTCCATCACTAGCAAGCTTCCGCAAGCTTCTACACTTCTGATACAAGTCGAGATACTACCTATCCAAAACTCTCTGGTCTCATCACCCTTCTTCTCTATCCTCCCCAAATCAACCCTTCTCCTCCACTTTGTGACCGAAGCAAATCTGGAACGACCATCTTCTTGGTTTAGGCCAGAGTTGTACATATTTATATCTCGAATCAAAAGTGCTCACGTGCAGCACATTTGTTTAAGGGTTTAAACCAGTTTATCCATCATCGAATTTACCAAATTCGGCATAGGCGATTTTATCCCATAAACAACAATTTTGAGAGATATGTTTGTTTTTGTCATTTTCTCACTAACTATAGCTGAACCTGATATTTTCCAAGACACATTTTGGTCGCTTTTTTGAATAGTTCTAGCTTTAGTTTATAATTTTCAACCATTCAATTGTTTTTTGTTTTTACAGATCTCAGCACAGTAACATACATTGGAAACCATTCAATTACTTTTTTTTACCTAGCTCGGCACAGTAACGTACATCGGAAAAACACTTTTGTAAAGCTCGCATCAATACCAAACTAATCCTAAGTATTTGCTAACAAAAATATATTTATTATCATCATTAGTAGAATAATTTATATATTATCATTTTCAATTTGACATTAAATAAAATATTGTCATGGAAAATTAATAGGGCATTTATTATGAAGAACTATGGAAAATGACATAATAAATTTTATCCGTTAGATGCATTTCTAAACCCAATCACAACCATCACTTATGACAAACGATTACATCCCTAAATATATCTCTTGTGAGGACAAATCTGAACCACCACTTACATAGGCAAAGTTAGCCAAACTGTGCTTTATATTCTTGATATAATATAACAATCATTTTAAATTAAATTAATGAAAACTTAAGCTTAGTGCTTTACCATGCAAATTTATCGACCTAAATCAACCAGCTGATTTGAACGTGTTAGTCAAGTCACGGAAAACTCGAGAGGCCAAACAAAATCAATAATCCGAACATTATATTTATTAATTAATTAATAAGAAAGAAAGAAAGCTTCCATTTATAATTTGATGAACTATATCAAGTTTTTTTCAGAAATCATAGAGGATAACTATTATGGTAAATTCTCAAACCAAATCACATAACTACTACTTAGCCTTGCATCTTTGGCTAAGAGATCAGCTATCTTATTAGTTTCTCTTGGGGAATAACAATATTCCTATTTATTAATATGCTTAAGAAGTTCTAGAAAATTATAAATAATACTATTTGTTATCCATTTCATTGAACCTTGTTTGCTATTAATACATTCACCACATTAACACAGTATCCTTCACGTTGAAGATTGATGACTTGATTTGTAACTGCCCATTTGATTCCTTCTAAAGTAGCTTGTACCTCAGCTTTTTATGCATCACGAGATATTGCCGAAATATGAGACCAGCTGCTCTTCAATTCCCTGTATTATCAACTGCTATTATTCTAGCTCCCATAAGCTTAGTATCTTTTGAATAAGGCGCATCAAAGTTAACTTTAGTAAAATTCATAGGTGTCCTTTTCCAAGGTATATTCACCCTCACTTTATCCACATGTTGATTACTAAACAACTATTAGTATTACCACTAACCCATTCATGCCTACTCTGACTAGTTAGATTGACCACATTAGATATGTTCAACCGGTCATTATCAAAAACTATTGCACAACGCAGTTTCCAAATATGTCAAAGTGTGAAAGATGCAATCTCCATCATTTATTTATTAGCTTCTGTTGAGATACCGCTAGTTGTAAACCATCTAGAGATCTAGTCAATAAAATTCACAGCATTTAACAGGCCCGCAATATTAGGAATCATAGCCAGCCAAATGGATTTTTAAATATCACAATCAATCAATAGGTATTGCACATTCTCATTTTTTATGTCACACAATACATTTATGATTATTTTCAGCTACATGTCTAGCTAATCTTTCTCCAACTGAAGCAACCATGGACATATTTTCATATAAAATGCATAAACTTAAGAGGTAAACTAGCTTTCCAGAATTTGATCCAAGGAAAGTTTTCAATCCTAGCATTAGTACTAGCATTCATGTTAGTAGATTCAAGAACCTTATATGTTATTTTAACTGAAAAAGGCTATTTTCAGCCGGGACCTATCTCAACTGAACGCTAAACAGATTGGTTAAAATATTCATTCTTCATGTCTACTTGCCATGATCAATTAGCTGGTTAACAGTTTGCAAAGAAGAATAGACGAAATGGGAGGAAGGAGTCTTCCAACCTGGAATCCAAATGTCTTTCCAAATAGAGATACTCCTACCATATCTAATCTCATAACAGTAACTCTCCTTTATGACATTAATACCCTACAAACACCTTTCCATATCCAAGGAACCGGTTTTGTCATTAAAATGATGGAAAGGGTTATGAAAGGGAAGATATTACCTTTCATGATCTACCCATAAATTGTTCTCTTCACTAATCATTATCCAACCCAACTTAGCAAGGAGGACATTATTAAGCACTTCTGTTTTCTTGAGGCTCAAACCACCTATAGCTTTAGGTTAAGCAATTATTTTCCACTTAAGAAGATTATTACTTCTACCATATTCCGTTTTTTTTATTAAGAAAAAAATTCCCCTTAAATCTATCAAACTTATCAGTAAGAATTTTAGGCATTGGAAAAACAAATAAATGAAGGGAGGCTAAAGACCCTAAAACTATTTAAGCTAACACAACCCTACTACGATGATTTAGGTGTTTACAATTTCATAAAGCCAACAAATTACCAAAAATTTCAGAAAGATGTCCAAAGGTCTCTAACTTATTTTTCTGAATTAAAAGAGACACTCCCAAGTATTTATCTTGCAAGGCCATTCTCATAATATTCAGAATACTAGCAATCTGGTATTTAACATTGGGGTTAGTCTTTGGACTGATAGTCAACCCTGACTTCTCAAAATTAATAGACTTCCCCCAAAACTTATTAAACATATTATTATTTCAGCTACCCGGCTCCATCAACAATAACTTTAGTAAAAACTAACCAATCATCCGTAAATAATAAATGACTAATGGATGGACAATTTTTCGTAACTCTAACCCCTTGAATTTTCCCAACTATTATCAGCATGCACAAGCAGTCGAGAAAACGATTCCATTCAAATCATAAAAAGATAAGGAAACGAGGGGTTTCCCTACCTAAGACCCCTTGTAGGATTCAATACTACATCGGGGCTTCCATTAAGAAAAATAGAATCTAAAATAGTTGGCTTACATTCATAAATTATATAGACCAATCACTATCGAACCATAATCTTTCTAAGAGTAGAAATCAAGAAATTTCACTCAATCCTATCAAAGGCCTTAGACATGTCAAGCTTGACTGCCATAAGGCCTTTCTTTGGTTTACACTTTTTCACACTGTCAACTATTTCATGGGCTATAACTATATTGTCAGTGATTAACCTAGATGAGAGGAAAGCTCCTTGATAAGGACTTATGAATTTACACATCACCTTTTTTCAATCTAGTGGCCAACAATTTAGAAATGATTTTGTAAGAAACATTACTAAGACTAATAGGCCTATAATCAGAAGCACTCTAAGGGGTTTCAAACTTAGTTATGAGACTTATAAAACTATGATTCATTTATTTAAGTAAGTTCCTAGAGTGAAAACAATAATTAACTATATTAACAACACTGTCACCAACCGCATTCCACATTTGCGGGTATAAACCAGGTGGATAGCCATCTAGACCTGGATAGGTCCACGGATGCATCTGAAAAAAGAACATTTCTAATCTCTTCAGAAGTAGGAGGCTAGAGAAGCATAAGATTATCATCATCAGGGATACAAGGATTTAAATTCAACAAGAAGTTATCAGGATTAGAGGTCTTACTAACCTTAGAAAAATGATCTCTAAGTTCAACAATGCTAGTTTTATCAGTTAGCCACATTCCTACACTAGACTGAATAGACTCAATTTGAGTTCTCCACTTTCTAAATTTAATCTCATCAAAAATCTAGTGTTTATATCTTGCAGATGGATATCCTCTTTAGCCTTTTGCATATAAAATTCTTGTTGGACTTCATACCAATACTTGAGCTGATTTTCTAGATCAGTGGCAGTTTCCATATTACTTAACCTATCTTCATTCTGAAAAACATTACCAATTTGACCCTGTATTTGACTAAGTGTAGTTTGTATGTTGCCAAAAATACTCATATTATACTAACTTAAAACGTGCTTCACATGCTTCAAATACCTAGTGAGACTAAAAGCATGTGAACCATTATCAATTTGATTCCAATTATCAGTAATTGCAGAATTACAACTATTATCCCCGAACCAACATCTATTAAACCTATAAGGTTTCATGGTAGGATTATCTTCCGTATAATTCACAAGCATGATTGGAGCATGATCACTCCCTAAGCTAACCAAGTAAAGGATAGTAATTAAACCAATAATTAATTGCAAGAATCCTATCAAATCTTTTTAATATGAGTTCATTTAGACCTCCTATTAGACCATGTAAAAGGGAACCATATATAGATAACGTCAGCAAGACTAAGCATATATAGTTGGGATCTAACACTATCCAGCGGGGATTGAGCAACAGGGTTACCACCTTGTTTTTCACATTGACGAATAAAAAAAAATTAAGTCACCAATAATTACAAAAGATAGGTAAATCTGGATATCAGACTATGCAGAAAACTCCATTGATAAGATATCCCTACATCATCTAAGGCACCATACATGCAAACAAGGAAAAACTTTTCACTCCTAGCATCACAACTGACTATACAGGTTATACACCTAGCATTCATATCAATTAAAATATAAAACTCAAACCCTTCCTTCCGTATTAAAAATAGGCCACCATATTAACCTATAGGATTAAGAAAATAATACTTAGAGAAATTCAAACATTTAGTAATATCAAATCATTTTTTATCCAAATTTTCTGTTTCAGAGAGAAACATTATATCTGGATCATTTGACCTTATCGAATCCCTAAGATGATATCTAGTATGTTATTCATGTACCCTTGCATATTCCATGCCATAACCTTCATAAGGCAATTCTCCACAGAATAACAAAAATTTAGCCAATCTAAAGCGCAATTTTCCAGTATTAGGGTGTAAATCAGAACAGTTAACAAAGGTCTTAGGCCGAAGAATTAAATCAATTGACCTAGGTCTAATGCATAATATAGAACCAGAAACCCTAAAATCGCAATGAAAAATAAAATTAATTTAAACCCTAAATACACAATCAAAATCCAAAATGGAAACCAAGATGCAGTTATTAAAATGAAAACACTTTGAAATAATGGGATACTTATAATTCTTCAAAAACTTACCTGACTTGCAGCAATTTGTGCAACTCCAGAAACGGTGTAACAAACAAATGTTCCACCATCCCTTCCATCTTCCTCAATGCCTTTCATGATCATACCACGATCTAATAAATAATTATTAATGATATCCTTTGTGTGACAAGTGTTACCATCCATATTCATTTGTGAAACTACTTAATTTGGAAGCTGGGGTTGATAAATATGGTTTTCATATGATTTAAGGATTCGGTGAGAAGAAATAGATATTTCTTTTTATATAGCAGAATGAGTGTCTGACTCATCATTTCTTGATCGCTTAAATCTTCTTGGTTCTTCTTCAGCATTTGCAGACATATCAGGCCCAACACCATTAGCAAGCCCACCATTGTTTGCATCCACACCACCCACTTAGCCATCGAATCATCCATCTTTCTTATGCTCTTCATTGTGTCGATTTTATTGTTTTGTTGTCATTCTCAGGATTCGATTTGGTTCGCATACTTCTCATTATGCTCAACGTCGAGTTTTATAACAAAACAGTCTGCAAAAATCTTTTATGTTGTTTATCATAGTGATAAATCACCTAAATCTCTTGTAAAGCTGCCCCAAGTAACCAAGTACCTTTCTTCAGTGGTTTTTTTTTATGTCAATTTATATATTAGCCTTTAGTAAGTTTCCAACTTTTAGCCGTATACTTTCTGTATCTTCCTCCATCTTTCTAACAATCTCCCTACATATTTTGTCAATCATTGTATCATCTAGATGCTCTAGTCTTACAAGTTTCTAAACTCTACACAGAATGCTTAATGAGTAAAATCATACTTGACATATATTTTGTAGAATCATATTCTTGAAGGTCCATCAAATAGCCCACAAAAATCCATGGGGGTTGTTTCATGACCTCTGTCGCATCATCATCTTTTGAAAACTTAAATACAAATAAATTAGTACCCATTGTTTTCATCTCCCACTTCTTGTACATTCTCCATAATAAATTGATATCCTTCTTATTTTTATTAAGATCCGGTTTATCCTTCTTAATTATTTTCCCAATAAGACTATTAGACCACTTAGTTGGCGTTACACTAGTTTCTTAAATAATATTGAGGGTTCTCCTATTAGGCATAGGAACTCTTCTTCTGATTGATGTTCCTTTCTTTTTCTTAGTAATTGTAACTAGTTAAGATTAAGAAATTGAAGATATAAAGGAGAACTCTAGCAACTGGGAAACCTAATCCCCACATCTCCTGTGTGATACTAGTTGTATAAGCTAGAGTCGATTCTCCTTTCACCTTAGGTTTCTATCGAGACCTTGAAGGTTAACGACTTAAAGACTTCATTGGGATTGTGAACTCACTTCCTCGAATTTCTGCTGGAGTTTGGAGTGTGAATAGGTATGCACACCTGTAGGCGTACTAGAATAACCAAACTCAGTCCGGCTATTTAAGTATACGTACCTGTTTGCATACTTGAGTTGGTTACTTTCTAAAATCGGTTTTACATGAACTTAAACATTTATAAATTAAGGAATTCAAACTTTGCAAACCATGGCTATAATGTTCATGTATTGATTCGAGTGAATCTGCTTCAATTGTGTTCTTATATACTTCTATGAGAATATAGCAATTGAACGACTCTTTAACTAGTTTCATTTGAGTCATTTGAACTAGTTATGGTTAAGATGATATGAGAGTAATCATATGGCTAACTTTGGTTAACTATTGTCGAGCCAACATGGTGTACACGTTTAGGTATGGTTACATAAACCTAAATGAGGTACATTTCATTTGTGTGTAACAAGCTAAGTTCGATCTAATGGTTCAAAGATATTATCTTGGTTGAATCATATTTTTCATCTAACGGTGAATATTGAATGCATTGTTACCAAGGTAACTTGGATTGCAAATCTTGATTTGAAAAGTATATAAAGGAGAACTCTAGCAACTGGGAAACCTAATCCCCACACCTCCTGTGTGTTACTAGTTGCATCAACTAGAGTCGATTCTCCTTTAACCTTAGGTTTCTATCGAAACCATGTATGTTAACGACTTCAAAGACTTTATTGGGATTGTGAAGCCAAACCCAACTATTTTCTTTATAGTTGCGTGTTCTGATCTTGCCCGATTCTATCGTATTGATTTCAATTGATATAATTGACTCAAGATTAATTTCTTTGCTAGGCAAGATCAAAGAAATCACAAACATCTTCATCTCATTGTTTGTGATTTCATAATATCTAATTTCGCTAGTCGATTAAGATTATTGTGAGGTGATTGATAATACTAGGCTGTTATTCGGGAATATAAGTCCAGTTTATTAATTGGTTCATGTTCACCTTGATTTATCAAAATACGGAACAAAAACTCTTGGGTATTTCTGTGGGAGACAGATTTATTTAGTCTATAGACTTTTTTGTGTGAGACAGATTTGTTTATCAAGTCTTCGACTTTGGGTCGTAACAACTCTTGGTTGTGGGTGAGATCAACTAAGGGAATTAAGTGTATAGTATCCTACTGGGATCAGAGACGTAAGGAACACAACTGAACCTTGAATCAGTATGAGATTGATTAGGGTACAACTACAAGCTAGTCTGAAGTTAATTGGTAGTAGGATAGAGTCTGTAGAGGCTTAATTATATAGTGTGGTGTTCAATATGGACTAGGTCCCGGGGGTTTTTTGCATTTGCGGCTTCCTCGTTAATAAAATTCTGGTGTCTGCGTTATTTCTTTTCCTCATTATATTTTGTTATATATTTGAAATATCACAGGCAGATCAATCAATTAGAATATCTAACCTTTGGTTCTTGATTTAAATTGATTGATACTTGAACATTGGTCTTTGGTACCGTTCAAGTTATTTCACATAATAATCAGGCTCGCGGATTTCTATCTCTGTTTGATTTGCTGATTACATTGTAAAACAAAGATATTAAACTCTTTGATATACTTTACTCTAGATTGAGTCTAACTATCTAATTGATTCTTTATAAAGTGTATTGGAGTAAGTCCTCTCAGATTGCTAAACGAATTGTTGGGTGTGGTTGTTAGACCCCCGTATTTTTAGACCCAACTATTTTCTCTGTAGTTGCATGATCTGATCTTGTTGTTTCTATCGTGATTGAGTGGAATCGTAAGATTGGCTTGAGATTAATTTATCTGATAGGAAATATAGAAAAGTAGTCACAAACATCTTCATCTCATCGTTTGTGATTCCACAATATCTTGTTTCACTAGTCGATTAAGATTATTGTGAGGTGATTGATAATTTTAGGCTGTTTTTCGGGAATATAAGTCTGGGTTATCTATTGGTTACTGTTCACCTTAATTTATCAAAAGATGGAACAAAACTCGTTGGTATTTCTATGGGAGACATATTTATCTATTCATGTAGACTTTTCCATGTGATACAGATTTGTTTATCAAGTCTTCTGTTAGAGCACTGCTCGGTCGAACTCGTATGTGTTGCTATATCAAGAATGTTTGTCAATATTGATGATCAAAACTATAAGTATTGATTTCTAGTCTACTATAGCTAACTAGGATAGAAACTGTAGTTGATCTCAAGCACTCCATGTAAATCATCATACAAGACGAATGACTACTCAAGGAACTGGTGGATCTTCATCGACTAAAAAATATGTGGAGACTTGAACTTATCTATCACTCAAAAGTCTACTTATCTCCTATCTGGAGATAAAAGTCATTTTGCTATATAGACTAAGATTATACATATTTGGTATTTCGAGCCGAGTATATCTCGCCTATCTATTTCTCGAAATATGTGTTGGTCAAGCTATCGCTTTAGCCAAGTTCATCTTTCCCAAGTGACGAAAGTCATGTTAAGTTTCAATCACTTTGAAAATTGCTCTGACGAAAAATGGTTTGTGAATAACAACTATATAACGTCCTCTGAGAATGTTTCAACGATTGAAATGAGAGTTTAGACAATATATCCAATGGAGGATATCAACATTGTTATGGAAACACATATGTGTATAAGTCCTTATTCCTTGAACCAAAGTTTTCGAACTTTGTTGATCAAGAGAACTGGAGAAGTGCGTGAGCTTTAGTCCGCGAACTTAGTATGCGAACCCAGTCCGCGAACTGGCGAAGTTCACAAACCCGAGAATTTCTGTTGGAGTTTGTGAACTCCATCCGGAAACTTAAGTCCACGAACTTGAGTAGGTTATGTCTAAAAATAATGTTTGTGAATTCATCTCCATAAACTAAGGAATGCTATTGCAAACCGTGGATATATAGTTCATGAATCGATTTGAGTGAATCAAATCATTTTTGCTTTAATTGTGTCTTGTGTAGTAATAAAGATCTAAACAATTGAACAACTCTCTAACTAGTTCATCTGAGTCATTTTAAGTAGTTATGGTGAAGAAGAATATGGTTGATATGAAAATTATCATATGGATAACCATTTGGTTAACTATTGTTGAACCAATTAATGTACAAGTTTGGGTATGGTTTTCACAAGCATACAAACGTGCATTTCATGTGTGTATAACAAGTTATGTTTTCGATCTAACGGTTGATAAATATTAGCTTGAATCTAACCAGGTTTTCATCTAACGGTGAATATTGAATGTTACTAAGCTAACATTGATTGCACACAATGATTTGAAAGACTATATAAGGAAGAACTGTAGCAACTAGGAAACCTAATCCCCACACCTTACGTGTGATACTTGTTGCATAGCTAGAGTCGATTCTCCTTTATCCTTTGGTTTCTTCTTCTAAACCAGGTTAACGACTTAAATACTTCATTGGAATTGTGAAGCCATACCAATACTACTTTTATTGTAGTTGTGTGATCTGATCTTGTTGTTTCTATCGTACGAGTACAATTGTAATAATTGGATTGAGATTTCTATCTCCAATTGGCAAGATATAAAAGTATTCACAAACATCTCCGTCTCATCGTTTGTGATTCCACAGTGTTTTTTTTCGCTGCGTCGATTAACACTATTGTGAGGTGATTGATAAAGTTGAGTTGTTCTTTGGGAATATAAGTCTAGTTTTATCAATTGGTTCTTGTTCAGCTTGATTTATCAAAAGACGGAACAAAACTCGTAGGTATATTCGTGGGAGACGGATTTATCTATTACCGTAGACTTTTCTGTGTGATACAAATTGGTTCATTAAAGTCTTCGACTTTGGGTCGTAGTAACTCTTAGTTGTGGGTGAGATCAGTTAAGGGAATCAAGTATGTAGTATCCTGCTAGGATCAGAGGTGTAAGAGAATAACTGTACCTTGGATCAGTGTGAGATTGATTGGGGTTCAACTACAGTCCATAACGAAGTTAGCTTGGAGTAGGCTAGTGTCTGTAGCGGCTTAGTATAATGTATGTTTAATCTGGACTGGATCCCGGGGTTTTTCTTCATTTGCGGTTTCCTCGTTAACAATTAGAATATCTAACCTTTGGTTGTTGATTTACATTGATTGACACTTGGATATTGGTCTTTGGTACTATCCAAGTTATTCCTTATATTTGATTAAAGACTCGCTGATTTCTATTAGCTTGAGTAAATCAAAACAAGAGAGAGTTAATAACTCCTTGAGATATTTCTATCAAGATTGAGTCTGACTGTCTGGTTGATTCTCTAGAAAGTAACTCGGAGTTAGTCCATACATATTGCTAATTTGAAATATTTGGTGTGGTTTTTAGACCCCCGCTTTTTCAATTGGTATCAGATCAGGCAAACATTTTAAACCTGATAAGTTTGTGTTTGATTCGTTCCTTAAAAATTGTCCTTTGGGAAATTTCTTTGGAAATCTTGCTCTTGGCATCTGTAACGTATACCATAATTTCTTAAAGATTGATCAAAAATTATTATGGTCAAAACCTTTGGTTTCTCATGATAATTCCATTTCATCTGAAAATGAAGTTTTAAATGATATGTATCAATCTAAAGGAAAACAATAAAAAGAAGGAGAGATTGAGGAAACATTCATGGCACTCAAGGATATGGAACCTCACTAGATTAACTAGCGATCTTTATGAGGAATACTATCATAATGGATCATTTGATAAAGATCTATTCATAGCATTCGAAGACGTTTTTAGATCCTTAGAAAAACTTAATTCTGTTAAGTCTAAGAATGACTCTGAAAAGGGTTATGTACATATTAAACCTTTGAAATAATATTTTACAACCTAGGAATCGGAAGAATCTCCCTTCTAGGCATACCAAACAAATGATAGGAATCTCAGACTCCCCTGATTATCATCATTATGTTGATTACATCACAGGGACTGTTCACACTGATCAACCAGAAATGTTGCATGAGAATTTCTCTGGACATTATGCCTCTTGGTAACAAGACTGGCACTACCCCATGTGTATATATCTTGAAATGGGGCAAGAAATTGTTTGAATCGTGTACAGTTTTGTTATTCTCTTTTAGAATATCAAATAAATCTTTCTAATGCATCCATCGTCTCTCACAAAGTGTGTTGTTATGGGATGCATAACCCTTGATGTGCAAACATCTAAGAAAACCCCACTTGTTCTTTGTGGGTCGCGGTTCACAAACGGGTCCAAGCCCATTTTTGGTCTTATAAAGAAGAAGTTCGTGCACTCTCTTCTTCTTCATCACCCGTCCGCGTACGTGAACCTATAGGGTTTTGTGTGCTTCCTCCATTAAAGACTTTTTGGAGAAATTAAGAGAAATGGTGTTCAAGATTCACTCCAACTAAGTAAATTCCTCTTGTTCCTTTCAATTTCTTAGATCTCATGATGAATTCTAAGGGCTCAAAAAGGAATTTCAAAAGCCCAAATACCTCTTGCATGGATTTTCCTTGTGACCAAAGTTCTCTTAGTATTAGGTTTGTGGATGATTCATGTGCTAGAATTTTTGTAAAGATTTCATCTAAAGGTTTTATTCTAGAAAAGAAATTGGATCTATCTAGTGGGAATGAAGAGTATTTAGCTTGCTTCAAAAAATTCAATCTTGGAAATATCTTTGATGGTCTTGGTCAAGGATTTGATTCTCTCACAAGAATTTTCTATGCCAACATTCATAATGTTGATCTTAATAAGATGGAATTCAAATCCAAGGTAAATAAAAAAAGGATTCTTGTTGATAGAGAATTAATTTCGAAGATTACCAACATTCTGCTGGGAAACGTGTGTCTCCCTAGACCAAGTGATGAACGTCCTTCATGTGATGAAATCTCTCTTGAGCTTTGTGGCAAGAAGGTAGCTTGGAATCAAGGAAAGTTTCCTACTAATGATCTTAGTATTGCGTTGATGGCATTTGGAAAACTTGGTATCCCCAATCTTTGTCCCTAAATAATTGAGAATTTTTGGTGGAGTCATGAGTTTGCAGAATTGGTCTATTTCCTTGAATCGGGTGTTCAAAGTCTCGATATTTGTGTCTTCATCATTTTTCAAATGATTTAGATGACTTCACCTATCAAGATGTTAGGTTACCCCTGCCTGATTGGTCAAATTTTCCGTGATCATGGTTTTGATTCAATCGGAAACTCTCTTGGGGTTCCCAAACTGGTTCGTCCCTGTACCTTCAGGCACATAAGGGAGAATGTGTGCAAATGACAAAGACATGCTTCACTTAATGATTGTGACCCTACCACCTTGTGCCTCCTTCAAAAAATTCACAAGGGTGTGTGTAAAGTCAATTCAAGGGTAAAGTGTGTGCAAGAACAATTGTCATTGGTTGCAACTAAGTTTCCCGAGATCAAGGAAGAGTTGAACACAATTCAAGCATCTTGGAGTGTCTCCTATGATGAAGATGATGAGTAGCATATTTACTAGTATATCTTCTATTTTTCTTGTTTTGTTTAGAAGAATAACTAGAGTTTGGAATAGCCATTATTGTGATTACACATAGCTATGTCCAATGTTTTCATCTTCATGTTTTTAGATTTATTGGTTCAGTATTAGTCTTTATGATTTTATATACTGCAATATTGTTATGGGATATGTGTGTTTACGTCTGTGAGCTTGATTGTCCCATACTTTGTCAAAAGTACAGTCGTTCATGAGTTGATATGAAAGTATTGATGAAAGAATGAATGGAATTTTGACAAATACAAAAGTTAAGCCTATTATGTCAATTTTTGATGGAAGATAGGTTAAAATCTTTTGTAATTCAAGGATTATGTCTATTGTATGTCATTGTGCAAATGGTGAGGGAACATATAATGAATCCTTGTGTATTCCGCAGTAATTGATCTTCCCTGATCCATTTTTTATGTATTAATGTGAGGCTCTGTAATGTGTCTTATGTCGAGCACTAGACAACCAAGTTGATTATTGTGATTAGCTAGGTTGTGTTCCGTAAGGTACTTTATGTCGAGCATATTGAACTAAATTAATCATCTTGTGTGGTTATTTAGTTATGACTGTAGACACCCCAATTTTGCACGCTCACGAATATTGTCGCAATATCGTATCGGAAGTAAGTGTGCTATAAGATGAACTAGTCTGAAATACGTACCATGGTTGACGGATATTAATCCAGCTAGTCAGAAGTAGATTGGACCCATATAGTGAGAGAGCGAGCACCAAATTTCAGTCATTAGTGGACATTAGTTCATAAGAGATCCACTTCATTATACCATGTTACCCCACATAAACACTTTCCAAATCCAAAAATTTATTAATACCTTAAATGTTAGCTAGTCGACCTCCACAAAGTGTCGAAATTCTTTAGATATTAGATATTAGCTTTCTTGGTTTCCAAGTCTTTCCTTCCAACTAAGATCCTAGGCTTAAATGAAATCTTTTTCATTTTTGGTATTAATATCCAATGAATTTATAAAAATGAGAGTAATATTTTCAAAATGAGTAATACTATTTAGGTTTTAGAGTTCAACCGTTTGATCTTAGGCATTGAATCCTAGGGCCTTAGTTAATTGGAGGAGGCTATAAATAGGGAGATTTTCCATGAGCTTCGGGGGAGGAAATTTTTTGATAGAAATCTAGGAGGAAAATTATAGAGGAGAAGTTGATAATTTATTGGTGCTCGGATACGATACGCGGCAACATTGTTGGTTCCTCAATAATAATCTAAGTAACATTTACTAAATAAAAAAAATATTTGCAGCCAAACAGGTCGGTGGTGCTCAACCCTGTGTTTTTTACTGTTATTATTGAAAACTTGATTTTTCGATAATTGAAAGGGTTTATTGTTTCATAATACAAACAATCCATTCTTATTCTATTTGTTTCATTTGAACTCCATTTGCCCGTCACATGCAGTATACATGAGTCTTTGTTTGACTCGTGCTTAGGTGCGTAGAGGAAAAGCATGTTATAGGATTAATTAACGTTATAGCTATACCCAGTTTGGCTAGTTACTTTTTACTATATTTGATTGGTGCATATCATCTTTTGACGTGAAGTTTTCATGCTTTCTCGAATGTTAGTATTAATAATAATGATTGTTAATCTTTGGTGATTGATATTTAATTTTGGTTTCATAATAACTGAATCTCCTTTCATAATGATAATGATTGATAATTAATTAATTTGATCCCATAATAATTGAATACCGTTCATAATAATAATAATAACTTCTCTTGATTTGCTTTACTATTAATAATTTTTGTTTTGTGAATTTGAGTTGATTATTCGGTCGAGGGTATCTAATATTTTGGTCTTTTGCAGGTGATAATTGTACAAACTTAATTTATTTTTATTTGGTTATTCATATATATCTTGCTTACCGGTCAAAAACCCTAAAATCCCAATTATAAAGTAGAGGACGATTTTCGGATCGGACGGGCTAGGTGCCTCACACCTTCCTAGCCTGTATCTTGATACCCGAACTTTATCTCTATACTTTTGGAATTTTGGGTCCCAACTCCCTAAGTTGGGTGGCGGCTCTTATAATAATAATTTCCACGTGATTCCCATTTTAGATATCTAGAGATCTTAACCGATTTTGACGGTATCCACAGTGGAGACTTCACTGGGGATTTTGTTTTGATTTGACACTACTCGGTATTTGCACACACACACTACACGCACCCATCTGCATCTTGCATTTTTATTTTGCATCGTCCGAGTCCGATTTTAGGAAAATCCGTGGCTAGTAAGCTGAACCCACTGGGCGTTATCAGCCGAACCACCACAAGCCTTAGCCCAGTACCAAAGAAGACTAGTATCGACTACATCTGAGGTATATTCTGCTAAGGTAACCCAAGCCTACCTAAGAGTTAGTGAAACATGCATGCACGTGCATTAATCGTAAACTGCATTCATTGTTGCACAAAATCCGAGACATAAGCACCCTTGTGTTACCATATATCTTTTTTTGTTTCCTTTGAAACATGAAAATGACTATAGAATCTGAAATGAATATCGACACTGGGGCATTGTCATGGTTGCGCGAACAATTCCAAAAGATGTTGGATACCAAGTTCACAAAATTGGAAGCCGAAACCAAGAAGTTTACTCTCGAGGCCATTGCTAAGTCCACAGGAAAATATATAGGGCCTGAAATGAGGAAAAATGACAAAAATAACCATAATGATGAAAATGTTAAAGAGAATATTTTTGAAGATGTTAAAGATGATATTTTTGATGAAATGGGAGAGACCGTGGCACTCGAAAAAAAGTTATCCCAGAGGCTCAAAAAGATTGAAAGGACCTTGCAGAAAATGGGTGAGGATACAATAGATACACATGGGCTATATCCTTATCCCGATATCCGTTTGCCTCATGGATTCATATTTACGGATATGGATAAATATGATGGAACTGGGTGTCTGAAAACCCATATTCGTATGTATGTTGGTTACTTAAAACCATTGGGAATTAAGGATGGGTTGTTAGTCCAATTGTTTCAAAGAAGTTTGACCAGGCTGGCGTTAAAGTGGTTGATGAAGACATACCCCGGTCTAGTTTCGACATGGAAGAATATGGTCGATATGTTTGTGAGACGATTTATGTTTGTCCCTGAAATTCAGTTTACTCGGAAACACTTAGAGGCGGTCAAACAAGAACCTAATGAGGCGTTTACAAAATTCTTTCCACGTTGGAGGACCAAAGCATTAGAGCTCGATGAAAAATTAACTGAAGAAGATATGGTTGATATGATAATGAACTGCTTGAACTATGAATATTGGAATCGGCTGATATCATCTTACCATCCAACATTACACTCTTTATGGAAGGCGGGTTCGCATATTGAAAATGCATTGGAAACGGGCAGAATGACAAGGTTGACCAACCCAGAGGACTCTAATGGGAATAATTGCGGAAGGGTCACATTTACAAATGAAAATCAAGTGAATATTATGTCAGCTGCATCACCTACAGGACCATACCAGAGGCAGATCCAGAACTGGAATCAAGGCAGATATGGACGTCCACAAAGGAATTATGGGGAGCGAAAGCAGTTGAATACAAACCCATTGCAAAATCATCAAAGGCAACCCAGGGTCAATTTTGTCTTGGAAGAAAATGAAACCAATTTAGCCGACTCAATCTACAAGAAAGAAACTGTGATGAATCGGTCCGTCCACATCAGTGAACTCTTCACGGATCAGGTACAAACGGTGAACTCATTTAATTTAACAACTAATCGTCCTTTTATTTTTTCTGAATTAATGGCAGATTATTATGGAGTTGAGCAACCGAGGAATGTGCCAAATTCCAACCGATTCCCAGCTGAGCCTGTGCATATCTCCGACCTTCTACCAAAGCAGGAGGCACCCATTAGGCCTGTTCATATTTCAGAGATCTTGTCTTATCCCGTTCAACCACCGGCGAGTCCAGTCTACCTCTCAGATATCTTGCCTGATCCGGTACATCCAACGAATAAATCTTCGTCTAGGTGGGTGGATCCGTTCAAAAGTAAGAATGGTGATCAAGTTCAAAATCAAACAAGAAGCAGAACAATTTACAAGCCACCTCATATCAGGGATAAAAATACAGTTCCTCCTACACAACCATCACCTAGGTTGAAGTTTACAAGACAAGAGGATGAAGAAAAAGTGGTAAGAACAATAAAGGCCGAGTCAGGTATGTCTCTAATTCATTCTGTTGAATCAATCAAACCAATTAAGGGTCTTGAATCACCTGAATTTGTAAATAAGTCTTCTTTTATTTCCAATTTTCAAAATATTCCGAAAAATCCAAAAAAAAAATGAAAAACTAAAAACCAAAAATATTTTGTTTGTAGGAAAAATGTTTTGAAGAACAATATAGTCGGCATAAACAAAGGCAGTGAGAATACTGGAAAACCGTGGGGACTGTGGAACCAGCAAAAAGAAAAACCTGAACCGGCTAAAGAAGTAAAGTTTGTCAATCAAAACAAGGAAAATCAACATTAAGGGCACCTCAGAGAAAGAAGATGAATGTGACCAAAATGTGGATACAATGCAAGAATGTGCCAAATCAGAGAACAGAAGTAATGAATTTAATTGAAGAGAAACCATTGCAGTTAAGACCAGAATGGATGTTGAAGACCCATGTCAAGAAGGAAGAAATATTCAAAACACATGAGGATGAGGTTTTTCCACCAAATTAAGGTAAGACGACAAATCCATTACTTGAGGAAATGGTATCTTACAAGTACGTGTTATTAATCTTGAAGAATGATGGAAAAGATGATCAAAAGGCAAATAATGATTTTCCCTGCATAAAGTTTAAGAAAGCAAATCAAATGGAAGTGAATGATTTTCCCAACAGAAAGTTTAAGAAAGAAAATAATCAGAAGACAATGAATAATAATTGGAGCATAAGGTTTGAAGAAACAATTAACCATAAGGTAATGAATAATGTTCCCAGCACAAAGTTCAAGAAAGATAATAATCAAAAGACAACAAATGATTTTCCCAGCATGAGGTTCAAGAAAACAACTAATCAGAAGATAATGGATGATTTTCCCAGCACAAGGTTCAAGAATGCAATTAATCAGAAGGTAATGAATGATTTTTCAGAGATAAAGTTCAAGAAGATGAAGCAAGCGGAATTGCGAGAAGATCCAAGAATCATACAAAATAGAAGAATTGTTCAACAATTTGATCGGGGCAGCCAACATGATCCAGGCTCAATAAGTGTTACTCGACCCAAGAAATACCATACCTAGGTAAGTGCTCAAATCTATCTAAGGGAGGCGAACGTTCATAAAATTTAAGGAGATTTTTTTCGAAGTCCAATATCTCTCTCATAGTGTCATAGTCTAGGGGCAAAGTCATCATCATGTTTGGCCCCTTTAGTCAGTCGGTTCGAAAAAAAAAGGCAGAGTCATCACCATATTTGGCCCCTTCAGTCAGTCAGAAATTTTTTTTTTACTAAGGGCAGTCATCATCATTAGACCCCTCAGTCAGTCAGTAAAAAAAAAATCAAGAATTATTATTTTAGTTTTATGGAATCCGTCAAGTTAAGTCCAAAAAAATAAAAAAAAAATCATTTCATAGTGTCAGCAAAATAATAAGGGGCACCACCATCATCATACTGGGCCCACGTCAGTAGAATAAGTCTTTTGTAGAGAGAGATATTTTTGTAATTATGTATGTCATTATTAGTCATGTACACCATCTCCTAAAGTTCTATGAGACATCTCCTAAAGTTCTATGAGCAACGGACGTCCAAACGGGTAGGTTGAAAAAAAAAATGAAAAAAATTGATAAAGAAAAAAAAATGAAAAACAAAATGTGAAAAATGAAAAAAAAAATGGTTATTAAACAGCCACTTGGGAAAATTGAGTAGCACTTAAAAGAGATAGAGGAACAGAAGAGCCGCATGGAGAAAGTTGAAGATTTCAAGCATCAACGTCATCCCTGGAAAGCAGCAAAAATCCTGAATCGTTTTACAGTTTGAAGCCAATTGATAAAGTTAATTATAGCTGGGAAGATTGACATATTTGAAAATTTGGATGGGGACGGTAATATTTTTGGTGACATCTATCAGACACGTGGCATGTCGGGATTCCTAAACCTTTGTATATATTGAGTATTTTGTTTTTCACCTTTTGTTTTTGAAAATTACTTTTTAGGATTTGTTTTCTTAATAATTTAAAAAAAAAATTAATTAAAAATTTGAAAATTAAAAATAAATAAAAATTAAAAAAAAAAAAAATAGTATTTATTAGGAACATGTGCTATTAATAGCTCTTTTGCAAGGTCATCAATTACAGGGTTTCTCCAGACTTTGGACGCAAAACTCGAAGGCTCGAGGAAAATTGTGAGCAAAGTCTTAAAGATTGAAGAGCTGCTACTCAGACGGTGCAATCGATGTGATGAAGTAGCATGTTGTTAGAAGAATTAATGTAATAAAGCGTAACATGTTTTCTCAATAGTTGGTATAGCACAAGTACCGCTTCGTCATGATCTTTATCATGAGGATGTGTACTGGTGCAAAATTAAAATACTTAGAAATAATTCGGGTGAACTTTCTAGTGTCATTCCGGATAATTATAAGTGAGGAATCCAACAAAATAATTGTGCAAAATAGGTGTGTATATCTTTGGTATTCAGTTCCACGCAAACCTCTGCCAAAGAGGGGCAACTGTAGACACCCCAATTTTGCACGCTCACGAATATTGCCGCAATATCGTACCGGAAGTAAGTGTGCTATAAGATGAACTAGTCTGAAATACGTACCATGTTTGACGGGTATTAAGCCAGCTGGTCAGAAGTAGATTGGGCCCATATAGTTAGAGAGCGAGCACCAAATTTTAGTCATTAGTGGACATTAGTTCATAAGAGATCCACTTCATTATACCATGTTACCCCATGTACACACTTTCCAAATCCAAAAATGTTTTCATACCTTAAATGTTAGCTAGCCGACCTCCACAAAGTGTCGACATTCTTTAGATACTAGATGACCGTTGCCACGGTGGGGAGTGCCGACCGAAGAAAAAAAGAAACACTGCTGCAATTGGACTGTAAAAGAAAATTTGTGCCTAAAGTGAAAGTATCACTTTCTTGAAACGGGAAGATTACATCGTTTTATTAGTTGCAAAGGAAAATTAGTCGATGAATAAACCAAAATATGGTTACATAAAGTATTATGTATCATTTGTGCATAAAGGATATACATTTATTTTCAAAATTGTGCCTAAAATGATAAATCCCTCCGATTTTTCATAAAAACTCTAAATTTGATATTGTTGTTTGTGCTCGTTGGATAGGTTTTTTTATTAGCTTTCCAACGAGATAAAATTTGTAAAATTCCAAGGCACGGATTTTTAGATATGTTATTTTAAAGTTTGGTTACCAATTATACCCTTAAAGAATAAGGAATTATAATAAAATTTGGCTTTTATATCTAGATCCCCTTCTTTAAAAAAAATTACACCTACCTCCTTTTTGGTTACACCAAATCCAATCTTTTTTGTCCAATTGAAAAAAAATGTCACGCTTCACATTGACACAAAGTCGCCAAATATAAGGTCCTCCCTCGCTTCACTCGGTCGGCCCAATTAGATATTAGCTTTCTTGGTTTCCAAGTCTTTCCTTCCAACTAAGATCCTAGGCTTAAATGAAATCTTTTGCATTTTTGGTATTAATATCCAATGAATTTATAAAAATGGGAGCAATATTTTCAAAATGAGTAATAATATTTAGGTTTTAGAGTTCAACCGTTTGATCTTAGGCATTGAATCCTAGGGCTTTAGTTGATTGGAGGAGGCTATAAATAGGGAGCTTTTCCATGAGCTTCGGGGGAGGAAATTTTTTGATAGAAATCTAGGAGGAAAATTATAGAGGAGAAGTTGATAATTTATTGGTGCTCGGATACGATACGCGGCAACATTGTTGGTTCCTCAATAATAATCTAAGTAACATTTACTAAATAAAAAAAATATTTGCAGCCAAACAGGTCGGTGCTCAACCCTGTGTTTTTTACTGTTATTATTGAAAACTTGAGTTGTCGATAATTGAAAGGATTTATTGTTTCATAATACAAAAAAATCCATTCTTATTCTCTTTATTTCATCTGAACTCCATTTGCCCGTCACATGCAGTATACATGAGTCTTTGTTTGACTGGTGCTTAGGTGCATAGAGGAAAAGCATGATATAGGATTAATTAACGTTATTGCTATACCCAGTTTGGCTAGTTACTTTTTTACTATATTTGATTGGTGCATATCATCTTTTGACGTGAAGTTTTCATGCTTTCTCGAATGTTAGCATTAATAATAATGATTGTGAATCTTTGGTGATTGATATTTAATTTTGGTTTCATAATAATTGAATCTCCTTTCATAATGATAATGATTGATAATTAATTAATTTGATCCCATAATAATTGAATACCGTTCATAATAATAATAATAATAATAATAATAGCTTCTCTTGATTTGCTTTACTATTAATAATTTTTGTTTTGTGAATTTGAGTTGATTATTCGTTCGAGAGTATCTAATATTTTGGTCTTTTGCAGGTGATAATTGTACAAACTTAATTTATTTTTATTTGTGTATTCATATATATCTTGCTTACCGGTCAAAAACCCTAAAATCCCAATTATAAAGTAGAGGCCGATTTTCGGATCGGACGGGCTAGGTGCCTCACACCTTCCTAGCCTGTATCTTGATTCCCGGACTTTATCTCTATACTTTTGGACCAGTGCCTATTTTGGGTCCCAACTCCCTAAGTTGGGTGGCGGCTCTTATAATAATAATTTCCACGTGATTCCCATTTTAGATATCTAGAGATCCTAACCGATTTCGACGGTATCCATAATGACTTCGTAAGTTTTTCTTATGTTTGAGCATTTTTGACTGGGTTGATTATTTTCATGATTAACTTAGACATTGCTCCATAGATTTTCTTATGAGAGTATAATAAACGATTAAATTGATTACTTTTGTGATTAGTTTGATTGTGTATTCCGGTTAGATTAATTATGGGTTCTCTTGTGATTAATCTAATTGAGTTTTTAGGTCTCCATAAGTTTACTTGTGTTGAGCATATTCGATTACTTTTGTAATTTTTGGATTCAAATTCATACTTGTATGTGATTTGTTGTCCAAAGAAATACTTCTTTTCTTTTGACATTAAGGTCGCTCTTGTTGTTCCTTAGGAAATGACATATTATGGGGGAGAGTTCTTAATTGAACCTGTGCTTAATTGCCAAATCTTTGTGGGGAGTGCGACTGTGGAATATTATAGGGGTCATCTTGTATCTCCATAGACTCCTTGATGAATGCATTTAGCTTCGGCCTTATGATTGTATCTAAATAAAGATGATATACGTTTACTCTTGGTCATGAAATGTCTCGTATGGAAATTTCATTAGGATCTCGTTCTTGTACCTTTGCCAATTTTATTGACAAAAAGGGGGAGAATTAATATGTAGTTCACACTACAAATATATATATGGTTTTCGTATCATTAGTAAGGGGGAGTAGTTTCCATGTGAGATAGAGTATTGACTAAGGGGGAGTGACATATCACCATAGTATTATTGTTGAAGTTGTGATGCAATTGGACTTTGACGCTGTGTAATAATACTATGACACTGTATAACAATGATTGATAACTTTTGTTTTCTCGTTGTTATAGATATGGATTTTCTACAACGATGATGCTAAACTTACAACCTTTGGGATCATTGGAGTACTTGGAAGGGATGAAGATTTCAAGTAATGTTGAAGATTAGACATGTGGAATACGAGCTATAAAGTTTATTTCTATATTTTTTGTATTCCATATGTATTGATAGTTTTGTCACTAAAATTGACAAAGGGGGAGATTGTTAGATCATTCCTCGATTGAACTCGCATGCGTTGCTATCTCAAGCATGTTTGTCAATGTTAGTGATCAAAACTATAAGTCTTGATTTCTAGTCTACTATAGCTAAGGTCTCGGACTAGGATATAAAGTTTAGTTGAGCTCAAGAACTCCATGGAAATCATCATACAAGAAGAATGACTACTCAAGGAACTGGTGGATCTTTATCGACTAAAAGGTATGTGGAGACTTGAACTTATCTATCACTCAAAAGTCTATTTATCTCCTATCTTAAGACAAAAGTCGTTTGGCTATATAGACTAAGATTATACACATTTGGTATTTCGAGCCGAGTATATCTCGCCTATCCATTTCTAGAAATATGTGTTGGTAAAGCTTTCGCTTTAGCTAAGTTCATATTTACCTAGTGACGAAAGTCATGTTAAGTTTCAATCACTTTGAAAATTGCTCTGACGAAAAATAGTTTGTGAATAACAACTATATAACGTCCTCTGAGAATGTTTCAATGATTGAAAGGAGAGTTTAGACAATATAACCAATGGAGGATATAAGCATTGTTGTGGAAACACATATGTGTATAAGTCCTTATTCCTTGAACCAAAGTTTGCGAACTTTGTTGATCAAGAGAACCGGAGAAGTGCGTGAGCTTCAGTCCGCGAACCCAGTCCGCAAACTGGCGCAGTTTTCAAACCCGAGAATTTCTGCTGGAGTTTGTGAAATCCATCCGGGAACTTAAGTCCGCGAACCCAGTCCGCGAACTTGAGTAAGTTATGTATAAAAATGATGTTTGTGAACTCATCTCTATAAACTAAGGAATGCTATTGCAAACCCTGGCTATATAGTTCATGAACCGATTCGAGTGAATCAAATCGTAGTTTTTGCTTCAATTCTGTCTTGTGTAGTACATAAAGATCTAAGGAATTGAAAAACTCTCTAACTAGTTCATTTGAGTCATTCGAACTAGTTATGGTGAAGAAGAATATGGTTGATATAAAGGTTATCATATGGATAACCATTTGGTTAACTATTGTTGAACCAACTAATGTACAAGTTTGGGTACAGTTTTCACAAACCTACAAACGTGCATTTCATGTGTGTATAACAAGCTATGTTTTCGATCTAACGGTTGATAAATACTAGCTTGAATCTAACCAGGTTTTCATCTAACGGTGAATATTGAATGCTTTATTACTAAGCTAACGTTGATTGCAACCCCTGATTTGAAATACTATATAAGGGAGAACTCTAACAACTGGGAAACTTAGTCCCCACACCTTACGTGTGATACTAGTTGCATAGCTAGTGTCGATCCTCCTTTAACCTTTGGTTTCTTCTTTTAAACCAGGTTAACGACTTAAAGGATTCATTGGGATTGTGAAGCCAGACCGATACTACTGTTATCGTAGTTGTGTGATCCGATCTTGATGTTTCTATCGTACGAGTATAATTGCAATAATTGGATTGAGATTTCTATCTCCGATAAGCAAGATATATAAGTAGGACAAACATCTTCTTCTCATCATTTATGATTCCACAATATCTTTTTTCGCTGCGTCGATTAAGACTATTGTGAGGTGATTGATAATACTGAGTTGTTCTTCGGGAATATAAGTCTGGTTTTATCAATTGGTTCTTGTTCACCTTGATATATCGAAAGACGAAACAAAACTCGTAGGTATATTCGTGGGAGACGGATTTATCTATTACCGTAGACTTTTCTGTGTGATATGGATTGGTTTATTAAAGTATTCGACTTTGGGTCGTAGCAACTCTTAGTTGTGGGTGAGATCAGCTAAGGGAATCAAGTACGTAGTATCCTGCAGGGATCAGAGGCGTAGGAGCGTAACTGTACCTTGGATCAGTGTGAGATTGATTGGGGTTCAACTACAGTCCAGACCGAAGTTATCTTGGAGTAGGCTAGTGTCTGTAGCGGCTTAATACGATGTATGTTTAATCTGGACTAGGTCCCTGGGTTTTTCTGCATTTGCGGTTTCCTCGTTAACAAAAATATGGTGTCTGTGTTATTTCATTTTCCGCATTATATTGTTTATCTTTATTATTGAAATAATACAGGTTGTGCGTTGAAGTTCAATCAATTAGAATATCCAACCTTTGGTTGTTGATTTACATTGATTGACACTTGGATATTGGTCTTCGATATCATCCAAGTTATTTCTTGTATTTGATTAAAGACTCGCTTATTTCTATTAGCTTGAGTAAATCAAAACAAGAGAGAGATAATAACTTCTTGAGATATTTCTATCTCGATTGAGTCTGACTGTCTAGTTGATTCTCTAGAAAGTAACTCGGAGTTAGACCATACAGATTGCTAATTCGAAATATTGGGTGTGGTTGTTAGACCCCCGCTTTTTCATCTTCGACTTTGGGTCATAGCAACTCTTAGTTGTGGGTGAGATCAGCTAAGGGAATCAAGTGCGTAGTATCCTGCTGGGATCACAGACGTAAGGAGCGCAACTGTACCTTGAATCAGTGTGAGATTGATTGGGGTTCAACTACAGTCCAGACCGAAGTTAGTTTGTAGTAGGCTAGTGTCTGTAGCGGCTTAATACAGTGTGTGTTCAATCTGGACTAGGTCCCGGGGTTTTTATGCATTTGCGGTTTCCTCGTTAACAAAACTTCAGGTGTCTGTGTTATTTCTTTTTCGCATTATATTTTGTTATATAATTGAAATATCACAGGTTGTGCGTTGTATCGATCAATTGGTAAATCCAACCTTTGGTTGGTGATTGATCCTTGAACATTGGTCTTTGGTACCGTTCAAGTTATTTCTATTGTATTCAATCAGACTCGCAGATTTCTATTTGTTTGAGTTGGGATTGAATCGAGAAATTGAGATCTAACTCTTTGATATGCTTTTTATTAGATTTTTGTTAAAAGGAGAGCAAAAAGTGGTCCGAGGAGAGCAAATATCGTGGTCAACTCGCTAGTCAGAACCTATTCGATATATTCACTTAACTCGGTCCAAACTACCCTGCTTCATAAACCAAGTTACCAACTAAAGTTGAAACTCCACAACCCACCACCGGAAAAATCAATCACGTCCCACTAAACGAACAGATTAGTTTTCACCTTGCTATTAAAGTGTTAATGAATCTCCGCATGATTTGACACTGTGTTTGTTGTTCTATGCCATTAATAATTTCAGAAAAGAGTATTGGTATTAGAATGAGACTACACATTATAACGACATCATGATTCATGAGCTCCTTTTTCATTTGGTGTTCTGATGAACGATGAATAAACCAATCCACTTCTCCTAGACTCCTCGTACTCTTTTTTCTCTATTTCGTTTTTACTTCCAAACCATTAATCAAAGATCTTTTTATTTAATCAATCACATAATCATCATTAAAAAAAAATTAATAATAAGAGAGACGAAAAGAGAGAGATATCAATTGTTTTCATGAATAATTATCTGTTAAAGAGGAGTCGATTATGAGAAATTGGGATTTAATAGTCAAAAACAGATTCAGAATGAAGAACTCAAATCTACTCATCCAAGTCTCAATGATGATTGATGATCCCGAACATCATATTTAAATTTTTGAATACATGGAGTTTTATTTTGCTTACTTCTATATATATTAGTCCATCTACGCTTATGATAAACCAACATGAACGTAATACTATTCTATTGATACATGCATATATTTTGTTTGTATTGACCTTATTACTGACGGTAGAAACCACTAGTCATAATGTGTCAATGTACTTAGAACATCACCTATGGGTAGTCTCATTTGGAGGCTAACTCCTTCATAATGAAAGAATATTGGTTCATACTCCCTCCGTTTCAGGAAAAGTGTTACTTTCATTTTTTCAATTTGGCCTATTTTTAGGCTAAAATGAAAAAGTGAAAGTAACACTTTTCCTGAAACGGAGGTAGTATGAAAGAGGGAAGCTACTGTGGAAAGGAGGAGCCGATTACTGTATGGTAAACTATTAGTCGTCCAAGATAGTTTTTAGCGATTTTCTTCATACACGACCGACTGTATGACATGTATGATCAGTTTTCACTCCACACGACAAACTGTATACTGTGTATGATCGATTCTCACTCCACGCAGCAAACTTTCAGCGTATATGCTCTATTTCAGTTTCAAATAGCAAACTGTCAGTTGTATCTTGTTTTTTTCTTACATGACATACTGTACGTGTCTTATTTTTTTCTTAGACCGAATTGCATATTATATAGTGTCCACTGCCAACCACTCATTCGGATGGAGGAATGACTGATAGACTTTACTTTGATCTAATCTATAGTCCCTCCTTCGTTTTAAAGGAGTGACACTACATAGCCTCTTACGATGTGTGTAGCAACAGAACTGTACTGATCAGATCACCCTATTTCACGTAGCTTTACGCCACATCATTCTGTCTGCTATATGTATGTGTGCATATTCTGCGGAATGATCCGTTAAAGTTGTTGTTCAAATTTTAGCTCTAACTATCAAAAGAAGTGTAGCAAGTTTGAAGTGGGAACGCGTATTTTATCGGACAAAAAGTACTATTGGATACGGGAAGTTGGCTAACTATTTTGAATCAACAAGAAAAAGTGACAATTTGACTGGGCCTACTATCAGGATCATAATTATGATGAAATAATAATCTTCTGATTCTCTAGTATATAACGGCACTGATATTGGAATGGATGAAATGCAACTTTGCTACTTTGACTGGTCCAAGATTGATTGATTATTCCGGCTTCCGAAACAAAAAAGAACATATAAAAGACAAAATTGCAGATGTCAGGCAGGCTTATTCATTCTCTATCCGATTTGGCCGCGAGAATAAAGAAAGTGGATATTGGTTCCCACTTATCATTTAATCAAAATTTATCAAAAAAAAATAATCATTTAATCAAACCTATATATATATAGCACGTGTTAAAAACCTCCAAGTGAATTTCATAAGTAATTTTGTCCTTGCATCTACCGAGGAGTACTCAACCATACAATGAAACATTCTAAAGTGATTAGGGCTAGCGGGCCTTGTTCTCAACGGCCAGTCACTTAGTCCGAGCAGTTCTTAGTTTTCGGTACCTCGTCAGCTAGTTGGAGTTGCTAGTCAGAAGTGATCGAGTGTACTACTCCACAATCAACACAGTGATAGAATTAACTAGGTCCAACACAGTGCAATTGTAGGAACTCAGGATAAGATTGATCAAGTCTACCAGTTATTACAGACTCAGTATAAGTAATAGAGACTCAAGACAGATGACTAGGATAAACTAAGGGACGACTAAGCAAGTAAAGAACCACACACTAACAGACACGTGTGTATACAACTGACCATACAAATACTATACGAATGTAGTCTCTAACACTCCCCCTCAAATGATGTACTAAGCGAAAACCGAGCACCGACATAGTGCATCATTTGACTTTGCAATCGAAGAACAGCTCCTTTGGTAAACCCTTGGTAAACAAGTCAGCAATTTGATGGAAAGTGGGGACATACTGCACTTTAACAAAGCCAACATCCACCAAGTCCCCGATAGTATGAAAATCAATTTCAATATGCTTGGTTACGGCATGAAAAACCGGATTAGCGGCGAGACTTCTAGCACCAAGGTTGTCACAATATATAGTGCAAGGAGTAGAAATATGGAACCCAGTTCATTCAACAAATAAGAAACCCATTGTACTTCGATGGTTTGGATTGCCAAGGCTTTATACTCCGCTTCTGCTAGATCTTGATATAGTTGGTTGCTTTTTAGATGACCAAGCCACCAAATTTGAACCCATAAAAACACAATATCCTGCAGTGGATTTCCTAGTATCAGGACATCCGGCCCAGTCACTATCACTATAAGCACACAGAGTTGAACAATCCCCTTTTGTGAATTTAATACCGAGCCCAAAGAGCCTTTGACATATCTCAAAATCCTTTTGGCTAATTGCAAATGCACATCAGTAGGTCTGGTGCATAACCGAGCAACATAATTCACTTTGCAAAGCTTAAACGAAGGTCTGGTCATAGTCAAACATCAAGACCCCCACCAAAGACCAGTAACCAGCAAGATCGGGTAACAAAGAACCATCATAGAGAGAGGCCCTCTTACCAGGAGCAATTGGAGTTTTGCGGGCTTGCATTCAAGCATGTCATATTTCTTTAAAAAGACTCCAAGGAATACTTATTTTGAGTGAGTAACAAAGTATTAGCAGTCCCACAAGTTTCAATGCCGAGAAAATAGGATAGAGGCCCCAAATCCTTCATAGAAAACTCGGCTTTTAAAACTTGAATAAAATTCAAAATTTGATTCTCGAAACTCCTACCAGAATTATATCATCAACATAAACTAGAAGCACCATTTGGAGACCATTTTGAACAAAATAAAACATAGAAGTATCATTCAACGATTTGTAGAAACCCATTTTTGAGCATAAAACTACTAAATCTCTCAAACCAAGCTCTGGGAGCCTGTTTGAGTCCATAGAGAGACTTTTTCAGTTTGCATACATAATCTGGATGAGCTGGATTGACAAAACCAGGGGGTTGTTTCATGTAAACTTCCTCATTAAGAAAACCATGAAGAAAAGCATTTGATACATCTAACCGCCTCATGAACCAACCATGACTCATGCCTAAACCGAGAATGCATCTGACAGTGGCAAATTTGACAACGGACTGAAAGTTTTGCATAGTCAATTCCATCAATTTGACTATATCCTTGTGCCACTAGTCTAGATTTGAATCTATCAAGAGTGCCATCAGGTTTCAATTTTGTCTTATAAACCCATTTACAACCTAAAACATTCATGCCTGGAACAAAAGGAACTTCTTCAAAAGTATCATTTAGTATCAAAGCCTCATGTTCATTTTTCATAGACCTAACCCATCTAGGATCTTTCATAGCCTGCTTAAAAGTCTTTGGTTCAACCAAAGAATCAACAATAGTTGTAAATGCTGTAGGAATTGGATGTTTAAGATCAACTCTATGGATCCAAGCTACCCATTTATCATCTAAACCTTTTCTTTTATGAATACCAGATTGAGATCTTGTATGCATTTTAGTAGATAATGAACTTGAAGAAGGTAATGAAGAATTAGGTAATACCTTTGCAGGTGTAGTAGGAGAAGCTGGTACAGTAACATGCTCAGTAGCTGGCTGAATAGCTGAAGTAGAAATATCAGTAGATTGGTCATCAACACCAGAGTGTACTGTTGAAATTGGGGATGAAATAGCCTTGCCAGCAAAAGGAAAAACTGTCTCATTGAATATAACATGAGTAGTGGTGTAAACCCTGTGAGTCTTAAAATCAAAGCATCTATATCCTTTATGAAAAGGACTATAGCCTATGAAAACACAAATAGTAGATTTAGGACTCAATTTATCTTTTCTATATGCAGCCAAATTTGGAAAGCACAAACAACCAAACACTTTTAAGAATGAATAATCTGGTGAGTTGGAGAATAAAACTTCAAAAGGACACCGATAATTCAAGTAGTTTTGTAGAGTCCTGTTGATCAAGTAAGCAGCACTAAGAAAAGCATCAAAACCGAAGGACTTTGGCATAGAAGCATTAAATAAGAGAGTATTACCCATTTGAGTTATTTGTCTGTGTTTCCGTTCAGTGACTCCATTCTGTTGATGTAAATGAGGGCAAGAAATCCTTATAGAGATTCCATTTGTATCAAGAAATTCCTTAAATACACCTTTTGTCAATTCTAATGCTCCATCACACTGAAACTCTTTAATCTTTGAGTTCAACAAGTTTTCCATTAACTTTTTGAAAAGAACAAAACAAGACAAACTGTCTGACTTGAACTTCATAGGATATATCCAATTGAATTTACTAAAATCATCCATGAACAAAATGTAATACTTATAGCCTAAAGTAGAAGTTACAGGAGCAGTACCCCAAACATCACAATGGACTAAAGCTAAAGCAGAAGTGGAGGTAGATAATGAACTGTAAAAAGGTAAGCACACACTCTTGCCCAGCTGACAAGAAGTACAAACAGACTCAAATCTACTATGAGATAGTTGGATTGAAGAAGAAGCTACTAATTTCTTTATTATTTTTGAAGCAGGATGACCAAGTCTTTGATGCCAAGTATCTGGAGAAGCTTTAATAGAAGCAGGAGAAGCAAAATGTGAAGCAGGAAGAACAGGAAAAGACCTTAATGGATATAGATTGTTATGCATCCTCCCTTGAGCAAGAATCTGATTAGTCTTCAATGATTTAATGTTATATCCCCATGGCAAAAATTCAAAAGAACAATTATTGTCAGCAGTGAACCTTGCTATAGACAAAAGATTGTATTTGAGAGAAGGAACAAATAGCACATTATTTAGATCAAAGTTTGTACCAGAAGAATTTGTTATCTTACTGGTTCCAGTTAATGTAATAGGAATAAGCTTACCATCCCCTAGCATAACTTGTTCTGCACCTTCATATTCTTCAACATCATCAATGATAGCAGAATCATTTGTCATATGACCCGATGCTTTGAATCTGGGATCCAAATTGGACCAGTAGAGCTAACTCCCCATTGTCCTCCAGTAGTAGAAAAAGCATTTTGAGTAGCAAGATTATGCTGTTCAGTTAGATGCCATGGATTGGTAGAAGAAGTAGCTTCCATACCTGCAAAAGCCTTGTGTGCAGGATTTGTTGCTCTTCTAGGTGGAGATCTTCTAGGTGGAGATCTTCTGGATGGTGAGTTTTCAACAGCAGCATATCGATACCTGCATCTAGTAGCAAAATGCCCTAGCTTGTTGCAAATCTGACAAGGAATGGAGTTATAATCCAATTCTTGCTGAACTACTGGATTGTAGTCTCCTTTCTTGAAAGTAAACCCAGAACTAGATGCACCAGGAGTAAATTTTGGAGTATAAGCAGGTGAAACTGGTTTCTTGCCAGAGGAATCATAAGACCTTGAATGCTTAACATAAAAAGCAGATGTTGTAGGATCTTTTGCTAAGAAATTTGAGGAATCATCATCTTGATCTTTCATCCATTGCTCATGAGTAACCAATCTAGATCGTAATTGAGAGAATGACAAAGGTGTTTCCTATTTTGCATTGTAATAACAAACTGAGAATAATCACGGCCTAAACCGGATAAAGCATACATAACAAGGTCGGAATCCAGTACCGGTTCACCAATTGCAGCTAATGAATCAGAAATAGACTTGAGTTGCTGTAGAAAGGCAAAAATCGTAGAATTACCTCGACGAATTGAATGTAGTTGCGATCTCAGCATATTTTTCCTTGCAAAGAACTGCTCACTGAAGATCTTATCCAAATGAAGCCATTTTTCTCTAGCAGAATGTTTCCCAAGCAATTCTGTTGCAAGAGAAGAGGTAACAGTAGCATTGATACAAGCACCAACAAAATGATCTAAAGAGCTCCACTCAAGAAACACCGGATTAGCTCTTTGGAATATTATTTTGTAGCAGAAATGGAGATTCTGGAGGAATTGAGCCATCGACTTAAACCAAACAAATTTGTACTGATCAAGATCGAAGAAAGCTGATCCTTCCAAACCAAGAAATTGGATCCATCTAGTTTAGTAGAGACAAAATGAGAAATATTTGGAAAAGGTAAAGGGTTAATACGAAAGGTTGGCTGTGGAAGATTTGGAAAAACAGAATGTTGAGATGGTGGTGGTGGTGTTTTCAGATTTAGCGGTTGCGGAAGAACAGGTGGTACATTCATTGAAGATGAAGGTTGATTTGTGTTTTGTCTTTGGTGTGTTTGTGTTGGTATTGTTGTTGTTGGTTGAAGAATTCATAGAATTCAAGGTTTTCCTCACCATTAATGGTGGTTTAAGGTTGTAGTTGATTGTTATAAGGATCTTTTGGTATCCGATACCATGTAGGAACTCGGATAAGATTGATCAAGTCTACCGGTTATTACAGACTCAAGATAAGTAATAGAGACTCAAGACAGGACAGCTAGGATACAGCTAAGGGACAGCTAAGCAAGTAAAGAACCACACACTAACAGACACGTGTGTATACAACTGACCATACAAATACTATACGAATGTAGTCTCTAACAGCAATTTTTGGAGTCATGGGGCTCCGCCTCCTAGAAGAGAGAGTGATAGTAACAAGGACGTCTTCTGATGCAAAAGCTAAAGCGGTTTTGATTGGAAATTACAAATAGAAAATCGTATCTCACGCCAGTGGAAGCAGAATAAATGACTTATTCCACAATTACAAGTTCAGTTCCAAGTTTGCAAGTATATTTACACGCACATCGATTATCACACGTTATACTGTACTAGCTATATAGCTTGGAATTCCGAGTCCTAACCTTCTCACTTCATTAGCTGCATGCTGCTTCCACTTCTCTTTATTCTATGGCCGTTTTTCTCTTTTCGTACAGTCACTCTGAGCAAACTTATTCTCATTTTTTAGTGATGTATGAGATTAGCGACCAACAATCTCAACATGGCCTGAATTAGTGGACAAACATAGACACGCGAACAAACATATGGATAAAGAAAGTATTCACTCAGTAGGAATAAGGCTGTCTTTTCACGTACTTTGGTTGATAATTTACTGATGATCTGGCCGCATATTTGCATAATGCATGTGATTTATTGCTTTTCACAAGAAGACATAAAGTGAAACATAAAACAATCCGTCCTATTCACTCCAAGGGAGAGGTAGTAGAAATCATTAATATTCGCGCTTCTTAGAAGATTATGGAAGCAATAGGTTAATGCAAATCAAGCATGATGAGGAAATGATGAACATATTTGGCTAGGAATTAAACAAAGATCGTAGCTATACAATATATAGTTAGCCCGTTTAATTTCCATGCATTATTCTCTAGCTATAGATCTCCTGTGTTCATATAAATACATACACACATCAAAACCCTAAATGGATAAAGTGGATTGTGAGTTCTTTCTCGGAGAAGGGAAAGTAACTAACTTGTCAGATGAGTAAGTAAATCTCCTCAAACTACGAGAAAGTAACACAGCACAGATCATGTCTGTGAGAGTGCTATACTTTAGCAGCCTACGCATAATTTATTGAAATTGCTGCATAACATCATTTTGGGAGAAGAAGCATCTAAAGAAGAAGAATGTATGTGATCAGCTTACTGTATCAGTCCAAGAAATCTAAAGAATGTTTCTACAAGTTTCTATGCGCCGAATGTTGAGCTACCTACCTCAAAAAATCAGAAGATCCTTAATTAACCCTGTGATCTAACATTCTTAATTAACTTTATGACCAACAATCAATCTAGATCACAGTTACTATTATAGTCTGACAGATTCGTTAATAGAACTGTAGAGGTCGACAGTAGACTATAAGTTAAACAAACTTATTCTTCGGCATGAATTATTAGGGTATATCGTTCTTGATACTACAGGTTTGAGAAGTGACGTACCTTCACTAACCTAAGAACTTAAGTGATGATAATATATAGACATGCACGGATATCAAATTGATCGCGGGACATTACGCATAACTTAACCAAATTGCAAAAATTCACCAAATTATAGAAACACACTTGTAAATTAAGCAAAACTATTTGTGATAGAAAATTGCATAATGATGATTCGTTCCTCATAGATTATCCATCACTAATACATTACTACAGCTTTAACAAAAAATGATTACATCATTTAGTTCTCACTTCTCATGAAACATTGAACTCTATGAACTCTATGAACTCATACACCCATTTCTGTAAAACATACCCGTAAATAAAAAACAAACAACAAGATAAATAAATCAAAAAAATCAAAAAAAAAAAAAAAAAAAAACGTCTACCAATTCTAGCAACTTCTTCAAAAGAAAAACAGATAGCTCATGTTCCATCCATTACCAATTCTAGCAATTCTAGCTCATTATGGAGGAAGTTCGTTGTCTTAGATAGAAACTTCAAATGTTGCGCTTGTAGGTTAAAATGAGGATGGTTGATCAGTAGTGACGGCTGGCCGACCTTTACTTCTCCAGCATAACAGTCTATACCTTTTTCTATTTGTATGATGCATGTAATATTAAGACATAAAAAAAGTTCGGTTACCTAGCTAGGCTCGACATAGGACAAAGAGAGATCGAAATCACATAATATGATTAGTTGAAGAAGAGGTGAAACCCGACAGATCTGTCCAGGCATTGCTGCCACCCAGGTATTGATGTTGTTGAATGTCATTTCCTAATGATAATGGAATACCCAAAAACTGCCTTGATAAATTCAATCCTTGATTATTCTCGGCCTCCATCTTCACTGAAGGTATTTGTCCATGCATCGTCAATGAACTTGATGGCTTAGCCCTAACCTGACCAATTGATCCTCCAGTGACGTAACTCTGTGCTTGATCACTACCTTGATCAATAAAAGGGTAAAGTCCTAAAGGTGACTGGTGCTCCAAAGATGACATGTAAGGGAAGTTATGAAGTTGCTGAATTCGCCACTGATCGGCCCCTCTAGATGATAGATTAATACTACCATGACCGACACTTCCTGAATTATCCATATGAAAATCCACCTCAGCTCCTGTTTGGGTTGTCTGAGTTCCAGTGCCATAATTCAAACCTAAATCAGCGGCTACCCCATAATGATTATGTAACGAAGCCATGAAATTAGGTATTTGAGATGAAGATTGTTGGTGTTGGTGGTGGTGCTGCTGATGATGATGATGAGCGGAAATATGGCCTATCATGTCACTACTAGTACAACTATTAGAGGGAATTGAACTTGCAGAACTAGCACTTGTTGTAGCTTGAGACTTTGAGCTACTTTTGCTGGTTCTCTTGTTCCTTCTACAACCTCCACCGACGGGCACATTTCTTAAGGCACCGCCTCTAGTCCAGTACCTACGACATGTCTTACAAAAGTGACGAGGCTGTGTTAGACTGTAGTTGTTGAAGTAACAAAACTTAGTATTGGCTGAATCACACCGCGGGCATTTCAGTTGTATCTCTGGCTGTGGTAACTTAGCCATCCTGGCTCGATCAGCCATGGAACCTGGTTTAATTGTGCTCGTTCCACCACTGCCACCGCTACCGGTGCAACCGTTGCTCGGAGCAGGCGGCTGTGGTGGCAGAAGTTGAGGATAATTCCCATTATTGGTTCCTTCAGCTGTTTGATGATGGTGTGTTTGCTGTAAATGAAAAACAAAAATCCCTGGAAACCATTAATATATCTGGTATATTCATAAATTAACAAGAGAGTATATATAAGCTAAGCAAAAAGATGGAGCATATAATTAAGAATATTTATCTAGCTAAAATTCTAGCTTTTTTAATGGACAAGCTAAGTTAAGCATCAAAGATGAGGAAAAAAGAAAATTGAAGAGAGAAAAACAATAATAATACCTGATGCCAGTTGGGTGGATCCAGATAGAGAGGAACAGATGTAAAAACCATGGTTTTGTTTTGATCTTTCTCTTTTGTAAAAGGGTTTGTGTTGAGATAATGGAGAATCACATCAACAAGAAGGAAGCTTACAGAAAGAAAGAAAAAGATAGAAAAGAGAGATGGAGAGGGGAAAGATAAAGGAAGAGGGGAATAAGCTAATATATAAGCCACCTTTAAATTTATTTTGTTCTTGTTGTCTCTTGTCTCTATCTTTTGGTTTTTTATTATTTATAAATTTTATTGTTTTTTGTTAGGGTTCTGTGGGGAAGTTAATTTCTTAGTCTCCAAGGCTTCACTATGAAGCTGATTGTGAGTGTGCTTAGTGGAATATTGAAGTTAGTGGTTCCATATTTATGCATGGAAAGTGGATAGTGAGAGACTGCAGCCTTGACTAGCTATTCAAAACCTGATATAAATTTCATTATTAATTAAGTGAAATATGAATAAGTCTAGTGTTTAGTTACAGTGAGGAAACAATAGTAAATTGCTTCAAACCAACAAAAAAAAAAAAAAAAAAATATGGGGAGAAAGGAGTTTGCTTTGTAAGAGAAGGTCATGGTCGTAAGTCAGTTTTACATTACTTCAACTGTGCCTTGCCAATTGTTTTCTTTTTCCATTGAACGTGTAAATTGAAAACACAAAATCATTGCGTTGCATTGCATTCAGATTATCAGTGTTAATCAAGACACTATAGATGCTATTGCTACTCAAGACATTTTGGTTACTGTTACTGCTATTTGGGTCATTGCTACCCTGATTGCGTTATTAGGAAATTACAATTTTTTTAAACTTTGGTTCATGTTATTTAGATTTTCTGTTGAACATGGGGTTGGATTTGATCCAGTCATTGCCTTGTGTTGTGATACATACTTGTTTTGCTTTCAAAATTAGTTTGACCATGTTCCTCTCCTTTGCGAGAGAGAAGAAGGTCATCTGAAACAGTTTTTAGGTTTGAAAGGATAGATTTGATAGGCAAGAATTTGTGCAAATACTACAATTTGAATGAATCTTTTGTAATCTTGAAAAACTTCTGTAAGGTTTCCGATTTCCTAAATCGGTTTTATCAATGTATTGGCTGAGGTTTTCAACCTCTTTTCCGAAAGAAAAAAAAAGTGAAGTTACAAACATTCTTCTTTTGAATTTTTCCATCTCATTACTTATTTATGGGTGTGCCATGTTTTTTTAATGCAGCCTAATTACGAATTTGTTATTTTTTTGTGCTAGCTAGGCTTCAGCTAGTGCTGAGAAAAAAGCAAGGGATGGATAAGATATTTGTTGGGAAAACTGGGTATTAGAGGATAAAAAATTAGAGAAAAGAAAAGAATGCTATAACACAAACTTCAACGCCTTGCGATTCTTTTCATCAAATATTTCGACCCTTTGCAAACAATTGGCGAGAACGATCGGTCAATGAAATATTATTTTCAGGATATAATGAAGTCTTAACAACGTTATTGGACTCAAAGGTTGTACTCCCTTGTCCCAACCAAGAACACACAGTTATTAGATTTTGATGACACTTAGAGAGAAGAAATCAGAGATTTTTGATGTATTTTCTGATTATTTTCAAAGGAAAACAAACACCACTATTTATAGGATACTTGCATATGTTCAAGATGCATGTTCATCACCAACAAATACCTCCAATCAGTATCAATGGTGGCTTTTAGGAAAGAACACTTTTGTTCGAATTCAAATCAGGGTTCAGCCGTTTTATATAAGAAACTGTCGGGTAAAAAGATATATGGCTGGGTAATCCTATTCATATTATTGAAAATACCCAACATTCTCCCCTTATTTTCAAAAATCAGAAAACATAAAGTAAAGTATAAAAATTCCAAAATAATAATGGCTGCATCACTCAAGTGACCGCCTACTTACTCGAGGGGGATCAAGCTAACATAGTTCAAGTACTGTTGGGAAATAAGCATCATCATATAAATAAATCAAAGCCTTATCGAGGTTTAGTGGTGAAACTAGTCTTGAAATCACATTAACACATAATCCGGCCACCCAACTACTAATTTTAACAGCAAATTAATTATGATGAATTTTCCATTATTTTAGTTTTTTATTTATTGTTGGAAGATTCCTACAAACACATTAATTAGAGCGGTTGGATGCTTCTCTTGGAAATAAGTGTGGCCCTGCAAGAATTTAAAATTTATACTTATGAACAATTATGTCTTTTAAAGGATTATACCAAGAGTAATTCCAAATACTTTCAGACAGAAAGTTGGAGTGAATATATTTATTAGACACTATGCATGCAAATACTCTTGTTGATGATGGATTTTTGATGAATGTTAGATTCATAAAATCACATTAAAAATATATATCTTTAACGACATCCGAAAAATAAGAGATTTTATGTCTTCACGTTCATAAGAGAAGTGAATTGTAGTTCTGTAACCTCGTCAAAGCAATAATACATGACGGAAATATTAAAGCCTCTTGGGAAAGAGCTCTCAATATTCCACATATCTCATACTGAGCAACTTAGTATTCCTTTCAATGTTCGAAACCATGGGGTGAGGACCGGTCTTGTCCGGTTCCCCACTCCTTTTTATTTTATTATTATAATGTTATTTTATTGTTATTTGGGTTTCCTCTTTGTTAGAGCATAGCTCGGTTAAACCCACCAAGCGTTGGTATGTCAAGTTTGGTTGTCATATTTTAGTGAATCAAAACTCATCTAAGAGTCGCTTGATTATGTACTAGAGACAACTTTGTATAGGTTAGACTAGAAAGTATAAGAATATGAGACATACAAGTATTACTCGAAGACCTAAAGAACGTGAAGAAGTAAGGAGCTACAACGACGACATCATCCTTCCTCTTGAGGTTAGTAATATTGACTTGAACCGTTTCATTCCTAATGTATCTTTCAAGTCGTGCTATATCGAAAACATAACTGTGAATGTGTATTAATATTTTAATCTAGTAGCGAGACATGATCATATGGTCATAGTGTTAAGGAATTAGACTATGAAGTATAACGTTCATATTTTGAACTTCGTAGATATGACATCGACATAATATTATAAATGTTGTGATGATTATGAGAATGGGTAAAGTTGAAGATTTCATCCTAGGAAACAATGTTTATATTTGTTTAAATTAAGTACATTCATGAAATTATTTTATGAATCGAAAGGGAAATCGCTAGGCATATTGGTATGGCTATTCATTGCAAATCTTTGGATTACCAATATGTCTGAGATGGTAGAACCAATCGTAACTTGTTATGTATATTGGTATAACTAATCACAATACCTGACTGATACATGTGTATCTTCCTCTCCCCGGGAACTAGTGATCCTCAAGACGGATTGAGGATAAAATTGTAATTTATGAGGGATTACTGATTTAAAGCAGTATTCCCATATAAATAAAATAGATTCTTAGGTGGTTCGGGAAACCAAACCAAAGTAAGGAAGTATACCTATATAAGGAAATACTTCTTAGACAAGGTAATATTCCTAGAAAGGGAAATATACCTAGAAAATGAATTATTCCTAGATAAGGAAATAAATTCCTAAAAGGTTTGAGAAACCAAACCAAAAGCTATAAATAGAGATGTTTATCTCATAGATAAGATAATCTAGAGACTGTGGTTTGACACCTAGCAAAGGAGGTTTAACAAACATACCTAGAGAGAAGTTTGTAAGGCAATTAATTATTATAAAAGAAAGTTTAGCAAATAGTTTAAGGTTATTTACCTAGTGATATTGTGAGCGTAAAAAAGAGAGAGTTGTAATAGATTTCTTGTTCATAATCTAGAGAAGATATATTTCTCCGAACTACTTCTTTTGTGTTCGTTTTCTAAGTTTCCGTCTATTATTATTATGAATTTCGCCTCTATAATAATAGTCACTAAGGTACAGAGATCGATGCGTATCAAGTTGGTATCAAAGCAAGGTTCGTTTATTTTAGGGAAGATTCCAGTGGTTTATGGTCTTCACTAGATCTCTCTACAAACAACTTGGTGAGTTACACGAAAATTGGAATACGTTAGAAGAACAAGATGGTCATGGTATGGTTGAAGTTAGATAAGGAAAGATTGGATGGGAAAGGTAAGAAGTTGAATCCGTTGAGATGTAGATTGCTTTGTACTTTCGATATGATTGGTAACAAAGCCTTTCATCGCGATTTAACACCTTATCTTGGAATGAGCTCGATTACTAATGTCGAATACTTGAAGTTATTTAATCCACTGCTACAAGATGATGGTGAGGATGACAAGATGATCTTTCCACGTGTAGAATACTTGTGGTTTGATCGAGAAGAACCAATCGAGGACAATTGTGTTATGGAGCGAAGAGTGACTAAGACAAGAGGAGAAGATATGGACGCTTTTCAAATTAGACGTCAAAATCAAGTTTATAGCAAAGATAGATGGTTCATCAGGGTGAAATGAACTCTTGAGTTCCCTAACCTCCAAATATAACTTTCACGGGAGTTCAAGTTCTTAAAGGGGGGAGGGGGGGGCATGATACATGTGTATCTTCCTCTCCCAGGGAACTAGTGATCCTCAAGACGAATTGAGGATAAAATTATAATTTTGGGAAGGAATACTGATTTTTAGGCAGTATTCTTAAATAAAGAAATATTCCTATATAAGAAAATATACCTAGAAAGGGAATGTTTCCAAGACAAGGTAATATTTCAAGATAAGGAAATATATACTTAGAAAAATAATTATTCCAAGATAAGGAATATTCCTAGACAAGGTAATATTCCTAGAAATGGAAATATACCTATATAAGGAATTATTCCTAGAAGGTTTGGGAAATCGTTAAAGCTATAAATAGAGATGTTTAGCTCATAGCTAAGACATCTAAAGTGTGGTTTTTGATACAGACACACCTAAATATGGAGAGTCCCGTTTTACACCTAAAAAAATAGGTTTAACATGCACACTTAGAGAGAAGTTTGTGAGGCAATTAATTATTATAAAAGCAAGCTCAGAAAACAGTTTAATGTTGATCCAGTTTTTAGAGAAGATTATGAGCATAACAAAGAGAGAATTGTAATAGTTTTCTGGTTCATAATCTAGAGAAGATATTTTCTTCGAATCTGTTTTCTAGTGTGTTCTATTTTCTAGTTTTCGTCTATTATTATTTTGAATTCCGCCTCTACAATAATAGTCACCAAGGTACAGATATCAATATGTATCAAGTTGGTATCAGAGAAACGTTTGTTTCTTTTAGGGAAGATTCCTGTGGTTTATGGTTTTCACTAGATCTCTTTACAAAAAGCTTGGTGAGGTACTCGAGAAACAAGAATATGTTATAAGAACAAGATGACCATGGTATGGTTGAAGTTAGATAAGGAACAATTGTATGACAAAGGTAATAAGTTGAAGCCATTGAGACATGGATCGTTTAGTATTTTCTGTCAAATTGGTAACAATTCCTCTAGAGTCTAGTCTTGATTTACCACCTTATCTAGGAATTTGCTCGGCTATTAATTCCGAATAATTGAAGTTATTTGATCCATCGTTACAATATGATAATGGAGATGACAAGATGATCTTGCCACATGTTGAAGACTTATGGTTTGATAGAGAAGAACCACTCGAAGAGGATTGCATTACGGAGCGAAGAGTGACTAATACAAGACAAGAAGATAAGGACTCTTTTCTAATTGGAATTCGAAGTCAAGTTACCAGCAAAGAAAGGTGGTTCACTATGGAGAGAGGACCTCTTGGGGTTCCCTAACCTCCAAATCTAACTTTCACAGGAGTTCAAGTTCTTGGTGGTGTGTGTGTGGGGGTGGGAATCATACATGTGTATCTTCCTCTCCCTAGGAACTAGTGATCCTCAAGAGGAATTGAGGATAAAATTGTAATTTATGAGGGATTACTGATTTAAAGCAGTACTCCCATATAAGGAAAATAGATTCTTAGGTGATTCGGGAAACCAAACCAAATTAAGGAAGTATACCTAGTGTTGATGGTGGATTTTGGACAAGGGGCAAAATCGTAAAACCCCATGACCTAATGTTACCCGCAACACATTAACTGGGAGCATTTAATTCAGGTGTAAATAATTAATAGGGGTATTTTTTTCAAAATACCGGATTAGGGTTTTCGACACAGAACCGTAATTCCAAACCAAGCCGCATACTGCGCACCATGGCAACGACGCCAAAACCAATCCGCATACTACGCACCATGGCAACTGCGCCAAACCAAAGATGTATACTGCGCACCATGACAACTACGCTAAAACCAAGCCGCATACTGCGCACCATGGCAACGACGCCAAAACCAAACCACATACTACACCCACAGGCAACCATGCCAAACTAAGCCGCTATGCCGTTTGGCACATGCCAAAAATAGCGCCCTAAGCTTGCAAACTGTGCAACTAGGTCAACTTGGCCGTGCATGCCATTGGCACATGCCAACACGCACCACTAGCCAATTTCCAAGTCGCTATGCCATTTGGTACATCCCAAAAATAGCGCCCTAAGCTTGCAAACCGTGCAACTATGTCAACTTGGACGTGCGTGCCATTGACACATGCCAACACGCACCACTAGCCAATTTCCAAGTCGCTATGCCGTTTGGCACATGCCAAAAATAGCACCCTAGGATTGCAAACCGTGCAACTAGGTCAACTTGTCCGTGCATGCCATTGGCACATGCCAACACGCACCACTAGCCAATTTCCAAGTCGTTATGTCGTTTGGCACATGCCAAAAATAGCGCCCTAAGCTTGCAAACCGTGCAACTAGGTCAACTTGGCCATGTGTGCCATTGGCACATGCCAACACGCGCCACTAGACAATTTCCAAGTCGCTATGCCGTTTGGCACATTCCAAAAATAGCTCCCTAAGCTTGCAAATCGTGCAACTAGGTCAACTTGGCCGTGCGTTCCATTGGCACATACCAACACACACCACTAGGCAATTTCCAGGTCGCTATGCCGTTTGGCACATGCCAAAAATAGCGCCCTAGGCTAGAAAACCGTGCAACTTGGTCAACTTGGCAATGCGTGCCATTGGCACATGAAGCACCACTAGCCAATTTCCAAGTCGCTATGCTGTTTGGCACATGCCAAAAATAGCGCCCTAGGCTAGCAAACCGTGCAACTTTGTCAACTTGGCAATGCGTGCCATTGGAACATGAAGCACCACTATCCAATTTCCAAGTCGCTATGCTGTTTGGCACATGCCAAAAATAGATCCCTAAGCTTGCAAACCGTGCAACTAGGTCAACTTGGTCGTGCGTGCCATTGGCACATGCCAACAAGCACCACTAGCCAATTTCTAAGCTGCTATACCGTTTGGCACATGCCAAAAATAGGACCCTAGGCTTTCAAACCGTGCAACTAGGTCAACTTGGACGTGCGTGCCATTGGCACATGCCAACACGCACCACTAGCCAATTTACCAAGTCGCTATGCCGTTTGGCACATGCCACAAATAGCGCCCTAGGCTTGCAAACCGTGCAACTAGGTCAACATGGTCGTGCGTGCCATTGGCACGTGCTAAACACGCACCACTAGCCATTTTCCAAACCGCTACCAAGCCCAAAACTCAAGGCCCAAGTGGCCGTGTGTGTCATTGGCACATGCCAACACACAAACCACTAACCAATTTTTATTCCAAGTCGTTATGCCAAAGTAGCGCCCGCAACTTGGCCAAAGTGGCTGTGCGTGCCATTGGCACATGCCAACATGCAACCACTAGCCAATCCCCATTCCAAGCCGCTATGCCATTGGCACATGCCAAAGTAGCTCCCGCAACTTGGCCAAAGTGGTCGTACGTGCCATTGGCACATTCCAAACACGTTACCACTAGCCACTTTCTATTCCAAGGCATTCCGCGCATGCCATTGGCACATGCCACATGCTCCACTAAGCGACTTTGGCATTTCCATCCGCACTCAAAGTGCAACTTGCGGCCAATGCATTCCGCACATGTCATTGGCACATGCTAAATTCTCCACTAAGCGACTTTGGCATTGCCATCTGCACTCGAAGTACAACTCGCGGCCAAGACATTATACACATGACAAATGCTCCACTAAGCGACTTTGGCATTTCCATCCGCACTCAAAGTACAACTCGCGGTCAAGACATCCCGCACATGCCATTGGCACATGCCGCAACGCTTCACAAGAAACTTTGGCATTTCCACTTGCGCCCAACTCTCGAGACATCAACACAAACTGGGGGATGCTTTCTTGGGGTTTTGGTTTGGCAGTCACAGCGTGCAGCGTACACTACGCTCGCAATAAATCAAGGCATGCAAGGAATAAATACGGTCAATTAAATAAAGAAATTTATGGTGAAAACGTTTTTCACCATAAAGCCAACGGTTTCCATCTCCTCTGTTTTAATTGACACATTTACTCAATTCCTTAATGAGGCCAGGGTACATTCAATCTCACTTGTATAAATAGGTTTCACCTATTCTGCCAAAACATACAAGTCTTGGTCAGGCAAAATACAACACTATCAGATAGCAACTTTGCAAGCTCTCTCAAAAGATTCCATCACTATCAAGATTCCTCAAGCTTCTACACTTCTGATACAAGTAGAGATACTACCTAGCCAAAACTCTCTGGTCTCATCACCCTTATTCGCTATCCTCCCAAAATCAACCCTTCTCCTCCGCTTTGTGACCGAAGCAAATTTGGAACGGCCATCTTCTTGGTTTAGGCCAGAGTTGTACAGATTGATATCTCGAATCAAAAGTGCTCACGTGCAGCACATTTGTTTAAGTGTTGAAACCAGTCTCTCCATCATCGAATTTACCAAATTAGGCAGAGGCAATTTTCTCCCATAAACAATTGGCGACCACAGCGGGAGTTTCAATCTCTCGGTTACAAAAACTGATATTTAGTTCAAAATCTGCTTTACCATTCGCTCAACATGGTAGAACTAAGATCTGGGTCCACGACAAACTCTGAAGGCGCCAACACAGAAGCCTCCCCTAACACAGATGCTCCTTCCACCAATGCCTCTGCGTTACCTGCCGATTTTGGCAGCATGGAAAGTACCCCTCTAGGTGTTACACCTCCTGTTACCAGGGCCAAGGATACTTCCGTTCCAAATGTCTCCGCACTATCTTCCAACCCAAACGGCACTGATAGCATCCCTTCAGGTGTCACGCCGCCAGTCACCAGGGCTCGTGCCGCCGCTGCCACCACTAATGTTTCAGCAGGCATGACGCCTCCAATCACCACTTGAGCCACAACATCCACTTAATCGCCGGGGCGAGATAATAGAGGAGGCAAACCTTATTTCACAATCACGGATTTGATGGAAAGGAAGGAAGCTCTAGCCAGGGCTCAAACAGATATGGTTTTAACCCAGAAGGAGGTGCTCGTCTTCCTCAAAGCCTTGACGGAGCAACTTCCATAAGAGCCACGGCATTCGAATCAAGAGTAGATGCTCCGGAAAACCTTGATGCTAATGTCACACCCCCGGGAAGGATATGCCAGACAGCGCCAAGGTCAAGTTCTCCCAATGATCTTATAATTGGCACCGCAACTGAGCACACCAATGCAAACGAGGAAATCCTCATTAGGAACCCAGTGGCAGGAAATCGCCCACTGGATTTCGTAACACGTGAATACCTGAAACGACTCCTACAAAACCGAATCAAGAATGACACGGATATGCATCAACACCAACCTCCTTATCCAATTGAAATCCAGAGAATTCCCCTCCCAAGAGGATACTCATCCCCTCAGTTTTCCTTATACGACGGAACCGGCAACGCAAGGGAACATGTCTCACGATTTCTAGAGGCTCTATGTGAGCACGAATACAACCATGTTCTTCGCCTGCGAGAATTTTCAAAGTGATTCACTGGAAGAGCGTACACGTGGTACAACTGCATCTCCCCAGGCAGCATACGCGATTGGGGTGAAATAGTTACGTCCTTTTACAAGAAGTATTTCTTTGTGTCCGAGCAAGTCACTCTCTCGGATCTGGGAAGAATGTTCCAACATAATGACGAACATCCAAACGATTTTGTCAAGAGATTCAGAATTCAAGCACTGGACTGCCACGACCCGGGTGCGACTTAGCAACAACTAGTAAATTCATGCATCAATGACATGACTCCCATCTATCGTGCTTTACTGGAAAACTTACGATTCCAGACCTTCTCCGAACTCCACGAAGCTTTTAAACGATCAGCCACGACAGCGCCAGCCCTGTTGGAAAGAACTAGGCCTCCCAGAAATGAAGATACACGAGAATTTAGAAGAAGCCCGCGTTTTATTAACAAGCCATACAACACCGTCCGCTCCGCCGTGAGCGTGGTAGACAAAAGGGGAAAGAGGAAAACACCTCCAACGGATCAACACCCTGGGCGCACGTCTCCAGCACGAAGGGAAGCCCCGTGAAAGGCCCCAACCAAGCCCTCTAAACGTCGCCCCGAAGCTAGAGGAGAAGACCCGGACTTCCCATTTCCGATCAAAGAAGTAATCGAACTTCTAGAAACATGGGTCCAGGATGATGTCATCAGGCTACCGGCTCCTCGGCACCCACATACTGAAGAGGAGATGGCAAATCCCAGATTTTGTCACTACCACATATTCTTCAGTCATCCAACTAGCGACTACAACAGATTGAAAAGCATTTTCAAAGAAAAGATAGAGGCAGGGGAGTTACGACTAAGGAATGAAGGAGTACATAGAGATCCGCTTCCCATAAGAAACTGTGAAATCTCTGGGGACTAAATACACAAAACAGTGCAGTCCATGATGTAACACATATGCGAAATCCTCTACTTTTCCAAGGAGCAACGTCGAGACGCTTTCGCAGCCCACAACCACATAGTATCTGGGAGGCGACTCCACTCTGCCACAAAAAACACACCTGAGGAACATATATCGCCAGGCGTCCCTGCTGATAAGCACAACTAGGGACTTCTCACCATGGCCCTCTTAAAGGACGCCAAGTTCGATAACACGCTCATCGACGCATCCTCATAGTTCAACATTGTTGCGTTCAAGACCCTGAAAGCGGTAGGAGTAACAAAATAAGAGGCCACTCACTCCCAATCGGCTATCAAAGACCACGAGAGGAATTACCTGCATGCTTGGCTATGCTAGTCTTGGGATCAACATAGGAAATATCGCAACGCGCGGGACTTTCTACATTGTCAAGAATCTAAATTAAGACATGGTTTTGGGGCGCCTATGGGTACTTGACAACAAAACGGAATTAGGAGCATCACCCTTGCCTGTGTCAACGCCAGAGTGGGTATCCAACAAGCCGTCTAACTTGCTACCCTGTCAACATCTTACCAGCAATACTTTACTACTGGGAAAGGGTTCTCCAAAGCCACCTTCCAAACTCCAAACTCAAGTAAGCCTGACTAAGACTCTCTCTTTATCACCAACCATTTCTCACCGCAACCCACCCTGGGGATTCGACACGGTTGTCGAGCACAACACTGTCAAGAGATGTGAATGGAACGCCGAACCTTTTAAGCATTTCACTAGGGATCTGAAAGTCACCCTGGAAGACTACGGGAACAACCACCAGGCGATCGTACCACAACCCAATCCTTTCCAGATATGGGATATAGTAATCAGAGACGCCTCATTTCAAGTCGGAAAGATGACTGTGAAGATGCCGATTCGGAAAAGTTCTCCCAAAGAAGGGGAAGATGAACCATACCTAGTAGCCGACATCCTCTTGGGAGGCTATTGCAAACTTATCAACACGGATAACTGGAAGGCATAGTGATTCATTCGCGCTGGTTGGAGGCTTCCAGCATCTGAAAGGTCAAGATATTCAATTTCCTGACACATGCTCCTCAATACCTCTTTAGCAATTTTCCTTTTCACTACTACTATGTATTGCATCAGGATGGATGCATCACTTACATTCATCCAGCAAAATTTCAATTGTCGCTCATGTTGAGCAATGTAATATATCCTCTCCAGTGAAATAAAAGAACCCCTTTTTTTCCTTGAAAATTTCTCAAGATCAACCCAAAATTCAAAACCCATTACCCAAAATAAATAAAAAAACACACAGAAGACAAAATGGTTATATTTTCGGTGGAATTTTCAAGCTCACAAATTATTACAAGACCAAGCCACGGAGGCTCATCACAAGATACAATGAAAGGAAAATTGCAAGACATTAAAAGGGGACTAGGCCACAAGAGAAACAAAAGAAAGAAGATCCGCCTCGTAAAGACTTCTTCCTACACTTCCCATAGCAATCATCCGGGAAGCAAAGGTTCCACAAAGAAGACACGTCAATAACAGCAACGGCCTCCTTTTCCCATCCAGATGCCTTTCCAGCAGCGCCAACCAATGCTTCTTTCCCCTTCATCTCCGACGTGGATTCAACGTACGCAATCATGATTCCACCAGCAGCACCAACGCCATCAACAAAGTTTTCACCAAGATTCTTCTCAGCATCTCCTACAAGAAAGTCACTTGACTCACTCATGTCAAAATCCATGGGAACCTGTGCTTTTTTGTGTACCTCACCCGGAGGAACATAAGGGATATCTTGGATGATGGCTCTAATCTCGCAAAGTATTGAGCCGATCCTACCCAACGACTCTTTGTTAGAAGATCGAGCTCCATTAATCCTATGATGCTTCTCAGAGAAACCAACAATACCATCGCCATTGTCACCATGGGCTTCCATCGCAAAAGTATGAAAAACGGTGTAGTCACCTCACTATACGACCAGTAGAGAGGGAGAAGACAACGAAATCTTGCCAGCAATATTTATGTGAGAAGGAAGGGCGTGCTTCATGGCTGTAATGGCACTAGGAAATCACACATCAATAAAGGATCCCCAATCAGAGCCGTGCACAAAGAAGACAATTCAACTCATAAGGAAATTTTTCATCAAGCGATTATTCTTCCCTCGCTTGAACCGGCCCCACCGGCTAGCATGCTCAATTTTCCAACTCGCGCCAACTTTCAAAATTCATGCGGGTCCCACAAATCGCGCCGACCTGTCAATGTCGCCCAAGGTGCACCAGCTATCACGTCCATCTCCCACCGGCCCCACCATCCAGCATGCTCAGTTTCTCAACTCGCGCCAGCAGCTCAATGCTTCCCAGCCGTCCATTTCCGCCAATTTGTGCCAACCTCCTGATTCGTGCAAAAACTTCCAAGGACAAGGATTTCAAATCCAGTTCACATCTCAAAAAAAAGGTCAGATAAATCTCCCGCTTCTCTCTCAGATTTTGTCTTGCCACCATCTTATGCTTACCTCGTAACAAAGCTCATGTTCCGAGCTAAGCAGGGGACTTAATGTTGATGGTGAATTTAAGACAAGGGGTAAAATCGTAAAACCCCATGACCTAATGTTACCCGCAACACATTAACTGGGAGCATTTAATTTAGGTGTAAATAATTAATAGGGTATTTTTTCAAAATACCGGATTAGGGTTTTCGACTCCAAACCCTAATTCCAAACCAAGCTACATATTGTGCACCATGGCAACGATGCCAAAACCAAGACACATACTGCGCACCATGGCAATTGCGCCAAACCAAAGCCGCATGTTGCGCACCATGGCAACGATGCCAAAACCAAGCCACATACTGCGCACCATGGAAACGACGCCAAAACCAAGCCGCATACTGCGCACCATGGCAACGACGCCAAAACCAAGTCGCATACTGCGCACCATGGCAACGACGCCAAAACCAAGCCGCATACTGCACCCACAGGCAACCATGCCAAACTAAGCCGCTATGCCATTTGGCACATGCCAAAAATAGCGCCCTAGGCTTGCAAACCTTGCAACTAGGTAAACTTGGCCGTGCGTGCCATTGGCACATGCCAACATGCACCACTAGCCAATTTCCAAGTCGATATGCCATTTGGCACATGCCAAAAATAACGCCCTAAGCTTGCAAACCGTGCAACTAGGTCAACTTGGCCGTGTGTTCCATTGGCACATGCCAACACGCACCACTAGCCAATTTCCAAGTCGCTATGCCGTTTCGCACATGCTAAAAATAGCGCCCTAGGCTTGCAAACCGTGCAACTAGGCAAACTTGGCCGTGCGTGCCATTGGCACATGCCAACACGCACCACTAGCCAATTTCTAAGACGCGATGCCGTTTGGCACATGCCAAAAATAGCGCCCTAGGCTTTCAAACCGTTCAACTAGGTCAACTTGGCCATGCGTGCCATTGGCACCTACCAAAACGCACCACTAGCCAATTTCCCAAGTCGCTATGCCATTTGGCACATGCCACAAATAGCGCCCTAAGCTTGCAAATCATGCAAATAGGTCAATATGGCCGTGCGTGCCATTGGAACATGCCAAACACGCACCACTAGCCATTTTCCAAACCGCTACCAAGCCCAAAACTCAAGGCCCAAGTGGTCGTGTGTGCCATTGGCACATGCCAACAAACAAACCACTAGCCACTTTTATCCCGAGTTGCTATGCCATTGGCACATGCCAAAGTAGCGCCCGCAACTTGGCCAAAGTGGCCGTGCGTTCCATTGGCACATGCTAACACGTAACCACTAGCCAATCCCCATTCCAAGCCGCTATGCCATTGGCACATGCCAAAGTAGTGCCCGCAACTTGGCCAAATTGGTCGTACGTGCCATTGGCACATGCCAAACATGTTACCACTAGCCACTTTCTATTCCAAGGCATTCCGCGCATGCCATTGGCACATGCCACATGCTCCACTAAGCGACTTTGGCATTTCCATCCGCACTCAAAGTGAAACTTGCGGCCAAGACATTCTGCACATGCCAAATGCTCCACTAAGAGACTTTGGCATTTCCTTCCGCACCTAAAGTAAAACTCGCGGCGAAGGCATTCCGCACATGCCAAATGCTCCACCAAGCGACTTTGGCATTGCCATCCGCACTTAAAGTACAACTCGCAGTCAAGACATCCTTCACATGTTATTGGCACATGCCGCAACGCTTCACTAGAAACTTTGGCATTGCCACTTGCGCCCAACTCTCGAGACATCAACACAAACTGGGGGATGCTTTCTTGGGGTTTTGGTTTGGCAGTCACATCGTGCAGCGTACACTTCGCTCACAATAAAGCAAGGCGTGCAAGGAATAAATACGGTCAATTAAATAAGGAAATTTATGGTGAAAACTTTTTTCACCATAAAGCCAACGGTTTCCACCTCCTCTATTTTAATTGACACATTTATTCAATTCCTTAATGAGGCCAGGGTACGTTCAATCTCACTTGTATAAATAGGTTTCACCTATTCTTCCAAAACATACAAGTCTTGGTCAGGAAAAATACAACACTATCAGATAGCAACTTTGCAAGATCTCTCAAAAGCTTCCATCACTAGCAAGATTCCGCAAGATTCTACACTTCTGATACAAGTCGAGATACTACCTAGCCAGAACTCTATGGTCTCATCACCCTTCTTCGCTATCCTCCCCAAATTAACCCTTCTTTTCCACTTTGTGACCGAAGCAAATCTAGAACGACCATCTTCTTGGTTTAGGCCAGAGTTGTACAGATTGATATCTCGAATCAAAAGTGCTCATGTGCATCACATTTGTTTAACGGTTTAAACCAGTCTCTCCATCATCGAATTTACCAAATTCGGTAGAGGCGATTTTCTCCCATAAACACCTAGATAAAGAAACACTTCATAGACAAGGTAATATTCCTAAAAAGGAAATATACCTAGAAAAGGAATTATTCCTAGATAAGGAAATAGATTCCTAGAAGGTTTGAGAAACCAAACCAAAATCTATAACTAGATATGTTTAGCTCATAGTTAAGATAATCTAGAGAGTGTGGTTTGACACGTAGAAAGGGAGGTTTGACACACATACCTAGAGAGAAGTTTGTGAAGCAGTTAATTATTGTAAAAGCAAGCTTAGCAAATAGTTTAAGGTTATTTACCTAGTGAGATTGTGAGCGTAACAAAGAGATAATTGTAATAGTTTTCTTGTTCATAATCTAGAGAAGATATATTTCTTCGAACTACTTCTTTTGTGTTCTGTTTTCTAAGTTTTCGTCTATTATTATTCTGAATTCCGCCTCTATAATAATAGTCACCAAGGTACAGAGATCGATACGTATCACTAACTTATGATTTCGTATGACTAGTTTTGATTAATAAGTATAATCGATCCTAAGTAATCACCTGAGATGGTATGATCGATATTTGTAATTGGTGTGACCGATCCTAATAATTGGTGTGACCGATCATAATAGAGTTGTGTAATCGATCCTTGTAATTGGTGTAACTAGTCCTAGTAATTGGTGTAACCGATCCTAGACACTGGTGTGACCGATCACAAGCAATACCATGTGTATATGGTAACCGGTCCAAGTAATTGATGTAACCGATCTTGGTAATTGATGTAACCGCTCCTGGTAACTTGTGAGACTGTTGATGGTGGATTTTAGTTCAGGGCTAAAGCCGTAAAACCAATATTTTGTGCATCCAACCTGCAGAGGATAAGGCCATTTGATAAGCGATGAATACTTCTCCGCTTTATTAATTCACATAGAATGGAGCATGTAGCAACAATCCCCAAGTATTATGTGAATCTTAGCATTATTTATTAATGCATGAAATGCCTTGTATTTCCTGTGTTTTTCTTAGCATAACTCTTATTGTCAGTGCGGCATGATGACTGATTGTTACTCTCAGCAGAGTAGCATGAATATCCAAGTACCAACAATGAGGCATGCGCGAAATACCCATACAGGATACACCATTCTCTAACAAAGAGAATCATCTCTGGGAGTGTTATACTAGCCCGATTGAGTATCCGGACTGACCATATCAGTCTCAAAAATGATCACAACTATCCAACTTCACCGACATGATTTAATGGCCCAGATCGTATCCATAACCCCCAAGCAGGTATGGAGTATTCACCACCGACCCAATGTGGGACCCACATGGTTGGTCTCCCAAAGAAGGGAGCGTGGCTTACCAATTCGTCCAGCCAAAGCAGCATGGACATGAAACCCCAAATTAGGGTTTGCGGTACATTACATGTGTTGCAAAACAGTCTCAACCATCCATCTTCGCAGGCACAGATGGAGGGTGTAGATGTAGATTCAAAGGTCCCAGATCATGTCAACACAAACACTGTGGGCCCTCCTACACACATGACCAATCGGTCAAAACTAACCATGATTGGCCGTCATAATTCGTGCGACCAAACAAGCCATGACGCACGGCCAGTGAAACCCTAAATTAGGGTTTGTATTGATCACGAGCGTCCATCTTCTCTTGCACGAATGAAGGGTCCCGGATTAGACTAAGCAGGTCTGATGTGCATCAACATGACCATCGTGGGCCCATTTATCTCCTCACCTGATCGTCCAAGGCATACCATGCCTGGTTATTCCAAATCGCACGCCCAAACTAGCGTGGTCACACTTCCCAATTGAAAACTAATCTCCACCACTCAACTTCGCCGGACAAGTTGAGTGGCTTAGATCACGTTTTCATGAGACAGTTAGGTATAGGCGTGAACATCAGCCTACCACCTATACGTCGAACCAATTGGCCAAGACCGACCAAGCTTGGTCGTCTTGTAACGTGCACCCGAAGTTGGCACGATGCGCGGCTTTTACGGCACCAGTTTTCTATCGCAAATTGATCTCGACCACTCAACTTCGCCGGACGAATTGAGTGGCCCAGATCACACTTTCATGAGACAATGAGGAATGAGCGCCTACACTGTCATGCCGTCTACACGCATGCACGATCATCCTTGCCAAAATCGTGTCCCAAGCTTGGATTCGACCAAGGTGAAGAGTGATGCTTGCGCACCTCTTCATAAACCCTAATTCAACTAACGATCGCAGATGAGCATCTCAAAGATCATCTCGTCCGTTCAACTTCACCTGCTTTGTTATACAACCCTAGTCAGGAGTTAATTGGTCAATGTGGCGTCATGATGATTACCATATGCAACTCTACCACACCATGTGGTCGGCCAAGGGAGGGCTTGCTAGCGCAGCCTCCAAACCATCACATGAAGTAGGTTGGATACTCAACAGCGATGCTTTATACATGCTGAATACATTCGATACATTACCTGCATAGAATACACGCGATACTCCACAAGTATCGACTTCCTAAATAACTTAGTTATTTAACCAAGCATTACATGCTACTTTATGTGGGTCCCACGATCCACACACTCGAGACATCAATCATGTCACAAACTGGGGGATACATACTAGGTTATTGGTCTGGCGGTTTATAGTATAATACCCCGATATTCGGGAGTGGTTGTACGAATGGAATATAAGTAATGATTTGTCATTCCCTAACACCGAGGCCTTTTCAGCATAATTGGCTCCAGAGTTGGCAGAAAACTCTGCAGTTAAGCGTGCTCGAGCGGGAGTAATCCAGGGATGGGTGACCATCCGGGAAGTTTCTGCTGGATTACCGCAGCGATGCCCGTTAAAAACCCCACACTGCCGGATAACCGTAGTGGCTAAGTGGGGACAGTATCGGTGGAGGGACGGGTCATTACAAATGGTATCAGAGCCGAAGACGGGTCACCTACCGAGGGTGGGAAGGTACGTTGGACGGGGTTGGTCCAGGTGCTTCTCATGAGGGGCAGGGAATGTCGGAGATCTGGGCTTTCGAATATATTCTGGAGCCGAGGACGTCTCCAATTTAAGGTGGTGGTATTGTAATACCCCGATATTCGGCAGTGGTTGGCCGAATGGAATATAAGTAATGATTTGTCCTTCCCTAACACCGAGGCCTTTTCAGCATAATTAGCTCCAGAGTTGGCAGAAAACTCGGCAGTTAAGCGTGCTCGGGCGGGAGTAATCCAGGGATGGGTGACCATCCGGGAAGTTTCTGCTGGATTACCGCAGCGATGCCCGTTAAAAACCCCACACTGTCGGATAACCGCAGTGGCTAAGTGGAGACAGTATCGGTGGAGGAACGGGTCATTACATATAGCGTGCAGCATGCAACGCGCCATCACAAGAACGTGTCAGGAAGACATGGACGGTTAGTGATGATGAGAGAAGTGGGCAATACTTATCGTGTGACGCTAACACATAACTCCACTTCCTCCACTTCCCACGAGAGACGTGAATAGGCTTAAATGACTTGTATAAATAGGTTCTTCTCCCTATTTCCAACAGAAGACAACACAGAGACCAAGTGTTAATACGAAACATATTCAAAAACTCAGAGCATGCTTGCATTAATTACAAGCCTGCTCACTTTCTTTTACAAGTCGTAGACAAGCCTACACCTTCAAAATCTCAACACCTTCTTCACTTCCCTCCCTAAGATCAACCCCATCTCCTTCACTTTGTGACCGAAATAAGTCTGGAACGGCCATTTCTTGGTTTAGGCCAGAATTGTATAGTTTGATCTCTCGAATCAAAAGCACTCCCATGCAGTGAATTTGTTTAAGGTTTAAACTCATTTCTCATCCACACACCCCAAAATTACCAAAACCGGCAGAGAAAGTTTTCACCCATAAACAATTGGCGACCACAGTGGGAGATTAATCTCTCGGTTGCAATATCGATTTCCAATTTTATTCTTCAATTTTGATTTCAAGGTGGTGGAACTTAGGTATGGATTCGCAATCTACCCTGAGGGATCTAGCGTCGACAATACTCTTGGTATTACTATCCCTGTCAGTAGAGCTTCCGTGCATAACGTGATCAATACATCTCGTGGAGTCGTCTCCTCTGCCACTAACACCAGCGGAACATGGGATATTACAGTAGGCGTGAAACCTCCTATCACCAGATCCAGAGCATCCGCAAATCCCGGCATTTCTTCAAGTGTAACGCCTCCGGTCGTCACCAGGGTAACTGCTACTCCTCCATCAGGACGAGGGGCTGGAGGAACAAGAAGAGGACAACCCTCTATTACCATGGTGGATTTGATGGAAAGACAAGAAATTCTTGCAAGAGACCAAATGGATATGGCTGAGACTCATAAATAGGTACTTACTTTTCTCAAAACCCTAACCGGACGATTGTCGCAGGGGCCACGATAGCCCCTGGAGCCAATGAGGAACGTGTTCGATGCACCCGGGGCATGCACTTCAATGGCGCATACCCGCATGGATGAGGAAACTCGTGACGCTCCTGAACGCCCAAGATAAAGAGGTCAACCATCCAAATTCATTTCGCGTGAGGACCTGGGGTGACTCCTCCGAAGCCGGGGTAAAGGAAATATAGCGGACATGCACCAAAACTAGCCTCCATAACCTCAATATATGCAACAAATTCCTCTCCCAAGAGTCTATACCTCTCCTCAATTTTCCCTTAATGATGGTACTGGTAATGCTCCTGAACATGTCTTTCGATTTTTGGAATCTTTAGGGGAACACGAAACCAATCATGTTCTCTGCCTGAAAGAGTTCTCGAAGACACTTACCGGAAGATCATACACTTGATACAACAGTATTGCACCTAACAGTATGTCCAATTGGAGTGAAATGGTCAGCGCCTTCTACAGGAAGTATTTCTTCGTGTCAGAGCAGGTCACCTTTTCAGATTTGGGAAGAATCTTTCAACGGAGCAAAGAACATCCGAACGACTTCGTTAAGAGGTTCAGAACTCAGGCGTTGGACTGTCATGATCCAAATATCACCGAATGCCAGTTGGTGGAACTATGCATTAACAGAATGATTCCCATATACCGTGCTTTGTTATAGAACCTAGGCTTTCAAACATTTTCTGAGCTATATGAAGACGCTAAACGATCGGCCACAACAGACCCAGCGTTATTGTAGAGAACTAAGATCGTCCGAAATAAAGATGCGCGCGAAATCCGAGGAAGCATGCGTCTCATCAATAAGCAATACTACACTTGCCCTTATGTGAGTGTGGTAGGCGAATGAGGAAAGAGGAAAGCGTCATCAACAGAACAACCGCCCAAGCGTGCAGCATCAGCACATATGACTTCGTCTCGAAAGAGAGCGGACAAAACTCATGTGCAAGAGTCCGGAGACACAATTCCAAATTTCCCCTTTCCCATGAATGAAGTCATAGAACTCCTGGAAGCATGGATTCAAGATGACACAATCAAGATACCACGACCGAGGACGAGATGACAAATCCCAAATACGATTGCTGCCATAGGTTTGTCCATCACCCGACCAAAGATTGCAACAAGTTGAAGAAAATCTTCAGAGAAAAGGTGAAAGCAGGAGAACTCCAATTAGGAAACGAGGGCGTTTATAGGGATCCTCTTCCCATGAAAAGCTGCATGATCTCGGGGGATTCTGTCCGCAAGACTGTACAAACTATGATGGAACGTTTGTGTGAAATCTTGTATCTCTCAAAGGGTCAACGTCAACACATGTTCACATCCCTCAACCAAGTTGTGTTAGGTAGGCATTTGTATCCAGAAAAGGAAGAAGTCTCGAGGCCACAGTCTTTCCTTGAAGACGCGACCAACAAAGGGGACTGGGGACTCTTGACCATCACTTATTTGAAAAGTATCGATTTCGACATCATATTGATTGATGCACCCTCCGAGTTCAACATTATCACTGTCAAGACTCTGAGGGTTGCAAGTATTTCAAAACAAGAAGCTACTCGCAGCCCAACCGTGATTAGGAGCTCAGAAGGAAAATTCAGGGACGCCTATGAATACATTGACCTCGAAGTTAAAATCAGTGATACTCTAACACATGCTAAATTTTACATAGTAAAAGAGTATCTGAATTACGACATGATCCTGGGACGCCTGTGGATACACAACAACAAAGCATCACTAGGAGTGAGTCCTTTGCCAATTTCAGTACCTGAAAGAATCTCCATCAAACCATCAAGTCCTGAAGATTGTTTATTGCCTTATCGACACCTTGCAAATATGACGCAACTTCCTGGAGAAATCCCGAATTCATACCTTAAAAGGTTCCGAGCCCATGTAAGTCTCATCGAACAACCTTTTTTACAAACAGTAAAGCCTCTTCCTGCTGAGGCTCGGGGACTTGTTTCAATCAACAACCTAACCGCCACTAAGAGATATGAGTGGGGTACTGGTCATTTCAAACGTTTTTCTAAGATCTTGGAAGCAGTCAGAGACAACGTGTCCCAGAAACAAGATAATGTGCCAAGTCCAAATCCGTTTCTAATTGGAGATATGGTAGAAAATAGGACCACGTTTCAAGTTGGAAAGGGTGGCGGTAAAAATTACTAACCAATTTGATTTGTCGGTGACCAAGGAAGATGAACCATTTTTGGTAGCAGATGTCATCCTAGGAGGCTACTGCAAGATCATCAACGCTGATAAGCTTGAGGACGTGACGATCCACTCACGATGGCTTAAACCCTACAGTACCTAGAAACTCTATGCTACTCTTCCTCTCCAGCATTCACCGTAATGGTTCCTCCAGTGTTCCTCTAACAATTTCCATTTCCTTGCTATTTTTGTAATTCCTTCAAAAAATGATTGCAATACTTGCATTCATAATTATTAGGGTTCCAATTTCTCAATTAAAGTATTATTTTTTTTAGAAATTTTTACCCCTGGGCATGACACAAAGATCCAGGTTCAACCTGAGTCATCATTACCTACCAGATTAAACCAAAGAACCCTAAAAAGAAAATACTTCACACCTTTCGGGAAAGTTGGAGGAATAGAATGCATGCAAAGGAAAAAGGAAAGCATCTTGAACAGTTTGTCCCAGCCTACATCAGGAGGGCGCAGACGAGCTTACGCCAGGAGGGTGCGGACAGGTCCGTGGTATTTCATTATGGTATTAATTCTCTTCTCAAAAGGATCACATACAATCATATGAAGGCACAACCACTATGATGAAGTCTTAATAAAGAATTTATCTCAAAAATAAGAAACTTGTTCAAAAAAGTAAACAAAAATAAGAAAACCTGGAACTCAGCTGCCACTGAGTACAAGGAGAAAAGTGTTCACAAGATCACGGGAAAATACTCAGAAAAGAAGAAAAGAGAAATAACATGAAGATTCAGTCATCAAGAAGGTTGACCGTGTCTTCTCCACCATTGAATTCTGCCTCAACGTCATTACGTGTCGCTACTGCTTCTTCCTCTGGGTCTTCCTCAGCCTCCACTTCAGGTATTTCTGAAGCAACGTTCTCCACGATGTCCCCAGTAGGGGAAACTTCCATATCTTCCTCAGGAACCGCTGCAACATTGGAGATCGTGCTGATAACTTTTGGGAGCTCAGGCTCGTCCGTATCAGAATCAAGGATGATCACACCATAGAGGATCGGATAATCACCCATATCTTTTCGTGGAGGCTGTTCATGTTCGACTCTTCGCCTTTTCAGCCGTGCAACAAATCTCTCAGCTCTTGCGCTTGCCGGTGGTTGCGACGCTTCCTCAAGCCTCCATTTTTCTTCCATGTCAATTAAGTCAGAAGATCATGAACGCATTCCCGAGCGACACACAGGTACAAAATTGGCATGCCCCGTATGGAGCGATTAGCCTCGAGAAGCGGAACATCAATTTTAGCCATCACCTCCTCGAACAGACCATCAGTCTCGGGTTTGTTTACTTTGAAGATTGTTTCAGGAGAGATACCAGAGCAGTCCTTGCCACCCGCCTCCATTCTGCAAAAAGGGTCTATGATTATGTTAACAAAAAGTCATCACCAAAAATATCAAGTTATGAAATGGATGTGGAGTAATACCTGAACAAAGAAAGAAACAATTTTGTGATGGGAGAAGACTCGGCGTCTTATTTATATTTCACAAGTTAACAAGATCTCGGAGAAAAGAGGAGTCTTCACTTACCGTCTACAAAGGCTACAAATACGGGATAACAATCAGTGGACATTTATCGAATATTTGGAGGCAACTGCCGTGCAATGGAAAGAAACGCATACAATCCAAGAAACGGGTCAAGTTCTATCTTGGGGACTTGATTATGTCATTTTTTAGCTAATGGAATAGTATGAGCACACTGCGGGCCCATACTCGAATGAAGCAGGTATTGGGCTACGTCATCAAACCAGGTTAGTCGAGGTAACAAGGATGGTATACGGTCGATGTTCGATCAGCAGTACACGATGGGACCCACGTTCAATCAAGCATGCATGGGGACCCGCATTCATTCACACATATCATAGCACGATTTTTCTTTATTCATGGGAATCGTGTCTACTAAATCGAAGCCAAGGGTTTTTCAAGCTACAACCTAAAAGCTAGGTTTTGCATGCAATAATGGAAAAGGAGCAAAAGCGTGGAATTAATCACGATACATCTTGTGAAGAAGTTTTATCTACAACGGGATAATTATCTGGTAAGAAGACGAAACTCCTACCTGACGGACAAATAGCAACGTCGGCAGTGAAGTCCAGCGACGTACAACAACGTCAGCAACACGTCTAGCGGTAGCGTCAGCAACACGTCCAGCAGCGACACGTCCGACGAAGGGGAGGAGCTAAGCGAGCGAAGAAAAAAAAAAGGGTCGATCCCCTTTTATACAAGAACAGTTAAAGAATCCTAATAGAAGCAGGATTCCTTTACCAACTCAAACACCCAAAGAAGGAAACTGGTCCCACTCAGGATTCCATACTTGCAACGGCGCGTTCACATGTGCAATCGATAGCGGACGAGCAAGGCTTTCCGGGTAAGATCCCTTTATCTCGTTTTCTCCCATGTATTCATCACCATCTCATGCCTACCCCACAATAGTGTAACTATCATCTGCTAGGCAGGGGACTTAATGTTGATGGTGTATTTTAGTTCAGGGCTACAGCCGTAAAACCAATATTTTGTGCAGCCATCCTGCAGAGGATAAGACCATTTGATAAGCGATGAATACTTCTCCGCTTTATTAATTCACCTAGAATGGAGCATGTAGCAACAATCCCCAAGTATTCTGTGAATTTTAGCATTATTTATTAATGCATGAAACGCCTTGTATTTCCTGTGTTGTTCTTAGCAGAACTCCTATTGTTAGTACGGCATGATGACTGATTGTTACTCTCAGCAGAGTAGCATGAATATCCAAGTACCAACAATGAGGCATGCACGAAATACCCGTACAGTCTACACCATTCTCTAACAAAGAGAATCATCTCTCGGAGTGTTATACTATCCCGATTGAGTATCCGTACTGACCATATCAGTCTCAGAAATGATCACAACCATCCAACTTCACTAGCATGATTGGATGGCCAAGATCGAATCCACAACCCCCAAGCAGATATAGAGTATTCACCACCGACCCAATGCGGGCCCCACATGGCCGATCTCCCAAAAAAGGGAACGTGGATTACCAATTCATCAAGCCAAAACAGCATGGACATGAAACCCCAAATTAGGGTTTGATGTACAGTATATGTGTCGCAAAATAGTCTGAACCATCCATCTTCGTAGGCACAGATGGAGGGTGTAGATGTAGATTCAAAGGGCCCAGAGCATGTCAACACAAACACCATGGGATCGCCTACACACATGACCAATCGGTCAAAACCAAACATGATTGGCCGTCATAATTCGTGTGCCCAAACAAGCCATGACGCACGGCCAGTGAAACCCTAAATTAGGGTTTGTATCGATCACGAGTGTCCATCTTCTCCTGCACAAATGAAGGGTCCAGGATTAGACTCAGCAGGTCCAGTGCGCATCAACATGACCACCGTGGGCCCATCTATCTCCTCACCTGATCTTCCAAGGTATACCATGCCTTGTTATTCCAAATCGCACGTCCAAACTAGTGTGGTCACACTTCACAATTGAAAACTAATCTCGACTACTCAACTTCGCCGGACAAGTTGAGTGGCTTAGATCACGTTTTCATGGGACAGTCAGGTATAGGCGTGAACATAAGCCTACCACCTACACGTCGAACCAATTGTCCAAGACCGACCAAGATTGGTCGTCTTGGAACGCGTGCCCGAAGTTGGCACGATACGCGGCTTTTGCGGCACCAGTTTTCTGTCGCAAATTGATCTCGACCACTCAACTTCGCCAGACGAATTTAGTGGCCCAGATTACACTTTTGTGAGACAATGGAGTATGGGCGCCTACACTGTCATGCCATCTACACGCATGTACGATCGGCCAGCCAAAATCATATCTCAAGCTTGGATTCGACCAGGATGAAGAGGGATGTTTGCGCACCTCTTCTAAAACCTTAATTTCATTAACGGTCGCAGATGAGTGTCTCAAAGATCATCTCGTCCGTCCAACTTCACCGGCTTGGTTATACAGCCTTGGTCAGGATTTAATTGGTCAGTGCGGCGTCATAGTGATCATCATCCATCACTCTACCGCACCATGTGGTCGGTCAAGGAATAACTTGCTTGCTCAACCTCCAAACCATCACATGAAGTAGTCTGGATATAAGGCTACTTTGAGACGCTCAAACAACGATGTTTCATACATGCTAGATACACTCGATGTAGTACCTGCATAGAATGCACATGATACTTCACAAGTATCAACTTCCTAAATAACGTAGTTGAGTGGCCCAGATCACACTTTCATGAGACAATGAGGTATGAACGCCTACACTGTCATGCCGTCTACACGCATGCACGATCGGCCTGGCCAAAATCGTGTCCCAAGCTTGGATTCGACCAAGCTAAAGAATGATGCTTGCTTACCTCTTCATAAACCCTAATTCCACTAATGGTCGCAGATGAACGTCTCAAAGATCATCTCGTCCGTTCAACTTCAACTGCTTGGTTATACAACCCTAGTAAGGAGTTAATTGGTCAATGAGGCGTCATGATGATTACCATCCGCAACTATACAACACCATGTGGTCGGCCAAGAGAGGGCTTGCTAGCTCAGCCTCCAAACCATCACATGAAGTAGGATGGATACTCAACAGCGATGCTTCATACATGTTAAATACATTCGATGCATTACCTGCATAGAATACACACGATACTCCATAAGTATCGACTTCCTAAATAACTTAGTTATTTAACCAAGCATTACATGCTAATTTTTATGGGTCCCACGATCCACACACTCGAGACATCAATCATGTCACAAACTGGGGGATACATACTGGGGTATTGGTCTGGCGGTTTACAGCGTGCAACGCGCCATCATAAGAATGTGTCAGGAAGACATGGACGGTTAGTGATGATGGGAGACGCTAACACACAACTCCACTTCCTCCACTTCCCACGAGAGACGTGAATAAGGCTTAAATGACTTGTATAAATAGGTTCTCCTCCTTATTTCCAACAGAAGACAACACAGAAACCAAGTGTTAATACGAAACGTATTCAAACACTCAGAGCATGCTTGCGTTAATTATAAGATTTCTCACTTTCTGTTATAAGTTGTAAACAAGCCTACACCTTCACAATATCAACACCTTCTTCGCTTCCCTCCCTAAGATCAACCCCATCTCCTTCACTTTGTGACCGAAACAAGTCTGGAATGGCCATTTCTTGGTTTAGGCCAGAATTGTATAGATTGATCTCTCGAATCAAAAGCACTCCCTGTAGTGCATTTGTTTATGGTTTAAACTCATTTCTCATCCACACCCCAAAATTACCAAAACCAGCCGAGATAGTTTTCACCCATAAACAGTGACCGATCACAAGTGTTCCATATTAAGGTATAACCGATCCTAGTGATTGGTAGAACCGATTGAACCCATGAATGTGTTTTGATATTTGATCAATGTAAATGCATTTTACTACAATCTACATCCAAAGGATAGAAACCTTCTACTCATGCAAATGAAAGTAAAGACTCAACAATGGACACAAGATATACGTGGTTCGGTATGATTACCTACGTCCTTGGGGGTGAAAGGGTGAATCTTATTACTTCAAAGTGTTACAAAGGTGTTGCTCTTAACCCCAAACTAACTTATTTACACGATCAACTCACTTCTCACTTTCTTCTTCCTCGGTGTGATATCAAGTCTCTCTCCTCCAAAAATTACCACCTACCTCTCTTGGATATAAGTTCCTCTATTTATAGGAAGGGTTACATACAACCATACTAAGGTGTTGGTCACATTACATCTAATCTGAAGTTCTATGGTCGGGCCAGCTTATGTCTCCCTTTCTTCTGTGCATGTGGCCGATGTATTTTAATTCCTTCGCATGTCTCTCGTCCGAGCCGATTCCTTCGGGTATTCTCATGGAACGATGTCGCCCTTCTCGTCTATCGCCCTTGCAGTTGGCCGATGTGACACGCATTTTCTTATCCATTTGACTATCGCTCCTCGTTTGACCCACCGTCTCTTGTCTTATCAGCTATGTTAGAAGGCTGGAGTCGAGTCTTGTCCGACAGTTGCAGAGCAATCATGCCCGATCCACGTGGCTTCTCAAATCTCGCGCCTGGTAGCCTTTATTCTATGCTTCTCGTCTCTTCATTCTTGGGTGTATCATAACTTAAGATGTTGCCACCTAGCCCTATGGATAATTTACACCTACATTTATGCCCCTTCTTTCGCTCGTGTGGCAGACACGAGTGGAAGAAAGTCGTCCAATCTGCCCACGTCCTCATCCATGTCGCAAATTTCGTCATGCAGTACCCCATTAAATCCACTTTATTACCTGTAACCGTCGGCTTCGGTTACAACTTCTCCTCTTTAAATAGCCCGCTTCCTTTTCTCTTTCTTCTTTTTTACCATTTCCTTTCCAATCCCCGCCGCTGCAACCTTCTCTTCAAGATTTCTTCACCGCTTTCTTCTTCTAAAAAGTCCTTGTTTTATTGATTCTCTTCTTTCATCTTCTCCTCATCGATTGTCACAGTATCTGTGGTTACATTCTCGTCGTCCCAGCCTTCCTTAACGATTTCTCAGTTCTACATCGTTCGCGTCCATGGATTCTTCTCCCTCCATGACTGAAAGAAGGTATGTCGATGATGTCTTTTTCGATTTTGACACTTTTTCCCTTGCTTCCCTATTTTCGTTTGATAGTCCCTCTAAGTGCGATGATCGCGCAATGAGATCTATCTTTACTGATGATTCTCCTTCTATTTCGTGCAGGTCCGAGAAAAGGGTGAAGGATCTCTCTGATGAAGAGTTCATTGAGCAGCTGAAAGAGAAGTACGATCTTCAGAATTACGAAGTTACCCTGATCTCGGGCCAAAACAGCGTTTTGAAGAAGTCCGACGTAGGGAAGCATGAGCAGTCGGCTAACTGTGTGGTTGTTACTCTAGGCCAACTGGAGCTAGGTCTTCGTCTTCCTTTTTATCACCCCGATAATCCTTTCTATTACGAGGTTCTTTCTCAACTCAAGCCTTATCGTGCTCTGGTTCAGTGGACTGGCAACACTTTTGGAATTATGGATGAATGGAGATCTCGCCGGGATGGTCATGGCTCCACCGCCGAGTGGTCAACCTACAAGCCTGAGGACGCTCCGGGGTATACCGTTGCCAATTTCCTTGCCAACTACCGAGCTGGTACTTCAACCTTGGGTGATCTTGACATTTTTGCTGCTAGTCCTCATCGTCACAGGACTATGCCCAAAGATGTTGAGAGGATGATGTTGGATGCCGACCCCCTCGGCCAAGGCTCTAACAGGTGACCCTGCCATACTAATGACCTGATTTATCCCCGAGTTCCACTCCTTGTCCGAGGTCCCATTTTACATGGTAGCTTCCCGTCGCCTCCTTTTCCCGCCGAGCCCTATCCTTTCTGGGTTGTTAATGATGATAAGGCTAATAAGGTATGTGTCTCCTTCCTCTTTTATCGATTTCTATTCTGTTAGCTTTGACTCCAATTGGCTGTTTGTTGTTATTAAAACCTCAGGGCGATTCTACCAAGACTTCCGGATCGTCGAAGAAAAGAGGTGCTAGCACAAGGGTTGAGGAAGACCATGGGAAGGTAACAAACATAGTGATTTTATTATAAGTACATGTACTTGCCCCTGTTTTTTTCCTTCACATGTTCTGACGAGAATCCTTGTGCAGAAATTTCCTAGGCGCGATGGTGATGAGGCCGATGTAGAGGAGATTGATCCTCAACCCCTTAGGCGTAATCCTCTTAGGGGCAAGCAGGTTTCTAAGCCACCGCAAATGCAGAAACCAATATACGATATCCCTGATGAAGATGACCTATTCGGCGATGATCTCTCGGGTGACCAGGGCGAGGGGAAGGAGATGGGCGAGAGTGTCGGTCCATAGGTGGTCGTTAATCCTGAATTGGCCGACAAACAAGAACCCCTGAAGGTGCCTGAGCCAAGAAATGATGTTAATGCTGAATCAGAAGTATTTCATCGTCTGCCCCAGATTACTGGTGGGTCCTCATCTGGTATCGAAACCTCTTTTACTGACTCGGGTCCTATCATGAATTCTCTTGGGGCGCTGACTTCCCCAGACTTCAAAGCATATACTGATGAAGAAATGCTTAATGCGGTGCCCCACTATGGAGATATCGCCCAGACTCTTGACACGGTGGTGTGTAACTCGACTTAGCTCGGTGATGCCCCCTTTCTTACTTCCGTCCTTTTTGTCGCGTTCAGCCTAATCATGTTTACTTGTGTCAGATCCTGAATCAGGTACGCTTGGATGCCGCCAATCGTCGCATAGAAAGGCTGCTGCTAGAGTCTCTCCAACTTCAATTGCAGAACGAGAGGAGCCGCGCGCGCGAGCTAGAAATCAAACTCGTTGATGCCCAAGGTATGTCTTAATTTTTTAACTTCAAACTTATGTTGATTGATTTTATCGTGCCAGTATCCTGAGTCGGGTATCCTTCTTCTAGCCGAGGTAGCTAGTATAGGTTTAGACGCTTCTTCGGAGTTTAGGATTCTGAAGAGGAAATGGGATATTGAAAAGGATTTAGTGGAGAATCATCGTCGGCGAATGGCAAACAAATATGACAAAATAGATCGTCAATCTGAGGAGATTGAAAATCTCGAGGGCGAGCTAGAAAGATATCTCCAGTTTTAGTATGACCCCGCCGAAATAGATAATTTGCGGGCTCATTTGGGCTCTTCTCAACGTCTTGCTGCTGAGAGAGCTGCTTTAGCCAAAAATTTGGAGCAGCAAGTAGACGCTTTACATTTGCAGAATCGAGACCTCCACGAGGATCTCCGACAAATTTTGAGGGACAAAGATGTAGTAGAGCGGGCGAACAGGGATCTGTTGGGCAAAGTGCGTGAATTTGACAAAGTGGTGGGAGAACTTGAATGGAGTAGGTCACAACTTTCGGTGCTTCAGGTGTCGCGCAACCTCTTAATGGCCGAGTGGGTTGAACATAAGAAGTACTGCCCCGGCAACGAATTCAACGAACAACATTATAACGAGTAAACCATGAAGTTGTCGAAGACCGAGGATGAGTTGTCCAAGTCGGTAGAGTCACTTCAGTTAGTGTTACCATCCTTTTCAGGTCTCTTAGAAGATGTGTTGAGGTTGTTCCTTAGATTTAGATTACGCCTTGTTCTTGCAAAATTGCTAAACCTTGTTTACTGAATAATGCTCTGTCTTTGTGATCCTGTAGACGAGCAGAAACGTTCTCAGGAGTTGGATTTAGAGGTCCGTCGATTGAAGAAGGTCGAGGCCGATTTGGGTTCCAAGCTGGCCGACGCCGAGGAAACTGCTTCTTAGCTTACCCAGCAACTCAAAAAGGATCGCGTCGCTCATGTAGAGGAGGTGGACGAGAAGGTTCGAACGTGCATTGAGGAGTGGGTCGAGAATAAACGGCGCGAGGTCGCGTAGAAGAGGGCTGGCGCGATTCCTCCCAAGGCTTGATTTCTCTTTTTGTAGTGTTGCGTCACTAATTCACCCTTTTTTCTGGGTTGTAAATTGCTTTGAACACCTCTTCCCGTTTTACCTTTGAAACACTGCTTGTTTGTTTAATTGGGGGGTGCTGCGTCGCCGATGCTTTCCGTTTTACTCGTACTTTTTATTTCGTATGGTTGCTTTATACTCTCCGCCCTTTGTTAATGGTCGTATGACGCTATCGATTTAGATTTTCTTCCGCATGTCGTTCCTGCAATTGTTAATTGTGTGCGTTAGTATTTTAACCTTTTCTGTCGAACACACCCAACAAGGAGGGTCATCGGGCCCAATGCCATGTCCTGATTGGGGTATCTCATCACTATCTCTTGGATTCAGTGGAAGGGTACCAGTCAACCTAGTTCTAGGCTCGATATCCCCGAGCGGTTATCGACCAACCAAACTCGGGCAAGTGGACACAGCCACCTGCGATGGGGGCGACCTTTCAAATGTAAGTAGTCCACCTAGATGAGAAGACCTCGCGTCTTAACAACCTTTGGAACTGGTTTCCAACCACCAGAACCCTTAGGCTACCTCGGCACTTGCACACTTCCACTACCCCGAGTACGAATAGCCAGGCGACTGTAAGGCACCTCGGCACTTCCACACTGGCTTTACCCCGATTATGAATTCCCATTCGAGTGTAAGTCACCTCGGCACTTCCACACTGGCTTTGCCCCGAGTATGAATGACCATTCGAGTGTAAGTCACCTCGGCACTTCCACACTAGCTTTGCCCTGAGTACGAATTACCATTAGTCGCTCATGCCCTATCTCATACTCATCACGGTTTCAAAGAGATAGAAGACAAGTATGCTTACCTTTTCTCCGCATCTCCCTTCAGGGGTGGTAGAGTTTCAAATATTTGATGTTCCATGGTTTGGGCTCTTTCGTTCCGTCGAGTCGCAGCAGTCGATACGATCCCTCGCCCGTCTTAGACGCAATTATATATGGCCCGCCCCATTTTGGTGCTAGTTTTTCGCCCTATTTGTCTCGCTCCCACTCAGCCAAAAACTTCAACACTTGTTGTCCTGGGTGAAGTTCTCTTGGTCGGACACGCTTGTTGTATTCTCGCTGTAATCTCCTTTGATAGTTCTCCATTTTTTGTAGTGCCATCTCTCTTGTTTCTTCCAAATCGTCGAGTTTGCCAGAATTATATCGGACGATACGTTTCGCCTCCAATCTTTTGTCCTTGTGGTAGGGATCATTCCTTCCGTAGGTAGAATCTCCTCGGTTCCGTAAGTAAGCATGAACTGAGAGAATCCCGTAGCTTCCCTTCGTGTAGTTCTATATGCCCATAGAACATTATATAGCTCCTCACACCAATTACCGTATTCCCCATCCAATTTCTTCTTCATGTTATCAGCGATGGTTTTGTTAGTAATCTCGTCTTGACCATTACTCTGGGGGTAGATTGGGGTAGCTTTACTCTTCCTGATGTTGTAAGTGTTGAACAAAAGATCAATGTTCTCGCCTTGTAGTTATTTTCCATTATCGGAGACAATAGCTGTGGGGACCCCAAAGCGGCAAATGATATGTTCCCAGATAAACTTGAAGACATCTTTGTCTCGGATGTGTCTTAGCGGTGCAGCTTCTACCCATTTGGTGAAGTAATACGTGGCCACGATCAAATACCTCCTTTGCCCTGTTCCTACATGCAATTGTCCGACAATATCTATTCCCCACTTAGCAAAAGGCCACGGGATTATAATTTAGTTTAAAGGTACTCCTGGATCATGGATTTTCTTCCAAAAATGCTGACATTCTTCACAAGCTTTAGCCATTTGCTTTGCATCTTCTTTCATGTACATCCAAAATTATCCCATTGTCTTTGCCTTGGCCGATAAACTTCTCCCGGAGCTGTGATTTCCGGCGGCTCCATAGTGTAATTAATGTAGGATTATGTGGCCCTCTTCTTTGCTCAAACATCGTAGGAGTGGTCCCAAGTAAGATTTCCTATATAAAATCCCTTCTCTTAACTCGTATGCTCCCGATTTACTTTTGATTTTATTTATCTCGGGCCAACCCTTGGGTAGCTCGCCCGTCTCCAGATATTGATGTATCGGCTTTCTCTCATCGCCTTATTTGTATCGCTCGGCTGTGTTAATAGCAACATTGATCCGTACTTCGGGTGTTTCTGGGATAGACGGGGTAAGGAGCCTCATAACACGAATTCCTTCAATGATGGGGTCTACTAGTTGTGAGGCGATGTACGATAGAGCGTCCGAGTGCCTATTATATTTTCCGACAAATGTGGCGGAATTTAATATTCGGTATTTGGTTGATGTAAAACTTGGCGATCTCCCAATACCTTTGCAGGACAGGATCGTGTGTAGAATATTGGACCGTAATTTGCCGGATCACCAATTGTGAGTCACTTGTCAAGCGGACCTCTTGCAGCCCCATTTCTACAATTATTCGTAAAGCATGGATTACCGCTTCATACTCGGTGACGTTGTTTTTTTCCTTGAATTCTAGTCTGAATGAATGTACCATCTTCCTCCCATTTGGCGTGGTGAATACTAGCCCGAGACCTGATCCCTCCTTGTTCGATGCCCCATCGACGAAAACCTCCCACCGTGTAGGACTATTAGCGGCTAGCAGATCAGCAGGCTCTTCTTGTTCTTCTATCATCCCTGGTATATCTTCCACCTTGTGTTCGTCACTAAGAGGTAAATCCGCCAAGAAGTCGGCCACTACTTGCCCTTTGATCGCCGTTCTTGTCTCGTACACGACATCATACTGTTTGATTAAGGCTCCCCATTTAGAGATTCTTCCTGATCGCCCTGCACTGTCCAAAACTGCTTCGATATGCGATTTGGTGAGCACCCATATACGATGAGCTTGAAAATATGTTCGGAGTTTAAAAGCGGCAAAGGCTAGCGCAAGTACCATCTGCTCCATTCTAGTGTAGTTTTTCTCGGCCAGGCTTAGTGTCTTGCTGGTGAAATACACGGGCTTCTCTACATTCCCCTCCATCTTTACTAATACAGCACTAATGGAATATGGCATCTCCCCTAGGTATAGGGTAAGAACTTCTGTTGTCTCGGGCCTCTACAGAACCGGGAGGCTAGCCAGGTGTAACTTGATATTTTGAAAGGCCTCTTCGCTGGTATCCGTCCATTGAAATTTTTCTCCTTTCTTCAAAATGTCATAAAAGGCCTTACATTTGTCCGATGACCGTGATACAAATTGCCCCAATGCTGCTATACAACCATTTAGTTTCTACACATCTTTTACTGTCGCGGGAGATGGCATTTCTAGGACGGCCCTAACCTTCTCGAGATCTGATTCTATTCCTCTGGGGGTGATGATATACCCTAGGAACTTCCCTGATGTAACCCAAAATTCGCACTTGGTAGGGTTAATTTTCATCTTGTGTTTCCTCATCGTCTGAAAAATCTCACAAAGGTCTCGGATGTGATCCTTAGCTCGGCGACTCTTGACTAACATGTCGTCTACGTAAACTTCTATGGTGTTATGGATCTTGTCTTCGAATATGTCGCCTACCAATCTCTGATATGTCGCTCCATCATTTCTAAGTTTGAATGGCATCTTGGTGTAACAATACAGTCCCCTTGGTGTGAAGAAGGAAGTATGCTCCTGGTCCTCGGACGCCAATGGTATTTGGTTATAGCCCATGTATCCATCCATTAGGGTCATCGCCTCATATCCTACTATCGATTCTACTAGTTGATTTATACTGGGAAGGGGGAAGCTGTCCTTCGGGCAGGCTTTGTTCAAGTCACTAAAATCAATACATATTCTGACTCCTCCTTTCTTTTTTGGCACTACGACCATGTTAGATATCCATTGTGGGTAATGGGACTTCCTGATTATTCCGGACTCTTGTAGCTTCTTTAGCCCGGCCTCTACTGCTGCCTGTAATTCTGGCGCGATACGCCTCATTTTTTACCTGACTGGTTTGAACTTTGGATCAATCTTTAAGTGGTGGCAGCAGACCTTTGGGTCGATGCCCTCTAAATCGCGTACTTCCCGGGAAAAGGCATCTAAATTTTCCCTTAATACCGTCGTGAGTTGACTTGATTGCTCGTCTGATAGCAGTGCCCCGATCCTTACTACCTTCGGCTCCTCTACCGTCCCCAAGTTCACTTCCCGAGTTGGATCAACTGTTGAGAAATTTGATTTGGCTTCTTGGAATAGAGCCGCTTCCTTTGATTTCTATAAAGGATCTTGCTCTTGGGTCTCATATTCCATGACCACTTGTGAAATAATCCTCTCCAATTCCTCTGTAGCTTTAACCTCCTTGGCTTCCTTCTTCTTTTGTCTTTGTTGAGCCCGCCGATTTTCATTGATTTTGGTGTCAACCAGTATGCATTCTCGCGCCGCTTGAGTGTCGCCCACAACTTCAGCTATTCCCTTGTAAGTCGGGAACCTTAATCTCTGATGATATGCTGATGCCACCCCTTTAATCCCAGTGATCCAAGGTCTCCCGATAATTTCTTCATAAGGTGAGGCGACGTCGACCACAAAAAAGGTGGTTAGTGTGTCAAGGTAACCACCACCATCTGAAACTATCAAAGTTACTTCACCCTTAGGGATGGTTATTGTGCCATTAAATCCATAGATGCGATACGTTGAGGTGACGAGTACGTCGTCTGATAGTTTCATTTTTCTGAACGTATCGTAAAATAAAACCTCGACTGAACTCCCGCTATCCACCAGAATCCTCCTCACTCCCCAATCCTCGATCAATAAGGTGATGACCAGAGGATCACTATGTTCTTGTCTGTTCGCTGGGACATCCTTGGCCGAGAACGAAATGGGTTGCACCATCCAAGGTTCCATAGGTAATGCCTTGGCCACGCTAAATATTTCTTTACCATCACGGTCCATTTTGTGGATCCTAGAGGTGATTATCGGGCCGAGAGCATAGACTTGAATAGCTGAGTGTGAAATGGTAACCACGAACTGAGTCGTCCTATCGATACGAACTTGATGAACCGGCACATCGTGTATTTCCGTCATCCGAGGTGGTTGTCGGACGAACTGCCTCAAATACCCATCTCGGATGAGATGGTGTACAATATCTTTTACTTCTCAGCAGTTTTTAGTGGAATGGCCCCTATACTGATGGTAGTGGCAGTATTCGGGGTGATCCCTGGTCTCTTGGAATTGGATTCCCCTTGACGCTGGGTATTTGATATCGTTCCTCTTATCGACTTCCTTAAACACTTCCTTCAAGGAATCATTCAGGGGGGGTATATGACCAGGCTTCCTGTCTCGGATTCTTCCCTTTGGCCATCCACTCTCTCTTCTCACCGCTCCTCGTGGTAGGATCCGATCTCTTTTCTGGACGTCTAGTAGGATCATCTGTGACCGTTTTGGCTTCCATTACAGCTTCGGCACTGACATCCTGTACTCCTCTATCTCTTGACTCGGCCTGGATTTCTTCCAGGGCGATGTAATGCTCTTGCATCCTTCTCATATCCTTTAAGGTTTTCGGTTTTTCGGAGAACATGGCTATCCAGATGGGGTCTGATCTCCCCAACGCGTTTTCAAACCCAAAGATGGCTTGATCCACCGGTACTTTTCCGATTTCAGTACATAGTTTCCTTCATATATCAGTAAGGGTTCTTAAGGGCTCTCTGAATCTTCGGGCGAGGGTAAATAGCTTGTTCATTCTTGGCCGAGGTCGGCAGTTGTGCATGTAGGTCTCAAATAAGGCCTCGACTAGCATATCATACTCGTTAATCGACCCAGGTGGGAGCGAATAAAACCAATCTCGTGCCTCGCCTTCCAGGCTAGCTGGAAAGAATTTACACATGACTACTGGGTTGTTCTTCCACTGGATCAATGACATGGTGTACATATTTAGGTGCTCGATCGCATCTCCTGTTTCGTCGAATCTAGAAGGAAATATAGGTAAAGTACATTTTAGGGGGAACGTCATTTGCTCGAGTTCTTGAGAGAAAGGCGTCTTCTCGGCTTCGCTCATAATCTCTGCCAATTTGTTTTCTTTGGTTCCACCCGAGAGCTCCTTGATTTTTTCCTCCAGTTCCATGAGCTTCGCTTCTGTTGCTCGATCATGTCGTCCGTCCCTTCCTCGCCCTTCCTCATCAGTGGACGAGTCCTCGGGTGGCCCATATATTTGTGGGGGGGGGGGGGGTGGAGTACGGGAGGTGGTGGTGGTTTTCCTAATTTCCCGGACTGATTAGGTTTGCTTGGCCCCATCATAGGTGATGATTGACCTGATCGGTCATGACGACTCGACGTTCCTCGGCTTGACGAACCTCTTGATCTAGTCCGTTGATTCCTCAACTGATAATTTTTGAATTCCAAGGCGAGATTCCGCTGCTGGATCTCCCTTAAATCCACCTCCTGCCTTCTTCGACTTTCTAAAATGGCTAAGAGTGTCGGGTTAGTGCTTTCATGGCTATAGTGTCCATTAGGGTGGTTTGGACGAGGCGGTAGTGGTACCGATGTTGGTGGGGGTAGTATCGGACCAGTTGCATGACCGGTTGATTGGGTAGGTGCAGGGCCGATGTTGCTAGCTGCTCCTCGCCCCAATTGAATCTGCCTGAGATGTTCTTGCTCCCTGCCTAAGGCTTCCTGGTACTCGGCTTGCTGCCTTGCTCGTTGTCGCTGTGCTTGTGATGCAAGCACTTCCTCATCATCATCGGTATCTGAGGCTGTGAGTCCGTCAACCTGGTCCACTCTTCTCTGGGTCAAGATGACCTGGTCCAATGGTAGGGTGTTATCATCTCTCCCCATATCCACTTCCTCATCAACAATTGACATGCCTCGTGCAGCTGCATGAGATTCCTCGGGCGGTGGTTGTCGATTGTCATCTTGCCTCGGCCCAGTTACCCCTGCCTGCATGCTGCTGCTAGTTATCGTGCGATTCCTCAACATCCTTCCCGCTCCTGAAGTGCTAGCCATCGGGCAAGACGTGCGGTGAGCCGAGTATCGTCCCTACCTACGTCAAAAAATACAAAGAACACCTTACTTTGACCTGTTTTTTTACAAACGAAAAGTTCAAACAATAAGAGGAAAAAGTTCGACTGACCCCACAATTACTACTACTCCGATTATCAGGTGGGTTCCGCCTATCTACCCTATTTTGACCCTATGGTGAATCTGTGACAGACTGTACTTCTTCGTCTCTATTACTCTGTACGACGTCGCTTTCAGTACCCGATCCATGCATTTAAGTTAGTTTGTCCTTTATTCTATATGCTCCAAATCATTAATCTTATGCACGTGATGCTTAAAAACGTACGGCACGCAACCCCAAGGATCGAATCAAGCTTTTACAAACTTAATTTTCTCCAAGTCTAATCATGACCATCCTTCCTGGGTTCTCCTTATAACCTTTCCGATGACCTATGATACATCGTCGGGAAAAACTCCACACGGTTGACAACTTATCGCACGAGGAGACGTCTAAAACGCAATTTTTTTGTAATTCTGAACACTCAACAGCTTACTTAATCACTAAAATTCACTCAACCATCGAAAACAAGTAGTAATCCTTTCAGAAGATTCTCTCCATAGCTTCTAACCTGAACTGTTAGTCACCGGTGAGCTTATGAAGATTCTCTGCCGATCAAACTGTTGGTGGGTGAAAAAATGATAGCTCTACTACGCTTGGTGAAGACGATGTTACTGTTGTAACTTTACACACATAGTAAATAACTTAAAACAACAATCATTTCGGCCAACAGAGTTCATCCTAGATTCAACTACAACACATTAACGTGTACTTAGGAGCTTTTGATCGTCCCTGAAGGCCTTCTAGGCAAGGTATCCGGAGATCTTAGTCGGATCCCCTTAGTCGGCGCCAGAATGTTGATGCATTTTACTACAAACTACATCCAAAGGATAGAAACCTTCTACTCATGCAAATGAAAGTAAAGACTCAACAATGGACACAAGATATACGTGGTTCGGTATGATTACCTATGTCCACGGGGGTGAAAGGGTGAATCTTATTACTTCAAAGTGTTACAAAGGTGTTTCTCTTAACCCCAAACTTACTTACACGATCAACTCACTTCTCACTTTCTTCTTCCTCGGTGTGATATCAAGTCTCTCTCCTCCAAAAATTACCACCTACCTCTCTTGGATATAAGTTCCTCTATTTATAGGAAGGGTTACATACAACCATACTAAGGTGTTGGTCACATTACATCTAATCTGAAGTTCTGTGGTCGGGACAGCTTATGTCGCCCTTTCTTCTGTACATGTGGTCGATGTATTTTAATTCCTTCGCCTGTCTCTCGTCCGAGCCGATTCCTTCAGGTATTCTCATGGCACGATGTCTCCCTTCTCGTTTATCGCCCTTGCAGTTGGCCGATGTGACACATATCTTCTTATCCATTTGACTATCGCTCCTCGTTTGACCCACCGTGTCTTGTCTTATCAGCTCTGTTAGAAGCCTAGAGCCGAGTCTTGTCCGACAGTTGTAGAGCTATCATGCCAGATCCACGTGGCTTCTCAAATCTCGTGCCTGGAAGCCTTTATTCTATGCTTCTCGTCTCTTCATTCTTGGGTGTATCATAACTTAAGATGTTGCCACCTAGCCATGTGGATAATTTACACCTACAATCAATCACATAGTTATCTTGGAATTCAGATGAACCAGTTCTAAACTTGTTTGAAAGTGTGGTATAATCGATTCCAAGATTGTAAATATGAAAGATGATTTAAAAAGAAAAGATGTCAACATACTTTGAACACGAACAATAACTCTTACCTTTTATTGTTCAAAGATATTCCTTAATTACTCAAGGAGATCTTGTTCCGAAATAAATTAAGAATCGTTTAATTAAGGTTGTTAGTTTTATATGCTTTAATTACCAGCAATTAAATGCATATCTCTAGAAAATAAAAATAAAAAGTAATTTGCATTTACTAATTGGAGATTTTCTATTGAGAGATTTCGGAAAATATTGGACAAAGTATTTCCTGGAATTATGAAAACCGATTGGGACTTTATTGCATATCTAAAGAATACTTTCGGTTTTGTAAATTCCTTGGTGTCCAAACATCCTTGGTCTATAAATACTTAGTTTGCATTTCTAGCAAACTATCCTAAAAGCCAGACAGACTTCATCTTTTTGTTGTTTCTGGTGGAGCCCTCTATTCGGAGAGGAAAGTACCCTGACTAGGAGAAATCTCTTACGAACGCTCGTTTAAAGACTTTTGTGGGATCAAGAATCTATACGAGTACTGTTCGTGGGAAACTAGATAATTGCATTTTATTATTTTTCGATTGATTTGATGACTAACGGTTGTTGAAACTTTGATTGCACCTAGTTTGTTTATTTTTGAGAATCTTCTCTTATGATATAAGATTTACTCAAACTAGATCGAAGTATCAACATGATCTTTAGAACTGTTTGTAGATGTAAATACATCTTGTGATAATCCATTGTTAATAGACTTCGTTCTATGTGTGATTGATCACAATAGATTCAAGTGGTGTTGTGCAGGTTTACTTAAAGAAGATTTGAAAACGAATAAGATTTTTTATTGGTTTCTCATATCTTTGTGTAGCATAAACCTTGATCGGCTGGGATCCAACTAGAATCGGATTTATTCGATTGACTAGTTATGTGAGATCGGTAACACCTAATAGTTCTCTTGAGATCTATTTTGATTGTTACAAATTCGAATCTTATTACTTAGGTAATAGAGATTGGATTGATCTAGCTAGGCAAAGGAGTATATTAGTTTAAACGGAAGATCCTTTGCATATGACTTGAGATATCTTTATCTTAAAGAATCAATAAAGCTGTTACCACACATATTTGTTGTTTCTTTACTGTTTGAAATACGATCCAAAGGAATTATTCCAGTGCATGCACTCATCGAAGTCATAAGTGCAGGGATACTGAAGAAACTAAGTGAACTAGGGTTAGTTGCTTGGTCTCAACTATACGAAGTTGGTTTACATTTTGTATAACGGCTTAATTATGAGAGTATTCAATTCTGGACTTGGTCCCGGGGGTTTTCTGTATTTGCGGTTTCCTCGTTAACAAAATATTGTTGTGTCATTTACTTTTCCTTTCCGCAATTATAATTATTGTTATTATAATTTAAAGTAAATTACATAAACGTTAACTCCGCTTTACTTGATAGTGATCCTATAGAGTTTGGTTAAGTCTGAACCTATTATCAAGTAATCACACTTTGGTTGTCGTATTATCTCGATTTCGTATCCATACACAATCACACAAAGCGTGAATACCGATTTATCATATTGTCTCGACTTTGTCCATAGACAAATACTTTCGGAAAGAGAACTTATACGTGGATATTTTAAAGATTGTGGTGTATTTGGGTACCCTCGTCTTTTCGCTATTTCAAGGACTTCCTCTTTGTTTATGGGTGAAAACTATTCCTGCCGGTTTTGGTAATTTTGGGTGTGTGGATGAGGAATGAATCTAAACCTTAAATAAATGCACTACGCGGTGAGTGCTTGTAGATTCGAGAGATCAATCTGTGCAAGTCCGGCCTAAACCAAGAAATGGCCGTTCCAGACTTGTTTCGGTCACAAAGTGAAGGAGATGGGGTTGATATTAGGGAGGGAAGCGAAGAAGGTGTTGAGATTGTGAAGGTGTTGGCTATGTATGACTTGTATCCGAAAGCTGAACTAGCTTGCAGAATTTAAGCTATCAGTTCCGGTGTTTGAATACGATTGTATCAACACTTGCCTCTGTTATCTCGTCTTGTTCTTTTGTCTTGTTTTTGAAAAATAGGGCGGAGAACCTATTTATACAAGTCTTTTATCCTAACCCTCGTATCTCATGGGAAGTGGAGAGAGTGGAGTGATGGAGTAGTGTGTTGGTGTCACACGACCAGTCTTGCCCACTTCTCCTATCATCACTAACCGTCCATAACTTCCTAACACGTTCTTGTGATGGCGCATTGTGCGCTGCACGCTATAAACCGCCAGACCAATACCGCAGTATGTATCCCCCAGTTTGTGACATAATTGATGTCTTGAACATGTGGATCGTGGGACCCACATAAAGTAGCATGTAATACTACGTTATTTAGGAAATTGATACTTGTGCAGTATCGTGTGTATACTATGAAGGTACTGCATCGAGTATATTCATCATGTATGAAGCATCATTGTTTGAGCGTCTCAAAATAACCTCATGTCCATCTTACTTCATGTGATGTTTTGGAGGTTGCGCAATCAAGTGCTCCCTTGGCCGACCACATGATGTGGTAGAGTGACAGATGGTGATCACCATGACTCCGCACTGACCAATTAACTCCTGACCAGGGCTGTGTAACTAAGCCGGTGAAGTTGGACGGACGAGATGATCTTTGAGACACTCATTTGCGACCGTTAATGGAATTAGGATTTATGAAGAGGTGCTCAAGCATCACTTTTCAGCTTGGTCGAATCCAAGCTTGGGACACAATTTTGGCTAGGCCGATCATGCATGCGTGTAGACGGCATGACGGTGTAGGCGCCCATACCTCATTGTCTCATGAAAGTGTGATCTAGGCCACTCAATTCGTCCGGCGAAGTTGAGTGGTTGAGATCAATTTGCGACAGAAAACTGGTGGCGCAAAATCCGCTCCTCATGCCATCTTAAGGAGCGCGTTCCAAGATGACCAGTCTTGATCGGTCCTAGTCGATTGACCCATCATGTAGGTGGTAGGATGGAGTTCACGTCCATACCCTGACATCCCATAGAAATATGATCTAAGCCACTCAATTTGTCAGGAGAAATCGAGTGGTCAAGATTAGTTTGCAGCTTGGGAGGTGCGACCACACTTGTTTTGGGCGCGCGAATCGAGACATATAGCCAAGTTCGGTCTTGTCCGGTTTGGTGTGGAGATAGGTGGGCCCGCAGTGATCGTGTTGATACTTACCGGACCTGCTTAGCCTATTCCGGGACCCTCCATCCGCTCTGGAGAAGATGTACCTTCGTGATTGCGAGACAAACCCTAGTTAGGGTATTGTCGGCCGTATGTCACACCCGGTTTTGGGCATGCAAATCGAGGTGACCAACTATAGTTGGTCCTGACCGATCAGTCAGGTATGCAGGTGGGCCCACGGTGGTTGTTTTGACATGCTCTGGGCCCTCTAAATCTACATCTACACCCTCCATCTATACCTGCGAAGATGGATGGTTGAGACTGTTTTGCGACACATGTAATGTGCCGCAAACCCTAATTTAGGGTTTTCGTCCATACTGCTTTGGTTTGGACGTTTTGGAAAGCTAGACCAATCTTTCGGGGAGGCAGACCATGCGGGGCCCCGCATTGGTTCGGCAGCGGATATTCCATACCTGCTCGGGGGTTATGGAATCGATATGGGCCATCCAATCATGCTGGTGGAGTTGGATGGTCGTGATCATATCCAGACTGATACGGTCAGTCCGGATGCTCAATCGGGCTAGTATAACACACCGAGAGTGGTATCATGTACGGGTATTTCGTACATGTTTCATTATAATGCTTAGAGATTCGTGTTGCTCTGCTGAGAGAAACACTCAGTCGTCATGCCGCACTGATAATGAGTACAGGAAATACAAGTCTGGTTGCACATTAATTAATAATGTTGTAAATTCACAGGGTATATGGGATTGTTGCTACATGCTCCAACCTGGATGAATTTTGTGTATTTTATTCATAGAATGGGATTGTTGACACATGCTCCATTCTAGGTGAATTAGTAAAGTGAAGGAGTATCCATCACTTATTAATGGCATTATCTTTTACAAGATGTTAGCGCATAATTTTTGGCTTTTACAATCTTAGCCTTAAATGAAAATCCACCATCAACATTAAGTCCCATGCCTAGCACATAATGGTTACACTATTGTGGGGTAGGTATGAGATGGTGACAAATATGTACACTGAAATGATCAAGCTAAAGTGAATGCATATTTACCGGATAGGTCGACATCGTCAGGCGTTGCCCTGGGAGTCCTGATTAGGGTTGTGAAGGAAGCAGGACTTGATCCGGTGAGTCGTTTTGGTTTCCTTTGTACACATCTGGGCAGAGCTCTGTCCCTTCCTTGGGTCAGGTGTACTCCTTTTCATCATATGGCAGCTTTCCTCGGATGTATGTGATAAGCATCGTTGATTGCTATCCCGAAATAGTAGCCTTCATAGGTGGCAAGTAAAGACTTATTTTCTCCTGGAATTCTGTCGACTTGTGAGATTATAAAGAATCATCTCACGTAGTTGTTCCTTTTATATCTCAGGTACTGCTCCACACTTATCTGATCTTCTGATTGACTGATTGATTTTTTTATAACTTCTTCTTCTTTGTAGTTTATCATGGAAACGGTGGACGACCATCCTGGTAACTCTCTAGAAAGAAGCTTCGAAGTTGACAAGCCCGAAACCCATGCGCACGAAGAAGTAATGGCTAAGATCGATCTTCCACTTCGCGAAGTCGGTCGTGCTATACAGGGGATGTCTATTTTGCACCTGCGTATTGCCATAGGATGCATCTATTCACTCATGCGATTGACATGGAGGAGCGGTAGAGGCGCAAGGAAGCGTTGCAAGCACCAGTAAGCGCAAGGGCAGAGAGATTTGCAGCGTGGTTGAAGAGACGGAGGGTTGAGCATAAACGGCCTATGAATGAAGATAAGTGCAATTACTCAATCTAGGAAGGCGTGATAATTCTCGATTCTGACACAAACGAACCTGAATATTTGAAAGCAATCGGCACGACTCCTGATGTTGCTGTGGCCTTTGATGCTTATGCTGATGATGTTGGGATAGAGTGCGTTGCTACGGAAACGTCTAATGTAGAAGCTGAGGTAGATCTGAAAGAAGGAGCATCACCTTTGGAAACGTCTGATGCAGAAGCTGAGGTAGATCCGAAAGGAGGGGCATCAACAGGTGATGGCGTTGAAGTAGAACTTGATGGTGGTGCAGGCGCGGTCGACCCTCTTGACGACTAAAACCTCTTTTTTTTTTTCAAGTATATTCTGTAATTTGTGAACATCTTCCTTGTACTTAGTGGAAGCCGAGTTCAAGGTTCTCTTCTATTTGATTGTTTGAATAAAGGTTTTTTCTTTATAGCCCTTTGTCCTGTGTTCCTGATGCAACATCTTCCTGGCCTTGCTGGGGTGAGTGGCTCAAAGCTCATTCCATTTCCGCGCACATCTTTTCCCTCAACTCTTTTCAGGATGTTTTTGCTTAGGGTTTCTTTCCTGACCTGCTCTAGTAGGTTGGTTTAGGCTGGACTTTGTGTCTTTAGGGATAAAGAGGTTCTCCAATGGAAATAATACTTCAATTAATTTGAAAATTGAAACCCTAACTATGAATGCAAGTATTGCAATCATTTTCTAGAGGAATTACAAATATGATGTGAAATTGTAAGGGAAAATACGCTAGAGGAAGTAGCACAGCATCTTAAAGCGTGTAGGATACTGGAAAGTGATATCACATCGTCTTAACTACGGTAGGGTTTGAGCCACCGCGAGTGAATTGTTACGCCTTCTAGATTGTCAGCATTGATGAGTGATAGGGTGTAGAATACATCCTATTTATTATCTATTGTTTATGCTTTCTCTGCTATTTTTCTTGTGAATTATGTATTTTACGTGTGTTTTTAAGTTATTATGTACTCTGGAGTCGCACGGAGGAAAAGAAGAAGAAATAATCCAAAATTGGGAAAAAAGGGCAAAATTGTCATTTCATAGGGCGATCACTATCTGGAGTCCGGTAATGGTTAAGGGGCAACTCTTCTTGGAGGTATACTAAACGCAAACCAGCTATGGTTAAGGGGTTATCATTTGGAGTACCCCTTATCATTTGGTAGAGGCTGTAAATAAAGGGTGTCCACTGGGGTACCCCCTAGCCTATGTAATGGGTGCAATTTAGCCATCCCACTTTTATAACCCTAAAACTCGATCTTATTTCTCTATTCAAATGAAAGAGAGGCGCAATCATTTAGCTGAGACCTAAATCGAGAAATTATTTTCTCAATCATTCATTCCAAAAACTGAAAAAGGAAGAAACCGAGAATGATGCCGAAACTAGGTTTAAATCTGCTGTAACCAAGAATAGATAAGGATGCCGATGGAGTTTGAGATGATTGTCGCTGCAATGGGTGTGTATACGAAGATGGACTCGAATCTGTGAAGGTGGTACCGTGAATTAAAATGGGTTTCGATGGTTTTCAAGGGTTTGGTGAATTACGAGTTAAGTTGAGATGAATTTATCTCAGAAGATGGGTTCGAATGGAAAAGGGGATTGAAGCCGATGTTGAAGAAATTACAGAGAAATAAAGTTAGGGTTTGATTATGTGATTCCAGAGATGATGGGATTCAGAAATGGAGAAAATGGGTTTGGTGTGTTGATAGAAGCATCAGATAAGGGGATCTTGTTATGGAAGAGAGCAGATGGGTTTGCTGTGAAATTGTTTGCTAGCTGAGAAGTAGAATGGATGAAAAGGTGATGTTATGAGTTTTCTGGTATTTGAGTAGAAGATATGGTAGCTGTGTTTGAGATCATTTAGCCTATGGGTTGAAATTCTGGGTTTGAATGAATGTCTTGTAGGAATGTAAGAATGGGTATGCTCAGATTTAGGTTTTATGCTGGAAGAATGAATTTTGATGATTCAGAAGATGTGAAATTGAACTGCTGTTGGAATTAGTGTCATGAAGCAAAGGAAATGTTGGCTGCTGGGTTATTGTAGCTTCATATTTGTATGGGGGAACTGGTGGACAAGAATGTGGATGAATAGAAGATTAGAAATGTGATTGCAGTTGTAGGTGGGTTTGAGCTGCTAAGAATGAGCTACATGGCATACAATTGGTGGAAGTTGAGCTGTATCTAGGCTCAAAATAACAAGAAAAATACAGGCCAGGGAAGATGTGAGAGTTGGTTTGATTCTGATATTACAGGGATGAATGGAGTAGCAGCAGTTGGTTGTGTTGGTGGTTGGATTGAACTCAGTTACAGGGTTCAGTGCCTGAGAAGTTAAGGGAACTGGTGGAGTTGTGCAGTGTGTGCTTGAGCTGCAATTGGAAGTGGAGGTGCAGTTGAGGTTGAAATGCTAGTCTTGTAGTTAATTGTTGATGCATTGTAGCAGGGAGAAGGTTGTGGTGCTGGATTCTATGTGAGTGCAATTGTGTTGTGAGAACCAGTAATGGAAGTGACTGAGAAATGGAATTGGTGATGCTGAAAATGAAGATGTTGCAGCTGTGAAGTTTAATGTTGATGGTGTTATGAAATGGAACAGTGTAGCTGTTATTGTGTTGCTACAGGAGGTGGATTTGAAAGCAGAGAAGGGTATCAGGGTGGTTGCAGAGAAATTACAGATGGTGGATACATAGCACATCCATCATGGCTGGAAGAGAAACTCAGGCATATGCAATAATTGTAGCAGGTTAGGCCTAGTCAACCGAGTTAGCCAGCTGACTCGGTTCTGACTCGTTCTAACTCAGCCCCTTGACCTTGACCCTTGACTAACCTTTGACCGTTAAGTTTGACCTTTGACCGTTAGTCCTAATGGTGGACTGACGGAATATTCCTTAGCCGGGAGAGAATTTTCACGTGCCGGCGGTGATGAATTTCGGCCAACTTCGGCCAAAAACACAGTTTTCCGGTGAGCAAAAATACAGAATTTTGTATGGATTTCTCTCATATGTGTGAAGACTTAGAATTGGGAATTGGATGAAAACTTGGAAGTTTTGGAGAATTGGACTAGAAATTGGAATATGGCTCAAATTGGGAAAGTGGTGTTCTTATGGAATGTGGATTCTTTTCCTACAAAGATATGGAGAGTATTGAAGCCTATAAATAGAAGAGTTCTCTACAAATTTTACACACATCTACTTTGGAGAAGGAGTTAAAGTGCACAAGGATTGGAGGAAGGAGCAACCATCATCTTTTCAATAAGTTTTCTTTCTTCCTTAAATTATTATTATTATTGTGTGAACTCCAAATTATGAGTAGCTAATTTTCTTATTGATTGAGGATGAATTCCTAGTTCTTAATATATGGTTTGAGTTTTGTTTCAATTCTACTTTGAAGTTTTTCATATGATTATCGTTTGTTTTTACTAATATTAGTGTTTATGCTTGATTGATAGGTCGTTTGGGTGGCCAACTAAATTGATTTGTTAATTAATCTAAAGCTAGTGAAAGTTAGGGGATAAGTAATCGTTTCTTGGCTATTTATATAAGTAGAAAACACAAGACCTTGCGGAGGGATTCCGTGGAGCAATTGTGTGTAAAAACAACGTTAGCAAGTGGACCTTGATCTAAGAGTTTAACTACTAATATCAACCTAATAAATTCATGAATCTTAATGCGTTTAACTAAATTACATCTTGGGTGATCTACTACTAGGTGGTTTGGTGAATAGAATCCGGTAGGCGAGAACTTCTATATCAGGTGAAATAAGGGATTTTGGGGTTATCACTGATCTAGCTGCTATACCTACGGTTGGTGATAATATATGACTAATAACAAGTGGAAAAGAACATAACTTTAATCATTGTTTTGCAGCGAAGAAGGATTCCTTGATCTATTCTCTCTCATTGATTTCAACTTACACTTTTAATTACTTTGTTTATTTCTTTTGCTTTATAAATTTGAGAACCAATACCCCCATTTTGTGACAATTTTACAACTAATAATCTCTTGCTCCTCGTGGGAACGATCTTGACTACCCTATATTACTTGTTAATTAGGTAGTAAAACATTAATTAATTTGTTGTGTTTACGACACGCATCAAATTTTGGCGTCGTTGCCGGGGAGCAACGAGCGATTTTAGTTGTTTTCTTGTTACTTTTTGCATTATTCTTGCTTTGTTAGATTCTATATTGTATCTAACTTAGTTTTTGAATCATGTTTTAGGTATTATATCTTTGGTGAATGCTTCAAGGGGGAAGACCGAGTCCAATTGGAATACGTCTTCGATCCGGCACTCAACTAAAGGACTTTATTCGAGCGGTTAACACTCCGCTTCCTCGTTCTACATCAAGTGAATTCGCAGATTCGGACATAGAAGAAGAGGCAATGGGTGATCGTACACTCAAGGACCTAGCTTCTCACAAGATCGATACACAACAATGGTGTATCCAAACTAACTCAACTTTCGAGATCAAGCCGGGGTTGATTAGAGAATTACCAAAGTTCCATGGAATAGTGAATGAAGACCCAAACAAACATCTTATGGACTTCAAAACCATAGTCACGGCCATGCTTCCACCGAATACTAATGCGGATGGAGCAATGTTGAAAGATTTTCCGTTCTCTTTGGCGGGCAATGCTAAGGAATGGTTATACTATTTGCCTTCCGGAAGTATCACAACATGGAATGGGATGAAGAAACTTTTCCTCGAGAGATATTTTTCCGCGTCAAAGGCTAATCAAATTCGCAAAGAAATTTGTGGGATAAAGCAACATGTGGGAGAGTCATTATATGAATGTTGGGATCGATACAAGAGATTGGTGGAAAGTTGTCCACACCATCAATTTAGTGAAGCCATGATAATCCAATACTTATATGAAGGTCTCCAAACAAGTGATAGATATCTTCTTGACGCCGTCGGTGGTGGTGTCCTAGTGAACAAGACGGTGGACGAAGCTACCGAGTTGATTGAAAGTATGGCGGAAAACTCACAACAATTCTATGCAAGAGGTGATTCAATGGTTAAGTTGGTGCATGAGGTTAGTGACTCGTCTTCACAATCCGATCAACGGTTAAACAACATAGAGAGGGTAGTGCAACGGTTGGCCGCGGTAATTATTCTGGATGATGAAACCGAACAAGTAAATGATTTATATCCAAATCAAAGGCCAAGGTACGATCCATACTCAAATACTTACAATCCCGGTTGGAAGGATCATCCCAACTTTATCTATGCAAACAAGCAAGCGGCGGCTCCTAATCCATATGCGCAACAAGGTGGATTCCAACAATCACGTTTCCAACCTCAACAACAACAATTCCAACCACAACAAGTCAAGGAGCAAGATTCTTTGAATAATGACAAGTTGAATGTGATAATGTAAAGCATGCAAGGTATCACTTCTATGTTACAACAAACCCAACAAAAGACCGATTCGGCAATCAAGGATTTACAAACTCAAATGGGACAATTGGCGACCGATATGAACTTAATGAAAGCTCAAGCATCCACAAATCTTCCTTCACAACCAATTGTGAATCCCAGAGAGAATGTTAGTGCGGTTACCTTAAGAAGTGGAAGACAAGTGGAGAGTCCAACTCGTCATGACGAAGCTAGTGAAAAGGTAGTCAAAGAGAAGGAGGATGCCGAACCAAGGGAGAAATCAACACCAACCGCCCAATCCAAGGAACCGGTTCCTACTTTTACTACTCCACCTCATTTTCCTAGTCATTTTGCTAAGTCCAAGAAGGAATCTCAAGATAAGGCACTCATGGATATCTTCAAGAAGATAGAAATCAACATTCCATTCATAGAGGCCATAAGGATAATGCCAAGGTATGCAAAGTTCATGAAGGAATTATGCACAAAGAATGATAGGTTGCTTGATAATGAAATTACTAAAGTTGGTGAGAGTGCGTCGGCTATGCTTTTGAAGAAGATGCCTACAAAGTACACGGATCCCGGGGGTTTCACGGTGCCAATTACTATTGGTAAGAAAAGGTTTGAACATGCTTTAGTTGACTTGGGAGCTTCTATTAGTGTGATGTCGGCCGATATATATGACTCCTTGAATCTTGGACCGTTGAAAGAGACAAGAGTTATTATCCAACTAGCAAATAAGTCTAACATCTATCCAAAGGGGCTTGTAGAAGACGTTCTACTGCAAGTGAATGAATTAATTTTTCCGGTGGATTTCTTTGTGGTGGATATGGACAACAATGAGAATCGGTCGTCTACTTCTCTACTTCTTGGGAGGCCATTTATGAAGACCGCTAAGACGAATATTGATGTGGACAAGGGTACACTCACTATAGAATTCGACAAGGAAGTAATACACTTCAACATATTTGAAGCCATGCGCTACCCAATTGATGTGCATTCTGCTTACTCCATTGATGTGGTTAGTTCATTAGCGCAACAAATGGTGGAATTGAATCAAGAGGACGAACTTGATGTGGTGTTGCAAAAGAGCATTGAATTGAACGTCCATGGCGTGTCTAACTTGGATGTTGAAATTTCCACGGAATTGGTAGAGACGTGTGGTGCCTTGACGGCATTACAAGAAGCTAAGGATAATGTTTCCTATATTTCTTTACCCGTGAATGATGAATTACTTGTACCATCTATTGTGAAGGCACCTAAACTAGAGTTGAAGCCACTTACATACCATTTGAAGTATGAGTTTTTGGGAGAGGGAGATGAGCTTCCGGTGATTATTTCAAAGAACCTCACACCGGTACAAGAAGACCGTTTGCTTAGAGTCTTGAAAGAGCACAAAACGGCTATTGGGTGGAAAATTGCGGATATAAAGGGCATTAGTCCATCCATATGCATGCATAGGATTCTAATGGAAGAGAACGTGAAGCCGGTACGTGATGCTCAACGTAGGCTTAATCCTCCCATGATGGAGGTTGTGAAGAAAGAGATACTCAAATTGCTAAGTGCGGGGGTGATTTACCAAATTTCCGATAGAAAATGGGTTAGTCCGGTACAAGTGGTGCCAAAGAATTCCGGTGTTACGGTTGTTCGAAATCAAGACGATGAACTTGTTCCTACAAGAGTTCAAACCGGCTGGAGAGTGTGCATTGATTATAGAAAGATTAATTCCGCAACCCGAAAGGATCACTTTCCTTTACCTTTCATTGATCAAATGTTGGAGCGGTTAGCGGGTCATTATTATTATTGTTTCTTGGATGGTTATTCGGGATACAATCAACTTGTTATTGCACCGGAGGACCAAGAGAAGACCACTTTTACTTGTCCGTTTGGAACGTTTGCGTATAGATGGATGCCGTTTAGTCTTTGCAATGCACCGGCTACTTTCCAAAGATGCATGGTAAGCATATTCTCGGATTACGTGGAGCGCATTATCGAGGTATTTATGGACGACTTTAGTGTTTATGGCAATTCTTTTGATATTTGTTTAGATAACCTTAAACTAGTTCTTAAACGATGCATAGACACTAACCTTATTCTTAATTGGGAGAAATGTCATTTTATGGTAAACCATGGCATAGTACTTGGTCACATTGTGTCCTCTCAAGGGCTCGAAGTGGACAAGTCAAAGATAGATTTAATAAGAAACTTACAATATCCCACTTCGGTGATGGAAGTTCGTTCTTTTCTTGGCCATGCAGCTTTCTACAGGCGGTTTATCAAGGATTTCTCCTAAATCTCCATGTTGATGTGCAAGTTACTACAAAAGGAGGTACCTTTTGACTTCAACAAGGAATGCAAGGATGCTTTTGACAAATTGAAGGCAATGTTGACAAGTGCGCCGATTATCAAGTCACCGGATTGGAATCTTCCATTTGAATTAATGTGTGATGCTAGTGATTATGCGGTTGGAGCCGTTTTGGGTCAAAGAGTGGACAAATTGTCCCATGTTATCTATTATGCATCTAGGACCCTCAATGATGCACATATCAACTATTCTACCACGGAAAAAGAGTTATTGGCTAGTGTTTGCATTGTAAAAATTTCGATCATACTTGGTGGGTACAAAGGTTATTGTGTATTCCGATCATGCGGCACTTAGATACTTAATAAAGAAGAAAGAAGCTAAGCCAAGACTAATCCGGTGGATCCTATTACTACAAGAGTTCGACATAAAAATTCGAGATAAGAAAGGTGTGGAGAATACCGTTGCGGATCATCTTAGTAGACTTGTTATGTCTCAAGAAGAACTTCCATTACAAGACCATTTTCCGGACGAAAAACTTTTCTCCTTGGAAGAATCCACACCTTGGTATGCGGATATAGTGAATTATTTGGTGACAATGAAGGTACCTAGCACAATGTCTAACTTCCAAAAGATGAAACTTAAGAAGATAGCGAAGCAATATGTGTGGGATGAACCATACTTATACAAATATGGCGTTGATCAAATCATACGAAGGTGCGTACCTAACTCCGAATTTCAATCTATTCTCTCCTTTTGTCATACTTTTGCATATGGTGGCCATTTTGGTTCTAAATGTACCGCTCTCAAAGTTCTTGAAAGTGGATTTTATTGGCCCACCTTGTTTGAAGATTCATATGTTTTTTGTAAATCGTGTGATAGATGTCAAAGAACGGGCAATCTAGGTGCTCGAAATCAAATGCCACTCACACCAATTCTCGCCGTAGAGATTTTTGATGTGTGGGGTATCAATTTTATGGGCCCTTTTGTCAATTCGAATGGAAATTTTTATATACTTCTTGCCGTAGATTATGTTTCAAAATGGGTGGAGGCTAGAGCCACCAAAACTAATGATTCTCAAGTTGTTTTTGATTTTGTAAGAGAAAACATATTCACTACGCACGGCACACCAAGAGTGGTGATAAGAGATGGAGGCTCGCATTTCAAGAAGTCTTTTCACGCTCTCCTCAAGAAGTACAACATAACACACAATATTGGTACGCCTTACCATCCACAAACTAGTGGACAAGCCGAAATTTCAAACCGTGAAATCAAGTCCATTCTTGGAAAAACGGTGAATACCACAAGGAAAGATTGGAGCTTTAAGCTCAATGATGCACTTTGGGCGTATAGAACGGCGTATAAGACACCGATTGGTATGTCTCCATATAGGTTGGTTTATGGAAAAGCTTGTCATCTTCCGGTTGAACTTGAACATAAGGCTTATTGGGCGATAAAGAAATTCAACATGGAGTATGATGAAGCGGGGAAACAAACAAAGTTACAACTAAATGATCTAGAGGAGATACGTAATGATGCTTACGAGAGTGCCCGGATTTACAAGGAAAAGACCAAGCTTTTTCATGACAAGATGATTTCTCGGAAAAGTTTTGTTGTGGGGCAAAAAGTCCTTTTATTTCATTCTCGTCTTAAACTATTTCCTGGAAAATTAAGGTCCCGTTGGATTGGACCATATGTTGTTACTAATGTTTTTCCTTATGGTGCAGTTGAAATTACTAGTCTTAGAGACAACTCGGTTTCCAAAGTCAACGGCCATAGATTGAAGCCATACTATGAGAACATCGCCTATGTGAATGTGGATGAACTTCCATTTGAAGATTTGCTCCCTCTATAGGAGTAATACGAAGCAAGAGCTATGTCGGTCGGTCGACTTTAAAACAAGCGCTAAGTGGGAGGCAACCCACCGGTTTTGTATTTCTTATGCTTTTGTTTTTATTTGCTTTTTGTTTTGTGTGTTTATTTTTCTTGTTCCATATCATATTAGGATTTCCCACATTGACTTTACTTGGATGATTCAATTACATTGAGGACAATTTAAGGTTTAAGTGTGGGGGAGTGGCTAAGCATATATTTTTGCATAAAAAAATAAAAATAAAAAATATTTTGCATAAAACTTTCAACTTTTAGAGATTTTAGAGTCACTAGCATCCTTCTAGGTATGTTTACCTAGAGAATTCTGACCGACATAATTGAACTTGGAAGTGTTAGGGAACTACGTTCGATTTCTTGCTTATTAGAGTGTTAAATAATGGATTTAATCATGTCGGTGATGAAAATTTGGTGCAAGGAGAAGTGCGTTATTAGAGTTGATGATCAATCATTAGTGGAGACTACCCATTTTCATATCATGTGAGGCACCGAACAAAAATTTTTCCTTGACTAAAGAGCTTCTTTTGAGTGTGTGTCATCGTACGTTAATTCCGGGTAGAATGGTGAGCTACCCAATTTCACACTAATTTCAGCACTATTTTGATCTCTTGAGTGCTAATTTTTGTCAATCATGAGGGTGACGTCTATAGATGAAAGCCTCCTTCTTGTAGTTCGATTTGCAGTTAGCACCATTCTCTCTCTCGATAACAACGGGTCCATAGAAACATCACAATTATCAACAAGGAGCGACATCAAAATCTACAAGGAAAGTTGAAAAGGTTCAAGGTTTGCAAGCAACAATGGAACAAGAAAAAGAGTAAATTTCAAATCTAAGTAAAGCAACATACAATGAGCAGATTTTTACATATATGTTGAAGACTTAAAATGCAATGAGGTAATTCTATATCCAAGTATTAAGACTTATTTACAAGAGCGAAGAAGAGCAAAAGGTGAAAATTATTGAAGTTTATGATTTCGAGACGATACAAGTTGTGAAGAATCAAGCGGTAAAGTACTTTTCCACAGCCATGGTTGTTTTATTTTTCACTTTGTTTTGTATTTTGTTTCTCTTGTCTTGAAAAAAAAAATGAAAAAATGAAAAAAAAAAAATATATATATATATATATGAGACAAGAGAAATATCTATTTTTTGTTTGTATTTAATAAGCCGTGGGGAAGGAAAATCTATAAGGAATTTTCAAGCAACAAGGATTTTAAGGAAAAAGGTTACAAATTGTTAAGGATCTATGAAGCTAAAGAGTTTATCACCAATAGTTGAATCCGAAGACCAAGAAGATGAAGACAAGGAGCGGAAGACGTTTCTATTGGATTCCGTGAGAGTGGTGTATCATAATTGGAAATCGGATGTGAAGGTAAGTAAGTAATCTCATCCTCGATATAAGTGGTTGATTTCCTTTCTTAGAGATCGTTAGAAAAATGGTTTTTCAAAATGTTAAAAGATGTGGGTTTTTCAAAATTTCGGAAGTTATCCTTCCTACCATTCAACGTGTTGCAGGAATTCTCTCTTCATTCCTACCTGCACACATGTGAGACCCATAAAAAAGCCGTCTCTTTGAGTGCAATTATCATAAAACCCTTTTGGCGAGGCAGAAGTCAAGGCGAAATGCTTATTGATCGTTTCTCAAACATGTGTTCTCTCATTATGGTGTGGTTATTTCTCACTCAACATTTAAGAATGAGAATATGTTCTTTAGTATTTCTAACTTCTTATTACTAGCATGCAGAAACTCTATGTCTTCATAGTTCTTAGGATGCTTGGGACGCTGGAACGCTTTGAAGTTGTGAGTTTTAGTTTGATTTGCTCGAGGACTAGAAAAGTCTAAGTGTGGGGGAAATTGATAGGGTGTAGAATACATCCTATTTATTATCTATTGTTTATGCTTTCTCTGCTATTTTTCTTGTGAATTATGTATTTTACGTGTGTTTTTAAGTTATTAGGCACTCTGGAGTCGCACGGAGGAAAAGGAGAAGAAATAATCCAAAATTGGGAAAAAAGGGCAAAATTTTCATTTCATAGGGCGAGCACTATCTGGAATACGGTAATGGTTAAGGGGCAACTCTTCTTGGAGGTATACTAAATGCAAACCAGCTATGGTTAAGGGGTTATCATTTGGAGTACCCCTTATCATTTAGTAGAGGCTGTAAATAAAGGGTGTCCACTGGGGTACCCCCTAGCCTATGTAATGGGTGCAATTTAGCCATCCCACTTTTATAACCCTAAAACTCGATCTTCTTTCTCTATTCAAATGAAATATAGGCGCAATCATTTAGCTGAGACCTAAATCGAGAAATTATTTTCTCAATCATTCATTCCAAAAACTGAGAAAGGAAGAAACCGAGAATGATGCCGAAATTAGGTTTAAATCTGCTGTAACCAAGAACAGATATGGATGCCGATGGAGTTTGAGATGATTGTCGCTGCAATGGTTGTGTAGACGAAGATGGACTCGAATCTGTAAAGGTGGTACCGTGAATTAAAATGGGTTTCGATGGTTTTCACGGGTTTGGTGAATTACGAGTTAATTTGAGATGAATTTATCTCAGAAGATGGGTTCGAATGGAAAAGGGGATTGAAGCCGCTGTTGAAGAAATTACAGAGAAATAAAGTTAGGGTTTGATTATGTGATTCCAGAGATGATGGGATTCAGAAATGGAGAAAATGGGTTTGGTGTGTTGATAGAAGCATCAGAGAAGGGGATCTTGTTATGGAAGAGAGCAGATGGGTTTGCTGTGAAATTGTTTTCTAGCTGAGAAGTAGAATGGATGAGAAGGTGATGTTATGAGTTTGCTGGTATTTGAGTATAAGAGATGGTAGCTGTGTTTGAGATCATTTAGCCTATGGGTTAAAATTCTGGGTTTGAATGAATGTCTTGTAGGAATGTAAGAATGGGTATGCTCAGATTTAGGTTTTATGCTGAAAGAATGAATTTTGAGGATTCATAAGATGTGAAATTGAATTGCTGTTGGAATTGGTGTCATGAAGCAAAGGAAATGTTGGCTGATGGGTTATTGTAGCTTCAGATTTGTATGGGGGAACTGGTGGACAAGAAGGTGGATGAATAGAAGATTAGAAATGTGATTGCAGTTGTAGGTGGGTTTGAGCTTCTAAGAATGAGCTACATGGCATATAATTGGTGGAAGTTGAGCTGTATCTAGGCTCAAAATAACAAGAAAAATACAGGCCAGGGAAGATGTGAGAGTTTGTTTGATTCTAATATTGCAGGGATGAATGGAGTAGTAGCAGTTGGTTGTGTTGGTGGTTGGATTGAACTCAGTTGCAGGGTTCAGTGCCTGAGAAGTTAAGGGAACTGGTGGAGTTGTGCAGTGTGTGCTTGAGCTGCAATTGGAAGTGGAGGTGCAGTTGAGGTTGAGATGCTAGTCTTGTAGTTAATTGTTGATGCATTGTAGCATGGAGAAGGTTGTGGTGCTGGATTCTATGTGAGTGCAATTGTGCTGTGAGAACCAGTAATGGAAGTGACTGAGAAATGGAATTGGTGATGCTGAAAATGAAGATGTTGCAGCTGTGAAGTTTAATGCTGATGGTGTTATGAAATGGAACAGTGTAGCTGTTATTGTATTGCTACAGGAGGTGGATTTGAATGCATAGAAGGGTATCAGGGTGGTCGCAGAGAAATTACAAATGGTGGATACATAGCACAGCCATCATGGCTGGAAGAGCAACTCAGGCATATGCAATAATTGCAGCAGGTTAGGCCTAGTCAACCGAGTTAGCCAGCTGACTCGGTTCTCACTCGTTCTAACTCAGCCCCTTGACCTTGACCCTTGACTAACCTTTGACCGTTAAGTTTGACCTTTGACCGTTAGTCCTAATGGTGGACTGACGGAATATTCCTTAGCCGGGAGAGAATTTTCAGGTGCCGGCGGTGACGAATTCCGACCAACTTCCGGCCAAAAACACAGATTTCCGGCGAGCAAAAATATAGAATTTTGTATGGACTTCTCTCATATGTGTGAAGACTTAGAATTGGGAATTGGATGAAAACTTGGAAGTTTTGGAGAATTGGACTAGAAATTGGAATATGGCTCAAATTGGGAAAGTGGTGTTCTTATGGAATGTGGATTCTTTTCCTACAAAGATATGGAGAGTATTGAAGCCTATAAATAGAGGAGTTCTGTACAACTTTTACACACATCTACTTTGGAGAAGGAGTTAAAGTGCACAAGGATTGGAGGAAGGAGCAACCATCATCTTTTCAATAAGTTTTCTTTCTTCCTTAAATTATTATTATTATTATTGTGTGAACTCCAAATTATGAGTAGCTAATTTTTTTATTGATTGAGGATGAATTTCTAGTTCTTAATATATGGTTTGAGTTTTGTTTCAATTCTACTTTGAAGTTTTTCATATGATTATCGTTTGTTTTTACTAATATTAGTGTTTATGCTTGATTGATAGGTCGTTTGGGTGGCCAACTAAATTGATTTGTTAATTAATCTAAAGCTAGTGAAAGTTAGGGGATAAGTAATCGTTTCTTGGCTATTTACATAAGTAGAAAACACAAGACCTTGCGGAGGGATTCCGTGGATCAATTGTGTGTAAAAACAACGTTAGCAAGTGGACCTTGATCTAAGAGTTTAACTACTAATATCAACCTAATAAATTCATGAATCTTAATGCGTTTAACTAAATTACATCTTGGGTGATCTACTACTAGGTGGTTTTGTGAATAGAATCTGGTAGGCGAGAACTTCTGTATCAGGTGAAATAAGGGATTTTGGGGTTAGCACTGATCTAGCTGCTATACCTACGGTTGGTGATAATCTATGACTAATAACAAGTGGAAAAGAACATAACTTTAATCATTTTTTTTCAGCGAAGAAGGATTCCTTGATCTATTCTCTCTCATTGATTTCAACTTACACTTTTAATTAGTTTGTTTATTTCTTTTGCTTTATAAATTTGAGAACCAATACCCCCCTTTTGTGACAATTTTACAACTAATAATCTCTTGATCCTCGTGGGAATGATCTTGACTACCCTATATTACTTGTTAATTAGGTATTAAAACATTAATTAATTTGTTGTGGTTACGACACGTATCAATGAGTTTACAATAGTTGCCTAGGATGACATCTTCTACCAGGTACGGTTCATCCTCCTTCTCGGTGGGTGAATTAGGTGAGGTATCCATTTTAACCGTAATGCTTCCGACCTTGAACGCGGTTATCTTCGTTACTAGGTCTCCAATTCCGAATGGGTTTGGGTGTGTAAACATCAGGGTCTTGGTTTTGTCGTCTTTGATCGAGACAGCTTCTAGACTCCTGATAAAGTGTTTAAAGGGGCCGGCCTCCCATTCTCATCTCTTAGCCAAGGTTACTTTTTTTTCTAGAGCCAGTCCCCAGGACTTATCAGAATAAGGGGCGGTTGGTTGTAAAGATGGTTGCGTGATGAGACTTACTTGAGATCGGAACCTTTCAACATATGCTGACAGACTCTCTCCGGGAAGTTGTGTCACATTGGCAAGTTGTTGGTGCGGAAAAAAATAGTCGTCAGGTCTAGAAGGCGTGTTTGAGATTCTTTCAGGTATCAAAGCCGGTAGAGGACAGACTCCTAGCATTTCCTTGTTGTCGTGCATCCAAGGGCGTCCTAGGATCATGTCATAGTTGGGATGATCTTTGACTATGTAGAACTTTGATTGTGTCGAGGCATCACCCAATTTGACTTCAATATCGATGTATCCATATGCATCTCTAAGTTCTCCTTCTGGATCCTTAACCACAGTTGGATGACGAGTAGCCTCTTGCTTCGGAATCTTTGCTACTCTCAAGGTCTTGACAATAATGATGTTAAATTCGGAGGTCGTATCAATCAGCGCGCTATCGAACTCAACGTTTCTCAAATGAGTGACGGTTAAGAGTCCCCAGTTTCCTTTGCTCGCATCTTTCAGGAAAGACTGGGGTTCCTGAACTGCTTCGGGATACAAACGCATGCCTGATACAACGCGGTTGAGAGCCGTAAATATTTCTTGACGCTTTCCCTTGGAGAAATACAAGATTTCACATAAGTGCTCCATCATAGATTGTACAGTCTTGCGAACAGAGTCCCCAGAAATCATACAGTTCCTGATAGGAAGAGGATCTCTATGAACACCTTCGTTTCCAAGTTGGAGTTCTCTTGTCTCTATCTTTTCCATGAAGATTTGTTTCAGCCTATTACAATCTTTGGTTGGATGGTGAACGAATCTATGGTAGCAGCATTATTTGGGGTCCGCCATGTCTTTGTCAGTTGGAGGACGTCTGATAGGAGGCATCTTGATGGCATCATCTTGGATCCACGCTTCTAATAGTTCTATCACTTCATTCATGGGGAAATGAAAACATGTATCTCCGGTGTCTTGTGCAGGAGTTTTGTCCGCTCCTTTCCGAGATGAAGTATTGTGTGCCGGGGATGCCCGCTTGGTTTGTTATTCCGTCGCTGAAGCTTTCCTTTTTTCTCCTCTTCCCACTACACTCACATAAGGACCAGTGTTGTATTGCTTGTTCGTGAGACGCCTGCTTCCTCGACTTTCACTTGAATCTTCACTTCGAACAACTCTGGTTCTTTCTATCAATGCTGGTGCGGTTGTTGCTGAACGTTTGGAAGCTTCATGGAATTCAGAGAACGTTTGAAAGCCCAAATTCTCTAATAGAGCGCGGTATATGGGTATCATCCCATTGATGCACAACTCCACCAATTGTCGTTCGGTGACGTTCGGGTCATGACAATCTTGTGCTTAGGTTCTGAACCTCTTAACGAAGTCGTTGGAATGCTCGTTGTTTCGCTGAAGAATTCTTCCCAGATCTGAATAGGTAATCTGTTCAGAAACGAAGAAATACTTTCTGTAGAAAGCACTGACCATCTCATTCCAATTGGATATGATGTTAGGTGCGATGTTGTTGTACCAGGTGTACGCCCTTCCCGTAAGTGACTTTGAAAATTCTTTTAGGCGGAGAACATAATTGTATTCATGTTCCCCAAAAGATTCTAAGAATATAGAGACGTGTTCACGAGCATTACCAGTACCATCGTAGAGGGAGAATTTGGGAGAGGTGTAACCTCTTGGAAGAGGAATTCGGTACACATCTTGAGGTACACATCTTGAGGGTACGGCGGCTGGTGCTGGTGTACATCCGTTCGGTCCCCTTTGCCTCGATTTTGGAGAAGTCATTCCAGGTCCTCGCATGTGATAAAGTTGGACGGTTGGTTCCTTTCTCTAGGGCATTCAGGAGAAATGCGAGTTTCCTCATCCGTGTGGGCCAGGATAGAAACGTCTCCCCGGGGTTGTCATGAACCTTGTGGTAATCGTTTAGTCAAAGTTTTGAGGAAAGTGAGTACCTCTTTCTGAGTTGCGACCATATCCGTTTGATTCTTAGCCAGAACTTCATGTTTCTCCATCAAGTCTACAATGGTAATGGGTGGTGGTCATCCTTTTATCCCCCCGGCTCCTCGTCCTGATGAAGGAGTGAAAGTTGTTGCTCTGGTGACCACCGGAGGCGCTACACTCGAGGAGATGCCGGGATTAGCTCCCGCTCTGGCTCTGGTGATGGGAGGTGTTACACTTACCGGAATATTTCCTGCTACGCTGGCGCTGATGGTAGAAGTGATGGCTCCACGAGATGTATTGACCACGGTAGCTCCACTGACAGGTACATCGACACCGGGAGTGTTATTTACACTAGTTCCATCAGAATTGATTGTTGATCCAGACCTGAGTTCCACCATCTTGAAATGAATTGTTGATTGAATTGGTTCTAAGATCTACCCTTTTGAAATTGATAAAATTGAATCCGATTTCGAAGAAATTGACTTTAAAACCGAGAGATTAATCTCCCACTGTGGTCTCCAATTGTTTATGGGTGAAAACTATTCCTGCCGGTTTTGGTAATTTGGGGTGTGTGGATGAGGAATGAATCTAAACCTTAAACAAATGCCCGTTCCAGACTTGTTTCAGTCACAAAATGAAGGAGATGGGGTTGATCTTAGGGAGGGAAGCGAATAAGGTGTTGAGTAGACCTAGAAACGGGCCGGATTAGGTCCAACCCATGGCGGGTTAGGCGGGTTACGGGTTGAATGTGCTTAACCCTATCTCGGACCGTATACCTAACGGGTTCAATAATATCAACCCTAACCCTAGACGGGTCAGCTCTGCGGGTTGACGGGTTGACCCTAGTTTTAAGAACTTAAATTTTAAGTTTAGTTATATCCAGAAAAAAAAAACTAATGTTAAGTAGGATCGAAGCTCTGACCTATGGGTTATTAACTGATAGGCTAACCATCCTACCACTTGTTGGGTTTTTGAACGAAATGAATTAGTTTATTTCTTTATACTATCTCCTGGGATGACTAAGTTTAATAATTATAAATTGATTCTTCGTAGTCTAACCCTAATATGTCTATTTTCTTTTGTTTCTTTAAGACTCTCAGTGCCGCAGTCTCCTCTTCTTAGTTCATATTTCGCGTGGATTTTTCTGAAAATCAAATTAAGACAGGTCTGATTATCTAGTTGCTTATTTTCTCAAATATGATTTCCTTTACCTATAATCCAATTCAATATGGGTTTTAGGGAATGATTAACTGATGATGATGATGAATAGATACTGGATAGTCTATCGTATTTTTTATATTTATGATTTAATGTTTCAATTTTTTTTTATTTAGGAGTTGATCATAGATTGTTCTTTGTTTGGGCATGTAATTCCAATGGTTGTAATTAGATTTTTTCGTTGCTCAAGTATGAAACAATTAAGATTTAGGTACATGAATGTGAAACAACCAATTGTTAAGTTGGTTTTGAAGATTATATTAGAAAAAACTTTGATAATATTACCGATTATGCAGGAGTTATGTTGCATAGCTTATGGATTAAATTGCGAAAGGTTAGTAATTTATTTTTTTATCAAGGATTTTTATATGGGATCTAATCCATGGATGATGGAGTTTTTTTATTTTTGGAGTATTTGATGGACATGGAATGCAATTACCGTGGATTAAACCCAAAGAAAGTGATTTCTTTACTTAATTTGAAACCTAATACAGATGATTTCTCCTTAATTTACAACTTAAAACCTCGAATACACAGAATCAGGGAATTAGACGGGTTGACGGGTTAGCTCGCGGGTTATGCGGGTCAACCCGTTTGACTCACGGGTCCTACAAGCCCAACTCTAGCTTGGCCCTAGTAACCAACAAGCCAGGTTAGGTCCAACCCGCGGGTTCTGACCCTAATTGCCAGGTCTAGTGTTGAGATTGTGAAGGTATTGGATATGTATGACTTGTATCAGAAAGCTGAACTAGCTTGCAGGATGTAAGCTATCAGTTCCGGTGTTTGAATACGATTGTATCAACACTTGCCTCTGTTATCTCGTCTTGTTCTTTTGTCTTGTTTTTGAAAAATAGGGGGAGAACCTATTTATACAAGTCTTTTAGCCTAACCCTCGTATTTCATGGGAATTGGAGAGAGTGGAGTGATGGAGTAGTGGAGTAGTGTGTTGGTGTCACACGACCAGTCTTGCCCACTTCTCCTATCATCACTAACCATCCATGACTTCCTGACACGTTCTTGTGATGGTGTGTTGTGTGTTGCACGTTGTAAACCGCCAAACCAATACCCCAGTATGTATCCCCCAGTTTGTGACATGATTGATGTCTTGAACGTGTGGATCGTGGGACTCACAGAAAGTATCATGTAATGCTACGTTATTTAGGAAATTGATACTTGTGAAGTATCGTGTGTATACTATGCAGGTACTGCATCGAGTATATTCAGCATGTATGAAGCATCGATGTTTGAGCATCTCAAAATAACATCATGTCCATCTTACTTCATGTGATGGTTTGGAGGTTGCGCACACAAGTCCTCCCTTGGCCGACCACATGGTGTGGTAGAGTGACGGATGATGATCACCATGACTCCGCACTGACAAATTAACTCCTGACCAGGGCTGTGTAACTAAGCCGGTGAAGTTGGACGGACGAGATGATATTTGAGATACTCATCTGCTACCGTTGATGGAATTATGATTTATGAAGAGGTGCGCAAGCATCACTTTTCAGCTTGGTCGAATCCAAGCTTGGGCCATAATTTTGGCTAGGCCGATCGTGCATGCGTGTAGACGGTATGACGGTGTAGGCGTCCATACCTCATTGTCTCATGAAAGTGTGATATGGGCCACTCAATTCGTCCGGAGAAGTTGAGTGGTTGAGATCAATTTGAGACAGAAAACTGGTGCCGCAAAAGCCGCTCCTCATGCCATCTTCAGACGCGCGTTCCAAGACGACCAGGCTTGGTTGGTCCTGGCCGATTGACCCAGCGTGTAGGTGGTAGGCTGGAGTTCACGTCCATACCCTGACATCCCATAGAAACATGATCTAAGCCACTAAATTTGTCCGGCGAAATCGAGTGGTCAAGATTAGTTTTCAGCTTGGAAGGTGCGACCACACTTGTTTTGGGCGCGCGAATCGAGACATATATCCAAGCTCGGTCTTGGCCGGTTGAGTGTGGAGATAGGTGGGCCCGCAGTGATCGTGTTGATACTTACCGGACCTTATTAGCCTATTCCGGGACCCTCCATCCGCTCCGGAGAAGATGGACGTTCGTGATTGTGAGACAAACCCTAGTTAGGGTATTGCCGACCATGTGTCACACCCGGTTTTTGTCGTGCGAATCGAGGTGACCAACTATATTTGGTCCTGATCGATCAATCATGTATGCATGTGGGCCCACGGTGGTTGTTTTGACATGTTCTGGGCCCTCTGAATCTACATCTACACCCTCCATCTATACCTGCGAAGATGGATGGTTGAGACTGTTTTGCGACATATGTAATGTGCCGCAAACCCTAATTTAGGGTTTTCGTCCATACTTCTTTGGTTTGGACGTTTTGGCAAGCTAGGACAATCTTTCTGGAAGGCCGACCATACGGGACCCCGCATTGGTTCGGCAGCGGATATTCCATACCTGCTCGGGGGTTATGGAATTGATCTGGTCCATCCGATCATTCTAGTGGAGTTGGATGGTCGTGATCATATCCAGACTGATACGGTCAGTCTGGATTCTCAATCGGGCTAGTATAACACACCGAGAGTGGATCAATCGGGCTAGTATAACACACCGAGAGTTGGAGCCTGTACGGGTATTTCGTACATGTTTCATTATAATGCTTGGAGATTCGTGTTGCTCTACTGAGAGCAACACTCAGTCGTCATGCCGCACTGATAATGAGTACAAGAAATACAAGGCTGGTTGCGCATTAATTAATAATGTTGTAAATTCACAGGGTATATGGGATTGTTGCTACATGCTCCAACTTGGATGAATTTCATGTATTTTATTCACAGAATGAGATTGTTACCACATGCTCCATTATAAGTGAATTAGTAAAGTGAAGGAGTATCCATCACTTATTAATGGCCTTATCTTTTACAAGATGTTAGCGCATAATTTTTGGCTTTTACAATCTTAGCCTTAAATGAAAATCCACCATTAACACTCTTTTGATCAAAACTCATTATTTACATATCTTTTTAAATGTTACTCCATGGTCCATATAGTTGGCAAAGCAAGTGGTCCTACAACCATTATGATTTTCTACCATAAAAAATAAAATAATACTATGTTCACATTTTCATATATTGATCTTTCAAGAAAAAATTAGAGTTTCGGTCGAAATTAATGCTCGATGGACCATCAGAGAATGCCAAAATTCTCAGGAATGGTCCGAGGATGACATGGAAACACGGGCTTGACACTATGGCCGGCCATGGTCGGTTCCTTGGCTTCCAAAAGCCGGTCTCGACTCCTCCATATTTTTTCCAAACTCTCTCCAAAAACTTGGACCATCATCAATACACCATCAATTGGTTCCACGCCCACCAATAGCAGGTTCATACAACCTTGGTCGGTCTTCCTTATTCCATAATTAGGTTTTACTACCTAATGCTCAACAAAGCACTATTTTAATAATGATTAAACATCCATTAATCATCATTTCATCAAATTCACTGCAACTTACTTTGGTGAATGCTTAACCAAGAACCTGGGAGCCATATGGTCGGTCCATCACCGCCAATAATTTTATATTGATCCAGTAGTCAATATTTAAATTAATTATTTAATATTCGATCAGCTACCAATATTTTATTAATATTTTAGTTAATATTTTATTGTATCAACTATCAATTGCTTTGCAAAGCAATATTGATTCAACTATCAATACTCAAGAAAGAAGTGAGTCATACTGATCCAGCTATCAGTATTTTTGGTTCATCGACCAACACCTAATTATTTGTCAGTCATCCAATATTTTAATATTATAATCTCTCTGCTCGTCGTTCCACTTACTCATGACATGCAGATCGAGGATGAACCTTCTATGATCATTCAATAATGATCATCTTCATATGACTTCCTGTCAAATGCTTGACGCATCAACATGATGGTTTATCATCGATCCAACAATCTCATTAAAAATATATTTATAAATCTAAGTCATTCGACTATAATTCTTGCTTCAGCTAACACAATGATATGTCACAATCATCAGTGCTCGTCAGACTCAACGTCCATGGTCCACAAAGCATATTGTTGTCTCAGCAAGCACTTCATGCTTCATCCACCATAACCATGAATTATGAACTATGTGCAATTCATCAGTTAAGACTCATAGTCTAACTAGGTCGACGTTTGGCCATATAAAACTCGCCTACAAATCAGACTTTCATATGAGACATAAATTCATGTCATATGGTGGGATATTCACTAGGGTTTTGGTCTGGCGGCCGCCTATAGCACGTGCGATGTGCAATATATCCATGATGAAAAATGTGAGTAAGTCGTGTTGGCAGTTGAATGAGTACATGGATAGTGGATGGTCAATCAACCAAGTTTCACACGCAAAGTGGAAATGGTTTACACACGATTTCTCATCATTTTCACAATCTTCCACTTTCTTCAACCGTCATCACTTACATGAAATCGATATGCTGATTACTTCTACAGTAAATAGATTTCTTAACCTACAACTTGATAACCCAACTTAACACGACTTAAGAAAATGGACAGTCAATTATCAAGCATTTTTTACAAAAACATTCTCTTGTCTTACACAGAAAAATCATCTTCAACAAATCATTCACAATCGATCAATATTTATTGATCTCCACACATTCTCAGCATCCCTACAGACCAACCGTTTTATTTATTTGTGACCGAATTGAATCTGGAATGATCAATATCTTGGTTTAAACCAGAATTTTCTTAGATATTAGTCTCTCAAACTCAAAGTACCCTCGTGCAATATATTTTTTCAAAAGATTAAACGTTTTGCTTCATCGAGTACTTGCCTCCTCCACCACTTTCACCCCAAAAAATAGTAAACCATTTTTACCCACAAATAAGCGACTACGGCAGGAGAGTGATCTCTCGGTCGAAGGTTTTCTCCTTCAAAGATCGTAGGTCTTAGGTCAACTTCAACAATTCCCGATTCTAATCAAAATCTTCCAAATGGAAATGTTCGTACATACTTATTTTACCATCCCCCTTTTCTCCAATGGTACGATTGGCGGATAAGTTCCTATTGAGTGCAATAATCAAAAACAAGGAAAAATCAAATAAGCAAAATTTATTGATACTTAGCTCCTTTATAATGGAAGTGATTGATTTGATGAAACCGACGAGCTCTCCAGATCTCCGCAACAGCAACAAGGCAAAAACTTTGAAAAAACAGAATAAGTCACGTGTTCAACACGTTTCCCTTAATACATTAGCGCCCAGCTACACTCAAGAGTGATGCTATAGCCCTCATAGGACGGATATCTCTAGGATAAAAAACCATACTACACCTACTACTAGCATATGTACTAGCTGCTCAACTTGAGCTTGGCAACTCCGAAAAACCATAAAGGAAAATCGCGAACGCTTGAGAAAACAATTTAAAATATTTTTTCCGTTGGGGTCCCTATAAATATAGAGCAACCCCTTTCCCATTGATTTTACAAAAGTAGTGAATTTGTTTATATAATTGACAAATACAGCTTAATAAGAGCAACTCCCCGATGTGGGACTAAAAATCTTATATAGTCTCTTAAAACAACTAAAACGTGGAAACTCCACAATGTGGGACTAATAAGTTTTTTCATTCACAAAAGAAAACAATAAATTATAATTTTATGAAAACCTTAAAAATCAATTTTTAGTAATCGTTTTCCAACAATCCCCCACATGAATGAAAACTCAATAAAACATGAATAACACAGATAGCTCTTGGTAAATCAACACCCCAATCCCACGACCGAACTGGCTGAACAGACAGACGGATCGTGCAAGTGTTGAAATCATACTAGTCATTTCTATGTCCTCTCCCTCACACAAAAATTTGTTGACCCCCAGGGTCATACTATGGATTGCACAAATCATAATAGTATAGAGAGCTTTCATCTTTAGTTCTCACATGGTGAGACTAAAGGTATCTTTCGCCAAAGTGAAAAAGCATGAACTAGTGAACCCTTAGTGACCCTTAGGTCCTAAGTTCCAGTAATACCAAAACCATTAAAAATGAAAATCATATAATAATAAAAAAAACGCAGGAAATACCATTTTAAGCAGAGGTGTCCATGAGGTCTTGAACCTTTGCTTAGTGAGATATTACCGGACCACAGATGATATCTCCAAGGTTGCTTCCAAGCTCGTGTCGTTTTGTCCAATTTGGCCCTGGACATATCTTGTTTCCTAGAATGCTCTAGAGAATCAAAGCTCATATTCTTATAGGAAGCGGCCCCACTTCCTCATTCAAATAGGTGAGTTTCCATAAAGAGTGTTACTGTTACACCCCACTTCAATCTTAAATTGAAACTATAGAACTCATTAAGACTTCTTAAAAGTCATCCTTCACATGCAGTCACACTATCACATCTACACCATAGGGAAGGGACATAGAATGAAATTCTCTAATAGTGTTTACCTTTACACACCACAAATTAGTTGTCTCATTCGAAACCTTGATCTTGGGATATCTAGTTAGCAAGGTTGAGTATCCTTCATGGAAAGTTTAATTTGTGAGCTTAAGCCTCATCCCCCTCGATGCATTTCTAACTATCTCTTTGGATAAACCTTTCGTTAAAGGTTGCGTGATATTCTCCTTGGACTTTATCCAATCAATGGAAATAACGCCGATTGAGATTAGTTATTTTTAACTTTAGCTATTATAGCATGGCTAACACAATGTATAGATATAGTTGGCACATGCATATGCCAGAGAGGAATGTCTTCTAAAAAGCGTCTTAGGCACTCGGCCCCCTCTCGTGCTTTATCTAACGCAATACTCTCAGATTCCATAATGAATTGAGCAGTATATGTCTGTATGGAAATTTTCCAAAAAATAAACCCTCATGCTAGAGTGAAACCATATCCACTCGTAGACTTAGACTCCTCTGAGTCAACTATCCAGTTTGCATCATAAAGTCCCTCAAGGACAACAAGATACCTTTCAAAAATCAAATAAAAGGTAATATAGTATTTTAGGTACCATAATACTGTACTCAGTGCATCTGAATTCTCTTGCTCTGGACTATAATTATATCTACTTAACTTACTCACAATGTAGGCAATGTCTGGACTCTTACAGTTCATAAAATTCATCAGACATCCTATAACTCTTGAGTATTCAAGTTAAGATACTCCACTACCCTTATTTTTCTTGAGTTTACAATAATAATCGTATGGAGTACAAGTAGTTTTACAATCAGAATGATTGTATCTCTTAAGCACAATTCAACATAATGAGAATGACTAAGACTATAAATGTTTGATTATCTTCTAATCCTCATCCCTAAGATTACATCAAAAGGGTCTAAGTCTTTCAAGTCAACGTTCTCATTTAGTCCATATTTTAGTGGAATTAATCACATCTACTCTTGTATCAAGTATAAGCATATCATCAACATACAAGCATACAATCACATAGGCATCCTTAACAAGTTACTTGTAAATATACTTGTCAGATTCATTAACTTATTTGCACCCAACAATATTAAGACATTAAAAGTTTGTAATAATCATCACGGATGTTAATTATGGAGTGAAAAACAAAAAACAATTTTTTGGTCAGCTTTATAGTTTCAAATTTATCTCTCAACCTAGAAGAAATTTTGATGAACCCTTTTGAAACAACGTAGTGTACATCCTGATAGTTACCCATGTAAAATTTGAGAATTTTTGGAGTTGTTAAATTATTTTTTTGATATTTTACAAAACAGAGAAACGTTCCTGAAAAATTCTGACGGGAAGAAATTTGTTGTTAACTAAAGTAGTTTTTATGGGGTAACCATGAGTTTTTGATATGGTGGTTCAAACAAAGTTTGTAAATATAGATATTATCTTCAAAACTCATATTTTATCTTCCGTTTCGGAACTAAGGTTTGTGAGATGTGGTGTATTAGGTGATTGTGAAATTACCATGTCCGTGGTCAGAGTATAAACGAAGATTGTGACATGAAATTAAAAAGGAACATGGCTACCAAGCGCATGTGGATGAACACAATTCTTCCAAAGCTGACAAAGGCGATATCATCAAACACAACTCTAAGCGTAGTCTTCATAAGAAAGGTATGTTTCGTAAAAACTAAACCCGACATTACTTTAATTAAGGGTAATTGTTATGTTTGTAAAATTCCTGGCCATACGGCAGTAAAGTGTAGACAACATAAAACCTTAATAAGTAGAAAGTTAATGCTAATTTAGTTGAAACAAATTAGAACGAGTTCATTGACATGATATCGGAAGTTATTTTAATAACCAATGTGAGAGACTGGTGGGTGGACTCTGGAGCCATTAAGTATGTTTGTTGAAACAGAGACCTGTTTACCTCTTATCAGAGGATAAGGGATGTCGAGAAACTCAATATGAGTAATTCATCTGCGATAGAGGTTGCATAAAAGGGAAAGGTCGAGCATAAGCTCATATTTGTAACATTCTCACACTGAAAGAAGTTTTCATGTTTCGAGCATATGCAAGAATCTTGTATCATGTTCTCTTGAAGATGGTAAAAGATTGAAGATCTTAATTAAATGTGGAAAACTTGTTATAACTAAAGGCAGTGATTTTTGAGGCAACATTTATAGGACTTAGGGTTTTATATAAGCTTAAAGGAAAATTTGATGAAGTGAACATAGTTGATTCTTGTGATTTCTTTTGTGTGTCTTTGAATGTTTTGCATGGTAGACTTGGAACCGTAAAATTATAAGTCAATGCATAAACTGCCTAGCATAGGATATGTACCCAAATTTAGTTTGGATATTAAACACAAAAGTTAAACCATATTTTACCATAGTGGGATAAGGATGATGCCTTAGAAGCCTTAAGATGTATAAACTTGAAGTTGAAAACCAACTAGAAGCCTTGAACATAACAACCGTGTCCTTAAGGAGATGATAATTTCCATGTTGATTAGTTATGGATTACCTGCGGCCTTGTGGGGGGAGGCAGTCCTCTTAACTAGTATATCCTTCATAGAGTACCATTTTAAGGATCAGATGAAACTCCATATGATTTATGGAAAGGTAGATGACCTTATTATGAATGCGTCAAAATGTGGGGGTGTTTGACTAATATTGTCATTCCTCTTACTAAAAGAGTTAGATAGAAACCAAAAATGTTGATTGTGTCTTCATATAGGGTATGCTGAGTATACTTATACATATATATTGATTTTTGGTTGTGTGTTCTGATTTTTCTGACTTTTTTGTGAATATTATTACAAATTCTAGGGATACTAAGTTCTTTTAACATGTTTATTCTTAAACATGTACCTCATTAGAGATGTATTGTTGATCCTCTTGATTTATTTTCAAATAGTCAGAACTTATCTTAAAGGAAGATGAAGTTAAGGTTGAGCCTAAGAGAAGTAAAACAATTAGACTTGAGACTTCTTATGTAGCCAACTTCATAACATGCCTAGATTAGTCTGAGCTCCAGACTTGTAAAGAAGCCTTGACATCTAATGAAACCTCATTTTGGTAAGAAGCTTCATTTTATGAAATGGACTCAGTCCGTCGGAACCAGACTTGGGAGCTTGTTAGTTTACCTCCAGGAAGTAAGACCATGGGATATAAATGAGTCTTTAAGAGGAAACATTAGGTAGATGGAACTGTAGAAAAATATTAGTCTAAGTTGGTAGCTAAAGGCTATAAACTAAAAGAAGGTGTAGATTTCCTTAATTCTTATTCACTTGTGACGATAATTACTTCTCTTTAGATGCTAATTGATATTGCATCCATAAACAACTTGGAGTTACATCGGATGGATACTAAGACACCTTTTATAAAACTGTGAATTAGATAAAGAAATTTACATAGACCAACCTGAGGACTTTGTAGTGAAAGTTTATGAAGACAAAGTTTGTAAGTTGAACAAATATTTGTGTGGTTCCAAATAAGCACGTAAATAGTGACATGGAAAATTTGATCATGTAGGAAAAATCAAATAAGCAAAAGTTATTGGTACTTAGCTCCTTTATAATGGAAGTGATCGATTTGATGAAACCGACGAGCTCTCCAGATCTCCGCAATATCAACAAGGCAAAAACTTTGAAAAAACAGAGTGAGTCACGTGTTCAACACGTTGCCCTTAAGACATTAGCGCCCGGATACATTCAAGAGTGATGTTATAGCCCTCACAGGACGGATATCTCTAGGATAAAACACCTACTACTAGCATATGTACTAGCTGCTCAACTTGAGATTGGAAACTCCGAAAAACCATAAAGGAAAATCGCGAACGCTTGAGAAAACAATATAAAATATTTTTTTCCCTTGGGGGTCCCTCTAAATATAGAGCAACCCCTTTCCCATTGATTTTACAAAAGTAGTGAATTTGTTTATATAATTGACAAATACAACTTAATAAGGGCAACTCCCCGATGTGGGACCAAAAATCTTATATAGTCTCTTAAAACAACTAAAACGTGGAAACTCCACAATGTGGGACTAATAAGTTTTTTCATTCATAAAAGAAAACAATAAATTAAAATTATTTTTTAGTAATCGTTTTCCAACAGTTCCAACCTTGATTGAGTTGGCTCGAAGATAAGAAATTCAAGTGAGAAATATAAACTAGCTTTAGGAGGCAATAGATAACATACCAAACTTTCTGGTGGATTTAACAAGAACCTTAGGTTTTGAAGTTATTGAACCTCCATCCATTGATCCCTTGACTGGCGTCCATCCTCAGACCAACAATTTCACCACGTTTTAAGTCAGTGGGCAAGGAAGCCACATGCTTGATCGAGAACTTATGTGAACTCCTGTATTTCTCCATAAATCATCATATGAACATATTTGCTGCACTCAATCAAATCTCAGTTGATGTGAAGCTGACCTCGTCATCACCTGAGGTCGCAGAAGTATACATGATTGATAATCCATCAATGAACAACATCACCTTCTCCGAGGAATACTGAATGGCAAAAGAAGGACATAATCGAGCTTTGCATGACCACCCCTATCAAAGATTTTGAATTCGAGATCTCATTGACACGGGTATTGCTGCCAATATTATTCCTCCCAAGACTCTCAGAACATCCAGAATCCAACAAAAAAATATGTCTGACAACCAATCGTGGTGACAATTTATGAGAGAAATAAGACTAGCACGTATAGGTATACATATCAGGATCTGAGAGTCGAGCACATCCATTCAATAGTTAAATTTCATGTGATTGAAAAATAACCTGACTATCACATTATACTGGGACGCACATGGCTCTACAAAAACAAAGTCGTTCCCTCAACTTCTCATCAATGCATGAAGGCTCGTCTCAATGGTAAGATCGTCTACATTGCAGCATCATTATCTCCCTATGCTCCAGTTTACGATGTTGTGTTCTTCGAACCTCGATAAGGGATCCATGATCCACCAAGAAAAATCTACAGTATACCACTCCCTAGTTGGGCATCAATCATGAAAACTAACATATTGTCATCCCCAATGCCAACACTGGAAACCAAAGATCCAAAACCACTTTTGGCGGCCAAACCACTCAAGTGTCATCCTACTAAGGTTTCAACTTATTTTCATACCAATAGGGGACGTAATTTTGTGACCAGTTGCGACACAGAAGGGAAATTTATTTACTTTAGACGACAAGATTAGTAATTAGCATGGGAAACCAGTGCAAGATCTCCTCACCTAGAAGAGTGTTACCATAACAAAGAGTCATTTGAAGAATAAATTCAAGATCCTCCACGAAAATTACAAGATGGCACTGATTCCACAACTGATGTTCTTGAGACGGTCAACATCGGAACAGAAAAAAAATTCCAAGACCTATCTCAATCAGTTCAAATCTATCACCCGAAGAGTGAACAGGATTGGTGGATCTATTAAAGGAATATCAAGGTATCTTTGCTTGGACGTACAGGGAAATTAATGCTAGGTCCGGATGACAAATTGGTCACTTATCATTTCTATATTACCCCTAGTTATTAACATGTGAAGCAAGTGCCCATGCAATTTCGGCATTATGATGTTGAAGAACAGATCAAAATAAAAATTCAAAAGCTATTAGCTGCTAGATTCATCAAGCCCATTCAACATCCGACGTGGATGGCTAATGTTATTCCTATCAATAAGAAAAATAGTTAAATTAGATGCTTTGTGGACTTCTGAAACCTGAACAACTGTTGTCCCAATGACGATTTTCCTCTACCCAATATCGATATGCTCGTTGATGTAACCAGTGGTCATAGGATGTTCTCACTCATGGATGGGTACAATGGCTACAATCAAATCAATATGTATGAGGATGATGCTAGAAAGAAGACATTTCGGACTCCAATTGGAAATTTCTATTATACGGTGTTTCCTTTTGGCCTGAAAAAATGCAGGATCCACTTATCAACGAGCCATGACCACGATCTTCCACGACATGATGCATAAAAAAGTAGAAGACTACGTTGACGATATAGTTGTCAAATCAAAAACTCGAGCATCTCACGTGGATGTCCTACGACAAGTATTCGAAAGATGCGGAGAATAAAAATTGAGGATGAATCAGTTGAAATGTTCTTTTGATGTCTCATTTGGGAAATTTCTAGGGTTTTAAGTGACTGAAGAGGGGATCAAAGTTGATCAATCCAAGATGCAGGATATTACCACCATGCCCCCTCCATGTACCTTGAGTGAACTCCAAAGCTTCGTGGCAGGGTAAATTACACTCGACGGTTCATCCCTGGATTAGCTCGACGCATTTCTTTATTCACCCCTCTTCTGAAGAAGGGAGCCATTTTTGTCTGGTCATCTGTTCAGCAAGACACCTTTCAGAAGATACAACAAATACTGTTATCACTAGCAGTCATGAAATCTCCGGTACAAGGAATACCACTATCTCTCTACACCGTCTCCAGTGAAGTCGTTGTCGGAGCGCTCCTTGCTCAAGAGGATGATGAAAGGATCGAGTGCTCTATCTACAACTTTAGCCGAATATTAAGAGATGCAGAACTCAAATACCCTAAAGCTGAAAGAGCATGATTGGCGTTGGTTCATGTTATCCAGAAGTTCATACATTACCAATTGTCAAACATAGTAATATTGATTGCTAAATCAGATCTCATAAAGTTTATGTTATCCAAGTCGAACTTGATAGGAAGACCCGCAAAATGGTTGATTCAGATGTCAGAGTTCGACATAGCATGTGTCTTTCCCAAGGAGATAAAGGGTCAAGCAGTTGCAGATTTACTCGCAGATTTCCAAGAGAATATGTAACCATGTTACATGAAAACAGTACCAGGAGAATTTTCAGAAGTCTCGGTCGTTAAAGAAGAAACGTGTCTAATGTACTTTAATGTATCTGCTACACCTAGCAATGATACATGTTGGGCATTTGTAGTCCTGGTGTCTCCAGCGGGCGAAATTTTCTCGCATTCATTCATGTTGGATTTTCACTGCACCGACAACTCGGCAGAATATGAAGCCTTATCGTTTGCGAAGAAAGAAGGAGCAATACATATGGATATAAAAGGTGATTCCAAGTTGTTAGTCAACCAAATGAACGTCGTATAGTCTCTAAAGGAATTTAGAGCTGAGGCTCAACGGTTGCTAACTAATTTTGCTAATTTATAGATGTCTAATTTATGTATCTTATGTTTGCTTTTGAGTGTATAGGTATTTTGGAGTCATTTGAAGCGAAAGAAGAATAGATCTAAGTGGAGCGAAAAGGACAAGTGCATATTGAGAGAATTACAAAGTTGGGGTTACCACCTCAGGTAGCTCATATCCAAAGCTATGATGCCTGTATCAACTTTTATTCCTACACCTACCCTAAAAAGCATATAGGAATTTATTTCTCTCATCATCACCGTCTCTGTCTGATGGCAGCACTACTATTCAGAGAGAAAGGGAGATTCAGAGAGTGAATTCAAGAACCTCAGAAGATGGAGATGTTTATGCTACCAATGCAGGTGTTAATGGTACGCAATCAATTTGTTGGAAACCGACAGATGAAGATGTTTTAAAAATTAATTTTGATGCCGCATTTGTCAAAGAAGCAATGCGGGTTTGGGTCTAATTATTAGGGATTTTGCAGGTGCGCATCATGGACTTAGATCATGGTTTACAGCAGAAGTAACACCTGAAGGGGCGGAAGCTGCAGCAGCTCTAATGGCAGTGAGATGGGCAAAAGAAAGAGAAATTAGAAGACTACACATAGAAGAAGACTGTAGCTGTGTGGTTAGAGTAATTAATGGTTCTAGAAGTTCAGTTCGATGGACAACCAACTCTTGGATTGAAGACATTATTGTTCTATTAAATGGCTCTTTCGATTACTGGTTATGTACTTTTGAACCCAGAGAAACAAATAATGCAGCTCATAGGCTTGCAAAACATACAGTTTCCAATCTTACTAGGGAAAAGTTGGTTTGATCAAGTTCCTAGCTGGTTGAATAATAGTATCCAGCAGGACTTGCACAATATTCTTCTTTTAAAAAAATTCAATAAAATTATCTTTCTTATTGAAAAAAAAAATGGAGAAATTATTTCTGCCAATGATTCATGGCGAGAAATAGATGAAGAATTGAAGATTAAATGGGAGTTTTCTGCTTGTGGTTGAGACGACTGAAAAGTTAGGGTTCATAAGAAATTGAATGAACCTGATGGAGGCTGAGCTTGATTTCGACAATAAGAAGATGAGCTTGGCGGTAATTGTATGATTTGTGTGTTGTAATTAGGTTTTCTGTGAAGATGGGAGATGTTATGGAATTTTGGGTTTAGAAGCTGCTACTGTGATTAAATCATGAGAGAGAAGAAGATTGAGATGGAACTGAAGGTTTGGTGCTAGAGATGATTGCAGGGATTTGTAGATGTATGTTTAGGATACAGGGCTAGAAGGGGCACAGTAGTGCTAATTGCTAGTGTACAGCAGTTGAGAACAAGAAGGTGGGTCAGTGAAGCTACAGAAAGTTGCGGTAGCAATGAGCAGGAAATGAACTACAGAGAAGGAGGAAATAAATGTTGCTTTGAGTTGCAGTTGGCGGTGTTGGTATGTCGAAATCGCAGGTCTGGATTGCAATGGAGAGTTGATAATGTTGTTGCTACAGATGATGGTGTAGATGGTGCTGCAATAGCAGTGATGGTGGTATGACTGAGACTAGAAGCTGCCGAATACAAGGAAATAAGCATTGTAGGGTTTGGCTGGATAGTTCAAAGAAGTGCAGCTGTTGAGATTGCTGGAGAGTTGAACTGGAGATGATGGTGTGCTGTATCTATTGGTTGTTGTTTGCTATGAGCTATAGTACAGAAAAGGTTGAATGTTGCCGCCATGGATGAGCTGGTTGTGTGTGTTAGTGTCACAACAATAAGGAAGAAATCAGTGGCTGTGGTTTTGAGAAGATACGGCTGATGGAGTGGTTAGAGTTGAATTTTTGGAGTTGATGCAGAAAAACAATATGGTCAGTAGATGGGTTTGTTCTTGATTTATGAACTAGTGCTGAGTATGGTTGTCGAGTTGTTGGTGCAGTGAGATGGCAGTAATGATCTGGAGAATGGTTTGCAGCCGGAAACTAGTGATGTTGGTGGTTTGCAGTCGAGCAAAGAACAGGTGAATGAGCTGATGGTGAATGAGCTGATGAAGCATTAAATGTTTGCTTAGGAACATTACAGGGAATGATATTGCAGGAATGGAGAGTGTTAGTATTGATAGTTGTTTCAGGTGGTAGTCTTGTTTATGACAGGCAATTGGGGGTGTTGATTTTGTTGATCTCTTTGATAGAATGAAAATGCAGCTGAGATGGTTGTTGCAGTGAAGGCTTGAGACAGAATTGCAAAGAGAACTGCAGGTGGAAGAAGTCAAGATGTTGCTTCTTGTAAGATGGGATTGAAGTTGGGGTGAGCTAAGATGTTGTGTTGCAGGGAATCCAAGGTTGTTTACAAATAGGTTTAAAGCATATTTGAAGGCACTGATGGTGTATGCAGCTGAGATTACAGAGATGCTAATGATGGTGGTGAAATTAGCTGAACTGCAGGTGCAGTGGGTGTATATGAAGTAATGCAGCTGAAACTTAGCTGAGATGGCGCAACAGAAGATTACAGCTTGTGCAAGATGGCTCAGGTTATGACTCGATGAGTCAGTGATCTGACTCATACCTGACTCGGTTATGACTCGATGTGCTTGACCGAGTCAGCTCAGTTGACCTAACCAGTTTGACCGTGGCCGGTTTAACTTTGCCGGTCACCCGAGCTACTTTCCGGTGACTTTGTCGGCAACATTCCGACGATATTTTCTAGCCAGTTTTTTTCCATGGGTTTTCTCACGTATGGGCTTGGTGGACATCTTGGTTATGGACTTTTGGATATTTGAATTTTGAGCTAACATTGGGAAAAAAATTATATATATAAAAGAAAAGTCTTCTACAACTTTTGGAGATATCATGTGCTGCTACTTGGGGCTTTTGAAGAGAGCCGGATACTAGCATTTGCTTAATGTTTCATCTTCTTTATTTTTATCTTATTATGATGATAGCTATGAGTAGTCAAATTCTATTTATTGGTTAAGGGTTAAGTTGATTTAACAACATGTTATTTGCATCTATGGATTATTAAGTTTTGTCTCAATAATTTATTTTTTATGATTCATTATTTATATTGTTACATGATTTGATTGCTTATTTAGTTAAGTCCGGAATCAATTAGATTTGCATTCATATCTAGAATTATATTAGGGTTTTCAATACGAAAAAGTTGTCAATTCATGATTGCAAGTAGCATAGAGTGGTTATTAATTGTAGTGATACATCTTTATAATTGCATATGAATCATAACCTTTGTTAAAACGGATTAGTGCTTTTACACGTTTGTTTGCATTGATTAGTCTTATTTCATAGCATTTAGTGCTCTTAGGGAGTTAAACTTAATTGTGCTTTTACACTTTAGGTTGCTTTCTAGGTAGATTTCACATATCCATCTTTTAATGTGTTTGTGATGAAATCAGGAAATTAGCGGGATATTCTTGCGATTAAGATATCCTAGGACATTTAGTAAATGGGAGATTAAATTTTACCAATTCTAGTCATTGATAAAAATACATATTTGTGAATGATACAACCCCTTGACCAATATCTTCCTCATATTGATTATTTCCAATTCTTTATTGCTTTTGATTACTTTTTATTGCTTTGATAAAACTAAAATCCCCCCTTAGTTAGTAGAGAAACTGAAATTGCTGAACAATTAGCCTCCCGTGAAATGAACTCTTTCTTATCACATACTTCATTTATATTTAGTTGAGTAAGAAAGTGAAATTACTAATTCAACGATCATTCATACTGGTCGTACTAACAACATACATGTTGATTGTCTAGCAACCCTCACTTTAAAACTACATTTTGAAGGGTCGGAGAAAACTATCACTGCGCAGATATCCTCTGTGTCATCCACTTGGCTCATGCAATATGAAGATGTCCAAGCAAATGATTAGAGGACACCCATTATTCATGAATTGAATAACTCTCTCCCGGAAGGGAAAGTCGGACTTAAAGAACTAAAAAGTTTCTTTTTGCTTTAAGGGGAATTGTATTATCACCACCCGGATAGATCTTTTTCATAATGCCTTGGAGACGATGAAACATGACAACAACTCAGCCGCATTCACGATGAGGTATGTGGACAGACACTAGTAATAATCCTTTACAGAAGACTTCAAGGTCTCGGGTATTATTAGTCTGCCATGGGGGCTCAGTTAGATCATATTCCAAGTGTTAAATGATGCCACATCAACTATAAGATATGAAAATACATCATACTAGGGACTAAATAGAGTCGTACATCAAATACCTCCATGACAATGAGCTACCATCCCAACTAAAAGAAACGGTCGAACTGAATCAGAAAACTAAGAGGTTCATCTTTCATGATGGGATCATGTATCGTAAAAGTTTCGAAGGACATATACTGGGATGCTTGTCGGAGCATGAAATACCAATGGTTTGAAAGGAAATGCGTGAAGGAGGGCATCAAGGAAAGAAGAAGTTGTTTCTCCAAATCCAAGAGAAATATTATTGGCTGACCATGAAAGATGATGCAGCTGCTTACATTCAGAAATGCCATCAATGCCAAGTCTATGGTAACGTCATTCATCCTCCTTGCCTTACATTACATTATGTAAGTAGTCCATGGCCTTTTACAGCTGGGGACTGGACATCAATAGTAAAATCAACCCCGCGTCATCGAAGCAGCACAAGTACATTCTTACTGCAACTGAATATTTTACCAAGTGGGTTGAAGCCATTGCTCTTCGAAGCGCTACCGGAATCACTATCGCGGTATTTATCAAGGAGTATATTATAATAATATTTGGTGTTCCTAAACACACCATCACGATATTTCCTTCGCCAACAAACATATGACTGAGTTGCTCGAAGAATATGGTATCAAGCAAGTCTTTTCAACATCGTATTACCCTCAAGGGAATGGACAAACAGGAAGTACTGATAAGACTTTTTTTTTATTTGGATCCCTAGTTGAATAGTGTATGAAAATCCAATGACATGGCATGTGTTAGAGCACTGCTCGATCGAACTCGCATGCGTTGCTATCTCAAGCATGTTTGTCAATATTAGTGATCAAAGCTATAAGTCTTGATTTCTAGTCTACTATAGCTAAGTCTCGGACTAGGATAAAAAGTGTAGTTGAGCTCAAGAACTCCATGGCGATCATCATACAAGACGAAGGACTACTCAAGGAACTGGTGGATCTTCATCGACAAAAAGGTATGTGGAGACTTGAACTTATCTATCTCTCAAAAGTCTATCTACTCTATCTCCTATCTTGAGACAAAAGTCGTTTTTCTATGTAGACTTTGATTATACACATTGGATATTTCGAGCCGAATTTATCTCGCCTATCTATTTCTCGAAATATGTGTTGGTAAGCTTTTTCTTTTTCCAAGTTCATATTTACCTAGTAACGAAAGTCATGTTATGTTTCAACCATTTGAAAATGGCTTTGACGAAACATGGTTTGTGAATAACAACTATATAACGTCCTCTAAGAATGTTTCAATGATTGAAATGAGAGTTTAGATTATATAACTATTGTTGGATATAAGTATTGTGTGGAAACACATACATGTTAAGTCCTTATTTCTTGAACCAAAGTATGCGTACTTTGTTGATCAGGAAAACCGGAACAAGAGTCCGCGAACCCAGTCCGCGTATTGTCCGAGGATCTCTTCCCGATAATTTCTGCTGGAGTTTTTAAACTTGTTACAAACTTATTCTGCATACCAAGTCCGCATACTTAGGTTGGTTATATCTAAAAACGTTTATTCGTTAACTTATACTTATATTAACTAAGGAATACAAGTTTGCAAACCATGGCTATAAAGTTCATGAATCGATTCGAGTGAATCAAATCGTTTTTGCTTCGATTGGGTCATGTATACTTCTATAAGATCTAAGAAATTGAACAACTCTCTAACTAGTTCATTTGAACTAGTTATGGTGAAGAAGAATATGGTTAATATGAAAGTGCTCATATGGATAACCATTTGGTTAACTATTGTTGAACCAACAAATGTACATGTTTGGGTACATTTACACAAACCTAAAACATGCATTTCATTTGTGTGTAACAAGCTAAGTTTTTGATCTAACGGTTGAAAGAAATTAGCTTGAATCTAATCAGGTTTTTATCTAACGGTGAATATTGAATACTTTGTTACTAAGCTAGCATTGATTGCAAACCCTGATTTGAAAGACTATATAAGGGAAAACTCTAGCAACTGGGGAAACCTAATCCTCACACCTCCTGTGTGACACTAGTTGTATTAGCTAGAGTTGATTCTCCTTTAACCTTAGGTTTCTACCGAGACCCTGTAGGTTAACGACTTGAAGAATTCATTGGGATTGTGAAGCCAGACCGATACAACTTTCTTGCAGTTGTGTGATCTGATCTTGCTGATTCTATCGTGTTGAGTATAATTGTAATGATTGTCTTGAGATTGATATCTCTGATAGGCAAGATATAAAGTAATCACAAATATCTTCGTCTCATCGTTTGTGATCCAACAATATCTTCTTTTGCCGCGTTGATTAAGATTATTGTGAGGTGATTGATAATACTGAGATGTTCTTCGGTAATATAAGTCTGGTTTATTAATTGGTTCCTGTTCACCTTGATTTATCAAAAGACAGAATAAAACTCGTAGGAATTTTTGTGCGAGATAGATTTATCTATTACCGTAGACTTTTCTGTGTGATATAAATTTGTTTACTAAAGTCTTCGACTTTGGGTAGTAGCAACTCTTAGTTGTGGATGAGATCAGGTAAGGGAATCAAGTGCGTAGTATCCTGCTGGGATCAGATATATAAGGAGTTCAAATGTACCTTGGATCAATGTGAGATTGATTGGGGTTCAACTACAGTACAGACCGAAGTTAGTTTGTAGTAGGCTAGTGTCTGTAGCAGATTAATACAGTGTGTGTTCAATCTGGACTAGTCCTAGGGTTTTTCTGCATTTGCGGTTTCCTCGTTAAAAAAACTTCTGGTGTCTGTGTTATTTCTTTTCCGCATTATATTTTGTTATATAATTGAAATATCACAGGTTGTGCGTTTGAATCAATCAATTGGAAATTCGACCTTTGGTTGTTGATTTAAATTGATTGATCCTTGAACATTGGTCTTTGGTACCGTTCAAGTGATTTCTCTTGTATTCAATTAGACTCGCAAATTTCTATTTGCTTGAGTAAATATTGAATCAAGAAAGATAGATATAACTCGTTGATATACTTTAAAAAGATTGAGTCTAGTTGATTATATTGAAAGTATATTGGAGTTAGTCCACCCAGCTAATCGAAATATTGGGTGTGGTTGTTAGACTCCCTCTTTTTCGGCATGAACAACTACCCATGACGTTGTGGGCATATCAGATTGCTACCAGAAGTTAAACAGGGATTTCACCATATTCCCTTGTCTATGGAGCTGATGTCGTTCTCCCAATCGAAATCAAGATCCATTCAGTTAGGATTACGACAGCTTGTGGAGTGCAGTGGGATGAAGCTGAAGTATCTGGTTCCAGGATTGCTGATCTATACATGCTTGAATAAAGGAGGGCCAAAGTAGAAAAGTATGTGGAAGCTTACGGACGAAGGATCTCCAGAGCATATGACAAAATGATAAAACCCAGAACCTTTCAAGTAGGAGACTTAGTACTGAAAACTGAAAAATACATTCAACGGCATATATTGGCTCCAAAGTACTCTCCAAAGTGGGAATGCCCTATTGTGCTCACCAAAGCAGTACCCAGTGGGTACTACAAAATCTTAGATGTTGATGGAGGTGTATAAGGGACGATAATCAATGGAAAGTGGCTTAAGGTGTATTACGCTTAAACAGAAGCCAAAAATTATTTTTTAACTTTAAATTGTAAGTTTCATTCCTCCAAAGAGAAATTTCATGAAATACTTCATTGTCCATTCAAAAAAAAAAAAACAGGTTTCAATAGTTTAAGAGTTTCCTTCATCAACAACCTATCATTAATTCAGACCTTATTCAAGCAAGAAATCTAAACCTATATGAGTAAAATATCCAAAATACTCGTCAAGAGAAAACCGTCCAACAACAAGTAGTTCCTACCATAACCCATTTCAAGACTCTTTTATTAGTATTTAGTTTTGACCCTCAAGTCCTGAATCGCTTTGTCCACCCTTACGGGCTCCATGGCCAAAGCTTTTTCTTCCTCTGAAAAGACGAGGGTACCCAAATACACCACAATCTTTTTCTTTCAACCTATAAGTCTGATACCAAGTGTGATCATCTATGGAAAAAGACAACTTGATATTCACTTGACAATAGTTACAGTATAAGACCGATTGACTATAGGATCAGAGTCAAGTGATTAGGATTTAACGTACAAGTGTAATTTACTTTATCATAATAAAACAATTATAATGCGGAAGTAAATTAAATGACACAAACAATATTTTGTTGACGAGGAAACCGCAGATGCAAAAAAAAAAAACTGGGACTTAGTTCAGTTTTGAATAATCTCATAATCAATCCGCTATACAAAGAAAAAAAGCCATCTTCGTATAGTTGAGACCAAGTAAACTACCCCTAGTTACTTAGTTCCCTCAGTATCCCTGCGTCTTCGACCTTTTAGTCATGCACATGAATCTCAAGACATGAATCACTATCTCGAGTTTTTTTACCCTTGTAAAGACTTTTGTACTCAACTTTTTTTGTTTGTATTCCAAATAGTAAAGGAACAATTATGTTTGGTAACCACTCTATTCAATCTTTGGGAAAATATATGTTAAGTTGTCCACAAAGTCTCTTATGTCTAATCTAATAAACTCCTTTGTCGGGTAAGATCAATCTGACTCAGTAAATTAGATTCATATACAATTATTAGATTCGGATATTGAAAAATACCACCAAATGATAGTTGTCGATCTAAACGACTTTATGATCAAATAAATATAATCTAAGTCGGATCCCAGCCGATTAAGATGTGTGCACAAAACTCACAAGATACGAAAACTAATTAGATAAATCTTTTTCGTCTTCAAATCTTCGATTATCTTTAAAGTACCTGCACATAAAAACTTGAGATCAATCATGCAAAAAATGGAATTTGTTAACAATGGACAGTTCTAAAGATCTAACAACAGTTCTAAAGATATCGTCGATACTTTGATCTAGTTTGAGTGACCCTTATGTCATAATAGAAGGCTCTTAAGAATAATCAAACTAGGTGCAATCAAAGTTTCAACAACCATTAGTCAATTGAATCAATAATTGAAAACTAAAATAACAATGAAATTATCTAGTTTCCCACCAATGGTACTGATAGAGCTTCTTGATCCCACGGAAGTCTTTAAACGAGTGGTCATAAGAGATTTTGCCTAATTAGGGTACTTTCCTACCGAATAAATGGCTCCACCAGAAACAAAACGAATGAAGTTTGCTTGGCTATTAGGATAGTTAGCAAGAAATGCAAAATCAAGTATTTATAGACCAAGGTTATTTGGACAACAAGGAAATTTCATAATCGAAAATATTATCAAGATATGCAATACGTACCTAATTCTGGTTTTCCTATTTCCAATTAATGTCAAACAATATTTTTGACATCTCTCATAGAAAATTTGTATTATTAGTTTAGCACATTAACTAATAATCCTTGTCTAGAGTATATGCTTTAATTGCTGGTAATTAAAGCATATAAAATTTAAAATCATAAGTAAATGCTTTTTGTTGGAGTAACAATTAGAGAAGGAGTAGAATTTCTTATTGATAAAGAGGCATCATATATTACATACACATAATGTTCTTTATATACTTGTAAGGGAAAACCTAATCATCTAATGGACCACACATCCATGGGCCATAGGCCCTATAACATTCCCCCTTGTGCGGTTCAACAATGGAACTCCAGATATAGTGCTTCACATATAGTGCTTCGAATATAATTCTTCAAATGTCGTTGTCTCCTTGATGACTTATGCCGAAATCAATTGCCTTATTAAAACTTTGACAAGAAAAACCCAGTCGGATAAAACCTTGGTACATATCTTCACATGTAGTACTTTACATGTTGTCTCGTACTTTACATGTAGTTCATCACATGCAATATGATCTTCAAAGATCTCCGAATCTAAGTTAATTGCCTCGTTAAAACTTCGTCAGGAAAACCCAAAGGGATAAAACCTGAACTAAAGAAAAAGAGTACAATATGAAGTAAACTTAGAAAATAGTTCGACTTGAATATGTTGCCTCATTAAAACCTTGACAAGGAAAACCCAGTGGGATAAAACCTTGACGTAAGGAAAATAGTACAACGTGACAGATGCAAGTAAAGGTGATCCGTTACAGATGATCACTTTTATATATTGAAGTTGACTAGTTTCTTCACAACTCTTAAGGTAGAAAATACTCATGGGAAATACAATAGCCTTAGTTGGGAAATTACATTCCCGGTGTTTGTTGTTGTCTCATTAAAAACCTTGTCGAGTAACAAAACCTTGTGGGAAAAAAGTAACCTCGGTGAAGGAAAATAGTTCAACACACCATTAGATGCTCCCCCTGATGTCAGACAATTTCCATTAGTCTAATGCAGTCAAAAGGTGTTTATCACACTTTAATTTGGTGACTTGAATGCTTATAAGACCATGTTGTTGATTCTGGAAGTTACGTTGCTTAATAGAATATCGCGTTTCATTTCTTTGATTCAGATATTTTCAGTAATATCAACGCGATCTTTATGTCTTCAACATTCAATATACTTGATGTTTTTAATGTTGTCTCGCTAAAAACCTTGTCGAGTAACAAAACCCTTTGGGAAAAACTATTCTCGATCGAAGGGAAAAAGAGTACAACACATCTTCAATTTTGAAGTAAAATATGTCGACATCATATCCTTGGATCCTCCCCTTGATGTCGGCACCTCCCCATGATTACTTTCAGATTTGTTCCAGACAGTTCCTTTAGTCATGTACTTTTCAAAAATGAATATCGGTAATGACTTAGAAAATAGTCTACCATATTTCCGCCTGATTACTTTCGTTGGAGAAGATACTATTTTTCCTTCATAATCAACAACCTTTGGATTGCAATTCCTTTAGCATTCCTTTTTATGTCTTTGCAGGGATAAAACAAACTCATGCCAGTGGTTACTTTGAAGTATATAATTACGTTCATTATACCATTCCAATGACGTTTCGTTGGCGCTGAGCTATATTTAGCTAACAAGTTCACTGAGTATGTCACATTTGATCGAGTACATTATGCTAAATACAACAATGCATCTATTGCACTTAGATAGGGGAATTTCATATCCCAACACCTCTTCGTCATCTTTCTTTAGACGAAGTGAAAAATACTAGAACCCCCTATTATATGGGTTTAATATATAGAAACCCCCTAAATGGATCCTATACTATCAACTCCATAATTTCACTTTTTAATATTTCTAGGCCCAGAACTTTTATTTTTGGGGCCAGGTTTTGAATTCTTCCGGATTGCTGACGTCATCAAAAAATAATTAATACCAAGACTGCCCTTTAGTATTTATACCTAATAAAACTAGTTATAATTTTATTTTCATTTTTTGTTTCACTCTCTCTCTCTCACATCTGCTTTTGCATTCTCTCTCGGCTGAAGAAACAGGGAGGAGAATACACAGTTTCTAATCGATTTTGCAGGGAAAACATATTTCAAACCTCAATTTAAGGTTTACAAACAAAGATCCTGATTATCTAAACCTAAATTCAAAATCAACATCATTTATTTTATGGAGATTCAGTGAAAATCAATGGAGAAGAAGTGATAATCATCATCAACAAATAAATCTGAAAATTCATCTACAAAAAACTTTATCAGATAAGTTTATTCATTCAATCGGTAGATTTAATTTTTTAATTTCGAATTTTTATATTCAGAAAAATTATTTGGAAAACCCTAAAATTTTGATTTCATCTTAAATTTGTTACTGAAATCATAATCTGAGTTAGATATGTTATCATCTCACCTGAATTGTACTTTTGAGAGAAAATTTTCAAAGAAATTTCAAAGAAAAATTTCTAGGGCTCTTGAACGAAATTTGATCTATCTTTTAACCTCTTATCTTGATCGAAAACCGGTTTTCAGATTCGAAATATGTGAATCATTATCTGTTTTACCCATTTATTTGATATGAATTTCATTTAGTTTGATTTTTGAACTGATTTGAGCTCATCTTTGGTGGATTCTGTTCTTGGCAGATTGTTTGAAGTCCAATCCTTGTCCTGAAGATGAAATATTAATCAATGAAGATACTTGTAAGCGTACGGTTGAATCTAAGCAATTTCAACAACGATTTCGACAGAAACTCAGTGAAATTAGATAAGTTTCTTTGAACTTCTTTACGGTTCATGTGATTGATGGATAAAACTTGTAGAATAGGAAGATAAAATACGTGTGAACTTTTTTTTAATGTGATTAGGATTTGGAAGTATGATTTGTTTTAGTTTTTTATAGGTTTGTGTTTTTGAAATATGTGTATTATTGCAGTTCTGAAATAACTTCTCAACTCTCACATTCAAAAAGACATGTAGGTGGTTTGACTGTAAAGTAAACAAACTGATATGTGAAGTAATGGTGATCTTTAACTTGTCTTATCTCTTATTTGCAGAGGGAAGTTCACTTGCATCGGTAAGTCTAAGAGGAAACGCCTGGAAACAAGATTCCTTGGTAACCACAATTCTACTAAAATATCCATATTTTTGTGTATCTTCTATTTACACAAGCTAAAGTGGATGTATAACTTCTAGTTACACGGGCTAAATATATATGTAACTTTTATTTACACATACTGACTGAATGTGTAAATCATTTAAATCAATCTCAGGCGATAGTCAGAATCTCTTTGTTCGACTACTTACTTGAAAATGTTGCATTCTTTCCATTAATGTTGCATTATTTTCATTCTTGTTCGATTTTAGTTTGCTTATCTTGAGTCTTGGCCTACAAATATGTTGTTTGATTAAATAATTTTTGGTGGTGCTGATGGTAGAGGTGCAACTGCAGGTTTTGGAAGAGGATAAGGAGGAAGGGGCGCTAGTGCATCAGGTTTGGAGGATAATTCGGATTTGGAGTTAGTGGTAGTGTTTTGGTATGAATCAAAGAGGTTTGCTATGGATGATGGAGCTATACTGGACACTGTAAGTTGGATCTACTTTACATTCCGCTTGTATTGGATTTTTTTTATATGTTAGTAGTCATGATCTTGCTAGAACATGTATGAGCAATAGTAAGTTGATACTGGTTCTTTAGGTCGACTATTTATTAGTTTTAAATGCCAAATAGCTTTTAGAATTTGTTGAAGTAAGTATAGGAGAAACTAGTGAAACAACAGAAATGATCAACTTGGTGTGAACGCTTATAAACTATTAGCTTTTAGTATGATTCCTTCAGCCTTTACGAGTACGCAATGTTAATTGGATGTGTAGATACAACTTACACATGCTAATTATATGTGTAAAAGTTTAAGTGAACTAGAAATGATGAGAAGTTCTGTTTATTAGTTGCATGCAAAAATTAAGTAGATGCCTTCGGATTGAGTTTGTGATTTTATGAGGTGAAATTACAAAGTGTTGTGACTATCCTATTGAGTTTGTGATTGTAGGAGGTGTTGGTGGTGGAGGTACAGGTGTAGGTTTTATAGGAGGATTTGGATCTAGTAGTGGCGTAGGAAAATGTAAGTAGATGTTAGTACTTCAATGCTTATGATGCTTGTGCATAAAGATGGTTCATGAAACCAATTTATCTTCTTTTATTGTTATATTCGAACATCATTTTTTCATCATTTTGATTCCAGTCATACTACGGATATAAAAGCAATAAATTTCTCTGGTTATACTAATTCAATAGAGTTACTAACTTGTAACAACTATACACAGTTCCCATGTAACTTGTCTGGTATGTTCTAGTTACACTAGTTAGATACATGCAGCTTGTTGAAGTGGCCTTGTTGGATCCAGATAAACAAGTTGTTGGCAACACAAGCTAATTAAATGTGTAACTTCTAGTTACACATGCTAATTAAATGTGTAACTTCTAGTTACACAAAAGAAATTGAAGTGTAACTACTAGTTACACATGCTTATTAGATGTGTAACTTATAGATACACATACTCATGCGATTGAGTTACTTGTCCATACACATGTTATGGTAACTGTGCTAATACGATTGAGTTGTGTTAACTGGAACATTATTTGATTGCACAAACCCTAAAGAGATCTAGTAAACAAAATATGAGATCCTGAAATTTGAATTTTGGACGTAATTCATTCTTCCATGGGTGAAATTAGTTAGTTACATACAATCTTGTACAAATCAGGGTATGAACTTTTTATAACATTTACTAGTTACCATACTTATACATTGATCGCAAAGTTGTTTGTTAGAATCTTGCTTGTGAGTTGGTGGGTTTTACATGCTTATTTGTTGATTGAGCTCTTGTGATCTGTATTTTGCTTCTCAGCCATTAATTAGGTGCTCCCTGTTCTATTTTGAAGTTTAACGCCTTCATACTTATGAGTAGATAATAGTTGATTAGATATGTAGATAATAGTTACACATGCCAACTGGATGTGTAACTGCGAATTACACATGCTAATTGAATGTGTAACTATTAGTTACATATGCTAATTATATGTTTAAAAGTTTGAGTGAACCCGAAATGATATGTAGTTCAGTTTATTAGTTACATATAGGCATGAACTAGTTTCAACCTGGGTGTTGTAAGTTTGTTAGTACTTTAAGTAGATGTTATGTATTGAATTGTTGGAGCTAATCGGAGTAATGTGTATTTGCGTCAGTTTGTATTGGTGTTATGAGGTGTCTAAATGATGTACTGGAATGTGAGAGTTGAAAATATATTTCTTATAATGACATTAACCAAAACTAGATTTTTATGATTTTGATTGAGTTTGTTAATGGAAGATATGTTGATTTTTTGCATTTTTTTACTTGTCCCAGCTGATGTGTGAGGATCTAAAAGATGAGGATGTGAAGCCCCTACCTCATCAGTAGCTTAATTCTTTAGCAAATGACCTTGAACTTGAATATGGATATGCTGGTGTCCCTTCCAAAACTGTAAGTAATGTTGGTACTAGTACTAATGGGGCATGGCGGGTTTTACTTGAATTGTTTGAAAAATTGCAGAACATTGTCAAAAGCTTAAATTATTAAATCTTATAACGCAACTTAATTTTTATAACATAGTTAAGTGCTTCAACTTTTGAGTATCTGAGTAACATCTTTTTGTTGCCATGCAAGTTGTTTCCTCATTGCAGGTAAGCTGAACTTGAATTGAAGTAGACTGAACTTCAGAATTTGGTATATCATGACTAGTTAAACAATATATCCTAGAAAATGGGAAGGATATCCTGACTAGTTAAACAGTATATTTTTTGAAATGTGTTTGTAGCTCATCTAACTAGTTAAACAATATATTTTTATTATTTTTCCTATTTAGGTTGACTATATTGATGATCGGATAGGTAGTAATCCTCCCAGCCTTTGCTTTACCACTATCACAAGATGTTGATTAGATTTATGCATCAGGAATATCAATAAGAAAGATTGTTTATTGTTTATGTTCATCAGGATGTGTACTGTGTGTTGGAGAAAATGAGTCTTTTAGTATGTTTTAATTTTTTGGCCTTGGTTAGAATTGATCTAATGACCTAAAGGTCTAAGGATTCTTACTCATTTTCGATGAGTGAATGAAATACAAATATGGGTGGGCATGAAACACTTGTCATGCCTAATACATGTATGCACATGCATAAGTGAACCAAGATTAAAATTAAAACAAGTTTTAATTCCTAAACGGATTAAAAGTAAAACAAGTTTTAAATTTCTAACAGGATTATTTAAAGAAGTTTTAATTCCTAAATGTAATAACTAAAACAAGATTTTAAGTCCTACTGTTATTGTTAAAATTAAAACAAGGATTTAATTCCTTAAATGTTTTTATATTCAATGGGGGAAGTTACCAAATACAATTTATGTCAAATTCATTTTCACTGCCTATAAAAGAAAAAGAATTTCTTCATTTCAAGAGGTACCAGATCAGGATAATATCCCTAGCTATTTTCACCTCTTGTCGCTTTCTTGTACGCTTCGGTGTTTATTTCTCCTCCTAATCCTTGTTGTTGAGTTCGTAAGTGGGCAAGTGTTGTAGTGCTTATAGTACTTGCAACGGGCAGTTTTATCCTGGATACGACTTCACCATAGGGTATAAGCATCACTCATTTTTGAGGCGTACCGGTGAACTATCGTGTTAAGGACAGCTTGATGATCAAGTGACTCTGTCCTCAGTTTGCGGTTAAATATTTGAGTGTTTTATTTCATTTTCAGAAATTTAATTTTAACATCATTTTTCAGTATTTCATTGTTGCAGTTCCAACAATCTTAACACGATAGTACTTTTCTGTAACAATTAAAAATGATGTTAAAAGACCAGAAAAATTTAGAGGGGAAGGACTTTAAGATATGTTTCTGGGTTAACATAATCTAGATGAATTTGTACGAAAAAAAATAAAATTGGATGATTCGGTTAGGATGAATTATATGGCTATAAATCATATACTAAATTGTTTGGAGGATGCATTGTAATCATACAATGCAAGAAGAACTTTACTTCTTATGATTTGTGGGTTGCTGGTCAGAGTTTCAAGCGTTTAGGTGATGGATAAATCACCATCTTCCTAGTCAAATTACAGATGGAGATTGTAACATGAAAATGGTGAGGTCAGTATGGTTGAATCGAGTAAGATCTATGATTCAAGTGGAAGAATTATTTTGCACCGAGGACAAAGATGTGTTGTCTGCAAGTGACATGGCTAACAAGGCACATATGGCTGAACAAATTTTTTCGAAAGATGACAAAGGCAAGAACATCAAACGCAACTCTAAGCGCAGTCCTCATAAGAAAGGTATGTTTCGTAAAATTGAATCTGGTATTACTTCAATTAAGGGTGATGTTATGTTTGTAAAATTCCTGGCCACACGGCAATAATTTGTAGACAACATAAAAACCTTAACAAGTAGAAAGTTAATGCTAATTCAGTTGAAACAAACTAGAACGAGTTCAGTGGCATGATGTCGGAAGTTATTATAATAACCAATATGAGAAACTGGTTTGGACTCTCGAGTCACTAAGCATGATTGTTGAAACAGAGACTTGTTCACCTCCTATCAGAGGATAGGGGATGTCGAGTGACTCTATATGAGTAAATCATCTGCAACAAAGGTTGGATAAAGGGAAAGGTCGAGCAGATACTCATATCTGTAAAAGACTCTCATATTGAATGGAGTTTCCATATTCCGGACATATGTAAGAATATTGTTTCTTATTCTGTTGTAGATGTTTAAGATTTAAAATTTTAATTAAATCTGTAGAAATTGTTGAAACCAAGGGAACTGATTTTTTAGGCAAGAGTTATAAGACTTAGGGTCTATATAAGATTAATAGAAAAATTTGATAAAGTGAACATAGTTGGTTCTTATGCTTTCTTTTGTGTTTTTTTGAATGTTTGCATGGTAGACTTAATATTTTATAAGTCTATGCATTAACTGGCTAGCGTAGCAGACAAACCAAAATTTAGTTTGGTTTCGAACACAAAAGTGAAACTTTTGAAGTATCCAAATTTGCTTTAAAATATTTTAGCAAAATTTAATCCCGTTAGACCTAAATGACTTGTTTTTAATCCTTTCTAAGGTGGTAAAAATTGGTTTGAAACTTACGTAGATGGGCCATACGTGGTATTGTCATATATACTTGCTTAGGGATAAGGATGATGCCTTAAAAGTCATAAGATATATAAAGTTGAAGTTGAAAACCAATCAGGTGTTACCATTAAAAAGGTTAGGTATGGACGTGATAGCAAGTATGAAATTCTTAAAGAGAATTTTACTTTTAAAATGGTATTATTCATAAGATCACACTTCTTTTTCACCATAGTTTATTGGTATAGTTAAATATAAAAGAAAGAACCGTTAAGGAGATGATATATGCCATGTTGACTAGTTTAGGATTAAACCTCCATCTTGTGGGGGGGGGTCGTTATCTAAAACAGCTATATCCTGAATAAATTAACCTTTAAAGGATCAGATAAAACTCCATATGATTATGGAAATTTAGACAACCTTCTTATGCATGCGTCCAAGTGTGGGGGTGTTTAGATAAGGTATACCGAGTACCCTGCTGCATATAGTTTTTTGGTTGTGAGTTTTGATTATTCTGACATTGGTGTGAATACTTTTATGAAGTCTAGGGATGATGAGTTTTTTGAACATGTTTTTGATGAAACCTGTCTTTTCTTAAGATGTGTTGTTGATCCCCTAGATGTCTTTTCAACTAGTTAGAATTTACCTTCAAAGAAAGATGGAGTAGAGTTGATCCTAGGAGAAGTAAAGGGATTAGAACTGAGACTTCTTATAGATCTGACTTCAGAATACGCCTAGCATTTTCTGAGCTCCAGACTTGTAAAGAATCCATAACATTTACTAATTAAAACCCCATTTTGGTAAGAAGCTTCATTTAGTGAAATCGACTCAGTCCGTCAGAACCAGACTTGGGAACTTGCTAGTTTGCTTCCAGGGAATAATACCATAGAGTTTAAATGAGTCTTTAGGAAGAAATGTAAGGTAGATAAAACTATGGAAAATATAAGGCTAAGTTGGTAGCTAAAGGCTATCAACTAAAAGAAGGTATAGATTTCTTTAATTCTTATTCACCTGTGACGATAATTACTTTCGTTGAGATGCTAATTTATTTTGCTGCCTTAAACAACTTATATATGTTAAGACAGATTTTCAAAAACCGTGAAGTAGATAAAGAAATCTACTAAGACCAACCTGAGGACTTTGTGGTGAAAGGTTGTGAATACAAAGTGTAACCTGAATAAAATTTTGTATTTTTTTTAAATAAGCACATAACAAGGACATGAAAATTTGATCTTGTGATAAAGAGTAGTGGATTTAAGTTACTGAATATGACAAGTGTATTTAAAAGTAACTTGTTAAGTATGCCTATGTGATTGTATGCTTGGTGATATGCTTATACTTGATACAAACATAGATGTGATTAATTCCACTGAAAGCATGCACTGAATGAGAACTTTGACTTGAAAGACTTAGACCCTTTCGATGTAATCTTAGGGATGAGGATTAAAAGATAATCAAACATTTGTAGTCTTAGTCATTCTTATTATGTTGAATTTGTTCTTAAGAGATACAATCAGTCTGATTGTATGCCTGTTTGTACTCCATACGATTCTTCTTGTAGACTCGAGAAAAATAAGGGTTATGAAGTATCTTAACTTGAATACTCAAGATTTATAGGATGTCTGATGAATTTAATGAACTGTAAGAGTCCATAAATTGCCTATATTGTGAGTAAGTTAAGTATATATACTTGTAGTCCAGAGAAAGAGCATTGAGATGCACTTAGTAGAGTATTATGGTACGTAAAATACTTTATTACCTTTTGTTTGATTTATAAAAGGTATCTTGTTATCCTTGAGGGATTTTATGATGCAAACTGGATAGATGACTCAGAGGAGTCTAAGTATACGAGTGAATATGTTTTCACTCTAGCAGGAGGGTTTGTTTTTGGATGATTTCCAACCAAACATATATTGCTCAATTCATTATGGAATCTGAGAGTATTGCGTTAGATAAAGCACGAGAGGGGGCCGAGTGCCTAAGATACTTTTTAGAATACATTCCTCTCTGGCATAGGCATTTGCCATCTATATCTATACAATGTGTTAGCCAAGCTGTAATAGCTAAAGCTAAAAACAACTAATCTCAACAGGCATTATTTCCATTGATTGGATAAAGTCCAAGGAGAATATTGTGGATCCTTTGACGAAAGATTTATCCAAAGAGATAGTTAGAAATACATCGAAGGGGATGGGGATTAAGTTCATTAATTAAACTTTCCATGAAGGATACTCAACCTTGCTGACTGGAGATCCCAAGATCAAGGTTTTGAATGAGACAACTAATTTGTGGTGGGTAAATGTAAACACTGTCAGAGAATTTCATTCTCTATCCCTTCCCTATGGTGAAGAGTGATAGTGTAGCTGCATGTGGAGGATGACTTTTTAATAAGTCTTAATGAGTTCTATAGTTTCAATTTAAGATTGAAGTGGGGTGTAGCAGTAAACACTCTTGATGGAACTCACCTATCTGAATGAAGAAGTGGGCCGCTTCTTATGAGAATTGAGTTGATTCTCTAAAACATTCTGAGAAACGGGATTTGTCCAGGGCCAAAAAGGACACAACATCACGAACTTGACAGCACCTAGAGAGATATCACGCATGGTTATTATCGCGGATTACACCAAACGATGGCAGTTCAAGACATCGCGTTCACTTTCCATCAAGTAGTTCCGGCAATTTCTCACTAAGCAAAGGTTCAAGACCTCATGGACACCTATTGCCTATAGTGGTATTTCTCGCTTTCCGATTTCTGATTTTTTTATCGGTATTTCATTCATGTGGGGGATTGTTGGAGAAAAAGAGTCTTTTAATATATTTTAATTTTTTGGTCTTGGTTAGAATTGATCTAATGACCTAAAGGTCTAAGGATTCTTACTCATTTTCGATGAGTGAATGAAATACAAATATGGGTGGGCATGAAACACTTGTCATGCCTAATACATGTATGCACATGCATAAGTGAACCAAGATTAAAATTAAAACAAGTTTTAAATTTCTAAAAGGATTATTTAAAGAAGTTTTAATTCCTAAACGGAATAACTAAAACAAGATTTTAAGTCCTACTGTTATTGTTAAAATTAAAACAAGGATTTAATTCCTTAAATGTTTTTATATTCAATAGGGGAAGTTACCAAATACAATTTATGTCAAATTCATTTTCACTGCCTATAAAAGAAAAATAATTTCTTCATTTCAAGGGGTACCAGAGCAGGATAATATCCCTAGATATTTTCACCTCTTGTCGCTTTCTTGTACGCTTCGGTGTTTATTTCTCCTCCTAATCCTTGTTGTTAAGTTCGTAAGTGGGCAAGTGTTGTAGTGCTTATAGTACTTGCAACGGGCAGTTTTATCATGGATACGACTTCACCATAGGGTATAAGCATCACTCATTTTTGAGGCGTACCGGTGAACTATCATGTTAAGGACAGCTTGATGATCAAGTGACTCTGTCCTCAGTGTGCGGTTAAATATTTGAGTGTTTTATTTCATTTTCAGAAATTTAATTTTAACATCATTTTTCAGTATTTCAGTGTTGCAGTTCCAACACTGTGTAGCTACTAGTTACACATGCTAAATAGATGTGTAACTTCTAGTTACACATGCTAAACTAATTAAGAGTTTGGTAGAAGAGAAATGTATTGAGGACTAACTTTTTTCTTGACACCTAGGTTGTTGATGTTCCATTTTATACATCAATTATAGTTATGCATGGAGTTTCCTGCAATAGGACTAAATTATCTATTTATAACGTCTACCAGCTTCCAACCTCATACTTTTTATGTATTTGACTCTTCTTTTACTGGCCTACATGATTTACTAGTAGGGTATTTGACTATATTTTTTCCTGGAATTTGCAGATTTCCTTGACTGGACCAAATTGGAAGATTTTTGGTGCTTCACGAGGATTTCAAGAATATAAAGCACAGTTTGGCTAACTTTGCCTATGTAAGTGGTGGTTCAGATTTGTCCTCACAAGAGATAAATCTAGGTATGTAATCGCTTGTCATAAGTGATGGCTGTGATTGGGATTAGAAATGCATCTAACGGACAAAATTTATCATGTCATTAAGGTTCCGTAATTCTTCATAATAAATACTCTATTAATTTGCCATGATATATATTTTTAAATTTCAAATTAAAAATGATAATATATAAATTATTCTACTAATGATGATAATAAATATACTTTATTAACTAATACTTAGGGTTAGTTTGGTATTGGTGCGGGCTTTACAAAAGTGCTTTTCCGATTTACGTTACTGTGCCAAGCCATGTAAAACAAACAATTGAATGGTTGTCGATGTACGTTACTGTGTCGAGCTCTGTTAAAAAAAAGTGATTGAATGGTTGCAAATTATAAACTAAAGCTAAAACTATTTAAAAAAACGATCAAATTGTGTTTGTAGTTAGTGAGAAAATGACAAAAGCAGACATATATCTCTGAAAATTATTTATTATATTAATAAGTAAACTTTTCTACTATTAGAGTGCATATATGTAATATTAAATTTACTAATTAGTATTATTACTTAAAAGTACTATTTTTATTAACCACTTTTAAAAAAATAAAATAATTGCTTAATATTTATTGTTGATAAAATAAAGTATATTTCGGTGATATGGTATAACATAAAATGGAGTTTGAAAATAAAAAATAATTATTTTTAAAGAATAAAATATAACGAATTAATAAAAAATGGTGATATATAGATTCAAGGATAAATTTTTTCAGTTATAAAAAAAGATGGGATAGAATTGGAAAATAAAATATGAAATTAGGTTGAACTAGCATTTTTTTTTTAAGCTTTTAAAAGCTCTTTCTCCCCCCAACTTTTCAAATTGATAGATTTTGGAAGTGTTTTGCATGAAAAACACTTTATGAAATCTTTACCAAACATTAGGATGAAAAAATATTGCTATAAATATGTTTTCAATGTACTTTTTATTTTTTTAAAGAAAAAAGAGTAACAAACTTAGTTGGATTGGCTAAAAATTATATAGGTGAACCATATTGACGGGGGAAAGTATTGGTGTCCTGTGAGTAATTTCGCATCGTCTCATGTATTTCTTGATAAATGGTTTAACATTATTTTTATTCAATGATGATGGATAATAAAGTTTATTGTAAGTAGAGCGTATTGTTATTAGTATTTTAATGCAACGAATGAGCTCACATTTGGAAGTGTAATGTCGTAAAATGTAATGGCCTGAACCTCTATCGATAATATCTTCACTTAGCCACTGTAGTCATCTGACAATATGGGGTTTTCAATGGTCATCGCTGCGGTCATCCAACAACAGCTTCTCAGGAGGTCACTCATCCTAGGATTACTCAATATCGAGCATGCTTAACTATAGAGATTTTTTCGCCAATTATGAAGCCAATTATGCTGAAAAGGTCTCGGTGTTAGGAAAGGACAAACCATTACCTATATTCCACTTGACGAATCCTACCTGCCGAATCAGAGTACTATAATACCACCAACTTAATTAGGAGCTTCCATCGGCTACGGAATATGTTCAATCCAAGACTCTGGAAATTTTTCTCACTCAAGAGACCCTTTCCCGACACAATTCGTCAAGCATACTCTTTCACCCTTGATGTGTAACCCGTGGTCAACTCTAATACCATTTGTATAGACATGATCCTCCGCCAATACTGTCCCCACTTAGTCATTGCGGTTATCCGAAAGTGTGGGGTTTTCAATTGACACTGATGCGGTAATCAATTAGCAGTTTTCTTGGAGGTATCCCATCCCTAAATAGCTCTCACCCGAGAACGCATAAATACATTGCTTTTTACTAACTCTGGATTCAAATATGTTAAAAAGGACACAATGTTATGAAAAGGACAAGCCATTACCTATATTCCATTCGGTGAACTCTTCCGGCTGAATTGAACTACGTACATAATATATTTTGAAATTTTAAAAAAACTAGAACTACATCGTATGTCAGTAAAATGGTTGTCATCGGAAATGACTTAACGTTTCAAAATATAATAGCTTAAGTGAATGAATTAGCTTTTCATTATATGATTGAAATAGTAAGAACATACAATACGATGTATTGTTGAGTCAATTCTGAGTTTTACTCTTTTTAGACTATTCTTAAAGGGGAAAAAGTCAATAAGGACCCGAACAATGTTAATATCTACACAATTATAATTGATACGAATGAGTTCAGGTGTTGTAATTTTTTTACAGCTTACATAGTTTAATGTTTTGGTTCTGCTCGGTTGTTGGAGTATGTGGCGCGATAAACCACATATGTATAGCTAGGGATAGTCCCTCATGGAATAAATAGGAATACATGTGGAGCTTAATAAGCTTGGGCATCTCCATACATAGCACTGAGGCATTTTAATTAAAAACCCCACACTTTTTATCCCAAGGTGGTCAAGTGGGGTTCAGGGTTATGTGGTTGGGCCCTGAGTAGTGTCTGATAGTCCTTGAAGATCCTAAAAATTGGTATCTGGTCCCATGGTTGGGGCTATTATTCGAACGTAGAAGTGGTTGTGGATGTCACTCAGTTTAGGGCGCAAGTGGAGTCAGACTCAAGGTGGAGCAGGAAAGGCCCAAAGTTGAACTGGCACTCAAGGTGGAGTTAGTGTATCACCCATTAACTCAGGTAGCGCATGGTTCTAGATCGGCAAGGCAATGCTCAAGGTTTAATTGGCGCTTAAGGTGGAGTTAATGTCTCACACATTAACTCTCAAGTGGAGCAGGGTTCTAGGTGGGAAAGAAATGCTCAAGGTGGAGTTAATGCTTTCCTTCTCATTAACTCAAGGTGGAGAAGGATCCCAGGGTGTAGAGTGACAATAATCATGATCGATGGGTAGCATATACATATGGTAATCATATAGTGGAGTCTGATTGGACTGGTTAAGTGGTTTAATCTCGCCAAGGTGGAGATTGTTGGAGTATGTGGCGTGATAAACCACGTATGTATATCTAGGGATAGTCACACATGGAAGAAAGAGGAGTACATGTGGATCTTAATAAGCTTGGGAATCTCCTTATGTAGCACCGATGCATTTTAGATTAAAAACGCACGCCTCTTATCCCAAGGTGGTCAAGTATGGACAACATCGGTGCTATGTGGTCAGGCCCATAGTAGGGGAAATTATTTTGCTCTAGCAGTGCTAGAGCATTTTTTGAATCCCAAGGTTGGATGGAAGAAATGTGATGTATGAAGACAACATTCACAGGATCTAATGGTTAGAATCGCTGCTAGAGCAAATGCTGCTAGAGCAAACTCGCTCCCCATAGTAGGTTCTATGGTTCATGAAGATGCTAACATCCTTCACCGAAATAAGGAAGATGCAGAAAGGTAATACCATTTCAAAGGATCGATAAGATATCTACTAAACTAAAAGACATATCAAATAATATTTTTATGGGGGGGGAATATATATAAAAATTAATTCCGATATAATTTCATGGTTGGATTGAGGATACAACTCAAGAAAGGAGACGCATAGTATGGGAGAATGTCAAGGCGAAAATGCTAGAAAGGATTTGTGAAGTGAAGAATAAAAATATCTATCGGGTTTTCACTTACTTTTGTAATGATAAAAACGGTAAGCTTGATATTAATAAATATCATATTTAATATTCATATATCGGAAAATGCATAACTAAATAAAAATTAGGCCCGTGCCGTTACGGCACGGGTTAATCCCTAGTATATTATAGGATATAGTAGGTTATTTCTAGGATTTCACTTTCCATATCTCGTGTTTTAATTCGTTTATTGTGTTCAAACAACCAATTACTATAATTGTAGTAATTAATGAACAGACAAATTATAGTAAATGAAAGCTAAAATAATCCATGTATTTTATGATGAATAACTTGTAGATACACATATATATATATATATATATATATATATATATATATCATGTGTAATAAAAATTTATACATGCATATGGATGTGTAACTTGTAGATACACATGACATACAAGTGTAACTTTACATTACACATGTCATAAGTATGTGTAACTTCTGGATACACATGTTATTTGCATGTGTAACTTCTGTTTACACATTCACACTATGCTTTAATAATTTTGGGCCTAGATTTAATTTTTATTTAATTATGGGCTTGACAATATGCATAAGGGTATCAAGGTCTTTTAATAATTTGGGGCCTAGATTTAAACTTCTTTTAATTAAGGGCCTCATATTATGGGTTATCCATGGGTCGGGCCTTAGCATAATTTTCCCTTAGACGAAATGGTCATTTACTTATTTTATACTTCAACTAATCATTGGAGTGCTATCAGGATGCATGTCTTTGTTAAATTGCCTAACAACTTTTAGACATATGCAAACTAGTGGAATAATATACCACAAGCTCAGTATTCGGTCGATCTTTCCCCGGATTTTTCATCTCAAATACGGATTTCAAAAAGCTTTTAAGGTCTTTTATTACATCAAGAGTACCCATCATGTTTGTACCATCAACATAGATAGCTACAATTCCAAATCAAGAACTTTCTTGTGAATACGCAAGGAAAAATAACTTACTTGTCTATCCCCTCCAAATCAAATAGCCACTTAGACGGGTATTGATGTAGTTTTTAAGTGTGGTAAGTAAAGGGTTTGATTATCGAACTTGGGAAGTTGTTGATTTTAGGACTTACTTAAATAAAATACTAAAAGTTGCAAATAAAACAAAGGATGATAACAATATTGAGAGACTAATGGGAATCAGGATTCCACCAAACTCATGTTCTTATGGTTCAATTATTAATTCTTTGACAATTATAGCTCCAAAAATAATAACTATTGACTCTAAATCTTTGCCAAGGTAGATTTTATAAAACATTAATTGTAAATAGTAAGCATGAGTTATCAAAACACCTAAGCTAAGCATAACCCATCAAACTAAATCACAACTAATTAATTTAAAATCATAATTCAAATTACATTCATGCAAAAGTCATAAAAAGAATTAAATAAAATTACCATAGTGTTGAGAATTGGCTTCCTCCGTCATCCCAGTGATGGGTTTAGCTCATCATGGTAGAAACACGCTCAAAATTAGTATTCATAACTCAAAAAGTGTTTACAAGAGGTTGAAAACAATAAAGCAGTGAAATTGTAACGAGGAATAAGTGTTGCAAAGTATTGTTACAGTAAACGACAAATTCAAAGTCGTGAGAATAAGCAGTAAGATTGAAGTTGGTCTGTTCTTCGTGCTCTTTAGAAGGACACTTCTATTCTGTCGTTCTGAAACTTTTCTTCTTCCTCTTCACCTGCTGCTGCTATCTTCTATGCAGCGTGATTCTATGCCTCTGCTTCACCATAAACTCCCCGATTATCTTGTATTGGTCTTTTACTCTCCTATTTATACACAACAACCAAGATATCCCGAGAAATCTTCCACTTTCCTCCACCAAAAGTCTCGGACTTTTGTTTCTCTGTTTATCCTCTTTTACGTGTCTTTGTTTGTACCATAAGTAAAAATACTACTAAATGGGCCAAATTGATCATCTTTTGGGTCCTCATCCGAGTCCGCTAACCAGTCAACAAAAGCAGCCCACCAGTCTACACAGACCATTCAATGGTCAGAATCAGTCAATGGTCAAAGTCGGCCAACATCCGGTTAAGGTCAATGGTCAAAGCCAACGGCCAGTCAATAGTCAAAGTCAACCGTCGGTCAACTATCGAAGTCAGTCACACCCCTAGCTAATTTTCAGTATTGTGGCCAGCAACACTGCTAACCAATTCCTAGCCAAAAACCCATCCGCCATGCCAACCAGTCTCCCCTCATATCGCCAGCAAGCCAATTATGCTGCCGACCAGTCCATCCAGTCAGCCAACCAACTATGCAGTCATCCAACCCATTACGCTACCAGCCAGCATCCACCTATCCTGCCAGCTAGCATCCACCTGTCCTGCCAGCCAGCATCCACCTATCCTGCCAGCCAGCATCCACCTGTCCTGCCAGCCAGTCTCCACCAATCCTGCCAGTTATTAATCAGGAAGTTTCATGCAACAATTATGTTGAAGACATTAAGGGGCAGTTTCATGCAACGATTATGATGAAGACATTAAGGGGGAGTTTCATGCGGCAGTTATGATGGGAGCATAAATGGGAAGTTTCGTTTAGAATTCATTATGGGAGCATGAATGGGGCAGTTAATGTAATTTATGTTTATGTTGAAATTAGATGTTGATTTGTATAAATAGAAGAGCAGAAATCATTTGGAGGGGGTAGCCAAGAGGAGATAAAATGAGAGGTTGTAACACATATGATCAATAAAAATTACCCCCCAAGGGGATTCACCCGTGGACGTAGGCAACTATGCCGAACCACGTAAAACCTGTGTCAATCTCTTTTGTTTGTTCTTCGAATCATCTCCCAACCCCGAATCCGAAATACCATCCAAACTATCGATTCATCGTGTTTTGTGCCCAAAAGTGATTTTGGGTACAAACATTAGCGCCGACTAAGGATTTGGGTCCTCATCCGAGCCCGCTAACCAGTCAACAAAGGCATCCCACCAGTCTACACATACTAGTCAATGGTCAGAATCAGTCAATGGTCAAATTCGGCCAACATCCGGTTAAGGTCAATGGTCAAAGTCAACGGCCAGTCAATGGTCAAAGTCAACCGTCGGTCAACTATCGAAGTCAGTCACACCCCTAGCTAATTTTCAGTATTGTGGCCAGCAACACTGCTAACCAATTCCCAGCCAAAAACTCATCCGCCCTGCCAACCAGTCTCCCCTCATATCGCCAGCAAGCCAATTATCTTTGCAGGCCAGTCCTTCCGTCGGCCCGACCAACTATGCAGTCATCCAACCCATTACGCTGCCAGCCAGCATCCACCTATCCTGCCAGCCAGCATCCACCTGTCCTGCCAGCCAACATCCACCTATCCTGCTAGCCGGCCGGCATCCACTGTCATCTCCGGCCCGGTCTCCACCAATCCCGCAGTCATTAATCAGGCAGTTTCATGCAACAATTATGTTGAAGATATTAAGGGGCAGTTTCATGCAACGATTATGATGAAGACATTAAGGGGGAGTTTCATGCGGCAGTTATGATGGGAGCATAAATGGGCAATTTCGTTTAGAATTCATTATGGGAGCATGAATGGGGCAGTTAATGCAATTTATGTTTATGTTGAAATTAGATGTTGATTTGTATAAATAGAAGAGCAGGAATCATTTGGATGGGGTAGCCAAGAGGAGATAAAATGAGAGGTTGTAACACATATGATCAATAAAAATTACTCCCCAAGGGGATTCAACCGTGGACGTAGGCAACTATGCCGAACCACGTAAAACCTGTGTCAATCTCTTTTGTTTGTTCTTTGAATCATCTCCCAACCCCGAATCCGAAATACCATCCAAACTATCGATTCATCGTGTTTTGTGACCAAAAGTGATTTTGGGTACAAACATTGGCGCCGACTAAGGGGACTACGAGAAAAGGAATCGTGTCCTCCCATTGAGAAAAGTTTCAGAAAACTTCTCCAGAATCGTTTCCATGAAAAAGCTGTTTGAACGTCGTGAAAAATCACTATTGCTGTCCAGATGGTCGAAGCTGCTGCAACCCAACTTGATCGTAATAATCGCAGTCCAGCTGATTGCAGCTTGCCGACTATATAACGCGATTCTTTGCAATCCGGTTGACCGCAACTGCTGCTATCCAGGTTTGTGGATCAAGATCTACAAAAACGATTACCTTCAGAAATATCTAAAGCTGCACCACTACAAAGATTGGTGAAACCGCTCTCAGGACGTTCGGTCCGTCCGGTGAAAGATATTCTAATAAAAAAATCTTCATCAAAATTGTTGCTAGATGTTGATCTGCAACATGGATTGATCGATTCGTTTTCAATCGCTAGGTCCAACTGATCGCAATTTGTTGCGAACTTGACAAATTACCATTCTGCGAGTCAGTTGATCGTGAATCTGCTACAGTCCAGCATCGCAATCAGGAGACACCATAGTTGGTCCACTGAAAAAAATCACCTAGATTGTTGTCAGGATGGTCGGTCCGCAACGTGCTCAAATCCAAAGTTCAGAAAAATTTGCGTCTCAAATAACGCATTACCCACATTCGAGTTTGCCGTATGACAAAATCAATCTTGTCATGACATAAGGGTGCCAAGTTGCGCACATCTCTAGGCGCTTGAATAACCAAGAGATTCAAAAAATGTTAAAAGACAACAGTTTCAAAAAAACTGTTACAAAGGTTCGAGGAAAAGATCACATTACAGAAAGCCGTTGCAAGAAGCCTTCATTCAAAAGACAACATTTTCAGAAAAAAAAATGTCACCAAAGCTCCGAAGGAACAGATCACAGTTCGTAGAAAAGTGTTGCAAAAAAAAAAAAAAAAAAAAAAAAAACAAGCCGGCGGCTCGACCCGGCGGCACAAGACGACAGCTTCACCCGTCAGCTTAACTGGCCCGATCCGTTCACCCACTTTTAGTTTTTATTCACCCACGTCAAATATTGTTCACCCACGCCAGAAACTGGACACCCACGTTAACCCACTTCAAAAAGTACTGTTAACCCACGTAAACATGGGTATTGTTCACCCGCTTCCATCAGTTATACAAGAAAAGCTTCGATGCTTAGGATTATATCAATGTTCGATGATCTTCGAATTATAACCGTTGATCCTACTGGGTGCATCAAACTTCGATGACTCGAGATACATCAAAACTCATTTTCAGGAAAACTTTAATGCTTCATGATACATCAAAGCTTAGATGTAACACATATCTTGACCGTTGGTGTAAATCGAGAGCCGTCTCCAAATCGAGCAGACAGGCATGCGGGAAATGCCGCCTTAGGCTGCCTTCGACCGGGCTCGACCTCGACAATGACTATCGGCGATTAATTCGATTAATCGCCGCATTAAAATCGAACCACTATCTGCGATTAATCGCCGATTAAATGGCGATTTATTAATGCCCGATCTGGTGTATCTCGCTGCAGTTTTAATCCGTAGTTTGAATTGGGTGTGACGCGTTGTAACTTAATAACGTAGCCCCGGATGTTTCAGCCCACATTCCTTGGCTGACGGATTTATACGCCCCCACTAGGGCTTGGTCTTAAAATTTGTTTCGTTGATATCTTCTTCGTCTCACGTCCGAATTGGATGATTTTTGGCTTGTTGCGATCGCATTTCAATACCTTACGACACGAGGGTAAAATTTTACAATTGAAAAAAAATATTTTTTGGGTGAAATCACGATATCAACAAATTCGGAGCAAGACCCTAACTAACCAATTCTTCGATAACTTCTTCTTTGTGCATCCAAACTGGGTGATTTTAAGCCCGATTGGATCGTATGTCAATTCCGGGATCGCGAAGGATAAATTTCAATTTTCGGAGATAATTAAATTTTTTAGAAATTTGAAATGACAACACCAGAAACGGTCACATTCAATCACCACTGAAAACACTGCAGTCCAGTTGATCGAGCTTACTGCAATCCTTTTTTACATAAATATTCTGATCAAGTTGATTGAATTGCTTCATAATCAATGACTATTGGCATGTTGATAGAAGCGCCACAACCCCTTTTTTATTCCTCTGATCCAGTTGATCAAACTGTTGTAGTCAATTTTATAAAACTGTTTCAATATAGTTTTCCTCACCACTCTTTCATTCTAGTTTTATGCATAACTATTCTGATCAACTAATCAAAGATGCTAAAATACAGTTCGTTGAACTGTATCGGACTCAACTGTCTATGCATTCCAGTCCACAGACAAATCAATTACTAAGTCGAGACGAGGCGTTAAGGCAACTATACTAATCATCGTCGCTAGAAAACATCGACATAGCCAATGAGGCATCCAAATCACTTCGTAAACGAAGTCACAGTAACATTTTCAATAGGGTAAGTATATGGTGAGTATACAATTCACATATTTTTCTTTTCATATATTCATGCATACTTTTGTTCAATATGACGCATTAAATGTGGAAAGCATTTTCTCAACGAGGGAATGCACACATTTCAATTCTCACGCGAATGACGGAATAGTGGGAATGGCCCCCGACAATTGGGATAGGGGAGACATCTTCAAAATTCCATGCTTTGAGCAAAATGCAGCAAGGCAATGCACCCTTGTGCGAGAATTAAGCAGCATGGCAATCACTATCCACTGGGGGCGAGTTGCATATCACTTCATCGTGACTGACTATCACTTGGGGGAGAGATATGTGACACCTCATGGTTTGAAATGACTCCTTTAGGGCAGGCTACGTAAACACTCTATACGATCGGGGGAAAGTTACATAGCACCTAAATGCAATGCGGAGTTCAGCTTCCGAAAATCGGAACTTCAGGTAACCCGAACTTCTTAATCCTCCAACGAATTGCAAGATTAAGAGGGGGCGAGCATACACCATAATATTTTTACGCTTAATATAATATTTTTACGCAATTATTACAATAGTTATATTTATTTAATTATTGTACTCGGTTCAAAAGCAACTATCGATCGGTTGGACGCAACCGATGCTGATCCGCTTGCTGAATTCTATACTCGATTGGACGCAACCGATGCGATCCAGTGATACTCGTTGGACGAATCGATGTTGTCTAGTTTTATTTATAACTTTTACACCTATGTTTATCGGACTATTTGAGTCAGTCCTTGGCCGATCAGCGTAGTCCGGCCTAATCGTTGCTGCTGCAGTGTATCTTTATTCATTCTTGCTGCATCGGTGATGATGACTGATGCGATCACTATACTCTCATTTCTGCGATCAGTTGAACCCATTTGAGGAAGGAAGAACTTTTGTCGGTGTTCTTTCTTGCATTCCATTGATCGCGGTGATGCGATCCGGCTTTGCTCATGGAGTTCCTGCAGTGACCAGTGAACGCAGCTTGCTGTGGAATTTGTTTATTCTTCTTGCATTTTAGGCGCGCGCCATTGATGCAGTCGCCTTGCTTTCCTTGATTCGCAGTCAGTGAACGCAGTGGCTGCTGGAGAACTTTGTTGGTCTTCTTGCATTCCAGTGAACGCAGCTGATGTCGATCGACCTTGCTCGCTGTTCAGACTGATCGGTGAACCAATTGCTGCTGTGGAACTTTGTTACGTTCTTCTTGCATTCTAGTTGAACATAGGCGATGCGATCAGACATTGCTCGTCAGATTTGTAGTCAGATTGAGAATCGCTACTCTGCGAGGAACTTTGATTAGTTCTGTCTTGCATTCAGCTGAACGCGGTGATGCGATACTAGCCTTGCTCGCGATTCCGTGATCCAGCTGAACACAATCTGCAGCTGAACTTTGTTCGTCTTCATTGCATTCCATTTGAACGCGATGATGCGATCCAGCCTTGCTCGCCGATTCGGCGATCAGTGAACACAGTGTCTTGTGAGAACTTTGTTCGTTCTTACTGCATTCAGTGAAAGCATTGATGCGATCCAGCCTTGCTCGCGATTCAGTGATCCAGTGAAACGAACATTTCTTGCGTGCGGAATTTTGTTCATTCTTTGTTGCATTCAGTGATCGCGAGATGATGCTCGTCGTTTCATGATCCAGTGATTACATCTATTGCGAGGCCAACTCGCTCAATGATGTTACTACTCATCACTCCGCTCAAGTATCTCGTTGCTGTGGCGTTCGGACTTGATTCAGATTTTGCATAACAACAATGATTCATGCTCAACTTTTTCCTGTCGATTCTCAAGTCGCAATAGCCTCACTTGGGGGCGTCTTGATTATGATTTCTGCAAACAACAAGGGAAGTTCTCCAATCACCGCAGTATCAATAATCCGTACTTGGGAGCGAATTTTATCATTGACTTAGGAAAACGGAATTTTCTTAACCCCCAACAAGTTGGAGGTTAAGAGGGGGCGATGTTTGTACCATAAGTAAAAATACTACCATAAGACATTAAGGGGCAGTTTCATGCAACGATTATGATGAAGACATTAAGGGGGAGTTTCATGCGGCAGTTATGATGGGAGCATAAATGGGAAGTTTCGTTTAGAATTCATTATGGGAGCATGAATGGGGCAGTTAATGCAATTTATGTTTATGTTGAAATTAGATGTTGATTTGTATAAATAGAAGAGCAGAAATCATTTGGAGGGGGTAGCCAAGAGGAGATAAAATGAGAGGTTATAACACATATGATCAATAAAAATTACTCCCCAAGGGGATTCACCCGTGGACGTAGTCAACTATGCCGAACCACGTAAAACCTGTGTCAATATCTTTTGTTTGTTCTTCGAATCATCTCCCAACCCCGAATCCGAAATACCATCCAAACTATCGATTCATCGTGTTTTGTGCCCAAAAGTGATTTTGGGTACAAACAGTCTTCTCCTTCCATTTTTGATCCAAACTCTTCTTTGTTATTTGCAGTTTCGAATCCAGAAAATCCATAGGAAATATTCTTTCCTAATCTTTCACGTAGTTACCAGAACCAAATTAAACCAAAACTTGCTCACTGCCCCTGACTTGTCGAGATGTATCAAAATATTCCTTTCTTTACGTGAAAAATTGTAATAACCTGTAATTTTTTTATATACTGTTTCGGGTCGGGTTATACCTAGATTGGTTAACCTTGTGTTTAGATTGTTATTCCTTAAGACCTAACCTTAAACTTAACCCTAACCTTAAACTTAACCTTAAATGGGTGGATTGAACAAGAAAGGCTCCAAGTTAGGGTGGAAATAGAGCCACCCAAATTCATTGTTTGTTTTTCCTTAATAATGTTATTAAGGTTTGATAACTAAAACTTTAGAAATTTTAGAGAGAGAAACTAAAAACTAGGGAGAAGAAGGAGATGAAGTTAGAGTTTATTTTAGAGGGGGAAAACCATGGAAAATCAGTGGAGAATTAAGAGGAGTTTTTTTTTAAGCTATTGAGGTAGTATGCTAAATTCCCTTTCTCTTTACGTTTTTTTATACTTGATTTTGAATTTGTATGATTAGATCTAAGTGATTTATTGATTAAAAACTATGAATCTAATTGATGATCGACATTTAATATTGATAGATAACATGCTTAGGTATCTCTAGTTAAAATTTGAGAATATTTCATCACATATTCACCATAAAATGTTTGTTTGTACTTGGATGTTGATTTCTAAATTGTTTTGTACATTTTCGCTTTGTATGTTCTTGACTGTACTTAGGACATCTTGATGATATCAAAACGATTTTTGATCTTGATAAAAGTTGTAGATCTATGTATTATCTTTAATTATGCGTTGAGTTTGCTAAATTTAGAATTTTTATGAATTTACGGTGAATTGTTTGGTAAAATGATGCAATCTGTCCAAATGTTTGAAATGATCTTATAAAATCAATAACTCTCATTTGAACCATTGGGTTTTCGTAAAAATTGAATATGATATAGATCCATATGTTAGAAATGCTTCCCTAAAATTTGAAGATGATCGGATTAATGAATCATTATGAAACATGTAATATAAAATTCTAGTTGTTATTGAAAATAGATGAATTGAGCCAAGAACAAAAGAATTTTTTTTTGATTAATGAAAATAGTTGTTGTTAATTCTCTTTTTTCTTTTGATTGATGAGAATAGTTGTTGTTAATTACTTTTTCTTTTAATTGATGAAAATAGTTGTTGTTAATTTTTAGATTAAAGAATCTTTGATTTTTGAAATTAGTTATTATTAATGCTTTTCTTTTTCTTTAGATTAAAGAATTATTAGTGGGACAAAGAATCTTTTGATTTTTTTGAAATTAGTTTTGATTAATTCTTTTCTTTTTCTTTAGATTAAAGAATTCTTAGTGGGATAAAGAATCTTTTGCTTTTTTTGGAATTAATGGTTATTAATGATGAAAGTTAAGGAATAATAGGTATTAATAACTTATTATATTCAAATTTGAATTCTTTTTGTTTTTTTGGTGGAATCCTAGGAAACAACTTTTCTTTATAGTCTTATTTTGTTTTAATAAAGAATAAAAAGGAAGAATTATGTTAGAGAGAGAAATAAATTAAAAGAAGGTGGTAGTGGTAGACATAAATAATTAGCTATCACTTTGAAGACATAATTATTAGATTCTTATCTTGACCAAACTTTTAAACTTGAGGTTAGGTGGAACTTGTTTTAGGTTGTGAGTATATATATATATGTATATATCTTATACTAAGAAGAAAAGAGTAACCATACTAAGAATAAAAGAGTAAACATACTAAGAAGAAAAGAGTAAAACAAAAATCTAAATTAATAGAAATAACGAGAGATTCTTTTAGTTCATATCAAAGACAATTTCTTGGTGATAAAGCTTTTCCTTCTATTATTTATAGTTTTTGGATTGCGATTTGAGGTAGGCGCAACACAATCTAAAACTCTTCTTTTATTTAAGTTTCTTTTAATTAAATTTATGTTTGTAAGTTTCCATTAATATATGGATGATAATCGATGTTGTGAGCATGATTATGAATGTTGGGCTGCGGTCCATAGAATGTGATTCTTAAAGATTATTTATGACGGGATACGAGATATCCTTGGAAACGGTATTTGTTTCCTAAACCCACGTGGGAGCTCCCTTGGGCGAGCGGATTGATTGAATTTATTGTTGTATAATGTTGGGATACGAGATATCCTTGGGGACGGTTTTGTTTCCTAAACCCACGTGGGGGGGGGCTCCCTTAGGCGAGCGGATTGATTGAATTTATTAATGTATATGGATGTGGTGTTTCCATATGTTTGTGGTGGTGTTAACCATGCAACTTGTTTTGAAAAGAAATTGAAAAATATTGCATAAAATGTTTTGTTGCTTCTTTTCCTACTGAGTGTCACAACTCACGTCGTATTATGACAAAAAATTCAGATTTTATGACACCACAAGGAGCTAATGGCGGAAAAGCATAGAGATCGGTTTTGGTGTTTTAACTAGTAGTTGCATATTATGATTGGAAATTTGTAATAAAATATCATCAAACTCTCTTTTGGATGATTTATTGAGTGCTTATTGAGTATTTATATTTTGGAGATTATTGGGTTAATGTATAATTAATGGAACAATGTGTTATTAAGACGATTTTATTTGGTTAGATAAATGAAAATTTCTAAGTCATGTCAGTTTGACTGTTAATGATAATTATTTTACAAGATATTTATGATTGAATATTTTATGGTATGCATAAAACTCACGGTTTATGAAGTTGTTAAAATATTAGAATTTTCTGAGTGACGGAATTATTTTTAAAACAATTGTTTATTACTATAAGAAATTCAGATATTTTCTGACAGATTCAACTATGTTGAAGTTTTCCTGTTTTTAAACTATTCTATGGCGTGTTTTAGTCTTTGGTGTCTTCTGTAAACTTGAATAGATTTCTTTTTAGATTCCATAATGGTAAACTAAACCTGATTTGGAGTTGTGAGTGATTTTATATGATTTTATAAAATGGACTATCTCTACATTTTTCTTTTCATGATTCTGGTCAACTACGTATTTGACTGTGGTCAAAAGGTCTTTAAGATAATCTAATTTTTTTTATAAAATTTATGAATGGAACTATACTCAATTAGGATTCAGAACATATAATAATAATAATATTTGGATTTGAAATAGGTTCGGTAAAATTCGTGGAGTTAATTGATGTCTGTTTTTAATTTATAACTCTTCCTTAAATATGCGATTCTTTTGAATTAAATCTGGAACGTTTAACGATGAAATAAATTTTTATGGTAAACTATAGTTCTTTATTGTTCATGTGAGTTAAAAATAATGAAAAGTTAACGGTTAGATGTTCCCAAAATAATTTTTATGTATCATTTGCGACAAAATTTCGAATTGAACATAAATAAAGAATAGACAAAGAATTGGTTGTTTGGATTTGGGCCAAGTGTGGAAGTCTAGGATTGTTATTAAAAGTAACATTTCGGATTTTGGGTTTGGATTTGGGTGAAATCCAGGCCCGGAATTCGGAGGTGTCCTGATTTGGTATCGAGCGATCTGATCCTTTGGGAAGACTAGTTTCTGAATGAGTCAATGTGTGAATATGCTTGTATGTGAATTGATTGCAGCAATTGTTGATTGTATTTTGGTAGAATGCATAATAGATTGCACTCCTTTTTTAGGCATAGAGAATTCTCTCTGTGATACTTATGATTTAATGTCCCTCATTCAGGACATGTCTCGTCGTAATAATGGTTCAACCGGCCCACAAGATGGGGGTTTTGGTGATGTTGTTCGTGCTTTGAATGTTGTTGCTCAAGCAATGCAGTAACAAGTTACTCTTAATCGAATGCACCTCCCCCTCCACCACCTAATCAACGGGCTTTGTTAGTTAGAAGATTTAGTGAACAACACCCCGATTCCTTCAAGGGTAGTCTTTGATCCATTAGTTCTTTGAAGATTGGATAGATAAGATTGAGAAAATATTCACCCTATTAGGCGTGAATTATGAGAGAGTAAGTTGGATCTTCTTGTTTATAATCTTGAGGTGAGGCCACTCGTTGGTGGGAATTGACTCGTCGTTCTAGGAATGATGGTTTGTTTACTTGGATGGAATTTCGCCCGCCATCCTAAATAAGTATTTCCACAAACTGCACAAAACCAGCGCATGATCGAATTTATGCGGTTGACCAGGAGAGGAACATAATGAGTACGCATTCTCAAGACAAGTTTGAAGAACTCTCTCGTTTTGCTACTAACCTGGTTGATAATGAAGAATTTAAGACTTTTAAGTTTCAGGAGGGACTTAGGCCTTCAATCAAGAGTAGGTTGTCTATTCTAAAGATCACCTCTTATAATGATATAGTGGAAAGAGCAATGATTGCTGAGAGAGACATTGAGGAGGCAAATATAATTCGAGAACGTCATAATGGGGATAAGAACAAGAACAAAAATAACAACACTCCATACCAGAAGAAAGGAAATGGACCGAAGATGGAGCCTCCTGCACCTTCATGTTATCACTGCAAAACAACTGGACATTTTAAGAGGAAGTCATCGCACTTAATTCTCAGAGGAACCAACAACCATTTCCACCTCATAATCAGCATCAAGGGTACCAACAGAACCGTCCTCGGAACAATCCTCCACAATATCAATCCCGACAACCCCCTCAGAAACCTAAGGCCTTCAATATAGCTCATGTTGGACAAGATCCTGATAACTCAGTTGTTGAAGGTACATTCTTAGTTTATAATTCTTGGGCTAAGATATTGTTTGATACTGGTGCTACTCATTCGTTTATTGCTTCTTCGTTTTGGAAACTGAATTACTTGATAGAATTCTCGGCGTAGCTAGTGCTGTAGGAGGTAGTGCACGTATTGATCGCGTGGCACGAAAGTGTATAGTACGTATAGCTAGGAATGAGTTTTTGATTGACCTTTTCGTGATGAAAATGTCTAGTTATGACATAATCCAGGTATGGATTGGTTATCCGCTCATCATGCTGTTTTTGATTGTTTTCAAAAACGTGTGACTCTGCACTCGGGTGAAGGTTCAGTTGTCACTTTACCGGAACTCGTAGTTTTGCTCCCCTTATCTTGTCGGAAAGACATTTTTGGCAGAGACTCATTTCTAGAGGTTTTCTTTATTACTTAGAGATGATAGAAGATGAGCATCAAGATTCCGTCTCTACTATGGGTATTCCAGTGGTAGAAGAGTTTGAAGATGTTTTCCCTGAAGAATTACCAGGTTTTCCCCCTAGAAGAGAAATGGACTTCACCATTGAAGTTCCACGGAGTACTTAGCCAATTTGATGCCTCCTTATCGAATGGCACCAATAGAGTTGAAAGAAGCTGGACAAACAACTACTCGAGTTGGAAGCTAAGGGTTTTATTCGAGGTAGTACGTCACCTTGGGGTGCACCAGTCCTTTTTGTGAAGAAGAAGGATAATTCACTAAGATTATGCATCAATTATAGAAAACTCAATGAAGTTCTGATGAAAAATAAGTATCCCTTACCTAGGATTGAGGATTTGTTTGATCAGTTGAAGGATTCCCAATTTTTCTCGAAGATTGATATGCGATCAGCTTATCATCAACTGCGAATCAAGGATGAAGATATTCCGAAAACCGCTTTTCGAACTCGATTTGGACATTTTGAGTTTGTAGTGATGCCATTTGGACTCACAAATGCTCCAGCCACATTCATGGATCTTATGCATCGAATTTTTCGACCGTATTTAGATAAATTCGTAGTGGTATTTGTAGATGACATTCTTATTTATTCGCGGTCACGAGAAGATCACGAGGAGCACTGAGATTAGTGTTGCAATTGTTGAGATCTCATCAGTTGTATGCTAAGTTGAGTAAATGTGAATTTTGGCTTTCTGAAGTCCGGTTTTTGGGACACGTAGTTTGTAGAGAAGGAATAAAGGTGTACCCATCTAAGGTTGAAGCAGTTACTAAATGGGAAAGGCCAAAGAATGTGTTTGAAGTTCGTAGATTTCTGGGCTTAGCGGGTTACTATAGACGATTCATTCAAGATTTATCAAGGCTTGCTTCACCATTGACGAGGTTGACTCGAAAGGATTCCAAGTTCGAGTGGAATGATGATTGTGAGACGGCTTTCTCCATTCTGAAGGAGAGATTAACTACTACACCAGTTTTGACGACACCGAGTAAGTGGAATTGGTTAAGTGATCTTTTTCGATCGTCGTTGAAGGGTTTAGGATGTGTTCTTATGCAAGAAGGTAAAGTGGTAGCTTATGCCTCAAAACAATTAAAGACACATGAGTTGAATTACGCAACTCATGACCTCGAGTTGGCAGCTATTGTGTTCGCTCTGAAGTTATGGAGACATTATCTCGTATGGTGAGAAGATAGACATATTTTGTGACCATAAGAGCTTGCGGTATATTTTTACCCAACGAGATTTAAACCTAAGACGAGGCGTTGGGTGGAATTTCTTAAGGATTACACGTATACCTTCCATTACCACCGGGAAAGGCAAATGTTGTAGCAGATGCTCTTAGCCGAAAATTAAGGGTCGGTGTAGCAAGTATGACTCTTCATGCTTGGGATTTGTCTGGAACTTATGGAGGAATGCGACTTGAGCCCTGAAGAGATGATTTACAATACTGTAGTTGTTCAGAGTTACAACAACATATCGTAGAAGCTCAACATACTGATAGAGATGATTTCGATTCTTGATTAAATAGAGAAAGGTAAAACACCAGGTGGTTGGACTCAAGCGATGGTGTACTTCGTTATATGGGGAAACTTTTGTGCCAAAGCAAAATTGAGGATGGAAGTACTAGAACAAGCTCACAATTCTAAGTTTACCGTTCATCCGGGAGGATCGAAGATGTACCATGACATGAAAAAGACAGTATTGGTGGAAAGGGATGAAGAAAGATGTTGCCTTGTATGTGTCGAGATGTCTTACTTGCCAGCAAGTGAAGATTGATCATCGGAAACCAGGAGGGTTACTTCAACCATTACCCATATCAGAATGGAAATGGGAACACATCACTATGGATTTTGTCATGGGATTACCCAAAAGCTGCACATGGCAAGGATGCTATATGGGTTATCGTTGATAGACTTACCAAGTCAGCGCACTTCTTAGCAATCAAGAAGGCGATATGTTAGCCACGTTAAGTCAGATGTATGTCCATGAGATAATAAGGCTGCACGATACGCCGGTGTCAATTGTATCTGACAGGAGATCCTCGTTTTACTTCGATTGGAAAAGTTTGAGAAGGCATTGGGTACAGATGTCTCTCTTAGTACGCCTTTCATCCCAGGACAAGCGGACGATCTGAACGGGTGATTGATTGTGGAAGATATGCTACGAGCTTGTGCCTTGGATTTCAAAGGAAGTTGGAGTCAGCATTTGCCATTAGTGGAGTTTGCTTATAATAATAGCCATCAGACTAGCATTGGTATGGCACCTTTTTGAAGCATTGTATGGACGACCTTGTAGATCTCCAAAAGTGTGTTGGACCGAGATCGGCGAACGAAGCATTTTTGGACCTGATTTGGTACGAGACGAGGAGAAGGTTCGGTTAATCCGGCAGAGGTTAATGACATCTCAGAGTCGTCAAAAGAGCTATGCAGACAAGAGACGTCGACCTTTAGAGTTTACTGAGGGTGACTTGGTGTTACTCAAAGTGAGCCCGAAGAGAGGTGTTAAGCGTTTTGTCAAGATAGGAAAGTTATCACCACGTTACATTGGACCTTTCCAGATTATGCGGCGTGTTGGTGCAGCAGCTTATCAGTTGGAGTTACCTCAGCGAATTGGGCATGTTCATGACACTTTCCACGTGTCAATGTTACGGAAGTACGAGAGAGATCCTTCATATGTTATTGACCCTTCACATATTATTGCTTGGGAAGATTTGGAGATTCAAGAGGATGCTACGTACGTAGAGAGACCGGTTCGAATTTTGGACTTTAAGGAACATGTGCTTCGCACAAAGACCATCCCTATGGTTAAGGTGCAGTGGCGGCGTCGCCAAGTCGAGGAAGCAACGTGGGAATTAGAGTCCGAGATGCGGAGCAAATACCCTGAGATTTTCAAGGTAACTTCTAAATTTCGTGACGAAATTTCTTTTAAAGTGGTAGAATATAATAACCTGTAATTTTTTTATATCTTTGTTTTGGTCGGGTTATACCTAGATTGGTTAACCTTGTGTTTAGATTGTTATTCCTTAAGACCTAACCTTAAACTTAACCCTAACCTTAAACTTAACCTTAAATGGGTGGATTGAACAAGAAAGGCTCCAAGTTAGGGTGGAAATAGAGCCACCCAAATTCATTGTTTGTTTTTCCTTAATAATGTTATTAAGGTTTGATAACTAAAACTTTAGAAATTTTAGAGAGAGAAACTAAAAACTAGGGAGAAGAAGGAGATGAAGTTAGAGTTTATTTTAGAGGGGGGGAAAATCAGTGGAGAATTAAGAGGAGTTTTTTTTTTAAGCTATTGAGGTAGTATGCTAAATTCCCTTTCTCTTTACGTTTTTTTTTTTATACTTGATTTTGAATTTGTATGATTATATCTAAGTGATTTATTGATTAAAAACTATGAATCTAATTGATGATCGGCATTTAATATTGATAGATAACATGCTTAGGTATCTCTAGTTAAAATTTGAGAATATTTCATCACATATTCACCATAAAATGTTTGTTTGTACTTGGATGTTGATTTCTAAATTGTTTTGTACATTTTCGCTTTGTATGTTCTTGACTGTACTTAGGACATCTTGATGATATCAAAACGATTTTTGATCTTGATAAAAGTTGTAGATCTATGTATTATCTTTAATTATCGTTGAGTTTGCTAAATTTAGAATTTTTATGAATTTACGGTGAATTGTTTGGTAAAATGATGCAATCTGTCCAAATGTTTGAAATGATCTTATAAAATCAATAACTCTCATTTGAACCATTGGGTTTTTGTAAAAATTGAATATGATATAGATCCATATGTTAGAAATGCTTCCCTAAAATTTGAAGATGATCGGATTAATGAATCATTATGAAACATGTAATATAAAATTCTAGTTGTTATTGAAAATAGATGAATTGAGCCAAGAACAAAAGAATTTTTTTTGATTAATGAAAATAGTTGTTGTTAATTCTCTTTTTCTTTTGATTGATGAGAATAGTTGTTGTTAATTACTTTTTCTTTTAATTGATGAAAATAGTTGTTGTTAATTTTTAGATTAAAGAATCTTTGATTTTTGAAATTAGTTATTATTAATGCTTTTCTTTTTCTTTAGATTAAAGAATTATTAGTGGGACAAAGAATCTTTTGATTTTTTTGAAATTAGTTTTGATTAATTCTTTTCTTTTTCTTTAGATTAAAGAATTCTTAGTGGGATAAAGAATCTTTTGCTTTTTTTTTGGAATTAATGGTTATTAATGATGAAAGTTAAGGAATAATAGGTATTAATAACTTATTATATTCAAATTTGAATTCTTTTTGTTTTTTTGGTGGAATCCTAGGAAACAACTTTTCTTTATAGTAATCTTGTTTGTTTTAATAAAGAATAAAAAGGAAGAATTATGTTAGAGAGAGAAATAAATTAAAAGAAGGTGGTAGTGGTAGACATAAATAATTAGCTATCACTTTGAAGACATAATTATTAGATTCTTATCTTGACCAAACTTTTAAACTTGAGGTTAGGTGGAACTTGTTTTAGGTTGTGAGTATATATATATATGTATATATCTTATACTAAGAAGAAAAGAGTAACCATACTAAGAATAAAAGAGTAAACATACTAAGAAGAAAAGAGTAAAACAAAAATCTAAATTAATAGAAATAACGAGAGATTCTTTTAGTTCATATCAAAGACAATTTCTTCGGTGATAAAGCTTTTCCTTCTATTATTTATAGTTTTTGGATTGCGATTTGAGGTAGGCGCAACACAATCTAAAACTCTTCTTTTATTTAAGTTTCTTTTAATTAAATTTATGTTTGTAAGTTTCCATTAATATATGGATGATAATCGATGTTGTGAGCATGATTATGAATGTTGGGCTGCGGTCCATAGAATGTGATTCTTAAAGATTATTTATGACGGGATACGAGATATCCTTGGAAACGGTATTTGTTTCCTAAACCCACGTGGGAGCTCCCTTGGGCGAGCGGATTGATTGAATTTATTGTTGTATAATGTTGGGATACGAGATATCCTTGGGGACGGTTTTGTTTCCTAAACCCACGTGGGGGGGTTCCCTTGGGCGAGCGGATTGATTGAATTTATTAATGTATATGGATGTGGTGTTTCCATATGTTTGTGGTGGTGTTAACCATGCAACTTGTTTTGAAAAGAAATTGAAAAATATTGCATAAAATGTTTTGTTGCTTCTTTTCCTACTGAGTGTCACAACTCACGTCGTATTATGACAAAAATTCCAGATTTTATGACATCACAAGGAGCTAATGGCGGAAAAGCATAGAGATCGGTTTTGGTGTTTTAACTAGTAGTTGCATATTATGATTGGAAATTTGTAATAAAATATCATCAAACTCTCTTTTGGATGATTTATTGAGTGCTTATTGAGTATTTATATTTTGGAGATTATTGGGTTAATGTATAATTAATGGAACAATGTGTTATTAAGACGATTTTATTTGGTTAGATAAATGAAAATTTCTAAGTCATGTCAGTTTGACTGTTAATGATAATTATTTTACAAGATATTTATGATTGAATATTTTATGGTATGCATAAAACTCACGGTTTATGAAGTTGTTAAAATATTAGAATTTTCTGAGTGACGGAATTATTTTTAAAACAATTGTTTATTACTATAAGAAATTCAGATATTTTTTTAAATGATTCAACTATGTTGAAGTTTTCCTGTTTTTAAACTATTCTATGTTGTGTTTTAGTCTTTGGTGTCTTCTGTAAACTTGAATAGATTTCTTTTTAGATTCCATAATGGTAAACTAAACCTGATTTGGAGTTGTGAGTGATTTTATATGATTTTATAAAATGGACTATCTCTTTTTCTTTTCCGAGTTAAGTCAACTACGTATTTGACTGTGGTCAAAAGGTCTTTAAGATAATCTAATTTTTTTATAAAATTTATGAATGGAACTATACTCAATTAGGATTCAGAAACATATAATAATAATAATATTTGGATTTGAAATAGGTTCGGTAAAATTCGTGGAGTTAATTGATGTCTGTTTTTAATTTATAACTCTTCCTTAAATATGCGATTCTTTTGAATTAAATCTGGAACGTTTAACGATGAAATAAATTTTTATGGTAAACTATAGTTCTTTATTGTTCATGTGAGTCAAAAATAATGACAAGTTAACGGTTAGATGTTCCCAAAATAATTTTTATGTATCCGCTGCGACAAAATTTCTGAATTGAACATAAATAAAGAATAGACAAAGAATTGGTTGTTTGGACTTGGGCCAAGTGTGGAAGTCTAGGATTGTTATTAAAAAGTAACATTTCGGATTTTGGGTTTGGATTTGGGTCGAAATCCAGGCCCGGAATTCGGGGTGTCAAAAAATTCCTTTACCAACGCTGTTTTATCTCCACCGTTCAATCCCAATCAAAGTCCAACAAAAAGTCTGAGAAAACCTCCACCAAATTTTGCCTGAAAATCACGCGGTTTAAACTTCCCTTTAGCATCTATTTTTTTCGCGTCCAAGCCTTATACATAGCATGTTTAATAGTAACAGGACCGTCCCAGTCCAAGCCCTTAGAAAACTAACATAAAATCTCGAGCAAATCGTTCCATGTTTTATACACAGCATGTGCAGTGAGTTTTCCCGCCAATTTATGTTTTTGAAAATAAAGGAGGTGTGCCCTGATCCAAACTGAGGTTCCTTTAACATATGGTTCATGGGGTGTAAACAGCAGGTGGACGCCCCTTATCAATGAGGTGCCCCTTATCCATTTGAGGGGTGTTTTCAGTAAATTTCTCCGGAGAGGCCAAATACCACTTTTCGAGCCAATTTCTCCGCACAAGTGTATTTCTCCAAAAACACCTACAAAGACATAAAATACCAAAATAAGTACAAAAATGGGTACTAATAATATAGGAAATTGAGATCAAAATAGACACATAAATGCGTCTATCAGGTATACCACATCCGCCTAATTATTTTAATCTATAAGTGAGCGTTCTATCTAACTGTAAACGCACTCTGTGGTTTAGAGTCACTTGATTTGGGAAACAAAAGGCTATCAAGTACTTTTGTAAATATTTACTATCTCTTGATTCTTTAAGAGATACGTAACAACCATATACATATGCTTCATTTCAAGTCCTTTTGAAATTACCAAGCTAACTAAGTAACGGAACGCTATGACGTTCATTACTAGAGGACAATTCCAGGGCTTTGTGAGAAACCTCGCGCCACAAGGCGAGTCTTGATACTTTGAAACTTTATTCTTCCCACTATACTTTATGCAAATAATCATATATGTCCCATAGGCTTTACACTTGGTTGGTTAGCACTACCACAACAAATACCTATATATTTGTCAAAGAACCAAGTTCTACCTAGATTATGTAGGCCAAATATGCTCTTTTTTATATTAAATAATAAAAAGCATGGTTCGATCTCATACTGCTCTAATTCCTTGAGCAACTATATATAAAAATAATCATTAATATGCTCGCACGATCTTCCCATTGACTCGTGTGTGTTCTCATAATCCTTTAGGATTTCATTATTATATGGAATCATTAAACTTCGGAGCGTCCTCCAGTTTTGATTCATGGACATAGTCAGCGACAATCAAATGAGATGATTTCATTAATGATACAAATTATAGGTTGTGCCTTACTCATCTACTTCCTTTCTAGGTGAGCATTGATCGAACTTGGTGGTATCTCCATCCTCCTTTATGGAGCCACGGCCTCAACCACACTTCCACTAAGTGTAGTTGCAACACTTTAGTCTATGGTGTATATCCCTTATTCAGGATTCGTAACCTTGCAGGTAGGTTTGCAGCTTGTATGTGTGATCTCATCACTTTAGCGACATCAGTGTACATTCTGAAAATCGATTATTCTTTGTCACTTCACATTTACATTTATGGAGTACTAGAATAAATATGAGACACAGTGGGAATACACCACGAAAATTCTTGTCGTTCCCTTAGAAAATACTTTTTCTTATCTCCCCCTAACAACATGAAGATTGTCTCATCAAAATGACAACTCGTAAATCTAGCGGTAAGAGATCTCCTGCCAAAGATTTTAAAAATACGGATAATTATTGGAAATTCTAGTCCAACATAGTCACTTGATCATTTTGATGACTCATCATAGTACGATGATGGGTCTTAAGGGCACATATATAGTGCAAACAAAATTACGTATGAACAAAAAAAATGTCAGTCTTATATCAAGTTACCAACTGGTAAGCCAATAATGGTTGACCAATTGTGGGTCTAAAACGAATAAGTGAAGACGCATGTAGTATTACATATTCCCCAAGCAGTTAAAGGTAGGTTTGTACGCATAAGCATGGCTTAGGAACCATCTGTAACCTTTGATGATAGCCTTTGCGAGACCATGGGGTATAGGATGCTCTACATTGATCATATTAAACATGCAACAACCATCAAGTCCTTTTGATGTGCACTAGCTAGCATTTTCAAGGGGTGGTGAGACCTCTTATATGTATAATATGTGCTAGTAGCTTTCCAAACACAAAACTTCTTGGGAACTATAACTAGTTCAAAATGTCAAAAAAAATCACTAGAGCCATAAGTCACTTTAATGGTCCGCATTCTGCATGAATATTTTCTAAATTTCACCTCTTCTTTTTTTTAATATGTAATTTTTTTTACCATTTGCATCTTAGGATGGTCCCGATCCTGTTTTACTGAAGACTTTGTGAAATGAGTGATATGCTCTCTTACTTAAAATCATAATGGGAAGGGGGGTTGTGCATCTAGTACTTTAGAAAGCACTTATTGAGAGATAGACCGTCACTTTGCATTATGTCAATCTTTTTCCCATTTTCGTTCACTCAAATAAAGTGATATTTATATGACTTCTTTCAAAACAATCATCATGTCACAACCAAAGTTGCTTTATGGTTATTCCCAAAGCATGTATGAGTCAGTTCCCAATATTTCATCGTCGTAGTCAATATGATTCAATAATCCAAATATTATAGTGAATTACATTGCACTAGATTGACTCATTTGTTTCTCTAACATATAGTTCCTCACAAATATATTAGAGACTATAAAAGATGCAATCAATTACATTCTCATCATTGTGATGTTCCACATGATATCCATTTGCACGGGTTACTTGGGAATTTAACAAGGTGTAATTATCTCTTGGTACATCTAGAGATTTTGCGACGTCTTTGTTCTATCTTAAAAACAAATTTTGAGCAATGCTGCACCCGATGATCGAATCCTTGTAGTCACATTATAAGGAAATAGTTCAACAACTAATTTAAATTCCTTAAGAGTTTCGTGTAATAAGTGGTGTGACCTTATTATGTAACAAAAGAAAATCTATCTCATTTACTTTAGAGTGTTATCGTTCATGAAGATGATATACTTTTCATCATAATGTATGAATGATCCTTATAACTCAAGTACTTTTGAGTATATCTCAAGTTCTTTAGAGTATTTCAATCCCATGAAAATTATATACTTTTCATTCCACAAGTGCAGACAATGAATTTAATTTTTCGCAAAAAAAAAAACTTTATTTTAGCTAATGAAATATATGTCAAACTATCATGTAGACAACATTTTAGGATCAAAATATAGAATCTAACCATACGAATTCGATTGAATAAAGGTAAGAAAAAAATAGGTAAGTGTATTGACTTGGAAAATTTCTTGTTTCCATTAATGTTGATGTCTAGGGCATGATCTTATCCAAGAATATAGTGTGTTCGTTTTCCTTTAAACTCCTTATATCTCTTGTAGTTGACTACTAATATATGATACTTGCATTACAACGCTTGTATCATTCTCAGTAAAATGCTTATACCAAGATTTGCAACTCTCTTTGGTATGAGTCGGAATTACATCTTTGTCCAATTATAGGTAGATACATTTACTTTGTATCATTACTACTGGAGCAAGAATTACATCTCTGACTCATGGAAACTTTTGTGAGTATCTTTCCTCAAAATGTGAGGTGTGCTTTTAATTACAACATATCATTGTCATAGTTATTGACTCATTATAGTCTAATAAGTGTATTACATCCCACTGAACATTCAAGTTTGGGGGAAAATGAATGTTTTTACAAACTTCTTTTAAAGAATTACATCGTCTGAAGTTAATATGTCGCCTTGGAAATGTTGAAGGTATAGCTTCCTTTGAAAGGTGTATCTTTACAAGTTGAAGATTTTTATGACGAAAGTATTGTACTTGTGCACACAAACTTCCACATCATAGACTCTTTAATGGTGCTCAAGTACTTCTGAGTTAAAAAGGTCAAATTAGAGACGAATTGGTTTAGTCAAAGTTTGGTCAACTATTTGGTCAAGACCCAGTCCATTGGGTTGACAAGGTCATGGTTAATGAATATAAACATATATGGTTCATTATATATGATATATTGAGGCCCATTGATAATAAATTTGAAACCATTAGCATATGAGCCCAAAACATATCATTAACCCTAAAAATTGACAAAATTCTTCTTTCAACTGTTCTGATCGATAAACAAATGCATCATTGTCCGATAATAATAAAAAATTTACAGTAGATTCATTACAGTGTTTCTACAAACATATTAAAACTTCAAAGACATCCAACGGCTAGATAAAAATATATTTATGACGCCGTATGACTGTTCCGATTCACGTTTCTGTGGACACGGCAGAAAATATCACGTACTTTGGAGTACTTTAAATGGTTGGATCTTTATTAAAGTTTTACAGTATCTCCATGAGGATAACATATACCACATATAAAAATTACAGAATAATCCAACGGTTAAAATTATACTAAACCTAGGTATTTAGACGTTGTTATAATTAGAGTTTCTGAACGTAGACAGTTCTACTAAAATAATAATTTGGAGATTGCATCATATTCTGACTTAATTGAAATTTTAAAAAAGTAAATAAAGACTAATTGGGTAGAACATACTAAAGTTTCATGAAAATCTAACGGTCAAATATCTATGTTTGATAATCATATTTACGTGGAACCCTAATATATACTATGAAACGAAATTTCTTTGTTCAAAAGAAATACCTGGTAACACATCCATGGAAAAAAAATCAACCGATCCAATCTAGCTCTGCGGTATAGCTTCGTGATGATAACGCGTTGGAGTAACAATTAGAGAAGGAGAAGAACTTCTTATAGATAAAGAGGCATCATATATTACATACACATAATGTTCTTTATATACACTAGTATGTAACCCGGGGCCTGTGGATCAACTAATTTAGAGTGGCGGGGCTTCGCCCCGTGCCCGTGGTAAAATGCATTTGATTTTTTTTTTGAAGGGATATGGACCTCTAATACCCTTTAGATATCTAATGATTTGATGATTTCAATTTGATATTATAAACCTGAATTCATGAATCAATTTTATAAGCATATATTAAAATAATAATAAAAAATCGACTCCATAGATTTTGGATTTAAAATAATTAAATTTTCCTATGGACATTTGCAAATTTTTTATTAACATAATTATAATTTTATTTGCAATTAAACAGAAATACATGTTTTTTTTTGTCCAACCTTTTTTTTTTATTAACAAATTGTCATATCCAATGATTTTATCTGTAGAAGTTTTGATATATATATATATATCACTTGTAAATTTTTGAAATGCAATCTTTAAAACAAAACAAAAAGAAATGTGAAATGCTAGAAGTGTGCAAGCAGGGGGATACTGTAGAGATACCTTTATTTATGTCTAGATTTGGAAGTCGATTAATGTAATAGTACTATGTTGAGTCCAATTTTGCTTATTACCTTGGCAGTATTACATGTTTATTGGTGGTGTATGAATTGCTTCTTAAGCATAGTTTCCTGATACATCTTAATAGGTCGTGTACACTGGTCCCCAAGAAAGAACGTCATGATAGCACTGTTAATAATAAGATTCACATCCATTTAGTTTAAAATTGCCACGGTTTAAACAAATTAAATAATATATTACCGGAGAATAATAGTATGTTTCACAAGCGGTGTGCCTAAAAACAAATGCTCATGCTATCTATAATCTTTATTAGTAAGTAAACACTCCATTGCATTCTTCATCTATCGCAACCAACGGTAGCATGTCACGATCCTTATCCATAATCGCGTACATACCATCATGACGTTGATCCAGTTCGATCAAAATTAGCATGTCATTGTTGTTTTCTATTGTGTCATACTTGATTTTAAAAAAATAAAAAAATAAAAAAATATATGTTTCAAAATCGGTGTGCTTAAAAACAAATGCTCATGATATCTATAATCTCTATTAATAAGTAAACACTTCATTGCATTCTTCATCTATCACAACCAACGGTGGCATGTCATGATCCTTCTCCATAATCTCGTCCATATCATCATCATGTTCATCCAGTTCGATCAACGTTGGCATGTCATCGTCATTTTCTATTATGTCATACTTTTAATTTTTTACAAGTTTGTTCTTAGTAGGTGTCTGGAGTTGTTCTTTGTCAGAAGTTGTACTTAACCGTTCGTTTTTCTTTAATAGATATGCTTTATCCAAGCATTATCACAATGAAATATGTCACATGCTTTTAAAGTGAGATATATGAAGTTTATTTCGCCGAGTTTAAATTTAATTAGCATTGATTTCCCTAATTACAGTTAATATTTCTTCTATGCAGTCTTCCCCGTTTTTTAGTAAAACAAAATTATTTTTTAACAAATTGCATTCTATTTTTCCCCCCGAAAATTGTGCTTATCTTAAATATTGTGGTTATTTTACATTATTGAAGATAATTTTAAATATATATTTAATTGAAATACTTTTATTCTTATCTTGAATGATGGCGCATATCCACCAGTTAATGCATTCGACTCCATTAGATCGTAAAATTTGGAGCAGTGGATTATGATGTGTTTACCTATTTCTGGATTCCACGTGAGATTTGTTTTCCCGAAATACACGAAGGTTAAAAATCATAAAAGTTTTTTTATTAAGCTATCACTGTGCTTTCTTCGTCTATGTTGAATTTATATATTATTTATTTTCTGGATTCGTGTTATAATTGGTCTCAAACATATTATGTATGCATCAGATAGATTTTAGCATTTTCTACACGTCGGGATATCGTCACTTGGCTTTTTAAGAATCCTATGCGAGTACCTAAAGATTTACGCTTCAATGATAGAAGTGCTACTGTAGTAATCTTTGGAAGTCATACAAACTCAATTCTTGTTACAACATGTTTGAATACCAGAAGTCAGTTCTAGAAGTCATAAGCAAATACATTTTATCTTGCTTAAAAATAAATTTTTCTGCTTCTAGAAGTCATTTTGAAAAAATATTCTCCAACGGATTTCTAGAAATTGAAAAGATAGTTCTTAGTGTACATCCAAACTCCCAATTATAATGCTTTTGGATACAGAAGCAGAATCCTCCATAACAGAAATCATAAGCAAAATATTTTTTTGCTTCGCAAAAAGTTACGTTCTTTTTTGCTTCTTGAAGTTGATCTGAATTCTATACTCAAACTGACTTCTTCCAAGAAGTCAAAAAGTTACTTTTAATCTTCAATTTCTCTACTTTAGATTGATGTCGAGCATGATATTGCGAGGTCCCTTATTCAAAAATATCCATTCTTTTGTTCCTTTTTTCTTTTACGCATACTTGTAATATAGACTTGAAGTGCTTGTGATTCAAAATTTTAGTTGGACTGTTGGGCTTTAGGAGTTTGCACATCTTGTTGTTTTCTCAACTATTGGAATTATTGGACCAACCTTCTTCTTGGTGACCAATTTTCATTCTTGCTTGAAATTGGTACTTTGGTTGCTGGAAAAAAAACTTAAGCTACGTCAGTTCCCAGATTTAATTAAATTCTTAGTAATCTACTCGCTTATGGAATTTCTTATTCATTTATATGCACACAATCACAGTAATAACATATTTTCCAGACAATTAACACATATAGATGATAAAACTTTCACACGACAGAACAAAAAACAATCACCGGCCTCAATCTTTTTTTTCACAATATGGACCGATCAAAATGGATTCGGGTTTTAATAACTAAAACTATCATATCGTATATTCAAGATCGACCCATGAATTGAACCATAAAAACCAAAGATTTGAGTGCTTATACATGTCATTGGAAATGTTTTCAGCAACCACTGAAAACCCTAATCCTCTTCGTAATAACCCATCATTCTATTAATTCCAAGTTCCAAGTAGCGGTAGTGTTCATCGTAAATACAAAACTTATAATCGAATATAAATAATCACAAATAATTTTATTTGGAAATATTATGGCGTCGATATGATGCTTACTTTTTTCATTATCGAACAAAATGTTATCATATTCCATCCTTGATTTACTGGGCACTACTATAATCATTATCATTTATCATTTTGACAATTCTTATTTCTTACAGGAACATTAGTCAATGATGTTTTTACTCTTTCGTCGGCAAAAGATAAATTAACCATTGTTCTTTATAGGGATGTACATGGGACGGTACGGCCCGGTTCTCTTATGGAACCGATCCCTGTACTTGGTGTTGACCGGTACCCCATTTTGAGAACCGGTACCTGTACTTGTACCTGGTGTTGTCCCGGTCGTCCGGTACAAGTCCGGTACCGGATTTTTACCTATTAGCTATTACATTTTCAAATCAAAAAAGAAAAAAAACTTCTCTAGTTCTTCTCTGCTATGACAGGAACCCTAACTTTACCAATACAACCCACACAAATAAAAATATACAATTAATCAATGACTCCGAGAAACTTCAATTTGGCATAAACCCACCCTAACTTTACCAATTTCTTGTACAACCCATACAAATACAATGAATCAATAACTCACAGAAAATTCAATTCTGCATAAACCCAACTGAAATCAACCAATACTCACTGGAAAATTCACCGCAAGTCTGCAATAATTCTTCAATCTGATTTCTAACTTCATACCCACATTCATAGGGAAAATAAACCCAAATTTGTTGCCATTAACACTTGAATTCAACCCAATCTTCTAACCCATCAGAATTGTTGAATTCTAGAGTAGAAGCACCATCTTCTCCTTAATCTGTTCACGGATATAATTTTTCAGATTCAATTTTCCGGAACTAACAACAGCCACCACCATCAAATAATCCATTAATTCTTCGTTTCTAGACATCCAACAAATCGATCTCAAATAAAACCTTACATCAGATTCAAACATGCAATGAAACAGATTAATCAAACATGTAACTAATTATTAAGAACCCTAAGTTAACAAACATATTCGAAATTACCCAAAATCAGATGATGGTGGTGGTGGTGGTGATGAAGAAGAAGGTGGTGGTGGATTTGATACAGAAACTCGAGTCAGAGTGAAGAAGAATAAAAATAAGTGAGTGGTGGTGCTTCTGTTCTTCGGCTTTGAGAAAAAGGAAGAAGAATCAGTCGTGAGAATAGGCAATTTTAGAAAGATAAGATTACTACAAATACCTAGAATCAATGGTCGTGATTAATTCTGATATAAAGATCGAAGGCTATTACTAACCGGGTTTTTTGGTCCGGTACAAGCCGGTACTCACACCATTCCCGGTCCATGTACCAGTGTACACCGGTTCTCCTATTTCATTCCCGGTCCCTGTACCGGCTACACCGGTACCGGTACGGTTTCGGCCCGGTTTTTTCGGTTCCAGTCCGGTACAGGGACTTCTAACCGGTTCTTGTGCAGCCTTAGTTATTTATATATACTTATAGTATGCATAAATATCAAACCGACCATGTACGCACATAGCTAAGAGTATAATTTTTGATTCTCCAGTTTCTTTACAATACAGAGAGCTTCCCTTACTGTGGAAGCTATTGCATAAGTTATTTCTGGAAGCTAGTATGTAACATGTGCTACGCACTGGGTCTAGTGGGAACTGCTGATTTGGTGTGATGGGGATTTTCCCCGCACCCGTTATCCAGGTGCATTAGAACATCTATAAATCTCATATCTCGGTTAATCGATTATCGTTTAGTTGAGACGAAAGTTGGATACCCTTGTCATCAGCTTCTACACCGGTCGACCGATGGAGTTAGCTCTTTTTTCTACTGAGACATGACACTTATCCCCACACACGTTTCAAGGTGGGTCTAACAATTGTAATGTACAACTGAGGAACTAATTACAATATGATATATTAACAATTGTAATATAGAAGTTTATGGATGATCGTGAAAAATATGATAATCTTAATATCATATATGAACATAGAGTTCGCCAATTCTTTGACCATTCTAATAATGTTGTATCCTAAAAGTTTTGGGAATGAGAAAACAGGTTGTTATATAAGTAACCTGAGACAATCTTCCTAAAGAAAAATATGTCATTTCCTTGAGTTGTACATCTGGAGATTCAAGCGTGGCAATCAGGGGTCGATAAACACCTTTATGTACAATATGAACCGGAAAAACAACATCATTTAGATATGAAATTTGGAATGATGTGTAGCATATTAACCCCAGATATTTATACAGTGACAATATTACATGCAACTATAGGACCACGGTTATTAGAAGTTCACAAATGTAGTCAGAAATGTAGTAGCAAGATAAGAAGACTGATTTTACCTGTTGTTCTTCTCTGCTAGAGGATATCCTCCCTCATTTTATCACAGCCTATAGTGCAGCAATATCTTGAGCATTCATTACATTCTCCAATTGCACAAACACATAACTTTATTCTAAATTTGCATCCAAACTTAAAAACCCAATTCATCCATAAGATACATTAACTTGATCAAATCATAGGTAAATTACCAAAAAAATGTTTTTATATTATTAACTTGCTCAAATCATAAGTAAATTACCAACAAAACTTGTTCTTATATATAGGTACAATAAACATTTTTCATCCGGTCCTTAAACCTAACACTCTACAACTTCGTTTCTAAAGCGCTAATGAGCAGAAGATGGTAAAATGTACAAATGCAATAATATTTGGATTAGATAACTAATTCCAATACAAAACCATAAAAATTCCCATGCATAGTACTATCCATAACATGATGGATTTTAAGCGTGTAGCACTACCATTCACAGCTGGTTGGGTTGTAGCAGTGTCATTCATTGCGAATCACCTATTCCATGCTCGGTTGGATTGTATCCGTGCCATTTTCAGCAAATCACAATTCCATGTTTGTAACATTCACCGCAAAGTCACCATTTTTTGTCATTTCAAGTGAAAACCTTAATGTAGGTGTAAGTTGAGTTGGCACATTCTTCAGGTTAGATAGCAAGGTTGAACATGACCGCACAGTAGCTATAGTTTGTTGCACTACATGAAAGACCAATATCCAGTGTATTTGTAAAAAAAATAGAGTTAAGTTAACTAATATTCAGCAGAACATCCCCGTACGTAGTCGTATATAACATACACTCAGACAACAGTATGAGCTTTTAAATTTTGTTTTTGTGAAACTCCTAAATACAGTCTCTAACTGTTCGCATGAATGCATAGGCTCCCTGGAGCCATCATTTAACACAACTATGATCTCTATTATCATACAAAATATAATTATTTCATTCTCCAAATTATTTTTCGTACAGTTACTAATCAACACCAGCTTTCTGAACCACAAATTCTTATCAAACCCTCTTAACTAAGCTATGACGCTAACATTAGCTTACACTCTCCGCTTACATGCATCATTCGAAAAAAATTCATATCCACTTATTGATGATGGTTTTTAGCTTAGGTTTAAAATCGTAAAACCCAAGTCAGACAGTGACGTCACGGAACTTGAGTAATAATGTCTCCACTAAGCGCATTTATTGAACCCTTTAATTTGTCTCCGAGAAAATTACCAGGGTACCTTTTTTTAATACTAATTAGGGTTTCGATAGGCCAGACCCAAATTCCCACAACACATGTGCCAATGGCATGCCATGCCATCCACACCTCCGCGCCAAGGCATTCCAACCATGCCAGCTGCACCACCGTGCCAATTGAAAATCATGCCAGCCACGTCTCCACGCCAAGGCATGCCAACCATGCCAGCCGCACCACCGTGCTAATGGCAAACCATGTCAGCCAAGTTTCCACGCCAAGGCCTGCCAACCATGACAGCTGCACCACCGTTCCAATGGAAAACCATGCCAGCCACGTCTCCGCGCCAAGGCATGCCAACCATGCCAGCCGCACCATCGTGCCAATGGAAAACCATGTCAGCCACACCGCCGCGCCAAGGCGTGCCAACCATGCCAGCCGCGTGCCAACCATGCCAGCCACATCTCCGCGACAAGGAATGCTAACCATGCCAGCCGCACCACCGTGCCAATGGAAAAACATGCCAGCCACACCGTCACGCCAAGGCATGCCAGCCGCACCACAATGCCAATGGCAAACCATGCCAGCCACATCTCCGCACCAAGATATGCCAACCATGCCAGCCGCACCACCGTGCCAATGGGAAACCATGCCAGCCACACCGCCGCGCCAAGGCATGCTAGATGCACCACTGTGCCAATGACAAACCATGTCAGACACATCTCCGCGCCAAGGCATGACAACCATGCCAGCCTCACCACTGTGCCAATGGCAAACCATGCCGGCCTTCCCTATTGCGGTTACCAAAACGAAGGCGTGCGACGATCAACAGCCACCCTTCCATCCTAGATGCAAATCCTAGCTATCCAAGGTCGCCAAACAATGCATGGTAACCTTTGTCCCAAAACCCTAGTTTTGGCCACGCCAAGGCATGCCATGCCACACGTTCCAATGGCATGCCAACCACATTGTTGTGCCATACCATGCCGTCCTTCCCTATTGCGGCTACCAAAACGAAGGTTTGCGACGATCAACGGCCACCCTTCCATCCTAGATGCAAATCCTATCCATCCAAGTCTCCAAACAACGCATGGTAACCTTTGGCCCAAAACCCTAGTTTTGGCCACGCTAAACCGCGCCAACGCATGCCATGCCACATGTGCCAATGGCATGCCAACCACCTTGCCTCACTCCACCATGCTAGCCTTCCCTATGAGGCTACCAAAATGAAGGCGTGTGATGATCAACGGCCACCCTTACATCCTAGCCGTCCAAGGTTGCCAAACAACACATGGTAACCTTAGAATTCTTCCTGAGTTTTACTTTCGTGCTGTTTTTACCTCCCGAACGAGCTCAAAACCTAAATCTTCCCTCGTAAGGAGATAAGACATTCTTTTTCGTACAAAATGGAGGGGTGAACCATCAAAATTCGAGTCTTTATGACAATTCTACATCTATTCTAGTAAAGGGAGCTAATTAGGGTTTCAGCATGCCAAACCCTAATTTAGACAAAAGCTGCAAGCGCTTCCCTTCCAAGTCGCACACTGCCAGTGGCTCCACTCCACGTTAAATTCATGCCGCGTGCGACGATCAACGGCTACCCTTCCACCTGAGATGCAGATCTTAGCCTTCAAGGTCGCCAGCTAACGCGCGATAACCTTTGACCCAGCGCCAAGACCTAATTTTGGTCGCGCCCAAACTATGCCAAAACCCTATTTTTTGTCCGTGCCTAAACTAAGACAAAATCCTAACCTGGTCACGCCAAAATCCTAGCATGGTCACCACAAAATCCTAGCCTGGCCACGCCAAAATCCTAGCCTGGCCATGCCAAAATCCTAGCCTGGTCATGCCAAAATCCTAGCCTGACCACTCCAAAATCCTAGCTTGACCACGTCTCCATGACAAATCCATGCCGGCCCCGCTACATGCCGTTGGATACCAAAACGAAGGCATGCAACAATCAACAGCCACTTTTTCATCTAAGGTGCGGATCTTAGCCGTCCAAGGTTACCAGCTAATGCATGGCAACCTTTGGCCCTAGTTTGGCCACGCCTAAATAAATCCAAAACCCTAACTTTTGACCGCGCCTAAACTAGTCCATGTTAAAGCCATATTGATCATGCTTTCATGCCACTGGCTACCAAATTAAGGGTTGCAATAATCAACGGCTATCTTTCCTCTTAAGCTGCAAAATCTCGACCGTCGAACGTCACCAAGCCGGCAAGTATCCCAAGCTTAACTTTCCAGACAACAACAACTTGCTATACAATTTCCATTAAAACACTCGAGACATCAACACATGTCACAAACTAGGGGATGCTCATTGGGTATTGGTTTAGCGGTTTACAGCATGCGGCGTACTCTACGCCCGTTATAAAAAAGTGTCATAAGGATGAGGCGATTAGTAAATGCAGGGAGTAATGGTGAAACGCTTTCTTTTATGGAACATCAATTCCGAGCGCTACCGGTTACCACCTCTTCCCATTTACCCACCCGTTTTCTATTTCTTAATGAGACCAGAGTATATTTCACTTCGACTTGTATAAATACACATTACCTATTTCCACCGAACAACAAGTTCAGGTCAGGAACATACAACACTCAGAAAACATTTGCTAGCTTTCCATCTGTTAGCCTCCCACTTTCTGATACAAGTCGTAAAACAACTACTCTTCCAGAATCAACTATTCTGGTCTCAACACTTTCTTCGCTTCCCTCCCCAAAACCAACCCTTCTCCTTCACTTTATGACCGAAGCAAGTCTGGAATGACCATTTCTTGGTTTAGGCCGGATTTGTACAGATTGATCTCTCGAATCTAAAGTACTCCCTTGCAATACATTGTTTAGGGTTTAAATTCGTTTCTCACCCACACACCCGAAATTACCGAAATCAGCAGAAACCATTTTCACCCTCAAACACCACTGATTTTAAGTAAATATTACTTCATATTTGAGTCCTTCAGTGGAGTCAATGCAGTCCCACCAACGTGATAAGCGTACACCCTCATGAACCTTATAACTCTGAAACTTACCTCATGAGTTCAACACTTATGCAAATGTCAGTAATGTAGCCTGTGCTATTTTCCAATGTTTGTTTCCCTGAAGCAACCTACATACAAAAAAAATCAAATCATAAACTTGTACAAAATATTTTACTTTTGAAACCAAAAAAAAAAAGATAAATGTGGCATTTTTTTTTTTGAGAAAGCAAAAATATGACACATTAGAAAAGTATATCTGCATAGAAAAGTGAAGGATATCTATCTTGAACCAGCAGCAAAAGTAGACACACACACGGTATGCTAACGGGATCCTTTATACTCATTTCCATATAAGATGCACCAACAGGCATACCTCAGATATTTAGTGGGTAACTCTTCTACGGACAACATATTGAGTTTTGGTCCCCTTTATTTTGTATTGTATTTCCAATTATAATAGCAGGATTCTTGGCATAAATTAATGCTTAAAGTTGAAAAAGAAAATAAATAATGCTCTTATATACTTTGAATGACTAAGAATGAAGTTTTGCTAAGAACTTCAAACATTTTGGTCAGTTAAGTATTCAGAGCCTAAAAATAAGAAAAAGATTGTAATACGACATCATGAATCAATTCCATTAGCATCTCTGAGTACTTATCATCCAGTTGAAATAACTTGCTTTCCTTTCTTCTTAAAACAACAAACAACATCAGTAAAATCCAAAAATCATAACTATAGCTATCCAAGGATTAATGACACGTAATCATTAGTTGCGTTCATTAATTCGGCCCACAACATTACCTTAACTGCATCTCCCCTGTTACAAAAAATACCATCACCAAACATAATAATTTTTTGGTAAAACCAAAACATGAAAATTCACGTTGTACTGTACCTCCCATTTTCGATCACAATTTCTCGCATCTTTACTTCACTGTCGCTAAACGTCTTTCTCACAATGTTGGAGACGGACTTAAACTTTCCGATGACAGCTACAAAAAATACACTATTTTATCAGTATAAATATTTTTTTTTCCTGCTACGTGTATAATGTGCTATCATAAAAATAAAAATGATTTATGCACCATCCACATACCTATATAATAGGTAGTATCATTTTTCCTGCTAGCAACATCACCTAAATCCGGGAATTCAAAGACTTCTCTGGGAAATGTCGTTGGGTCATCGCTAAGCTTTTCTATCTTTGAAAACCTATTCAGCCACACAACATACCCAAATGAGACTATCCTATAACCAGTAGTTGGCTCGTCAACACCCGATCTCTGAATAGAATATACACATCCTTCCTTAATCTTTTCCTGGATCAACTGTACATGATTCTTCCCTATCCTATCCTTCATCTGAGTTCCCTATATTGGATATAATTAAATTCAAATGTCAGGAAATCTTCTTGTGAATTTTCTCTCTTTTATTTCCAGTTGAAGTGTTAAATTGGTTCTTTACAATCCAGCAAAAAGAAAATGTAAATAAAGAGATGATCATATACTTTTTTTTCTTCTGCGAATGCATACGGGCTTCCTCAATATTGGAGGTTAAAGTAGGACAATAAAATAAAGAGCAGAGTTGCTTGGTTTATAAGTTATGGACATCCAATATATAGCCATCAGAGGAAATCAATACACACATGATGGTCAATATGATAAAGCTCAACACTCCATGCTTTCCCAGTCCTCTAATTCTCAAAATTCCACATCCTTAACACTAATGCTTTCACAGTCTTCTGAGTCATCTTCTTTGGCATGAGATTGAGGAATGGTGTGTAAACTTCCCCCCCTGCAGATATGTTAATTAAAAAATGATCAATCAACAATCTAAACACAGGTCAAAGAGAAACTTAGCATAGGTGTATATCCACAAACACGTCAAAGAGAAATCTAGACGCCAATACAATTGGTAAAAACACACATGTGTACTTCTAAGTTCCAAAATTAGACAGCTGAATGATTATAAAAAATAATCAGCTCTTAATTATCAGGCATACAATCCTTGAACACGGTTATCCATTGTTCCCTGATTCCTCTCTACAACCATTGAAAGCGTGAGTTTATTAGATGATTTTGGTATCAACAACGCTACTGTAAGTGAGAATGTGAAAACCCTACATAGTCAAAATCTTTTTGAAAGTAACGAAATGTTTGTGAAGGAAAATTATAAAAGAGGTACCAAATTGTAACGTTCAAAATGATTAAATCTGGTATGCCATACTTCCGATACTAATTAGATTTTTTAATTTATAATTCCTTGCATTAATTAACTTGACTGGTATTATCGTGTTGTGTTCGTAGTTAAGATCCAAAATGCTATGAATTTATCTCTCGATAAAATCACAATCACAATCACCACTTAAAGATATTTATATGCAATAATTGTAGAATAAAGAAATACAATACGTTTTAATTTTGATTGATGTTACATTGCGGCTTGTTTGCTAGATTTTCATTCTCACGTCTGATGATTCTGATCCATATATGCCACAACTTTTCATGCGCGGAACCATAATAAATAAATACCAAACATAAGAAAGAATACTTTTAAATTTTGATTGATGTTACACTGCGGCATGGTTGCAATCATTATCAGAAGACCAAAGAAAAATTGATGCATACGTTCTTTTCCGTAGGCTGTAAGCAGTGTTACCAACTGTGAATTTATTTCAGAAAATTGCATTATGTAAGTTGTAGAAAACGTTATTGGAGCTAATTTATGTTCATTGGCTACCTCCTAATGATGGCTATGTTAATTTGAATGTCGATGGAGATTCGAATGATGTAGGACATGCAACTATTGGAGGCATTTTGCGCGAGGATGTTGGACATTTTATGGATGCTTTTACGAAGTACATTCATCGTAACTCCAATAATGTTGCTGAATTATGGGCCATTAGAGATGGACTACAGTTGGCTAGAAACATTGGAGTCGGGAAGCTACTTGTTGAAAGTGATTCGTAATATGCACTTAACTTAACTTGTGTCAGCAAACTTGTATAAAATTGTACTGGTACTTGGTACTGCCAAAGGCTGTTGCGAGATATTTTCCATTTGTCTCGATGTTTTGATCAGGTTTCCTTTCAACATCACTATAGAGAGGAGGTTTACTTTCAACATCACTATAGGGAGGGTAACTTTGTTGTTGATATTTTGTATAAAAAGGCAGCTACTAAATGTATATCCTGTATATGGGTTGATAACCCACCTGTTTTTTTGTGGTCTGTTTTGGCAAGTGATGTACAGGGAAATGCCTTCCCTAGATATGTAAGGCTCATCTAGTCTTCTGTTATATAAGTCATCTTGCTCAAAAAAAAAAACAGCTTAAAAATAAACACTTGAGTAGTTTTCTAAGGCTAAAAACATGATCCAAATTCATTAAAATCCAAATCTAATTGAAATACTCCAATAAAAATTAAAAACTGAACTGAAATAGCTCCAACAGTACAGTTCTTGGTTTTAAAGGACCTTTGCATATTTATGTCGCCTGTCTTAGTTCATTATAATGTCCATTTTCATGGATGTTTTCTTTTGGTGTTCAAGATCCACCCGAAAAGTTGTCCAGGGCAGAAAATGTCGTTTTCTACAGTTCCCTGGTAGGACTATGGTGTCCCATCTCCATATCTTGATCCTTATTCGTCATTATCACCTTCGTTTTTACCAATACTATCTTCGATTAATGGTGGCATTTTGTCATCAGTATCTTTGACCAATAGTGGCATTAGTTTCCTCGCCCTCATCTTTGTTTTCACTTACATTGGCAAACGGTAGAAAATGCACTGGAAAAATTAAGAGTAGAAAGTAATGAATTAATGGAAACCAAAAATGAGAGTTAGGTGCAAAGAAATGTTAAAGTGTTGTTCTCCAATAGATGCCTGTCATCACGTAACGTATAAAATATTTTACCATATATTTCTTGAACGAAGTATCACAGTAGAGAAAAGTACGAACTCCAAAATCCAAAAGTTACCATCTCATTAGTTACTGCAAGCTCTTTCTTAACTTATAATACACCTCAGTCCCATGAGTCAAACCCTAAACCGTACGCGTGCAGTAGATTCAAGATTTTTTCTTGGGCGCCTACCCTCCCCTATAACTTGTGGCTATGGATTTGAAAGTCTGTAATACTCAATATACGATACTATATATGAAACAATGAGGCAAGATGAGATAAAGTCGCCAGTGATTTACCCCAAAGTTCATCATCACCAAGCATGTTTGCATCATCGGCATAAACTTCAAGCTAGCTAGAATATAGGCAGGCACGCAAAATTAATTATATTCACAAAATTTATGGAATACAGGCTTGAAGTTAATATTTGGTCGTTGCAGTTTTCCCATATATGAGTTGTTCTTTCCATCTGTAAGGAAAAATAATGTGGCATTAGATATTGAGGTGCACAGAATACTTAAACACAAAAATATGTTGTGGAGAATTCTTTGATAAAGAACATAAAAACAACACATGAAAAATTGGCAATGCATCGTAGTGATGACGACACCCCCTACCTAGTCTGATTACATTGTGATGAGATGGGGTGATGCCTATAGTATAAGCAAGGCAGTGGTCTAAGTTTTGCACTCTTTTATCTTATTGTTACTTGATTTTTCTTATTGACTCCTAACCAAAGAGTATTGTGAAAGAAGAAAATGGTAATATTATTAAAAAAATATGAAATCATAAAATATTAACCAAATTATGTACCTGAAATACTCTTGCACTACAGCAAAAAACATATGGTCTAGTTATATAGTGTACTCTGCAAACCTGAATCGCAAGAGATAAATACGACCAATGGTTAGTAGATGAACCAAAAGGTTTACTGGGATTAATGCCTTTTTTTATTGTGTGCCAATTAATTCTATTGATTTCTTCTCCCTTCAATTAACTTTTGATATTCTTGACTATCACCATTATAAGAATCAAAATGATAAATTGTATCAGTGAGTCACTATTAACGAAAATTCGTGAAAATATATATATTTACTAAACGGTCTTACCTGTAACAGAGATAATAACATGATGGAGAAAAAATGACTAAACTATCACTTCCATACCCTTGCCTTTTCCAAAATCTTAATTCTCTCATTACTCATTGAGAGAAAATATTCTCGGGATACTGATTTAACTCACGCGTCTACAGCTGTTGAATCTTCCTCATTTAGTTCTTACACGCTCCTGGTTGTTTGCTAGAGTCATCATGAGACGCACACAAACTCGTGAATATCTCTCCCATGCACGGAGTCTTTAGCCAATTCAATCAACCATACCACTCCTGTTAACCTTAAACAGGCCTTCCCAAGAAATTTAGGCCATTGAATCGCACTAAAACCCCTCCAAATGACGGATTGAAAATCTGCAGGTGAAGAACTATTTTTCCGCCAAAATATATTTGAATGTTGAAGATGGAGTGCCCTGATCCAAAACACGGGTACCTTTATCACTTGGGTGCATGGGTGCCCTTATCCAAAGTGAGGGTGCCTTTATCACTTTTTCTCAGGAGGTCCAAAAAAAGCATTTTTCGAGCAACTTTTTCCCGCATAAGTGTATTCCTCCATAAACACCTACACAAACATAAAAACACCATAATAAGTGGAATGAACATGTACCCACAAAACCTTTACTCCAGACCCTAGCTATCTACGCGTAACCTGGAAGGCACTAAAGAATCTCCTTGGTTGGCATACTTATTGACTACAGGAGGAAGTACCTCGATGCGAAATTCCCTGTACACGAGTTTGCACTCAAATACAGATAGTGACTATGGACATCAATAAGTCAAAATCATGGAAAGATTAAGAGATGGATATAGAAAAACATAGATGGTTTTGAAGGAAGAAATTACATAAGAACATAAATTTTAGGGATTTTGAAATTAAAAACATGAACAAGGAGAAACCGTTACCATTTCATGAGTACTAAATTTAAATGAAATAACTGCGGATCTTCAAAACTAAATAGAGTTGACCAAAGAAAACAATGAACCAAGAAAATGAACAAGAATAGCAAGCCCTTACTTAGTTTCTGATTAAGAAATTTATATCTAATTGTGGTTAGGTTTTCTAAAGTTTCTTCATAGGTGGGATCCGAATCATTTCAAATATGGAATAATAATAACCTAAATAATCAGGATCCTCTAAGTCAATAAGATTTGACTTACATAATTGACCACAATGAGTAATGGTCATTCTTAAAGCAAATGTGTCGATTCTAATTTCCTAAAGCATTTAGGTTTAGTCTCACAACTTAATATTCGACACATGAAATTCATAAGTTCCACAATTAGAAGGAAGGTTTTTGGTGGGAAAACAAAGTCAATCGTGGTATCATAGCCTAGGAACACACAATTATTTAAGAATTATGATATAACTAACTATGCCTACTCATTTCAAATTCTTCATCAACATTATCATAATCATCATTATAAAAATATGAAAATGGTTTGAACCTCAGCTAAAGTAGTGTTAAAGTTGGTAAAGACATTCTAGTTGACTGCCTTTGGGACTCATCCTGGAATATTTAAGGTCTCCTTCACAAATAAAGAATGACTCTAAAGCATCTTCTAGAGAAATAGAAGGATTGTTTTGCTCATATGACGGTGAGTATGCGAATAGTAATTGGGCTCATCATGGTACAAACCATAACTTTGAAAAGGTGGATGCTCCCAACCACTATTCATACGGTCAAAGTTGAAATGTCCATTTTGAAAATTAGTCGGATAATCATTGTATTGGCTATTGTAATACCAGTTCGACATCCTAATCGCAAGGAAATTCTACACAAACACAAACAAATATGAGTTCTAGTTTGAGCAAACCCTCTGAATCAATCCGTGTTTAAGCAAGTTTGATCAGTAAACTTTCATGAACTTTAAAGAATGCTCAAAAGAGTAACCAATATTTTTTTCGAACGACTTTCCTATCAAAATCTTCTTCTTCACTCCTTTATGCTTTTAAGATTCTCTTTTTCTTTAGCTTAGCTCCAAATCTGAAAGAAAACAAAAAATACCAAAACGCGTAAAAAAGAACAAAAATAATAAAAATAAAAATAAAACCTAAAACAAATTTATACACAAGTGTCAATGCCAAAATTGATATGAATCAATAATGTTGTAGAAAGTGGTAAGAAAGGTTGTCGTTAAACTTATTGAATTGATTTTAGGAAAAATAAAAGATAAATATATATACAATTTATGTCCTTCAACACATTCTAGACATGAATAAAATAAAAAAAGAATTCTTTGCCAAAGATTCTATAAAGAATTATATGTAACTTTTATAAATGGAGAAAAATTTCAAGGAAGAAATTACAAAATATATTTGAATAAGAACATAAATTTTAGGGATTTTCTCGTAATGCAGATTTCTAAAGTTGAGGAACACACAATTATTTAAGAATTATGATATAACTAAGAAAAGTTGGTCAGAACACACATGCGTCGAATATGAGTTCTCTTGATACATCTATAAAATTTGTGCTATAAAATTTGTGCCCTAGTTTTTAATTGATAGTTTATGAGAGTAGTTACAGCAAAAAAATCACCTGATTTATGAAACGTCTTCCCTACTAACACATATGTATGATTAATCCACAAAAGGTCTAAAGAAAACAAAAGTATAAACTGTTATTTTTGGCTCTCGTGATTGGTGGGTGCTATTATATCACTAAGCAAATGGACCAATCGATTTATAATATTGTTTTCGCATTTGCCCACTATCCCAAAAAGTTTTGTCTTTTTCTTAGTTGGAAAATGTGCACTGTTCAATAAGAAAATTACCCATCTATAAGTAAATTTCCACATTTGACAGCTTGAAATGGAATATCTAGAACAACCGATCTTTTCAATAAAATCAAAGACACCGTAGAAAGCAAAGCAAGCAACTATAAATTACAATGCAGGCTACAAACTGACTTGCAAAAGAGGGATGAGTCAAACTGCTGAGCTGACATAATCATTAACAGGCTGAACAGGTGAAATCGTGTATCCATTCTTCAACATCATTGACATGCATTTGCTGCCCCAAGCTTTCCACTCCCAGTAATCTGCTTAACCATTGTTCAGTAATATTTCTCGATCGCATGAATTGAGGATTAATACAAGAATACAGGAATTGAGGTAAGATAATCAACAAATAAAAGGACCAATACAATACCTTGTAACCCTTGGCACCACTTTCCACGAAGAATCGATCTCAGCACACCATAGTAATCCCTAAACATTAAAATTTTGTTTAGCTATATATAATCAACCTTTCCGACCCAAAAATAGAACATCTTTCACAGATATATTAAAACAAAATCAAGGAAAAACCATAAAGACCGAACGAAACTCTGGCAACAATAAACGAAATAATGCAACCGAAACAAAGCTCAAATAACCCGTCGATAGATAACTCCAGAAATATAGCCTGAATTACTTGGTCTAAATAGCGTAACTCTAGCTTCCAACATCCAAGCTTTGGATTAATTGGTTGATCAATATAAACATTGAAAGAGAACCCAAACTCGTGGATTTTTAAAGAGTTTCAGGAGATTTACGGACTCAGAGTAATACATTTACCTACACATTAATCATGCTGACACAAATAAATGTACAAAAAAGTGTTAAAAGACATAAAATTGAACTATCAAAGCTAAATTCGCATCAAAATATTTTTCCAAGGAACCTGGAATCATAAGTGGAAACATTTCCTGCATCCAAATCTTAGCATGGAATATATCGAGCAACACACGGCACATATCTCAGACGATATAAAAGGGATTAGTATGAAATTAAATGGGTAAAACCAATAGAAGTGTACCAAATTAATAATAATTAAATTAGTATATAAATTGTCGTGAAGTTAAGCTTACCAGCTTCATCAGTTTCCTACTATGGTTAAAGTCGCCTGGCATAATATGCAATCCAATAGAAAACACAAAAATAATTATACCGCATAAAGATTATTGCACATTAAAAGAAGAAAAAAACATGAATGGGATTAAGTTTATCAAAAGGTAACTGCCACTTACCCCAGTACGAGCTTAAATTAGCAGACACTAAATTTTTTTGCCGGCTTTCTAACATTGGCATAAGTAGTTAACCACTGCGCTATCGATGTTTAAGATATGCATGCGGAACAGTCCACGTTTTGGGTTGTCATAATCCCAAATCCTATGTGTATATTTGCACTAATCCATCCATATATATATCCTGGTATCTATGTTCTCAACTAATTACGCATGCGAAACAATCCACATTTTGGGTTGTCATAATCCCAAATCCTAAGCGTAGATTTGCACTAATCCATCCATATATCCTGGTATCTTTGTTTTCAACTAATTAGTGGTACTTTTTATATACTTGTACCACATAATCAAACATGAGCCGCATGTGGAACAGTCCACATTTTGGGTTGTCATAATCCCAAATCCTATGCGCAGATTTGGACTAATCCATCCATATATCCTGGTATCTCTGTTCTCAACTAATTAGTGGTACTTTTCATATACTTATACCACAAAATCAAACATGAGCTCCTAATCAATGTCCTGTTGTATCCTCTTATCTACAAAAAGTTAGCATGAGGGGATCTCTCCATTGAACAATGGATATTGAGGTAATATCTCAACAAATTTTACAATGAATAAAAAACATGTGCATGCCTTAGAGATGGGGTTTTTTTTCTTTCAATTTTGCCTTGTAACAAAGAATATTGTTGTGGTGGTAGAACTGGCTTGCAAGTTATCGTTGTACAATGTTCGACAGAATGCTAAACACGCAATAAACTAAAAACTCACAAAAAATTGCTACACAAAAATAAAATCAATATATAGACACAACAATCAGTAAGAAAGGCATCAAGTTAAGTGCACAACAGAATACCTCAACCGAAGACCATTGCACTATTGAATTTTCATTTTCTGTTGTCTGTCAAAAACAAAAAAAACTATCCCTCATCCACATTCGGATCAAACTATAATTTAAAAGCACAAACCAAACCTAGATTTAAAACTTAAATAGTATAAAAACTACAAAGAAAAAAGAAAATAAGAACAAAAGGGTCAAAAGCTATTAAATATGAACTCATTTCAAAGTGAACCTCATAGTTTGGCTAGAGCAGATATTTCAAGTGCTTCTACAAATCTTGGTTAACCTCCAATTGTTCCTAAATACCACAAAACATTTAAAAACACTCCAAAATCTGTCTTACCTAACAAAATAAAAAATGCACAACTTTCTGAATCTTGTTCATATTGAGGATATGGCGACGTTCAGAGCTGCAATGGAGAAACCATATTAGATAAACTTGACTAATTAAACTCCCAATAATTCAGGTTATCCTGAAAAGAGATAATGAAAAGCATATCTCTGCAAACATATATTATAAAAAAGAGATAATTAAAAGATACTCTCTCCAATTTTACATTCAATTAGTTGTACAAAAACCAACGGCACCTTGAAGCATTTATCGATGGTTAATGTAAATCAAAACGAAATCCCAAACCAAAAAAAAATAAAAAAATAGAAGTTACCTTGTTATAGATCGAAGTTGGGATACAAATAATTTTTCATATTAATTTGTTCTTCCCAATAATACATAAACCTAAATACCAATGACATAATAACAAATTTAAAAGAAAGCAGGCACCAGGACTTCATTAGGGCTTGGTTTTGTCTTTGTGCTGTGAGAAATTTGAGATAACATTAAAATTTAGGGCTAAAATATTCACCTATATTCCGCATCAACTCTGAGGAACATATACATGGTTGCCGAAGAACCTAATTCACGAAATAAATATGAAACTTTTATAATTAGCTAAATACTTGTGTCAAAATTTAAGCAAACTCCTAAATATTTTTGTTGCTTATATTTGGAATAAAATCTTAAAATGGAAATCGTCATCAATCCGTATTTAATTCGAATGGTAAGTAACTACGCATCTTAGGAATTTTAGATTTGTTTTGTTTGTTTCTTTAATTAGATTTAATATGAATGGTAAGCTTTTACATTGATTTGGGAGTTTTAATTTTGTTTCTCAAAATAAAGTGGTTTTGTTTCTCAAAATATAATGATACGCGTTTATAAATATATACATGCTTACCGATTTATAGTAAATATTCTTTATTTTAATTTGGTTTGTCTAAATTCGTTTTTCTTTTCTCTAAAAAAAAGTTTAAATGCGGCATGAAAATATTTTTGTATCAAACCTTTTATTATCGTTTAATCTGGAGCATTAGATCAAATCAATTAGATGTCAAATTAACGGTCACAAAATGTAAGGGGCTAACTTGTTTTTAAGCCAATCAGGAGCGAGGGTTTCATTGACCGGCCAATGGGAAAGGAAGTTAGCGTAACTCTCGACGTGGAGTGAGAGATGTGGTTGGGTGTTTAGGTTATTGATGTAAGGGAAAACCTAGTCATCTATTTCAATCCAGGATCACCTTGAGCATCAAGGAATATCTCTGAACAATTAATGATAAGAGTTATGCACATATTCAAATAGTGTCTACATCTAGAAGTTTCTTATCTTAGCAAACCCTAATTCCAAATTCACATACAACATAAAGAAATATATGAATTTTGGAAACTCGGTTTTGCTCTTGGAACCGGTTCTACCATGACTCTCAAACTAAGTTAGGATCGGTTATACGATGACTCCCAATATAGGTTGTGAACGGTTATACCTTGCTTCCCAATACTAGTTAGAATCGGTTATATCATGTCACTAGATATAGGTTATGAACGGTCCTACATTGTCTCCCAATACTAGTTAGGATCGGTTTTACCTTTTCACACAATATAGGCTATGACCGGATATACCTTGATTCTCAACATAAATTAAGATCGGCTCTACCTTGTCACCTTGCATTGGTCATCCAAATATTCTTCAATGAAAACCTGGACCAACACTCTTATTGATTTCCCTTTCGATTACAAAACAAGTTAGTACATCTACTTCCTTAAACTAATGGAATATTACATAGTTTCCTAGGATGAAATCATACCTATATCCCACACATAATCAAGCAACCAAATACATAGATTATATTGATGCCGTATTAGTTCAAAAGATAAGTGTTATACTTCCTAATCCAATATAATTCCTTAATACTTTTGAAAACGCGGGGGTACCAAAATACACTACCAACTTTTTCTTAGGCTATCTGTATGGACAAACTCAATACAATTCTGAGAGTTTAACTTAATGAATTTCAATCAAGAAATAATATCTAGAGTTATATATCTCTATCTCTTACAATCAGAAAGTTTACAGACACAGGTCCGTGAACCTGATTTACGTGTGAGAGTACTTGGGTGATTCCAAAAATCAATTTCCCAAGTAATCAATCAAGTCATATCCAACAAACAAGGTTGAATGTATTTACTATGATTGATTTATGCACAACCTGTGGTATTTCAATTATAAAGATAAATAATATAATGTGGAAAAAGAAATAACACAGACACCAGAAGTTTTGTTAACGAGGAAACCGTAAATGCAAAAAAAAAAAATGGGACCTAGTCCAGTTTGAACACCAAACTGTATTAATCCGCTACAGACACTAGACAACTGCCAATTAACTTCGTACTGGAATGTAGTTGAGACCATATTAAACACTCCCAGCAATTCAGTTACAGTCGCGTTCCTTACGCCTCTTGATTCCAGCAGGACTTCGCGCAATTGATTCCCTTATGCAACCCTAAACTTGAATCATGATTTTGAAAACACGGGGGTACCATAATACACCACCAACTTTTTCTTATGAAATCTGTATGGACACACTCAATTCAATTCTGAGAGTTCAACTTAATAAATCTCAATCAAGAAAAAGTACCTAGAGTTATATCACTCTCTCTCTGTTACAATCAAAACATTTACAGACACAATCCCGTGAACTTGATTTATGTGTTAGAGTACTTGGGTGATTCTAGAGATCAATTTCCCAAGTAATTAATCAAGTTGTGTTCAACAAACAAGGTAAGGCGTATATACTATGATTGATTTACGCACAACCTGTGATATTTCAATTATAAAGATAAACAATATAATGCGGAAAAAAAATAACACAGACACCAAAAGTTTTGTTAACGAGAAAACTGCAAATGCAGAAAAACCCCGGGACCTATTCCATATTGAACACCAAATTGTATTAATCCTCTACAGATATTAGCCTATTACCAATTAACTTCTGAATGGAATGTAGTTGAGACCGAATTAAACCCTGTTATAGCACTTCTTGGTCGAACTCGCATGGGTTTCTATCTCAAGCATGTTTGTCAATGTTAGTGATCAAAACTATAAGTCTTGATTTCTAGCCTATTTATAGATGTCTTGGACTAGGATATAGTTTGTGTAGTTGAGCTTAAACTTCACGACATTTATCACTTGAAGACGAAGAACTACTAAGGAGAGCTTGTGGAACTTAATCGACAAAAGGTATGTGGACACTTAAACTCATCTATCACTTGGAAAGTTTTATGTCTACTTTATCTCCTATATTGAGACATAAGTCGTATTACGATATGGTTTTCTATATACACATTTGAGATTTTGAGCTGAGTATATCTCGCTTACATATTTCTCGAAATTTGTGTTGGTAAGATTTCACTTCGACCAAGTTCATCTTATATCATGAGAAAATTGACGAGTAACATCTTACATGGTTTGTATGATACAATCATTTGGTGTAAGACTTGGAATGTTTCGATAATGATTATTTCAATATCTTGAAAATTGCTTTGATGCTAATAGTGTGTGAAAACGGCTATTGTCATTATAGAAGAATGTTTCAATGATTGAAATAAATAGTTTAAAATTTTGTAACCTTCTTTGGATATAAGCATTGTGTGTTCGCACATTTGTGTATAAGTCCAAAACCGGGAACCTAAAGTATGCATACTTGTGTGCATACAAAATGGTTGGAGGTGACTGGATAAGTATGCGTACCCGACGGAAGTTCACGTCCGTGAATTTCTGCTGATGTTGGATTTAAAAAACAACTTATTCAGTTACCTAAGTGCGCGTACCCGTACACGTACTGGCGGAAAGTTCACGGACATTTATCAATAAAATCGGTAGTGAGTTACTTAAGTACGTGTACTTAAGTGGTTACTTTCTAAAATTGGTAGTGTACATGAACTTAAACATTTATCAATAAGGAAGGAAATCTTTGCAAACCGTGGATATAATGTTCATGTATTGATTCGAGTGAATCAAACCGATTTTGCATCAATTGTGTTCTTGTATAAATCTATGAGAATATAGCAATTGAATAACTCTTTAACTAGTTTCATTTGAGTCATTTGAACTAGTTATAGTTAAGATGAATAAGGTTGATATGAGAGTAATAATAAGGCTAACCTCGGTAAACTATTTTTGAACCAACATGGTGTACATGTTTTGGTACGGTTACATAAACCTAAATGAGGGTATATTTCATTTGTGTGTAACAAGCTAAGTTCGAGCTAACGGTTGAAAGATATTAGCTTGGTGGAATCAGGTTTTTCATCTAACGGTGATTATTGAATGCTTTGTTACCAAGATAACTTGGATTGCAAACACTAATTTGAAAAATATTTAAAGAAGAAATCTAGCAACTGGGAAACCTAATCCCCACATCTCTTGTATGTTACTAGTTGCATAACTAGAGTCGATTCTCCTTTAACCTTAGGTTTCTTCTCGAGACCCTGTAGGTTAACGACTTGAAGACTTTATTGGGATTGTGAAGCCATGCCCAACTATTCTCTTTATAGTTGCATGTTCTAATCTTGTTGTTTCTATCGTGTTGAGTTCAATTGAAATAATTTACTCGAGGTTTTATATCTCCGATAGGCAAGATAGAAAAGTAGTCACAAACACCTTCATCTCATCGTTTGTGATTCCACAATAACTTGTTTCGCTAGTCGATTAAGTTTATTATGAGGTGATTGATAATACTAGGATGTTCTTCGGGAATATAAGTTTGGTTTATCAATTGGTTCTTATTCACCTTGATTTATCAAAAGACGGAACAAAAACTCTAGGGTATTTCTGTGGGAGACAGATTTATTCAATCCTATAGACTTTTCGGTGTGATACAGATTTGTTTATCAAGTCTTCGACTTTGGGTCGTATCAACTCTTAGTTGTGGGTGAGATCATCTAAGGAAACCAAGTGCATAATATCATGCTGGAATCAGGGACGTAAGGAGCACAACTGTACCTTGAATCAGTGTGAGATTGATTAGGGTTCAACTACAGTCCAGTCCGAAGTTAGTTTTTAGTAGGTTAGAGTCTGTAGCGGCTTAATACAGTATGGTGTTCAAATTGGAATATGTCCCGGGGTTTTTATGCATTTGCGGTTTCCTCGTTAACAAAATTCTGGTGTTTGTGTTATTTCTTTTCCGCATTATATTTTGTTATATAATTGAAATATCACAGGTTGTGCGTTAAGATCAATCAATTAGAATATCCAACCTTTGTTGTTTATTTACATTGATTGATACTTGAATATTGGTCTTTGGTACCGTTCAAGTAACTCCTCTTATATTCAATCGGGCTCGCAGATTTCTGTTTTCTGATTGCGGATTGAATTAATAGTTAGAGATATTTACACTCTTTAATATACTTTACTCTAGATTAAGTCTGATTGTCTAGTTGATTCTCTAGAAAGTGTATTGGAGTAAGTCCTCTCAGATGGCCATACGAATTGTTAGGTGTGGTTGTTAGACCCCCGCATTTTCAAACCCTCCCAGCAGTTCAGTTACAGTAACGTTCCTTACGCCTCTTGAATCCTAGTAGGATTCCACGCAATTAATTCCCTTAGCTGACGTTACACCAACTAAGAGTTGCGTTAACTCAATTGAAGAATTTAAACCGATTTTCATCCCACTGATTAAGCCTATATGTGATTTCCTTTGCAATTAAAAGTTAGATCAAGGTGATGGAAATCGATATCAATATACTAAGTCTAGCTAACCTCAAAATCATGACTTATGCAACCCGAAGTGCACAACCTAGATTATTATTCACCTCATAAGTATAAAACTTGTGGATTCAACAAAGTCTGAGATGAAGAGAACTTTGATGATTTCTATCTATCCTGATCAAGTGAGCAGTTCAACGATCGATCAAGGTCAGGATACTCGAGCTATCAAATAAACAATAGATGGACTTGTCTTCACGAATCACAATGAAGTCTTTGTAGTCACTAAACCCTAAAAGGGTTAGGAAGAGGAAGACTCTAGTTACAACTAGGACACAACAAGGAAAGTAGTGTCGGGATTCAAATATCCCAGTTGCTTGAAGTTCCTCTTTTATAGACATTCAAAGCATAGGTTTCTTTAGGTTTAAGCTAAGATATCTTTGGAACCAAGCAATCAACAACCACCGGTATATGAATCTGATTTACATAAACAAGATATATACTCCACTTAGGTGAAACCGTAACCGAACCGTGTATAAAGATTATGTTCAAGGTGGTTATCCGAAACTAGCCGATTTGAACTTATAAGCTTAATATTAATTTTCATAAACACTTTAGACTTTAACCTTAAGTCACAATCATGTGATCAATTAAGTTTATAGTATTTTTAGAGATATGATCAAATGCTAATTATCTCATAGAAATAATTTTATTGTATTTTAATATAATCGTCATGGATAGTAGATGTACAAAGTACAAATACCATATTTGTTCGTGACCCAGGTCAGTCAGTGTAGTGTACCGATTCATATACTATTAAGCACAACCAAGTTTTGGAATTCATGTAACTATTTAGGTATGCGTACCGATATGTGTACCTTAAGATTATAACCGGCTCCGGAGTCCACAAAACTATTTTGGTATGCATACCGGTATGGATACACAAACCGAGTTCCGGAACACAGAACTTTTCTAGTATGTGTACCAGTATGGATATCAAACCGGTTACGTGATCACAGTTCCTTTTCGGTTTGTATATGTGTATGCGTACTGATCCGGTTCACGAGTCAACATATTTTCACACGATATGCATAAACATGTGCGTACCAAAAATTTGCTTGTCGACATATAGCTACACCACTACGTGTACGAGTACTTGTAATACGGCTTCAGACTTATAACAGTTTTCCCAGTTTGTAAGACTAATAACACTGTCTTATATCCGAATCTATAATAGTTCTATATTTCTCTAAATCGATTCGAAATATTCCCGAATGACATCAATGACACATATCACTATTCTAGGATATTTTCGAATAATAAAATTTGAATCATGATTTTGATAGCGAACAACAAATTTTCCTTGACCTAAATTCATCAAGTATGAACAAATGTTAACTAAGCTTAGTCATTATATTTCGAAAAGTTCTCGACTCGAAATTCTTGGTATGCTTATGATAATTTAATTAGTTGTGCGATATCGTCTCATAGGTAGAAAGATGAATATAACTTGAGAAATAGGTGGTTCAGTCTTCACTTATGTTAGAGCACTGCTTAGTCGAACTTGCAAGTTTTGCTATCTCAAGCTTGTTTGTCAAGTTTAATTTCCAAAACTATAAATATTGCTTTCTATCCTACTTATAGCTAAGTCTCGGATTAGGATAGAAAGTGTAGTTGAGCATTAGACTTCACGGTGTTCATCGATTGAAGATGAAGAACTACTAAGTGGAGCATGTGGAACTTCATTAACAAAAGGTATGTGGAGACTTGAACTTATCTATTACTCAAAAGTCTATCTACTCTATCTCCTATTTGAGATAAAAGTCATATAGCTATATATACTTCGATTATACACATTTGATATTTCGAGCTGAGTTTAACTCGTTTACATATTTCTCGAAATATGTGTTCGTAAGGTTTCGTTTTAACCAAGTTCATCTTATATTCTTGACGAAAGTCAAAAGATGATCATGTAAAAATCGCATGGTAACATCTTACATGATTTGTGTGAGACAGTCATTTGATATAGACTCGGAATGTTTCATATTGATCTATCAATCACTTGAAAATTTCTTTGAAGCTAATAGTTTGTGTGAAACATTTATTGTCGTCTTCCAAGTGTGTTTCAATGATTGAAATGGAAATTTAGAAAAATTAACCATGATTGGATATAACACAGTATGCGTACTTGTATGCTAACTGCTACAAGTTATTCCTATAGATGGTGAATTTTCAACAAGGGATAAAATCGTAAACCCATAATTGTACATATTCCTGATCCAGCAATCAGATGAATATTGAGGCTCGTGTCTCTTATCGAAAGCATGAAAGCTCATGCCACAAGAATCTCTGACTGAGAATACTATCTCTCATAGCATACGTAGATATGTAGTCTCTCATCTGAGGCAACAACATATCTCATGAATACTGAGCAATTTTAGTAATTACTTTTATATAGAATCGAAAGATTGGACGGCTCCTAGACAGCTTGCCTGCTAATATAGAGCAATAACGTCTTCAGGATGTAACAATGTTTTCCCTGACTATATAAAAGAAATATGACGCTTCAACAAGCTCGTAACATTCAATTCTTGAATAATTAATGCTCTTAGACGATCGTACTAGTATAGAGCCATCAATTAATTATTCTTCAAATCATTAGATTCATTAACTGAATCCCTGTAAAATATTCAACGTTCTTCATAATATTTCGTTACTTCAATTTATGGTTTTCCCCAGCAGAATTCCATGGGTTAGTAATAAATATTCAATACACGGGCATCTGAGCTACCTTCGAGTAAGCCCCGACCAAAATGATGCAAGTGTACTCAGCAATAATGCACTAACGAGCATCTGAATGCACGAATGAGTATTTCAAAATACGACGAGACGATAAACCTATGCAAAATAGGAAAGAAAATAATAAATAATAAAATATTAACCAAGGCGCTGAGGGATTGGACCCACTGGCTAGCCGTGACCAATTTCACGTTCAATTTTATATTTTATCATATTTTTATTATTTTCCTTGATCTTATGAAAATCCTTTCATTTGAACAAATATCCTTCGTTTTAAGGAAACTCCTCAATTTCGTGGTGTTTCCTTCGCATCAAGGAAATAATATAAAATTAGGAAAGGTGTCACCGGACCGTGTCTACTAGCCGGCCGGCTATGCCCTAGTCATGGCCGGTCCCACACATGATTCCTCAATATTTTATTATTATTTCCCTAATCTCATGATATTTCCTTGATCCCATGAAAATAATATAAAATTAGGAAAAACTTGTGGGACCGAGCCCTAGCCGGTCCCACATGCCCTTATTTTATTATTATTATTTTTATGTTTCCTTGATTCCATGAAATTCCTTGATTTTATGATATTTCCCTCAAATTATGAAAATTCCTTCAAATCATGAAATAATACATAAAATTAGGGAAAACCCACGGGACCGGGCCCTAGTCGGCCGACCATGCCCAAGCCGGTCCCACACGCCCTTATTTTATTATTATTAATATTTTTGTTTCCTTCATCTTATGGAAACTGTTTGATTTCAACAAAACTCCTTGGTTTTATGATATTTCCCTAAAATCATGAAAAATATTATAAAATTAAGAAAACACCGTGAGACCGGGCTCTTTGGCCGGACGGCCATGCCTTGGCCTTAGCCGGTCCCACACTTCATGATTCCTTTATTTTTTTTATCATTTTTCCTTCATCTCATGAAGTTTTCACGGTTTCAGCAAAAATCCCTGATTTCTTCATATTTTCTCAAAATGTTGCTCAAACGCATATCAGAAAATATCAAAATTATCAGAACTGAGATATGAACGCTTTGGTGATGTGAGCATGTTACCTTGACCGACCAAGGTTGGATCTTTGGCTTGCAAGGAGCTGGTCCCATGTATTTTCACAATTTGACCTAATTTGCGTAATTGCACGTATTAGGTCCAAAACTCTTCCAAACAACTTGGAACTTCATAAGACGATCGTTATTTGATTTCATGACCACCCAGGGTCGGTTTCATGACCCCTTGGTCAGTCCCTCATCTCTTCATAAATTATTAGGTTTTATCACCTAAGGTTCAGACGAGCATTATTTTAATAAATGATTAAACCAGCATTTAATCATCCTTTCATCAACAAATCAACAAGTCTTCAAGAGACCTTGGTATTTGCTCACGTGAGCATCTGGGAGCTACATGGTCGATACATAATCCCATGTTGCCGATCCTTCCTTCACTCTGTGTTTATTTTCAATAAATCTTCAATTGATTAATTTAGGGTTTTGAGTCCAAGGTTCATAATTCCATATTCAAACGCTAATAATTTTATGTTGATCTCATGACCAAAATTTTATTAATTATACTCGGTTCAGTTACCAATATTCTAATTTGATACTTTATTTGGTCTCGTAACCAATAATTCATCAAACGAGCAACATTTGCTTAGATGAGCAATATTTTCTCAAACCTAGGAATATTGGTTCAACTATCAATATTCAACAATTCATCAAATAAGCAATATTTGCTCACCTTAACTATTAACGTTTACTCGAGAATCATGCCTTTGTCTCAACAGACATGTTCAATTCATGAATCTCATAACATTTTTAAATCACGTTCGACTCAACAATATAAGGACTCATCGTCCCATGAAGTCAGCAACTGACTAACTAAATACACGTCTGCCTTTCAGACTCCACAATCACACGAGACATCAATCGTGTTACATGGGGGGATATTAACTAGGGTTTTGGTCTGGCATTCTACGGAACATGTGTTCATACACACGATGAGAATGTGAGCAAGTCGTGCAATCAGTTGGAGGAGTTAACAAAGTAGTGGGTGGAAAATCAACCAAGTCTCCGCACGTTGAGCAACTGGTTTTAACATGATTTCCACTTCTCCACTCTTTGATTCCATCAATTGTCACACTTCATGGGATCATGGTGTTTACAATTTCAGCAATATAAAAGGTCTCTAAATCTTGATTGAAAAGAACAAGAATTTCTCGACAAGTTCATACTGACAATCTTTCGTCTACACGAACTCATCGTCTGAGCAATCACTCTCAACTGAGTAAATTCAATCATTCAGAACTTTTCTTACACATAATACACAACACACCTATAATATCAATCACCATTGATCTCACACATTTCTAAGATTCCCTCATACAGATCGACCCATCCTCTCTTGTGACCGAATTTACTCTGGAACGGCCATTGTCTTGGTTTAGGCCAGAGTACTACAGATTGATCTATAGAATTCAAAGCACTCCCTTCTTACAGTGCATCTATGTGAGGTTTAACAGTTTTCTCGGTTTAAGGAGATCCCTCTGTATGGTCGTCTCCTCAATTCCGTAAAAACCGACAACTCATTTTGCCCCATCTACAGATTGGCAACCACAGTGGGAGATCATTCTCTCGGTTACAATATTGAATCTCACAAAGACTTAGGACTAATTCCACTACTTCAAACCCGATCCAGAATCTTTCAAATGACAATGTTCCTCCTCCCATCGCTACATCTAATAGCGTGGAAGGCGAAAAAATCCCGACTTTGACTGAATTGGCGCGAGTCATGGAGATCCACACTAGGAACATGGATCTGATGAAAGATACAATGAACCACAAGTTAGAGCACTGCTCGGTCAAACTCGCATACGTTTCTATCTCAAGCATGTTTGTTAATCTTAGTGATCAAAACTATAAAGTCTTGATTTCTACTCTACTATAGCTAAGGTCTCGGACTAGGATAAAAAGTGTAGTTGAGCTCTAGAACTCCATGGAGATCATCATACAAGACGAAGGACTACTCAAGGAACCATTGGATATTCATCGAATAAAAGGTATGTGGAGACTTGAACTTATCTATCACTCAAAAGTATATCTACTCTATCTCTTATCTTGAGACAAAAGTCGTTTTACTATATAGACTAAGAATATGCACATGTGACATTTCGAGCTGAGTATATCTCGCTTATCTATTTCTCGAAATGGTTGTTGGTAAATCTTTCGCTTTAGCCAAGTTCATCTTTGCCTAGTGACGAAAGTCATGTTATGTTTCAATCACTTTGGAAATCGCTCTGACGAAAAATAGTTTGTGAATAACAACTATATAACACCCTCTGAGAATGTTCCAATGATTGAAATGAGAGTTTAGACTATATAACCATTGTGGGATATAAACATTGTTGTGACAACACATATATGTATAATTCCTTAACACTTGAACCGAAGTTTGCGAACTTTGTTGATCAAGTGGAATCGGAACGTGAGCAGCAACTAAGTCCATGAACTGGCGTAAGTTCTCGAAACCGAGAATATATGCTGAAGTTGAAGCTCAGTTGCAGTCCGCGAACCCAGTCCACGAATTGAGGGAAGTTCTCATCCTGAGAAATTCTGCTGGAGTTTATTAACTTCAACCGGTTAGCTTGAGTCCGCGAACTCAAGAGGTTATGTCTGAAAATGTTATTCGTGGACTTATATTAAATTACTAAGAAATGATTTTGCAAACCGTGGCTTTATAGTTCATGAAATGATTCGAGTGAATCACATCATTTTTGATTCAATTATGTCTCTTGTAAAACTTGGGATCTCATAGCAATTGAACAACTCTCTAACTAGTTCATTTGAGTCATTTGGACTAGTTATGGTGAAGAAGAATATGGATGATATGAAAGTTATCATTTGGCTAACCATTTGGTTGACTAATATTGAACCAACCATTGTACATGTTTGGGTACGGTTACACGAACTCAAAACGTCAATTACATGTGTGTATGGCAAGCTAATTTTTTGATCTAACGGTTGAGAGATATTAGCTTGTATCTAATCAGGTTTTCATCTAACGATAAATATTGAATGCTTTGTTAGCAAGCTAATATTGATTGCAACCCCTGATTGGAAAGACTATATAAGGGAGAACTGTAGAAACTGGGAAACCTAATCCCCACACATTCTGTGTGATACTAGTTTGCTAAAGCTAGAGTCGATTCTCCTTTAACTTTGGTTTTATTCTTCTAAAACCAGGTTAACGACTTAAAGACTTCATTGGGATTGTGAAGCCAGACCGATACTAGTTTTCTTGTAGTTGTGTGATTTGATCTTGCTGTTTCTATCGTACGAGTACAATTGTAATAATTGGCTTGAGATTTCTATCTCTGATAGGCAAGATAAAAGTAGTCACAAACATCTTCGTCTCATTGTTTGTGATTCCTCAATAATCTTCTTCGCTGAGTCTATTAAGTTTATTGTGAGGTGATTGATGAAGCTGAGCTGTTCTTTGGGAATATAAGTCTGGTTTTATCGATTGGTTCATGTTCACCTTGATTTATCAAAAGACGGAACAAAACTTGTAGGTTTATTCATGGGAGATGAATATATATCTATTACCTGTAGACTTTTCTGTGTGAGACAGACTTTTTTATTAAAGTCTTCGACTTTGGGTCGTAGAAACTCTTGGTTGTGGGTGAGATCATCTAAGGGAATCAAGTGCGCAGTATCCTACTAGGATCAGAGGCGTAGGAGCATAACTGTACCTTGGATCAGTGTGAGATTGGTTGGGGTTCAACTACAGTCCAGACCGAAGTTAATTTGGAGTAAGCTAGTGTCTGTAGCGGCTTAATACAGTGTATGTTTAATCTGGACTAGGTCCCGGGGTTTTTCAGCATTTGCGGTTTCCTCGTTAACAAAATTCTGGTGTCTGTGTTATTTCTATTCCGCATTATATCTTGTTATATAATTGAAATAATACATGTTGTGTGTTGTTCAATCGATTAGAATATCCGACGTTATTGGTTATTAATTTAAATCGATTGACACTTGGATATTGGTCTTTGGTACCATCCAAGTTATCTCTTTGATTAGACTCGCGAATCATATTTGCTTGAGTAAATCAAATCGAGAGATTGAGATAATAACTCCTTGAGTATTTTCTATTGATTGAGTCTTGTTGATTCTCTAGAAAAACAACTCGGAATTGTCCATACAGATTGCTAATCAAAATATTGTGTGAGGTTGTTAGACCCCCGCATTTTCAATTGGTATCAGAGCAGGCAAACACATTCAAGACCTTACAAGTCTGTGTTTATAGCGATCTGACTCTATGGACAATAGTTTTATCTCAATAAATGCACCACCAGATCCAGGGATTTCATAATTCTCTTCCATGACTGATTTAATAAAATATGTAGAAGAAATTATATCTAAACCTCCACCAGGTTTAAAATCCCTTGAAGTGTTTTCAGGGCTTGAAAAGAAGCTTGAGAGCTTATCTCTTGATATTGAGTTATACCTCCAGAAAGAGCAAGAATATCTTGACAGGCTAAATCAAGTTATGATGAATAATACTCATGTTGAGGTTGATATTGATTTACTAATAAGTGAGAGCATTGCTCCTCCTCTGCATAATCCAATTAGTTGTGATAAAGTAAACGAATTACAAGAGGAGTTTAAATCTCAGTCATCTGAGTGTATCACCTCAAGGCATGAATTGATTCGTTGCTCAATTCCTGATACTTCCTATCAAGATAGTAGTGTTGTTTTCTTTTATGAGGAATCTAGGACGTCTCTTTTTAAAAGAGTTTCCCTTCGCAGTACTAAAAACTATCTGCAGAAACTGTTTTTTATAAGTTTGAAAACAAGAAATCAGAAACACAAATCTTTTTGGGTTCTCTTAAAATTCTTTGATAGACTTATAAAAACAGTTCCTTAGGTGTTTCTCAACACTAAAAGATTTAAGAGTTGTTGGAAAGAAACTCTTTCTTGGTTCCATGGTGAGCAAGACATTGTTCATTCACCTCAACACAACTTGATTGTGTTATAAGTGCATCCTCACCAAGGAATGCCCTGCTACGTATACGTGAGGGAAGCACGAGAATTGGGGCACACAGATTATGTTCGGTAAGATGATTGGATTCTTCTAAAAAGGTATGTCTATAAGCTTGGGCAATATTTGTGTTTTTATTTGCTTAGAGTACTTATAATGATTCATGTACCTTGCTTATCGTTCATTTCTACCTAACTTGATCTGTGTTTAATGTTCTTAATTGTTTAGGTTTGAATATAGTGGTTTGGGATGTTTGGACTTCATGGTACACATACAAAGTATGCATAACATCATTTAAAACCAAAATCCAGCTGTTTAAGTTCCCAAACCCCGTCTGCATACTGCTCCAGGACTTGAAAATTCGTGTGCAAACCCGTTAGTTCGCGGACTTGCGTGTAGACGTCAATATTCATTCGACTTGTTTTGGCCATAACTTCTTCGTCCGAACTCGGAATGAACTCATTCTTTTTGAATTATCTTCCTCTTTATATTATATTCAAAATGGAGATGATAAACCTTGAATTTGGATGAGTTAAGATTGGTATTTGTCCTGTCTCTTGTTTTTGAGTATTTTGCTCCGTTTCATTGCACTTGTTCCACTTCTCTTGAACTTGGGAACTTGGATTCTTGGAGTACTACTCTTATGAGCTAATTAGTAGATTTTTCATGCATGTTGTTGGAAATTCTTTTTATACGCCTTTGGTAGCTATTATTGGTGTAAATCCGGGCGAAAAAGATTGATTCTACCCTCTAAGGACAAATCATCTTATATGTGCATTACGAGTTTGTCTTGATGCCTCGGAAACTTCTTATGAAAATTTATTCTTGTTTTTGAGAAGGATTACTAGAGTTTGGAATAGCAATTTTTGTGATTTCACATAGCTATGTCCAACGTTTTCATCTTGCAATATTTTTAGATTTATTCTAAAGTTGGTTTGGAAGATGATGGTTGCAGTATTAATCTTTATGGTTTTATATATTGCAATATTTGATGGGATATGTGTGTTTACGTCCGTGAACTTGATTGTCCCATATGTTGTCAAACGTACAGTCGTTCGTGAATTGATATGCAAATATTGATAAAAGGATGAATAGACTTTTGACAAACACAAAAGTTAAGCCTATATTGTCAATTATTGATGTAGGATAGGTTAAAATCTTTTGTGATTCAAGGATTATGTCTATTGTGTGTCATTGTGCAAATGGTGGTGAAACATAGAATGAATCCTTGTGTTATCCACGTTATAGATCCTTATTGATCCATTTTTTATGTATTACCGTGAAGGCTCCATTGTGTATCTCATGTTGAGCACGATACAACTAAGTCGATTTCTTATTGGCATGGTCGGTTGTTCCATGAGATGTTATATGTTGAGCATTAAGAACTAAATTAATCAACTTGTGTGGTTATTTAGTTTATATTCCATAAGTTTTCTTATGTTGAGTACATGTGCGGTTAAGGTTGTCATATCTTATGATAATCTTAGTTGGGGTTCCATAATCTCTTATGTTGAGCCCAAATGAACTAAATCAATCATCTAGTATGGTTATTTAGTTAGCACTCCATAAGTTATTCTTATGTCGAGTATGGCCAATTAAATTGATTACTCTTGTAATTATTTTGGTTGTGTATGACAATTAGATCATTTGCGAGTTTTCTTGTGATCAATCCAATTTATTTTTTAAGTCTCCATAAGTTTACTTGTGTTGAGCATATTTAGTCAAATTAATCTTGGTTCGCTTTGGTTAATTTGATTGAATATTTCTTGTTGGATTCCAAATTCATACTTGTATGTAATTTGTTGAGTCTAAAGAAATCCTTCTTTTCTTTTGAAATTAAGTTCGCTCTTGTTGTTCCTTTGGGAATGACATCTTATGGGGGAGAGTTCTTTTGAACTTGCGCTTAATTTCCAAATCTTTGTGGGGAGTGCGGCTGTGGAATTTTTAGAGGTTATCTTGTATCTTTATAAACTCCATGATGAATGCATTTAGCCTCGGATTTATGATTGCATCTAAACAATATGATAGAACATTTACCTTTGGTCATGAAATGTCTCTTACGGAAATTTCATTAGGATCCCGTTATTGTACCTTTGCCAATTTTATTGACAAAAAAGGGGAGAATTAATTGTAGTTCATACCACAAATACATATGGTTTTCGGATCATTATGTGAGGGAGAGTAGTTTCCATGTGAGATGGAGTATTGACTAAGGGGGAGTGAAGTATTGTTAACAATGACATTGTATAACAATGATTGAGAACCAATGCTTTTCTCATTGTTATAGCTACGGATTTTCAACAACAATGATGCTAAACTTACAACCTTTGGGATCATTGGACTACTTGGAAGTGACGAAGATTTCGAGTATTGTTGAAGATTAAGCATGTGGAATAGGATCTACAAAGTTTATTTATATAATTTTTGTATTCCATATGTATTAATATTTTTGCCACTAAAATTGAAAAAGGGGGAGATTTTTAGATCACTGCTCGGTCAAACTCGCATGCGTTGCTATCTCAAGCAGGTTTGTCAATCTTAGTGATCAAAACTATAAAGTCTTGATTTCTAGTCTACTATAGCTAAGGTCTCGGACTAGGATAGAAAGTGTAGTTGAGCTAAATAACTCCATGGCGATCATCATACAAGATGAAGGACTACTCAAGGAACCAGTGGATCTTCATCGACTAAAAGGTATGTGGAGACTTGAAATTATCTATCACTCAAAAGTATATCTACTTTATCTCCTATCTTGAGATAAAAGTAGTTTTACAATATAGACTAAGAATATGCACATGTGACATTTCAAGCTGAGTATATCTCGCTTATCTATTTCTCGAAATGGGTGTTGGTAAAGCTTTCGCTTTAGCCAAGTTCATCTTTTCCTAGTGACGAAAGTCATGTTATGTTTCAATCACTTTGGAAATCGCTCTGACGAAAAATAGTTTGTGAATAACAACTATATAACGGCCTCTGAGAAATGTTCGAATGATTTAAATGAGAGTTTAGACTATATAACCATTGTGGGATATAAACATTATTGTGACAACACATATATGTATAAGTCCTTAAAACTTGAACCGAAGTTTGCGAACTTTGTTGATCAAGTGGAATCGAAACGTGAGCAGCAACTCAGTCCGCGAACTCAGTTCGCGAACTGGCGTAAGTTCTCGAAACCGAGAATATCTGCTGAATTTGAAGCTCAGTTGCAAACCGCGAACTGACGGAAGTTCTCATCCCGAGAAATTATTCTGGAGTTTATTAACTTCAACCGGTTAGCTTGAGTCCGCGAACTCAAGAGGTTATGTCTGAAAATGTTGTTCGTGAACTTATCTTAAATTACTAAGGAATGCTTTTGCAAACCGTGGCTTTATAGTTCATGAAATGATTCGAGTGAATCACATCATTTTTTATTCAATTATGTCTCTTATGATACTTGGGATCTCATAGCAATTGAACAACTCTCTAACTAGTTCATTTGAGTCATTTGGACTAGTTATGGTGAAGAAGAATATAGTTGATATGAAAGTTATCATTTGGCTAACCATTTGGTTGACTAATATTGAACCAACCATTGTACACGTTTGGGTATGGTTACACGAACTCAAAACGTCAAGTACATGTGTGTATGGCAAGCTAAGTTTTCGATCTAACGGTTGAGATATATTAGCTTATATCTAATAAGGTTTTCATCTAACGATGAATATTGAATGCTTTGTTAGCAAGCTAACATTGATTGCAAACCCTGATTTGAAAGACTATATAAGGGAGAACTCTAGAAACTGGGAAACCTAATCCCCACACATTCTGTGTGATACTAGTTTGCTAAAGCTAGAGTCGATTCTCCTTTAACCTTTGGTTTTCTTCTTCTAAAACCAGGTTAACGACTTAAAGACTTCATTGGGATTGTGAAGCCAGACCGATACTACTTTTATTGTACTTGTGTGATCTGATCTTGCTGTTTCTATCATATGAGTATAATTGTAATATTTGGAATGAGATTTCTATCTCCGATGGGAAAGATAAAAGTAGTCACAAACATCTTCGTCTCATTGTTTGTGATTCCTCAATAATCTTCTTCGCTACGTCGATTAAGTTTATTGTGAGGTAATTGATGAAACTGAGCTGTTCTTCGGGAATATAAGTCTGGTTTTATCGATTGGTTCCTGTTCACCTTGATTTATCAAAAGACAGAACAAAACTTGTAGGTTTATTCGTGGGAGACGAATATATCTATTACCTGTAGACTTTTCTATGTGAGACAGATTTGTTTATTAAAGTCTTCGAACTTGGGTCGTAGCAACTCTTGGTTGTGGGTGAGATCATCTAAGGGAATCAAGTGCGCAGTATCCTGCTGGGATAAGAGGCGTAAGATCTTAACTGTACCTTGGATCAGTGTGAGATTGGTTAGGGTTCAAATACAGTCCAGACCGAAGTTAATTTGGAGTAGGCTAGTGTCTGTAGCAGCTTAATACAGTGTATGTTTAATCTCGACTAGGTCCCGGGGTTTTTCTACATTTGCGGTTTCCTCGTTAACAAAATTCTGGTGTCTGTGTTATTTCTATTCCGCATTATATTTTGTTATATAATTGAAATAATACAGGTTGTGCGTTGTTCAATTGATTAGAATATTCGACCTTATTGGTTGTTGATTTAAATAGATTGACACTTGGATATTGGTCTTTGGTACCATCCAAGTTATCTCTCTTTGATTAGAATCGCAAATCATATTTGCTTGAGTAAATCAAATCGAGAGATTGAGATAATAGCTCCTTGAGTATTTTCTATTGATTGAGTTTTGTTGATTCTCTAGAAAAACAACTCGGAGTTGTCCATACAGATTTCTAATCGAAATATTGGGTGAGGTTGTTAGACCCCCGCATTTTCACCACATACTCGATTTTTTTATTAGATTGACATCCGAGTTAGGTAATATCTCCACTTCAGAAGTCCCAGCATCGGGGACTGACTCATCACATGGTAACCCTCAAATTAACAGTTTCACTACTTATGAAAATCCGGTGGATCAGGAGGTTGCACAATTGGTCGAAAACTTGTGCGAACTCATACACTTTTACAGAAAGTAGCGGACCGACACGTTTGCTACACTCAGCTAGATGTCATCTGATGTGGGAATAGCTTCATTGTCTCCAGCAGTCGAAGAAATGTCCATGATGTCTGAGCATTCGATCAACAATATCACTTTTGGAGAAGCGGACCGCATGGCAGATGAAGGACATAACCGAGCCCCGTACGTAACCGGGTTTTTCAAAGACTCTGAATTCAAGAGAGATCTCGTTGATACAGGTGGTTCTACAAATATTGTCACTATGAAGACTCTCAAGGTGGCTAAGTTCCCACAAAGTAAGATCATTCGTCATCCCATCTTGATGACATGATTTGAAGGAAGCCAGATACATACATATGGATATATATACATAGACTTGAAGGTAGGGCCTATTCAATCAAAGGACAAATTTCACGTGATCGAACAAGCGCCTAATTATCACATGATATTCGGATGACCATGGCTCCATGATAACAAAGTGGCTCCTTTAACATACCATCAATGCATGAAATCTCTGATCAATAACAAAATTGTTCGTATTGCGGCTTTATCATCTCCTTACGCCCCGGTTTATGACGTTGAATTCCTTGAGTCTCAAAAGAACATCCCCGAACCTCCAAACAAGATTTATAGTACTCCGATCCCAAGTTGGAAGTTCATCGAAGAGGTCACAGACAAACCATCATTCTCAGGCGTCAAGTCGATTAAGTCGTCTGTTGTACCTATTAAGCACCGCAAAGATCAGGTCTCAACTCAGGGATCTAATTTCATAACCAGTCATGATGCGGAGGGGAAAATAATTTACCATCGATGCAATAATTAGCAATTAACAGGGGAGAACGATGAAAAGTCTCGCCGCCCCGAAGAATCATGTCAAAGTGAACCATCACTCGAAGAAGAGGTTCAAGATGCTCCACGAAAACTACAAGACGGCACTGACTCCACTACTGATGAGCTCAAAACGATAAATATCGGGACAGAGGGTGATCCAAGGTCAATTTTAATTAGCTCAGCACTATCGCTAGAGGAACGGACGAAATTAATAAATCTGCATAAAGAATATCAAGGTGTCTTTGCCTGGACGTACGAAGAAATACCAGGTCTAGACGAAAAACTGGTTACTCATCATCTGCAAATCACTCCTGGCTCCAAAGATGTCAAACAACCGCCAAGGTAGTTCAAATACGAAGTCGAATAACAAATCAAAGTAGAGATTCAAAAACTACTAGCAGCAGGGTTCATCAAACTTATTCAACATCCAACATAGCTGGTGAATGTTGTTCCTATCAAGAAGAAAAATGGTTAAATCAGATGCTGTGTTGATTTCAGGAATCTGAATAAATGTTTTCTGATGGATGATTTTCCTTTACCCAACATTTCTATGCTCGTTGATGCAACTAGTGGTCATGGTATGTTCTCATTTATGGATGGTTACAGTGGATACAACCAGATCAAGATGTACGAGAATGATGCTAACAAGACCGCATTCTGCACTCCTATTGGGAATTTCCATTACACTGTGATGCCCTTCGGATTAAAGAATGTCGATGCTACTTATCAACGAGCCATGATTGCTATATTCCACGACGTGATGCACAAGCAAGTGGAAGACTATGTTGATGATGTGGTGGTGAAATCAAAGACTCGAACATCTCACTTTGAAGTCCTGAGACAAGTCTTTGAAAGATGTAGAGAATACAAATTAAAGATGAACCCTCTGAAATGTGCATTTGGTATCTCCTCTGGGAAATTTCTAGGATTCCTGGTCACAGCAGAAGGAATCAAAGTCGATCCAAACAAGACGAAAGCTATTACTACCATGCCTCCTCCACGCACTGTGAAAGAACTCTAGAGTTTCATGGGAAAGGTAAATTATATTCGACGCTTCATTCCTGGATTAGCTCAATTCATTGCTTCGTTCACCCCTTTATTGAAGAAAGGAGCGAGTTTCACATGGAAAACCATTCAACAAGAAGCATTCCAGAAAATACAACAGATACTATTATCACTCGTTGTCATGCGATCGCCAATGCAAGGATGACCACTGATACTTTACACAGCTTCTAGTGATGTCGCTATCGGAGCACTCCTTGCTCAATAAGACGACGAAGGCATCGAACGACCAATCTAGTACTTTATTCGTACAATGCGATATGCTCAACTCCGATACCCAAAGGCTGAGAGAGCATGTCTGGCATTAGTGCATGCAATTCAGAAATTCAGGCACTATTTATTATCCAACAGAGTTGTGCTCGTTTCAAAAGATAACCCTATAAAGTTCCTACTATCAAAGCCATCCTTGATAGGAAGACCAGCAAAGTGACTACTTCAAATGTTAGAATTTGACATAGCATGTACACCGCCTAAAGCCATTAAAGGCCAAGCAATTTCAGACTTCCTCGCTGCTTTTCCATGAGAGGATGCAACAATGTTACATGAAGATGTACCTGGTAAGTTTCCAGATATCTTAGTCATCAAAGAAGAGACCTGGCTTTTATACTTTGACGGTTCCGCCACCCCTAGCAAAGACACTGGAGGATCAGGCATAGTGCTAGTCTCACCATCCGGCGAGGTTTTCTCACATTCATTCAAGCTGGATGTTCACTACACCAACAATTCAGCAGAATATGAAGCCTTCTTACTAGGATTGTCCCTGTCAAAGCAAGCAGGAGCAACACACCTCGAGATAAGAGGGGATTCATCGCTACTGGTCAATCAAATGAATGGAACATACTCCCTTAAAGAAATCACACTTTCCCCATTCAGAACTGAATCTCAACGGTTATTAACTCACTTCGCTGATGCAACGATTGTCCATACTGGGCGAACTAACAATAGTCATGCTGACTGCCTGGAAACTCTCGCTTCTAAGCTACAATTCGAAGGAGAAGAGAAAACAATCACTATACAAAGGCGTGTTGTGTCACCTGCATAGCTCGCTCAAGTTGAGGACATTCAAGCAGATGATTGGCGAGCACCTATTCATGAATTGAGCAGTTCTCTTTCAGAAGGGAAGGTCAGTCTCAAGGAATTAAAGAATTATTTCTTGCTTCACGGGGCATTATACTATCGAAACTCTGATGGATCCTTATCACGATGCCTTGGAAACAACGAAGCGGATGAACAACTCAAGCGCATACATGAAGAAATATGTGGACAGACACTGGTGGTAACACTTTACGGAAAGCTTCAAAGAATGGGATACTATTGGCCTTCCATGGAGGCTCAATCAAGAATCCTACAAAAGTTATTTCCCAATTATCAGACGCCTCCTTATCACTTAGAAGCTCTGATAGCTCATCACACTGGGGACTGGAGGGAACCCTACATCAAGTACCTCTGGGATAATAAGTTTCCGTTGGAAAACAAAGAAACAATCACGCTCATCCAGAGAGCTAAAAGATTTGCCTTTCCTGATGAAATCTTATACCGCAAAAGCTTTGGTGGAAACTTGCTGAGATGCTTAGATGAGCATGAAATCCCAACAATTTTGAAGGAGATGCACGATGGGGAACATCAAGGGAAAAGGAAATTATTTATCCAGATTCATGAGAAATATTATTGGCCGACCATGGAAGACGATGCAGATGCGTACGTTCAGAGATGTCATCAATGCCAAGTCCATGGTAATCGCATTCACGCTCCTTATTTCCCATTGAATTCTGTGAATAGTCCATGGAATTTCTATAGTTGGGGACTGGATATCATCGGGAAATCAATCCAGCATCTTCGAAGCAGCATGAATACATCATCACTGCAACCGAGTATTTTACCAAATGGGTTGAAGCTATCCCTCTTCGAAGCACCACTGGAGTCACTATTGCAACCTTCATCAAAGAATACATAATATGTAGATTCGGTGTTCCTAAACACATTGTCACTGATAATGAAACTCCTTTTTCCAACAAGCACGTGATGGAATTGCTCGAGGAATACGGTATCAAACAAGTTTTCTCTACACCGTATTATCCCTAAGGAAATGGACAAGCAGAGAGCACCAACAAAACTTTGATCTGAATTCTCAGTTGAACAATTTATGATAATCCTCGAACCTGGCATGAACAGTTGCCTATGGCTTTATGGGCTTATCGAACCGCACCAAGGAGCTCAATCAGGACTTCACCATATTCTCCCGTCTATGGGGCCGACGCTATACTACCGACAGAAATCAAAATTCCTTCAGCAAGGATTGCAACATCCAAGCGGAATACAATAGGATGAAGCCAAAGTGTCCAACTCAAAAATTGTTGAACTGGACATGCTCGAGTCAAAGAGAGTTAAGGTGGAAAAATATGTAGAAACCTACAAACAAAGAATCTCCAGAGCCTACAACAAAATGGTAAGACCTCGAACATTTCAAGTAGGGGGATCTGGTATTAAAGGCAGGAAAGCACATTTAACAAGACATGTATGCTCACAAGTTCTCCCCGAAATGGGAAGGACCATATGTGGTTATCAAGGCAGTATCCAGCGGATATTACAAAATCTTAAAAATTGATGGAGGAGTGGAAGGAAATATAATCAACGGTAAATGTCTCAAACCATATTACGGCTGATCCATAGAAAGCAACTACCTTTCACCATTTTATCATTTCAAACATTTTCATAATGTAATTTATATTCCTCCAAAGAGCGTGCTAAATGCTCCTTTGTTCATTAAACATTCCATAAATGAACAAAATTTCCTCATGTCATGATCAATTATTCTACCTAAGAAAAAGCCTAAACCTACTCGAAAAACAACAATCATAAATACTCACTCAGAGTAAACCATCCAGCAAAGAATAATTTTTATAAACAACCATGTCAAGCTTCTTTTGAAAGTTCTTAGTCTTTACTTTCAAATCCTGGACAGCTTTCTCAACTCTCAACGACTCCAAGGAAAGTTCCTTCTCCTCTTCAAAAAAAAGCAGTCCTGGTGGAAATTGCCTCAGCAGCGGCCATTGCCTGTCAACTTTGATCATCTCAAGTCGACATGGAAGCCAACTTACATTGAACCGCAAGGTCTCACAATTCGATATCATGTCATCCCATCTGTGAAGTTCATGATTCTTAACATCTCGTAGATTCGTCTTCATCATCTCTTAAATGATTGGTAAAACCCCGGAGATTGTAGTCAGGAGGGTCGGCAAGAAGATTCTCCACACCTCAGTAGTGGCAATATGACCGTATCGTTTCTAGATCTTGGTATACAAAGATGTGTGACATTTGGGAACGACAAAACCGCAGACTATTTCATTTCCCGGGAAATTATTGATCATAGGAGTCTCAAACGGGAGTCTAGTTGTTGGGTAGTGAATTCTAACTACAGTTTTCACGGAGTTGGTAGAGTTTTTGTCTTCGTCATCATCAGTCGCAAATTTTTCATTCCTTCTCTTTCCATCATCAACAACAACATGCACATCAACCTGCAGTAAAGTAGTTTTTTATGAAGATTGGATAAAGCCATTGAGTAATACTCCACTCAAAAAATCATATAATTACTCACATATGTGTCAGCTTCAGCATGAGTTGACCTATATCGAGCAAGGGCTCTAACAGTCCGCTTGGGCCTTGAATTATGAGAAGAAGATGGATTCTTATGATTATCCTACAACAAATCATTTTTCTATGATCAATAACTCTGATTAAATGGAAATGAAGAAAAATACACAACTTACTGAGACATACGATTCTACTTCATGCTTCGACTGAGATTCATTTCGAGAAGAAATACTACTGCTGGACATAGCGACGAAGAGGTGTGATAATCAAGATTCCTCCTGCACGATGAAACTAACTCAGGAATGGAAGAAATATTTACTTAAATACTAAACCCTAAGTCTTGGAGATATATACAAGATACGGTGGATAATTATCTTATGCAGATAGTCAAGTTCAGTTGCGGGTTTTACTGAAACCATAAGATTCAAACAAGGTCAATACTAGAGATGCGGAGGAAAAATAAATGGGGACTAATAGAAGCGAAAACCACACGAGTTTGTGTATGACGCGTGTTTTCTCAGCCCATGCAACATATCCCAGTATTTTCCACAAATGAAAGTCACCAAGGCAATCCGAAGGCGATCATGATGAATTTTGAGGTATGAACATTGGTCCACTTCATTCAATTCGGGAAGAATCGACATTAATACAAAATTTCTCATTTAAAAGAAAATCCTAATTCAGAAGAGAAGATGTTCAGATCATCAAAAAGACATCTACTACGAAGACTAAAAAAAATAATTAAATGTTTAAATAAGATCATGAGCAATACTAGTCATCAGAGTCATCCGATTCGTCGTCTTCTTCATCATCATCATCCTTCTCATCCTGTGAAGAATATTCTCTAGACTCTTTCTCGGAGTCACTGTCCGAGTCATGGAATTCTCTTCTTCAATATCACTATCTATTGCATCATGTAGATCTTCATCGTCACGTTCATCTTGGAGATCATCCTTAACTTGTCATTCAATCTCCCTGTACGGTGGATATGACTTACTTTTGCATGTTGTAAAATTCCACACAAGCTCTTCTTCTTCATCCTCAACATCTGAATCTGAAGCTACACCACAAGGACGGGATCAGAGTCTCTCCCCGGCTTCTTGTATTTTCCGCTGAGTTCTACACCTTTTCTCTCGATGCTCAGCAAGTATCTCCTCCCTTTCTTTCCTCTTCAAGAGCTCGTCACGATCATCTTTCAGTCTATCAAGAGATATGATATTCACCAGCAGAGCACGATCTATGTTGGCGCGTGCTTTCGCCTTAGAAACCCTCGAATCCTCTTCAGAAGAGCTGGAAGAATAATCACTGCTGGAGGACACCATTTTCTGGAACCAGGGACACAGAATTACGGATGTTCATATGTCAATTTCACAAAATGGTAATTCGTAATCCTTACCTTTTTATAACTCCACTAACAATAGTGATTGTAATGCAAGAGTTAACACTTCAAAACTTGCTCGTTTTTTCGAACCTACAAAAGACGAGCAAAAACTCAGATTTTCATAAAATCATGAATATTTCTACTGCGTGAACATTCACCATGGGATTATGAAAACTAAAACGGTATTTCATCATAAATAATTCTTTACTTCTAAGTAATGTTATACAAAACTCAAGTTTTGATTTTAAAGAAAATAATATATATTTGCATATATAAAAAAAAAACGTGATTCACTCACGTAAATAAATAAATAATCCTATGGACAGGCCATGGTTTTATATTAAAAAAAAAACTTTTTTCCTTCGTACGATCGTCTTTCTTTAAAACGAGGGTTTATTTCGGTTTTGTGAAAGCTCACATCTTTTCAAGATAAAGTTTTGGTTGCCATGAAAGCTCATAAACAAAATTTTGTCACTAGACACAAGTTTATACATAAAAATCTCTCCTAGGTCAGGGATTATTAATGGTTTCTCAAACTAACGATCGAACGAACATACGTCTTCTAAAAACAAGGGTTTTCAACAAAACTCACACTCATACATACACATGTATATGATATCAACATGAACAACTCATGAACAAACTATAAACTTCTGAAAAAAGAAAAAAAAACTCGCGTACCTGGTCGGCGCCAGCCGGAAGTTGGTCGGACGGTGATTGCTCCGGTCGGACGGCGGTGGCGTTCCGGCGAAAATTTCCTCATATTTCTTCATGTGCTCTGACGTGAAGGAGATGATGAGATGATGAAGGTGGTGGTCGGCCAAGGTGAAATAAAAAAGAAGGATTAATTCCCTTTTATATCAAATTTTATTTCCAAAACCTAATTTACAAGGATTTCCTTATTGGGCCCGGCCCGTGAATCCTAAAACGACCAAGGTCCCGTCATCAAAATCAACGGTTCAACACCAATTCATTCTCAATAGGCGACGCTCTATCATGCCACTGGAATCTTCGTTTAAGCTGTGGTTTTCTCGTACTATCAAAAATCTACTTATATCGTTTGTAACCGGAAAATCACCACTCAGTGCTGACTGAGGAACATGACTGTCCCTCACTAAGCAGGGGACTTAATGTAGATGGTGGATTTTCAACAAGGACTAAAATCATAAAACCATAATTATACGTATTCCTGATCCAACAATCAGATGAATATTGAGGCTCATGTCTCTTAACGAAAGCATAAAACCTCACACGAATCTCTGATTGAGAATATTGTCTCTCAGAGCATACGTAGATATGTAGTCTCTCAGCTGAGGCAACGGCATATCTCATGAATACTGAGAAATTTCAGTAATTACTTTTATATAGAATCGAAAGATTGGACGGCTCCTAGACAGCTTGCATTCTAGTATAGAGCAATAACATCTTCAGGATGTAACAATGTTTTCCCTGACTATATAAAAGAAATATGACACTTCAACAAGCTCATAACATTCGATTCTTGAATAATTAATGCTCCTAAATGATCGTACTAGTATAGAGCCATCAATTAATTATTCTTAAAATCATTAGATTCATTAACTGAATCCCAGAAAAATATTCAATGTTCTTCATAATATTTCGTTACTTCAATCTATGGTTTTTCCCAGCAGAATTCCATGGGTTGGTAATAAATATTCAATACACGGGCATCTGAGCTACCTTCGAGTAAGCCCCGACAAAAATGATGCAAGTGTACTCAGCAATAATGCACTAACGAGCATCTGAATGCACGAATGAGTATTTCAAAATATGACGAGACGATGAACCTATGCAAAATTGGAAAGAAAATAATAAATAATAAAATATTAACCAAGGCGTTGAGGGATTGGGTCCACCGGCCAGCTGGTCATGCCGTGACCAATTCCAATTCCACGTCCAATTTTATATTTTATCATATTTTTATTATTTTCCTTGATCTTATGAAATTCCTTTCATTTGAACAAATATCCTTCGTTTTAAGGAAACTCCTCAGTTTCATGGTGTTTCCTTCGCATCAAGGAAATAATATAAAATTGGGAAAGGTGTCACGGGACCATGTCTACTATCCGTCCAGCTATGCCCTAGTCATGGTCGGTCCCACACCTCATGATTCCTCAATATTTTATTATTATTTCCCTAATCTCATGAAAACTCCTTAATCTCATGATATTTCCTTGATCCCATGAAAATAATACTCCCTCCATCTTAAATTAAGAGTCCGCTTTGACTTTGTCAAGATATTAAGGAAAACCTATAAAATGTCATGAGTAACCTTGACTAGCCTATTTAATGTTATGTTATTACCAAAACTAAAATTATTAGTGTTAAAAATTCTAACATGGATAGTATTATTATTTTAGGAAATATTTTAAGAAATAAAAGCAAATTATATTGCTTTTATTATGAAATCCACAATTTAAGAAAAAAAAATTCTTCCATTTGATTTTGGTTTCCCGCACAAAATTTTTGGAGTCTTTGAAATTTTTATTTGAGAGGGAAAAAAATTGAAATTGTAGATTATTTCCTATTTAGAAATACTTGACCATGAATTTGAGATTTTGTCATAATTTTTTTTGATCATTTCCCATGTATATATCCATGTTAATACAGATGACAAGGTTATGTAAGAAGAAGTAGATGTTTTATTAGGAATTTTATAATTATCCATAAATGTTTTTTTTTAAGAAATGAATGACAATTAATACAAAGATATTGAGTAGTTTTTTTCTTCCTTATATATGATGATAATATTTAAGATTTTGAATTAAAAATGATTTTATGATTATTAAAAATAAAGGGTATATTCGATCAGTTGAAGGGAAAAGTATGTCTATTGTAGGTGTAGATTATCCACAGGACTAGGTGGAAACATCTTAAGCTATGATGTACCCAAGGAGGAAGAAGCGAGAAGCATGCGATAGAGGCTGGCAGGCGCGAGTATTAAGGAACCACGTGGGTCAGACATGATCACTCTACAACTGTCGGACAAGACTTGACTCCAGACTTCTGACAAAGTTGACAGACGAGACATATTCGGTCAAAAAAGGAGCGTTAGTCAAAGGGATAAGAAGATACATGTCATATCGGCCAACTGAAAGGGCGACAGGATTGGAAGGGCGACATTGCACCAAGAGAACACATAAAAGGATCGGCTCGGACAAGAGACTGCTAAAGAATCAAATCACATCAGCCATGTTTACATAAGGAGAGACGATACGAACGGGCCCGACACAGAACTTCAAGATAGATATATAGTGACCAACACCATAGTTTGGTTGTATGTAGTCTCCCCTATAAATAGAAGAACTTGTATCCAAGAGAGGTAGGTTGTAATTGGGAGAGAGAGAGAGACTTGAAATCGCACTAGAGAGAGAGTTGGGAACTAGTTTATCTTGTAAGGAAGAGAGTACAACTTGGAGGGTGACACCATTGTAACACCTTGAAGTAATAAGATTTATCCTTTCACCCCCGTGGACGTAGGTAATCATACCGAACCACGTATATCCTTGTATCTATCGTTAAGTTCTTACTTTCACTTGCATAAGTAGAAGATTTATATCCTTTGGATGTAGTTTATAGTAAAATGCATCTACATTCTGGCGCCGACTAAGATCTCCGGATACCTTGCCTAAAAGGCCTTCAGAGACGATCAAAAGCTCCTGAATACACGTTTAAGTGTTGCAGTTGAAGCTAGGATGAACTCTGTTGGCCGAAACCGCCTATTTCTTGTTGTTGTGAGTCATTTAGTGTACATGAAAAGTTAAAGCAGTAGTAACATCTTTACTAGGTGTAGTAGAGTTCTCGTTTCTTCGCCCACAAGCGGTTTGATCAGCAGAAAATCTCCATAAGCTCACCGACGATCACCAGCACAGGTTAGGATCTAGGTTGAGGATTTGCTAATAGGATGATTGTTTTTTTTTCAATGGTTGAGTGATTTTTAGCGTTAAATAAGTTGTTTTCTTGTTGCGGTACAAAGTTTGTTTGCTTAGAATTACCAAAGATTAAGTTTAAGGTGTCTTTTGCATGATAAGCTGCCGATTTCAAGTTTCCCGTTGTGGAAGTCGTGTTCTAGATGTTTCTTTAGTAACGAGAGTTTGTTTCTAAGTTCTTAGTAAGCGTTTTTGCGTTCGTACCCTTGCTTCATCGATCGACAACAATCTATGTCGTTTAATCAGAAAAGAAAAAAGGAGAATAATCTTATCCGGCGATGCTGTCTAGACGTCGGAAAGTTATTTGAAAGGATCCATGGAAGACATCCATGAGGAGATCTTGAGGAAATAACAACAGTAGAGACTTGAGTTAATTTTTTGACTTACATATTGTAATATTCAATAATCACATGCATGAGTTTAATGATTTGGAGCATATAGAATAAAGGACAAACTAGCTTAAATGCAGAGGTCGGGTACTGAAGGCAACGTCGTACGGAATGATAGTGATGTAGCGTAAAATCTGCCACAAAGTTAGGATAGAGTCAAAATAGGGTATATCGGAAGAACCCATTTGATAACCGGAGTAGGCTTTATATCTGCAATCTCTGATGTAGTGACAATTTCTGTGTCAGTCGAATATCTTTCACCTTTTTGAATGTTTATTTCCAATGCTAGGTCAAAGTAAGGTGTTATTTGTATTTGCTGACGTATGTAGGGACGACACTAGGCTCCCCACGCGCCACACCCGATGGATAGTACTTCAGGGATGGGAAGGTCGTTAAGGAATCGTATAGTTGCTAGCAGCAGCATGCAAGCATGGGTAACTGGGCCAAGGCAAGAAGGCAGTCGACAACCACCGCCCGAGGAATCTCATGCAGCTGCACGAGGCATGCCAACTGTTGATGAGGGAGTGGATCTTGGGAGAGATGATGACACCTTACTTTTAGACCAGGTTATCTTGACCCATAGGAGAGTCAATCAAGTCGATGGACTTACAGCTTCAGATACAGAGGACGATAAAGAAGCGCTTGCAGCACAAGCTCAGAGACAAAGAGCAAAGAAACAAGATGAGTATCAGGAAGCCTTAGGAAGAGAGAAAGAGCGTCTCAGGCAGATTCAGTTAGGGCGAGGAGCAGCTAGTAACATCGGCCCCGCGCCTTTCCAGGTAACTGGTCTGATGCTACCCCCACCACCAACGTCGATACCGTTACAGTCTCGGCCACAACACCCTAATGGACATTCTAGTCATGAAAGCACAGACCCGACATTATTGGTCATCTTAGAAAGTCAAAGAAGACAAGAAGCGGCATTAAGAGAACTCCTGCAACGGAATCTCTCCCTGGAGTTTGAGAATTATCAGTTGAGGAATCAGCGAACCAGATCAAGAGGATCGTCCAGCCGAGGAACATCGAGTAATCATGACCGATCAGGCCAATCACCACCTATGACTGGGCCGAGATGACCTCCCATACCCTCCCCATGGGGATATGGACCACCCGAGGACTCGTCTACTGATGAAGAAAGGCGAGGAAGGGGCGGACGACAGGACGATGTGACAGAAGCTAAACTCAAAGAGTTGGAGGCAAATATTAAGGAGCTATCGGGAAGCAGAGAAGAGAACAAACTAGCAGAGATTATGAGCGAGGCCGAGAAGACACCTTTCTCCCAAGAACTCGAACAAATGCCATTTCCACCAAAGTGTACCTTACCTACATTTCCTTCTAGATTCGACGAAACAGGAGATGCGGTCGAGCATCTAAAAATGTATACTATGTCATTGATCCAATGGAAAAACAACACGGTAGTCATGTGTAAATTCTTTCCGGCCAGCTTGGAGGGCAAGGCGAGAGATTGGTTTTATTCACTTCCACCTGGATCGATCGACGGTTATGATACGCTAATCGAGGCCTTTCTTGAAACCTATATGCATAACAGCCGACCTATATGCATAATTAGGAAATCCCATTACCCGCAGTGGATATCTAATATGGTCGTGGTACCAAAGAAGAAAGGAGGAGTCAGAATATGTATTGATTTTAGTGACTTAAACAAGGCCTGGACGAAGGATAGCTTTCCTCTCCCAAGCATGGACCAACTAGTAGAATCAATAGTTGGATATGAGGCGATGACATTGATGGACGGATACATGGGCTACAACCAAATACCGTTGGCACCCGAGGATTAGGAGCATACTTCCTTCTTTACACCAAGGGGGCTGTACTATTATAACAAAATGCCATTTGGACTTAGAAACGTCGGTGCTACATATCAAAGATTGGTAGGAGACATGTTCTAAGACAAAATCCACGACACCATAGAAGTTTACGTGGACGACATGTTAATCAAGAGCCTCTGAGCTAAGGATCACATCTGAGACCTTCGCGAGATTTGTTAGACGATGAGGAAACACAAGATGAAGATTAACCCCTCCAAGTGCGACTTTTGGGTTACATTGGGGAAATTCCTAGGGTACATCATCACCCCCAGAGGGATAGAAGCAGATCCCGAGAAGGTTAGGGCTGTCTTAGAGATGACATCTCCCGCTATAGTAAAGGATGTGCAGAAGCTAAATGGTTGCATAGCCGCATTGGGGCGATTCGTGTCATGGTCGTCGGACAAATGTAAAAACTTTTATGACATTCTGAAGAAAGAAGAGAAGTTTCAATGGATGGATGCTAGCAAAGAGGCTTTTCAAAATATCAAGATACACCTAGCCAGCCTCCCGGTCCTGCAAAGGCCCGAGCAGTCAGAAATCCTCACCCTATACTTAGGGGTGACATCATATGCCATTAGTGCAGTATTGGTTAGGACGGAGGGGAATGCAGAGAATCCGGTGTATTTTACTAGCAAAACACTAAGTCCGACTGAGAAAAACTATACCAGAATGGAGCAGATGGTACTTTCACTAGCTTTTTCCGCTTCTAAACTCCGAACATACTTTTAAGCTCATCGCATACGGGTGCTCACCAAATCGCCTATCGAAGCAGTTTTGGATAATGCAAGGCGATCAGGGAGAATCTCTAAATGGGGATCCTTAATCAAACAATATGATGTGGTGTACGAGACGAGGACGGCGATTAAAGGACAGGTTATGGCCAACTTCCTAGCATATTTCCCACTAAGCTATGAAGACGAGGTTGAAGATATACCTGGGATGATGGAAGAACGAGAAGATCCTGCTGACCTATTAGCAGCCATTAGTCCTACACGGTGGGAAGTTTTTGTCGATGAAGCATCAAACAAAGAGGGATCAGGCCTTGGGTTAGTCTTCACCACGCCGAAGGGGAAAAAGATAGTGCACTCGTTCAGGCTGAAATTCAAAGCAGCAAACAATGTCACCGAGTACGAAGCAACAATCCACGCCTTACGGATAATCGTAGAGATGTGGCTACATGAGGTTCATTTAACTAGTGATTCCTAGTTGGTGATTCGGCAAATTACGGGCAAATATGCGACACAGGACCCCATGTTTCAAAAGTATTGGGAGCTTGCCCAATTTTATATCAACCAAATACCAAGCATTAAGTTCCGTCACATTTGTAGAAAATATAACAGGCACTCGGACGCCCTATCTTACATTGCCTCACAGCTGGTAGACCCGAGCATAGAGGGCATTCGTGTTATGAGGCTCCTTACTCCCTCAATCCCAGAAACACCGGACGTACGGATCGATATGGCTATTAACACAGCCGATCGATATAAAGAGGGTGATTGGAGAAAGACGATACACTAATACCTGGAAACATGCAAGCTACCCAAGGGTCGGCCCGAGATAAATAAAATCAAAAGTAAGTCGGGCGCCTAAGATCTAACGGAAGGGATCTTATATAGGAAATCATACTTAGGGCCACTTTTACGATGCCTAAATAAAGAGGAAGGCCACACAATCTTGCATGAATTACACTATGGAGCCGCCGGAAACCACAACTCGGGGAGAAGCTTATCGTACAAGGCAAAGATAATGGGCCGTTTTTGGATATACATGAACGAAGATGCAAAGGAAATGACGAAAGCTTGTGAGGAATGTCAATGATTTAGCAAGAAGATACAGGCACCAGGAGTGCCTTTAAAATCTGTTATAAGCCCATGGCCATTTGCCAAATGGGGGATAGACATTGTCGGACCGTTACATATAGGAACAGGGCAGAGGAAATACTTGATCATGGCCACATATTACTTTACCAAATGGGTAGAGGCAGCACCACTAAGGCACATCCAAGACAAATATGTCTTCAAGTTCATCTGGGAGCATATCATTTGCCGCTTTGGGGTCCCAGCAGCTATCATCTCCGATAATGGAAAACAACTCCAAGGGGAAAATATTGATCTTTTATTCAACAAGTACAACATTAGGAAGATTAAATCTACCCCCATTTACCCCTAGAGTAATGGGAAGGACGAGATCACCAACAAAACAATCACCGACAACATAAAGAAAAAATTGTATGGGTAATATGGTAATTGGTGCAAGGAGCTATACAACATTTTATGGGAATACAGAACCACACGGAGGGAAGCTACATGGTTCTCGCCGTTTATGCTTACTTACGGAACCGAGGCGATTCTACCAACGGAAGGAATGATCCCTACTACCATGATAGAATCTTGGAGATGGAACGTCTCGTACGATCTAATCTTGGAAAAACTCGACGATTTAGAAGAAACAAGGGAGATGGCTCTACAAAATATGGAAAACTATCAAAGGAGGTTACAGCGAGAGTACAACAAGCGTGTTCTCCTAAGAGAATTCCAACCAGGGCAGCAAGTGCTGAAGTTTCTGGATGACTTGAAGCGAGACAAAAAGGGCGGAAAGCTAGCACCAAAGTGGGGTGGGCAGTATATAATTTCGTCTAAGGAAGGCGAGGGATCATATCGACTACTGAGACTCGATGGAACAAAAGAGACCAAACCTTGGAACGTCAAGTATCTGAAACTCTACCACCCCTGAAGGGAAGTACGGAGAAAAGGTGAGCATACTTGTCTTCTATCTCTTTAAAACTGTGAGGGGTATGAGATAGGGCATGAGCGACTAATGGTCATTCATACTCGAGGCAACGTCAGTGAGGAAGTGCCGAGGTGACTTACACTCGAATGGTCATTCGTACTCGGGGAAAAGCCATTGTGGAAGTGCCGAGGTGCCTTACAGTCGCCTGGCTATTCGTACTCGGGGCAGTGGCAGTATGCAAGTGCCGAGGTAGCCTTAGGGTTCTGGTGGTTGGAAACCAGTTCCACAGGATGATAAGACACGAGCTCTTCTCATCTAGGTGGCCTACTTACATTTCAAAGGTCGCCCCCATCGCAAGTGGTTGTGACCACTTGCCCGAGATTGGTTGATCGATAACCGCTCGGGGAAATCGAACCTAGAATTAGGTTGACTAATACCCTTCCACTGAATCCAAGAGATAGTGATGAGATACCCCAATAAGGGCATGGCATTGGGCCCGATGACCCTCCTTTTTGGGTGTGTTCGACAGAAAAGGTTAAAATACTAACATACATTTTATTTTATTTTATTTTTGCTAAATCACATTTTTATTGAAAATAAGGCAAAGCCTAAAAAAGGATTACAATACTGACTTTAAACGTACCAAAAAGGAAAAAACAAAAAAACTCAAAATATTCTACACCCATTCTTTTTTGAGATACAATGTTTCAACAAAACCTGTAATAAGCCACATTTGGCAGTTCAATTCTTCTAAGGAAAGTAGGTATCCCCATATGTAAATTTCTTTCACCAGCACCAAGTATTGCTCCCCTTTTAGCTAAATCATCAGCTGAAAAGTTAACTTCTCTGAAGTTATGTTCAAACTGAATATCATCTATTTCTTTAAGCACCCTAGTGTATCTATTCCTTACAAACCATGGAACAGTCTTGTTCTTAAAGAGATTGAGAACAGATAGTGAATATGATTGAAGTATTACCTTCCTTATCTTCAATAACACTGCCATTTCTAATGCACACAGAATTTCAAATATTTCTGCAATAAAATTAGTTGCAACCCCAATACCTCCTGAAAGTGTAGCTACTACCTGGCATTCACAGTCCCTGACAATCACTCCAAAACTTGCATTTCCTGGATTCCCAAAGGATGCACCATCACAACAGAAGAGTGTATATTCAGGTGGTGGAGGTTTCCAAAAACATTCAATGATCTTAATATATTTGATCCTTCTTTCTCCCAATTGAAAAAAAGAGATTACCTGACTATCATAGTTCTGACTCCACCTGTTGCTTCTTATTCTGAAACCACCTTCATGCACCAGCTGATAGATTCTACATTTAAACCTATTGATATTTTGTTTAACTTCATTAAAAATCTTCTCATTTCTTTGAAACCACAACTCTTTCATAGTAGCACACATTGCAGTTAACCATATTTCCTTCACCAAGGGACTTTTATTCTTAATAGCCTTACAAATGTCTTCAAAAGATGATGGATTTTTAAATCCAAATATTTCATTAAGCCATGACCATATTTTAACACTGAAATTGCAACTCCATAGTGTATGCTACATACTGTCTTGCTCTGCTAGACATATAATACACATTGAGACCATCTCAAAACCCCTGTTATTCATAACCACATCATCCACATACACACCCTGTAATAGCTTCCAAACATTACTTGCAATCCCTGGATGTAAAAATGATTTCCAAATATATTTGGACCAAGAAACAACAGGTTCTTTGTTTCTTATTTTTTCTACTGCAGTTCTTGTGATGAAAGTCCCACTACTATCAGCAGCCCAAACTCTGAAATCTTCTCCACCACCAACATTTGGCAATTTATTTTCAGAAATAAAAGATTGCATCCCAGGTGGAATGACCCATTTATCTCCTTGTAACAACATATTCACCTTCATTCCAAGGTTTGCCTTAACATAATCAGTCATTCCTATTGAAGAGATTAATGGAAATTGGCCATACCAATTATCATACCAAACAAATATATTCCTTCCATTTCCAATACACCACCTTACATCTTCCTTTAAGTAATCCCAGGCCCATTTTAATCCTTTCCATACAGATGATTGTCTCCAATTAGTTGTCCATTGTCCCATTTTATCTTGAAATTTGGCATGAAAAAATTGTGCCCATTCTTCTTTGGAGTTTAAGATTCTCCACATCATTTTCATTAGAAGTGATGTATTAATTACTTCTAGTCTTCTAACTCCAAGCCCCCCTTCTGCAAAAGTTGTACAGACTTTTTTCCAAGCTAGAGTTTTGAATTTTCTATTCTCACTATCACCAGTCCATAAAAAATTTCTAATGATGTTCTCACATATTTTGATTACTGAGGATGGCCAATTATATATTGACATGTTGTAAATGGGTACACTACACAGTACATGTTTAACCAAAATTAATCTGTCATGGAAAGATAGCATCTTACCTGCCCAAGCTGCCAACTTGCTTTGTACCATTTCCACTATTGGCCAGACCATAGAAGAAGTTATTTTTCCAGGTGCAAGAAGTACTCTCAAATACTTATCAGGGAATTTGGATAATTTCATATTCACTTGCTCACAAATAATCTGTTTTCTAAGATTAGAAGCTCCATCAATAAAGCATTTGCTCTTTAACTTGTTAATAACCTGACCTGAACTAGCTTGATAATCATCTAACATTTTTAGCAAACTTGATATACTCTTCTTAGCTCCATTGCAGAACAAGAAAACATCATCTGCAAAGAATAAATGTGTTGGATGTATGCCTTTTTTAATTACCATGGGTTGGATTTTACCTTTTGTAACCAAAGCAGAGATATTTCTACTCAGAACATCTTCCATTAGTACAAATAAAATGGGTGATAAAGGATCACCTTATTTCAAACCCCTTCCAACTGAAAAGAAACCACATGGCCCTCCATTTACCAATACATATATTCTAGCAGATTCAAATAGTGTTAGCAACCAATCACACCAAGCTGAAGAGAAACCATATTTTTGTAATACTTTAAATAAGAATTCCCAGATGACTGTGTCATAGGCCTGTGATATATCTAGTTTAATGCCTACATTCCCTCCTCTTCTTTTGAATTTCATTTCATTCACCAATTCTGAGGCTAGCATAACTTGTTCATGAATACTTCTGCCTTTTATATATGCCACTTGCCGAGGAGAAACTAAATTTTCCATAAGGAGACTCATTCTTGTTGTGATTATCTTTGTAAATATCTTGAAAATAACATTACTCAGACCTATTGGTCTAAATTGACTAGAAGTTTTTGCACCTTGAGTCTTTGGAAGCAGAAATAAGAAACTTGAGTTCATGCCCTTAGGAATAAATTTCCTTCTCCAACAAAATTCAATAGCATCTACTAGATCATTTTGAATAATATCCCAGCAGCTTCTATAGAAAATGCCTGAGTAACCATCAGGTCCAGGTGCACTATCAGGATCAATACTAAAAACAATGTTCTTGATTTCTTCAACTCCAGGAATGGCATATAGTTTATCTTGATCTTCTGAAGTTATAACATTTGGAACAGCATCCAACAATTCCTCCACAATTGAAACATTCTTGAACTTGAATTTATTTTGAAAGTGTTGAACCAAATATTCTGCAATTTGTTTTTGATCAACAATTACATTTCCATCTTCGTCTTCTAATTCACTTATTAGATTTCTAGAAGTTCTAAGCTTCATTTTTGTATGAAAATAGCTTGTGTTAGCTGAACCTTCAGTGACCCATTTAACTCTAGCCTAATGCCTTAGCGAAGTATTAATTTGTGCCTCTCTGCTAGCATGATCATTTTGAGCATTAACAAGTTGATCCAAAAGTTCTGTATTAAAAGGTTCATTATCTGATAATAGCATTGCAACTTTGACTTTTTCTTCTGCTTCCTGAATCTTTACATTCACATCTCCAAAGACTTTCCAATTCCAATCATTCAAAACTCTTTTAATTCTTTCAATTTGTATAAAAATCTATAAGCAGGGTCACCTTCTACTCCAACATGTTGCAACAACTTGCAAAAAATCAGGATGACTAAGCCACATTTTCTGAAATTTCTTTGGTTTTGGAATGCTAGCACAACCACCCAAAAGAGGAGCATGATCTAAGACAATTCTTAACCCAACTTTATATCCCCAATCACCAAACAATTGAAGCCATTTTTGATTGAATACCACTCTATCTAAGTTACATAAGATTCTTCTACTACCATGTTGACCATTTGACCATGAATATTGTAATCCAATTTTAGGAGCCTGTATAAGTTCACAGTTATTCAAATAATCATTAAATTCCAACATTGCATTTCTGTTAGGAGATCTACCTCCAATTTTTTCATCCTGACTTAGGACTGCATTAAAATCTCCTAACACAATCCAAGGTTTATTCAATGCACTGATAATCTCCATATCTGACCATAAACTTCTTCTTTGAACAACTTTAACCTTAGCATGAACTCCAGAAACTAAAACATTACCAACACTAACAGTTATCATTTGATTTGAAACTGAAACAACTTGAGGTTGAGATAAACTCTTATTCCAAAAAAGCCATATGTTACCTTTATTCTCTGAATTTGAATTGTGAACTACCATGCTCTGCATTCCTGGTAAGTTCAATTTATTACAAAAAGAAGCACTATATTTTATTTTAGGTTTAGCCACCCAAACTAAGGATGGATTGAACTGATTTACTAGGGACCAAAGTTTATCTTGAACCCTTACCCTTCTTAGGCCCCTGATATTCCAAAAAATTATCGCTAATATACATTTTAAACAATTGCAGGAGTGACATAAGAAACAAAAGTTAAGGCGACAGCGTCATACGCCAATTAAGAAAACGCGAAAAGCGTCATGAAACTCCATGAAGTAATAAGTATAACAGGAATAAAAAGAATAGTATCGGCGACGCAGCACCCCCTTTAAAAAAAACAAGCAGTGTATTAGAAGTAAAAAGGGAAGATGTGTTCAAAGAAATTTACAACCCAGGAAAAAGGGAAATTTAGTGGCGCAGCACTACAAAAGGAAAATTCAAGCCTTGGGGTAACAGTGTCGGCCCTCCTTTGCGCGATCTCGCGCCACTTATTCTCCACATACTCAGCAATACCCTCATGTACCTTCTCGTTTATCTCCTCTTCATGGGCGACGCGTTCATCCTCAACCTGTTGGATAAGCTGCAAATTGGCTGCCTCCGCATCGGTCAACTTGGTACCCAGATCGGCCTCGACCCGCTTCAACCGTCGGACCTCCGGATCCAATTCTTGAGAACGTTTTTTCTCAGCTACAAGATCACAACAACACGGGATTATTCATTGAATATGGTTTAGCAATTTAACAAGTAATAGAAAATAATCTAATCCTAAGGAATTGCCTCAACACATCGCCTAAGAGACCTGAAAGGGCTGGTAGCACTGACTAAAGCGATTCTACCGACTTGGACAACTCATCCTCGGCCTTGGACAATTTCAAGGTTAGCTCATTGTAGCATTGCTCATTAAATTCATTACTGGGGCAGTATTTTTTATGTTCACTCCACTCGGCCATTAAACAATTACGCGACACTTGGAGCACTGAAAGCTGTGACCTACTCCATTCTAGTTCATGCACCATTTTTCCAAATTCACCCACTTTTCCCAGCAGATCCCTATTAGCTCGCTCCACTTCATCTTTATCCCTCAAAATTCGTCGGAGATCCTCGTGAAGGTCTCGGTTTTGCAATTGTAAAGAGTCTACCTGCTGTCCGAGGTCCGTGGCCAAAGAAGTTTTCTCAGCAGCAAGGCGTTGAGAAGAACCCAAATGAGCTCGCAAATTGTCTATTTCTTCAGGGACATACTCAAATTGTCGATATCAGTCTAATTCACCTTGAAGTTATTCGATCTCATCAGCTTGACGATCTATTTTTCCATCCTTGTTTGCCATTTGCCGACGAAGATTCTCCACTAAATCCTTTTCAATATCCTACTTCCTCTTCATGATTCTAAACTCCAAAGAAGCATCTAAACCTATACTAGCTATCTCGGCTAGCAGAAGGACACCCGACTCAGGATACTGGCGCGATAAACTCAATCAACACAAGTTAAGGTTTGTAGAATTATAACACACCTTGATCATCGGCGAGTTTAATTTCTAGCTCGGGCGCACGACTCTTCTCGTTCTGCAATTGAAGTTGGAGAGATTCCACCAACTGCCTTTCCCTACGACGATTGGCGGCATCCAACCGTACCCGATTAAGGATCTGATACAAGTACGCAAGTTAGAATGGAAAGCGATAATCAGGAAGATATTAAGGATTGGGGAATCACCCATGCATATAGAGTCACTCACCACCGTATCAAGAGTCTGAGCTATGTCGTTATACAGGGGAACTGAACCGAGCATTTGTTCATCAGTATATGCTCAAAAGTCGGGGGAAGTGAGCATTCCAAGGGAGTTCAGGATAGGGCCAGAGATGGTAAATGAGGTTTCAACACTAGACGTAGACCCATCAGTGATTAGGGGCAGACAAGGAAGCCCTCCCGGTCCAGCATTAACAACCCTTTCCAACTCGGGCATCTTTAGAGGCTCTTGTTTGTCGCCTACCAAATCAGCTGACACGACCACCTCAGGACCACCCTTATCACCCATCTTCTTCCCATCGCCCTTGTCATCCAAGAAATCCTCGCCGAATATGTCATATTCATCAAGAATCTCGATGATTGGCTTCCTCTTCGGATGCGACTTAGCAACAACATTATTTCCTCTAGTATGATTACGCCTAGGAGGTTGGGCATAAACTTCATGAATATCAGACCCACCGGCTTTATCATCATCGTGCCTAGGAAATTTCTTCACAAGGCTTCTCGTCATAACATGTGAAGGAAAAAAACAGGGGCAAGTACATGTACTTATAATAAAATCACTGTGTTTGTTACCTTCTCATGGTCTTCCTCAAACCTTGTGCTAGTACCCGTTTTTCTTGACGATGCGGAGTCCTTGGTAGAATCGCCCAGAGACTTTGATGACAAAAAATAACCAATTGGTGTCAAAACTAACAAGCTGGAAACTGAGGAAAGCATAAGGAGACACATATCTTATCAGCCTTGTCGTCATTAACCACCCAGAAAGGATAGGGCTCGGCGGGAAATGGAGGCGACGAGAAGCTACCATGTAAAATGGTCCCTCGGACAAGAAGTGGAACTCAGGGATAAATTGGGTCATTGGTATGACGGGGTCTCTTTTTAGAACCTTGGCCGATGGGATCGGCATCTAGCATCATCCTTTCAACATTCTTAGGCATAGTTCTGTGACGATGAGGACTAGCAGTAAAACCGGCAAGGTCACCGTTGGTTGAAGTACCGGCTCGATAGTTGGCAAATAAATTGGCAGCGGTATACTCTAGAGCATCCTCGGGATTATAGGTCGACCAGTCGGCGGTGGAGCCACGACCATCTCGGCGATCTCTCCATTCATCCATAATCCGAAAAGTGTTGCCAGTCCATTGAGCCAGAGCACGATAAGGCTTGAGCTAGGAGAGAATCTCGTAGTAAAAAGGGCTATCAGTATTGTACAAAGGGAGATGGAGACCTAGCTCCAGCTGGCCAAGAGTGATGACCACGCACTCAGCCGACTACTCGTACTTCTCCATGTCGGACTTCTTTAAGGCGCTGTTTTGGCCCGAGATTAGGATAACTTCATAGTATTGAAGATGGTACTTCTCTTTCAGCTGCTCAATGAATTCTTCATCAGAGATATCTTTCACCCTTTTCTTGGACCTACACGAAATAGAAGTAGAACCGTCAGGAAAGATAGATTTTATGGCGCGATCATCGTACTTAGAGGGACTATCAAACTAAAATATGGAAGCAAGGGGGAAAGAATAAATCTCGGAAAAAACATCATCAACACACCTTTTCTCAGTTATTGAGGGAGAAGAATCCATGGGCGTGAATACATCAGAACTCAGAAGCTGGTGAAGAAGGTTGGATGACGGAAACGCAACCACAGTTGCTATAGCGCTCGGTGGGGAGGACATGAAGGAAGGGAATTAAAAGGTTAAGGGTTCACAGAAGCAGAAAGTGATGAAGAAAAATCTCAGAGGAAATAGTTGCAGTGGCTGGAGATTGAGAAAATGGTGAAGTAGAAGAAAGAGAATAGGCAAATGGAGTATTTAAGGGAAGAAAGAAGCGTGACCGACACCGACGGTTACCAGTCATAAAGGGAAGTTAATGGGGGATTGCATGGCGGAAATCGTGGCATGGACGAGGACGTGGGAAGATGGAACGATTTTCTTCCACTCATGTCTACCACACGAGCGAAAGAAGGGGCATAAATGTAGGTGTAGATTATCCATAGGACTAGGTGGAAACATCTTAAGCTATGATGTACCCAAGGAGGAAGAAGCGAGAAGCATGCAATAGAGGTTGGATGGCGCGAAGATTAAGGAACCACGTGGGTCGGACATGACCACTCTACAGCTATCGGACAAGACTTGACTCTATACTTCTGACAAAGTTGACAGACGAGACATATTCGGTCAAAAAAGGAGCGTTAGTCAAAGGGATAAGAAGATACGTGCCATATCGGCCAACTGAAAGGGCGACAAGATTGGAAGGGTGACATCGCACCAAGAGAACACATAAAAGGATCGGCTCGAACAAGAGACTGCTAAAGAACCAAATCACATCGGCCATGTTTACAAAAGGAGAGACGATACGAGCGGGCCCGACACAATACTTCAAGATAGATATATCATGACCAACACCATAGTTTGGTTGTATGTAGTCTCCCCTATAAATAGAAGAACTTGTATCCAAGAGAGGTAGGTTGTAATTGGGAGAGAGAAAGAGACTTGAAATCGCACTAGAGAGAGTTGGGAACTAGTTCATCTTGTAAGGAAGAGAGTACAACTTGGAGGGTGACACCATTGTAACACCTTGAAGTAATAAGATTTATCCTTTCACCCCGTGGACGTAGGTAATCATACCGAACCACGTATATCCTTGTGTCTATCGTTAAGTTCTTACTTTCACTTGCATAAGTAGAATATTTATATCCTTTGGATGTAGTTTGTAGTAAAATGCATCTACATCTATAAACAGAGCGGACAGATAAAAATGGACAGACCAAAGTAGAAATTAGGACGAATAATTTAGGACAGAGGGAATATAAAATTAGGGAAAACTCGTGGGACCGGGCCCTAGCCGGCCGGTCATGCCCTAGCCGGTCCCATACGCCCCTTATTTTATTATTTTTATTTTTATGTTTCCTTAATTCCACGAAATTCCTTGATTTTATGATATTTCCCTCAAATTATGAAAATTCCTTCAAATCATGAAATAATACATAAAATTAGGGAAAACTCACGGGACCGGGCCCTAGCCGGCCGACCATGCCCAAGCCGGTCCCATACGCCTTTGTTTTATTATCAATACTTCTTAATATAAAGGAGAATGTTGTGGCTGATGTGTCAACACCGTATTCACTTTCGAGAATTCTGAATTATTATAGCGCCACATCAGCGTACACTAATTGCCACATCATATTTTCAATAGACATTTCTTTTAGCCAATAGGTATGTGTTCCGGGAAAAAATTTCTCATTCAACAGGTATCCGAAAAGATATGTCTTTTAGTTTAAGTTTTCCTTCCTTTCGTATATGAGAAGTTACCTTGACAATCAACAGTTGTGTATCGAGAACTTTGCGGAAAATATGAAAAGACATTTTTAATCGTTTTCTTCCCTCCGAAAGGTTTTTAGGTTGTTAGTACAAATAAAAGAGCACCGAAGCAAGAGAGAGAAGAAGAACCCGCTCCTGATCTGTAGTTGAAGAATAAAAAGGAAAATATCTAAACAGGTTTGTAAAGGTCAAAGTAAATTTGAAATTTCCTTCCACTCTTCGGTAATACATATATGCTTCTTAGGATTTTGTTTCCGGTACTGCACAACTACGTTTCATGTTCTCATTTCAATGATTTTGTTCACAACTACAATACTGCACAATTTTAGTTATGGTATTGATCGAATAGAAAAGATTTTTGGTTCGCTCTGATCTGATCCGACAAAGCACGGGTATAGTGACTGCTGCACCTCTTCGTTTTTAATTAAGACATCTTTAATTAGATACTATCTCTGGCACTACGATAGACAGGTCAGTTTCAATCTACCCTGAAAAGGGATCTTTCCATAAAATATATTCTAAATATTATTTAAGTTATCTTCTTAATCAGATCTATGATGAAAAGGGATCTGTAAGTATATTGATGCAGACAACCTTAATTACATGATGTTGAAAATGTAAAAGTCTTCCTTTCTGAAGGATTTTTGAGCTATTCATCAAGTTTAAACATTTTTATTGCATTTGTTATTTTGTCCAGTGCATGAGGATATTGGCGGATTCGTGTTCTTACATGGCAGGCACGTGGAGAGGATTTATCAGTTGAATCCACAGAGAGTACGAGGCCATTATGAGGTCTTCTTCATGTTGGTCTTCTCAGAACAAAGGCCGCAACTGTATATGGTGCTCCCAAAATACCAAGATAACAATGACTAGATTAAAGTAAAGTTCTTTTTATCAAGGGGAATTGGATAGTGGACTCGGTGTACCCACCGTGTTAAGAGATTCACCAGTTTGTAAAGTATGGAAATCAGTTTGATACATTTTCATCATTCATGGGGATTAAGAGACTCGATTGTTGCAAGAAAATAACATCAACTATTCAGCCAACTACATATGAATCTACAATACCTTAGGAGGCACCGGTTGTAACACTACAAAGTGATGTATGTATTATCTTCCTTTGGATTACTTTCCGAAATCTTGGTTGGGTCTAAACAATCAGAACTTCTGCAAGATGTATGAAGATGTTTCCATTGCCGGAGCATATTGTGGAAATAATCGATAGTAGTTGATGTTTAAACAATAAGGAACTGCCCAGAGAAGTGAATCATATGAAGATTATTCATTCACGTTCAATAAATGGTGACAAATAGGTACAAAGTATGCTATATCCACTGACATTTACAGAAAAATAAAGAGACAAACAAATGACCAAATAAAAAGTATATGTGACAATCAGACGCATAAACCACCTGCCTAAATGAGAATGAAAATGTACCTATTGATTTTCACAAATGGGGGAGACATAAGGCAAAAAAATAAATTGAACTCACTACGACTTCACAAATTAAACTTGCGAAAGGATGAAATATGGCGGAAGAAAATGAAATTGCGTTGTTCCTACTGCTTTTGAGTTAAATGGAAGAAATTTGAGCATATCACGATGGAGTGCTAGAGTCGGTAGTATGGATATAACACATCTGTAGTTTTGTTAACATCCTTTTCTTATTTCTCTAATATATCGTTGAATAAAGGTTTCGGTTTTATAATCGACACTCAAAGAGAAAAGGAAATGTAATGAAATACTATGGTGATTTTACTTAAAATGGGAAGAAATTTTAAAATTTTCGGGTTTCTATCCGTTCTCATATTGCAGGAGTTGTAATAAGTAATAACGGCAAGGAAGAAAAAGTACTCTCTCGAACTGAAAGGAGATGATCTACATGTTGCACAAATATGTTGCAAACTGGTACAACTTATTATAGTAAGTATCCATTAGCCCATTATATAATAATATTATAATTTAGCTGACATGGATAGCATCTTTCTGGAACAAAGTTACACAAATAACGCCGGCATATCCTAAGAGGGTATTTTGATACATATATACTTGTAGATGCATTTTACTACCAACTACATCCAAAGGATAGAAAGCTTCTACTTAAGTCGAATGAAAGTAAACACTTAACAATGAACACAAGATATACGTGGTTCGGTATGATTACCTACGTCCACGGGGGTGAAAGGTTGAATCTTATTACTTCAAAGTGTTACAAAGGTGTTGCTCTAGTCGGATTCCCTTACAAAGATGAACTTACTTCTCACTTTCTTCTCCTTGATGGAAACTCGAGTTTCTCTCTCTCTCCCAAAATTACAACCTAGCTTTCTTAAATACAAGTCACTCTATTTATAAGAGAAGTTTCATACAACCAAGTTAGGGTGTCGGTCATGTTACATCCATTTTGCAGTTCTGTACTCGGGCAGACTCATGTCGTCTCCTATGGCCGACGTATCTTGATTCCTCTCCCGTATCTCGTCTGAGCCGAACTCTTCGGGTGTTCTCTTGACACGATGTCGCTTGTCCTATCTGTTGCCTTAGCGATGGGTCGATGCATCACATACTTTCTTATCCTTTTGACCGTTGCACCTCGTTTGACCCACCCTGTCCCATCTTGTCAGCTTTGTCAGAGGTCTGGGTCAAGTCTTGTCCGAAAGTTGCACGCCCGATCCACGTGGCACCTTAAATCTCGCGCCTGCTGGTCTTCATTCTATGCTTCGCGTCCCTTCGTTTTTAGGTGCGCCAAGGCTTGAGATGTTGCCACCTGGATCTGTGGATAATTTACACCTACATTTATGCCCCTTCTTTCTCTCTTGTGGGAGACATGAGTGGAACAACATCGTCCCAACTGCCCAACTCTTCGTTCATGCCGCGAATCCCGCCATGCAATTCCCCACTAACTGCACTTTATTACCTGTAACCGTCGGCGTCGGTTACATCTCTTCCTCTTTAAATAGCCCGCTTCTTTTTCTCTTTCTTCTTCTTTATCCTTTCTCTTTCTGTCCTCTACTATAAATTCCTTTCCCAGATTTCTTCATTACTTTGTGCTTCAAAAAAACCCTAGCCTTCTTGATTTTCTTTCGCCATCTCCTCCTTACTGATTGTTACAGCAGCTGTTATCGCCTCATCTTTCTTCGTCGAAAATCGAGCTCTGCACTATCTCTGTTAATGGATTCTTCTCCCTCCATGACTGAAAAAAGGTCTGTCGATGATGTTTTTTCCGAGTTTGATGCTTTCTCTCTTGCTTCTCTGTTTTCGTTTGATAGTCCTTCTAGGTACGATGACCACGCCATGAGCTCTATATTTTCTGACAGTTCTCCTTCTATTTCGTGCAGGTCCGAGAAAAGGGTGAAATACCTCTCTGATAAAGAGTTCATTGAGCAGCTGAAGGAGAAGTACGATCTTCAAAATTACGAAGTTACCCTTCTCTCGGGCCGAAATGGCCTCCTGAAGAAGTCTGATATGAAGAAGCACGAGCAATCGGATGATTATGTGGTCATCACCCAGGGCCAACTGGAGCTAGGCCTTCATCTTCCCCTGTACAACCCTGATATCCCTTTTTATTACGAGATTCTTTCTCAGATCAAGCCTTCTCGTGCTTTGGCTCAATGGACTGGCAATACTTTCCGAATTATGAACGAGTGGAGGGATCGCCGTGATGGTCATGGTTCTGTTGCCGAGTGGTCGATCTACAATCCCGAGGACGCTCCCGAGTATACCGTTGCTAATTTCCTTGTCAAATATCGAGCTGGTACTTCAACCTTAGGCGATCTTGCCGGTTTTGCTGCTAGTCCTCATCGGGTCAAAACTATGCCCGAGGGTGTTGAAAGGATGATGTTGGATGCCGATCCTATCGGCCAACCCTGCAACAGGCGACCCCGCCATTCTAATGACCCAATTTATCCCCGAGTTCCGCTTCTTGTCCGAGGTCCGATTCTTCATGGTGACTTCCCGTCGCCTACTTTTCCCGCCAAGCCTTATTTTTTCTGGGTGTTTAATGATGACAATGCTGATAAGGTATGCGCTTTTCTTGATTTTTATCTTGTTAGATTCGGGCGTCAGTTAGTCATTTGTTGTTGTTTGAAAATCTCAGGTCGGTTCCACCAAGACTGTCGGATCTAGGAAAAGAAGTGCTGGCACAAGGGTTGAGGAAGACCAGGGGAAGGTAACAAACACAATGATTTTCTTATAAGTACATGTACTTGCCCCTTTTTTTTGCCTTCACATGTTATGACGAGACACCTTGTGCAGAAGCACCCTAGGCACGATGATGATGATGCAGGTGATGTTGACTCCCATCCTCTTAGGAACAATCCCCTCAGAGGTAAGCAAGTCGTTAATCCACCGCCGAAGAGGGCCCCAGTCATTGAACTTTCCGATGAAGATGAGCTATTTGGTGAGAATGTATCGGGTGACAAAGGCAACCAACAGGAGCCCTTGGAGACGCCCGACGTGGAGAAGGTTGTTACTGATGTACCGGTGGATCTTCCTCACGTTCCCCGGATTACTGAGGGATCGTCTTCTAGCGTTGAAACTTCCTTTACTGTCTCTGTCCCTATCATGAACTCTCTGGGTGCGCTTACTTCCTCCAAATTTGGAAAGTACACTGATGAGGAGATGCTGAATGCATTTCCCCTGTACGGCGACATCGCCCTGACACTTGACACCGTGGTGAGAGATTTGTCTGAATGTGGTGATGCCCCGCTTCTGATTTCTGTTCTAGTTGTCGCTTACGGTGTAAACTCGTTTACTTGTGTTAGATTATAAACCGTGTACGCTTAGATGCCTCCAATCTCCACAGAGACAGGCATTTGATAGAATCTCTCCAACTTCAACTTCAGAACTAGAAGAATCGCGCGAACGAGCTGGAGATCAAGCTCGCCGATGCCTAAGGTAGATGGTTATTCTTGAAATCATAACTTGTGTTGATTGAATTTATCGTGCCAGTATCCTGAGTCGGGTATCCTTATGTTAGCCGAGGTAACCAGTGTAGGCTTAGACGCATCTTCAGAGTTTAGGATCATGAAGAGGAAATGGGATATTGAGAAGGATTTGGTAGAGAATCTCTGTCGGCGAATGGCAAACAAAGATGACAAAATGGATCGCCAGGATGGAGAAATCGAAGAACTCAAGGAGGAACTAGAACGGTATCGTCAGTTGGAGTATGACCCGGCTGAGATAGACAATTTACGAGCTCATCTGGTCTCTTCCCAACGCCTTGCTGCTGAACAAAGTACTCTAGCCACGAACCTAAAGAAACGGGTAAACGCTTTGCAAATACAGAATCGAGACCTACATGAAGATCGTCGACGAATATTAATAGACAAAGATGTGGTGGAGCGAGTTAATAATGATTTGCTAGGCCGAGTGAGTGAGTTTGATAAAGTGAGGGACGATCTAGAATGGAATAGATCACAGCTAGATGTTCTCCAGGTGTCGCGCAATCGGTTAATGGAGGATTGGAGTGAGCATAAGAAATATTGCCCCAGTAACGAGTTCAACGAACAACACTATAGCGAGTTGACCATGAAGTTATCCAAGGCCGAGGATGAGCTATCTAAGTCGACAGAGTCGCTTCAGTCGGTGTTTCCAGCCCTTTCAGGTCTCTTAGACGATGTGTTGGGGCCGCTCCTTGGATTTAGATTACGTCTTATTCTTGCGAAATTGTTAAATCGTGCCCGACGAATAATGTTCTGTCTTTGTGGTTTTGTAGCCGAGCAAAAACGTTCTCAGGAGCTGGATTAGGAGGTCCGTCGATTGAAGCAGGTCGAGGTCGATTTGAGCTCCCAGCTAGCCGACGCCGAGGGGAATGTTTCTCAGCTCACCCAACAACTCGAAGATGAACGTGTCGCCCATGCGGATGAGGTAGATGAGAAGGTCCAGATGGGTATTGAGACGTGGATGGAGAACAAGCGGCGCGAGGTCGCACAGAAGAAGGCCGGCACTCTTCCTCCGAAGGATTGAACTCCTCTTTTGTAGTGATGCGTCACTAAGTTTCCCTTTTCCGTCGGGTTGTAAATCGCTTTGAACACTTGTCCCCTTTTTTATTTCTGTTACACTGCTTGCTTGTTTTTATGGGGGTGCTGCGTCGCCGACGTTGTTTTTTTTATTTTCGTTAAATTCTTCGTTTCGTATGGTTACACGACATTTTTCGTACTTTCTTACTTAGACGCTTGACGCAATCGAATTATCCTTTGTTTCGCATGTTATTCCTGCAATTATTGTTCAAGTAAGTTAGTATTTTAATCATTTATGTCGAACACACCCAACAAGGAGGGTCATCGGGCCCAATGCCATGTACTGATTGGGGTATCTCATCACTATATTTTTGGATTCAGTGGAAGGGTACCAGTCAACCTAGTTCTAGGCCCGACATTCCCGAGTGGTTATCGACCAACCAGTCTCGGGAAAGTGGACACGGCCACTTGCGATGGGGGCGACCTTTCAAATGTAAGTAGGCCACCTAGATGAGGAGACCTCGCGTCTCAACAACCTTTGGAACTGGTTTCCAACCACCAGAACCCTTAGGCTACCTTGGCACTTGCACACTTCCACTACCCTGAGTACGAATATCCAAGCGACTGTAAGGCACCTCGGCACTTCCACACTGGCGTTGCCCCGAGTGCGAACGCCCATTTGAGTGTAAGTCACCTCGAGCTTTGCAGTACGAATGACGCCCATTTGAGTGTAAGTCACCTCACAGAGATAGGAGCACTTCCACATCGCCCGTCAAGGATGGCTTTCAAAACTTGATGTTCCATGGTTTAAGCTCCGAGTACGAATGACCATTCGAGTGTAAGTCACCTCGCCACTTCCATGGAATCTAATGACGGCATTGCAAGTTGCCGGGAGGAACTTACAAAAGTCTTCGAATGACCATTAGTCAATTGACTTCTCGGAATGATATATGGTTCACGTCCTATCTCATACCCCTCATGGTTTCATAGAGATAGGAGACATGCAATTATGCTTACCGGGATTTTTCCGTAGATTCGCCCGTCAAAAGGATGGTAGAGTTTCAAAACTTGATGTTCCATGGTTTAAGCTCTTTTGTTCCGTCAATGTGCATTCGAGTTCGATTCGATGAGGTGCTCAAACGAAAAATACGATCCTCGCGGGAACTCCATAAGGTTTGAGCAACATCTTGTCACTCTAAATCGCAATATCTAGATTCAATTATATATTGCAAGGTCCGCCCCATTTTGGCGCTAGCTTCGATCGTCTATCGGGTTGTGGTGTAGTTTTTCATAGGGAGGGTCTCTCCCATTCAAGCTGGGAGTCATTTATCTATGCGGTTGGCTAGTTCCGGGGGTACTCAAAATTTCAATACTTGTTCCCTGGACTAATTGTATGGGTTAAATTCTCTTGGTCGAACTCGCTTGTTGTATTCTCGTTGTAACCTCCTTTGATAGTTTTCCATTTTTTGTAACGCCATTTCTCTTGTTTCTTCCAGATCGTCGAGTTTAGCCAAAATCAGATCGGACGAGACGTTTTGACTCCAAGCTTCCGTTCTTGTGGTAGGGATCATGCCTTCTGTTGGTAAGATCGCCTCGGTTCCGTAGGTAAGCATAAACGGAGAGAATCATGTAGCTTCCCTTTGTGTGGTTCTGTATTCCCATAGGACGTTATATAACTCCTCACACCAGTTTCCATATTCCCCGTCTAGTTTCTTCTTCATGTTATCGGCGATAGTCTTATTAGTGATCTCGGCCTGCCCATTACTCTGGGGGTAAATCGGGGTAGCTTTGCTCTTTCTGATGTTGTAAGTGTTGAACAGGAGATCGATGTTCTCGCCTTGTAGTTGCTTTCCATTATCCGAGATGATAGCTGCAGGGACCCCAAAGCGGCAAATGATATGTTCCCAAATAAATTTGAAAACATCTTTGTCTCGGATATGTCTTAGCGGTGCCGCCTCTACCCATTTGGTGAAGTAATCTGTGGCCACGATCAGATACTTCCTTTGCCCTGTTCCTACATGTAATGGCCCGACAATGTCTACACCCCACTTAGCAAAGGGCCACGGGCTTATAACTGAGTTTAAAGGTACTCCGGGAGCATGGATTTTTTTTCCCAAACGCTTACATTCTTCGCAAGCTTTCGCCATTTGCTTCGCATCTTCGTTCGTATATATCCAAAAGTAGCCCATTGTTTTCGCCTTGGCCGACAAGCTTCTGCCCGAGCTATGGTTTCCGGCCGCTCCATAGTATAGTTCGTGAAGGATTATGTGGCCCTCTTCTTTACTCAAGCATCGTAGGAGTGGTCCTAGGTAAGATTTTATATATAAAATCCCTTCCTGCAGCTCGTAGGCGCCCGACTTGCTTTTGATTTTGTTTATCTTGGGCCGTCCTTTAGGTAGCTCACCCGTCTCTAAGTATTGATGTATTGGCTTTCTCCAGTCGCCTTCTTTGTATCTCTCGGATGTGTTAATGGCCACCTCGACTCGTACTTCTGGTTTTTCTGGGATAGACGGGGTAAGAAGCCTCGTGACACGTATGCCTTCGATGCTCGGGTCTACTAGTTGTAAGGAGATATATGACAGAGCGTCCGAGTGCCTGTTATCTTTTCGGCAGATGTGGCGGAATCTAATGTTGGGTATTTGTTTGATGTAAAATTGAGCGAGCTCCCAATATTTTTGCAGCACAGGATCATGGGTAGCGTATTGGCCCGTAATTTGCCGAATTACTAGTTGTGAGTCGCTAGTCAAGCGGACCTCTTGCAGCCCCATCTCCACAATTATTCGTAAGGCATGGATCACCGCTTCATACTCGGTGATGTTGTTTGTTGCCTTGAATTCTAGTTTGAACGAATGCACGATCTTCCTCCCTTTTGGTGTGGTAAATACTAGCCCGAGGCCCGATCCATATTTGTTTGATGCCCCATCGACGAAGACCTCCCATCGGGTAGGGCTATTGGTGGCTAATAGGTCCGCTGGTTCCTCTTGTTCCTACATCATTCCCGGTACACCTTCTACCTCATCCTCATCACTAAGGGGGGAGTCTGCCAAAAAATCGGCCACTACTTGTCCTTTTATCGCGGTTCTCGTCTCGTATACCACGTCTTATTGTTTGATTATGGATCCCCACTTGGAGATTCTTCCTGATCGTCCATCACTATCCAACACTGCTTCAATAGGTGATTTGGTGAGCACCCGTATTCGATGAGCTTGAAAATATGTTCGGAGCTTAGAAGCAGCAAAAGCTAGCGCGAGTACCATCTGTTCCATTCTTTTATAGTTTCTCTCGGCCGGGCTCAATGTTTTACTAGTGAAATACACTGGCTTCTCCACATTCCCCTCCGATTTTACTAGCACCGCACTAATGGCATAAGGTGTCACCCCTAAGTATAGGGTGAGAATTTCTGACGACTCGGGCCTCTGGAGAACCGGGAGGCTAGCTAGGTGTAACTTGATATTTTGAAAGGCCTCTTCGCTAGCGTCCGTCCATTGGAATTTTTCTCCTTTCTTCAAGATGTCGTAAAAGGCCTTGAATTTGTCCGATGACCGTGATACAAATCGCCCCAATGCTGTTATGCAACCATTTAGTTTCTGGACGTCTTTTACCGTCGCGGGAGACGGAATTTCAAGGACTGCCCGGACCTTCTCGGGATCCGCTTCTATTCCTCTAGGGGTGATTATATACCCCAAGAATTTCCCTGATGTGACCCAAAAGTCGCACTTGGCGGGGTTAATCTTCATCTTGTGTTTTCTCATTGTCTGAAAAATCTCCTGAAGGTCTCGGACATGGTTCTTAGCGCGACGACTCTTGACTAACATGTCGTCCACGTAGACTTCTATGGTGTCATGGATCTTATCTTCAAACATGTCCCCTACCAATCTCTGGTATGTTTCCCCCGCATTTTTAAGTTCGAATGGCATTTTGGTATAACAATACAATCCCCTAGGTGTGAAGAAAGAAGTATGCTCCTGGTCCTCGTGCGCCAATGGTATTTGTTTGTAGCCTATGTATCCATCCATTAAGGTCATCGCCTCGTATCCGACTATCGACTCTATTAGCTGATCTATGCTGGGGAGGGGGAAACTTTCCTTCGGGCAGGCCTTTTTCAAGTCGCTGAAATCGATACATAATCTGACCCCTCCTTTCTTTTTTGGCACCACGACCATGTTAGATATCCACTGTGGGTAGTGATATTTACTGATTATTCCGGATTCATGTAGCTTCTTTAGCTCGGCCTCGACTGCTGCCTGTAATTCTGGTGCGATGCACCTCATTTTTTGTCTAACTGGTTTACACTTTGGATCAATTTTTAAGTGGTGACAGCAGACCTTTGGATCAATTCCCTCCAAATCGTGCACCTCACAGGAAAATGCGTCTAAGTTTTCCATTAATACCGTCGTGAGTTTACTTGCTTGTTCGTCCGATAACAATGTCCCGATCCTTACTACCTTTGGCGCCTCTACCGTCCCCAAGTTTACTTCCCGAGTCGGTTCGACTGTCGAAAAACTTGATCTGTTCTCCCGGAAGATAGCCGCTTCCTTTAATTGCTATAAAGGGTCGCTCTCTTTGGTCTCATATGCCATGACCACTTGTGAAATCACCTCTTCCAATTCCTTTGCAGCTTTTACCTCCTCGGCTTTACTTTTCTCTCGCCTTTGCCGAGCTCGCCGATCCTCATTTATTTTTGCATCTACTTGCATGCATTGCCGTGCTGCTTGGGAGTCGTCCAGAACTTCAGCTATTCCCTTGTAGGTCGGGAACCTTAATCTCTGGTGGTATGCCGATGCTACCCATTTAATTCCAGTGATCCATGGCCGCCCGATAATCGCTTCATAAGGTGAGGCGACGTCGACCACACAAAAGGTAGTCAGTGTATCGAGAAAGCCTCCATCGTCCGAGACCCTCAGGGTTATCTCGCCTCTGGGGATAGTTAATGTGCCATTGAATCCGTAGATGCGATACGTTGAGGGGACGAGCATGTCGTCTGATAGTTTCATTCTTCTGAACGTGTCGTAGAATAACACCTCGACTGAGCTTCCGCTATCCACAAGATGATGACCAATTTTCGATCCGTAAGGTGATGACCAATGGGTCACTGTGTGCTTGTCCATTCGCTAGGACATCCTTGGCCGAAAACGAAATGGGTTGCACCATCCAAGGCTCCATTGGTAGGGCCTTAGCTACGCTAAATATTTCCTTTCCATCCCGATCCCTTTTATGGATCCTAGAAGTAATTACTGGGCCGAGCGTGTAGTCTTAAATAGCCGAGTGTGAAATGGTACTCACGAACTGAGTTGTTCTATCGATACGGACTTGATGAATTGGTGCATCAGGTGTTGCCATCGGCTGTGGTCTGTGCCGGAAAAATTGCCTCAAATACCCATCTCGGATGAGATGTTGAATGATATCTTTTAATTCTCAGTAGTTGTTGGTGGAATGGCCCCTATACTGATGGTAGTGACAGTACTCGGGGTGCTCCCTAGTCTCTTGGAACTGAACTCCCCTCGACACTGGGTAGTTGATATCGTTTCTCTTCTCGACTTCCTTGAATACCTCCTCCAGGGGAGCATTCAGGGGGGTATACGATCGGGCTTCCTGCCTCGGCTTCTTCCCTTTAGCGATCCACTCTCTCTTTTCACTGCTTCTCGGGGGTGGATCCGATCTCTTTTCTATTCGCCTAATAGGGTCGTCTGTGACCGCTTTAGCTTCAATACCCGCTTCAGCACTAGCTTCTTGAATCCCTTTATCTCTTGACTCGGCCTGAATTTCTTCCAAAGCGATGTAATGCTCCTGCATTTTTCTCATTTCCTTTAAGGTTTTTGGCTTCTCGGAGAACATGGCTATCCAGATGGGGTCCGATCTCCCTAACGCGTTTTCAAACCCAAAGATGGCCTGATCTACCGGCACCTTCCCAATGTCAGTACATAGCTTCCTACACCTATCGGTCAGGTTTCTTAAGGGCTCCCTGAATCTTCGGGCGAGGGTAAAAAACTTGTTTAATCTAGGCCGAGGTCGACTGTTATGCATGTAGGTCTCAAGGAAGGCTTCGACTAACATCCCATACCCATTAATCGACCCAGGTGGAAGCGAATAGAACCAGTCTCGTGCTTCTCCCTCCAGGATGGCTGGAAATAATTTACACATGACTACCGGGTTGTTCTTCCATTGGATTAGCGACATGGTGTACATCTTCAGATGTTCAATCGCATCTCCTATTCCGTCGAACCTAGAAGGAAATGTAGGTAATGTACACTTTGGTAGGAATGACATATGTTCGAGTTCTTGAGAGAAGGGTGTCTTCTCGGCTTCGCTCATGATTTCTTCCAATTTGTTCTCTTCGCCTCCGCCCGAGAGCTCTTTGATTTTTGCCTCCAATTCCTTGAATTTGGCCTCTATTGCTCGTTCATGTCGCCCGTCTCTACCTCTTCTATCCTCATCAGTGGACGAGTCCTCGGGTGGCCCATATCTTTGCGTGGGGGGTACCGGAGGCGATGGTGGCTGTCCTGATCGGCCGGACTGATTAGGGTTGCTCGGCCCCATCATAGGTGGCGCGTGACCTGATCGGTCATGGTAGATCGATGTTCATCGGCCGGACGAGACTCTTGATCTGGTTCGCTGATTCCTCAACTGATAGTTCTCATATTCCAAAGCGAGGTTCCGTTGCTGGAGCTCTCTTAGTGCCGCTTCTTGTCTCCTTTGACTCTCCAAAATTGCCAATAATGTCGGGTCCGTGCTTTCATGACTAGAATGCCCATTTGGGTTGTGTGGCCGAGGCTGTACAGAAGGGGGTGGTGGGGGTATTATCGGACCGGTTATGTGGCCAACCGTATGAACAAGTGTTGGGCCGATATTGCTAGCTATTCCTCGTCCCAGCTGAATCTGCCTGAGTCGCTCTTGCTCTTTCGCTAGGGATTCCTGGTACTCTACTTGCTGCCTCGCTCTTTGTCTCTGGGCTTGTGCTGCAAGCGCTACCTCATCGTCATAGGTGTCTGAAGCTGTGAGCCCATCAACTTTCTCAACTCTTCTCTGAGTCAAAATAACTTGGTCCAAGGGTAGGGTGTTATCGTCTCGCCCCAGATCGACCTCCTCATCGACAGTTGGCATTCCTCGCGCAGCTGCATGAGATTCCTCGGGCGGTGGTTGTTGACTGCCTTCTTGCCTCATCCCAGTTACCCCTGCCTCGCATGCGCTCGCTAGTTCTGTACGATTCCTTAACATCCTTCTCGTTCCTGAAGTTCTAGCCATCGGGTACTTCGCGTAGTCAGCCGAGTATCGCCCCAACCTACGTCATCAAATACAAAGATCACCTTACTTTGACCTGACTTTTAGAACATAAGTTCAAACGAAAGACCTAAAAGTTCGACTGACACCACAGTTACTACTACGCATGCCCTTGGTGACAAGATTTCTTCCCATTACTCAGGTGGGTCCACCTATCTATCCTGTTCTGATCCTACGCTGAATCTGTGTCAGTCTTTTCCCATTCGTCCGTATCTCTCCGTACGACGTCGCTTTCAGTACCCGACCTATGCATTTAAGTTAGTTTGTCCTTTATTCTACATGCTCCAAATCATTGAACTTATGCAAATGATGCTTAAATGGTACGGCACGCAACCCCAAGACTCAAAATAATTTTGTAATGGCTCCACTTTCTCGAGACCTAATCATGACCTTTCCGACAACTTATGTTACACCGCCGGCAAAATCTCTAATCGGTTAGTATCTTAACACACTAGGAGATATCTAAATTGTGTACTCTTGGTAAATCTAAACGCTAAACTCAATTCCGTATCTAGAGAACGACTTTCTTGATGTCACAGATCACTCAACTATCGGAAACAAATAGTCGTCCTTTCAATAGATCCTTCGTCTAGCTTCTAACCCGAACTGTTAGTCGTTGGTGAGCTTATGAAGATTCTTTGCTGATCGAACTGTTAATGGGCGAAGAAAATGCGAGAACTGTTACTTTCGAAGACACTACAACTATTCTAGATTTACAGCAAATGACTCAAAGAACACATTATTTTGGCCAACAGAGTTCATCGTAGCTTCAACCACAACACATTAACGTGTATTTGGGAGCTTTTGATCATCTCTGAAGGTCTCCGCGGCAAGGTATCCGGAGATCTTAGTCATGTTCCCATTAGTCGGCGCCAGAATGTAGATGCATTTTACTACCAACTACATCCAAAGGATAGAAAGCTTCTACTTAAGTCGAATGAAAGTAAACACTTAACAATAAACACAAGATATACGTGGTTCGGTATGATTACCTACGTCCACGGGGGTGAAAGGGTGAATCTTATTACTTCAAAGTGTTACAAAGGTGTTGCTCTAGTCGGATTCCCTTACAAAGATGAACTTACTTCTCACTTTCTTCTCCTTGATGGAAACTCGAGTTTCCCTCTCTCTCCCAAAATTACAACCTAGATTTCTTGAATACAAGTCACTCTATTTATAAGAGAAGTTTCATACAACCAAGTTAGGGTGTCGGTCATGTTACATCCATTTTGCAGTTCTGTACTCGGGCCGACTCATGTCGTCTCCTATGGCCGACGTATCTTGATTCGTCGCCCGTCTCTCGTCTGAGTCGACCTCTTCGGGTGTTCTCTTGACACGATGTCGCATGTCCTATCTGTCGCCTTAGCGATGGGCCGATGCATCACGTACTTTCTTATCCTTTTGACCGTTGCACCTCGTTTGACCCACCCTATCCCGTCTTGTCAGCTTTGTCAGAGGTCTAGGTCAAGTTTTGTCCGACATTTGCACGCCCGATCCACGTGGCACCTTAAATCTCGCGCCTGCTGGTCTTCACTCTATGCTTCGCGTCCCTTCATTTTTAGGTGCGCCAAGGCTTGAGATGTTTCCACCTGGATCTGTGGATAATTTACACCTACAATACTATACTTCAAAAAAATTGTCATTATCTGCTCACATCTCATCTGTTATTATCTTGCTTTTGTGTCATTTTCTTTTGCAAGTTGTACTAACATAAGTTGTAAATTTGTTACTCTCTTTGTTTTGATTTTGGTAATGAAATTTTACATATTAATTAATTAATTGTTTACCTTTGTTCTCCTTGCATCATCCGCATAATATTTGTTTTCTATCAACACAAATATTATTACACAAATTATTTGTTTACCTTTGTATAGCAAATTTTAGTCTATCACTTTTGATTACGCAACACTAACAAGGGCGATGCCTAGATATCACATTTTATTCCCAATATATATTTTGGGTTAGGAAAAAAATTGGATATTTTTAAGCGTAAGTTAGAGCCAATATTGGTATATGAAATTAATAAACTAGCCTGCGCAATTGCGCGGGTTCATTGAACTTGTTATTAATATTTTTGTTTCCTTTATCTTATGGAAACTCCTTGATTTCAACAAAACTCATTGGTTTTATGATATTTCCCTAAAATCATGAAAAATATTATAAAATTAGGAAAACACCGTGAGATCGGGCTCTTTGGCCGACAGGCCATGCCTTGGCCTTAGACGGTCCCACACTTCATGATTCCTTCATTTTTATTTTTCCTTTATCTCATGAAGTTTTCACGATTTCAGCAAAAATCCCTGATTTCTTCGTATTTTCTCAAAATGTTGCTCAAACGCATAACAGAAAATATCAAAATTCTCAGAACTGAGATACGAACACTTTGGTGATGTGAGCATGTTACCTTGACTGACCAAGGTTGTCTCTTTGGCTTGCAAGGATCCGGTCCCACGTATTTTCACAATTTCACCTAATTTGCGTAATTGCACGTATTAGGTCCAAAACTCTTCCAAACAACTTGGAACTGCATAAGACGGTCGTTATTTTATCTTGTGACCACCCAGGGTCGGTTTAATGACCCCTTGGTCGGTCCCTCATCTCTTCATAAATTATTAGGTTTTATCACCTAAGGTTTAGACGAGCATTATTTTAATAAATGATTAAACTAGAATTTAATCGTCCTTTCATCAACAAATCAACAAGTCTTCAAGAGACCTTGGTATTTGCTCACGTGAGCATCTGGGCGCTACATAGTCAACCCATAATCCCATGTAGCTAGTCCTTCCTTCACTTTGTGGTTTATTTTCAATAAATCATCAATTGATCAAGTTAGGGTTTTGAGTCCAAGTTTCATAATTCCAGATTCAAACGCTAATAATTTTACGTTGATCTCATGGCCAACATTTTATTAATTATACTCGGTTCAGTTACCAGTATTCTAATTTAATACTTTATTTGGTCCCATAACCAATAATTCATCAAACGAGCAACATTTGCTCAGATGAGCAATATTTTCTCAAACCTAGGAATATTAGTTCAACTATCAATATTCAACAATTCATCGAATGAGCAATATTTACTCACCTTAACTATTAACGTTTACTCGAGAATCATACCTCTATCTCAACAGACACGTTTAATTCATGAATCTCATAACATTTTTTAAATCACGTTCGACTTAACAATACAAGGACTCATCGTCCCATGAAGTCATGAAGTCAGCAGCTGACTAACTAAATACACGTCTGCCTTGTAGACTCCACAATCACACGAGACATCAATCGTGTTACATGGGGGGATATTAACTAGGGTTTTGGTCTGGCGGTCTACGGTACGTGTGTTCATACGCACGATGAGAATATGAGCAAGTCGTGCAATCAGTTGGGGGAGTTAACAAAGTAGTGGGTGGAAAATCAACCAAGTGTCTGCACGTTGAGCAACTGGTTTTAACATGATTTCCACTTCTCCACTCTTTGATTCCATTAACTGTCACACTTCATGGGATCATGGTGTTTACAATTACAGCAATATAAAAGGTCTCTGAATCTTGATAGTAACGGACAAGAATTTCTCGACAAGTTCATACATACAATCTTCCATCTACACGAACTCATCGTCTGAGCAATCACTCTCAACTGAGTAAATTCAATCATTCAGAACTTTTCTTACGCAGAATACACAACACACCTATAATCTCAATTACCATTGATCTCACACATTTCTCAGATTCCCTCCTACAGATCGACCCATCCTCTCTTGTGACCGAATTTACTCTGGAACGACCATTGTCTTGGTCTAGGCCGGAGTACTACAGATTGATCTCTCGAATTCAAAGCACTCCCTTCTTGCAGTGTATCTGTGTGAGGTTTAACAGTTCACTCGGTTCAAGGATTTCCCTCTGCATGGTCGTTTCCTCAATTCCGTAAAAACCAGCAACTAGTTTTGCCCCATCTACAATTCCAAGTCCGGGAACTATGGTATTCATACCCGTATGCGTACTGCTTGGTTTAATGAAAGTTCGGGAACTTAATATGCATACCCGTATGTGTACTGGGTAAAAAATATTTATAGGAAAATATGGAGACATAAAACAAAAAAAAACAAAAAAAATAGTAAACAAAAGAGTTGTAAGAGAGAAATATTATGAGTTAAAATAGGTTAAAATCAAAAAATTTAATACAAATACTCAACTCATCAAAAACCATGGGAAAAGTGAGTATCTCCAAAAATATATTGACACTTATGAAGCGCGTTTGGATATCAGAAACAGAATTCAAAAGCCAAACTATTTTACTTGCAAGAGTCGTTTTACAATTCCACCATAAGACTTGCTCTCAGCGTATTTCGCAGCATCTATCATGCCAATAACATCATTTGGGCACTCCACAAAATGCGTGCGCTTTTTAATTTATAAAAGTTAAAAAGTAACTTCTGAGAAACTTTTGAGAAATTATGAGATACTAGCACAGTTCGAGAACATAAAGGCATACATCTCATAAGCAATTGCAATATATAAAATCAAAGAGATTAAATACTGCAAAAATCATCTTCCAAATAACTTTAGAGTTTAAATAAATAGATACAAAAAAATTGCAAGATAAAAATCGTTGAAATAGCTATGTGTAATCACAATATTTTTTATTCCAAACCCTAGTTATCCTTCCTAAACATGAATAAATTCTCATAAGTAGTTTCCTAGACATAAATCAACTCTTAAGAAACACAAACTAAAATCAAAGTACACTTTCGGAACCCTCATGAGTTTTAAGACCTTTGAGCTTGGGATTGACAACATCTACTGCTTCTTCGGAGAAGATATCCTTATTGAGAAGATCTTTAACATGCGTTTTCATGAGAACAAGGTCAGAATTAACCTTTTTAACTCAGATCGTAACACATCGAGACCTTTCATAGTATCAATGAGCTGCAGTTTTTCTTTCTCAAAGTATTTAAGTAAATCATGAAAAACTTAAGCATAAACCATCTCATCATGCTCTATATCTTGATGAGTATATGCATAATAGCATGAGACATCAGGATGCTTCGGAGTTTTGAGGTTCGACAACGTCAACTTCTACAAGAGTTCTTTTCTTATTCCCTTTGGATCTGCAACCGATACCCTTATCAAGAAAGCCTTTTATAGAATCGCAAGTGCGAGAAGGAGAGGACACTTTTGACAAAATAATAACCTAGAGTGAGAGAACTCAACTCAATAGGATAGGTGTATAAACAGTTTCATAGGGAATATTTTTAGGGTTTTTAGAGATGGTTCGTGACATGTATCAAACGGGTACCCGTATGAACACAAACTTAACCCACAAAAGGAAACTTAGGAATGTTCTAAAATCCCATCCACATAGAATAATGGTTACACGACAATATTTTTCTACATGAAGAATTTTCTTTCACAAATCTTAGCTCAATAAATTTATATTCTCATAAGAGAAAAATTTAGAGCACAAGAGTAGCACAAGCAAATTGCAACAACTGAAATTTTTAACACAAAACAACAAAATAAACATGTAGACACTTTGAAGAAAACTTTAACACCGAAAATACTTATGCAACGTTGTTTGTGGGTAATGGTCTAGATATCAATCAAAAAGAGAATAGCTCAGAGCATTTTTGCCATCAAGAATACCTGATCATTAGCACATCTTACCCAGCATGATTTTTCATGAGTAAGATTTCAAACTTTGTGATTAATTTACACAAGTATGAGCATTATGCCCATCAAATGAATAACTTTATTGGTTAAACCTCTTTTTTCTTCTAATTTTTGGAGGAGATCACTTTTGATGTGAGCAATCATCATAAAACTTACTACCATCAAAGTATGAAACCAAGTTTGAATCCTTACTTGAAGAAGTTTATCTGGAGGAATTAGACAGCCTGTTGATAAGATTTTTGTACCCTTCAATTATCATTTTTAGGTTGTCCTTTGCATCTCCATTGTTGTTTACACTTCCCGAAACCTTTTTTACACTTTTAAAACCATCCCCAAAACTAGTTTGAGAAGGATTATTTTGAAACCTTCTTGACCGAGTTGTGTCAGAGATACTATTACAGGTTCGAACATTAGAAGTGCAAACTGGACTGATTTTCCTGGAAGGTTTCACAGGGTGAGTTCTAAAACCGATTGGTTTAGACATACGAATATCTGTTACACCTTTTAGGATTAAATCTAAGGTGTGTTGGAGTTGACCAATATAGTGTTCATCCAACCTTCATTTGAACTTCCATCGAACATGTCCCTTTGTATCACATAAGAGACACACTTTCTAATCACATGAATGATTAGAGTGAATAGGTTTAACTACATCGTTAGAAGATTTCTCCCTTCTGTGAAATATGGTGATTCCTTAATTAGAAAAAGATACACACACATCTTTAGTAATAGGAAGGGTTTGCAATTTAGCTTCTGAAACCGATTTCATTAGAGAAACATGATTATAAGTAGTCACATTTTTTAATATCTCAGTTTTGTCGGAAGCAATAGGTATAGTGGGATATTCAGAATAAACTTTGCATTGAATAGAGGATTTACTCAATAGGCGTTTAATCTCTAAAGCGTTCTCTTCTAGTTTGGCCACAAGTAAATTTCTTGGTAAGCTTACTTCGGCTTTTTCTTCACGAAGAATCTTTAATTGAGAGTCACGATCATTAACCATACCAATAAGTATATTGAATTTGTGTTTCAGCCTAATAATTTCAGCAGATTGAATTCTAGCTTATCTTAGAATCACTGCACTTTCTTTGGATGCTTCCCTTTCTACTTCAGAGTCAGACTCATCAGTAAGATAAAGAGGATAACACTTATCAATATTTGTTTGTTTCATGGGAACAAGATGTTAATCTATATTTGAGTCGAACAAGTTTTTCTCTTTAATAGATTCCAAAGAAACATAATTTTTATTCCTGGTGATGCGTTCTTCAGAGATAACACTTCTGTCCATAGAATTAGATTGCTACAAACACAGACTTATGAGGTCTTAGCATGATTTCCTGCTCTAATACGAATTGAAAAAGTGGGGGTATAACCACCACATCCAATAATTCGTTCGACAATCTATATGGACTAAACTCCAATATAATTCTGAGAGCACCAACTTAAAAATGAGACTCAATCAAGAAATATATCAAAGAGCTTTATCTCTATTTCTCAACACAATCATAAAATCGAACGGATAGAAATCTGTGAGCCTGATTGATATGAGAAATAACTTGGATGGCACCAAAGACCAATGTCCAAGTGTCAATTAAGTAATATCCAATAATAAAGGCCGGATTTATCAACTGATTGAACTACACACAACCTGTGATATTTCAATTATATGAACAAATATAATGCTCAAAAGAAATAAAACATACACTAGAAATTTTGTTAACGAGGAAACCGCAAATGCAGAAAAACCCCGAGACCTAGTATAGTCTAGCTTTGAACACTACATTGTATTAAGCCACTACAGGCACTAGCCTACTACATGTTAACTTCATAGTGGAATGTAGTTAAGCCCTAACCAAGTATCACACTAATTAAGATACAATCGTGTTCCTTACGCCTCTAAAACCACGACGAATTATGCGCACTTGATTCCCTTAGATGATCTCATCACAACTAAGAGTTGCTATGACACAAAGTCGAAGCCTTATTAACAAATATATCTCCCACAGATATGTTTATTCTTTATTCGGTCTTTGTTCCATTTTTTGACACAAAGATCAAGGTGAATAGGAACTAATTGATAATTCAGTTTTATACTCCCGAAGAGAAGCCTAGAAATATCAATCACCTAACAATAACCTAACTTATTAACAGAAGAAGTTATTACGGAATCACAAGAGTCTGAGACGAAGAACTGTTGTGATTAATTTTTATATCTTACCTATTGGAGATAAATCTCGAGTAAATCTTAGAAAAAATAAAACTTAATGCGATAGAACAAGTAAGATTAGGATACGTAACTACAGAGAAAATAGTTGGATCTAGCTTCACGAATCCCAAACGAAGTCTTCAAGTCGTTAACCTATAATGGTTTTGGAAAAAGCTAGGTTAAAGGAGAATCGTCTCTAGTTTGCAACTAAGACACAGGAAAGTGCCGGGATTAGGTTTTCCAGTTGCTAGAGTGCTCCCTTATATAGCCTTTCAAATCAGGGTTGCTTAGAAACAAAGCTAAGTTATCTTAGTAACAAAGCATTCAATATTCACCATTATATGAACTCGTGATTTAAGATTCAAGCTAAGTCTGCTTAAAAATTAAGCAATCAATCTCCACCGTTAGATGGTCTTAGCTTGTTACACACAAATGAAATATACTTATATTTAGATAGGGGTAACCGTACCTAAATGTGTATATTGAGTTGGATCAATAACTATTAACCAAAGTTAGCCATATGAACACTTTTGTCTTAACCATATTCATCTAACACTTCTAGATAAAATATGATGATCAATCAATCATGAAAGATAATCAAATGAATCTATCTGTGTTTCAAATAGAGTTGTTCAATTGTTCATTATCTCATAGATATACATGAAAAAATTGAAACAAAATCGTATTGATTCGTAATCGTACAAAGTACTTATACACGAATCAATTCATGAACATTGAGCCATGGTTTGCAAAGTTTATTTGCATTCCTTAAATCATAAATGTTTTAGTTCATGAGTATGATGAGAATCATACATAACCGATTTTAGAACTTAACCACTGTGTTCGCAAACTGGATACGCGAATAGCAGCTCCGGACCTTGGCCTAGTCAAGACGTTCACAAACCCGGTTCGCGAACAACCGTCCCAGACCCAACTCAGGTAAACCCGTTCGCATACTAGGTATGCAAACAAGAGTTCGGACCTGAATCATCACAATACAATTCGCATACTAGGTATGCATATCGTGTTGCACCCAGACACGGGTAATTATTCCAAACTCTCATTTCAATCATTGAAACATCCTTGGAAGATGACAATGGTCATCTCACACATACCATTATCTTCAAGTAATTTTCAAGTGATCGAATGATCAAAACGAAACTTCTCAAGCTAACATCAAATGATTGTCCCACACAAATCATATAAGATGTTCAAGGTAATTTTCACATGATCATCTTTCGACTTAATATTTAGTTTCCAACAAACAAATTATCTCCTACTAAACTCGTCAGCTTTCAACACGTATTTCAAGAAATAGATAAGCGAGATAAACTCAACTCGAAATATCAAATATGTATAAAAAGTTTATATAGTTATACGACTTAGTCTCATTAGAAAATAGAATAGAATAAACTTCTAAGTGATAGATAAGTTTTAGTCTCCACATACGTTTTGTTGATGAAGTTCCTCCATGCTCCTCAGTAGATCTTCTTCTTCAATTGGTAAACGTCGTGAAGTCTAAAGCTCAACTACACATTTTATCCTAATCTGAGACATAGCTATAAGTAGACTAGAAATGAAGTATATAGTTTTGATCAACTAAACTTGACAAACAAGCTTGAGATAGCAATGCTTGCGAGTTCGACCGAGCAATGCTCTAACAGATTCACAACCATAGGTTATAATGTGATGAATCATGTCTATATAGTATTTTTAGAGATTTATTCAAATAATTATCTCACAAAAATAATTTTTGTGCATCTGAAAATATTCGACAGGGAAAATATGTGTACCGGGTACCGTACTCTACCTTGTTCGTGATTGTTTATGTCATGGTACATATACTGGGTATGTGTACCCTTAAGATAAAAATGAGTTCAGAAACTTACTGAACTTTTCTGGTTTGCAACTGGGTATGGATACCACTCCGGTTTCAAAACCAACAGTTCTTTTACGGTATGCATACTGTGTAACACCCCGAGTTCCGGACTACGGTCAAACCCATATGGAGATCCGAACTCGAAGCGTTACGGATCGGAAAGAGACTTATGTATATAACTAATAATTTATTTATTACAACAAACGTAATTTAATCTTTCTAACATGAGTTTAAACATATGAATCGCTAATAATCTTTAACAACATTTTCAACAAACATATTATTTCAAATTACATTTCAAGCAATACAAGAATGTGATACAATCAATAATAAGCTAACTTCTTAGTTCCACTTCCAACTTCAATAAATCTACAAGAAATGTCAATTGGGGTCAGATGACAGCTCAGTAGAATGCATTCCCAATCTCAAAACATGCATAACAATATCAACGAATCAAATATCGAAAAACATGAGAATACGACATAATTTCGATTAATCAATGATATATATTTTCAACCAACAAGATTACCAAACAATTATTATTTTCACCAAATCATCCAATTCACTTGTTCAATCATGAGTTCACAATACCAATATTTTTGTCAACAAGTCATTCATCAATGATTCAACACATCTATCTATTCACGTATTAATACAGTCACAAAGAAACCATGAGTTCATGGTACGAAAACCTTGGCTCGTACACCCAGTTATCGTTTATCGGCACAGACATCCTTAATCGACGGTCAGGAAGAAAAGTTCATATGTGGATATACCCATCTGCTATCGGGGATCATTACCCATTTTATTCACGGTACGAAAACCTTGGTTCGTACATACACATATCGTTTACCGGCATGGACATCCGCCATCGATGGCCGGTAAACACAAGTTCCCATGAGAATCATTACCCATTTAACTCTCGTGGATCATTACCCGCTGTTAGCATGAAACCATATTCCATCTAATGGAAAAACATGAACTCATTTCCTTTTGAAAATTATTTTTACAAACAACACATGCAACCATGGCTTAACAACATAGATTTCTTTCAAGCATTTATGTAAGCAAGCTAACTGTATACATTTTATATCATGCGTTTCAGGTGATAACTTTGTCCGATTTATCTCAAAATTTTAGCGACGCTTCCTGACACCATCATGTATTACATATCTAAATTTTACATTAAACTAATGGCTCAATCAAAAGATTATGATTTTATACTATAATTTCTTGACATAAGCATACAATTTTCTTATTACAACCTTTTGACATATTCAGAGACAGTCTTAGTCTCAAAATCATATGAGAATTTTTAGGCGTTGTATCTATCAGTTACTTAGATTCTCAAAAGATCAGTCTCCTTTTCCTGATGAATACTTTTTCTTAGTTTATCTTCAAGAAATTGGATCTTTAAGGAAGAAACATTCTTGAGAGAAAGAAGCTCTGCTTTTAAAAAAAGCTAAATCAAAAGTGAGTTTATCATTTTCCACTTGCTTTAAATATACGTAGGTTAGAAGTTTATTTTCTCTTTGTAGTGCAGGATTAAGTTCTTCCGCACAAGAGAGGAATTGTTTACTTAAACCTTTTATTTCATATATTTTTATATTCATATGAACAAAGGATCTTGCATCTTCTTCAGAGTCAAAATCATTAATCATGAATACAGGGTTTAACTTAATATGATCTTGAATATATTCAGACATATTTCCAATTGAGTAAGTAGAACTTGAAAAACAAAAAGCCTCTTATAAACATTTACTGAAATCAAATCCGAAGAGTGATTCAGCAAAGTCTCGTGATATGTTAATCGAGTCTTTAGGTCTTATTTTATATTTATTTTGACGCATATCTTATAGGTTGGATCGCACCAAACACGAACTTTTCATGTTTTCCTGCTCGGATACTAATTGAAATGACGAGGGTACCAAGTTTTAGAGCACTGCTCGGTCGAACTCGCAAGTGTTGCTATCTCAATCTTGTTTGTCAAGTTTAGTTGTCAAAACTATAATTCTTGATTTCTAGTCTACTTATAGATATGTCTCGGATTAGGATAGAATGTGTAGTTGAGCTTTAGACTTCACGGTGTTCATCGATTGAAGATGAAGATCTACTAAGGGGAGCTTGGAGGAACTTCATCAATAAAAGGTATGTGTAGACTTGAACTCATCTATCACTCAGATGTTTATTCTATTTCATATCCTATTGAGACTAAGTCGTATCTCTATATAGACTTTAACAAGCTTATATTGACTTTAACTCAGCTCGAAATATACATTTCATATTTTGAGTTGAGTTTAACTCGCTTATATTTTTCTCGAAATATGTGTTGGAATTTTTTTTGCTTTAACTACGTTCATCATTATTCTTGAAGAAAGCCAATAGATGATCATGTGAAAATTTCCTTGTAACATCTTACATGATTTTTGTGAGACAGTCATTTGATGTAGACTCGGGATGTTTTGTATTGATCATTCGATCACTTGAAAATTGCTTATAAGCTAATAGTTTGTGTGAGGCATCTATTGTCATCTTCTAAGAGTGTTTCAATGATTGAAATGAGAGTTTAGAATAATTAATCATTGTCTGGATATGGCATAGTATGCGTACCCTTATGCAAACTGTTGTAAGAATGATTCAGGTCCGAGAACCAAGTATGCATACCCGTATGCGAACGTTTTTAACTGTCCTAAGTTTGCGTACCCGTCTGAAAACTTATTCACATGAGTTCGGTCTGGAACAAGAGTATGCATACCCGTTTGCGAACTATCAGACGTGACCAAAGTCTGGAACTTAAGTTTGCGTACTCGTTTGCAAACTTATGTGGTTAAGTTATAAAATCGGTTAAGCATGATTTCATACTCATGAACAAATACATTTATATATTAAGGAATGCAATCTTTGCAAACAGTGGCTAAAATGTTCTGGAATTGATTCTTTGAATCAAATCCGATTTTCCTTTAATTATTTCTTGTATACTTCTATGAGAATTGAAAAAGCGGGAGTCTAACAACCACACCCAATATTTCGATTAGAAATCTGTATGGACAACTCCGAGTTGTTTTCTAGAGAATCAACTAGATTCATTCAATAAAAAATACTAAAGGAGTTATTATCTCAATCTATCAATTTGATTTACTCAAGCAAATGTGATTCGCGAGCCTAATCAAAAAGAGATAACTTGGATGGTACCAAAGACCAATATCCAAGTGTCAATCAATTTAAATCAACAACCAATAATATCGGATATTCTAATTGATTGAACAACGCACAACCTGTATTCTTTCAATTATATAAAAATATAATGCAGAAAAGAAATAACACAGACACCGGAATTTTGTTAACGAGGAAACCGCAAAAGCAGAAAAACCCCGGAACCTAGTCCAGATTAAACATACATTGTATTAAGCCGCTACAGACACTAGCCTACTCCAAATTAACTTCGGTCTGGGATGTAGTTGAACCCAAATAAATCTCACACTGATCCATGGTACAATTATGCTCCTACGCCTCTGATCCCAGCATGATACTACGCACTTAATTCCCTTAGATGATCTCACCCACAACCAAGAGTTGCAACGACCCAAAGTCGAAAACGTTAATAAACAAATCTGTCTCACATGGAAAAGTATACAAGATAGATAAATTCGTCTCCCACGAATAAACCTATGAGTTCTGTTCCGTATTTTGATAAATCAAGGTGAACAGGAACCAATCAATAAAACCATACTTATATTCCCGAAGAACAGCTCAGTTTTATCAATCACCTCACAATAGTCTTAATCGACGCAGCGAAAAAAGATATTGTGGAATCACAAAGGATGAGACGAAGATGTTTGTGATTACTTTTATATCTTGCCTATTGGAGATAGAAATCTCAAGCTAATTATTATAATTATACTCGTATAATAGAAACAACAAGATCAGATCACATAACTACAAGAAAAGTAGTATCGGTCTGGCTTCACAATCCCAATGAAGTCTTTAAGTCGTTAACCTGGTTTGAAGAAGAAAACCAAAGGTTAAAGGAGAATCAACTCTAGCTTAGCAAACTAGTATCACACAAAATGTGTCGGGATTAGGTTTCCCAGTTGCTAGAGTTCTCCCTTATATAGTCTTTCAAATCAGGGTTTGCAATCAATGTTAGCTTAGTAACAAAGCATTCAATATTCACAGTTAGATGAAAACCTGATTAGATACAAGCTAATATCCCTCAACCGTTAGATCGAACACATAGCTTTCCATACACACATGTACTTGATGATTTGGGTTTGTGTAACCGTACCCAGACATGTACAATAGTTGGTTCAATATTAGTCAACCAAACGGTTAGCCAAATGATAACTTTCATATCAACCATATTCTTCTTCACCATAACTAGTCCAAATGACTCAAATGAACTAGTTAGAGAGTTGTTCAATTGATATGAGATCTCATGTACTACACAAGACACAATTGAACCAAAAACGATATGATTCACTCGGATCGATTCATGAACTATAAAGCCACGGTTTGCAATAGCATTCCTTAGATAATTTAGATAAGTTCACGAACATCGTTTTTAGACATAAGTACATAACCACTCAAGTTTTCCGACTGGGTTCGCGGACTCAAGTTAACCGGTTGGAGTTCACAAACTCCAGCAGAAATTCTCGGGTTCGAGAACTTCTTTCAGCTCGCGGACTGAGTTTGCGAACTGAAACTGAGCTACAACTCCAGCAAAAATTCTCGGGTTCGAGAACTACGCACGTTCACGGACTGAGTTCGCGGACTGGGTTGACTGTTCAAGTTCCGGTTTCACTTGATCAACAAAGTTCGCAAACTTCGGTTCAAGTGCTAAGGACTTATACATATATGTGTTACCTCAACAATGTTTATATCCCCCAATGGTTATATTGTCTAAACTCTCATTTCAACCATTGAAACATTCTCAGAGGACGTCATACAGTTGTTATTCACAAACTATTTTTCGTCTAAGCAATTTCCAAAGTGATTGAAACATAACATGACTTTCGTCACTAGGTAAAGATGAACTTAGCTAAAGCGAAATCTTTACCAACACATATTTCGAGAAATAGATAAGCGAGATATACTCAGCTCGAAATATTACATGTGTATATTCTTAGTCTATATAGTAATACGACTTTTGTCTCAAGTTAGGAGATAGAGTAGATAGACTTTTGAGTGGTAGATAAGTTCAAGTCTCCACATACCTTTTAGAAGATGAAGATCCACTGTATCAGAGATCACTATTAGATCTTAAATGGGAATAGTTAGAATTAGCCAGTGCCAGTGCCAGTTTGAGAACTAGGTCAGTTTAGAACTGGGTTGGGTTGGGTTGTGAGATAAATCTTAATCACTAAAATCTATTAATAATTAAAAGATTTATTTGATTTGAATTATTTGTTTGTTTGATTGTCTGTATTATTAATGAAGTAAAAATTGTAGGGTACACCAATAACTTTATTTAGCTAATAAGGATTTGAGCATAATTAATCTAAAAATTATGAGCACGTAAACAATCCAATACTATAATAATAGTGAGATTAGTATTATTGATAGAACTTGTAAATCACATGGATATTTACTAAACACATTGACTTATGAAGAGTAAGCAAATTATCATTACATAAATGTTAATATTTTTGGGACTTAATAATAATTGTAAGAGTAATTTGAATAATAATTCAACAATCAATGATAATAATAATAAAAATACTATAATAGTAATGACAAAGGAAAATAATAATAATAATAATTTTAATAAATTGATGTTACCATTTATCAATTAGTATCATATTGAACTTAATTTATTTTATCTAAAATTTCAAGAAGGATAAAAAATAATTAATAATAATTAATATTATGATTATGATTATGATTAATTAAATAGTTGTGGATAATTAATAACGCTTGTGTACGATTAAGTTTTGTAAATTAAACTAATTACAAATTATAAATATATGTTTTGCGTTTAAACTAGATAATTAATATATTACTTACTAGGTGTTAGACTTAAGAAGGTGAGGATATAATATATAAAATAAAAAGAATTAACTTGTTAATAATCATGTACTGTAATTATCTTAGTCTAACAAATGATTCAGTAAATCCTTAAAAATGAAACAAATTTACATGAAATAGTAATAATAGCAATCGGATACTTAGTGTAATATTAGAATTTATTTTCTTCATCTTTTGAAATGGAAAGTTAGTATGACAAACTTAAACTGTTAAAATTTAAATTAGTATTATGTTGAGCATAACTTAAATTAAAAACTCATTAACAAATATATGGCGATAAAATAATGATTAGGATTAAATAGCTTTATTAGTGCTTATCTAAGATTAAAATTTGCAAAGTTAACTAATAAAAAATTAGAATTATGTGTTTGCGTTCACACCAGATAGATAATATAAGACTTATTAGGTAAGATTAAGAACGTGAGGTCATATAAGGCATAAAATAAAAACCAAACTTGTTAATGATCTTATAACCAAAGCATCTTTAGTCCAATGAATGATTCACTAAATCTTTAAATCATACATATGAAGTGATATTTATATTACCTGAATGCTTAGTACAAAGTTAGACTTAAAGGAGAATAATTTTGCCTATGAATAAGATACTCATTATTAATATCAAAATCTTAAGACTATTAAGACATTAAAATTTTATGCAGACTCAAAGTTAAATCATAATAAATTACCAATGCTAATAATTAACAAGATATAGTATACAGATTCAATTTGGATAAATAAAATCTGTTATAACAATCTGTATGTGAAAGTATAATTATATTTACAAGATTCAGGCTTAATAAAATTAAACTAAGAATCCTTACTAAATAATTATTCTGACCGTATTTTAGTTACGTTAGAAGTTCAATGGGAAAAAATGATAAAACAATAATGAAAATGATTATATAATTAAGGTAATAACTTTGATAAGATAAACAAATAATAATACTATCTAATACAAATTATTATAAAATTTAGAGTCATTGTAAATATCATCTGAATAATAATTATTGGATAGTAATATATAGCAAAACGTAATTTGTAAGGATTTCTTATCAATAATATAAACTAAGATAATAAAATTATACCAAATAAAATCTAGTATAAATAATAAAAAAATTAAACTTGGCATTGCGATTAATTACGATTAATTTTATCGGTCTAAGAAATAAGAAAAAAATGTTACAATAATAATAATAATAATGTATTAATTAACTATGGAAAAATTGTTAGCGGTTACTTATTTATATCAAGTCACATAGTGAAGTAAACAAATAGATACATTGGAAATAATAATAGTAACATCTGGATAATCGATATAACATTAAGTTATTTTTAAACAATACATGAATTTAAAATTTATACGGTAGTACATCAAGGTTAAAATATCAAATATTATAAATTGATGTGAATCGAATTTGGATTACTTGTATCGATAAAATAAATAAATATTAATAAACAAAAATAAAATAAAATAAAATTTGATGGTTAATTATTTAAAATATTGTGAACTATTATATATTTTACGAAGTAAATTTATAAGACCTACACTAGTTACAATAAAAGTTTAAAGACTAATTAATCTTAACAAATTAATACTTAGTTGATCGTAATAAGTTTGCACTTAGTTAATCCAGCACTTGGGATTAGTGAGGTTGGTAATTCTGAGGTGTTCGGGTGATACTTGTTACGTAGGTAGGCATTTTCAGGCGTCGCGAACCTAGACAGGGAAACTGCATTCTTGTATCACTAGGCATTGAAGGGAAACTTGCTTCTGATAGTGAACTAATAGATCCCAAATTTTAATGAGAAACTTTATTATTGAATATATTCTAAAAGTACTTAGAACCAGTAAGTTATTGACTTAGAAATTAGTGTAGAAAATTTTCATGTAAGAAACTTAGACTTCCCAATTGGATAGAACTTAAATCAGCATAATTGAACCTAGAGCTACAAACTTTAATCTTAGCTATAGAAAGCCATATAGGTTTGTGCTTTGTTTCTTGTTGTCTGCGCTTAGACAAGAGATAAGATTGTTCTATAAGGTGGGGAGTATATGAAGACCAGAAGGATGGTTCGATTTTTGAGGACGAGAATGATATAAGGTGGGGAGAATGTAAGGACCCTCAAGCTCGTCAACGTGATTAGACCAGTCAAGAGACGATTTTAGCCGATAATAACTCGATTAGTTTAACACGAACGTTAATTAATAGAAATTAATCTAACAACGATCTAGATACTAATCTAGTACCAGTAGATAGATCTCGAAAAGTTACGTAGAATGGACTACTCGAACGTGTCATTCGGATATCAGACGAAGAAGATATCATCAGATTTAATTAAAGGGCAAAATAGTCATTTTCGAACTTAGCCGACCTGGGCTTCCCATATCATCTGGGTGAATACCTCTTATCATTTGTCCTTGGCCTTATCTCCAAAAACAGATCGAGAAGAATACATATCCCTGTTTTCTTTCTCTTTCTTCTTCTTTCTTCTTTTCTCTTCTACTTCTTTTATGTTATTCTTCATCGAGTTTCTGTGAGAGTGTGAGTAAGATTTGATTGAGGGAAGTGAACTAATAATACTGATAGATGATTGAAAAGATGGTGTGGTCGTTAATTGGGAAGCAGAACAACTGGGGTTTGAATCAGAGAGTCGGAATTAGGGTTTGTAGTTTTGATTGATGTTCTGAGGATTTATAAGATGAATTAAGGAGCTATTGTTGATGAAAAATCATGGGTAGAGGATTAATTGAAGTTCTGAAGTTATTTTAGAGAAGAATCAATGAATTAGGGTTTCTCAAGATGAACTAGAAGTTCGATTGTGTGGTGTTTAAGAAGGATTGAAGTTTGGGTTTTTATTGATTAAGGAACTAGGTGGAGTTAATTAGATGTTGGAGATTTAATTTTAGTTTAATTGTGAATTTGAGAATTAGGGTTCTTGAGTCTCGACCTCAGATAAAGAAGATGTAATTGAAGGATGAATTTGGAAGTCTAAAAGATAGATTAGAGATGGGTTTACGTGTTGTAATGAATGACAGTGAAGTTAAGGTGTTGGAATTGGTTGGAAGATCAGTGGAAGGTGTGTGTTGATTTCTGCAGGACATGTGTGATGTTTTAAATGCATCTGAAGCTGTTAGTGGAGACTAGATGGTTGAGGTAATTGTTCTTCACTGTAATTAAAGTTATTTGGTTCTTATTGAAGTTGTATGAGATGATGTTTTTGGTTGAATTTCTGAAAAATGATAAATGTAATGGATATGAAGTTGCAGTGTATGGCTGGGAAGTTAAGATACTAGAATTAAGATATTGCTTTGATTGAGAACTGGTAATACAAGTGGTGGTAATGTTAATGTTAAAGTTGCAAAGAGTGTGAGTGGCTATGGGAAATGTATGTGTGTTTGAGATTGCAGAACTGGAGTTGTTGTGTTGATGCTAATTCAGTTAGGTAATTAGTCTTGAAATTGTTGGTGTTATTGAACTGAGTTGCAGGTAGAAGGAGATATTGATGTTGTTGTACTGAACTGTTGATAATTAAATTAGTGATTTGGGATTTAAGAATACAGGTTGTAATGGTGGTGTTGAATTGAGTATAAGGTAGTGGTATGTGATAAGCAATTGTGTTTGCTCAGCTGATAGTGGTGTTGTGCCTTAAGTATGGTTGTTGAAATAATTGAAACGAGTTTATTGTGGATATGTGAATGGTTGAGAATACTGAAGTGAAGAGTGTGTACATTAGAACTAAAACTGCAGTGAGGATATGGATGTACATGTGGTGGATTAGTTTGTTGGAAGTAATTGTTATTGCTTGTAGTGATGAGTTTGGTTATGCTGAGGTTGAAATTCAGCTAGAATTAAAGTGTGATCAAATGGGGGTTGTAGTTGAGGTTTGAGTGTTCATTGATTTGAAGCTTTGTGGACTTTGCAGCTACTGCACTTGTAGGTAAACTTAGATTGCATATGTAAGTGTAATTAAGATTTGAAGTTTATTTGAATGATTGAATTAATGCATTATTAGATGGAATTTGAACTGAAGTTAGAGTTGCAAGTCATGAGAATTAGTAGAGAAGATGTTGCAAAAAGCTGCAATTGCAGGTAAACTGAAGTTGTGTCTGTAAATTGATTTTGAAGTTTATATTGAAAGAATGAATAGATTGTTATTGTAATGAAATCTGTAATAGAAGTTTAGCTTAGGCTTTAGCCTATTGATCACCCAGTCAGATGTCTGACTAATTGTTTAGCTGACTTAGTTAATCTGACTGAGTCAAATCGTTTTGTATAGGTTTGACCCACTGAGTCAATGGTATTGACTCAGTTGACCGATTCATATTTGACCATTGACCCTGGACTTTGTCCTTTGACTGACATTGACTGTTAGATTGACCGTTAAGTTTGACCGTTAGTTGAACCAGATTGACTGAACCTTTGTTTAATGGGCCTGTTTAGTGAACTTAGCTTAGAACCATTAATTGTACTTGCATGTTTCTTGTGTGGGCCGTTTTGGATAGTTCCTTATACTTCTTGTGTGATTAACAGTTAGTCTATATTAACAACGATCGATTTAAAGGATGAACCAGTGGATCGTGGATCTCGAGGTAGGCGTGGCCTATCATCAAAATGTGTGGGAATACATTTGACTCTTTTGTAATTATTATTGTTGTTTTTACGAAAGTTTATGCTTGACAAACTCATGCATTGTCTGTTCGTGCATTCCATGCATTGATTAAAATGCATTATGATAATTTTGTTGATTATGTGAATCTTTCCACGATTTGGAAAGGACTTGTAATGTTTTGCTATCAATATGAATTGTTATGGGAAATGAGAATTTCCACTTGTGGTATATAGGATACGCTCCTCCACATTTATACCTACTTTAATTCAGCTTTTATTGTTTAGAGTTTGTCACCATGGTCTAGGTGGCATCCATAGCTATTGAGTGTGGTTAGCACGAATATTATTACATTGTTTGAAAGAAGGAGTTTGTTCCATATACATGTATTTTTATTTCAGTGACTTAGTCACTGTTCAATGTTTCAGAAAAACTTGTATTGTTTTTCAACTCTTGCCTATGATTACTTAGAAGTTAAATGTTAATTATTCCCACTTCAGTTTCTGTGACAGATCAGAGTTGCGTAGCGAAAGCTTCAAGGGTTGAGTTCGCTAGTTGATTAACTTCTGTTATGTTTATTATGTTGTATATTTTATTTGAAAACCAAGTGACTATTATATATGTATCATTTGAGAGAAGATCTTGTATATATATTTCTGAGAGGGGTTAATTTTAGGTTAAGTTTTATAGCAGATTTCTTATTTGTTTGATTCAGTAAATGTTTAGTTTTAGTGCCTCTATATTTAGTTAATTTCTTGGATTAGTCAGCTGTTAGCTTAGGGGCGCTACACACTGGTTCCTTGAGTAGTCCTTCGTCTTGTATGATGATTGCCATGGAGTTCTTGAGCTCAACTACACTTTCTATCCTAGTCCGAGACCTTAGCCATAGTAGACTAGAAATCAAGACTTTATAGTTTTGATCACTAACATTGACAAACATGCTTGAGATAGCAACGCATGCGAGTTCGACCGAGCAATGCTCTAACAATCTCCCCCTTTGTCAATTTTAGTGGCAAAACTATTAATACATAAGGAATACAAAAAATATATAAATAAACTTTGTAGATCCTATTCCACATGTCTAATCTTCAACAATACTCGAAATCTTCGTCACTTCCAAGTAGTCCAATGATCCCAAAGGTTGTAAGTTTAGCATCATCGTTGTTGAAAATCCGTAGCTATAACAATGAAAAAAGCATCGGTTCTCAATCATTGTTATACAGTGTCATAGTATTATTACACAGCGTCAAAGTCCAATTGCATCACAACTTTAACAACAATACTATGGATACTTCACTCCCCCTTAGTTAATACTCCATCTCACATGGAAACCACTCCCCTTACATAATGATCCGAAAACCATATGTATTTGTAGTGTGAACTACATATTAATTCTCCCCCTTTTTGTCAATAAAATTGGCAAAGATACAAGAACAGGATCCTAATGAAATTTCCGTAAGAGACATTTCATGACCAAAGGTAAATGTATATCATCTTATTTAGATGCAATCATAAAGCCAAAGCTAAATGCATTCATCAAGGAGTTTGTAAAGACGCAAGATAACCCCTCTAATATTCCACAGCCGCACTCCCCACAAAGATTTGGCAACTAAGCACAAGTTCAAAAGAACTCTCCCCCATGATATGTCATTCCCTAAGGAACAACAAGAGCGACCTTAATTTCAAAAAGAAAAGAAGGATTTATTTAGACTCTACAAATTATATACAAGTATGAATTTGGAATCCAACAAAAAATATTCAATCAAATTAACCAAAGCGAACCAAGATTAATTTGACTAAATATGCTCGACACAAGTAAACTTATGGACACTTAATAAATTAATTAGATTAATCACAAGAAAACTTGCAAATAATCTAATTTCCATACTCAACCAAACTAATTACAAGAGTAATTAATTTAATTGGCCACACTCGACATAAGAACTTCTATGGAGCAATGACTAAGTTAATCACGAATAAACAACCAAGTCGAAGAGATGCTCAACATAAGAAAACTTACGGAGTGACAACTAAATAACCACGCAAGATGATTGATTTAGTTCAAAATACTCAACGTAAAGTACCTTACGGAACACAACTAAGCTAATCACAAAAATAATCAACTTTGGTTGTCTAATGCTCAACATAAGTCACAATACGGAGTCTCACAGTAATACACTAAATATGGACCAGGGAAGATAAATTACTGCGCAATTCATAAGGGTTCATTCTATGTTTCTATTACCATTTGCACAATGACACACAATAGACATAATCCTTGAATCACAAAAGATTTTAACCTATCTTACTTCAATAATTGACAATATAGGCTTAACTTTTGTGTTTGTCAAAAGTCTATTCATCCTTTTATCAATATTTGCATATCAATTCACGAACGACTTTACTTTTGACAAAATCTGGGACAATCAAGTTCACGGACGTAAACACACATATCCCATCAAAATATTGCAATATATGAAATCAAAAGTTTAATACTGCAACCATCATCTTCCATACAAACTTAGAATTTTAAACCAAAAAATCTAAAAACAAGAAGATGAAAAACATTGGATATAGTTATGTGTAATCACAATAATGGCTATTCCAAAACACTAGTTATTTTTCTAAACATAAGAGAGAAATAAAAGATTTACTAGACATTAATACCTTTGAAGAATTCATTATCGTCCCCGAATTCCTTGTCTTCAACAGCCATGGGAACATAAGGTTCACTAAGGAAGGAGTTTATATCGATGAACCTTCTTGGTTGTTGTTGTCGAACTAGGGCCTTCTGAATCTCATGAGTATTATACACAAAAGCCTTTATTTGTTGAATCTCCTTTCGCAGCTCCTTCAACACTTCAAGGACATTAGAAAACTTCTGAGAATTTGAAGGAATGGCTCTTGGCTTCCTCATATTCCTTCTTTTTCTTTTCAAGGTTGGAGCGATGGATATTTTTCTTTTTACTTCATGATTGATGGCTTAACAATCACATTACCTTCTTTTTCATCGGAAGACATCATTCTTGGAGCGTCCATGAACATATGGGTTTGTGAGAGGAAATCACAATTGGCTCAACAAGTAGTCTTGAGATAAAAAGAGATTTTAGAGAAGGAAAAGGAATGTAGGGTTCGAAACCTAAAACAGGTTCGTACACGTTCAACTCTTATCCCTATAAAGAGTAGAATTGTCGATAGTACCCTTTTTTTTTGCTTGATAGACAAAAAGGAAACACTTCTAAGAAAAAAACACTTTTATTAAAGCCTGAGAGGTACAAAATCATTGTCTCTTTTGATCAGGCACATAAGACAAGATTTTAAGAACAACGCAACTACAATTTGTCCACTAATTTCCTTTTGTGGAAAATCTACAGACTTCTGTCTATCAACACAGTTTGACCATACTTTCTTTTCAAATTGTCTTGGTTTTTCCTTGGAAACTAACTTCTTAGACGAAGATAAAATCTTACATACCTCTACGGTCTTCTGAGCAAGTTTAAGCTTTCTTGCTAAATGATTTGCTCTTCGTTGAAGTTTGTTGACGTGTCTTTGTTTGTGTTTGAACTTGTAACACTTTGAGAGTTCATGACCTTTTAATGAACAATACGAGCACGTCACACTTGGACAGTAATCAGGCTTCTGAATTGTGCAAGCAGCTAGGCACATAGTGGATCCTGAAACATTATAAACATAGTTTCCAAGAAAAGGGTCAACTTTTTCTTCCAGAATGGTTGGATTATCTTCTAAAAGAATATCAAAATTGATATGTGCATTGCTACAATTATCAAAATCAATATTTTCACCAAGAAGTGCAACACTTGATTTCCCATCTTCATTAGTCATAGCTACCAGACATTTCATCAAGAGTTGCTACAAGACCTTTTTTCCCAGTGTATTTTCTACGATTCGGACACTCGTTTGCAAAATGACCAAATCCCTTACACTTAAAGCACTGAGGCATATCCTCATCATCAGTTTCATCAATATCCCTGTTTTTAGGAGGAACACGATTATGAGGTTTGACTAATGCCTTAGGCTTATCTCTGGAGAACCGTTTACTTCTCTTCAACAGAAGATCCTTAAACTGTCTTGTGATCATCGAGACCGATTTGTCAAGATCTTCATCTGATGAATCTGTCTCAGAGTGATTATCTTCAGAGATATATACTTTTTTAATTTTATCAAGTAATTTAGTGTCCTTTTGTGCTTTGAATGCAACATCCTTAAATTTGGATGAAAGTTCATGATCAAAGATCTTAAGCTTTCCAACCAGCATATTTCTGGAAAGAGTATCTAGGTTATTTCCCTCAACGATGGCATGCTTCTTAGAATCGTATCTAGTTGGTAGTAATCTGAGAATTTTCATCACAATGTCCTTTTTAGGAAAATTCTTACCCAATACAAATGATGCATTAACAATTTCAGACACTTTGTGATTAAATTCATCAAATGTTTATTTATCTGCCATACGAAGGTTTTCCCAATCGGAATTAAGGTTTTGAAGCCTAGCTTCCTTTTCACTGGTGTTACCTTCAAATACGTTGCTAAGATATCCCAAGCTTCTTGCGACTTAGTGCAATTAGACACATGGTGCTAAATATTTGGGGTAATGGCATGTATGATTGCATTCAAACCGTCGGAGTTTTGTTTTGCAGCAAGAATCTCTGCAGGAGTGTATTCATCAATATTCTTTGGAACATATACACCTCCAACTGCCTCAACAGGAGCATCATAACCATTAACAACATATACCCATGATTGGAAATCACGTGCTTTAAGAAAAGCGTGCATATCAATCTTCCACTATAAGTAATTAGATCCATCGAAGACTGGTGGTACATCTATTGAGATAGAACCTCTGTCCATAGAGTCAGATCACTACAAACACAGACTTATAAGGTCTTGAATGTGTTTGCATGCTCTGATACCAATTGAAAAAGCGTGGGTCTAACAACCATACCCAATATTTCGATTACAATCTATATGGACAACTCCGAGTTGTTTTATAGAGAATCAACTTGACTCAATCAATATAAAATACTCAAGGAGTTATTATCTCAATCTCTAAATTTGATTTACTCAAGCAAATGTGATTCGCGAGCCTAATTAAAGAGAGATAACTTGGATGGTACCAAAGACCAATATCCAAGTGTCAATCAATTTAAATCAACAACCAATAAGGTCGGATATTCTAATTGATTGAACAACGCACAACCTGTATTATTTCAATTATATAAAAATATAATGCGGAAAAGAAATAACACAAACACCAGAATTTTGTTAACGAGAAAACCGCAAAAGTAGAAAAACCCCGGTACCTAGTCCAGATTAAACATACACTGTATTAAGCCGCTACACACACTAGCCTACTCCAAATTAACTTCGGTCTGGCGTTGAACCCCAATCAATCTCACACTGATCTAAGGTAAAATTATGCTCGCATCTGATCCCAGCAGGATACTGCGCACTTGATTCCCTTAGCTGATCTCACCCACAACCAAGAGTTGCTACGACCCAAAGTCGAAGACTTTAATAAACAAATATGTCTCACACAGAAAAGTCTACAAGATAGATAAATTCGTCTCCCATGAATAAACCTATGAGTTTTGTTTCGTCTTTTGATAAATCAAGGTGAACAAAAACCAATCAATAAAACCAGACTTATATTTCCGAAGAACAGCTCAGTTTTATTAATCACCTCACAATAGTCTTAATCGACGCAGCGAAAAAAGATATTGTGGAATCACAAACGATGAGACGAAGATGTTTGTGATTATTTTTATATCCTGCCTATCGTAGATAGAAATCTAAAGCCAATTATTACAATTATACTCGTACGATAGAAATAACAAGATTAAATCACACAACTACAATAAAAGTAGTATCGGTCTGGCTTCACAATCCTAATGAAGTCTTTAAGTCGTTAACCTGGTTTGAAGAAGAAAACCAAAGGTTAAAGGAGAATTGACTCTAGCTTAGCAAACTAGTATCACACAAAATGTGTGGGGATTAGGTTTCCTAGTTTCTAGAGTTCTCCCGTATATAGTCTTTCAAATCAGGGTTTGCAATCAATGTTAGCTTAGCAACAAAGCATTCAGTATTCACCGTTAGATGAAAACCTGATTAGATACAAGCTAATATCTCTCAACCGTTAGATCAAATACTTATCTTGCCATACACACATGTATTTGAAGATTTGGGTTTGTGTAACCATACCCAGACGTGTACAATAGTTGGTTCAATATTAGTCAACCAAATGGTTAGCCAAATGATAATTTTCATATCAACCATATTCTTCTTCACCATAACTAGTCCAAATGACTCAAATGAACTAGTTAGAGAGTTGTTCAATTGCTATGAGATCTCATGTACTACACAAGACACAATTGAACCAAAAATGATGTGATTCACTCGAATCGATTCATGAACTATAAAGCCACGGTTAGCAATAGCATTCCTTAGATAATTTAGATAAGTTCACGAACATCATTTTTAGACATAACCACTCAAGTTCGCGGACTCAAGTTAACCGGTTGGAGTTCAAAAACTCCAGTAGAAATTTTCGGGTTCGAGAACTACGCGTTTGCAGACTGGGTTGACTGCTCAAGTTCCGGTTTCACTTGATCAACAAAGTTCACAAACTTCAGTTCAAGTGCTAAGGACTTATACATATATGTGTTACCACAATAATGTTTATATCCCCCAGTGGTTATATTGTCTAAACTCTCATTTCAACCATTGAAACATTCTCAGAGGACGTCATATAATTATTATTCACAAACTATTTTTCGTCAGAGCAACTTTCAAAGTGATTGAAACATAACATGACTTTCGTCACTAGGTAAAGATGAACTTGGCTAAAGCAAAATCTTTACCAACACATATTTCGAGAAGTAGATAAGCGAGATATACTCAGCTCAAAATATTACATGTGTATATTCTTAGTCTATATAGTAATACAATTTTTGTCTCAAGATAGTAGATAGACTTTTGAGTGATAGATAAATTCAAGTCTCCGCATACCTTTTAGTCGATGAAGATCCACTGGTTCTTTGAGTAGTCCTTCGTCTTGTATGATGATTTCCATGGAGTTCTTGAGAAGAATTACAATTTCTATCCTAGTCCGAGACCTTAGGTATAGTAGACTAGAAATCAAGACTTTATAGTTTTGATAACTAACACTGACAAACATGCTTGAGATAGCAATGCATGCGAGTTCGACCGAGAAATGCTCTAACAAGAATATAAATAATTGAACAACTCTATGAGTAACACAATTAGATTCATTCGAGTATCATTTGATCTAGAAGTGTTAAGATGAACATGGTTAACACAAAAATGTTCATATGGCTAACATCGGTTAACTGTTATTGAGCCAACTCAATATACACATTTAGGTACGGTTACCCATATCTAAATGAAGGTATATTGCATTTATGTGTAACAAGATAAGACCATTTAACGGTGGAAACTTCGTTTGAATCTTAAATCAAGTTTTTTTACCTAATGGTAAATATTGATTGCTTTGTCACAAAGTTATCAAACCCTGATTTGAAGACTATATAAGGAAGAACTCTAGCAACCAGGAAACCTAATCCCCATACCTTATGTGTGATACTAGTTGCGACTATAGTCGATTCTCCTTTAACCTAGGTTTTTCCTAAAACCATTATAGGTTAACGACTTAAAGACTTCATTGGGATTCTGAATCCAGACCCAACTATTTTCTCTGTAGTTGTGTGTTCTGATCTTACTTATTCTATCGTATTGAGTATTATTTTCTCTAAGATTTGCTCGAGATTTATCTCCGATAGGTAAGATATAAAAAGTAATCACAAAGTTCTTCATCTTATTCTTTGTGATTCCACAATAACTTGTTCTACTACCATATAATTAAGTTATTGTGAGGTGATTGATATTTCTAGGTTGTTCTTCGGGAATATAAGACCGGATTATCAATTAGTTTCTGTTCACCTTGATTTATCAAAAGACAGAACAAAAACTTTGTAGGTATTTTTGTGGGAGACAGATTTATCTATCAGAATAGACTTTGTTGTGGGAGACAGATTTGTTTATCAAGTCTTCGACTTTGGGTCGTAGAAACTCTTAGTTGTGGGTGAGATCAGCTAAGGGAATCAAGTGCGTAGAGTCCTGCTAGGATTCAAAGACGTAAGGAATGCGACTGTACCTTAATTAGTGTGATATTGGTTAGGACTCAACTACATTCCAGTCCAAAGTTAACTTGTAGTATGCTAGAGTCTGTAGCGGCTTAATACAGTGTGGTGTTCAAATCTGGACTAGGTCCCGGGGTTTTCTGCATTTGCGATTTCCTCGTTAACAAAACGTATGGTGTCTGTGTTATTTTTTTTCCTTATTATATTTGTTTATATAATTGAAATATCACAGGTTGTGCGTAGTTCAATCAATTAGTAAATCCAACCTTTGGTTGTTGATTGAAATTAATTGACACTTGAACATTGGTCTTTGGTACCGTTCAAGTTGTTTCTCATAACAATCAGGCTCGTGGATTCCTATCTGTTTGATTTGCTGATTACATTGAGAAACAGAGATATAACTCTTGGATATATTTTCCTTAATTGAGTCTAACTGTCTAGTTGATTCTCTTGGAATTGTATTTGAGTTAATCCATACATATTTCCTAAAAATATATTGGGTGTCGATGTTAGACCCCTGCTTTTTCAATTGGTATATGATCCGGCAAACACATTTAAAACCTCATAAGTCTGTGTTTGTAACAATCTAACTCTAATCTGTGTTTATAGCAATCTGACTCTATGTGTAGTGAAATCTTTTTAAACGTTTCACCAGAATTAGATCTACTCAACTCCGAGTGTGTTCTAGAAACTATCGATGAGGTTGAGTGCTTTGTTCTAGAAAAAATCATCAAAAATCTTTGTCGATAGAAACAATGATTGATAAGGAAAATTGATGGTCTTCATTACGAAATTTATATCAAAAACTCTGATCTTCGAGAATGTTCTGGAAGAGCTAGTTAATCTCCAAAATAAGCTGGATGAAAAAATCCGGATCAACTTTGATCTTATTACAGAAATTGCAAAACATAAAGATTTGAAGTCTGTCAAAGTATCTTCAATGGATGCGAGAAACTCCTTTAATTCTTCCGTGAAGAATTGTCGCAAGTCAGGTGATAAGCGAGGTTTAGGCTTTGTGAAACCTGATGTGACTCAGAACTTCTGAGATGAGTTTAAAGATGTTGGTACATGTATGTTTTGTGGTTCTCATGATTATTTTCAACATACATGTACACCTTTCAAGAAAAGTTTAAAGGTTGCTAGTGATCTTCATAATAAAGCTGAACAACTATTTACTACTCTAAAAAGGTGTACAAATCTAACAAGAAAACCCGAACGGGATAGTAGTGTTCGTATGAGAGCTTTTTCTCTAAAATCAACATCACCTTTTTAATGGTTCCTTGATAGTATATGTATCCGATACATGACTGGAGATCTTTCGTGGTTTGTGAATTCAAGTGATTTTGAAGGAGGACCAGTAACATTCAGAAATGAGAGTTGTTGCTACATAAGTAAAAAGGGAATGATCAAACTACCCGAAATTCCTGAAATCCAAGATGTGGTATACATTAAAGGTATGACTACTAATCTCCTTTATGTTAGTCAAATTTGTGACAAAGTCTATAAGTTGTCTTCAATGGGAATGGATGTGACATTATATACAAAATTGGAAAAGTAATTTTTCAGGGAACTCGTGGTAAAAATAATTGTTATCTCTTAGATACTCGGTTCAGTAATTATTGAAATTTGACTAAGGTGGAATCTACACATTTTTGGCATGAACATTTTGGTCACATCAATTATCGCCTTCTAACTAAGATCATCAACAAAGAACTTGTTAGAGGTGTTCCCAAAATCAATGCTAAGATTGATGGTGTATGTGGTGCCTGTCAAAAGGGTAAACAAACAAAAGTTCCACATAAATCATCTCGAGATATTCTCACTAAAGCTCCACTTGATTTAATTCATATGGATCTCTTCGGCCCCATTTAACAATCTATTGTTGTTGGGAAGAAGTATGCTTTAGTTATGGTAGATGATTACACTAGATTCACTTGGGTATCATTTTTAGCTCATAAGAATGAAACCCTTGATGAATTCAAGATTATTTTTAATAGAATACAAAATGAACAGGGTCCCAAGCTAAATAAAATTAGAAGTGACCGTTGAACTGAATTCAAGGACATTAAGGTGTTTGAATTTTGTGACAAACTTGGGATTATTCAACAATACTCACCACCCATTACTCCACAAGCAAATGGAGTTGCAGAAAGGAATAATAGGAATATTCAGGAAATGGCAAGGGTAATGCTCCATAACAAAAACTTAACGTTAAAGTTTTGGGGAGAAACTGTTTTTACAGCATGCTATTTGATCAGCCGTGTCTATCTACGGTCAAAAACCCTAAATACTCCTTATGAGTTGTGGTACAGTAAGAAACCCAACTTACATTATCTCGGAGTGTTTGGAAGTAAGTGCTACATTCTAAAAGATCGAGAACAAAAAGGGAAATTTGATTATAAAAGTGATGAAGGTATATTTTCTTGGCTATGCATCTGACAGTCGTGGTTTTCGAGTATTTAATCTCAGAACCCAGGTTATGATGGAATCAACAAATGTCATCATTGATGATCTGAGCAATTTTCGCCATGATGACTCTCCGACTGAATTGCCTCCGACGGAGACAATTGAGATAGTCAAGAAATCCCAGAATCAGTAGAAGTTGTTTCAACAGTTGTTGATCCTGACGTTTATAGTGACGAGGAGAAATACCTAGTCAGGATATACCTGTTGAATAAGAACGTGCTCCTCCACGACACCTCTGGGTTCAAAGGAATCATGATGTGATGCGTGTCGTAACCACAACAAATTAATATTTTACTACCTAATTAACAAGTAATATAGGGTAGTCAAGATCGATCCCACGAGGAGCACGAGATTTTAGTTGTCTTATAATGTCACAAAGGGGGGTATGTTTTAGATAAGTAAAAGAAAATAAAATAAATAAACAAAACAATTAAAAAGATAAGAGAAATCAATAAGAGAGATTAGATCAAGGAATCCTTCTTCGCTGCAAAACAATGGTTCAAGTTATGTTCTTTTCCACTTTTTATTAGTCACAGATTATCACCAACCGTAGGATAGCAGGTTCGCTTAGCTAACCCCAAAATTCCTTATTTCACTGAGTAATAGGTCCGCTTAGTTATCAGATTCTATTCAAAAGAACCACCTTGAGGTTCGCTTACAAGATGTAATTCCCCGAACGCATTAAGATTTATGAACTTAGGTTTAGTACTAGTAGTTACACTCGGTTCTATTGGTCCACTTTCTAGCGTTGTTTTCACACACAATTGCTCCACGGAATCCCTCCCCAAGGTCTTGTGTTTTCTACTTGTGTAAAGAGTCAAGAAACTATTACGTATCCCCTAACTTTCACTAGCTTTAGATCAATTAACAAATCAATTTAGTTGGCCACCTAAACAATCTATCAATCAACCATGAATGTATAAACATTCCTATTAGTAAAAACAAACGATAATCATGTGAAAATTCAAAGTAGATTTAAAACAAAACTCAAAACATGTTAAGAACTAGGAATTCATCCTCAATCAATAAAATTAGTTACTCATGTTAAGGAGTTCACACAAAGAATAAAGAAAAGAGAAGTGTTGTGTGTGTAAAAGGTGTGCAAAAAAGTGTGTATAGAAAAGTAGAGAACTTCTCTATTTATAGGCTTCAATGCTCTCCAAGTCTTCTAAGGAATAGAATCCCTTTCCTTTAGCAATACAATTTCCAAATCGAAGCCTTTCTCAAATCTTCCATCTCCTCTTTCCATATTCCAACCAAATTCTCCATCCAATTCCAAGTCCAAGTCTTCACATCCCATGAGAGAAATCCACACAAAATTCTGTATTTTTGGCTCGCCGGAAAACTAGGTTTTGGCCGGAAATAGGCCGAAATCCGTCACCGCCGGCCACCTTAGATTCTCTTCCGGTCAGGGAATATTCCGTCACGGTGTCGTCCAAGTTAACGGTCAAATAATCAAACATTTAGTCAAGGGTTCAAGGGGAAGGAGAGTGTCATACACCCAGTTAGCTCGAGTTAGCTGTCTTTATTGGCTGACTGGTCTGAATCGCTGGTTTGGATCGGTCATCGTCGGTAACGAGTTAACTCGTCGGAGTAGAAAATCCGACAGAGCTCTGTCTGTTTCTGGGTGTTTTCCCGGCCGAATTCAGGCCATTCTTCTCTTCAATTTCTGCGTCAAACCTAACATACATCTAGTTTGAATCATCTGCAACACGAAATCGTCACCTGGAATGAATAACAGCTACCCGATACTACCAACACAGCTTAAATTCTTAAATCACAACCCCTGGCAACATATTCATACCCCATCGATTCATACCCATCTTCCATATTTTCCAGCAAACCCATTTCAAAAATCAACAGCAAACCTCCAATTGAACAGCAGCGACATCTTCCTCATCTTGATTTCTTCATCTCGAATTCGAATCCATCTTCGATCTGTGCTTCAGTTCCATTCAATCCCTAATTTCTTCCATGAGATCGTTGTTGATGGTGGATTTCTATTTAAAGGGAAAAATTGTAAAAAGCCAATTTTTGTAAGCTGACGTCCTGCAAAGGATAAAGCCTTCAGGCGATGAATACTTCTCACCATATTAATTTATTGGAGCATGTGCAACCATCCCTGAGAATTAAAACATACCCAGAACGGAGCATGTGGCAACCATCCCGACGGAGCATGTAGCAACCATCCCGGTTTTCTGTAGGTATACAACATTACTATTAATGCTTTAATTAAATCCTTGAGTTCGACGTGCAAACACCCGTAGGCTACCTAACGGAAGGTTATACTAGCCCCGTTGAACGCATGCAAAACTACCCGTGTTAGTCTCGCTTGCTGAAAACAAACCCAAAAATATACCTCATCCGTCCAACTTTGCAGGCATAGATGGAGGGTGTAGATATAGATTCAGGGGGTCCTGACAATGCCACCATGATCACCTTGGACCCACCTTCATTCATGACCTAACGGTCAAGACCAACTACGGTTGGTCCTTCCAAAACGTGCGCTCAAAGTGAGCATGACGCACGGCTAGGGTTCCTTTTAATCGTGAGCGTCCAACTTCGCCGGCATAGTTGGACGGATTAGATTATACCCTAAAACAAGTAGTAAAGTGATGGTACACCATTGGCGGGCCCACTTTCTACCTACATGACCGACTCCCTCATAGGCAAGCTGTGGTGCAAGAAACGATTGCCCAAACAAGGCTAGATTAACGCCTTATGAAGGTTGAGAAGATCCAAAACGATCACGACCATCCGACTTCGATGGCATAGTCGGATGGCTTAGATTGCGCCCAGGGTCATAAAGCAAGCATGTACATGCTCATTGTCGACCCAAGATGTTGCATACATGGTCGGTCTCCCCAAAAGAGGCACACGCACCCCAAAACCGATCGCCCAAAGTGGCCGGTCCAAAACCCTAATTAGGGTTTGCGGCGCAGAAACATCTCGAGCGTCCATCTTCGCAGGCTTGGACGGAAGGCCAAGATGGAGACTTAGAAGGAACCGAGCATGCTAGCATGACCACCGTGGGCCCGGATTCACGCCTAGCTGATCGGCCAAGACCGGCAGTGGTCAAGCTCCTCGGTATGCGTGCCCAAAGGTGACATGTCACGGCCCCTCCATAAATTCTAATCTCGACCACTCGTCTTTGCCACCTGAGTCAAGTGGCTTAGATTAAATCTTTGCGAGTCAAGTAGGCATGGGAGTGAACACCATTGTACTACCTCCATGAAGGGCTGATCGGTTCCTCCATTGGAACTCTCTAAGCATGCAAACATTTGGGCCGAAAGAGGCAGCATGCGCGCCTCCCATCCAACGGTCGCAAGCAAGGCTACGAGTTATCTCGTCCGTCCAGCTTTGCAAGCTTGGACGAATGGCTTAGGGTGCGAATCAACCAGAAAACAAGGTATCACTATGACCACCATCCGTCACTCTTCTTCACAGGATAACCGACCAAGGCATGGACTGTCTATACAACCTCCAAACGGTCACCTGAAGATGGCTGCATGCGATGTTATACCAAGTTCACGGTTCACCCTACACTATTTTCTGTGGGTCCCGTGATCCACACTCGAGATATTAATCACGTCATAACTGGGGGATACAAACTGGGGTATTGGTCTGGCGGTTTACAACGTGCAGCGTGCAACGCGCCATCACAAGAACGTGTTAGGAAGACATGGGAGGTTAAGTCAAGATGGGAGAAGTGGGCAGTTCTGATCGTGTGACACTCACACACAACTCCACTCTTCCCTCACTCCACTTCCTCCACTTCCCACGAGAGACGTGAAGAAGGCTTAATGACTTGTATAAATAGGTTCTCCTCCCTATTTCCAAGAACAGAAGTTCGAACAACACAGAAAACCAAGTGTTAATCGTATTCAACACCCAGAGCCTGCCTGCAACATTTGCTAGCCTGCTCAACCTTCTGTTAACAAGTCATCAAATAGCCTTCACCTTCATACCCTCAACACCTTCTTTGATTCCCTCCCTAAGATCAACCTCACATCCTTCAGCTGTGACCGAAACAAATCTGGAACGGCCGTGTCTTCGGTTTAGGCCAGAATTGTATAGATTATCTCTCGAATCAAAGTGCTCATCGTGCAGCACATTTGTTGAAGGTTTAAACTCAATTCTCATCCACACACACCCAAAATTACCTAAACCGGCAGAAGTAGTTTTCTCCCACAAATAATTGGCGACCACAGTGGGAGGTTAATCTCTCGGTTGTGAAGTCGATTTCTTCAATACCAATTTAATCTCTCTGATTTCAATAATGGTGGATCTTAGGTCTGGAGCAGCAACCAATGATGGAGTTAGCACCGACAACGCTTCTGGTGGCGCTGATATCCCAATTACTGGTGTTACAGTGAAACCCGCCAGTGCAACCAATGTGTCTCATGGAATCGTGTCTTCTATCATTAGTACCAGTGGAGTAGGAGCAGACATTCCAACAGGCGTGACACCTCCCATTACAAGAGCCAGAGTGGCCGCAAATCCAGGCATTTCCTCAAGCATGACACTTCCGTCCCTCACCAGAACAACTGTTACTTCCCCTTCATGACGAGGATCTGGAGGACCCAGAGGAGGAAAACCTCCTATCACCATGGTGGACTTGATGGAGAGACAAGAAACCCTCGCTAAAGCTTAGGCAGACATGGAAACCACTCAGAAGGAGGTACTCACCTTCCTTAAAACATTAACCGATCGATTACCACAAGAGTCGAGACAGCCTCAAGGGCCAACAAGAAATACGTTTAGCACACCTGGAGCAGGTGCCTCAGTTACACAAGCCTACCTGAATGAAAAGTCTTATGTTGCTGACTACGCAAGAGAAAGGGACGAGCGTCTCAGGGAAAGGAGCCAATCGTCCAACTTTATTACACGTGAAGATCTGGAGAGACTCCTCCAAAATCGTGGCAAATAAAATCCGATGGACGCGCATCGACACCAACCTCCATATCCACAAGAAGTGCAGCGGATTCCTCTTTCCAGGGGATACACCTCCCCTCAATTCATCCTTTACGATGGTACCGGTAATGCTCATGAACACGTCTCTCGATTCTTAGAATCCTTAGGAGAACATGAATACAATCACGTTCTCCGCCTGAAGGAATTCTCCAAATCACTTACGGGGAGAGCCTATACGTAGTACAACAACATCGCACCCTACAGCATATCCAATTGGAGTGAGATGGTCAGCGCGTTTTACAAGAAGTACTTCTTTGTATATGAGCAAGTTACTTTCTCAGACCTGGGGAGAATCTCCCAACGGAACAACGAACATCCAAATGATTTTGTCAAAAGGTTCAGAACACAAGCGTTGGACTGCCATGAACCAAATGTCACAGAACGACAGCTGGTGGAATTATGCATCAATGGAATGATACCCATATATCGCGCCCTGCTGGAAAACTTGGGATTCCAGACATTCTCAGAACTCCATGAAGCAGCCAAACGTTCGACCACTACTGCCCCAGCATTATTGGAAAGGACCAGGATCGTTCGGAGCGACGATTCACGAGATAATCGGGGAAATAGGCGCCTCATCAACAAGCAATATAATACTGGCCCTTCTGTAAGTGTAGTAAGCGAAGGCGGAAAGAGAAAATCTCCAGCGGCGGCAGAACAACTACCCAAGCGTGCGGCTCAAACGCATAAAGCTTCGCCTCGAAAGGGAACATGCAAAGATCCTGCGCAGAGCACCGAAGATACAGGATTCCCATTTCCGATAAATGAAGTAATAGAACTCTTGGAAGCATGAATTCAGGATGATGCTATCATACTACCTCCTATCAGACGTCCACCAACTGAGAAAGACGTGGCAGACCCTAAGTACTGTCGTTATCATAGGTTTGTCCACCACCCAACTAAGGATTGCAACAAGCTGAAGGAAATCTTCAGGGAAAAGATAGCAGCAGGAGAGCTCCATTTGGGAAATGAAGGAGTTCATACAGACCCCCTTCCTGTCCGAAGTTGCATGATCTCTGTAAGCTCTATGCGCAAGACTGTACAATCCATGATGGAACACCTATGTGAAATCTTGTACCTTTCCAAGGTACAACGTCAATATATATTCATGGACCTCAACCGTATTGTGTCAGGCAGGCGCTTGTATCCAGAAAAGGAAGTCGTTCCAGCATCTCAAGCCTCCTTGGAAAAGAGCACCAACAAAGGAAACTGGGGACTTTTGACCGTCGCCCATCTGAAGGATGTCAAGTTCGATAGAACATTAATCGATGCATCTTATGAATTCAACATCATTACTATCAAGACCCTGCAAGCTGCGAAAATCTAAAAGCAGGAGGCTACCCATGGTCCGACTGTGATCAAGAGCCCAGCAAGAGAATTTGTGGATGTCTACGGATACATTGACCTTGATGTCAAGATTGGTAACACTCCAACACAAGCTAGATTCCATATAATTAAGGAACATCCGTATTACGACATGATTCTTTGGCGCCCGTGGGTACACAAGGCGCATTCCTTACCAATCTCAGTACCTGAAAGAATCTCCAACAAGCCAGCTCCGATGATTTCCAACAAACCTTGGAGAATCGAAGACTGCCTGTTGCCCCCATATCAACAACTCACATGCATAACGCAACTCCCTAGTGAAAGCCCTTCGTCCTGCGTCAAGAGGTTCCGAGCCCAAGTAAGTCTCATTGAACGACCCTCTTTGCAAGTAGTGGATGATTGTCCTGTTAGACCACCGGGGACTATTTCACCTAACAGGCGGGCCACCACCAAGAGATGTGAATGGAGTGTTGTCCTCTTTAAGCGCTTCACCAAAATCTTGGAAGCAATCAAGAACGACACGTGTCAGATGCAAGCTGTTATGGCAAGTCTGAATCCGTTTCAAATCGGAGATATGGTAGCAAAGGTAACCACGTTCCAAGTTGGAAACATGGCAGTAAAGATAACTGCCCAGTCTGATATGCCTGCAAAGGAAGAGGAAATATTCTTAGTGGAAGATGTTATCTTGGGCGGTTACTGCAAGATCATCAATGCAGATAAACTCGAAGGTGTGGTTGTTCACTCACGATGGCTCAATACCTACCTTACTTAAAGACACGACATCGCCTCTCTAATCCCCCCGGGGGATTCCTCCAATAATTTTCCTTTTCACAATATTTGTAATTCCTTCAAAATGATGGCACTGCTTGCCTTCATACTTATTAGGGTTTCAATATTTCTTCAAGTAATCAAGATTTCATTCCTTTTACAATTTCTCATAAAATCACACAAAGTTATGAGTCACCTTCAAACCACCATTACCCAGAAAGAAAACCCTAAACCCTCATACCAAATCTTCATACCAGCCTGGTAATATGGGAGGAATAAAACATGTAAAAGGGGAGGAGGAAGATATCCTACGTAATCTACTTCAACAAAGCCAGACTCACATCAAGGGGCACAAGCAGGAAAATATGCATGTTTCGAAAGCAGCACTGAATAAAACTTTGTTCAAGACAAGCAAGCAAAAGCAAAGAAGAAAACTTCAAACTCAGCCGCCACTGAGTATAAAAAAAAATACAAAGAAGAATAACAGGGAAACTCAATTGCTGGTTGAGTCTTCATCACTGTTGGGATCCACATCTTGTGCCACTTTCTCCAGAGACGCCTCGACTTCTTAGGGCACAGCAGCTACCGCCTCAACATCTTCAGCATGCGTATCCTCTGCACTTTCTACAAAATCCATTGCAACCGTGGAAATCGTGCCAATCACTTTTGGACGATCAGTATCATCAGTATCAGGGTCAAGGATTATCACACCACCACGTATTGGGTAATCACACTTCTCATCACCCGCATGACGTTCGTGTTCAACCCTCCGTCTCTTCAACCGAGCCGTAAATCTTGCAGTTCTGGAACTTGCTGGTGCTTGTGACGCCTCGCGTTTCCACTTCGCTCGCAACGCTTCTTCATGTCTTTGTTTCTACTCCATATCAATTGCAGCTAAAAGAGCACGGAGCCGCCCCCTGACAATGGTTAAATGAAAGATAGACATTCCCTGTACAGCATGGCCGACTTCACGAAGTGGCAAATCAATTTTAGCCATCACCTCTTCATGTGCGTTAGCTTCTGGTTTATCAAATTCAAAACTTTTTTCTGAAGAAGCTGCAGAGTTATCATCACCAACTCCTTTCATGATCTGCAAAAAGAGAGGAAGATGAGTTACGGCGGCACATAAAAAATATTCTAATCACAACTATCGCCGATCGAGAAATCAACGTGTGAAGCAATACCTGAGATGTTGAAGAAGATCGCCTAATGAGAAGAATACAAAAAACTTCTTTATATACTTCACGATCCAACAAGATCCCCAGGAGAAAAGAAGTCCGCCTTGCCGCTTTCTGAGGCTTTTGAGTCGGGATTGTGATCAACAATGCTTATCGAATGTAAGATGCTTGCTAGGCATTTGAGAAGGCACACCGAAAGAGGAATGCCGAGCTAGGTCGACCCATCAAGATGTACTTCCCCAGCCGAGATTTACTATTGGAAGGATCAACTCAACCAGCTCCAAGGCGTTTAACACACGTGACATACCTTCTCCCACGCGGTAAACACCTATCTACTCTGGATTTAATTATTTTTGTATGCAAATTGTCACCATCTCATGCCTACCCTACAATAGTGTAACCATTACATGCTAGGCAGGGGACTTAATGTTGATGGTGGATTTCTATTTAAAGGGCAAAATTGTAAAAAGCCAATTTTTGTAAGATGACGTCCTGCAAAGGATAAAGCCTTCAGGCGATGAATACTTCTCACCATATTAATTCATTGGAGCATGTGCAACCATCCCCGAGAATTAAAACATACCCAGAACGGAGCATGTGGCAACCATCCCGACGGAGCATGTAGCAACCATCCGGTTTTCGTAGGTATCTGACATTACTATTAATGCTTTAATTAAAGCCTTGTGTTCGACGTGCAAACACCCGTAGGCTACCTGGCGGCAGGTTATACTAGCCCCGTTGAACGCATGCAAAACTACCCGTGTTAGTCTTGCTTGCTGAAAACAAACCCAAAAATATACCTCATCCGTCCAACTTTGCAGGCATAGATGGAGGGTGTAGTTATAGATTCAGGGGGTCCTGAGCATGCCACCATGATCAACTTGGACCCACCTTCATGCATGACCGAACGGTCAAGACCAACTACGGTTGGTCCTTCCAAAACGTGCGCTCAAAGTGAGCATGATGCACGGCTAGGGTTCCTTTTAATCGTGAGCGTCCAACTTCGCCAGCATAGTTGGACGGCTTAGATTATACCATAAAACAAGTAGTGAAGTGATGGTACACCATTGGCAGGCCCACTTTTTACCTACATGACCGACTCCCTCATAGGAAAGTCGTGGTGCAAGAAACGATTTCCGAAACAAGGCTAGATTAACGCCTTATGCAGGTTGAGAAGATCCAAAACGATCACGACCATCCGAATTCGCTGGCATAGTCGGATGGCTTAGATTGCGCCCTAGGTCATAAAGCAAGCATGTACATGCTCACTGTCGACCCAAGATGTTGCATACATGGTCGGTCTCCCCAAAAGAGGCACATGCACCCCAAAACCGATCGCCCAAAGTGGCCGGTCCAAAACCCTAATTAGGGTTTGCGGCGCAGAAACATCTCGAGCGTCCATCTTCGCAGGCTTGGACGGAAGGCCAAGATGGAGACTTAGAAGGAACCGAGCATGCTAGCATGACCACCGTGGGTCCGGCTTCACGTCTAGCTGATCGGCCAAGACCGGCAGTGGTCAAGCTCCTCGGTACGCGCGCCCAAAGGTGACATGTCACGGTCCCTCCATAAATTCTAATCTCGACCACTCGTCTTTGCCACCTGAGTCGAGTGGATTTGATTAAATCTTTGCGAGTCAAGCAGGCATGGGCATGAACACCATTGTACTACCTCCATGCAGGGCTGATCGGTTCCTCCATTGGAACTCTCTAAGCATGCAAACATTTGGGCCGAAAGAGGCAGCATGCGCGCCTCCCATCCAACGGTCGCAAGCAAGGCTACAAGTCATCTCGTCCGTCCAGCTTTGCAAGATTGGATGAATGGCTTAGGGTGCGAATCAACCAGCAAACAAGGTATCACTATGACCACCATCCGTCACTCTTCTTCACAGGGTAACCGACCAAGGCATGTCCTGTCTATACAGCCTCCAAACGGTCACCTGAAGATGGCTGCATGTGATGTTATACCAAGTTCACGGTTCACCCTGCACTATTTTCTGTGGGTCCCGCGATCCACACACTCGAGACATTAATCACGTCACAACTGGGGGATACAAACTAGTGTAGAAATCGGGGTTCGTAGCACGGGTCGAGGTGTCGGTCTATTTCCTTTATCCATAATTGTTATGGGGAGAGGTCCATGTTCTCATCCGTTCGTGGATGTTTATCACATAGGGTCTGCCAGAGATAACTTCTTACTAGTTTGTTAGTAAGAGGGCCAACTCTGCAGAGAGGAAAAGAGATGTTTTGAAGTCGCCACCTGACTAAGGGGAGTCAGGACCCTTTTAACTAGTTTGAATTCTTTTGAGGAAAACAAAACCTAGTTATGACTTTCATGTTTATGGTCTGCTATTAGTAGAGTGCAGGTAAGGAGATTTTAGTACGGGATGGGAAGGTGTTAGGCACCCATCAGCCGCCCAATCGTAGGATTGGCCTCTACTTCATGATTAAAGGGGAATGTTTATAATAAATTATTAATAAAAACAAATAGTGATGCATAGTGACGAATAGTGATTAAATAGTGACTCAATAGTAATTTGAATAGTGACCGAATAGTGAACATTGATTTGAATAGTGACCTGCTTTATTTATTACTTTCTTAGCAATGGATCTAATGTGGGAGGGAATTCCGCTTTATACCCACACTTTGATTTATCCCACTTGTAAGATTACTAAAAAAAAAAAACAAATTATTTTTATATAATGCATGTAAAGAGTAGCTGCGGTGTTACTACGAAATGGAAAAACCATTCCGTTCCCGTATAACTACATAATTACCGAAAAGATAAGCAATTAGTATACCTGAAATATGATACAGAGACTTGGAAAGATTCTTACGATGATTTCATACGTTAAGTATGCAGAAAGTAATTAAAGTACCAGCCATTTAATGCTAATCTTTTAAGAACTTAAAAACGATACTTGATTTTGATACTTCTACTTATATTTTTTTGGGTTTTCTGGAAATAAACTAGAAATGTATAAGACAATAATAACTATTATATAGGAAAGAAAACTTGGTTTCTCTTTGATTAAATCACAAAACGCATAGAAATTTAGAATATATGAGGAGAAATAAAGAGTGTTTTTTTTTCTCTCAGACGGAGTAGCGAGAAAAATGCTGTTGGAAGAGGTTTCCGTGAGAGAAAATTATTTTTTTGAAGTCTTCATTCGACCTCCTTTTATATACGCAAATCCCAGACATCATTCCTTCTTTTCCTGCGCCTAATCCGGATGAAAAATGCCTGCGCGAAGAAATCAATTGTCCTTTGAAAAGGAATATTTTTCTTTTCAACATATGTAGGTCCCACTTGATTATTTTTCTTTAACCAAATTTGACAAATTCTTCCATATGACACGTATATGAAGAGTTAGTCCTACTAATTAAAGCCTTGGTGATGATAAGGGGAGGATGAAAAGGTGGTCGTCCCTTAACGTCTTCTGAGTTATTGTTTTGCTCATAATTTTTCCATACGGATTCAGAATGACTCCGTTTTTTCACCATTGGCTTTGCATTTTTCCCCTCTTTAACGTGAAAGCAAGAATTCCCAGGTTTGGAAGGATGATAAAATGGGTAGGAGCCGTGCTTGTGGGCTTGATTGGGTAGAGCTTGTGGGCTTGATTGGGTAGAGCTTGTGGGCTTGATTGGTAGAGCTTGTGGGCTTGATTGGTAGAGCTGGTGGGCTTGATTGGTAGAGCTAGTGGGCTTGATTGGTTGAGCTTATGGGATTGATTTAAAGGATATGAAAATCCTTAATTGCTCCACAAAGAATTTCTCTTGTATTCTGCTCCGAAGTACAAGAATGATATTTTCTATGGAAGGTGCGGAAATGGGGTGTCAACAGTTGCCCCTCTTTGAGAGTAACCATTCTCGGTTAACGAACAAATCCATAAACACCCTTTCGCACCCTATTTCTTTTTAGAGGTGGTTTTGACGACTTGATGAAGAAATTTTGACGTTGGCTGGGTTTGCCCCAGTTAAGCTTGTCATCTCCATTCTCCTGATGTTTTTGAATCTGTGTGGTTGATTCAGTTGAATTGCCCTTTGTTCGAGCCGATTGAATAGTTGAAAAAGTTGATGAAGAATGATACTAACATTGGCCGGGTCTGCCCCAGTTGAGCTTGTCACTTTCATTCACCTTCTGAAAGCATCTTCTTGGCTTGCTTTCCACGCTTTATCTTGACATGACTTGTTTTTCTTTCACGAGACGATTATGATAAAAAAAAACTTCTTGAGGAAGTAATTACCCTTTTTTTATATTTATAAGATAGGGGAGAAAGACCTTTCTTTAGGTAAGAAACTCCTTTTTTTTTCTTCAATATGTCGTCTAGGCGGATGGCTATCATTATTCCTGATCCTCCAACTTTGCCTACGCTGCGTAGAAGACGAAGAGTTGTGGTTTTAAACGATGTGGATGATCACGTTTCTGCAAGAATCCGGGAAGACCCTGTAAGTTTCCTTGTTGATCGGAATTTTCTTCTTTGTTTTCCAAGTTTCCTTTCATTATTTATCAACCACTGCTTTCTTTCATAGAATTACGCTTGGGCGCGTATTCGCGGAGGGACCACTGGCATAGTAGAATGGTGGCTGATGTTGAGACGATGCAAATGTGTACATGAGCTTGTACAACAGATCGGTTGGTACGACTTTATTGAAGCTTTGGAACCGTTCCATGATGGTGAGAATGCTTTAATCGTGGCAGAAAGATGGTGGGGTGATACTAATTCATTTCACCTGCCACATTGTGAGTTAACCATCACTCCTCTGGATTTCTACATGATTACTGGCATCCGTGTGGGGGTAGGAGCTCCGTCCGGTGGGTGAAAAACGTGATGAAGGGGAGAATGTCTGAAACCTGTTGGGACCACATTATGGGGATATCTTCCCTAAAAATTAGTATGTCGGCTTAGCGGGCTTGAAGATGAATTTCTCGGTCCCTGAAATTTGGATCTCATCTCTTGACGCTTCAAAATATGATGCTAAAGTTATTACAGTTACTAGAGCTTTCCTGATCTTTGTTGCGGGTCATACCTTCCTTGACTCTTCTGGTGGCTATATCAAATCAGGCTACTTGGCATCATTTTCTGACATGGACTTGGTGAATTTTTACGATTGGGTAAGTTGTGCGATGGCGCGACTTTACACCTATCTGACTCGAGCAACACGTCTTCAAACAAAAGCCTTATGTGGATTCTGGCCCATCTTGAATGTAAGTACATTTCTCCTTGCTTCAGGTTGAACGATCTTAGACTTCCTTTTTAAACATCCATATTTTTCTTTGTATGTGGTATTGGTGTTACGAATATTTTCCTCTTAGTCACCCTCCTTTTGATACAAGCTTCTCCAATAGTCAAACATTTCCTCGAATGGCTAGATGGAAGGGTGCACTTCGAAGGCACTCGACTGCATATACACGCCTTTGTTTGGAGGGAGCGACAGTTGAATATGTAAGAAACCGCATTTTTTTTTATTTTGTATATACCTCCATTTTGATCGCAGATTTGTTGGGATCCTTGGGAGGATTATCTGATTCGGTGTGATCAAAGGGCCATTCATGCCATGTCGTCTAGCATGCTTCGGTACTTGTTACGTGGCCCGGATTACTGTGCTTGGTATCTTTGTGACAGATTTGGGAGACAAATTAGTCAACCAGACGCTACACCCCGTTTTCCTCCTCCTAACGTTACATGTTTTCCTTATGCATCGTTTAGTGATATGGACGAGATTTCACGTCAACCGCAACGTTCCTATGAAGATTCCGTTGATCGGGGAATGAATTTTGAATCATATTGAAGATCGGTTTCTTTAGGTCCACCTCTTTCTATCCAATCTTGCCGAGAGAATCTTGTAGTGGGTGATCCGGGTTTTGACCCTCGTCCATTATTGATGGGATCTTCCAGCAATGTTTCTTCTCAACAAGTTCCATTAACGGGCTTCGGTCATCTTCTTCCAACATGGGATTTTCAAATACCTATCTTGGGGACTTCAAATGTGGTTCCAATTGCAGGTGGCCCTGTTGATCGTGAAGATATTATTGGTTTACCTCTCCCGGATGATATTCCTGAGGTACCTCTGCTACTCTGCTCTTCTTGACTTAATGACTTAATACTTTTTATTGACTCCTTTCTCGCTTCAGGCTTCCAGACCTCTTCAAGAATACTTGCTCCGTTTAGTGGATAGCCGTGGGCGCCAGTTGACATCGGTGGTGAATGAGATGTATGGTATCATGTTGAGATATGATGAAGTCAGTAGAGAATCCCTGGGGAGGCAGGCGCGTATTGATACTCTCTCTGAAGAATTATCCACGCTTCGACTTCTTTATGAGGTAGGCTGCATTTATTATTATTTTTGATACAGGGAAAAGGAGCTAGCGGATCGGATGAATGACCCTAATGGGTTGGAAAAGCCCAACGGGTCATGGTTTTAGTTTCGTTTTGCCCGAATAGCAGTTTGATGGATCCCTAATCCTTTGCTTTAAATTCCTCGCCTTCTTCTTCCTCGACCATCAGTTTCCCTTTATTCCTCTTTTTTTTTTTTTCTCTGCAAATCTGCCTCTTTCCTCCATCGTTTCATCAGATCCTTCTTGTATGTCTTGGGATCGGATTTGTGATCTTTCTTTTCTTGATCACCGTCTTCATGTTCTTCTACTTTCTGCTTGTTTGGTTTATCGCCATAGTAATCATTTACTGGTGGAGTATGCGAGATGCAGTTTGAGTGGCTGAAAGTAGTGTTAATTGAAGTGAGATTTTGGTGGAATCTCAGTATAGATCTGTATGAATCTTCTCTTTTCTGTGCTTGATGGTAGTGTATCTTGAGATCCAGATTAATGTTCGGCTCGAAGATGAAGATCTGATGATTTAGGGGAAGATGCAAGATCGTTCCATATGCAGCTTCAAAATACATACAAAGATAAACCCAGATTTCAAAGTTGAAATCGGATTTAGATTTAGATGTATTCTGACAAGTATGGATGATCTGCCCGTGATGAAGATGTCTAGATCTAGTGTGTCACATGGACACTTTTACCACTATTACACATTGGTTTCGATCAATGGGAAATGGTGAAGAAGTTGGATCTTGGTCTAGACTCAGATAAAATCACCAGCTTTCCTTATTTGTTTTTCATTTCTTCTTCTTTGGTTTGCCGTCAGGTCATTTTTTGTTTCTTGTTGTTGTTTTTTTTTTCTTGATCTGAATCATGTATCCTTCAGATAAGGAAGAGTTCATGCTTTTCATTGTTGTAGACGAAGATTCTGTAATTCCTTCATTTGTGAATGAAATATTTTCTTTCTGGTGGTGATTTTGTTCTTTGGTTTGACTTGCACTGACTGTGCAGATCGTTGACTCCGGTGGAGAAGCCTTAATTCAGATAACTCGTCGTTCACAAAATCTTAAAGCATGGTTAGAACATGATTAGGCTTAAAATAACTCAAGAAACTTTTGCCTCAGTTGCCTATTTGGTACGTGTGCAAGGCACAGTATCATCCTAGGGCTTTCATCATCAGCATTTATTTTATTTTTATTTTTATTTTTTTGAAAACAAAATAAAAAACTTAAAAATTTACAAAACTGAGATTTTGATTTGGCGAGTTTGTCTCAGCTGCCTATCTGGTTTCTCATAACTCCATACCCAAATCCTAAGCTTTACATCATTGATAAACTCTCCGATTTTTTTTTATTTTTTATTTTTGAAAACAAAACCTTAGAAATTTTTTTTTTTTTTTTTTTTTTTTTGAAAACAAGATTGATGGAGTAGAAAATGATGATAAAAATCATGAGTGTTGACAAACCAGTTGATCTTTTGAGGAGATGCATGGATTAGGCATGCTGAAATGTTGCCTTTGATTAGGCATAGTACCTCTTGAGTTGGTCTGCAGCTCATTCGTTGGGAATTATCATGCAGACTCTTCTATCAGACGGTTGATTTTTCCTTCTGGAATTGGTCCTCCAAAATATCTCTCTTTGTTTTTCGAGGTGCTGCTCCAGGTTTTGATCGATCATCTCTGGTCGAATCTTCGAAAAATATTCGACGAATGCATTGATCGTTTCTGGCCATGCAGCTTGCAGAACTCGGTCATTAGTTGAATGCCATATGGACGCACTCCCAGTTAAGCTTTTGCCGAAGTGTTGTTTCAAGTCCTCTTCGTTCATCTTCAATGGCTTCATGTACCACAATAATGACTTGAGGTGTTTTATGGGGGAGACTTTACCGTTATAGACATGGAATTTCCTCCTTCTACGAAATTGAAGCTCTGAGCATGCAATGACCATGCATTCTTGGATTTCCCTTTCAGTTCCCGGGGTTGAGCTCGCTGTACTCTCCTCTTGTTCGGAGCTTCCAATTCTCTTCCATCCTCCCCTTTATGTCATTTGGGTTCGCCCTCGCTGTCGGTGGGAGATGGGGAAAAAAGATGACTTACCCCTTCATAGGCGGGTTCTTCGGTTTCTTTTCTTTGGTCAGAACTCCTTCTTGTTATCACCGGTGTGATCTTTGCTAGTGTGTTTGGTGTTGGAACCTTTTCTCCTCCCTTACGGATGAAACACTTTTGGAAGGACGGTTGACGGCTCCAATCGATTCCTTGATCTTCTTGCCTTTTCCCGAATTTCGTAGAGTATTGATAGATCGACTGATATCCCAATCCTGCCGTATCAAACGCCTTTCTCCCAGGTATTGTTATTGGTTGTGTGGGCCCTTGTTTTCGGAGCCCCAGACCCATTCCCGGAAAGAACTTGCTTTTCTGTAGCATTTTCGGAATATTTCGATTTCGATATTTAAATTGACCCGTACAGGCGTGATGAATTGATGCTCCAGCTTTGTTCTCATGTCGGATTTCTGCTGTGTAGTTATGAATTTCTGGGATGTTCACTGAGATCTGGTGGGACCTTATTTCATTTTCCTCATCATCTCCATGTACGGTAATTATCTCATTTCCCTTCCAGAATCTGGCTTTCTGATGAAGAGAGGATGCACCTATTCCATTCTTGTGCATCCATGGACGACCTAGAAGGAGGTTGAAGCTTGCAACGATGTCCATTACTAGGAAGGTAGCATAGGTTTTTAATGGACCAACCCATATTTCGATGATCATTTCACCGATTCCTGTTTGCTTACCATTGTTAAATGCTCGGACTGTCAAGGCTGATTCATCGGCTTTAGTGATACGGTTCATGTCGACCCTCATCTTTTTAGCCGCTTTTAATGTGCAAATATTGACGCCAGCACCATTATCCATGAAGACAGAAGGTATGATCATATTTTCCCAACCAATGGTAATGTAAAGACCTTTGTTGTGGTCCTTCCCCTCCGGTGGCAGGTCGTCATCTGTAAAAGTAATCGCACCTGGTCTTACAGCTCGGTCGATTAGGTGCACCAGTTCATTGGGAGTGATTCCTGTGGGAACATGCATCAAACTTAGTGCCTCTTGTAGAGCCTGGCGGTGACTGGTCGATGCTTCTAACAATCCCCAAATTGAGATATCCGCCTTTGTTCTTTGCAACTGCTCAATGAGTAAATTGTCTTCCTTTATAGCTTCATGTTGATTGTTTGGCCTGATCCGAATCGGATTGCCCCTTGCTAGGACACCTGGATTTTCATTTTGCAAGTTTATAGGCTTGAACTGTCTACCTCCCCTTGTTTGATGTTGTACCTCTTCGTATTTTTCTGATAGGTATTCAGAATATACGACTTTCCCGCTACCTGCAATGGTGAACAATGGTTTTTTATTCATCATACGGATGTTGGCATCTGGGGCACTCTTTGCAGATTCCATTTTGTTCTCAGCAACGACTCTGGAGGCTTCATTTGTTTGGACCTTCTATTTTATTGTACGGTCTGATATTAGAGATGGTTGACGAGTTTCAGCGTTATCCGCCTCAATGAAGTTGATTCCATGATTTCCTTGATGCACTGGAAGTGGATTTTGTTGTATATTAGGTTGCTTTGATGCTCCCTAGATGATTATCTTGCCGTCCTCCAGCAAATCTTGGATAAGATGTTTCAGGACGAAACATGAATTGGTATCGTGTCCTGCACTCTGTTGGTAGCCGCATGTCTTTGACTCATCGTAACCCCGAGGTTTGGGATTAGGTACAGGCTTAGGATCTCGGAGTTGAATTAATTTTTCCTTAACTAGCCTAGGAAGGTAGTCACTCATTTCTCCGTCCATCTCAGAGAATACTCGATTCCGGCTCCACCTTTTCTCGACATATTGTTGTCCTTTGTCTTGGCGGAATGCATTGGTGATAGGTGCTTTCCCTGCAGCTCTGATGTAAGTAGGTGTTGCAACAGTTGGGTTGACATAATTAATTTCCTTGTTTTTTGTCGAGCTTTTCCCTATATTGAATCCGGAGTATACGCCGTCCTTCATTGCATCCTCAATGCTTGCTCCTTTCCTTCGAAAATCGGAAAGATTTTCAGGTGCAGACATGCTGATGAATACCCTATAAGACACTGAGAGCTTTTTCATTAGAATTTTTAGTTGCGCCTCTTCTGATGGTCGTTCGAACATTTCGAACACTTTATTTTCCCACCGACTCATCCAGTCGACGAAACCTTCATGTGCCCCTTGTCGAAGAGACTCAAGCTGGCGCAAGGCCATAGAGTGATCTGTATTTTTTGCAAAATGTTCGACGAATGAGTTAATCATGAGTGGCCATGTAGAGATTTTTGATTTCTCTGCATGTTGGTACTAATCAAGGGCTAACCCAGTCAAGCTTTGGTGGAACAAGTTTAGCAGCCAGTCGTCAGTTAAACCTTGGGGTTTTAGGTATTGGAGATACAGTTTAATGTGAGACCCCGGGGGTCCCATGCCATTATATTTTTCTATTTTTGGAAATTTGAAACCTTCAGGCAAGTATCCACTTGGCGGAGTGTACCATACTTCACCATCCACACCGGTGTTGTCCTCAATTATTGACAGCCTTTTCATTACATGTTCTTTGAAATGCTCGAATTCCAAGCTCTCTTTGTTTGGTGTTGGAATTTCGTCATCGTCGCATGTACCTCCGGATTCCCCGTTTTTGTTTTGTTCTTTTGGTTGATGATCGTCCTTGGATCCAGAGCCATTTGTATGTTGATGAGAATCTGAGCCTTTTCCGTCATTTCTAGCCTCATCTTGCAGCTTCTTAAAGAAATTGGCGAGTTTCTCCTCAATGATTTGTTCTATCTTTGAGGTGAGGATGTCAGTATTGTTGGCTTCCCCTTTCCCATGTTGTGAATCATCCATCTTGACCAGTCTTCCTCCCTTTTTCCGATGCCAACTACGGGTGTAAGACCTCCCTCGCGTTATGGTTGCTTACGCTTGTATAAGTACCTGAAACCACAAAATCTGAAATATGATATCAGTATATAATAAAGAAAAGATTATAAAGTTTCCCTTTAATCATTTTTTTCAAGTCGAATCTCTTATTTTTCCCCAGTGAAGTCGCCACTGTAGAAATTGGGGTTCGTAGCACGGGTCGAGGTGTCGGTCTATTTCCTTTATCCATAATTGTTATGGGGAGAGGTCCATGTTCTCATCCGTTCGTGGATGTTTATCACATAGGGTCTGCCAGAGATAACTTCTTACTAGTTTGTTAGTAAGAGGGCCAACTCTGCAGAGAGGAAAAGAGATGTTTTGAAGTCGCCACCTTACTAAGGGGAGTCAGGACCCTTTTAACTAGTTTGAATTCTTTTGAGGAAAACAAAACCTAGTTATGACTTTCATGTTTATGGTCTGCTATTAGAGAGTCTAGGTAAGGAGATTTTAGTACGGGATGGGAAGGTGTTAGGCACCCATCAGCCGCCCAATCGTAGGATTGGCCTCTACTTCATGATTAAAGGGGAATGTTTATAATAAATTATTAATAAAAACAAATAGTGATGCATAGTGACGAATAGTGATTAAATAGTGACTGAATAGTAATTTGAATAGTGACCTAATAGTGAACAGTGATTTGAATAGTGACCTGCTTTATTTATTACTTTCTTAGCAATGGATCTAATGTGGGAGGGAATTCCGCTTGGGAAAATTAGGCTAAGGCCCAACTCATAGATAACCCATAGTATGAGGCCCTTAATTAAAAGAAATTTAAATCTAGGCCCCAAATTATTAAAAGACCTCGATACCCTTTTATATATTGTCAAGCCCCAAATTAAATAAAAATTAAATTTAGGCCCAAAATTATTAAAATATTATGTGATGATGTTCCAGCCACCACCAACCACTGTCAACCACCACCGTCAACCACCTTCGACAACCACCGCCACCAACAACCTTCGACAACCACCGCCGGCAACCACCACCGCCACCAACCACCTCCGGCCACCACCAACCACCTCCGAATTCCACCGCCGGCAACCACCACCGACGCCGACAACCACCACCATCGACCGACCACCGCTCACCACCACCTCCGACCACATTGACAATGCAAGTGTAACTGGAAGTTACACATGTATAAAAATTACACATTCATGTTGTGTATTCAATAGTGTGTAACTAAAAGTTACACATCCATATGACATGTGTAATAAGAAGTTACACATACATATGACAAGTGTAGTCAACAATTACACAACAGAAAAAGAAAAAAATATACAAAAAATACATCTATCACATTAATATTCATTCACAATAATATCTCTGTTTACCAGTTACAGTAATCAGTTGTTACCGAACACAATAAATGAGTTAAAACACTGGAAATAAGCCACTTAAACCTAGAAGTTTTGCCTTTCTTTCTTGTCTTCCTCACTCCAAAATGATTGCATATCTGCAATGAAATAAACATCCATGGATTAGGTTGGATTAATAAAAAGGAAAAAAAAATATTATAGGAGAATTGTAAGACAAAATTATAGAACAAAGATCACATAAAAGACACATGATAACCCATCTTAGCATGTGTAACTTGGAGTTACACATGCATATATCATGTGTAATTGACAGTTACACATGCATATGACTTGGATACCTAGCATGTGGAATTTTTTGGTTGCAAGTTTGTTCATTTTAGCATGTGTAACTTCTAGTTACACATGCATATAGTATGTGTAACTGAGAGTTACATATCTATATGGCTTATGTAACCTGCAATTAGAAACACAAAGAACTTGTGTAACCTATAGTTACACATGTGTATGCTTGTGTAACCTGCAGTTAGAAACACAAAAAGGACTTGTGTAACTTGTAGTTACACATCCATATGCTTTTGTAACCTGCAGTTACACATCCATATGGCTTGTTTACGCAGAGCATATATGTTATCTCCATTACTACTAGAAACAGGGACATAACAGAATGCAACTAATAATCACTAAATAAGATCATTTTACTCATGCAACTAAGAGTTACAGATGTTCATAGAATGTTAAGAATTGAGAAGAGAATCAAATTTCTTGGAGTTTAGTTTTTACCTCGCAGAGTTGTGTTGCAGTATGTTGAACCTAACACCTTGCATTCCTATTTGCTTTAAAAAATTTAGCACGAAAAGTTACCTGAAAAGCAAAATTAAACAGCAAAAAAGGCTTAGATGAAGTATAAGAACTTAACCCTATAACTTATTGTCTAAAAGTTACACATATCAAACCTAAACCCGAAGTATGAGGGAAAAAAAGTTCACCTGCAATACTTTATGCATGATTTCACACTAAAACTATCAATATCTCAGCAGCTTGCTAGTGTAGCTGGTAGTTACACATGCATTTTCCTAGTGTAACTAAAAGTTACACATGCTCATATAATCAAAACTGTCCAATCTCTTCTACAAAAACTAATCTCAACAATCCAATGAAAACAAAAACAACAAAATAGACCACAAATCATTTTAATTCAATCACTAAAACCAGAAGTTCCATATTCAATCAGTATGTGTAAGTATTAGTTACACATCTAATTAGCATGTGTAACTAGAAATTACACATCTATTTAGCTTGTGTAACTAGAAGTTACACATCTAATTAGCTTGTGTAACTAGAAGTTACACATCTAATTAGCATGTGTAACTAGAAATTACACATCTATTTAGCTTGTGTAACTAGAAATTACACATCAATTGAGAAATTCCTATCATTAAAATCTAAGGTTCCAAACATGATTCCATAAGTGAAAATGTGAAAACTCATCTTAAGACGACAAATATCATCATATGATATCTTGATGCATGCATATAATTTAAGCTTCCATAAGGGACCAATATGCATTAATCCCATGTATTCCACCTTGGCCTTGAAAGACAGTGCTGAATAGTTTCACACAAGTTTGTCTCTCCTAGAAAGACAGTGCTGAATAGTTACACACAAGTTTGTCTATCCTAGACAATATACGAATCAATTCAACCCAATTCAAACATATAAATCAAATGATGATTCACTAGGAATAAGATATGCATCCTGCTAATCCACAAATCCAAAACCCAAAATGAGATTTAATTTAAACGATTTAAAGGTAAAAAGCAAGTACCATGTGGAGATCTCATTAGGCAATTTCATTAGATGCGATGTTCAACTCCTTCTAGCAAGCATTTCCTTCGGATTATAATCAGAATTAGAACCGGCAGGAGAGATGAAAGATTTCTCGGGTTTCCAGACGTTCGACGTATGGCTTCACTTCATACCAATCAAGCTAAACACAGTAAAATTCAAACAGAGATTAGAAGACAACTAATAGTCTGATATATTTGCATCAACAAAAAGAAAACATTGATTAAATTCATTTCAAGGTGTGAGTGACATCTTATAGATGTACATAAGTGGAGTAAGAGTCCATGTTGCAAGGTAAAAGATTAGGATATGGAAAAATGGAGGAAGGGGCCAATAGTTACAGCCTTATACGCCAATAGCTTGGGAACTCGCCAACTATTACACCAAATCATTAAAGCATACAAATGATACATTTTGGATATTTTTGGCTCGGTTCGCAAACTTTCTAATTACCGGCTCTGATCATGGCAATGAGAGATTTTATAAAGACTTGCATTTGGCTTGAAAACATCCTGCGCAATTTGCCGATTCATGAAACGAAGAAATGGATAAGACAGCAATCTGATGGGGCGCCACAAACACAAAACCCACATTGAACACTAGGTCATGAGGGGAACCAGAATAAATAGATGTTAATGATGTTCAACATATGAAAATGATACAAAGTAATAAGCACCTTTTTAGCTCAGGTGGGGAAAAAAAAAAGCTTCATTATATATGTTCAACATCAAACATTATTAGCCTGCATTCGGCATTCAATTAGGTAAGAAACTTTTCCAACACAAGGAAAATTTCAGTAAAAACTCAAGCTCTTTTGATACATCAATAATTTTAAGGTACAATCCATTGCAAATGTTGGTAGAATTGAAGCTCTTTTGGGCTGGTGTAAACAAGAATTCATACAAATCATAATGGCTAAACCAATTGTAATTTATTTATTTCAATTGTAATTCATTGTTTCCTAAACCAATTCTAAGAAAAATTAAAACATTTTGATTCATACGGATATGAAAACTCACCACCATGATTTTAGCCTTCATTTGAGAATCCTCCAAATCATGCAACTTGTACACTTCATTTTCACACTATTGCTTTCTTACTTTCTTCACTGAATCACTGCAACTGTTTGTCTTCAAGGATCGAAGAAACCCCTGTAAAAATTTGACGAACCAGCAAAAAATCTTCCTATCAATCAATTTAATAAAAATAATTAAGCTGCTACTAATCGATCTATAATTAAGAAAAGTCAGAATGGAGAAAAGCTAACCTGATGCGTCTTCGAATCAATTGAGAACATAAAATTGAATCAAATCGATTCAGATCCAAAAAATTAATAGAATCAGAAGAAGAAACACACAAAACTAATAGAATCGTCAGAGCTCTAATCTTCAGATGCAGTTGCTCTTTTCTGGTTGTAATCGCATCAAACAAACATAGAGAGAGATGAGAAACAAACAAATCCTATAATATTTTTTTCTGCAGCTGAGAGAGAGATGAACCGAGAGAGAGAAGAGAGAAACAGAAATGAAAAATGAAAAATATCTTCTGGGATTCCTCTTGTATAAATAGTAAAGGATAGTTTTGTCATTATTAAAATTAATAATAATTAATTATGGGCCAGAACTGAAAAAAATATTAATATTCTGGGCCTAGTAGTAACATTTTATGAAAGTATGGAGTTGACAATGTATGATCCATTTGGTGGGGCTTCAAAATATTGAACCCATATAATAGGGTGGTTCTAGTATTTTTCACATTCCGCTTTATACCCACACTTTGATTTATCCCACTTGTAAGATTACTAAAAAAAACAAATTATTTTTATATAATGCATGTAAGAGTAGCTGCGGTGTTACTACGAAATGGAAAAACCATTCAGTTCCCGTATAACTACATAATTACCGAAAAGATAAGCAATTAGTATACCTGAAATATGATACTGAGAGACTTGGAAAGATTCTTACGATGATTTCTCGCTTCAGTTAAGTATGCAGAAAGTAATTAAAGTACCAGCAATTTAATGCTAATCTTTTAAGAACTTAAAGACGATACTTGATTTTGATACTTCTACTTATATTTTTTTGGGTTTTCTGGAAATAAACTAGAAATGTATAGGAAAATAATAACTATTATATAGGAAAGAAAACTTGGTTTCTCTTTGATTAAATCACAAAACGCATAGAAATTTAGAATATATGAGGAGAAATAAAGAGTGTTTTTTTTATCGGAGGCGAGTTGAGAAAAATGCTGTTGGAAGAGGTTTCCGTGAGAGAAAATTATTTTTTTGAAGTCTTCATTCGACCTCCTTTTATATACGCAAATCCCCGACATCATTCCTTCTTTTCCTGCATCTAATCCGGATGAAAAATGCCTGCGCGAAGAAATCAATTGTCCTTTGAAAAGGAATATTTTTCTTTTCAACATATGTAGGTCCCACTTGATTATTTTTCTTTAACCAAATTTGACAAATTCTTCCATATGACACGTATATGAAGAGTTAGTCCTACTAATTAAAGCCTTGGTGATGATAAGGGGAGGATGAAAAGGTGGTTGTCCCTTAACGTCTTCTGAGTTATTGTTTTGCTCATAATTTTTCCATACGGATTCAGAATGACTCCGTTTTTTCACCATTGGCTTTGCATTTTTTCCCCTCTTTAACGTGAAAGCAAGAATTCCCATGTTTGGAAGGATGATAAAATGGGTAGGAGCCGTGCTTGTGGGCTTGATTGGGTAGAGCTTGTGGGCTTGATTGGGTAGAGCTTGTGGGCTTGATTGGTAGAGCTTGTGGGCTTGATTGGTAGAGCTGGTGGGCTTGAGAGCTTGTGGGCTTGATTGGTTGAGATTATGGGCTTGATTTAAAGGATATGAAAATCCTTAATTGCTCCACAAAGAATTTCTCTTGTATTCTGCTCCGACGTACAAGAATGATATTTTCTAGGGAAGGTGCGGAAATGGGGTGTCAACAACTGGGGTATTGGTCAGGCGGTTTACAACGTGCAGCGTGCAATGCGCCATCACAAGAACGTGTTAGGAAGACATGGGCGGTTAAGTCAAGATGGGAGAAGTGGGCAGTTCTGATCGTGTGACACTCACACACAACTCCACTCTTCCCTCACTCCACTTCCTCCACTTCCCACGAGAGACGTGAAGAAGGATTAATGACTTGTATAAATAGGTTCTCCTCCCTATTTCCAAGAACAGAAGTTCGAACAACACAGAAAACCAAGTGTAATCGTATTCAACACCCAGAGCCTGCCTACAACATTTGCTAGCCTGCTCAACCTTTTGTTAACAAGTCATCAAATAGCCTTCACCTTCATACTCTCAACACCTTCTTCGCTTCCCTCCCTAAGATCAACCTCACATCCTTCACCTGTGACCGAAAAAAATCTGGAACGGCCGTGTCTTCGGTTTAGGCCAGAATTGTATAGATTATCTCTCGAATCAAAGTGCTCATCGTGAAGCACACTTGTTGAAGGTTTAAACTCACTTCTCATCCACACACACCCAAAATTACCTAAACCGGCAGAAGTAGTTTTCTCCCACAAACAATTGGCGACCACAGTGGGAGGTTAATCTCTCGGTTGTGAAGTCGATTTCTTCAATACCAATTCAATCTCTCTGATTTCAAGAATGGTGGATCTTAGGTCTGGAGCAGCAACCAACGATGGAGTTAGCACCGACAACGCTTCTGGTGGCGCTGATATCCCAATGCGGGTGTTACGGTGCAACCCTCCAGTGCAACCAATGTGTCTCGTGGAATCGCGTCTTCTATCATCAGTACCAGTGGAGCAGGAGCAGACATTCCAACAGGCGTGACACCTCCTATTACAAGAGATAGAGTGGCCGCAAAACCAGGCATTTCCTCAAGCATGACACTTCCGTCCGTCACCAGAACAACTGTTACTTCCCCTTCAGGACGAGGATCTGGAGGACCCAGAGGAGGACAACCTCCTATCACCATGGTGGACTTGATGGAGAGACAATAAACCCTCGCTAAAGCTCAGGCAGACATGGAAACCACTCAGAAGGAGGTACTCACCTTCCTTAAAACATTAACCGATCGATTACCACAAGAGTCGAGACAGCCTCAAGGGCCAACAAGAAATACGTTTAGCACACAGAGCGGGTGCCTCGATTCGCAAGCCTACCTGAATGAAGAGTCTTATGTTGCTGACCACGCAAGATAAAGGGACGAGCGTCTCAGGAAAGGAGCCAATCGTCCAACTTTATTACACGTGAAGATCTGGAGAGACTCCTCCAAAATCGTGGCAAAGAAAATCCGATGGACGCGCATCGACACCAACCTCCATATCCACAAGACGTGCAGCGGATTCCTCTTCCCAGGGGATACACCTCCCCTCAATTCATCCTTTACGATGGTACCGGTAATGCTCGTGAACACGTCTCTCGATTCTTAGAATCCTTAGGAGAACATGAATACAATCACGTTCTCCGCCTGAATGAATTCTCCAAATCACTTACGGGGAGAGCCTATACGTGGTACAACAACATCGCACCCGACAACATATCCAATTTGAGTGAGATGGTCAGCGCGTTTTACAAGAAGTACTTCTTTGTATCTGAGCAAATTACTTTCTCAGACCTGGGGAGAATCTCCCAACGGAACAACGAACATCCAAATGATTTTGTCAAAAGGTTCAGAACACAAGAGTTGGACTGCCATGAACCAAATGTCACATAACGACAGCTGGTGGAATTATGCATCAATGGAATGATACCCATATATCGCGCCCTGATGGAAAACTTGGGATTCCAGACGTTCTCAGAACTCCATGAAGCAGCCAAACGTTCGGCCACTACCGCCCCAGCATTATTGGAAAGAACCAGGATCGTTCGGAGCGATGATTCACGAGATAATCGGGGAAATAGGCGCCTCATCAACAAGAAATATAATGCTGGCCCTTCTATCAGTGTAGTAAGCGAAGGCGGAAAGATAAAAACTCCAGCGGCGGCAGAACAACTACCCAAGCGTGCGGCTCAAACGCATAAATCTTCGCCTCTAAAGGGAACAGGCAAAGATCCTACGCAGAGCACCGAAGACACAGGCTTCCCATTTCCGATAAATGAAGTAATAGAACTCTTGGAGGCATGGATTCAGGATGATGCTATCAGACTACCTCCTATCAGACGTCCACCAACTGAGAAAGACGTGGCAGACCCTAAATCTTGTCGTTATCATAGGTTTGTCCACCACCCAACTAAGGATTGAAACAAGTGAAGGAAATCTTGGGAAAAAATAAGAAGCAGGAGAGCTCCAATTGGGAAATGAAGGAGTTCACACAGACCCCCTTCCTGTCCGAAGTTGCATGATCTCTGGAAGCTCTGTGCGCAAGACTGTACAATCCATGATGGAACACCTATGTGAAATCTTGTACCTTTCCAAAGTAAAACGTCAAGATATATATTCATGGCCCTCAACCGTATTGTGTCAGGCAGGCGCTTGTATCCAGAAAAGGAAGTCGTTCCAGCATCTCAAGCCTCATTGGAAAAGAGCACCAACAAAGGAAACTAGGGAATTTTGACCGTCTCCCATCTGAAAGATGTCAAGTTCGATAGCACATTAATCGATGAAGCTTCTGAATTCAACATCGTTACTATCAAGACCCTGCAAGATGCGAAAATCTCAAAGCAGGAGGCTACCCGTGGTCCGACTGTGATCAAGAGCCCAGCAGGAGAATTTGTGGATGTCTACGAATATATTGACCTTGATGTCAAGATTGGTAACACTCCAACACAAGATAGATTCCATATAATTAAGGAACATCCGGATTACGACATGATTTAGGGCGCCGTGGGTACACAAGGCGCATTCCTTACCAATCTCGTACACGGAAATAATCTCCAACAAGCCAGCTCTGATGATTTCCAACAAACCTTGGAGAATCGAAGACTGCATGTTGCCCCCATATCAACAACTCACAGGCATAACGCAACTCCCTGGTAAAATCCCTTCGTCCTGCGTCAAGAGATTCCGAGCCCAAGTAAGTCTCATTGAACGACCCTCTTTGCAAGTAGTGGATGATTGTCCTATTAGACCACCGGGGACTGTTTCACCTAACAGGCGGGCCACCACCAAGAGATGTGAATGGAGTGCTGGCCCCTTTAAGCGCTTCACCAAAAGCTTGGAAGCAATCAAGAATGACACGTGTCAGAAGCAAGCTGTTATGGAAAGTCTGAATCCGTTTCAAATCGGAGATATGGTAGCAAAGGTAACCACGTTCCAAGTTGGAAACATGGCAGTAAAGATAACTTCCCAGTCTGATATGCCTGCAAAGGAAGAGGAAATATTCTTAGTGGCAGATGTTATCTTGGGCGGTTATTGCAAGATCATCAATGCAGATAAACTCGAAGGTGTGGTTGTTCACTCACGATGGCTCAAGACCTACCTTACTTGAAGACACGACATCGCCTCTCTAATCCCCCCAGGGGATTCCTCCAACAATTTTCCTTTTCACAATATTTGTAATTCCTTCAAAATGATGGCACTGCTTGCCTTCATACTTATTAGGGTTTCAATATTTCTTCAAGTAATAAAGATTTCATTCCTTTTACAATTTATCATAAAATCACACAAAGTTATGAGTCACCTTCAAACCACCATTACCTAGAAATAAAACCCTAAACCCTCATACCAAATCTTCATACCAGCCTGGTAATATGGGAGGAATAAAACATGTAAAAGGGGAGGAGGAAGATATCCTACGTGATCTACTTCAACAAATCCAGACTCACGTCAAGGGGAACAAGAAGGAAAATATGCATGTTTCGAAAGCAGCACTGAATAAAAATTTGTTCAAGACAAGCAAGCAAAAGCAAAGAAGAAAACTTCAAACTCAGCCGCCACTGAGTATAAAAAAAAAATACAAAGAAGAATAACAGGGAAACTCAATTGTTGGTTGCGTCTTCATCATTGTTGGGATCCACATCTTGTGCCGCTTTCTCCAGAGATGCCTCGACTTCTTCGGGCACAGCAGCTACCGCCTCAACATCTTCAACATGCGTATCCTCTGCACTTTCTACAAAATCCATTGCAACCGTGGAAATCGTCCCAATCACTTTCGGACGATCAGTCTCATCAGTATCAGGGTCAAGGATTATCACACCACCACGTATTGGGTAATCACACTTCTCATCACCCGCATGACGTTCGTGTTCAACCCTCCGTCTCTTCAACCGAGTCGCAAACCTTTCAGTTCTGGAACTTGCTGGTGCTTGTGACGCCTCGCGTTTCCACTTCGCTCGCAACGCTTCTTCATGTATTTGTTTCTCCTCCATATCAATTGCAGCTGAAGGAGCAAGGAGCCGCCCCCTGACAATGGTAATATGCAATACAGACATTCCCTGTACAGCATGGCCGACTTCACGAAGTGGCAAATCAATTTTAGCCATCACCTCTTCATGTGCGTTAGCTTCTGGTTTATCAACTTCAAAACTTTTTTCTGAAGAAGCTGCAGAGTTATCATCACCAACTCCTTTCATGATCTTCAAAAAGAGAGGAAGATGAGTTACGGTGGCACATAAAAAATATTCTAATCACAACTATCGCCGATCGAGAAATCAACGTGTGAAGCAATACCTGAGATGTTGAAGAAGATCGCCTAATGAGAAGAATACAAAAAACTTCTTTATATACTTCACGATCCAACAAGATCCCCAGGAGAAAAGAAGTCCGCCTTGCCGCTTTCTGAGGCTTTTGAGTCGGGATTGTGATCAACAATGCTTATCGAATGCACGATGCTTGCTAAGCATATGAGAAGGCACACTGAAAGAGGAATGCCGAGGTAGGTCGACCCATCAAGCTGTACTTCCCCAGCCGAGCTTTACCATTGGAAGGATCAACTCAACCAGCTCCAAGGCGTTTAACACACGTGACATACCTTCTCCTACGCGGTAAACACGTATCTACTCTGGCTTTAATTATTTTTGTATGCAAATTGTCACCATCTCATGCCTACCCTACAATAGTGTAACCATTGCATGCTAGGAAGGGGACTTAATGTTGATGGTGGATTTCTATTTAAAGGGCAAAATTGTAAAAAGCCAATTTTTGTAAGATGACGTCCTGCAAAGGATAAAGCCTTCAGGCGATGAATACTTCTCGCCATATTAATTCATTGGAGCATGTGCAACCATCCCTGAGAATTAAAACATACCCGAACGGAGCATGTGGCAACCATCCCGACGGAGCATGTAGCAACCATCCCGGTTTTCTGTAGGTATACAACATTACTATTAATGCTTTAATTAAAGCCTTGTGTTCGACGTGCAAACACCCGTAGGCTACCTGACGGCAGGTTATACTAGCCCCGTTGAACGCATGCAAAACTACCCGTGTTAGTCTCGCTTCTTTGAAAACAAACCCAAAAATATACCTCATCCGTCTAACTTTGCAGGCATAGATGGAGGGTGTAGATATAGATTCAGGGGGTCCTGAGCATGCCACCATGATCACCTTGGACCCACCTTCATGCATGACCGAACGGTCAAGACCAACTACGGTTGGTCCTTCCAAAACGTGCGCTCAAAGTGAGCATGACGCACGGCTAGGGTTCCTTTTAATCGTGAGCGTCCAATTTCGCCGGCATAGTTGGACGGCTTAGATTATACCCTAAAACAAGTAGTGAAGTGATGGTACACCATTGGCGGGCCCACTTTCTACCTACATGACCGACTCCCTCATAGGCAAGCCGTGGTGCAAGAAACGATTGCCCAAACAAGGCTAGATTAACGCCTTATGCAGGTTGAGAAGATCCAAAACGATCACGACCATCCGACTTCGCTGGCATAGTCGGATGGCTTAGATTGCGCCCAGGGTCATAAAGAAAGCATATACATGCTCAATGTTGACCCAAGATGTTGCATACATGGTCGGTATCCCCAAAAGAGGCACACGCACCCTAAAACTTATCGCCCAAAGTGGCCGGTCCAAAACCCTAATTAGGGTTTGCGGCGCAGAAACATCTCGAGCGTCCATCTTCGCAGGCTTGGATGGAAGGCCAAGATGGAGACTTAGAAGGAACCGAGCATGCTAGCATGACCACCGTGGGCCCGGTTTCACGCCTAGCTGATCGTCCAAGACCTGCAGTGGTCAAGCTCCTCGGTACGCGCGCCCAAAGGTGACATGTCACGTCCCCTCCACAAATTCTAATCTCGACCACTCGTCTTTGCCACCTGAGTCGAGTGGCTTAGATTAAATATTTGCGAGTCAAGCAGGCATGGGCGTGAACACCGTTGTACTACCTCCATGCAGGGCTGATCGGTTCCTCCATTGGAACTCTCTAAGCATGCAAACGTTTGGGCCGAAAGAGGCAGCATTCACTCCTCCCATCCAACGGTCGCAAGCAAGGCTACGAGTCATCTCGTCCGTCCAGATTTGCAAGCTTGGACGAATGGCTTAGGGTGCGAATCAACCAGCAAAAAAGGTATCACTATGACCACCATCCGTCACTCTTCTTCATAGGGTAACCAACCAAGGCATGGCTTTGTCTATCTGACCTCCAAACGGTCACTGAAGATGGCTGCATGCGATGTTATACCAAGTTCACGGTTCACCCTGTACTATTTTCTGTGGGTACTGCGATCCAAACACTCGAGACATTAATCACCTCACAACTGGGGGATACAAACTGGGGTATTGGTCTGGCGGTTTACAGCGTGCAGCGTGCAACGCGCCATCACAAGAACGTGTTAGGAAGACATGGGCGGTTAAGTCAAGATGGGAGAAGTGGGCAGTTCTGATCGTGTGACACTCACACACAACTCCACTCTTCCCTCATTCCACTTCCTCCACTTCCCACGAGAGATGTGAAGAAGGCTTAATGACTTGTATAAATAGGTTCTCCTCCCTATTTCCAAGAACATAAATTCGAACAACATAGAAAACCAAGTGTTAATCGTATTCAACACCCAGAGCCTGCCTGCAACATTTTCTAGCCTGCTCAACCTTTTGTTAACAAGTCATCAAATAGCCTTCACCTTCATTCTCTCAACACCTTCTTCGCTTCCCTCCCTAAGATCAACCTCACATCCTTCACCTGTGACCGAAACAAATATGGAACGGTCGTGTCTTCGGTTTAGGCCAGAATTGTATAGATTATCTCTCGAATCAAAGTGCTCATCGTGCAGCACATTTGTTGAAGGTTTAAACTCACTTCTCATCCACACACACCCAAAATTACCTAAACCGGCAGAAGTAGTTTTCTCCCACAAACAATCGTATAATTCTAATTCTGCTCTCAATCCACGGCCATCTATTGATTCAATCAACAACAACTTCAATTTCTAACTTCAATCTTCAGACCTCAATTCGTCTCTCAATTTCTCTGTGTCTCGAGCAACAGCAGCAGAAGCTGCTTTTTCTTTCTTTCTTTCTTTTGTTTTCAGGTAGAACAGATAATTGAAGAAGAAATATTTCGATTCTAGGGTTGGGTTTTAAATTGAGACAACTATTTGCGCCCCAGTAAAGAGCCACTCCCAAATGGGTGTCCTGAGTAACTTCTTGGGTGCTTTTAATAGGTGGTCACTTCTGATAAGGGCTAGCCAGATGGTATCCCCTTAACCTGTGGTAGCTGTCTTTTAATACTTATCCAAAAGAGAGGTACCCCTTAACCATTACCGAGCTCCAGATAGTGTTCTCCCCTGAGATGCCAGATTTTCCCTTTTTGCTCAATTTTGGTGATTTCTTCTTCTTTTCCTTCGTGCGACTCCAGAGTACCTAATAACTCAAAAACACACGTAAAATACATAATTCACACGAAAAATAGCAAAGAAAGCATAACCAATAGATATTAAATAAGATGCATTCTACACCCTATCATGATGCTAATAATATTATTGAAGGAAAATATTATACGGCTAAGACGAGAGGACAACTTCAAAATGTTTGCAATTTTGGTTGTTATCTATCGCAAGTAGAACTTAAAAATATTGACGAAGCTCTTAGTGATCCCTTTTGAGTGAATGCAATGCATGAAGAGTTAAATCAATTTCAAAGACAAGGTGTATGGGAGCTCGTACCTTGTCCCTCCAATATAAATATTGTTCGTACCAAATGGATATTCAAGAACAGGTCAGACGAATTTGGCACCATTGTCAGAAACAAAGCAAGACTCGTCGCTCAGGGATATGTACAGATTAAAGGAATCAACTTTGATGAAACGTTTGATCTTATGGCACACCTTGAGTCCATTCTCTTATTATTAGATCATGCTTGTTTTCTCAAGGTTAAGCTATTTCAAATGGACATAAAATTCGCATTCCCAAACGAAAATTTTAAGGAAGAAGTCTATGTTGCTCAACCTAAAGTATTTGAAAGTCCAGAGTTCACAGATCATGTCCTTAAACTCAAAAAGGTATTATATGGGTTAAAACAAGCACCTCATGTTTGGTTCGAAAAACTAACTACTTATCTTCTTAGGAAAGATTTTTGTGGAGCTGATAAAACATTGTTTACCAAATGGAGTGGGAAAAATGTAGTCATTGCCCAAGTTTATGTAGATGATATCATCTATGGATCAATATCTGAGAAACTTGCTAAAGATTTTCAAGTCTCTCTTGGTAGGGAATTTGAAATGAGCAATGTTGGTGAATTAAAATTCTTTTTAGGATTACAGATTCAACAACATAAGGATAGAATTTACTTATCCCAAGAAAAATATACTAAGGATCTTGTTACAAGGTTCGGTCTTGATAAGTCTACTCCAAAGATGGCTCTTATGCCCACTATTGGTAAACTACATCGAGATGATAAAGGAGCTAATGTGGATCAAAAACTTTATCGATCCATCATTGGAAGTATTTTATATCTCACAGCTACTAGGCCTGATATTGCTTTTAGTGTTGGTTGTTGTGCTAGATTTCAGGCTAATCCAAAGGAATCTCATCTTGCAGCTGCAAAAATGATCATGCGATACATTCAACACACTAATGGGTATGGTCTATCTTATACTTTTGATACTAAAACTGATCTTACTGCCTATTCAGATGCTGATTGGGTAGGATGTGTAGAAGACAGAAAGAGTACTTCTTGGGGTTTCTACTATGTAGGATTGAATCTTTTGGCTTAGCATAGCAAGAAACAAAATTCACAATCTCTTTCAACGTGTGAGGCAGAATATATTGCTACGGGTTCATGTTGTACTCAACTTCTATGGATGAAACAAATGCTTGCTGATTATGGAATTGACACTGGAATAATGAAGACCTTTTATGATAACTTTAGCGTTATTTGAGGGTAAAATCTGGTTCAGCTGTTTTTGGTAAATTTGGGTGTGTTGATGAGAAACGAATTAGAACCCTAAACAAATGCACTGCATGGGAGTACTTTTAGATTTGAGAGATCAATTTGTAAGACTCTGGCCTAAACCAAGAAATGGTCGTTCCAGATTCAATTCGGTCACAAAGTGAAAGAGAAGTGTTGATCTTAGGGAGGGAAGCGAAGAAGGTGTTTGAGATCAGAATGTTAAATTACGAAGGTGTGGTTCTTTTATGACTTGTATCAGAATATGGTTTCTGGATACCTGTGTTGATAACACTTGTGTCCTCATTTTTGAAATAGATTGAAAACCTATTTATACACTCAATGAATCCGGAACTCAACAATCTATTTCAAAAATGCCACCTTGTTGGTTTCCGGCCACTCAACAATCTATTTCAAAAATGCCACCTTGTTGGTTTTCTGAAAATAGATCTAAACCATCTAACTAGGCTAGCGAAGTTGGATGGACGAGATGATTTGCGGTAGTTACATATTGCCATTGATGTAATTAAGGGTTTAGGGGATGCGCGACCAACCCTCTTTTGGGCGAGCGATTCAAAGCACTGAATGTTAGTTCGAACAGGCCAATCGATCATGTGCAAAGGTGGGTTTCCAGTGATCATGTTGATACCTTCGGGGTTGTCTGAAATTAGATCTAAGCCATTCGATTTGACTGGCGAAGATGGGAGGTCATGATTGATTTGCGATAGTAACATACGGCCGCAAACACAAATTAGGGTTTCAAAGTAGCTGCGTCTGCTCTAGTTCGATCGAATGGTTTGATGCGTCATCGACTTGCCATGAGCAAGTCGATCGACTAGGAATAAAATTGGTCCATCGGTGAACACATTGGCATCTCTTTGATCGTTCCCTTGCAGGATGACAACGCATTAAAATACAGGGTGTTTGTGAGTGAAAACTATTCCTGCCGATTTTGGTAATTTGAGGTGTGTGGATGAGGAATGAATCTAAAAATTAAACAATGCACTGCGCGGTGAGTGCTTGTAGATTCGAGAGGTCAATCTGTGTAAGTCCATCCTAAACCAAAAAGAATGGCCGTTCCAGACTTGTTTCGGTCATAAAGTGAAGGAGATGGGGTTGATCTTAGGGAGGGAAGCGAAGAAGGTGTTGAGATTGTGAAGGTGTTGGCTATGTATGACTTGCAACAGAAAGGTGAGCAGGCTTGTAATTAATGCAAGCAGGCTCTGGATGTTAACACTTTGTTTCCGTGTTATATTCTCTCTGTTCTGTCTTGTCTTGTTTTTTAAAAATAGAGCGGAGAACCTATTTATACAAATCTTTTAGCCTAACCTTCGTATCTCGTGGAAAGTGGAGAAAGTGGAGTGATGGAGTAGTGTGTTGGTGTCACACGACCAGGCTTTCCCACTTCTCCAATCATCACTAACCGTCCATGACCTCTTGATACGTTCTTGTGATGGTGCGTTGTACGTTGCACGCTGTAAACCGCCAGACCAATACCCCAGTATGTATCCCCCAGTTTGTGACATGAATGATGTCTCGAGTGTGTGTGGATCATGGGACCCACAGAAAGTAACATGTAATGCTACGTTATTTAGGAAATTGATACTTTGTGAAGTATCGTGTGTATATTCAGCATGTATGAAGCATCGCTGTTTGAGAGTCTCAAAGAAACTTCATGTTCAGCCTACTTCATGTGATGGTTTGGAAGTTGTGCATGCAAACCCTCCTTTGACCGATCACATGGTGTGGTAGAGTGACGGGTGGTGATCACCATGACGCCACACTGGCCAATTAACTCCTGACCAGGGACGTATATCCAAGCCGGTGAAGTTGGACGGACGAGATGATCTTTGAGATACTCATCTGCGACCATTGGCGAAATTAGGTTTATGAAAAGGTGCGCAAGCATCACTTTTCAGCTTGGTCGAATCCAATCTTGGGACGGAACTTTGGCTAGGCTGGTCGTGCATGTGTGTAGACAACATGACGGTGTAGGCGCCCATACCTCATTGTCTCACGAAAGTGTGATCTAGACCACTCAATTCGTCCTGCGAATTTGTGTTGTTGAGTTGCGACATAAAATTTGTGCCGCAAAAGCCGCACGTCTTACCAAACTTGAGCGGGCGTTCCAAGACGACCAGGCTTGGTCGATTGCTCCAACATGTAGGTGGTAGGCTGGTGTTCACGCCTATGCCTTACCGTCCCATGAAAACATGATCTAAGCCACTCAATTAGTCCGGAGAAATCGAGCGGTTGAGATTAGTTTGCAGCTTGGGAGGTGCGACCACGCATGTTGGAGGCGTGCGATTTGGGATAACCATGCATGATATGCCTTGGCCGATCAGGTAAGGGGATAAACGGGTCCACGGTGGTCATGTTGGTATGACCGGACCTGCTTTGATCTAATCTCGGACCCTCCATTTGTGCCGGAGAAAATGGACGCTCGTGATTCAAAACCCTAATTTTTGGGTTTCAAGGTCGTGCGTCATGCTCCATTCAAGCGCACGATTTGGAACGACCAACCATGGTTGGTCCTGACCGATTGGTCAGGTATGTAGTTTTGTGACACATGTAATGTGCCGCAAACCCTAATTTAGGGTTTTCGTCCATACGGCTTTGGTTTGGACGTTTTGGCAAGCTAGGCCAAGGGGAGGCCGACCATGTGGGGCCCACATTGGTTCGGCAGCGGATATTCCATACCTGCTTGGGGGTTATGAAATTGATCTGGGCCATCCAATCATGCTGGTGAAGTTGGATGGTCGTGATCATATCCAGACTGATACGGTCAGTTTGGACGCTCTATCGGGATAGTATAACACACCGACAGTGGCTTAATCGGGCTAGTATAACACACCGAGAGTTGCAGCCTGTACGGGTATTTCGTATATGTTTCATTATAATGCTTGGAGATTCGTGTTGCTCTGCTGAGAGCAACACTCAGTCGTCATGCCGCACTGATAATGAGTATAGGAAATACAAGGCTGGTTGCGCATTAATTAATAATGATGGAAATTCACAGGGTATATGGGATTGTTGCTACATGCTCCAACCTGGATGAATTTCGTGTATTTTATTCACATAATGGGATTGTTGCCACATGCTCCATTCTAGGTGAATCAATAAAGTGAAGGAGTATCCATCACTTAATAATGGCTTTATCTTTTACAAGATGTTAGCGCATAATTTTTTAGGTTTTACAATTTTACTCTTAAATGAAAATACACCATCAACATTAAGTCCCCTGCCTAGCACATAATGGTTACACTATTGTGGGGTAGGCATGAGATGGTGCCATACATATGTGAGAAAGACAGAATAAAGGAAGTTTACCCGAAAGAGTATTGACCGATCGATAGTTGTCCATGCCGTTGCGCTTGTATGGAATGCTTTGGTGGGACCGGTTTCCTTTTTTGGGTATTTGAATCAAAAGAGGAATCCAATCAAAAGAGGAATCCGTGTTCTACTAGGATTATTCCAAATTTTATCTATAAAAGGAAGCAACCCTTTTCTTTTTTCTCACGAGATTTTTTTTCTGTTTAGTAGCTCCCATACGCCACTACTACTCCAGCCGACGTCGTTGTTGCTGCCGCTAGAGTTGCCGCCATTGCCAGCTGTTGCCGGAGCTGCCGCCAGACGTCCGCCGCCCGTCTGTCCAAGGTAAGTTTCGATTTATTTTTATTTATTTTTAGGAAAAACCCTAATTTCTTAGGTAAAAACTTTTGATAGATACATCATGCTTAGATTTCCCATCAATATTGATAGTAAAATCGCCCATTTTTGCTAGAATTGTTTAATACTGCGATCCCATGAATATGACGTATTTTGCTTCTCCGTTCATTTTTGCATGCAAAACCTAGTTTCTTAGGTTGTAGCTTGTAGAGAAATTTGGCTTGGATTTTGTAAACACGATTCCCATGAATATAAGAAAACCGTGACCATGAATGTCGTGTTTGATTCGAACGTGGGTCCCACCCACATATGCCTGACTGAAAGTCGACCTCGTAGCCTTGTGCCTTGAACCAACACCGGACTTGAAGCTTGAGTAATACCATACTTGAAACCAATACCGGACTTGAAACCAACGCCGGACTTGAAACTGATACCGGACTTGAAACGAATATCGGACTTGAAATCAATGCCGTACTTGAATACCGGACTGGACCCAATATGTGCACTCCAACGTGAATTGTGTCTTGTCTTGTGTGACTACATCCCATGCATTTTTCATACGAGTTTAAACTCCTGTCTTTTATTTCATTATGGAATGCATGAAAGAATTCCTGTTGAAATGTCTTCTGGAGATAATGCTGGTGCCAAGTCAGGAAGTGTTGACAGCTTCAAAGATATGCCAAACATCGATGATGAGTTGTTCACCTCGCCTTTTCCAAACACTAAGAGACATCCTTCTCACCAGATAGTCCTGCTCTCCGGTTCAAAAAATATGGAAGCTGATCCATCTTCTTCTTCAGCGATTGTGATGAGATTTTGTCTTCGGAGAAATGAATATCCTCCTTCTCCTATCGACTTCAAGACTTTTCATACTCCACTGGGTTCTTATGAAGGATGGATGAGGCGCATGTTGAATAATTAGGATGTTAAAGCTAATTTTGCCAAAGCGCAAATCCTTAATGCGGTCATGGCATCTGCTACTCTTGAAATCAAGAAAGACGCTGCAGGTTTGTTTACCTTCGTTTCTCGGTGGCGCCCTTCTACTCATACATATATATCTAGATGGGGAGAGATGACTATTACTCTGGAGAGTGTAGCTGCATTAATGAACCTGCATGTTGCCGGAAGTCTTTATTACGAGCTTTCTGACATGGAACAACGTAATTACGACATCATACTCCAAAAGGTGGCAGGTTTCGACAGTCTGGACAAAGAGGAGAAAAAATACACGAGATGCTTTTACACCTGGTGGATGTCATAGTGGTCTTCTGCAGACCTGGATCAAGGGTTGGAAAATGAGCTTAGTGTGATTGCGTTCCTGTCTTTGTGGCTATCCAGAGATATATTTGACGACGGTTCTGGAAAGAAAACCATAAGAAGTGACCTCGTTAAGATTGTTATAAGGCTGGCGAAAGGTGAAGTTCTTCCTCTAGGCGACTTGTTCCTTGGATCGTTATATTCTCATATGGACGTCTTAGCAATGGACATGCATGTTTCCAACGGGTACAAGAAGGTGGAGTCGCAAGTTCACTTCGCTTTTCTTCAGGCATTCTTATGGGAACATTTCAAAGGCTATGTTCCTGCTCCTGCGAATTCGCTCAGTAGTTTGTATGGTGGTTCGAGAATACTCCGTTGGCATAGGAGGCATCCCAGAACTGGCTCAAAACTCGTGGATATCTTTGATAACGTGTCTTCTATAGATTTTCGTCCATGGGGACCGATCCATTCTTCCATTGTTCAACCGAAGACCTTTGCTATTGCTTCTGACGGTCTTGATGTTGTGGTACGTACTGATGCTAAGACTGTGAGATTTGGAGAACTTGTTTATCTGCACAGCTGTATCCCGGGGTATGTCCCATCTCTATTCAATGAAGCATTTACTGTGACTCCGTACAATATTGATAGGGCTGATCGTCAAATGGTATTTGACCAGGGTGTTCCGTTTATCCGTCCATCAGAGGTTCCGAAAGAATTTCTCCCGGATATTCTTAATGCTGACGTGTTCTTAGAACGGCTGAGTCTTCCTTTCTGGCCTATTGGGAAAAAACCCGCGGTAACTGATAAGTATAAGGAATTTTGGAGGAAACAACTATTGGCTTTTCAGAAGTTCTTAGAGGACGTTGTGGTGGATTCTCGTGGTGAGCCATCTCCTGACGTTCTGAAGAAACATTTCCGTTTGAAACCACTCTCAGGAAAACGGACCAGAGCTGATGATTGCAGTCCCCAAGCGGGAGGGCGATCCAAAAGGCAGGCAAGCAATTCGGTGATGCTCAATTCTTCCAATATGCAGGTATTTAAATCTCTTTATGTCGACTCCTTTATTTCTCCGGAGTGCTCTCTTCTAAGAGTGATTCTTGCTTGAATTTAGGGAATTCCGAAAGAGAATGTTTTCACAAGGTTGGCGCGCATTCAGAATGAAAAGTCCGGTGATATTGGAATTCGTGTTGAGAGGTCTGGCGACACTGATCCCCATGCTAAGAAGTCTGGTGAAACCTAAACCGCTCCTTCACTGGACAATGACGGAGATGACGCAAGCTCTGCTGGACAAGGTGCCTCTATAAGTGACATTGTTGATGAGGTGGTGATGGAAATCATTAATCAAAGCGAAGTAGACATCAGGAGAAATATAGGAGAGGCAACATATGCTATTGTTGAGACGACTCCCCTTGAAGCACGTTCTGAACAAGTTCCGATCAATTAAGCTATGGTGACTTCTTCCGAATGGCCTCCTGCAGCCGACAAGGCTCCTGCAATTGGCGAAGTATTGGCGATACAGCCTGGGGCTTTGTTCGATCCTCCTTTCATTGTACCCTTTCTGGTCCATGTGTTGGTTGGAGGATTCAGCGTGCCAGCTCAGTTCAAAGAGTTGTACAAGGCGATATGGGAGAAGCACGGCCACATTGCTACTACTACGACGCTCAAAAGTCGCCTTGCACTGGTCAATCGCGTCCAGGAAGCTTTATTTTCTATCCATGGGATGAGCGTCACGACTATTCGAACAGTTTCTGAGGAGATGATTGAAGACTGGAAGTGCCATCGGGATGTGTTTATACAGTATGGATTCAATTCTCCTTAGTTCTTCAAAGGGTTCTCCGAGATTCGGGAGCTCCAGAAATTACAAGATGAGGTCCCTTATGCGGACTGTGTTACTCGCCAGGAAGAGAAGATTGAAAAGCTGTCTAATGAGTTGAAGCTGGAACATGCCGTTCTTCAGAAAATGAAATCCTCTCTTGCACATAAGGACGAGTTGTTGTTGAAGGACTTTCCTTGAAGAACTCACGCAACCTATTTATCTTTTCTTTTAGATGCTTTCCCTTTTGAGTGATAGTGAGGATTTCCTTTCACAATTTAACTTCCGTTTTTGAATTAATAGGTAATTGAATTGGTTTATTTTGAGATAGTTTTGTGAATCAATTTTTCTGAAGAGGGATTATCTTAAATGGAATTTGCATCTTGGTCATGAATGATTGCATGAAATTGCAAATATTGCGTAAAATGGAAGTATAAAAGGAAACAAACATTGTGTTTAATTATTGAGCCTCTTTTTTCCATGTCCGGATGTCAGTCCTCAATGAACTTTAAAACTATCTTTCTTGTAGGATTGTTGGATATAACTTACTTTCTTTCGAGACCTTACTTGTGTAAAACCGAAGTAGCCTCTCCAAGGAAGTCGTCCGCATTGATCTCTCAGAGAAGGAAAGTCATCCCTCTGAACCAATCTTCTCCTGGACAATGCGCTTTAAAGCGTTGCATTCACTGGTGAGGTGGTGAAGAAATCGGTGGAAATGACAATACCTTGGGTCCATTACTTCTTGATCAATGGGCGGATGCCATACCGGAGGTATCTCCACCTTTCCGTTTTGCACCCATGCCTCCAACAACTCCAAAATCTTTTTCATTGGGAAGGAAAAGTGTAGGTACTTTCAGTCTAGCTTTTCCTGCGTCAGTGGGAGTTCTGACGTCTCTATGTGGCTTTGATGTGGAGCACATTTCGGAGATGAAGTTGGAAGATTTGCAAGTGCCATCATATCCGTGGATCGCTTTCCTAGTTAAAGGGATGTGGAAGGTGTCGTAATATCACTGCTGAGTGATCGAATTGAACGCTCCCATCCTCTGTATTCATGTATTTCTTGATTGACCTCTCCTTCTTCAAGCGTTTCTTCGCTTGGTTGAAAGGTCGATGCGGATTAAACAGTCTTCCGGGCTTCAACAAGATTCTTGAGATATAAATCTTCTAGCAGGACTCCATAGGCTACAGGCTCCCTTTCTTTATCCGGCAGACGTATTCCGGACAAGTCTTTTCCTCTGTGGATTTGCCTCGAGTCTTCTTCTTCGGCTAGACCGTGTTGTTCATCTTTTCCGAGTCTCCTGCGATTACACGCTCTTTTTGCTTCTCCACTGGTAAAGGCATGACCCCTGACCAAGGATCCAGTGTTTCTCGCACTGTCTGAGTAAACGTATGCCGACCCCTCTTGTAATTGCGTTATTACATCATTCAAGAGGCAGAATGTTTCGCCTTGTCTTCTAGCGATACCAACTTGGTTTGCCAAGACATCCTCCAGCATTCTAGATATACTTTCCATGATATCTGAACCACCTGTGGTTTCCTGGTGAGGATACATCGTGAGACGAAAACCGAAAAATTGAGAATTCAATTTTCTTCAACCGAGAGATCAACCTCCCACTGTGGTCTCCAATTGTTTGTGAGTGAAAACTATTCCTGCCGATTTTGGTAATTTGAGGTGTGTGGATGAGGAATGAATCTAAAACTTAAACAATGCACTGCACGGTGAGTTCTTGTAGATTCGAGAGGTCAATCTGTGCAAGTCCGGCCTAAACCAAAAAGAATGGTTGTTCCAGACTTGTTTCGGTCACAAAGTGAAGGAGATGGGGTTGATCTTAGGGAGGGAAGCGAAGAAGGTGTTGAGACTGTGAAGGTGTTGGCTATGTATGACTTGCAATAGAAAGGTGAGCATGCTTTTAATTAACGCAAGCAGGCTCTGGATGCTAACACTTGGTTTTTGTGATATATTCTCTATGTTCTATCTTGTCTTGTTTTCTAAAAATAGGGCGGAGAACCTATTTATACAAGTCTTTTAGCCTAACCTTCGTATCTCGTGGGAAGTGGAGAAAGTGGAGTGATGGAGTAGTGGAGTAGTGTGTTGGTGTCACATGACCAGGCTTGCCCACTTCTCCCATCATCACTAACCGTCCATGACCTCCTGACACGTTCTTGTGATGGCGCGTTGTACGCTGCACGATGTAAACCGCCTGACCAGTACCCCAGTATGTATCCTCCAGTTTGTGACATGATTGATGTCTCGAGTGTGTGTGGATCGTGGGACCCACAGAAAGTAACATGTAATGCTACGTTATTTAGGAAATTGATACTTTGTGAAGCATCGTGTGTATACTATGCAGGTACTGCATCGAGTATATTCAGCATGTATGAAGCATCGATGTTTGAGAGTCTCAAATAAACTTCATGTTCAGCCTACTTCATGTGATGGTTTGGAAGTTGCGCATGCAAACCCTCCTTTGACAAATCACATGGTGTGGTAGAGTGACGTGTGGTAATCACCATGACGCCACACTGACCAATTAACTCCTGACCAGGGCCGTATAGCCAAGCCGGTGAAGTTGGACGGACGAGATGATCTTTGAGACACTCATCTACGATCGTTGGCGAAATTAGGGTTTATGAAAAGGTGCGCAAGCATCACTTTTCAGCTTGGTCGAATCGAAGCTTGGGACGTAACTTTGGCTAGGCCGGTCGTGCATGTATGTAGACAACATGACGGTGTAGGCGCCCATACCTCATTGTCTCACGAAAGTGTGATCTAAACCACTCAATTCGTCCTCCGAAGTTGTGTGGTTGAGATCAATTCGTGACAGAAAATTGGTGCCGCAAAAGCCGCACGTCTTACCAACCTTGAGCGGGCGTTCCAAGACGATCATGCTTGGTCGGTCTTGGACGATTGCTTCAACATGTAGGTGGTAGGCTGGTGTTCACGCCTATGCCTTACCGTCCCATGAAAACATGATCTAAGCCACTCAATTCGTCCGGAGAAATCGAGCGGTTGAGATTAGTTTGCAGCTTGGGAGGTGCGACCACGCATGTTGGAGGCGTGCGATTTGGGATAACCATGCATGATATGCCTTGGCCGATCAGGTGAGGGGATAAACGGGTCCACTGCTTTGATCTAATCTCGGACCCTCCATTCGTGCCGGAGAAAATGGACGCTCGTGATTCAAAACCCTAATTTTGGGTTTCAAGGTCGTGCGTCATGCTACATTCAGGCGCACGATTTGGAACGATCAACCATGGTTGGTCCTGACTGATTGGTCAGGTATGTATGTGGGCCCACGGTGATTGTGTTGACATACTCCGTGCCCTTTGAATCTACATATGCACCCTCCATCTATACCTGCGAAGATGGATGGTTGAGACTGTTTTGAGACACATGTAATGTACCGCAAACCCTAATTTAGGGTTTTCGTCCATACTGCTTTGTTTTGGACGTTTTGGCAAGCTAGGCCAAGGGGAGACCGACCATGCGGGGCCCGCATTGGTTTGGCAGCGGATATTCCATACCTGCTTGGGGGTTATGGAATCGATCTGGGCCATCCAATCATTCTGGTGGAGTTGGATGGTCGTGATCATATCCATACTGATACGGTCAGTCCGGATGCTCAATCGGGCTAGTATAACACACCGAGAGTGGCTCAATCGGGCTAGTATAACACACCGAGAGTTGCATCATGTACGGGTATTTCGTACATGTTTCGTTATAATGCTTGGAGATTCGTGTTGCTCTGCTGAGAGCAACACTCAGTCGTCATGCCGCACTGATAATGAGTATAGGAAATACAAGGCTGGTTGTGCATTAATTAATAATGCTGGAAATTCACAGGGTATATGGGATTGTTGCTACATGCTCCAACCTGGATGAATTTCGTGTATTTTATTCACAGAATGGGATTGTTGCCACATGCTCCATTCTAGGTGAATCATTAAAGTGAAGGAGTATCCATCACTTAATAATGGCTTTATCTTTTACAAGATGTTAGCGCATAATTTTTTAGGTTTTACAATTTTACTCTTAAATGAAAATCCACCATCAACACAGGGTTTTACAATTTTAGCCCTGAACTGAAAACCACCATCAATATTAAGTCCCCTGCTTAGCATGTAATAGTGGAATTATTGCGGGGTAAGCAATAGATGGTGACACACAAGATGGGATAGATACGAAGAGAATAGGCTTACCAGGAGAAGTCGACCGTTGGTGATGTGCAGAGCGGCATTGTTGCGGTCGTAGGGCATCGGTGTGGTAGGCCCGGCTTCTCTTCCCGCTTTCGAAACAAAGAAGGTTTCCTTATTTCGTTAGAACTCCCGCCAATCTTCCATGTATAAAATGGCGTCGACCCCCCCTCTTTTTTTTCATTTGCTTCAACTCTCGTCCTCAGCATCCATCGCTCCCTTGCCACTTCCGTTAGCTGTCTCGTCATCGCGCGTCCTCCAGCTGTAATGTACGTGCTTCCTCTCTTTTTCGTTCCCAGTTTTTTTTTTTTAATATTCGTGGATGTAAACCCTAGTCGTAGCTTTCATGAACTTAGGAACTTTATCCTTGTACGAATGACATCGCTTCGTTAGCAACATTGTAGTGAGATTTAAAAGTAGTATCAATAACAACATTACTAGAATCATGAGCAAAGAATCATAGATGGATGTTGTCATTTTTTTTTTTTGCAAAAACCTTGTTTTAGGTTTCGACCATGGATGTAATACCCACGATGAAACTTTGTTCCATGGGTGTAAGTGCTCGTTCGACCAGCCATGTGCACAGCTCGGACGTGGGCACATATCCCGCGGCTAGAGCAGGATTCGCGCGCGTCTTCTCTTCTCGTCCTTGCTAGTTCGTTATCCACATAATTCCCATCTTTGAGCTTTGGGTATTAGTGATTGCATCAAAATTCGACAAGAAGTTATGCGTATGGTTCCTTTTATAGCATGAAGTAGTGACTCTTTTCCGCTTTGTTTCGTTGTAGTTATTTAAAAGTGAACATAATGAATTCTTGTTAAGATGTCACCTGGAAATATTTCTGCCGCTAATCTGGGAAGTGTTAACAACTCCAAAGATATGCCAAACATTGATGATAATCTCTTTGTCATGCCCTACCCGAACATTAGAACTCATCCTGGTCATAATAAGATAACCCTCCTTACAGGTTCAGATAATGATGAGGCTGCTCCGTCAGTTTTTCCAGTGCGTGTGATAAGGTTCTATCTTCAAAAGAAAGAGTATCGAGCTTCTCCTATTGATTTCAAAATTAGCCATAATCCACTGCGCTCTTATGAAGGATGGATGAGGCATATGTTGGGCAATGAGCGCATCAAAAATAATCTGACCAAAGCACAAATTTTTGAAGTTGTCATGGCGTTTGCAACACTTTGCATTAAGAAAGATGCTGCAGGTTTGATCACTTTCATTTCCCGATGGTGTCCTTTTATGCACACGGTCATATGTAGATGGGGAGAAATGACCATCACTTTATAAAGCGTAGTAGTTCTGTTGAGTCTTCTAGTTGCGGGGAATCTTAATTTTGATTTATCCACTGAAGAAGAAGTGATGTTCGCCACTCTAGTAAATAAGGCGGAAGGATATAATCAGAAGGAAAACGATGAAAAATGCTTTTATACTTGGTGGGTGTCTGAATGGTTTCCCACGAAACCGAGAGTAGGCCAAGTGTTGGATGATGTACTCAGTGTTGTTGCGTTTTTATCCTTGTGGCTATCCAGAGATGTTTTTGATGATGGCTCTAGTAAGAAGACTATAAGACGGAAACTCGTTATGTTTGCCATTAAGCTGGCGAAAGGCATAGTCCTCCCCCTAGGGAGCTTGTTCCTTGGGTCTTTGTACTCTTATCTTGATTCTATGGCAGCAGACATATATGCTTCCAATGGATATATAAAGGTGGAGTCCCATCTCCACATTGCTTTTCTCCAAGCATATTTATGGTAGCACTTTAAAGGTTATGCTCATGTACCTGCAGCTTCGTTCTCCAGTTTATATGGAGGTTCCAGAATTCTCAGTTGGCAGAAGAGGCGTCCAAAGCCTGGGTTAAATATTATCAACTTTTTTGACAGCGTGCATGCCATAGATTTTCGTCCATGGGAACCGGTTTATTCTTTTGTAGTTTAGCCAAAAACCTTTGTCGCCGCTCCTGATATAGTGTTGCACACTAATGGAAAAGATATGAGCTTTGAAGAGATCATATTTATGCGAAGCTGTACGTCGAGATATATTTCGTCTTTCTTTAATGGATCCTTTACAATAGTTCCGTATAACATTGACAGGGCCGCCCGTCATATGGGATTTGATCAAGGTGTCCCGTTTTGTCACCCGTCCACGCTTTCAACGGAACTTTTGCCATCTGTTTTTGATGCTAGCATCTTCGCCACAAAGATGAGCCTTCCATTCTTGCTCCCAGGGAGAAAACCAGTGGCGACTGATAAGTACAAGGAGATCTGAAGAGAAGAGATCTTATCTTTCCAGAAATTCATGGAAGAAGTTGTGACAGTTCCTCGTGACAAGCCATCTTTTGAGATTTTGAAGAAACATAAGATGTTGAAGTCACTTCATTCGGGTAAACAAACTAGAGTCAGTCCCCAGGAAAAAAAGGCGAGGTCCAAGATGCGTGCAGGCGGCATTCGAACAACTTTAACAGCTCCTGTAATTTTTAATTCTTCCAATATGCAGGTACATATGTGATCTCTCTTAACCAGCTGATTTTAATTATTTTGAACCAGCCTCATTAAACATCTTCCTCCTTTTAAAAATCAAGGTTTAGGAAATGTGAATGCTTTTGATAGACTCGCACACACCTATAACACAGCGCCTTCAGAAGAGAAATCCGGTGATACTGAGTCTCTCGAAGAGGAAGGTGAGGACGAACGAGGTTCAGGCTCTGACGGCGATGAAGGAAGCACTACTAAGCGTATTAGAGAGTCTAATCATTCTAGCGAACCGAAAGATGAGCTGGTATGTCTTCTATACATTTTATGAAAATGACTCATCCCTTGATGTGAAACAAAAATTGACCAATGATATTACAAGTCAAAAACATAATGGAAAACAATCTTGAGGTAGAGATAGATGATGATGATGCCCCTCCTGATGGGAATGGAGACGTTGCGTCCATGGATGTAGATGTGACCGCATCCAAAGAACTTCTCGGAAATGATATGGCGTTAGTTGTGCATTCTGTTGCTGGAGCCATTTTTGATCCCCCCCTTTGACTCCCATTTTATAGATCATGTGTTGGTTAGAGGATTTAGCGTGTCGGCTAAGTATGCGGAGTTGTATACCAAGATATGGAAGAAACACAGTCACATTTCCACTTTTAAGAAGATTAGGAGGCGTTTTGCATTAGTTAAATGCCTCGAAGAAGCTCTATCCTCCATTCATGACATGTGCAGCGCGGCTGGGTGCGCTGTTTCTGAGGAAGTAGTTCAAAACTGGGAGTTCCACCGGGATATGTTTGTGACCTTTGAGTTTAACGCCTCCTGGTTCTGTGAAAGATTTTCCAAAATCCAAAAACTACAAACTGAAATGACTGAAGTTCCTTCCGCATATTTTATTAGCCAACAGGAGGCAAAAGTTGAGAAGTTATCCCAGGAGTTGAAGTTGAAGCAGACCGCTCTCCAAAATATGAAGGATGTTTTCGCCAAGAAGAATGAGCCATTGTTGGATGACTTCCCTTGAATACTTTATGCTTTTTCTTTTTTCTTTTTCCTTTTAGGTGTCTTTGAGTGACGTGAGGAATTCCTAATTTCATGGTTTGATTTTCTGGTTTTGGACTAGCAAGTGATTGCTTTTTATGAAAATATTTGAATTTTTTTTTTTTTGAATGTAAGTAATGCAACCTAGAGAAGTTGCATGAAAAATTGCAAACATTGCACGAAAAGGAAAACATGTAGAATAAAATATAACATGGAGATTGAGAACAATATTGAGTTCATTCTCGAAATGGGACACCTGCGTCGAGTCCCCAGCAAATTTCCAAGAGATCTTTCGTGCAAATAATCGTCTAATGAAACTTACTTATTGACAAGGTTCCAACAAACGAACTGGTCTCTCCCGGATAATTACTTAAAATCCAAGTTATGATCCAAGTTGTTGCAACACGCCTTTAAAAAGTCCCCAGTTAATTTGATTTCTTCTATGAAACTACACATGTTGACTTGTAGAGAAAGGGAAGATTTCTAGTTCATAGACGTAACTCCCCTAAATTAATTTTCTCCTGGACAATGCGTTTCAGGCTGTTGCATTCACTAGTAGGGTGATGGATGAACATGTGGTAATGGAAATATCTCGGATCTATCATCTCCCGATCAGTTGGCGGACGCCATACAAGAGGTAGTTGAACTACCCCGTCTTGCACCCACACTTCTAGCAACTCCAGAACCTTCCTCATTGGAAATGGGAAGGGCGGGTATCCTGAGTCTGGTTTCTCTCGTGTTAGCGGTTGTTATCGAGAGAACTCTTGTGGGCTTAGGTACGAAGCTCATTATAAGAGCGGAGTTGAGACGTGAGTATGCATCGTCATAGACGCGGATCGCTTAGCTTGGAGGTTTTGCTGAAGTACAACATCTTTCGAGGACCATGCATCGGTGACAATAACATTATGATATGGTTGAATTACCGTTCATTTGTGCAGTTCTTATCTTCATGGATGCCTTGGCAAATTTCCCCTTCTTTAGGCGCTTTTCTGTTTGGTAGAGTTAGAGAGGTCGTGGTTGTGGATTTTTGCACAACTCTCTGAACTTCTGCGAGGGTCTTGAGATACAGATTTTCCAATAAAGCTTTATAAGCCGGTTCCTTACCCTTATCCTGCAGGTATCGTGATGCTCCTAGCGAGTCCCTTCCCCTGTGAAACTGTTTTGGCTCTTTGTTATTGGATGGATTTTGTTGATTGTTTCCTTTCTGTTCATGTCCGATGTGGCTACGTATTCTGCTTGCATCATTGTTGACAGGGATGCAAACTTCAGGTAAAGATTCAACATTTTTGGTGTTGTCGTTTAACATTGATGATGTTTCCTGGATAAATGTTTGCCGACTCCTTCCACAACCGGTTTGCTACACTCCTTAAGAGACAAAGTGTCTCATTTTGCCGTTCGACGATATCAACTTGATTTGTGAGGACATCTTCTAATATCCTAACCATGCCTTCCATGGTGATTAGGTTTCGATCATCTGTGACCTTCGGATAATTTGGCTGGTGGGGATACATCACGGAGCGGAAATTGGGATTGGCGATTGGAATGAAATTGAATTAACGACCGAGTTTTAGAACTAAGATCTACCCGTTCTAGATTTAAGAAAATTGAAATGAAGATTAAAATTGATTCCTTGCAACTGAGAGATTAATCTCCCACTGTGGTCGCCAGTTGTTTGAGGGTAAAAACTGGTTCTGTTGTTTTTGGTAAATGGAAAATTTGTTATTTGGTTCTAATCCCACAAACTTAATTATAGTAGGGTCCATCTGGATTTCACCCTTATCACTAGGTCCATAATACTTTGAAAACAAGAAAATGACAAAAAAAAAACCATAGTAACCACGTGCGAAGAATCTCGCATGTAAACCACGTAGCATTTTCGGTTCTTCCCCGTACAAAAATGCAGAAAAACGTTCAGCAAAATAAAATAAAAAATTAGGAGAAACCCTAAGCAATTTTCACAGGTAAGAATTTGATTTATGTTTTTGATTTCGTTCAGCAAAATAGCATCTCAAATTCTCATCCCGGTTGAACTAATTTCCAGAAAAATCAAAAGAACTATTGAAGAAGTATAAGTAATATAGGATGATAGTACTGCTACTAGGTCATCAGAAGAAGAATCGAGAATATCAAAACGAAGATCAACAAGAAAGAAGAGTATAAAGGTAGTAACACCAAATTAAAGAAGAAACCTGTTGATAGTCCATCAAAAAATGATTCTGAAGAGTCACAAAGACAGAAAGCAAGAACACGGAGTAAAAAAATTGCAAAACCGAAGAAAGGTACTATTTCTAACTTTTTTTTTTTGTTGCGTTTCTAGGACATAGATCCATCAGTACATATGTGAAGTACTGATAAAAATGGTTTATAATTTACATGAAACTTGCATATTGTGTTTCTAGAACATAGATTTGCCAGTACATAACTCATAAACTGTTGAATAATAATCAAAAGTGACATGCAATGTGATTTTCTTTGTTTCTGATACATAGAACCACCAGTACATATACCAAATACTGAGTTTTTTTTTAATGAATTTGGATTTTTTTTTGGCAGTACATAAGTCCAATATTGAATGAGTAACATTGTTTATGTGTCCATATATCATTGTTTGTGTTTCTGGCATGATGAATTTGCAATAAAGAAGACCAATAGTGATTGTTTATGAGATATGATTTGGGTATGCAGTACATAAGGCCAATACCGATTGTTTGTGTTTCAGACATGATGAAATTGCGGTACATAAGACCAGTACTGATTGTTTATGAGATAATGATTTGGGTATGCAGTACATAAGGCCAATACTGAAACAAAAATAATTAAATTTTGTAGGGAAGGGTATGAAAAAATCTGTTAGAAAGTTGTATAAATTTGGTTTCACAGTCTGGTTGCGAAAATGAAGTCGAGCAACTATACTTTGAGTGAAGCCCGGTTAGAAAAGATAAGTGAATCTTCTTATAAACATATATTCTTAATGTTTTGGTACACTACATACCATTGATACATTTATATTCAAGAAAATCTGCTAATTTGGACCATTATTTTGTTTGTACCATTCATCCCATGCAACTACTTAATTATAGTTTTGTGCATCGTTTATCATGGTATCTCTTATATAAACACCCTAATAATTCTACGATGTTCTATCCCTTTTCTATCAATAAATTCAGTACAAATGTTATGTACTTGTGTTATCCAAGTTCTGTAGATAGTACCTTGGGTACTAGTGCGGAGATGGGTATGCAGTGAAAAGAAAATAAATAATTTCTATCTTAGAATAAATTATCTTTCAAGGAGTGGATTAAAGTCTTGCATTTGTATATTTTTCCAGGTGACATACAAGGAGTACATAGTTTCTGCACTTTGTTTTCCGGAGTGTGTATACTTTTGCACTGTGGTTTATCCGTACCGTTTGTGTTGTTTGATACTAGTCATTTCTCTTACTTAGAGTCTGATGCATGGTCACTTATCTTCAAGACTCTGGTATTTTGCATTGGTACCATAGAAGACGATTTCTTGGGTGTAATTAATGACAAAGATCCGTTGTTGGATAGAGCTACTGGTGAGAATAGTAATGCAACATAACATTTATTGTCCTTATTAGTTTCATATCTTAGCCACACTTTTAACTTGTAATTGTCCCAACAGGTCCATGAACCATTTCTTGACCAGCTGCAAAGTTAGAGTTTTTCTGCAAGAAAAGAAGGCAGAATATGATCACCCCGTGCAAATATTAGGGTTGCCTGCTTTATTTTCCTTTGTTAAATAGAGGTTAAAATCACGTGAACAAGATTGTACTTACAATATTGTCAGACTGCTTATGGTTTTTGAGAAACTTATGGTGTTCAGTGCATATCTGTAATTGTATGTGATGAATTCTCAAATATTTCTTTCTCAACTTCTTAAATTATGAATTATACCCTTTAAATTAATTAAAGGTACTGAAAAAAGATCAGAACATCAAATATATACCGAGAACAACAACATTGCATAAAGGATGCACTGAAAAAAACTGATTGAAAAATACTTGAAAAATATCATATGTCAATTTCAATGCCAATAAACCACAAAAGGAAAAATCACTGAATGAATTGTATATTAAGAAACAAAATTTACTCCAATCAATAAACCGGTATATAACATATGTACTGAAAAAACTTGATAGATAATAGAGATTACAGAGATCTTGCTACAAAAATGGTATAAAGCAAAGTGGTACAAGAGTCCTAGTAAGAAAATCTGCAACAACATATTATTACTTTTCCAATTTAAGATCAGCACCAACTCCAACCTATTCAACCGCCATTCTTGACATTGACATCCAGGGTGTTTCTGAGCAGTTCAAAGCCATCTTCCTTACTAGGCTCTGGCATCTTAAAACCGTCTTGCACCTTAATAATACTAATTCTCTTTTGGCTTCCAACAAGCTCTTTAACCTTATCTTCTTCCAAATCCCAAGATCGACTAACAGACTCAGTAGTAAATCCAGTGAATGCAGCAGTAGCACCAGTTGAATCACATTCTCCTTTTTAACCTTTTGAGGTATCACCCATCACCAGAATAACAAGTTTAGTGTCTTCTTTTTGATCTCTTGGACTGCAATCACATTCTCCTTCTCAGCTTCATAAAGGATTAATATCATCAGTACCGCTTCTTGGAAGAACACAAGCAACCTTGGCAGAATCAAAATAGCTAGGCATATTGCTCAACCATTCTTCTGAAGAGAAAAATTCAGAACTGTCAGTACATATTGGCTACACTCATATTTTCAGTGTATTTTAAGTATAATAACAAGGATTTAATTCAAAAAGGCAGCTAATTCCATCCAAAACTTATGCATAATGCTAATAAAGAAATTTTTCATGTCACAACTGTCAGTACATATTGGCCAAACTCATAATTTCAGTGGATTTTAATCATCAGAACATGGATTGCATGAAAAGATAATTAATTCCATCTTATTGCCAGTGGATTTTAAGCATCATTGTATTCGCTTGAAAAAATAACCAGTGCATATTTGTTGTACTAAAAAATTACTAGTGTATATATGTATCAAACTAGGAGTTCTCCAAGCTAGTAGACAACCCATCCCCAACCTCGCCATTCTGAATCTGCTTCATAATTCTTCTCAATAAAATCTCTTTCCAATCTCCAACATTTCCAAAGTTTCAATATCAATAGTTGTTTTATTATTTAAGAACCAATAACAGTGCTAGATTCTTATCACTAAAATACTCTATCAACTAACAAAGCTTAACGCACACAATCCTGCATAATCATGCTCAGTACATCAAATATGCACTTAGTTTATATGGTGACCACTTGCTCAATAAACTTAAACTGTAATGAATAATTATATAAAGTATAAGAATTCTGAAAAAATAACCAGCTGTGCATATTTGTTGTACTGAAAAATTACTAGTGTATATATGTATTGATTCCCATGTATCAAACTAACAAAGCTTAACGTACACAATCATGCATAACCATGCTCAGCACATCAAATATGCACTCAATTTATATGGTGATCACTTTCTCAATAAACTTAAACTGTAATGAATAATTATTTAAAGTTTAAGAATTCTTTGTTCAATTAGCAAGTCACAAGAGATTCTCACCTCTTCAGAGATTATTTTGGACTTCAAGCTTGCCTTTCCTCTGGAGTGTTGCTTTTATGTACTGCGATTTCTCCGGAGTGCTTTTATGCACTTGCCTTCACCCACTTGCTCAATACATAGTTTATGCACTGCGATTTCTCTGGAGTGCTGCTTTTATGTATTGATTGTTCATCAGTGCAGCGTATATATATTGTCATTTTACTGCAGTGCAGCGTATATGCAATGTGATTTATCAGCAACCAAACACAGGACCCCTGCCTGAACATTACCTAATTTTGATTCTAGAACAAAATCGCTTAAAACCACATTTCAATGATCCTATATCAACCATCTAATACGCTTACCTACTGCATAAGTTGATAAAATAAATTGTACACATCGTTTACAAAAAACAACGAACAAACAAATTAATAGTGATTTCAAGACAAAGCAAAAATAGATATACACAAATGTCTATATCTTATAAATACAAAGAAATAATGTTATCTTCAGTACCCCATATATGTACTGCTAATTTGTAACCTAGAAGTCAATTGCATGTCAAAATAACTAGTGAAAATCAAACCAACTTTTCAATACGCCATATATGTACTCCTGGATCATAAGAAATAAGTGATGAATTTGTGGATAAAACAAAATCAAAGCATCTTTTTTAAGTATGTCATATACGTATTGTTGGATCAAACAATCTCAAGCAATAAAAAAAACATTATTATAATATTAAATGTTTAATTATAAAGACTGTATGGAGAAATACGACTCAATACAAACGGACTACAGGTAAAAAACTAAACAAAAATAGTCAGCAAATTTGTATAAATAACATATATGCACTATTTGATCAGATTCTCAAAAATAAACTAGGTTTTTGGTCAGTACTGCATATACATACTGTTAATTCATACACAAAAACCAACTGAAACAAACCTAAAACCAACAAAAATAGAACTAATATAAACGGATCTAGTAACAAAAGGAGCAAAAAACTTTATTATCCATTTATATCTAAACAATTTCATAAAAATGAAGTAAACAATCAACAAATCAAACATGGAGATCGAAAATATAATAAAACATCCACGAACGATTAGATCCTAAAAGTCCTAAATTAAACATTACTAGAAGAAAATACCTAAACTACCTACACTAAATATAAGATCTACAACAACAGATTGAGATGAATTGAAAAATCAACCTAAGAATCAAATATAAAACACAAACCTTAACTGATTCTTTGTTGATTATCTTGATTTGTAGGTAGCAACAACTTCATATACGTATCTCAATTGAATTTCTTCATTACAGTGAAAATCAAGATCTAAATAGCTATAGAAAAAAATAAGACAACATTAAAACTAACTAAATCTCGGTTTATCAAACAAAATCGAAATAAATCTCGCGCTCGGCGATAAATGCCCAGGAAAAAAAATCTCTTCTAGCAGCTCTCCCGATTTGGATATGAGAAATTGAAATGAAAACAAAAACGTGAAATAAAATTTAGTTACCCTACTTTTATATACATAAGGGTGTTTTGGGGATTTTAAAAATACGCATAATAGTTCCCACACGTGTGCAGGACCTGGGCTTAAAAAATTGGGTCAATTTTTCTCTTTTATTTTTATTATAGACCTCCGGTTACTGGGCTTTAGTGGGTGGACCTGCCACTAACTAATACCACTATAATAGTACTTATAGGTAATTCCTACTTGGTAAATTTGGGTGTGTTGATGAGAAACAAATTAAAACCCTAAACAAATGCACTGCACGAGAGTACTTTTAGATTCGAGAGATCAATATATAAGACTCTGGCCTAAACCAATAAATGGCCGTTCCAGATTCAATCCGGTCACAAAGTGAAGGAGAAGGGTTGATCTTAGGGGGGGAAGCAAAGAAGGTGTTTGAGATCAGAATGTTGAATTATGAAGGTGTGGCTATTTTTTAATTGTATCAGAATATGGTTTCTGGATACCTATGTTGATAACACTTGTGTCCTCCTTTTTGAAATAGGTTGAAAACCTATTTATGCATGTCATTGAGTGCACCCTGATCTCATAGGAAATGGAGGAAGTTAAGTAGTGGAGTTGTGAGGAAAGTGGTGATCATCGTGTTTCCGTTATAAGGGAAGACTGGCCACACTCTCACCCACTACTCTCATTATTGTTAACCGTCCTTCCTTTCCTGACACTTTCACGTAATGGGTGCGTTGTACGCTGCACGCTGTAAACCGCCAGACCAATACCCCAGTGAGCATCCCCCAGTTTGTGACATGTTTGATATCTCGAGTGAATGGGTCAAATCATGAGACTCGCCACTAAAATCAGCACATAGTGCTTTTAGGTTAAATAATAAGTTATTTGTGAAATCAATATTTGAATAACATCGCTTATAATCAATGTATATAAAGCATCGCCTTCAAACAAGCAGCGGAAAAATAATTGATGTGCAGGAAGTATTGTTGCTTTAGAGATCGATTTAATCAGTCGCGAATTGAGCGTCTTAAAAATGTAGCACGACCGGCCACCTTTGGGTGATCGTTTGAGGACCTTATGGGTGAGCTATCACTTGGTCGATCACTCCCTGTGGAGGTGGGGTGGCCGGCGATCACAATGCTACCCTGTTGGTTTTTTGAAAATAGATCTACACCATCCAACTAGGATATCGAAGTTGGATGGACGAGATGATTTGCGGCAGTTACATATTGTCGTTGATGTAATTTAGGGTCTAGGGTCCGTGCGGCCAACCCTCTTTTGGGCGAGCGATTCAAAGCACTGAACGTTAGTTCGAACAGGTCAATCGATCATGTACAAAGGTGGGTTGCCGGTGATCATGTTGATACCTTCGGGGCCGTCTGAAATTAGATCTAAGCCATTCGATTTGGCTAGCGAAGATGGGCGGTCATGATTGATTTGCAATAGTAACATACTGCCGCAAACACAAATTAGGTTTTCAAAGCAGTCGCGTCTTCCCTAGTTCGATCGAATGGTTTGATGCGTCATTGACTTGCCATGAGCAAGTCGATCAACTGGGAAGAAAGTTGGGCCTCAGGTGAAAACATTGGCATCTCTTTGATTGTTCGAGATGCGATCTAAGTCTTCCAACTAGGTCGGATAACTTGGATGGATGTGATGGGTTTTGAGACCCTTTTTGTCGGTCTTAGCTCGTTTGAGCTTGTTTTTCCAACAACGCGATCACCTACATTAGGGTTAATCGTTCGAAGGCACTGCGGATGTACTAGATGGTATCCATTCAGTCGGGATGCTAGTGGGCCCACCTACGGTCATCGTGATGATTTCCTAATTATGCCAGGAGTAGGCTAGGCTTGTTGAATTGTGTGGCCGTGATTATTTTTTGGGACTGACATGAACAGTCTAGATTTTTCTTAAGGAATTTAAACGCGTTTGATCGCGCTATCTTTTAATCAAAAAGTGTGTAAACACACTAATCTCTTTATCAGAGAGTGGTGTAGCCTACGTGAGTGTTTTCATACAGGTCTCAACACTGACACTTCGGGAGATTCATGCTACTCCGCTGCGAGTGAACATTACTCATCATGTCATGCCAATATTGAGAGTTTGGCTGGGAACATAACATAGGAAAATGCTAGGCAGGTCATTCATTAGATAATAATGCAATAGGTTAAAATTTACAAAATATCTGGGAATGTTGCTTCACGCACCATTCTGGATAAATTTCATAAATATATTGAATTGCTTAATACATATGTAAGCGAAAAGGTGTATGTACTCATCACTTTCAGATAGCTTTCGTTCCTTTGCAGGATGACAACGCATTAAAATACAGGGTTTTACAATTTTAGCCCTGAACTGAAAACCACCATCAACAAGCGTGATTCGAATCACTGAGAATCCCGTTGAGCACTCAAGAACTAAGCACATCGACATCATGTATCATTTTATTAGAGATCTCTATGAAAATGATATCATTAACATGGAATTTGTGCCTTTTGAACAACAATTGGCTGATATTCTCACCAAACCTCTAGATACTTCTACGTTTCAACACTTACGACAGTCTATTGGTGTTGTTTTGGTTCTTTAGATTTCTAGTTTTTTCTTACCCCTGGATATATCAATATTTTTTTGGGAATAAAAACTTAGAGATTCAGTGAAGTGTTGTTTCAATTCCTCATTTGTTTCTAATAGTAGTAGTTTGTTTTTGTTTAGTATCAATTTTGTCCAAAGAAATCCTTATTTTCTCGTAAAAGTAAGGTCGCTCTTGTTGTTCTTTCGGGAATGACATTTTATGGGGGAGAGTTCTTAATTTAACTTGTGCTTTATTGCCAAATCTTTGTGGGTGCGGCTGTGGAATATTGTAGGAGTTATCTTATATCTTTATAAACTCCTTAATAAATATACTAAGTTTCGACTATGTGAAATCATCGAAACAAAGTTTATATGTTATCTTTTAGTCATGAATAATTTCTTTGAGAATTTCATTATGATCCCGCTAGTTTTCGTACCTTTGCCAATTTATATTGACAAAAAGGGGGAGAATTATTTTGTAGTTCACACTACATACATATGGTTTACGGATCATTATGTAAGGGGGAGTGGTTTTCATTGTGAGATGAAGAATTGACTAGGGGGGGCATACATATAACCATAGTATTATTGTCAAAGTTGTGATACAGTTGAACTTTGATGTTGTGTAATAATACTATGACACTGTATAACAATAATTGAGAACATCTTATTTCTTATTGTTATGGATATAGATCTTCAACAACTATGATGCTGAGTTGAACACGTTCAGAATCACTAGAGTACTTGGAGTGACGAAGAATTCAAGGAATGTTGAAGAACCAAGGAAATCAAGCATTTGGATGAGAAGCTACAAAGTTTATTTATTTTGTAATTCATATGTATTGATAGTTTTGTCACTAAAATTGACAAAGGGGGAGATTGTTAGAGTACTGCTCGGTCGAACTCGCAAGCGTTTCTATCTCAAGCTTATTTGTCAAGTTTAGTTTTCAAAACTATAAGTCTTGATTTCTAGTATACTTATAGCTATGTCTCGTATTAGGATAAAATGTGTAGTTGAGATTTAGACTTCACGACGTTCATCGATTGAAGACGAAGATCTACTAAGGGGAGCTTGGAGTAACTTCATCAACAAAGGGTATGTGGAGACTTGAACTCGTCTATCACTCATAAGTCTATTATATTCTATCTCCTATTGAGACTAAGTCGTATAGATATATAAACTTTACATTATACACATTTGATATTTCGAGCTGAGTTTAACTAGCTTATATCTTTCTCGAAATATGTGTTGGAAAGCTTTTTGCTTTAACTACGTTCATCATTATTCTTGACGAAGTCAAAAGATGATCATGTGAAAATCACCTTGTAACATCTTACATGATTTGTGTGAGACAGTCATTTGATGCAGACTCAGAATGTTTCGTATTGATCATTCGATCACTTGAAAATCGCTTATAAGCTAATAGTTTGTGTGAGATATCTATTGTCGTCTTCTAAGAATGTTTCAATGATTGAAATGAAAGTTTAGAACAATTAATCATTTTCTGGATATAGCATAGTATGCATACTCGTATGCAAACTGTTGTAAGAATGATTTAGGTCCGGGAACCAAGTATGCATACCCGTATGCGAACGGTTTTAACTGTCAAAGTCCAGGAACTAAGTTTGTGTACTCGTTTGCAAACTTATTCACCTAAATTTGGTCCACAACGACAGTATGCATACCCGTTTGCGAACTGTCGGACATGACAAAAGTCCGGAACTTAAGTTTGCGTACCCGTTTGCAAACTTATGTGGTTAAGTTCTAAAATTGGTTAAGTATGATTTCATACTCATGAACAAATACATTTATATATTAAGGAATGCAATCTTTGCAAATCGTGGCTAAAATGTTTATGAATTGATTCTTTGATTCAAATCCGATTTTTCTTCAATTGTGTCTTGTATACTTCTATGAGAATATAAACAATTGAACAACTCTATGAGTAACACAATTAGATTCACTAGTTTCAAACCCGTGCTACGCACCGGGACTGATGAAGCTTTTTTTATATTATTGGTATATCCACTGAGGCGGGGCTTCTCCCCGCCCCGGTCCCAATAAGAGTTCAAATAGGCTAATATAAAATTATTATCCAATGAATTGACAATTAACAATTAAAACTATGTAATTGTAAATTTCTAATAATCAAATGGACCTTCACTGTAATATTATTCTATTCTAAAAATCTCACATGATTTGAAAACTAATTTCAAGCAATCGAATAAAGCAGTAACCAATTCTTCAAATAAACTAAAATAAATCAATATAAGTAATCTCAAAAGTAAGATAGTTTAATTATAAATATTAAAGCGTAATTAGATTTTTTTAGTATTTTACCCGTGCTATATACCGGGTATGATGAGAATCGATCCTATTTGGTGAGGCGGGTTTTCGCCGCGCACTTGTTTAAGAAAGGGTACCAATTAACAAATGCAGTACACCAATTATCATTTACTAGATTAAATGTTGGAACTAAAATCACCAATTACAAACTGTTTAAACTTTTTGAAATTAAAAAATCCTTTTAAAGAAAATACAATTGAAAAATTACTCCAACTTTTGGAATCAGTAAACTTCATGGCATTGCCAATATTAGTAATCTAAAAATTATTCGTAAGGATAGATTTGAAGTTTGCTACTCAAAGTAACACTACACCTACCATTATTCTTGCTAGATTTTAGAATACATATTTCTTGGATAATCAACTTTTGCAACTTAAAAGTAAAGAAACAAAGTTGTAATAATATTCTACCTTTAAATCCTAATAAGGACTTCCAATTCGGCTAAATCATGTTTGTACTTCACCCTATATACACTCCACCATCTGCCTTACGTACCATATCACATAATTTTATTAAGAATCAATCAGCCAACTACTCAAGTGCTCTTTCAGACTCCAACTCGTCTCAGTAAAATAAAATAAAATTACACTCACTATATAGTTATATCAATAGTGGGTATAAGAGATACTAAAAAAATAATAATATAAAATATGTTGCAAAATAGTGCAAACCATATGAAGTGCTTCCCGTTGAAGATGATGTAATCATAAAAATGTACTGACATGTTTTTATTCAAAAGTCATATATTATATATCTTAAAAAAAAATTATATCAATATTAAATATATTGCAAACTTTAAATAGTGCAAAGAATATGAAGTGCTTCCCGTCGAAGATGCTGTAATCAAGAAAATGCACCGATATATCTTTCTTCATAAATCATATACTTGTGTTAAGAACCAATAAGCGACCAAATCAATTGCTCTTCCAAGATTCAACTCTTTCTTTATAATGAAACGAAAAATCACGCTCACTATATGGTTGTATCAACATATGATATCATAGACACTATAAAAAAACATAATATTTATAAATAATAATAAAAAAAGGCCAATTATACATAGTGAAAAGCATATGACGTGCTTCCCTTCGAAGAACATGTCATCAATATATCTTTCTTCAGAAATCATATATTTGAGATACTAAAAAAATGATATCAATGTTAAATGTATTGCAAACTATAAATAGTGCAAAGCATATGAAGTGCTTCCCGTCGAAGATGATGTAATCAAGAAAATGCGCCAATATATCTTTCTTCATAAATCATATACTTGTGTTAAGAACCAATAAGCGACCAAATCAATTGCTCTTCCATGCTCCAACTCTCTATTATTAAATGAAAAATGGGATATTTAACGTTTGGTACCCAGCAAATGTCCAACACCTAGCTTTGGTACCCAATATTTGAAATATTAGCGGTTGGTACCTTGACTAACCGTTGACTGTCAAGTTAAACTGGTTGACTAATAATTATTTATTTATTCTAATTATCATTTTAATAAAATATGATTTCACACATTTATCCTAAAATCAAAATAATCTTCGTTAACAGCCACATATTTCGACGATGAAGATCTGTCGAATATCACCAACAGTTTCATAACCCATCTCGTAGTCACTTCCAAGTCGAGAAAATGAATTTTCTTTACAGCTTATTCTTCCTCGTCAAAGGCAGCAAGAACATATCTCCCATGTTTTCTTCCCGTTTCGTCAAAGCATACAGCAGCTCGAGCTCCATCTTCTCTGTCTTATTATCGTTGTCTGAAAACTCGAGCCTATTATTTTTTCTCCATCTTTAATCATGGTAGCAACGCCCAACTTCATCTCAATCCTATCACCCATGACAACAACAAGATCGAGTCCCTTAATCCTTTTATTTCCTTATCTCTACCACATACCGAGAAATGTCATTATCAATCGCAAACTCGAGCTCCACTTCTTCATTTCCATTAATGACAGAAACACCATTGTCAAGCTCTTTTGAATTCCACACACTACAACGTTTCCAAATACCCTCGACAACCTATTAATTCAATAGAATTCGAAATACTCTCAAATCAAATTAACTACCATCGCAAGATGATGATCATCAAAAATTAATCAAGGATGCACACCTGTCATGAAATCGAAGAAGAAGAAGATGATGGTGGCCCAAATAGAAGTATCTGGTACCAAATAAATTACAATCACCAAATGAAATATGAGCAAACCCAAAAGACACAATTTTTTTTGGATTAGGTTTAGTATGTATCTTTACATAATACTGAGGAAGAGACGCTGATCGTTATTTCTTAGGGGGCAAAAAAAATAACAAAAATAAAAAAGATAAGGGTTTATAGATAAAGGGAGGTCAAAGTTTACATAATACCAATATAATTGTAAAAAAAAAAATGAAAATGAAAATTACTGAAATTTAATAACTGTTAGGTCAAAGTTTGACTTTGACGGTCATAGGTTAGTCCAGGTACCAACCGCTAATATTTTAAATATTGGGTACCAAAGCTAGGTGTTGGACATTTGCTGGGTACCAAACGTTAAATATCCCATGAAAAATCACACTCAATATATGGTTGTATCAACGTATTAAAGGCACTATTAAGAGAAGAAATATTTGGATAATATTACTAAAAAAAATAGATTGCCAACTCTACATAGTGAAAATCATATGAACTGCTTCCCGTCAGAGAATATAAAATCAATGAAAAATACTAATATATATTTCTTCAGAAATCATATACTTGCGTGAAGAATCAAGTAGCCAACTGAACTGCTCCTTCAAACCCCAACTCTTTATACTTAAATGAAAAATTACATGACTATATAGTTGTATCAATATTTAATATTAGAGATACTTAAAAAAAAATGTTAATATTAAATAGTTTGCTAACTCTAAGTCGTACAAAGCATATGAAGTGCTTCTTGTCAAGGAGATGCACTGATATATCTTTCTTCAGAAATAATATACTTGCTTTAAAAATCAAAAGGCCAACTCAACTAGAGATGCACTGATATATCTTTCTTCAGAAATCATATACTTGCTTTAAAAATCAAGAGGCCAACTCAACTACTCTTCTAGGCTCCAACTTCTTGTCACTAAATAAAAAACTACACCCACTATATAGTCGTATTGATATATGACATTAGAGACACTAAAAAACACACAAATCGACATAAAATATATTGTTAACTCTAAATAGTGCAAAACATATAAAGTGCTTCTCGTCAAAGAAGATGTAATCCAGGAAACGCATTGATATATCTTTGTTCATGTAATCAAGGAAATACAACCAGTACTACGCACCGGGTCCGATGAGAATTTTTGATTTGGTGTGCCCGGTACCGTCACGACGCATCTAAAAACTCCAATATATCTTTCTTTATTTTTATTAGTATGATTACTTTTACTGGGTGGCAAAATTTGATAAACTTTGATAATCCAATATAAGGATTTTTTTTCTCCAATTTTTATTATATTTTTGTTGGCTAAAATAGATTTTTTTATTATTTATGGAATTTTATCGGCTCAAATTAATATTTTTTAATTATATAGAATGAACTTGGACGATCTAAGTGACGAGCTAAAAAATTCAACGGTCCGAGATTTAAAAAAACTATGCAAACGTGGTGTAAGAATACGAAATAAAATCTCAACCAATAAGGACTAAGAGTTTCATTAACCACCCAAAAGGAGGGTAAGTGCTTCCTTTGAACTTGGAACTAGAGTTAGAGCCCATTTTATAAAAAATTAACAGACACTAAATATAAACAGTTTTTAGACCAATCATAAGCCATGGTGTTGTGGACCGCAAGTGAGAATAAAGATAAGCGCAACTTTAAACGTGATCCGCAGCTATAAATACCCCTTATAAAAATAATTTGGTATCTCACGGTTTGTGTAGTAAGCCATCTTCTTTTAAAAAGAAAAAATGGTTGCAAAGATTATCTATTAACATGATTAGTTGAGATTAAAAATTAAAGCATATGTTCTACGACCGGTTAAGAAAATGTAAGGATAAGAGGAAAGTGTTCCTTTATTAATGAACTCAAATGTTCGGGACTTAGAGAAGCCCAAAACTGGATCTGTTTATCATAAAACATTGAAACCAAAATTTCTGTGCAAATATATTATGTATTAATCGAACAAATAGATCTCACTAAAATGTTTGTGCCCAAACAAAGATAGAGGTTACTAATGAGAAATAATTAAATAAAGATGTAGTGAACAATTATAAAGTAGGTCAATATGAGGGTTTGTGTATAAAACTTCCCAAATCTATAATAATATTTGCAGCGGGGAAAGGTTTTGAACCATTCTTTAAAGAAATAAAATATATAAATTCGTCTGAATGCTTTGAAGTATTGGCTGAAAAATTCCCTTATTTGCACTCGACTTACCCGTAATATTTTCTCCATCTACAATTGCCATGCGAGGTTTTCCAATTAAATATCAATAGGGATTGGTGGAAGTGTTAGCAACTCCCTTCGGCTCATTAGACCCGTATCTGAAACCTAAAAACCAAATACAACAACAATTATTAGATATCTTTAAACCACATAAAGTCATCTGGTTAAAAAACCTCTACTCTAAGCCAGTACCAATACGGTCCAGTGTAGAATGAACGTGATTTCAAAAGAGCTATTTTCAGTTTCTATGCAACACCGGGAACAAACAACAAACAAAAAAAATTTCAAAACTTGAGTTGACATATTTAGGTTACAACTTCTTTTAGTACATTTGTTAGTGAGCTAAAACATACCTTGTCCAAACTAAGCCCTGACAACTCGGTAACTGCAAGTTCATTCATTCCATATATCAATGGAAACATCCAATATCCCATATCCACCATTTTTTTACATAAAGTATTTAGAAGCCTGAAAAAAGGAAGAACATCCTTATATAGGAAAAAACAAGTGCATAAAGGACGATAACTACCATTTATCTGATTGGTCGAAATTCTAAGGCTAAAACTTAGAAGTTATTTTATTTATTTATTCTAGGTTTATGGATTTACTTTAAAAAATATTGATATATAAAATATTTGGAATAAACTTGGACTAATATGTGATGTTAAATTCAAAGGTCAGCCTAAGGAGAATAAGAAGAAAAAATGTACCAAGTTTATTGTTGTAAATGTTGTGCCTGCTCATATACAAAAGTGCAGGTAACATGAAAAGAACAAAAGACCACCCTATTTTACAATTACAATCCACTAATACTGTAATTAAAAAATGAAAATAAAATAAAATAAAATAAGAAGCCCTATTTGTCTTCTTCGGAACTTCAGTGTGCGTCAAATTAATAAAAGTAACCCAGAATAAGGATCGTCAAATGAAACCATCACCTGCAACAAAAAAAACAACATATAATCAACATCCAAATGTATTTGCAATCCTATTCAACCAAAATAAACTCGAAATAGCGCCATATGTTACCATACAGTAATTTCATCGATATAAATATTGACAAAAAAAAAATCATTACAACAATTTGTCCTCATTATTCCAAATCATTAATGAAGAGTTCAAAGCGAGATTAACAGCCATAGAGTAAAATCCTACCAATTGTTGTCTTGAATGAAAAATCCAACCAAGAAAATGAAAATTACCTGAGCAATTTTTATAGGAAAGTAGCAATGCCAATCAACTAAAGTTTTCATTATATCTGCAAAACGATGATATTGAATCATAAGCATTCACTAACAAAATACAAAAATAACAGAGAAGCAACATCCAAAAACATCAACAAAAGACAAAAATAAAAGAGAAGCAACATCCAAAAACATCAAAAAAAGAATGGGGCTCGGATTTGCATTCAAGCGTTTTTATATAGGGAGAGAGAGATTTTTTTTATTTTTTGGACTTAATGTCTTATATTTACCAAGAAAAATCAAAAAAACTTTTTCTTCTCCATTTTGTTTTATCTTTGCCTCTATATAATTAAGAAACTAGGTATATATATATATATATAGAATATAGTTATTTTTGGTTAGGTATATTGGCGATTTAATATTCCGTGTTTTTTTTTTCTTGATCAACTTTAGGAAAATATATTTAGAATATTGTTATTTTTAGTTAGCTATATTAGAGTTATTATGTTCACGGATTATTTTTTCTGAAAAATATAGAATGAATGATGTAGAAAAATAATCTCTGGATTAATTTTAGAAAAATATATTTTTTGTTACAGGGCCTACGGCCCGTGGATGTGCGGTCCATCCAGTTTCCCTTTTATATGTATATACATAAACCTATGTATGATAACCGATACTCTCTCCAATAACATATTCCTTTCCCTTGTCTCTACATCTTCTATCTTCACCTCAAATCCTCCTAAAACACGTTATCACCACGATGCTCAACCATTGCCGCAAAGAACGACGAGAAAAAGAGAAAGGGTTAATAGTGAATTGGGTTATATACTTCTATCATTCTTTTAATCAATCAGATCCATCAAAAAAAAATGGTATACCTAACTCTATTGTTCTTATTTTCAATCAGATTTGTTAAAAAAAAAAAGGGAAAGAAAACTGGTATGCCTAATTCATCATGTGTAGGCTACTATGTCGTCAATGACTTCTGTTAATTGATGAACCTAAGTGATTTTTTATTTAATTTGTATGTCCGCTTCATAGACAAATAACAATTAAAATAAAATAAAAATTGATTTGCATGATGTGATGCTAGGGCTATATATGAACTAATGAAACCATGTGCAATTTTTCTTTTTCTTTCATATGAAACCGATTTCTTTTTTGTCTGCCATATCTAATATTTTGCCTATTTTTGGAATAAAATGTGATTGGCTGATTTGATATCATGTATCATCTGATTGAGTACTGTTTGGGTACGACTTGTTGTGCTTCATGTATCTATCTATTAATAAATTGATTAATGGAATCATCACCATTTATCTTGTATAAACAATAATTTGTATGTGTATTTGTGTTAACATCTTGATTGGCGTGATATTATTCTTTTACTATTTTTATTTACAATGCAACTTTGTTTGCAATCCTAATTGATATCACTGTTTTCATTGATTAATGTTTCCAAATCCATATAGATTTTTGTTTGTTATTAAATTGACGTCTGTAATTAGCTAAAGTTCCATATAAACTTTTTATCTTATCTTTCACTATTATTCTCAATACTCCACCTATATGGAACGTTCCAGTTCCAATTCCAATTGTCGGTTGTTGATTTTTTTTTCTCTGGGTTTTTTTTTATCAACACTGCAGAGGAGATGATGTTGTTTGCTAAGGCAGCCAAAGAGCCGGGTAGAAACAGAAAAGTTCCGTTCCAGTTTGGGTTGTGCATGACCAAGCCTGTTCTGGGTTGGTGTACATAAAGTGGGAACCAAATCCCAAGGTATGAAACTAATGTGGGTTTTTACATTGAATAATAGTTGCTAGGCTTAAATTTTTTTTTTTTGTTAGAACATGCCTAGTTTTGCTTTTCTTTTTGTCTTAAGATAAGCCCATAAACGGACAAATTTAAATTATAAGTGCTGATCTCGATCATTAAGTATGTTGGTCTAAATATTATTTTGTTCTCTTGAATATAATATTGGCTATGGTTGAATGATGTTTATCTTTTGTTCAATTGCGTTGTACCAACTCGACTCCAATGTATGTATGTATTTGGGGTTTAGAAGTATTTGGACCATTATTGCGTACTTGATATTTTCTTCCCATAATTTGAATGTTCAGTGGAATGTAACCCATTTGCTCGACTATTAATTTGTCAGTAATTTCAAAAATACGTTCAAATAAAATCACATGTATTCAAATTTTGTGGAAGAACTCACAAAAGATGATATGAGTCAGAAAATTTCCATTTCTCTACTTCATCCATGATACTAACGAACCAGTATACGTTGAAGTATGACAACAAGAGAACTATCTTTTAGTAATCTATTCAACCTAAAGTAATTGGTTGACATGTGTAGTGAGATTCTCTTGGCCTAATGAGATAAATAAATTTCTCAAATTAAGCTAAATGTAGCGAAAATGAAAATGGAAAGAACCTCAAAGTAATGAGGGTTAGATGTACCGACTCATATAAAATATGTGAAAAGGGACATATATATCATGAGAAAAAAAAATATTTTTTTCCCAGCAGTAATGACACCAAAGTATAGGTATCAATTGAACATGAGATCAGCTAAAATGTAATTCTAGCTTCCATCATAAATGAAAATAAAATAAAATTGGAAATGCACCTGGTCATAGGTATTGGTATATACAATGTAATGTGTGTATCATATTAGCAACCAATTTTCACATTCAACTTTAATGGCAATAAGAAATTTGCCTAGCCAATTGACTATCTTATTCAGTTGAACTGGATCCAACGTCTGTACTTATGGAATGAAAACAAGAGACATAAATTCTCTAAAGAACTTGAGATATATTGGGAGACACGTAATATATATTCACTCTAAAGTACTTGAATTGAATCCCACTTTTATTACGTAATAAGGCCACACCACCTGTTAAAACTCTCAAGACCCAAGTGTCTAACTCATAATTGTTTTTCTTTCATTATCTTAAGGAATTTAAAATAGTTGTTGAACTACTTCCTTATAATATGTCTACGATGATTGGATCATTGAGCGAAGCATTGTTCAAAATTTGTTTCCAAGATGATACAAAGTCACAAAAGCTCTATGTGTACTGAGAGCTAATCACCTTGTTAAATTCCAAAGAAACCCATGAGAGTGGATATCATATGGAAACTCACAGTGATGAGAATGTAATTGATTGCATCTTTTATAGTCTCTAATATATTTGGAAGGAAATATATTTTTTAGAAAAACTAATGAGTCAATCTAGTGCAATGTGATTCACTATAATATCTGGATTATTGAATCATATTGACTCCGACAATGAAATGTTGGAAACTGACTCATAGAGGCTTTGGGAAGAACCATGAAGAAACTTTGGTTGTGACATGATGATCGTTTTGAAAGGACTCATGCGAACATCACTTTATTTGAGTGAACAAAAATGGGAACAATTTTGACAGAATGTGAAGTAATGACATCTCTCAATAAGTGTTTTCTAAAGTACTAGATGCACAACCCCCTCCTCCCTCCAATTATGTTTTTAAGTAAAAGAGCATATCACTCATTTTTACAAAGTCTTCATAAAAACAGGATCGAGGCCATCCTAAGATGCAAATGGTAAAAATTCCATATTATGAAGAAAACAAGGTGAAATTTAGAAAAATATTCATGCAGAATGCGGACCATTAAAGTGACTGATGGATCTGGTGAATGTTTTTACTTTTCGACTAGTTATAGTTCCCAAGAAATTTGCGTTTGAAAACTACTAGCACATACCACACAATGCAAAGTGCAAAGGCTAACCACCCTTGTTAATGCTAGAGAATATACATCAAAAGGACTTGATGAATATTGCATGTTTAATAAGATCAATATAGAACATCTTATACCCAATGGTCTCACAGAGGCTACCATCAAATGTTACAGATGGTGTCTAAGGAATAGGTTATGCGTACCAACCTACCTTTTATTGCTTTGGGGATATGCAATATTACGCGCATCTTTACTTAACTCATTTTTTTTTAGAACCCAATATTAGTCAACCTTTTCTGCGTACCAGTTGGTAACTGTATTTAAGCCTGACATTTGTGTTTTTACGCATTTTTGGTTACACTATATATGTGCCATTACGACTCCACATCGTACAATGATGGGTCTTAAAAATTGTTAAGTAGTTATGTTGGAAATGAGTTCCCAACAATTATCCGCATTTTAAAACTTTTGACAGGAGATCTCTTACCGCTAGATTTGCGGGTTGTCATTTTAATGAGACATTCTTCCCGTCGTCAGGGGAGATAAGAAAAGATATTTTCTAAGGGAACGACAGGAATTGTCATGGTGTGTTCCCACTATGTCTCATGTTTATTCTTGTAATCCACAAATATAAATGTGAAGTGACAAAGAATAATCGATTTTCAGAATGTACATTGATGTCGCTAAAGTGACAAGATCACACATACCAGCTGCAAATATTCCTGCAAGGTTAGAAATCCTCAGTATGGGGTACACCATAGACTAAGGTGTTGCAACTACACTTGGTGGAAGTGTAGTTAAGGCCGTGGCTCCATAAAGGAAAATGGAGATGCCACTAGGTTCGATCAATGCTCACCTAGAAAGGAATTAGATGAGTAAGGCACAACCAAATTTGTATCATTAATGAAATCATCTCATTTGATTGTCTCTGACTATGTCCATGAATCAATACTGGAGGACGCTCCGAAGTTTAGCGATTCCAGAGAACAATGACATCCCAAGTGGATTATGAGAACACACACGAATCAATGGAAAGATCGTGTGAGCATATTAATGATTATTATTTTCATATACAGTTTATAAAGGAAATTGAGCACGATGAGATCGAACCATGCTTCTTATTGTTTGAATATCAACAATAAAGAGCATATTTGGCCTACACAATCCAGGTAAAATTTGATTCTTTGACAAATATATAGGTATTTGGTGTGGTAGTGCTAACCAACCAAGTGTAAAGCCTGTGGACATACATGATTATTTGTCACAAAGAACAGTGAGAATAATGAAGTCATGATGGTATAAAGACTCTCCTTGTGGCGCGAGGTATCTCACAAATCCCTGGAATTGTTTACTTTGTTATAATGAACATTATAGCATTTTCCTACTTAGTTAGCTTGGTAATTTCAAAAGGAATTGAAATGCAGCATGTGTATGTGGTTGTTACGTATCTCTGAAAGAATCAAGAGATGGAAGATATTTACAAAAGTACTTGATATACTTTTGTTTCCAAAATCAAATGACTCTAAACCACAAAGTGCGTTTAGAGTTAGATAGAACGCTCACTTATAGATTCAAGCAATCAGGCGAATGTGGTATACCCGTACAAGTGACTATTTGATTTGGAGGGGATAGACAAGTAAGTTATTTTTCATTGCATATTCATAAGAAAGTTCCTGATTTGGAATTGTGGCTATTTATGTTGATGGTACAGACATGATGTGTACTCTTGATGTAATAAGAGACCTTAAAAGCTATTTAAAATCCGAATTTGAGATGAAAAATCTAGGGAAAGCTCGATCGAATACTGAGCTTGTGGTATATTATTCCACTAGTTTGCATATGTCTAAAGTTTTCAGGCAATTTAACAAAGACATGCATCCTGATAGCACTCCCATGATTAGTCGAGGTTCAAATGTAATTAAGTAACCATTTCGTCCAAAGGAATAGGACGAAAATGTGTTGGGAGATGAAATTCCCATATATAAGTACAATAGACGCATTGTTGTACTTAGTATAATAATGTACTCGATTAAATTTTACATCCTCAGGGAACTTGTTAGCTAGATATAGCTCCGCGCCAACGCAACGTCATTGGAATGGTATAGTGAATGTAATCATGTACTTAAAAGTAACCATTGACATAAATTTGTTTTATCCCAACAAAGACATTAAAAGGAATCCTAATGAAAGTGCAATCCAAAAGTTGTTGATTATGAAGGAACACTAATCTTTTCTCCAACGAAAGTAATCAGATCATATGGTAGATTATTTTCTAAGTCATTACCAATATTAAGTTTCGAAAAATACATGACTAAAGGAACTGTCTAGAACAACTTTGAAAGTAATCAGGGGGAGATGCCGACATCAGGGGGAGGATCTAAGGATATGATGTCGACATAATTTACTTCGAAATTGAAGTTGTGTCGTACTGTTTTTACCTTAGATTGAGAATAGTTTTTCCCAAAGGGTTTTGTTACTCGACAAGGTTTTTAGCGAGACAACACTAAAAACATCAAGTATGTTGAACTTTGAAGACATAAAGATCGCGTTGATATTACTGAAAATATATGAATCAAAGAAATGAAACGCGATAGTCTGTTAAGCAACGTAACTTCCAGGATCAACAACATGGTCTTATAAGCTTTCAAGTCACCAATGTACAGTGTGATAAACTCCTTTTGACTGCATTAGAATAATGAAAATTGTCTGACATCAGGGGGAGCATCTAATGGTGTGTTGAACTCTTTTCCTTCACCGAGGTTATTTTTCCCACAGGGTTTTGTTGCTCGGCAAGGTTTTTAATGAGACAACAACAAACACTGGGAATATAATTTCCCAACTAAGGCTATTGTCTTTCCCACAAGGATTTTCTTCCTTAGGAGTTGTGAAGCAACTAATCAACTTCAACAGAACAAAGTGATCATCTGCAACGGATCATCTTTACTTGCATATGTCACGTTGTACTCTTTTCCCTTCGTCAAGGTTTTATCCCATTGGGTTTTCCTTGTCAAGGTTTTAATGAGGCAACGTATACGCATCCAACTATGTTCTAAGTTTAGTTAATATTGTACTCCTTTTCTTAAGTTCAGGTTTTGTCCCTTTAGGTTTCCCTGACGAAGTTTTAACGAGGCAATTAACTTAGACTCGTTGATCTTTGAAGATCATATTGCATGTGACGAACTACATGTAAACTATGAGATAACATGTGAAGTACTACATGTGAAGAGTTTTACCAAGGTTTTATCCCACTAGGGTTTTCCTTGTAAAAGTTTTAATGAGGCAATTGATTTCGGCACAAGTCATAAAGGAGAGAACGACATCTGAAAAATTACATTCAAAGCACTCTATATGAAGCATTTTGTATAAATTTTTGTTATTGAACCGCACAAGGGGGAGTGTTACAGGGCCTACGGCCCGTGGATGTGCGGTCCATCCAGTTTCCCTTTTATATGTATATACATAAACCTATGTATGATAACCGATACTCTCTCCAATAACATATTCCTTTCCCTTGTCTCTACATCTTCTATCTTCACCTCAAATCCTCCTAAAACATTTTTAATATTGTTAATTTTTATACCCTATATTTATTGGATTTGTACCTTGTAATCACATATTAGATTTTTCAAGATTAAACTAATAATTATTCATAGATTTTGTACCTTAAAAACAATCTAAAATTTTTTTTTTTTTTTTACCCCATACACATTTTTATCCAATTTTCTGAATTTTATCATAAATATTCGAAATTAACATAATAATTCTTTTTTTATTTTTTTGGATATTTATCATAAATACTCAAAATTAATATAGTAATTTTTTTTTTAAAATTGACGGATATGATTTTAAAATAATCATGTAAACTCGGTGTAATTAAACGTAATAATTTTAGGCCTTCCAACCAACAATCTAAATATTAATTTAAAATATCAATTAACATAATAATTTTTAGACGTTGTCAGTTTTTAATGCATAAACATGGTTGGATTTTCTAGATGTTTATTATTAACATTAGTAATTTCTAGATTTTTTTTGCCTTATAAAATGTTCAAAAATATAAATCTTATTATTTTATTTCATAAATATGTTGATTTGTTTTTTTTTTTTAATTTCAGTCATAAATGTATGAAATTAATATAGTAGCTTTTTTTTATTTTCTGATTTTTTTATAATAAATACATAAAATTATAAAAGATTCAAAAAATATAAATGTCATTATTTTAATCCATAAATATGTTGAATTGATTTTTTTTTTAATCATAAATTTTTGAAATTAATATAGTAGTTTTCTTTGGCATTTTTAGATTTTTTTTCCTTATAAAAGATTCAAAAAATATAAATCTTATTATTTTATTCCATAAATATGTTGAATTGATTTTTTTTTATTTAAGTCATAAATGTACGAAATTAATATAGTAGTTGTTTTTATTTTCTGGATTTTTTATAATAAATACATGAAATTATAAAAGATTCAAAAAAAAAAAATCTTATTATTTTATTCCATAAATATGTTGAATTGTTTTTTTTTTTAATCATAAATGTCCCAAATTAATATAGTAGTTTTCTTTATTTTCTGGATTTTGACAATAAATACACGAAATTAATATAGCATTTTTTCTAAATAATGAGGGTCGTCCGTTGCATGTGTCCCAACCATCCACCCAATCTACACCACACATTGTTGGATCAACGCACCATATTTAATGAAATTTTATCCAACGAATACGAATGGGTTTTCAAAGAGCCAATGAGAGCGCGAGGTTACGCTAACCAGCCAATAGGAGAGAGGGTAAGCTCCACCAGTGCTACTTTTATTCTGGAGTGAGGGATGGTATTGAGTTTTTAGGTTGTTGATTTGAGTATCATTTGATCTAGAAGTGTCAAGATGAACATGGTTAACACAAAAGTGTTCATATGGCTTACTTCGGTTAATTGTAATTGAGCCAACTCAATATACACGTTTAGGTAAGGTTACCCATATCTAAATGAAGTATGTTTCATTTGTGTGTAACAAGCTAAGACCATCTAATGGTGGAAACTTAGTTTGAATCTTAAATCAGGTTTTTCATCTAACGGTGAATATTAATTGCTTTGTCACAAAGTTATCAAACCCTGATTTGAAGATCATATAAGGGATAACTCTGGCAACTGGGAAACCTAATCCCCATACCTTCTGTGTGATACTAGTTGCGACTAGAGTCGATTCTCCTTTAACCTAGGTTTTTCCTAAAACCATTATAGGTTAACGACTTAAAGACTTCATTGGGATTTTGAAGCCAGACCCAACTATTTTCTCTGTAGTTGCGTGTTTTGATCTTACTTGTCCTATCGTATTGAGTACTATCTTTTCTAAGATTTGCTCGAGATTTATCTCTGATAGGTAAGATATAAAAAGTAATCATAAAGCTCTTTGTCTCATTCTTTGTGATTCCACAATAACTTGTTCTACTACCATATAGTTAAGTTATTGTGAGGTGACTGATATTTATAAGCTATTCTTCGGGAATATAAGATCGGTTTATCAATTGGTTCATGTTCACCTTGATTTATCAAAAGACGAAACAAAATCTTCATAGGTATTTTTGTGGGAGACAGATTTATCTACCGGAATAGACTTTTCTGTGGGAGACAGATTTGTTTATCAAGTCTTCGACTTTGGGTCGTAGAAACTTTTAGTTGTGGGTGAGATCAACTAAGGGAATCCAGTGCGTAGAGTCCTGCTGGGATTCAGAGACGTAAGGAACGCGACTGTACCTTAATCAGTGTGAGATTGGTTAGGGCTCAACTACATTCCAGTATGAAGTTAACTTATAGTAGGCTAGAGTATGTGGCGGCTTAATATTGTGTGGTGTTCAAATCTGGACTAGGTCCCAAGGTTTTTCTACATTTGCGGTTTCCTCGTTAACAAAACTTCTGGTGTCTGTGTTATTTCTTTTCCGCATTATATTTGTTTATATAATTGAAATATCACAAGTTGTGCTTATAATTGAAATATCATAGGTTGTGCGTAGTTCAATCAATTGGTAAATCCAACCTTTGGTTGTTGATTGCAATTGATTGACACTTGAACATTGGTCTTTGGTACCGTTCAAGTTGTTTCTCATAATAATCAGGCTCACGGATTCCTATCTATTTGATTTGCTGATTATATTGAGAAATAGAGATAAGACTATTGGATATATTTTCCTTGATTTAGTCTGACTGTCTAGTTGATTCTCTTGGAATTATATTTGAGTTAGTCCGTACAGATTGCCTAACGAAATATTGGGCGTGGTTGTTAGACCCCCGCTTTTTCACCAAGTACACCACAATCTTTTCGATATCAACCTATATGGCCGATACCTTGCGTGATCTAATACAGACAGAGACTATCAAGAAGATAACAACCACAAGGTATACGCTTGGTATATATTACAAGTCCGAAATCGAACCTAACTATAGGGATCAACATAAGTATTCAGATTAACATACAACTATATTTACTTTAATTATAAATACAATCTAAATAATGCAGAAGTAAAGTAAATAACATAACACAAGATTTTGCTAACAAGGAAACCGCAAATACAGTTTTGAATACTCTCAGAATTAAGTCGATATACAAAGATCACTACCAACTTTGTATATTCGAGACCAAGTAATATACCCCTAGTTTCCTCGGTATCCTTGCGCCTATAACCAATCTGGCTAATGCACGTGAGTCTAAGATAAAGTCTACTATCTTAAGTTGCTTCATTTCCTTATGAAGACTTCAAGCACTCAACTCCTTTAAATCATCTTTTAAAACAATAAAAAACTAATTTGTTTCGGTAACTGCTCTATCAATCCCAAGAAGTGAATCATAAATTATTGTTGAGTCCAACAAAGGGTCTTTTGTTTGTTCTAATAAACTCCTTTGTTCGGTTATATCAGCCAATATCTAGATTATCAAGATAACCATATATAAGTTTACAAACTACTTCCAAAATTGCACAAACCGTGAAGTATACATGATATCGGAAAGCGGTTTTTCCATGAGGATCGGTCTTACTATAGATCCACAATAGGTAGAGATCGGTTCTTCTAGAGATCCCCAATAGGTATCGGTCATGCTAGAGATTCCCAATAGAGATCGTTCATGCTATATATCTTCAGTAAAAACTGGACCATCAATCAAATTGATTTCTTACAACTGCAAAACAGGTTTCGTATGTATACTTCCTTAAACTCATATAATCAAACATAGTTTTCTAGGCATGAAATTAATCCTAATATCAATACACAATCTAGTAACAAGTTATAAAGATACAGTTTATGTCGCAATTACGGAGTTCAAAAGATAAGCGTTATACTTCGTACTTTAATATACATAAATTGTGAAACAGCTTGTATATTCTCCCCTGACACTTTAATCATAATAATATGATCAAGTCTCGAATACTATAGTTTTATAAATATAACTTTGCACGTACTGTTTTCAATCTAAACGACTTGAAAGTAACATAGATAGAAATGGAAACAATTTAAGTCTTGTATAACTAACCTCAAGTAGAAGGATGATGTGTTCGTTGATGTCGATGCGTCTTTATATTCTTCAGGTCTTCAGAGTAATACTTGTATGCCTCAACATTTATGGACTTCCTAGTCTAACCTAACGAAGTTAACTATAATAATCTAATCAAACGATTTTGAGTTTTGAAACTAAAATATGACAACCAACCTTGACATACCAACTCTTTGCGGGTTCAACATAGCAATGATCTAACATTCACCTCCTTTGTCGATTTCAGTAACAAAACTCTAATATATATGAAGAATACACGAATTAAAATATAAAGATATTACATTACATAACCATCTCTTAAGTCATTCTTCATACGCTTGATTCCAAGTGTCAACAACACAATAACCTGCACATATTCAAAAATAAAAGTCGTTGTTGAAGTATTTGAATAACAAAAAGCTTTCTTCCCCCTAAAGGAAAGCTAGGTATACATATACTCAATCCGAACATATTTTTTATTCCCTTTTGTAATATGATGATATGTATCTCCCCTTGGTCTATGCTTTACTCTTTCGTTACATATATACTTTTTAGCACATATATCCTTTTTCAGTGATTATAAATCACCGTATATTCCATATATTTCTCCCCCTTTTTGTCATCTATATGACAAAGAAATAAAAAAAATACATAAGCAAACCGAAAAGATCTTACAAGTTCAAATTGAATTTATGATAATTGAGCACAAGTTCAAATTGAACCCCCCCCCCCCCACCCCCACCCACACACACACCCCACACCCCCACCACCACCATTTGATGTTATTCCCTAAAGAATAACATGAGCGACCGTTCTCTAATCTCAAGAGAAGGATTTTCTTGGACATTAACAAATTTACCCGCTAGTCACGAACAAAGAAGATTTGTATCCAATATTTTCCCCTCTTCTCACCAGTTACGAAAAAAGAAGCTAAAAATGGCAATTTTAAAGTTAGAGGTACCATGATACATTATTTTCGTGAGAAAAATAAATATCGAAAAAAACTATTCTCCAGTGACGAACAAAGAGGACAATTTATGTGATATGACTCATCAACATAAGAATTATATCTTCCCTAGTCATGTAAGGACATAGAGATTAAAGTTCTCGAACTTATTTCCTGGAAGTTACACATTCAAGGAGGAAAGCCGATTACTAGAGAATAGCTTACGGAGTCTAGTGCAATATATTCACAAAAGTGTAATCCTGGGAAGATCGATATTGCAATTATCAAAATACTTTACTTTTCTTTTATCCAGTGACAAACACAAAGAATTAAGAGATTAACCTATGAGAACATATGAGATATCCGTTATGATCACCACAAATATGATCACAAAGAATAGATCTCACAAAATTAGCAATACATGCATGTATATAATCCATAAAGATTAGATATTCTGCCTCCAAAATAAAATTTAAATAAATAAACTTAAATCATTGGAAGATTATAGTACTTGGAATAACTAATGTAACACGTAAAAATTACTCCAAAAACTAGTGTTCCTCCTTAAACAATAAGAACAAAATTCCTACAAGGAGTTAACTAGTAAAAATACCCTTAAAAAAAATTCTTTATCATTCCCGAACTCGTTTTCAGCAACCGACATTAGAACATACGGTTTATGAATAAGAATATTGACAACCTCAAACCTATTATGTTGTTGTTTGACAGGTGCTTCTTGAAAATCCATGCATTTCCGCAGAATGTCTTTAAGTCCCTGCACTTCCACCTTAGTCTTCTTTATTGGTTAGAGAAAATGGCTCTAGGCTTCTTCATATTCTTCTTCTTCCTTTTAAAGATAGAATCTTTTTACTTATGGTAGAACTTCTCTTCTCCCTTCATAGTTCTGTGATCAACAACCATAGGAATACATGCCTCGCTAGAAGATATTGTGCTTGAAGGCTCCATAATTCTTACGACTATGAGTTTCCGTTACAAGAGCGCAAATATAAATAATATTTCATAAGCAATATTTTTGGAAGAGTTCCAAAAACGATGTGAGGCTAGAAAAGGAAGACTTACAAACCGTGTAGAGTTTTGCAACCCATATAATTCGTAGGATTGAGGATTCCGTTCACGAACTAGAATTATTCAAACTAGAAGGGTGAAGTATTAATTTAATCGTTCCTTAAAGTTTGTACAAGGGAAAGTTTTTTCAATACCATTACTTGAAAAGTAGTGAAGAAGGAAATTATGTTAATTAAGAATAGTATATGGCTTAAGAATATGAAACCTTTGAAAATTCATGCCAATTTTTTTTTAAGTTTAACATATTATTAAAGCACTGCTCGGTCGAACTCTTAAGTTTTGTTATTGGTAGGCTTAGAAAAGATACCTACTATTGTGTATACTGCAAGTGCACAGTGTCGACAAGCAACACAGGGCAAGCACAGGTCGAACCACAGAGACTTGGAGAGTGTAGAAGTTGATTCTAAATCCTGATTCAGAGAGTAACCAAAAGGGGTTTGTTTTTGTCGATATGACGATATGATTTTCAAGTGACTGAAATAATAAAAGTAAAAGATTCAAATAGCAAGATATGTAAACAATGATAATATGGATACTAGGGTATTCAAATCCACCAATAACCTATGATATGCATTCAACTTGTAATATTATTCTTGTCCTTATAGTAGATTCAAGTCTACCGTATAACTAAGGTGTTTCTCCAATGGATAATTTAATCACAACTAAAGTATTTCTCCAAGGCATTAATTGTCTAATTAAGCACAACTAATCTAAAGATCAATATTTGGTTAAGCATGAGTTGTAGCATAATCAACAAAGAGATATTCTAACTACAATGGATACATGGCATACATTGTGAGAGCAAGATGTTGACAAACTTGGATTAAATTATATCTTTAAACAATTCTAAACTTTCAAGAACAAGATACAAGATATGAATACATACCAATGAGATTAGGGCTTCATCTAAACCCTAGTAAATGAAATTAGAACATGAAGAACATTACAACAAAAATTAAATTTAATAAACTAACATGAACAAGCTATTCTTGGATGGTTTTTCAACACAACAACCCTCTCTATTTATACACAAAATTCCCTCAAGCACTTGGATCGAATTTTGGCACTCATCCACTCAACAAAACATGTTTTCTTAATTGATGGAATATATTTGGTTGTGGGAAACAAATTGGGAGTGATTGAGTGAGAGAATGGGGGTGAGGTGGATGTTTTGGAAAGAATCCAATGGGGGTGAGGTGGATGTTTTGGAAAGAATCCAATGGGGGTGAGGTGGAAATGGATTTGGGTCTTGGGTTTTGGATCATGGGTTGTTTAATCCCATGAATTTGTAAACAGGTTGCCACTAATGCGCGAGCGGGTTGCAACGCTTCCAACTTTCTTCTCTTTTGTCTTCTCAATTCTTCCAAGCTTTATTTAGTACTTAAAAACACAAAATTAATTAATACAAATATTTATTCTTGAAAATGGTAAAAATGCAGAATTTGGGATAATATATGACTTTGAAGCGCGAAAGATGAGTTAAGTGCCAATGAAAAGGTGTATGAATATGCAATATTTGGCACTCATCAAATACCCCCAAACCTGAATTTTACTTGTCCTCAAGTGAAACAAATCCAGAAATCCTAACTATACCACTGTCATTTGGTCTCTCGAATGCATTTAGCGTATGCACTAAGCCTTTAAACCCCTAGGTGTCCCTAGTGGACGAGTTGTAGTCTCGTGAGGGCCTACCAAAGAAGTACCCACAAACCCTTCTCCAATATCGAGCATCCATAGAAATGTCTTTGTCTTCGGTCTTCAACTTGTAGATGATGAACTTCGGAATTTCGTAGAACCTTGATAATTTGTAACCATTTTTTTTAAGACCCGCTACACAACTGATCATCATATTTTTTAGTGACCCGCTACACAGCTGATCATCATTTTTTTAGTGACCGCTACCACGGTGATCATCGAGATACCAAACACAAGACCCGCTACACAGTGGTCATCATAAAAAAAAATTGATTTTTGATTTATTTATTTTTTAATAAAAGACTAAAAAATCTATATGCAAAACACTAAAAAAAAAAAATCCTACAAAAGACCCGCTACACAGCTGGTCATAGAAAAGAAGAAAAAAAATGCAAAAGACTACAAAGGAAAAAAAACATACAAAAGACCCGCTCCACAGCTGGTCATCCTAAAAACAACAACAAATAAAATGCAAAAGACTAAAAAAAAAAAAATCCTACAAAAGACCCGCTACACAGCTGGTCATCAGAAAAGTTTTGATTTTTTTTTTTTTTTTTTAAATAAAAGACTAATTTGATTTTTTTAATAAAAGACTAAAAACTCTATATGAAAAACACACCCCCAAACCTAAATCTAACATTGTCCTCAATGTTTCAAAAGATGATAAGAACACATATCAAGAGAACAAGGTAGAGAAGATTTAAAGGAAAGAGATTACCCGATGCAGAAAGGGTGGTGCTAACCATAATTGAATGAATGCTTTGAGAGCAAACAATATGAGCGCAAGACAAAAAGTTTGGTTAGCACACATATATATGAAGAAGATTCAAAAATTAATTACTGGATTATATACAATAAAAATTCACCATACACCAACAATCTAAAAAGTTGAGGATCAACCCAAAAGACGGAGTGTGAAAACAACAATGACCTTACACAATTATAACACAACAATGCAAGTAAGACTGCAAGTGTGAAAACATTACCCCCAAACCTGAACTTGTCAATAGATGTGTTTTTGAGCACAAAATCTAACAATTTCAGGGGTTCATCATGCACAAGATCTAGTTCAAAGTGGATTTTGTCAGGGATGGGCAGAAAAACATGAGGGTATTCCAGATATGACTTCTCAATAACATGATATTTAGTGGACAAAAAGTACAAAAGAATTTGAGATGCATATAACTCTAACCCTAGGTTTGGAATTGTCAACAACATTGATTCAGCACACTTAAAAGGAACAATTTTTAGGTCCAGTGCAAGACCATCAGTTGGTGACTTAAGCAGGAGAGTAGGTACGTCTAAGTTGCTCATATGGATGAGATCAAGAGTACCCTTATCATTAGTTACATTTACATCTCCTAAGTCATCTACAAGTGTGACAGTATGCTCACATTCATAGAACAATTCATCAAGACCTAGTTCATAATCATCATCATCCAAAGTTTTATTCTCATGCATATACAAATCCAAAGAGACATCACAATGTTGTGACCTAGGTAGAGAATCGGACACGTCAATTATATTTTGATGCATAAGATCATTAGTGTCGACATGGAGATTCAAAATTACCTATGTCGACACAAGTACAACATCATGCTCATGCTCATAAAACAAATCAATAAGCCCCAGTTCACAATCATCCCCTAGAACTTCGTTTCATGCATATGAATATCACAAGAAACTTCACATTGTGACTTAAATGAGAGAATCGGACACATTAAAGTTATTTCCATGCATAGTTTCATTGGTGTCTCTGAGAAGATTCAACATTTTCTAAGTCACAAACAAGTTGTGTAGCATGCTCTCTTTCACAGGATAAGCGCATAGGCTCAAGATTAGTAACCACATCACATGTATATGGAACATTAGAAGAAACATCATTCATTAAGGTCGAGGCGAGAGAAGCCTAATGTCTCGAACCCAAAGGTTCGACAATATTTTCAGTAAAAACATGTTCTTCTAACATAACATCATCATCATCATCATCAGAGTAGTATGCATACTCATCCCTATTAAAAAATTTGTTTTTAGTCAACTCATTCTTTTCTAGGTGAGGCTCATATTCAATATTAGTTACATGAGTAGGACTTGACATACAATTCTCGACATTTAATTCAGTAGGGATAACAAACATCTCATCATGAACTTCTTTCCTCTCCTCATTTAGTGCATCAAGGATTTGACTCATTTTGAGTTCTAAACTCGCAAACCTTTGGTCAGTTAACTTTTGATATTGCACAAGGTTTTGATCAAATTCTAAAATTTCATTATGTTGTTCAATGAAAGGAGAGTCATCAATAGTAGGTATCTCATTTTCATATGAATATTCAGTACATGGTGATGCATGAGATTCACTATTGAAGGAAAATTCATGGATGTTGCTATATGGATGATCATGCAATGCTTGCAATTCAGATCTAGCATTATTTTGTTCCATCAATTTGAGATTTTCCATCACAGATTGCATATAAGGGCTCAGGGGAGTATAGAATTGCTCACATCCAGGGGATGTGAGTGATACATATGTGGATAACAACTAGGGTCTATATATTGTGTCTCGGGACCTTGAAAAGGTCCATAATTTTCCCTAAAGTTATTAATACCATGATCTATGGGGTTCTCAAAATATGAAGCATGCACATGTGCAAGGTGTCCATTATTAATGCCGTATTCATTCCCGAGTTGCGAGACCAAAATCCCGACATGATCTCTAACTAGCACTAGGCTTGTTGCAGAGATTGGGAGGTACATAAACCATTTTTTTTTTTAATAATAAAATTAATGGAGAAAAAATAAAATAAAAATAGAATACCACAAACAAGGAAGGGAAGTTCTATTCAATCACAAACAAGGCTGACTCCACCACAGTAAACCTACTGATTTCTAGCAAACAAAAAGCATGATGGCTCCACTTAGATTGTTTTCTAGACCAGCTTCTATTCCTTCGAAATGGAATTGTTACAATCTGAGAAAACTCCTCTGGAATCAATCCGAGTTTAAGTAAATTGAGCAGAGGCGAGGAAGCTGCTGGAGCTTTGATACCCAAGGCCTCACCGCATTCTAAGGCGGCGCGATTACGCATTCAATTTTCGAAACTATCATGAACTTTGAAGTATGCTTAAAGAGTAACCAATATTTTCCGAATGACTGTCCTACTAAGCTCGTTACCTTATAGGTCTTGTTCTACTTCAAATTTTAAAGCTTAGGTTCGCGTATGTATCGTTTTCCTAAGGCGGGCAAGAAGAGAACGGTGATGAAATCCAAATCCCTTATCTTGTATGGCCAGTCCTTGCCCTTTACTAGGAAATTAAAACAGCCGTATTCAAATCCTCAACATATATGCAACCGAAGGAATACAATAACTCGCTAACATGGGATTCACGAGTGTTTCGTCAAGCTTACCTCTCGTTCCAGACGGGGGATGAACCGTTGTTGTCGACTCGGGCCACGACTCCTATGTCATGAACGAACCCGAGGGGCCGAGGTGATATTGTAATCACCGTCCTTCTCTGAAAATAGTTGATATTTAATACTACCCTTCCGTAGGGTTTAAAAATAATAATAATAAAAGAATGTCCAAGTCCAAAGTCCAAAAAAAAAAAGCAAAAGAAATAGAAAATTACAATAATAGAGAAATCCTAATACAATCTAAAAAATAAATAAATAAAATACACTCTTTTTTTTTTTTTTTTCCGCGCCGCCTTGACTTCCACTACAACCTTGCAGGCACAATTATTCGGCAGTAAACGATATAAGGCTCGTGTTGTTGTAAACGATACTGCGTTTCTGTTGTTCACAAATGACACTGCGCTACTGTTGTTCACCAACGACACTGCGCTATCTGCTGTTCACAAGCGACAACTGCGCTCTGCTTTGTTGAAGTGCGACAGTTTTATGCGACTGTTTGGTGTGCCTTTTTTTTTTTTTTTTTTTTTGTGTTCTTGAATATGCTACAGTAACAGCGACATTAGTACAATGTTTTAGCTACAGTAAAATGCTACATTTCCAGGAGACAATTTATGAACAGTGACAGGAGACAGAAATTTCAACTACACCGCTACCAGATCCCCGGAAACGGCGCCAAAAACTTGGTAGGCTTATAAAAGATACCTACTATTGTGTATACTTCAAGTGCACAGTGTCGACAAGCAACACAGGGCAAGCACAGGTCGAACCACAAAGACTTGGAGAGTGTAGAAGTTGATTCTAAATCCTGATTCAGAGAGTAACCAAAAGGGGTTTGTTTTTGTCGATACGACGATATGATTTTCAAGTGACTGAAATAATAAAAGTAAAAGATGCAAATAGCAAGATATGTAAACAATGATAATATGGATACTAGGGTATTCAAATCCACCAATAACCTATGATATGCATTCAACTTGTAATATTATTCTTGTCCTTATAGTAGATTCAAGTCTACCGTATAACTAAGGTGTTTCTCCAATGGATAATTTAATCACAACTAAAGTATTTCTCCAAAGCATTAATTGTCTAATTAAGCACAACTAATCTAAAGATCAATATTTGGTTAAGCATGAGTTGTAGCATAATCAACAAAGAGATATTCTAACTACAATGGATACATGGCATACATTGTGAGAGCAAGATGTTGACAAACTTGGATTAAATTATATCTTTAAACAATTCTAAACTTTCAAAAACAAGATACAAGATATGAATACATACCAATGAGATTAGGGCTTCATCTAATCCCTAGTAAATGAAATTAGAACATGAAGAACATTACAACAAAAATTAAATTTAATAAACTAACATGAACAAGCTATTCTTGGATGGTTTTTCAACACAACAACCCTCTCTATTTATACACAAAATTCCCTCAAGCACTTGGATCCGAATTTTGGCACTCATCCACTCAACAAAACATGTTTTCTTAATTGATGGAATATATTTGGTTGTGGGAAACAAATTGGGAGTGATTGAGTGAGAGAATGGGGGTGAGGTGGATGTTTTGGAAAGAATCCAATGGGGGTGAGGTGGATGTTTTGGAAAGAATCCAATGGGGGTGAGGTGGAAATGGATTTGGGTCTTGGGTTTTGGATCATGGGTTGTTTAATCCCATGAATTTGTAAAATGAGTTGCCAGCGATGCGCGAGCGGTTGCAACGCTTCCAACTTTCTTCTCTTTTGTCTTCTCAATTCTTCCAAGCTTTATTTAGTACTTAAAAACACAAAATTAATTAATACAAATATTTATTCTTGAAAATGGTAAAAATGCAGAATTTGGGATAATATATGACTTTGAAGCGCGAAAGATGAGTTAAGTGCCAATGAAAAGGTGTATGAATATGCAATATTTGGCACTCATCGGTTATCTTAAGCTTGTTGCCAGTGTTAGTTGAACAAAACTATATCTTGATTTATAGTCTAATAAAATCAAGTCTCGGACATGTATAAAAGTTGGTAATTGAGTATCAAATATCATTGGATAACCCTCGAAGACTAAAGATTTATGAAGACATTTGGATAACTTCATAAACACAAAAGGTATGTGAAGACTGAACCATTTTATTTACTCACATGCATCACCATTCTATCTTTATGAGACTATGTCATATGACTTATAATAATATATGTAATACTGTAAAGAAGAAATTTCGAGTCAAGCTTGTCTTGTTAAATATCTCGAAAATTGATTTAAGCAGTGGATGTTCATTGGTCCTTAGCAATATTAGTTCGAAATAATTTCACAATTGGGAATGTTTGTTTTAGAACTACTATATATAATTGGGACACATGGTAGGTTGGCGAACCACTTCGCTGGATATCTGGTGTTCGAAATATATGAAGGTTAGCGAACTAATTCGCAAACTGTAAAGTTCAGAATGAGACAGTTCACTAACCTAGTTCATAAACTGTGGTGATAGACAACGGTTCATGGACCGTAGAAGTCTGAGTTCGGGAATATAAAAACTCTTCACGAACCCAGTTCACGAACCGTAGCACCCTGAAAAGGATATGTGAAAAGGAGAGGTTACCAAGTACACCACAAACTTTTTCGTTCGACAACCTGTATGGACAAAACCTAATAAAATTGCAAGTAGCATAACTTAATGATCCTTGACAATATGTATATAAAGTTTATATCACTATCTCTTCACAATCCGAATGTTTAGACACAAGACTCTGGTGAACCTAATTGTTAAGAAGAGTACTTGGACGATCTTAAAAATCAATATCCATGATCAATCTAGTCGTTTCCAAATAATCAAATCGGAATTCTGCCAAGTATGGAACTTGTCATCTATCTTTCAAGATACAAATTATACAAGAACGAGTCTCGTAGTCGATCACAATTAATATGGACGTATCTACTATAATTGAATATGTACTACTTATGCTATTCCTAATATATATGATAAACAATATAATGCTAAAAGGAAAAAACACAAGACACCAAAAGTTTTTTTAACGAGGAAACCACAACTGTAGAAAAACCTAGGGACCTCATCCATATTTGAATACCTAATTGTATTAAGCCGCTACAAACACTAGCCTACTATCAGACTTAGGACTGGAATATAGTTGAGACCGAATTCACCCTTCAAGCAATTCATTCGCAATTGTGCTCCTTACGTCTCTCTCGCAAGGCTCTACGCAATTTATTCCCTGAGCTGACGTCCTTTACAGCCTAAGTGAAGACTTTTGGTACCAATTTGCCTATAACATATAAGCCTATTTAATTTCCCTTTAGATGCAAGATCAAGGCTTGGAAATTTGTTTGTAATAGACAAAGCTAACAAACGTCACAAATCTGAAACACTTACACTCAGTTAGATGAGAAGTCTGGATTCTTAACTACCTCTCAAGAACAATCATGAACTGAATAATTAAGAATAGTTTCGGATATCTATATTAAGGAATCACAAAGTCTGAGACGAAGACTTTAGAATAGTTTTCAGATATCTTTAAGTCGTAAACCTAATTATGTTTCTAAGAGGAAACCTAAGTCAATAGAGGACGACTCTAGCAATTAAATAGGACACAAAGTGTCTGGAATTAAATTTTCCAGTTGAATGAGTGTATTTATTTATAGTTGTTCAAGACCGTGGGTTGCTTAAAATTCAAGCAAGATAACTTAAGAGTCAAGCAAACACTTTCTTTGTTTAGATCAAACTCTAATTAGAGTTTCAAGTAAGCATGTGAAAAGTGTGTCTTGAAATCAAATAAAAGAATATACATAATGGTCCGGGTACGTGAACCGTGTATAATGATTGTTCTTGGCAAATATGCCTTTCGAACTAATAAGCAATATGTTGTTTATTTGGGCACTCCAGAATTTAATCTTAATGCTCATACACAATGCGTTTTAGTGATCAAAAATGTCTTAGAGGTGTTTATGAGAGTCACAACAATGCTAAACATATTTAAAAAAAATAAGTCTTTAAGTTTTTGTTAAAAATCCACAAGGACTATCGATGAAACGGTTCGTGAACTGTTAGAAAGTTCAGGAGTACCAAGTACTACGGTTCGTGAACCGGGTTCCCCAACAGTTAATGGCTCATGAACTCAGGGCGATACGGTTCGTGAAATTGGTTCGCCAACTGTTGGCCTTTCACCAATTTCAGATCACCATGGTTCATGAACCGGGTTGGTGAATTGTCTCATTATGAATTTAAGGTTGGCGAACCAGATAATGTATTCCAAAAACTCAGATATCTATAGTTTGTAAGATGGTTCTCCAACCTACCCTGAGTGCAAATTATATTATTTCTGAAATTTTCTCTCTGATGTTTGAAGCCTTCACATTTGTCGTGGATATAAATATCATTGCTTTGGAAATTTTTAGATGATCCAAAACATTAGTTCTAGAACAATAAATTTTTTCAAACTAAGTTTCAAAAGGACCAATGAACATCCATTTCATATTTCGAGATGTTTAACAAGACAAGCTTTACTCGAAATTTCTTCTTTGCAATAAGTCTACCATAAATCATACGACATAGTCTCATTAATAATATGATTTCAGGTGAATTTTCTCTGCTGTGGTTAAAAACTGAACAAATCTCTCTTCCTAGAGCTTCTGGCCCCACCAGAGTATATTTCAGCCAATAGAATCATCCTGATATTTCACACCACCAAAGTTTCATCCGGTAGCACTCCCCATCGGAATATATATTAAAGAGACTTGACACTCAATCAACAATGACAACAAACCTAAAAAAAATAATGAAACTATCAGCAGCGATAGCAAATCTATAAAAAAAATTGTTTGTCGATCAACAACGAGAACTTTCACTCATATACACCTGATACTTTTACCTCTACAACTATACACCAATCATTAATGCTTCATTCAACAATGAACCATATACACCTGATCAACAACGAGAATATCTAGACCAATATAAAACTTTGGTTTTATACCACCACCAATTTTTGTATTTTCGACACCATTACCCTATTTTTTCTCAATATCTTTGGTGTTTACGATTTGGTTTTTTACTCAATGATCTTAGGTTTTTGTAGGGTTTTATTTCTCTTTTATTAACGATAAAAGACATATCAGGCTAATTTGGTTTTACGCTCTCACCATTGAAACGAAATAACAAAACCATAGAATCATCGACACAGAGGCCATGAAGCAAGTCATGTTTATCACAAGAGGAGCCCATGCGGTCGATGTTGATGCTTTGAAGTCTATATCGAGTTTTATTAACTACAAATCATAAAGTTTAGTCTTTGAATCTGTTTACCGTGTATCGACTTCTCCTTCTTAATACTCTTGTTTCTTGAATCTTATTGTATGTTCTCTTCCCCAATCTTCCTTCAATTTCAATTGCACTTTCTGTTGTTCTTATTTTATTTAACTGTTTTTCTATTTGTTGCGTAGGTTAATATTGAATCATGGGGTAGTCTTCATCCATGCGGGAGCTAATTTATTCCTTGATTTTACATGAATACAAATCTAATCGTGTACGAGTAATACATGTTTCATTCCTTTCAATCTTATTTTTATTTTTTTACTACAAATTCGCTCCACCCTCATTCACCTTTATTTTTATTGCTGTCTTTTGTTTTGTATGTGAGTTTTTATCAGTTCGAGCCAGATGCCGGTTAGGGTTTGTTCTTTTTATCTATTTATTTTGATTTAGGGTTTCCATTTTTTTGATTCTTCAACTGCAACCTAATCAAGATTGTGATTGTGATTTTGTTTCTTTTTATTTTTTTTACCAGAAAGCTAAACATTGTTATTAGAAGAATTTAATTGCTATGACGCTCTGCTTAAGAGATGAGTGTATGTGCTACTTGATTTTATTCAGCTTTTAGAGATGTTAGAAACTGATATTATTGTTGTTACTAAGAAACCATATATTTACAGAATAGCAGAGGTGTGTGCACTATGCAGACCCAAATATATACCCTTAAAATTTATGAAAGTCTTGAAACAATTGAATTCTTTGGTCAACATGGTCGAGATGGCTCATAGCGTGTAATAACTCGCCATATGGTTAACGATATTACTGTGATAAATTGTTATTGTATTGCTTCCATGCAACTTAGCTCTTACCATAAAATTTAGTTTGCAGGTTTCATCAATGAAATTGGAGAGTTGTTCGACCAGGATGACCAGATTTAGGTAGTTCATTTACAACTTTACTTGCACTTTTAGTCTCCTTGGACATTACCATGTCCGTTTGTTGAGTATTGATGTATGGTTTATTGAGTATTTATATATGATTGCTGACTGGGAACTTGATACCATATTGGCTTATTACTACAATCAACTAAATAGATATCATTATGATCTGAATTCTGGATTTTATTACTATGAGCAATAGGTATTCTTCGCTTAATTCATGGCATTGCGTTTTTTTTGTCTCTTTTCTCTTAATTTTGCATTTTATGTATTCACGTGTCTTCCAATTTTTGGAGGGTTTTCGGCTAATGCTACGACTGTAGATGTATGAACTGTGGGCAAGCCAAGGTGAATCCCAGGTTATCACTTGGTTTAGTTGTTGGATCCCAAGTTACTTTTGATTTATACACCAACAAAGACTCACTTAAAGCCTCAAAAACTTCTCTTATACAGAGCGCAAATTTTGTCGCTCATTAAAAGGAATATCTAAATTGGAGTTTCGAGGAAATAGGTTAATATCTTCTCTTTCGCTCATCAAAACAACTATCATGTTGTTACTGTACTTAGAGGTCCACATTCTTATTTCATTGCAAAAATGCATTTTTTTTATTTTTGTGCATAGGCAGAGAAGCAAAATTCTGCTGGTGCACCACTCTGAATGCTTCTCAAGTGGAACATTCTGCATATTGGAAACATAAGGAGTTACTGTTACGTGTTATAAGACCCATGAATTCCCATCATCTTTTACACAAACAATTGGTTGCCATGTGCTACAGTATGAATGTTATACTTATTATTATTCGTATCAAATATATTTTTGCATTTCCTGCAAACTATATGCGTCGTTATTTTTTTAGTGTTACATATTTAACTCTTTTATTAATACATAAGGGATTCAAGTCTCAGTTGAATTCGATTGATTCCTGTCAACTGTTCTTAAGTTTCTTAGGCTGTGGTTGAGATTTAGATTTATTGAGAGGATATACATGACCTAGCATTAGTTACTTCTATTGTTTAGTATTTCTCTTCCTTATGTATAGGTTTTTTACCCCAAGTATTTAAGCTTTAGGTTTGAAATGATACATAAATAGTGAAAAAAGTTAGTGAATTGGGGATTCTGATAACAGGGTTTCAGGTTGGGGTAACAATCTACATTCTCAACTCATGCCTTCGACACAACAAGGATTAATCCTATGGTGATCGAGGTTCAAAACCAGTTAGGAGACTTGGAAAACCTAGATGAGCCACTAAGGAAGTTTGGATGACCAAAGCTAATCACGGTGTAGGTATATGGACGCTGAGAATACATCTTAAACTTGCTTTAGCTTCTGTTTTATTAGTTTTTTGTTGTTAGTTTACCCGTACACGAATCAATTTCACAAATGGATTAAATTTTCCGATTGTAATGAATTGGTGATGGAAGTTTGTCTATAGCGACATTGACAGTAAGACGATTTTGGTAAAAAAGTGGAGATGTTTACATATTTGGTTTATGTTGAATATTGTGTCGCCTATTGAGGGTGGTCGTAAATTTGTGAATCAACTAACAAGATTATAATTAGATCTACACCGATGCGTTTTAATATTATAATTTCTTAGCATTTTGCTACTTAATTACCTATTTCTTTTGTTCCGAACTTCATTTTTGTATCCCAAGAATCACCCGCAACAGAACATGCGTTATATACCAATTTTCTGCAAAATATCTAGTCCCTTGCAGAGCACGGGCGCAACAACTAGTATAGATAGAATGGTAAAGCTTGTAAGTAAATAGACTGGTTTAGTCTTCACATAAATTGCTGATGAAGTTCTCCAAATGTCTTCACGATGAAGTTCTCCAAATGTCTTCACCGATCTTAAATCTTCAAGGGTGGTGTTTGGTGTTAGAACATAGCTTAGTTGAACCACCAAGCGTTGGTATGTCAAGTTTGGTTGTCATATTTTAGTATCAAAACTCATCTAGAGTCGCTTGATTAAATACTAGAGTCAACTTCGTTTAGGTAGACTATAAAATCTAGGAATATTGAGACATACAAGTGTTACTTCGAAGACCTGAAGAATGTGAAGAAGTAACGACTACAACGACTCATCCTTTCTCTCGAGGTTAGTAATATTGACTTGATCTTGTTTCCATTATATACGAATGATTTCACCCTATGAAACAATGTTTTACAACATTTTTTTAAAGGAAGTACATATATGAACTTGTTTCATAATCGAAAGGAAATCATGATTGGTCAGGATCTTTATTAAATATCTTTTGAATGACCAATATAAGATGACAAGGTAGAACATATCTTAACTTGTTGAGATTTATGGTATAACCGGTCATAGCCTATATAATATATATAGTTGTAATTGGTCATGAGTTACATTGGAAATCAAGGTGTAACCGATCACAAGCTATATTGGAATGCAAGTTGTAACCGGTCATAAGTTACTTTGGGATTCAAGGTATAACCGGTCACAAGATGAATTGGGAAGTTAGTTGTAATCAATCACAAGCTACCTTTGGGAAGCAAGGTGTAATCGATTACAAGCTAACTCATGAAGTAAGGTGTAACCGATCACAAGCTACCTCTGGGAAGCAAGGTGTAACCGATCACAACCTGGTTTGGGAATCATGGTATGACCAATCAAAACATACATTGTGAGGCTGGTACAACCGATTCCAAGGAGAAAAACCAGTTTCTAATATTCACATATCTCTTTATGTTTTGTGCGAAGCTTGGAATTAGGGTTTGCTGAAAAACTTCTTGATGTCGACATTCTTAGAACATGTACATAACTCTTATCATTTATTGTTCAAGGATATTCCTTGATACTCAAGGTGATCCCATGTCCGAAAAAGTGAAAACATTTAGTTATGATTTTCATCATATATGTTTTAATTACCAACAATTAAAGCATATCTCTGGAAAATATTACTATTATTTAATGTGCTAGACTAATAATAAAAGTTTTCTATGAGAGTTTTTGTAAATATGGTTTGACATTTATGTAGAAATAGGAAAACCGAATTTAGGTACTTTAATGAGAATATCTTGAGATTATTTTCAGTTTTGGAATTTCCTCGTTGTCCAAATAACCTTGGTGTATAAATACTTGAGTTTTCATTTCTTGCAAACTTTCCTAAGAGCCAGGAAAACTTCATTCCTGTTGTTTCTAGTGGAGCCGTCTATCTGGAGAGGAAAATATCCTAACTAGGTGAAATCTCTTACGACGCTCGTTTAAAGACTTGGGATCAAGAAGCTCTACGAGTACCATTGGTGGAAAACTAGATAATTGCAGTGTTATTAGTTTTCAATTGATTTGATTGACTCAAGGTAGTTGAAATCAAATGTTGGGATCCATTAAAACTCCATCTTAAACAAAATTGATACAAAATCCCCAAATTTTTAAAAATTGATACAAAAACCTCAAATTTCAAAATTGGTTTCATCAACCGCGAGTTACTTTTGTTTTGTTGGAGTTTTTGTGTTACTTTTGTTTTGATGAGTTTTTTATGAATGGATAGTGACACCTTTAGAGTTATAATTCGCGGACCATTTTATTTTAAGTAAAATAAAATGGAGCAAGTTGGTCCCGTGATAGTATGTGGAATGGGGCACGGCGTGTGCGTTCGATAACCCAAAGGCTAAAGGGCAAAGGTAGTGGTTTTATGTGTCGGTCTGTTAGCAGATATTTTGCCCTGAAAGGTGAAAAAGAACAACCAATCCTGATCGTTCAAAACCAAAACCCTAATTATATCAATCAATAGTCAGAGAAATCTTACAGTTTCTGGATCCCAATTGGACCAAAACTCCAATAACCTAGCCGTCTAAGTCAAGTATTGATTCGTCAAACTTGCACCAAATACTCAGACTCACTCCTAACCGTTGAGATTTATCGTGTGAACACCAACAACTCCACCGCTAGAAATTTCAGAATGAGCGCGTCCTGAACAATATCGTAATTATAGAGAAAGTTTTAATCTAGACCGTCTTAAAATTTTCATCTAACGGTCTTAAACTAACCACACAATGCTTTTGAGAACATTCTCGAAGAATGGTGTAACTCATATATATATTCGTATCTTCCCTCCTTGAGAAAATCCTCTGAAACCCTAGAGACTCTATTTTCTTTGGTTTTTTTTAAATCTTCTTCTCTTTTTCTTTCCCTATCTCTAGGGTTTCTAATATTCGGCGATTTTTCATCAAAAAAAAAAAATGGCTGGTAAAGGTGAAGGACCTGCTATTGGTATCGATCTAGGTACTACATACTCATGTGTTGGAGTATGGCAACATGATCGTGTCGAAATCATTGCTAATGATCAAGGAAACAGAACTACTCCTTCATATGTTGGTTTCACTGATTCAGAACGTTTGATCGGTGATGCTGCAAAGAATCAGGTTGCAATGAACCCAATCAATACTGTTTTTGGTAAGATTTCTTGTTTAAATCTTAGATCTTGTGTTTTTTGTATCGATTTGTTTGCTTTTATACTTTGTACTCCTTGTTTACTGTTTTCTGGATGTTCATTAAGGTGGATGGAACCTTTATAGGTTTGGGTAAACTTGATTTTTTAACTGTTACAGTGATGTGTTGTGTAGATCGCGATCCATGATTTACATATGTTATTATTAGTGTTTTGTCAGATTCGTTTTTTTGAGCATAGATCTGATTTAGTAGTTTATTAGATACAATATGATGTACATAGTTTATGGTTCAGTATAAATTGATTTATGATTAGGTAATCTGAACTGAAAGCTTGTGTAGAATACTGCGTTACGATTTCAGTCGAAGTATGTACTGTTCATTGTATAAATAAGGCTGTGTTAAGTTTATGTCTTTTTAATAAATTATACAAGATGGTAGGGTTTAGCCTGGTGGAAATAAGTGTAAAAGTTTTCAAGTTACTATCTTTAAAATTAGTTTGAAGGTTTTCATTTTAAGATCTGTAAGTTAGTGAATGAAGTATCAATTTTTTTCTCTCATGATTATAGTTCATTGTTATGATAGTATACGAATTTAGTTACATCTGTTTGCATGGTAGTTTACCAAATATATTTTCTTTAAAGGATTAGCGCTAATGTGATTGTTTGGCTTTACAGATGCCAAGCGTTTGATTGGTAGGAGATTCAGTGACACCACTGTTCAGGGTGATATCAAGCACTGGCCGTTCAAGGTTCTATCTGGTCCTGCTGACAAACCAATGATTGAGGTCTCATACAAGGGTGAGGAGAAGCAATTTGCTGCTGAGGAAATCTCATCCATGGTCTTGATTAAGATGCGTGAAATTGCTGAGGCATACCTTGGTTCTACTGTTAAGAATGCTGTTGTTACAGTCCCTGCCTACTTCAATGATTCTCAGCGTCAAGCTACAAAGGATGCTGGAGTCATTGCTGGTCTTAATGTTATGCGTATCATCAATGAGCCTACAGCTGCTGCCATTGCCTATGGTCTTGACAAAAAGGCCACCAGTGTTGGAGAGAAGAATGTTCTCATCTTCGATCTTGGAGGTGGTACCTTTGATGTCTCTCTTCTTACAATTGAGGAGGGTATCTTTGAAGTTAAAGCTACAGCTGGAGACACTCATCTTGGTGGTGAGGACTTTGACAACAGAATGGTGAACCACTTTGTTCAGGAATTCAAGAGAAAGAACAAGAAAGATATCAGTGGAAACCCCAGGGCTCTTAGAAGATTGAGGACATCTTGTGAACGAGCAAAGAGGACTTTATCATCCACTGCCCAGACTACCATTGAAATTGATTCTTTGTTTGAAGGTATTGACTTTTATTCCACCATCACTCGTGCCAGATTTGAGGAGTTGAACATGGATCTGTTCAGAAAGTGTATGGAGCCAGTTGAGAAGTGTTTAAGAGATGCCAAGATGGACAAGAGCACTGTCCATGATGTTGTGCTTGTTGGTGGATCCACCAGGATTCCCAAGGTTCAACAGTTGTTGCAAGACTTCTTCAACGGAAAGGAGCTTTGCAAGAGCATCAACCCAGATGAGGCTGTTGCTTATGGTGCTGCTGTTCAAGCTGCCATCTTGAGTGGTGAGGGTAATGAAAAGGTTCAAGATCTCTTGTTATTGGATGTTACACCTCTATCTCTTGGTTTGGAAACTGCTGGAGGTGTCATGACTGTTTTAATTGCTAGAAACACCACTATCCCCACCAAGAAGGAACAAGTTTTCTCCACTTACTCTGACAACCAACCAGGTGTGTTGATTCAAGTATATGAAGGAGAGAGAACCAGAACCAGGGATAACAACTTGTTGGGTAAATTTGAGTTGTCTGGAATTCCCCCAGCTCCCCGTGGTGTTCCACAAATCACAGTCTGCTTTGACATTGATGCCAATGGTATCCTTAATGTCTCAGCTGAGGACAAGACTACTGGGCAGAAGAACAAGATCACCATCACCAATGACAAGGGTAGGTTGTCCAAGGAAGATATTGAAAAGATGGTTCAAGAGGCAGAGAAATACAAGTCTGAGGATGAGGAACACAAGAAGAAGGTTGAATCTAAGAATGCTCTTGAGAACTATGCTTACAACATGAGGAACACAATCAAGGATGAGAAGATCGGTGCCAAGCTAACAGCTGAGGACAAGAAGAAGATTGAGGATTCGATTGAAGCAGCCATTCAGTGGTTGGACGCCAACCAACTTGCTGAGGCTGATGAGTTCGATGACAAGATGAAGGAGCTTGAAAGCATCTGCAACCCAATCATTGCCAAGATGTATCAGGGAGCTGGTGCTGATATGGGTGGAGGTATGGATGATGAAGTCCCCGCAGGAGCTGGAGGTGCTGGTCCCAAGATTGAGGAGGTCGACTAAGTTTGATGAACATTGCTGATGGGTCCTTTTTATAGTATGTCTTTAGTTTGGTTATGTTTTTTTTTGCTGCTCATCCTTATTAGTTTGGCAGAAGAACAATGTTGGTATTTCGGTTTATTTTCCATTCTCTTCGCCAGAGATTATTATGGCTGGTTATGCCATTAATTTTGTTAGACTTGCTTTTGTTTTATCTGCTCAATTAGTTTAATTCAGTTTATTTTCGTATGTTAGTTTGTTTTCTTCCCCCCCCCCCCCCTAATTCATGATTCCTTTTAGATCATTTAATCGGAGCACGTTCCTAGCTGGACTCATTGTTGGCCTGAAACTTGGCAGCAGCTATGGGTTCGCTTATCTATCTGTAATTGTTCTCTGCTGTAAAACTAAAAAGAAAAAGGAGTTCATTTGCTTGTCACCTATTATGGGAATTTTACCATATTTATTGGAACTTTACCATTTTATCTGTAATTTTATTCCGCTTAGTGACTGAAAGTCAATTTATCACGATCCAATCACGAGAGTTATAGCTATTTTTTTTTTTTTTTTGGAAAATCACATTTCAATTCATTCAAACCAAAATAGTGATTACATGATTGCTTACAAGATTATCAAAAACACCAAAATACAAGATAATCAAAACCCAAATACAAATGATGACACCAATTGCAAATACATTTACAAGATTATCAAAAACACCAAAATACAAGATAATCAAAAAGAGAAAGAGCCATGCACCGCAAATATATCCAATTTTTGTACCAGTAGTATTGATGAAAGATGGTGTGAACCGTAATCAACTCCGACCATTTGAAATAATTATCTTCTTCTTCAATAAGAAATGCTCCAAATAAAATGGAGTAATTAGCCCAAAATCTTGTAGATCCAAACGAATCCGGATGCCCTAAATCCCTCTTGTTGAAGATGAATCCAAAGCGAATCGAAGAAAAGAATCATTGATGTTCTTGATGAATCGAGAATAGCAAGCCAAGAAACACCATGGAGATGTGAGAGAATCGCTATTAGAGCGAACAGAAAATCGTCCCAAAGACGAAGAGAATATCGCCCAAATAGCGAAGAAATGTGTCCATAGACACCAAAAATAACAAAAACAAAACCTAAAACTACAAATTACTCTACTTTTATTCATAAAAAACAGAAAATTCTTGCTCATATTGGAATAAGTCATAAATTTTTCCGGTCTCGTCTTAAAGAACGTACCTCCACATAAGAATAATTGACATTATAATATAAATACAATAAGTCTTGTCATGCATCAAAATTTAAGATGAAGAGCTTCTTGTAACCATTTTACAAAATCTTTTGGCTTCAAAGTAGATTTGTTGCTTTTTTTTTGCACAACTTAGAGCAAATATCTTTCACTCGTATAATTCCATTGGTCGATTTTCAGTACTAATAGTTTCTTTGGTCAATTTTCGGTGTCAAAGTTGAGTTTATATTTTTCTAGATACATTTTTTTGTTTCCAATACATATATGTGTATTTTCTCAAGTACATGTATGAATTTTTTTATTTCGGTCTATTCAAGATAGACCTTCATATAAGAATAACCTCCATATAAGAATATTTTTTAGTGACCCCTAGAATATTCTTATACAGAGGTTTTACTGTATCATGTTTTGAAATCTAATTCGTGAATGAAATCCTTAAATTTAAGAATTCTAGAAATGCCGAAACTCGACACCATTGATCATCTTCCCTAGTCTATTCTCTCTCCATTTTTGGAGTTTTCCCAAAGATTTTCTATTGGAGTGCTATATACGTGTGAGATTCATGGGAACTCTAAAATCACATCCTTTAGGAAATCATTATGGAACCTCTAAGCACTCTCTCGTCCAGTGAGACCTGTGTTCCTATGGTTGTTGATAATCCCACAACTACTAAGGAAGATGAAAAATCTTATCTTAAGGAGAGAGATTCACTTTTAAAAAGGAAAAAGAAGAATATGAATAAGCCAAGATTTGTAACTCAGCTGGTTTCGACCATTAAAGAAGAGAAAACTGCTTCAACCATTAAAGATTTGTAACTCTTTTTGGATAACTTAAGAAGACTAAGATGGAAGTGCATCCCCTTAAAGGTATTATGCAAAAATATCTCGAGATTCAAGAAGCACTTGTCAAATAACAGTTTAATAGGTTTGAAGGATCCAAAATCCAAAATCATGAACCCTATGTTCCAATTCCAATTGGTGACAATGAGATCGAGAATGATGAGGAATTATTTAAGGGTAGAAAGGTAAACTCTGAAAAGGAAAGGGTACCAAATATACCAGCAACTTTTTCGTTTTGATAGGAGTATGAACTTGTGTAGTACCTTTAACAATCAAAAGATTCGTAAAAGTAAAAAGCATACACACACAAGAATTTTGTTAGCAAGGAAACCACAACTGTAGAAAAACCCACGGGACCTCGTCCAGATTTGAATACGGAACTGTATTAATCCACTACATACACTAGCCTACTATCAGACTTCAAATCGGAATGTAGTTGAGACCGAATCTACCTCCAAGCGATTCAGTTACAGTCACGCTCCTTACGTCTCTTGAACCTCGCAAGACTCTCCGCAATTGATTCCCTTAGTTGACGTCCTTTATATCCTAAGAGTTGCTTCAGCCTAAGTGAAAACTTTTGATACCAACCTACCTCTAACAAATAAGCCTATTTGATTTCCCTTTAGATCGAACGGATCAAGGATAAATCTGTTTGCAATAGACAAATCTAGAAAAACTCAAAAATTCAGAACAGTTACACTCAGTTAGATGAGAAGCATGAATTATTAACCATTTCTCAAGAACAATCATGAGCTAATCAATTAAGGATAATTTTCAGATTATCTATATTGAGGATTCATAATGTTTGAGACAAAAAGAAATTAATATTCGTTATCCTCAAATGTTTGAATTTAGCTGCTTGCTCATCTTCTGTGCATACGAGAGCTTCTAACATTTCCGAATTTAGTATGCTTGTTTTATCATCCATAAACCTACCATATGCCTAAAGTAGTTTTTGATGCAACTGTAGATAACGGTGGTGTTAATATATGCCGGTGGTGTTAATAGATCACACGCTATAACTTGGACAACGAGAAATTAATACCATTCAATCTCCATAATCCCTATATATAAAAATCATCCACCCTATCAACAATTATAGCTTGTAAATATTTTCTGAGATCGTTGAGTGCTCGATTTCTTGCAACATTAGAAGAAGAGACACCAAGTGATCCACAACCACCACAAATATTGGCAGGTAAAGACCAAGATAGATTTTTATTTTATTTTATGCAAGTCTTGGGGTTACCACATCTGTTCTTTGAATACTAGACCCATAAATCCTTTCATAACGAGTAAATACAACATATATTTTTTCCATAACTTTTCCACTGTATCTAGAATGCAAACATTCAAATTCTCACAAATTTTCATAGTTAAAACCACTGTATGTTGCCATTTTTTCTTCTTCTTGGATCCACTATAAACGCTAAATAATAAATAGGAAGAATTGCTTCAAAATATTTTTTGAATTTTGATTCCATTGTAATTAATACTATTCATAAATATTATAATCCCCACAATAAAGAAAAGCTTTGAGTCACAAATATTATAAAACATTTGTAGCATCATAGAAAGATTCCAAAAATGTCATGAACAATGAACAAACATCAAAATCAATCATTTCTAAGTGAACAACACAATCGGTAGAAGACATAACATATTCAATAATTTCCTTTTCATAAGAGATATGGAATTTCAACGAGTATCATAACCTGACATCATTTTTCTAGGGTACAAACCATTACATTTGCAAACTTTAAAATATTTTGTACCCAACTAGATGAAGAAATAATATACATAATCACATATCTAATTCAATTAATGAAATCAACTTCTTCATCTTTTTTAATATTCTCCATTCCATCTTTAACAACACGAGCAATAATATGGCGTACACATCTAATATTGAATAAAACATCTTGGTAAAAAGCAACAAATTATGCACATTTAAAATTATCGATAACATTTCTATTAGCTGAATGATTATAAAAGTAATGTTAAAACATTTGTTTATAATGTTATACTCAGTAAATATATATGATATGCATTTATACATTTCAAGCCCATGTGAGGAAATGATAGCATACGAAGTGCAATAATTATTTTGTGTATCACCCAAGATATAGGATCAACGTAGGGTGCAATAAGTGATAAAAATACTAAATCATTAGATCCGATCCATATATCCGAAGTAAAAGAAATTTCACTAACATGATTCTGGAATCTAGTCTTTAACAACTGTTTTTGTGAAATAAAAGTACGAGAAACATCACTTTTGCTAGTATTTCTACTTTTACTAGGAAATTCCTGGATGGACATAATTTTAAATCCATTTCTCTAGTATAGCATATGCAAAGTAAAAGGTTACTCTACTCATGCTACATATATAGCTAATCCCTCCCTCATTGATCATTGGTAGTATTTGTTTGGGACCGTGTCGCGTCATCTCCGTTAAAATATTTTGTTTGCATGTGTCTTTTTAAATGATTACTACCACTACTAGGATCACATGCAGATTTTTATTTTCTCCAAAGTTTACAATTAGCTCATTTTTTTCATAACTCCATTATCTAATTTTAATACTCTATCAAAATATTTTCACACGTCGGATTTAAGTTCCATTTCTTTTATGTGTGTATCAACAACAGATGGTTCTTGGTTTTCTTCCTGGTTTCCATTTGCATTGTCTGACTCATCTTCTCCAAAATTTAAGTTTTCTGGATTAAATGTCTAATTTCTAATGGTGCCATATGATCATACATTATACAAAAATAAAATTTGAATAAATGAATATTAAATACTTCCATGCCTGTATCAACACGCTTTGCTCTTCGCTCTGCCCATAAACCTCCTCTATCACCTCAGACAACTTCTTCCTCAGCTGATTCGACTTCACAAATGGATATGTGAACTGCCCATTCAAAAAATTCGATGGTTGAAAGAATGGAGTAAATGGAAGAGGTTATGCTAGGTGTTCTATCCTACGTCATTTGCAAGATAGACATTTATTCTCGAAGGATAACAAGGCATGTTGCAGAGCTATCATCACCGACGACTTAGAGGTTTTCAGCGCTTGGGAAATTCTGCTGTAGTAGTTGCGCATGTGGTTATGCAGCCGGTGCATGATCCTACATGCCTGGAGGTCTCCCTACAAAGGCATGGGTGTTCATTGCGACACCATTACAGATCCCTTTAATGGCATATCTGTAGGTTTTCTTCTTCACGGAATAAACATGCCTACAGTCTCTCCTGTGTTGATCGAGCATGTTGTTGCTTCAGATGTCCCTGTCCCTGCTAGTTGTGATGATAAGGCGTTGTTTGATGAGGTTTTTTCTCTCACCCCTGATTTTCTTTGTGCTGTTTTCCAGCGCCAATTTTCCACGGTTTCTAGCATTCCTCATAAGTGTAGGTTGAGCTTTTCCCGTACTTTGAAGGTTTATTTGGACAGTGTGCTGAGTAAACCTTTGGACTTAACTGCATGGATCCATTTGCTTCTCCTCCCCATATGCACGTTGTTACGTTACTGGCCTAAACGATTATCCGAAGAAAGGTCATGTAATCGCAAGCGACTTCCGGTCGCTGCCATTCAACATGCCTTGTTGGCTTGGAAATAACCAAGAGGATTTTATAAGCTGATTACCAAGTTGCTTCACATGCCAAGCCAACAGAAAACACCAAACAAGATAGTGAAAAGAAGCCGGAGGTGGCCAACTTAAGTGCTTGCCGGAAGAAGATCGAATATGGGCATTCTGCTACGGCGATTCGTGTATTATTTTCGAACGGTGTTGCTCATCACAACGAGAACACGTTGAATGAATTAAAATCTAAGCATCCTACAAATCCACCTCCTTCCATTCCAGAGGAAGAATTTTGTTGTGATCCAGTCACTGTTGATTCAAGGGTTGTCCGTGGTGATATTAGGAGTTTTCATGGAGGAATTTTTTGTAGTCGTGATGGCTTGAGTGCACAACATCTGGTTAACGCTTTGAGTGGTGCAGCAGTGGCAGTGGCAGATGATTTGTTAGATTCGATTACGGGAGTGGTAAACATTTGGTTGGCGGGAAAGTGTCCTAAGGTTTTGGGGGAGTTCATTTCTAGTGCACCTCTTAAGACTTTGCTCAAACCTAGAGGCGGGCTGAGGACTATTGCGGTAGGCACAATCTGGCATCGTTTGGTCTCTAAGGTAGCTGCCTTATCCGTTGGTAAGGCCATGTCATATTACTTAGGGGATCACCAGTTCGGGTCTGGTGTGCTAGTTGGGGGAGAAAGTATACTTCATGCTGTAAATGGTTTGCTGGAGTTGAGAGGGCATTCAGATAAGATATCAATGCTTCTTATTGACTTTTAGAATGCTTTAAATATGGTGTACATGTCTCATCTCATTAGAGAGGTTCGGCTTCATTGTCCAGGTATTTCTCGTTGGGTTAAATTCTGTTATGTCAGGCCTGCTAAACTCTACTTTGATCATTACATCATGTCTTATGCGCTTGGTGTTCAACAAGGTGATCCTTTCGGTCCCCTTCTGTTTGCTCTGACACTTCACCCTCTAGTGAATTCCATTGCTTCACGTTGTAAGCTCGATCTACATGCCTGGTATATTGATGATGGCACTATTGTCGGCGACACATTGGAGATTGCCAAATCCTTGAGTATTATAGAATCCGAAGGACCGAGTAGGGGCTTACATCTCAATATCAAGAAAACTGAGGTCTTTTGGCCTACACTTGATCCACACAGCCTTGAGGAAGGTGTTTCCCCAAAGATATTGAGAGACGCCTAGCAAAGGTGTTAAGCTTTTTGGGGGACCTGTGAGTTTGGACATGAATTTTATGAGCGATATGGTTTTGGGTAGGGTGAGCAAGACTATTCATCCAATGTGAGCTATCAAAAAACTCAAGGTCCCTCAGAGTATATGTTGCTTCTTCGTAATTGTGTCGGTATTTCCAGATTATATTTTGCTATACGCACCACCAATCCTGCTGCTATACAACAAGCCACCGACCTCTTTGACGATCACTTACTCTAGTATTTAAGACTTCTAATCACTGGAGATGGAGATGGTTTCTGTACTTTGCAACAGAGATTGGATACCCTACCTATGAAAGATGGTGGCCTCGGTATATATACTATGTTAGACACTCGCACCTACTGTTATCTTGCATCTCCGAGTCAAACTACCTTAGTGCGGAAGGTGATTCTTGGTAATTTATTCCCAACGGATAATGGTGTTGCTTACCAGTTAGCTCTTCATAAATTTATTCAGGTATGTGGTTTGCCTTCCACTTATTGCGTCGATGGCACTGTCCCCCCTTCTATGCACTCCCTGACAGTCACTTATTTTGACGAAGTCAAGAAACGAATCCATGTCCAATTTATATTATCTGCAAGAGATTCAATATTGTGGCAGTGTATCCAGATCAAACATGCTCAAGATTATCTTTTGGCTATTCCTATCAGTGGGATAGATCAATGCCTTGGTCCCCATCAGTTCAAAGTTGTAGTTTGCTATCGTCTTGGTATTCCTTTGTTCGTCGAAGGAGGGTTATGCTCTTGTTGCAATAAACCTATGAACATTTTTGGTGATCACGCGCTTCATTGTGCTAAGGATGTTGGAATTAAGTTTCTTCATGACATAGTTCGTGATGTAGTTACCGACATATGTTACAAAGCAGGTGTACCTGCGCGCAAAGAAGCTGCTCTGGGTATTTTATCAGATGATAACAAGGATTTACGTCCAGCGGATATCCTTGTGCTCAGTTGGGAAAACAGCCAAGATGTGTGTATGGATGTCACAGATGTCTCACCCTTTACTGGTGATGGAGTTCATGCCTTCATTCCAGGCCAGGCTATTTCGAGAGCAATTTCGCGCAAATGTACTAAATATTTGAATGAATGTGTTTCTCATTGTTATGGTTTGGTGTCTTAGCTTTTACTACATTAGGGGAGCTTAGTGAAGATTTAATTTGTTTTTTCAAATATCTGAAGAATTGTTTAGTTAGCAATGACGCTGGTAGTGGTTCAGGTAGTTTTATTTTTCATAGACTGGGTGTTGTTATTCAGAAAGGGGTTGGTTCTCAGCTTGTTGCTCGGCTGCCAAACAAAAACTCTGTAGTTTGATTTCAATTAAAATATTTATAGTACTAACTATTCCAAGAAAATAAAAACATTAATACCTTAACATAAATCAAGTAACTAAATACGGAAATTAAACAACAAACTAAGCAAGGAAGTTAAACAACTAAATAAAGAATTTATTAATCAACTAAAAATAACCAAAATTATTGATAACGAATAGAAAAATTAGTACTTTTACCGAAATTAAGAAACTAGATAAGGAAACTCGAATCAATTGCTAATATATCAGAGAATGAAAAGACGAGGGTACCCAAATACACCACAATCTTTTTATTTCAACATATAAGTCCGATATCAAGTGCGATCGTCTATGGACAAAGTCAAGACAATACGACAACTTAATATTCACTTGATAATAGTTATGATCTGGAACCGATTTACTATATGATCAATATCAACTGACTAGGATTAATGCAAAAGTGTATTTAATTTATTGTAATATATAAAATAATTATAATACGGAAGTAAAGTAAATAACACAACACAAGATTTTGTTAACGAGGAAATCGCAAATGCAGAAAAACCCCGGGACCTAGTCCAGTTTTGAATACTCTCTGAAATAAGCCGCTATATAAAATCTAATACCAACTTCGTATAGTTGAGACCAAGCATACAACCCCTAGCTACTTAGTTTCCTCAGTATCCCTACGCCTTCGGCTTCTAGAGTCACGCACGTCAATAACAAGTCATTTGGATCGTATTCCAAACAACAAAGGAAGAATCTGTTTGGTAACCACTCTAATTAATCTTGCTAAAGATATAGACGAGTCATTGACAAAGGCTCTTCCTTTTAATCTAATAAATCCTTTTTCTGGTTAGATCAATCTAACTTTAACTACATAAATAGTCAAGTATAGATTCACACTCAATCAATATAGACCTCAAATAGAAATATAGAGAATGCTGACCTCATGCAACTAATCAATCATATCTATCAAAGATAAACTGATTGTAGTTGGATCCCAGCCGATCAAGGTTTGTGCACACAATTCACAAGATACGAAAACTAATAAGAAATCTTCTTCGTCTTCAAATCTTCTTTTATCTTCAAAACCTGCACAACACCACTTGAATCTATTGTTATCAATTACACACAGAACGGAGTCTGTTAACAATGGATTATCAAAAGATATCTTTAGATCTAACAACAGTTCTAAAGATCCCGTCGATACTTTGATCTAGTTTGAGTGAATCTTATATCAGAAGAGAAGATTCTCAAGCATAAACAAACTAGGTACAATCAAAGTTTCAACAACTATAACTCAATCAAATCAATCGATAACTAAAAACACTGCAATTATCTAGTTTTCCACCAACGATACTCGTAGAGCTTCTTGATCCCACAGAAGTCTTTAAATGAGCGGTCATAAGAGATTTCACATAATTAGGATACTTTCCTCTCCGATTAGACGGATCCACCAGAATCAACAAGAAATGAAGTTTGCATGGCTTTTAGGATAGTTTGCTAGAAATGCAAACTTCGGTATTTATAGACCAAGTATGTTTGGACACCAAGGAATTTCCAAAGCCGAGAATATTCTTAAGATATGCAATGGATGTCAAAATTAGGTTTTCATAATTCTAATAGATGTTTGTCAAATATTTCTGAAATCTCTCAACAGAGAATCTCCAATTAATAAATACACATTACTAATTATTATTCTCTAGAGCTATGCATTAATTGCTGGTAATTAAAGCATATAAAACGAAAAACCTTAATTAAAAGATTCTTAATTTATTTTGGCACATGATCATCTTGAGTACCAAGGAATATCTTTGAACAATAAATGATAAGAATTACTGCTCGTGTTCAAAGTATGTTGACATCTTTTTACTGCAAATCCTTATTTCATATTTACATGGATTTTCTTTCCTAGAATCAGTTATACCACACTTCCAAACAAGTTTAGAATCGGTTTGCATGTATTAAAAGACTACTATGTGATTGGTCATACCAAATAACATACATGGGTTTGGATCGGTTATACCAATCACTAGGATCGGTTATACCTAAATATGGTACCTACTTGTGATCGGTCACACCAGTCACTAGGATCGGTTACACCAGTTACAAGGATCGGTTCATCTACACATGGTATCTACTTGTGATCGGTCACACAAGTTGTCTGGACCGGTTACACCAATTACAAGGATCGGTCATACAACACTTATGGTCGGTCACACCAATTACAAGGATCGATCATCCCATCTCATGGAGATTACTTAGGATCGGTTACACCAATTACCAGGACCGTCATACCGAATCATAAGTCAAGGCATTTTGATTAGTTATACCAAGATACATAACCTAAGTTAAGATTGGTTCTACCATCTCACACATATTGGTCATCCAAAGATAGGCAATGAATAGCCGGACCAATATGCCTATTAATTTCCCTTTCGATTCATGAAATAATTTCATGAATATGATTCCTTTAAACAAATGTAAAACATTGTTTCCTAGGATGAAATCTTCACCATAACCCATTCACATAATCATAACACTATATACAAGATTATTTTGATGTCATATCTACGAAGTTCAAAAGATAAGCGTTATACTTCGTAGTCTAATTCATTATTACTATGATCATACTATTATGAACATGTCACATCACTAGAGTATTATATACAATATGTACGGTATATACAACTTCGCAATTTTGTTTTCAATATAGCACGAATTGAAAGATACGTTAGGAATGAAACAGTTCAAGTCAATATTAATAACCTCAAGTGGAAGGATAATGTCGTCGTTGTAGTTCGTTACTTCTTTACATTCTTCAAGTTTTAGAAGTAATACTAGTATTTAATCAAACGACTTTAGATGAGTTTTGATACTAAAATATGACAACCAAACTTCACATACCAACGTTTGGTGAGTTCAACCGAGCTATGCTCTAGCAATCTCCCCCTTTGTCAATTTTAGTGACAAAACTCTTATTACATATGGAGCTAAACAAATTACAAAATATTTCATTCTTCATACGCTTGATTCCAAGTTTCAACAACATAATAACCTGCATATATTCAATCAATAAATGTTGTTGTTGACATTTGAATAACAAAAGCTTTTACCCTCCCTAAAGGTAAGATAGGTAAATATTCAATCCGAACATATTTGTTATTCCCCTTTTGTAGTAAGAATTACTACGCAACAATATGATATGTTTCTCCCCCATAGTCAATGCTTTACTCTTTCGTTATATATAACATTTAAGCAAAATTGTCCTTTCCTAGTGATTAAAAATCAATTGTTTAATCCATATATTTCTCTCCCCTTTTGTCACAAAATGACAAAGGTTCGAGCAAATAAAGGACAACCGAAAGAATCTTACAAATATAAAAGAATTGTAAACAACCTATAAGAGTTAGGCATGAAGGTTTCACATACCACTTTAGATAACCAATATTAAAACAGAAACTGCAAAGTAATTTAGTTTCAATATGTTATAAAGGAAATAATTGCCTGAAGCAATTTCCACTAATAGTTCGACAATTCTATTAAGATACTCAATTCCCTTGTTGAACCGATTGCGTATGCACAATCGCATATTTCGATAAGACCAAAATAAAGATCAGAATTAACTTTATTTTTCTCATCATGCTCTAATTATTCACATAGTAACTTAGACCTTTCCCGTTAGACAAGACAAACACTAGGTTAGTTAACTAGTTTTTCTTGGCAAGGATTCGATTAGACTTGAATAACCGAATCCTTCAATTCATAAGTCCAACCAAGATCAAAATTAACTTAGTTTCTCTTATCTGGAATCAATTGGACTAACCAAATGATCCTATATTTTTTTAAGCCACAAATAATAGATACAAACCAAAATAAATTGACTAGCACAATTATTTTCTTAACCGGAAGCAATTGAACAAATATAAATATAACAACACTGCAATTGCACCGAATTTCGTTAAGCAAAAACACTTGATGCCCGACAATAAAGAAGATACCAAACAATAAGACAAATAAATTTATGCATTTTTTCTTAACCGAAAACAATTGAATCACATAAACATCCATACACAACATAATGGAACATATTAATTGTACCAAAATTTTGTTAAGCAAAAGAAAAATATATGCAATATAAACATGCTTTTCTTAAAAAGGAAAACGATCAACTAACAAATCCGTTACCTCAATTTCCCAGCCACATCTTCCCAGAAAGATATATCATTAAACACAAGTTCAAATAAGAACTCTCCCCCAGTGTGTTGTCATCCTCTCACAAGAACAAAAACAAAATAAACCTTTACCAGAGAAGGGTTGAATCGACTTTAACTAATGGGTGCCAATAGAAAAAGTTGAAAATCCGAAACACATATGTTATGCCAAACACAACTCATGTAAACACAAATTGATTCAACATATTGTGACTTTTCACATGTCAGTTTCAATCAGAACAACTTATGATCCTTTGACAAAGCCTACCAACATGGGATAGAAATTAATCTCGCTTAATCAAAAAGCCACACAAATCATAAGGGTTACACCATATGAGATCGAATATTAAGGTAATCAGACATCTCATAAACCGAAAAGACATAGCAAAAATATAAACATTCATTCACAGGCTATGTAATCGGTAACTATCACATAAAAATTATAAAATAATATTATTCATAAATAATAATGATAGTTTTATTCAAAATATACCTTATACAATTCTTGAAGTAAATCAAAACATTGGCGTCTATTTTCTGGATCAAGTATTATTGCATATAACTTAATCCCTAGAGGTGCTCTGATTGTTCATTGAAGTTTCTTCAGTGTTCAAGTTCTTGAGTTTCCTCTTTTCTTTCAGATGATTGAGTCGCCTCTTCAAAAGATTCACCTCCACAATCAACTTCAAAAGATTCGACTCAAGCCATTCCTCATTCTTTACAGAAGCTTCCAGTTGTTCACGAGCAATTTCAAAATCTCGCATTAATATAAACATTAGATCGATAGATATTTGATTCCTCTTATGTTCCTTTGAGAAATAACACTTAATCTCAGAGGGAAGATAAGTGTCAAGCTTCTCTAATTGAGAATCAACATCAATAGTATTTTCACCCATCTTGAACCGCAGTCTGATTGTGGAGAAAAGGATCGGTTCTTAAGGTGTTTTATATATCAAATAAAACTTGGTTTCTAAGTTTTAAAACACCTGACAAAGCATTTTTATTTGATTAAAATAATAGTGAAAATATACAAGTTCGGAAATAAAATCAAGAAAGATTTTCCAAAATATTATTGTCAAGAGAATCTGAATATTTCTTGTACCAATTTATCATGAACTTTCCTAAGACCGAAAGTATTCCTCTAAATAGAAAAAGTCACCAAATTTAGAAAAATACTTGAGCTGTTCGTAATGCAGATAGATCAAGTATAGTTTTTATACATCTAACATGTTCCCGGTGTTCTTTTAAGAACTTCCCATTTATTTAAATCGAGCACAAATTTTAGGAAGTCCCAATCAACAAGCTTAGTTGTTGAACTGAGCTCTCAATGGCTCAATATTACACATGGAACAAGATCTATCTTGATGTTTTCGGACATCTTCCTTTTTGGAACAATTCCAAGAATATGTTTCATATATATGTAAGTCACAACTTGAATGATCTGATTCAACAAATAAATCAATTCTAGTATGAGTAGGATTAAAAGTGTGACTAGAAACCTTTTGAGTCATAAGTTGAGCAAAACTCTTAGATCGACCCAGAAATTCTTTGGAATATGACATCTTTTGATGAGATTCTTTTTTTTTATTCTGATTTGAACAATTGATCAATAAGAAAGCTGCATGATCTGAAATCATTAGTATGTGTGCATTTAAGCTGATATTTGTCCCTTTCAGAGAGATAATCCTTGTCACTATAAATGACAGTTTTTCTTAACTGGATATTAGTCAAAGGATTATGCTTTGAAACATATCTCTTTTGATTCTTGCAAGTGATTAGACTATTTGAATAAAAATGTTGTTTATTAGCTAAGAGATTCTGAGAGATAGAATCACATATCCTTGTCTTAACTAACAAATATTTTATGACTTTAATATTATTGTCAGAACTTTCAGATTTAGTTTCAAGAGAATCAGAACTGTATTTTCATCTTGACATAGACGAGGTGTGATTATCATCATATCAGGAGGTTCATGAATTTTAAGATTTTCTTGAGACACATCTTTTTCATGAGACCTGGTTTTTATCAAAGAGTCTTTGATAATCCTTTTGACAGATGGATAATACATATTATCTTTTAGATTATATATTTTTCAGCAAGCTTTATGAAAAATTTAATGTCATCACTGTCTTCTGAATCTAACTAGTATGTCACAGGTGTTTGTTTTCTTATTAACACATCATGGTTAATATTCCCTGAGTTGTGTTCAACCAGTGAACTAACAGTGTTGAGCAGTTTATTAGGATCTAAAAACAAATTGACTTTCTGAAGTACATTATCTTCTTGCTCTATGTTAACTGAATCAACCATTAGATTCAAATCTCATAGGTTGGATCACACCAAACACAGATTATTAGATCTTTTCATGTTTGCCTGCTCTGAAGCCAATTGAAAATATGAGGGTACCCAAATACACCACACTATTTTTATTTCAACCTATAAGTCTGATACCAAGTATTTTCATCTATGGACAAAGTCGAGACAATACGACAACTTGATATTCACTTGATAATAGTTATGGTCTGGAACCGATTTACTATAGGATCAATATCAAGAGATTAGGATTAACGCACAAGTGTATTTACTTTATTATAATATAAAACAATTATAATGCGGAAGTAAAGTAAATAACATAACACAAAATTTTGTTAACGAGGAAATTGCAAATGTAGAAAAACCCTGGGACCTAGTCCAGTTTTTAATACTCTCAGAATTAAGCCGCTATACAAAATCTAATACCGACTTCATATAGTTGAGACCAAGCATACTACCCCTAGATACTTAGTTCTCTCAGTATCCCAACGCCTTCGACTTCTAGAGTCGTGCACGTGAATAGCAAGTCCTTTGGATCGTATTCCAAACAACAAAGAAAGAATCTGTTTGGTACTCTAATCAATCTTGCTAAAGATATAAATGAGTTTTTGACAAAGGCTCTTCCATTTAATCTAATAAACTACTTTGTCTGGTTAGATAAATCTAACTTTAACTACCAAAATAGTCAAGTATGGATTCGCACTTAATCAATAAAGATCTCTAAGACAAATAAAGAGAATGCCGATCTCCAGCAACTAATCAATCAGATCTATCAAATATAAACTGATAGTAGTTGGATCCCATCCGATCAAGGTTTGTGCACACAATTCACAAGATACAAAAACTAATAAGAAATCTTCTCTTTGTCTTTAAATATTCTTTTATCTTCAAAACTTGCACAACACCAGTTGAATCTCTTGTGATCAATCTTACACAGAACAACGTCTGTTAATAATGAATTATCACAAGATGTCTTTATATCTAACAACAGTTCTAAAGATCCATGTTAGAGCACTGCTCGATCGAACTCGCAAGCGTTGCTATCTCAAGCTTGTTTGTCAAGTTTAGTCGTCAAAACTATAAGTATTAATTTCTAGTCTACTTATAACTATATCTCGGATTAGGATAAAATATGTATTTGAGCTTTAGGCTTCACGGAATTCATCGATTGAAAATGAAGAACTTCTAAGGGGAGCTTGTGGAACTTCATCAACAAAAGGTATGTGGAGACTTGAACTCATCTATCACTCAGAAGTCTATTTATATTCTATCTCTTATTGAGACAAAAGTAGTATATCTATATAGACTTTACTTTATACACATTTGATATTTCAAGCTAAGTTAACTCGCTTACGTATTTCTTGAAATATGTGTTGGTAAGCTTTCGCTTTAACCAAGTTCATCTTTATTTTTGACGAAAGTCAAAAGATGATAATGTGAAAATCGCCTAGAAACATTTTACATGATTTGTGTGAGACAGTCATTTGATGTAGACTCAGAATGTTTCGTATTGATCTATTGATCACTTGAAAATTGCTTTAAAGCTAATAGTTTGTGTGATACAACTATTCCCGTCTTCTAAGAATGTTTCAATGATTAGAATGGAGTTTAGAAAAAATAACCATTTATTAGATATATCACAGTATGCGTACTTGTATGCTAACTATTGCGAGTTAGTCCAAGTCTGGAACCATAGTATGCATACCTATATGCGTACTGGTTTAACAGTTGAAGTCCGGGAACTTAGTATGCATACTCGTATGCGTATTGGCGTAATAGTTTAGGTCCAGGAATTTTGTATGCGTACCCGTTTGCATACTGGCAAACTGACCAGGTCCGAGAACTCTAGGTATGCGTAACCATTTGCATACATGAGCGGGTTAAGTTCTAAAATCGGGTTATTCATGAAGAAATACATTTATATAATAAGGAATGCAATCTTTGCAAACCATGGCTATAATGTTCATGAATTTATTCGAGTGAATTAAAATCAATTTTGCTTCAATTGTATCTTGTATACTTCTATGAAAATATAAACAATTGAACAACTCTATAACTAGTTTCATTTGAGTCATTTGAACTAGTTGTGATTAAGATGAACAAGGTTGTTATGAAAGTGTTCATATGGCTAACTTCGGATAACTATTGTTGAGCCAACCAAGTGTACACGTTTAGGTACAATTACCCATATCTAAATGAAGGCACATTTCATTTGTGTGAAACAAGCTAAGTTCGATCTAACGGTTGAAAGATATTAGCTTGAATCTAATAAGGTTTTCATCTAACGGTGAATATTGAATGTGAAAAAACGTGGGTCTAACAACCACACCCAATATTTCGATTAGCAATCTGTATGGACAAACTCCAATATACTTTCTAGAGAATCAACTAGACAGTTAGACTCAATCAATAGAAAAGTATATCAAGGAGTTTATATCTCTATCTCTCGATTTAAATCTTACTCAAGCAAACTGCGAGTCTCAATTTAAATACAAGAGAGATAAACTTGGATGGTACCAAAGACCAATATCCAGGTGTCAATCAATTTAAATCAACAACCAAAAGGTCGGATATTCTAATTGATTGAACAACGCATAACCTGTATTATTTCAATTATATAACAAATATAATGCGAAAAAGAAATAACACAGACACCAGAATTTTGTTAACGAGGAAACCGAAAATGCAGAAAAACCCCGGGACCTAGTCCAGATTAAGCATACACTGTATTCATCCGATACAGACACTAGCCTAATCGAAACTAACTTTGTTCTGGACTGTAGTTGAACCCTAAGCAATCTCATAATGATCCAAGGTACAGTTATGCTCTTACATCTCTGATCCCAGCAGGATACTACGTACTTGATTCCCTTAGCTGATCTCACCCACAACTAAGAGTTGTTACGACCCAAAGTCGAAGACTTTAATAAACAAATCTGTATCACACAGAAAAATCTACGGTAATATATAAATCCGTCTCCCACGAATATACCTACGAGTTTTGTTCTGTATTTTGATAAATCAGTGTGAACAGGAACCAATCGATAAACTAGACTTATATTCCTGAAGAAAAACTCAATATTATCAATCACCTCACAATAGTCTTAATCGACGCAGCAAAAAAACATATTGTGGAATCACAAACGATGAGACGAAGATGTTTGTGACTACTTTTTATCTTGCCTATCAGAGATAGAATTCTCAAGCCAATTACTACAATTGTACTCGTACGATAGAAACAACAAGATCAAATCACACAACTACAAGAAAAGTATTATCGGTCTGGCTTCACAATTCCAATGAAGTCTTTAAGTCGTTAACCTAGTTTAGAAGAAGAAACCAAAGGTTAAAGGATAATCGACTCTAGATTAGCACAACTAGTATCACACAGAATATGTGGGGATTAGATTTCCTAGTTGCTAGAGTTCTCCTTTATATAGTCTTTCAAATCATGGTTTGCAATCAATATTAGCTTGGTAACAAAGCATTCAATATTAACAAAGCATTCAATATTCACCGTTAAATGAAAACTTGATTAGATTCAAACTAGTATTTATCAACCGTTAGATTGAAAACATAGCTTGTTATACACACATGAAATGCATGTTCTAGGTTTGTATAACCGTACCAAAACTTGTACATTAGTTGGTTCAACAATGGTTAACCAAATGGTTAGCCATATGATAACTTTCATATAAATCATATTCTTCTTCACCATAACTAGTTCAAATGACTCAAATGAACTACTTAGAGAGTTGTTCAATTGCAAGGAAATATCATGTACTACACAAGATAGAATTAAAGAAAAAATGATTTGATTCTCTTCTAATCGGTTCATAAACTATATAGCCACGGTTTGCAATAGCATTCCTTAGTTTATAAAGATAAGTTCACAAACATCGTTTTTAGACATAACTTACTCAAATTCTCGGATGGAGTTCACAAACTCGAGCATAAATTCTCAGGTCGAGAACTTACGCCAGTTCGCGGACTGGGTTTGCGGACTGAGTTCGCGTACTTAGCTCACGCATTTCTCCGGTTCTCTTGATCAACAAAGTTCGCAAACTCCGGTTCAAGGAATAAGGACTTATACACATATGTGTTTCCACAACAATGCTTATATCCTCCAATGGTTATATAGTCTAAAATCTCATTTCAATCATTGAAACATTCTCAGAGGACGTTATATAGTTGTTACTTACAAACCATTTTTCGTCAGAGCAATTTTCAAGGTGATTGAAACTTAACGTGACTTTCGTCACTAGGTAAAGATGAACCTGGATAAAGCGAAAGCTTTACCAACACATATTTCGAGAAATAGATAGGCAAGGTAAACTCAGCTCGAAATTCCAAATGTGTATAATCTTAGTCTATATAGAAAAACGACTTTTGTCTCAAGATATGAGATAAATATACTTTTGAGTGATAGATAAGTTCAAGTCTCCACATACCTTTTAGTCGATGAAGATCCACTAGTTCATTGAGTAGTCCTTCGTCTTGTATGATGATTGCCATGGATTTCTTGAGCTCAACTACACTTTCTATCCTAGTCAGAGACCTTAGTTATAATAGACTAGAAATCAAGACTTATAGTTTTGATCACTAACATTGACAAACATGCTTGAGATAGCAATGCATGCGAGTTTGACCGAGCAATGATCTAACAAAATGCTTTGTTACTAAGGTAGCATTGATTCCAAATCCTGATTTGTAGACTATATAAGGGAGAACTCTAGCAACTAGGAAACCTAATCCCCACACCTTGTGTGTGATACTAGTTGCGACTAGAATCGATTCTCCTTTAACCTAGGGTTTTTTAAAACCAATATAGGTTAATGTTGATGGGGTAAAATGTGGGAAGGAGGAACTATCCCTAATCACAGAAAGTACTCCCAAGGTGTAGAGAGGTTTATGAGATGTAATGGTGAATTAATGATATCTCCTAAGTATGCCTTCTTTCCCCTTTTATAATGACCTCCTTATAGATAAACACCCATAAGATTAATATATTACTAAACTACCATTTCCCTTTCCTTAAGGTATTATCAAACCCTAAGAGGTTTTCTTCTTGGACCAAATTCCAACTAGTCTAATATATTCTTGGATGGACTATAACTATCCCATCTTTATGGGTTAGTCCTAGTACCATAATTCTTCTATCATAAAAGAACCCTTGATAGGTTAAGGGACCATCTATTTTAGGATTGGTTATTTTCATGTATCAACATTAGTCCTCTGACTGTTGACATGGTCAAAGATCATGTCAACAGTCACACATTGATATGTCAACTTGACGGTTACGACTGATGGATTTGAGCAGTTTTGAATTCACGACTCTTGGGATACTGTAGTTACTGAATTTTCCAGTAACCACTCTTTCTTTTACCTCTCTATAAATAAAGGAGACCTCGCCTTCCAATCCTCATTCCTTTTACTGCATCCTTTTCCCTTTCTTTGTTTTTCTTCTCACTCGCTATGTCTAATGAATCACCAGATCACGACGTGCCTCCCTGGTCGGAGCCTTACACTAAAAGAAATAAGGAGCAGTCCTCAGCTTAACGATCTCCTTCGGCCACCTGCAGCGGACGACGGCTCCACTCTTTTTCCAACTGATGAAAATTGGATTTCACGCATGCTAAACCCCCATCTATTTCCTCCCTTCGCGTCTGCAGGTTGGCTCATCCGCCTTCAAGCAGAAGTTCCTCTAATTCATGCCTCTGAGGAGATTCCCCGTTTAGCAGTTCACATGGGAGATTATTTCTTTCCTTCAATCAAGATGCGCTCATCTGCTGAGTCTCTTACCGCTTGGGACCCGTGGGTAGATTATATTCGTTATAATCCGGATCATAAGAGAGTTATCCAATCTTTAGGCATAAAAGCTGCTATAAACGCTTCAAAGTTTAGATACGTCCGACAAGATCATGATATCTTGGTCCGCTTATGCGCGCTGGGGAATTGACCCTCATATGTTTCTATTCTATTGGGGTGAAGCCACTCCGTTCCTGGAAGATGTAGTGGCGCTTACTGCTTTACATGTTCATAGTGATACAGTCTTCGAAAATTGCTGTCTTTATAAGTATTTGAACCAAAGTGATAAAGATCTCCGTGATCATTTAATTGTGTCCAATGCAAACTCTATAACGTTCCAACTGCCAGGGGAAGTCAAAATTGAGGCTCATAACAAGGTAGAGGACTCGGGAAACATAATAAAAAGTAAGGCTATCACGTCCGATATGCACAGTTCTCCGGTTAATGTTTCGCCCCCCGCAAAGCTTATGGCGTCCACTAATAAGGTTGCTCATCCGTAGTCATCTACTACTGAAGAGTCAGACGATGTGAGGGAAATAAAGGCGGAAAATGGCAACCAAAAACCCAAGTCTAGGCAATGCCGCGCTTCTTTCTCTTGCTAGATTAAGTATTGGCCCCCTATGCTTTTCGACGAACGAGAGGGTGTACCTCCTCGAGAAGGGGAGTCGGATCGAGCGGATTTAACATCTTTCCTTATTTTTTGGTTATGCCATGATATGTTCGAGTACAGTCCCCGGGATACTATCAAGAATGAACTCATCCCTATGGCAGTGTTGATGTCCTGCAACATATCATTCCCGCTTGCTCTCATGTTTCTGGGCGGTTTATATCATCATATGGATTTATTGGCGCGTGATATTCGTCGTGTGGACGGATCTCATGAGGTAGATACTTTCTTTCCTGTTAACTTCATCCAGCCATAGACTTGGGGGCTCTTTCCTTTATACATGCCTCCTCAACTCAATTCCCTTTCTCTCTCGCGGCAAGAAAAGACTACTCAGGAGGATGGCTCCGAGCGACTGGTAAAATTGCCCCAGTCTCATCCTCGGATGACCCTTTATCATAAGAAAGGTTTTCTGTCTAAGGCCAAGCTCAAGGATTTCATGGATAGGGGAGCCGATTTTAACCCAATCTCTTATCAAGATGGCTGTACTGGTTCCTTGCATTATAGCTTTTTTATTAAGTCGCAGCGAAGGATGTCTTCCGCGGATATGCCTTCACCCGAGGATTTTGACATCATTGTATCTACTATGCCGGGAACATCTCCCCAGATTTCATGATGGGAAGTTTTCGTCCGAGGCGTATAACACCGTTCACGTTGCTCATCAGCTTGGTTTCGATCAAGGGGTTCCTTATAGTCCTCCTCCCTATTCTTTATCTGAGGAAATATAAATTCGGAAAAGCTTTAATCGATTTGTTTTTAAGGATGGTCTTCAGATGAGTGATTGACAATGTCACTTTGATTTCTTCCAGCCTCAATCTCAGCTGAAAATCAGCGTTACCAATGAGTGGCTCGTATATCGCAACGACATCAACAGAAATGTGCCAAATCTTCTCCTCAAGGATCCATACGCTCCTCCGGCTCTGACAAAGGAAGATTTCAAGGAAATGCATGCATCGGGTCGCATGAAACTAAGTGACGAGATTTCCAGAAGGTACAAACTCTCCTCGATCAATAAATGCCGTCCTCTCAATCCGCTCGTTACTAGCTGGGACCCTCTTTCGGGTGATGAGTCTCCTCAGAAGGATAAGAAAGGTGTCTCTTTACCTCCCTTATCGAGTTCTAAGAAGAGAAGGCGTCCTCCACCGGTAAATACCCTGGAGATCCCTCTTATCATGTCTCCTCCTGATAAGGTATTCTTTCTTCCCATTTCCTTCTTTGTTTTCAGCCGGACCTTCCATTATTCCATTTTATATTTGTTCGTGTCATGCTCTTTTAGAATTCCCCACCTATTAGATGGAAGCATAGGGGGCTTTTCTTTGAATAATATATTAATCTACCCCATGACGAGTGGAGGGCTGACCGGATAGCTAAGAAGATGAAACGAGACGTTGGTGTGCTACATGTTCCGTGGTTACCTTCCACTCGCTCTACTAATACGTCCCCTATATTTTCTCCGCAAGCTCCGAAAATGGGGTCACCTTCCTCTAGTTTGTTCATAGATCGCGTTGAATGCCAATTGGGTCGATCAGTCGGTAAAAGTGGTCTTGAAGTGCTTTCTCCCCGCGTGACTCTGCACTCTACTCTCCCTTTCATCGTGAAGACGGTTTCGGATCCTGATCATCCTCTCCACACTCCTTCAAATATGCTAGGTGCGGCGAGTGAATCTGAGTCGGACCACTCTGTTTATGACTACTCCCAGGAGGACAGTGAGCCTAAGGGAGGCACCGAGAATCAGAGTTCTTCCTCTTCTAAATCTCGTGAGTAATACCATACTACCTCTTGTTGAGCTTGAGCATTGACAAGTGCCAATCAAAATATTGTGCTGTAATTAATAAATGCACTTTGTAATATATATACTTTTCCGTTTCTTGTGTTTTTCTGATAAATTATTTTATTTCTTCCTTTCCCTCTTTCCTTTGCTTCCTACCAGGTCATCCAGAGTCGGCCGCGTCGAGCTCTTCTTCTTCTTATTATTATTCCAATCGACTGGTTCATTCTCCTGCTAATCTTCCCATGTCTTCAGATCCGGTATGTGTTGTGCGTTGTATTACCATTATCATAATTTCATTACTATCTTGACGTATTTATATATGCTTTCTTTTTCCTTCCCTTAGAACATGGGAAAGCAGGATGGTGCCCACGGTAAAGGGAGCTGTTCGAAATTGCAGGTCAAAGGCAGTGTGTCCGGTAGTGCTAACGATAAGCGACATAAACCTTCCAAGAAAACTCCTAAAGTCTCACGCGGCGTGGATGCTGATGCTAAACTAATGGCTACTCTAGAGGATCATAAGTTTCGATATCCTCATACTATTACAGCGGAGGAAGTTGGTGTTGACAACCGCCTCGAGATGGTGCATGGATTCTGGGTTCCTTCTACTAAAACGGCCAATTATCGATGCATAGTGGAAAGATTCAACCATATGTGTGTTCATGAAGGGATACTTGCTAGTTCTTTAGTTGTGACTAACGAGGATTTGTTGGATACAGCGGATGGCCTCGCTCATGCGGAAGAGACTCCTATTGATTCGGCTAAGCTGAAGAAGTGGGACACTCTTATTCTAACCTATATACTTCTTCAATTTCCCATCCAATGCTCAAAAACTTACTGGACGTGGCAAAGGCGGGTCATAATGCGCGAAACATACTGTCGCGTGAGATTGAAGAGTTGGATCAGGAATACAGGCGCTTGGTTAATGTTGCTCATATCAAGAAGGAAGCAATGACGGACGTTGGTCGAGCTACTGAGGAGCTAAGGACTGCCCGGATTGCTGCTGAGGAAGTCAACACGCGTCTTGTTAAAAAGAAAGCAGAGGGCTTCATCTTAACATCAAGAAGACTGAGATTTTCTGGCCTGTGGTTGACCCTAGGAGTATTGCCGATAACGTGTTCCCATCGGACATCGGTAGGCCTTCTAGAGGGGTGAAACTGCTGGGCGGCTCGATTAGCCTAGATCTTAACTTCAGCAGCGATCCAATACAAGCTAGAGTAGACAAAACAATTTATCTAATGGAAAGTGTGAAGAAACTGCAAGATCCTCAAAGCGAGCTTATTCTGTTACGCAGTTGCGCTGGGGTGTCAAGATTATATTTTGCTATGAGGACTGCCAGCCCCTTGGCACTGCTTCAATCTAAATCCTTGTTTGATCAACGTTTGATGCTTTTTTTGAGGCACATTGTGACGGGAGATGGCGCTGGCTTCGGACCACTGCAACAACGTCTCTCCACTTTGCCAATGAAGGATGGGGGTCTCGGTGTCTACACAATGGAAGACACTAGCCAGTATTGTTATATCGCTTCTTGTTTCCAGACTAGGGGCTTACAGCAGACCATACTAAATGTTTCCTCTGAAGAGGTCACTAGCGCGTGCTTCAAGCAAGCTTTGAATAATTTCCAAGAGGTATGTGGTTTGTCCTCTTCTACCTTCAACATTAATAATATTGCCCCACATCCAATGCGTTCGTTGGCAGTGTTATATTTTGATGTGGTGAAGAAGCGGATTCCGTCACAGTACTCCATGTCCAGTCGAGATTCAGTTTTATGGCAAAGCAACAGGATGCCACATGCTTTGGATTTTCTTAAGGCGATTCCCATCTCTAGTTTAAATCAAAGTATAGGACCAAGGCAATTTAGGTCAGTGTTAAGTTATAGATTGGGAATACCTCTTTTCGGAGAAGATAGTACATGCTCAAGTTGCAACAAAAATATGGATATTTTCGGAGATCATGCTGTGCATTGCGCTAATGATGTTGGCAACAAATTCCGCCATGACCTGGCAAGAGATGTTTTCGCTGATATTTGTTACAAGGCTGGAGCACATGTGAGGAAGGAGGTGGATCTTGGATTATTATCAGACAACAATACGCCCTTGAGACCGGCTGACATGCTTGTTCACGGTTGGGAGAATGGCCAGGATGTTTGTTTTGATGTTACGGTTGTTTCACCGTTCACTGGTGGGGGAGTTCGTACTTTTATCCCAGGTCAGTCTTTGTTTTAACATTTACGACTTTAGGGGAGTTGGGCGAAGATACTATCATTCTCTTGAAGAGGTTGAAGAATTGTATCACCAATCATGATGTTAATTATAAGATAAGGGGTACTCTTTTTTCATAGAATAGGTTTTTTTATAGTCTAAGGCTTTTTAAAGATTGGATATCAAATTAATAAGTTTGGATATTAATTAATTTTTTAGTTGCTTTATGAGTGGGCTTTTGAACAATGATTTCTTTCTTTTATTTGGGTTAGACAAGAAACTTTGATGGTTTGATTATTTATTTATTTTTATTTGTTATGCGAGACATATTTTATTACCCAGTTATTTTGCATTTATTATTATGGTTGGGAATCAATTAATCATTTTATTTCTATAAATAGGGATATATAAGATTGTTTTAGTCAATATATTTTAAATTTCTTTCGTTATCTTTGTTTGTGAATTGTGATTTGTTGCAGATGGCTCGTCATTTACATGGTTATGTTTTGGCTTTGGCTCATGTGCCAATACTAGTCATTCCTTATGAGAAAGATGAAGTGGAAATGCTCCGAGAAGTCAGGATGACGAATAGAGTATCCACTCGCGCGCAGTTTAATGAGCAGTCCGAGACATACTCCATGGCTCAAAAGATGTAGGCATCCGGACAAGTGGATCGAGAAGTGCAACGCGTGCTGGATGATACTATTTCTGCTCGGAACAAGGCTGAGTGATTATTCCAAGAGTCAATAATTATGACGACCGATATTGACCAAGCGATAACTGATTTCCGTGTATTTATTACTCAACAAGAAGGTCCTAGTTTGTGCGGATGTTCTCTAACTTTATGTGTTGTATCCGCTCTTGTTCATCTTACCGATAAGAAGGCAGAATTATATCGTTTATTTGTATTAAAGGATGAGGTGGGGATGTTACACACTCATCGATTGATCACTCTGTATGAAGCGCGTAAAGATTATGAGGAGCATAAGGAGACGCTTGGTATGGCTCGGGAAGCCCGTGCTTCTGATGATGTTATGCACAAGGTTCATCAAGTGCTTTTGGAAACGCGTAATGCTTTTACAGCCTCTACTCATGGTTTTAAAAATCGTACGATTCACGATTTGAATCGTACGATTCGATTTATTTTGAAGCAAATCGATTCAAATCGTATGGTGGAATCGTTCTTCCAATGAATCGTGTAGTCAACCATCATTGACTACGATTCTTGACTAAATCCTAAAGTCAAAAATTAATTTCAAAAATGAAGGTAAAAAAAGGGGATGGAGAGTCGAACTCATGACCACCCAAGTCATAACTGCAACCTCTAACCAGTGTTCCAATTTGATTATTTTGATTTGTAACTAAGTTTATTGGTATATATTAGATAAAACACCAAAGCTTTGCAATTTTATTAGATACTCAACATAATTCAATATTATTTATAAGAAAATATACGATTTAATAATTGACCATGAATCTCCGATTCACGCTTTAATATGGGATTCAATTCATAAAAATAAAGAACGATTCGCTCCACGATTTACGATTTCACAACCTTGCCTCTACTACCCAATATGGAGAAGTGCTTCTGATGATGCAAGACTTGGATCAAGATATTGCACATCGCCGCTCGTTTATAGCCGAGCGTTCTTAAGAGGGTTACCACCATTATCATTCATTTTTATTTTTTTTCGAATTCGTGAACTTGTTCCTGGGCATCGTGTTAGTTGGTTATATATATAAGAATCATCTTGATTTAAATAGTTCTTAAATATTCATCTCTTATCTCATGGCTAATCGTGTAAGATTGGTTTTTGGAAGTACGGTGTCTGAATCGCCTTTTAGAAGTGATGTGTCTTGCGCGTGATACATTTGAAATCGAAAATTCTTGCTGGTATGAATGGTTAGCAACTGTGGACCATCTTGTGATGAAGATTCAAAGTGAAGGCGGGATGCATGATATGACTCTACTTGAATATCGTGGTTATTGCAGCGAACAACGTTTGATTACTCATTTTCGGTGTGTTGAAGCGGATCGTACTGTGAGATCTGTTAAAGTAGCTCTTCCTGAAGTACACGGGGCACTTCGTGCGCTACCCTGATTTTTTTTTTTGTATATATATGCTATCTTTATCAAAGGAATAATAGTTTCGAATTTATGGAAGAATCAATCAATGCAATCTCTGTCCCTTAGAAAACAAAAGATGGAGTTGTTGCAAGCTACTATTGCTGGGAATGCTCGTCTTGTACGCAATTGTGAGGATGTGTTTGAGGCGAGTCAGACACAGTATTTTCATGCGATGGATTTATATGTGGATCGGCAGAGTGCTTATCGGGTTGATCCTTCAGTAGAGAAAGCTATGGCCTCTGCTGAGGTGTCTGGAATATTTTCCAATGCTCGTGTCCATATGGAATATCCAGAAAATGAGTTGGATATTGCTCGCGGATGATTAAGGCGCGCATTCTGCTTTGGCTTCATTTCTCTAAGATTTTAAGTATCCGATGTAATACTTTGTTTAATCTACTCATGTATTATCCCAAGTGTATCCACTCATCTGATAATGAATATATCGATCTTATTGACCCAGATTGACTCTTGGCACTGTATTGCATGATATCACTGCCCAAATTTTTATACTTGGGACTTTACTTTTATCATACGTAATGCTGTCTATTCTGGCCATACTTTGAGCCATCACGTATTTTAAATCAAGACTAACGCTTATCTCATAGGTCGTGTTCTTAACTCAGTCGTACTAAAGGCTATTAGTGCGTCCTGTTGGTCATGTGCAGGACTTAGCTAATCACGGGGCTATTGGTGCACTAAATTGGTCATGCACGAAACCTAGCCAGACTCGGGGCTATTGGTGCACTTCGTTGGTCATGCACGAAACCTAGCTAGGCTCGGAGATATTGGTGCACGAAACCTAGACAGACTCGGCACTATTAGTGCACTTCATTGGTCATGCACGAAACCTGGCCAGAATCAGGGCTATTAGTGCACTTCATTGGTCATGCACGGAACCTAGCCGGACTCGGGGATATTAGTGTACTTCATTGGTCATGCACGAAACCTAGCCAGACTCGGGGTTATTTATAGTATTAATATTAATAATCAGCCATATGTCGTACATTTGGTTATTATGCATAATAGGCTTTTAACCATTTACCGTTGATAGGGGTATTGATCCAAGATTCATTCATCCGCTTGAGGTAGTAATATCCGCTCTCCGCTGCTTTACTGATCATATAAGGGCCTTCCAAATTGGCAGCGAACTTTCCTTCCTTTTCATTGTTGAACATGCAGAATAATTTTCATGACTATGTCATTTACAAAGAAAGTTCTTTCCTTTACCTTCTGATTGTAGTATCTTGCTGTCCGCTGTCTATACTTGTCCGCAAATCATTCAGCCTTGGCTCTTCGCTCTCCCAAAGTATCAAGATGGGAAAATCGACTAACCTCGTCCGGAGTATTGAGGCTAGCATGGCTACTCGTTCTGAAGGATTAGCGATTTCCGCTAGTAGTATTTCATCCTCCCCATATACCAAGGAGTATGGAGAGGCTCAAGTTTAACTCCTCTTGGATATGCAATATGCCCAGAGTGCAAGCGGTAGTTGTTCATTCCAACTCCGGTGATGATCATGTACCAATCGGCTTAATATTCTCAACAATGTTTTATTAGTAGCTTCCGCATGTCCATTCCTCTGAGGGTAATAGACAGTCGAAGTATGAAATTTAATACACTATTGATCCAGTAATTCCTTGACGGTTTGATTAACAAAGGAAGTCCCATTATCCGAGCGGATAATCATTGGCGCACTGAATCGACATATGATGTGCTCTATAATAAATGGTGCAATAGTGGCTCCGGAGTAATCACGAAGCGGAATAGCTTCTACCCATTTTGAAGAATATTCAGTTCCGGTGATAATATACTTGTGTCGTCCATATTAGGTTGGACTTATCTGTCCAATGATATCGAATCCCCAGCTATGAAAAGTCCAGGGGGTAACTACACTGTGTAATAATGTATGTGGAGCGCGGATTAGTGGTCCGTGGCTTTGACATTGCTGGCACTTCTTAACGTGCTCGGCTGTATCGAATTCCATTGTAGGCCAGTAGAATCCTCATTCGTATAGTTGTAGAAATAGTTTCATCATACCTTGATGCTTCGCATTATGAGATATAGTCAACACTCCCCCGCTTCTTCTTGTGACAAACAACGCAGTACCGTGTCCCCGTAACTTTTCCCATAGAGGATTCCTTCATGCATAAAGAATCGCCCAGCTTTCCGCTGAATCTTGAGCGCGTCTTATCTGTTTTGCGGCAGACGTTCGTGCTGAATAAAATCTATGTACGGCTGCCTCTAATATTCTATTTTTACGCTACACACCACTGTTTGTTGTGGAGGCGCTTGACAGTATTTGGACTTATCTTGTACTATCGCTGCTTGAACTGCCATACTCGGCCAATATACATCCATCCTTTGTAGGTGGCGATATAATGGAATTACTCCTGTCTGTCCGCAGGATTCTGTGTGAACACGGCTTAATATTTCTTGTGTTTTTATCTTTCCTACATAGCGAGATAGGGCTCCCCCGGGTGTTCAATAGTATAGCGCTCCTCATACTACGATGAATTTCTTTAGCACCTTAGTGGGAAACATCTATTCGTCCACCTCTCTAGTTAAATCCTCAATATAAGTTGTCCTCCTGTCATCCTTTTGTTCAAAAGCAGCGCCTTCCTTCCATGTTCTCGGTAACTCCTTTTTTTTTCTTCTTTTTTTTCTTCACTACCACTGTTCCTTCATCCGCTTCATTTAATTTCATTTTGGCTGCCAAAGTGGCTAATACATCCGCATGTCAGTTAGTGGTTCTTCCCATGTGCTCGATGACAGTATTTCCTTTCTTTGCTATCAATTCTTGAACCTCTGCTCGATAAGGAGCTAAGTGCGCCTCTTTGGAAGTCTCTTGATATTTGACTCGTGACCAGCTTTGAGTTTTATTTTATGTCTATTGATCCTAGATTAAGTTCTTCCGCCATGCGCATCTCCAGGATTAATGCCTCATATTTCGCTACATTATTGCTGTACCAAAGTCTAACTTGAAGGCGAATGACATCAAATCCCGTTTAGGTGTTTCGAAAACTATACCAGCTCCTCCGTGGGAACCGTATGATGATCCATCAAAGAACATTGCCATCATTATTCTTCCTCGAATTCTGCAATTTCTCCGGGTATTTTTTCACTTATTTCCATCATATCTGTTCCTGGGAATGCATCCAACATATCTGCAAACGCTTATTTGTGTACTCCCTTGGACCGCTGGTATTTTAACTCAAACTCGGAAAACTGCAATAACCATCGAGCTGTCCTTCCAGATAGGACTGGCTTGGTGGCTAGATAAGCGATTGGGTTAGCGGGTTCTCCCACTATGGTCTCATGAGCGAGCAAATACGATCTTAATTTCGGTGTGGCATAAATGAGCGCTAACCATGCTTGTTCCGCCTTTGAATATCTGAATTCCGCATCTCTGTATCCTCTGCTGATATAATAGATTGGACATAACTGATCGTTATCGAGATCCTGGGCTAGCAACGCTCCAATTTCCATGTTAGTAAAAGCTGTGTATAGGTAAAGCGGTTCGCCTTTTAAGGGTGGTCGCAAAACTCGTGCGCTAATCACACATTCCTTAAGCTTCTGAAAGGATCGCTCTTGACCATCTCCCCATTCATATGGTGTATTCTTTTTTAATAATGGTGAGAATGCGGACAACAACTGTGCCAATCCTGGGATAAATCTCCGGACGTAAGAAATTCTCCTTATAAAAGTTTGCAGTTATTTCACATTTATGGGCGGTGTCATAGTAGTTACCGCTTACACCTTGCTTGGATCAATTTGGATTATTTTGTTTGTGATAACGAATCCCAAAAACTTTCCGGAAGTGACACCAAAAGCGCATTTGAGAGGGTTCATCTTTAGGTGATACTTTCTGCATCGATTGAAAATGCGCTTCAGGTGATCCAGATGATCTTCTCGCGCCCTGGACTTTACCACAATGTCATCTATATATACTTCCATTACCTGATGCATCATATCGTGAAAGATAACTACCATTGATCGCTGATAGGTGGTGCCTGTATTCTTCAATCCGAAAGGCATCACAACATAGTAGAAGTTCCCATACGACGTCTGAAAAGTTATTTTATGAGCATCTTCCGCTGCCATTCTTACCTGGTTATATCCGCTGAACCCATCCATAAAAGAGAACATGTCATGCCCGCACGTGTTATTCACCATTACATCTATGTTTGGTACCGGAAAATCATCTTTTGGACATGCACGATTCAAGTCTCGATAATGAACGCATCATCATACTTTTCCATTCTTTTTCACCACTGGTACGATGTTAGCTAACCACACGGGATATTCGATTGGTTTGATAAATTTGTCCTTAAGTAGCTTCTCCACTTCTTCCTTGATGGCGAGTTCTATCTTTTTCGAAAAGTTGCGACTCCGTTGTTTAACAGGCTTGTACTCGGGTGAAATGCTGAGGTTATGCGCGACTAATCTACTATCCAGGCCAGGAATTTCATCATACGTAAACGCGAACACATCTTGGTATTCACGGAGTAACTTGATCATCCGTGCCTTTTGTTCCCCTTGCAAATGTTTGCTGATACGTATGTAACGAGGGTTGTTTTCCGAGCCATGGTTTATTTATTCTTGTCCATCAAGTGTTGGGTCGACTTTCTTTTTCTCATTGGGAAGATTTTCTATTATTTCTTCTTCTGAGATCAAAAATTCTACCTCTTCACGTGATTCTTCCGCTATCAGGGTTGTCTCCGCCATTTCTTTATCTACTGATGACATAACACAACCTTGTTGGCACTGAGAGACTTCCCTGGTAGATTGCTATAAGCGATAGACATGTCCACCTTCTGGCCGCGAAAAGCGTTTGAACTGAATGTTCTTTGTTTCAGTTAGTGCTCTTTTACTTCCGGTGACGGGTCCAATTCGTGACGGGCTAAATACTGACTTAGATTTTCCCTTTGTTTGCTCTTCTGGATGGAATTCTTCCCATTTATAAAGTGGCATTAGGTGATCCGACTGCTCTTTTTGATTTAAGACAGGTTGCATGTAGAAGACTGCATCAGCCATGTAGGCTTATTCTGGTCCGAACGGGTTGCTTGTAGCTGGGATCCGGAACTGCTTTCCTCCGATATTATTTTTAACACACTAATGATATGTTGAGGCTACTACCTTGTGATTCAAGAGCCATCCTCTTCCGAGCATTACGTGGAACATGGTATCATCTTCAAAGACGTAAAAGGGAGTGAGTGCTCTGATAGGTCTGATATTCATCATCAAATGTACTATCCCGATTTCCGTCTGAGTCTACCCCCCAAATCCTCTCACAGTTGTCGCATGTATCATTATTGTCGTCTGCGATACTCCCAAGGACTCCAGAGTGTGTAATGAAATTAGGTTAATAGAAGATCCGCCATCTATGAAGGCTCTCTTGAGAGGTTGTTTGTTGATAAAGGCTATTAAGTATAAGGGGTGAAGGTGATCTCCTGGGTAACATATATCTTCGTCCGTAAAAGTAATAGCTTCTTTAGGTATCGGATTATACGCTTTTCCAGATGCAATCGCAGTTATAGCTTTGGATGCTTCGCGGACTTGGTTTTCACTAAAACCCAGATAATCGAAGAACTGTTGAGCCAAAATAGTTTGATCAAACTTACAAGCAACTCCATTTATGTCCGGAAATACTGTTGCCTCGGAAGCTTCACATGCTTCCTCTTCCCCTACATCTTCCCAAGGTCTCCAAGCTTCTCCATCAGTAGGGTCGTGTAAAATCATCATAACTTGATGTCGAGGAAGCGGATCGTTCTTGATGCTTTGCTCCCCTATCTCAAACTCGCATCTGGATCGCTTCCTTTGGACGATATACTTAAGGGAATAACACTCCACAGTTGGGTGATCTATTCTCCTATGGTAATGGCAATATCGCTCGTGTACTTTGTCCGTTGCGGTGGGTTCTGCGGATACCGGCGGTAAAGTATCTTCTTTGTTTGATACCCATTGTTCCAGAAGTCTTACTATCTGTTCTTTACTGTACGGTAAATGTGGTGGCGGGTTCGACCTTCCTCCATCTGCTCTTCCTTCTCTTCTTCCAGATTTCCCGCGGTAGGAACCGAATATAGCTCCACCCTTTCCTCTTTCACTCACTTGATCGGTAAAAGCAGGCGCGGAGGCAGCGTTGACAGAGTGTTGTTGCCACGTATGTCCGCCCGATCCTGGATGCATGGCATCCGTACAATCTGATATCCGGGTTGCAGCTTCTTCGACCTCCACGAAGGTTTGGAATTTGAAGTTTGTCAAATTTAACCGGAAGACGTCATCCATTCCTCTAATGCAAATCTCTACCAAGCGCTCCTACGGAATATCCTCATGACATTCTAGCGTGAAATCTTGGAAACGAGTAATGTATTTTTCGATATCTTCTCCGACCAGATGGGTACATCCCCCCAAATCTATTGCTATGACCCTTATTTGAGCAGAGTAAAACTTCTTCAAGAAAAGTTGTACCATGGAGGACCATGAACTGATACTTCCAGGTTTCAAGTTATCATACCAGGTAAAGGAATTGTCTGTCAGTGACTTCGGGAATTCTCGCATGCAAAGGCTCTCATCCTGAGCATAGGCATTCATTGCTGATATAAAACGGCTCACATGCTCTTGTGCATTCCCATTTCCTCCATATGTTTTGAATTTTGGAGAGGTATAATCCTCCGGATACAAGTAGTTGGCAACCTCCACGGAGTATGGTGGTTCTAGCGAGTCATAGGAATCATGATTTGTTAATCGGTAATTAGTTTCTAGGTACTTTGCGATCACGTCTTCTGTCATACATGAATAGTGTTTTTTGCGCTTACTGCTTTGGGAGTTTTCGTGTTTTTCTCCCTGTAGGACCAGAATATCGCTACAACTCTATTCCCGCGATATTAACAACACTTCTGCGAGCGTCATTGCTGATCCTTTAACAACGTTTCACGAGCGTTGCAGAATATCCAAAAGAAACTGACGATGGAAGAAATAAAAGAAGAATATGTTGATCTTGCGATGGTCATCATTCTTGCGATAGAGAATATTGTAGCGATCGCGATGAGATCGCAAAATAGATCCGAAATAGGAGGAAAACTTAGTTGTCATCCATTATGTAAATCCCTATATAAAGGGCTCGATAGATCCAGAAAAGGATGATGTATTTTTGAGAGTTGAAAGAGTCTCGAGGAGAGAGAAACTTCAAGAGAATGTTTGTAATCTTGATTTCTTCCAATTCTGTAAACATTTTTGAGATTTAAACAGTAAAGTGTCATTTAAATCTTTAGAGTTCAATTGATTTCCAACAGATTCCTACAAAATCTTAACAAGGGTGTAGTGTGGGAATTCTTGCAACTACATTTTGGCGCTAGAAACAGGGATTGATTAATGAAAATTGAAGAAAAAGTGAAGAAAAAGACAAAAATTATTCAAGATTAAGCAAATCGGTGGAGATAATTGAAGAAAGAATGATCAGAGTTAATAAGGATTGTCGAAAATTGGAGTGTAATATGGTGACAAGAGCAATGGTTGATAGGTTTCATGAAAATATTAAGGGGAAGATACATAAACGGGATTTTGAAGGAAGAAAGATTATGACGGTAGAGAGAATATCACCATTAAAAGATTGGGAAAAGCAGGAGATCACGTTTACAACAACAGAAGTACCAGTAGAAAATCTAAGCCATACATCTTCTTTGGTAATCACGGTATCCATTATACCGGTGAGAAAGGGAGAATCAATAAAATCTGAAGAAGAGTGGGCTATGAATAGAACCTTGGTGGATACAGGGAGTTCTGTGGATATAATATTTTATCATACTTTTAAGAAAATGGGATATAAGGATGAAGAAATGTCTGGTTCAGCATATCATATTCAGGGTTTTGGAAAATCTTTAATAAAACCTAAAGGTGAAATAGTGGTGCGAATTCCGAGAAATTGAAACACAAGTAACATTATGTGTGGTAGATATGGAATCACCATACAATATGATACTGGGAAGACCATGGATACATGCAATCAAGGATGTAGCATCAACATTGCATCAGTGCGTCAAATTTCCTATGCCCAGTGGAATTGGAGAAATTAGAGGAAATATGGATTTTGCAAAACTATGTTACCAAATTGAAGTGAGAAATGGTAAAGATCGTCCAAAGTTGCGAAAAATTCGCAGAAAATTGGCGAGAGAAGCGAAGAATGAAGAAGAATTTAAAGTTTACATGATAAGAGCTAACGAAGGAAAAGGAATACCCAGTGAAATCTCGCGAGAAGGAGATGAACTCGCGAAAATTATGAAAACATCGACACCAATGGGAGAGCCTGAAAACAGTTATATTGCAGCAGAACCAACAAAAAAAGTAAATGTTGGGAGTAAAGAAGAACCTAAAATGCTGAAAATTGGAACTAGAATGGAGGCAGATGAGGAAGAAAGAACTATAAATCTCTTGCGAGAGTACAAGGATATCTTCGCATGGAGCATGGATGAGATGCCAGGGATAGATCCGTCAATAGCATGTCATAAATTAGAAATAAACAAAAATATAAGGCCATTCAAGCAAAGAATACGAAAAATCGCAACAACATATCATTCTCAAATAGAGGAAGAATTACAGAAAATGCTCGATGCAGGAATCATAAGGCAAGCAAAATATCCAGAATGGATTGCAAACATGGTAGTGGTCCCAAAAAAGAATAAAGGGATAAGAATTTGTATAGATTTCACTGATTTAAACAAGGCTTGTCCTAAAGATAGTTTTCCATTACCAGATATTCCACAGATGGTTGAATCAGCAGCAGGAAATGCTAGAATATCATCATTGGATGGGTATAAAGGATATAACCAAATCCCTCTCGCTGAAGAAGATCAAGAACATACCGCATTTTTTGCCCCAAGAGGATTATATTGTTATACAAAGACGCCATTTGGCTTACGAAATGCTGGTGCAACGTATCAAATAATGGTGGAGAAGGTGTTTGCAAAATGGATCCACAAAACATTAGAAGTATATGCAGATGATATGCTGATCAAAAGCAAAGAAGCTGAGAATCATGTGCAAGATTTGAAAGAAATCTTCGATCAAATGCGGCAATTTAATATTAAAGTGAATCCTGATAAATGTACTTTTGGAGTAACTTCAGGGAAATTCTTGGGGTATATTGTATCAAAAGAAGGAATACAAGTTGATCCAGAAAAAATACAAGCAATTCGCGATATGCCAACACCTGCGACAGTAAAAGATGTGCAGAAACTAAATGGACTCTTAGCCTCGCTAGGAAGATTCATTTCGCGATCTTCAGAAAAATGCAAACATTTTATCGATATACTCAAGAAGGGAACAAAATTCAAGTGGACATATGAATGCGAGAAATCTTTTCAAGGAATAAAAGAACATTTGGCGAGCATAACTATATTACAGAAAGATGAACCAGGAGAAGAATTATTGATTTATCTCTCAACAACCCCATATGCGCTAAGTGATGTGTTACTGCGGGTAGATGTAGGGGTAGAAAAACCAATTTATTATATCAGTAAAACATTCAATTCTGCAGAGAGAAATTATTCCAAGATTAAGAAACTAATTCTAGCATTGGTACATGCAACTTTCAAACTTCACATCTATTTTCAAGCACATAAGATCAAAGTGTTAACGAGAGTGCCAATTGAATCAGTAATGAAAAATTCAAAAAGATCAGGCAGAGTTGAGATATGGAATGCACAAGTAGGACACTTTGATATCCAATATGAAATTCTATCCTCGCCAAAGTCACAAGTCATCGCAGAATTCTTAGCTGAATTTCCACTAGAAGTGATGAAGCCGTGGAAGATATGATGGATATAGAAGAAGAATGCGGAGATCCAAAAGAGCTATTAACATAACCAAATAGATGGGAAATATTAGTGGATGGATCATCCAATGGAGAAGGAAATGGAATTGGAATTGTTTTTATCTCGCCAGAAGGAGAAAAAAAGCTTTTTCATTTAGGTTAGAGTTTGCATCCACAAACAATGAGACAGAATATGAGGCTGTAATCCATGCTTTAAAATTTGCAATAGAAATGAAGTTAGAAAACGCAAGAATTACCAGCGATTCACAATTGGTTATTCGTCAGATAAAAGGGGAATACACAACAAATGAGCCATCAATGAGAAAATACAAAAGACTTGTTGAAGAGTTATCTACGAGAATTCCAAAAATAAAATGGAGACATATATCAAGGAAAGATAACAGACTCGCAGATGCTTTTGCTTTCATATCTAGTATGATGACAAATCCATTGGCGAGAAGCATAAAAATTCAAACACTTTCATTTTCATCGATAAACAAAGAAGAAGAAGAGACAGATGTAATGATGGTAGAAACTGGCGAGGGAGAACCTACAATCAATATCACAGATTGGCGAGCAGATCTTCATGCATATTTGGCGAGAGGATAAATTCCAAGAAATTGATTAGAAGCACACAAGTTGAAAAGTAGAGCAACCAATTATGAGCTAAGAGATGGAGTGTTATATCGCAGATCTTTTAATGGACCATCGCTAAGATGTTTGACGAGAGAAGAAGGAAAAAAAGTATTAAAAATGTTACATAGTGGTGATGCTTGTAATCACAGTGGAGGAAGATCTTTAGCATATAGAACAAAAATGCAGGGTTATTACTGGCCGTATATGCATGAAGATGCAAAACAACTCTCAAGGCGTTGTGAAGATTGCCAGCGATACGGAAAAAAGATACATGCACCAGGGGCACCATTATCATCCTCAACAAGCATATGGCCTTTTGGGAAATGGGGATTAGATATTGTGGGACCATTTGTACCTGGTTCTGGACAAAGAAGATATTTAATTGTCGCAACAGATTATTTTACCAAATGGGGAGAAGTAAAAGCAGTACAACATATCCGCGATAAAGACATCTTTACATTCATATTCGAGAATATAATTTGCAGATTTGGAATCCCAGCACAATTAGTATCTGATAATGGAAAGAAATTTGAAGGCCAGAACATAGAGTTACTCCTAAATGCATTCAAGATAAAATGTGGAAAATCTACTCCTTTATACCCACAAGCAAATGGTCAGGCTGAGGCAACTAATAAAACAATCACAGATATTTTGAAAAAGACGTTATAAGGATACCACAGAGCATGGTGCGAGCAAGTGCATAATGCAATATGGGATTATAACACAACTAGAAGAGAAGCAACTGGAATGTCACCATTTTGTTTGACATATGGAGTTGAAGCTGTGTTACCAACAGAAGTTGCTATCCCTACAATAAAAAGAGAAGCGTGAGAAAGAAATTTAAGTGCTGGCATGATATTGAATAAATTGGATGAGTTAGAAGAAAAAAGGGAACAAACTTTACAACATATGGAGAATTACCAACGCAGATTATCTTGCGAGTACAACAAACGTGTTAAGAAACACGAATTCAAACCTAGCGATTTAGTGTTGCGAGAAACACCCAGTTATCAGCGAGAAAGTGGTGGAAAATTGGCGAGAAAATGGGATGGGCCATATATCATTAAAGAGATAGTTGGAACCGGGGCATACAAACTAATGGATCCTGAAGGGAGAGATGTTGGTCAAAAACTCGATAGACCATGGAATAGATTATTTCTAAAGAGGTATTATCAATGACATCTTCTGCGAAGTAAGAAATACTGGTATGTTATATGATAACAAAGATAATAAATTCTTCTTTATCTTTTATAATTGAAAAATTATTTGATAACAAAAGTACAACAAGATTAGCGAGCATCATCGCAAGAAAAGCGAATAAAATTTCGCAGAGATTAAAGAATGGGACAAACCTCTATGGCATGCACCCTAGTTTGCGAATACAATTTCGTAAGAGGAAAATGTAAGACCTAAAAGCGCGTCATAAGAGGGGGTATCTCTTGACATGATTCAGGGGTAAGGTTATATCGCTGCTGGATCCTGAGTCATGCAGATGTTGAGGTTAAAGAAAAACTATCCGGGAGAGAGATCTTGGATTTCCAACTATATATGGTTATACCCTGGTTGAACGACCGAGAATCTCTTCCAAGAAGTGCAAAGTATGACCAAGGCGCTGAGGTACACGGTTGATCCAAGGGCGTACGAAACTCCCTTGCCATTTTTGGTAAGTCTTGGCTATGATGCACTTGGCCTGAAGAAAACCCCACTTAGGGTGCAGTCTTGTAACTATAAGCCATATAGGCATAAATGACAAGAGGCTGCGAAAACAGCTGGTTGTTGGTAAATCTGGATGGGAGGAGCTAGTCTTATATGGACGATGTGCCCTCCTTGAAGGGGAAACCAGGGGGAAGATAAGGGCGGCACCCTCCATTAGGGAGGTGATAAGTGTCTTAAGACGGAAATGTCATGGGGCTTTATGATCGCAAGAACATTTAGGCCTGTCATATTGTCGCGTGACGTAAATTATACAGAGGCAACAAGCCAAAAGTTAAGATGAGATCAATGGGTTTTTACATGAAAGTGTAAAGACGTCCTGCGATTTCATCGCAAGACAACAATGTCATAAGGCTAAATTATTGACATAGAGTTTATACTTGTCATATTGTCGCAAAGATCTTGAAAGCACATGGATATGACAGAATTTTTTTTGGCAAAATAAGACCTTTAACTAGGAAGGCAAAATAAGACCAAAAGAATAATCTTACCAATTAACTATTCTATTTTAAGATTGCAGGAAATATTCATTCATCGCAGAATTATATATAAGAAGGCAAATTCTTAACATCGCAGATTCCTTCATAATTTTTCAGAACATCGCAGCAATATTCATTATATCGCAGATATATTCATATTTTCGCGAAAGGAGATATAGAAAATGGTTCACCATTTCAAGAAAGATAATAAAGGGCAGATATGGGAATGGAGAAGTAACATTTCATTATCTTCCTTGAAAAGTTCCCAAGTAAACTAAGTTGAGAGTTAAATTCTAAAAAGGTTTCAAAAATTACATCGCTCGCGAAAGAAGAAGGAAAAGAAAGCAAAAATAAAATTCAAGCCTCGCCAAATTCACTATTCTTGCTCGTCATATTTTTCACCACTAGTTTCTTCTTCTTTGGATTCTTCATCAGCGATTACTTCTTTGGGAGGACTTTTTTCTTCTTCTTCACCATCTTCTTGGGTGGTATTTTCTTCATCATTAGTAAACTCTAAATCTTCATCCATGGGAAGAGGAATTTCATCATCATCAACTTTTAGAGGAAGAACAAATACAGGAGGGAGAGAATTGGAGAGCAGAATATCGTTCACAAGAACTTCAACACTGAGGTGAACCTTGCGAAGGAAACCTCTATCACGATTCCTAATATCTATATTTTTAAAGTACTCGAGATAATCAAGTCTTCTTTCTGCTTTGTCGCGAGAAACAAGATAATTGGAAAGAAGAGACTTGTTTTCTTTGCGAAGTTTATCCAATTTAGCGGTCAGATCAGCAATGGTAGAATGGAGATTTCTTTCGGATTCTGCGAGCAACAAAACAATAAAAAGATCAGTTAAACAAAAATTTCACAAGGAATATAACACAAAATTTTATGAGAAGATCAACAAGAGAGAGGTAGTCAATTAACTACCTTCTTTTTGCGAGGTTAAGTTTTGGATTAATGCAAATAAATAGTTCTCCCATTGATTCATGGCATCATTGAATTTATTGCCAACCATACCCTTCAGACGAGATTTCATGCTTTCTTCTTTATTGCGAAGATATGAGTTTTCCTTTGATAATAAATAATGAGATTCCTTTAATTGACAATATTGATCTCGAAGTTCACTGGCCCTTAAACTAAGATTTAATCTACCCTTGTTAAGTTTATCCTTCTCGGCAGCAGATGATTCGGTTAATTCCTTGAGTTCATTCTTAAGAGAACGAAGAGATTGCTCTTGATTATTACATGTGCTTTGAAGATTACTTAATTGCTGCGAGGAAATCTCCATCAAACTTGAAAATCTATGTTTTTCTTGGGACAAAGTTTTATTCTCATCTGATAAAGATTCCATTGCCAAATTAGCCTTAAAAAACAAATATGAGAGGCGATCAACCTCGCCACTTAATAAATTATGCCTTTGCAATAATTGATTATTCTCATTAGTAAGATTATTTATGTGATCAATTGAATAAGTGTAAAGATTGTCTAGTCTAGTATGTTGATCCATCCAAGAATCTCTTTCAACGCGAGCTTCTTCAGCGATAGATTCAAATTTGAATCTTTCTATGAAACGAGTCCGATTTGAAACTAATATATGAATCAAGAATTTAAGAAGGAAGTCTGAGCACATAAAATATGTAAATAAAACAGAAAAATAGAAGAGCAGAGGCAATAAAAATGTACCTTTCAGCTCATCATTTTTTCTGCGAAGATTCTCGCAGTCTAGAGAAGAATTGCGGAGCATATGATTCAAAGTATCGCATTCAGCAGTTTTAACTTGACGGTTTTTCCTTAGAGCTTCAATCTCATTTTCCAAAGATGCTCGTGAGGTATCACTATCAGAGCCAAAGTACTTAAGTAGAGTCTCACAAGCTTCATGTTGGAGAGGGTCAGTGGAAGACTTTCTAGCATTGTCCAAAATATTAGACATGATTTTAAAAGCAACGTCAACACCTGCAAAAGTTTCGTTTGATGAGGGAAGAGATGTAGAAGATGAAGTAGTAATAAGAGCAAGTTGACGATCATTTGTGATGGTTGAGTTGTCAGGAGGAGTATGTGGAAAAACAACAGTTGAAGGACGTAAAGGACTATAAGGAGTTTCAGTCACAACAATTTTTGAAGATTGATTTGTCGAAGGATCAGAAGAAGTAGAAGTATGGGTAGCAATATTCTCGCAAACAAAAGTAGAAAGATATGGTTGTGATGGTGTGGGAGTAATCCTCACAGAATCTAGCGTGGGAATCACGAGATCATCCCCAAGAGTCTTAAAGGGGCGAGATCTTTTGGGAGGCTTAATAGGGTTCTCGTCATTTTGCGAACAATAACTCAGATAAGAAACAGAGGCAACAATATTGTTATTAGGAAATAAAATATGTTTCTTACTACCTTATCATTCGCAGAACTCCTCTTCTTCTTCTCTGCTAATATTTTACGAATATTAGGGTTTTGAACCTTGGATTGTGCGTTAGAGATAGTTCCGCTGAATAGAAGACATAGCATGGAAGTTATGAAGAATCAAATAAGAAAGATTGGCTAATAAAAGTAAAAATTGGCTTAAATAAACGTCATAAGTCAAGAAACATACCTTGATGATTCCATTAGAGCAGTAGCAGAAGAATATGAAGAATAAGAAAAGTTGCAGACGGAAGACGAAGTAGACAAATTAAGAAGATGAAGAAACGAAAGAGTAAAATTAGTTTTGATATTTAGTTCTACCTTTTATAGGCAACATGGTGTGGGCCAACTGAACCGAGACGTGTCAATAAATGGAGGAGTTCACAACACGTGTAAGAAAGGCTAGATTAACGAAGTCTTATCGAGGGGAAGTATAAAAGGGAAAGAATTTATGAGGGTAATAAAGAATATTGGTTCTCATGATCTTCTCTTCTTCGCAGAAAAGACATGAGAAGAGGCAAGATGTAGGACCATAATATCGCTACAACTCTATTCCCGCGATATTAACAACACTTCTGCGAGCGTCATTGTCGATCCTTTAACAACGTTTCACGAGCGTTGCAGAATATCCAAAAGAAACTGACGATGGAAGAAATAAAAGAAGAATATGTTGATCTTGCGATGGTCATCATTCTTGCGATAGAGAATATTGTAGCGATCGCGATGAGATCACAGAATAGATCCGAAATAGGAGGAAAACTTAGCTGTCATCCATTATGTAAATCCCTATATAAAGGGCTCGATAGATCCAGAAAAGGATGATGTATTTTTGAGAGTTGAAATAGTCTTGAGGAGAGAGAAACTTCAAGAGAATGTTTGTAATCTTGATTTCTTCCAATTCTGTAAACATTTTTGAGATTTAAATAGTAAAGTGTCGTTTAAATCTTTAGAGTTCAATTGATTTCCAACAGATTCCTACAGAATCTTAACAAGGGTGTAGTGTGGGAATTCCTGCAACTACACTCCCTTGCACGCTTCAGAAGTCCACACAATTCCTATTGCCTCTTGATAGACACATATAACTCCTCTTGCATCTCAGACACTTCTCGCTCGCTCGCCCCAGCTACGACATTTTCTTTAAGAGCATCTCCTTTCTGTTGAGACGTTCCGGCGCCCTGGGATGTTTTTTTTTTTTTTGAATAATGGGTGTGGTACTACTACTTGGAAGCGTATCTCCTCATCACTCTCTTCGTGTATGTCCTCGAAAAAAACGTCATCCAAGTTTGGGGGTGCTGCTCTCGCTGGTACTTCCTGGCTCGCACTTGGGAGTATCATGCTAGAAAAGAGGCTAAGAACCTCCCATTGTGGTCACAATGTTGATGGGGTAAAACATGGGAAGGAGTAACTAGCCCTAATCACAGAAAGTACTCCTAAGGTGTAGAGAGGTTTATGAGAAGTAATGGTGAATCAATAATATCTCCTAAGTATGCATTCTTTCCCCTTTAATAATGACCTCCTTATGGATAAACACCCATAAGATTAATATATTACTAAACTACCATTTCCCTTTCCTTAAGGTATTATCAAACCCTAAGAGGCTTTATTCTTGGACCAAAGCCCAACTAGTATAATATATTCTTGGATGGACTAGAACTATCCCATCTTTATGGGTTATGCCTAGTCCCATAATCCCATAGGTTAAGGGACCATCTATTTTAGGATTGGTTATTTTCATGTATTAATAATTAATGAATTAAAGACTTCATTGGGATTATGAAGCCAGACCCAAATATATTCTCCATAGTTGCGTGTTCCGATCTTACTTTGTTCTATCGTATTGAATACTATCTTCTCTAAGATTTGCTCGAGATTCAATCTCCGATAGTTAAGATAAAAAGTAGTCACAAACATCTTCGTCTCATCATTTGTGATTCCACAATATCTTGTTTCGATTCCATACGGTTAAAATCATTATGAGGTGATTAATATTACTAGGATGTTCTTCGGGAATATAAGTCCAGTGTGTCAATTGGTTCCTGTTCACCTTGATTTACCAAAATACGGAACAGTGTGATACAAATTTGTTTATCAAGTCTTCGACTTTGGGTCGTAGCAACTCTTAGTTGTGGGTGACATCAGCTAATGGAATCAAGAGCGTAGAGTCATGATGGGATTCAGAGGCGTAAGGAACATGACTATACCTGAATACATAAGATACCAAAAAATAAGCCAAATAAATTGACACATTGTTTCTTAACCGGAAAAAATTGAATCATCACACACATACATCCATACACAATAATGGAACATATCAATTGTACTGAAATTTTGTTAAGCAAAAGCAAAATATATGCAATATAAACTGGCTTTTCTTAAACAGAAAAACGATTAACTAAAAAATTTGTTACCTCAAATTTCGCAGCCTCTTCTCCCCAGAAAGATATATCATTAAGCACAAGTTCAAATAAGAACTCTCCTCCAGTGTGTTGTCATACTCTCGCAAGAACAAAAGAACAACAACAAAATCAAACTTTACCAAAGAAAGGTTGAATCGGTTTTAAATAATGCGTGCCAATAGCAAAAGTTGAAAACCCGAAACACATATGTTATGCTAAACACAACTCATGTAAACATAAATTGATTCAACATATTCTGACTTTTCACATATGAGTTTCAATCAGAATACCTTATGATCCTTTGATAAAGCCTACCACATGGGCTAGAACTTAATCCCGCTAAATCAAAAGCCACCCAAATCATAAGGGTCACATCATATGAGATCGAATATTAAGGTTAATGAAAACCGAAATCAGACATCCCATAAACCGAATACACATAGCAAAAATATAAACATTCATTCAAGGGCTATGTAATCGGTAACTATCACAAGAGAATTATAAAATAATAATTTTATTCATAAATAATGATAGTTTTATTTCAAAATAGACCTTATACAATAATTGAAGTAAATCAAAAACATTGATGTGTATTTTTCTGGAAAACCAAATCTCTTCATGATGTTGAGATCTCTTTCGCTTGAGGAATAATTCTCCGAATTCCTTGAAGAGATCCTTGATCGAAGAATATTTCCTCAACCTTGATAAGTTAGATTCTCCTTCGTTTACTCTTTTCAGAAGTAATTCTTGTTGCTTGACAAGATGAGCTTGAACAAGTAAAGATTTTTCAAGAAAATGCTTTAACATCAAAACCTCTAATTTTGTTTCTGCACAAGTTCGTGCCATCTTGTGAAACTATTTCTCATAATGAATCATGGGATATGAGGGATTGATATGATTGCAAGAGGTGGTTCCAAATACATTGGAGTTATAGAACCTGGAAGAATCACACGCCATTTTTTCAGCATATCTTTCCGAAACCCTTGCAGAGAACTTTGCATGATAATCTATATTGTACATAATTATTAATCCAGAGGCATAAACAAGATTTTTCTCCTTAAGAGACACAGATTACCGAAACTTATATACCAATAGTTTCCAAAGGCTTGGTCACCGATTATGGAAGTAAAAAATATTCTCCTTTAATATAAAAGAACCGAAATTTTCAATATTAAAGGTTTTAAGAAAGTGCCTTCTTGTGAATATTTCCATATATCTCGCAATTTTATCAGACTATTGTACTATATACACTGAACTCATCAGACATAGTTTGAGAACTTCATGAGTTAGTGTATTCAAACAAGATACTAAGTATCTAGTTGAGACAGATTATTTTCTTCAACAGCTGTAGAGAATCTTCCTTTATCTGTTTTCTTAGGGATCTTACTCCTTTTGTAAGACACACCAAACTTATCATAGAAATGACTATCATCAAGATATTTAGGTATTACCTTATGTATTGATGAACTGGAGACGTTGTAGTATTCCTTTTTATTTGGTTCCATGATCTTATTTAGTATCCATTTCCATGAGTTCCTAGTCTTTTGATCCTCTTTCCTTTTGTAATAAACTACTCTTTGAGAACCCTTTTGAGAATTCTTGTGAGAATTCTTTAATCTGGACCAATTCCTTTGGATAGTATTCCAAACAGTAAAGGAACAATAAATCTGTTTGGTAATAACTCTATTGATTCTTTCCAGATAAAGATATCTCAAGTCATATGCAAAAGCTCTTCCGTTTAAACTAATAAATTCCTTTGCCTGGTTAGATCAATCTATCCAACAACTACCGAAGTAGCAGAGTTTAGATATGCAATCAATCAATATAGAATCCAACAAGAAACTATAAAGCGATGCCGATCTCACGTAACTAATCAATCGAATAAATTTGATTCTAATTGGATCTCAGCCGATCAAGGTTTGTGTGCCACACAAAGATATGAGAAACCAATAAGAAATCTTCTTTGTCTTCAAATCTTCTTTAATCTTCAATTGAACCTGCACAACACCACTTGAATCTCTTGTGATCAATCACGCACAGAACATAGTCTGTTAATAATAGATTATCACAAGATGTCTTTAGATCTACAAACAATTCTAAAGATCCCGTCGACACTTCGATCTAGTTTGAGTAAATCTTATATCAGAAGAGAAGATTCTCAAGAATAAAAAAACTAGGTGCAATAAAAGTTCAATAATCGTTAGTCAATCAAATCAATCGCAAACTAATAAACTGTAATTATCTAGTTTCCCACCAATGGTACTTGTAGAGTTTCTTGATCCCACAGAAGTCTTTAAACGAGCGGTCGTAAGAGATTTCTCCTAATTAGGGTACTTTCCTCTCCGAATAGACGGCTCCACCAAAAACAACAAAAATATGAATTTTTCCTGGCTCTTAGGATAGTTTGCTCGAAATGCAAACTTAGATATTTATAGACCAAGGATGTTTGGACACCAAGAAATTTCCAAAACCAAAATATTCTTAAGATATGCAATAAATGCCCAAATCAGTTTTCATAATTCCTGGAAATGCTTTGTCCAATATTTTCCGAAATCACTCAATAGAAAATCTCCAATTAGTAAATACACATTACTAATTTTTTTTTCTCTATAGATATGCATTTAATTGCTGGTAATTAAAGCATATAAAACTAACAACCTTATTTAAAAGATTCTTAATTTATTTCGGACCGAGATCTCCTTGAGTAATTAAGGAATTTTTTTGAACAATAAAAGATAAGAGTTACTGTTCGTGTTCAAAGTATGTTGACATCTTTTCTTTGCAAATCCTCTTTCATATTTACAATTTTGGAATCGATTATACCACACTTCCAAACAAGTTTAGAATTGGTTCATCTGTATTCCAAGAAAACTATGTGATTGATCAGGTATCAAATCACAATCATGGGTTCAATCGGTTTTACCAATCACAAGTATCGGTTCTACCTCAATATGAATTACTTGTGATCGAAAACACAAGTTACCAGGTGCGGTTACATCAGTTACTAGGATCAGTTACGTCAATTACCTGGACCGGTTACCATATACTCATGGTATTTCTTGTGATCGGTTACACAAGTCACTAGGATCAGTTACACCAATTACCATGATATTTTACACCAATTACTAGGACCGGTTACACCCATTACAAGGATCGATTACACTATTCTTTTGTGATCGGTCACACCAATTACTAGGATCGGTCACACCAATTACAAATATCGATCATACCATCTCAGGTGATTACTTAGGATCGGTTACACTAATTAATAAAAACCAGTCATACCAAATCATAAGTCAGGCACTGTGATTAGTTATACCAAGATACATAAAAAGTTATGATCGGTTCTACTAACTCACACATATTGGTTATCCAAAGATATGCAATGAATAACAATACCAATAAGCCTAGTGATTTCCCTTTCGATTCATAAAACAAGTTCATGAATGTACTTCCTTTAAACAAATGTAAACATTATTTCCTGGGATGAAATCTTCACCTTTACCCATACACATAATCATAATAGAATTCATACGACTATGTTGATGTCATATATACGAAGTTCAAAAGATAAGTGTTATACTTCGTATTCTAGTTCCTTAACACTATGATCATGTGATCATGTCTCACTATTAGAGTATAATCATTCATAGCTTCGCAGTTATATTTTCAATATAACACGACTTGAAAGATACGTTAGGAATGAAACAGTTCAAGTCAATATTACTAACCTCAAGAGGAAGGATGATGTCGTCGTTGTAGCTTGTTACTTCTTCACATTCTTCAGGTCTTCGAGTAATACTTGTATGTCTCATAATCCTATACTTTCTAGTCTAACCTATATGAAGTTATCTCTAGTACATAATCAAACGACTTTTAGATGAGTTTTGATTCACTTAAATATGACAACCAAACTTGACATACCAACGCTTGGTGGGTTCAACCGAGCTATGCTATAACAGATTAGTTTACTCTTTGGGAATCTATATGGTCTGATAAATTTCCTCATATCATCTTCTCCTATTTTATCTTCTGAAATAAATATGATATCCTGATCATACATATGTAACAGATCTTTAAGATGATCTCTAGTGGTTTTATTAGTAAAACCTTGATAGTTCCAGGCTAGAACTCTCATGGTTTTAGATATGTGGATTAAAATGAATAACTCTAGGTAATGATAAGAATAAAATTCAAACAAATATGCATCTACTAACTTTAAAATAAAATTATTAGGACTATGAAAGACAAAATAAGAGAAACAATGTAATACCTCGACTGCATGGCTCCCTTGATTCTGTATGACATTCATCTTTGTGCTATCATCAATAATCACATTTTCATCCATTCCTACCCCATCCATGAGTTCAGCACTGGTATTGTTTGGGACATCATTGTTAGAACTCCCTCCATGAGCAGCTAGAATTGGGATTTGAATGGAAGGGTTAGACCTATTATAGTGAGAAGGTTGATTTCTGGCTCTTTTAATGGTTCTTGATTCCTCTGCATCACTTAGTGACTTCATATCCTTCTCATTATGAACATAATCAGTATATTGTTCCTCTTATACAATTAAAGTATCCTTCTCACTAGCATTGAGTTTAGCCTTGCATTGTTCTTCATATTCATCTTGATTCATTGCTCTTTCACGTAATATTTCCGATATTTCTTCACAAGTAGCATCATCATGGTCAACTATGTAACAATGACCGCACAAGCTGTGAGGCTGTTTCACCCAATGGTATCTAATCCAAACTGGTTCACCAGAATTAGTATTCCATAATTCTCCTCTCTTCAAGGGGTGTTTAAGATCCACTTCGATACGAACAATAATCATATTACCGGACTTTGGCCTGCAATTCTTTGGATACGTAGATATATTTATCCCCAAGTCTTCGATAAATTCATTTACTACTGCCACATGATGATGCTCCAGCAGTAGCCATTTGAACTAACATTCCAAGCTTGTTTTGTAAAAACATAATCCTTATAATAAGCTTTCTCTGTTGAATATTCTTTCAAACCCAGTAAACTTCTTTGAACATTCCAAGGAGATTTTTTCAGGACTTCCTTCACATGTTTTTGGGTATTGAACTTGAAAACAAATAAATATTTTCCCACAATTTTGATCTCCATTTTCCTATAATTTTTCCATAGTATGTTCAGCTCATCCTTGATGGTCGATGTTTCTATTTCATCGTCATAAGTCATTAGTTTTCCGATTAAACTATTTGACCATGCATCAACAACTTCATATAAGTTCCTCACATAACCAATAACATTCCTTTCATTCCTGATTGTTGTAGACCTCATTCTTTCAGTAATTTCAGAGAGGTTTTTGTTGTTGCCAGAATCCATTTTTTTGTCAAGAGGAAAAATTTGCTTAAGGTTTAAGTTTTCTTCTGCACTATGAATATTAAGATGTTTATCTCTTCTTTTATTTAGGTATGGCATTAAAAAAGATAATTCGTATATATTTTTTTCCCTAAATAATAATAAAGGATAATCAAAGATAAAGAAAGAATATTTTTTGTTATATGGAAGCTGCATGTGATCCGCAAAAAAATACTGACTCCAATTTTTCTGGAGGGCATTGGGTGGAAAGTTTCGAATTTGAATTTCTGGTTGTTGAATCATGTGTCGAATCGGAAAGAGAGATTGGTTTCTCATGGGTACAAACGTATCAACAAGGAAGTAGCAATAAATCTCATACTGAGATATACTCAAGGATGATATATATTGTTTTTCTTTGCAAAATTGTAGGATGTGGTAAAAATGTTGACGGTAATATAATCAAGTTAGACAATATTGTCATAAATACGAGACAAAAGTTGCGCACAAATATCCAATACTAGGTGGAATCTATCACCGAATTCATAGGGTGCCTGCAAGAAAAAATAGAAATCCATTAGAGAAAAGAGAAAATCAAAAAAAGGAAAACAATACTTATAGTTTATACCAAAATTTTGGTAGCTCATTGAAAGCAAGATGAATATCTAGTAGAGATTATAATGCAGGGATGTCATGATAGAAGATGCAGAAAGAATAAAAAATGATGAAATTAATATAGATTATTATGTGAAAAAACATATGAATCAAAAGATGATCTGAAAACTAAGAAAAAAATTCTAACTGAGTTAACTCATTTTCGCCCGATTTTCTTTTCCATAAGGAAGATTTTGAGTCAAATTGAAGTAGAACTGTACCTGTGCCACGCATCAGGGATAGCTAACTTCTCCTATTAATGTATTGTTTTAATTTTTCATCGTACAAAATGAAATTGATAATTGCTTAAAACTTTTTGTTGCAACCTCTAACCAAACTCTTTTTCTTCCTTATTTCATGTAGTATTTATCATTATGTTCCTTGAATTAATGTTAATGTACTTGGTTGATAATCACATCTTGAAGGAAAGTAAAAATAAAAGGTATCTGATTTATTTGTTTACCTCGATGTCTCATATAGTAATGATATCATGATGTTTATAAAACCAAGGATCTCTTAATGGTATATTTTAAATAATATAAAAGTGGAAGAGTTGGATTTAATTCAAATAATTTTGGTTATACTTTGATGAATTTATTGATGTAAATACATTAATATAAAAGTGGAAGAGTTGGATTTATTTCAAAGTAGTATTCGTCGGTCTTGAAAATCCCAAGATCCGCTATGCGTAGGATAGAATGCGGATGAGGCGGAAATCAGACCAATCCGGATAACACCGGAAAACTTACAATATCTCGCAATATCCATAAGTGGGGCTCGCCAAACCAAATTTCAATCTTCTTTAACAGATTAAATTGATTATCATGCTACTAGAAGTAGAGAATCTAAAGACTATAAAGCTCTCACGTTAAACGGTTAGGAAACCCTCGCTTCCTATTGGTCGAAATTGGACTTTTTTGAGTTTTGTGAAACCATCGTTTTAGTGAGGACATTTGGCAACATATTATGGGCTAAAAATTAGGAAAAAAGGAAACCCTGCCTTACTCATATATTGTGACTATGTTAGGAAGCAAGATAAATTGTAGATTTTTGTTAAAGGGAGAGCAAAATGTGATTTGAAGAGAGCAAAAATCGTGGTCGACTCATTAACTAGGAGCAACTCGATATATTTTTTGACTCGGACTAAAATAACCTTACTCACCCATGTTTTCTCCGCACACGTTCAAAATAATTAATCATCATCTTCTTTTCGGTCCCAAAAAAAAAAAAAACTTAAGAACCCTAGAAAACTTACCTTGTCATGTAACAGGAGAGAAGAAACAAAACTCATGATATTTTTCTTCTTCTTATAATAACAACTATAAAGATATTAGTCTCACAATCAGCCAATTTTCGGTTTCAAATCAATAGATTGAAACTGGATCTTCAAAGAAACTATCCTTGATGGTTGTCTTTTTTCCTAAGAGCAACAAATTTGTGCTGGTCTGTAATGTCGGGTACAGTACCATTTTCCGTTTTTAGGGAAAACGTGAAATGTAATAATACACAAACAGAAAGATATATATTTGATAATTAGGATGGTTGCCTTCTTCTCATCACAACAGGCCAAGCTTAATCACTAGGCGTAAATAATTCCTTCTTTTTATTGGCTGATTCGAAAGGGTTTCATCAATTTTGATTTTTCAGTCTAATTTTTTTCTTTTCGATTATTCTTCTTCTGTTTTATTGTTTTGAAGTATTCTTTACATGTAATTAAAGTAAACCAAATTAACAATTTCACTTGCCTTGTATGTTTGAATCTCCAAAAATTCATTTTTTTCTGTCTGGGTTCACAAGTATGGAAAAGAATTGTGAGCGTGTGCGAGGAGTACATGCGGTACATAAGGGTATTTCAGTCTGACTCGGAAAAATATATCGAGTTAGCCCTAGTTAACGAGTCGATAACAATTTTTGCGCTCCTCAGATCACATTTTGCTCTCCCTTTAACAAAAATCAAATTGTAAACCTAACTTAAAACAAGGAAACATATGTTGGTGAACTGTTTTGGTTTTTGTGAACTGTTGCTAAAAATAAGAAAATCGTGTTGAAATATGGCTACGTATTTATGGCGTTATATTGAAATATGGCTAAGTATTTTTCTTCCTGGACGTTGGCGTCTTAAAATTACAGCCCAAGCCAGAAAGACTAAGGAGTGGTAATACAGTTTAGGAGACCTAAATCAATTAACGCACTAAAGAAAGGAAGTTGTGGGGAATAAAGCTGTTTCTCATGGAGATATATTATTTTCCTTGACATCTCATATCAAACATTTTGGCCGATGTTAAGACACTGGTATCAAGCAGCTCAAGCTTCAAAGAAACATTTTAGAACAACCCCTTTAAAGATATAATAGAAAGTGAGAAAGCGTACTCTAATTTAAAAAAAAAAACTGTTTATTTATTTATTTATTTTGTCTAAAAGAAAAGTCTTATGATGGGTGGAACCATAATTTTGGCGAGGACACTCGGCTACATATAATTGGTTTAAAAATTTCAAACTCAAATTTTATGGTAATCCGAATCAATTAGAAGGGAAAAATAAATAAAATCCGTACGCATTTTCAATGTTTTCTCTACCTATTTAATGTATTGAGATGAGGCAACGCGAAGTTATGTTACACCAAATGAAAAATGCATCGCCACGGGCGGGGGAAAACCCCGCGCACACCAAGTAAAATATATGGTTAAAAGAAAAAAAATGTCTTAGGGTAACACAGGCACAAATCTAGACAAATAAAACTCCCATATTGAACGGTGAGCCTCGCTTCCTATTGGCCGAAATAAATTTTTTTTACTTGGTGAAACGAGCGTTTTGGTGAAGACACTTAACAACGTATGATTGGTTAAAAAAGAATATGAAAGAGATTTAAAAAAAAAAAAAATTCAATTTGGAATTCATGACATGAAAATATTTAGGTGAGGACGCTTGACAACGTATGCTTAGTTTAAAAATTACCAACTCAAAAGGAAAACCTAACTTACCGTGTTTGGAATTTTATGAAAGTCTAAATTCAATTTGGAAATCGAGTACCTAACGTATTAGGACTTTTTTTTTCAAATTAATTTTTTATGGGAAAAAGAATGTACATATTTCACACATATTTTCTGCGAAAATAAAAGGAAAAAATAAGTAAATCTACACATATTCTCCAACTATTTAATGTATCTGCCCTGCCACACCTAAACAAAAATACACCGCCACGGGGCTGGGCGAAGCGCACACCAAGTCAAAAATGCGTCGCCACAAAGAGTGGCGGAGTCCCGCACACACAAAATTAAAAATGCATTGCCATGGGATGGTGCGAAGCCCCGCTCACACCAAGTTAAAAGAAAAAAAATGCCTAGGAGCAAAAGGCGTCCGTTGTAATGAGGAGGTGGAAGAAGAATATGGGGTTGAGTATTTTGAATGCAAGGCAATGATGGAAGCTGTTGATTGGATGGAGGAACTAGGATTCACAAATGAAATATTTGAAATGGACTGTGACAATGTAGTGAAATCAATCTCTGGAGATGATCTACATGTTCACTGGTTCAACCAAAATTTAATTCAAATTGTCAAAAATAAATTTAGTAGTAGTAAACTTTGGTTTTGTAAGTCTGTAAACATACTAGGTAATAATGCAGCTCATGAGCTAGCCGATTTCTTGTATTTAGACAATTTCCCAGATGATATTCTTCTTCAGGTAAAAAATGATCTCTGTAATTTGAATTCCAATTAATGAATCTCTTTGAATTCCAATTTCCAACGGAAATTTATTTGATTCTTGTTTTTTTGGTGATTCTCGGCTACATTGTGATTCATGTTTCTGTGTTTCTTCTCAAGTTTTTCTTCTCGAGTGTTTCTTCTCAAGGTGCTGGTATTTGTGTTGTTCTGGTCTGAACATTGGTTTTAGATTTAAGACAGTAATGGGTCAGATGGGTTGCTCTTGATTTTATCTTAGCAGTGACGAAAACATTTTTAGGTGTTGGTTGTGTCTTCTTAATAAAGCTTTTTTTTTCTTTCTTGTTTTGGCACGGAAGGTGTTTGTGTAAACTACTCAGCAAGAGTTCCAGTAGTTTATTTCATTTTTCACAAGATTACGTCAATGTCAAACTCGACATTCTTACAGAGCCAAGGTGTTTCCAGGGATCCAAATCAACTTTCTTCCACCTATTTTCATTGCCCATTCAAAGGATTTGATGGTTGCAAGAATGGTACGGGTGGAAGAGGTTTGGGAAAAGCTTATTTGATTCAGCATCTCAGAGATAAACACTTTGTTTATGGTAAGGAGAACGAACGTTGAAGACAGCGGATAGATACAAATCGTGAAGTCTACAAAACATGGGAAGACGTCCTCTCTCAACTTCGAATGTGGTTATGCACGGAATGCATGCTTCTTCGTGCCTGGAGAAGACCATGTAAATCTCATGCTGGAGATGGCTTGCTCGGCCCATTTAATAGCACAGACGCTCACTTGTTGGTTAATGGAATTATGTGTCCTCCTCCAACCACTGACAACATTGCAGATGATAATGATGCTCCTTTGCTTCCTTGCCTTAATGTGGAACTGCTCGACAAAGTGTTTCAGAAACAGATTCAAACTGTCAAAAATATTCCTCCAAAGTGTAAATTGCAGTTCTCAAAAGTTTTGAAGTATGCGCTTGATAAGGTACGTGCAAATCCTGGTGAAGTTTCTGTGTGGATACAATTGATGTTGTTACTTGTTTGTATTCTACACTTACACATCCCCAAAAGCAGTAGTGAGGAAAAATATGGCAACCGAAGGACTTTACAGATTAAATCAATCAATCAATCTATTGTGCAATGGTATGTGCCTGACGGTTGCATTCAATTAGTCCAAAAATTTCTCCTTGAACACACTCAGCATAAAAACAAGCAACGCAGGAAAAACAACAATCAGGAGGCTCTTAACTTGAGCATATGTAGAAAGAAAATACGTAATGGGATTTTCACTGCAGCTATAAAAGTCCTCACTTCGAATGGTATTGCTACTGATGAGGAGGATACTTTGAAAATATTGATTGACAAGCACCCGTTTTCCCCTCCACCTGACATACCTTCTAGTCCCAATGTGGTAAACAGTGTTGTTTCTTCAAATGAGATCATTCTTGGTAGGATAATGAGCTTCCCCAAAGGCACATCTTGTGGGAGAGATGGTTTGAGGGTTCAACATCTAATCGATGCCCTAAATGGACTGCCGCTGTGGTGGCTGATGATTTACTCACCTCCATAAAAGGTGTAGTAAACATATGGTTCGATGGCAGGTGTCCATCGTCTTTGGGAGAATTCGTGGTGAGCGCACCTCTTACACCCTTGCTCAAACCGGATGGGGGAATTCGTCCGATAGCTGTTGGGACAGTGTGGAGGAGATTAGTATCCAAGGTATCTTCCCAAGCTATAGGAAAGGATATGTGCACTTACCTCAAAGACTTCCAGTTTGGTGTAGGAGTACCATGTGGAGGGGAAGCCATCTTACATTCGGTCAACATGATTCTATAACAGAAAGGTAATTCTTCCACTATGACTATGCTACTAGTTGATTTCAACAACGCCTTCAACATGGTCAGTAGGTCTGCTATGTTACAAGAAGTGAGAACGCACTGTCCCTCAATCTCTAAGTGGGTGGAGTTTTGTTACTCTAAGCCTCCTAAACTGTACTACAATGATTCCACATTGTCTTCTGCACAAGGGGTTCAACAAGATGACCCTCTTGGTCCCCTTCTTTTTTCTCTCACTCTACACCCTTTGGTCAAGAGGATTGAAACAGAATGCAATTTAGATTTACATGCTTGGTACTTGGATGATGGCATGATAATTGGAGACACTTTAATGGTTTCTAAAGCTCTGAACATCATCAAAAATGAGGGTAGCAGGCTGGGTCTTAATATTAACATCTCCAAGACAGAGATCTTCTGGCCTACGATGGATATACGATGTCATGACAGGGACGTCTTTTATGCCCAAATTTGCAGACCAACTAAGGGGGTAAAGCTTTTAGGGGGGCCTGTAAGTTTATAACATGAGTTCTGCAGCATCATGATCAAGAGTAGAGTGGTCAAAACTAACAATTTAATGGACGCCGTTAGGAAGCTAGATGATCCCCAAAGTGAATTGTTATTGTTGCGTAGTTGTGCCGGAGTCTCTCGTCTGTATTTCTCTATGAGAACCACCAGGCCGGATTTTTTCATAGATGCTCAAGTTATTTTTGATGCTCACCTGTCGTTACATCTGCGGCACATTGTTACTAATGACGGGCCTGGTATGGGGTTGCTGCAGTACCGTATGTCTTCTCTACCCCTCAGTTTGGGTGGTTTAGGTATCTACTTCATGGATGATGCTATAAACTATTTCTACTTGGAATCTTGCATACAGACTCAGCCACTTCAGATCAGCATCCTTCGTAACGCTCAACTGCAGGGCCCTAATCACAACATGCAGCGCGCCATAGAGATTTTCTCCAGCATATGTGGTCCAGACGTCAACATCGAGCTTACTGCCCCACATCCCATGAAGACCTTGGCAGTGATTTACTTTGATGTTGTCATGAAGGATTTTCTGGTTAAATTTTCCATGTCCTCTCGAGATTGTGCTATTTGGGAGTGCAATAAAGAAATCCACGCACAAGACTACCTTAAGGCTATTCCTATCGAGGGGCTTAATCAGAGGGTTGGGGCTCAGGAATTTGGAGCAGTTTTACGGTATAGGATTGGTATACCTCTTTTTGTGGAAGGTAGCCTTTGTGCTTTTTGCAAGAGGGATATGGACTGTTATGGGGATCATGCCTTACACTGCGCACATGAGGTAGGCATCAAATTTCGTCACGATCTCGTGCGTGACATATTTGTAGATATGTGTTTTCTTGCAGGGGTGCCGGATAGAAAAGAAGTAGATCTGGGTTTGTTGGCGGATGATGGGGGTTCTCTCCGCCCGGCTGATATTTTAGTCCTTAATTGGGAAAATGGGCGTGATAAGTGTTTGGATGTAACCGGTGTTTCACCATTCACCGGAGGAGGGGTGCACACATTTCGTCCAGGGTTAGCACTGAATAGGGCAGTTAAACGCAAGCATAAGAAACATTTGGAAAAATGCTTAGCCCATGGTTACAAATTCGGTACTTTAGCTTTTACTACTTCTGGTGAACTTTGCACTGAAACAATGGATTTCTTGAAAAGGCTTAATAATCAACTATCTAGATTTGATGTTAGTGCCAAGAAATGCAACTATTTCTTTCATAGATTAGGAATAGCAATTCAAAAAGGGGTTGGAGCCCAGCTTGTCGCTAGGCTGACAACTAGTTACTTGTAGTCCAATTTGTCTTTTTTATGTAAGTAATAAATATTAGTTTTTAGCCAAAAAAAAAAAAAAAAAAAAAAGGCCCGGTGCAGTCAGTTGAAAAAGCAAAGATAGTATTTCCAATGTGCTAACCTGCACCAGCCAGCCACAGTCAAACAAACACTGCACACCTTAGCCCACTACAAATAGAAAAGAAAACCATCAATTTCCAAAGCCCACCTTTAGCCTCTTTCTGAAAGGCCTATTACCCCTAGTAGGGTCCTATAAGCCTAGACTGCTACTATCTAGCTAAAACCCAACCGCCTAATCTTTAGTGCCATTTAGTTCTCTATAATGACAAATTTTCCACTATAATATCTATCGATTGACCAATCCTAACCTCATTACCTTGCTAAGAAATGTCATTCCCGATGCTCTACAACCCCCTGGCCTCATTCTTACTAAATACAAAATGAGGCCATTTTTGTACTTGCTCCATAGCTGGTTCAGTAAGCGATATAGCTAAGTTCTAAACTTTGAAGTCCTTAAATTAACCAAAACAAAATGAACCTGACCAACCTACACTTACAGCCGTTCTCCATGTTTTCAGAGACAAATTCAGCATCAGAAACAATACGCATGTCGATGTCTAACTCCTTTATGCATGTAGTTTTGACTCTCTATCTCTTTTTTTTTTTTTTGAAAATGACTCTATATATCTATCTCTAGATGTTGATATCCCCCTAATCCCAATAAAAGCTAATTATAAAAAAGGGTTAAAAACCATGCACAAACAGTAGTGAACCTTCAAACTTCTCTTCCTCTTCTAAGCTCTCTTCAAGAGCTAGCAAAACCCATTTTGTAAGTGTTATGTTATTTTTGAAATAAGTGAATTCCATGGAAGATGATAAGAGTATTATCAGTAGTAGTGTTTTTGATGGGTCGGTTACAGGTGGTGGTAGTACCGGTGGTTGTAGGTGGAATCCGACAAAAGAACAAATAAGTTTACTAGAGGGTTTGTACAGTCAAGGAATCAGAACTCCTAGTGCTGAGCAGATACAAGAGATAACATCTAAGTTGAAAGTGTACGGTCATATTGAAGGTAAAAATGTCTTCTATTGGTTTCAAAATCATAAAGCAAGGCAGAGACAGAAACAGAAACAGAAACAAGAACAAGATCTCAACAACAACATCTTCTATTACAATCAATTTCTTCTCCATCATAAATCTCCAACACCGCCACCGCCACCGCCTTTTGCTCCTCCACCTTGTAAGAACAACGGTTAGTATATTTTTATATATATAAATACTCCATCCATGCTAATAATATAGTGCTTAATTAGGGGTTCGTAATCACTATGCTATACTATAGTCTTCATTACATTTATTCAATTTCATCAAGATATATATGATTTTATGGTGTTGATATGCACAGGTCTACCCAGTGCGTTTTTTCAGTACCCACAACAGACATTTAGTACTCCTGTTAATAGTGCATATTATCAGTACCCAAACACTAAGGTGGTGGCGGTGCCCCCAGGAGGAGTTGCCATGAGGAGGCACGTACAAGCAGATGATTTAAGTAGCGGTAGTACTGCAGGGTACAAACATGTTCACTACCGATTGGATGGAACAACCATGTTGCATGGCGATATTGTTAACAAGAGTTCGATATTGAAAGAAGTCCTTGGTGATCATACAACATTGGATTTATTCCCAATGCATCCAACTGGAGTTTTAGATGAAAAATTCAACTACTCATCAACATCATCATCTGGAAGTTCCTTTTCTAACAACTCTGGAGAGAACAATACTTCCTCTTCAAACAACTCATCGTCTGATCAGAGTTGTACCGAAGAAGGTACTACTGCTTCACTTTGTCTGCATCAACCTTTCTTTGATTTCTTGGCTGACCATCATCATCATCCGCGCTGCAGCTACTGATAAGTAATCTAAGATGATATTTGGACCCCAAAATAGAACCACTACTGGATCTTAACTGTTGAATGTGACTTCAACCTGTACTAGCCTTCCTCACACCTAAGAAGTAATTAGGAATTCAGGCCCTTGTTTATACTCGGTACGACGTGTCTTATTTGGTGTCCAAATAGCATTTTTGGTATCTAAGGTTTATCGAGGCTTCTTAGTTAAGCATTGATGAATAGGGAGATAAGACGTTTCATGTTTGAGTTTCGTATACTCTGTTGAGGCTTAGTTTTTTTTCTTTTGCCTTTTGGTAGTGTAAAAGGGATAGTCTTGAGCAGACTCGTGATGTTTTCATATCTCTTTTTAGCCGGTGGGTTGTAAATAAATCAGCAAGATAGCTTGACAGACTTTGGAATTTTCATTTAATTTTTTTAAGCAACAAAAAAAAGTTTAATTCTCGACTTGACGAGCATGTCCGGATATGTGTTCATGGTTACATGGTTGTCAGGGGAAAATGAAAACCAAGCCAAACATTTTTCTATTAGAGCAAACCCATATAGAAGATTAAAGTGTTATTGGCTTTTGGTTAACTCCAGTAGGCAAGTAGGACCATTTTCCCCTGAAAACCAAGCCAAACATTTTTCTATTAGAGCAAACCCATATAGCTCATGTAACTATCATAAGAATGACCTAAATTGGATGAAATGAGTTGTTAATTAGTACCAGATGTTCTGTAGCTGTTCAACAAATCAATTAGATTGTATCAAAACAAAAAGAAAAAGAAAAACTAATTAATTAGTAACATTTCATTCAAATAACATTTGTTTAATGTTAAATTTCATGATCAATCACACATCGAAAACAATTTACCTTACTTGTAGTTGTAGAGATGTAGTAGTGAAGATCAAATGCTTCCAAAATGAACAATTTATCGCTTTACCAAATTTGAGATCTAACTTCATGTATATTCCATCAAATCTCTTGAATTACAGTCAAATTACAGAACTAAGAAATGAAAAATGATTTACATATGAGATGGATAATCATACCAAACTGCTTGTGCTTGGCAAACTTGGTTGTGGTAAATCCCGTTCTTCCCTGAAAGAGATTCCAACAACAGGACTACCTTCTTCTTCTTGGGCGACCAATTTTTGTCGACACAGTGGACAATTAGAGTGTGAGTATAACCACATATCTATGCAAGGGCTATGAAAATAATGCTTACATATTGGTAATTGACGAATATCTTCCCCATCTTCAAAATTTGACAAACAAACTGAACATGGATCTTGAATATCATGCTCATCTTTCTTGTATGTAATACCCGGAATTGAATGCCAACTAGGGCTTGCACCGCTACCTCTAATTCTCATCATCATTAGTTCGGCTCTCCTCCTGATGTGATCCATGGATCGTCGCGGACAGCATATTGAAAACACTACATTGTAAACTATTACTGAAATTGTCGATAATGCGAGCAATATGATAATGTAATGTACTCTTGACAAATTCGATTTTGAGTGGGAGATAACGGAAGATGGAGGCACCGCTGCCGTCGAAATGATAGGGCTCCTTTCCATGCAGTGTTTTTGATGATATCAAGTTCAGATTTGTTGTGTACACCCTAATCATATTGGCGTTAGATAGCAGGTAAGAGACTCAGGGTCTCAGACCAATAATTGAAGTTCCACTTGTTGTTTAAATATTATTACCACAAATAGTTAAATCAACGGATGTTTGACGAACAGCCAAACCAAGATAAGATTATTAGAAAAGCTATCGGCAAGATAAGACATTAATTAAGCTAATTAAGTGTGGTTAATGATTTGGTAGGCATTATTTATATAATATTCACACTTTATTACCAGTGAAATGGCGGGGAAAGCAGTGGGGACCCTAGTGGGGGAAGGGAAGCATTTTCGGTGGAGTGATTCTACACTCACAATGTTTTGCACCGCGATCTGTACAACGAAGGGATCGAACGGCTGTTAGGGGCGCCATGTGGGGAGCTAACAGGGGGTGGGCCATTATATGGGGTCCACCAAAAAAATTATGTCACTCTCTCTTCGCGGGATACCAGCTCGGTGCGTTTAGCATTTTTGTTTTCGGTGAACTACGATCAAACATTTGAGGATTCTAATTTGTTAACAGTTGCTGCATTGCTTTGGGTCATCACAATCATAACATTTGAATAATGTCGTTGAAGTTTAAGAGCTTATCTTTTGCTACAATTGATTACATATATTAAAACTTATCCCTATATAATTGAAGAGGGGATCCCTTTACATGGCTATTGTGACATTATCTCACACATTACATGTCCTTTTGCGAATAAAAACCAAACGATAGCGTATTTGAAGCTAAGATTTTGGAGATATGTTCTACTTATAAAGATCTACATACCCACCAAAAATCAGCACATTCCGAAACGTATAACTTTACCATCTACTATTTCGAAACCCAACCGTCGAAAGTCGACAAATTCTCAACCGTTTAAAATAAGATTGATAGATGATGATGTTTGTTACTTCAGAATGTGATGATTTTTGGTGGGTATGTAGATCTTTATAAGTAGAACATATCCCCAAAATCTTAGCTTCAAATACGCTATTGTTTTGATTTTATTCGCAAAAAGGACATGTAATGTGTGAGATAATGTCACAATAGTCATGTAAAGGGATCCTCCCTCATAATTGAATTCAACATCTTTTACAGATGATGTTGATGAATTTTTACTGAATCTCGACTCTTGTATAACTGATGAAGAAAATGTGCAGCTTATCTCTATACCTAGTGACGAGGAGATCAAGAATGTTTTTGTTTTCAAATGCAGCCCTGGACTTCTCCGGGACCTGATGGGTACCCTCCTGGCTTCTACCAACAGATGTTGCATATTGTTGGAGATAATATCATCAATATGGTAAGAGCTTTTTTTCCATTCTAGGCACTTACTGAAACAAATGAATCATAGCTTCATAAGTCTTATCCCCAAAACTAATACACCTAAACAAGCTTCAGACTACAGGCCAATAAGTCTTAGAAATGTGACTTATAAAATAATATCAAAACTATTAGCTAGTAGATTGAAAAGAGTTATGGATAAATTCATAAGCCCTTTCCAAGCGGCTTTTCTCTCTTCTAGGTTAATAACTGATAACATAGTAATGGCCCACGAAATTGTGGATACCCAGAAGAAATGCAAAGCTAAGAAAAAAGGTCTTATGGCAGTCAAACTTGACATGTCGAAGGCCTTTGATATGATTGAGTGGAAATTCTTAATTTCCACTCTTAGTCGTTTAGGTTTTCATGAACATTAGTGTGATATTATTTTTGAATGTGTTTCAACTGTGATTGCTTCTATATTTCTTAATGGAAGTCCTGGTGATGTTTTATATCCTACAAGGGGTCTTAGACAGGGAGACCCCTTGTCCCCATATATGTTTATCATATGCATGGAATCCTTTTCTCGTTTACTTGTTCATGCTGAAAGTAATGGTAGTATCCAAGGAATCAAAGTTACTAAACATAGTCCACCCATTAGTCATTTGTTTTTTTGCAGATGACTGTTTAGTATTCACTAGAGCTACTATTAATGGAGCAAAACATTTGGAGAAGGTGATAAAGGAATTCGGTAAGTTTTCTGGACAATCCATTAATTTTGAAAAATCATGCTTAGCTTTCAACCTTAAAATTAGTCCACACATTAAAGACCAAATTGCTAGTATTCTAAATATTAGAAAGATGGACTTACAGGAGAAATATTTAGGAGTCCCACTGTTGATCCAGAAAAATAAGGAAGAAACTTTTAGACATCTTCTGGATATATTTGACAACAGGCTAGCCATATGGCAAGGAAAGCATGTAAACCAACCAGGTAGAACAGTGCTTACCCAATCAACATTAGGCTCTCTAGCTTCACATCACTTAGATGTTTTTCCCATGCTAAAACCATAACTGATAAGATTGATAGAGTTCAAAGGATTTTTTTGCTAAATAAGAAACAAAATGGTAGAAGCATGCAGCTGATTAAGTGGGATACTATAAGTCAGTCTAAATCTTTGGGAGGGATGAACATAAAGAAGACTGAAGTCATGAATGTTGCTTGACTCTGTAAGTTAGCTTGGAGAATGATTACGGAAACCAACACTAAATTTGCCATTACTATAAAAAGTAAGTATTTTCGTAATCATAACCCACTTCATTATGTTAATGACAAGCAAGGTTCTTGGATTTGGAAGGGTGTTTGCAGAGGTCTAGACATTATTAGAGAAAATTATTGTTGGGAAGTTGGAGATGATAGAAACATCTCCATCTGGAAGGATGTTTGGATCCCAGGTTGGAAACATCCACCACCATCCCAAAATGCTTCATCTTACATGAAGACTGTTGATCAACTAATTGATCAAAACACTAAAACCTGGAGGTTAGATATCTTAAATTGTATCTTTGATGAAAATACTGTTAGGGATATCATGAGGATTAGAATTCCAAAAACTGGTGAGGACCAATTGAGGTAGACTCCATCTTTAAATGGTATTTTTTCTGTCAAAATTGCCTATAGGGTTGTGGATAGTGCAAACAGTAGTCATGGTGTTGTTAACTTTCCATGGAAAAGATTTTGGGGTATGAAGCTACCTCCAAAAATCTTGTACTTCCTATGGAAGTATATACAGGACTGTTTGCATGTTAGAGAAAGATTAGGAAGACATGTTACTGATATTTGTCCTAAATGTCCTCTGTGTGGAAGAGAAAATGAAACTGTTTATCACCTGCTAATTGAATGTACTTTTGCTACACAAATTTGGAATGTTGTGGATAATAATATTGCAGGTAGGATCACTGGAATATCCAATTTTACAGATTGGATAGCAAGCTGGTTTCAAAAAAATGAAAGTAATGGTGGTATACAGGACAGTTTTATAAATACTGCAGCCTTTGCATTGTGGGGTATTTGGAAAATGAGATGTTCTTTTGTTTTTGATAATGTACAAGTAAATTTGGAGAATATTGTAGGTCAAATCAACCAAAGCAGGTTGGAGTGGAATACTAGTATTCAAAAACATGTCTTTAATAGACAAACAGGTGGTATTATTAAAAATGCAGTGAAATGGGAAAAACCAACTCTCTCTTTTATAAAAGTCAATTTTGATGCGGCATTTTCTAAGGAAACAAATCTGATGGGAGTAGGACTAACTATTATCGATGATGCAGGTAATCCAAGGGGAGCAGAGAGAATATTAGGCTTAACCGAAGATGCAGAAAAAGCAGAAGCCATAGATGCATTAAAAGCAATTAAATGGGGGTGTGGAGCATAATATTGCAAACCTCATTCTAGAAGGAGACTCTGCAAATGTGGTGAATGCAATCAACGGAAAAAAAGGATCTGTTCAATGGACTACCAATACTATTATTAATGACTGTTTAGATTATTTAATAAATGGGAATGTCATTAAGTCCCAAGAGAGATAAATCAAGTACCTCATATTCTATCTAAAGATGCAAAACTTCTAAACAGTGCTAATTACTGGTATGAGAATTTACCAATGTGGTTATCTTCTCTGATTCAGGAAAAATTGGATGTATCTCAATAAATTTTATTAATGAAAATTATTTATTTTCCTATTTAAAAAAAAAAAAAACTTTTCCTACATATTTTTTTTTTTTTTGGTGATCCTAGAGCGAAAATGTTTCGTTGCACTAGTTATGGCAGGTGGCATACTTGATAGTACTTGTTAACAATATTGTATCAATCACAGGAAACATACATTATTTCTACATAGAAGATAAAACTAACATTACAGACACAACACTTTAAGTGTGTGTATTTAAGGACATGATAACGTACACCTGACCGATAAATACACGTGAGACAGCTAGCACACGTGAGAGGGAAAACACAGTTCAAAAGAACTTAACCTACACTGCAATACTTCTTATCCTGCACCACTACATGTGTGTCATTATCTCCCCTCAAGCTCAAGGGAAGTGAATTGACATTAAGCTTGGATCAGAGCTGAGTAAAGAGTGGAGCATGAAGATCCTTTGTAAAGATATCTATAATCTGGTCAATGGTACTAACATAAAACATATCCAAAGCCTTAGACTGTACAAGTTCCATAATGAAATGATAATCTAAATGAACATGCTTCATCCTGGAGTGCAGTACTGGATTGGATGCCAAGGAGAGGGGGCTGAGATTATCACAGGTAATTATAGGCACACCTGGTAACAGCAGATGAATATCTTTGAGAACAAAACAAATCCAAACTATTTAAGCAGCAATATGAGCCAAAGTTTCTATACTCTACTTCAATGCTGGAGCGAGCCACTGTGGTTTGCTTCTTGGAGGACCAAGAGATGATGTTAGGACCTAGAAAAATACAGTAGCGTCCAGTAGATCTTCTATCATCAACACATCCAGACTAGTCATCATCAGAAAACCCCAACAAAAATGAACTACCTTTATTAAAATGAATTCCATAGCCAAGAGTGCCTTTAACATATCTTAATATCCTCTTGGCAGCCACCAAATGTGTAGTTCTTGGATGCTGCATGTACTGACATGCCAAGTTAACTGCAAAAGAAATTTCAGGCCTTGTCCATGTAAGATAATATAGTGCCCCCACCAAAGATCTATATTCTGTTGGATTTTCTAGAAGAATACCATCATCCTTAGATAACTTCTCTGAAGTAGCAATATGAGTCTTACAAGACTTAGAACCTTCCATATGAAATTTGGTAAGAAGATCCACTGCATACTTGGTCTGAGATAAGAATAAAGAATCAGGATTTCTATGAACTTCAAGACCTAAAAACTAATGCAGAGGGCCCAAATCCTTGATGGGAAACTGCAACTACAACTGAGAAATAACATGATGAATAAAAGTTGAGGAAGAACCAGTGAGCATGATATCATCAACATAAACAAGTGCAATAGTAATCTGAGAGCAATCCTTGTGAACAAACAATGAAGAATCTGCAACTGATTGACAAAATTCAAGGAGATCAGTGCAATGTTGAGCTTCTCAAACCATGCTTTAGGTGCCTATTTTGAGACCATAAATGGCTTTATGCAATAGACACACATGATTAGGTTTATCAGGATACACAAAACTAGGTGGTTGAGCCATGTAAACTGTCTCCTTCAAATCACCATGGAGAAAGGAATTGCTTACATCCAGTTGATGAATTGGCCAATTAAATTGCACTTCCATAGACAAGATAATTCTGATAATGGTAGTATTAGCTACTGGACTGAATGTGTCTTCAAAGTCAAGTCCATATGGCTGATGATAGCCTTTGGAAACAAGCCTTGCTTTATGTCTGTCAATGCTTCCATCAGGATTGTATTTAATTCTAAAAAACCACTTGCATTCAATGATGTTTTGATTATCTTCAGGTGGTACTAGAGTGAAAGTATCAGCATTTTTTAGAGCAATATACTCATTAACAGATGTAACTCTCCAAACTGCACAAGTAGGAATTGAAGATAAAAATGCAACGTGCAATGGGTGTTTAGTAGCAAAGTAAGATTTTGGCTTATAAATTCCTTTTTTACCCCTAGTAGTCATGCTGTGATCATTCATAGTTAGAGTAGAAGCTGTAGGAGTACTAGAAGAGGAAGAAACAATATGTTGAACAACTGAGAGTGGAGCAAGAGGTACATGAGACGACACAATACGCAGAACATCTGTGAGGGAAGCAAGTGGCATTGTGTGACTCTCAGAAACAAGAGATTTGTAAGTAAATGAAGATTCATTGAAAGAAACATGTCTTGAGATATAAATGTTACCTGAAAATAGGATCAAGTCATCTGTATCCTTTGTGATTTAAACTATAACCAAGAAAGATATGGTGTTTACTTATAGGTTCAAGTTTATTGGTGGTATAGGGCTTGAGCTAGGGAAAACAAGCACAACCAAAAGATTTTAGAAAATTATAGTCTGGTTATTTGTGAAATAGAACCTCAAAAGGTGATTGAAAAGAAATAGCTCTAGTTGGAAGTCTATTGATAAGATAATTTGCAGTCTGAAGTGCTTCTACCCAAAAGGAATTTTGTGGGCCATCTTGATAAAGAAGAGTTCTAGTAATACTTAGAAGGTGTTTATGCTTAACCTAAGCAACACCATTCTATTCTGGTATGTGGGGACAGGAAAGTTCATGACTGATGCCTTTAGATTCACAAAAATCAAGAAGAAAGATATTAAGAAACTCACCACCATTGTCAGTCCTTATAGTGACAACATAGTGAGATAAAAACTTTTCTATTCTAGTGACAAAAGAAGTGAAAGAATGTTTAAAGTCTTCTTTGGTTATAAGAGGTAATATCCAATAATATTTGGTAAATCCATCCACTATATGTGCATAATACAAAACACCTGATGTAGAAGCTACATGACAAGGACCCCAAATATCTATATAGGGATGCACAACAACCCGATCTGACCGACCAACCCGCCCGAACCGACCTAGAAAAAACTGAACCGATACAAAACCGACACATCCAGTAGTTTGGAACGGTACGATTGTCAATAACCCGATCTAACTACTGTTATATTCGGTTTCAGCATCTTACCGACCGACCAGGCCTCAAACCCGACCGAACATATTATATGTTAATATTAATGCTTACCGTTGATTTGTGTCCTAGGGTTAATATTAACTATTGATCTGTGGCCATAATAACTCTTCCCCTTCACTCGTGAATTTTGGCCTGATTTCCTTTTTCTTCTCTTCACTTCACCCGAGCAACACCATTCCTCCTTTCTTCTTCGTATTCTATTCACACACCACCACCAACAACATGACCTTCATTTTATTATTGTACTCGAGCAACGGCTTTGTGTTGTATTTTATTTTTCATACACCTATTTCAAGTGTTGTTAATTTCTATAGAAACTTAAAGTTAAAGGATTTTGGGATTCCGATAAATTCAGTTAAATTGGGATAATGGAAGTGGTATTATGAATGGGTTTTGTTTGATTTTTATATTTGTTAATTTAACTTTTTAATTTTGATCTTTGGGTTTCATTACCCCTTTTTCTTCTTCTTCTTCTTCTTCTTCTTCTTCTTCTTCTTCTTCATTCTAGCTGAGTCTTCCATCTTTCTAATTAATCTCGTCGTTTTTTTTCCTAGCCTCTTTAGCTTATTTCTCAGTACCCGTTTGAATCCTTTTCGTTTTGTTTGATGGATTCATCCATTTTTATACCCACACATATTCTCTTAACATTATTTAATTTTATAAGTTCTTCCCTAAATTTCAACAGTTCATCCTTGCGATAATTTTTTTATTTTTCGGTAATCCTACCACCGACCGACAACAACCGATATAAAATCGGTAGGTTTTAAAACCGACCCGTATATAAACTCTGTCCTATTTGGGGATGTCTCTTGGAAAACCGATCAATATGGCGCACTGGTCGGTAGGCATAAAAACCGATCCAACCCGACCGTTGTGCACCCCTATGTCTATATGCAAAAGCTCTAAAGGTTTAGTAGCTTCAGAACTAGAAAGTTGAAATGGTAGTTTCTGACATCTGCACAATTTGCATTCGGTACAAAATAAGGGTTTATTAGAGCCATTGGTGTTTTGGGATAAAAACTGATTCTGCGATTTTTGGTAAATTTGGGTGTGTTGATGAGAAACTAATTCAAACCCTAAACAAATGCACCACACATGAGTACTTTTAGATTCGAGAAATCAATCTATAAGACTTTGGCCTAAACCAAGAAATGGTCGTTCCAGATTCAATTCGGTCACAAAGTGAAGGAGAAGGGTTGATCTTAGGGAGGGAAGCGAAGAAGGTGTTTGAGATCAGAATGTTGAATTATGAAGGTGTGGATGTTTTATGACTTGTATCAGAATATGGTATCCGGATACTCGTGTTGATAACATTTGTTCTTTTTGTTGAAATAGGTTGAAATCCTATTTATACAAGTCATTGAGCGCACCCCCTGATCTCGTAGGAAGTGAAGGTAGTTAAGTAGTGGAAAAGTGGGGTTGTGTAAAAAGTGATGATCACTATGTTTCCATTACGAGGAAAAACTAGTCACACTTTCACCCACTACTCTCACTACTGTTAACCGTCCGTTCTTTCCTGACACTTTCTCGTAATGGGCACGTTGCATTCCGCACGCTGTAAATCGCCAGACCAATATCCCAGTGAGTATCCCCCAGTTTTTGACATGTTTGATGTCTCGAGTAAATGGGTGAAGTCGTGAGACTCTCCGCTAAAAGCAGCACATAATGCTTTTAGATCAAATAATAAATTATTTGTGAAATCAATATTTGTAGAACATCGCTTATAATCGATGTATATAAAGCATCGCTTTTAAACAAGCAGATAAAAATAATCGATGTGCAGGAAACATCGTTGTTTTAGAGCTCGTTCAAATTAGTCGCGAATTGAACGTCTTAAAAATGTAACATGACCGGCCACCTTTGGGAGATCGTTTGAAAACCCTATGGGTAAGCTACCACTTGGTCGATCATTCCCTATGGAGGGAGAATGCCCAGTGATCACAGCATTACCCTGTTGGCCTCCTAGAAATGAATCTAAGCCATCTGACTAGGCTAGCGAAGTTGGATGGACAAGATGATTTGCGGCAGCTGTACATTGCCGCTAATTGATTTTTAGGGTTTAAATCCGTGTGTTCGACCTATTTTGGCTGATCGATTAAAAGCGCTGGGCACTAGTTTGAGCAGGTCGATCTGCCATGTGCAAAGGTGGGTTGTCAGTGAGCACGCTGATATCTTTGGTGCTACCTGAAATTGAATCTAAGCCGCTCGATTTGGCCGGAAAAGATGGATAGTTGTGATTGATTTGCAGCAGTAACGTGTTGTCGCAACGCAAGTTAGGGTTTCCAAATCAGCGCATTCATCCTTCTTTGAGTAAGAGATTCCATGCGCTCTTTGTATGTCGTGGGCAGGACGGTCGACCAGGGAATGAGTTGGGTGGTCGGTGATCACGTTGGCGCCTTTTTGATTGCCCAAAACTCGATCTAAGCCATCCTTCTTATCTGGATTAGTTGGATGGATGACCGATGTTAGAGCATTGCTCGGTCGAACTCGCATGCGTTGCTATCTCAAGCATGTTTGTCAATGTTGGTGATCAAAACTATAAAGTCTTGATTTCTAGTCTAATATAGCTAAGGTCTCGGACTAGGATAAAAAGTGTATTTGAGCTCAAGAACTCCATGGCAATCATCATATAATACAAAGGACTACTCAAGAAACCAGTGGATTTTCATCGAATAAAAGGTATGTGGATACTTGAACTTATCTATCACTCAAAATTATATCTACTATATCACCTATCTTGAGACAAAAGTCGTATTACTATATAGACTAAGAATATACACATGTGATATTTCGAGTTGAGTATATCTCGCTTATCTATTTCTCGAAATATGTGTTGGTAAATCTTTCGCTTTATCCAAGTTCATATTTACCTAGTAACGAAAGTCATGTTACGTTTCAATCATTTTGGAAATCGCTCTGACGAAAAATAGTTTGTGAATAACAACTATATAACGGCCTCTGAGAATGTTTCAATGATTTAAATGAGAGTTTAGACAATACAACTAATGGGGGATACAAATATTGTTGTGGTAACACATATATGTATAAGTCCTTAGCACTTGAACCGAAGTTTGCAAACTTTGTTGATCAAGTGAAACCGGAACTTGAGCAGCCAACTCAGTCCGCGAAAGAGCGTAGTTCTAGAACCCGAGAATTTCTGCTAGAGTTGTAGCTCGGTTCCAGTCCGCGAACTGACGAAAGTTCTCGAACCCGAGAATTTCTGCTAGAGTTTGTGAACTCCTACCGGTTAACTTGAGTCCACGAACCCAGTCCGCGAACTTAAGTGGTTATGTCTAAAAACAATGTTTGTGAACTTATCTTAATAAACTAAGGAATGATATTGCAAATCGTGGCTTTATAATTCATGATTGATTCGAGTGAATCATATCATTTTTGATTCAATTGTATCTTGTGTAGTACATGAGATCTCATAGCAATTGAACAACTCTCTAACTAGTTCATTTGAGTCATTTGGACTAGTTATGGTGAAGAAGAATATGGTTGATATGAAAGTTATCATTTGGCTAAACATTTGGTTAACTAGTATTGAACCAACTATTGTACACGTTTGGGTACGGTTACACAAACCCAAAATTGTCAAGTACATGTGTGTATGACAAGCTAAGTTTTTGATCTAACGGTTGAGAAATATTAGCTTGAATCTAATCAGGTTTTCATCTAACGGTGAATATTGAATGCTTTGTTACCAAGCTAACATTGATTGCAAACCATGATTTGAAAGACTATATAAGGGAGAACTCTAGCAACTGGGAAACCTAATCCCCACACATTATGTGTGATACTAGTTTGCTAATCTAGAGTCGATTCTCCTTTAACCTTTGGTTTTCTTCTTCTAAAACCAGGTTAACGACTTAAAGACTTCATTGGGATTGTGAAGCCATACCGATACTACGTTTCTTATAGTTATGTGATCTGATCTTGCTGTTTCTATCATACGAGTACAATTGTAATAATTGGCTTGGGATTTCTATCTCCAATAGGCAAGATATAAAAGTAATCATAAACATCTTCGTCTCATTTTTTGTTATTCCTCAATAATCTTCTTCGCTGCTGTTGATGGTGGATTTTCATTTAAGTCTAAAGTTGTAAAAGCTAAAAATTATGCGCTAACATCTTGTAAAAGATAAAGCCATTAATAAGTGATGAATACTTATTCACTTTACTAATTCACCTAGAATGGAGCATGTGGCAACAATCCCAGTCTGTGAATTAAATACAACATTATTAATTAATGCATAACCAGCCTTGTATTTCCTGTACTCATTATTAGTGCGGCATGACGGCTGAGTGTTGTTCTCAGCAGAGCAACACGAACCTCCAAGCATTATAATGAAACATGTACGAAATACCCCTACAAGCTGCAACTCTCGGTATGCTATACTAGCCCGATTGAGCATATTACTCTCGGTGTGCTATACTAGCCCGATTGAGCATCTGGACTGACCATGTCAGTCTCAGAAACGATCACGACCATCCAACTTCACCAACATGAATTGGATAGCTCAGATCAGATCCATGACCCCAAGCAGGTTTTTTGGAATATTCACTACTGAACCAACGCGGGCCCCGCATGGTTGTCCTTTCCAAAAGATTGGCATATCTTGCCAAAACGTCAGAACCAAAGCAGTATGGATGAAAAACCCTAAATTAGGGTTTGCGGCACATTACAGCAATACAGTCTCAACCATCCATCTTCACATGTATAGATGGAGGGTGTAGATGTAAATTCAAAGGGCCCAGAGCATGTCAACATAATCACCGTGGGCCCACCTATATACCTAACTGATCAGTCAGGACCAACCATGTTTGGTCATCCCAATTCATGCGCACGAACGGAGCATGACGCTCGGCCGTGAAACCCAAAATTGGGGTTTTGAATATCACGAGCGTCCATTTTCTCCGGCACGAATGAAGGGTCCAAGATTAGATTAAGTAGGTCCGGTCATACCAACATGACCACCATAGGCCCATCTATCCCCTCACCTAATCGGCAAAGGCATACCATGCCTGGTTATCCCAAACTAGCGTGGTCACACTTTCCAATTGCAAACTAATCTCGACCACTCAACTTCGCCGGACAATTTGAGTGGCTTAGATCACGTTTTCATGGGACAATCAGGTATAGTCGTGAACACCAGCCTACCACCTACACGCCAGACCAATCAGCCAAGACCAACCAAGATTAGTCATCTTGGAACGCGCGCCCGAAGTTGGCACGATGTGTGGCTTTTACGGTACCAGTTTTCTGTCGCAAATTGATCTCGACCACTCAACTTCGCCAGACAAATTTAGTGGCCCAGTTCATGGGACAATGGGGTATGGGCGCCTACACCGTCATACCATCTACACACATGTATGATCGGCTGGCCAAAATCGTATCCCAAGCTTGGATGTGATCAGGCTGAAGAGTGGTGCTTGCGCACCTTCTCCAAAACCCTAATTTCACCAAAGGTCGCAGATGAGTGTCTCAAAGGTAATCTCGTCCGTCCAACTTCACCGGCTTGGTTATACAGCCCTGGTCAGGAGTTAATTGGTCAGTGCGGCGTCATGGTAATCACCATATGTCACCCTACCACACCATGTGGTCGGTCAAGGAGGGACTTGCTTGCTCAACCTCCGAACCATCACATGAAGTAGTCTATATATGAGGCTACTTTGAGATTCTCAAACAACGATGTTTTATACATGATGGATACACTCGATGAAGTACCTGCATAGAATGCAGACGATACTTCACAAGTATCAACTTCCTAAATAACGTAGTTATTTAATCTAGCATTACATGCTACTTTCTGTGGGTCCCATGATCCACACGCTCGAGACATCAATCATGTCACAAACTGGGGGATACATACTGGGGTATTGGTATGGCGGTTTATAGCGTGCAACGCACAATGTGCCATCACAAGAACGTGTCAGGAAGTCATGGACGGTTAGTGATGATGGGAGAAGTGGGAAAGACTGGTCGTGTGACACTAACATATTACTCCACTACTCCATCACTCCACTTTCTGCACTTCCCACGAGATACGAGGGTTAAGCTAAAAGACTTGTATAAATAGGTTTTCCATCCTATTTTTCAAACAAGAAAAGACAACAGAAACAAGTGTTGATACAATCATATTCAAATACTGGAACTGATAGCATACATCCTGCAAGCCAGTTCAGTTTTCTAATACAAGTCATACATAGCCAACACCTTCACGTTCTCAACACCTTCTTCGCCTCCCTCCCTAAGATCAACCCCATCTCCTTCACTTTGTGACCGAAACAAGTCAGGAATGGCCATTTCTTGGTTTAGGCCAGATTTGCACAAATTGATTTATCGAATCTACAAGCACTCACCGCTCAGTGCATTTGTTTAAGGTTTATATTCATTCCTCATCCACACACCCAAAATTACCAAAACCGGCAGGAATAGTTTTCACCCATAAACAATTGGCGACCACAGCGGGAGGTTAATCTCGCAGTTGTAAAATCAATTTCTTCAATACCATTCAATAAATTTGGATATGGTTGGTCTTAGGACCGCCTCAACAGTCTCGAATCCTGATGGTTCCTCCAACCGAGATACCCCTCCTCCTAATGACGTACCCGACGGCATGATCAGGATATTTCCAACATTAAACGAACTAGAACGGGTACATAAGATTCACACGAAGAACATGGAGGTAATAAAAGAAGTGGTAAACGGCATACTTGATCTCCTTATTAAGATGATATCAGAGATGAACGTTCCGAAGACCTCTACACCAGAGATTAGTTCCCCTCAGATCAACAGCTTTACTACGAACCAGAGACCAGTGGATCAAGAAGCGGCATCTCTAGTGGAAAGTGTGTGTGAACTCTTGCACCTCTCGAAGAATCAACTGGCGGAGACGTTTGCTGCAATTAATAATATAGCTCTAGACATACAGCTGACTCCTTCACGTCCGGAAGTCCTAGCTACATCGGAAACATTTGTGAATAATGTTACATTTACATAAGACGACATGATGGCAGAGGAAGGTTACAACCGGGCCCTACATGTTACCGCATGCATCAAGGGTTCAGATTTCAGGAGGGTCCTCATCGACACAGGAGCGTCTTTTAACGTGATTACTCTCAAGAATCTCAGGACAACCAAGGTTAGCCCATGCAAAATTGTACGGCATCCCACCACAATGACGGACTTCGAAGGAAACCAGACTTGCACATACGGGTATGTCAATCTAAATTTTTCAGTAGGACCCGTTCAGTCGAAAGTGAAATTTGAAGTCATAGAAAAAGAACCGGACTACCATATGATACTAGGGAGACCGTGGCTAAATGAAAATAAGGTCATCCCTTAAACGTATCACCAGTGCCTGAGGACCATGCTGAATGAGGAAGTGATACGTGTTCCTGCATTATTGTCTCCATACGCGCCAATATGTGGAGTGGAACTGTTTGAGCCAAAAGAAACTATGCGGGGAAGGTCAAATAAAGTCTTGTGCACCCCAATACCCACGTGGACTTCAATCTAGGAAGAAGACAAACTTGCATCATTGGGGGCTAACCACCATGACACACCTTTTCTGATGAGGCATCCATCTTTATTCGGTGAAATTTCAACCAATGCCCACGCCAAAAGGGAACGCACTTTCGAGGCAAGCCGTGATCAGGAGGGGAAGACAATATATCGGCGCCACTGTTAGTAATTAGTAGGAGAGACTAGTACCCAATCACTCCGCCCAATTGAATGCTGCAAGAATGACGAAACACAATAGGAGGTGTTGGACACTCCGCGATAGCTACAAGACGACACCAACTTCACAACTGACGAACTCGAGATTGTTAACATCGGGAATGAAGAATCTCTCAGGCCTGTCTCTATCAGTTTGACCCTGTCTGTGGACGAACGTGCGAGTCTTGTCCAAATACTCAAGGAGTTCCAAGATGTGTTTGCCTAGACATACAAGGAAATTCCATGTCTAGACGAGAAATTAGTCACCCATCACCTTTATGTCATACCTGGATCCAAGACAGTCAAGCAATCTCCGAGGAAATTCAGACACGAAGTGGAAGAGCAAATCAAGAAAGAAATTCAGAAGTTGCTAGATTCTGGATTCATCAGACCTATCCATTATCCGGCCTGGTTAGCTAATGTGGTCCCAGTAAAGAAGAAAAACGGACATATTCGGTGATTTGTGGATTTCAGAGACTTGAACAAGTGCTGCCCCAAGGACGACTTTCCTCTACCTAACATCGACATGTTAGTAGACGCCACTAGCGGACACGACATGTTCTTCTTCATGGATGGTTACAGCTGCTACAATCAGATAAAGGTGTATGAGCACGATGCAAGAAAGACAGCCTTCCAAACCCCTCTTGGAAATTTTTACTATATTGTTATACCATTCGGTTTAAAGAATGTCGGCGCAACGTATCAACGTGCTATGACGGAAATTTTCCATGGCATGATGCATAAACAAGTAGAAGACTACGTAGATGATATTGTGGTCAAGTCAAGGGCTCAAGCAGATCACGCCAATGTCTTACGACAAGTATTTGAGAGGTGTCGAGAATACAAGTTGAAGATAAATCCTTTGAAATGCGCTTTCGGTGTCTCTTCAGGCAAATTTCTGGGATTCCATATAACTGCGGGAGGGATCAAGGTAGACCCATCCAAGAATCAGGCTATCCTCACAATGCCACCTCCAAGAACTGTGAAGGAACTCCAAAGTTTCATGGGAAAGGTAAACTACATCCGACGTTTTATACCTGGTCTAGCCCAACTTGCCGCCTCATTCACTCCCTTGCTGAAGAAATGAGCTATCTTCGTATGGACCGCAACCCATCAGGAAGATTTTCCAAAGATTCAACAAATACTGTCATCTCTATCCATCATGAAGTTTCCTATCCAACCGCCTTCAGTGACACCACCGTAGGGGCTCTACTCGCTCAGGGAGATGATGAGGGAGTCGAACATCCCACATACTACTTTAGTCGAATATTGAGAGGCGCTGAACTCAGATACCCCAAAGCGGAAAAAGAATGTTTGGCATTGATCCATTCCATTCAAAATTTTAGGCATTACCTATTGTCTAATAGGGTGATACTCGTGTTTAAATCTGATCATGCAAAGTGTTTACTTTCAAAGTCGGTCCTGACGGGAAGGACATGCAAATGGATTCTCTAAATGTCAGAGCTGGACATAACATGTACGTCACCTAGAGATATCAAGGGTCAAGCAGTTGCAGACTTACTGACAGCATTTCCTGGAGAAGGCACTACATGGCTACACGAAGATCTTCCTGGAGAATTTCCAGATGTCTCTGTTTTGGAAGAAGAAGTGTGGCTCATGTATTTTAATGGATGGATCTACTACCCCTAGCAGTAATACTGGAGGAGCGGGCGTGGTGTTAGTCTCTCCAACTGGGGAAGTATTCTCACATTCCTTCAAGCTGGACTTCGAATGCACCAACAACTCAGCAGAGTATGAAGCTTTCCTCATAGGGTTGTCAATAGCTAAACAAGCAAGAGTCACGTGTCTGGACATAAGAGGTGACTCCAAGTTACTGGTAAATCAGATGAATGGAGTATACGCATTAAAGGAAGTAACACTAGCCTATACCAATCAAAAGTGCAAAGGTTACTAAACTATTTTGCCGACGCAACCATAATCCATGTTGGTCGCAGCAACAACAAACACGCCGATTCGTCTGGCAACACTGGCTTCCAAATTAAAGTTCGAAGGTTCGGAAGAAATCCTGACAGTAAAGAGGAGAACTATAGAATCGACATGGCTATCATAATACAAAGGCACCAAGACCGATGATTGGAGAACTTCGATCATTCAAGAGATCAACATCTCACTCTCCCAAGGAAAGGTCAGTCTCAAAACCCTGCATAACTTTTTCATGCTTCATGGTATGCTGTATTATCGAAACCTGGATGGTTCCCTGTCAAGATGCCTTGGTGATGACGAAGCACAACTATAGTTGAATCATGTTCACAATGAAATTTGTGGATAATCACGGGTGGTAACACTTTACCGACGACTCCAACATCTGTCTATTACTGGACAGAGATGGAAACTCAATCAAGACTACTTCAGAAGTCCTGCTCAAATTGCCAAACATCGCCACACCAATTGGAGGTTTTTAGTGTGAACCACACTTGGGACTGGAGAGATCCATACATCAGCTATCTTCATGACGGAGAAACTTCTGCCAATCAAAAGGATGCCATCAACATAAAGCAAAATTCCAAGCGGTTCGTATTCCACGAAGGGATCCTGTACCACAAGAGTTTCGGAGGTAATCTATTAAGATGCCTGGCTGGGGGTGGAAATTCTAGTTATTTTGAAAGAAACACACGAAGGGGAACATCAAGGGAAGAGGAAACTATTTCTCCAGATACACGAGAAATACTAGTGGCCGACCATGGAGGATGACGCGGCCACTTTTGTTCAAAGCTGTCACAAATGCCAAATTCATGGGAAACTTGTTCACGCGCCTTCTACCCCTTTGCACTCGATAAGCAGTCTGTGGCCATTCTACAGCTGGGGACTGGACATTATCGGGAAAATCAACCCCCCCCCCCCATCGAAGCAGCACGAGTACATCATAACCGCGACAGAATACTTCACCAAATAGGTATAATCCATTCCCCTGCGAGGAACTACAGGAGAAAAAATTGCGGATTTCATTAAAGAACATATCATTTGTCGTTTTTGTGTACCTAAGCATATTATCACTGATAACGGCACTCCCTTCGCCAATAAACAGGTACGAGAGTTACTTGAAGGATATGGCATTAAACATGTTTTCTCCACCATCTACTATCCTTAAGGAAACGGACAAGCTGAAAGTACCAACAAGACGTTGATCCGGATCATCAGTAGAACAGTACATGACAATCCTAGGGAATGTCATGACCAGTTACCAATGGCGTTGTGGGAATATCGGACGTCACCTAGAAGCTCCATTGGAGTTTCCCCATATTCACTTGTTTACGGAGCGGACGTAATTCTCCCGGCAGAGATCAAAATCCCATCAGCCAGGATTGCATCGGCAATCGGGATCCACTAGGACGAGGATGAAGCCTATAACTATAGAATAGCGGAGTTAAACACTCTGAATTTCAGAAGAAACAAAGCGGAAGAACGCACTCAGGTGTACAGGAATAGAATTTCCAGGGCATATAACAAAACTGTGAAACCACGTGTTTTCAAAGTGGGAGATTTGGTCTTGAAAACGGCCAAGCACATCCAGCAAGACATGTCTGCACCAAAATTCTCACCAAAATGGGAAAGTCCTTACACAGTCACCAAGGCTTACAATACTGGCTATTACAAGATCATTAAGGTGGACGGAGGTAGGCTAGAAGCGGTCATCAATGGAAAATGGCTCAAGGCATATCATGCTTGACCATTGTCCGCTCTGTCTGGTGATGCTACAGTGCAGGCATTTATTTTCATTACATGTTTGAAGCATCAATTATATTCATATATGTATTAATGAAAAACCTGTTTCACCAATCAAAAACCAGTGCAATTTATTCCGCAAAGATGTTCAGAAGAAAACTTTTGACACAAACGTCATTAACAATGAGGTAATACAGCTGAATGCGACTTAGAGGAGGCCATCTAGTAGATTATAGTTCCTTGATAGCATCATCTCCAGTCTAGCTTGATATCTCTCTGTCATTTTCTTCAAGTCCTGTACTGCCTGCTCTACCTTCTTTGATTCCGCAGCCAGAGCGTTCTCCTCTTCCAAGATAGCTTTCGCATCAGGAACATCATTTAATAGGATACCATCTCAATCAACCTTGATGATATCAAGATGCTGCCGCAACCAACCCACGTTAAAATCCATGGATTCACATGTAGATCCCATATCCTCCCACTTTTCGAGGCTTGATTCGGCAACATTGCGGATAGAAATATTCTCCATCTCAGCAACCATGGGAAGAAGGTAGTTTACCGTGGTGACCAAAGCAAATGAACAGTGCCGAACCACATTCCTGGTTGTGATATGGCCGTACTTTCTCTATAACTTTGTGTACAAAGGTACAAACTCCTTCCGCACTAAGAATCCACCGATGCCTCGGTAGATGGAAGATAAACATTTCATGCGAACATCGAATGAAAGACCTGCATTGAGGTATTCATAAGATGAGATACCCAGATCAGAACCTTCGAGGTTCACAGGGGTAGGCATGTTTGAGTTTGAAGGAAGATGACTGTTTAAGTCGTCATCATCGATAACTGTCACACATGTTCCGGTGGGGTATCTCTGCAAGAAGGAGAGAATTATTCACCTGATCATTATGAGGAACAAGCAATTGTTCAGAAAAGGAAAATATGACGAACCGGTATGATCTTCTTGACTCGGAGAACACGAGCCGTGGATTCATCATGAAGCTCAGACGTGGGTCGCACACGCTTGACAGAAGATCCTGGGTAATATGAAGAAGATGATCTACTGTTTCTCGACATGTTGGAGAGATAAAGTTTTCTGCAGAAAAATTTATCGGCAGTTTTAAACCCCGCATACACACTGAAGGAAATCCTTAGGGAGACCGGATCAACTACAACGGAACTCGTCCGATGAATGAGGTCTCGACGTCGACCAGGTCATACTTCTCCTCCAAACCCTAATCAGGACTCCCAGGGAAATGCCTGACGATGTCGACCTATACGATAAATATATATACATTCACTTTAGCTTGGTCATTTCAGTATACAAATTTGTCACCATCTCATGCCTACCCCACAATAGTGTAACCATTATGTGCTAGGCAGGGGACTTAATGTTGATGGTGGATTTTCATTTAAGGCTAAAGTTGTAAAGGCCAAAAATTATGCGCTAACATCTTCTAAAAGATAAAGCCATTAATAAGTGATGAATACTTCTTCACTTTACTAATTCACCTAGAATGAAGCATGTGGAAACAATCCCAGTCTGTGAATTAAATACAACATTATTAATTAATGCATAACCAGCCTTATATTTCCTGTACTCATTATCAGTGCGACATGACGACTGAGTGTTGTTCTCAGCAGAGCAACACGAACCTCCAAGCATTATAATGAAGCATTTACGAAATACCCGTACAGGCTGCAACTCTCAGTGTGCTATACAAGACCGATTGAGCATATTGCTCTCGGTGTGCTATACTAGCCCGATTGAGCATCTGGACTGACCATGTCGGTCTCAGAAACGATCACGACCATCCAACTTCACCAGCATGAATTGGATATCTCAGATCAGATCCATGACCCCAAGCAGGTATTGGAATATTCACTACCGAACCAACGCGGGCCCCGCATGGTCGGCCTCCCCAAAAGATTGACATAACTTGCCAAAACGTCCAAACCAGAGCAGTATGGATGAAAAACCCTAAATTAGGGTTTGCGGCACATTACATGTGTCGCAAAACAGTCTCAACCATCCATCTTCACAGGTATAGATGGAGGGTGTAGATGTAGATTCAAAGGTCCCAGAGCATGTCAACACAATCACCGTGGGCCTGCCTACATACCTGACCGATCGGTCAGGACCAACCATATTTGGTCATCCCAATTCGTGCGCACGAACATAGCATGACGCACGGCCGTGAAACCCAAAATTAGGGTTTTGAACATCACGAGTGTCCATTTTTTGCGGCATGAATGAAGGGTCCAAGATTAGATTAAGCAGGTCCGGTCATACCAATATGACCACCGTGGGCCATCTATCCCCTCACCTGATCGGCCAAGGCATACCATGCCTGGTTATCCCAAATGGCACGCCCAAACTAGCGTGGTCACACTTTCCAATTGCAAACTAATCTCGACCACTCAACTTCGCCGGACAATTTGAGTGGCTTAGATCACGTTTTCATGGAACAGTCAGGTATAGGCGTGAACATCAGCCTACCACCTACACGCCAGACCAATCGTCCAAAACCGACCAAGATTGGTCATCTTGGAACGCGCGCTCGAAATTGGCACGTGTGCTGCTTTTGCGGCAACAGTTTTCAGATATTGACCACTCAACTTCGCCAGACGAATTTAGTGGCCCAGATCACACTTTCGTGAGACAATGGGGTATGGGTGCCTACACCGTCATGCCATCTACATGCATGTATGATCGGCCGGCCAAAATCGTATCCCAAGCTTGGATTCGATCAGGCTGAAGAGTGGTGCTTGCGCACCTTCTCCAAAACCCTAATTTCACCAACGGTCGCAGATGAGTGTATCAAAGGTCATCTCGTCCATCCAACTTCACCGGCTTGGTTATACAACCCTGGTCAGGATTTAATTGGTCAGTGCGGCGTCATGGTAATCACCATCCGTCACCCTACCACACCATGTGGTTGGTCAAGGAAGGACTTGCTTGCTCAACCTCCGAACCATCACATGAGATAGTATGGATATGAGGCTACTTTGATATGCTCAAACAATGATGTTTCATACATGCTGGATACACTCGATGCAGTACCTGCATAAAATGCGCACGATACTCCACAAGTATCAACTTCCTAAATAACGTAGTTATTTAATCTAGCATTACATGCTACTTTCTGTGGGTCCCATGATCCACACGCTCGAGACATCAATCATGTCACAAACTGGGGGATACATACTGGGTATTGGTCTGGCGGTTTACAGCGTGCAGCGCACAACGCACCATCACAAGAACGTGTCAGGAAGTCATGGACGGTTAGTGATGATGGGAGAAGTGGGCAAGACTGGTCGCGTGACACTAACACATTACTCCACTACTCCATCACTCCACTTTCTCCACTTCCCACGAGATACGGGGGTTAGGCTAAAATACTTGTATAAATAGGTTTTCCATCATATTTTTTCAAACAAGACATGACAACAGAAACAAGTGTTGATACAATCGTATTCAAACACCGGAACTGATAGCTTACATCATGTAAGCCAGTTCAGTTTTTAGATACAAGGCATACATAGCCAACACCTTCACGTTCTCAACACATTCTTCGCTTCCCTCCCTAAGATTAACCCCATCTCCTTCACTTTGTGACCGAAACAAGTCCGGAACGACCATTTCTTGGTTTAGGCCGGATTTGCACAGATTGATTTCTCGAATATACAAGCACTCACCGCGCAGTGAATTTGTTTATGGTTTATATTCATTCCTCATCCATACACCCCAAATTACCAAAACCGGGAGGAATAGTTTTCACCCATAAGGAGCTGCGCCGATTAAGTTTACTGTGAGGTGATTGATAAAACTGAGCTGTTCTTCGGGAATATAAGTCTAGTTTTATTGATTGGTTCCTTTTCACCATGATTTATCAAAAGAAGAAATAAAACTCATAGGTTTATTGGTGGGAGACGAATTTATATATCTTGTAAACTTTTCTGTGTGAGACAGATTTGTTTATTAAAGTCTTCGACTTTGGGTCGTAGCAACTCTTGGATGTGGGTGAGATCAGCTAAGGGAATCAAGTGTGAAGTATCCTGCTGGGATCAGAGGCGTACGAGCATAATTGTACCTTGGATCAGTGTGAGATTGATTGGGATTCAACTACAGTCCAGGCCAAAGTTAATTTGGAGTAGGCTAGTATCTGTAGTGGCTTAATACAGTGTATGTTTAATCTGGACTAGGTCCCGAGGTTTTTCTGCATTTGCAATTTGCTCGTTAACAAAATTCTTGTGTCTGTGTTATTTCTTTTCCGTATTATATATTTATATAATTGAAATAATCAGGTTGTGCGTAGTTCAATCAATTAGAATATCCGACCTTATTGGTTGTTGATTTAAATTGATTGACACTTGGATATTGGTCTTTGTTACCATCCAAGTTATCTCTCTTTGATTAATACTCACGAATTGTATTTGCTTGAGTAAATAAAATTGAGAGATTGAGATAATAACTCATTGAGTATTTTCTATTGATTGAGTCTAACCGTCTAGTTGATTCTCTAGAAAACAACTCGGAATTGTCCATACAGATTGCTAATCGAAATATTGGGTGTGGTTGTTAGACCACCGCTTTTTCAATTGGTATCGGAGAAGGCAAACATATCTAGGACCTTAGAAGTCTATGTTTGTGGCAATCTGAGTCTGTGGATGAAATATCTGTTGCACATACCAAAATGTCTCCTAAAGCTTTTGATTATGTTAAGTGTCTTGGAAACACCTCAAAGGATTATTCCTTAGTTGATTCTTCTGAATCCCGAGGTAAAAAGAATGTTCAATATGATAATGACATTTCTTCCTATCATGCGGCATGTGACACTCTGGCAGAAGCTGAAAAGGATCTCACTAGAATTTCAAAACACACAGCTGAAGATATTGATTTTAATGATCATAATCAGCTCATTGATGAATTTGAAAAGTCTCATGATCGATAACGTAATCTCTATAATATCATGAAGTCCTTCTCTAAGAATATTGAGAAACTTCTTCAAGAAACTACTCTTCAACGTTTAAAGATTAGTACTCTTGAGGATATTATTAAAGAGGACTCAATTAGAGAAAAAAGTTTGCTCGAGACTCATTTATCAGATCTCAATAGACTTCGTGCTGAAAAAGAGAGACTATGTGCATCTCTTACTCTAGCCCATGAACAATGTAAATCCTTGCAAAAGGAAAACTTTGTCTTAAGGAGAAAATCTTCTGTACTGCACATGAAGAAATGTTCTCTAGAAGAAGATTGTGTCAAGAAAAGTTTACATAACTTACAGTCTTCTCATATGGATATGAAGCAAAGATAGGTGTTAATTGTTGCTTCTTATCCACGAACCTGTATCTTTAGTGGGGAAAAGAATCACTATGATATCCATTATTTTGCAAGAAGGAAACAAATTTCTAAGCTTCATAATTTGCTTCTCCTTACTGTCAATGGAACAAATAATAGGTTGACTAAAGAAGTGAATCATATGCCCACAAGAAATCAGAAATCTTAAAAGAATGATCTCTATTTCAGAAATCATTACAGGGCTCAAGTGCATTCTGACATAAATTATTGTATTGCTAAACAAAGCATTCCCTGTACTTATGAGAATGGTTTTGGTATATCTAAGTCTAGAAAGTGGATCCCTAACTACTCCAATCCGTGGGAACCAACTGCAAGAGGTCCTAGACTTAGTCCTTCTGACAAATTTTCCAATCAAGTAGTGCATCATCTCTCTGGAAAGAACACTTATCAAAGACAGAAGGATAAAAAGAAAGAATATTCATTTGATGAGCTAAAGGCTCATACTTGTATAAATTAATCACAAGGTTGAATATCTCGCATACAAAAAGCCTAGTTGTGAGAGAATTGAATAGGTATACTCTGTGACTAAGTGACTCTAATTATCTATCTAATCTCTTATCATTTTTAGAAGGATAATTGGTCAAACACAGGTTCGTGAGTATTGTTCTTTTTGGATGCTTCTTGTTTAAACTTACCTTTGAAAAGTAAAAGTTCTTTTTCTGTGCAGAGTTTTGTGAAATCCATCTTACGGGTACACGTACGGTTTCAAGTTATCCTTTCAACCTATCCCGTAAAACCTAAATCTCTCGAGTTTTTTTTCTTTATATACCTATCCTATTGAGTTATTCTTATTAATCTAGGTTTCGTATTATCAATGACTTATTCTTCTTCCTGCTCATTGGATTTGCCTAAAGATGTCATTGATAAGGCGGTATATTGCAAACTCGATAAAGAGAAGGAAACATTTGTTGAAATTGAAGGTTCCCTTCCTCAATCCTCTGATTCACTTTTGGATATAGAAGATATTTGAGAGATTTCATCGGATGTAGTTCTCGACTTCCTAAAGGAATTTGAAAGGGATAAGCAGCAACTTGTTGATACCATGAAGTATCTTGATCAGGTAAGAACTGAGTTGAAAAAGGTTAAGTCTGACCTTGTTCTCATAAAAACCCGTGTTAAAGAACTTCCCAATAAGGATATCCTCTTCAAAGGTGCAGAGGATGCTGCTATTCACAAGCTCCAAGACCTTAAGACTCAAGAAGGTCCTGAACTGTCTATTTGACCCTAGTTCATTGTTGCATGGAAGTATTTTTCAATTTAGTCTGTTTGACTTCTTAATTCCTAGTAAATCTTCTATTTTTTCTCTTTTGTTAGAAGAATAACTAGTGTTTTGGAATAGCCATTATTGTGATTACACATAGCTATATCCAATGTTTTTCATCTTCTTGTTTTTAGATTTATTGGTTTAAATTCTAAACTTGTTTGTAAGATGACGGTTGCAATATTAATCTTTTGATGTTATATATTGCAATATTTTGATGGGATATGTGTGTTTAGGTCCGTGAACTTGATGGTCCCATATATTGTCAAAAGTAAAGTCGTTCATGAATTGATATGCAAATATTGATAAAAGGATGAATATACTTTTGACAAACACAAAAGTTAAGCCTATATTGTCAATTATTGATGTAAGATAGGTTAAAATCTTTTGTGATTCATGGATTATGTCTATTGTGTGTCATTGTGCAAATGGTGATGAAAACATAGAATGAATCCTTGTGAATTCCGAAGTAATTGAGCTTCCTTGATCTATCTTGTGTGTATTACTGTGAGACTCCATATTGTGACTTATGTTGAGCATTAGAAAACCAAAGTTGAATAATTTTGTGATTAGCTTAGTTGTGTTCCGTAAGGTACTTTACGTCGAGTATTTTGGACTAAATCAATCATCTTGTGTGATTATTTAGTTAGCACTCCATAAGTTTTCTTATGCTTGAGCATTTCCTTGACTGGGTTGGTTATTCATGATTAACTTAGTCATTGCTCCATAGAATTCTCTTATGTCGAGTATGGCTAATTAAATTGATTACTTCTGTAATTAGTTTGGTTGAGTATGGCAATTAGATTATTTGTGAATCTTCTTATGATTAATCTAATTGATTTATTAAGTCTCAATAAGTTTACTTGTGTTGATCATATTTAGTCAAATTAATCTTGGTTCGCTTTGGTTAATTTGATTGAATATTTCTTGTTGGATTCCAAATTCATACTTGTATGTAATTTGTTGAGTCTAAAGAAAAATCCTTCTTTTCTCTTGAAATTAAGGTTGCTCTTGTTGTTCCCTTGGGAATGACATATTATTGGTGAGAGTTCTTTTGAACTTGTGCTTAATTGCGAAATCTTTGTGGGGAGTGCGGTTGTGGAATAATATAGGGGTTATCTTGCGTCTTATAAACTCCTTGATGAATGCATTTAGCTTCGTCTTCATGATTGCATCTAAACAAGATGGTATACATTTACCTTTGGTCATGAAATGTCTCTTACGAAAATTTTATTAGGATCCCGTTCTTGTACCTTTGCCAAATTTATTGACAAAAAGGGGGAGAATTGGGTTATTTGGTGTTTGATACTTACATTTTGACCAACATTAGTATTTGGTCTAACTTTTGTCCAACTTAGGGGTTGGTACCTGGAAATGACGTTGACCCATGTTGACCCGATTAAGTTATGACGTGTCTAAACTTTCTGTTAACTAATACATAGTTACTAAAATATATTTAACTTTATTAACAAAGACTGACTGTGTCCTTAACGCATCAAACACTTGGACCATCTACATTAAATCTCCATACACATAAGAGATTAACGACTAAGATTTCGCAACTAGTTTTCATTTTATTCATCTGTTACGGGTGCAGAAACCCATTTGCATATCCTTCTCCATCTTAAAATCCATAAACAGACTTAAAATACAAATCAAAAAACCATGTTTGTCTTTGTTTTCTTCTTTAGATCCCATATCAACTGGACCAACGTGAAATCATTTCAACTCTGTTTTTCTCTTTTTCATATGTGATTGAAGATATCAAATTTTCATATCAAATCTTATCCTTTGCCCTAAAAAATTCAGATGAAATCTAATCGCCTTCCCTAAAAATTTCAGATTGAAATCAAATGTCAGATTTAATTCATCTGTGATTAATTCCCATACCGAAATTAATTTTCTTCAATATGATTTTCAAACTCTGAATCATAACCGTTAAACCCATTAATCTCTTGCCCTAAAGTTTTGATTTCATTTTGATTTTGATCTCTGTTTTTTGGTATTTGATTTGTTAAATTGGAGGAATTTTATGGTTTTTTTGTGTATTCAATTTTGGCTTGGGAGGTGTAACTTTTGAGGTTGGAGATGAAATCAGGCCCTAAGATTGAAAAATTAGGGTTTAATTTTTGGATTTGTAATGTGTTACCAGTTGAAGGAGCTATATGGGATAATTCAAAAGATAGTTTTTTTTTTTTTTTTGGGGGGGGGGGGGTTGTAATTGGGTGGTTGTTCCTCTGCAAATTCATCTTCCCCTGGCGGTGAATGGTGGATTTAGTGAAGTTCTGTTTATAAGGGTATTGTTGTTGTTGCAGGCTTTAAAGTTGAAATAGGCACCTGCAATTGACGTCCGTTCAATATCCATTGGTTTCTGTTTAGATGATCTTCGTGTATGGGTATTTGATTCTTTTTTTTTTATCTGATTCAATTGTAGTTAGTTCTTTTTCTCATGATTTGGCAGAAGATTTATGCAGACGAGCCGTTTTTCTTCTATCATTTTGGGTGCATGATTTTTGATTATGAAATTATTGAATTTGTGGTATGAAAGCGAGGTTGAAGAAAATTAATTGAAATGAAAGAAAGATGACACTGATTTTTAATTTGGGGAAGAACATGAGATTAGGGTTCTTCTTCAATTAAATTTGTCACAGGCATCTAACAACATTAAGTAATTATTATTTATTTATTTTAAAAATAATTTCTAGATAGAAGTCAAGATATAACTTAGTCAACGATGGTCAACATCTTTTCCAAGTACCAAACACTAACTTGGACAAAAGTTAGACCAAACACTAATGTTGGTCAAAATGTAAGTATCAAACACCAAATAACCCGGGAGAATTAATATGTAGTTCACACTACAAATACATATGGTTTTCGGATCATTATGTAAGGGGGAGTGGTTTCCATGTGAGATGGAGTATTAACTAAGGGGGAGTGAAGTATCACCATAGTATTGTTGTTAAAGTTGTGATGCAATTGGACTTTGACGTTGTGTAATAATACTATGACACTGTATAACAATGATTGAGAACCGATGCTTTTTTTATTGTTATAGCTATGGATTTTCAACAACGATGATGCTAAACTTACAACCTTTGGTATCATTGGACTACTTGGAAGTGACGAAAATTTCGAGTATTGTTGAAGATTAGACATGTGGAATAGGAGCTACAAAGTTTATTTATATATTTTTTGTATTCCATATGTATTAATAGTTTTCCCACTAAAATTGACAAAGGGGGAGATTGTTAGATCATTGCTTGGTCGAAATCGCGTTGCTATCTCAAGCATGTTTGTCAATGTTAGTGATCAAAACTATAAAGTCTTGATTTCTAGTCTACTATAGCTAAGGTCTCGGACTGGGATAAAAAGTGTAATTGAGCTCAAGAACTCCATGGAAATCATCATACAAGACGAAGGACTACTCAAGGAACCAGTGGATATTCATCGACTAAAAGGTATGTGGAGACTTGAACCTATCTATCACTCAAAAATATATCTACTCTATCTCATATCTTGAGACAAAAGTTGTATTACTATATAGACTAAGAATATACACATGTGATATTTCGAGCTGAGTATATCTTGCTTATCTATTTCTCGAAATATGTGTTGGTAAATCTTTCGCTTTAGCCAAGTTCATCTTTACCTAGTGACGAAAGTCATGTTACATTTCAATTATTTTGGAAATCGCTCTGACGAAAAATAGTTTGTGAATAACAACTATATAACGCCCTCTGATAATTTTTCAATGATTGAAATGAGAGTTTAGACAATATAACCAATGGGGGATATAACATTTTTGTGGTAACACATATATGTATAAGTCCTTAGCACTTGAACCGAAGTTTGTGAACTTTGTTGATCAAGTGAAACCAGAACTTGAGCAACCAACTCAGTCCGCGAAATCAGTCCACGAACGAGCGTAGTTCTCGAACCCGAGAAAGTCTGTTGGAGTTGTAGCTCGGTTTCAGTCCGCAAATTGACGGAAGTTCTCGAACCCGAGAATTTCTGCTGGAGTTTGTGAACTCCAACCGGTTAACTTGAGTCCGCGAACTTAAGTGGTTATGTCTAAAAACGATGTTTGTGAACTTATATTAATAAACTAAGGAATGCTATTGCAAACCGTGGCTTTATAGTTCATGAATTGATTCGAGTGAATCACATCATTTTTGATTCAATTGTGTCTTATGTAGTACATGAGATCTCATAGCAATTGAACAACTCTCTAACTAGTTCATTTGAGTCATTTGGACTAGTTATGGTGAAGAAGAATATGGTTGATATGAAAGTTATCATTTGGTTAACTAGTATTGAACCAACTATTATACACATTTAGGTACGGTTACACATACCAAAAATCGTCAAGTACATGTGTGTATGACAAGCTAAGTTTTCGATCTAACGGTTGAGAAATATTAGCTTGAATCTAATCAGGTTTTCATCTAACGGTGAATATTGAATGCTTTGTTATCAATCTGACATTGATTGCAAACCCTGATTTGAAAGATTGTATAAGGGAGAACTCTAGCAACTAGGAAACCTAATCCCCACACATTATGTGTGATACTAGTTTGCTAAGCTAGAGTCAATTCTCCTTTAACCTTTGGTTTTCTTCTTCTAAAACCAGGTTAATGACTCAAAGACTTCATTGGGATTGTGAAGCCAGACCGATACTACTTTTATTGTAGTTGTGTGATCTGATCTTTCTATTTCTATCGTACGAGTACAGTTGTAATAATTTTCTTGAGATTTCTATCTCCGATAGGCAAGATATAAAAGTAATAACAAACATCTTCGTCTCATTGTTTGTGATTCCTCAATAATCTTCTTCACTGCGTCGATTAAGTTTATTATGAGATGATTGATAAAACTGAGCTGTTCTTTGGGAATATAAGTCTGGTTTTATTGATTGGTTCCTATTTACCTTGATTTATCAAAAGATGGAACAAAACTCATAGGTTTATTCGTGGGAAACGAATTTATCTATCGTGTAAACTTTTCTGTGTGAGACAGATTTGTTTATTAAAGTCTTCGACTTTGGGTCGTAGCAACTCTTGGTTGTGGGTGAGATCAGCTAAGGGAATCAAGTGTATAGTATCCTGCTGGGATCAGAGGCGTACAAGCATAACTGTACCTTGGATCAGTGTGAGATTGATTGAGATTCAACTACAGTTCAGACCAAAGTTAATTTGGAGTAGGATAGTGTCTGTAACGGCTTAATACATTGTATGTTTAATATGGACTAGGTCCCGGGGTTTATATGCATTTGCGGTTTCCTCGTTAACAAAATTCTGGTGTCTGTGTTATTTCTTTTCCGCATTATATATTTATATAATTGAAATAATACAGGTTGTGCGTAGTTCAATCAATTAGAATATCCTACCTTATTGGTTGTTGATTTAAATTGATTGACACTTGGATATTAGTCTTTGGTACCATCCAAGTTATCTCTCTTTGATTAAGACTCGCGAATTGTATTTGCTTGAGTAAATAAAATTAAGAGATTGAGATAATAACTCCTTGAGTATTTTCTATTGATTGAGTTTAACTATCTAGTTGATTCTCTAGAAAACAACTCGGATTTGTCCATACAGATTGCTAATCAAAATATTGGGTGTGGTTGTTCGACCCCCGCTGTTTCAACCACTACACCCTCGATTGAGATTTATTTTTTAACATCACCATCACCCACGTTCTGGATAGCATTTGAGGGTGTAGCGGATGAGCTAAAGGGATTTCGACCAGTCGAGATATTAGTGGTCCCGCCGATGTTTATTATGATGATCGCCTAGTTCCGCTAGGAGTAGGCTAGGCTTGTTGAATTGCGTGGCCAAATTGTGTGGCCATGATTTTTTTTAAGACTGACATGGACAGTCTAGGCTTTCCTTACGGAATTTAAATGCGTCGATTGTGCTAACTTTTAATTAAAAGTTTGTCGACACGTTGATCTCTTTGTCAGAGAGTGGTGTAGTTTATGTGAGTGTTTTCAAGCAGGTCTCAATACTGACACTTCGGCAGATTCATGCTACTCCGTTGTGAGTGAACATTAATCGTCATGTCATGTTGATATTGAGAGTTCGGCTGGGAACATAGCATAGGAAAATACCAGGCAGGTCATGCATTAGTGAATAATACAATAGGTTAAACTTTACAGAATATATGGGATTGTTGCTTCACGCACCATTCTGGATAAATTTCGTAAATATATTGAATTTCTCAATACATATATGTAAGTGAACAGGTTTATGCATTCATCACTTTCAAATGGCTTTTGTTCCTTTGCAGGATGACAGCGTATTAAATACAGGGTTTCTCGAATTTAGCCCTAAACCGAAAAGCACCAACAACATTAAGTCCCCTGCTTAGCATGTAATAGCAACGCTATTGCGGGGTAAGAACTAGATGGTGACAGACAAAGAAATTTACAAGAGAAATTCGGCATACATTACCAGGATAGAGGATGGATCGGTTCTTGAGCAAGATACGTTTCTTTTCAGCATACGTCAGTTATCTTCAGGTAGATAAGTATCTATTTGATTGTTATCCCGCGTCTAAAGTCTTTATTCATGGTATGTAGAGACTCCTTTTCTCCCCAGTATCCTACTGGTTTGTTGAATATAAAGGAATCGCCTGAGCCTTTCTCTCTATACCGATCATCACAGAGTTGCTTTCTTCTTCATTCCAGTCATCATAGAGTTGTATTCTTTTTTGTTCCAAGTATTGCATCATGTTCTCATGTGATTTGATTTGTTTTTGTTTTTATTTTTATTTTTATTTTTATTTTTTAATCACGTATGTTGTTGATACAATCATAATGCCTATTTGAAGTATATGATGGGAACTGCTGGTGATGATTATTCTTCAACTTCTTCAGAGAAGAGATTTGAAGTCGACAAACCTAGGGGTGACACATTCGAGGAGGTAATGGCCAAAATAGATTCTCCGTTTTGCGAAGTTGGTCGTGTTATACAGGGTATGTCTCTTGTGCACTTATGCATCATTCGAGAGCGTGTTCAAACTTTTCTGGATTCAGTTAGTATAAAGGAGAAGTGGAGACGTGATGAAGCGTCTCATCCCCCGAGTGTTAGGGCTGAAAGATTCGCGGCTCGATTGAAGAGGTTGAGGGTTGGGCATAAGCAATCTCCAGGTGGGAATAAGTATGATTACCTTATTCATAACGGGATCATAATTCTCAACTCTGATGTGGACGAACCGGAGCATCCTCAAAAGACTGTTGGGGAATTTTCGGAAAAGGATGTCAGTGCATCTTCCGAGGAAAAGGCCGAAGTAGCTTCTATAGAGGATATCGAAGCCACTGATAGAGGGAACTCCGAAGTGGCTGCTGGGGAGGACATGGAAGCGACATCTGGAGAAGATATTAAGGAAACTTCTAAGGAAGATGTTGAAGCATCTCCTGAAAAGAATAGTGAAGCAGCTGCTGAGAGAGGTGTTGAAGCGGCGTCCGAAAGGGAAGTCGAGACGTCTTTTGGAGAGAATGTGGGGGCACCTTGTGAAAAGGATGTTGAAGTATCTTCAAATAAGGACTCCAGTGAAGGTGCTATTGATCCATGTGTTAACGCCGATAACTAGATTTCCCACTTTATCATTTCTTTTCTTTTTTTCCAGCATCTTTTCGTAGCTTGTAGACGTTTTTGGTATTCAGTGGTTTTCTGTTTATATGACTGGATCCTGAACCTTATCAAATTATAGTTCTTCTATTAACGTTATCTTGAGACTCTAGTTTTGGCGCTCCTCAGTAAGGTTTCGATATAATCTCCCCATTCTATCGAGGCGCGGCCGATGGGAATGCGACACACATAAGCGGTGATGTGTTTTCCTTTTATGTGATCGGATATCGCCTCCATGATAACCGTATGTAACCCTAATAGTAATATCTTGAGGTAGGAGATGCAACGATGAAAATTAAGGATTGGCCACGAACCTGTAACTTCCTTTTAACATTATCTTCGTACATCACATGTATTGTGCTTCCGCGAGCAAGAAACTCAGTAATCATCCGTGTGGTGATTGATGGGACTTTTCTTCATTGAAGCAGGCTATACTTCAGGGTATAAAATCCGCTTGCCGTAAAAATCATATACTGTTTGCTTGACCATTCCCTTTCCCTTTTTTCTAGTTTGAATCAATGGGTAATGATGAAGGTTCGGGTTTTCTCGAAGCTTTGCCTCACGAATCAGGAGTAAAGAGATTTCTTAAAAGGAAATGATATTATGATTAACTGATAAAATGAAAACCTAATTATGAATGCAAGCGGTGCAATCATTTTGGAGGAATTACAAATATTGCATGAAAAGGGAAATTACTAGAGAAAATATTAAAGGGAACTCTGGAGGAAAAGGGTAGCACAGCATTTTAGGTATTGAAAGGTTTGAGCCATCGTGAGTGTATTATCACGCCTTATAGTTTGTCGGCGTTTATGAGCTTGCACTAACCCCCTAAGATAACTTCTTCCACTAGGTATGGCTCATCTTTCCCTTCCGCAGGCGGAGCAGGCTGAGCAGCAACTTTCACTACCATATCTCCAACTTTAAATGGATTCGGGTGTTGCACATCTACTTGATTCTTAGACTCATTGTCTTTGATTGAGACAACTTCTAAATTTTTGATAAAGTATTTGAAAGGACCGGCATCCTATTCACGTCTCCTAGTGGCTGTTGGGTTGATGATCGGATAGAGTCCCCAATCCTTGGCGAAAAGAGGAGTGACTGGTTGTTAAAAGGGTTGTTCAATAAGACTTACTTGGGTTCGAAATCTTCGAATGTATATCGATGGGCTCTCTCCAGGTAGTTGTGTCATATTGGCAAGTTATTGATACGACAACAAATGATTATCGGGGTTGGACGGCTTGTTATAAATCCTTTCAGGTATGGATACTAGCAAATGACACACTCCTAGCTTTGCTTTGTTGTCATGCACCCATGAACGGCCCAGAATCATGTCATAGTTCAGGGATTGTTTAACAATATGAAACTTGCCGCGTGTTAGAGCATCTCCTACCTTGATTTCGAGATTAATGTACCCATAAGCATACTTTGATTCTCCTTCTGCGCTTTTAATCATAGTTGGGCATCGAACAACTTCCTGCTTTGAAATCTTTGCAGATCTCAGAGTCTTGACAGTGACAATATTGAAATCAGATGTTGCATCAATAAGTGTGCTGTCAAACTCGACATCCTTTAAGTGAGCGGAGGTTAGGAGTCCCCAGTTGTATTTTTTAGTCGCGCTTCCAAGGAAAGATTGGGGTTTGGGAGTGACTTCCCTGACTGGAAACATACGCTTGCTTGATACGAGACGGTTCAGGGCTCCAAATATGTCTTGACGCTGCGCATTGGAGAAATACAAAATCTCACATAGATGCTCCATAATAGACTGCACAGTTTTGTGGACGGAGTCCCCAGAAATCATGCATCTCCTGACAGGAAGAGGGTTCGTGTGAATTCCTTCATTTCCTAATTAAAGTTCTCCTGCATCTACCTTCTCTTTGTTGCAGTCATTGGTTGGGTGGTTGACAAACCTATGGTAACGATCATATTTGGGATTTGCAATCTCTTCTTCAGTTTGCGGACGTCGGAGAGGAGGTATCTTGATGGCGTCATCTTGAATCTATACTTCCAGGAGTTCCATGACTTTAGACATTAGAAATGGGAAGTCTGGAGCAGCATCTCCAATTTCTTACACAAGAATTTTAGCCGCGGATTTATGGGATGGATGTCTGCACTGGTGTTGCACGCTTGGGTTGTTTTATGTTGCTGGAGCTTTCCTTTTCCCTCATTTACCTACCACACTTACATAAGGACCGGTGTGATATTGCATGTTGATGAGGCATCTGTTTTCTCGAGTTTCGCGTGCATCTTCACCCCTGTCTGGTCCGGTTCTTTCTAATAGCGCTGGTGCGGTCGTAGCTGACTGCTTAGCGGCTTTATGGAGTTAAGAGAACTTCTGGAATCACAGGTTTTTCGGTAAAGCACGATAGATGGGAACCATACTGTTAATTCATGACTCCACCAACTGTTGTTATGTCACATTTGGGTCATAATAGTCTAAAGCTTGAATTCTGAATCTCTTGACGTAATCGTTTGGATGCTTGTTATTTCGTTGAAACATTCTTCCCAAGTCTGAGAAAGTGATTTGCTCAGACACGAAGAAATACTTCTTATAGAAAGCGGTGACCATCTCACGCCAGTTGGATATGCTGTTTGGTGCGATGTTGTTGTACCAGGTATACTCTCTTCAGGTAAGCAACTTTGAAAATTATTTCAGGCGGAGGACATGATTGTATTCGTATTCTCCCAAGAATTCTAGAAAATGAGAAATGTGTTCGTGGGCGTTACCAGTACCATCATAGACTGAAAACTGAGTAGAGAAGAGTATCCCCTTGGGAGAGAAACTCTTTGCACATCAGGAAGATACGGAGGTTGGTGCTGGTGCATGTCCACCGGGTTTTCTTTGCATCGATTTTGGAAGAGACGCTCCAGATCTTCACGTATGATGAATTTGGACGGCTGATTCCTTTCTCGTAAGTGTTCAGGAGCCACACGAACTTCTTCATCTATAAAGGCATGCTCGGTTGAAGTGCTCGCGCCAGGGGTGATAAAAGTATTCCTATTGGCTCTATGGGTTGACGCGGCTCTTGTGGTAGTCGCTCCGTTAGCGTCTTAAGGAAAGTGAGTACCTCTTTATGAGTCATAGCCATGTGCATCTGAGACTTAAGGAGAACTTATTGTCTTTCCATCAAATCAACAATGGTGAGTGGGGGTTGGATTCCTCTGGCTCCTCCAGTCTCTCGTCATGATGAAGAAATGGTGGCAGCCTTGGTAACGATTGGAGGTGTCATACTCTAAGAAATATTAGGAGTAGCAGCGACTCTGGATATGGTAATAGGAGGCGTCATGCTAAAGGGGATGCTTCCAGCGTTACTGGTATTGGTGTTTAAGGATATAACACCATGCGATGTGTTGACTGTGCTGACAGACAGTACATTGGTGTTAACGGTAGGGATATTGGCACCAGGAGTGTTATCAACACCCGTAGCATCAGGATTTGTAACTGACCCAGACCTAAGATCTGCCATCTTGAATTTGAGAAAACTGAAATAAAATTAAAAATTGATATTGCAACCGAAAGATTAATCTCCCACTGTGGTCGCCAGTTGTTTTAGGGTAAAAACTGATTTTGTTATTTTGGTAAATTTGGGTATGTTGATGAGAAACGAATTCAAACCATAAAAAAATGCACGCATAGGAGTACTTTTAGATTCGATAAATCAATCTGTAAGACTCTAGCCTAAACCAAGAAATGGTCGTTCCAGATTCAATTCAGTCACAAAGTGAAGGAAAAGGGTTGATCTTAGGGAGGGAAGCGAAGAAGGTGTTTGAGATCAGAATGTTGAATTATCAAGGTGTGGTTGTTTTAAAACTTGTATCAGAATATGGTTTCTGGATACTCGTGTTGATAACACTTGTTCTTTTTGTTGAAATAGGTTGAAATCCTATTTATACAAGCCATTGAGCGCACCCCCTGATCTCGTAGGAAGTGGAGGTAGTTAAGTAGTGCATAATTGGGGTTGTGTAAAAAGTGGTGATCACCACGTTTCCATTACGAGGGAATACTAGTAACGCTTTCACCCACTAATCTCACTGATGTTAACCGTCCGTTCTTTCCTGACACTTTCTCGTACTGGGCGTGTTGCACGCCGCACGCTGTAAACCGCCAGACCAATACCCCAGTGAGCATCCCCCAGTTTGTGACATGTTTGATGTCTCGAGTAAATGGGTGAAGTCGTGAGACTCGCCACTAAAAGCAGCACATAGTGCTTTTATATCAAATAATAAATTATTTGTGAAATCAATATTTGTAGAACATCGCTTATAATCGATGTATATAAAGCATCGCTTTTAAACAAGCAGCTGAAAATAATCGATGTGCAGGAAACATCGTTGTTTTAGAGCTCATTCAAATTAGTCGCGAATTTAACGTCTTAAAAAAGTAGCATGACCGGCCACCTTTGGACGATCGTTTAAGAACCCTATGGGTGATCTACCACTTGGTCGATCGCTCCCCGTGGAGGGGAAATTCTCGTTGATCGCGGTATTACCCTGTTGGCCTCCTAGAAATGAATCTAAACCATCCGTCTAGGCTAGAGGAGTTGGATGGACAAGATGATTTGCGACAGTTTGTACATTGCCGCTAATTAATTTTTAGGGTTTAAAGCCGTGCGGCCGGCCTATTTTGGCTGATCGATTGAAAGCTTTGAGCGCTAGTTTAAGCAGGATGATCGGTCATGTACAAAGGTGGGTTATTAATGAGCGCACTGATATCTTCGGTGTTACCTGAAATAGAATCTAAGCCACTCGATTTGGCTGGCGAAGATGGATGGTGATGATCAATTTGCGTTAATAACATGTTGTTGCAACACAAGTTAGGGTTTCCAAAATAGCGCGTTCATTCTTCTTTGAGAAAGCGATTCCATGCGATCTTGGTGTGTCGTGGGAAGGTCGATCGACCAGAAATTGAGTTGGGTGGCCGGTGATCCCGTTGGCGCCTTTTTGATTGCCCAAAACTCGATCTAAACCGTGCATCTTGGATGGCTAAGTTGGACGGTTGTGATGATTTTAAGACCATCATGGTCGATCTAGCTCGTGTGAGCTTTATTTTTTAATAGCTTGATCACCCATGTTCTGGCCAGCATTTGAGGAAGTAGCGGATGAGCTAAAGGGATTTTGACCAGTCGGGATGTTGGTGGGCTCGCCGGTGTTTATCATGATGATCGCCTAGTTCCGCTAGGAGTAGGCTAGGCTTGTTTAATTGCATGGCCAAATAGTATGGTCGTGATCTTTTTTAAGAATGGCATGGACAGTCTAGGTTTTCCTTACGGAATTTAAATGCGTCGATCGTGCTAACTTTTAATTAAAAGTTTGTCGACACGTCGATCTCTTTGTTAGAGGGTGGTGTAGCCTATGTGAGTGTTTTCATGCATGTTTTCCTTCGAGAGATTCATGATACTCTACTGCGAGTGAACATTAACCGTCATGTCATGCCGATATTGAGAGTTCGACTGAGAACATAGCATAGAAAAATACCATGCAGGTCATGCATTAGTGAATAATGCAATATGTTAAAATTTACATAATATCTGGGATTGTTGCTTCATGCACCATTTTGGATAAATTTCGTAAATATGTTGAATTGCTCAATACATATGTAAGTGAAAAGGTTTATGCACTCATCACTTTCAAATGGATTTGTTCCTTTGTAGGATGATAGCGTATTAAATACAAGGTTTCATGATTTTATCCCTAAACCGAAAACTACCATCAATAATTGGATAATTGCAGTTTATTACATAATTTTTGTAGAGTCTAAAATAATGGATGTCCAAATCTTCTGTGAAGTAAAGATGGATCATAAAGTGTGGAGGTGAGATCATGATTATTGGAGATGAATGAAGTAGGGTAAAATCCATTTTTATGTGGACCTTGGAAAAGAAGCTTCCCAGTGTTGAGATCCTTCACACAAAATCCATTGGAATCAAGAGTTAAAGAGAATTTATTATCTGAAGTAAATTTATGTATGGACAAAATATTATGAGATGATTAAGGGACAATAAGAACGTCATTGAGGGTGAATGAATAAGCATTAGCAATTATACTAGAGTTAGCTTTGTGAGTAATACACATACCTTCACCAGTAGAAGTTTGAATAAGTTGTGAACCATCATATGGTGTAACTTGCTAAAAATCATCTTTGTTAGAAGCAATGTGATTATTTGCACCATTGTCTGCAATCCACTCTTCCGGAGTATCAAATATATCAACAGTTGCTAGCATAGCATTCAGATTTGCTGGTGGACTTCTGCCTTGATAGGAGAAATTGAGTCTTTGATTGCAGTTAGGAGCCAGATGTTCAGTAGAAAGACAAATCTGACATGGAGGTGGCTTAGCAGCAGTATGATAACCTCTGCCTGAAGGATTTCTACTGAATATAGATGGATTAGGATATCTACCACAATTTGGACTAGAATAGCCTATACCTTTGTAATTGCCTCTATTATTATGATAGTAACCACCTCTAAAAGAACCTCTATTTTCCACAAAAGCCTTTGCTTCAGTTGTTTCTTTACTAATTTTGAGTCTTTCACTAACTAATGCCTCTTCACTTAACAAATTGTTGTGTAATTTAATGCTTGTAATAGGAGGATTCTTGTGTCTCATATATGTGGAAAATGAAATATAGTCTAAATTGAGTGCTTTAAGTATAATAACAACAAGTTCCTTTTCAGAAATATTTTCTCCTGCTGCAGCTAATTGATATGATAATGACTTTATTTCATTTATGAGAGATGGAATAAATCGATCACCTTGAGTTAGCGAGAGTAATTTGGTACGAAGCTGAATGGAGTGAGTTAATAAAGCTCTTGCAAATCGATCTTCAATACTAGTCCATAGTTGATGAAAGAAAGTAGATCTTGAGAAGTAGGCAATGACAGAATCTAATATTGTTGAGTTAATCCACATTATGATTGTTGAATCTTCATCCATCTAGTCGGTGTAAAATAGGATTGTCAATATCATTTTGCTGATTTTGAATATTTGTAAATTGAGGTGGACATTCATGAGATCCATCAAGAAATCTCATGAGTTTGTACTTGACTATGACTGGATTCATTAGGTTACGCCAGATGATGAAATTATCATTCTTCAATTTGAGATGAACAAAGTTTGTTAATTGATTTAGTGGAATTGCAGAAAAAGAGTTTAAAGTTGGATTCTCCATTGAAGATGATGAAGAAAACAAAACACAAATTCAAGGAGAAAGTATTGAGATTGTGATGAAAGAAATTCAAGAAATTAAAGAAAAGATCAGCAGATCTTCTCGAATTTATACAGTAAAAGGATCTGAAACTAATTTGATGAGAAAAACAAGAAATTGAAGAAGCATGATCGAAAAAGAAGAGGAGAAAACACTAACCTACCATGTCTGATACCATAACAACATTGTATCAATCACATGAAACATACATTGTTTCTACAGAGGAGATAAAACTAACATTAGAGGCACAACACTTTAAGTGTGTATATTGAAGGACAAGCTAATGTACACCTGACCGACAAATAAACGTGAGACATCTAGCACACGTGAGAGGGAAAACACAGTTCAAAAGAACTTAACCTGCACTACAACACTTCTTATCCTGAACCACTACATGTGTGTCATTACTTGTGGTGTTCAGGCTTGTCATGATATTAGCACAGAATGGGTCATCTAAGTTTGGGAAGTAAGAAAAGAGTTAGACTGTGCCTTATGGTACTTTATATCGCTTTATATACCCTTTACATTGAGCAAAAACTTTGCAAAATGGAAAAACCCAAAAAGAAAACCTCGCCACCTTTAAAGCTTATTACTCAGATCTAGTTTATTCTGGGCCAGATCTGAGCAGATTTCTTTCTTTTTCTTGTTTTCTTAGATAGCTAGTAGTTTATGTTAGATTTTTTTAAGTTTTTGTTTCAATTTCCACTGTCTTTAGGAGATTTTTATGGTGTTCTTGGGGGTGTTTTTTCATTTTTGTTTATGTCTTCTCCTTTATAGAGATTCTCTATGCGCTCTCATGGCGTTTCTTTGTGATCTCAACATAGATTTTGGGTGGAAGGTCAAGTGTGATGATCAAGATTCAAGACTTTGGGAATATTACTCTCATAATTTTATGAGAAGATCTCTTTTTCAAGAATAAAAAACCCTATCAAATTGGTTGGATTATAATCCCATAACCATTCTTTCAATCTTAGGATTGCTTGGCACTCTTGTTGATAGTTCGTTACTTCTCTTCACGGATTACTCTTTGTTAGTACCTTCTGATTGTATTTCAATCTTTGATCTTGATGTTCTTGAAGTCCATGTAATCTCTATTTTATCATGAATGAAACTTTATTTGATTTATCAAAAAAAAAATGCAAAAGATATAAGTTCGCTATTTCTTTCTCCACTGCTGTGAAGACGTTAGTTAGGGGGATGTCTATTTACTAGGTTCGCAAACTCAAACCAAAACTAGAGTATAGGAGCATTTCTATTTTCTAGTTTGCGAACTCATCAACGTGAATGAAAATGAAATATCAAGAAAATTTCTTAACTGGGCTTGTGAGCTTTACAAGTAGGTTTGTGAGCCTATACTATCACAGACTCTGAGAAAAATTTTACTTGATTTTAGCTTGGAAATGCGATGAACAAGAACTTGGGATTGAAACTTTTGACTAAGCTAAAGTTGTTAATCCATGACAAGAACCTTCTTTGCATTTCATTCAATATTAAAGTCTTTGACTTTGCTAAGATAAATCGACAAATTAAAGGGAAAAGAGTCTGGAAAAAAAATCAATCATGTATCGTTTTTTTTATTTTTTTGATGAAATAGAATCATATATCGTTACTAATTAACTTTGATGAAGTTCTTCAAATGATGTTTTTTGGGTTGTTTGGTCAAGTATCGGAAACTCAATGGAAGTTCTTCAAATGATGTTTTTTGGGTTGTTTGGTCAAGTATCAGAGACTCAATGGAATTCATATATGTCTCAATATTCTTTTTTTTTTCTTTTTTTTTCTATTGTCCAAATATGCAGGATCTAAGACCATTCCAATGCTCCTTTTCGCTATGCATAATCTAAACCAACAATGAGGATAAACACGAAAATTAAAGCTTTTATGCTTAGGATAGTATTTTTGGATTCAAACCAAGTTAACGAGGCCATATAGAAAAAAAAAGTGTTTTTGGTTCTTGTTTCTATGCACTATATTTTGTGATCTTGAATCTTCAGTGTCAAAGAATTATTTTGTTGAATCAACCAAGCATTGATATGTCAAGTTTGATTATCATGTTTTAGTTCCAAAACACGTAGATGCTTGATTTGATTACTAAAGTAAACTTCTTTAGCTTAGACTAGGAAGATATAAATGTTGAGACTCGCTCTTCTTACTCATGAAAAACTTGAAGACGTATCGGCATCAATGAACACGTCATCCTACAGTTCGAGGTTAGTAACACAAGTTGACTTGTTCCATTTCTATCTTAGTTCTTTCAAGTCGGTTATCACTGAAAACATAACATATGAAGATATATTGTCATGGGCGTAAGGCGCCGCACGGGGGAGCCATGACGTATAAATATAGTAGGCACGTGGCTTATAAAGAAGAAGATCAATGGAATCTACCAACACAAATTAATATAAGGAAGAATAATTATCTTATTTATATATTTACAGTAAAGCTTATTACTATAATTGTCAAAGAATTAAAACGTCATAATTACATCAATCCACCAATTTCGTCTATTTGGTTTGGAAAAAAATAATGAAACTCTTTATGCTTCCATGTATTAATTGATACCATCAATCACATGTTTTTGTACATTAATTACATCAATCATGTCCAATTGGAGAAAAAAAATTGGAAAATCTTTCCAAAAAATTGTTGATTTTTTTTCTTCAAAAAACACATTTTTGGCGCCCATACAACTAGCGCCTCGGCCTGGGATCAATAAGGCGCCACCGGGGGGCTTATTTTGAGCGTTTTCCAAGGGGTGGTGCCCAGTTGAAAATAATGCCACTTTCATTCCTAGGCGGTGCCTTTAACAACATGAATATGAAGTATACTTTGTTTACTTGTCTCTAGTATCAATGACTTGGTTATTATACTATGACCAAAGTGTCAAGGAAAAATATACTTTGTTTCATACAACTCGAGTATATAGAGTTACGAAGTATATCTTGTTTATGAGCTTCGTAGAATCGACATAATACTAATTGGTAAATCTTTATTACTTAATGTGTTGAACTTCTGGTTGAATCCATACTTTGGAATTGTGTTTCTACATAGTTTAAGGGAGTAGACACGCGAAACGTTTTCCCTAAATGAATAGGTGATTCAAAGGTACACTAGGACCGATCCTAAGGATCTCTAGTAGTACCAATTATTAAAGGATCTCTACTAAGACCAATCCTAAGGATCTCCAGTAGGACCGATCCTTATATAATAAAAGCTACATATTTTTCGATCTGTTTACTATCTTAGGTTTTTCTAGATTTCGGAACTAAAATGGCGATTATACCAAGTACACCACAATATTTCCGATATCAACCTATTTAAGACACACCTTCCTCGATCTAATAGAGACAGAGACTGTCAAGAAGATAGAAACCACAAGATGTCCACTTAGAATATAGTATAATTTCATACCGAATCAACTATGGGATCAAACCATGTGTTAATTAATGTATAGTGCAATTACTTTATTATAAATAAAATAATAATAATAATAATGCGAAAAGTAAAGTAAAGTAAAAGCACACAACAAGGTTTTGTTAACGAGGAAACCTCAAATGTAGAAAAACCCCGGGACCTATTCCAGTTTTGAATACTCTCAGAATTAAGTCGGCCGCTATACAAAGAGTATTACTACCAACTTCGTATAGTTGAAACCAAGTAAACTAACTCCAAGTTACCTGGTTCCTTAAGTATCCCTGCGTCTACTACCAATCTGGTCAACGCACGTGTCCACTATCTTAAGCTGCTTCACCCGCTATGAAGACTTCTACAGCTCAACTCCTTTATATCGTATTCCAAAATAATAAAGGAACAATGTGTACTATGTAAAATCTCTATGAATCTCAAGAACTAAATCAGAGATGTTTGTTGAGTTATATAAAGGTTCTTCTGTTTAATCAATATAAACTTCTTTGTATCGGTTTAGATCTAGATTATCAAGATAATCAAATCTTAACTCTACTTATCAGATTCGGATCCTGACGAGAACCACCAAATGATAGATCATCCATCTGCATAATAAGTTACGAATATCAAAAAAAAAAAACTTGTGGGATCTCAATCAATCAAGTGTGAACGAAGTATAATCACAAAGAACAAAAACTAATCAGAAATTATCTTTCTTCAAATCTTCGTTCTTCAATGTACCTACACAAATAACTTGATTCATTTGTGGTCGATCATGCACAAAAATGAGTCTTTTAATAATGGATGATCACAAGCCTATCTTCATATCTAAATGCATATTTAAACCTTGCCAATCCTTAATCTAGTTCGAGTGACCTTATATCAGAAAAGAAGGGATACATACAAAATAAACAAACTAGTGATTATCAAGGTTCAACTACTGTTAGTTAATAAAATCAATAATCGAAAACTATAATACGATTCTAGTTTCCCACCAATGGTAATTCTAGACATTTTTTGATCCCACAAAAGTCTTTAAATGAAGCAGACGTAAGAACTTTCGCCTAATTAGGTTACTCTCCTCTCTAGGTAAGTATTACGAATAATAATATTAATCGGTTTCCCACACTGACTACAAGATGAAGTGCGTATGTTCTTGGATAAGTTTGTAAGAAGAACAAACTTCAATATTTATAGACCGGGGTAGATTGGATGCTAAGGAATTCCCATAACCAAAAATATCAAAAGATATGCAATAAACACCAATTCTCCGGTTTTGTTTAATTCCAGTTGTGATCCAACTAATATACCGAAATCTCTCATGGATGACAACTCAATAATAGCTAGCATACAATTACACTTTATTAATATATTCTCCTGAGATATGCTTTACACACTGGGAAATTAAAGACATAAATTCCAAAATCAAACAAATGATTCTTAAATATTTCGGTTTGGGATCTCACCTTGAGTATCAAGAAAAATGCTTCAACATTAATAAATAAGATTTTAACATGTGCTCAAATAATGTCGACATTGTGAACTTTCCTAAATAGAAAATCATATTCCAAAAACCATGTGAAAAGATGAGGGTACCCAAATACACCATAATCTTTTTATATCAACCCATAAGTCCTTTACCGAATGTGATCGTGATAATTCAAACAGATTCGGTTCACACTTCGTGTGATCGTATATGGATACGATATCGAGACAATACACCAACAATATCACTTGTGTGATTGACTATGGGTACAAGATCGAGACGATACGAAAACAAAGTGTGTACTTGATAATAAGTTCGCTAATAACCGAAACTTCTATAGGATCACTATCAAGTATTATGGAGTTAACGTACAAGTGTAATTTACTTTAATTATAATAAAACAATTATAATACGGAATAGTAAAGTAAATGGCACTGCAAGATTTTGATAACGAGGAAAATGCAAATGCAAAAAAAATACGGGACCTAGTCCAGTTTTGAATACTCTCAGAATTAAGCCCTATACAAAATCTAATACCAACTTCATATAGTTGAGACAGAGTAGACTACCCCTAGCTACTTAGTTCCCTTAGTATACATGCACCTTCGACTTCTAAAGTCATGCACGTGAATAGCAAGTCCTTTGGATCATATTCCAAACAACAAAGGAACAATATGTTTGGTAACCACTCTAGTCAACCTTGCTACAAGATAAGATGAGTTGTTGACAAAGTCTCTTATGTTTAATCTAATAAACTCCTTTGTCTGGTTAGATCATTCTATCCAATAACTATCTAAATATCAAGTTTAGATTTGCAATCAATTAGTATAGATCTCAACGAGAAACTATAAAGTGAGGTCGATCTTATGCAACTAATCAATCAGATCTATCAAAGATAAATTGATTTTAGTTGGATCCCAGCCGATCAAGATTTATGCATTAAATCCAAAAGATACGAAAACTAATAAGAATTCTTCTTCGACTTCAAATATTTTATTGTCTTCTTGTGATCAATCACAACACCACTTGAATCTTCTTGTGATCAATCACACACAGAACGAAATCGGTTAACAATGGATTATCACAAGATGTATTTAGATCTAACAACAGTTCTAAATATCCCGTCGAATCTAGTATGAGTGAATCTTATATCAGAAGAGAAGATTCTCAACAATAAACAAACTAGGTGCAATTAAAATTTCAACAATCATTATTCAATAAAATCAAATCGAAAACTACAATAACAATGCAATTATCTAGAGCTTCTTGATTCCACAGAAGTCTTTAAACGAGCGGTCGTAAGAGATTTCACCTAATTAGGATACTTTCCTCTCCGATTAGATGGCTCCACCAGAAACAACAAGTAATGAAGTTTGCCTGGCTCTTATGATAGTTTGCTAGAAATGCAAACTTAGGTATTTTTAGACCAAGGATGTTTGGACACCAAGGAAGTTCCAAAACCGAAAATGTACTCAAGATATGCAATGAATGCCCAAATTCGTTTTTCCTAATTCCAATAAATGTTGGTCTAATATTTTCCGAAATCTCTCGTAGAAAATCTCCAATTAGTAAAAGCACATTACTAATTTTTATTCTCTACAGCTATGCATTAATTGCTGGTAATTAAAGCATATAAAACCAAAAACCTTAATTAAAGATTCTCAATTTATTTCGGTACAGGATCACCTTGAGTACCAAGGAATATCTTTGAAAAATAAATGATAAGAGTTGTTGCTCGTGTTTAAAGTATGTTGACATCTTTACACCACAAATCCTTATTTCGAATTTACACGGATTTCCATCTTGGAATCGGTTCTACCACACTTCCAAACAAGTTTAGAATTAGTTCTACCAAAATTTCAAGTCTACTATGTGATCGGTCATACCAAGTCACAATGGTTATTTTTGATCGGTCCTACTAACTCACATACATGGATTCAGATCGGTTATACCAATCACATGGATCGTTTATACCTAAACATTGTACCTACTTGTGATCGGTCACACCAGTCACTAGGATCGATCATAGAAATTACAAGAATCGGTTCCATATACACATGGTATCTACTTGTGATCGGTCATATCAATCACTAGGATCGGTCATACCAATTACAAGGATCGGTCACACAAACTCTTATGATCAGTCACACCAATTACAAGAATCAGTCACACTAATTACAAGGATCAATCATACCATCTCATGGTGATTTCTTAGGATCGGTTGTCCCAATTTCCAGAACCGGTCATACTAATCATGAGCCTAGGTATTGTGATCAATTATACCAAGATACATAACTCGAGTTAAGATCGGTTCTACCGACTCACACATATTGGTCATCCAAAGAATATGCAATCAATAGCTGGACCTACATACCTATTGATTTCCCTTTCAATTCATGAAACAATTTCACGAACGCACTTCTTTTAAGAAAATGTAAAACATCGTTTCCTATGATAAAATCTTCACCATAAACCCATACACATCATACAACTATATACAAGATTATGTTGATGTCATATCTACGAATTTCAAAAGATAAGCGTTATACTTCGTAATATAATTCCTTAATACTATGACCATACTATTATGATCATATCTATCCACTAGAGTATTATACAATATATACAGCTTTGCATGTTATGTTTTCAACGTAGCACGACTTAAAAGATACGTTAGGAATGAAACAAGTTCAAGTCAATATTACTAACCTCAAGTAGAAGGATGATGTTGTCGTTTTAGTCGTTACTTCTTCTCATTCTTCAGGTCTTCAGAGTAATACTTGTATGTCTCAACATTCCTAGACTTTCTAGTATAACCTAAACGAATTTGACTCTAGTATTTAATCAAACGATTTTAGATGGGTATTGATACTAAAATATGACAACCAAACTTGACATACCAACGCTTGGTGAGTTCAACCAAGTTATGCTCTAACACTATGTAAACCCTAAAATATATAGAGAAATCGGAAATACAATCTATATTAGAGACAAGCCCTACAGGAGATCCCCAAGATAGGGATCGGTCCAGCTATGGATCCCCAAGTAGGGATCAGTCCTGCTGTAAATCCCTAATAGGTATCAGTCCAGCAATGGATCCCTTTATTCCTTTCAACTACGAAATAACTTTCGCAGGTATACTTCCTTAAACTCATATAGTTAAACATAGTTTTCTATGCATCGAATCAACCCAAAGTTCAACACATAATCTAGTAACTAATTATAAAGATTGTGTTGTGTCGCATATACGAAGTTTAAAAGATAAACGTTATACTTCGTATTGCAATATACCAAATTCGTAACAGAACTTGTATATTCAGTCTTGACACTTTGACCATACTAAAATGATCAAGTCATCACTATTAGAGATGCATATATATATATATATATATATATATATATATTAGTATGTTATAATTTCAATATGAACAACTTTAAAGCAACGTAGATAGAAATGGAAACAAGTTAAGACTGTGATACGGACCTCGAAAAAAAGAATAATGTTTTCGTCGATGTTGATACGTCTTCAGGTTTTTCAAAGTAGCACGAGTTTGCTTCAACATTTCTAGACTTCCTAGTCTAACCTAAAACTAAGTTGACTCTAGTAACATAATCAAGTAGCCTCGAGTTTTGGATCTAAAATATAACAACCAAACTTGACATATCAACACTTAGTGGGTTCAACCGAACAATGCTCTAACATAAATGTAGTTTGGTTAGAAAGGAAAGTTTACAAAAGGTCGGCATAATATTTGAACAAATGATAAATTCTTATTACTTAATTTTCAAGTATTTTCTTTGATACTCAAGGCGAGATCCCAAACCGAAATATTTATATATCTTTTAGAATTTATGCGTTTACCATATCCCAAAGGTTTGCATATCGCTAGTTACTATATTATTAAAGTATATGAATTACAGTTGAATTTCTCAAACCGAAAATATATTATAAATAGTGATTCTTTTAAGGATTTTTGGGTCTAGTAATTCCTTATTTTCCAAAAAAACCTTGGTTATTAGTTACACTATAAATAGTGGAGCTTGTATTCTTACAAACTGTTGATGATGGATTTTGACGAAGGTCATATTCATAAAATCACATCGGAAATTATGCATCTATGATCAGTATCGAAATCATAAGAAATTCATGTCTTCACCTTCCGCAAGAGAAGTGAATTGCATTTCTGTAATATCGTGACAATAATAATATATGACGGCAATATTAGGGTTTCTGAGGCAAAAATTTTAATATTTCATGATTAAACTGAAAGACTCAGTATCTCTGTTGAATTCAGAATTCATCTCTGGTGTCTGATCCATATTAATATTCATAATAAATATGATGCTGATCACATCATATCTGAAGTTATTAAAGGTCCCTAGATATGCGGCATGCTAGTGCAGAACAACTAATTAAGTAATTCTAGTGTTGTATTCATCAGTTGAATTCCTATAAAAAAATATGCTAATTAAATCCTAATATTCATTTACTCTGATCCTTGGCTTTTCTCAGCTGAATTTCATGGAATATTAATGGATATTCATCTTTTGGGCATTTGGAGCACTCCCGAGTAAGCCCCGTGTGAGAAGCACGGGTGAATTTAGTAATAATACTCAAAGGAGCATCCAAAAACATGGAAGAGCTAGGATATGAAAATTTGATCAAAAAAGGAAAAGGAATAGAGATAAGATAATAATAAAATATTAAAATAGGAAACTATGAGGGGTGGGGCCCATACGGCTATGCCGCAGGTTCTAGCCGGCCATCCCCTCTTTTTCCTTTATTTTATTATTATTATATATTAATATTAACTATCATGTCTTTCTACCATAAGAAATATCATGTCTTTCAATCAAAACTCCTGAAACTTCCATAGTTTCTCCATGGACCATATGGTTAGCAAAGCAAGTGGTCCTGCAACTATCGTATCTTTCTACCATGAGAAATATTAAAATAATATTTTTTTGATATTTTTAATAGTGGTTCTTCCACCAATATTAAGAGTTTCATTCAAACTCAAATTCTTCATACAAAGATGAAATAATGCTCGACGGACCATTAGAAAATACCAAAATTCTAAGGATTGGTCCGCAGCATGGCGACATGGGCATGCCACCATGATAGAACATGGTCGTCCCTTGGCTTGCAAAAGGTCGGTCCCACCTCTTTGATGATTTTTGACCTAATCAATCATCCAAATTCCATATTTGGTTCAAACGCTTTCCTGCAACTGGGAAGATCATTCACTCACCATCAGATGGTCCCAAGACCACCAAGGGCTGATTTCACACCCCTTGGTCGGTTCATTCTCTCTCCATAATTAGGTTTTACTACCTATTACTAAGTCAAACACAATTTTAATAATGATTAAACAACAATTAATTATCCTTTCACCAACTGGTTTGCAAAGGACTTTGGTGAATGCTGAGTCGAGCACCTAGATACTACATGGTTCATCACCTCATGTAGCCGGCCCCTCTCTCATTCATTGGTTAATCTCAATTGATGATCCATTGATCAAAATTAAGGTTTTGAATCTAATGCTCTGTCTAGCATAATTCTAAACAAGTTTAGATTTAATATTGATCCAACAATCAATATTTTAATTAATTAAATAATAATTGGTCCAGCTATCATTATTTTTAATTAATATTTATTTGGTCTTACTACTAATGTTCATTGATCTAGCAGTATTTTCTCTGACTAGCAGTACTTGCTTTCACCAGCTTCATCTGTCAATAACCCTAATTGCTCCAACTAGCAATATGGGTCATGACCAACAAGGTTCAGAACCGTCACCTTTGGCAATATTGATTCAACTATAAATATTTAATTTCTCTACAGAGCAATGCTCCTCATATTGATTTATCTATCAATATTTGAGTAGCAGTATTTTTCATTTAAAGGAAGAAGATTTTTGATATTTTATTTCCTAATAAGTAACTATATCGAAGTTAATGAACAATTACTTTGGTTAATCATTTTTCCTGATAAAAATCTAATTTAATTGTAATCTCAGTTTTTTCTCGAATTAGGTACATTTATTTGAGTATAATTGGATCCTGATAAGAAACTAAGTTTGTTTTCAAATCTAGTTTGACTTATCAAGATAGGGTTTGTGTATAATTGAATCCTTGTTAGATAAATGCTCGGTTGATCCAACTAGCATTGGTATGTCAAGTTAGTTGTCAAATTTAGATGACAAAACACATTCTTAATTTAGTTTACTAAAGTCAATTTCGGACTAGATTAAGTTTAAGAAGTAGAGGGGGAATCAAAGTTATCCTTGAAGAATGGAGATTGAAGACTACATGAAGACATATTGGAGAACTTCATTAAAGGTAAGTAACAAATACTTGATTCTCTTGTTTATTCTACCTATCTATCTATCGAAACAGGTGCTCAGTATTATATGGAATAATTCCTATGATGGTAAATATATATTTATATAATACACTCGAGGATATTTGATCCCATGAATTTTATGAGAATAACCTTTATCACTGGAAAGTTCCTCATATCGTGGTGAATGAAAATACGAATGCAATGACTATAATGAAGAAGTTATGGGTGATTTATTGCAGCAAAACTTATAAGTATAGCTAAGGTTGATTTTGTGAATATGAAATTGTACATGAATTTTTGTCAACAGTTCACAAACCTAAACCGTGAATACGTGACTAACAGCCTATTTCGGTCAAGTATTTGGCTATTTCCTAACCTAGACAAGGAACTTTGTTTCCAAGCAACCTAGCCTTGATCATTCACTGTAAATAAAGGTTTCATGTAACCATACATCATATCCCTTGAAAAATTGTGTGTATGTGTTGCATTAGGTTGTTCTCCATATCTTTGTTTTTCACGAACAAGAGTGATACTTCAAAAGACTTTACTTGGGGATCGTAAAGCATAGGGAATCTATCTTCTTTGATAGTTACGGAACCTATTCCTAGATGTTCTTCATAAACCCTAGATTTGATAGATCAAGATATCTCTTTTTTTTTCTAGGTGATCTTGTGAGGAAGATTCAATTAGGGTTTAAGGTTCTGTAACCTAATTATTGGAGAATATCTTCTAAAGACTAAAGAGAATTAATGTTCTTCTACAAGATTTTCAATCATATCTTCTAAAGGTAATTGGTTAAAAAAATGCTAGAAGATTTACAATAACAATTCCTAAAGAGAATTGGTGTTCTGCTAGGAGTTCTACATGTGCGCAAATACAACTGAAGCAGGTATTACATATAGTCTGAAAAGTAGTAGGTAATTGGTGTAACAACTTATAATCAGTGTTTGTACAATCTGGACTAGATCTCGGGGTTTATCTACAAGATCGTAAGTTTCCTCGTTAAAAAAAATCTATGGTGTCTGTGTTATTTCTTTTCCAAATTATATTGTTTTATCTTTATAATTGAAATATCACAAGTCATACGTACTTAAACCTATATAGTATTAACTCAAATGTACGGAACCTACAAGACTCGTTCTTGTTGAATTCGTATCTTTAAATATAAATTACAAGACTTGTTCCTGTTGGAATTCGGTTCGTTCGGGTATATACTATGTTTACCTTGTTAAAACAATCTTAAATACAGTTTTGTAACTGAACGTATAGATTGTACAAGGATTGTTCATATAGGTTCCCAAACGAAAAAGTTGGTGGTGTATTTGGTACCCCCTGCGTTTTTAGTCCTGATTAGTAACTAAAACATATCTGAATATTCCAGTTTTGGGATCTGGTTGTGAGTATGAAGGAAAATACTTGAACATTAAGTAATAAGAGTTTAACACATCTTCAAATCATTATGTCGACATTTTTTGAACATTCCAAGTTCAATCTGAACACATCTAGATGTTTGTACAAAACTGAAATTCACAAAACATATCGAAGATGTAAACTCGGACTAAACTTCAATCATAATCGGTCCTGCTCGTGAGATCGGTCCTCAAATCGATCCTTTCCACAAGGTATTGTTCCTGAGATCATTCCTTGCTAGGGATCGGTCCTGGGATCAGTCCTACAATTGGGATCGGTCCTGAATTCTGTTTTAACTACAAAACATAGTTCTCAGGTATACTTCGTTAGATTATGTTTATGAATATCACTGCCGCTAAGTAAATCACACAAAAATGGGTTCCGAAAATCCCTGTCATGACTTCTGGTGAAAGAACTGAAATTCGTCATAAGGGCATACTTGGTATGAGAAAATATAACGAAGATCTCTTTGGCATAATTTTCTACACATAATTGATTTTTTCTACTTATTTCCTACTAATATAATTGATTCCTCAGTTACTTTAATTATATCACCAATCTTCCATATCAAAAATAATTGAATACTGAAAAACTATAACCAAAAATTAAGTGTTATCTGAATATTCTTCTTTTGGACAAATTTCCTTAGAGATGTACGGTCACCTCGAAATGTAATTTAAGGATTATACTTATTAATTAGGGTTTCTAGTCATTTTTTTCATGGATTTGATTATATACTCAAATCCATTTTGTTGCCACCACCACTATTGATGTTTAAGGTGTAACCTTTCATCTCACATTTTGAAACTTAACATGACTATTATTATTCGACAACGATTATTACATGAAACTAGTTGGAAGCCCAACAAGCTAAGCTTCAACGATGCACTAGTACATTAATTGAACAGGTTGCCGTGCTAGCCTACCGTGCTAGCCTCATGAAGCCTAACAAACTTAACATGATAATATCTTGTAATTCGTAAATGTAGATGACTGAAACCCTACAATCCATCTACTATAACACCACTTTCCATCAGTTCCGAGCTTGGACTTTATCACCAGTTCACACCATACACAGATACACCAAAATGGTTGGGTTGGTAAATGAACTAATATATAATATTTAATTTATCATTTTAGGATTTAACCTGATTTTCTAACTTCGACACTGGTCAATGCAAGTCCTGGGTACCAAACTCTCATATTGAACTATCTGGGTACTGAACAAAATTTTGTTCACGAAATTAGTACTAAAATCTAAATAACCATACTTTTTAAGATTGTAAGTTGCGTTCACGTTGATCTTGATGACACTATCAGGAGGAGTTTTTCATTCGTACAAGAGTTTTTGTTGTTGACTGGTGTGTTCCCGACTTGGGGATTAAGAGTACCCGATAACTATTGCAACAAATAGAATGTCAGTAACCAAAAAGTAACATCTTTTGAGATTTGATTAAAATGCATGCAAGGGAAACTTATGACCTCAACACTGGACCAGAAAAATCAGAATGCATCGCTCTCAACAGATGGGCTCTATCCTTAAGGGAAACTTATGATTTATTCATAATTAGAGATTGCATAAAACATATACTTTTGGTTGTTTTTTTTTCCTGGTTTCCAATATTTTGTCTACCATGCACATGTTATTTAATGCTTATATTGTCAACTTTGTGTCGGGTGTCCAACGGATAAATGACATACTATCCACATCTAATCCGTGAAAACACTCCATCTTAGAAATTCACCCACGTCCAATCAACCAAAGTTTGGGCCAGGTGTCCACCCACAAAAATTTGGATTAAGCAGAGTGGACGACTATGGTTGTTTTGCTCACCCCTACTCGTATGCAAAATACTTAGAATTTCCTTTTTCTTTGGCTCAGATTTCAAGATATTGACTCCCTTTTTTCCTAGGGTGCTTGTTTATTTTGGGCTCTTTGGAGATCCCAAAATCGTCTCCATTTTAATAAGATTTTTATCTTTTCTTATAATAAAAACAAATTTCATTACTTAAGATAATTCATAATTCCCAAACAAAATACATCCGAAGATTATTCTTTTTAACATATCAATTATTCTAATATAATCTCTTCTAAGAAAATAACCAAATAAAGTTTTGCATTCCTACATGATTTTACTTCCTCTCTATCCTAGATTAAGACCAGAATTTCTTGAATAAAATCATACTTTTTTTTTATGTAGAATAAAATCATACTTGACCATTTCAATTGGTGTTATGTGGAACAGTGGAAGAAGACTACTCAAATTTTATTTGGTCGTACTAATAGTAGTTCCTAAACAACAAGAATTGTAGTGTTGCATGTTTCTATGAAAATTCTTACATATCCTGCGTCACTTGCAGGATGATTGGAAAAGTACGTCAAACAATATATATTTTTTGATGGAGCAGGATAGATAATTACGATCCTAACGACAAAATAATAATACTAGTTTTGTGTAATTATGTATTGAAATCCGCGAATCCATCCGCATTCATCTTGTTCATATGCTCACCCACGGGTATTAAAATCGTCGGGTAATTGACTGGCAGTACATTTAAAAGAACCCACAATTGGGGGATAGTTTTATTAATTGGGGGATATAGCTACATGACAAAATAGGTGTCCCAATAGCAATTCAGGGTTACCCCCTATGTAATTATTTTATTAATTCCTAATTTATCCCCCACTAATCAGGATTAGTAGTTAACAATAATTAGTAAATTCATAATCATTTGGGGGATAAATTAGTGTGTTTTTAGTTTGTTTTTTTTATTTGTGTGGGTTAGTTGAGAGTAGAAGGAGGGAAAATTTTGAGTGATTTTTTTTTGGAAAATGGAAGATGATTGTGATGAGATACTTTCAGCTGCACAATCTTTAGCTCAACTACAACAACAATCATATCATCAATCTTCGGTTAATGATAACAACTCACAATTGGAGTTATATGATGAACCAACACCCTTGGATCATGACTTTCGTGACCATGAAGCGTTTTGTGAAGAACCAACCCAAGAAAGTAAACATGTCCAGCATACAAGCAACCCCAACACACAGGTAATGCTTCAAAGAGGTCGAAAAGTTGATTATTCTTTTTCAAACCGCCATTTTTTTTTCTGAAAAAACTTAGTGCCGTCACACTCGTAGTATGAATACTACGCCGGAACTAGTGATACCGGCGTGGTATTCATACTCCTTTCCATGACGGTGTAGGAAATCCCCCATTTTTGAAACTGTGCCGGCGTGGTATTCAAACCAAATATCCATGCCGGTATACATTTCACTTTTAACCTATCACCGAATATTCCATGGAATATTTATACCGGCATAGATTATTCCAAAATTACTATGCTGGTACCACAAGAAAAACATACAGGAGTATTTGTTTATCGATCTTAAATACCATTTTTTTTTTCGTGAACGCCGGCACTCAGTATCGGCGTAGTTCTATTTTTTCGTCAATGCCGGTAATATGTACTGGCATATAATCTTACATATATACCATGCCGGTTTTGCATGATAATCATATAGGTGTATTTTGAACCTCAGTACCGGCGTCTAATGTAAATTATCGTGCATACCGGCACTAGGTACCGACATCGATTTTACCTTTTTCACAATGCCGGCATCCCTTATCCCGACATTGATGTTCAAAAACATACAATGCTGGAACATTATTGTGTGGAACTAATTCAATTTTCTTTTCATTCATGCCTTAGGTTGTGACATACATCGCTCCAAATTCCAAACCTCTCTTTCGGGATACGTCCGAATACTATAAAATTCCTCGGGTATGTTACCAAACAATACTTTCACCTAGTTTTTACAATTTTATGTTGGAATTGGTTGTAACTAACCTTATAATCTTCCCTTTTGTCCTTATATAGGGAATAAAATCTCCAGCTGAAGCAATTGCTTGGGAAAAGAGACGTCTCTTAAGAACATGTGTGTCTTAGTGAGGAATAGCCAAGGTTCAAATGTTCGTTTTGAGATGGTTTGTGAACGCGATCTTAAATACCATTTTTTTTCGTGAACGCGGCACCCGATATCGGCGTAGTTCTATTTTTTCGTCAATGCGGTAATATGTACTTTGGCATATAATCTACATATATACCATGCCGGTTTTGCATGATAATCATATAGGTGTATTTTGAACCTCGATTACCGGCGTCTAATGTAAATTATCGTGCATACCGCACTAGGTACCGACATCGATTTTACCTTTTTCACAATGCCGGCATCCCTTATCCCGACATTGATGTTCAAAAACATACAATTTGGAACATTATTGTGGAAATAATTCAATTTTCTTTTCATTCATGCCTTAGGTTGTGACATACATCGCTCCAAATTCCAAACCTCTCTTTCGGGATACGTCCGAATACTATAAAATTCCTCGGGTATGTTACCAAACAATACTTTCACCTAGTTTTTACAATTTTATGTTGGAATTGGTTGTAACTAACCTTATAATCTTCCCTTTTTGTCCTTATATAGGGAATAAAATCTCCAGCTGAAGCAAAAGTTGATTATTCTTTTTCAAACCGCCATTTTTTCTGAAAAAACTTAGTGCCGTCACACTCGTAGTATGAATACTACGCTGGAACTAGTGATACCGGCGTGGTATTCATACTCCTTTCCATGACGGTGTAGGAAATCCCCATTTTTGAAGCGTGTCTTGGCGTGGTATTCAAACCAAATATCCATGCCGGTATACATTTCACTTTTAACCTACCACCGAATATTCCATGGAATATTTATACCGGCATAGATTATTCCAAAATTACTATGCTGGTACCACAAGAAAAACATACAGGAGTATTTGTTTATCGATCTTAAATACCATTTTTTTTTTCGTGAACGCCGGCACTCAGTATCGGCGTAGTTCTATTTTTTCGTCAATGCCGGTAATATGTACTGGCATATAATCTTACATATATACCATGCCGGTTTTGCATGATAATCATATAGGTGTATTTTGAACCTCAGTACCGGCGTCTAATGTAAATTATCGTGCATACCGGCACTAGGTACCGACATCGATTTTACCTTTTTCACAATGCCGGCATCCCTTATCCCGACATTGATGTTCAAAAACATACAATCTTTGGAACATTATTGTGTGGAACTAATTCAATTTTCTTTTCATTCATGCCTTAGGTTGTGACATACATCGCTCCAAATTCCAAACCTCTCTTTCGGGATACGTCCGAATACTATAAAATTCCTCGGGTATGTTACCAAACAATACTTTCACCTAGTTTTTACAATTTTATGTTGGAATTGGTTGTAACTAACCTTATAATCTTCCCTTTTTGTCCTTATATAGGGAATAAAATCTCCAGCTGAAGCAATTGCTTGGGAAAAAGAGACGTCTCTTAAGAACATGTGTGTCTTAGTGAGGAATAGCCAAGGTTCAAATGTTCGTTTTGAGATGGTTTGTGAACGACACGGAAAATACAAGGAGAATAGCCATAAGAGAAAGGGTTATGTATATGAAAAGAAGACTAATAGGGTATACAAGACTAATACGAAGAAGGATGAGTGCCCATTTAAGCTTGTATTCCATCTACGAGACAAAGGAAAAGAGGAAGAAGAATGGGATTGTACGGTGTGTTTTGGGCGTCATAACCATCGGGATCCGAAAGATTTTGTTGGTCACTCTGTAATTGCGAAGCTAAAACCTCATCAATTTGAGGATGTAAGGATAATGACCAAAGCATGTATCAAACCAAGAGTGATTCTCAGAGGCTTCAAGGAAAAGGATGAGACAAAAGTTTCTTCCCTAAGTATAATTTATAGCGCACAAGCAACCATTAGAAGGTTGGAATGGGAAGGGAGGACCGTTATGCAAGAATTTGAGAAGATAGTTTGGGATCACAAGTACACGCGAATAATTAAAAGAGGTCCGGACGAGAGGCCCCTTCAAATATTCATTTCGCATCCTTTGCTTTCAAAATTGGCTCATACATGTTGTGATGTTCTTATGATGGACTGCACCTACAAGACAAACAAATACAACATGCCGTTGTTCAACATTGTGGGGCAAACATCGGACAAGGTAACATTCACATTGGCTTGGTGTTTAATGGAAAACGAAAAGGATTACAATTATCATTGGGCATTGCGACAATTGAAATTATTGTTCCCGAAAAACCAATCACCGAAGGTCATCATAACCGATCAATTTGACGCACTAATGAATGCCATCTCCGACGTATATCCGGATGCACAAAATTTCCTATGTACATATCATATTGGTAAAAATGTGAAAAAACATTGTCATGCTTTGTTCGAACCCTCTAAGGCGGATATTAAGAAGAGAATGGTTGATGTACTGGAGGAAGATGTTCGCAAAGAGAAACTATCACCCGAAGAAGAAGAAATGAAATAGGAAAGAGGAAAGATTAAAGAGCGAGTCGACAAAGAACACCGTGAAAATCATAAAAGGTAATTGGAATTTCTAAAGGATTGGGAGAAAGTTTATTGGTCTCTTACCGAGGACATGTATCAAAAGAGATTGAACATGTTTATTGCCAAATATAACGAAGTGTATCCAAGTGCCGTCTCATATTGTCGGGTTAATTGGTTGGATAAGTTTAAGGAAAAATTTGTGCGTGCGTGGACAAATCGTTATAGACATTACGGGAATGAAGCAACTAGTATAGCGGAGTCCTCTCATGGGAGATTCAAAGATCTCATCCAGTCCTGGAAAACGTGGTTACGGTCACCGAGGTAATGGAGAAACACTTTAAGGCTGATATCAATAGGATCAAGAAGGCTTTTGAGAAAAGCTCAATGGATAGGATGACTCAATTTATTCCACATATTAAGTTGCTCCAAGGAATAGAGTTCAACGTCTCCAAATGGGAAATAAAACATATGATGAGACAAATGCAATACGAGAAAAATTACGAAAAACCGGGTGATGTGTGTATCTGTCCCGACATGTCTTCATTGGGGCTTCCGTGTCGTCATATGCTTGTGAAGTATGAAGAAGTGATACCAATTTATGTTATTGATCCATTTTGGAAGCAACTAACTTTCGACATCCCTCCTACGGAAGATCCCGGAAATCACCATGGGTTACAAAGGAGGCCAAGGAATTCTATGAAGCTTACTCACGAGCCAACTCGGCTAGCTGACAAGTGTTGTTGAGCCAACTGAGGCTGATTACATGGAAATGGATAGCACCAAGTGAAGATCCAAGAAAGGGAGATCCGACCGGTAGACCACAAACTAAAATTCCAAGGAGAAAACAAAGGAAAGAATTGAAAGAAATGAGTAGACGTGAAGAAGAACTCGTGGAAACTAAGATACGAGATCTATCAGCAAGTGAGATTTCGGAAGCCAGATTTGCGGAAGCGCCGGTTCCAAACAAACGTGGTAGGCCAAAGAAGGAACCGATATCAAGTCAACATCAAACGGCGGGTTCCGAAGCTACACCCATAGTCGATGTATCCGAGGTTCAAAAGAAAAGGGGAAGGCCATAGAATGTACCAACATTAATCTACCAAGGACAACAAGGTGAGCATTCCGAGGCTACACCCATAGTCGATGTATCCGAGGTTCAAAGGAAAAGGGGAAGGCCGCCGAAGGTACCAACATTAAGCTACCAAGGACAAGAAGGTGAGAATTCGGAGGCTACACCCATAGTCGATGTAACCGAGGTTCAAAGGAAAATGGGAAGGCCGCCGAAGGTACCAACATTAAGCTACCAAGGAAAAGAAGGTGAGAATTCGTAGGCTACACCCATAGTCGATGTATCCGAGGTTCAAAGGAAAAGGGGAAGGCCGCCGAAGGTACCAACATTAAGATACCAAGGACAAGAAGGTGAGAATTCGGAGGCTACACCCATAGTCGATGTAGCCGAGGTTCAAAGGAAAATGGGAAGGCCGCCGAAGGTACCAACATTAATCTACCAAGGACAAAAAGGTTAGAATTCGGAGGCTACACCCATAGTCGATGTAGCCGAGGTTCAAAGGAAAAGGGGAAGGCCGCCGAAGGTACCAACATTAAGCTACCAAAGACAAGAAGGTGAGAATTCGGATGCTACACCCATAGTCGATGTAGCCTAGGTTCAAAGGAAAAGGGGAAGGCCGCCGAAGGTATCAACATTAAGCTACCAAATACAAGAAGGTGAGAATTCGGATGCTACACCCATAGTCGATGTAGCCGATGTTCAAAGGAAAAGGGGTAGAGGAAGGCCAAGGAAGAATATTCTCCCGTCTAATACAATAGACATTTGGAGTGTAGGGATTGCAGATGATGATTTGGATATAATTAAGCTAAATAATGGTAATATGAAGATGTATAAGGATCCCATAACAGGTAGGACCATTAGAAGTTATCATCCGAAGATAGAGTCTTACATAGACCAACTTCCTGAGGTTATTCGCGAGTTTATTGTGTAAACGGATGATGTCGATGGAGATGGAAATTGTGGCTATCATGTCGTGACCGAACAATTAGGAATCATCGAGACGGCCGTTAGTAAAGGAATGACACCATGCCGATATGTGATGAGCACGAAAGTGCGACGCATTTTCACCCATAAATACATTAACTAGGACTCATTTTATCACTAATAATCTTCTTTGTAGGTGTTTTTGTCAAATAAGCGCTTATGGAGAAAGTCACTCGAAAAGTGTTTTTGTACCCCGGAGGACACGTGTTATTCGGACTCTCAATATCAGTTAAGGGGCACCTCAATTACTAAGGGGTGTTTAATTGCTAAGGGCCACCTTCTTTGTTATTTGGATCATGTGCTTATTCGCGCCCCAAGAATTTCTTTTTACACCCAAATTGCTAAAGGGACTTCCGTACAGGATAAGGGGCACCTCATCTTCAACCTTTTGAAATCCAGTTATGGCGGGAAACTAAGGAACAAAATTGGGTTTCGGTTTTGGAGGTGTTAGAAGTCGATTCAATGGCTGGTTTTTGTTGGGTCGACTCAATTCATCTAGACAGGGATGGTATGTGCTTTAGAATCGGTTAAAATTGGTCAGTAAAATCATCTTTGGTTGATGAAAACAGCAAGAACAGTTTTGGCGGGAAAAGAAAGTTCTTTCCTGGCAGAACTTTGGTTGAAGATTCAAGCATGATTCCGTGAGACTAAAGGTCTGGAATTGTTTGGGTATATTCCTTAGGGCCTAACAGAGTTGGTAAGGCTGTTCGTTTGACCCAGAAGTGGCTAAAATTGGCTAGTTAATTCACGGGTTGGAAACATTAGAGTATGTGGGAAGTTAAGGTATTCACGGGATTTGGAGGAGATTCAATGTGTTTTGTGCGTGCATGGAAGACTCTAACAGACTGTTGGATCGTGTAGAAGATAAATAAGGAAGCCAGGACACCTGCAGACGCGTACAGGAGAAGAAAAAAAGAAAGAAAATATTCTCGAAATATTTTCTTTACTGCCGAGTTAAAGAGGATTATATGGAGTGAATGAGCGAGATTCGATGGGTCTGTTGGCTATAAATATGTTGTTGGGGACTCATAGAAGGGTTATTGAGAGTAGGGGGACAAGAATCAAGAGTTGCAGAGCAACTTCTCTGCAGCAGCAGAGAAGAAGAAGAAGAACAGACTACACTTGTAGTCTGTCGTTTTAAACTGTCATAGTTCTTTCCCATGAACGATAGTTTTCTGCGACAGAGTAAAACATTTGTTTTCTGTAACAGCAACACTAGCAACAGTTTTGGAATTTCATTGTAACGGTGGGCTTTGTAACACCGGAAAAGCGTTGCAAACACGTTGTATTATTAGTTTTCTTTAATAAAAACACCATTTGAGCCATAAATTATATTTTTGAGTGTGTTTTTATCATGAGAAGCTAGACCCCTACACTGGGTCGATGGAGGAAGCCGAACTTTATACATGGGTGAATTTGTTTTATTTTCTATATGACTTTTGCACTTGTTTTGAATTGATTTATGATTCGATTAAATTAGTTGTGATTCAATTAGATAGGTTATGCTTTGTTTAGATAATCTATGCTTAGGGTATACAATTAATATTTTGAGGATCTACTCTGGCAAAAAAATAAGAGTTGGTGTTGTTTTGTTTAATGAGCTTAAATTGTTGAGAATAAGTAAATTGAACCCTATGTTATGAATGCGGTGAAATCCTAAACCCAGTGACTCTCTCTTTTATTATTTTCGTTAAACCTTTTAATTTAATCTTAACAACTTCCGAGAGAACGAATCTTAATTACTACTTCGAAAACTAAGAAAAATCATAAATCAATATGCTAGAATGAGGATGGCCGATCAATTTGTGAAGAATAAGAGCTTTTACGAGCAACTGGTTGGTCAAGACGAGGTGTTTGATGATATGTGTGCTCAAGTGTTAGGACCCGAGCAGGAAATGACATTTCTTCCTTCTCAATATTGGATGAGGATGCCGCTTTGTGGGCATCTAGTAGCGGATACATTTAATTATGTTGTTCATTATTTTTTTCCCCACCGTACTCACAACATTTACACCAAAGTGGCCAAAATGTGAGGGATCCCTTAAGACGAGAAGAGTTGTTTTGGCGTACTGAACGGCAATCATTTCGTTATTCTGAAACTCAAGGACAATTGTCCATTGCCACCAGTTTATGGGATGGTTAAAAACAAGGAACTAGATCCGAGGCTATGGAAGGGATGGATGGAATTTTATGATGAGAATCATCAATTTTGGGATGCTTTGGCCTTATCAAATAAACCTCTTGAAGAGGAGGAGGGAAAACTTCATACGTGTGGAGGCGATGATGAGTAATTTGGAATGATTTTGGTTTACTAATACTCCACCTTTTGTTTTTTTGGAAGTTTGAATTGTAATCATTAAACCATATGCCATTTATGTGCCAATGTGATTTGATTCAAACTTTACTATGCTGGTACTCGTACTGGCGTTGCAATATATGTTCTCTTTTGTGCTGGAATAACGCTATAAGTAAACAGATTTCCGGCATAGTTTTAGCGCTATTGGCTATGCCGGAACTATATTCTTTTAAATTCTACAACTAAACAGAATTCCGGCATAGTACACACGATATAGTCTATGCCGGTTTTGTATAAACCAAAGTTAGAAAAAGTGAATTTCAATACACATAAAATAACAGAAGCAAAGACATAATACCATAAAATAACATAAGCAAAGTTTTACCAAACGAAATGTAAAGTTAAGAAGTTCTAAACCTAAAACAAGTGAATGAAAGATGTTCAAATTTTAACAAGACACACAAATAAAGTAACTCTAATTGTTCAAACCAAAATAATACTATAAAAGAAACACACGATCACTCAGTTCTTGGCCTCTTGTGTACCCTCTTCTTCCTTTGTCCCCACAAGTCTTTTGCCTCCGGATCTTCAATTTGGTCTATCTTTTGGACGATGTTCTCCAGTTCTTTCTGGGTCATCAACTCGCCTTTCTGGGTCTTCTTCTTAAAGAATCTTGACAAGTTTCTAATCCTTTGACGATGTTAAGGGATTTTTCAACATGTATTTAGTATGTACAATTGTATAAGTTCATACATATAGATTTCAAAAATATTAATGCACAAGACGTACGTACCAAAAATGTAACGAGCTGTAGAAGGTCGTGCATAGTTGACGGAGTTATGGAGGGACGTGCTGGTTGTGGAGGAACTTCTACGGTATCCGGGCGCACAACATAAGGATGCGAGTACTTACGATGACCTCTTAGGAAGGTTGGATCACTCTCACAACCATTCTCAGCCAATTCCCAATCGGCCACATCCAAAACAAGTCATTTTTCTTCCATTTCAGTCCAATGTGCAAGAACAGGTTGAGGGTCATAAACTATGAGAGTATGGTTCTTATCTGATTGGCATTTCGGAAAGTCATGAGAGAATTTCTGATATGATGTATCCGTCAGATATTTTTGCTTGTACCCAAGTTGCCGCATTACACGGCAAGGGTTGTGCATAACAAATCCTTTAGGATGAAATAAAGGTCCGTTGTAAAATGAAACATTGTCACGCCTTTGTAAATGAACTCCTCTGACATTCCTGTACGGGTCAAACACAACGTCTTCCACAGCCACCGAGTCCAAATGCATCCTCATTGCAATTAACCGTTTCCTGTTATTGGGCCTCGAGGTATTGTCGAATTACTATTTCTTAGCTAGAGCGTTATTATGTTCATATCCACAGACAGTCTTCAATCCTTTATAACCTACGAACAAACTTCGGAAGTGTTCATAAGCCCACACATGTGCCAATGAAAAATCCTTTTAATGAAATGTGTAAGAAAAAAAAAGGCAACTACTAAATTTAATGATAACGATCACCAAATGGATAGTTATCTATACTTGAATGACAGTGAAATTCCCATTAAATTGACGAGCATTTGCCTTAGAAGATCGAAGCATTTCTTCCAAAAAATGTGCCAAGAAAGCAGTGCCCCAAGAATACTCATGAACCTTTTCCAACGGATCCAAGTATTGTAGGAGGTTCATATGCACCCTATTACCATTTGCGTCTATGAATATAGCAGATCCCAAGATGAACAACATATAGGCAGCGGCACTTTGCTGAACTTGTTCGGGAGTCAATACTTTGTTCTTCGTATCCCCAAACAATTCAAAGAGTTTGACGAATGTAATAGTCTTCGTCTGGGAAGTCCTTGTCTTGTACAAATTTTCCAAAGTGGTTTCCTTGTTCCATCCAAACAACCTTTCAGTGAGCTCATAGATCTTGTCCCATTATAGGTCCTTAGAGTCATCTCCCACCTTAACGTCTTTCCCAACAACCTCTAAACCTATTATCCTTTGGACATCTTCAGGGATAATGGTCATCTCGCCAAAAGGAAAATGCATGGTGTCAGTTTCAGCATAAAACCTCTCCAAAAAGCAGTTTGCCATGACGGTATCAGTGGCCACATAATTCTTTATCGCATGATACAACCCAGATGCTTTGACTACTTCCTTAACACCCGCACACTCATCCTTCAAAGTCCATACATTCGATTGTTGATGGCGGCTAACACGGAAAGCTTTCTTGTGGTCCTATAAAAACACACCAAACTTAGTTGAATTCACTTGATGGCAGATGAATATTGTAATAACAAGATGGAAACGTCTTACATAAGTTTGATAGATCCAATGAGCCCAAGAGTCTTTGTAGGAAAATAAGAGTTGCGGGTTTTTCGGTTGACCCCAATGTTTTCCATCAACGAGGTCTGGAATTATGTCATCTTTATCAGGCATGTGGGTTGGGGGTGCCTTTTCATCATCCTTAGATGATTGAACTCCCACATCAGCTGCTTGTGAGGATGAGCCACCAGCTCGTTCGGGTACAGGCGCAGTTTCCCAGTCATCTTCATCATCATCACTACTGGTTGAGTCCCTTATAGGTTGATCCCGAATTGTGACCTTAGCAGTAGCCGGATCAGGACGTCTAGGTTGAGAAGACTTACGTTTTTGTTTTACAACAGCTTTACCTTTTCCTTTGTCCTTTTTTGATGCTTTGGACCTATGTTCCAATATGTTAAACTGAGTTACACACTGGATTCCGTCATAGAAATGAAACCAAAAATGACTGCCGGTACTAGAACCGGCATAGTAGGAAATACAAAACTGCATGCCAATTTTTTGTTATTCTATACAGAGAATAACAGGTCTAAGGAAAAAAAACCGGCATAGATAGTAAAACTATCGAGGATGTCGGAAAAAATGCCGGCATTGTCGTACATATTTATGAGTATGCCGGAACTTTGTGATTTTTGAACAGAGTTTTTAACAATGAAGGCAAATAAATACGGCATAGTACTGATCAAATATACAATGCCGGGACCTGTTACCGGCATATAGTTTGTCTAATTTCAAATGCCGGCAATATCATGCAATACAATCGGGATTGAAGACATAAAATCCGGCATGATTTTCAAATTGAATTCGACCGCGAACAGAATAGATTTTCAATTGACTAGTTTGCAATTTCAAAATATAATTGTGGTGTAGTGTAAGGACTAAAAAATAAATGATGACTTTGTGTTATATATTATGGGATAAACCCTAAAAAAAATTCAATTCAACAAATACTTCACTTACCGTATCAAATTTGTTATGGTCGCCTCACCCACAGACTCTTTAGGACTTTCTTTCGGTTTATCTACATGTTTTTGTGGACTGGGTTTTTCACGAGATTTGCGAGGACCCATTGTCTTTGGTATGGAAGATGAAATTATGAAGATTGAATACAAAGGAAGATTGAATAATTTCGTAGACAAAACCGTCACTTAAATAGATTGAGAAGTTTGTAACCGACACATTAAGGATTTTGTAACCGTCCAATAAATGGGTTATAGTGGTTTGTAACCGTCCAACTAGTGGATTTTGTAACCGTCAAACTAGTGGAATGATTTTGTAACCGTCCAATAAATGGGTTATAGTGAGTTTCAAATTGTAACCGTCAGAATGCCGGCATAGATACATGGAGAAAATCAATGCCGGAATTCTGAAAATATGTTTAAATTGTCAATATGATGTCGGCTTAGTAATTGGTGCACCGTTCAATGCCGGCGCTTGCAATTAAAAATAATTTGGTGTATCTATCAATGCCGGTATGTGAATGAAACTTGATGAAATAAACAACATTAACCACAAACCAAAGAAATTTCATATTAATCATAAGGAAATAGACTCATTAAACACTTGAACAACCTTACACCTAAAATGAAAGACCTCAAGGTAATTGCGACTAACATCATTTCTTGGTACGAGATTCAACAAATAAAGCGGCTTCGAAATGCCTAAAAGGCTCTTTTCTCCACTTGGTGTATGCGGCCTGAGCTTCAAACCTATCGTCTCGGTATCTTGCGAGAAACTCGTTGTATTTGCGACATAATTTTATGAGGGCAGTAGTCCGATGCGATACAAACTCATCCCCGTAAACTATTTTACGTTTTTTGTACTTATCGTCCACGAACTCCCGCATATAAGGACCATCCGCAACAAGACCCCAAAAAAGGTTTGGAGGGCGGTGATCTTCTTGGAAATCAGATACTATGTAGTAATTTTTGATCCATTTGGTTTCTTCCTCAACATCCGCTTCAATCTTCAATTGTTTTACACGTTCGTATATTATCTTTGTTTCTTCGCGATAGTAATCTTCCTTTGCTGCCTCTTCTTCTTCTCTTTTCCTTATAAGTATCTCTTCTTCCATTGCGGCAATTGACATGGTGGTTTGGTCCTTCCTTCTAAGTTTTTCTAGTATCATGGGAATTGAGTTGGTGGTGGATGATGATTGATTCCCTACCGGAGTTGAGACTCTTCTTTCATATAAATATTCTCTGAAATCGGTAGCCAGTTTTTTTTTTTGCATCATAGAAATGTATCAACTGCAATAGGTGTAGCCACTTTAAATAGATGAGTACACAACGGCTCTTTTTCACTTTATGGTACCGACATTGTTGGTAACCTAAAATCTACGCCGGCATTTTACTTTACAGGTTTATAGTTTGAAAAAATAGTCGTTGGGAATTGATTATGACGTATCGGCATTGATATATGGTTTACGATTATGCCGGCACTATGTACCGGCAATCTTTTTTTTCAAAACTTTATGCCGGAAATACGTAAATTGTACACATGAACAACAAAAAATTAGGCACCTACTACCGGCATTCAAATATATATTAATACTACGCCGGCATTGGTTAACGGGTTTACATAGATAACTAGCCACTAAAAAACCTAATAAATTACCACTAAACTATCAATATTATTAAGAAGAATCCGTCTCCGATTCACCCAGCTGGCGGAACTCCGTGACTTTGGTTACAATGTGGTTGGCGTTGGCTTCAAACAAGAATGGTTCTCCCTTTTCTTGTAAGTAACGCGTTTTCACGGCTTCATGCTACAAAAACAATGCACACATTATGGTTGTTACATACGAATTCCAAAATAGTTAATTATGTCGAATTAATCATACAAAATACTTGCAAGTTTTTGAGGATACAATCTATTGTGGTTAGCTTGATGAATCAGGTGTTTCAATTTTAGATACTCAACCACCGCATTTAGGATGATGTCGTGTCGTTCCTCAATTTGTTTAGCACTTCTTCGTTTTGGGTTACCATAGTCGTGAACAAATTTGTTAAAAATCTTCAACCACATGGAATCCCGCGTGTTGTTATCTATAATTGAAGGACGAGTTTAGGCATACCATGCTTGGGTGATTGCTAAATCTTCCTCCGAGTCAAACGATGCCATTTGTTGAATGACGGGTTAGGTACTATACTAAGTTATTTATAGATGATTATTCTATGGTGGATGGTTTCTAAGTTAAGAGGCTAAAGGAGATATATAAGAACACAATGGTTTGGGACTTTTGGGTCCAAGTATTAGCTCTCTTCATATAGTGAGAAACCTCAACGACTAGTTTTTTTGAAAATAACCAGAACCGGAATTGATGTCATTGTGAACAACCATACCGGTACAGAATACCGGTTTTGATTTCCATAAGATTATAATTCCGATTTTCATTCACAGATATTCGGGCAAATATTTAACCTATACCGGCATTGAATCTTCAATATCGACTATACCGGTATAGGTGAATTCCAAAAAAAGCGGCTAGTTTTTTTTGAAAATAAGACCGTTGGAGAATCATTTGTATATAATACCCCCATTCCTTAGCGAAAATCTATACAAACCACACACAAAATAACAAAAAACCTTCTCTCAACAAATCAAGCAAGTTAAAGCTTCACAAATCGATGGGAGATTCATCAATTAGCTCTATTTGCAAAGTAAGTAGATTAATCATTACTAACAATACAATGTTCACTACAATGATGCATAACTAATATAATTTTCTGTTACAGAGTCATCATTGCAAGTGTCAAATTTGTAAGTCACCATCTCATCTAGCAATGGACTGCCCTTTTATTTATTCAAAGTCAGAAGTCTGTGATGGGACACGCCGGTTTTGGATTGCAAAAAACTGATGATGCTGAAAATGGAAGAATGTTTCTAAGGTGCTTGAATCACCCAAAGTGCGATGAGTTTCAATGGTTTGACAAAGCTTTTGAACTAGCGGAGTCAAGAGAAAACCACAAGGGCCAATGCAAGCCTATGGATGGGTGTTATATGAAGGGAAAGGAATATGTTGAAAAAGAAGAAGAACAAGTGAAGATGATCCTTGATACCCAAATCCCGGACGATGTCTTCGAACAGATTCGGGAAAGGCTCAAAGGTTCCGCAATTGTTGAAAAGGGATGGAAATAGATTATATCTAACAACGTGCAATCCATTGAATGGTTTCTATCATGTTTTAATTAAAAAGAACCAATCCAATGTAATAGATTACTTAGGAATGAAATCAAATAGCAGCTGAAATAAATTTTTAGAAGCGTATCGGCATTGATTGAACCGACATATCCATGCCGGTTTTCTGTCAAGAAGGAAGTAAGGACTAAAATTACAATACCGGTATTGAATTATAAAAAATTACTATGCCGGTAGTTTTCAAAATCTACACAGGAACGTGAAATTTTTTAACTTCTTGTGCCGGTATAGAATTAGAGACAATTTCAATGCCGGCACTATAGAGCCGGCATTGAATTAAAAATTTAAAGGACGCCGGTGTTAGTGTGTTTAATTTTTTTCATAGAAATCCAGACATGTTCAACACAATTGCAAACCAAATAACTAAAGAGTTAAACACATTAAAATAACCACCCATTGTTCAAACGAAAACAAGTTGAATCGAGACATGTTCAACACATTTAGGGTCATAAACCACCCACTGTTCACTTGGTCTTTAGTTTCTTTTTGGCTGGCACCTTCCTCGTTTCTCCAAACAAAGCTTTTGCACTAGGGTCGGTTTCTTCAATTCTATCAAGCTTTTTCTCTACTTCCTTGATTTCTTCAAGGGATAGCACCACTCCTTCATCGTACTTGCAACCAAACATCTTCTTCAAGTTGCCAAGCCGACGACGCTAGTTTAATACATGAAACACATAATTAGTATATACTAATATATAACATGATGTTGACATTAAACAATTAAGCAATTAATAAAACTTACTAGCAATCCAACAGTCTTATGAAGTTGGGCCGTCATAGGTGGTGGAGGTGTAAGAGTTTCAACATGAGGTTTTTTCTGGGGTAGAACTTCGACGGAGGAAGGGCGCATGACATACGGATGTGACCATTCCAGGTAATCTTCCATGTAGTCGTTATCAACTTCATCACCATTTTGCGCAATCTCCCACTTACTAATATCTACCAAACGACGTGGCTCCCGATCCCTCCAGTGTGTTGGTTCCGGATCTGGATGATACACTACATGCAACTTGTTGGGAGTTGAATTGCACAGAGAAAGGCGAAGACGATAATTATCATTAGAGGCCGACTCAAAACGTGATAGTTGCTTATATCCATGTTGGCGCATTACACGGCATGGATCATCCATGATATATCCTTTTGGGTGGAACAACGGCCCATTGTAAAATGCCACGTTACCAAACTTCACAATTTGACGGTTTTATCTATCCTCCTTATATGGGTCAAACACAATGTCTTCTTTACTCATTTCTTCGAGAGACGATCTCATCTCGATCAGTCGACCATTGTTACCGGGCTTTGGAATGTTGTTATACTCGAACTTCTTAGCTCTAGGAGCATCGGGTTCGGGATGATCAATGGTCTTCAAGAAAGGGAAATTCTTGAACAAGGTTGGGAAGTGTTCATAACACCACACCTATTTCAATGTGAAGAAGTAAATTTTTATTCTAAGTTCATGATGAATATATACATGTGAACAACATGCATAAGAAAATAAGTTAAGAAAATATTTTTACCTGGAGTAGAGTGAAATTCCCGACAAATTGGTTTGTTTTAGCCAAAGAGGCCCTTATCATCTCCGCCATCAGATGGGTCATTACCGCGGTGCCCCAAGAATAGATATAAACATCTTCCAACGGGTCCAAGTACTGAAGAAAGTTTTCACTTACCCTATTGCCATTAGTGTCGGGGAATTCCCTAGTGCCCAAGAGGTATAACAGATATGCAGCGGCGGTATATCGAATCTGTGCAGGATCCCATCCATCCTCCAAACTTCTTTGCTTTGTATTTTCAAACCTCTTCTTAAGCATCGTCAGCTTGAATGTCTTCATCTTACTAGACTGGGAACAATGAAAGCTCTCCGTAGAAGTTTTGAAGTCCCAACCAAACAGCTTGTTAGTCAAAGCGTGCAGCTTTGACCATTCAAGGTCCAGACACTCAACTCCTTCTGCAATTGATTTTCCGATAACGTTCAAGCCTAGAATGTTTTGAGCATAATCAGGGATCAAGGTCATCTCTCCCCACGGGAAGTGCATTGTATCAGTTTCACCATGGTACCTTTCGACGAAGTAATTGACTGTCACAATATCTGGCTTCACATAATTTTCAACCAAAGCATATAGACCAGAATCCTTTACTAATGTTTGAACATCTTCATGCTCCAACGACAATTTCCACTCAGCTGAGGCTTGGTTTCGGCAGACACGAACAGCCTTAGTATGATCCTACAATTAGAAGATAATACGATTAAGAGATTTCGAATAAATCCAAAATAATACATATGCACAAAATAAAAAATGCTTACATATGTTTGATAGATAGTACGAGCCCAAGAGTGCTTGTATCCAAATAGTACTTTAGGTACCTGAGCTTCACCCCAAATTTTACCACGTTCAAGGTCGGGTAGCATGTCATCGATGTGAGGAAGGTGACAACCTTTAACTTTGTGTTTGCCCTTGCCATTTCCTTGTGTTGGTGGTAGTTCACTCGGCCCACCAACTTCGCTTTGGCTTGCTAATTGACTTGGGGGAAACACAACATCTTCCTCCTCACTTTCACCTTCATCATGATCATCCTCCTCAACTGTTGTAGTATGTTCACGGATTACAAGTGCACTACGGTCACCACCACTCTTCCAAATTTCCCCTCTTGTTTCAAACCCCAAACGCTTCTTGCGACCTACATCTTTCCCTCGTGGAGGCAGAGACTGAGGAGTATCAAGACCGTCCCTCCTCTTTCTCTTAGTGAGAGCATCTTTATTATTTACTTTTTTTACCTTCCTTGGCTTTTGACCTATAACATAAGCACACGAAGCAAAAATATGCTCAGACATAGTGGAAGTTTAAGTACCGGCATTCCCCATAGGTAAAAAGACGAAGCCGGTTAAGCCCTACCGGCATTCAAACTTGGCTGTCGAGAATGCCGGTAAATAAAACACAACTAACGACACTCTGAAATTAAATCAGTTCAGTGCCGATACACATAGTACCGGCATAGAATGGAAACGACAAAGAGTGTCGGTACTGATCAAAATATCATATGTGTTCCTATATGTTTATAGTTAACTACCGGCATACAAAAATTCAATCATATATATGCCGTTTTTAAAGAACCGGCATGCAAGAAATCTAGATTCAATTCCGGTACTGGTGTCAAACTACAGAATGTTCCTGTGTGTTCTAAGCTTACTTCCGGCATACACGAATTACAATTAATCAATGTCGGTAAATAAAACCGGTATGGTATTCAACCCTATTTGGATGCTGGCACTACACATTCACTTTCAGGAATTGATACCGGTATGATATTCATCCCAGATTGAATGCCGGTACTCAAAACCGGCGTGGTATTCATCCAAGATTCAATGCCGGCACTCTGTCAACCTCGACTGTTTTAGCTTTGTTTTGCGATTCTAACCTAAACCCATTGCTATAAATCGATTAAAACATTCATAAATGAGTTCAAAATCACTAACCTTCTCAAAGAAGCCATGAATGCGAGTGGTTGATCGTCCGAGTTCGCCGGCTGGACCTCTTCTTGTTCTTCAGCAATCGAACTAATTCTTTGTTCGTGTTTCTGTTGAGCAATCGATTTGGTTTTCGGTTTGGATTTTACTTTCTTTCATGGAGCCATGGTTATGATTCAGGTAGGTAGGTTAATCGACGAAGAAACTTTTGATTTAACGATTAATCGTCGATGAAGAACGATGAAGAAGATGAAGAAAAAAAAAACCTAACCTAACTGTGCCGGCACAAAACTGAAATGGGGGATAAAATGTTTTGGTTTTTGATTTTAATGTTTTAGGGGAAAGGGTATAACAGTCTTTTCATAAAGGATTTTAATTATGGAAAGGGTATTTTGGTATTTTCATAATCAAAATTTACCCCTTATCAGCCACCCCTGGTTGGGGGAAGTAATTCATATCCCCAAATTAATAAAACTATCCCCCAATTGTGGCTTTATTTAAAATCTGTCATTTTAATGAGTTAGACACCGGCGGTACTAGATCTGCACCACACATCCCCGGCTCACCTCTGATACCAAACGTGCCCAATAATGGTCTTACGTAATATCATTAAGCAAAAGAGAAATTAAGATAACGCCAAAAAAAATATATATATTGTTAGGTCCAAAATATTTTTCAGTTTCTATGACACCCATAATTATTTGAAACTATAAAATATGTCTACGTAATTCGTTATGCATCCTATTTTTTCAAGGGTATAACTGGCAAGCAAACTAGAATATAAGATATATAAAAAATCTTGCCTTGGAAATTTACAAAAAATTTATCTCATTGGAAAACTTTTGAAAAGATCTATACAACGAGTATAAATGACAATATCAAATTTAAGTTTTTTACGAAAAAGCCGGAGGTGATTGTTTTTGTAGACAATTTTTTTGAAAATTGATTACATATTCATTTTATGGCCACCACAAAAGATGCATAACACGTTATTCAGCCATATTTTGCTTCATGCATCCATCAGTTTTGTTGTGTAACCACTAAAAACGATGTATATACTTAAAAAATATATAAGATTCCAAAAGAAGAAAAGAAAAAATGTATAACAAACTATGCAACCACCAAAAATAACGTGTAACTCCTTGTTCTGCCATATTATAGTTTATGCATCAACTAATTTAGCTATGAAACCACTAAACCGATGTATATGCCTACCAAAAAAAAAATACATTCCAACAAAAAAAAAAAACATAACAAATCATGTAGTCTTTTTCTTGACTGTATAACAGGTTATGCATCAATTTTTGTAGCTGCATAACAGGTTATGCATCCATTTTTGTAGCTGCATAATAACTTATGCAGCCATTGTTTAGGTTTATTTTAGTGCTTACAAAAAAAAATTGATGCATAGTGTGTTATATATGTAGTCATATTTTCATATGCATATTACATTATGCATCTATTTTCTTGGATGCATAAAAGATTATGTGGCATTTTTTATTTTAGTGCTAAAGTGATTGCATAATGAGTTATACATCCATTTTGTCGACTGCATACCAGGAAATGAAGTCATTTGTGTAAGTGCATAACAGGTTACACATTCACTTTTTTGGTTGATTTTAGTTCTAACAAAAAGGTTGATGCATAACACGTTATGCGGTCATTTTCTCGACCTGTTATGCAGCCACCTTTTAAGCTGCGTAATAGATTATATAAGTATGCAACCACTACTAATAAATGTTCAGAAACAGTAAGAAATACTAGTAATCCCCATATTTTTACAATTCTATGTAAATGTTCTTAAACAAGAAGAAAAGAAAATAAACTTACAAAAACCATTTGATTACAATGAATAATGAATAATGAGTGTTACAATTACTTGTTTATTGCCAACATAACTACAGTAAAAATCCAACAAAACAAAGTGTATACATGAAAAGCAACACACCACACTAGAGTAACCATTAGAGTGAAAAAATTAAAAGAAACATATTATACAGGGCAATTTAGAAATATATGCCTCTTTTTTTTTCGTTTTCAAATATATGCCTGTTTTTTAAAAGTTTTCAAATATATGCTAATTTTGACCAAAAGCGGTTAACGGAAAGTTAGTGCCGTTAAGTCTAGGAAAAAAACTTAAAAGTCCTCTGCGTCACTGAGTTTCACTTCAACTCGGATCGGACACTACGCAACCTGTACACGTGTCAAATTTTGACACTTCATCACTAGTTGCCACGTGGCAACTCAAAAAATAGTCCCCAACACTCAACGACTCATTCTTTCTCTTATCCCTTATCCACCATAAAAATGAGATTTATCCTCCTGCACACAGGATATCTTCTTATCTCATCTATCTTCCAACAGAGTAAATATAAGTTAAGGTGTGAATGGTTCATCAGTTCAAGTATCAGCAGCACTACATCGGCACAAAGTTAAAGATTAAATATTGAAACGTATGAAATGTGCAAGCAACCATTAGAAAAAATCTTAAAATGTATCTTGCACGTCCATGTAATAAAGATTAAATATTTTTCAATTAAGCTATTGAAATTCATGATTATGCAGACACACAATCAGTCAGATCCATAGTAAATTTAACTTGTACATCTATTGACTAACCTATCTTGTGGTTTCTTCGACGTCTTCTTCACTGCATCTTTACCCAATTTGAGCACTTTACCCCTTTTAAACTTCATTATTGTAATCGAATGAAAGATTGACTGAAAATCTCTGATCATAAAATAAAGGTTTTTGAATGATCGAGATGAACAAATCAATGCCCTAATTGATAATGGTACGTACTCGTTGGTAAAATATGAACCTGGCATGAATGTAGTAGGTTCGAAGTGGGTGTATCGTATCAAACAAAAACAGGATGGAAGTATAGAACGACACAAGGCACGTCTTGTCGCCAAGGGTTATCACCAAAGAACAAGGAATCAATTTGGAGAGACTTTCAGCCCGGTTATCAAACCATGCACCATCAGATTGGTACTTTCGATAGCAGTAATGAATGGCTGGCCATTACGGCAACTAGACGTTGAAAACGCTTTTATCCATGGAGTACTTGATGAAGAGGTATATATGCAGCAGCCTCCAGGTTATGTCGATCCGGATTATCCAAATCATGTATGCAAGCTACATAAATCACTATATGGCACAAAAGGCGCCACGAGCTTGGTTTTCAAGGTTGAGTAGTTATCTATTGCATCTAGGTTTACTCGCCTCTGAGTTGACAGTTCATTATTTGTGCTTCATACCAAAAGAGAAAAAAAAGAAACCCTAAGTTAATCGAATGAAATATTGACTGAATGATCGAGAAATACCCAAAGAGAGAAAAGAAACCCAGAGAGAAGAAAAAGAGAAAATGGTCGACTTATGTATCTTTAAGTTGTGTAAGTAAAAATATTAAAGCATACCAGCCGTAGATTTTCATCAAAATATTATAACCGGAGATTATCGATTATGGACTCTTCACGTGTCTACTATCACACGTGTGGGTTGCACCCATTTTGTCCAAAACCTTCTCATACATCCACACCGCAAGATATTCCAAAGATGTCAACTATGAGATTGAAAAGTAACGGCCATACACGTGTCCAAAACCCATGTATGATATGCACATGACATTTTCCCCTCCTTTCAATGACTGAAGGGTAATTAAGTAAACAACGTATCAAAATTTCTTATCGGGCAATGATAAATTGACCAAACTCGTGAGATATTGACCAAGGTTAACAAAAGAGGATGGAAAAGTGGAAACAAGCCTATATTTGAAAAGTTTTAAAAAACAGGGTTTCAAACAGGCATATATTTCTCAATTTACGAAAAAAAATAATTTTAAAATATGAGTATGTGAGAAAAAAAATCCAAAAATTAGGGGCGCACGTGAGGTTTTCCGCCTGTGGATTCTTTAAAAAGGATTGTAGTTTTCACTTAAGTAAATAGGGGCCTGAGGATGGACTTCAAATATTATATTAGCAAAACTATCTTCAGAGATGTATCACCGATGTCTAATCCGTAAAAGTAGTCGAGTTTTAAAACTCATCCACATCCAATCCATCAAAATGCGGGTTGGGTGTCCATCCGATAAAATTTGGATTGGGCCGGATGAAATCCACGAGTATGGCTGTTTTGCTCACCCTTGAATTACCAAACGTGCCTAATCATGGGCTTAAGCAAGTATATCATTAAGTAAATAGAGAGTGATGGGCTTCAAATTTTAGAGAGAGAGTGAATTTCGCAGGAATCATTTTTTGGGGACTACTCAAAAAATGGGGGGACTACTCTTAAGTTTTAGGGGTGGATATTGGAAGTAATATTTCGTCACCCCTTATAATTTTTTTTTTAATACTAACTTTACCCATGATGATAAACTTAGTTAGTCTAATGATTAAAAACTGATTAGTTAGTGATTAGTGATTTATAAGTGGGAATGTTTTGTTATAAACATTATTATTGAGAGATAAGAAAAAGAAGAAGAAGAAGAAGAAGGAAATAGGAAGAAGAAGATGGGTGAACCCAAAAAATCTTTTTTTTGAGTTTAGTAATTATGATATGAGTGATTCATGTGATGATACCTCACCCTCAGAATCAGAACCCCCTTCACCTCATAATGTATTTTTCAATACTTCTAATTTTTGGAAAAAATTCGGTTAGGTCAACCTAGTTCGGTTACCAAATTTAGCTTGCGAGGTAACCGAATCGTTCTGAATGTGTAGTTCGGTTACTAAATTTAGCACACGCAGGTAACCAAACTACATGTTAATGGTGGTTTTTTAGAGTTCGGTTATGTTTTTCCAGAACATGTAACCGCACTATTTTTATAGAGTTTACAGTGCATAGTTCGGTTTAGTCTATATCAATACTTTTGTTACCGAACTTTTTGTTCGGTAGTGTGACAGAATATATGTATACAACGTTTCTAACCGAACCCATGAGTTCGGTTTAGTCCAGTTTGTCAGTTTCATGGCCGAACTTTTACTTAGAAAATCTAAAGATCGAGTTCGGTAAGGCCCAAATTTATTTCTGGAAACTACATAACCGAACTTGTTGTTCGGTGGGGTCGATAAAAAATTTACATTACCGAACTTTAAGTGTTAATTGTTTATGGTATTGACGTTGTGCTATTACTTGTAGGTTCCATGTGATCCAATTGAACCAATGGAAAACCAACCTTCCCCAGTCGATATTTTTTACGATGACACATCCCATCACTACATGAATGACTTGGTATTAAAAAATCTGGAAGATGCAAAGAGTTGGGCTAGACAACATGCACAAAAATACATGTCCGTATTAGTATTGAATGGGAGACAAAGCAAAACTCGCTTTGAAATGGTTTGTGAGAGAAGCGGTGATCCCGATAAAAGCTATTAGTTTTCATTTCCTTGCTCTTCTTCATCGTCATTCTCTTCTTCAATAACATTATCAATTGTATTCTCCATCACCTCTTCATTAACATCTTGGATTACATCACGAACATTCTCTTGGTTGACTTCCGGTAACGAGTCCCCTCCATGTTTAGCATTTGTGGCACCACGTTTTCGGAAATCTAAATATTTTGCTCCACGAGGGGTGGGAGTTTTCAAATCCTCATCTAGTATTAGTCTCAATCTTTTTCCTTTGTTCCTAATGAACAAAAACCAAAGTATTAGCTAAACATAAGAGAATATTGTGTTATCAAATCAAATAGAACTAAAGAATAAAGTAAACACAACACTTGAAGTTAACAGACTATAGTTAGGTTACCCAAAAAAAACATGGTGAGGAAACCGAACTACATATTTCAAAAGTTCGGTTAGCAAAAAAAATTATCGACAAAACCGAACTCATTTTTTCAAAGGAAAAATTGAGTTCTGTTACGAGAGTTTTTTTTGCGAGCACATCGAACTATGTAGTTCGGTCACCGAACTAAATATTTGAAAGGTTCTGTTAGAAAAAGAATTTATCGACAAAACCGAACTTGTACTGTCAAAGGAAAAATTGAGTTCGGTTACGACAGTTTTTTTTGCGAGCACACCGAACTATGTAGTTCGGTCAACAGATATTTGTATACTTAACCGAACTGTTCTTATTTTTGGAAGTTCGGTTACACAAAAAATTCTCCTAGCCGAAATATCTACTGTAACTACCATTTTCAATGGGTTTTGATGATTTCTAATTGATTTCTTCAACAAATAACGAATGAAAAGAATGGGTATGAAGGAAATTACCCACGGATTTGCATTTCACTTTAATCAGACTGATTTTTTTTGAAGAAGAGGAAAAGAGGAGAAGAAGATGAAGAAGAAAAGAAAATGAAAATGATTTTTTTTCTTTTAATTTAGGTTTTAATTAGTGGTTAGTAGGTTAGATTAGTGGGTTATTAGGGTTAGTTATAACCTTAATTAGAATAAGGGCAGATTAGTCTTCCTTAATCTTTTAGGACACCCCTTATAATGTAGGGTGGCCATTTACATCACAAAGTAATTCCCATCTTTTTTGAGTAGTCACAAAAAAAATCATTCTTTCCCGGACACACATATGTATGACTTCGACGATTATTTTGACTTGACTGACTTGGTAACAGCACATAAAGACACGTAAGGAAACAAAATATCACCGTTATCGTTTATTTAACGTTAACGTCCCTTTGAATATCTCGCGACTAATAGCGTCAAAATATCCGTCAAAGTTAACGTCTATGAACGGAGTTTATTAATTTATTTCCCCCATACGTTACCGTTTCCCTTCTCTCTCTCTTCTATTACTCGGCGTCTCATTCTTCTGTTCCTTTTTTTCTTTTTTTTTATTTTCTTTCTTCCTAGAGATGGAAAAGACGAGGATTGGTTGATTAATAAGTTCTCAAACCCTAAGGTAATCTTTGTATCAATTGAGTTGATCTACTGTTCAAATTTTCATTCAGGGTTCTGAGATTATTTTTTTAGGGTTTTATTTGTCTCAATTTACTCAGATATGTTTATCTATTTGATGTGTTTGATTCCTACTTTTGTTCTGTAACAACTAGAAGATCTAGGGTTCCTTTGATTATTTAGGAATTATTGCAATCGAAGTTCTGAAATTTCTTATTCTTTGGCACTCTGTTTCTGGGTATTTTGGTTACCTATAAATATATATGTTTCACTTGTAAAAAATAAGTTTTGGGGTAATACAACTTGGTGAAGATTGCAAATTGAGAAAACCTAATGGGTGAAGCTCTGCTCACAAGTCTTTCCATGGAAAATCATCACCCATCCACACTGCTGTCCATGGATTCTTGTGGTGCCTCTCATGAGGATTTTGACTTAGAGATGAATAGGCATACACAGAACATTCTTTCGCGACCTCCGGATATTAATCTTCCGTTGTCAGCGGAACGAAGTCCACCTCCACAATCATGGAACCCTGATTCAGATACATTTGATGGCGGTTTGGGTCCTCAAATTTACAAGACCGAGTCACTTCTCAGTTTGTCTAAGGTAGGGAGGAAATGTGCAAAGCGGGTTGATAGCATCTGGGGTGCCTGGTTTTTCTTCAACTTTTACTTTAAGCCTGTACTGAATGAAAAGTCCAAGGGAAAGATTATGAGGGATAGTAGTGGGGTTTCTGGTTTTGAGAAATCAGATCTCCAACTTGATGTTTTCTTGGTTCAGCATGACATGGAAAATATGTACATGTGGGTGTTTAAGGAAAGGCCAGAAAATGCATTGGGTAAGATGCAGCTGAGAAGCTACATGAATGGGCATTCAAGACAAGGGGAGCGTCCATTTCCCTTTAGTGTGGACAAAGGTTTCGTGCGATCTCACAGAATGCAGCGGAAACATTATAGGGGACTCTCGAACCCTCAGTGTGTTCATGGGATTGAGGTTGTTCATGCTCCAAACCTCATGATTCTTGACGAGGATGAACGAAAGAGGTGGATAGAGCTCACAGGTCGAGATTTGAACTTTGCAATCCCAGCTGAAGCAAGTGATTTTGGTTCATGGAGGAACCTTCCAAACACAGAGTTTGAGCTTGAGAGGCCACCACCTCCACTAAAGGCCACCACCTCACAACCCAATGCAAAGAGATTGCTTAATGGATCTGGTTTAAATTTGTCAACTCAACCATCAAATCATGTTAATGGTGATGGAATGGATCTTTCACCTGTCTGCAACAAACGGAGAAAGGATTTTTTTGCACATGGAAATGACGATGACTGTTGTATGCCGATGAACCCCCACCCAGATAGAGCCAGTGAAATGGAGATTCACCCAATTGAGCCGCATTGGTTGAACGACTTTAGTGGGGTAATGAAAAATGTGTATGGACCTGTGACAGCTGCTAAAACTATTTATGAGGATGAAGAAGGGTATTTGATCATTATTAGCATGCCTTTTGCGGATTTGCAGAGGGTGAAAGTTACTTGGAGGAATACACTCACTCACGGCATTGTCAAGATATCAAGTGTCAGTACAGCTCGCATGCCATTCATCAAGAAGCATGACAGGACATTTAAGCTCTCTGATCCATTTCCGGAGCATTGTCCCCCAGGAGAATTTGTAAGGGAAATACCTCTTCCTACTCGAATTCCAGAGGATGCTAACCTGGAGGCATACTATGACGAAACGGGAACTATGCTCGACATTATGGTGCCAAAACACCATGAGGGATCAGAAGAACATGAAGTTCATGTATGCCTGCGCCCTCACCTAGGAGCCAATGACCTGCTTTTAAGTTGACATGCACATTACCTGGAAACGTAAGGGTGTCCACCTCTTCTTTTCTTTTTCTTTTTTAAAAAAAAAAAAATAATTTCATAGTTTACTACTGTAAGTTAAAACCAAATCTATGAAATGAAAGTTAAATTTATATTTCTTTCTGCATACCCCTGCATCATATTGCGACCATTACTGATTGGTGTATTTGTTTTCTGTTATACATCTGGTCAGCTTGTTTCTGGTAACGTGCCTGAGGTTCATGTTTGAAGTTAATAGGTATGTTTGGCTGCAACCTTATTGCAGTTCTCGACCATCTATCCTAAAATTGTCCATTCTTGTTTAGGCTGTGTCCTTGTCCGTCGTCGTGAAGAATGTTGTAATAATCATTTTATCAGCTCATGGTTCAAATAGGATCCGGAGAAATCTTGTTATCACGTTGATGTTTCTAGGAGTCTTGGTGTAATGCTGGTGGCATTGTGAAAACTATTTGGATAGTTGTGGACTAAAAGCATTATGTTATTGGCTATTGCAAGTCTTTTGATGTCTATGTCAAAAGTGTTCCAAAAAGCGAATTCCTATTTATGTAAAACAGAGCTTAAAGACTCGATCCACAACGAGAACCCTACTGAGCCATTAAGTAAACTCAAGTAAATATAACTGTTGGATCTTCAAATTTTAAAATTCCACCGTTAGATCTCACAAATAGAATTCTGTGCGAACTATTGTTATTATACTCACAAATAGAATTCTGTCCGAACTATTGTTATTATACGTTAGATTATTACTTCCTTTTTCTTATCAGCCGTTAGATATTAAAGAAGTGGTATAAATAATCCTTCCTAAATTGGGGCCTATAGCTAGATGACAAAAAAAAGGTCATTGAATAGTAAAAAGAAGCCACCCCTTATCTAATTATTTGAAAAAATGGCTAATTTACCCCTTGATTAATTAGCATTAATTAGGTGATTAATTAATGTTTAATCAAATCAAACTAATCTTGATTCTTCATCAAAATGTGAAAAAAAAATTGATTTTTTTCAAAAAAAAAATCAAACCAGAATCGGTATATGTTCGTGCTCTAATAAACCGATTCTGGGTTGATTTTTTCAATTCACAAAAAAAAAAACAGAATCGGTGTTTACAAATGTACACAAAAACCGATTATGGGAAAGAAAAAAAATCAAACATGATTTAAATCATACTCGATTTCATTTCGCGTATAAACTCGTATACTCATTTTGAGATCGAGTATGAAATTGTACTCGTTTTGAAATTGTGTAAAATCATACTCATACTCATTTTCAATTTGCGTATAACCAGAATCGGTTTACACGATACACATAAAAACCGATTATTGACATTGCACAACAAGAATCGGTTTATAAAAGTGCTCATGTAATCCGATTCTAACAAAAAAAAAGATACAGGAAAATTGTAAATAACAATCGGTTTACTCGACACACATACAAAATCCGATTCTAGCATTATACATCAACAATCGGTTTTTATAAGTGCTAATGTAATCCGATTCTGGTTCAAATTTCTCGAACTAGAAAACATATCAATGACAATCGGTCTTTGTGGGCATGAACATACACCGTTTTTATATGTAATCGGATCACATATACATTAACGTTAACCGATTCTGAAAAACCGGGAAAAAAATTGATTTCAAAGTTTTCAATTTTTGAGCGATTTTATGTTACTAAAACATACTTTGTAGGATTGGGTTGAGAAGAAAAGAAGAAGAATCAGTTGAAGTGGAGATGTAAATGGAATTTGATTTTGATTTTGATTTTGATTTAAAAAAAAAAATGAAATCAGATTAGGGTAATTAGATAATACATAAGGGTATTTTTGTAACTTTGCCCACTTTAACACTCCCATAGCCCTATAAATGAGTCCCTTTAAAATTGGATATACCCGAATTAATCTGGGTATACCCCAATTTTGATTTTAGTTTTTAATTTTATGATTTTAGTTTTATGATTTTGATTTTAGTTTTTAATTTTATGATTTTGATTTTAGTTTTTAATTTAATGATTAGGATTAGATGGGGACAAATAAGTAGTATTAATATTTGGTAGAGGGTAAGTCGGTAGTTTTGACCTTTTTTGTCATCTAGCTATAGGCCCCAATTTAGGAAGGATAAAGAATATTTACAGGAAAATAAGTGTAAATACATTTTTTATATATTTAAAAACCTCAAAACTTTTAATTACACGGCGAATTTTTGTAAATTTTATATATTTGGAAAGCCCTTTAAATTATCTACGCAATGATCACAAATAATGATATTAAATTTTTATTTTTCAATCTTTTTTTATATTTTTCCAAATTTTATATGTTTTCTCCTTAAAAGTTGGACATAGCTTAAAATTAGACATAATTTAAAAATAAATTGAAAAATCTACCCAAAAAAAAACAACAAATGATTGATTCTTAAGTACAAAAAAACGACTAATTTTCAAATAAAAAAATATGGTATAGAATCACCACCAAATTATTTGTAAAGTAGAAAAATAGCATCGCCGACGTGCAATGCATGTGCTCACTATTTGTAACATGTAACCTCGATAAATAAATAACCTCGTTTAATAAATAATTTAAATTTTTTTCGACCCCAACCTAGCCAAATGAATAATTGTTATGTTTGATCCTGATATAGGCGAAGGGACTAAAATGAATAACCTCCCTAGATACTTTAGTGAATTAAAAAAAAGAAACTTGTCCTTATAGGCCCTATCGAAATATAAATGGATGATCACAAAATTTAATAAAAAATATATGTAGAATTCAAAACAAAGTTTGGCTAACTTAGTCCGGATAAAGAGTGAAAATAAGGTTTGGTCCAGCCCGAGTCAACTAGGTACATATTAGTCCAAAATATGGGAAAATATACTAATTACCCTCATTGTTCACGATTTAGTCAAAATATATGCAGTTTAGTCCACAACGACTGATATGACATCAACAATTTTAAATAATATACAAATAATTAAAAAACAATTTATCTTTTAAACCGCTCGTCAAAAATTCACAAACATTATATATTCGAAAAGCTCTTTCCGAGATCTACAAAAAGAATACCCATATGACTATATAATTTTCATTTTTTTAGAATTCTAATTTACACCGTTGTGTACAACTATGTACACCGCTGTCCAGACCCACATAACATGCAATATATCCGTGAGGGGTTCCGAACAAATGTGCCAAAACGTCGTTTACGCTATCTATCTTCTGTTCTGCCCAACCCGATCTGACAAAAGAAAAATTGGAAAGAAAATGAGGGGTTCCGAACAAATGAGATACAAATGGAAAAGAAAATGAGTAAACCAACAAAGGAAAATCCACAGTTTCGATAAATGTTATAGGCATAGTTTTACTAATCAGTATGAATCTTGTAAAAAAACTCGTCGCAAACCTAAGTGTTATTTAAATAGTGGTTTATGTGGTCATGACAAGAAATAGCGGTTTATGTGGTCATGACAAGAAATACAAATGAGAAATTTTGCTTTAAAAGTTGAGGAACAATGTATTTCGTAGGATACCGAACTCACATGAGAAAAACTCAAAATACCTTCGACACATGACAAACTCACCTAAGCAAGCCTAATGCACAAAATCTTGTTATCAGTTGAGACCAACATTAAGGTAGTCACCACAAAGGGAACCAAGTATACAACTATACCAAATACCTTGCACCGTGTTGCAGCATCTTGGGCTGCAAGTATAGCTCATCTATCATCTTTGACCTTCATTACACCTGCAATTGAGATTAAGAAAAAGTTTGAGAACTTGAGATATTAACAGATAATGTGTCTGTTGAAGTCTAAGAAATCTTATAAGAAGATAGGACACTTTAGACAACAATAAATTACTGTTTCCTAAACAACAATAAAATATGCTTTCCTTAAGGTTTTACTATTGTAAACCAAAGAATTAGCATGATTTTGATAAACTCAACCTTAAAGGATGAAAATTAGCAGGAAATCTTGTACACAAATATTTGTTTGGAACATTTCTAAACAATCATTCACGGGTGTACAATTACATGCAAATTAACAATCAACAAGTGTATAGTTATGTGCACATTAACGATCAACAGGTGTACAATTATGTACATATTAACCATCAAAATGTGTAGAACTATGTACATAACGATCAACAGGTGTACAAATATGTGCACTTCAACTAACAGGTGAACAACTATGAGAACATTAACGATCAACATGTGTACAACTATGCACGTCAACTAACAGGTGTACAACTATGTGCACCTTAACGATTAACAGGTGTACAACTATGAGAACATTAACGATCAACAGGTGCACAACTATGCACGTCAACTAACAGGTGTACAACTATGTGCACCTTAACGATTAGCAGGTGTATAACTATGTGCACGTTAAAGTCAAACATGTGTACAATCATGTACACACATTAAGAATCAACATGTGTGCAAGTATGTACACATTACCAATTCAATATTAGAAGAGCTGAAAGTCGGTTAAAACTCACCCCCAAACAAGAAAAAGTAATTTCTGGTAGAAGATAGGACAACTCCGAGTCAGCCTTCAGTCAAAAATCATCGATCAAATGCTTGTACACATTAAGAATCAACATTTGATATGAATCTGCATTACAATAAATTCAAATACTATAAGTGTACCAAAAAAACGAAAAACTAAAACCAAATACATAGAGATTAAGAAATTACCAGCTAAAAATGAAAATTTGAGTCACACCAAGTGCAAAAATACTTCTGGGTCCAAAAACATCGTAAGTATCGGGATCATTCCAAATCATTTTCTCCATGAATTCACCCTCAAAATCTATAAAATGCACAACTGCAATTAGAATCTGAAAGTAACTCATGGAATAGTGGAAGTTTGTACCATAAAAGAAATTTATATTGCATATTGTTAAAAAAAAAAAAAAAAAAAAGGCTATACAGACAAGCAAAAGTAAAACGCAACAAGCTATACAGACAAGCCAAAGTAAAATGCAACAAGAAGATATGATAACATCAGTGGCTCCAAGGATTAGTGTGTATACAATATTTTGATCATTAACCAAACGGTTGCTAGTATAGTGTGGACATATAAGAACTGGTGGGTCCAAAATGCAAGTGTGAATGAGTAGCTTAACCTCTGCCTTCACCGCTTACCTTTACCTAGTTACCGTTTTACTAAGCCTGAGAAAAATAGCTGTTTAACTAAGCTTCAGTAACACTAAGAAGAGCCAACAATAAGACCCAACAACTGAAATAAATTCTACCCAATTCAAGAAACGAAGAATGATGCAAATTGAGTAAAAACAAAATCAGAAAACCAAAAAGTTCCAAATATGAAAATACTCAAAGAGATACAACGAACACACGGTTCACATTCTCCTGGATTCATGTACATTTGGTCAGAAATACATTTGGCCTAAGAGAATCAATAGTTGTAAAAAAAAAAAACCAAACCATGTCATTTTTGCTGAACTCGGAACATCTGAAGAAGATTCTTTATTTTTGGTTTCACTAACCTCATACGCGTAGACCTTGTCTGGAAATATTGTGGAATTACTTGACATAAGCATAGGAACTAATGCACAAGTTAAAGCTGCAACAACCATGTAATTTATCAAAATTGTCAGCAAGTTAGATGGGAACTGAACAAAGATCTGAAAACGGGGACCCTGCTACCTAGTAACAAAGATGGCAAGGATTAAATATCTTGCAAGGATTAAGATATTTAGATCCCCGTTAGCAACCTTGAAGACATAACGAATACGGAGAGTGTTTAATGATGGAATCCGATAAATTTTGAAAGCGAGAACTCTCAAGTCTCAAGCAGCTTTCTGACAACATGATATAGAATAAACTGGAAAAATGTTTTTCAAATCATCAAGATAATCTGAATTTCTTCGCATCATTTCTTACATAAGTTAAAATGAATATGTTCTTATTTTCTAAAAAATGTAGATGGAAGCACAAGCGTTATATGATTTGGTTTTGTGATAACTCGCATATGCATCTTAAAAATCAATAGGTGTACAATTATGCGCACCTTAACAATCAACGGGTGTACAACTTTGTGCACATTAAAAATGAACATGTGTACAATTGTGTACACGTTAAGAATGATCATGTGTACAACTACGCGCACATTAAAAATCAACTTAAATCAACATGTGTGCAATTGTGTACACGTTAAGAATCGGGTTAAATTATTTATAGATTATGAACTACTGCGAGATGTCAATCAATCCAATGATAGTTTCTTATGAACTAACAATGAAACATACCATGCTCTAAAAATTATTCATGATGACGAGTTAATCCAACAAGCAACTAGAAAAAGGTCAAGCTTGTACCTCAAAACTTTTCTGGAATGATTCCAACGCAGTGTTTATGCTTGGAATTTTACTGAAGCCAATGAGAATAAACTGAAAAAAATTGGTTAAAGAAATAAGTAAGACGATTAATCTTTTAAAAATGAAAAGTAACGTGAAAATGAGCAAAAATAAATATATACCAAATTGGAAAATGATCTAGCCAACAATCATGCAAAATGGAATTTGCAGGCAATATTGTTAATGTGTACAACTATGTACACATTAACAATAAACAGGTGTACTACTATGTACACATGAAAACCTTAAGTGAAAGTGGTCCTTGAAGCCTGTGAAATTAGTATTCTGCAAGGCGGCGTATACACACTTTGGTTAGACATGGTAGCACTCGCCTGGTTGAAACTTCCTCTTCTCTATATGAAAGGCAGAAGAGAGAAGCTGCAAACAATCAACTTATCGACTCTTATCAGGAAAACGTGAAATGTGAACTAAACATCTTTTCGGTTTAAACAATTCACTGTTTCATCAACTATCACATTAAATTTGAGCATAATTAGAGATTTTACATAGCTGAATACCAACTTGAGGCCAAAAGATCAGTTGGTTACAGAGCTAACTCTCTACTTGAGGTCAGAAGATCAAACTCGCACTCTGGTCTTTTTTTAAAGGTAAAAACAGTAGAAAATGCAAATGTGGATTCTAGGGATAATAACTTAGGATTGTGAGAGTACTGATGATATACAAACATCATGGGTAACATCGTATTGGTCTACGAAAGTTGAGACGGAAAATATTTCTTCACTTCAGACATCAACAGTCCAATTTTTAAGCATAAAAACGAAAAATGACTCATAAGAGAAGAAAAAAAAAAGTTAATTACCTTTCTTCCAACTATACTCATTTCTCAATGGCACATTTCCATTAGGTCTACAAAGGTCCATTCTCAGAAGTTGCTCCAACTCCAAGAGCAGAACAATGAGGACCTAAACATAAAAGCAAAGGAGAATCAAAATCAAAATAAAAAACAGAATCATCAATTATCAGTTAAAAACATTATATAAATGGGCAAGGAATATTATGTCCAGTGGTGACATTATTTAAAAACACTTTGTCTATGGACTTAATTACCTGTTCTTGCTTCTTGAGTGCATATTACTCAAAATTCATATTTAATATTATGAATATGTCAGAGAAGGAACCGAGGAGACTGCAGCATGGGATAAATGTACAGTTGCATAAGCGCACCAGCTGGATTTGCATGATGGAATGTAATTACAAGCAAAACCAAACTTGCATAGCCCCGTCTTCATATAATATAAACACTATGTCTCACCCTGTTTTGTGAAACTTAAAATCACCATGATGGAGTAATTTATTACCCAGTGCAACTTCATTGCCACAATGGCACAAATAATCACCATGACTTGAGATCTTAAAATCTCCTTTTGATTACGTTTCAATTTCTTACTAAAGCTCACATCCCTAAAGATCATTTGGTGGAAAAAAGTCATGTCAGAAAGAGCTAGTATATTTTAGTTATGTAGACCAACTAGCAAAAAATAAGTATGCTCTTCTAGGCATATCATTAAACAGTTCATGTGCCCACTTAATACTCACAGTTGTATTCGAGAGATTTCAAATTAAGAACATTTCTGTCAGGCATCTATCCACATCAATTAAGCCTACCAATAAAACAACGATATTAGGCTTTCAAAAACCATAAACATTTCAAAGACTCGTCCCGAAATCAATAAGTTTAATAGTTACGATGAAATAAAAGATTGAGAAGAGATGTACCTTATATTTATAATCATTGTTGTTGATGAATTCTAAGATTCAATTGTTTTTGGTGATTTCATCGATCTTCCACGTCGATTTCAAGTTAGTTCTTCAACAACAGATGTAGAGATTCAATCGTGTTAAACCAATTGGTATTGCTATATACTCAGACTTTGGTTTCGAAGATAGAGATTGAATGGAGTTAGGTTTTTCTAAACTCGAATTTACGATTTGTAGATTTAAAATAAACTCTGATGGTTCATATGAAATGAAACTTGTTGAGATCTGGATTTGTTTTTAGGTTTTTATCTCGGAGAAGAATTTGCAGCCAGGGAAGAAAGATGAAATGAATTGGGGAATTACGATTGCGGGTTTCTGGATTTGTTTTTAGGTTTTTGTCTCGGAGAAGAATTTGCAGTCAGGGAAGGATGAAATGAATTGAGGAATTACGATTGCGGGTTTTTAAAACAGGGTCATTCTTGCCATCAATTTTTATTAATTTGGACTGAATCGTTGAGGAAAGGACCAACTCGTCTGAAATTTGGTAAATTAGGATCTCCCTGTACGAGGCTTCAGGTGACAGGACTAGACAGTTTAAATCCCAATAAAAATGGGACTAAATGTTAATGTCTACAAAACTACGGCAGTGGTTAATTAATTTTACTTCGTTTATGACCCCTAAATCTTATCATTAGTATAAAACAAGGTTTGGATAAGTTTGCCTTTGTTAGTGGTGGTCAAGATTTGTCTGGACAAGGGTTGTGGTTCTCCTGACCACCCCCTACAACTCGCATGACCTATTGTGTCATAAGAGAGGCCTCTAACCAATGTTCCACCTTGGTTGGAATTAATAGAAAAGATAAATCAACGGTGGTGATTTGTTCAACTTAAATATATAATTTCTTTATTAATTAGTGTTTCACTAATTGCACATAATAAATAATCTATCCATTCTAAAGTGTTCTTTAATTAGTGTTTCACTAATTGCTCATAATAAATGACCAATCATTTTTTAATTATAAATATTTTCTGAATTAATTATAATATTTGGCGACAATGAGTAGTAGAAGAGGTGGAGGCCGAAAGATTAGTGGTGGTTAAGGGAGGAGCCAAGCACAATTATATTTATTTTTGTTCTTTTATCATAAAATGGGATACAAAGTCCGTTTTTCACATGTATCCAACTTGCTAAGAATTTTTTCTCCCTCTTTCCTCAAAATCCTGGCTCCGCCCCTGATTTGTGGTGGAAGAAGTAGTGACGGTGAGTGTTGGTGAGTAGTGATGGACAATATTAATTTTATGTTGTCGTTACAACATCGATAACATCGTAGTGTGGAAGATGTGGTTGGTTGTTTTTACTTTTTAACACTTTTGATAAATGAAGGTACCATGTATTTTAGGGATGATATCATACAAGACAATATTTTCATGATCGTAGTTGGATCACCCAAATGGTACCCCTGTAATCTTTGGTATATCGTATAAATCATGATTTTTTAATGTTAAAATAAAATTAATTTGCAATACAAAAAAGAATATATACACGGAAACAAAATAATAAAACTAATCAATTGACGACATTTTGTTCAATCTAAACCTCATACATGGCATTTGTGATTGAAAATTAGAATTGCGTCCAACAACCTATATCGGGTGGGCGGCAGTGATGGTGGCAGTGGTGGAGTCAAAAATTGACATTGAGGAGACCTACCTTTTTTTTAAAAAAAGAAACATGTAAACTTTGGTGGACTAAACCATAAATATATATGGACAAAGTATTATTTATAAAATAAACTAAAAAAATTATGTAGTTATTAAAAATTTAAGGGGTTAGAGCCAAATTAGTCAACCCTTGGCTCTGCCACTAGGTGGTGGTGGAAAAAAAATGGATTCATATGGTTTTATGGTGGTGGCGGGTATTGGTGAACAAAAACATGTTATGCTAATTTCGTAACGCCAATATGTAATGTTATGTTATAAAGTATAGCATGTGGTTGATCATTCTAATGTTAAAATAAACTCGATAAAACACATGTCCATTTAAAAAAATTGGTGCAATCAATTGCCATGTTATGTATTAACTAAACGACACGAATCAAGATCAGAACGTATGAAATTATTTATTATCGATTTGTCTATGTAAAGAGTGGTCAGGATTTGTCCTTGGCAAAGATAAATTTATTGTTGGGGTTTGTTCAACTTAACCAATTATAAATATTTTATTAATTAGCGTCTCATTGATTGTTCATAATGATTAATTAAATTTATATTATAAATCTCCCTTTAATAATCTAACATAAATACATAATTTTATTGAAAACTATATTAATTCTAACTGTGGCGGGTGTTTGTGAATGGTGGAGGCGGTAACATTACTATTGGTGGAAGAAATAGTTGCGGCGGATGGTTTTTATGGTGGTGTGTGTTAGTAATAGTAGTGGATAATAATAGTTTTTGCTTTTTAGTGAGTTTTATTGACCGGGAAAAAAAAAATCTTCACAAAACATGGAACATTGTATTGTGAAAGATGTAATTGGTTGTTTTTAGCACGATTGATAAGGACAAAAACTAAATATTTCGAGGATGGTACTGGAACATATAAGACAATATGATCATGACTGTTGGATCACTGAAACGATATCCGTATTATATAAAGGCAATTGGTGTACCCGCGTAAGAGAACATTATCGCTTTCTCAATTACTATTACATTATTTTTCCTGAAAGACCATAATGTCGAGTTGTTTCGCGACAATTACCTACAAAGACAACAACATACTTTCACTCAATTCCCGATATAAAACCTTATTGACCGGGAAAATGTATTTACATTCTAAAATATTTGTTTGAAAATTATGTTTGTTCATCAAAATCATCATAAAAAACTCTAAATCATATATCTAAATTTTGCCTCCGATGTTTATAGAATATTTTTTATATTTTACATTCTCAAATCATGCGACCTCTTGATTACAAATCAACAATATTAAATTACGGATCAATGTGTATAGGTTTCATTCACTGGGTTAGAAGGTATAGTATATACAGATGGGTAGATCACACAAAGTAGAACATGACTGAGAATAGTTCAATAATTTGGTCAAGAAATAAGGTCAATAATTTGGTCAAGAAATAAGCAGAACATGACTAAGAATAGTTCATATTTTAATCGATATGAGCCGATTAAAATATGGATTAATAATAATTTCCATGTAAGACAATTGCAAAACAAGTTTAAAGTTAGTAACAAACATAATATGGCTAACTAAAATGTTAAAAACAAACAGGATATATAAACTTAGAAAGCCGTGGGACTTGAAGAGACCAATTTTGAAAACTACAATCTTAGAAACCAACGATCCACAATACCATAATTTTTTTCTTATAAATATTCAACGTAGAAGATATCAACTTTTGGTAAATGATCTATTGAAAACCTATTAATTTGAAATAGGATCAGGGAGTACAATATGTGTTCAAGGTTCTTTATGAGGTAATGTGTCACCAGATTATATTCCATGTGAAGGTATGAACATATAGAAGTTGCAAAATGTCCAAGACTTTTGAAGTTACCAAAGCTTTCGTTAAGACGAGCTGCTGGGCACAATACTTTGTTGAAGATTTAATGGCAGAGGTTCGCATATATACATTCCCTTCGAAAAGGTAATGGGTATACATTTTAAACATTGTCATCTAATGGATGTTGAAAAATTACAGGAAAATCATGTCACATTGGAGAGTTTGTATCATCCGTTTGATGCAAAAAAAAATAATTATTCTCTGCCTATTTGGAGGATCGACAACATGACCATGATAGATGAGTCAGCTGGAGCGAAATAGGAGCATGGGGAGACTTTTATGGAAGATATTAATTAGTTGATTTCATTGAGATGAGCGCTGCTGACGACATATTTCCAAAAAAATATTTAAACTTCCATGTTCATGTAGAGCATTATCTCATTATAAGCAATGAACCTAAATAAAAAAGTGTCTGGAAGCTAAGATTATATTTCTTTCGTTTGAACAAATATCTGGCGGTAAAATATTAAAGGAAAAGAACAAGAAAAAAAGTGAGGAATTAAAATCCCAACTATTTTTATGACAAACCTATATTAAATCATAAGGAGTTGATAAGTATTCGGGACACAAATTATACAATATATTAAAAATGAACCAACATCATGGCCCGTGCCGTTACGGCACGGGTTAAGGGCTAGTCATTAGTATAAAACAAGGTTTGGATAAGTTTGCATTTGTTAGTGGTGGTCAGGATTTGTCTGGACAAAGATAAATCAAGGGTTGTGGCTCCTCAGACCACTCCTTACATCTCGCACGTGTGGCGTTCATTTAATATCAAAAGATAAATCTACGGTTATAGTATTCTCACACGGTTTTGCTTTTATGCAAAATAAAACGCCTTTCTCAAATACCTCTTATCCTTCTTCCCTCTTCCATTTTAAGGAGAAGATAAATCAAGGGCGTGGTTGTTCAGATAAAACAAAAAACCCAGCGACTGGCATTTTGGTAACGAATTTTATTTCAGTGATTCTAGGAACCCAGACTGATTTTTTTTTTTTTTACTCTTAGAATTTCTTTTATTTCAGCCTGAAGTGAGCGTGGGATAACTAGGGTTTTCAATTTGTAAAGAAAAATTTGTATATCGGATCATCATCTTATTCTTTGGCTGCAATTAGTGCCTCTTTCGCATCTTCTCCATTTACATGGATTCACTTAAGATCCATTCCATTCTCTTCGTTGTTGCTTCTGCTGCGTACTCTTCATCCACTTCCTTACCAGTTTTCAGATTGGTAAGCTAATTATTATCCGTATTGTTTTTTTTTTTTTTCAGTGACTATCAACTGATTTGATTTCAAGATTTTCTTTACTTTATAATTTTCAGAATAAAGTTGGAATTGATTTTCAACTCTGGCCTGTTAAAACAACTATTTTTATGTAACTCAGTGATGGGTATTGGATTTTTAAGGTTTTTATGTTGATTTTTTTTTAATAATCTTAAGTATCACTAGAAACTTGGTTAGGTTTTGAAAATTTGGGTGTCAGGGTTTAAGTGTGCATTATGTTTTCCCATATGCATACTTTTCATCGTTCTGGTAAACATTGGTTTGATTGATTTCTGTTGGGCATATGGTATTATGAATGTAATCCTATTACTTTTTAGGGTTTGAGTTATTATTGTTTTTCTTGATAAAAATATCAAACCATTGCTTTTCTCCGGGTAACTTGCAAAGACATAATTGATAATACTAACATGTGCAGGATCTTCTTTACCTCAAGGGTGACATTAGGAAGCGGTACGAGAGGTAATCAGATACTAAAAACTTCTGAATACATATTAGGCGATTAAATTTCATAGAGTTAAGCAACGTTTTTCTTCATCATAGGTTCTGCCCGAATTCCAAATTGCGAAAATTGAATTATTCCTATCTCCGTTCTTAATTATGGTTGCAATCCGAACCATTTCGAAATGGTTGAAACACTAACCAAGTTTCTCTGCTGCGTTGAAGGTTTGACCACAAAATTTACAACTTTTTAAAACATATATATGATTTCCATTAAATTTAGTTTCTTTGTACTTTTAAATTTCTGATGTGCTTGCTCAATTTTCGGTTGGTGTTACAGGGTATTTAATGGGGATCATAAACGGTATCGGTATTCTAGAAGTTGAACTCGAAGCAGTTAATTTAGTGGAAAGAAGGGAATCAAAGATACAAAGTAAGTCAAACTTTATCCCTTATATGTTTGTCATTTATAGTCATCGAGTTGTCATTAGTCATTTTTTATGGTACTGCAATACTTTTACACAGTTGAAGAATAACAACATAAATTAGAATCTGAAATCGATGCTTTTACTAATTCTAAAAAAACTGATTTGAAAAAAGACTGCTTAGAAGTTGAGCGATTACGGTTAACTACTGCATTATAGGTAGTTGTGGATTTATGTTCGTCATTGTGGGTTTATCCTGTTGTTTTTGTTGTTAAGTTTTCAGATGACGAAAAGACAGCAAAGGTGTCTTCTTTGGAATAAGAGGTTGAGCTTCATCATGTACCCCAAGAAGATCAGGATTATGATATCTTTGAGGAACATAAAGCTCGAAGCCTTTTCCTGCATAGGTATCGTTTCCATATCTATCATATCTTTTAAGGGTTTCAGTCTAATTTTTTTAGGTTTCTTGGATGAAACAAATATGGGAATCTGATTTTGAGTTGATTATGTAAATTGAAGATGAAGTCATATTAAATATATTGGAATTTGTGCCCAAGTGGTTGTTAGTATTTTAACATAAATAAATAAATTCGGTCTTTCCCACAAGGGAAGGTTAGCCTTTTCCGCCTCTGGCATGAGCACCATTTTAAAACTGAAATTGTATGCACTTATTGGTATCTGGTGACAATTGTCAGTTAGCTTGATAAAATTAAAATGCCTTGAGTTTATGTTTGGTGATGGGAGTCGTATTTCCTTTTTCCAAAATGCAGATGTCCCCTAAATGAGGACATTTTTTTTCCTTAATGATTTTAGTCATGAAAGGCTTGATTAGTTCAATCCATATAAGGTTGAGCAAGCTTTATCCAATTCGTGCCTCCTTAGACTATATTATGATGTTTAATGATGTAGATATAATATTTTGGACGATGTGAGTTTGTAAGTAGCCCAAACGAATGCAGTTTGTACCCATTTTGTTAGATATGGAGTTTGTTTAGTAAATTTTAAAAAATATACCGACTTTTGTTATTGTATATTACAATGAATTGCTCTTTGATTTGGGAATGTGGATTTACTGTTACACCCAGTTAATGCATTAAAAATCCAGTTTGTTGATTAATTATGGTTGGTAAATTCGCAGAACATGTATTGAGAAATTACTTCTTTAATTTTAAACAGCAAGTTCCTCCGAGTATATCTGCAAGCCTTCAATAGTCAGCGGGATCTAATTATGGTGGTGACGAAGGTAAGTTCAGTAACTCCATCCGCAGTAAAGTAATACTATTGATTTATTTTATAGCATGCCTATATGTGCCTTGTTGGTTCGATAGATGGTATATAATGATCACAAACCATCTAATAAGCTATACTTATGTGTTGTAGGCCACAAGTATGATTATGCCAACAAATTTAAGAACCGTGGTTTTCCAGCTGCCACTGGAAAAGGTATTTGGAACGTACCTTAGGATTCAAAGATTCAAACAAGAAAGTCATTTTTTACTTGATGAAATTTCATGAGAATGTGTTGCACCCAACCATTTAATATCAACGGTTTATCCTGTTGCATAGTGCACAAACTGCTGAATTTATTGGTTGCACAAAGGAAGGTTGATAAATCATTCCAGATTATTCATTGATATGGATGTACAAAAATGTCCATGTCCCCTATGAAATATATTTATGTGTACATCAAACACGGACATTTTTGGTTTCATACCTGTAATTTGAAGTTTGTATTCATACGATTATCGTGCATTGTATTTTGGTTATTGGACAAGGTTGATTACTGTGTGACAAAATTGTCAAAATGCATCAAACACGATAAACTAACTTCTTATAATTTAGTAGTGATAATATAAAACACCCAGTAACGTCAAAGGAAGCTATCAATTCAGTCTTCTCAATCAACAGTTACATATATGGGGTATGGACATCGGGACGGAGCATGTCGATCTGTATTTATGATATGATGTTTACCAAACATATAAATACGAAAATGATGTTCAACTCATCTTTTTCCACTTCCTTAATTGACCCCCTAGGGTTTAGATTCATGTTCATGATTTCCAAAATAAAGGGTTTAGATTATATAAAAGGTGATTAGGGAGGTAAAGAAAAGGGTGTTGAATAGTATCGTTGACCAACTCCGGAAAAAAGTAGGATGTAGTGTCCCTTGCAGTAACTTAAATAAAGGGGTCATTTTACCACAAGAAAAATGCTTACATATAAAATTAATTCACGTGCCGTTACGACACGATTTAAGCCCTAGTCAAGAATACAAAGCACAGTTTGGCTAACTTAGTTTAGATAAAGAGCGGTCAGAATTTATAAATATTTTATTAATTAGTGTCTAATTAATATTTTATTATAAATGTCCCCTTAATTAACCTGGCTTGATTGGGGTATACCCAGATTTATATGGATATAGTGCCCTTACTAAGGGGAGGCCAAATATGGGTGAAGTTACAATACTACCCTTACCATTTATAATTCTAATTACCCTAAATCAGTTTTATTCTTTTCATTTCATCTTCCTTCTTTTCTTCTTCTTCTCCTCCACAATCATACCGGCTCGCCATCACACCATCATCAAATCTCGTCGATTAATTCGTCGTAATCGTCGATTAGAAAATTCCGATTAATCTTCAATCATGGAGCAACCACGGCCGAGGGCTAGTCGTATGAAAGTAGCAAATAGAAAACCTAATGAGTATAACCCTAGAATTGCAAATTTAGTTCAAAGGAAAGTGAATACAAAAACCGTCGAAGAAGAAGAGATCAACGCCGCTGAAACCGAAGAAATGACGCGATTAAGAAAGTAAGGGTATACATAAACTCACTCCAGTAGTTCAATTTCATGTTTGCATGTCAAATTAGGTCATAAAAATCGAATGTTTGAATTTGCAGTTATTTAGCCGGCAAGGTGTTTGTTCCATGACCTTGCCGACTTTTCATGTTTAGGGTTAGTCGGCAAGCTCTTTGGTTGAAGATCTTGTCGGATGTTTAGTATATGTAACTGTTTTTACAGGGTCGGCAAGTTATTCAACCAAGGAGCGTGCCGGTGGTAGTTTTTTTCGTAGGTTGGTTATAATTCAAATACCATGCCGGCAGATTGTTTTGAAAATAATGGCTTCTGATGCCTAAAGTCGGAATGGTATTTGGATACCACCATGCCGGCGGCTGTGTTGAAGTCGGTAATGTATGGGTAATGGACCTTGCCGACTAATTATGTGGAAAATCCTTGTATCTACTGTGTTCATATTTGTTATAAACCGGCAAGTTATTTTAATAAGACCCTGCCGACTATATTTTAGCCGGCATGTTTATTAATAGTCGACCTTTCCGACCATTGTTTCGCCGGATTGGTTACATATGTTGACCCTTATGACTTATGTATTTTTTCTTAATTGTTCTTGTTCAGGTTACAAAAGGCAAAGAAGAATACTGCTACTGTTCAATAGCCGGAAATATTACATCTTCCCATATTCCCATATTCTGATTTATGTTGGGTATAACTACATGTCGGCAAGGTTATATTGCCGACTTTTCAGCAGCCAGCAATGTTAGAAATTATTCGCATGCCGACTATAAGTCAGCCGACAATGTTAGAAATTATTTGCATGCTGACCATAAGATAGCTGGCCCAAGATAGTCGGCATATTCTTCATTCAAAGACCCTTCCAGCCTACAAATAATCGGCTTTTTCTTCATCCGCGGACCATGTCGGCTAGACTTAGTCGGCACTTTATTCAAACTACAACCATGTCGACGGAACTTAGTCGACACCTTATTCAAACGTCGACCTTGCCGAATTTTCACATTTTCAAAACCAAAATTTTTGATCGAAATCGAACTCATAACACAGATAAAAGGTTTGATCTACTGAATTCATAATTTCAAAATTTTAATCTAAACTCAATTAATTAACCTAATTAGAATTTTTAGTGCTAATTAAACAAGGGTATATTTTCCATTTAGAAAATACATGGTTAAGGGGTGGCCTATTTTACTTCAAAATGACCCAGGTTTTGTCTCATTAGGTATACCCCAATCAAGCCAGGTTAATTAATCTCATAAATATATATTTTTATTAATAATTAATTTTTCTAAAAATCATAGCATTACTAAAGAACGCGCGATTGGGAGATACTTAAACTAATTGGGGGATAGAGGAAAATGACAAAACCTGGATTTAAATATCAAATCAGGGTCACCCCTTATCTATGTATTTTACCTAATTCCTAATCTACTCCTCACTAATCAGGTTTAGTGTTTAATTATAATTAGGAAAATTTATAAGATTAATTGATAAATGATTAGTGTCTATTTTTATTTGTATTTGGGTGGGTGAGGTGAGTGTAGAACGAGGGGAAAAAATTGAGAGAGAACTTTTTTTTGGTGAAAATGGAGGATGATTGTGAAGAAAGAATTGCTGCTGAATCTTTAGCTCAACTACAACAAGGAACATATCTTCAATCTTCTGCTAATGATAATAACTCACAATTGCAAGTATTTGTGGAACCAACACCCTTGGATCATGATTTTTATGAGCATGAAGTGTTTCGTGAAGAACCAACCCAAGAGAGTAAACTAGTTCAACATACAAGCACTCCCAATACTCAGGTAAAGGTCCCAATGTGTTGAAAATTTGATTTTTTTACTTTGAATCCACCATTGTTGTAGCTGAAATAGCTCGGTGCCGACATGGATGTAGTATGAATACAATGTCGGGAATGCTGCCGGCATTGTATTCATACTACGTCCATGCCGGACAACAATATCACCCATTTTGAAATGCAAGTCGGCATCGTATTCAAACGAAAAAACCATGCCGGTACAAAGTTACTTTTTACCTACCACGAAATATTCTACGAAATATGCTACCGGCATGGTTCAATTTTAACGTTACCATCCCGGTACCTTTAGAAAAACATACAAGAACAAAATACTTTGAAAGTTAAATACCGGCGTGGTTGATTAATTATCAACTATGTCGGCACTGTGTACCGGCGCTGAATCTTAGGTGATGAGCATGCCGACACCAAGTCTTCCGGCATTGATTTCCAATGAAATTTGAATGCCGGAAGCATTTCAAATTTGGTCTTCAGTTTCGGTTCAGTTCGACCATGCCGAAACTTTGGTCCGGCATAGTATTTTAATTTTTTTAGGAACTAATTTATTTTATTTTCATTCGATCTTTAGGTTGTGACATATATTGATCCAACAAATGCAAGACCGCTTGGTCGGGATACGTCGGAATACTATAAAATTCCTCTGGTATGTTACCAAAGAATACTTTTCACCTAGTATCTTGAACTTTACTAATGGATTGCTTGTAATGAAACTTGTAATCTCGGGCCCATTCTTGTCCTTATGTAGGGAATAAAATCTAAAAATGAAGCAATTGTTTGGGCTAAAGAGACGGCTCTTAAGAACATGTGTGTATTGGTGAGGAATACCCAAGGTTCAAATATTCGTTTTGAGATGGCTTGCGAGAGAAGTGGGGAATGCAAGGAGAAGAATAGCCTCATAAACTTGCCAAGCCAACGCCGCTAGTTTCATACATCCAACACATAGTTAGTATATTTATACTAATATAAGATTATGTGTACATTAAATGACTGAGCAATTAAAAAAACTTACTAGTAATCCAACGGTCTTTTGAAGTCCGGATATTGTAGGTGGTGCCTCTGTAGGAGTTGAAATGGGAGGGTTTTTCTAGGGTGGAACTATGACGTCGTCTAGGCGCACAACAAAAGGATGTGACTCTTGCAGGTAATAAAACATGTAGTCGGGGTGGGCTTTATCACCGTTTTTCTCAAGCTCCCAGTTACTAATATCTACCAAACGACGTGGTTCCCTATCCCTCCAATGTGTTGGTTCTGGAATTGGCTCATACTCTACCTTTAACTTTAAGGAAATTGAATAGCTCAGAGAACGGTCAACTTCGTACCTCTCAAGAGAGGCTATCTTGGAATAAGGTAATTGCTTATATCCAAGTTGATGCATGACACATCAAGGATCATCCATAACGTATACCTTTGGGTGGAACACCGGTCCATTGTAAAATGCAATATTATTATACCTAAAACATTTAGTGGTTTTCTCTAGGCTCCTTGTAAGGGTCAAACACAACCTCTTTGGTAGTCATTGCGTCCAAAACAAATATCATATTTGTCAGTCGACGATTGTTACCGGGCTTCATAATATTGTTGAACTCGTATCTCTTAGCTCTAGGCGCCTCAGGTTCGAAAAGGTTTTTGATCTTCAAGAATTTGTAGTTCGTGAACAATGTTGGGAAGTGTTCATAAGCCCACACCTATACTAATGTGGAATGATATATATAAGAAGAAGTAAATTTTGTTTCTAAGTTCAAAATAAGGGTATATGTGAACAATATACATAAGAACATAAGTTTAAAAACAAAATTACCTGGAGTAGAGTGAAATTCCCGACAAATTGGTTTGTAACAGCCTTAGAGGCCCTTCTCATCTTCACCATCAAATGTGCCGTTACCACGGTGCCCCAAGAATAGTTCCAGACATCTTCCAACGGATGCAAGTATTGAAGGTGGTTTGCATTAACCCTGTTGCCACTAGCGTCAGGGAATACCTTAGTGCCCAAGATGAATAACAGGTATGCAACGGATGTATAACGAATATGTGCAGGGTCCCATCCATCCTTGTGTTTTCTCTCCTCCATTTTTTCAAATGTCTCATTAAGAAGCTTCAGCTTGATGGTCTTTGTCCTAGTATTCTTAGATACATAGAATCTTTCCACATAAGTTTTGTAGTCCTAACCCAACAGCTTGTTAGTCAGAGCATGCAACTTCGACCATTCTAGGTCCGGACACTTATCTCTTTCTGCAACTGATTTGCCGATAACATTCAAGCCTAGAATTTTCTGAGCATCTTCAGGGATCAAGGTCATTTCCTCAAACGGGAAATGCATGTTATCAGTTTCACCATGATACCTTTCGACGAAGCAATTGACTATCACAGAATCATACTTCACATAATTTTCAACCAAAGTATATAGCCCAAAATCCATTACTAATGTTTGGACCTCTTCACATTCCTTAGACAAATCCCAATGAGTCGCGGCTTGGTGTCGGCAAACACGCACAACCTTCTTATGATCCTACAATTATGAGACAATACAATTAGGAGATTTTACATAAATACAAAACAATACATATCCACAAGATGAAAATTCTTACATAGGTTTTGAAAAAGCGGGGGTCTAACAACCACACCTAATATTTCGATTAGCAATCTGTATGGACTAACTCCAATATACTTTTAAGAGAATCAACTAGTCAGTCAGACTCAATCTTAATAAAAGTATATCAAAGAGTTATATCTCTTTTTCTCGATTCGATTCTTACTCAAGCAAATAGAAATCTGCGAGTCTAATTGAATACAAGAGAAAACACTTGAACGGTACCAAAGACCAATGTTCAAGGATCAATCAATTTCGAATCAACAACCAAAGGTTGGATTTCACAATTGATTGATACAAACGCACAACATGTGATATTTCAATTATATAACAAAATATAATGCGGAAAAGAAATAACACAGACACTAGAAGTTTTGTTAACGAGGAAACTGCAAATGCAGAAAAACCCCGGGACCTAGTCCAGATTGAACACACATTGTATTAAGCCGCTACAGACACTAGCCTACTACAAACTAACTTTGGTCTGGACTGTAGTTGAACCCCAATCAATCTCACATTGATCCAATATACAGTTGTGCTCCTCACGTCTCTGATCCTAGTAGGATACTACACACCTGATTCCCTTAGCTGATCTCACCCACAACTAAGAGTTGTTACGACCCAAAGTCGAAGACTTAAATAAACAAACCTGTATCACACAGAAAAGTCTACGATAATAGATAAATCTGTCTTCCACAGAAATACCTACAAGTTTTTTTCCGTCTTTTGATAAATCAAGGTGAACATGAACCAATTGATAAACCAAACTTATATTCCCGAAGAATAGCTCAGTATTATCAATCACCCCACAATAATCATAATCGACGCGACGAAAGAAGATATTGTGGAATCACAAACGATGAGACGGAGATATTTGTGACTACTTTTATATCTCGCCTATCATAGACATTGATCTCAAGCCAATCGTTACGATTGTACTCAACACGATAGAATCAGCAAGATCAGATCACATAACTACGAGAAAGTAGTATCGTTCTGGCTTCACAATCCCAATGAAGTCTTCAAGTCGTTAACCTACAGGGTCTCGAGAAGAAACCTAAGGTTAAAGGAGAATCTAATCTAGCTAATACAACTAGTATCACACGGGAGGTGTGGGGATTAGGTTTCCCAGTTGCTAGAATTCTCACTTATATAGTCTTACAAATTAGGGTTTGCAATTAATGTTAGCTTAGTAACAAAGCATTCAAATTTCACCGTTAGATGAAAACCTGATTTGATTCAAGCTAATATCTTTCAACCGTTAGATCGAAAACTTAGCTTGTTACACACAAATAAAATGCACGTTTTAGGTTTGTGTAACTGCAGCCAAACTTGTACATTTGTTGGTTCAACGGTAGTTAACCAAAACGTTAGACATATGAGCACTTTCATATCAACCTTATTCTTCTTCACCATAACTATTTCAAATGACTCAAATGAACTAGTTAGAGAATTGTTCGATTGCAAGTAAATCTTATAGAAGTATACAAGACACAATCGAAGCAAAAATGATTTGATTTACTCGAATCGATTCATGAACTTTATAGACACGGTTTGCAAATTGCATTCCTTAGTTAATATATATATATATAAGTTCACAAAAATCTTCTTTAGATATAATGAACTCAAGTACGCGGACTTAAGTTCCCGGAAGGAGTTCACAAACTCCAGCAGATTTTCTTGGGAAGAGAACTTCCGCCGGTTCGCTGACTGGGTTCGCGGACTGAGCTCACAGCTCTTGTTCCGGTTTTCCTGATTAATAAAGTACGCATACTTTGGATCAAGGAATAAGGACTTATACATATATGTGTTGCCACACAATGCTTATATCCAACAATGGTTATATAACCTAAACTCTCGTTTCAATCATTGAAACATTCTTAGAGGCCGTTATATATAGTTGTTATTCACAAACTATTTTTCGTCAAATCCATTTTCAAAGTGATTGAAACATAACATGACTTGCGTCACTAGGTAAAGATGAACTTAGTCAAAGCAAAAGCTTACCTACACATATTTCGAGAAACAGATAGGCGAGATAAACTCGGCTCGAAATAGCAATGTGTATAATCAAAGTCTATATAGTAAAACGACTTTTGTCTCAATATAGAAGATAGAGTAAATAGACTTTTGAGTGATAGATAATTTCAAGCCTCCATATACCTTTTAGTCGATGAAGTTCCACCAGTTCCTTGAGTAGTTCTTCGTCTTGTATGATGATCGCCATGAAGTTCTTGAGCTCAACTACACTTTCTATCCTAGTCCGAGACATTAGCTATAGTAGACTAGAAATCAAGACTTATAGTTTTGATCACTAACATTGAAAAATATGCTTGAGATAGCAACGCATACGAATTCGACCAATAAGTGCTCTAACAATCTCCCCCTTTGTCAATTTTAGTGAAAAAACTATCAATACATATGGAATACAAAAAATAAGTAAATAAACTTTTGTAGCTCCTATTCCACATGCCTAATCTTCAACATTACTCAAAATCTTCGTCACTTCCAAGTACTCCAATGATCCCAAAGGTTGTAAGTTCAGCATCATCGTTGTTGAAAATCCGTAGCTATAATAATGAGAAAAAAAGTATTCTCAATCATTGTTATACAGTGTCATAGTATCATTATATAGCACCAAAGTTCAATTATATCAGAATTTCAACAACAATACTATGGTGATCAGTATTACTCCCCCTTAGTCAATACTCCATCTCACATGGAAACCACTCCCCCTTACATAATGATCTGAAAACCATATGAATTTGTAGTGTGAACTACATATTAATTCTCCCCCTTTTTGTCAATAAAATTAGCAAAGGTACGAAAGCAGTAACCTAATGAAATTTCCAAAAGAGACATTTCATGACCAAAATAAAGCACGTATCAACTTGTTTAGATGCAATCATATAGCCGAGGCTAAATGCATTCATCAAGGAGTTTATAAAGATATAAGATAACCCCTATAATATTCCACAGCCGCACTCCCCACAAAGATTTGGAAATTAAGCAAAAGTTCAATTAAGAACTCTCCCCCATAAAATTTCATTCCCGAAAGAACAACAAGAGCGACCTTAATTTCAAAAGAAAATAAGGATTTCTTTGGACATAACAAATCACATACGAATATGAATTTGAATCCTAAATCAAACCCTTTAAACCCTTAAGTCATATAAGGCTCCACGTCGCGCGGTGAGAATACCCACCCTTGGGTGAGCGTCCCCGCCCCCTTAAAAATTCTCTATTCCACTTTTCCTTAAATTATATAAATGTCACACTAATAACTTTTTCGGTTGAAAAAAACGGGAGAAACGGGTGAAACACCGGAGAAAAAAAGAAAGATATAGACTTTCTCTTTCACGTCGAGAAGAGAAAACGCAGGCAAACTAAAACCCTAAAACACACAATAATGTTTGATCAAGCAAAACGCATGCTTGCAAGGAGCGATAGGCTTTCTCTTTTACTCAACAAGAGATTCTATGTGAAGATGAGATGTTAAATGACTCACACTGATCTTATTTTGATTCTTTGTTCTTATTTTGATTCTATTTTTAGGGTTTCTCATTCTCTGTTTTCTTATATTTCATAATTTCTGATTCAATTTTCTTTTTTAGGTTATTATGTATGTTTAAATCCGAAGTAGGGTTTACCCTAAGCCAGTTGATGATTGATTTAAATTGCAGAATCATGCAAAAGGATTTTAAGGGTTTCTCATTTGATTTTTAGGTTTTCTATTTTGATTCTCTCCTTATAATGTTCTTATTTTGATTTCGCAGGAACGATTTTTTTATTGGTAAACCTATGAAACCATTTCTTTTTGTCTCTTTGTTTATCTGAATGAATAAACCTTAACCCTTTTATTCTATTTTACAGGTATGTTTTTTCTTTGCTCTCCATATATAACGAAATGCCATGAAATTTTTGAGAGACAGATGGCTGGAGACTTATCAGGTTTGTTTCCTTCAAGCAATACTATTTTTTAGCAGGTTTTGATAGCCACGCAAGCCATAGAGTACTTATCAGGTTTATTTTTTAGCTGGAGACTTACCCAAGTTATTGTGTCATGTGTGACACAATTTGCAAGTTAAAATACATAGCCATCCAATCCGTATACTTACCAGGTTTTTCTCCATGAGCCTCATTGTGATTTAGGTATAACTAGCTATGAATCAGAACGTCTCATTTTCCTTCTTGAATCTAAGCATTTACAATAATAGTTTATTACTTATTGTGGCATCATGTTCTTTGGTGGTAATAAGTTATAATGAGAACGTAATGTGTGGATGTCCAATTTTCAGCTATTGGAGTTTAGTATTACTAAATTTGAAGCGTCAGCTTATGTTGAATGGAAGTTATTTTGCTGCTCCAAATACCACTGCTAGGCTAGAGAGCATAATAATGATGTTTTAAGAATCTTTAATTTAAGATATTAAAATTGCAGCTTTTTCTGATCAATACCAGGGTTTGGTTTTCTTAGGTCTGGGGATTTCAATTGGATTAATTGATTAAGGTTTGATTTTCGAATTTAGGGTTAATACGAAGTAAACAAGGTGAACAATTTTTATAGTTGGTAAGCCTGAAACTTTTTCTTTCTGTCTTTTTGTTTTTCTGAATCAATAAACCCTAACACATTTATTTTATTTTGCAGGTATGATTTTTCTTTGCTCTTGATAAACAACGAAATGCTATATATGTTGGGAAGGATTGAGAATGAACTAATTATGCCAAAGAGAATGAGTTTGCACCATTATGAATTGCACTTTATGGATTTGATTGATAAACCTATGAACTTGCACATTTTACACGCGGGACAATGGAAAGTACCGTGAGTACATGCCTCTCAAGTAAGATTATCATTAGTAAAGTTTTATTTTGAGTGTTTGTTTCTATGTGTACGTCATTTGTTTTCTTTATTCTTCTTGCTTTTGATACCATGTGGCAAAAACTTACTTGGATTTTTGTGACCAAGGAGACTAAGGAGTACACGAGATCGCATCGGCGAAAAATAGTTCACAGCTAATAAAAAGTCATAGCTAGGTTATTGATATTCTGTCGTTGCTATCTGGTTATGATACGTATGAAAATTTTGGCTGCTAAAACAGATGGCTATTTTCATATTTTTCATGTTGAACTATTGTAGCTCTGGCTCTGAATTCATGATGTTGTTACATTAGGATTAATGATAAATATGTCATGGTATAACAATTAATTGCATTAGAATATCAATTTTATGACACCAAATCAAGGTGCATTGTAAACCTTGATTGATGTCATCTCTAAACTAAAGGTTCAATCAAGGTTTAGCACATTGTGAACAGATGACTATTTTCTTATTTATTATGTTGCACGATTAAACTGCCTTGGATTTTTCGGATTAGGTGGAAACCTATTTGTTATAGTGTACATGAACTTAATTGTAAACATGCCTTCCATTAAGTGAATTTTTCGGCAGATATTTTTGCCAAGAAGGTTGTGTATATGCAGTGTGGCAGGTCTTACCTTTTGATTCTAGACCTAGAAATCTGTTATGAATGGAAGGTCCTGATAAAAGTGTATTACAGGTTTAGTCAAACTTAAAACATGTTATCCTTTTGAATTTTTATTCTGGGATATTGTGTCTCTGATTTTATTTTAGCCTTTTTGGCTTTTCTTTCTGGGATCTTCTAAGCTTTGATATCTGTTAATTAGTATATTGGTTACTAATAAAGCTTTGATTTATGTATCATTATTTTCGCAGGTAATAAAAATAGTAGACCGCAGCATTGTCAACTTGGATCCCGTCATTATTCTTGACCTGGAAGTAGTGGTGATCAGTGCTATTGGTTCAGATGGTAATTGGATTTGTAATGGACTGAAACAATGACAGTCAGAGAAGTATCATAATCCTATAAGTGTTTTGTAAAGTAACATTCAATTAAGAATTTTGTATTGAATTAAATGGATTTTTATTATAAAAAGTTAATGGTTTTATATGTGCCGTTGATGTTTAAATGGATATTTTTTTATCAATTTATTTTTTATGGTGGTAGAAGCTGAAATGCAAGTTGAAATTCTTTATTTTCGGTCTTGCTTTCTTAGTTATCATTGGATAGGCTTTTACTTCTAATGTTTCTGTTCGGGTGTGTTAGTTTTAATCATCTTTTTTTTTAATCTCTGCAAGTTGATGATAGATATCAGGGTAAAATGAATATCGTTTGAAATTTAAAGTTTAATTGTTAGAATGGAGGTTGATGGAATTTGTTATATTGGAGAATAGTGATTATAGTGGGTAGAGAAGACGCCATTAGTTAGTGATACCAAAAATTAACAGCCAATCATCAGAGACGGCTAATTGGAAAATGGGATGGTCACATTTGATGGGAAAACCTGTTGCTACAATATGTTTCCTTAGATATGCAACTTTACTTGAAGGTGAGCAAAATTTAAGTCGACTCGGATGAAAATTTGGCATAGGCTTATTTTTTATTTATGTTTCCTTAGTTCGAAATATGCTTATTTCCAAACTAAGCCTACTAAACAAGCTGATGAGTGGCTTACGACATCTCACACTGTTAGTATTGCTTCTCTGAAAGAAGATGTAGAACGAGTTTTTCATGGATTTGAGTTAGACCCGAGAATTGAATGTAAAAGGACAATGCCGATAAAACCAGTATTGTGGGTGGTGGTTGTTGTAGATTTGAGAGATGGAGGAGGAAGAAAGATGCATGTTTACACTATATGTAGGTCTTACGTATAGTGATGGTATATTATTTTCTATAAACACCAAATAAAAAATGCATTGGAACGGGTCGAGGCGAAGCCGAGCCACACCTAATAAAAAATGTATCGTGACGGGCCGGACGAAGTCGTGCAACACCAAATAAAAAATGTATCTAGACGGGGCGGGGCGAGGCGAAGCCGAGCCACACCTAATCAAAAACGCATCGCGACGGGACGGCGCGAAGCCGTGCAATACCAAATAAAAAATTCATCGGGACGTGGCGAGGCGAGACGAAGTCGAGCCACACCTAATAAAAATGCATCTGGACACCTAATAGAAAATATATTAAAGTTGCGACAAATTATCTATCAACTAAATTATCCACATGTGATTATAAAGGTGACAGTAGAAGGTTTGCGGAGCTGCCCGGTGCGTGGCACGGGCATAAAATCTAGTACATAATTAAATTAACCACAAAAGGTGATAAATTTAATTGGTCATGCTCAACATAAGAGTACTTACGGATCTACAAATAAATTGACCACACGAGTATGATCAATTCAATTGGTCATGCTCAATCATAAGGATCCTTACGGAGCAACAATTAAGTTAATCATAAGAGAATAATCAACTCAATTGTTTATGCTCAAACACAAGAAACCTTACGGAGCAACACAATATATAAACATAAAAATATGGATCAGGGAAGATCAATACTGCGGAATACACAAGGATTCATTCTATTTTCCATCACTATTCACACAATGACATACAATAGACATAATCCTTGCAAACAAAATATTTTAACCTATCTTCCATCAATAATTGAAATAATAGGCTTAACTCTTGTAATATCAAAAGCTCATTCACTCTGTTATCAATACATGCATATTGACATATGAAAGACTTAACTTTTGACAAGGTATGGGACAATCATAGTTCACGTACGCAAACGCATATATCCCATAACATATTGCAATATATGAAACCATAAAGATTAATTGCAATCATCATCTTCCAAATCAACTTTAGAATTTAAATAAATAAATCTAAAAACATTGCAAGATAAAAACTTTGGACATAGCTATGTGAAATCACAATAATTTCTATTCCAAACTCTAGTAATCCTTCTCAAAGAAAAGAATAAATTCTCATAAGAAGTTTCCTAGGCATCAAGACAAACTCGTAATGCACATATAAGATGATTTGTCCTTAGAGGGTAGAATCAATCTTTTTCGCCCGGATTTATACCAAGAAAAGATACCAAAGGCGTATAAAAATATTTTCTTAACAAAGAAGAACATACAAAGTCATTAACGACCATGCACCATAGTTCACATAATGATCGGGAACATTCAAGAATCTCATAATAATGCGTACTAATGCCCATTCTTGAACTTCCTTCTTTGTGATTCACCAACAACATTCTTGTAAAAGCTACAAATGAGCTTAGAAGAGTAGTACTCCATGAATCCAAGAGCCCAAGTCCAAGAGAAATGGAAAAAGTGCGATGAAATGGAGCAAAACACTCAAAAACAAGAGATAGGACAAATATCAATCTTAACTCTTCCAAATTCAGGAATTCTTATCTTCTATTTAAAGAGAATTCAAATAGGAAGATAATTCAAAAAGAATGAGGTCATTCCGAGTTCAGACGAATAAGTTACGGCCAAAACATGTTTACCGAATATCAACATCTATAGGAAAGTGTGCATACGGGGTATGCGTACTTAAACCCCTGAATTTTGATTTTAAATGGTGGTATGCACACCTGGTATGTGTACCACAAAGTCCAAACATCCCAAACCATTATTTTCAAACCTAAACATTTAAGAACCTTAAACACAGATCAAGTTAGGTAGAAATGTACGATAAGCAAGGTACATCGATCATTATAAGTACTCTAAGCAAATAAAAACACAAATATTACTCAAGTTTATAGAATACCTTTTTAGAAGAATCCAATCGACTTACCGAACATAATCTGTATGCCCCAATTCTCGTGCTTCCCTCACGTTAATAGGATTAGTCTTAACATATGATATTGGTTTCACAACTTCTTATGATGCCCAAACAAGAACATCATGAAGTTTCTCGTTCCTTATACGGAAACGACATCTCCTTTCTAGATGACCTTTATTTCCACAATAGTGGAAAACATAAGGAATGTTCTGGAAAACATAAGGAATGTTCTTACCTCGATCCGTGTGTGCTGACTTTGGAGGTTGATATACTTTGCTCTTTTGAACCTTAACTACCGGTGAAGGTATTTCACTTTTGCCATCAGTGGGAACCTTTTGTTGATAAGAATCACTAGGCTTGACAAATTTTACCTCTTTGCTAATACTTGGAGTATCTATTCCCTTATAGCCCGATCCTCGTGTATCACGATGATTTTTACTTGCTCCTAGCATAGGGGTTAATTTGCTTGAACTAGTATTGAACTTTTTCAAGTCATCTTCCAACATCTTGATTTTATCAAGAGCAGCTGCTAAATCAGCCTCAAGGCGTTTTTCTCGAGCGAGATAAGCGCTTTCTCTGTCATCAAAACATGTTTGCTGGGAGTTAATCCTTGCTTCATATTCTACAAGTTTTTTTTCCAACAAAAAATACTTTTGAAAAAGATTATCACATTCAAGTGACTTTATACGTAGGTTTTCCTCAGAATTCTTGAGGATCAATTCGTTAGAACGATTCGAACCATAAACACCTGCGTAACATCTTATCAATTTCTTGTTTTCTCGACAGAGAGGAATCAGAAGAGGTGTGACATAAGAAGTTGTCATCTTCTTCTTTTCCAATGAATTCAAAACCTTAACATACTCCAAGACTTCCTCATCAACATCTCTATCAATATCTAAATCACCTTCATCAGAAAGTTCATCCAACTGTTCTTTTAGGAGTGTTTCCCAGTTATCAATAGTTTCCATATGTTTAGATATTAACTTAGATGTGATAGTTCTCTAAGGAGAATTCAATCTTTGCGAAACATCTGGTAATTTCTGAACTAGTACGTTATTAGAGAGAGACTCGTCCATATAGTCAGATTGCTACAAACACAGACTTATAAGGTCTTTAATGTGTTTGCCTGCTCTGATAATAATTTAAAAAGCAGGGGTATAACAACCACACCCAATATTTCGATTAGCAATCTATATGGACTAACTCCAATATACTTTCAAGAGAATCAACTAGTCAGTCAGACTCAATCTCAATAAAAGTATATCAAAGTGTTATATCTCTCTTTGGATTCAATTCTTACTCAAGCAAATAGAAATCTGTGAGTCTAATTGAATACAAGAGAAAAAACTTGAACGGTACCAAAGACCAATGTTCAAGGATTAATCAATTTCCAATCAACAACCAAATATTGGATTTCACAATTGATTGATACAAATGCACAACCTGTGATGTTTCAATTATATAACAAAATATAATGCGGAAAAGAAATAACACAGACACCATAAGTTTTGTTAACGAGGAAACTGCAAATGCAGAAAAACCCCGGAACCTAGTCCATATTGAACACACACTGTATTAAGCCTCTACAGACACTAGCCTACTACAAACTAACTTCGGTATGGACAATATGACACTGATCCAAGGTACATATGTGCTCCTTACGTCTCTAATCCCAGCAATATACAACACACTTAATTCCCTTAGATGATCTCACCCACAACTAAGAGTTGTTATGACCCAAAGTCGAAGACTTTAATAAAGAAATCTGTATCGCACAGAAAAATCTATGATAATAGATAAATCTGTCTCCCACAAAAATACATACAAGTTTTGTTCCGTCTTTTGATAAATCAAGGTGAACAGGAACAAATTGAAAAACCAGACTTATATTCCCAAAGAACAACTCAATATTATTAATTACCTCACAATAATCTTAATCGACGCGGCGAAAGAAGATATTGTGGAATCACAAACGATGAGACGAAGATGTTTGTGACTACTTTTATATCTTGCTTATCGGAGATATTAATCTCAAGCCAATCGTTACGATTATACTCAACACGATAGAGTCAGCGAGATCATATCACACAACTACGAGAAAGTAGTATCGGTCTGGCTTCACAATCCCAATGAAGTCTTCAAGTCATTAACCTACAGGGTCTCGAGAAGAAACCTAAGCTTAAAGTAGAATCGACTCTAGATAATACAACTAGTATCACACACGAGGTGTGGGGATTAGGTTTCCCAATTGCTAGAGTTCTCCCTTATATAGTCTTACAAATCAGGGTTTGCAATCAATGTTAGCTTAGTAACAAAGCATTCAATATTCACCGTTAGATGAAAACTTGATTTGATTCAAGCTAATATCTTTCAACCGTTGGATCGAAAACTTAGATTGTTACACACAAATAAAATGCACATTTTAGGTTTGTGTAACCATACCCAAACCTGTACATTTGTTGGTTCAACAGTAGTTAACCAAAAGGTTAGCCATATGAGAACATTCATATCAACCTTATTCTTCTTCACCACAACTAGTTCAAATGACTCAAATGAACTAGTTAGAGAGTTGTTAGATTGCAAGGAAATCTTATAGAAGTATACAAGACACAATCTAAGCAAAACGATTTGATTCACTCGAATCAATTCATGAACTTTATAGCCACGGTTTGCAAATTGGATTCCTTAGTTAATATAAATATAAGTTCACAAAAATCGTATTTAGATATAACCAACTTAAGTACGCAGAGTTAGTTCGCGGACTTAAGTTCCCGGAAGAAGTTCACAAACTCCAGCAGATTTTCTCGACAAAAGAACTTCCGCCAGTTCGTGGACTGGGTTTGCGAACTGAGCTCACAGCTCTTGTTCTGGTTTTCCTGATCAACAAAGTACGCATAATTTTGTCAAAGCCATTTTCAAAGTGATTGAAACATAACATGACTTGCGTCACTAGGTAAAGATGAAATTGGTCAAAGCGAAAGCTTACCAACACATATTTTGAGAAATAGATAGGCGAGATAAACTCGGCTCGAAATAGCAAATGTGTATAATCAAAGTCTATATAGTAAAACGACTTTTATCTCAAGATATGAGATAGCGTAAATAAACTCTTGAGTGATAGATAAGTTCAAGTCTCCATATAACTTTTAGTCTATGAAGTTCCACCAGTTATTTGAGTAGTTCTTCGTCTTGTATGATGATCGCCATGGAGTTCTTGAGCTCAAATACACTTTTTATCCTAGTCCGAGATATTATCTATAGTAGATTAGAAATCAAGACTTATAGTTTTGATCACTAACATTGAAAAACATGCTTGAGATAGAAACGCATGCGAGTTCAATCGAGTAGCGCTCTAACATGTTTGATAGATAGTACGAGCCCACGTTTCCTTGTAGCCAAATAGCATTTTTGCTTCCGGAGCTTCACCCCAAATTCTACCACGATCAAGGTCAGGTATCATGTCATCAGTATGAGGAAGGTGCGAACCTTTTACTTTTACTTTACCTTGTGTCGGTTGTTGACTTGGACCATCATCTTCCTCTAAAACTTCGCTTTGGGTTTCTAATTGACTTTGATCAACCTCATTATCTTCCTCTTCATCTTGCTTAACTATTCCAAAAGGTTCACGGATTACGAGTTTTCTATAGTCACCACTCTCCCATTTTTTTCCTCTTGTAGATGCCCTTAAACGCTTATTATGACCAAGTTCTCTCCCCCGAGGAGGCAGAGACTCGGGAGTACCAAGATCATTCTTCTTTCTTTTTTTAATGCCATCATCTTTAGCTTCCTTGGCTTTAGACCTATATCAAAAGAAAAACGAAATAAATATAAGACAACTCACAATCATATTTAATGTCGGCATAGATATACTGAATAACAGCATAGAATCATCAATACCAGCATTGGTTCACGAAATATTAACCATGCCGATACCAAGAAACGACATAGTAACTTAATAAATAAACTATGTCGGGACATGATGCCGACATTGTCGAATAAATTTTGACAATGCCGGTACTGTTAACAAATTCCTAGGGGTTTCTTGTATATTAAAAGAGCACTTCCGGCATGGTTGAAAAAATTTAAAACAATGCCGTAAAAGATCAATGCCGGGACAACACATTCAGTTTCAGGTGATTTAAGTTTTGTAGCCGGCATAGTATTCATACTAAATTCAATACCGGAACTCGTTACCGACATGGTATGCATATGAAATACAACGCCGTAACTTGGTACCAACATTGTATTCATACTAATTTTAATGCCGGCATTGACTGTAACTCAATTGTTTGAGTTAGGGTTCGCGATTCTAACCTAAACCCAATATTTTAAATCGATGGAAACACTCATATAACAGTTCAGAATCACTTACCTTCTCATAGAAGTCATGTTCGAGAGTTTGATGGTCCGAATCTTCTTCTTTTTCTCCTTCTTCTTCTTGAGCAATCCGATTGAGCCTTTCTTCTTGTTTTTGTTGAGCAATTTATTTTGATTGCGGATAGCTGATTAGGATTGGGTTTCTTTCGTGGAGGCATGGTTATAGATAGATTCGGGTAATCGACGATGAAGATTTTTTTTCCAAACCCCTAACTATGCTGTGCCGGAACTGATGAAGAAGAATAGTGGGATATGTTTTGGTTTTTGATTTTAAGTTTTTTATTTTGTGGGGAGGGTAGTATAGTCTTTTCATAATGTTTTTAATTAACCAAAGGGTATTTTAGTATTTCCATCCCCCAAAAATACCCCTTAGCAGACACTATTGGTTGGGGAAAGTAATTTATATCCCCCAAATTAGTTTAAGTATCCCCCAATCGTGCGTTCTTACTAAATGGTGGTTGTGGAAGAAGTAATGAGTGGTAGAAATGGTGACGGGTATTTGTGAGTGGTGGAGGTGGTAACATTATTGGTGGTGGAATAAATAGTGGCGGTGGATGATTTTTATGGTGGTGGGTGTTGGTGAATAGTAGTGGCCAATAATAGTTTCATGTCTTTACAAAACATGCAATATTGTATTGTGAAAGATGTAGTTGACTGTTTTTAGCATGATTGGTAAGGACAAACACATAATATTCGATGATAGTACCAGATCATATAAGATACCTGTGAAGAATTTAGGAACCACACTAAACAATCTCCTTAGTTGGCATACTTATTCATTGGCTATATGAGCAATTACCCTGTTTTGAATCCAATGCGTTAACGGGTTTGCACTCAAGCGTACTAAAATTCGTATATAAATAAACAAAGTTCTACGCAAAAAGTCGAACAAAACCATACTACTCAGAATCTAATAAACCATAATCAGATGAATAGATTAAAAGGATGAATATGAAGATAGATATTTGTGCATGTTGACTAAGGTGAACGTTATTTTCCAGAATATTTATATGAACGTCAATGCCAAGAGGATTCCTAATGGATTGAGATACACACCCACCAATCTAAATCCTAATTCTGGTATTAACTCAACTAGTATGTATAAGGGCCTCAGCGGTCGATTAATTTGTTGTGTAAAAATATATTAATAATTATTATTATTTTTTGAAAGAATCGACAACATGATCAGATCTTTTGGATCCAAGTGCATGCTCCTTTCAGCATATTACACGATAATTCCCCTGGTTCCTACATTCCATGCTTGCTTAGGTGATGGAGACAGGGAGAACACACACACATTACTATCCAAGTGTCATTTTTTTATAGATAAAAAAAGCAATAACGGAACTTGACCTCAATCACTCTACTTTATCTAAGCGGCGAAAACAACACGATATTAATGCCCCACCAAATCACTTAGAGAAATAACACAAAGTTGCAAAAGTAAAAACAGAACGTGATATGGTGACGATTATCATGTTATTTTTAACACCTGAGCACTGTCCATTTATGAATATACAATTTAGTCGGGTCGCTTAACTCCTGCAACCAAGATGTTTCTATCCACTTAGATTTGTTAGTATTATCCTGAATTGGCACAAGTTTCCAGACTTTGGAGTTTCATTATTGCAACTAAAAAGTCAAATCTTCTCCCTTACAAGGCGATACTAGTGCCCCTCAAATCACTTAGAGAACACACATAAAGTTGCAACAATAAAAATAGAATGTGATATGGTGACGACTCCGAGATATGTTGACGACTATCATGTTATTTCTAACACCCCAGCTTTGTCCTTTTATGAATAGACCATATAGTTAGGTCCCTCAACTTCTATAATTTCCATCCACTTAGATTGGTTAGTGTTATCTTGAATTGACACAAGTTTCTATACTTTGGAGTTTTATTATTGCAACTAAAAACTAAGAGTTTCTCCCTTACCCCCAATCTTAAGCCTAACATTGTCCTCAATGTTTGAAATTAAAGTGCAATACCATAAAAATAGGTAAATAGAGAAATAAAGAAGTAAGTTAGAAAGATAGTACCTAGGTGAAGTGTAACAATCCTTCTCCAGAAAAAGAGAAAGAAAAATAAAAACAAAAACCTATAAAAACTTACTAATATACAACAACAACTTTGATGGTCAATCAAGGTAAGCAGGGTCCTCCAGAGGAACCTTCTCAGCATCACCTGTAGGAAAAGGCTCTAAAAATAGGCTTTAATCTCTAACTGTTAACTTTCGAAGAACTGGTACCATTCGGTGTCTCAATCTCAACAGGACCATGAGGAAAAAAAAAAGAACTATAAAAGGATCCGTCCACCGATACAAAAGAACTTTTTGACTTGGAGAAAGTGACTTTCTTAAAATATTTTTTATCCATGCACAAGTTTAATTTTGTTCTTATAATCCTTAGCACTATCGTATGCATCTCTACGAATCTCTTCTAACTCATTGAGCTGGAGTTTCCTATGTAGTTAAAGCATTGACACAATATAGAGGACGAACAAACAAAAAATTTCGTGAAGACAACATTGCATAATTCACTACTGAAAAGATCAGTTTTACTCACCAAGTTAGACTACGGGAAACATCAAAAATATCTTATACAATTCTCAAACATTTTATTTCATCCGATGCTTTTGCAAACTAGCAAGATTATGAGTCTACATGTTTTGGTGAGTTGGGTAAAATTAGATACATGTTACTCAAAAAAATATTAGAAAGTTTAAAGGGAAACAAAAAATGTTCATACTCACTACTAACTCAAAAATTGCAAAGAAGCAAAATAAAATCACATATTTTAAGCATTCAAGGCTTCAGCCATATCATATAAATAATATAATATTTGATTCAAATATTCTATTGTAGTAGTGCAATGATTAAGTTCAACAAAAAATTAATCTTAATCTTGTTAAAAACAAGATAGGCGGAAACTAGATTCTCTCTCATTTTGGTAGCATGAACATCTTTAACAATATAATTATACTCAAAGTAAATTTTTGAGACCATGCCAATACCAAGAATTCTAGAGATATGAGTATAACTCGGCACCACTTTCATTCAAACGATTCGGTTCAACTTTTGAACCATCACCTGTCAACAGAGATATGGTGCAAAATACCAATATATACCAACCTCTCACCGTATCAACAATTCGCATTAGCTTAGCTAGAAAAGCATTGTTAAAAACATTTGATATCCTTGTAATGCCAATTCATAGAACATGGTTTAATGCAAGCATAGATAATAACTTTATAATTAAAATTGTATTCATTTCTTGATGAGAGTTGGTATTCATATTTATTTTGACTAGGTATTTTATTCTTTCGGTTTTGGTGATCAGTTTCTAGACCCCAATATGATAGATAGAGAATAGCTAAACAAAGTGAAATAAAAACAAGTAGATTGCAATACAATATTTGGATTTTATTGCTTTCTAGAAGAACTTACAATGTTTACCTTTTAGGTTTATTTACGCCCAAGGTTTTGCTTCTTCTTCTTGGTTTGTTTCCTGTTAGTATTCTTCTAGTTTTCCGCTGTCTCCTCTACAAGCACTCAAGGTGTCTATTTATAGGTTTAGGACTAAACTAAAACTAGTAATACACAGATTAGGAAAACTCTCTTATTTTTGTAACCTTCTAAGAATAGAACTCCTACTTTTCCTTATAGGAATAGAAATATACTTCTAGAATTACTTGGAGAGTAATTCAGTTGTATTTTAAACCTAGGTATAGAGTATTCTAATGTGCCTATACTTAAAAACGGATCAGAGCTCCCCCATTTGGAGGCTTTTGGTCCCTCAAAAGCATTGTGTTAAGATGCGCGAAAGTTTAGATTGCAGCTGCACTCTTGAGTACCACTTTGCACGCTTTAAACTTTTCCCATTAAGACATTCTCGTAGTAATTTTAATTCTCCAACTCTAGTTAGTAGTGTCTTCCTTCTAAGAATCATATCTTCTTTTGTTACTTCACATAGAGTCTTGCACAACTTGTAACGATGACGACTAAGTTTGCTCTTCAAGTAACTTGGTTTCTGGTTCCATGCGCTATTTTGGTGGTAACTTCTACGACTTTTGCAGGGTATCTTCAAACCCTTCTAACAACTATTGCAGATCGCTCTTTACGGTTTGAGCGCACTCGCAAGGGTTTGTACAAACCAATTTATTTGGTTCTTTGATAACTTGTCGAACCGTGAGTAGGATGAATATCTGGCTAACATTTACCAAGTATTTGGTTTGTTGCGGAGACATACATTGTAGTTTCTCCTTCTCTTTAAACCCTAGAATGCGAAACTTTTTTCCACTTTTTACCAGCTTCCAAACTCTTTCTCGTCGTGATAAAGTTGCATCTATGTCCCATAGGTAAGGACTAAAGAATATAATATGACAAACATCTAATAAGACAACATCACATGTTACCTGATCTACGTATTTCTTGTTGATGGTGAATCCAAAGGTGCATTGAGCAGTCACTTGCATATCTGTATCCTTCTTCAACCATCTAAATAGGTACAACTTAGGGTGTGGTGTTATCTTCAACTTCATCTTCTTCACTAGTTGTTCGGATATTAATTTTCGTTGCGATCCGCTATCAAATAGAGTGAGAACATGTGTTTCCTTAACTTCTGCATTCACCCAAAATAGCGCTTCTTTAATAGATTACGAGATCGTCGATTTTGGCCTAGTGACTTTTCCTTCTGTCGTAGTTAAAACCTTTTTTCTTTCCATCATCACAACTTTGTTGTTGGGATTTGGAGATCCATCAATTATCTCATCTTCATCCCCTTCTTCTTCTTTATTATAAATAGTTAAGGTAGTTTGCTTGCGGTCTTTTTACCATATTGGTCTCAGCTCTGGGTGTAATATCCAACATCCTTCCTTTGAGTATTGAAAAGTCTTGCAGTTATCGCAGTATCAAACGTTTCTATTTTCCACTATATGATTAGTCTTCCCCTATTTATGGACAAATTTCATAATCTCTCCTTCTCTGATTCTTGATTGCTTTGCTCCAACGGGTTGATTCTTCATCTCAATGTACATAGATTTCTTACAAGCATCATCAATATCAGTTTGAAAATAGAGAAAGCTCTGTCCTTATAGCAAAAGGTAACCCCTCTTTATACTTCCCAATGGTTTCTCGATCTCTCATGTTCACGTTCAATACTATAGCCTTCTTGCGAAATTCAGTAGTGTATTCTTGCACGTTCTGACTTTTTACTTGTCGCAAGCACTGCCATCGTTCTTGTAAACACTCTCTATAACTAATAGGATAGAACTAATTTCGGATAGCCATTGTAAACTGCTGCCATGTTGTCATCGGAATCTCTAAACCTTATGCATATGCCTCCCACCAAATAAGGGCATGAACATCAAGTCTAAGTCTAGCGAAACTTACCCTTTGATCCTCGGTAAGCCCCTTGGTGCTGAAATAAACCTCTAAGGTCCATCTAATTTTTATGGATTCAAATCCCCATTGTATGCTAGATTTGAATTCTTGTCTCTACTTTGAATGGTGAATTATCTATGAAATCCGGATGTTTTTCCATATTGAAGTTTGATTTTGAACCATCTTTTGATTTGGAATATATAGATTGTAATCCTTTTAGTATCTCCTTTAGCTCTACCGTATCATTCTTCATTATTCTCATATCTTCCTCCAATTTCTCCATTGTGTTTCATTGCAGATTAGATGATGATGATGAGACAGACGTTTTCTTCCTTCTATCAATATCAGGATCTAACTGTAATACCTTGTTACCCTTGGATCGAAGCCCTTCCATTCATCGTCGGAAACATTGCTTACTTACCTTCTAGCTCTGATACCACTGATAAGTTTCTAGACCCCAATATGATAGATAGAGAATAGCTAAACAAAGTGAAATAAAAACACAAGTAGATTGCAATAGAATGTTTTGATTTTATTGATCTCTAGAAGAACTGACAATGTTTACCTTTTAGGTTCATTTTACTCCCTAGGTATTGCTTCTTGTTCTTGGTTTGTTTCATGTTACTACGCTAAAACTAGTAATACACATATTAGGAAAACTCTCTTATTTTTGTAACCTTCTAGGAATAGAAATCCTACTTTTCCTTCTAGGAATAGAAATCTAGTTCTAAAATTACTTGGAGAGTAATTTAGTTTTTTTTTTAAACCTAGGTATAGAGTATTCTAATGGTCTTATACCTAAAAACGGATCAGTCTTGGTATCAAATTTCGTCTCATAAGTTTCATATTTTATAAGAGTCACACATTTATTGTCATAAACAATAAGTATCTATTCTCAATATCTTGTTTTTGTGCCATTCATACTATTGAACAATCAATTTATTTTTCACCTTATTTAATTGGGGACCCCGAAAAACAATTAGGGGCCCTGACCATTTTATACCCACACCAAATTTTTTAGGGGACTTCCAAAAGGTGATGAAAATACTATTTTACCCTTACTACTTAAAAACCTATTAACCTTAAACATAAGGCCCCCAATTCATTTTCTAAAACCAAAATCAGAAAACTCTCCACCCCTCCCTTCCTCTCCCACCCGAGTTCTCCCTCTCTCCTCCATTAACGACAAAAAAAAAAAAAAAATCTTCGTCGATTAGAAAGTAAGTGACTAAAACCCACTTATGTTTTGATTTTTTCTTGAGTTTTGATTGTGAAATTTATTTCTCGAACGAATTTTTTTCAGTTACAGTGATAGGGTCGTTACTCTGTATTTTATACCCTAACGACCCTAATTCTGCATGTAAACTCTATGAAAAATAATTAATCTGTATGATGTTCTAGTGAACGACCCTAATTCTGCTACTACAATTTTTTGCCCAAGATTTGGGTCATTACCGCTGTAACTGAATCTATTGACGACCCTAATTCTGCTAAGAACAGTCTCCCTGTCTTAAAAATTGGTAGTGTCATCAATATATATAAGCGAGTCGTCATTGAACTCTTTTGGTTTAGAATAGAATCGTTACCCATATATAGTAACAGATGACGGCCCTAGTTGCAAAAAAAAAATACTCACTGTCCAAAATATTGATAGGGTCGTCAATCTGTATCACACTACCCTAACGATTTTTCATAACTAGGGAAAAAAATGTAGTAGTAGAATTAGGGTCGTTACTCTGTATGATGTTATACCCTAACGACCCTAATTCTGCATGTACACTCTATGAACAATCGTTATTGGTAGTGTCAGTAAAGTGACGACATAGGAGAGTCGTTTGGGTATACACCCTCCGACTCTGACGACCCTTACACTGAGTTGTTCCGTGGTGTGGATGATTCTACCACTTTGAGCAACGAACAGACAAATTTAATCTTACCATTATCACAATCATGTTTGTTATTTGAATCTTCACCAACATCATATCCTCCACTTGAATCACTTATTTCTAAAAATCCTAAGTTTTCCCCCAAAACTCCTCTTCTTTTTCTCAACACACAAAAACATGAAGAAAAAAATCCCCAAGTTTTAACTCTTAAATGTGATTTTTACTTAAACACACTAATCAACTTAATTAACTAATTATTAACACTAATCATTTAGGGGTAGTTTAGACATTAAAAAATTTTGGATAAGGGGCACCCAAAATTGCTATTTCATGTCCCTTTTTATCATGTAGTGCAGGGCCCCTAATTGTTTCTTGGGGCCCCTAATTAAACCAGGATTTTTCAATCTAGAATGCAATTATTTGATGACTACAACAACTACAAATAGGTCATCAAACATACCTTGTTTGCTTTAAAAGCCAATTATTCATACACCATTATCCACTCTTTACACACCAACAAGAAAATCTGTAAAACCATTGCTCCACACATCGATTAATCTCCAGTATTTACTCGCAATTTTTTCATTTTCATTGGGAAACAAAAACTTGCACAAGTAAGTGAAATTATCACCTGTCACAATTATTTAAATGTGAGAATTTGTAACCCAAAATAAGTAAGGTATGCACTTAAATAATTACATAAAAATCAATTAGTACTCCAAGTTTTTCTTAAGTGTCAACAAATATTGAAAGTTGTATAGTCATAACATCATTGGGACGACCGAGCTAAGCGAGTGAGGACCTTTATATGAACATTTTTTTGTCAAATCTAATTTCTAAGTCATCAAATTGAAATAAAAAGATCGGAAATGGTTAGGGATGAAAAACCAAAAATGCCCTTTTTGCAGCTGGATTTTTTGTCAAAATGAACTAAAGGTCGCGGGTTCGAATCCCGAGCACCTCAAAGTTTTTTATTTTTATTTTTTTTCGTTTATCTTCCTTCAGTTTTTTTCTTCCCCAAAGTTCATAACGAAACTGCTCCATCTTCTTCTTCAGTCCACCATCATCACCATCACCATCTCCACCACCATCACCATCAACAATTGGTATTGAGGAACATATATAACTAATTTGTTCAATTCCAGTGTGTTCCGTCGATTTTTCCCTCCTCTATCCATTATCTATCTTTCTCCTCTCCATCGAACTTTCCTTCGAGAATTTATCATCTTCATCAAGTAGCAGTACTGATCCCAGACTCCAACACAGAAACCCCAACAGAGAAACGTCACCTCCACCTCGCCGCACCATTACCACCATCACCACCGCAACCAGATCCGTTTATTCTTTCAAGTTAATACCCTGACTTGATTTGAGGTTCTATTGATGAAGATGGTGGTTCAATTGATGATAAATTAGTTGGGTTTTCATCTTCTTCATTAGGGTTTCAATTGAGATATTTTAATCAATAGAGAATTTGAGTCGAGACAAAACTCAAAACGGTTCACCAAAGTTACTCAAAATCAAATCAGGGTTTCATTTGAATTACTTAATTCTATCTATGTTCAAAATAGTTGCTCAATTAACCTTGATTCATTTTGGCTGATGAAGGCGTATGTGTTAGATTTCCCATTTTCAATCTTTTATAATACAACAAAACTGAGAAAATCTTTTATAATGCAGCAAATTAGAATTAGAATGATGAATAACATGGTGTGCGTGCATCAATTAAATATATCCAGGATGTGCACGGATCCAGGCTGTGGAACAATTAAAGAGATGGCTATTACATGACAGAATTGAACAAAAGGACAAGGGAAGCCTGAGATAGGTACACATTGATACTGTAGTTAGAACTTACATAAATATATCTAATATCTTCATCTTTTCTGTGAACTTGTATTAATGATATATCCTTTAAATGATATGTTGCTAGGCTTCATATGTTGGAATGAGAATAATTGCAAATTTCGTTGCTAGGTTTCATATGTTGATATTAGCATTTAGCAGAGTTATGTAATTAACTGCTCAAATTTCTTATTTACTTCGCTAAAATCAACTTCAGATGTTTTGTTGGTTTATTAGTAGATGATCAACTTCAGATGTTTTGTTAGTTTATTAGTAGCTGATTAGTAGTTAGTACAAAGAGGTTAGAATTAACCTGATGCTTTATACAAAGATTTCCCTTTTGGATTTAACTCTCCATTCACATGTGTCCTTGGTCAACAGTAGTGAACTGCTTGGTCCCCTAGTTAGCATTACTTGGTCACCGTACCGTAGCCATCTTAGTTTGCCTCATACCGTAATGCCCCTTTTACATACAGTTACTTTGCTCTCAACTCTTTGATATACAAAAGTGAAAACGTAAGAAATCTTCGACAAAATAAAATTCATTTAATACCTTGGCATATATGGATATTCATATGCTGCTCTTTATTTAACTCATCATTATTGAGCATCATTACATACTTAGAAAATAGGAAAACACAAGTTTTTAGCAAGCAAGATTATCCCCTGGTGCAACACCAAGTTGACTTCAGTAAGCCTTGAAATATGTGATTCTTGCCTGGACGGCATTAGATTTTCCACCGTTGCATTCCATGGCATTTATTGCATGAGTTGTTGGACCAAACCCTTTAGTCGTAGTTATGATGGAATGAATGTTATTCATACAGAACCAAAGTGTTGTCTTAAACGAGATGACGAGGTTCTTTGAGACAGTTTCTGGGCATTTAGACCATCAAATCCAATGGATTTTCTGGCTGGTCCATAATTGTATGGGTCCTCGGCCATGGTATCCTTTGCCAGGAACACATGGATATTGCTCGTATCCTTTCTGACAATAGTTTTTCTTTGGTCTGTTTATCTCTTCTTTGTAACAGAAATCTGCATTTTGTTTACACCAGTTGTAATCTGAATGACGGCTCGTAGTTGATTTAACTGAAAACAGGAATGCATAACTAGGAAACAGAAAAAAGAGTTATTCATTAGAAAACTTACGTCCAGTTTCATGGTAACATGAGCAAAGAATGCAGCGATTTCACGTTTAGCAACCTTGAGATTTCCAGTACCAAATCTAGGATACGATTTAGCGGCCTCTAAAAAAAAAAGAAAACAAGAAGAATTTGATATGTGCTATTCGGTGACATCATTTGTGTCAAACCTCTAAGATCTGAAAAAAGAAAAAAAAAAGAATTTGATATGTGCTCTCCTTCTGGTTGCAAGAATACTTCAACCAGCATTGGGTAAGCAGGGAGTAAGATTGGACACGTGGTCTCGTTTTATTGTGGCGTGTTTAAGATCTTTTTTCGTGTTTGCTCTATGCCAGTTGAAACTTTGTTGCTGATGAGGGCACACATAATCAAGGATTTCTTTAAGTTCCACTTCTCTGTGTAAACAAGTCATGTATATAGTAGTGTCCTGATGTTGTCCTTTGGTTTTGTGAATTTATTATGACTAGGAGGATTGAGAACAAACAAGAGGAATCTAGTGGCTGAGATGATTGAGATGAGAAAATTTCGGACAACGTTTATGGTGGAGAAATGTCGAAACAGGAATGAAGCAGTCATGTGTCCCAAACCACAGAGACAAAATATAAGGTCCGTCGGACTTTACTTATTTATTTGTTAATAAGTTATGCCTGCTCGTTTTTATTGGTTAAATTTCTTTACATTATATAAATAAACTTTTACTATCAAGTGAAGTCTACATTAGCTCGAGTATAACTCACATAGGCTGAATAGTTGCATTGTTAAAACGGTTTTTTGTTAAAATCCAAATGGTACGCATAAATGATAGGTGTCTAAAACACCTTATTATTTATCTATTGTTTATGCTTTCTCTGCTAGTTTTCTTGTGAATTATGTATCTTATGTTTTGTTTTTGAGTATTTAGGTACTTTGGAGTCATTTGGATCAAAAGAAGAAGAAACATGGCAAAAGCGTTGGAGGCGGATTGCGTCTCATTATTTGCTTTTATTTCTTCATCTCTGTCTGAAAAGTATGCCACCTTTAGTGATGCGAATTATGTCTGAAAAGCATGGCGGCTTTAATGATGTTAAGATATGAAGAGAAGAAGTGGACTTGAGATGCAGGAGGCGGCTGCAGCTGGTGGAAGAGCGTTTATTTGGAGCAAAAAGGTCGAGATTGTCATTTCATGGGCGAGCACTATATGGAGCCCAGTAAAGGTTAAGGGGCAAACTCTATTTGGAGGAGTGCTAAACATAAATCAGCCTAGGTTAAGGGGCTGTCAGATAGGGTATCCCTTATCATTTATCATAGGGTGCAATTATCATTGGGTGTAAGTATCTACCCAACCCTAAATCGAGAAGTGTATCTTCTCAATCATTAACATCATCTGAAATTCAGAGAAAAAGTTGTGTAGCAGCCATGAAATTGAATTCATAGGAGATGACGACGAGTGATTGTTGCTGCTGTCGTCTAGGGTTTGAGAAGAAAATGAGGATAGTTCTCAATTTGAGGTTGCTGTTGAGAAATCGGGATCGAGAAACGGGCAGAGAAATGGAGAGAAGAAGATGACCCTGATGTAGTTCAAATCAGTGAGTGAATGAACGATGGGTTGGTTCGAGATTCAGAGAGTGAATTGAAGAATAAGAACAGTAGCTGCTCGAGAAATCACAACAAGGTTCTAGTGATGTTTTTGGTGATGAGAACTGATGGGTGAGTGTGATGTAATGGGTTTCTAAAGATGAATTAGAGATGGGTTTTTGCCCACAGTCCAATCAGAGAAGAAATTAGGGTTCCATGAAGCAATTGGAATTATGGTGCTGCTGTTGATGCTGTTTTGGAAGCTTTGAATGAGTTGAAGAGATGGTTTGGTAGATGTATGCTTAGGAACAGGTCAAGCTGGTTATGGAGTGTTGGAGGTGATACTATGCAATGAGGAGAATGAATGTATATTGCAGCTGCTACTAAATTGCAAAGAGTTAAACTGAACTGAATGGAGTTGATGCTATTGTGTTTCTGGTGGTGTTCAAGAAGATATTGAAGTGGTTGGATACAGTGGTGCTGTGCTATTGAACTGAGCTAATGGGTACTGGTGGTCTTAGATGTATGTGAAGGTGCTTACACAGATTTACAGGGAGTATGGAAATGGTGGTATTGTACTGAAGCTGCAGTTGTAGGTGGTGAATGAGGTATATGCAGTGGTGGATGAAGTACATGTGCTACACAGTGAAGCTGTGGTTGCAGTTGAGCATGGATTATTAAGGGTAGCTACAGCTGATGGTTTGGGTTGAGTTATGGATGGCTTCGCTGCAGAAATGAATGAATTCAGGGAGATGAGGTTTGAGCAGGGTTTGAACTGAGTGCAAAGCTGAACTGCAGGTGCTAGCATGGTATTACAGGGATAAATGGAACTGGAGTGGTGACTGTGACAGAAGATGGTGGTTACTATAATGGGTCTAATGAATTGTGGGTTTGTGCTCAGTTCAATATTGCAGGTTTGCAGTGGAGTTGGGAGATTGCAAGTGGACTTGGGAATGCACAGGCACTGTGAGTTGGAGGATAAGAGACAAGCAGCTATTGCAGGTGTTGATACTGGTTTTGGTGTTGGGTTAATGGCATTGCAATAATGGAACTGGTACAGCTACGGATGATGCAAGATTATGGATAGCGGAGCTGGTGCTGTGTCATGAGGCAGAGATGAATCCAAGAGTTGAAGCTAACGCATGGTGTTAATGGCTGGGCAGATGGTTAACAAGTGTGCATGAAGTGCAGAAAGGCTAAGTTGGCTGGTGATTGCAGGGCAAGGCTGGATATGGCTCTGATGGACCTGGTGATGCAAGTGATGCCACTATGGAGCTGGTGGTTAAAGTAATGCAAGAAGGTACTAGCTTAATTGAGTCAGTGAATGGATACAGTGGCTCTGACAATGGTGTGCAGGTGCAAGAGGAGGGTGCATATAGTGTTCTTGATAATGATGCTGTTAGTACCAATGGCAAGGCCCGAGTTTTGGCGGTTAACTGAGATAGGAGTAATGAAGCTGCTTTGGAGTCTGTAATGGTTTTGAATGATGCTGCAGTGATCATATGCCAACTTGTGGTGTATGGAGCATTTGGAGATGATGATGAATAGGTTGGAGGTATGTTAAACATGGTGGATTCTGCAATGACATGAGTATGGTGGATCTAATGCCGCAAAACTAATGGGATTTTAGAGCTGGTGAAAGGAGAAATGGTGGTTATGTTGGTCTCAGGCAAGAGAGGGATATAGCGTAGCTGGGAAGAGTACCGTGAGCGGTTGCAGGCAGCAGTGATAAGGCTGTGCAGGCATGAAATAAAGAGAATTGGCATGAATTGAAGCTGTTGATAATGAATTGCAGGGGAAGAAGTGTTGTTGTGAATGGAGTGGGCTTCATACACGGGCTATGTAGGCAGAGATGGTTTCGGCCGATCTTATTAGGGATGTGACTCAATTTGGCAGTGGGCCAACAGTGACTTCTCCCTTGACCCAGTTGACTAACAATGACCGGTAGGTCAACAATTAAGTATAACGGAATCTTGACGGAATATTTCATCGACGGAGGTGAATTTCATCATATCGGCGGCTACTTTCCGGAACCGGATTCCGGCCAATTTCCGACCAAAAACACAGTTTTCCGGCGTGCGTTTTTGGGACATATTTTCTACACGGATTTCTCTCACTCGTGGGCTGGGTGAATTTCCAACTAATGGACTTTGAAGACTTGGACCTAATTTTGGAAGGAAAAAAAGCTACAAAAAGAAAAGTTCTACAACTTTTGATAGAAGGTTTTATTCTATTCTTTGAGCTTTTGCAAAGAACTACTTCTAGGGTTTGCTTTCTTTTATGTTTCATCTATTTTCTTTGAATATTATGATGATGAACTCCATGAATATGTGTAGCTAAATACAATAATTTGTTATGGGATAAAAGTTGAATTCTTCAAGCATGTTATTTGATTCTATGAATTAGTTTTGTCTCAATTTTATCGTTTGTGATTCATTATTTATATTATCATATGATTTGAATGCTAGTTTGGTTGAGTCCGGAATCAATTGGATTTGTTTTCATCTCTATAGCTATATTAGGGTTTTCAATACGTAAAAGTTGTTTATCCCTGATTTTTAGTAGCATCTTGTGGTTAATACTTGTAGTGATACATCTTTTTAATCGCATATGAATCATAACCTTTGTTAAAACGAATTAGTGCTTTTACACGTTTGTTTGCATTGATTAGTCTTATTTCATAGAACTTATTGCTCTTAGGGAGTTAAATCTAATTGTTCTTTTACACTTTAGGTTGCTTTTTAAGTAGATTTCACAATAGCATCTTTTAATGTTGTTTGTGATAAAATCAAGAAATAAACGGGATACTCTTGCGATCAAGATATCTTAGGACTTTTGATAATTGAGAGATTAAATTACCAATTCTAATCATAGATGAAAAATACATGTTTGTGAATGATACTATCCCTTGACCAATATCTTCTCCTTATTGATTATTCCAACTATTTACTTTGCTTTATTTAGTTTTATTACTTTGATAAAAACAAAAACACACCTTGGGTTATTTTGGTTACTTAAGAATCTGAAAATTGCATAACAACAATCGCCTCTCTGTGGATACGAACTCTTTCTTATCGAATACTATATTCATAATTAGTAAAGTGAGGAAGTGAATTATTTTTGACGCATACGACACGCATCAAATTTTGGCGCCGTTGTCGGGGAGGCATTCGGCTTGTTATATAGTTTTTAGTTTCTTTTTATTATTTTTGCTTTTATCATTGCTTCTTATTTTTGGTTTCGTTTTTCTGACTTGGTTTTGAGAATTGTGTTTCCGGTACCCTACTGAAATACAAACCGGAAGAAGCAATGGGTGCAAACCGTACACTCAAGGAGTTGGCTTCTCACAAGCTAGATACACAACAGGGGTGTATTCAAACAAATTCTACTTTCGAGATCAAGCCGGGGCTGCTTAGAGAATTACCAAAGTTCCATGGCATAGTGAATGAAGACCCAAACAAGTATCTTATGGACTTCCACACCATTGTCATGGTCGTGCTTCCAGCGGATGTTGAGGCGAATGGTGCAATGTTGAAAGTTTTCGATTCTCTTTGGTGGATAGTGCTAAAGATTGGTTGTATTATTTGCCTCCCGAAAGTGTCACCACATGGAATGGGTTGAAGAAACTCTTTTTAGAGAGATATTTTCCTGCATCAAAGGCTATTCAAATTCGCAAGGAGATTTGTGGGATGAAGCAAAATGTGGGAGAATCTTTATATGAATGTTGGGAACAATACAAGAGATTGGTGGCAAGCTGCCCTCATCACCAATTTAGTGACGCAATGATTATCCAATACTTCTATGAAGGTCTCCAAGTAAGTGATATGAATCTTATTGACGCTGCAAGTGGTGGTGCACTTATGAACAAGACGGTGACACAAGCTAGGGAGTTGATTGAGAGTATGGCAGCAAATTCTCAACAGTTTTCAAGTCGTGGATCAGAACCACCTACCAAGGGAGTTAATCAAGTTGACGAGATTATTGAATCACATCAACAAATGAGCAATATGATGGCAATGATGCAACAAATTGCAAAGAGTGGTTGTAAAACCATCACGCCTGACTTATGAGAACGTAGAGCATGTCAATGCTATATTCTCAACTCAGCCGTATGGTATTTATTCCAACACTTAAGAGCAAGTTGCAAGTGCAAGTTCGTTTCTGACCATCCGCATGATTTCCAACAACAAGTGCAACAACCACAACAAAGGCATAATCCCGAATTGGAGAAGATGGTTACTTTGGTGGAGGCTCTAATGTCTGTGGTACTGCAAAATCAACAACTAGCGATCTTAAATCAGCAGAAAATGGATAATGCAATTAAGGAGTTGCAATCACAAGTTGGTCTACCGCAACAACAACAATTCCAGCAACAACAACAACCACCTGAAAATCAAGGGTCCAATATGGAAGAGTTGCCGAAATCTTTTATGCAAAGAACGGAGGGTGTGGTCCAGGACTTTCAAACACAAGTAGGTTCAATGGACAAGGAGATTAATCAGTTGCATGCACAAAATGGTGAGAAACTCCCTTCCCAACCTCTTAACTCAAGTGAGGGTGTCAATGATATTAAGTTGGGAAGTGGTACACAATTTGTGCAACCCGAAGTTACAAATTCGGGTGAAGAAGAAGCGCCAAAGGAATCAATTTTGGAGGAAAAGAACGCAGATTTTCCCCAAACTCCCGAGGTAACTAAATCAAACTCTAAACCTATTATTTCTACTTATGTTCCTCCTCTACCTTTTCCTGTCAGGTTCGCTAAAGCTAATGAGAAGGTGGAACAAGATAGGGATATTTGGGATGTTTTTAAGAAGGTCCAAGTGAATATTCCACTCATTGAAGTAATTAGGCAATCTCCTCGCTATGCAAAGTGTGTAAAGGAATTGTGCACTAACAAGCACAAGCTAACCGGTAATGAGTGTGGGGGAAAACGCTTCGGCGTATCTTACAAAGAAACTCCCACCTAAATTGAAAGATCCTGGTAGTTTCACTATTCCATGCACTATTGGTAAAACAAGGTTTGCAAAAGCTATGTTAGATTTAGGAGCGTCTATTAATGTTATGCCTACTTCGATTTATGATGCTTTAAATCTTGGTCCTCTCAAGAAAACCGGCATAGTTATTCAACTTGCCGATAGATCTAATGTTTACCCTAAGGGGATTGTTGAGGATGTTTTGGTGCAGGTAAAAGGACTAATATTTCCATTGGATTTCTACGTTTTAGACATGAGTGATGTGAATTCATCCTCGTCCACACCTTTACTGTTGGGTAGACCATTTATGAGTACCGCTAGAACGAAGATTGATGTCCACAATGGCACCTTGACTATGGAGTTCGATGAAGAAGTCATACACTTCAACATCTTTGAGGCGAGGAAACATCCAAGTACCATTCAATCAGATTTCCATAATGTGTTGGAAGCCGGCTAAGGCATACCAAACAAGGAGCAAGTCGGGCTGACGACTTTAAACCAAGCGCTAAGTGGGAGGCAACCCACCGGTTTTGACCCTTATATTTTTATTATTTATGCATTTTATCTTTATTTTTCTTGTTTTTGCATATCATTTGCGGAATTTCCCACCTTGAATTTTCTTTGGATGATTCAATTTTACATTGAGGACAATGTAAAGTTTAAGTGTGGGGGAGCATTTATATGTTTGTATAGTTGTTTTAGTTGGTTTTATGCCTTTAGTAAAAAAAAAAAAAAAACAGAAAAATAGAAAAACCAAGACAAAATTTGTGCTTTTGAACTCCGAAATCTAGAAACTTGTGCCTTTAGGATGACATCATTAGTGGATGGAACCATTTTGATTGCAGGAGTTGAGGAACCGATTAACTAAAAGGGACGAACATAGCTCAGAAATCAAAATTAACATGATAGTTGTTACCATATCTCGGAATATCACCATATCGCATTCTATTTTTTTATTTTTCCATATTTATCTATTGTTCTCTAAGTGTTTTGGTTGGTCACTAAACATCGACGTGTTATTACTGCTAGGATGAAATAAAGTGATTGAGTTACTAGAAAAATGAAAAATGAAAAAAAAAGAAGAAAAGTAAAAGAGACCGACCAATCAGACCAAACGGAATAAAATGACACTTGGGAATAGCAGTATGTGTGAAACGTTGTCCCTGTCTCCGTCGCCTAAACAAGCGTGGAATGCAGGATCCAAGGCAACTATCACGTACTTGCTGACAAGAAGCATGCGCTTGGATCCAAAAGATCTAATCATGCTGCCTAAAAAAAAATGAAAAAGAAAAAGAAAAAGAAAATAAAGTTTTATATTGGTTGAATAAAGTCACTCCTGGTTCCCTTGTATATGCTAGTGAGTTAATGTAGAATTCAAACCAGTAGATCAATCCAATAGGCATAGGTTCATCTTGGCAGCGACCTTCAGACAGATATGGGAAACATCGAACACTTGTGAACATTCGCCAACATCTACATCTATATCCATCTTCTTAATCTTTTCATTGTGATTGTGGTTTGTTAGTTTCCGAGTATTGTGGCTTGTTCGACTATCTAATTAGAGTTTATTTACTAATATATGAATTGAATTTGCACAAGGTACCTCCTCCTGTAGTCATTTTGGATTCTTTCATTGATTGTTCACAAATAGACGGAGTTGGAAATATAGGTTTTGTAGGCATACCTCTTGTAAACCTTCACGAGACTATAACTCTTCCACTAGGGACACCTAGGGGTTTAAAGGCTTGTTATTTATGCTTAAAGTGACCGTAGCCTCAACGAGACGGAGTTGTATGTATGCTTTATAATTATTTTGTTTGATTTTCTCGAGGACTAGCAAAGTCTAAGTTTGGGGTAATTTGATAGGTGTCTAAAACACCTTATTATTTATCTATTGTTTATGCTTTCTCTGCTAGTTTTCTTGTAAATTATGTATCTTATGTTTTGTTTTTGAGTATTTAGGTACTTTGGAGTCATTTGGATCAAAAGAAGAAGAAACATTGCAAAAGAGTTGGAGGCGGATTGCGTCTCATTATTTGCTTTTATTTCTTCATCTCTGTCTGAAAAGTATGCCAGCTTTAGTGATGCGAATTTTGTCTGAAAAGCATGGCGGCTTTAATGATGTTAAGATATGAAGAGAAGAAGTGGACTTGAGATGGGGAATTTGCAATTGGTGGAAGAGCGTTTATTTGGAGCAAAAAGGTCGAGATTGTCATTTCATGGGCGAGCACTATATGGAGCCCAGTAAAGGTTAAGGGGCAAACTCTATTTGGAGGAGTGCTAAACATAAATCAGCCTAGGTTAAGGGCCTGTCAGATAGGGTATCCCTTATCATTTATCATAGGGTGTAATTATCATTGGGTGTAAGTATCTACCCAACCCTAAATCGAGAAGTGTATCTTCTCAATCATTAACATCATCTGAAATTCAGAGAAAAAACTGCGTAGCAGCCATGAAATTGAATTCATAAAGAGGAGATGACGACGAGTGATTGTTGCTGCTGTCGTCTATGGTTTGAGAAGAAAATGAGGATAGTTCTCAATTTGAGGTTGTTGTTGATAAATTGGGATCGAGAAACGGGCAGAGAAATGGAGAGAAGAAGATGACCATGATGTAGTTCAAATCAGTGAGTGAATGAACGATGGGTTGGTTCGAGATTCAGAGAGTGAATTGAAGAATAAGAACAGTAGCTGCTCGAGAAATCACAACAAGGTTCTAGTGATGGTTTTGATGATGAGAACTGATGGGTGAGTGTGATGTAATGGGTTTCTAAAGATGAATTAGAGATGGGTTTTTGCCCACAGTCCAATCAGAGAAGAAATTAGGGTTCCATGAAGCAATTGGAATTATGGTGCTGCTGTTGATGCTGTTTTGGAAGCTTTGAATGAGTTGAAGAAATGGTTTGGTAGATGTATGCTTAGGAACAGGTCAAGCTGGTTATGGAGTGTTAGAGGCGATACTATGCAATGAGGAGAATGGATGTCTATTGCAGCTGCTACTAAATTGCAAAGAGTTAAACTGAACTGGATGGAGTTGATGCTATTGTGTTTCCGGTGGTGTTCAAGAAGATATTGAAGTGGTTGGATACAATGGTGATGTGCTATTGAACTGAGCTAATAGGTACTGGTGGTCTTAGATGTATGTGAAGGTGCTTACACAGATTTACAGGGAGTATGTCAATGGTGGTATTGTACTGAAGCTGCAGTTGTAGGTGGTGAATGAGGTATATGCAGTGGTGGATGAAGTACATGTGCTACACAGTGAAGCTGTGGTTGCATTTGAGCATGGCTTATTAAGGGTAGCTACAACTGATGGTTTGGGTTGAGTTATGGATGACTTCGCTGCAGAAATGAATGAATTCAGGGAGATGAGGTTTGAGCAGGGTTTGAACTGAGTGCAAAGCTGAACTGCAGTGCTAGCATGGTATTGTGGATAAATGGAACTGGAGTGGTGATGTGATGAAGATGGTGGTTACTATAATGGGTCTAATGAATTGTGGGTTTGTGCTCGGTCAATATTGCAGGTTTGCAGTGGAGTTGGGAGATTGCAAGTGGACTTGGGAATGCACATGCAATCGTGAGTTGGAGGATAAGAGACAAGCAGCTGTTGAAGGTGTTGATACTGGTTTTGGTGTTGGGTTAATGGCATTGCAGTAATGGAACTGGTACAGCTATGGATGATGCAAGATTATGGATAGCGGAGCTGGTGCTGTGTCATGAGGCAGAGATGAATCCAAGAGTTGAAGCTAACGCATGGTGTTAATGGCTGGGCAGATGGTTAACAAGTGTGCATGAAGTGCAGAAAGGCTAAGTTGGCTGGTGATTGCAGGGCAAGGATGGATATGGCTCTGATGGACCTGGTGATGTAAGTGATGCCACTATGGAGCTGGTGGTTAAAGTAATGCAAGAAGGTACTAGCTTAATTGAGTCAATGAATGGATACAGTGGCTCTGACAATGGTGTGAAGGTGCAAGAGGAGGGTGCATATAATGTTCTTGATAATGATGATGTTGGTACCAATGGCAAGGCCCGAGTTTTGGAGGTTAACTGAGATAGGAGTAATGAAGCTGCTTTGGAGTCTGTAATGGTTTTGAATGATGCTGCAGTGATCATATGCCAACTTGTGGTGTATGGAGCATTTGGAGATGATGATGAATAGGTTGGAGGTATGTTGAACATGGTGGATTCTGCAATGACATGAGTATGGTGGATCTGATGCCGCAAAACTAATGGGATTTTAGAGCTGGTGAAAGAAGAAAATGGTGGTTATGTTGGTCTCAGGTAAGAGAGGGATATAGCGTAGCTGGGAAGAGTACCGTGAGCGGTTGCAGGCAGCAGTGATAAGGCTGTGCAGGCATGAAATAAAGAGAATTGGCATGAATTGAAGTTGTTGATAATGAATTGCAGGGGAAGAAGTGTTGTTGTGAATGGAGTGGGCTTCATACACGGGCTATGTAGGCAAAGATGGTTTCGGCCGATCTTATTAGGGATGTGACTCAATTTGGCAGTGGGCCAACAGTGACTTCTCCCTTGACCCGGTTGACTAACAATGACCGGTAGGTCAACAATTAAGTATAACGGAATCTTGACGGAATATTTCATCGACGGAGGTGAATTTCATCATATCGGCGGCGACTTTCCGGCACCGGATTCCGGCCATTTTCCGCCCAAAAACCAGTTTTTCGACGTGCGTTTTTGGGACATATTTTCTACACGGATTTCTCTCACTCGTGGGATGGGTGAATTTCCAACTAATGGACTTTGAAGACTTGGACCTAATTTTGGAAGGAAAAAAAGCTACAAAAAGAAAAGTTCTACAACTTTTGATAGAAGGTTTTATTCTATTCTTGGAGCTTTTGCAAAGAACTACTTCTAGGGTTTGCTTTCTTTTATGTTTCATCTATTTTCTTTGAATATTATGATGATGAACTCCATGAATATGTGTAGCTAAATACAATAATTAGTTATGGGATAAAAGTTGAATTCTTCAAGCATGTTATTTGATTCTATGAATTAGTTTTTCTCAATTTTATCGTTTGTGATTCATTATTTATATTATCATATGATTTGAATGCTAGTTTGGTTGAGTCCGGAATCAATTGGATTTGTTTTCATCTCTATAGCTATATTAGGGTTTTCAATACGTAAAATTTGTTTATCCCTGATTTTTAGTAGCATCTTGTGGTTAATACTTGTAGTGATACATCTTTTTAATCGCATATGAATCATAACCTTTGTTAAAACGAATTAGTGCTTTTACACGTTTGTTTGCATTGATTAGTCTTATTTCATAGAACTTATTGCTCTTAGGGAGTTAAATCTAATTGTGCTTTTACACTTTAGGTTGCTTTTTAAGTAGATTTCACAATAGCATCTTTTAATGTTGTTTGTGATAAAATCAAGAAATAAACGGGATACTCTTGCGATCAAGATATCTTAGGACCTTTGATAATTGAGAGATTAAATTACCAATTCTAATCATAGATGAAAAATACATGTTTGTGAATGATACTATCCCTTGACCAATATCTTCCCCTTATTGATTATTCCAACTATTTACTTTGCTTTATTTAGTTTTATTACTTTGATAAAAACAAAAACACACCTTGGGTTATTTTGGTTACTTAAGAATCTGAAAATTGCATAACAACAATCGCCTCTCTGTGGATACGAACTCTTTCTTATCGAATACTATATTCATAATTAGTAAAATGAGGAAGTGAATTATTTTTGACGCACACGACACGCATCAATAAAGTATAAATATACCCACACACCTAGTAGTATTTCTCAGTAATCTCTTTAGACCTGATGAGAAGAATTTAGATCTTGCTTGAATAAGATTTAGTCATGGCTTAAATGGTAAGAACAACTCGAGATTTTTGGCATGTTGATACTGCATTGACTTCTGCAGATTTAAATTCCATTAGAAAGTGATGGTTTATCAAATTGTAGGTGAATATAGTTTAAAAATAAAACCAAGAATAATTAAAGTATATGGCCTAGAGGCTAGTAAATGATGGTTTCTACCTGCCAGAACTCAGCGTAATTTAAGGGCTTGAGCATATATATTGATCAAACTATATATGAAGTTGATTTGTTCAAAGCAACAGTTGAACATAGCAGGTCAGCTTTCAAATATCTTTGCGGGCAAGGTTTGGAAACTAAATCCGTCCAGATTATACAATTCTCCCAAGTAATTATAGTTTCAACATATATCATATGGTAATGTTGAGCCAGTTTTGTCTATTGAGAAGGCAAAATAGCAAGCTGACTCATTTAGTTCTTACACTCTTTTATTATGAATAGTTATCAGATGATTGTCTAACCAACAGTTAATATTCCAAATCAGATTTGGAGGGTATAACAATATGGGCATGGCGTTCACCTTCATATGTCATCATGAAATGCTTCAAAGTGTAGGGTGGGTGAGAATGCTTCAATTCAATAGGGTCTATATGTTTTTATTTTGATTGTTACCATTGTAGATGAGAAGTCCTTGACTTCGAGAGCTAGCTGAGAATGAGAAAGATTAAGAAAGAAAGGCGCGTAATGAAAGACGACTGGTTATGCAGTGACCTCATTTTTATGTCATTCTTTTCTGTATGTTGAGTCATTACATTTGGAGGAACCTTCTCCATTTTCTCTTTGATTTCAGCTGTTTTAGTTGCTTTTGTTTACAAACATGTTCCTGAAACAAAGGAAAGTCTCTAGGAGTCTGGAGCAAATTGAGTTGTTGTTTAGAAAGGAAATGAAGAATGGCAGAGAGGTGAGGTGGATCTTGCAGATGTGGAGCATTTGGTGCATAGAGAATGAATTGGCAGTTTTGTCAGAAACGATTTGTTCATGGGAATTTCAAACAAAATTGTGTGAACAATGATATTGCACGGTTAAATGTGAATGACCAAATTGAATTATTTATAACGACCAACCATTTTAATATAAAAGTGGGACAATACAGGATTTTAGTGAAAATTACGAAACAAGAATTCAGTATTTTGAACTAACATTTGATTGAATTGGCTAAACTCTCACGCAATTGGAAACAAAAATCACATTTATATGTATCATTGGTGGAGAGGCAGGAAATCACATCTCTTTTACATTTTTTTATCCCTTTAAAAATATGAGCATGTACAATCACACAGTGGTGGTGTCGTTTCATCAATTTCTTCGGTCGGCCCACCTACCGTGGTAACGGTTGTACTAGTATATTATAACTTTCTATCAAGCATATTATCAAACATATGTGATGCATTAGTTTGATTGCTAACACTAATCTTATTTTTCGTTAATAAAACAAGAATATGAAGTGCTAGAATCAAAACATGATTTTTAATACAGTTTCTTACATTTCTAATCTCAATGCTCAAGTATCATGACTCATATTTTGGACATACATACACAACGATTTTAAAATCATAACATCTCTCAAACCAAAAATCCAAATAGAAAATTTCAAAATGTGTTTAAAGATGAGTTCACGGTCTACAAGTTTTATGTTACACATGAATCCAAAATAATACCACAAATATCATAAAAACGAAATTACTCATGACTAATTTCAGCAACGTTATGCAATTTTGTAAAATACTCTAAAAAATACTTTTCGAACTCCAAAAAATCTGAAATTTTACGTGGATGATCCTTATGATATCTAATATATATGGTGCAAATTACTACACCGAATTCAATTTCAATTAGGATATCCATAGAAAAGTCTATAACATGTTACAACTAAGGTCTATTAAGATTAGACATCAAAATTCAATTTTAGTTATCAAGAAACCTAAAATCCAAGCATCATGTTAAATCGTTCATGAATAATTATACCATAATTATTCAATATAAAAATAAAATAAAATAAATGATACTTTTCGTGTTTCAACAATATTTTCTCGTTTAATCTCTATGGAAGAAGAAATCGTCTTAAAATTGTTAGAACAATTACTAAAAATAGCATGCAAAACAATCATAAAATCCAAACAAACAAAAATATTATGGTTGGATCACGACCATGTCGCTCTCTTTAAGACGTTTTGTGACTTTGCCCAAGATTGTGTAAGCGGCTCTTCCATGACGCGTCGTCCCCAGAATAAAGCAGCCGAGTAAAATCTCTTTCACAGTCATTCTTGCACTTTGAGAGTATGTGATACTTGTACATTTCTATTCTTCTCAAAATCAAACTTTAGATAAACAAGTGATGATCACACACTCATTAAACTCAAAAACATAAAGAAGAACTCTCTTTTGTTTTACAACCAAAAACTGATTTTTATACTCAAGAATTTCAATAGTTAATGACACTTTCTTATCACATATTAACACCATTATCTTCCACTAAATAAAAACAGTTAAGGGATTAATAACAAAACAAATTTCTTTAATAAAGATAATTATGACTATTACAAACAAATATTAATAAGAATGATACATGGAAATAAATTTTGTTTTAAAGAATATATTTCCAACATCTCACCTTTCCCCATATGTGTAGTACAAAAGCCAATAATAATATAGCTGAAGGAATGCCCACAAGGTAATAATCTCCAAGATAATAAAAGTAAAATCTTTTGTTGACTACATCCTATAATAGTTCCTGAACAATTATGTTAGTAAAAGTGCGCATGTTATCGAACTTATTTTCCCATTAGGTAACATTTTGATTCGTTAACAAGCGACCTGTTTTTAAAGCTATTATGTCAATGATGTACAGATGAGAGCAGGAACCAGAAAGAACATCTTGAATTACATCAAGGAGGCGCGAGAGTGAAATAAATGGAAACATAGTCACGACATAACGTACCACCTCTTATGCGTTGCTATAAGCTCATTCGCAAAGACCACATATTAAAATCAGGGTTGAGCTTGTTAATATGCCATTGTAATGGTTATGGGTAACACAAGCTGAACTGCTAAGCGTGTTTCTTTTGGGTTTCCCGCTCCTAATTCATTTGAAATTGTGTTGTGAAGTTCCAATATACTTAAACATAGGTATATCGGTGAATACCTGAAATACGTAAATGTTATTAGCAAACCTTACGGTTCACCAAGTTCAGATATAATCATAAAAAAAGGTATTTGTGTTAATACTAAAAAATGATAGCTTATGTGATTAATAATATGTTGTACGTGACTTTGTGACATATGAAGCGGATTCATTAATGAAGCAGGTGATTTGGCTAAAACCTTGGGAAGTATCGGGAGAAATGAAGATGGGTCATGTTATCTTGTATTCCATATACAAAAAAGCATTAATTACACACGCATTGGTTTTATAATTTTTTGTACTGAAAAGATAAGTTTTCAAATTTCTAAATTAATCTGATAAGGATTATTTAATTTTTGGAACTTACATTTTGTCCAATATTAGTGTTTTGTCTAACATTCGTCCAAGTTAGGGTTTGGTACCTGGACTTCACGTGGACTTTTGTTGACCAGGTTAAGTCTAATTTTAATTTTAGAAAATAAATTCTTTTTGTAAACCGTTGATCTTAAGGACACGTGGATGACCAAGAATATTTCTTTTTTTTATCAGAAAATTCTAAACTCTTTTCGTCCTCTTTCATCTTCTTCCTTACCTAAACCACCGATTATCTTCTTCATTTTCTGCTTCAAAAAACAAAATAAAAAAATATTCTTATCCCTTATCAGTACCAAGGGTTCCGGTGGGTCTTCACTGAAGTGCAGGTGCTTAAGATATAAACAACATGGGAGAAGATTTGGGTTGTTTTTTGAGATGAAACATGATGGAGAGAAAGGGAGGGAAAGAAAAATAATGATAGCATGGATGTCTATAATTGAATTAGAGTTGAAATTGAAACTCGAATTGGAAGATAGGAATTGAATCAGGTGGGTGACGATGTGAAGAAAATTAAGAAATTGAATGGCTGCTGTGAAGAAAATCAATAAAAAAGCAAGTGTATTTCTTCCATGGATGTATGAGTGGTTTGAGGGTTTTATTGTCACCGAGAGAACATTGCAGACGAGATTTCGTTCCCACTGTTAATGTATTTTAACGTCTATGAGAAAATGTGCGACACCAAGGAGAGAAGGATGAATTGCTTGCTCTTGTTTAATCTTAGAAAATAAGGGACTGAATTTGTTTGTTGATTGGTGATAAATGAGATTGTATCGTGAAAATGATGGTTAATGAGTGATTTACGAGATATGGTTTTATCTTGAATGTGTGAATAATTGCAGGGAAGGAGATGAAACGTACGAAGTAGGAGAACAAATCAAATTTATCTCTGCTAACAATCTTGCGCAAAAGGTGTTCGACAAAATGCCTAAACCACCAATTCTTTGCATACAATTGATGTTGTTTTCTGCTGTGATTTTCATGATGTACGCAAAGGATTTTGGGAGATTTGATTCGAGAATTGGCTAACCTTGTTTAGTGGTTTTATCATGTAATAGATGAAATTTGAATATACTTGTTTGATTGTGAAATAAATTCGTGTCGTGTTCTTTCATGGAGTATTTTCAGTTTCATTAATGGGTGGAGGCGGAAGAAGAAGACTTTAGAGTTAGGTCAGGGGGATATTTCATCGTGGCCGTAGGATTAATGATTTTAGAGAAGCCGTTGGATCCGAGGCCAACTTCAGGGTACAATTATAAATCCAGTTTTATTTATTTCAAAAATTAATTAAATATAAGTCAATAATAGTCAACTACGGTCAACCTGAATTTCAGGTACCAACCACTAAGTTGGACAAATGTTAGACCAAACACTAACATTGGCCAAAATGTAAGTACCAAAAACCAAATAACCCATCTGATAAATATTGTTTTATTTTTAGAAATGCTCTTATAGTTTTGGAAATTATTTTTACATTTATTTCTTGTAGGTCTACATATGAGACCCGATCAGCATATTTACGTTTAAGATTTGTATCTTTCTACGAACTCCATCTCTTGGTCATAGCTAGTTAGCTACTGTAAAATCATTAAAATTCAACAAAATCTTCATAAAATAATTCCTAAATTCTTCGTCATCTACAATTCATATCCTTATCTTTATTTTATCGTTCATCTCTATTATCATCCCAATAGATCCACTTACTATTTATGAAAATTGAATTCATTAATCTTGGGAGAAAATTAGGGATAATTGGTAATCGTTGTTGCTGAATTGTTTTGAGAGTGGATGAAAAAACATTCGTGTTATAGAACAATTAAAAAATATCATATAGAAGGAACATATTTTTATGTGATTTTGTTCTTGGGCTTTTGAGTTTTTATGAGATCTACTAATAGTAGAAAAAAAAATGAGCTCTGTTAAAAGGGTGTTCAAAAACAAATCTAGTCATGGATTTGCTTTAAGTTGTTGGTTTTACCTGTTTCCTTTCTCCACTTTTCCTAAATCTTATCCACACCACATAAATTAGTTTTTCATTAACTCTTTTTAAGTGGGTAAACAAAACTCACCCTATTATACGGATAGCCATATTTATCAAACACCAACTTCCTTCTTCCTCTCTCAAATCTAATTCCATTGATTACCAGACAAACAAAAAAACCCTGTAAAAAACATATATAATCCCAAATATAGTAATGTAACCATATTATTTTTATCACAAAAATCTAATTTATTTTTTCTAATTTAATGTTCCTAAATATAGTAATCTAATTAATTATTCTTTTTTGTTTTGATCTTTATTGACATGATTGAAAATAAATGTAAATGCCAAACTGATTACCAAGAAAATATATAAGTTTGTGCTATTTAAATTAGGTTTGGGATTTCACTGTATTCAATTATCCCCAAATTCAACAATTTCATATTAATGGATTATTTTACACTATCAGATTATCAAATATATTATTCAAGGAAATAAAATTAAGTTTTACACTTTAATCTTCAAACCCGATTAAGACATGATTAAGATAGTGAATGGGAATCTCAATTCAGTGACAATGGTGGTGAGAGTTTAGAATAACTAAAAAATAAAGAAGTTTTATTCACCCAATCTAAAAAAGGAGTTCCGCAAAATTTGATTTGTGTAGTTGGGATGTGATTTAGGGAAAGTGGGTATAAGAAATAGGTAGAATCAAGTTGTTTAGGTAGGAATCGTCATTCTTCTTCCATTACTATTTAAAAGAGATTAAGCATAACAAAAAAGAAAAGAAAAGATGGAAAGTAACAGAAGAAGAAAGGATTGCTTATACATTATGACAAGCGTGATTTAAGTCACACAATTACCTATACAAAGATAAGGGTAGTAGTGGAATTACATTTTATGACACATATGGATCGTTTTCTCAAGATAACTACAATTCCAATAAAATTTATCAATTTTGAGACAAAAAATAAATTATTTAATCACTTTTAAGGTGTCGGAATACAAGTTAACAAAATCCAAAGAGGATACACGGCTATGTTCGAGAAACTTAACCTAATAGATAGCACTGAAGTTTCTAGCTTTGGATTAGCAAGACTGATAACCGAAGCATTTTGTCCAGAAACAAATCCCGGGTAGCTAGGCTACATATTTTATCTTGTAAATGTATAACAAAGTTTACGCCGTCTTGCCAGAGCCTCGACACAACCTGCCCTTTTATCTTGGCTTGGGTACATGTTGTGCAAAATACACATGCATGAGCAATAATCCTTGGCGCTTTCCACACCTCGTTCGTTTTGGTACAGGAAGTGGGCATACCCTTATAATGGGTTTACACATTCACGATCATTAAAGTATCATATCCACTTATTCCCTCCATTTTACAATCCTGCTAGGAGTTCCCCACATTCACAATTCTTCCATGATGGTTTTACACGTTCGCTGGTTGAAGGGTGAATTCTCCGTCCAAGTTCAGCTCACATACCTTTTTCACATGAATCATCATTCTCCATGCACTTTTGTCCTATGCCAGGTCTTCTGATAAGTTCTATAGGCTCAGGTCTCATTTGACCAGGTCATTTTTGGTCGCCCTCTATGCTTCATCCTTTCTCTTGCACGCTTCATGCATCTTGTGTGAACCGGTGCATCTGGTGGTCTTCGATGGAGAAGGCCAAACGGGCGTAGCCGATACTGGGTGAGCATCACTTTGATTGGTGTTATCGCCAGTTATTGTGTATACATTTATTCCTGATTCGATCGTGCCTCATATGTTTGCAACACCACCTTAACATGCTTATTTATGTTGCATGTATGCAACTCTCTGGTGTGTTGGTTTTTAGTCTCCCAGCATTCCGCTCCATACTGGTCGAATCTTCATTTTGTCGAACTTTCCTTCTAGCTTTGGTGGGACTTTGCGGGTTACACGTGACTCCCCTTTACAATCTCCATTTCTCCCACCTTGCTTGGGTTCTATGTCGAGTGTCCTCGCCGATATCACCATCGCTTTGGATCATCAATCCAAAATATAGAAAGGAATCATTATTTGGTACAAGCTTCTCATCTAGTGAAATGTTCCACCATCGGACCTGGTATCATTGAAATCGCACCTCAAATACTCAATCTTGGTCTTACTGAGTCCGAAACCCTTAGATTCTAGAGTTTTCTTCCACCGATTTAGTTTTTCCTCGACCTCTTTCTTTGACTCGCCAATTAGCGCCACATCATTTGCGAAGAGCATACACCACATGATCTCACCCTATATGTCCTTCGTAACTTGATCTATCACTGGAGAAAATATATAAGGCCTCAAGGCTGATCCCTGATGTAGCCCTATCTTGATCGAGAAATCATTTGAAACTCCATCGCACGTCCGGATACTGGTAACTTCTCCCTCGTACATATCCTTGATTAAGTTTATGTACCTCAGTGATACCTTCTTCTGTTCAAGTGTCCACTATATCACCTCATGCAGAAATTTGTTGTAAGCTTTCTCGAAGTCTATAAATACCATATGAAGGTTTCGCTTTTGTTCCCGTTATCTTTCCATTAGTTGTCTAACCAGGAAAATCACTTATGTGGTTGATATTCTAGGCAGATAATTGATGACGCGTTCCCATAGCTTCGTTGTATGGCTCATCAGCTTGATGCCCCTGTAATTTGTGTAGCTCTGGATATCCCCTGTAATAGCAAGACCATCATACCGAATGATTACACTTCTAAGCTATTGAGGATGATTAAGTAATTACATCAAAAAAAGAATCGATAAAATGTCAACCGAGTTTTATGTAATTTTAACTAAAATTTGAATTTTTGTTAGTAAGTATTTCTAAGAAATCTAGAATTACCATACCATAATAGCCAAAGGAATAGAAAGTCTCATGAAGTTATATATATCCCGAAGCAGAAACTAGTCCAAGAGCTTTTGCAGGTGTTAGAGCATGGACTTGATAAAAAGTGCTAATAGTATTGATCCAATACGAAATATCATTCGCTATTGCAGAACCTATATAACCAAGATCTGCTTTGAAAACCAGAACCCAATATACAAGTATATGTGATAAGGCTGTAACTGCAGAGCTTATCATCATTGGGAGGACTTTGGGTTAGCAAAAACCTAACTTCACATTGAAGTAGTCCAAAGGCAAGAGGGGAAGGGATCATGCAACAAGCTTAAGCCTCTAGCTTCAAATGATATGTCCTGACCTTGTCCCACAACCAAAAGAATTAAGCATGTGTCGGCTCAAGAAAAAGAGTAGTTCTACACATATAACATTTTTGCAAGCAAGGGAAACACTAAGAGCTAGCACTACGGTGAACTCCATCCCTTCCCCATACCTCATATGTAGGGAAGGGATATCACAAGGAAACCAACCTCACTATGGTGCCCTCCCATCCCTTCCCTACACGATACGGGTACTCAATAGCCATATGAATAGTGCCAAACGACTACTGAGTAGCTGTTTTATAGGTTTAAGTCTTCGGGATCGACTTCCCTCGGCCATTTTTTCTTCTTCTCTAGTTTTTCATCATCTCAAATCCCTTTCAAACCCCTCTTAGCCCCTTTCGATTTTCATATTGATTCATTGCGATTCGATGGCTTAAATTAAAAGGGTTTGATCATTACTCCAAGGTGAAACAAATCCATTCTTTAATTTCAAATTTCATCCAAAAAATCATTTAAGGTGAGTGATTATAATGTTAGGGTTTCAAATTAATTTGATTTTGATTTTGATGAAATTGTAGATATTAGGTTGGTTAGGTATTTAGTATGCAATTCAATAATGTAATTAAAAAATATATTTAATGAAAAATCCATTATTAATTGTTGTGTTTCTTTATTTATGTTGAATGAAATGTCTGTAAACTAGCATATCAATGTAGAACATTGATTGACTTGTATTTATGTATGGTATACACAAATTGATACTATTTTTGTTGTTTGCAAAGGTGCATAATGAGTCTAATGCGTCCTTATGTGAGAGTTAAACATGGAATCTATTTGGATTCCTCTAGTGATGAAGAAGAGAAAGCTTTGCTAATGTTTACACAACTAATTTTGGATGAACGATTGCATATTATTAGACAACCTGTACCAAGGGAGGTACATACACGTAGTGTAATAATGCGTGATCGAGTGTGGCATGATGCCAAAATGATGAATGATTATTTTACGCCTAGAACTGGTTATACCTAAAGATAACTCAAACAACGTCTAGGCATGAGGGAAGACTTATTCGAGAAATTGTTAGGAAAATTGCTTGAAGTTGATCCAGAATGGCAACAACGTCCAGATACAACCGGTACTATGGGGCATTCTCCGCATATGAAATTAGTTGACGTGATGAAATGTTTATGCAAAATTACGGCAACTGATAGTGTTGATAATTATACTCGTATTAGTGCCACCACAATATACTATTATCTAAAAATATTTTTCCACACCGTTTGCATGACTTTTGGAGAAAGATATTTGCGTGAACCCACTCCTGAAGATGTTCAGAGGTTGTTAGCTGAGAATGCGGACCGATGTATTCATGGAATGCTTGGTAGTTTTGATTTTATGCAATGGCTATGGATGAATTTTCTGGTAGCTTATCAAGGAACTTTCCGGGGTAAAGATAAAGAGAGTAGTTTGGTATTAGAGGCGGTGGCATCATAATATTTGTGGTTTTGGCATGCTTTTTTTTGGAATGCCTGGATCAAACAACGATTTTAATGTGTTGGGACACTCACCCCTTTTTGATGACATGCTAAAGGGTGTAGCACCTCCATGCAATTATGTCATCAATGGTCACCACTACAATATGGGTTATTTCTTAGCCGATGGTATTTATCCAAAATTGACTACAATTGTACAAGCTTTCTCTCAGACATTGAACATTCCCGACTATGTGAGACTCAACAAGTATTAAATGGCTAAAAGAAAGGATGTCGAGCGTGCTTTTGGAGTGCTTCATGGTAAATTCAGAATTTTCGGATCTCCATGTAAGTATTGGCAACAATCTTACTTGAACCTAATTATGAAATGTTGTCCTATTTTACACAACATAATTATCGAGCATAAACGTCGTGATCCGGATTGGGGGAGAGTTTTTCCTGTTCCGATTCCGGAACCTACCAATAATGGTCGTGTATTTATGTCATCTTTGAAAAACCTAGAAATGCACCTACAACTAATAAATGATATTGTCAAGCACATTGTTGCGCGTCCTGGTAGAGGAGGCCAGGCAGTGGACTTGTCTAGTTTGGAGGGTTCATATATGGAATACGTGGTACTTCCATCATCAGAAGGAGATTATGATGATACAGACTTAGAAGAAGAAGTTGTTCCTGGTCAAAACGAGGATGGAGCATTTGATTATTATGGAGATTACAACGATCAAATCCCATATGACTTTGAACATGCAGTTGAACATGTTTATGCAGACGGACATGTGGGAGACGAATATGAACATGATGGAGATGACGATGAGGATTCTTGCGATGAGGAGGATTATGATGATGATGAGGACGATGAAGATGAGTAGGAAGATGATGATGAGGATTCTGAAGATGACGATGATGCGGGTATGTATGATGATGATCATCTTGAGGCATAAGATGTATTTCACTGTTGTGTTTTAAGATTTCGAATGTTACATGCATATGTAATAACAGACTTTTAATTATTTTTGGGTTTCAATTATGTATGCAAATGAATATGTTTATATTTGATGGCATATGGTTTACAATTAGGAAAATCCGTGAAATCATTTAAATCTACTTGTACAGTATACGGATATGTATACATATCCGTGAAATATCTTTCTACAGTATATGGATTAGTATACTTATTCGTAAAATCTCTTTCTATAGTGTATGGATATGTATATTGATCATGTATAAAGGATTCACAATCTCTTTAGAAGTGAACACATTAGTTCGACCAACTCTGTTTTCCATATTCAAAAATAAACACTTATTTTTGTCCAAGTTATTATCCACAACACTTTTCTTTCTTAATTATGGTGGGTTATATTCCGGAGGAAAACAAATTGATAGTTAGTTTATGGGTTGAAGTTCATCTAGAGAATGAAGAAGAAGATGAACAACTAAATAACACAAACCTTTTGGAGCAGTTGCTGCAAAGGTTGACTATACATAATGAGATCCGAATGAACGCATGGTTAAGTATCTGAAAACAAGGTTAAACGTTATAACTTCAGACGTGAAAGTATATGTAACGACACAGAGATCGTTATATTTATGGAGGGCTCCAGTACCTTCGGAAATCGTAAGAAACTTACCGGTTACCTATCCAACAATTTTTTGTGTATGTGTACTATATTGTTGAATAATTTAATTGTAAATTGATATTGTTTTCTTTCGTTGTATAATCAATCTTCTTTGGATAGTTACGAAAAAAATGAGGGGAAACCTTTTAGATTTTTTAACTGCTATGTGATTTTGAAAAACAGTTTCTCAGAATATAACCCTTCCCCCTTTGAAGATTCATCCTCTGAATCATCAAATGAAGAGTAAATAATTTAAATAAAGATAGGTTTTATGGGTATATCTCTCTATAAACCCTCACGAGACATAACTCATCCAATAAGGTCGCCTATTGGTTTAAAGGCTTGTTGCACGTGCTTAATGTAATCGTTAATCATATGAATATGAAAATAACTATTATTATTTATTGTAGAAACATATTACATCATGTTCATCACATTTAAACTCCAACACATACTAATTATAAAAAAGCACATTCCATCAATTGATATTCAAACTCTTGATTAAACTAAAACATAACAACACTTATTCAGCCCATGCCACCGTTCCACACTCAAGGCATTTCCAGTAACGTTTTCCATATGATTTATTTGCACTTGAATGGTGCATTTCCATAAAGAAATTACAACCTTGAGTTTCACAGGGAATCCCCTTGGCGCATTCAAACTCCACCTTTCCTTTTAGTTTGAAGTTCTTGCAGAGTTCTTCAACTTTTTCTTGTTTAATTGCATCTTTCATTGCATCCTCCAAACATTGTGCTTCTCCCGGGCATTTAGCATACTCACATTCAAAATACCTTATCTTCTCTGGTATCGACTCTTTTACCTTCCTAGTGCCAGTGCAACCTCGTTGTGGACATTTTGTATATAGCCATGGGCCTTGAAGCAGACTATGATTATCCATGAAATAACAAGGACAAACCTCTTTTGCTTCCACACATACTATTTGTTTTCCATTTCTACTCGAACTGTTAGAATACATAATTGAGGTTTATATCTGAGAATGAATTGAGATTGTTGTTGGTTAGAATAAATGGTCTATATTTATATAAAGAAATAGATCCGTTGGGAACGACTTCTAAGAAATAGATCCGTCGGGCACGACTTCTAAGAAATATATCCGTTGGGAACGAGTTCTAAGAAATAGAGCAGTTGGGCACAAGTTATAAGAAATATGGTCGTTAGGAACGAATCATATATAAGGAAGATACCTCATTCTTTTTTGCAACATCAATCTACCCATTCTTCTTTGCAGTATTAATCTTTGAGGTGAAAATCAAAGCTAAACATCTATTCAATGGCAAATCAATAAGCAACTACCACTCAGTCGAAGACATTCTTAGAAGAAGCAAGCGAACCACTCGATCAATTGCTGAAATGGAAAAAGAGATATGCAAAAGAGGTCATCAAGATACTACGAGCGCAACAACGTCTTCATCACCTACAAAATTAACTAATGTTATGGATGAAGTGTTAAGCAAACGAAAATTCACAAAAGAAACCAAATATTCATCAGTGGATGCGACAAAATACGAAGAAAAACTCAAAGAATATGAAGAAAAACTAAAGGCAAATAAACGAGGTCAAGAACAATTCCAACTGAGGTAAAGGTTAAATGATGTTGAATAATAGACGGAATATATTAGAAACTTTTACCTTCTCAAGGATGATTTTCCAGAAGATCCTAAAGATCATAATATATTTTGGATTCAAGTTGATTGGGGTCCTCACGTTAAACCGACGGGAAAGAAACCACGCTTCAATTATAAACCGTCCCACACTTGTTCAAGGGTTAATCATGTTAGGAAATTATGCATCAAGTACAATGAGTTACTCGATAGGTACAGAAGGGACAGATCCGCTGCACCAGATGCATATAAAGCCTGGAGAGGAGAACAATTTTATCATATCTAAGCGGCATTGATAGTTGAATCTCACACCAAGAAAAATAATAACATGTAATGTATTCAGACCTATCGTGCACCATGTTAAGAAACGAGGGTAGAGCGATACACGCTTTTAATCGAGTGATTTGTTGTAATTTTTTTTTAAAGTTATCAATTTGAATATGAAAATCGTTTGGTTACAACACATTGAAACATTTAATTAATTCAAACAACAATTTAAATTAATTTAGAGAACACTTTTAAAATTAAGTGAACAACAATACGAACTAGAAATTTAGGACAACACTTTTAATTTAAACATGGACTATAAATTAAAAAACTAAACTCAATAAAAGATATAAAAAAAATTAGAGATGGATTACATCTTCATCTTTTGAATCTTCAACGCTGATTATATTTAGTGGGAATTATATAAATAACCCTCATTTTTAAGGGCTTCAAAAATACCCTTATGAGACAATAAAAATACCCCTCTCTAGTTACATGCCCATCAGGGGTCCATTAACACTTTTCTTCTTTCCACATTTAACCTTCCTCCTTTAATCTTCTTCTTTACATATTCAGAGAACACAGAAAAATAAAATGAAAAACTCCACCACCGTCTCCATCACTACCACCGCCATCTCCATCACCATCTCACAACCAACACCAATACCAGTGTCACCGTCATCGCTATCACCACCACTGTTACCACCTACCACCACTACGGATGGAGAATACAACCACCACCCGCTCCGTCGCCGCCACCATCATGTCCTCCACGATTAGTAGCAGATCTATCACCCTGTTAGTGTTCGATTTTAACTTATTTCAACATTTTATTGTTCTTCATCTTCTTAAGTTGATGAATGATTTTTCAGATTCAGAGATCGACATATTTGATTTTTTGTATTCGATTACATAGTTTTATCGCTATTTCTGTGTTTGACTTCCACTGATTTCATCTTAATTTTCTCCATCTTTCTAGGTTAAAAGATTGATTTTCCAGATTCAGATCGATATATTTGATTTTTTGGTTTTCAAGTTTAAGATGGAATGATAGAAGACGGGGAAGAATAAGAAGATTCAGATGGGATCTTGAATTGAAATTGTTGCAGTTGGTGGTGAATCTTGAAGGTATGATGGTGCTTTTGATTCACAGGTTAGGTTTTTGTTGGAATTCAATGTTGGGAAGAAATTGGTTGAGTTCTTGGTACAGAAAAAGAAGAAGATGATGCTGGTGTCGTCTATGAGATGGATTAGGAGATGGGTTCGATATGAATCTGTTGATTTTCATAGGAATGATATGAATCTGAGAAATTCACACAACAGCAACAGATTCGGGAGTTCGACAGATTGAAGGGGAGAAGAATAATTGCGGATGGTGGCGGAGTTGGAGTCAGTTTTGAACTCACACCATGACATTTAAAAATCTGTTGATTTTAAGAACATTGTTAATTCACTTCTCGAGCCGTGAAGTCCAGCAAATTTCCCAAGGAAGGTGCTCTCTAACTCTGCAATGTCTGTACATTTCTGCGCCCCTGCATTTTAAACCTTGCTTGACGTTTTTACAATGTAACAACATATGAGGGATAGGATCATTACTGTCTAGATAAAATATACACACACTCGCTACATTGCCACCTCTTTTCCCTTAAATTCTTAGTTAAAGGATGGCAAGCTTCCAACATGAGCATGGATGCTTTAAAATATGTCATAGTTATCTGGTTAATCTGTTTTACATGTGGGTCTTTGTTTTTCCCCAATTGAGTAGTCTGTTTTTGATTTTCTTTGAAATTTGAAATCACAATTTATTGTTTATTTCTAGGTTGTTCTTTTGTTTCTTCATATTCTTTCTTTAAGTAGACATTGAGAACGAATAATATTTGTTGAACAATACCCATGATGTGGACAACTTAAATTTACTTATGAATTCTTCAAATTCTTCTGATTAGTATATCATGGTCTGAGTTCTAAACTGACTCCAACTATGCATGAAAGGTGTTCAATTAATCTATAAGATTTAATTGCTGCGAATGGTCTGAGTTCTAAACTGACTCCAACTCTGCATGACATGTGTTCGGTTAATCTATACCCATGATGCTGGTATTTTAAGAATGGAAGAAGCAGTGAATGAACAAGAGACAATGGAGTTGATAAAGTACACAGAACTGCAGAGGGGATTGAAAGCTTTGATGCTATTAAAATAAATAGTGATGGTCAAGGGTTGAGAAGATAAATGGGTTTTAGTGGCTTGACTTATAAAGAAGAAGAATTTATGCAATGGGTTTTAGTGGCTTGACTTATAAAGATACGGGAGTTGTGTGTTGTTGGTTTGGTTGAGAAGATAAATGGGTTTGTAGTGATTTTGATATCGCAGTGAAGGCTCAAGGCGATATTACTCTGGTCATGAGTTGCTATTGATGCTTGTTAAGTTTCAAAATCCTAATTGAGTTTATTTATTCTCAAGAATTGCTCCTATTTGGATTTTTGAATGCAGATTGATGCAGGAAGAAATTGGGATGAAGATGAAATTGACGAGACAATACCTCAATATAGCATTACCCCAATATTTGCAGCAGCTACACTTTTTTATAGATAATGCAAGACACGATGGAGTTCCATTTTTTGAAAGATGGGAAAGCCCTTGCACACTAGAAGGTAATTCTCGAACCAAGATGAGCCTAAGGTTGCAATTATCTACCTGAATTTATCTTGAATCTTATTCTACGACCCATTTAAAATAAGCTTTTTACACTTCGGGATCCACCTGATATAAGATCTTTTTAGTGCCTTCACATATTCAGATTACTTATCTTTATTGTTGCTGGGCTGCTAGGAGGCTTAATGTTGTTGTTTACTATTCTGCATTTATTAATTGTGTTTACTTGCTATATTATCAGATTATTGACAAAGAGCATACTGATATCCTGAGAATATTGTGTTGCTACTATTTAACAAGCACATCTTACGGGTGTCACCACTACGCCTGCTTCTTAAGCTTTTATATATCCCCTGTAACATGACTGTTTACTTGTATACTAATAGTTACATTAGATGAACCTATGGTGTAATGGTATCACAACTGACTCTAGTCAGAAGATGCGTGTTCGATTCATGTTAGGTTCACTGCTTTTAGTATATTTGTGTATCAACAATAGAAATTGACCTTAGTTTAGGGAGTCAACAACAAATATTTGTGTATCAATAATGGAAGAATGAAAACAACAACCAATATTTGTGTATCAACAATAGAAATTGACCTTAGTTTAGGGAGTCAACAACCAATGTTTGTGTATCAACAATGGAAAAATGGAATCAACAACAAATATTTGTGTATCAACAATAGAAAAATGGAGTCAATAACCAATGTTTATGTATCAACAATGGAAATATGGAATCAATAACCAATATTTGTGTATCAACAATAGAAATTGACCTTAGTTTAGGGAGTCAACAACCAGTGTATCTGTATCAACAATAGAAAAATGGAATCAACAACCAGTGTTTGTGTATCAACAATAGAAAAATGGAATCAACAACCAATGTTTGTGCATCAAAAATAAAAATTGATCTTAGTGTAAGGAGTCAACAACAAATATTTGAGTATCAACAATATAAATTTACCTTAGTTTAGGGAGTCAACAAAAAATATTTGTGTATCAACAATGGAAGAATGGAATCAACTACCAATATTTGTGTATCAACAATAGAAAAATGGAGTCAACAACCAATGTTTGTGTATCAACAATGGAAAAATGGAATCAACAACCAATATTTGTGTATCAACAATAGAAATTGACCTTAGTTTAGGGAGTCAACAACCAGTGTATCTATATCAACAATAGAACAATGTTATCAACAACCAGTGTTTGTGTATCAATAATAGAAAAATGGAATCAACAACCAATGTTTGTGCATCAAAAATAGAAATTGATCTTAGTGTAAGGAGTCAACAACAAATATTTTAGTATCAACAATAGAAATTGACCTTAGTTTAGGGAATCAACAACAAATATTTGTGTATCAACAATGGAAGAATGAAATCAACAACCAAATTTGACAAATATTTTTGAACTTTTGATTTTTTGGATCAACTTCAGTTGTTGACGCCTAATATTAATGGTGGAGGTGGTGGCGGCGGAGGTGGTGGTGGTGGCGGCGGTGGCGGAGTGGAGGCGGCGTGGTTACGGCGGTGGTGGCGGCGGCGGCGTGGTTATGGCGGCGGAGTGGTGGCATCGGTGTAGATGTAAAATAATAGATTTTTTTTAATGGATAAGATTTTTAAATGGAAAATAATAATGTAAGTGAGGGTATTAAGGTAATCTGTTTTTTAAGGGATAAATTATTTAAATGATAGGGGTATTTATATTGTTGTATAAGGGTATATTTATTGAGTGTCAAAACTAGGGGTATTTAATAAATATACCCTTCTATTTATCCCCTTCAAAATCTCCTTTTGCTTGCGTCGATAATATTATTTTTTTCGTTGGGAGCTAATCGACTAAGGTCCATAGACATTATTGCATTGTCTTGATCTAAATGCATTTGTTGTTGATGCATTTGATTAGTCTGTTGATGAAGCTTTTGCAAATTGTGTTGTTCTTCCATTTAATAACTCAGTTGTTGAGTATACTCCCAAATTGTTTGGTATTGAGATTCTTGTTCCATTTTTATTTTTTCCTTCCTTGATCGTGTTTCCTTAAGATACTCCAAAATACTGGCACTTTGTTGATATATCCTATCTTCTTCCATCTTAACCGAAGATGTTCCCTCATCACCTTCTCTAAATATACCTTGCTCACTATCTTTTTTCTGCCTGGTTAGCATTTTGGATTTTTTGGTTCCTATAGGACGTGCATTATGCTTGTATTTCCAACGAGTTTCTCCATTAGGAAGAACTTCAGTACCATCTTCGTGTGATACAAAGTTACGATGATTATTAAACAACTCACTGTTTTGGCTCACAGTGAGTTCATAATTATATCCAAGGACCTTTTCTCTAAACAATTCATAACATGCATCATACTTGAATGGTTGTCCTGTTTGTTCCTGAAATTGCTCCCGACCATCTTTTGTCTGAAAAGTTATGTAAGAAACATTAAGTTTATTACTATTATCACCAATTATATGGAAAAACTTAACAAATTAATAGAACTTACCAAATCTTCGTGGCTCGCACCGCTTTTGGTTTGCCGATATATAACGTTAAGAATGGACACGAATTCTTTGACATCTTTTTTTATATTCTTTATCTTGGTTTTTAAGACTTCCCAATCTCTTTCATATGGATTGTCGTTGCGTTCGACAAAAATTTGGTGAATACATATCCAAAACATAGCGGTTTTTTGTCCCGAACCCACAATTTCATCCATACTCACATAAATAAATGCAGTAGCAAGATCAATCTCTTCCCGTTGAACAAATTATAAACCATTTTGAATGAAATTAAAATATAAAACTTGAGTAGTAGAAGATAAATATAAAAATCAAAGAGGTATAGTAAGAAGAAGAGAAATAAGAAATCAATTGATGTTAGAAGAAGAAAAATAAAAAATCAATTGATTTGGTGTGAGAGAATTAGAGTGGTATTTATAGAGGATTTTGAAAAAATGACCGTTGGGATTCGACGGTGAAGAAGATAGAGCCGTTATTAATGATGAATGGTTAGGATCTGATGTGAGAGAGTGTAAACGAAAAAAGGTCAAACACATATTTTTTCTGAAACGGCTACTCAGTAGCCGTGTAAAAAAAACTACGGCTACCGAGTAGCCGGTAGCCGTATCAACGATAATACGGCTACACAGTATCCTTAAAGCGTAAATTTATAATGCTATTGAGTAGCCATGTGATTTCCCTTCCCTACAAGCGGGATTAGATGTGATCCTCCATGTAGGGAAAGGGGTGGATATCCCTACACATGTAGGGATATGGAAGACCATAGTAGATGGTTTTTAGAGATTTTGAGAGGTAGTGAGGGATAGGGAAGGGATGGAGAGCACCATAGTGACAGCTCTAACAAGTGAGGACAAACATGGAGCATATGATACTGCTTTCTTCCGTATGATTGACCGCATAGTGTATCCAATGCACTTTCCCGTGCCCATCTAATCAACAGAATACATGAAATTACCAATTCATGGGCTCCAATAAAACTCGAGGTTTCAAAAGAAAATCAAGAAGTGGGACTTAAGTGTTTGACCCTCCCCTCACTTTCTCTTACTCAAATGGCCTTCTGTTTAAAACTCAATTTTAAAAAAATTAACCTATTTTATTGAAATGACCCTTAAAAAAGAAGGAGGGTCATTTGAATAAAGATATTTGATGATGTTATCAAATGATAAATTATATCATTTAAGGGTATAATCGTCATGCCAACTTAAACATAACATGTCTCACAAATTATACGTAAGAATTCGACAAAATTTATATATTTGGAAAGCTTTTTGAAAGAGCTACACAACGAGCGTAAATACAACTATCAAATTTTCATTTCATGAAATTTTTTATTACTCTAAGTAATTTTTTAATTTTTCTTCATATTTTGTAGTGTGCAGATAATATGCACACTGATTTTATGTGCAGGAAATATACACACTGATTTTTGTACATAATTTTTTAAAATTTTCTTCATATTTTATAGTGTGCAGGTAATATACACTAATTTTATGTGCAGAAAATATGCACACGGGTTATAATATTCTAGGACCACTGGAATAATTTACAAATTTTATGAAATAACCCTGGGGCCAAAAGAGTAAGACCCACAATTTCCAGGGTCATAAGAATAAATTTCCCAGAAACATTTTGTGGTTAACTAGTATGATTCAAAGCAACTAGTTAGTTAATATAACAAATCGTTTATTAGTTCTTAGTAACGAATTACTGTGAAAACTAATAAGAAATGAGAGAAAGCCACTTGAAACGACTAACTGATCCAAAAGAAGTAGCAATTGAAACGCTAGAAAGAGAAAGTCGTCAAGATGACCAACAAACCTTACTGAAATTAACAGTAGGCAAAACTGTAAGACGTGTTAACTGATCTAAGAGGTCCAGCTTGAACAAAGCAGCTACGCCAGGGGTAGCTGATCTAAGACGTGTTAACTGATCTAAGCTGCCAATATAGTGGATCTAACTGCTGCTTCACTTCTTCGACAATCTCTGAACTCTCCTTTCTAATAATATTATTTTTCTTTCCATGCAGCAACCCAAACCCATGTTCTTGTTCTCTGTTTTCTGTCAATAGAGGAGCATTGAGATTTGGTTTGTTTGGTTCTCTGGTCATTTTCAGTTTTCTAATTTTGGAAAATTAGTGGTGAAGCTGACATTAGCTGGCTAAGAGCTTTTCCAATGGTTGTTGTATGTATTTCCTATGTGTCAACACAAACAAGACATTCTTATTCCAAATTTTCCTTAAATTTAGGTGAAAAAAGTTATTCATCTCCAATGATGTTATTTGTGATCATTTTCTTATTAAATGTAAATTTTATATTTAGTAATTTTAAGATTTTATTAGATCTAAATATGATTATGTATTGTATTTTAGTAAATAAAATATATTTTTGATTAAAAAAAAGTGACTAGGATGGTAAATAATGTCAAGCGGAATGTGGGAAACTAGACATTCCCCTTGACATTTTATACCTAAAGTCATGCATACATTAATTTATGACATCCGGGTTGGAGAATGATTTTAAAGAAATTGGATGTACATCCTAGGTGGATTTTGACATTTATCTCCATACACATGCCATTGGAGAAGCTCTAAAGCCTTTATAACCTCTCTTGCGTGTCACACCGACTACAAGGAATAAATTAATGTCGCGTCCACTTGCCGCCGGTGGAATATATTCTTCAATAGACAGTTTTTATTGGTGAACTCGTATCAACTGGTTACAGTCTTTAAGAGCAGTCTCTGGACTCATGCCGAATGTTACTCATCCTCAGATGAGTGAAGACCAACTCCCAAACCACAACAAACACAGAACAGAAATTAAGAACTGGAGCACCGAAGAAAGACAAGAAAACAAATGAAGTAACCAGAAACAGCTTTCTTCATCACCCTAAAATATCCAAAAAAGAACCAACACATAAAATAAAGCAAAGTTTTTTCCACAAAATCAACACTCTGTGGAAACTAAAAATATACCACCAACTAGGACTTGTACCCACCCCTTCGTTGCTCCAAGAAGGAAATTAGTCAACCTCCTCAATCTTGGGACCAGGTCCAGAAGAGCCAGCACCAGCAGAAGGAATATCATCATCCATGCCGCCACCCATATCAGCACCTGAACCTTGGTACATCTTAGCAATGATGGGGTTGCAAATACCCTCCAACTCCTTCATTTTGTCATCAAATTCATCAGCTTCAGCTAGCTGGTTGCTGTCTAACCACTGGATGGCTGCTTCAATCTCGTCTTCAATCTTCTTCTTGTCCTCTGGTGCAAGCTTTGAGGCAATCTTGTCATCCTTGATTGTGTTCCTCATGTTATAGGCATAATTCTCAAGGGCATTCTTTGATTCAACCTTCTTCTTGTGTTCCTCATCCTCGGACTTGTACTTCTCAGCTTCCTGAACCATCTTCTCAATGTCCTCCTTTGACAACCGACCCTTATCATTGGTGATTGTAATCTTGTTCTTCTGACCAGTTGTCTTGTCCTCAGCTGAGACATTCAATATACCATTGGCATCAATGTCAAAGCAGACAGTGATCTGGGGGACACCACGGGGTGCTGGAGGTATACCAGATAGCTCGAATTTACCCAACAAGTTGTTATCTCTGGTCCTGGTTCTCTCACCCTCAAATACTTGGATCAAGACCCCAGGCTGGTTGTCGGAGTATGTAGAGAAGACCTGCTCCTTCTTAGTGGGGATGGTGGTGTTTCTAGAGATCAAAACAGTCATCACACCTCCAGCAGTTTCCAGACCAAGGGATAGAGGAGTGACATCCAACAGTAAAAGCTCTTGAACCTTCTCATTGCCCTCACCACTCAAAATTGCAGCCTGGACAGCAGCACCATAAGCAACAGCCTCATCAGGGTTAATGCTCTTGCACAGCTCCTTTCCGTTGAAAAAATCTTGCAACAACTGTTGAACCTTAGGAATCCTGGTGGATCCACCAACAAGCACAACATCATGGACAGAGCTCTTGTCCATCTTGGCATCTCTTAAACACTTCTCAACGGGCTCCATACACTTTCTAAACAAATCCATGTTCAACTCCTCAAATCTAGCACGAGTGATGGTAGAGTAAAAGTCTATTCCCTCAAACAAAGAATCAATTTCGATAGTTGTTTGGGCAGTGGATGAAAGAGTCCTCTTAGCCCTTTCACAAGATGTTCTCAATCTTCTAAGAGCTCTTGGGTTTCCACTAATATCCTTCTTGTTCTTTCTCTTGAATTCCTGAACGAAGTGATTCACCATTCTATTGTCGAAGTCCTCACCACCAAGATGAGTGTCTCCAGCTGTAGCTTTAACCTCAAAGATACCTTCCTCAATGGTAAGAAGAGAGACATCAAAAGTACCACCTCCAAGATCAAAGATAAGAACATTCTTCTCACCAACACTGGTGGCCTTCTTGTCAAGACCATAGGCAATGGCAGCAGCTGTAGGCTCATTGATGATACGCATAACATTAAGACCAGCTATGACTCCAGCATCCTTTGTAGCTTGGCGCTGAGAATCGTTGAAGTATGCGGGTACGGTAACAACAGCATTCTTGACGGTAGAACCAAGATATGCCTCGGCAATCTCACGCATCTTAATCAAGACCATAGATGAGATTTCTTCAGCAGCAAACTGCTTCACCTCGCCCTTGTATGAGACCTCAATCATGGGTTTGTCAGCAGTACCAGCAATAACCTTGAAGGGCCAGTGTTTAATATCACCCTGGACAGTGGGATCACTGAGCCTCCTTCCAATAAGACGCTTTGCATCTAAAGTAAATACAAACAAAGATCAATAAAGCTAAAGAAAATCCTAAATATCTAAAATCATGCATTACATAGAAACACAGCAATTGTACATTCAAAGCCCAGTAAAGAAGAACACAATTCATGATAGCTGATGCAATTAAATATACCCTCCGATATCTACCAGGAAAAAAACCCCAACTACCAGGAAATATATACTAGATATACTACCAGGAAATTGGAGAAGGAAAAATAAACAGAGCATTAACAGTTCATTTTGAGAGACAGCGAAATAATACGACAGATAACTCACGGTAATGAACATATGACATTCTAGGATAATCTAAGAATTGAAAATCAATTAATAGAGCTAAGCGATCAAAACATTGAAACTTCAGCAAATCTAACCAACATGTGATTTCAAGGCAATTCTAATTAACATGGCGCTGATTAACCATATGAAAACACAGAAACATCTGAACCATTACATAGCAATATAACTCCACATACCAAACAAAAAAAATTAAAAAAAAGAATGGAAAAAATCACAGAACTCAATGGAAAAACCAGAAAAATTTACCAAAAACAGTGTTGATAGGGTTCATGGCGACCTGATTCTTAGCAGCATCACCAATCAAACGTTCCGAATCAGTAAATGCAACATAAGAAGGAGTGGTTCTATTTCCTTGATCATTAGCGATGATTTCAACACGATCGTGTTGCCATACTCCAACACATGAATAAGTTGTACCAAGATCAATTCCGATCGCTGGTCCTTCACCTTTTCCTGCCATTCTACAATCGTATGATAAATAAAACTAAAAAGTAACAGCTAAAAAGAATCGGAGACGCTGAATTGCTAGGGTTTTTAGTTTTTGTTACAGAACTTTGTTAAGGGAAGGCAGGGAAATGGAAACCAGTACTTATAACCTTTTTGTATTTCTAGAATGTTCTTATGGTTTTTGGACGGTCGGATTTCAAATAAGTAGACGGTGGATGATTTGTGTTTCTTTTTCTCACTACCGAATTTTTTTCCAATCGTTCTACACATACCGCCTCCTCCAACAACATTAAAACAATATTCCCTTTTTTATCTCACTGTTTTTTTTTTTGCATGGATCACGATGGGGCCGCGGAGGACAACAGAGGGTCCCGCTATTAGTGTTAGTTTGTGTCTGGTTGTTTTAGTGTCGTTGGAGGGGGCGGTACGTTAAGAATTTTTGATTTTTTTCACCCATTCTGATTGGGACTCTTGTTGGCAGATTCCTAATTTTCGGACGAGTAGGAAATAGGAAAGGTGTTTTTGTCAATCTGTGTTTATTTGAAGATTGCGGTTCATTGTTAAGTTACCCGCGACTCATTAACCAGAAGATCATGCTTCACCAAATCTTTAGGTTTTCATCTGATCAAACCAGTGACGGGTTTAACCTGGGTTATTGCCCGTCCTTAAATTTGAGACATAAATTTTTAAGTATGCCTAGTGTGAATACCAATAATTCTCCATACAAGGGTCACAATATTGGTGGCCGTATGCAAGATAGCAAAATAGTCCCAGTGATACACAGGACGCTAAGAAGCAATATATCCCTTCTTGATCTGCTTTATCTTATCTCGAGAAGCCTAGCTCGATGGTGCAGATGAGAGATTACATGCTAGTCTAAAAAGGTGTGGCAATTGACAATGGGACAGAGTCAGCTGACATATCTAATCAGCATTAATGACAATAAAGAAAATCCTTTGTGTGTGGATAAGAGTGAGCTGGCAAGGTCTGACTAGTGAAGGCTCACGGCGAAAGAAGGTACAAACTTGACCAAGGCTGAACAGTCTTCGAGGGCACATGGGCGAGCTGAGGTGGCAGAGCCCGACTTGAGAAGACATGTGGTTGACGAAGGTACGAGATGTACGGAGGATACATCAATTCTCGATGGATCTAAAGGTAGCGAAGATGTTCCTGGCGCCGAAGTGTTATAAATACTGATCTTCACCAACAAATGAAGGCATTCAATTCACCAAGAAAAAACTAGTCTTAAGCTTATACCTCTTTAATGTCTAGAACTTAAGTAATAACTTCGACTTGAATTCTCTTTATTATCTTGGAAAGCATTTAAGATCCTTGTAACACCTACTACTTAATACAAAATCATCACGCATTACCCCATGGACGTAGACAAATGTCGAACCACGTAAATCCTTGTGTCTCTTGATAACTTAGTAGCATTTACATTATAATTATGCTTATATTTACTATTGATCTTATCTTGAGTACCTCATACTACTAAGCATTATCAGTTTAACTGGGGTATCATTACTTCCTAGTATTCGATTCTTTGAGTTGTCCATATTACGTAGACTATGAGAAAAATAGTAGTCACAGTTTGGCGCTAGAATATAGGCTCCGTAAGTCTGAGTTTTATATTCTTTCATTTTACTTTCTTACAAATCTTCTCTGAAAGAGACATCTAAGTGTCAGAAGGGTAGATCTCACTTTTTAGTGATACATTTCATCTTTCCTTTACGTAAGTTCTTTGAGTTCTTAGCCTCAAAATATTTGCAATCTCACAGATCTACAAAGTTCTTCGAAAAACGTGTTCAAAACATTAAATTTCTTGTTTTTACTCGGGGAACCTTTTTTTGAAAACATATCCTTTGGATCTGAGTATCTCTGAACACTAGGGAATCTCAGTGAAAATTTAAGGAGAACAAACCTTAAAAAGCATTTAATAGCTTGGAATCTTCATAGTTATGACACCTTTTTTAAAATATGTGTCAACATTTACTTTTGCCTTTTCACCTAGGTGTCGTTTAAAAGCTAAGCCTCACCTCTTCAAACCTGATTTCGGAAAGTGACTTAGCCGTCTTTTGTTTCTAAAACATTCACTGCTACAAAGGCCCAAAGTAGCGGACCTTATTGTTTTAATTTGTATTTCAGAACAAAAACCCGAAGGTATGAAGAAACCAAGTGACGTACCATCAAGCTCAAGACCTGTTGTTACGAGAGGAAGGTCCCAGAATCTGTCATGCATAAACCAACAGAACGAAGCAGGGGATGGACAAAGTGAAATAGAAATAAGAACGGCTGCCAACCGACCACCTATCCGAGCATAAGGGATGGGGAAAACAACAGGGGTCCAACATCTTTACGACATGTCGTTCCCTGAGCCTACTCCTGTTATGCAGCTTCCTGCAACTAATGTAGGGTTGCCTAATACCATAGCTCTTACGGGAAGAGGTTTGGGAAACTTGGAACCGATACAAATAGATCTTGATACTCTAGTCGTCGAAAAAGAAGTTGAAGATTCAGAAGATCCGGTTGATAACACTCCTCAAGGTGGGGGACCTCTTAACGAAAAGCAAATGGCAGCACAGGTAACAGCTCTGCTGCTATGAAACAAGGAGCATGAAGATGCAATACACGTAATGGCTCAGTAAAACCAGAATTTGAAGGACCTTTTGGAAGTACGGATCGAAGGCTCCCAAGCAAACCCTCCTTTACAAAGGCGGGATAACGAAGTTATCTCAGGAAACCGGAGGGGTGGTCCCATCCTGCCTAGGACTAACCCACCAAGAGAATGAAGGAGGATAAGGTACGACCCCAACGACATCGATCCCAACTACAAGCCTACTTAATCTTACTATGATGACACATTATCTAAAGATGTTAGCAAAGTGGAGGTGGTCATGGAGCAAATAGAAAAAATACGGAAAGAAATACAAGGATTGAAGACTGGCCACGCAGGGGAAAGATTAGAGGAGGTGCTACAGGAGGCGACAACATCTCTGTTGTCTTTTCACATTCCAAAGGGATCCTATCCCTTGAAATGTCCAGTACATACGTTCTAGACGTACAATGGTACCACTGATCCCGCAGCTCACCTAAGATACTACACTCGTGTCCTTGCCCATTGGGAAAGGAATGAAATGGTACTTTGCAGATTCTTTCCATCAAGCTTGACGAGATCAGCACTGACATGGTATGATAACCTACCATCTAATATAATTTACTTTGAGCAATTATCTACGGTATTCTTAGAGACGTACAAGTACAACAAGACTATGAAGGCTGGGTTATATAGGCTATTTTCTTTAGCTCCCAGGAGATATTGATGCAGTACACGGACATGTGGCAAATGACTTGTCAATCCATCGACAAATTCAACCCGGAGATTAGCATCAATTGTTATAAGTGTGGCCTCCATAGAATTTCAGCTATCTTCGTCGAATTACACAACAAAACCCTCGATTCCGAAGAAGAGCTCCATGTCATCCAAGACCGTTACATCAGGCTTGAAGAAATTCAGAAGGACAATCCCATGGATCACACTAAAGCTACAACGACTCTGCAAAGAAACAACTCTTTGGAATCGATTCCGGAGCAACCTAAGCGAGAGAATGACGCTAGGGGCAGAACCAGCTCTAGGTACAAAAGATCAAAGTACGGAGATGGAAAAGGCAAAGGAAAAGGCAGAGATAACTTCTCATATAAAGTCTACACAAAGCATGTGGCAAATGACTTGTCAATCCATCGAAAAATTCAACCCGGAGATTAGCATCAATTGTTATAAGTGTGGCCTCCATAGAATGTCACTATCTTGAGATGAATTACACAACAAAACCCTCGATTCCAACACAGCATTCTCCCAAAGGAAAAGGCAGAGATAACTTCTCATATAAAGTCTACACAAAGCTCAACACAGCATTCTCCCACATCTTAATCAAAGAAGGAACAAAGCCAGATTTTCCCTACCCCAACACTGTAGTTGCAGGAAAACCTACACTACACCCTTCACAAGAATTCACAATAATCAACACATATTTGAAGATTAAAAACAACACTTTATTATTTGATTCTCAGAAATGTTTATAGGAAATGGAAGAGATCAAGAATACAATTGTTCTCTTGAATTTTCTCTCTCCTCAAAGCTTTCTTAGCGCTTAGAAATTCATCATCCTCTTTTGAACCTATTATATCTCTTTATACAAGATAATTACATAATGGATGACAACTAAGTTGTCCTTTAATTTCAGATCTGCCTCGCGATCTTATCGCAGCAGTGATAATGCTAACTATCGCAGATAATGTAACCTTCGCAGAAGGGTCACACTCTTCTCATGTTTCAGCTATCGTCATCTGTTACGTCATTCTTTCAATCGTTTTGTGACACTCGCAGTGTGTTATTGAAGAGCTCGCAGAACTGTCGCTGTAAATCTCGCAGGAGTATTGTTGTGGCGATATTTTGATCCTACATCTTGCCTCTTCTCATGTCTTTTCTGCGAATAGAAAAGGTCATGAGAAACTGAAATCTTTTGGAATGCCGCAGCTATTTATTTCTTCACGTTCCTTCACTATGACACGTATATTTTTATCCGTTCAACTTCTGACACGTCCCTTTCAACCGCTGCATTCCAACCATTCACGTCTCTTCCTTGTATTAATTGCACTTATCTTCTCGAGATTTTGTACCTCTTATATATATCTTCTTCATTCTTCTTTTTACTTCTTTCTTCCTTTTCTCCGTAATTTCTCTGCAAATTCATTGTTCTTCCGTAAATTCCGGATCTGCTACTGTTATAATTTTTCTTTTGATCTTTTACTCTTTCGATCAACATTCCCATACTAAAAATGGTTGCAGCCGGTCGCAAATATGTGATTGCTTTTGAGAAGATTCAAAAAGAACTTAAAGACAGAGGTTTTACTTTATCCACCATTCCCAATCAAAACCCTAAGTCCTAACTTTCTGTTCCATTATTTTCTGATGTTCCATGTAACCATGAGAAGATCATAGTCTCGCTAGGCCACCTTGAAGCTGAAGAATCTGGCGGAGATGAAGGATACATCGAAGATGACGGTGAAGACAAAGAAGAAGAAAAATCTGGCGAGGATGATGATGGATCTAACTAGTTTTGTTTCCTCCTTTTAATCTCCTTGTAATATTTGTACATTTATCTCCTTCTTCTTGTGATATTAATGCAAGGTTCCTTGATGTATAAATTTCTTTGGCTTCTATCTGTATAAATTATAAAACAATTCTTTTTTTGCAATATAGTTAATCAACATGATTATTATTAATTTTTATCCATCTGCGTAAATCTTCCATATAAAGATGAATAATAATCTTATCATTTTGTTCATTCCCATACTTGCCTCTGTTATTCATCTCCAATATGAAAGATTGAGAAAGTTAATATTGAATAAAATCTATTTGTAAACTTTACCTCAACTTCTGCGTAAATATCGCAGGTCATGTCTGTATAATCTTATGATCTCTCGTGGTCTTATTTTGCCTTCCTAGTTAAAGGTCTTATTTAGCCACTTTTTATTTTTGGCGACAAAATCGCAGGACGTCTTTACACTTGCATGTATTGACCCATTGATCTTGCCTTATCCACATTTTGTCAATTTCTCTGCGACAATATGAAAAGTCTAAGCTCTCTTGCGAGAACAAAGCCTTATGACATTGCCGTCTTGCGATGAAATCGCAGGACGTCTTTACACTTTCATGTAAAAACCCATTGATCTCATCTTAACTTTTTCTTATGGCTTGCTACCTCTGTACAATATTTGTCACGCGACAATATGACATGCCTAAATGTTCTTGCGATCATAAAGCCCCATGACATTGCCGTCTTTAGACACTTATCAACTCCCTAATGGAGGATGTCGCCCTTATCTTACCCCTGGTTGCCCCTTCAAGGAGGTCACATCGGCCATACAAGACTAGCTCCTCTCATCCGGTCTTAACAACAACCAGTTGTTTTCGCAGCCTCTTGTCCTTTATGCCTATATAGCTTATAGTTACAAGACTGCACCCTAAGTGGGGTTTTCTTCGGGATGAGTGCATCATAGCCAAGACTTGCCAAGAATGACCAGGGTAGTTTCGTACGCCCCGGGCCCTCTTGGCTCAACCGTGTACCTCGGCGCCTTGATCATACTTTGCACTCCTTAGGAGAGACCCTCGGTCGTCCAACCAGGGTATAACCTTATATAGTTGGAAATCCAAGGTACCTCTCCTGGATGGGTTTTCAATAACCCCAATCTCCATGACTCAGGTTCCAGCATCGGTATAACCTTATCCCTGAGCCATGCAAAGGGAGACCCCCTTATATGATGCACTTTAGGTCTTACATTTGACTCTTACGAAATTTTATTCGCGAACTAGGGTGTACGCCATAAAGGTTCGTCTCGTTCTTATATTTCTCTTGCGAGTATTGCAACTCTGATGAAATTTCTTTTCTTTGTTCTTCTCTTTATTTGCATTTCAACTCATGTATAATTTTTCAACTTCATCTTTTTCATTCAAACGAAATATTCTTTTGAGACATTTTCTTCAACAAATCATTCATAAATTTATTAAATTTCATCATTTTACCTTTTTACTTACTACTTTCTGCTTCTTCCATTTTGTTGCGTATTGTTATTTTCTCTCCATTTGCGAGATGCTCGCCATCTATTGTTTGCAGCTCATGTTGATTTTGCAATGTTCTTTCCTCTCGACGCTCTATTGTATCAACCATCAGCTTATCACCTCTTTGTTTTTGCTTGATGTTTCGTTTCCAGTTTTTGCTCTTTGCTGCCCTTTCCTCGTAAGATTCCATATCAATTTCATAGCATTTATTCCCATCAACCCAGTCTCCCTTTATTACTCCAACACCATTAGGATGAGGAAATTTAATACATTGGTGGAAATTTGACGCCACACCTAATATCCCATGCATCCAAGGTAGGCTAATCAGGGAATTATAAGGTGATTCAATATCTACAACACAGAATAGGATCTTAGAAGATAACCCCTTTAATGGAATTCGCATTGTAATTTCCCCTTTGGGCTTGTTGGAAGTACCGTTAAAACCATAGATCTTATATGTTGATGGTATCAAATCCTCATCTCTCCCTACCATGGTCTTGTAGGCATGATAAAACAAGATATCCACTAAACTTCCAGTGTCGATTAGAACCCTTTTAATTGCCCAAGAATCTTCAACTCCATCATCCTCATTTTCTTCATCTTCTTCTTCTATTTGTTTTGGATTTATTTATAATTTTACCACCAGTGGGTTGTCATGCATCTCGCCATGTTCTGGTACCTCTTGTGCAGTGAAAGAAATAGTTTGCTTTTTCCATTCCTCTAATGGCGAGACTCTCGCAATATTCATTATCTCTCTTCCATCTGCGTCTCTCGCGAAGACTCTGCTCAGAACGTTGTCGTGGAAATCCTCAATAGTCTTGTATGAATGTATGATGGAATTACAGAACAAATTCTTCGCATTGGCTCCAACCTCTATCACAAATGTTTCTGCTCCTTTTACAGTATTCACTCTGCGAATATCTGGTGTTGGTGGTAACTGCTGAGATTGCAGATGTCCTATTAGAAAATGATTTAACTTTCCCTGATCAATCATCCTCAAAATTATTCTTTTTACATTCCTGCAATCGTTTATTGAGTGACCATGAAAATGATGGTAAGGACAAAATTCTTGATTTCGATTATTTTGATGTGGCACTTTTCCCATATTCCAGGGTGATGGTATATTTTCCATCAAAATGATAGCCTCCCAAATTTTTTCTATGCTATCATTCAGAGGTGGCATCTTAATTTCTTCCCATATTATTCTCTGACTCCCTTGCCCTCTAAAATTATTTTGCCTCTGACCGCCATAAGTCTCTTGCGGCTGATCAAGTCTTTGAATTTTATTATTTCCACCGCGATTGTAATAATTCTTTTCCCTTTCATACTCCTCTTGATCTCGACTTCCCATGGCTACTAACTTCTGCTTTTTATCAATCACCGCTTTCTCTTCTTGTGGATGCAAGGTGATCGCCACATTATTAATCATTTTAGAAAGTAAACTTCTGTTTTCCACTATTGAGCTGGTGTTTGCGATTGGATATGATTCCATCTCATTTTGTTTCTCCTCCAAAGCAATGTATTCTTCTTGTAGTTCTCGCAGCTCAGTCATTGTAATGGTATTTTTGACTCTGAAAACTTGAACATATAGTAGATTGGTTGCGAACATAGCATTAATGAAAGATAAAATGAGGTATCTCTCATCCACTCTACCAACCATTTCACTGCACATTGTTTTCCACCTTAATGTTAAGTGCTTCAGACTCTCGCCAATCCTTTGTTTTAACCCAAATACATCTTCAATTCCTGGACGCGCAGAATTGTTACTTATGTATGCCCCCAAAAATGTGGTTTGTGGATGAGTGAAAGAAGTTATAGTATTCTTGGGTAAACCTTCAAACCACTTTAGCGCCTCGCCAGTTAAGCTTGATGCAAAGTATTTGCATAACACATCATCATGGTTCTCCCATTGTAGCATACACCTAACATATGCTTTGATATGTTGAATGGCACATGTAGTTCCATCAAAAATACTGGTTAACGTTGGTAAATTGCATTTTGTGGGGGTATTCCTCCTAATTGTACTGCTTAAGTGAATGGAGTTTTTGCAGCTTCTTCAATCGCCTCATCAAGTTTTCTTCTGCCTCCTTCTCTTCTATTATTTAATATTCCCCTCATTTCTGTTAATTCTCTTAAAATTTGTTCATTCCTAACTGAATTTTGCTCCATTGGTCTTTTCAGTGCAGATTCCCTTCTCATGCGTTCTTGCCTATCTTGTGTTGCGAGATTTTGATTTCCTTCTTCATTAATTTCTTCTTGTCTTTCTCCGATATCCTCTCTTACATTTCTTTCACGAATACGCACACCATTATATCTCTCATTTTCTCTTCTGCGATTTTCTTTTGTTCTTCTTTGCACCCTATCGTATTCTTTATTAATATTACCATTATTGCGGTTCTGTTCACGTATTTTTTCTCGATTGTCATGATTATTCTGGCGAATTGCTTATTGGAATTCTTGCTCTTCTACCTCTGCTCTCAATCTTTCCCTCTCGCAAGATAAGCGTGCTTGTTCAACATAATGTTTCTCGATTTCTCTTTCAATTATTTGCTGATTTCTTAGAGTTTCTCTTCCATGTGATATCCTCCTTCCTTACTCTTGATATTCTTTGCCATCTTGGTTATTTCGTGCCTGATGTTGTTCATTCTCCTTCCTTCTGTTGTTTTGTTCATTTTGTTGAATTTCACCTTGTGGTATGTACCGATCTTCCCTCATTTCTCTCCTTTAGCGACGTTCTCCATTTGGATCATGATTTTCTTCTTCAATATTTGTTATAGGTGATTTTCTTCTTATCTCACTTCTGATTGTTCTCGAACTTGATCTTGTTGTGCTTCTTGATCTTCTATTTTGTAATCTCATGTTTTCCATTTTTAATTCATGGTTTTGTCTTGCCAAATTTGCACGTTCTTCAGCCTCTACTCTCCTTTCCTCTTGTATTCTTTGTCTTAAAACCTCTACTGTTTCATTTTTATCATCTTCATGTATTAATCCTCCATTTACTTCTTGGTTTCTTCCCTCTCGTCTTTCATCTCTTAATTGTCGATTTTCTGGTTCTTCTATTGAATCTGAACGCCAAGTATGCACGCTTACTCTATCATAATCCACAGCTCTATCCTGCATTGGTGTTTGCTGATTTGGTTTTCGAACTTGATTTTCTCCATCATCCCTTGTTATATTTCTTCTTGTTCTTACTCTTGAAGATTCTCCTATTTCATCCGTTTCTCCACCTGCAAGTCTTTTACTCCTCCTTACGGTTGTTGGTGGTTCTGATGTATTTCTTCTTCTTCTAGCCATTAATCTTAGTAAACTATTGGATATTGCGTAAGATCTTTCACTAATTGTTCCAAATTCCTTCCAATCACAATGTTAATTTTTATCTTTTTCTTCAAATAATCATCAATTCGTCCCTGTTTCGGGTGCCAAAATGTAGTTGCATGAAAACCTACACTACACCCTTCACAAGAATTCACAATAATCAACACATATTTGAAGATTAAAAACAACACTTTATTATTTGATTCTCAGAAATGTTTACAGGAAATGGAAGATATCAAGAATACCATTGTTCTCTTGAATTTTCTCTCTCCTCAAAGCTTTCTTAGCGCTTAGAAATTCATCATCCTCTTCTGAACCTACTGGATCTCTTTATATAGGATAATTACATAATGGATGACAGCTAGGCTGTCCTTTAATTTCGGATCTGACTCGCGATCTTATCGCAGCAGTGATAATGCTAACTATCGCAGATAATGTAACCCTCACAGAAGGGTCACACTCTTCTCATGTTTCAGCTATCGTCATCTGTTACGTCATTCTTTCAATCGTTTTGTGACACTCGCAGTGTGTTATTAAAGAGATCGCAGAACTGTCGTTGTAAATCTTGCAGGAGTATTGTTGTGGCGATATTTTGATCCTACAAACACTAAGGGAAAGCAACCAGAAAAGCTGAAGGACTCTAAGGAATATTACGAGTACCACCAATACTACGAACACACAACCAAGTCTTGCTACCATCCAACGGCTCATCAATGTGGGAAAACTAATGGAGTATGTACATCTACCATCTGCCAATACAAAGGCAGACTCGCAGAAGAGGGTACAACTCCTGCAGGATGACAAGTACATCAACATGATCACATACTCGGAAAATACTCTAGAGGATCTAATCGGAGACATCCTCGAACTAGCTCGAAATTGAAAAAAGATCGAATCACATGAAGTCTTCAAGCTAAGTGAACCACCAACTAGCACTTCGGAAGATTGGATGGCTATCCCATTGACTTTCTCAACAAAGGATATTAATCAGGAAGTGTAAATGCATAATGATTTTCTTGTAATCACCCTTTCTATTCAAGGATGGAATATTACGAAGGTCCTCATCGACGGGGGAAACACTATGAATGTATTATTTTATGAACCATTCCAATGTATGGGTTTAACAAATGAGCAAATGGATTCGTCCACTTGCACTATCTACGACTTCAATGAAGCGGTCTCCAAACTAAAGGGAGAAATTGTTCTTCAGGTACGTGCATAGAGGCACCCTCGCCTTACAATGTAATAATGGGAATACTATGGGAGCATTGCCTGAGAGGAACGGCTTCGACTTACCATCAATATCTTCGCTTCCCAACACCCATGGGTGAAATAGAAATCAAAGGGGATAAACAAGACGCAAGATTGTGTAACCTGGCTAAGATTAGACTCAATAAAGAGAGGGTGGCAGCACAGAAAAGTTCGTGAAAGTGTCAAAGGGAATAAGACAAAGAAGCAAAGGATGTAAGCATTGGCGAACCCAAAGCTTCCTCATCACAGGTGGAAAGTGCATCAACTACCTCAGCGTCGAATACCTCCGCCAAATGACAATTATAGAAAAGCACTCCTTCGAAGCCTCAAATGCTGACCTTCTCACCAATAGAACCAACGAAGAAAATCAACATCGGATTGGCAAGTTAACCGAAGATGATCACCATCGGAACATTATTGGAAGGAGACGAGGAAGTGCAGTTGCAAGAATTACTCAAAGAATACACAGACATCTTTGCATGGTCAATGGAAGATATGACATGAATTGATCCAGAGGTTGTCTCACACTAATAAAACCAGAGGCCACACGTTTAAACAACGCATTCGCAAAGTAGCAGAAATTTACCAGGAAGCGGTAGATAAAAAATTACAGAAGCTCCTCAAAGCAGGATTCATCATGGAAGCCAAATATCTTTCCCGGATATCTAACATGGTGATAGTACCTAAGAAGAACGGAGGGGTACACATCTGCATCGATTTCATCAATCTCAACAAAGCCTTCCCCAAGGACAGCTACCCACTGCCTAACATCGACCATCTAGTCAATGCAACCGAAGGACATCGAAGGCTATCCTTCATGGAAAGCTATTCTGGGTACAACCAGATCGCACTCATGGAATAAGATCAGGAGCATATTGCGTTCTTCACCCCATGAGGCTTATATTGTTACACAAGGATGCATTTTGGATGCGGGGGCAACATACCAACGATTAGTGGAAAAAATATTCAAGCAATGAATAGAAAAGATATTAGAAGTTTACATAGACGACATGCTCGTCAAAAGCTAGCAGGCGAGGAATCATCTAGCGGACCTAAAGAAGATATTTGAAGCTATGAGGAGCGGCCACATGAAAGTAAACCAGAAAAATACACATTCAGAGTAACCTCGAAAAACAAATTAGGCTACTTGGTGACGAAAAAGGGGATAGAGGTGGACCCCGAAAGGGTCATAGCAATAATAAAAATTCCATCTCCAAAGACCTTGAAAGAAGTTCAAAAGCTAAACAAAATTTTAGCTTCGATGGGAAGATTCATAGCAAGATCATCAGACAAGTCCAAAGCATTGTTTAGCATTCTAAGAATAGGAAGTCGATTCATGTGGACAGCAGAATGTGAACAATCCCTCCAAAAGATCAAAGAATACCTAGACTCCGTACCCATTTTGCAAAAGACGGAGCCATGTAAAGTACTCAATCTCTACCTCGTAGAAACCAGCTATGCTATAAGCGCGGTATTGGTGCGGACCCAAGCACAGGGAGAAAATCCAATCTACTACATCATCAAGACACTCAACTTGGCAGAGAAAAACTATACCAAGGTGGAGCAACTCATATATTTGCAACTAAAGAAGCTAAGAACCTACTTCGACGCACATAATATCCATGTCTTAACAAAGGCCCAGATAAGTCAAATCCTCGACAACACTGAGAGGGTAGGAAGAGTATCAAAGTGGAATGCGCAGATCAATCAATTTCAAATAATATTTGAGACAAGGAAGGATGAGAAATCGCAAGTACTAGTTGACTCTTTGGAAGACCTACCTCTCAGCGATGAAGCAAGAGTGGAAGATATCCCATGATTTGAATAAGAAAAAGAATATCCAAAAGGACTTGCTAGAGCCCCATAATTTACGAAGATGGGAAAACTTTGTAGATGGTTCCTTTAATAGAGAAGGCGCGTGCATATGGATTGTAATAACAACCAACACTGGAGATCGACTCTTCTATGCCTTCGGGATAGAATTCGAAGAATACACCAATAACATCACAGAGTATGAGGCAGTAATACATGCCCTCTGCTTAGCAAGGGAGGTAAGTTTATCATACGTTCAATTAACTAGTGACTCCCAGTTAGTCATCAGGAAATTGAACTCAAGTATCAAACTTTGGATCCGGTGCTATCTGCGTACCTCAAGCTAGCTTAGGAGCACGCATCCCACATCAACAACCTAACATTCAGACATGTCTGTTGGAAAAATAATATGCACGCAGATGCCTTGGCATATGTATCCTCTATGTTGAGGGATAAGAACACCCCAGTTGTTTAAATTGGAAGGTTGTACGAACCCTCGATCGAAGGACCAATCTTGGAAGAAGAATAAGCAATGGTTGTAGACGTACCAGAAGAAGCAGAGGGGTCAGATGAAGACTAACTTATGTCTAAAGGAGGTATGCCCAAATCAAAAGAAGACGAAGGGAACGATCCAGAAGATGATTGGAGAATTCCAATCCACCAATACCTTGAAGAAGGTACCCTACCGACAGACGTAAAGGAAGCGAAGAAGACCGTTTATAAGGTATCCACCTAACAGGTTCGAGATGGAATCTTATACAAGAAATCATTCCTTGGGCCACTCATATGATGCCTCTCAAGAACAGAAGGAAAAAAATACTTAACGACATACACTACGAAAATTCCGGAAACCATAGCGGAAGAAGATCACTAGCAGTCAAATCAAAGATGCAAGGATACTATTGGCCTAACATGGATGAAGATTCAAAGAATATGTATAAGCGTTGTGAAGAAAGCCAACGCTTCGCCAAGAAGATAAAATCACCAGCAACGAAGCTCAACTTAGTTATCATCCCTTGGCCATTCGTCAAATGGGGGGTCGATATAGTAGGGCCCCTTAGTAGATGGCACATTGAAAATAAAATACCTCATCATAGCCACTGACTACTTCACGAAGTGGGTAGAGGCTTCACCTTGGAAAGAATTTGTGACAAGGATGTCTTCAAATTTCTCTTCGAGAAAATCATATGTAGATTCGGGATACCAGCCCCAATAGTCTCGGACAATGGTAAACAATTACAAGGAAAAAACATCGACATGCTATTTGATGCCTACATCATCCAGAAAAACAAGTCAACACCAATCTATCCAAAAAGCAACGGTCAAGCGGATGCAACCAACAAGACCATGTTAGTTATACAATATATTGTGGGTCTATCGCATAGTAAGAAGATAAGCTACTGGGGAATCACCATTCTTACTGACCTACGGAGCCGAAGCAGTCCTCCCCACGGAAATAGTACTCCCTGCGAGGAAAACAAAGGCATAAGAGAAAAATATGACAACAAACCTAATGCTCGAAAAACTAGACGACCTTGAAGAAATAAGGGAGGTAGCTTAACAAAGAATGGTGAACTATCAACGGAGGTTAGCACGAGAATACAATAAGAAGGTTATCCCACACAACTTTGTGGTAGAAGAATATGTGTTACGACACAGACCCTATATCATACACGACATCGCCGTAAATGGATCCTACTACCTACAAACACTAAATAGAGAGGTGCTACAACACCCGTGGAACGCGATGTACCTTAAAAAGTATTATGCATAACAACCCAGTAGAAGAGGGGTAACGGCGGTAGCTACCATGTTCTATCCCTGGAAAAAGGTATTGAAAACCTTACTAATTAATCGAAGAAGCTTTAATTAATAACTTGGCTTCCTGGAGCATAAGACATGTAATTTATGCAAGGGTTAGAATATACACCCGCCGTTAGGAATGACGATGAGGCAGGGCTAAGCATAACTGCGCGTATGTCAATCTTGGATCCTCGAGACAAAAGCCTCATTCATGGGTCATAAGAAAAAAAAGATATCCACCATAGAGATACCCTTTCGAAGTAAAGCAACCTTTGAGTTGAACGCGGAGGGTTACAAGAAATGTTTTACCCACATAGGGACCCTCTCTATCTCGGTACCTTCTGGCCAAAGGATATCCTGGTAGACGAGGAAGGTTCCACCAAGGTTAATCATACCTTAGCACCTAGTAATAACTTGAATGTGCGATAAAATAAATAAATTACAATGAAAATGTGAACAAAGTTAATACCAAAAGAATACTTAACATATAGTTTGCTTAAAATTCTTAACAGATATTCAGAAGAGTCAACAGAGCATCAAATATTATTTCAAATACAGAAAAGTAAACATCTCAGCTAAAAAGATATCCTAGCGGAGGACACAAACAACATGAAAAAGGTATTACTCAAGCAAAGTATGAAAAAATCCAACAAGATCAGGGATAAGGAAGACGATCAAAGACAACACCTTCAATTTGTCTCTCAGCCGAAAGTAACATTAATGTGATCGATGGCCACGCGCTTGAACTGCACATATATCTGAGAAGCATGGCTATCTAAATCCTGAGTTGATTTCCGACATAGATCTGTCAATTTGGCACCCAGTTGAGTATTAGCTTCCTGAAGCGACTGCACTTTAAACTTGGACGCATCATTAAATTGGCATTCTCTTTCCAAAACTGAGATTTGACCCTTAAGACAAGATACTTTGGAGTTCAAGCCAACCAGCTGGTCTTGCAAACCCGCGAGCATGAAAGGAACGAATCAATAAAAACATACCCTCAACGAATAAGAAGGATAATAAGGAAATTCCTAAGCTACCTCCAACATGATTAAGGGAGTCTTCTAAAATATATTGAGATTCAGATAATTCTTCCTCAGCGGCATTCAGATCCTCAATCAGAGTCTGACACTCAGTCCGGAGGTCATCAACATCAATCCGGAGTGAAGCATTCTCTGAAGATAAGGCTCGGTTACACCTTCTGAGTCTTCCAATCTCCGAACCACAGACGCGTAGGAAGTTGAAGGAAAAGTATGGGAGGCCTCAATAAGTTTATGACTAAGGGTACTACATTTTGCTCATCAGTCACCTTAGCTAAGGAAGCACAAGCATCTTCAAAGTCAGCATGATACTTCTTACGAATAATTTCGTGGGCAGAGAGACGTTTCTCCAACAAAGCAATGTCTTCATTTTGCTTCAATATAAGATGCCCTTTACACTTAAGGGTTTCATTACAAACTTTATGAAGGAGGGTCATATCCCTCACAAGATCATAATTAAGGGCTGACTCAAGGGAAAGTTGGGCCTCATTGTGAACGTTCACGTTCATTAACCTGTCAGACTTCTTTTGATAGTACCATACATCGGAGGTCAACTTACTCACCTACTTCTAAAGATACTCAAGATCACTAGGGATACCCACTGATAAGACGTAAGTACTCTCGGAACACGAGAATGAGAGCAAATAGAAAAGGAAATTATAGGAGAAGAAAAGAAGAACCTATGACTTGGGAGGATTCAGCAGCTAAAGCAGTATCATACTCCTTGCGCCCCTCTTCAACGGTTTTTACAGCATCATTAGCCTTCTTAAGGGCCAACAAACAGGCTTCAAGTGACTTATTAATCCTTTTTAGATCAAGCTCCAATGAAGATACCTTGGTGGAAGAAACAACATCATTGGGACCAGGTTGCTGAGAACTGATGAAGGCATAGTCCTGACGAGCACGCTCAAGGAGAGCACTGTAGGACTTGAACAAGGTATATTCAACATCGATTTGCTTGCTGACCTGCGAACACAAAAGACCCAAGTAAGCAAGAAGGGAATATTCGACAACAACAACCAAATAAAAGGAGATACCTACCAAAAACGTAGAAAGACGAGGAAGGAAGTCATCATAACGACCCATGAAAGCCTCCGTCTCCTGAATGCTACCCCTACAAATCTCACGAAGACTCTGGTAGGAATGAAGATAGTCTGGTTTGAGAAACAAGTCCTTGTCCATTTGATATTGAGACATCATATTATCCAATTTAGAAGCAACCTAAAAATATCTATCCAACTGCATCGGATCAACCTCAGAAGTAAAGTCCTTCAGGATTGCCTCAAGGATAGCATCATCTGAACTCCCAATGGTCAGGCTATTAGACATCTTACCTTTACCATGATCAGCAAATACCCCATTAATCGCCTCAACACGAGCATGAAATACAAGATATCGGTCCTCATTACGATAAGAAGTCGGTATGGTAAAGTAACTCGGTACAGAAATAGGAGCCTTACTTGGAGCACCGCCTAAATTCATATCTATGGTAGAGAGAAGATTTCCAAGAAAAATCCAATCAGGAGACAAAGGTGGTGGACCAACTACTTTGCTTGTGGGGGAAGTGGAAACAGACTGAGCACTTCCCAAAGACGTAGGTGTATCATTGAAAGAAAAGATGTTAAGAGATATCACAACTTTCTTCTTCGGATGTGAACCGGAGCTACTAGCCTTAACAACTGAAGTTATACCATTCGTAAACAATATTGAATGCTTGAATCTAATCAGGTTTTTATCTAACGGTGAATATTGAATAATTTGTTACCAAGGTAACTTAGATTGCAAAACTTGATTTGAAAACTATATAAAGGAGAACTCTAGCAACTGGGAAAACTAATCCCCATACCTCATGTATGATACTAGTTGTATAAGCTAGAGTTGATTATCCTTTAACCTTAGGTTTTTCACGAAACCCAATAGGTTAACGACTTAAAGACTTCATTGGGATTGTGAAGCCAGACCCAACTATTTTCTCAGTAGTTGCGTGATCTGATCTAGCTGTTTATATCGTGTTTGAGTACTATCTTCTTTAAGATTGGCTTGAGATTTAATCTCCGATAGGCAAGATAAAAGTAGTCACAAACATCTTCGTCTCATCGTTTTTGATTCCACAATATCTTGTTTCGCTACCATACGATTAAGATTATTGTGAGATGATTGATATTTCTAGGCTGTTCTTCGGGAACATAAGTCCGGTATATCAATTGGTTCTTGTTCAGCTTGATTTATCAAAAGATGGAACAAAACTCGTAGGTATTTCTGCGGGAGACAAATTTATCTATTCTTTTAGACTTTTTTGTGTGAGACAAATTTGTTTATCAAGTCTTCGATTTTGGGTCGTAGCAACTCTTGGTTGTGGGTGAGATCAGATAAGGGAATCAAGTGCGTAGTATCCTACTGGGATCAGAGACGCAATGAGCGGAGCCGTACCTTGAATCAGTGTGAGATTGATTAGGGTTCAACAACATTCCAGTCTGAAGTTCATTGGTAGTAGGCTAGTGTCTGTAGCGGCTTAATACAGTGTGGTGTTCAAAGCTGGACTAGGTCCCGGGGTTTTTCTGCATTTGCGGTTTTCCTCATATAGATGGGGAAAATGGTTTGCTGGTTTTTTTGGGGAAGTGATGAGATGAGCGTGTCGAGACTCCTCGAACCGAGAAAACTTCTCAACCTCACACATATGTATTGCAAAGGGAGTGCTTAGATTCGAGAGATCAATCCGTAGGACTCCGGCCTAAACCAAGTCAATGGCCATTTCAGAGTCAATTCGGCCACAAAGAGGGAGATGGGTTGATCTGTAGGAGGGAAGCTGAGAATTGTGTGGAATCAGTGATGATCAAGGATTGTGGATGTGTTGAAGGTTTCTTCAAATTGAAGAACTGCTGAATGTGATATCTATGAATAAGTTTTATCGAGTTGTTTACGTATGATGATCCTTCTTCGTTGTCCTCGATTTGGACTTATTTATATTGCAGGAATGATGAACCACTGATCCTTGTAAGTGTGACAGTTTCTTGAGTGAAAAAGTGGGAAAGTGGAAGAACGTGGTGAAACCAATTCCAGGCCATGCGGGGACTTGGTTAACCGTCCAACCACTACTTTGCTAACTCCTTCAACCATTGCACGACTTACTCACATTCTCCTCGTGGATGAATCCATGTGCCGTAGGGCGCCAGACCAAAACCATAATTGATATCCCCCCATTTGTGACGTGATTGATGTTTCACGATCGTGGAGTATGCAGGGCATACGTGTATTTAATTTGTTGACAGATTAGACAATGAGTCTAGGTTTTGCTGAATTAAGCATTATCAGCGAATGGTCAGTAATTCATGGACTTGGACGTGTTAGTCCTTGTGTTGATATTGCTTGTATATAGTTATTGTAAATTCGGGCGTATGAGCAAGTTTTGCTCGATTCGACGAATTACTGATAGTTGGATGATAAATTGAGCAAGTATTGCTCAATTCGACGAATTACCGATAAATTACTGAATATTGATAGTGGATCAATATTCGAGAAAATGAGAAAGTATTGCTCAATTCGACGAATTACTGATAAACTACTAAATATTGATAGTGGATCAATATTCGAGCAATTGAGCAAGTATTGCTCAATTCGACGAATTATTTATGGGTGATGTGACCCAATTAAAATATTAGTAGATAGCCGAATATTATATAATTAATCCGCATGGATCAACATAAATTTATTTAGTGTTTGAACGTGCTCAGAATGATGATTTCGTGAAGCGTTTGTTCGAAACCCTAATTTTTGATCAATTGCTCATTAATTGAAGAATTGCTGAAAATAGGTCATGAGTGATGGAGGGACCGACCACATGAGACTATGGATGTCCATGTGATACCTAATTTATCGATTGAGCATGCACCAGGGTCCTGAGTTGGCCAGTTGGTGAAGGAATGACGATAAAATGCCGGTTTCATCATTTATTGAAATGTTGATGGATTCAACATTAGGTGATACAACCTAAGTATGAAAAATGGGGGACCAACCAAGAGAGTATGATACCGGATCTTGGTGGTCACGGTGTTAGAGCATTGCTCTTTAGAACTCGCATGCGTTGCTATATCAAGCATGTTTGTCAATGTTAGTGATCAAAACTATAAAGTCTTGATTTCTAGACTATTGTAGCTAAGGTCTCAGACTAGGATAAAAAGTGTAGTTGAGCTCAAGAACTCCATGGCAATCATCATACAAGAAGAAGGACTACTCAAGGAACCAGTGGATCTTCATCGACTAAAAGTTATGTGGAGACTTGAACTTATCTATCACTCAAAAGTCTATTTACTCTATCTCCTATCTTGAGACAAAAGTCGTTTTACTATATAGACTAAAGATATACACATGTGACATTTCGAGCTGAGTATATCTCGCTTATCTATTTCTCAAAATGTGTGTTGGTAAAGCTTTCACTTTAGCCAAGTTCATCTTTGCCTAGTGACGAAAGTCATGTTATGTTTCAATCACTTTGGAAATTTCTCTGACGAAAACTAGTTTGTGAATAACAACTATATGACGTCCTCTGAGAATGTTTCAATGATTGAAATGAGAGTTTAGACAATATAACCACTGGGGGATATAAACATTATTGTGGTAACACATATATGTATAAGTCCTTAGCACTTGAACCAAAGTTTGCGAAATTTGTTGATCAACTGAAAAACCAGAACTTGAGCAGTCAACTCAGTCTGCAAACGTGCGTAGTTCTCGAACCCAAGAATTTCTGCTAGAGTTTGTGAACTCCAACTGGTTACTTGAGTCCGCGAACCCATTTCGCGAACTTGAGTGGTTATGTCTAAAAATGATGTTCGTGAACTTATCTAAATTATCTAAGGAATGCTATTGCAAACCTTGGATTTATAGTTCATGAATCGATTCGAGTGAATCACATCATTTTTGTTTCAATTGAACAACTCTCTAACTAGTTCATTTGAGTCATTTGGACTAGTTATGGTGAAGAAGAATATGGTTGATAAGAAAGATATCATTTAGCTAACCATTTGGGTGACTAATATTTAACCAACTATTGTACACATTTGGGTACGGTTACACAAACCAAAATCTTCAAGTACATGTGTGTATGGCAAGCTAAGTTTTCGATCTAACGGTTGAGAGATATTAAGCTTGTATTTAATCAGGTTTTCATCTAACGGTGAATATTGAATGCTTTGTTACTAAGCTAACATTGATTGCAAACCCTGATCTGAAAGACTATATAAGGGAAAACTCTAGCAACTTGGAAACCTAATCCCACACATTCTGTGCGATACTAGTTTGCTAAACTAGAGTCGATTCTCCTTTAACCTTTGGTTTTCTTCTTCTAAAACTAGGTTAACGACTTAAAGACTTCATTGAGATTGTGAAGCCATACCGATACTACTTTTCTTGTAGTTGTGTGATCCGATCTTGCTATTTATATCATACGAGTACAATTATAATAATTGGCTTGAGATTTCTATCTCTGATAGGCAAGATATAAAAGTAATCACAAACATCTTCGTCTCATCGTTTGTGATTCCACAATATCTTTTTTCGCTGCGTCGATTAAGACTATTGTGAGGTGATTGATAAAACTGATCTGTTCTTCTGGAATATTGGTATGGTTTTATTGATTGGTTCCTGTTCATCTTGATTTATCAAAATACGGAACAAAACTCATAGGTTTATTCGTGGGAGACGAATTTATCTATCTTGTAGACTTTTCTGTTTGAGATAGATTTGTTTTCTAAAGTATTCGACTTTTGGTCGTAGCAACTCTTGGATTTGGGTGACATCATCTAAGGGAATCAAGTGCTCAATATCCTGTTGGGATCAGAGGTGTATGAGCATAACTGTACCTTGGATCAGTGTGAGATTGATTGGGGTTTAACTACAGTCTAGACTGAAGTTAATTTGGAGTAGGCTAGTGTCTGTAGTGGCTTAATACAATGTATGTTTAATTTGGACTAGGTCCCGTGGTTTTTCTGCATTTACGGTTTCCTCGTTAACAAAATTCTGGTGTCTGTGTTATTTCTTTTCCACATTATATTTTGTTATATAATTAATATAATACAGGTTGTGCGTTGTTCAATCAATTAAAATATCCGACCTTATTGGTTGTTGATTTAAATTGATTGACACTTGGATATTGGTCTTTGGTACCATCCAAGTTATGTCTCTTTGATTGGACTCGCGAATCACATTTTCTTGAGCAAATCAAATTGTGAAATTGAGATAATAACTCCTTGAGTATTTTCTATTAATTGAGTTTAGTTGATTCTCTAGAAAACAACTCGGAGTTTTCCATATATATTGCTAATCGAAATATTGGGTGAGGTTATTAGACCCCCGCTTTTTCAATTGGTATCAAAGAAGGCAAACACGTTCAAGACCTCATAAGTCTGTGTTTGTAAGCCATCTGACTCTATGGACAAGAGTAGTATCTCTGATAACGCAACACCAGTTCAAAGCCACTCAGGTAAGGCTCAATATCTTGAAGCTTCTGAGAAAAACTCTATCACTCATCCCTTGGATGAATCTTCATTTGATTATGTTAAATCTCTTGATGAGAAATTGGATGACCTTTCAGATGATAGTGATTCAGAAGAAGGACCGAGTATTGATGAGGAAGTCTCTCAATATATCAAGCTATTTGATCATGCATTGAAAGTAAAAAGGTCAACAACTTGCCTGAGTAAATATATGGCTCCTCTTTGTCAAGAAAACAGAAAATTGAGAAAACTCTTTAAAGGATATGATTGTGGCTATAATCTCCTAAAATCTATCATTAAAGACCGTGAAGAAGATATCTGCATAAAAAAATCTGAATGCGGCAATTTTCTCCGAAATCTTTATGTGTTGAAAGAAATACTTGCAGATACTGAAGCAAGATATGACTCTCAACAGAAGTGTTTTAATGACAAAGAACTCAGACTTCTTACTAAAGAAAAATCATTGGAGACTGATCTTGCAGCTGCTCTTGATAAACTAAAATCACTAGAAGAGAGTTTGAGAAGATTCAATACTAGCTCAACGAAATTGACTTATATGATTGGAGCATGTAAAGAACATCGTGATACACCTAGTCTAGGCTATAAAGGAATAGACACTCCAAAAACTAGTAAGATCGATTTCGTCAAGGCAGTTGATAATTATTCATGTGAGAAAAAGTTTGCAGCCTGCAATGTGCCTAAGGAAGGGACGTCTCCCAAATTTACTCACAAGAGAACAGTTAAGAATAATTCCTTAAACTGCTATTATTGCGAAAATAAAGGACATCCTGAGCGAAAATGTCATTTTCGTTTAAGTAATAAAAAAAATTCACGACGTTCTTATATGGGTGTCTAAGGAAATGATTAAACATGTCTCTCATATTGTTGGAGTAAAAGGCACATTCAACAATCAACAAAACTATCTTGACAAGTCATCTCGTATTCAGGACTTTGGAATACAAAATATGAATCAAGGTAGAAGGAAGAACAACAAATGGGTAACAAACAATCCTGAAAAGATAAAAAGGCACAGGAGAAAGAAAAAGAGTTCAAGTTCCATGGAAGACTGTGAATCCAAGAATTTTGTCCCAGATTTTCTCCACATAAATAATCGAGTCTCAGAACTTAAGACAAATATAAATAGACTCAAACGGGGCGTCTCTAAAACTTGGAAAGCAGCTAACTCAGGTACCCCTAGTTCCCCTCCTAGTAAAAGTTCTTCACTATTGTTGAGTGGTTTGTCTCTACATTCATGTAAATAAAAAAAGGGAGAAGTCAGCAATGATGAGAAAAATGCTCATCCCAACACACCATGACTACTGTCTGTAGCATTCTTCTTCAGAATAAGAAGGATGCTCAATGTTCTCAAGAAAGTGTCTTGAGAAAACTGTCAAAGGTGTATGTGTTTCAATTTTTACTTTGAGTTTTTTTTTGGTGTTTTTGGTGAAAATTCCTTGTTGAACTCTTCATCCTCTTCTTGCTTGGTCCTCCATGTTTTGGTCATCTATGACCACTTGTGCACGTTCATAAGAACCGCACGAACATCCTTGTGCCTAGGGTTTCATAAATGAACTCCCTTATATATATATCATTATTTGACACATTATTCCATAAGGATAAAAAGATTCTTTTGGATTCTTGGCACAATGGAGAGAAGCAACAAAGAAGTGATTATGGAGGAGAAGGATATTGAGTTTCATGAAAACCTTGTTTTCATAATTTGTCATCAGGCTATTAATCATGAAAATAACCTACCGGTTCAGATGTCTTCACAATTGGTAGGAAATCTTCTTCGTGATTTTGAATTCATTCGTGAACAACTCGGAATAGCAACAAGGAATCTTGAGTTTCTAAAGAATGAACTAAAGAAAGCATCTGATGAACTTACTGTTGTTCGATCTTTAGTTGCAAATCAAGTTCAGCATATCTAGTAAATTTTTTTATTGTTTCTCTTTTGTTTAGAAGAATAACTAGTGTTTTGGAATAGTCATTATTGTGACTACACATAGCTATATCCAGTGTTTTTCATCTTCTTGTTTTTAGATTTTTTAGTTTAAAAAATTCTAAGGTTGTTTGGAAGATGATGGTTGCAGTATTAATCTTTATGGTTTTATATACTGCAATATTTTGATGGGATATGTATGTTTACGTCCGTGAACTTGATTGTCCCATATTTTTCAAAAGTAAAGTCGTTCGTGAATTGATATGCATATATTGATAAAAGGATGAATAGACTTTTGACAAACACAAAAGTTAAGCCTATATTGTCATTTATTGATGTAAGATAGGTTAAAATATTTTGTGATTCAAGGATTATGTCTATTGTATGTCATTGTGCAAATGGTGATAGAAACATATAATGAATCCTTGTGTTATCCACGGTATATATCCTTATAGATCCATTTTTTATGTATTACCGTGAAGGCTCCATTGTGTATCTTATGTTGAGCATGATACGACTAAGTCGATTCCTTATTGGCATGGTTGGTTGTTCCATGAGATGCTATATGTTGAGCATTAAGAACTAAATTAATCAACTTGTGTGGTTATTTAGTTTGTATTCCATAAGTTTTCTTATGTTGAGTACATTTACGGTTAAGTTTGCCATGTCTTATGATAATCTTAGTCGGGGTTCCATAATCTCTTATGTTGAGCCCAAATGAACTAAATCAATCATCTAGTATGTTTATCTAGTTAACACTCTGTAAGTTCTTCTCATGTTGAGCATGATTGACTAGGATGGTTATTTTTATGATTAACCTAGTCATTGCTCCATAGATATTCTTATGTAAAGTATGGCCAATTAAATTGATTACTCTTGTAATTATTTTGGTTGAGTATGACAACTAGATTATTTGCGAGTTTTCTTGTGATCAATCTAATTGATTTTTTAAGTCTCCATAAGTTTACTTGTGTTGAGCATATTTAGTCAAATTAATCTTGGTTCGCTTTGGTTAATTTGATTGAATATTTCTTGTTGGATTCCAAATTCATACTTGTATGCAATTTTTTGAGTCTAAGGAAATCCTTCTTTTCTTTTGAAATTAAGGTCGCTCTTCTTGTTCCTTAGGGAATGACATATTATGGGGGAGAGTTCTTTTGAACTTGTGCTTAATTGCCAAATCTTTGTGGGGAGTGAGGTTGTGGAACATTAGAGGGGTTATCTTGCGTCTTTATAAACTCCTTGATGAATGCATTTAGCTTCGGATTTATGATTGCATCTAAATAAGATGATATACATTTACCTTTGGTCATGAAATGTCTCTTACAAATATTTCATTAGTATCCCGTTCTTGTACCTTTGCCAATTTTATTGACAAAAAGGGGGAGAATTAATATGTAGTTCACACTACATATACATATGATTTTCGGATCATTATGTAAGGGGGAGAGGTTTCCATGTGATATGGAGTATTGACTAAGGGGGAGTGAAGTATCACCATAGTATTGTTGTTGAAATTGTGATGCAATTGGACTTTGACGCTGTGTAATAATACTATGACACTATATAACAATGATTGAGAACCGATGCTTTTCTCATTGTTATAGCTATGGATTTTCAACAATGATGATGCTAAACTTACAACCTTTGGGATCATTGGACTACTTGGAAGTGGCGAAGATTTCGAGTATTGTTGAAAATTAGACAGTGGAATAGGAGCTAAAAGTTTATTTATATATTTTTTGTATTCCATATGTATTAATAGTTTTGCCACTAAAATTGGCAAAGGGGGATATTGTTAGAGCATTGCTCGGTCGAACTCGCATGCGTTGTTATATCAAGCATGTTTTTCAATGTTAGTGATCAAAACTATAAATTCTTGATTTCTAGTCTACTATAACTAAGGTCTCGGACTAGGATAGAAAGTATAGTTGAGCTCAAGAACTCCATGGCAATCATCATACAAGACGAAGGACTACTCAAGGAACCAGTGGATCTTCATCGACTAAAAGGTATGTGGATACTTGAACTTATATATCACTCAAAAGTCTATCTACTATATCTCCTATCTTGAGACAAAAGTCGTTTTACTATATAGACTAAAGATATACACATGTGACATTTCACGCTGAGTATATATCGCTTATTTATTTTATCAATTTCTCGAAATATGTGTTGGTAAATCTTTCTCTTTAGCCAAGTTCATCTTTGCCTAGTGACGAAAGTCATGTTATGTTTCAATCACTTTGGAAATTGCTCTGACGAAAACTAGTTTGTGAATAACAACTATATGACCTCCTATGAGAATGTTTCAATGATTGAAATGAGAGTTTAGACAATACAACCACTATGGGATATAAACATTGTTGTGGTAACACATATATGTATAAGTCCTTAGCACTTGAACCGAAGTTTGCGAAATTTGTTGATCAAGTGAAAAACCGAAACTTGAGCAGTCAACTCAGTCCGCGAACATGCGTAGTTCTCGAACCCGAGAATTTCTACTGGAGTTTGTGAACTCCAACCGGTTACTTGAGTCCGCAAACCCAGTCCGCGAACTTGAGTGGTTATGTCTAAAAACGATGTTCGTGAACTTATTTAAATTATCTAAGGAATGCTATTGCAAACCGTGGCTTTATAGTTCATGAATAGATTCGAGTGAATCACATCATTTTTGCTTCAATTGAACAACTCTCTAACTAGTTCATTTGAGTCATTTGGACTAGTTATGGTGAAAAAGAATATGGTTGATAAGAAAGTTATCATTTGGCTAACCATTTGGTTGACTAATATTGAACCAACTATTGTGCACGTTTGGGTACGGTTACACAAACCCAAAAACGTCAAGTATATGTGTGTATGGCAAGCTAAGTTTTCAATCTAACGGTTGAGAGATATTAGCTTGTATTTAATAAGGTTTTCATCTAACAGTGAATATTGAATGCTTTGTTACTAAGCTAACATTGATTGCAAACCCTGATTTGAAAGACTATATAAGGGAGAACTCTAGCAAATGGGAAACCTAATCCCCACACATTATGTGTGATACTAGTTTGCTAAACTAGAGTCGATTCTCCTTTAACCTTTGGTTTGCTTCTTCTAAAACCAGGTTAACGACTTAAAGACTTCATTGGGATTGTGAAGCCATACCGATACTACTTTTCTTGTAGTTGTGTGATCTGATCTTGCTGTTTCTATCGTACGAGTACAATTGTAATAATTGGCTTGAGATTTCTATCTCCAATAGGCAAGATATAAAAGTAATCACAAACATCTTCGTCTCATCGTTTGTGATTCCACAATATCTTTTTTCGCTACGTCGATTAAGACTATTGTGAGGTGATTGATAAAACTGAGGTGTTCTTCGGGAATCCATGAAGTTATGGAGAATCCATAAAAATATGGAGGAATCCATGAAGTTATGGAGAATCCATAAAAATATGGAGAAACCGTGAGTTTTGCTCAAACAAGGAAAGTAATGGAGGAGTCTTCATGAGTTCATGAAAATACCAAAATAAGAACAAATAATGGAGGAAGCATGGACCGGCCACGGCTAAGGCCCGGCCGGCCGGTGGACCTGTCCCATGGGCGCTTCTCCATTATTTAAATGTTATTATTTTCTCTCTCCTATTTTATGCAGGATTCCTCACTTGTTCATATTTTTGGATGCTCGTTCGTGCATCATTGTCGAGTACACTTGCACCATTTTTATGGGGCTTATTCAGTGATAGTTCAGATCCCCGATTGTTGAGTATGTATTACTAATTTATGAAATTCAATGGAGAATGATTCATGAACTGAGTAATAAAAGTGAGTAATTATTTATTATCAATCCATAGGATCAGACGTGGATTCGGAATAATAAAGCGAGTATTACCATTTCGTGGGATCGTGGATTCGACCACAGAATCGGAGTAATAAAGTTGTGTATTACCATTCAATGAGATCAGCCGTGGATTCGATCATGAAATCGGAGTAATGAGATTATCTATTACCATTCCATGAGATCAGCCGTGGATTCGATCATGAAATCGGAGTAATTAGATAAAATATATTATATTCTAGGAATTCAGTGGTGAATGTCACGGTAGAACTAATCTATGTGCATAGTCAAGAGGCGGTTGATATCCTGAAGGCGTTCTCAATCTTACAGAGAACCGTCTGAGTCTATACACGGTCTCTCTACATAGTCAGGAACAATGAGTGTCACCGTCCTGAAGGCGTTGTTGCTCTCAATCTTACGGAGAACCGCCCAATCGTTATTCTATGTAGAGGTGGGTACAGTGAGTATCACCGACGTCCTAAACGCGTTATTACTCTCAATCTTACGGAGAACCGCCCAATTACGTTATTCTACATAGAGGTCACAATAAAATGCCAGGGATCGAACGCTCAGCTAGTGGAGGATTTTCGAAAGACATGTTCATCATGGCTTCGTAAAATATGAATCGTCACATGCCTGATTCCGTATCAAAAACATGCAGTATCATGATTTTACGGTTTTGACCTTTGTTGAAAATCCACCATCAACACCTCGTTAAAAAAATTATAGTGTCTGTGTTATTTCTTTTCCGCATTATATTATGTTATATAATAGAAATATCACATCACATGTTGTGCATTGAATCGATCAATTGGTAAATCCAACCTTTGGTTGTTGATTGAAATTGATTGATCCTTAAACATTGGTCTTTGGTACCGTTCAAGTTATTTCTCTTCTATTCGATTGGGATCGCAAATTTCTATTTGCTAATTGCAGATTGAATTGATAGATAGAGATACACAACTCTTTGATATACTTTTCTCTAGATTGAGTCTAACTGTCTAGTTGATTCTCTTGAAAGTATATTGGAGTTTGTCTATTCAGATTGCCGAACGAAATATTGGGTGTGGTTGTTAGACCCCCACTTTTTCAATTGGTATCATAGCAAGCAAACACGTTTAAGACCTCATAAGTCTGTGTTTGTAGCAATCTGATTATTATGGACGAGGTTATCTCTAATAATGTACCAGGTCAGAAATTACCAGATGATTTTCAAAGCTTGAATTCACCTGAAAGAACTGTCACATCTAAGTCAATATATAAACATACTCTGAATGTATAAACTGTTGATTGGGAAACACGCCTAGAAGAAAAGTTTGATGAACTTTCCGATGAAGGTGATTTAGATATTGATAAAGATGTTGAGTAGGAAGCTCGGTGTATGTTAAGTTTTTGGATCCGTTGAAAATTAAGAAGATTACAACTTCTCATGTCACACCTCTTATGACTCCTCTCTGTTGAGAAAAAAAGAAATTGAAAAGGATTGACATAGGTTTTTATGGTTGGAATTGCTCTTGCGAATCGATCCTCAAAGATTCCGAGGAAAACCTGAGTAGAAAGTCACTTGAATGTGATAATGTTTATGAAAAATACTTCTTGTTGGAAGAGAAACTTGCAGAAAATGAAGCAAGTATCAACTCCCAGCAAGCAAGTTTTGATGATAGAGAAAGCGTTATCTCGCTCGAGAAAAATGCCTTGAGACTGATTTAGCTGCTGCTCTTGGTAAAATCAAGGTGTTGGAAGATGACTTGAAAAGGTTCAATACTAGTTCAAGCAAATTAACCACTATGTTTGGAGCAGGTAAAAATCATCGCGATACACGAGGATTGGGCTATAAGGGAATAAATGCTCCGAGTATTAGCAAAGAGGTAAAATTTGTCGATAAAAAAGCGGGGACCTAACCCAATATTTCGATTAACAACCTGTATGGACTAACTCGAATATACTTTTAAGAGAATCAACTAGACAGTTAGACTCAATCTTAATAAAAAGTATATCAAGGAGTTAATATCTCTATACTCAAACAAATAGAAATATGTGAGTCTTTATCAAATACGAAAGATATAAACTTGGATGGTACCAAAGACCATTATCCAATGATGAATCAATTTCCAATCAACAACCAAAGATTGGATTTCAAAATTAACCGATACAACGCACAACCTGTGATATTTCAATTGTATAACAAAATATAATGTGAAATAGAAATAACACAGACACCAGAAGTTTTGTTAACGAGGAAACCACAAATGTAGAAAAACCCCGGGACCTAGTCCAGATTGAACACCATACTGTATTAAGCCGCTACAGACACTAACTAACTACAAACTAACTTCGGTCTGGACTATAGTTGAACCCTAATCAATATCCCATTGATTCAAGGTACAATTGCGCTCCTTACGTCTTTGATCCCAATAGGATACTACACATTTGATTCCCTTGGATGATCTCACCCACAACCAAGAGTTGTTACGACCCAAAGTAGAAGACTTTAATAAACAAATCTGTATCACATAGAAAAGTCTACGATAATAGATAAATCTGTCTCCCACAGATAAGAAATCAAGGTGAACATGAACTAATTGATAACCCGGACTTATATTCCCGAAGAAGATCCTAGAATCACTAATCACATCACAATAATCTTAATCGTATGGTAGCGAAACAAGATATTGCAGAATCACAAACGATGAGACGAACATGTTTGTGATTTCTTTTTATATTGCCCTATCGGAGATATAATCTCAAGCCAATTATTCAATTGAACTCGTATAATAGAAAATGGCAAGATCAGATCGCTCAACTGCAAGAGAAGTAGTTTCACCTGGCTTCACAATCCCAATGAATTCTTTAAGTCGTTAACCTACAGGGTCTCGAGAAGAAACCTAAGGTTAAAGGAGAATCGACTCTAGCAAAACCAACTAGTATCACACAGGAGGTGTGGGGACTAGTTTTTCTAGTTGCTAGAGTTCTCCTTTTATAGTTTTCAAATAAGGGTTTGCAATCTAAGTTACCTTGGTAACAAAGCATTCAATATTCACTGTTAGATGAAAAACCTTATACAACCAAGCTAATATCTTTCAACCGTTAGATCGAAACTTAGCTTGTCACACAAATGAAATGTATTCCATTTAGGCTTAAGTAACCGTACCTAAACGTGTACACTTAGTTGGTTCACAAATAGTTAACCAATGGTTAGCCATATGAGCACTTTCATATTAACCGTATTCATCTTTCTCATAACTAGTTCAAATGACTCAAAAGAACTAGTTAAAGAGTTGTTTAATCTCTTAGGTCTTTATACATAGACACAATTGAAACAAAATCGGTTTGATTCGTTTGAATCAATTCATGAACAATATAGCCACGGTTTGCAAACATTGCATTCCTTATAATTTATTGTTTTAAGTCCATGAACTACCAATTTTAAAAATAACCAGCTTGGGTACGCGTATGGGTATGCGTACCTTAGCTACCGTATTTTGAGTTAATTTTAGTTTTCAAACTCAGAAGAATTTTTCGGGTAGAAAAGTTCTTCCAATACGCATACCTTAGGTGACCGGTTTATGAGTTCGTAAACTCCAAACTCAGCATAATTTTCCGTGAGGAAAGTTCCGCCAGTACATGCATGCACTTGGTTTTCGGTACATGGATTTATACACTAATGTGCGAACACACTATATATGCTTATATCCATAGGTGGTAATCTCACCTCTACATTTTAATCATTGAAACATTCTTCTATAATGTTATAGCAATCGTTATTCACGACTATCGTCATCGAAGTTATTTTCAAGATTGAAACGTCATCATGACTTTCTTCACGGGTAAAGATGAAAATATTTAAAGCGAAAGCTTACCAACACATATTTTGAGAAAAAGATAGGCGAGTAAACTCGGCTCGAAATAGAAAATATGTATGTATGAAAACTATCATACTTATACGACTTTTGTCTCAAGAGTATGAGATAGAGTAAACTTTTGAGTGATAGATGAGTTCAAGTCTCCACATACCTTTTAGTCGGATGAAGTTCCACTGGTTCCTTGAGTAGTTCTTCGTCTTTGCAAGATAATCTCCATGGAGTCTGGAGCTCAACTATACTTAAATTTCCTAGACCGAGACTAAGCTATAAGTAGACTAGAAATCAAGACATTAGTTTTGTTCACAAACATTGACAAACATGCTTGAGATAGCAACGCATGCGAGTTCGACCGAGCAATGCTCTAATAGTCGAGGCTAGTGATTCTTCTCAACAAAAGGTTTCCACTGATGGAAAATGTGAAATCCCTTCACCGGAAGTTAAAATTCGAAAGAGAAATATATATCAACCTCCAAATTCAACACATATAGATCGAGGTAAGAACATTCCTTATGTTTGCCACTATTGCAGAAATAAAGGTCACCTGGAAAGGAGATATCTTTTTCGTATAAGGAATGAGAAATTTCATGATGTTCTTGTTTGGGAATCACAAGAAGTTGTGAAACCAAGATCATATGCTAAGGCTAATCCCCTTAAAATTACATGTTGTAACTTTCCAACCTTTAGGCAAAGGAATCATTGGTGTGATAAACCTAGATTTACCTATAAATGTCATACAAAGCCTTTTCCCAATCGTAATGGTTATCAAAAGGATAACTTCGTAAATACGAAGACAAGATCCGATGCTCACAATTGGAGAAATATAGTCAATCCAATTTTGTTTCGAGAAATCTTAAAGAGAGTAATGGGAAGAAGGTTCTGGTTGTTTCTAAATGCACTCAGAAGTTGGTACCAAAGAAATCCTATGATACTTTGAGTGTGAAAAGGAATGATCTCCCAGAAAATTCCATGACTGTGGAGAAGCAGTATCCATGATGTTGGAACTTAAAAAGTTCTTTGGAAATATGGATTTGGATGTGAAAGGTTCTAAAAGCGATCTCTTTCATGATAATCCAAAAGTCACTTGTGGTGAGCAAGACATTGTTCACCTCAACACAACTTGATTATGTTGTAAGTGCATCCTCACCAAGGAATGCCCTGCTATGTATACGGTGATGGAAGCACGAGAATTGGAGCACACATATTATGTTGGGTATGATTTTGAATGTTTGGTAACGTTGTAGAATTCGATTGGATTCTTCTAAAAAGGTATGTCTCTAAACTTGATCAAGTTTTATGAATATTTATGTACCTTATGTATCGTTCATGTCTACCTAACTGTTCTTAAATGTTCTTAAATGTTCCGGTTTAAAAATAGTTGTTCGGGATGTTTTGGCATTCATGGTACACTTCAGGTATGCATACAAGTTTGCTTACCAGTTTACAAATGAGTTTTTGTAATAAAATCTAGGGAAATTCGTTTGCATACCAGTTTGCATACTAAAAATCCGTTTGCATACACGTATTCATACTGGCCTGTAGACGTCGTGTTTTGGCCGTAATTTCTTCGTTCGAACTCGGAATGACCTCATTCATTTTGAATTCTATTCCTCTTTGAAATCTATTCAAAATGAAGATGAGAATTCTTGAATTTGGATGAGTTAAGATTGGTCCTTGTCCCGTCTCTTGTCTTTGAGTGTTTTGCTCAGTTTCTTCGTACTTGTCCCACTTCTCTTGGACTTGGGCACTTGGATACTTAGAGTACTACTCATCTAATATCATTTGTAGCTTTTAGAATAATGTTGTTGGTGAATCACGAAGAAGGAAGTTCAGTAATGGGAAGTAGTACGCATTGCTATGGGATTCTTGAATGTTCACAATCATCTTATGTGAACTATGGTGCACAGTCGTTAATGACTTTGTATGTTCTTCTTTGTTAAGAAAATCTTTTTATATGCCTTTGGTAGCCATTCTTGGTGTAAATCCGTGCAAAAAAAGATTTATTCTACCTTCTAAGGGAGAAGATTAACTTTTGCAGTATTAATCTTTATTGGTTTTATATATTGCAAATTTTTATGGGATATGTTGTTTACGTCCGCGAACCTTGACTATCCCATATTTGTTCAAAAGTTAACTCTATTACATGTCGGTATGAAAGTATTGATAAAAGATAGAATGAACTTTTGACTACAAAAGTTAAGCCTATTATGTAATTATGCAAATATTGATGGAATATATGATGAATTTTTGTTACAAAGAATAAGTTTATTGTATGTCATTGTGCAAATAGTGATGAAAAATAGAATGAATCTTTGATTATTCCGCAGTATTGGTCTTTCCCTGATCCACATTTTTGTGTATGTACTGTGAGGCTCCGTGAGTTTTCTTATGTGAGCATGGCCAATTGAATTGATTATTTTCCTTGTGGTTAATTCAATTGATATTTTTGGATACAAATTCATGTTTCATGTGATTTGTTAATGTCCAAAGAAATCTTTCTTTTCTTATAAGAGTAAGGTCGTTCTTGCTGTTCTTTCGGGAATGAAACTTTATGGGGGGGAGTTCTTAATTGAACTTGTGCTTAATTGCCAAATATTTGTGGGGAGTGCGGCTATGGAATATTGTAGGGGTCATCTTGTATCTTTATAAACTCCTTGATGAATGCATATAGTTTCGGCTATTTGATGGCATCTAAACAAGTTGGTATATTGTTCTCTTTTGGTCATGAAGTATCTCTATGAAAATTTCATGTTGATCCCTCTAGTTTTCGTACCTTTGCCAATTTATATTGACAAAAAGGGGGAGAATTAATGTGTAGTTCACACTACAAATACATGTGGTTTACGGATCATTATGTAAGGGGGAGTGGTTTTCATGTTGAGATGAAGTATTGACTAAGGGGGAGTGAAAAAGCGGGGGTCTAACAACCACACCCAATATTTCGATTAACAATCTGTATGGACTAACTCCAATATACTTTCAAGAGAATCAACTAGACTCAATCTTAATAAAGTATATCAAAGAGTTATATGTCTCTTTATCGATTCAATTCTTACTCAAGCAAATATAAATCTGCGAGTCTAATTGAATACAAGAGAAAACACTTGAACGATACCAAAGACCAATATTCAAGGATCAACCAATTTCCAATCAACAACCAAAGGTTGGATTTCACAATTGATTGATACAAACGCACAACCTGTGATATTTTAATTATATAACCAAATATAATGCGGAAAAGAAATAACACAGACACCAGAAGTTTTGTTAACGAGGAAACCGCAAATGCAGAAAACCCCCGGTACCTAGTCCAGATTGAACACACACTGTATTATGCCGCTACAGACACTAGCCTACTACAAACTAACTTTGGTATGGACTGTAGTTGAACCCCAATCAATCTCACACTGATTCAAGGTACATTTGCGCTCCTTACATCTCTAATCCCAGCAGGATAATACGCACTTGATTCCCTTAGCTGATCTCAGCCACAACTAAGAGTTGCTACGACCCAAAGTCGAAGACTTTAATAAATAAATCTGTATCACACAGAAAAGTCTACGGTAATAGATAAATATGTCTCCCACAGAAATACCTACGAGTTTTGTTCCGTCTTTTGATAAATTAAGGTGAACATGAACCAATTGATAACCCGGACTTATATTCCCGAAGAATAGCATAGAATTATCAATCATCTCATAATAATCTTAATCGACGTTGCGAAAGAAGATATTGTGGAATCACAAACGATGAGACGAAGATGTTTGTGATTACTTTTATATCTTTCCTATTAGAGATATCAATCTCAAGCCAATCATTACGATTGTACTCAATACGAAAGAAACAACAATATCATATCACACAACTACAAGAAAGTAGTACCGGTCTGGCTTCACAATCCCAATGAAGTCTTTAAGTCGTTAATCTACATGGTCTCGAGAAGAAACCTAAGGTTAAAGGAGAATCAACTCTAGATAATACAACTGGTATCACATAGGAGGTGTGGGGATTATGTTTCCCAGTTGCTAGATTTCTCCCTTATATAGTCTTTCAAATCAGGGTTTGCAATCAATGTTAGCTTAGTAACAAAACATTCAATATTCACCATTAGATGAAAACTGATTAGATTCAAGGAACTAGTGGAACTTCACCGACTAAAAGGTATGCGTAGAATTGAACTTATCTATCACTCAAAATTCTATCTACTCTATCTCCTATATTGATACAAAAGTCGTATTGCTATATAGACTTCGATTATACATATTTTCTATTTCGAGTCGAGTTTATCTCGCTTATCTTTTTCTCGAAATATATGTTGGTAAGCTTTCAGTTTGGCCAAGTTCATCTTTACAAGTGACACTTTGGTTATTTTAATATCTTGAAAATTGCTTTGATGAAAAATAGTGTGTGATAACCTCTATTTAACATCCTCTAACAATGTTTCAATGATTGAAATGAGAGTTTAGAATATATAACCTTGAATATATAAACATTGTATGTGAACTCATATGTGTCTAATAACCTAAATCCTTGAACCAAAGTATATGTACTTTGCTGATCAGGATAACTGGAACTAAAGTTCGCGTACCCGTATGTGTACTGTCGAAAGTTCACATCCCGTGAATTTCTGATGGAGTTTGTGAACTGAAAACAAACTTAATCCTGGTACTTAAGTATGTGTAGCGGTATGCATACTTGAGTGGGTTATTTTCTAAAAACGGTTTATTCGTGAGCTTAAACTTATATAAACTAAGGAATGCATATTTGCAAACTGTGGCTATAAAGTTTATGAATCGATTTGAGTGAATCAAAATCGTTTTTGCTTCGATTGTGTCTTGTATACTTATATGAGATCTAATAAATTGAACAACTCACTAACTAGATCTTTTGAGTCATTTGAACTTGTTAGAGCACTGCTTAGTCGAACTCGCATGCGTTTCTATCTCAAGCATGTTTGTCAATGTTAGTGATCAAATCTATAAAGTCTTGATTTCTAGTCTACTATATCTAAGGTCTCAGACTAGGATAGAAAGTGTAGTTGAGCTCAAGAACTCCATGGCAATCATCATACAAGACGAAGGACTACTCAAGGAACCAGTGGATATTCATCGACTAAAAGGTATGTGGAGACTTGAACTTATCTATCACTTAAAAGTCTATCTACTCTATCTCCTATCTTGAGACAAAAGTCGTTTTACTATATAGACTAAAGATATGCACATTGACATTTCGAGCTGAGTATATCTCGCTTATCTATTTCTAGAAATGTGTGTTGGAAAAGCTTTCACTTTATCCAAGTTCATCTTTGCCTAGTGAAGAAAGTCATGTTATGTTTCAATCACTTTGGAAATTGCTCTGACGAAAACTAGTTTGTGAATAACAACTATATGATGTCCTCTAAGAATGTTTCAATGATTGAAATGAGAGTTTAGACAATATAATCATTGGGTGATATAAACATTGTTGTGGTAACACATATATGTATAAGTCCTTAGCACTTGAACCGAAGTTTGCGAACTTTGTTGATCAAGTGAAAATCGGAACTTGAGCAGTCAACCCTGTCCGCAAACGAAGTCTGCGAACGTACATAGTTCTCGAACCCGAGAATTTCTGCTGGAGTTTGTGAACTCCAACCGGTTATGTGAGTCCGCGAGCTTGAGTGGTTATGTCTAAAAATTATGTTCGTGAATTTATTTAAATTATCTAAGGAATGCTATTGCAAACAGTGTCTTTATAGTTCATGAATCGATTCGAGTGAATCACATCGTTTTTTATTCAATTGTGTCTTGTATAGTACATAAGATCTCATAGAAATTGAACAACTCTCTAGCTAGTTCATTTGAGTCATTTGGACTAGTTATTGTGAAGAATAATATGGTTGATATGAAAGTTATCCTTTGGCTAACCATTTGGTTGACTAATATTTAACCAACTATTGTACACGTTTAAATACGGTTACACAAACCCAAAATCGTCAAGTACATGTGTGTATGGAAAGCTAAGTTTTCGATCTAATGGTTGAGAGATATTAGCTTGTATCTAATCAGGTTTTCATCTAACGGTGAATATTGAATGCTTTTTTACTAAGCTAACATTGATTGCAAACCCTGATTTGAAAGACTATATAAGGGAGAAATCTAGCAACTTGGAAACCAAATCCCCACACATTCTGTGTGATACTAGTTTGCTAAGCTAGAGTCGATTCTCCTTTAACCTTTGGTTTTCTTCTTCTAAAACCAAGTTAACGACTTAAATATTTCATTGGGATCGTGAAGCCAGACCAATACTACTTTTCTTGTAGTTGTGTGATCTGATCTTGCTGTTTCTATCGTATGAGTACAATTATAATAATTGGCTTGAGATTTATATCTTCGATAGGCAAGATATAAAAGTAATCACAAACATCTTTGTCTCATCGTTTGTGATTCCACAATATCTTTTTTTGCTACGTCGATTAAGACTATTGTGAGGTGATTGATAAAACTGAGTTGTTCTTCGGGAATATAAGCCTGGTTTTATTGATTGGTTCCTGTTCACCTTGATTTATCAAAAGACAGAACAAAACTCATAGGTTTATTCATGGGAGACGAATATATCTATCTTATAGACTTTTCTGTGTGAGACAGATTTGTTTGCTAAAGTCTTCGAATTTGGGTCGTAGCAAATCTTGGTTGTGGGTGAGATCAGCTAAGGGAATCAATTGCGAAATATCCTACTGGGATCAGAGGCTAGGAGCATAATTGTACCTTGGATTAGTGTGAGATTGATTGGGGTTCAACTACAGTCCAGACCGAAGTTAATTTGGAGTAGGCTAGTGTCTGTAGCGGCTTAATACAGTGTATGTTTAATCTGGACTAGGTCCCGGGGTTTTTCTGCATTTGCGGCTTCCTCGTTAACAAAATTCTGGTGTCTGTGTTATTTCTATTCCGCATTATATTTTGTTATATAATTGAAATAATACAGGTTGTGCGTTGTTCAATCGATTAGAATATCCGACCTTATTGGTTGTTGATTTAAATCGATTGACACTTGGATATTGGTCTTTGGTACCATCCAAGTTATCTCTCTTTGATTAGACTCGTGAATCATATTTGCTTGAGTAAATCAAATTGAGGGATTGAGATAATAACTCCTTGAGTATTTTCTATTGATTGAGTCTAGTTGATTCTCTAGAAAAAAACTCTGAGTTGTCCATACATATTGCTAATCGAAATATTGGGTGAGGTTGTTAGACCCCCGCTTTTTCAATTAGTATCAGAGCAGGTAAACACATTCAAGACCTTACAAGTCTGTGTTTGTAGCGATCTGACTCTATGGACAGATGTGCTATCTCAATAAACGTACCACCAGTCTTCGATGACACTAATTACTTATGGTGGAAAATTGCTATGCACGCTTTTCTTCAAGCACGTGATTTCCAATCATGGGTATATGTTGTTAATGGATATAATGCTCCCGTTGAGGTAGTTGGAGATGTAAATGTTCCAAAGAATATTGCGGAATACACTCCTGCAGAGGTTCTTGCTGCAAAGCAAAACTCCGACGGTTTGAATGCAATCATACATGCCATTACCCCAAATCTTCAGCACCATGTGTCTAATTGCACTAAGTCACAAGAAGCTTGGGATATCTTAGCAACCGTATTTAAAGGAAACACCAGTGAAAAGGAAGCTAGGCTTCAAAATCTTAGTTCCGATTGGGAAAACCTTCGTATGGTAGATGAAGAAACATTTGATGAGTTTAATCACAAAGTGTCTGAAATTGTTAATGCATCTTTTGCATTGGGTAAGACTATTCCTGAAAAGGATATTGTGATGAAAATTCTCAGATCACTGCCATCTAGATACGATGCTAAGAAGCATGCCATCGTTGAGGGAAATAACCTTGATACTCTTTCAAGAAATTCACTAGCAGGAAAGTTGAAAATTTTCGATTCTGAACTAGAACAAAGAGAGAAACGACGTCTATCCAGCAACCATGTTGTTGCTTCTAATCGTAAGTCTCGACGTCCCAAATTGATTGACAAAAGGGATGAGAATTGCTTTAATTCAGTTTTGTCACTGTTTATACAACATCTTAAGAAATCTCTTAGACAAAATAAAAGAAAGTCTCAAAAGAAAAAGAAGTCAATCAATAAAAAGGTTCAGAAAAGTTATGCTTGTTTCAAGTGCTATAGAAGTGTTCATGATACTTTTGAACATTCAAATAAGGAAGTGAATGAGTTAACTAAAGCATGGATGGCCACTCTTAACTATTGTCCTGAGGATGATATCTATGAAGGTTCACTCAATTTGTTTGCTAATAATCATGAATGTATTCTTAACATTCCTAATCATTCCATGATAAACAATCTTACTTCCCCAGAAGTCTTACAACTTGATAAGGAAGTCGTATCTAAAAAGGTTGGAAATCTTGAAAATGAACTGTCAAAATTAAAAGTGAAGATAACTTGCAATCATGATTCTCAAAACTTTTCGATTTTTTTGTTAAAAAGTTATCAGCAAAATTCTCCTGAGACTATACCCTTCTTAAGTCACTCAGACAATAGGGATGATACAGAGAATCACAAGGACATCCTTAATCCTATAGATTATACTTATCAGGACCGTATGAAAGTTTGGGGCACTCAAAAACAGAAAAAACTCTCTTCTACAGAACGTTGGTTGCAAAAGAAGAAAAAGAAATATTATACAAAACCCTCTGCCATTGTAAAAAAGGATTTCCAAAAGAATGCATAGTTTGCAAAAATCAACAATCAAGGTGTTCAAATCTATGCTAAGAAGGGGAAATGATGATATCCACTCATCTTTCTTAAAAACAAGACGGAAACAGATTATAACTTCATCACCTCAAAAGAAGTTACCCAGTTCTGATAAGAATTGGGATATGTACGGTTTATAACATTGTACATAGGATCTCTTTGTCTATCCCTCTTAGACAAAGGAATCATAATCTTTGAGAGGGTTGTGATTAAACATTTCTTTTCCAGTTTTTAAGGTCTTTTTTCTAAGGATAATCAAATTTCTGTTAGGGTTTTGGTCAAAGGTTAGTTTGGAAATTTATATTCTCAGTTTCCTTTAAAATTAAGTTTTCTCAGTTGAACATTTCATCAATCTCTTCTATCATTTCGTCCTCAAACCTTTCTAGCAAAGAAAGTGATATTTGGACTGTTCTATTTCCATCAAACAAGATACGCTTTGACTCTTCAGATAATTCCGTGAATCCTGATTCTCATGATTCATCCCTAGATGGGAACATCTCTGTTTCTCATTTTGATAAGCTCTCCTTGACTATGAATCTAGTCTTGGAACAAGTTCGTGCCCTAAAAAGTGAACTCGAAACTTCTTCCAAGAGACTTGAAGAAAAGATGGAAAATCTAGAATCTAGAATTGATCTGATCGAAGATAAGCTTGAAGAATACAAAGAATATGAGAAAAGTATACAAAGTAAGTGAAATGTTTTCATCTAGTAAATCTTCTATTGTTTCTCTTTTGTTTAGAATAATAACTAGTGTTTTGGAATAGCCATTATTGTGATTACACATAGCTATCCAATGTTTTCATCTTCTTGTTTTTAGATTTTTTGGTTTAAAAATTCTAAGTTTGTTTGGAAGATGATGGTTGCAGTATTAATCTTTATGGTTTTATATATTGCAATATTTTGAAGGGATATGTATGTTTACGTCCGTGAACTTGATTATCCCATATTTTGTCGAAAGTAAAGTCATTCGTGAATTGATATGCAAATATTGATAAAAGGATGATGAATGGACTTTTGACAAACACAAAAGTTAAGCCTATATTGTCAATTGTTGATGTAAGATAGGTTTTTATCTTTTGTGATTCAAGGATTATATCTATTGTGTGTCATTGTGCAAATGGTGATGGAAACATAGAATGAATCCTTGTGTTATCCACGGTATAGAGCTTTATTGATCCATATTATTATGTATTACCGTGAAGGCTCCATTGTGTATCTTATGTTGAGCACGATACGACTAAGTCGATTTCTTATTGGCATGGTTGGTTGTTCCATGAGATGATATATGTTGAGCATTAAGAACTAAATTAATCAACTTGTGTGGTTGTTTAGTTTGTATTCCATAAGTTTACTTATGTTGAGTACATGAACGGTTAAGGTTGTTATATCCTATGATAATCTTAGTCGAGGTTCCATAATCTCTTATATTGAGCCCAAATGAACTAAATCAATCATCTTGTGTGATTATTTAGTTAGCACTCCATAAGCTTTCATATGTTGAGCATGATTGATTGGGTTGGTTATTTCATGATTAACTTAGTCATCGCTCCGTAAAATTTCTTACGTGAGTCTAAATAATTGAATTGATTACTCTTGTGATTAGTTTAATTGAGTAATCCAGTTAGATTAATTATGGGTTTACTCGTGAGTAATTTGATCGATGTATTAAGTCTCCATAAGTCTACCTGTGTTGAGCATATTTAGTAAAATTAATCTTGGTTCGCTTTGGTTAATTTGATTGGATATTTCTTGTTGGATTCCAAATTCATACTTGTATGCAATTTGTTGAGTCTAAAGAAATCCTTATTTTCTCTTGAAATTAAGGTCGCTCTTGTTGTTCCTTAGGGAATGACATTTTATGGGGGAGAGTTCTTTTAAACTTGTGCTTAATTTCCAAATCATTGTGGGGAGTGCCGTTGTGGAATATTATATGGGTTATATTGCGTCTTTATAAACTCCTTGATGAATGCATTTAGCCTCGGATTTATGATTGCATTTAAACAAGATGATATACATTTACCTTTGGTCATGAAATATCTCTTACGGAAATTTCATTGGATCCCGTTCTTGTACCTTTGCCAATTTTATTGACAAAAAGGGAGAGAAATAATTGTAGTTCACACTACAAATACATATGGTTTTCGGATCATTATGTAAGGGGGAGTGGTTTCCATGTGAGATGGAGTATTGACTAAGGGGGAGTGAAGTATCACCATAGTATTATTGTTGAAGTTGTGATGCAATTGGACTTTGACGCTGTGTAACAATACTATGACACTATATAACAATGATTGAGAACCAATGCTTTTCATATTGTTATAGCTACGAATTTTCAACAACGATGATGGTAAACTTACAACCTTTGGGATCATTGGACTACTTGGAAGTGACGAAGATTTCAAGTATTGTTGAAGATTAGACATGTGGAATAGGAGCTGCAAAGTTTATTTATATATTTTTTGTATTCCATATGTATTAATAGTTTTTCCACTAAAATTGACAAAGGGGGAGATTGTTAGAGCACTGCTCGGTCGAACTCGCATGCGTTGCTATCTCAAGCATGTTTGTCAAGGTTAGTGATCAAAACTATAAAGTCTTGATTTATAGTCTACTATAGCTAAGGTCTCGGACTAGGATAGAAAGTGTAGTTGAGCTCAAGAACTCCATGGAAATCATCATACAAGATGAAGGACTACTCAAGGAACCAGTGGATCTTCATCGACTAAAAGTTATATGGAGACTTGAACTTATCTATCACTCAAAAGTCTATCTACTCTATCTCCTATCTTGAGACAAAAGTCGTTTTACTATATAGACTAAAGATATACACATGTGACATTTCGAGCTGAGTATATCTCGCTTATATATTTCTCGAAATGTGTGTTGGTAAAGCTTTCGCTTTAGCCAAGTTCATCTTTGCCTAGTGACGAAAGTCATGTTATGTTTCAATCACTTTGGAAATTTCTCTGACGAAAACTAGTTTGTGAATAACAAATATATGACGTCCTATGAAAGTGTTTCAATGATTGAAATGAGAGTTTAGACAACATAACCAATGGGGATATAAACATTGTTGTGGTAACACATATATGTATAAGTCCTTAACACTTGAACCGAAGTTTGCGAAATTTGTTGATCAACTGAAAAACCGGAACTTGAGCAGCCAACTCAGTCCGTGAACGTGCGTAGTTCTCGAACCCGAGAATTGCTGCTGGAGTTTGTGAACTCCAACCAGTTACTTGAGTCCGCGAACCCAGTCCTCGAACTTGAGTGGTTATGTCTAAAAATGATGTTCGTGAACTTATCTAAATTATCTAAGGAATGCTATTGCAAACCGTGGATTTATAGTTCATGAATAGATTCGAGTGAATCACATCATTTTTGTTTCAATTGAACAACTCTCTAAATAGTTCATTTGAGTCATTTGGACTAGTTATGGTGAAGAAGAATATGGTTGATTAGAAAGTTATCATTTGGCTAACCATTTGGTTGACTAATATTGAACCAACTATTGTACACGTTTTGGTATGGTTACACAAACCAAAATTGTCAAGTACATGTGTGTATGGCAAGCTAAGTTTTCGATCTAACGGTTGAGAGATATTAGCTTGTATTTAATCAGGTTTTCATCTAACAATGAATATTGAATGCTTTGTTACTAAGCTAACATTGATTGCAAACCATGATTTGAAAGACTATTGATTGAGTAAATCAAATTGAGAGATTGAGATAATAACTCCTTGAGTATTTTCTATTGATTGAGTCTAGTTGATTCTCTAGAAAACAACTCGGAGTTTTCCATACAGATTGCTATTCGAAATATTGGGTGAGGTTGTTAGACCCCCGCTTTTCCAGAACTAGTTATGGTGAAGATGAATAAGGTTGATATGAAAGTGGTCATATGGCTAACCATTTGGTTAACTACTGTTGAACCAACTAGGTGTACACGTTTACGTACGGTTACACAAACCTAAATGGATGCGCATTTCATTTGTGTATAACAAGCTAAGTTCGATCTAAAGGTTGAAAGATATTAGCTTGAATCTAATCAAGTTTTCATCTAACGGTGAATATTGAATGCTTTGTTACCAAGGTAACTTAGATTGTAAACCCTGATTTAAAGACTATATAAAGGAGAACTCTAGCAACTGGGAAAGTTAATCCCCACACCTTCTGTGTGATACTAGTTGTATAAGCTAGAGTCGATTCTCCTTTAACCTTAGGTTTATACCGAGACCCTGTAGGTTAACGACTTGAAGACTTCATTGGGATTATGAAGCCATACCCCAACTATTTTCTCTGTAGTTGCGTTATCTGATCTTGATGTTTATATCATGATTGAGTGCAATCGTAAGATTGGCTTGAGATTAATTTCTCCGATAGGCAATATAGAAAAGTAGTCACAAACATCTTCGTATCGTCATTTGTGATTCCACAATATCTTGTTTCGCTAGTCGATTAAGATTATTGTGAGGTGATTGATAATTCTAGGCTGTTCTTCGGGAATATAAGTCTGGGTTCCCGATTGGTTCATGTTCACCTTGATTTATCCAAAGACGGAACAAAACTTGTAGGTATTTCTGTGGGAGACAGATTTATCTATTACTGTAGACTTTTCTGTGTGATACATATTTGTTTATTAAAGTATTTGACTTTGGGTCATAGCAACTCTTAGTTGTGGGTGAGAGCAGCTAAGGGAATCAAGTACGTAGTATCTTGCTGGGATCAAAGACGTAAGGAGCATAACTGTACCTTGGATCAGTGTGAGATTGATTGGGATTTAACTACAGTCCATATCGAAGTTAGTTTGTAGTAGGCTAGTGTTTGTAGCGGCTTAATACAGTGTGTGTTCAATCTGCACTAGGTCCCAAGGTTTTTCTGCATTTGCGGTTTCCTCGTTAACAAAACTTCTGGTGTCTGTGTTTTTTTTTTTCCGCATTATATTTTGTTATATAACTAGCGCTTAACCCGTGCTGAAATGGCACGGGCATAATTTTTATCTAGATATTAAATTAAACATTTATTAATTATCGAGTTTACTATCCTTATCATTAAAAAATTGAAGGAAACACCAATAGATGTTTTCACTCTTCATTCCACAAATATTTTATCATGTATTCATATATGATTCATTTCTAGTATGTTTGATATTTTGACATTCTCCCAAATAATACCTCTTCATTCCCGAGCTATATCCTATCAAAATTATTTTTCACATACTCTTTCACAATAAACCAATGATATTTAATATGTTTATAGTTTGTAGAGACAAAAATATATTATCGATCATTTGAAATGGTATTGCGCTTCTGCATCTCCCTTATTTTAGTGACAGCGTGCGCAAAACGAAAACATCGAACTATGTAGGTTAAAACAAAATTACATCACTCGAACTCATTCGTCCCATAAATAATTGTATACGTATTAACAATGTACAGATCCTTGTTGATTTTGTCTCCTTTAAAAATGGTCCAAAAAGATTAAAACTCATAATGGACTCTACAATACATAATACATCACATGTTCTTACTATTTGAATAACACAAATAAATACTAATTCATTTATCTAAGCCACTATATTATAAAACGTTGAGCCATTTCAGATGGAAACCTATTCGACTCAGATAAGATATATATCCAATTCTTCAAAACTCTCAGACAATCTACGACATTGATCTTCTAAATGTGAGGCTATTCGCTGCATAAAAATATAGCTAGTAGTCAAATGGTTAACCACTTGACCTAATGACAATAGACTCTATTATCCATCATTATTGAACAAAAATAATGTTCAGCCATTTATTAAGAAATAAGTGATACAATGCGAAATTACTCACTAACCACCAATGCTCACCAATACTTACGATTACAAAAACATCATCCATCATTGTTGTTGTTACTGAAATAGCTTCCATCACCATTTCCAACCACATCACTACGTTTTTTCCTTTACACCACTGCCACCACCATTGTGGTCCACTTAATAAATGTTAGCCAATTTAAGTAGTTAATAAAATTATATTTAGTATCATTATTTAATAAAAATATTAGTTAATAAAATAATTTTTATGATGCAACGTCTACTATGGAAAATTAATAGAATATTTATTATGAAAAGCAAATGAAAAATTAGTAATATAGTAATTATATTTTATCCGTTATATACATTTTTAATCCAAATTACAACCATCAGTTATGAGAAACAATTACAACTTTAGTTTTGCAAGAATAAAAATGACAATTGTCCATAATAATTTAAAAATAATATTTCAATTTTAATTCTTTTCAGTTTTTTGTTGACTTTATATAAACTAATAACAATTGTTTTCCATATTTTTTAATTATCATGTTTTTTTATGGAGAATTGCTAGGTTGACCGAAATATCTGTTTTGAAGAAACCACCGAGTGAAACATGTAGTGGGACCAGCTGAAAACATGTACTATCCTAATGGTAAATCCATCACCCTACTATCGTTCGATCAACCACAACTTTCGTAATATTGTTATTTGTCCCCTAACGACATAAAATAAACATTTTCCCACTACCATACTGAACCACCACTACCACCACCACAACCACTCATTACCACTATCTTTTCCACCACCATCACTATCGTTACCGGCTCCATGCATCACCACTCTCAAACACCACCACCCTGGCCATCTCATCCCTAATTTCTATAAATATGATAGAAAATCCAGAAAAAAAAAAGTACTATATTAATTTCGTACTAAATGTATTCAATTAGACTCACATATTTCTATTTGCTTAATTAAGTATTGAATCGAGAAATTGAGATATAACCCTTTGATATACTTTTTATTAAGATTGAGTCTGACTGCCTAGTTGATTCTCTTAAAAGTATATTGGAGTTAGTCCATACAGATTGCTAAGCGAATTATTGGGTGAGGTTGTTGTACCCCCACTTTTTCAGCTTGTTACACACAAACGAAATATACCTTCATTTAGATATGGGTAACCATACATAAACGTGTATATTGGGTTGAATCAATAACAGTTAACCGAAGTTATCCATATGAACCCTTTTTTCTTAGCCGTATTCATCTAACACTTGTAGATCAAATATGATGATCCATCAATCATGATAGATAATCAAATTAATCTAATTGTGTTTCAAATAGAGTTGTTCAATTGTTCACTATCTCATAGAAATATTCATGAACAAATTGAAACGAAATCAGATTGATTCGTAATCGTACAAAGTACTTATACAAGAATCAATTCATAAACATTAAGCCACGATTTGCAAAGTTAATTTGCATTCCTTAAATCATAAATATTTTAGTTCATGAGTATGAGAATCATACATAACCGATTTAGAACTTAACCAGTGTGTTAGATAATTGGGTACGCGAATAACAGCTCTGGACCTTGGCCTAGTCAAGCCGTTCACAAACCCGGTTCGCGAACAACCGTTCTGGACCCAACTCAGGTAAACCTGTTTGCATACTAGGTACGCAAACAAGAGTTCCGGACCTTCTCAGGTAAATCCGTTCGCATACTAGGTACACAAACAAGAGTTTTGGACCTGAATCATCACAATACAGTTCGCATACTGGATATGTGAAAAGACGAGGGTACCCAAATATACCTCAATCTAAAACTTTTCCACATATAAGTCCTTTTTTCCGAAAGTGATTGTCTATGGACTGATTCGAGACAATACAACTAATTGGTTCACACTTCGTGTGATCGTCTATGGATACGAGATCGAGACAATACGACAACAAAATAACTTGTGTGATTGAATATGTATACTAGATCGAGACAATACAACAACGAAGTATGATTACTTGATAATAGGTTCGGACTTAACCAAACACAATAGGATTGCTATCAAGTAAATATGAATTACCATTTGTGTATTTTACTTCTAATTATAATAAATATAATTATAATTGCGGAAATAGAAATGTAAAAGACATAGCAAGATTTTGTTAACGAGGAAACCGCAAATGCAGAAAAACCCCGGGACCTTGTCTATAATTGAATACTCTCAGGATTAAGTGCTATACAAAATCTAAACCATCTTCGTATAGTTGAGACCAAGCAACTAAACCTATAGTTCACCTAGTTCCGCCTGTATCCATGCGCCTCTAACTTGCAATAAATCACGCACTTGGAACAATTCCTTTGGTTCGTATTCCAAACAGTAAAGGAACAACAAATATGTTCGGTAACAACTAGTTTCAATCAAGTGATATGAGATTGACAAAAGGCTCTTCCATTTATCGCAATAAACTCCTTTGCCAGGTTCTTAGATCTATCCAATATTAACTACCAAAGTAATTGGCAAGATTTTGCAATCAATATTTTAAATCACAAAGAAACGTATTGATGCCGATACACTCAACTAATCAATCTAGATTATCACAAGGATAAACATATTATAGTTGGATCCCCATACGATCAAGTTTTGTGCACACCAAAGATTATGAACCCAAATCAGAAATCATCTTTGTCTCCAAATCTTCTTAGGCTGTGTTTGATAGGAATTAGCCATCTTTCCAAGGAAATAACATGTTTTCCGTCGTTTGATAAAACAACATTTCCATGGAATTGTAAAAAAAGCGTGGCCTAACGTATGTTTTAAACTCAATTCCATGGAAAGTCTTTCCTTGTGTTGTGACACTAACTCCACGTATCCTAGCTGATTTCCTTATTAAGAACCACTTTATTTAGTTAGTTTATTTCCTTGTTTAGTTAGCAGTTTAAGAGTTATTAAAACTCTAAGTTCTCTACTTCTTATGCACGGCTTTGAAGTTATATATATAGTCTGGCCAACTTATTATTGGATTGCCAGTTAATAAATTTATAAAATTTTAATCTTTTTCTCTTAAACTCATTCATAGAGGTGGTTAACCCCCAAGTCAGAGGGTTTTATCTTGGTTTAACGTAGAAAGTTGGTCTGATATCTTGTGTTTGGTATTGGACCAAAACACCTTGCCTCCCCTAGGAAACTGATTCCATGGAAACACTTTCCATGGAACCGTTTCATTTCTATGTTATCAAACACAGCCTTGGATCTTCAATAAACACCTACACATAATCAACTTGAATCTCTTATGATCAATCACACGCAGAACGTAGTCTGTTAACAATGGATTATCACAAGACGTCTTTAGATCTACAAATAGTCTAAAGAACCCCGTCGAAACTTCGATCTAGTTTGAGTGAATCTTATATCAGAAGAGAAGATTCTCAAGCATAAACAAACTAGGTGCAATCAAAGTTTAACAACTGTTAGTCAATCAAATCAATCGAAAACTAATAATAAACTGCAATTATCTAGTTTCCCACCAACGGTACTCGTAGAGCTTCCCAATCCCAAAGAAGTCTTTAAAACAAGCGGTCGTAGGAGATTTCTCCTAATTAGGGTACTTTCCTATCCGAATAGACGACTCCACCAATAACAACACAACTAGGTAGTTTTTCTGGCTCTGAGGATTAGTTTGATTGAAATGAAAACTTCAATATTTATACACCAAGGAATTTCCAAATCAGAATATTCTCAAAGATATGCAATAAAAGCAAAAACGGTTTTCATATCCTGGAAATGCACTATCCAAATATTGACCGAAATCTCAATTGGGAAATCTCCAACTAGTAAATGTACATTACTAATTTTTATTTTCTAAAGATATGCATTTTAATTACTGGAAATTAAAAGCATATAGAACTAAAAACCTTAATTAAAAGATTCTCAATTTATTTCGATCCGGGATTCTCCTTTAGCTATTAAGGAATATCTTTGAACAATAAAAGATAAGAGTTACTGCACATGTTCAAAGTATGCCGACATCTTTACTTTGTAAATCCTTTTTCATATTTACAATCTTGGAACCGATTTGCCACACTTCCAAACAAGTTTAGAATTGGTCCATCTGACTTAAAAGAACTATGTGAATGATTATCCTATCAAATCACCAATCATGGGTTTAAACGGTTCTACCAAAACAAGTTTTGGTTGTACCTCCATGTGGGCACTAAGATCAGTCACACTAGCTTTCCAAAAATTGGTTGACTAGGTACTAGGATCGGTTACCACATATATATGGTATCTAACTTGTATTCGGTTGCACAAGTCATAGGATCGGTTACCAATCACTAAGATTTTGTTGCACCTCTTACAAGGATCGATTCCCCTACTTATGATCGGTTGCAACTCTTACTAGGATTGGTTCCCCAATGTCTAGAGTTGGTCATACCAATTACAGTAAATTGATCATACCATCTCAGGTGATTAGTTAAGATCGGTTTCACTAATAAAAGTCATACCAATACAAAAGTCAGGCCTTGTGAATAGTTTTACCAAGATACATAAACAAGTTATGAGCGGTTATACTAAACACACATATTGGTAATCCAAAGATTTGCAATGAATAACAATACCAATAAGCCTAGCGATTTTCCTTTCGATTCATAACACAAGTTTATGAATTGTACTTCCTTTAAATGAATGTAAAAACATTGTTTCCTAGGACGAAATCTTCACCCATACCCATACATAATCACAATAGCATTCATATGATTATGTCGATATCTTATATACGAAGTTCAAAAGATAGACGTAATACTTCGTATTGTAATTCCTTAATACTATGTCTAACTAGAGTATAATCATTCACAACTTCACAATTATGTTTTCAATATGCACGACTTGAAAGATACGATAGGAATGAAACAGTTCAAGTCAAATATTACTAACCTAAAGTGGAAGGATGATGTCGTCGTTGTAGCTCTTTACTTCTTCACATTCTTCAAGTCTTCACGTAATACTTGTAAGTCTCATATCCTAGTAACTTTCTAGCTAACTTATACGAAGTTGACTCTAGTAAATAATCAAGCGACTCTTTAAATGAGTTTTGGTTCACTTAAATATGACAACCAAACTTGACATACCAACGCTTGGTGGGTTCAACCGATCTATGCTCTAATAATCCACCCCTTTGTCAATTTTAGTTACAAAACTCTTACATCATATGGATAAATACACATACGCTTGATTCCAAGTTTCAACATCACAATAACCTGTATACATTCAATCCATAAATGCCGATGTTGACATTATAATAACATAGCTAATACTCCCCCTAAAGGTAAGATAGGTAGATTTTCAATCTACACGTCTTTGTTATTCCCTTTGTAATTCATGTAACTACAAGTATCAATATGATATGTTACTCCCCCTTAGTCTATGCTTTACTCTTTCATTAGATATAACGTTTAAGCACCATTGTCCTTTCCTTAGTGATGCCAAATCACTTGTTTACTCCATATATTTCTCCCCCTTTTTGTCACAAAATGACATGCACGAGCAAATAAAGGACAAACCGAAAGGATCTTACAAATCTCAAAAGACTTGCAAAACCTGTAAGAGTTAAGCACGAGGGTTCCACACACCATTTTTGGTAACCAATCTCAAAATAGAAACTACAAAAGTAATTTTGTTTTGATATGTTACCAAGGAAACAATTGCCTGAAGAAATTTTCCCTAATAGTGTAGTAAACCAAAAATAGACTAAGAACCTTAGTTCCTTTGCTAAACCGATTGTACAAATACAATCGCTTGTTCGATAAGACCAAAATAAAGATCAGGATTAACTCTATTTTTCTCACTGGGTTCTAATTATTCAAATAATAACTTAGACCTTTCACTTTTAAACAAGACAAATACTAGGTTAGTTAACTAGCATTTCTTGTTAAGGAATTCGATTAGACTTGAATAACCTAAACCTCCACTTTCATAAGTCTAACTAAGATCAGAATTAACTTAGTTTCTCTTATCCGGAATCTAATTGGACTAAACAATTGATCCCGAAAACCATTTTGTTCAGCCATAACAATTCATACAAACCAAATAAATCAACTTGCATAATTATTTACCTCAACCGGAAGCAATTGAAACAAATATAGACATTATAGTACCGCAATTGCACCGAAATTTCGTAAGCCTAAACAATTGATACCAAACTAATAAAGAAGGATAACAATAGTTTTTCTTAACTGAAAACAATTGAATCACACACACATCCATACACAAATAATGGAATAAATATCAATTGTACCAAAAATTTTGTTAAGCAAAAGCAATAAATATATGCAATAAAATCAGGCTTTTCTTAAACAGGAAAACGATTAACTAACAAATTCATTACCTTAGATTCTGCATCCTCTTCTCCCCAGAAATATATATCATTAAGCGTAAGTTCACATAGAACTCTCCCCCGTTGTGTTGTCATCCTCTCGCAAGACAAAAGAACAACAACAAAGACCAACCTTTACCAGAGAAGGTTGAAAACCTGTTTTAACTAATGCGATGCAAAAATTGAAACCCCGAAACACATATGATTTTATGCTAAACCAAACGATTCAACATATTATGACTTTTTCACATATTTGTTTCAATCATAACCCCTTATGATCCTTTGATAAAGCCTACCAACATGGGCTAGAACTTAATCCTTCTAAACCAAAAAGTCACCCAAACCATAAAGGTTCACACCATATGAGATCGAATATTAAGGTCATGAAAACCCAAATCAAACATCTCATAAACATACATAACAATAAAATAAAGCATTCAAGCACGGGCTATGTAATCGAAAACTATCACAAGAAAAATTATAAACTAATAATTTTATTCATAATAGACTTTATGCAATTATTTAAAGAAATAAAAAAATGATGTCTATTTTCTTGGATTAATCCTTCATCTCAATGTTAGAGGAAGGTAGATTATTACTTTCAGTCTTCAGCTTGTGAAATTCTTCAAGTAGATAACCTTGTTGTTTGACCAGAATTTCTTGCAGTTGAGAAATTTTCGTGAAGGATTCTGCAAGAACATTTAATTATGTCTTTGATTGAACACAAAAGTGTGTCAAAGCTTCAATACACTGATCTTTCTTCAGCATATTATCTCTTTCCTTCTTGCTAAGACAATCTCTCTTTTTGATTTTGCTATTTGATTTCTCTATATCAAGAGAAGATGCAGACTTATTCTTAAAGCGATCTTTATGATCTAGCACCTTATCAAGAGACGACATTGGATCAGACTCATAGTTCGGACAAGGAATGACCAAAGAAAAAGACTGATCTTTTTATAATTTTCATACTTCCAAAAATATAATATTCCTATAAATACGAATATCTTAAATATTTTCAATTACTAGATTTTATTTCCATAATCTACACATAAGTGCCTTGATCTTTCTTCTTCCTCACTCAAAGTGGCGAGGAAAGAATTTTAATACCGATCAGGTGGTATTAGTATGAGATTTTCTCTCATTATGGAATTTTGAACAACCAGAGTGTCCTTGATCTAGTATTGTATGAGAAAGTCTCTTTTTGTTACCTCGAACTAACGAAGTATCTTGAGATTGACTGGGGTTGTATATGCAACTTTTAGCAATTATGTTTTTGAGACAGTGTTTGCATCTTGTCTTATTTTTCCCTTTACCATTAGATGATTTAATAACATCGTAAGGCATGTCCATTTTCAAAATGTATAAATCACTAATGGAGGAGGAAGAAATAAGATTGACAACTAATGCAATATTAGTTGTTTCCTCTTCTTCAAAATCATACGAATCAGAGGTCTCATCTAGAGTTACAGCCAGAGCCTTGCTTCTAGTGTATTTCTTAAGATTGGGACAGTCTTTAGCAATATGACCAAACCCTTTACACTTAAAGTACTGTGGCTGATATTTATCATCTTCTTCCTGATCCTTTTTGATAGGAACTCGATCATGTGGACGAGAAGATCGATGAACATCCTTTATGAATCTCTTATTTCTTTTCTTTAAGAGATCTCGAAACTGTCTAGTAATTAATGATACTGATTGTTCAATTTCATCATCAGAATTTTCCGCAATTTGTTTATCTGAATCATCTATTGGTCTATTCCTCTCCTTTGGAGCTTTTGGAATTTTTGCAGCTGTAAAAGCGATTCCTTTACTTAGAATAGACTGTGATTCATGATCAAAGAGCTTTAACTTTCCAACGAGTGTGCTTCGTGAGAGTGTTGAAAGATTATTTGCTTCTATGATTGCATGCTTTTTAGAATCATATCTAGTTGGCAACGATATGAGAATTTTTCACACTATATCTTTTTCAGAAATAGTCTTTCCAAGAGAGAAAAAAGAATTAATTATCTCAGAGAGTTTAAGGTGAAACTCATCAAAAGTGTCGTTGTCATCTATTCGAAGGTTTTCCCAATCGTACGTAAGAGTTTGAAGTCTAGCTTCTTTCTCTGATATGTTTCCTTCGAATACGATATGAAGATTATCCCAAGCTTCTTTCGAAGTTTGACATGTTGATACATGATGTTGTAGATCACGACTTACAATATGTATTATAGCATTCAAACCATCTGAATTATGCTTAGCAAAAGCCTTTTCTTCGTTTGAAAAATCCACTAATCGTTTAAACTCATATTCCAAATTTTCTACTTTCGGACAATTATAACCATCGATGACTATTAGCCACGTGATTGAAGAAAAGGTCTCATAACAGATGTTCACCATAAATAGTTTGTTCTGTCAAATCTTGGCGGTACGTTAATTGAAGTCGATTCATGAGAACTTGAGTTCATCTCTTATAGGTTGGATCGCACCAAACACAGATTGTTAGATCTTTTCATGTTTTCCTGCTCTGATACCAATTGAAAAGACGAGGGTACCCAAATATACCTCAATCTAAAACTTTTACACCCATAAGTCCTTTCTCCTAAAGTGATTGTCTATGGACTGAGTCGAGACAATACAACTAATCGGTTCACACTTCATGTGATCGTCTATGGATACGATATCGAGACAATACGACAACAAGATAACTTGTGTGATTGACTATGGATACAAGATCGAGACAATACGACAACAAAGTATGTTTACCTGATAATAGGTTCAGACTTAACCAAACACAATAGGATTGCTATCAAGTAAATATGAATTAACGTTTGTGTATTTTACTTCTAATTATAATAAAAGCAATTATAAATGCGGAAATAGAAAAATAAAAGACACGGCAAGATTTTGTTAACGAGGAAACCGCAAATGCAGAAAAACCCCGGGACCTTGTCCAGAATTGAATACTCTCAGGATTAAGCCGCTATACAAAATCTAAACCAACTTCGTATAGTTTAGACCAAACAACTAAACCTATAGTTCACCTAGTTCTGTCTGTATCCATGCGCCTCCAACTAAACTAAGCTTAAAGTAGATGACTTAATTGATCGCTTCAAAGCGGGGTTGGTCACAAAAGGATACAACCAGCTTGAAGGTGTCGCCTATGATGAAACCTTTATCCTAGTTGTTAGGCATACAACTCTATGGGTTGTTCTCTCGATTTCTCTTATACGTGGTTGGCCACTTCATCAACTCGACGTAAAGAATGCATTCCTCCTTCGTTACTTGAAAGAATATGTCTATATGGAGCAACCACCCGGATTTACCGACCCATTAAAGCCCGATCATGTTTGTCATTTCCATAAAACAATTTATGGACTAAAACAAGTTCCACGGGCTTGGTTTGAACGTTTTAGTTAATACTTACTTCGCGTTGGATTTAATTATTGAAGAGTAAATTCCTCAATTTTCACCTTGCATTGTGGCATATGTACCAGATATTTGCTGATTTACGTCGATGATATTATCATTACCGGCTCTTCCACTTCTCATATTCATCATCTCATAAAAAAGCTCAGCTCGAAGTTTTCCATGAAGGATCTCGACGAGCTACATTATTTTTTGGGAATAAAGGTCACTAAATTTTCTGGTGGTTTATTCTTATCTCAGCAAAAATACATCAAAGACATTCTTGTTAAAAATTCAATGTCCGAGAGTAAAACTGTTGCCACACCACTTGCAATTAAACACGAGCTTCACCGAACAACAAGTATCTGACGATGGTTGGTTCGTTGCAGTACCTTACTATTACAAGGACTGATATTGCGCATTCCCTTAATCTTGTTAGTCAGTTTATGTATCGTCCCACTATTATTCATCTCCAAGCTGTTAAAAGGATATTATGGTACTTTAACGACACTCTTGATTATGGGATTCAACAACTTGCCAACTCCACACTTAATCTTTACGCCTTTTCCGACGTTGATTGGGCTGGTTGTGTGGATACACAACGATCAACGACCGACTATAAAATTTAGTTGGGAGCTAACTGCATATCATGGTGTTCGAAGAAACAACCAACTATATCTCGTTTTAATACTGAGGCTGAATATAGATCCACGGCCTCCACTACTGCTGATATTACATGGATTATGTATCTTCTTCGTGAACTTGGAATCAGTCTTACCAAAGCTCCAGTTCTATATTGTGACAATACCAATGCTCTCTACCTAGCCAAAAATCCTAAGTTTCATGCTCATACAAAGCATATATAATTAGACTATCACTTCATAAGAGAAAAAGTTGTTGCTGGTTCACTTGTTACTCGCAATGTATCTACAACTTCTCAACTAGTTGACATTTTCACAAAGCCATTGCCTAAGAAATCATTCCAGTCTTTGCGCCACACGCTCGGTGTGATATAGTCACCCTCTCGCTTGAGGGGGAGTGTTGAAGATAAACTATCCAGTTGTAAGCCTATTACAGTTGTTCATGAAGAGTCCAAAGAGTCATTGGAGATCATACCAAAACAAGCTCAATAGGATTTTCAATATAACTTATTTTTAAGAAGATAATAAATCAATTATCTTGTTACTTTATTTAGATTATAACGGTATAAAAATTATGTGTATAAATTATCTAACATACAGAGAATGTAATTCATACAAATATAAACAAAGCTTTATTTTATCTCCCATTGTGTTGGAAATCTCTGGAAAACGAACATAGTAAAGGTGTTTAACTCAATTACTTGAGTTGTTTGTCGCTGAAAATATTGTTTGAAAAAAAAATTGAATTGTTATTTGAGATTAAGTTTTAGTTTTAGTTTTTGATGGAAATCGGGAAATAAATTAGGTTCTTTGACTTGGGGATATATAAACTTGGGGATGTATCACCTCCCTAGTTTTAGGCTTATGGATTTTATTTGAGGCCTATGGATTTCTTCATCTACCCAATAGAGAAGGATAAGGTGTCTAAAGTGTGTTAAAATTACTAAATTACCCTTTAAACAACCCCTAAGAGCGTCCACAATCATGGACTATCCTAAAACCAAAAACTATACCAAAAACTATTTTTTTTTGGTTTTAGTCGTGTTTCAAAACAACGGGTAGAGACTAAAATTTTAGTTAGGCGAACATGCAGGTTACGCCCCATGGGGCGGAAAAAAATCATGCTCCCCAAAGGCATGGGGCGGTATCACAGGATACGCCTGAAAGAAAAAAAAATTAAAAAAAAAAATGCATGGGGCGAACTCACAGCATGCGCCCCATTGGGGCGTATTTTCAAAGTGCTCCCCATGGGGGCGAACGTTTAATAAACTTTTGGGTTACGCTTGGTTGAGGCGCGGACATTTCGTTTACGCATGGTTGTGGCGCGTACTTTTGGTTTACTTTGGTTGGGCGCAAACATTTTGGTTTACTTTGTCATCGTGCGCACACCGAAATTACGCCCCCGACTATATTTAGTTTTAGTTGAGGGTCGAGACCAAATTTGGTCCAGTTTTCACTCTCTCTCCAACTAAAACCAAATATATGGTTTTAGTACAGCCCCACTGCGATTGATTTTCTGGACTATATGTCCTTTAGTCCAGTTTTTAGTCCATGACTGTGGACGCTCTAACAACTATATTTATCATTTCTACTAAAAAACTTTAATCAAATCCATTTTGGGTTTAAATCGAGGCGATATATTTTAAGTTATGCAAATCGGCTATATTTTCCTTTTTTGATATACGAAAGCCGAACCCAGGCCTCCATCCGGACTGACCGCACTGCCATATCCTACCCATCATAACCCATATATAAATACATATAAAAGGAGTATTTCATAAGATCTCCAAGCTATTGAAGGAAGACTCGATCCGCTTCAGACTGCTAGTCAACTGGGCAAATCAACTATATAGATTTGGGTTTAAGGCTAAGCGTTAAACTTTAAGCTGCGCAAATCAGCCATATAATTGTCCAATTTTTTTTTATCAAACTCAAAACAAAAGCAAGAATAAAAAAGAAAAATACTCCCTCCGTTCCACTATTAAGTGACCTATTTGATTTTAGATTTTGTCCCACTAATAAGTGACCTATATCACTAAACAAAGAGATATTTCTGAAATTATCTTTTTAGTTAATTATAAAAAATATAAGAAATATGAATAATTTGATAGGCATGTTTATATCCGTTACGTAGGTGTTTTAAAATAATTTTCAATGGTACGAAGTTTGCGAACATCCGTGGAGTAGTTTGAGAGATAAATCATTTCTAAATTTCACTAGTTATTATCCATAAAGATATAATTGTAAAAAATAATTAAAAATACTATTTTCCTTGTTTGACTTAAAAATAATGCAAACCTAAACTAATTCACTTAATAATGGGACGGAAGGAGTACCGAATTACATTCCCAGATACGAGAGCAAAAAAAAATCTTCTAAGACACTCGACTCGGGTATCAACCTCGTGTAAAAATGCCGACCCTTATTGCCACTTTCAACCTCGTGTAAATTTGCCGACCACCTTATTCCCAACAACTATACGAATACGTGGCTTCAGTACCTCATGGGCTTTGGTAATTAAATACATAACCCATGAGAAACGGATAATACGTAGAGAAAAAAATCTGAAAAACTCTTTGTGTGGGATTTTGGAGCTCTCTCCCCTCATCTCGACTCCACCTAGTTGAAACAGGAGGAAAAGGAAAAAACTGAAATTAAATTCCTCAGAAAATATCTTCAAAAATGGCGAAATCCTTAATATATTCACCGTTTCTGAGTAATTCACTACTTTCTGTTTCTCGTCATCATAGTAGTAACCACCACATATATCCTTTATCCACTACAACACCTAGTCGCAAATTCAACAGAATCAAATTCAGCTTACAAGAAATTCCTCCAATTCATTCTGTTGATTTTCAGGCAATTTATAATAGAGCTGAAGGATTATTATATACACTTGCTGATGCAGCTGTTGTTGCTGCTGATTCAGCTACAACTAGTGTAGATGCTTCTGGTTCTACTGATGTTGCTGCTCAGAAAAGTGGTGGTTGGTTTGCTTTCATTTCAGATGCTATGGAAGTTGTTCTCAAGGTAATATTATTAAAGGGTGCTCATGGTTTTGCTTAATTTGTTAGTTATATGATTGTTATGTCCTCGTGGGTTTAGGTGATATTGTTAACTGTTGTGAATTTTAGCTGAAAAATGTTATATATTATTTTTGTTTGTGCTATAGCCTATAGTTTGTGTTATTGCCTATTGCTATGCCTTGGTGGTTGTAGAGAATTTAGGATAATATAGTGTAAGGTACTGTTTCGAAATGGGTGGAGGAGATTTGTGGGAGTTAATCACAGCCCTATGAACCTCGGGTCTGGGTTGGATGCTAGAGAATTGATTTAGGTATCTTTTGAGGAGGAATTAATGTATGTGATAGTTCATTGGGAAGAAATGGGATGATGGGAACTGGAAATGAGTACACCAAAGATAAGTAGGTAACTAATATTGTCGTGGCCTTAGCTTTGTTAGTTTGGGAGTGTAAAACATGTCAAAGTAAATAATTTGATGGGATTTCGAGCTGATTTATGCTCTAATACTACATATGGTTGATGTTTCTGTAGTTTATTGTTTTGATTTGCCGGTAGGAATTAGAGTGCTTACGAGTTTGAACTCAGGTTGTGGGGCTGTCAACACCAGATGAACTTTTATTAGAGGGGCATCGAGATGCTTCTATAGTTTAGCTTTCATGTTTTTCTTCTGTTTCTATATTTTTGCCTTTTACATAGTGTCTTTTCTTGTTGTTACACACTGTGATTAAGGGAGATGAGTTATTGTTTTATTTACAGGTCTTGAAGGATGGACTGACCGCTGTACATGTTCCCTACTCATATGGGTTTGCGATTATCTTGCTCACTGTACTTGTTAAGGCAATCACTCTTCCATTGACGAAGCAGCAGGTAAGTTTGGCCGTTCTCCTAAGTGATTTAACGAGGAAAATATAATCATCTTAATGGGCCATTGTCTACTGTCTTTTAATTTCTAAGAAAATATGTGTCCCCAACCTCAAATTTGTTTTGTTGATTTGACATGCAGGTTGAGTCAACATTGGCGATGCAAAATCTTCAGCCCAAGATCAAAGCTATTCAAGCAAGATATGCGGGCAATCAGGTAAAACATATATTTCTCTGGCCAAGTGCATAACCATTAGCATTAAATTCTTTGGCGCTGAAATAAAGTAGTTCTAGCAATATTTTAGATCATGCATGCCTTTTGATTTTTTTGGGTTTATGTAATCTTTATTTCAAATAACTTATTCAAATTTTCCGTATCTTTTGAAAAATAATGTAGAAGGAGACTGTAAGAACCCAGTTATGTCTTTTATTTTCCTGCCTGGCTTCAATTGGATTGTTCTAAAAAAGTAGTGGTGCCTTGCCGATATTTTATGCCGTACCCCAACTTGCTTCTCTTTCTTTCTTTTTTGCTTTTTTACATGAAAATGTGGGAGCACTTGTCATACATTCATTAGAAATCATTTACCATGTAATTCAAAACTGCTCATGTGGATTTCATTTTAGACAAGATATTTGAAGCTTTCTGAGTTTTTTTTTTTCATTTTGATAATCTGTTTCTCAGGAAAGAATACAACTTGAGACATCTCGCCTTTACAAGCAAGCTGGGGTTAATCCACTGGCAGGTTATATTTGTAGCTCATCCAGTCTCTTTTTTTGGCTTCAATGATAAGCATTTTTATGGTTGTTTTTTTTGGTTTTCGTAATTCACTTACCTCTTACTGTCACGTGCTATCTTCATCCCTGAATACTAGTAATATCTGATCATCATTTCGATAATCTTTGGATTCGTGTTGCTGATAAACAGGGTGTTTCCCAACTTTGGCTACAATACCAGTCTTTATTGGGTTATATCAAGCTCTTTCAAATGTAGCAAATGAGGTAATGAGATAACCATAATGTAGATGGTCTTTGCTGGCGAACAGTCTGTGTGTAAAATCATATAACATATATATATGGTAATTTACTAATTTCTAATGCATCAACTTTATCTTCAGGGATTGCTGACTGAAGGGTTTTTTTGGATTCCATCTTTGGGGGGCCCTACCAGTATTGCTGCTAGACAAAGTGGATCTGGCATTTCGTGGCTTTTTCCATTTGTGGTAACCAATTTCAGATTTAAGTCATGCATGCTCTTCTTATTTGTTAGCTGATAATTTGGAAAGCCTTTCCCTAGACATGTTTCAATGATGTGTCGTACTCCATTCACGTCCCATTATTTTTTTTTCCAAAATACACTTGAAATAAAATTTACACTTTACGTAAAACTGCCACAGACTGATGAGGTAGCACTACTCAAATTTATTTTACTTCATGCATTCTGTATAGATAACAGTACAGAATGTGTTGTGCAGGATGGACATCCACCATTGGGCTGGTCCGATACTGCAGCTTACCTAGTTTTACCCGTCCTCCTAGTCGCTTCTCAGTTTGTTTCAATGGAGATCATGAAGCCTCCACAGGTGGATTATTAACTTCGCTTATTTAGCGCTGTCATCTCTACACTGCTAAGTAATTTACCAGGCTTCCAAAAAACGTTCTATGGACTAATGTCTTCCTCTTTCAGTCGGACGATCCCAATATGAAGAACACACAACTTATTTTCAAGTTTCTTCCCCTTATGATTGGTTACTTCTCTTTATCCGTCCCATCAGGGTTGTCAATTTACTGGTAGGTCTCAAATACTATGGCGTTATAATACATAAAATACTGGAATGATATGGGTAGAGATTATTAAGCAGTTCAACATTTCAGTTGGATAAAAGTGTTCATTGAAATGAATTATTCTGCTTTAATTTCACCTTGATCTACCTTCGTTGCATGCATTTTAAGTTATTTGTTGGGTTCCTAGGTTTACGAACAACATCCTCTCCACTGCACAACAAGTGTGGTTACGTAAGTTAGGTGGTGCAAAGCCTGCTGTAAGTGAGAATGCAAGCGGAATCATTAGTGCAGGTCAAGCAAAAAGATCGTCATCTCAACCATCACGAGCCGGTGAAAGGTTGGTCTTATGCTTAAAATGAGGAACGATTTTGTATTTCAGCAGTTCACTAATTGCGGGTATGCCAATCATGACAATAGGTTTCGACAGTTGAAAGAAGAAGAGAAGAAAAAAGTGAACAAAGCTCTGCTATCTGAGGACAATCAAGTTTTGGACTCCGTGTCTGATGCTGATGACGTCTCTGATGAAGAGACAGCCAACACGGTAACTTGCATCCCTCTGTATATTTTTGGTTGTGCAAAATACGCTAAGGTCGTCCAATTTAAAGTGATTTCATCTTTCCTTTCTGTTAACTGATTTAAAAAAATCATTTATCTCAGGATGCTCTAGAAGAGGCATTAGCTTCTAGTGGCAGTACACAGATTCCAGATTATTCAGGTCCAAAGAAGAGCAAGCGATCAAAGAGGAAGCGTACTGTGTGAACATGTCATGTATGGTATCTCTTCTTGTAGCTACTGGTGAGTCCTGTATATCTCAACGTATTGTATTTTTATTAATATAGTGGCCATTCTTATGTTGGCTTATTTGATTGCTTTGGGGTTTCCTACAAATTCATTAAATTCAACTGGTACAAGTAACCCAAAAGAAACCCTAATTCAACATGGTACCATTGTAACTTCAGTCATGCCAGAAGATGATAAGCTTCATGAAGCCAATCTAATATTGTCTCATATGAATCTTTAGAACACAGATGTTATACAGCAATTATAGATCATGTATGATGGAATCTGTCAACTAAATGGTTGTAAACTCCGAGCCTCCATAAGTTCTTTCCTCTATTATTAAAAACTCAGAATAGAGTTATGTACCCCATACATCAAACCGACTCAAATACATGCAACCTTATTGAACTTACATTGTTACACTACCTCACTCACTTTCTCTTGCACGAAGAAATTTCATACCTATTATTTCACGGCTTGAATGGTGGGTTCCGGTTTCCTATCGGGCTGGGTCCAGATCGAGCCTTGTGATACTTGCTTACATATACCTGCATTTCTGTATTCTTCTTTACGCGAAACAGTTGCAAGGAAGAGCTCAGGTGTAAGTTATTTGGATCAAGTAAAATATAAGGTAGATGTAAAGGGTCTAGTAAGTAGAAATATATTCATGAAACTCACCTGAGTATCTAAAAAAACTTTACTTTCTGATTCAAATCGGGGTTCTGCAGGTTTGACCTCGAAATCAACTAATTAGACAGAAGATGAGCATATTAGAAGTTTTGAGTCAGAATTTTAATCTTATTTTAACTCAGATGAGTAGTAGCTGCAAAGAGTGAAAGTTAGTAGCTTGCCTGATTTTGTAGCTTGAGCAAGAAAGGGAGTTGTGAAGTAATAACATGGTGAAACCGCAAGGAGGAGGGTTGCCAGGATAAGGTAGGTTACAGTTTCTTTTCCTTTCATCTTGATAATTTGATTGCTACAAGTGGTGAGGATGTGTGGGCTTTTCTAGTAAAATGCTTTATGTTGGATAATTATCAAATAAGTAGAAAAATCTTTGCAATGTTTGCTAAAGGTGCTAGGGAATCTTATGTTGTACAAATTGCAAATTATAAGACGGGGTCGTGGGTTGACTTCTTCACCATCATGATAACCATGTTAAAGTTATTCTCCTTCATGATTCTCTGATGAGTACCCACCTATGCGGTGTTTGTGATAAGTCTGCTGCAATGGCTATGAGAGAAATAAGAACTGTAGGTCATAGAAATTTTGCTTATTGGCTCTAAAAATCCAGAGATCGAACGTGAAACAGAAACCTTCTGAGAATAACTACACTTTCTAGTACTGCGAATTTTAATGTATTCAATTCCACCTTACTTCAAGAAGGTAGTCTCCCAGAAGGTCGTTGGGTGAGGAAGACTGGTGTTACATTATCATTCTATATTTTAGTAGCTTATGATTCTTGTTCGTTATTACTTTGCACAAGCTTTAGAATTGTCTGTTGATGCAGTAGGGTTTTAATCCTGGATAGCTTATGCTGTTGTTTGTTACAACTCTATGAGCGCTTATGGTCGTCAGTTGTTCCGGCTCCCCGTGGAAGTTGGACAATATAAAGTTATGAAAGACATTTTAAATCTTGAAATCCTCATATTTTCCTCGTCGGCAATTATGATCTTCCGTCTGCTGGGTATATCTAGTCCAAGCAAAAGATGGTTGACAAATATCATCGAGGCGTTGAGTTTCACTATTGTTCTATTCACTTGTGACTCACAGAAATTGATAATGGTGGATGTTAAGTTGTTACTACTTAATACCACTCATAAAGAAATCCTTACCGACGGTATTATGATGATTGCAAATGCCAGCTTGGTTGACCTAACAAAGTTAAAAACCAAATAATGTAAGCTATAAAAATGCAATTATAACGTCTATAGTTAGGAGATTAGACACTGATTTGACTTTCAGGGTTTTTAGATACTAAAACAGTCCCGTCTTCCTTCTATGGGTTCCTCTTTATCTTTTGTTTTTTTTGTGGATTTTTGGTACAACTGGAAGCAAAATGGTACCGTCTCTTCCGCCATATGTGATCGTCACTAAAACAAAACTTACCTAAGGGCCTCACCTCTATATAACGTATTAATGACAAGTTTTTGATGCTTGAAAACCCATCATAAATTTCACTAGCTGGTCTAGAATGGATTTGTTAATTGCTTTTAAAAGTTTCATGATTGTCATCATCAAATCGAACACTCCAGCGCCCAAACGTTTGTTTGTTGCTGTTTAGCGGCAAGCCGGCAACAAAAAGTTCTATAAATAAAGCGGCTGCTGTTGTTTTCTGAAATCAGCTTAATCAAGTCTTGTAACCCGTGGCTTTTATTAGAGAATGTTTTGATAGAATCTTCTCCGAACTGGCCTTAAAAGTTTAATTGGAACAACAAACTACCATCTAAAGTTAGCTTCTTCTTATGGCAATTGTGGCTCAACAAAATTAGAGCAGTTGATAATCTAAATAGTAGAGCGGTGTCTATCAATGGTATCTGCTTGCTTTGTAACTTAGCAGATGAGAATGCTTGCCTTCTCTTTCTGCAATGTAGTTTCACGTTACAGGTCTAGGAAGGTTGGACTTGGGTGCTGCCCACTATATTTTCAGTTCCTTTCTTGCAACAGGAGTATTAAATTTAGGCTTCTCTTAAATATAACATATGCTTTTATTAACTATAACCCACATAAAATAAGTCATTAATTTTTCCAAACGGGTTCTTATAATTATTAACATAACCCATATAGTTTTATATAATTTTTATATATAACCCAAAATAAAATCCCTAAATCAAAAAAAAATAAAACAAATCTAATTATACAATTTTCATAATTAAAGTTACGTAAGATCCATGGCATGATTAATGATTTTTAAGAATACTCAATTTAATGTGATCATGATTGGGAGAAAAGAACATCATCTTAGAATATAATTTTGTTAGAATAATAGTGCTTATGAAGTTTTAGAAAATTGATTTTTTTGAAAAAGAATCGAACCTAATTTGGTTACGATTCGATTTTCGATTAATATTGTTGTGGACAATTTTTAAGGGAATAGTTAGAATATAACTTCAATCGTTATTACTGTAATCATGATTAGGAAAAATAACATCATTTTAGAGAAAACGTGAAAAGTTGGGTTTAGTTTGTTCTGGGAAAAGTTAAAATTAAGGTGTATAATTGAGTACTTTGTAAGTATTATGAGAGAACAATTACAAATAAATTGAAGTATAATTTAGTTTAGATGTAAAAAAGAAAAAGTTATGGTTTAAAAAAAAATATTAAGGTTTATATTTTGATTTTGGGGAAGAAGTAGGATTATTATTAAAAAAAAAAGATATGTTTGGTAATTTTGACTTTTCATTTTAGCTTAAATTTTTTGGGCTATAGTTAATCAAAGTGTGGTCTATATTTAAGAGAAGCCTAAGGTTGGGTTTGTTAATGCTTTTATTTTTTTCAAAATCACTTTCAAAATCTATATATGTCAATAATTTTTGAAATTGGTGTTTTGTAAAAAGAAATCAATGAAAATGACTTTACTTTACCAAATCAAAGCGGTTGGAACTTCCCAAATTTCTCAATTTTTCAAAAAAGAACATACGGTTGGAATGAGGAGGAGCTTTTAAAGGTACTAATGAATAAAAAAAAGCATAAGCTTTGGTCCCACCTAGATTTAATACTTGATTTATCGTTTTTGTCCCTATTTTATTTTATAAATGACGTAAAAAAATTACCCTAATTTTTGATACAAAATTACCTTATACTTATATACAATCTAATATTTTATAAATCATGATAATATAATTAAAGAACAATCAAACAAAGTTTTTTTTTCTCATTTACCATTTCATTTCATTTATCAATGATAAAAATAAAAACAAATATTAAATAATTATTTAATTAATTTTAGTTTGATTTTTTGTTTGAAAATTAATATATATATATAATCAAAAAGTGGTTAAATGAATCATAATAATAGTAATAATTATTAAATTTAATATTATATATATTTATATTGAATAGTAAAAAAGATTAATTATTTTAAACCCAATAAAACAGAATAAAACTATTTTCAAAGATATGTATGTTTTTGTCATTTGCTATAACAACAATAGTTGAATTTGATATTTTACCAAATACACTTTAACTGCTTTTTTAATCAGCTTTAACTTTAGTTAATATTTTACCAAACGTCAAACTGTTTTTTTCTCACAGCACGTCACAACAACGCACAGCAGAAAAATGCTTTTACAAAAGATGCATCAATACCAAACAAAGGCTAAATTTAAGTGGTGGTACCCGCATTGTTTTTGAACATAGGGTGACAGCGTAACCATCGGGTCTTCCTCAATGAGAGAGTTCGACACCTTTTGAAGTAGCTTCTCCCGTGAAGGCTACGATCTTCAAGTTAGACACAAGTTTAAGATCGAACTCTTCCTTCTTATGCTCCTTGGATTTCTTGTTGGGATACGCTCTTTACGAGTATTTGGGACCTCCTGAAACCGCATGGTGTTTATGACTACATTTCCTTCCTTTTTAGTTCCTTTTGAAAATACCATACCATTAAAACCGACTAGGTGGTGTTAGAAAATTTCCACCTAGCATCCATATTTACAAGCATCATGTTTTCAGGCATCAGATCCCTCCACTCCCTTCCAATATTTGGATGGTTGTGGATATTGTTTGCCTCAGCATTTAGTTCTGGCATCATAGATTGCCTTAGGATAATACATTTAACATATCTAAAAGAACTTAAAAGTTGAGCTACAAAATTTAAAAGCTTGTTCTCCGACATCGTTCCAGGTTTTTGCATTTTTCTTTCCATCTGTTACTTGATAACTTTGTCTTCCAGATGAACCGTCACTTCCTTTGTTTGTTGAGATGAAGCCCATTGAAGTGCGGCAATTAAACCGACTGTTACTCCATCTCTGTTGTTTGCCCTGCTCCTTGTTCTTGCTCTCCCTGCTATTGTACCATTACCATTAGACAAGACCATTGTTGAACCTGCAATCTTAGTTTCATTTTTATAACTTGTGTACAGCTTGATTGTTATTCCTGGTTTTGGCAAAGAGGTTTGTAGCTCATTTCTCTGAGCTATTGTTGGTTGCCTATTTAGGATATAGTTTTTCTTGTCAAGGGTAGGGGCATTTAGGTGTTTCTTGATTTGGTTAATTGTTGATAGAGGATCTGGTACTAGCCCTTCAAAACAGCAGTTGCATCTGGCTTTCCAGATGTACCAGCAAATGGTAGCACAAATATCTGAGAGTTGGTCTCCTCCATTTGGTCTCCATATGCTATTGTTATGCCAAGACAAAAACCAGTTATCTATTGTGACCTGACACCCCTGAACTGCTATGTGAGGGTATCCCATCCCAAACCAGACAGCTCTGCTAAAACTACATTCACTCAACATTTGGATTGTTTCAGCACTTCATCACTATTTTTACACATGCTACAGATAGGAGAGATCTCTGGCATTTTGTTGCTCAGTTTTTTGGACACTGGTAGAATATCATGGATTGTTTTCCAAATAAACATTTGGATCCTTGGAAGGACCTTGAGGTTCCAAATTTTCCTCCAAACCAAGGGATTTGGCATCCCCGGTTGGCAGATGACTTCTACAAGTTAGAAAGTTGTACACTTTCTTAACTGACAGTCCTCCTTTGGTATTTGTTAACCAAACTAACTCATCCTTGACATCAGCAGTTTGGTTTAACTCAATTGACTGAACATTTTGAGCCACCTCAGGTGAGAAAACTTGTTGGAGAAAATCTGTGCTCCATTCCCTAGTTTCCTGGTCGAACAGTTGATTAACATGTGTCAAAGTGTTTTGGATTATGGGTTTGAATATCATTTTTATTGATCAGATTCGGAGTATCTAGTGGAATCCAATTGTGGTTCCAGATTTGAACAGATTCTCCATTTCCTACTTTCCAAGTTGCATTATCTTTGAACCATGTTTTAGGGCATATATGAAAATTTTAGGGCATACAAAATGATTACCCTAACAAGGTGGGGTGATAAGGGATATACAAGGTTTGGTAAATTACTTAGTTACCCTCAATAAATTTATTAATTTACTTATTTATTATTTATTTTGTCATTTAAATCTTTAAAAAAGAAAAAAACACTTAATTCTCTAATATATTATTAAATATATTAGAATACTTTTCATAAATTAAATGTATCTAAACAATAGGGTTGTACAAAACTTTGGTTGGTAGCCTAGCAACAAGCTGAGCACCAACACCTTTCTGAATAGCAACACCTAACCTATAAAAAAGAAATTTATCTACGCCGCTACTGGCATCATTACAAACTAAACAATTCTTCAATCTCTTAAAAAAACACAAAGTATCATCACCTAGTTCCCCAACGTGGTAAAGGCTAGGACACCCAAACCATACCCATGCGAAACACATTGATCTAAGTATTTGTTACGTTTTCGCAATACAACGTTAGAGATGGCTTGGCCCGGGCCAAAAGCACGAACACCTACACCTGTGGAAGGTGAGACTCCTGTAACATCCATACAAACATCCTGACCATTCTCCCAATTGAGAACAAGAATATCAGCAGGTCGCAAATCCCTATTATCATCAGAAAGAAACCCAAGGGCGGCTTCTTTACGTGCTGGCGCACCATCCTTGTAACATATGTCAACAATTACATCACGTACCAGGCCGTGTCGAAATTTGATCCCCACATCCTTAGCACACTGAAGAGCATGAACACCAAAAATATCCATGGGACTATTACAACTCGAGCACAGGCCGCCTTCGACAAACAAGGGGATACCAAGACGATAATAAACTACGGCTCTAAACTGCCTTGGGCCAAGACATTGATTCAGTCCACTAATGGGTACAACCAAATGGTAATCTTGAGCATGTTTAACACGGTTGCACTTCCACAAAATGGAATCTCTTGTAGACATAGAAAATTGGTTTGGGATCTGCTTCTTAATTGCGTCGAAATAAGTGACTGCCAGGGAGTGCATAGAAAGGGGGGGGGGGATAGCAGTATCATCAACGCAATAATTAGAAGGTAAACCACATACCTGGATGAAGTTATGAAGTGCCGACTGATAAGCAGAGCCTTTGTCTGAAGAAAATAAGTTACCAAGAATCACCTTTTGAACCGAAATCGTTTGGCTCTGAGATGCTAGATAACGATAGTTACGGGTATCTACCATAGTGTAAATGCCAAGGCCACCTTCCTTGATGGGGAGAGTAGCGATTCGCTGTTGCAAAGGCCCAAAACCTGACCCATCTCCAATGATCAAAAGTCTCAAATACTGAAATAAATGATCATCAAACAGCTCAGTGGCATGTTGCAGAGCTGCAGGGTTGGTAGTGCGCATAGCAAAATACAGTATGGACACACCGGTGCAATTGCGAAGTAATATCATCTCACTCTGAGGGTCCTTTAGTTTCTTGATGGTAGACATTAGCTGGATAGTCTTGTGGACTCTAGCCAACGCCATATCACTAATAAATTTCAAATCTTTTTGATTATTGTTTTTTCATTTTATTTAACTTTTTTTTATTTAATTTTTAAAAAGATTTTCTTTAAAAACCAGGCTTGATTGGGGTATACCCAATGAGACGAAATAGGGTCATTTTGAAGTAAAAGTGGTCACCCCTTAACCAAATATTTTCAAAATGGCAAAAATGCCCCTATAATGATTAACACTAATTTAATTTAAATGATTAGATTAGTTTAATTAGTTAGTTGTTATAAGTTGGGTTTTAGAAATAATTGAGAAAGAGAAGTAGAATGAAGTAGCAGAGGAGGTTTTTTTTTTTTTTTTTGGGGGGGGGGGGGGAGTTAGGGTTTTTGTGAAATTTGTGATATGAGTGATTCTAATCCTAATTTTGAAGTGGGGGAGTCTTCTAACTTTCCTCCTACAGATGAGTACTTGTATGATGATCTACCAGACCATGATCGAATGGATTATTTGCATGATCCTCACTTTTATTTTCCTCAAACTCAAGATGGGTATGGAAGTGATGAATGTCTTGAGCCAAACGTAGAGTCCAATGACCAAGAAGAAGATAATGGAGCTGAAATTAATCAGGTAGACAACTTAGGTGGTGAAGATTGTGATTTTTCCATGCAAATGATCGATTTTTCCTTTTTTGTTTTACTTCTGCTGTAAAGGGTCGGTAAGGTCGAGGATTGTCGATCATGCCGACCATAAAAGCCGGCGTGGTATGTATGACCCAGTGCTCCGACTTTTCATGAGCAGTGTTATGGTCGGCAGGGTTAAAAATATGAACCATGCCGACTACATTTTTTTTTGCAACACGGAAGACGTGATTTGAAACATGTTCAAGTCGACATTGTAGTAGTACGTAGACCCTGCCGACTATAGTAAAGTCGGCAGTGCTCCGACTTTTCATGAGCAGTGTTATGGTCGGCAGGGTTAAAAATATGAACCATGCCGACTACATTTTTTTTTGCAACACAGAAGACGTGATTTGAAACATGTTCAATCCGGCATTGTAGTAGTACGTAGACCCTGCCGACTATAGTAAAGTCAGCAGTCTTTTATTTTCCAACCAAGCCGGATGTATATTTGTCGGCGTGGTTTTATGTATAGACCATGCTGACTATAAGATTTTTTACAACACATGAAACAATTTTGAAACATGGTTAAGTCGGTATTGTTCTGGTTCGTATACCATGCCGATTGTGTTTTGTTCGGCGTTGTTTTTATGTTAGACAAAGCCGGAGGTTGTTTAGCCGGCAATGTTTTAAATATATATCATGCCGACGTGTGTAATACATATCAACTAACTTGTGTTGCTTTGTAGATTGCATTGGTACCAATGACGGATCATCCAGAAGCTCACAATGTTAGGGGTCCTGATACTTCCGCATATTATTCTAATGATTTGGAATGGGTGGATAAAAACGACGCGGTGAAGTGGGTTATTGAGAAAGCAAAAGATAATATGTGCATTCTAGTAAAAAACACCCAACAAAAAGATTCGCGGTTTGAAATGGTATGCGAGTGTAGTGGGTCGCCGGACGCAAGTCACAAGAGAAAGAGTTATGTGAATGATAAGAAGACGAAGAGGGTGTACAAGACGAAGTCAAAGAAGTGTGGATGCGCATTCAAGATTATTTTTGGGAGGAACAAAAAAACCGATAACATGTGGAGAATGAGTAGAGTTGATGTTGGTTGGCATAACCATAAAGATCCGCAAAGTCTTGTTGGGCATTGCCAAGTTTCCAAGTTGAAACTGCACGAGTTCGAACAAGTTGGGGAATTAAACAAAGCAAGCTCCTTAGTAAGTTTAAGAGGGACGACCCGCATAACCTCTCTTCATTGTCTACAATTTATGCGGCCCGGGAAACTATCAAAAGAATTGAATGGGATGGATGAAAGGTAATGGAAGAATCACAATGGTTGACACACAAATACAACTACACGGTGAGACACCATGAGTCATCGGAGGGGAAGGTGGACCGTATTTTTCTTGCGCATCCCGATATGATTCAATTGGCACGGTGCTTTTACCAAGTTTTGTTCATGGATTGTACTTATAAGACGAATAGGTACAACATGCCTTTGTTGAACATTGTAGGACAAACCTCGGATAAGCAATCGTTCATGGTGGCATGGTGTTTTATGGATTGTGAGAAGGATGATAGCTATATTTGGGCATTGGAAACTCTAAAGATTCTCTACCACGAATACGAGACTCCCGGGGTTGTGGTGACCGACAATGAACAAGCAATAATGAACTCCATGAGGATTGTCTTTCCCAATGGACAAAATTCTCTTTGCACTTGGAATATACAATGCAATCTTAGAAAGAATTGTAGGAATCATATCCAAAAACCGAAGGCAAAGAAAGGTACTAAACGTGAAAAGGAGGAAGATGAACGTCTTAGTAAACTAACTAAAGAGGAGAGAGAGGAAGAGAAGAATAAAGAAGACGAAGAATAGAAATAATGTGAGATCAAGTTTGGGTTATTCATGAAAGCGTGGGATAAGTTGGTTTGGTCGATGAGTGTGGAAAGATATGAGATAAACTTGAAGGAGTTAGAGGATGATTGGGGCACTAATTACCCCAAAGTGGTGGAATATTGCAAGAGACAATGGTTGACGCCACACAAAGAGAGGTTTGTGTATGCTTTTACCTACGACTATAAACATTTCAAACTTGAGTCCACAAGTATGGTAGAGCAAGCTCATGGGACACTAAAAGGTCTACTTTTCACGAGTCAAAATGGGATTGTGACGGTGCAACATGCTATCCACGAGTACACTAATAATGATATCAACAAGATAAAAAAGCAATTTGAAGAAAGTAGCTTCCGAAAGTTGAAGGAGTTTAAGGAGGATGATTGGTTGCTTGTTGGTATACATAAAAACTTCTCGCATTGGGAAATACATTTCATGATGAAACATCGCATATTGTATAAAAAGTATGACAAGCCGGACACTCCTTGTAAGTGTAGTATGATGAAGGTTATCGGACTCCCATGTCGCCATATGCTTGGTAGGTATAAAAATCCCATTCCGATTGAAGATATCGATCCTTATTGGAATCAATTATCTTTCAAACCGACTCCAAGATAAGATCCCGGTGAAGATTTTGGCGACATGGAACTTGGAAGAATAATCCTCGACAAGTACCCCAAGTTGAATAGGTTGGACAAACAAACTATGAAGCACAAGTTGATGCCGATTGTTTACCCTTTTATGGAAGAACTTTAAGAACCGGGGAAACAAGATCCAACGGGTAGACCACCTACCACAAAGACGAGGGCGGAAGAAAGGGAACAAATTAAAGAGTATTTGAGTACAAAATGCGATCCATCCGGACATGAGTATACCGAGGCGGAATATAAAGAGGAGCCGGCTAAAAAGAAAAGAGGTTGGCCGAGGAAAGAAACAACTACACCAATGGTTTCAAACTTGAATCCAACTAGCACTCCACCTCTTGAGAGTCAAGCAAGTGTTGTAAAGAAAAGGGGTCATCCGAGGAAAGTAACAACTACACCAACGGTTTCAAACTTGAATCCACTTGACACTCCACCTCTTGAGAGTCAAGCGAGTGTTGTAAATAAAATGGGTCGGCCGAGCAAAGAAAAAACTACTCCAACCGTTTCAAACTTGAATGAAACTCCACTTTTTGAGAGTCAAGCAAGTCAGGGAGATGTTGTGAAGAAAAGAGGTCTTCCGAGGAATGTAGTAAAACCGGTATTGGAAGAGTATCGCGTATAACTCCCTCAAATTAATCAATAGTTCGTTATTGGTACCGATGACGTCCCAAAGGATGGAAATTGTGGGTTTCACGTTGCATCCCAATAATTGGGACACCTAAGTGGAGCGGTTGAGAAAAATCTCACCCAATGTCAATACATAAGAAAGAAGATGGCATCAAGACTAGAAATGGACAAGGAGTTTCATATCTCAATGATGCTAGAAGGTTACATGGAGGAAAAGAAGTGACTTTTAAAGAATTGCTTACTAGTGTTAAAGGTCCGGAGGGAAATACACCGATCAAATGGGAGCATTGGTTAAGAATGTCGGAGTGTGGCCATTTATTCGCGGATACGTGGTCGTGCGTGCCACATTTTTTTAGTAAAGGACTAAGTGTAGAATTTGCACCAAAGCATGTGGTTTGTGTGGAGCAGCTCAAGCATAAAAGGATTGTTATGGCTTTGGTTGATGGTAATAATCATTTTATTGGTCTACAACTCAACAAGGAATGTCCATTACCTCCTCTTTGTAGGTTTAGTTTTTGGGAAAAGTTCATAGTCAACAATAGCATGGAATGGATGAAACTTTATGAGGACAACATGCACCTTTGGAATGCTTTAGATGAGTCTAGGAATTTGAATGAACTCCCTCCGATATATTTGAGTGATGAATGATTATGATTAGGGAATAAGGAATCTTTTTGGAATACTTTTGTAATCGCATTTGTGTTTTGTGTAATGTACTTAGAAGTACTACAAATGAATGAAATGGATGTGTATTTTTTTGGTGTATAATTATTTGGCCGTCATCATATTCTTTTCACGACCCTGCCGACTTCACCAGGGTTAGCATGTTATATATTCGTCAGACTGCCGGCGGCACTGCATGATAATACATGAAAAAAAGCCTGGTATGGTCGGCATTATTTTGGTTGCATCATGTTGCCGGCTATTTGATGGTCGGCATGGTTTATGAGGATAAAAATGCCGACCATAACATGAAAAAAAAGTGGTTCTTGGATGTTCTCATACATAATAGTCGGCATGGTATATTAGGATAACGTTGCCGACTAAATATTGGACGGCATGATTTTTTAAAGACTGTTAAGGAGCCGGAACGCTTTTAACTTAGTACAATGCCGACCACACATCGGATACAAACCTTAAAAACTTAATTAGAGCATACAAACCTTAATTAAAGCATACAAACGTTAAAAACTTAACCCTAACACATTTGGGACATAGATAATATCTTTTTATGGTACACAATTTCTTAGGAGAGGTAATTAGCTTCATCTTACCGTTGCAACATGGATTTGTGCATGGTAGAAGGTTGATTTTAGCAACTTCATCTTCATACGGAGCTAGCCGCTTATCTATCCAATAGAAAAACCCACAACAAGTGCATTTTGAAGCATACGGCTGATATACATTACCTACTGCAGCTTTCATGAGAAGTAGGAATCCCTTACAACCTTCAATAGTGCATTTGCTTCCTTCAAAGGGTCAAAAGTTTTCCAAATGACCACTTAGTGTACAAAGACTACAAATATTTGGTTGTGTTGCACTTGAAACTTCCATTCTTTATGCAAGGTTGAAGATGAAGTTGAGAATGCTTTTTTAATAACAACACACCTAATATCTTGATTTTGAAATTTAAAGCCGTTAAGCATTCAATGGCTTGTACTTTGTACTTAAAAAGTAATAATTTTATACTACTAACATTTAGTTCGGCATGGTTTAGATTTAAAACCATGCCGACTACCTACCTCACAGCACTGTAGCATATAACATGGTATGGTCGGCAAGATCTACCTTACAAACCCTGCCGACTTACTGCAACTCCAATATTGTCTAAAAAGGAACAAAAAGGAATAACTTCTAAAGCCTAAAACATAATGAAAGAGTTCAAACCACAATCTAAGTTTCTAAACCAAATAAAGTTCAAAAATTTCATGGATCCTTCTCATTCTTGTTATCTTCCTCCACATCACTAGTTGTTTCACCATCACTAGCTTTTTCAGCAGCATCAACTTTTCCTTTTCCTTTATCCGAACCTATGTAGACACCGGCCTCATTGTAATAGGGGTTCACTCTATAAAAGTCACATGCCCTGTGAAAAAGCGGGGGTCTAACAACCTCACCCAATATTTCGATTAGCAATCTTTATGGACAACTCCGAGTTATTTTCTAGAGAATCAACTAGACTCAATCAATAGAAAATATCTCAAGGAGTTATTATCTCAATCTCTCAGTTTGATTTACTCAAGCAAATGTGATTCGCAAGTCTAATCAAAGAGAGATAACTTGGATGGTACCAAAGACCAATATCCAAGTGTCAATCAATTTAAATCAACAACCAATAAGGTTGGATGTTTTAATTGATTGAACAACGCACAACCTGTATTATTTCAATTATATAAAAATATAATGCGGAAAAGAAATAACACAGACACCATAATTTTTTTAACGAGGAAACCGCAAATGCATAAAAACCCCGGGACCTAGTCCAGGTTAAACATACACTGTATTAAGCCGCTACAGACGCTAGCCTACTCCAAATTAACTTCGGTCTGGACTGTATTTGAACCCCAATCAATATCACACTGATCCAAGATACAGTTATGCTCCTACGCCTCTGATCCCAGCTGGATAGTGAGCACTTGATTCCCTTAGCCGATCTCACCCACAACCAAGAGTAACTACGACCCAAAGTCGAAGACTTTAGCAAAAAAATTTGTCTCACACAGAAAAGTCTACAAGATAGATAAATTCGTCTCCCACGTATTAACCTATGAGTTTTGTTCCATCTTTTGATAAATCAAGGTGAACAGGAACCAATCAATAAAACCAGATTTATATTCCCGAAGAACAGCTCAGTTTTATCAATCACCTCACAATAGTCTTAATCGACGGAGCGAAAAAAGATATTGTGGAATCACAAACGATGAGACGAAGATGTTTGTGATTACTTTTATATCTTGCCTATCGGAGATAGAAATCTCAAGCCAAATATTAAAAATGTACTCGTATGATAAACACATCAAGATCAGATCACACAACTACAAGAAAAGTAGTATCGGTCTGGCTTCACAATCCCAATGAAGTCTTTAAGTCGTTAACCTGGTTTTGGAAGAAGAAAACCAAAGGTTAAAGGAGAATCAACTCTAGATTAGCAAACTATTATCACACAGAATGTGTGGGGATTAGGTTTCCCAGTTGCTAGAGTTCTCCCTTATATAGTGTTTCAAATCATGGTTTGCAATCAATGTTAGCTTAGTAACAAAGCATTCAATATTCACCGTTAGATGAAAACCTGATTAGATACAAGCTAATATCTCTCAACCGTTAGATCGAAAACTTAGCTTGCCATACACACATGTACTTGACGATTTTGGGTTTGTGTAATCGTACCCAAACATGTACAATAGTTGGTTCAATATTAGTCAATCAAATGGTTAGCCAAATGATATCTTTCATATCAACCATACTCTTCTTCACCATAACTAGTCCAAATGACTCAAATGAACTAGTTAGAGAGTTGTTCAATTTCTATGAGATCTTATATACTATATAAGACATAATTGAAGCAAAAACGATGTGATTCACTCGAATCGATTCATGAACTATAAATCCACGGTTTGCAATAGCATTCCTTATATAATTTAAATAAGTTCACGAACATCGTTTCTAGACATAACCACTCAAGTTAGCGGACTGGGTTCGCGAACTTAAGTAACCGGTCGGAGTTCACAAACTCCAGCAGAAATTCTCGTGTTTGAGAACTTCCGTCAGTTCGCGGATTGAGTTCGTGAACTGAAACCGAGCTACAACTCCAGCAAAAATTCTCGGGTTCGAGAACTATGCACGTTCGCGGACTGGGTTGACTGCTCAAGTTCCGGTTTTCACTTGATAAACAAAGTTTGCAAACTTTGGTTCAAGTGCTAAGGACTTATACATATATGTGTTACCACAATAATGTTTATATCCCTCAATGGTTATATTGTCTAAACTCTCATTTCAATCATTGAAACATTCTCAGAGGACGTCATATAGTTGTTATTCACAAACTAGTTTTCGTCAGAGCAATTCCCAAATTGATTGAAACATAACATGACTTTCGTCACTAGGCAAAGATGAACTTGGCCAAAGCGAAAGCTTTACCAACACACATTTCGAGAAATAGATAAGCGAGATATACTCAGCTTGAAATGTCACATGTGTATATCTTTAGTCTATATAGTAAAGCGACTTTTGTCTCTAGATAGGAGATATAGTAGATAGACTTTTGAGTGATAGATAAGTTCAAGTCTCCACAACATTTTAGTCGATGAAGATCCACTGGTTCCTTGAGTAGTCCTTCGTCTTGTATGATGATTGTCGTGGAGTTCTTGAGCTCAACTACCTTAGCTATAGTAGACTAGAAATTAAGACTTTATAGTTTTGATCACTAACATTGACAAACATGCTTGATATAGCAACGCATGCGAGTTCGACCGAGCAATGATCGAACAATCTCCCCCTTTGTCAATTTTAGTGGAAAAACTATTAATACATATGGAATACAAAAATTATATAAATAAAATTTGTAGCTCCTATTCCACATGTCTAATCTTCAACAATACTTGAAATCTTCGTCACTTCCAAGTAGTCCAATTATCCCAAAGGTTGTAAGTTTAGCATCATCGTTGTTGAAAATCCGTAGCTATAACAATGAGAAAAGCATCGGTTCTCAATCATTGTTATACAATGTCATAGTATTATTACACAGCGTCAAAGTCCAATTGCATCACAACTTCAACAATAATACTATGGTGATACTTCACTCCCCCTTAGTCAATACTCCATCTCACATGGAAACCACTCCCCCTTACATAATGATCCTAAAACCATATGTATTTATAGTATGAACTATATATTAATTCACCCCCTTTTTGTCAATAAAATTGGCAAAGGTACAAGAACGGGATCCTAATAAAATTTCCGTAAGAGACATTTCATGACCAAAGGTAAATGTGTATCATCTTGTTTATGCAATCATAAAGCCGAAGCTAAATGCATTCATCAAGGAGTTTATAAAGACGCAAGATAACCCCTATAATATTCCACATCCGCACTCCCCACAAAGATTTGGAAATTAAGCACAAGTTCAAAAGAACTCTCCCCCATAATATGTCATTCCCTAAGGAACAACAAGAGTGACCTTAGTTTCAAAAGAAAAGAAGGATTTCTTTAGACTCAACAAATTGCATACAAGTATGAATTTGGAATCCAACAAGAAATATTCAATCAAATTAACCAAAGTGAACCAAGATTAATTTGACTAAATATGCTCAACACAAGTAAACTTATGAAGACTTAAAAAATCAATTAGATTGATCACAAGAAAACTTGCAAATAATCTAATTGTCATACTCAACCAAACTAATTACAAGAGTAATCAATTTAATTGGCCACACTCTACATAAGAATATCTATGGAACAATGACTAAGTTAATCATAAAAATAACCATCCTAGTCAATTATGCTCAACATGAGAAGAAATTACGGAGTGCTAACTAAATAACCATACTAGATGATTGATTTAGTTCATTTGGGCTCAACATAAGATATTATGGAACCCCGACTAAGATTATCATAAGATATGACAACCTTAACCGTATATGTCCTCAACATAAGAAAACTTATGGAATACAAATTAAATAACCACACAAGTTGATAAATATAGTTCTTAATGCTCAACATATAGCATCTCATGGAACAACCAACCATGCCAATAAGGAATCGACTTAGTCGTATCGTGCTCAACATAAGATACAATGGAGCCTTCACGGTAATACATAAAAAATGGATCAATAAGGATCTATACCGTGGATAACACAAGGATTCATTCTATGTTTCTATCACCATTTGCACAATGACATAAAATAGACATAATCCTTAAATCACAAAAGATTTTAACCTATCTTACATCAATAATCGACAATATAGGCTTAACTTTTGTGTTTGTCAAAAGTCTATTCATCCTTTTATCAATATATGCATATCAATTCACAAATGACTTTACTTTTGACAAAATATGGGACAATCAAGTTCACGGACGTAAACAACATATCCCATCAAAATATTGCAATATATAAAACCATAAAGATTTTTTTTTTTGATACCAAGAGTTAATTTTATTAAATAGTGACAGGCTCAATATGCCTGCCTAGGAAAGATTGAATACAAGAAGAGACATTATGAGTACTCTCCACAACTGACTTCTCACTTCTCACCTTCTTGGCAATGGCATATGCCAAGTTATTGTTAACTCTCTTGACATGAAAGAAATGACATCTAACAAAGGAGTTTATAAGGATTTTGATATCTCTAACAAGCTTCCTATTCTCCTATCTAACCAAAGAATTGTTGGAAAAAATAGAATTAACTACATTTTCTGCATCTGCTACCACTTTAATATTGTGTATTCCTGCATCTTTAAGCCAACTGAGAGCTTCCAATATGGCCATGCATTCTCCAGCTTCTGCATCCATCACTCTATCTGCATAGGTGCATTTGAATCCTGCATATTCACCTGCATAAGAGAAAAGCACCATCCCAGTGCCACAATTATTAGTATCATTATCAAATGAAGCATCTACAAAAATAGTGTAAGTCATACTATTAGAGTGCAGATGAGCTATAGGAGGTATATCTTCTAATTGGTTATAGCTACTGGTGGCTTGAATGCATTTCATGCTATTAAAACTTGCTAACTGATACTGAATTAAAGAAGCAGTGTTGGAAGGGTTGAGAATTTTGTTTTGAAAAATGCATTCACATCTCTCCTTCCATATGATCCATCAAGCTACCATTAGTGTTTTCCTACATCTTTCTACTTCTTCTGTTGTAGAGTTATTAACTTGAGTGAACCAGGAAATTATCCATTCTCTGATTGTGCTGCAGTTTGCATGTACTTGTGAAATGTTGATATTCAAAGTATTCCAAACCACTCTGGCATGAGTGCAAGAGATAAGTAAATGGAATAAAGACTCATTCTGGTGTGTGCAGATGTTGCAGAAGTTTTCAATGCTGTGATTGAATTGAGAGAGTCTTTCTCTGGTTGGCACTGCATCTTTAAGGCACTTCCATATGAACAATTTGACTCTGTGAGGTAGGGATATCTTCCATAGAGCTTTCCAAACTTCCTTGGGAATAGGACTTATGGCCAGCTGATTTTGAACTCTATTTTCATTGAGCTTATTGTAAGTACTCTTTACTGTGAAGTTTCCATCTCTTGAAGGTCTCCATATCATAATATCCTCTTCAGTAGAAGATGTTTGTATAGCTTTGATTCTTTCAACTACTTCTGGAGCAAAAAGAGTATTAAGTAGAGAAAGATTCCAATCATTGGTACCAGTAGTAATAAGTTCACAAACAAACACATATTGCAAGTGAGAAGGATCATGAGGCTCCACTCTATAATCCAAACCTATAATCCACTTGTCCATCCATATTATAGTTGTTTTTCCATTGTTAATTTCAAAACAGTAATGCTTTTGCAAAATTGTCAAACCTTGTTCAATGCCTTTCCATACCCAAGAAGTATTTTTCCTTTCTGAGCTGATATGAAGGAAATTTTCGTCTTTGAAGTATTTGGCTTTCAGTATTTTTCCAAGAATGTGATCTTGCTGATGATAAATTCTCCAAGCTAGTTTAGTTAACAGAGCATGATTTAGCATCTCCAAATCTCTGAATGCTAAGACCCCAATATCTTTGGATAGACACATGTTCTTCCAGGCAATGAGGTTATTTCCCCTATTGGATTTAAAACCCCACCAAAATCTTCTTTGAATGGAATCTAACTTGTTCAGTAGCTTCTTAGGCATTTTAAAAGTACTCATTTGATAAGTAGGAATTGAATTCAGTACTGCTTTGACCATGGTGGTTCTACCTGCTTGATGCATAGTTGTGCCTTGCCAAGTCCCCAATCTTCTCTCAAAAGCCAATTGTATATCTTCAAAAGCTTTAACTTTAGAATTCCCAATGATGAGAGGAGAACCAAAATACTTCTCATTTTTATCCATTAGTTTAACACCTAAGATATGACTTAGAGTGTTGCAAATGCTAGGATCCATATTATTACTAAAATGGACAACAGACTTGTCAAAATTAATGACTTGACCAGATTGAGAACTAAAATCCTGCAAGACTTGGAGGAGATTATTCACACTGGTTAAATTAGCATGAGTAAAAATGAGACAATCATCTGCAAATAGCAGATGATTAATTGGTGGTGCACCCCTTGCAGCAGAAATTCCTTTGATACTTTTAGAATGATGAGAAGCAACCATTGTTCTAGAAAACCATTCCATTGCTAGAATAAATAAAAATGGGGACAGTGGATCACCCTGTCTTATAACTCTGGAAGGTTGGAATTCATGACAAGGAGAGCCATTTAAAAGCACTGAAAGAGATGTAGTACTTATGCATTGTTGTATTAACTGGAACCAATCCTCAGAGAAACCAAAATTGGTGAGAATCTTCATTAAAAAGGGTCATTCTAATCTGTCAAATGCCTTGGACATATCCAGCTTTAGTGCCAACCAACCTCCTTCTCCCTGTTTTCTTTTCATATAATGAACTAATTCATGAGCAATGATAGTATTGTCATTTATTAGTCTTCCAGAGACATAAGCATCCTGATATGGAGAGATGATTCTACTCATAAGGGGTTTCATTCTATTTACTATGATTTTTGAGATGATCTTGTAGGAGGTGTTGCATAAGCCTATAGGTCTGAATTCAGAAGGAGTGCTTGGTTTACTCTTTTTAGGAATTAGAGATATGTATATCTTGTTGAGCTGTTTAGGCATTTGTTTTGAAGTAAAGAATTTTTTAACAACTTCACATACATCATTACCAACAATATTCCACTGTGATTTATAAAATCCTGCTTGAAAGCCTTCTGGTCCTGGGGCAGACCAATTCTCCATAGTCTTGAGAGTGTTATGAATTTCTTCATCAGTTGGAGTGGAAAGAAGTAAGGAGTTGTCTTCTTGAGTGATCAAAGTTGGGATATGCCAGTAATGTTGTTCTTCAATGACTGGAGAGATAGTGGTGCTGATATTATTGAAATGGTTGGTAAGAAGTAAAGATATTTCTTCTCTAGAATGAATCCAATTACCACCAGTATCTTTTAAAGAGTCAATATTATTTCTTGCTCTTTTCCTTTTAGTTAGAGTATGGAAGTACTTGGTATTATAATCCATCTCTTTGACAAAATTGTCTCTTGATTTTTGTTTATTAAAATCATTTTGAATCTGGTGCCATTTATCCAATTCCTTAGATATTATTTCAGCTTTAGTAGAGTTTTCATTAGAGAAGGGTAAAGCTTGAATCTCATCCAGCTATTTTTGAATATCATCAACATTCTTGTTTATATCTCCAAAATGTTTCTTATTCCATTTAGACAGAGCCACTCTTGTGAATTGAAGTTTCTTAATAAATCTGTGAGCTGAAGAACCTTGAACTGATTTGTCCCAAGATTTAGCTATTTCATCTTTACAAGAAGTGTCTTGTAATCAAGTATAGAAGAACTTGAAATGTTTCCATAGTTTTGGCTGAGAATAATCAGTGATAAGCATTATGGGGCAGTGATCACTTCCATTCTGACTTAAGTGAAGCAATTTAGAGTCTTGAAACTGTGAATTCCATTCTGCATTAACCAGAGCCATATCAATTCTTGATCTCTTTTTACCTGTACCTTTGTTGTTGCTTGACCAAGTGTGCTCTCTTCCAATGAAGACCAAATCTTCTAAACCTATTTCTTTTAATATAGTATGAATTAAACCATCACCAGAAGAAGAAGCAGAAGTATCACAATCATGCATATGAAAATTCAGATCACCAAGAACAACCCATGGTTGGGTGATATCAACTCCAATATCTTTAATAAAATCCCACTGCTCTTTCTTCTTAGAATAATTTCAGAAGCCATACATGAAAGAAACTAGCCAGTCTTGTTGACTTGGATCACTCTGGATAACTGCATGTATCATGTTATTTTCACTACAAACAATGTCACAAGTAAAACCATTCTTCCATAAAAGAACTAAACCACCAGACAAACCAATTGGTTTCAAGTATTTGGCATTAGGATATCTAAGAGGTGCTAGTAAAGATCTCATTTTATCTTCAGTAACTTTTGTTTCACAGAGAAATATAAGATCAGGGTTTTGAGTTCTAATAAGGTCTTTAAGGTGATCTCTAGTAGATTGGGTTTTCAGGCCTTGAACATTCCAAGCAATAATTCTCATTTTGTAAGAAATGGGAGTGGCTTTTGATGGAGAATGAGGAGTACCAAAAATTAAAAGATTAATGAATAAAATGCTACAAGAATGGTCACTAAATTTTTTAAAATTGAAATGGATTCTAGTGAAAAAAGAGATATAGTTTGAGTTGATTTCAAAGAAGATGATTTTTTCAATACTGTAAAAATTAGAGAAATCTAAAGTAGGATGAAAACTTTGAAAATGAAATAATAAAATTTTGAATGTAGAGAAATATAGAGATACCTGATTCCCCATGGTTGCAATAGCTGATTGGTTATCTTCCACTGTGACTCTAGGAGTTGTATGGTTGGCAATGTTGGTATCAGAATTGGCACTTGTAGATGAAGATTCTGCAGTTTCAGTGTTTGGATCAGGGAGATTTTCAGTCCTGTGTCTTTTTCCAGCTCGATTACCTTCTTCAGTTCCATGATTAGCCTTAATGAGAAGATCTTCCAAATTAATTTGATATCCATCTTTAGGTGGGACAAAGATAGTTGTTTTGGTAAACTTCTTTTGAGTATTCTTTAATGCAGGAGCAGCATTTCTGTTAGTTATTGTGATACTCTTGCGAAGATTATTAACATTCCCAACGAAATACGGATTTTCATGCGCTTTCTTTAAGAAAATTGCAGCATCCTTGAAGGCTCCTGAGGAATGATTAATAATATAACATTCTGTGCAGATGTTTTTTGGTTGACGCTCATAAAAGAATTTTTGCCATTTGGTTGTAACAACATTGGTGGTGCACTTAACACCCCTCCTCATAGGCATAGTAAGATCAACATTCACACACACTTTGACTGGAACACTTCCAACTGGTATAGCATCTTTAGGCTCAATTGCAACCACTTCTCCCATAATTTCACCAATTTTGGTGACAGAGGAAACATTCATGTGTTCTGGAAGAAGGTATTTGAGTTGAATCCAGAAGTGTTGGAAATTCCAGTGTTTTTCAGTGTAAATCATTCCCAGAATATAATCATGCACGACTAGAAGAAAATTGTTAATATTCCATGGCCTTTCATCAATAACTGTGTTCAGAAATTCCCACTGACTAAACTTGAAAATCATGAGATTAGGTTCAACCTCAACAACCTTTAAATCTTCTTGTTTGAGAAACGGCCATGTAAAACCAATGTATTTATAACAGTATCATAATTCATCCTCCCTTCTATCATGATCTTACCAATAGCACTAGCTTCCCAGTTCACATCTTCCTCTTCATTGACTTTGTTGCTACCTTGAACAACTATCACTTCATTGGTATCACCAAGATCCAGCGTAGCTTTCTTGAACTTATTCACCATTTCACCCACTTGGCTATCATTCTTGCCTTCCATTGAGGTTGTGGATTTCATATTTTCCAAAGGATGAATAACTGAGCTAGGGTTAAGATGCATTATTGGACTAAGAGGTGAAGAAACTATGCGATTATAGGGTTTTGAGGGTAGAAATGGAAAAGAGGGGATATTGGATTGGGATTCTGTGATATGGGATTGCTTCTATAACGGAAAGAAAATATTAAGGGATATGGTTTGAAATGGAAAGAGATGCAGCTGGTTAGACCCAAAATTAGCGCAATTAGGATCCAGGAATTTCTCTTTTGCTTGACTTTCCTAGAATTCAAATTTTTTGAATTGATTTGAGAGCGGGATAAACTGCAACACGGACTCGGTGAGTTGAAACAATATAATGAAGCTTGAAACGCCATGCCGATGAAACCATCGATACCAACATTAACCGAACCAATAAGAAAAAGCTTGAAGACAAACTCAGCAAAAGCTATAATCACAGTATACAACGAGGAAAACGCCATTATAGATAACCAATCTGCAAACGCAAGTAGGTGAAACAAAGAGATTAGATAACCATGAGTTGAAACAAAACAAATTCTTAAAAATGCTAAAACAAACAAGTTAACACATTAAATCGCATGAAATTGACTGAAAATAAAAGAAATAGAATGAGGAAAGAATGGAGATGATTAAGAATCACAGCATCAAAGAATTGAAAAGGAAATCTAAAAATTAAGAATTACTGAGTCAACTCAGTGATCGCCGATTCGCCTTTGAAAGTAGGAAAAAATTTGAAAACCAATTTTATTACCATAAAACCATAAAGATTAATACTGCAACCATCATCTTCCAAACAAACTTTAGAATTTTTTAAACAAAAAAAATCTAAAAACAAGAAGATGAAAAACATTGGATATAGCTATGTGTAATCATAATAATGGCTATTCCAAAACACTAGTTATTCTTCTAAACAAAAGAAAAATAATAAAAGATTTACTAGATATTAAGAAATCAGAGTTCATTAAGAACCTCGTATCTTTCAATGAAACCATCAAAGAATGATTCGTTGATTTCCTTTATTCTCTTGACCGTAAACACACCATGTTCGTGAGTCAGAACACTAACTTTGCGATCAACCACCCGAGCAAGCTGTCTGTCTTTAGCACAGTCCATGATAAGCTTCTTTTGATTCCGTATCAGAATGTTTTGATTAGCAAGAATTCTGGCCTGACCATCTAGAAGTTGGTTTATTTGCAACTGAAGATTTGCAAACTCGACCTTTGAATCATTCTGAAAACGAGTTAAATCCTTGATAGAATCATCAATCTAGGAGTTATGATCCTTTCTTTCAAGCATCTTCTTTACAACAAGCTTTTGAATTGATTCATGTTCCTGTTTTCCTTCCTCCATATCAAGACACACAATCTCTTGAGATCTTGCAGAGCTCTTCATAGCAGTTCAAGGAATAAACACACAATATAGGAATATATATATATATGCGTTCGTGAACGAGAGTAATAATCTCTAATTCAAACCCTAAGATTTCACAGGAGGAGGTCACAAGCGTTCGCGGACTGCTAATCTCAAAACTCAAACTGAAATATTATACAACATACTTGAGTATTTCTCAATAATTTTCCTTGCATCTCTCAAGCTAGAAATAAGAAAACAAATACCTAGAATCAGGTGATTGGGTGGAAACTAGTCCCACTGTGCTTATCGAGAAAAGAGTTGTATATATCATCAGTCAGTTTGACCTTAGTTTTCTTCGCCTTTCTTCGACTGGTATCCATTTCTGAAAGATAAAACATGGCGTTTTTAACAAATCCATCAGATGGCTTTCTCTGAGGATTAAGTCTAGGACCTTTTGCAACTGGTTCAAGAGGATCGGAATAGATAGGTGTCCATTTTCTATACTTAGATTTATCAGAAACATCCTTATAATTACATGAAATTATTTTGTTAGCAACACAAGAAATTATGCCGGAATGCACTTGAGACCTTACTGATTTCTAGAATAGAGATCATTTTTATAAGGTTTTTGATTGCTTATGGGCATACAATTCACTGCGTTAGTTGTCTGAGTATTGGTTCCATTGACAGTGACGAGGAGCAAATTACGAAGCTTAGAAATTTGTTTCCTTCTTGTAAAATAATGGATACCATAGTGATTCTGTTTCCCATAAAAAGTACAGATTCGAGGAGGAGAAGCAATAACTGGCACCTGTTTAAACTCCATAGCCATATGAGAAGATTCCAAGTTATGTAAACTTTTATTGATATAATCTTCTTCTGTAGAATACTTTGTCTTATACAGAACATCATGAGAGTTAGTTTGTACAGAGTATTTTCTCCTTAAGACAGAGTTTTCCTTTTCCAAGGATTTGCAATGTTCATGGGCTAGAGTAAGAGATGCACATAGTTTCTCTTTTTCAGCACGAAGTCTGTTGATATCTGATGAATGAGTCTCGAGCAAACGTTTTTCTCTAATTGAGTCTTTTTTAATAATATCCTCAAGAGTACTAATCTTTTCACGCTGGAGAGTAGTTTCTTGAAGAAGTTTTTCAATATTCTTAGAGAAGGACTTAATAATGTTATAGAGATCACGTTATCGATCAAGAGACTTCTCAAATTCATCAATGAGCTGATCATGATTATTAAAATCAATATTTTCAGTTGTATGTGTTAAAATTCTGGTGAGCTCCTTTTCAGCTTCTTCCAGAGTGTCACATGCCTCATGAGAGGAAAAAATGTCATTATCACATTGAACACTCTTTCTACCTCGAGATTTGGAAGAATCAACTAAGGAATAATCCTTTGAGGTGTTTCCAAGACACTTGACATGATCAAAAGATTTAGGAGACATTTTGGTATGTGTAACAGAGATTTTGTCTACAGAATCAGATTGCCACAAACACAGACTTGTAAGGTCTTAAACGTGTTTTCCTGCTCTGATACCAATTGAAAAAGCGGGGGTCTAACAACCTCACCTAATATTTCGATTAACAATCTGCATGGAAAACTCCGAGTTATTTTCTAGAGAATCAACTAGACTCAATCAATATAAAATATCTCAAGGAGTTATTATCTCAATCTCTCAATTTGATTTACTCAAGCAAATGTAATTTGCGATTCTAATCAAAGAGAGATAACTTGGATGGTACCAAAGACCAATATCCAAGTGTCAATCAATTTAAATCAACAACCAATAAGGTCGGATATTTTAATTGATTGAACAACGCACAACCTGTATTATTTAAATTATATAAAAATATAATGCGGAAAAGAAATAACACAAATACCAGAATTTTGTTAACTATGAAACCGCAAATGCAGAAAAACCCTGGGACCTAGTCCAGATTAAACATACACTGTATTAAGCCACTACAGACACTAGCCTACTCCAAATTAACTTCGGCCTGGACTGTAGTTGAACCCCAATCAATCTCACACTGATCCAAGGTATATTTATGCTCCTACGCCTCTGATTCCAGTATGATATTGCGCACTTAATTCCCTTAGATGATCTCACCCCTAACCAAGAGTTGCTACGACCCAAAGTCGAAGACTTTAGCAAACAAATTTGTCTCACACAGAAAAGTATACAAGATAGATAAATTCGTCTCCCACGAATAAACCTATGAGTTTTGTTCCATCTTTTGATAAATCAAGGTGAACAGGAACCAATCAATAAAACCAGACTTATATTCCCGAAGAACAGCTCAGTTTTATCAATCACCTCACAATAGTCTTAATCGACGTAGCGAAAAAAGATATTGTGGAATCACAAATGACGAGACAAAGATGTTTGTGATTACTTTTATATCTTGCCTATCGGAGATATAAATCTCAAGCCAAATATTAAAATTGTACTCGTACGATAGAAATAGAAAGATCAGATCACACAACTACAAGAAAAGTAGTATCGTTCTGGCTTCACAATCCCAATGAAGTATTTAAGTCGTTAACCTGGTTTTAGAAGAAGAAAACCAAAGGTAAAAGGAGAATCAACTTTAGCTTAGCAAACTAGTATCACAGAATGTGTGGGGATTATGTTTCCCAGTTGCTAGAGTTCTCCCTTATATCGTCTTTCAAATCATGGTTTGCAATCAATGTTAACTTAGTAACAAAGCATTCAATATTCACCGTTAGATGAAAACCTGATTAGATACAAGCTAATATCTCTCAACAGTTAGATCGAAAACTTAGCTTTCCATACACACATGTACTTGACGATTTTGGGTTTGTGTAACCGTACCCAAACGTGTACAATAGTTGGTTCAATATTAGTCAACCAAATGGTTAGCCAAATGATAACTTTCATATCAACCATACTCTTCTTCACCATAACTAGTCCAAATGACTCAAATGAACTAGTTAGAGAGTTGTTCAATTTCTATGAGATCTTATGTACTACACAAGACACAATTGAAGCAAAAACGATGTGATTCACTCGAATCGATTCATGAACTATAAATCCACGGTTCACAATAGCATTCCTTAGATAATTTAAATAAGTTCACGAACATCGTTTTTAGACATAACCACTCAATTTCGCGGACTGGGTTCGCGAACTTAAGTAACCGGTTGGAGTTCACAAACTCCAGCAGAAATTCTCAGGTTCGAGAACTTCCGTCAGTTCGCAGACTGAAACCGAGCTACAACTCCAGCATAAATTCTCGGGTTCGAGAACTACGCACGTTCGCGGACTGGGTTGACTGCTCAAGTTCCGGTTTTCACTTGATCAACAAAGTTCGCAAACTTAGGTTCAAGTGCTAAGGACTTATACATATATATGTTACCACAACAATGTTTATATCCCCATTGGTTATATTATCTAAACTCTCATTTCAATCATTGAAACATTCTCAGAGGACGTCATTTAGTTGTTATTCACAAACTAGTTTTCGTCAGAGCAATTTCCAAAGTGATTGAAACATAACATGACTTTCGTCACTAAGCAAAGATGAACTTGGCTAAAGTGAAATCTTTACCAACACATATTTCGAGAAATATATAAGCGAGATATACTCAGCTCGAAATGTCACATGTGTATATCTTTAGTCTATATAGTAAAACGACTTTTGTCTCAAGATAGGAGATAGAGTAGATAGACTTTTGAGTGATAGATAAATTCAAGTCTCCACATACCTTTTAGTAGATGAAGATCCACTGGTTCCTTGAGTAGTCCTTCGTCTTGTATGATGATTTCCATGGAGTTCTTGAGCTCAACTACACTTTCTATCCTAGTCCGAGACCTTAGCTATAGTAGACCAGAAATCAAGACTTTATAGTTTTGATCACTAACATTGACAAACATGCTTGATATAGCAATGCATGCGAGTTCGACCGAGCAATGCTCTAACACCCTGAAAAAAGTCCTTGGATCAACCTCCTCCTCTTCCTCCTCTGATGATGTGCACTCTTCATAGTTGAGGGGATTGCTAGGAATGTGCATAAACCTTAGGAAATCTTCAAGATCTTCCTTACCCATGAGAAGTAACTTTCTTACGGGGAAATTATTTTCAGTTTCATCTTTAGGATCTTCTACATTGGGATAAGTTGCGTCAATAAATTCTAATAGCTCTTCTGCAGTAACTAAACAAGGTAGATCTTCTTTTTTTTTCCCTCTGGGAACCTAAATAATACACAAATAACAGATATGAAAAGTCTAAACATTGAAACATGGTTCTGGTAATAAAGATGACTTGGTCTAGAACCTTAACACTGCCGACCAAACAATGGTCGGAGGGGTTATAATCTCATACCTCGCCGAATGACACATAGTCGGCATGCTATTATTAAATAAAAATGTCGATAATTAACTAATGAAAATTAAGTTTCTGTGACCTAAAGTCGGCATGTTACAAGCCTATGACAATGACGTCTATACTTAAGTCGGCAGGTTGTGTTAATATACCATGCCGGACATGGTTATTGTCTGACAGTCGCCATGGATACTATGAAAAGTCGGCCGGTTATTCATCTTAATACCATGCCGACCATTACAAAACAACAACCATCGACGTGGTTTTAACTTATCGATCTTTCCAACCAAAAACCCTGAACATCATATTTTTGGATTTCTAACCTAACATAACAATCATATAACACATCAGGATAATGGGTTGAGTTTAGAAATCACTTACAGTTTTCTATTCACTGGCGGAGGTTTTTTTTTCAACATTCTCACGGATTGGATTTTCGGGTTTGCTACTTCCAACCTTTTCCTTCTGATTTGGATCTTCTCATGTTACATGTTGAATCTCTCTTGCTACCAGATCGTTTAGAATCTACCATTTTTTGTAGAAAATCAAAATTAAAAATTTTGGTTGATATTTGGTTGATGGAATAAGATGAAGGAAGGAGAAGAGGAGAGGGATTAGAGAATATGGATTAGGAGAAAGATTAAACGTTTTTAGTTTTTAAGTTTAGGGTTTAATTTTAGGTTAATTAGTGCGAGGGTATTAAAGTAAATTCACTCATTTTTGACCACCCCTTAGTAAGGGCATATGTCCATTTAAATTTGGGTATACCCCAATTAATCTGGGTATACCCCAATCAAGGCAGGTTTAAAAAGGTTTTAAATTTTTTATAAAATAAAGAAAATTATTTTTATACAAATTTTAAAAAATATAAAAATATAAATTTAGAAAAAATATAAATATAAATATAAAAATTAATGGGGTTGCCTATCAGACGGTTCTTCAGAACTTCATTCAGGTATGTGGTTTTCCTTCTAACTTTTGCGTCAATGACACTGCCCCTTCTATGCATTCCCTGGTAGTCACTTATTTTGATGCGGTTAAGAAGCAAATCCCCAACCAATTTACTTTATCTGCAAGAGACTCCGTTATTTGGCAATGCAACCAGATCAAATACGCTCAAGACTACCTTTTGGTTGTTCTGATCAGTGGTCTAGATCAGTGCCTTGGTCCCAGAAAGTTCAGAGCAGTAGTTTGTTATCGCCTTGGTATCCCTTTATCTGTTAAGGATGGGTTGTGCTCTTGTTGCAATAGGCCTATGGATATATTTGGTGATCAGGCGCTTCATTGTGCTAATGATGTTGGTCTAAAGTTTCGCCATGACTTGGTACGTGATGTAATTGCAAATATTTGTTTCAAAGCTGGTGTCCATGCTCGCAAGGAGGTTTCCTTGGGCTTTTTGTTTGAGAATAATAAGGATTTACGTCCAGCAGATATCCTTGTTCTTAACTAGGAAAACGGCCAAGATGTGTGTATGGATGTCACAGGAGTCTCCCCCTTTACAGGAGATGGTGTTCGTACTTTCGTCCCAGGACAGACTATTTCAAAAGAAATCTCGCGTAAATATTCTATAAAAATCACATAATCGATTAAACACCAAGCTATATGAAGAGAAATTACTATAGTCAATGAATCATTATTAGAAATATCATTGTAGAGTTCATAAAATCAAATTGGCTTCCATCTAAATCCCAACAAACGATTTAACAAACCATGGAGAAAATAAAATCAAGACGGCAAACCCTTGTTTTCTCCACTTTACGGCTCTGCAGCCGCCTCCCTTTTATGCGTTCTTCTTTGTTCGTTTTTTTACATCCTCTGCTATGGTGAGTCACAACTATAAATAAGACCTAGAACATTGCAAGGCCCAGTCCATCCGGTCCATCTAGCCTCCATTCAATTCCGTGACTTCACTGGCCAGAGCTTTACTTCTTGCGAACAGCTCCAATTGACCTGATTCCAAATCCTGTCCTTCTAGCCACCAGTACTACTTATGGTCGCCAAGCAACTCGACCATAGTACCAGATTCTTAATTCTTAATCTCTTTCCGTTTATAGCACCATCCTCCGATGTTAGTTCGACTACCAGCAACAACTGTTTCCTTCAACTGAATCCAACCAAATCAGTTAGCATGTAGCTCCATCTCCACTCGATTCAAACTTCGTTGTACCAAAACCACCTCCATCAATAATATTCAACTTGGCCAGCTACTGTTACATCTTGCATTCTCCTCCACCGGTGGTAAAAACAGCAAACTGGACAGCAGCTCAACTCTCTCAATCCCAACAACTGCCTACAGCTGCTACGACCAACTCCAGTATATCAGCTAAACAAACAATCATCTCGCCATGCAACTGCTCTTCTTACCGACTCCTTGGCCTAATCAACTCCAAGAAGTAAAGATGTATGTTAGCTGAATAACCATTGTCACTGCTGCCTGACCACGAAACCTAGACAACCAATAGTCACCACGACCAACGCATTTCATCTTCTTGACCCAACTTCGCAGACCATATTTCTCGATGGAATTCAAGCCACTAATCCACCCTAGAATCATCACCAGTGAATTCTATTCTCTTCTTTTTCACAAATAGTTACAACACCTTCAGAACATCAGCTGCTCAACATAAGAAATGAAATTTTGTTGAGGAGAACTTCTTTCACATTTAATCCTTGGTGGAGAGTTGGACACGTTCCAATAATAGGACTCACGTGCCTGGAAAACAAGAATAACACTTTGCTCCCTTAATCACATCTCATGGCCTCTGGATAGGGGTGGCAAACGGGCGAGTCGGGCCTCGCTTGGTACGGGTTACACGGGTTCGGGTTAACACGGGCTGAAACCTGCGGGTTGATATTATGCACGGGTTGTCATTTCTTCAACCCGCGCCCGTAACGGGTAAAGCTTGCGGGTTACGGGTTAGCCCGTCATGATTGATTCTGATGTGGCACCAAAATTTAAAAACTTAGTGAAAGTGTTAGGTTTGCAAGTTCTTACAAGTTACAATGAAAGTATCAAGATAATTCAAAAACTTAACAATAAATTGAGCCAAGTCAACTGACAATAGTTTTGCATAATAAAAGGCACACAAAAGAATCTGAAATTTCAAGAAAAAATAAATCACACAAAAGAAAATATTTGCATAATAAAAGGCACACAGTTACACACACAGACACGACAGTTCATCAGTTCATGATATGATATCTTGAACAAAGTAAAATAACCTTTTAGTTGCTCCAACTATTCAATAAGAATCTGTAATTTCAAGAAAAAATATATCAAACAAAAGAAGATATTCAAGTCAAATACATGAAATTTCAATAACTACCCCACTTTATATTGAAGAAGTACGCATACTAATTAGACGCATAAGAACTTACTTCCCCATCCTCCACTGCACCATCCTCGACTGCACCAAGTTCAAATCCTAAAACATCTTCTCTTATAATCCCATTGTCCTCATCCAAATCTTCTTTTCCTACATGGATAAAAACAATCAAAATTATATATGAAATATAGACATTCAACTAAACAAAATATAACGAACTTATGTGGCGCTACTTAAGCGCACTTACCAACTCCAAGGTCCCAATCACGAGTGGTTATAATCGCCTCAGCATTTTCAGGTAATAAGGAACTGCGAAATCGATCAATCACCCTTCCACCAATGCTAAAATAAGATTCTGAAGCGACGGTTGAAATAGGAATTGACAAAATATCCCCCGCCATTCTTGTAAGTACTGGAAACCGTTGTTCCTGGGCTTTCCAATACATAAGGATATCGAATGGTTGATTTAAAGAACATCTATATTGCTCGCTAAGATATTGATCCAACTCTGACAAGTCAGATTGCAATTCACCACCAATTTCTTGTGCTGCAGCATATTCCTACATGAAACAAGCAAGAAGTAAGTTCAAGGTACTAGTCATATTCTATGAGAACATACAATACAAGTTATACAACCTCACAACATGCATGAAGTTGATTACCTGGATCCACTCACTTCCTTGATGGGCAGAATTCCCACCAGTTGGAGTACCCAAATTCTGAGTTCCTCTGCCAGAAGCTCTTGAACTTGACAATGTGTAATATTCATTATAAAGCTTTTTCATATCTTCACGCACATCATCAACTTTACTTTCTAATTGTCTTACATCAGGATACAACTTGGACATTACAAAGTTTAGATACTTCAGTTTCAATCTAGGATCTAACACAACTGCCATAGCCAATATAGGACTCAAGTTCGTCCAATAACTATCAAATTTTTCTTGCATCTCTTTTACCATCTCCCTAATGTATTCAATTTCATTTGTGCTTTCTTTTTTTAATAACACCCGAACTTGACAAACACCATCAAAATACAGATTGGAAGTAGGATACTTACTACCAGAAAATACAGTTGTAAGATCATAAAACGTCTTGAGAAACTTTGTGACAACTTCAATTTGCTCCCATTCTACATCAGTTGGACAGTCTATGTAGTCTGGATCCACCTCCTTCAAATGAGCGAAAACACTTTTATAAACAAGACAACTGTCTAACATAAGATAAGTTGAATTCCACCTGTATAAAACAAACATTCGGTGAGCATCAACAATGTCAAGTTCATTTAACACAAAAAGAAGGAATAATAGGAAACCGAAATAGAAGTGTAAACCCACCTTGTCTTGACATCTTGGCGAATACCCCTTCTTATTCCAGACATTCCTAAAGTATCAACTATGTCCAAGAACTTTTGTTTTCTTACTTGGGACTTTTTAAGTGACTTCACTGAATTTCTTATCTTAAGCACAGCTGGATCAATCTTCACAAGTCCATCTTTTACAATCAGAGCTAAGATGTGAGCACAACAACGCACATGAAAATATTTTCCCTTGTTAAGCAGAATCTTCTTTGCAAAAAGTCTACTCTGCATAATTCTAGCACAAGCTCCGTTATTTGCAGCATTATCCAAGGTGATGTTGGATACTTTGGCTTCAATTCCCCAATCTTCTATCATTGCAAATAGCTTGGCAGAAAGGTTTTCACCTGCATGAGACAGTAAAATTAGTACATTACTCACATACACGTAAAGTAAAATATCTCAAGTAAGTTGCTTCACCTGTATGAGGTGGTGGAAGTTCACAAAAATTCAGAAGATACTTCTTCAACTCCCAATTTTGATCAAGAAAGTGCACAGTTAAGCTAATGTACCATGTAGTCGTAACGGAAGTCCACATATCTGATGTTAGACACACCCTACCGGTAAGGATAAGTCATACACATCAACACATCTTATCATAATCAATTACTCATACATAAATAAGCACATATGAACTGAATCGTACCTGGAGCAAGTTTCAATCTGTTTTGAATACCTTCTTTTCGTGATTTATGTTTTTTGACAACATCGGCTTTCCCAGTATTCCTTGATATTGGCTTAGCATCCTCATTTAAATAAGAACATATGTTCCTAAATTCTTTCCACTCCACCAAAGCAAATAGGACATTTCTTGCAATGATTAATGCTGAAAAAAGATCTCGCAATTTCATTTGATCAATTTTGCGTACGCGGGATGACAACATGCCATTCTTTGCAGTTAACATCATCTGCCCTATGTCCTGAGAATGACGCTTCATGCACTTATGCCTTATCATAGATGAGGTTCCACCATTCTTGCTATCATATTTATATCCAATATTACAAGCCTTGCACACTCCCTTCTTCGTTCCATCTTCATATTTCACGAGTTTAAAATATTCCCAAACATCAGACCTAAGTTTATGATCATTCTCACCAAACGGTGCAGCTGCAGTCGCACAACCAACAGTTGCAGAGTCATTCACAGAATCTAGCATCTCAACATCATCACCGTCATTAGATTCATTACTCATAACATCATTATAATGGCCTTGTTCTTGTACACTTGACATCCTGGAACCTGGATAGAGCCACAAGAATAGGAAAATTACTCACAAATTAGTACATTACTAACTTGCATCCCACTTAATTGATAATCACAGACTCACAGTATCATTGATATTTGGATACTCAACAAAGAAACAACAATCAAGGAATCTCATAAATATACAGATGAATACAGAATCACAGTATCATTGATAGTTGGATACCAAAATTTTCATTAAATCATGGCTACTGGATAGTCTGGATTTGAGACAATTGCTTGCAAAAAACAAAATCACATAAATAAGCAAATCCCTAATTAAAACCACATAGTTAGAGCCTGTTGCATATAAAATCTCAACAAAATCACACAAATCAGTCAAGCGCAAATCAAACATCCATCCAAATCAAAACCCATCCTTTAATTCTTCTATTCATAATCCATTTTACAGTAATCAATTATTAAATCAAAGAACCCTAAATTAAAAGTAAGATACAATAGCACTTGCAAACAAAATAATCATAAAAGTACCCATCCAAATCAGAGTAACCATCCAAATCAGTCAGTTACTATATGATACAAACAAAAAAATCATAAAAATTAAGATAAAATATAATATACGGATACTTGTGAATGAAACTTAGAAGCGTAGAAACTTGATCAACGGACTGCAAGAGGAGGAGTGATTGATGGTGAGACTGGGGAGTCTGAACTCTGAAGACGGAGGAGGGGGAGGCGCTCAGGCGCAGCTGCAGAAGACTGTGGAGAAAAAAAAAATAGGAGGAAGAAGAAATGAAAAGATTCATTCGACTGTCTCTAGGGTTAGTGTTTTTATATGTTAAATGTAGGGCTATGATTAAGTTATCTCTATATCCAACGGTCCGTATTAAATTTATTTTACTGTACACGGGTTTACCCGTATACCCTGGAGTTTACTGGACAACACGGGTTAACCCGTTTACTAACGGGTCATCATTTCTTTAACCCGCGCCCGGCCTGTTTATAACCAAGTCAAGCCGGGTTCGGGTTTTCACGGGCCGGGTTCGGGTTTATCCGCGGGTTTCGGCTTGATTGCCACCTCTACCTCTGGATGTTTAATGGTTTTCATGCTGCTGATATATGAGATACCAGGCCAGCCATGTTTTGTTATTTTCGTCACAAACGCCATTTAGCTTGTTTACGCTCCGGATAATCAGAATTGTTTGTACTTTCTGTAAAAGCACTAAAATAGTGTTATTAGTCAAAATGTCGAGTACTAACTAATATAAATATGGGTATAAAATATATTTATGTGCTTATCATAAGATTGGCTTGAGATTTATATCTCTGATAGACAAGATAGAAAAGTAGTCTCAAACACCTTCGTCTCATCGTTTGTGATTCCACAATATCTTATTTCGTTAATCGATTAAGATTATTGTGAGGTGATTGATAATACTGGGGTGTTCATCAGGAATATAAGTCCGGGTTATCAATTGGTTCCTATTCACCTTGATTTATCAAAAGATGGAACAAAAATTCGTAGGTATATCTGTGGGAGACAGAATTATCTATTCAATAAACTTTTTTGTGTGATACAAATTTGTTTATCAAGTGTTCTACTTAGGGTCGTATAAACTCTTAGTTGTGGGTGAGATCAGCTAAGGGAATCAAGTGTGTAGTATCCTGCTGGTATCAGAGACGTAAGGAACGCAACTGTACCTTGACTCAGTGTGAGATTGATTAGGTTTCAACTACAGTCAAGGCCGAAGTTAGCTTTGTAGTAGGCTAGTGTCTGTAGCGGCTTAATACAGTTTGGTGTTCAAATCTGGACTAGGTCCCGGGGTTTTTCTGCATTTGTTGTTTCCTCGTTAACAAAAATTCTGATGTTTATATTATTTCTTTTCCGTATTTTATTTTGTTATATAATTGAAATATCACAGGTTGTGAATTGAATCGATCAATTGGTAAATCTAACCTTTGGTTGTTGATTGAAATCGATTTATCCTTGAACATTGGTCTTTGGTACCGTCCAATTTATTTCTCTTGCATTCAATCAGGCTCGCAAATTCCTATTTGTTTGATTGCGGATTGAATCGAGAAATTGAGAGATAACTCCTTGATATACTATTTATTAAGATTGAGTCTGACTGTTTAGTTGATTCTCTTGAAAGTATATTGGAATTAGTCCATACAGATTGTTAAGCGAAATATTGGGTGAGGTTGTTGTACCCTCGCTTTTTTAATTTGTATCAGAGCAGGCAAACACGTTCAAGACCTCATAAGTTTGTGTTTGTAACGATTTGACTCTAGGGACAAAAGTGGTATCTCAATAAACATACCACCAGTCTTCGATAGCTCGAATCACCTTTGGTGGAAAATCTCTATGCATGCATTTTTTCAATCTCATGATTTTCAAACATGGGTACGTGTTATTAATATCTATGATCCTCCGGTTAATACATAAGGCGATGTATCCATACCTAAGAATATTGGTAGATATAGTCCAGAAGAAATCCTTGCTGCGAAGCAAAATTCTGACGGCTTAAATGCTATCATACATTCCATTACCCCAGATCTTCAACATCATATGACTACTTGCAAAAAGTCTAAAGAAGCCTGGGATATCTTTGAAACTGTATTTGAAGGGAATACCTCTGAAAAGGAAGCTAGGCTTCAAAACCTATGTTCCAATTGGGAAAACCTTCGTATGGAAGATGAAGAGTCATTTGATGAGTTTAATCACAAAGTGTATGAAATTGTTAATGCATCTTTTGCATTGGGTAAGACTATTCCTGAAAAGGACATTGTGATGAAAATTCTCAGATCACTGCCATTTAGATACGATTCTAAGAAGCATGCCATCGTTGAAGGAAATAACCTTGCAACTCTTTCCAAAAAATTCTCTGGTTAGGAAGTTAAAGATCTTTGATCATGAGCATACATCTAAATCCGGAAAGGATGTTGCTTTCAAAGCACAAAAGAACACTAAATTACTTGACAAAAGTAAAAGTGTTTGCATCTCTAAATATGATCTTTCTGAGGCTGATTCATCAGATGGAGATCTTGAAAAGTCAGTCTCCTTGATCACAAGAAAGTTTAGAGATCTTGTTTTGAAGAAAAGTAAACGGTTCTCCAGAGATAACCCCAGGTCATCAGTAAAACCTCATAATCGTGTTCCCCCTAAAAACAGGGATAATGATGAAACTGATAACGAGGATATGCCTCAGTGCTTTAAGTGTAAAGGTTTTGGCCATTTTGCAAATGAGTGTCTGAATCGTAACAAATACACTGGGAACAAAGGTCTTGATGCAACTCTTAAAGAAATATCTGACAACTATGATTCTAATGAAGATGAAAATTCAAGTGTTGCACTTCTTTGTGAAAATATTGATTTTTATAATTGTAGCAATACATACATCAATCTTGATATTCTTTCAGAAGAAATCTCAACCGATCTGGAAGAAAAAATTGATCTACATTGTTAGAGCATAACGATGTTGAACCCACCAAGCATTGGTATGTCAAGTAGGGTTATCATATTTTAGTGAATCAAAACTCAATTAAAGAGTCGCTTGATTATGTACTAGAGACAACTTCGTATAAGTTAGGCTAGAAAAATTAGGATTATGAGACATACAAGTATTACTCGAAGACTTGAAGAATGTGAAGAAGTAACAAGCTACATCGAAGACATCATCCTTTCTCTTGAGGTTAGTAATATTGTGACTTGAACTGTTTCATTCCTAACATATCTTTCAAGTCGTGTTATATTGAAAACATAACTGTGAAGTTGTGAATGATTATACTCAAGTAAACATAGTGTTAAGGAATTAGAATACGAAGTATAACGCTTATCTTTTGAACTTCGTATATAAGACATCGATATAATCATATGAATTCTATTGTGATTATGTGTATGGGTAAAGGTGAAGATTTCATCCTAGGAAATAATGTTTACATTCGTTTAAAGGAAGTACATTCATGGACTTATTTTATGAATCGAAAGGGAAATCGCTAGGCTTATTGGTATTGTTATTCATTGCATATCTTTGGATAACCAATATGTGTGAGTTAGTAGAACCGATCATAACTTGTTATGTATCTTGGTAAAACTAGTCACAATGCCCGACTTATGTATTGGTATGACATTTATTAGTATAACCGATCCTAAGTAATCACCTTAGATGGTATGATAGATATTTGTAATTGGTATAACCGATCCTGGTAATAGATATGACCGATCACAAAAGAGTGTGTAATCGATCCTTGTAATTGGTATAACAGGTCCTGGTAACTAGTGTAACTGATCCTGGTAACTAGTGTAACCGATCACAAGTAAAACCATGAGAATATGGTAACTGGTCCTGGTAATTGACGTAACATGTCCCAGTAACCATATTAAGGTAGAACCGATATTTGTGTTTGGTAGAACCGTAAAACCATGATTATTGTTTGATATTTGATCAATCACATAGTTCTTGGAATTCAGATGAACCACCTATTTGGAAGTGTGGTATAATCGGTTCCAAGATTGTAAATATGAAAAAGGATTTACAAAGAAATAAGATGTCAACATACTTTGAACATGTTCAGTAACTCTTATTATTCAAAGATATTCCTTAATAACTCAAGAAGATCCCGGACTAGAGCTGGAAAACAAGCCCAAACCCGCTGGTTTACCCGGCCCAGCCCGTAAAAAACCCGGACCCGGCTCGGCTGGTGTCTAAACAAGCCGGGTTAGGGTTGGAGAAATGCTGGCTTGTTGGAATAAGTTAAGAATCTTTTAATTAAGGTTGTTAATTTTATATGCTTTTAATTACCAGCAATTAAAATGCATATCTATGGAAAATAAAAATTGGTAATGTGCATTTACTAATTGGATATTTTCTAGTAGGATTTAGGTTAATTTTGGACAGAGCATTTCCAGGAATATGAAAACCGATTTTGGAAATATTGCATATTTTAAGAATATTTCGGTTTTGGAAATTCCTCGGTGTCAAAACTTCCTTGGTCTATAAATACCCAAGTTTGCATTTCGAGCAAACTATCCTAAGAGCCAACGAAACTACCTTGTTGTGTTGTTACTAGTGGAGCCGTCTATTCGGAGAGGAAAGTACCCTAATTGGGCGAAATCTCTTACGACCTCTCATTTAAAGACTTCTTTGGGATCAAGAAGGTCTACGAGTACCATTGGTGGGAAACTAGATAATTGCAGTATTATTAGTTTTTGGTTTGATTAACTAATGTTTGTTGAACTTTGATTGCACCTTGTTTGTTTATTCTTGAGAATATTCTCTTTTGATATAAGATTCACTCAAACTAGATCGAAGTGTCAACGGGATCTTTAGAAATGTTTGTAGATCTCAAGACGTCTTGTGATAATCCATTGTTACCAATATGTGTGAGTTAGTAGAACCGATCATAACTTGTTATGTATCTTGGTAAAACTAGTAACAATGCCTGACTTATGTATTGGTATGACTTTTATTAGTGTAACCGATCCTAAGTAATCACCTTAAATGGTATAATCGATATTTGTAATTGGTGTAATCAATCCTTTTAATTGGTGTAACGGGTCCTGGTAATTGGTGTAACCGATCCTGGTAACTGGTGCCACCGATCACAAGTAATACCATGTGTTAGAGAATTGCTCGGTCGAACTCGCATCCGTTGCTATCTCAAGCATGTTTATCAATCTTAGTGATCAAAACTATAAAGTCTTGATTTCTAGTCTACTATAGCTAAGGTCTTAGACTAGGATAGAAAGTGTAGTTGAGCTCAAGAACTCCGTGGCGATCATCATACAAGATGAAGGACTACTCAAGGAACTAGTGGATCTTCATCAACTAAAAGGTATGTGGAGACTTGAACTTATATATCACTCAAAAGTCTATCTACTATATCTCCTATCTTGAGACAAAAGTCGTATTACTATATAGACTAAGATTATACACATGTGATATTTTGATCTAAGTATATCTCGCTTATATATTTCTCGAAATACGTGTTAGTAAAGCTTTCGCTTTAGCCAAGTTCATCTTTACCTAGTGACGAAAGTCATGTTATGTTTCAATCATTTTTGAAATTGCTCTAACGAAAAATAGTTTGTGAATAACAACTATATAACTCCCTCTGAGAATATGTTTAAATGATTGAAATGAGAGTTTAGACAATATAACCATTGGAGGATATAAGCATTGTTGTGGAAACACATATATGTATAATTCTTTATTGCTTGAACCGAAGTTTGTGAACTTTGTTGATCAAGTGAAATCGGAGTAGTACGTGAACTTCAGTCCGCGAATCCAGTCCGCGAACTTAAGTAGGTTATGTCTAAAAACGATGTTTGTGAACTTATCTTAATAAACTTAGGAATGCTATTGCAAACCGTGGCTTTATAGTTAACAATTGTTGAACCAACTAATGTACAAGTTTGGGTACGGTTATACAAGTCTAGAAACATGCATTACAAGTGTGTATAACAAGCTATGTTTTCGATCAGACGGTTGATAAATATTATCTTGAATTTAATCAGGGTTTCATCTAACGATAAATATTGAATGCTTTGTTAGTAAGCTAACATTGATTGCAAACCCTGATTTGAAGACTATATAAGGGACAACTCTAGCAACTGGGAAACCTAAACCCCACACATTCTGTGTGATACTAGTTGTGCTAAGCTAGAGTCGATTCTCCTTTAACCTTTTGTTTTCTTCTTCTAAAACCAGGTTAACGACTTAAAGACTTTATTAGGATTGTGAAGCCAGACCGATACTACTTTTATCGTAGTTGTGTGATCTGATCTTGATGTTTCTATCATACAAGTACAATTGTAATAATTGGTTTGAGATTTCTATCTCCGATAGGCAAGATATAAAAGTAGTCACAAACACTTCGTCTCATCGTTTGTGATTCCACAATATCTTTTTTCGCTGCGTCGATTAAGACTATTGTGAGGTGATTGATAAAGCTGAGTTGTTCTTCGGGAATATAAGTCTGGTTTTATCAATTGGTTTATGTTCACCTTGATTTATCAAAAGACGGAACAAAACTCATAGGTATATTGGTGGGAGACGGGTTTATCTATTACGTATACTTTTCTGTGTGATACAGATTTGTTTATTAAAGTCTTCGACTTTGGGTCGTAGCAACTCTTGGTTGTGGGTGAGATCAGCTAAGGTAATCAAGTACGTAGTATCCTGCTGGTATCAGAGACGTAAGAGCATAATTGTACCTTGGATCAGTGTGAGATTGATTAGGGTTCAACTATAGTCCAAACCGAAGTTAGCTTGGAGTAGGCTAGTGTTTGTAGCGGCTTAATATAGTGTATATTTAATCTGGACTAGGTCCCGGGGTTTTTCTGCATTTGCGGTTTCCATGTTAACAAAATTCTGGTATCTGTGTTATTTCTTTTCCGCATTATATTTTGTTATATAATTGAAATAATACAGGTTGTGCATTGTTCAATCAATTAGAATATCCGACCTCTTTAGTTGTTGATTTAAATTGATTGACACTTGAAAATTGGTCTTTGGTACCATCCAAGTTATTTCTCTTTGATAAAGACTCGCAGATTTCTATTTACTTGAATATAGATCAAATTGAGAGATTGAGATAATAAACTCTTTGATATCTTTTCTATTTTTTGAGTCTAACTGTCTAGTTGATTCTCTAGAAAAGTATATTGGAGTTTTCCATACAGATTTCTAATCGAAATATTGGGTGTGGTTGTTAGACCCTCGCTTTTTCAATTGGTATCG